>CM076711.1:10755000-15678750 GCA_038501285.1 Penstemon eatonii
AACACAGAGAAAGCTAAACTTCTTCAAAAGAGAAGATGACAAAATAGAAAGCCAAAAAATAACTCGTACAAAAACAGTCCTATCAAATATTTACACGAGTTTGGACTTTGGATGTGGTCGGTACCTATAGTTAACTCACACTACCTCATATTAAACATATATAATAACACAACATAAAACAATTCATAAATATTCAAGAAAAAATAGCAGACCAACCTAAATATAATCCAGACAGCACCTACATAAACAAGAAAAAATACTATATCAGTACAATACACCAAAAAAATGATACATCACAAATTTTGAAATACTATCCTAGAATCAAACCCAATTTGAGGTTCAACGAAGATCATGGTGAATGCATAAATAGGCAAAATTGCATTTTTAGAACACAAAATTGGAATTTCAGTGGTTTTGGTCCAGTTAGTTAGAAAATTGCTTTTCTGGTAAAAATTATTTGAAAAAAAATCACTTTTGTGTGCAGAGCAATTTTATGATAAAACAAAAAAAATTAAACAGCAGGCCAACCTGAACGAAATCCAAAGCGTACCTACAAACAGCAAAACAAGGACTGCATGAGCAAAATACACCGAAGAATAAAAAATTAAAGGAAAGAGGTTACAAATACTAAATGTAGGTTGAAGGACTGTAAGAGCAAATCACACCCAAGAATGGAAAAAAAATTAAAGGTAAGAGGTTACAAATACTAAATGAAGGTCGACTATGAAGTGGGGGACATATAACACTTTAGATAGCAAATTTTGACTATTTATACATACAGTACCAATAACTCAAGAAAACACATCAAAATTTAAAACCAAAAAGTAAGATTATTCCTACTGCAAACTTAATAAACTTCCTCAGTAATTAATAAAAACTTAAATAAAACCAAAAAGTACAAAGATTATTCCTAAATTATTAGAACTTTCATATATACTGCTACTGATATTTAGCTAAAATATATATCTATTGAAAATTGTATTTTATGTAAGTTAGAAGCTCCTGAGTGAAGTAATCAAACTGATTTAGCTAAAACTAAATCAAAAGAAATTGAGGACTATACCCTAAACAGTTTCAAGTTTCAACCCCTGTGGATTAATTAATACTCCTCCCTTTTTTTTTTTTTTTAACTTTTTGGATTAATTAATACGATTATATGTTCAATAACATATTCTGCCACAGATTTAACAGCTTCATATCCATTTTCACCTAAGTTTCACCTTATATTATACTTCATATGTTTCGGAATTTTCATTCAATTTGCTACATGGAGAGTCGAACTTTTAATATTTTAAATGGTTACGTCATAACGAATTTTGATATTTATAATGTTAAATTTTTTTAAATCTTAATGTTTTAAGTGTTATTTAATATTAGCAAGTTAATATTAAAATAACTAAAATAGATTAACTAAAATTTAAGCTGACCCGTGAACTAGAGAAAAAATATAAAATGTTGGCAAAATGCGAGATACATCCCCATGTTATGCTAAGTATGCAAGAAACTATCTTACTGATGTGTCCAAGTTTTGTACCTAGGACAATTAAGAGATTACACTAAGTTGCATAAATAAGAGATTTGTAACGTCTTTGTTATTTATATCTTGTAACGTTAGTAACGTCTTTATAATAAACTCTCGTAACGTCTGTAACGTCTTTGTATTTATTACTTGTAACGTCTTTCCTGAAAAGACTATTATACCCCTGTATGTACCTATAAATAGGTCGCCTTATTTTCGAACATAAGGAACTGAATTCACTATTACAATTACAATACAATTTTTCTCTTTGTATGCAGATCTTACTTTATTATTGTGATGTTGTTATAGATCGAAGGGCTTATTCCATTTTTGCCCTGAACATTTTTATACAACATCACTTACGAAATTTTTATTTTGTCAAACTTCCTCATGTTTTAAAAACTCTGCAAAAAATACCTAATTTTTGAAAAATAGGTCGTTTTGAAACGGCATATTTCAAAAATAATTTTAAAAATATATCACATGAAGTTGTCGAGACCAACTTGAAGTATTTTAAAAATAATTTCTTGAAATATGTCGATTCAAAACGACCTATTTTTTTTTATTTTTATAAATTAGGTGATTTTGCAGGATTTTTAAAAACACAAGGAATTTGTGTGCAATAAAATTTTGCAGTGTAGTTTCTTCTATGTTTAACAAAGTTGAGTATTTTGTATTTACCCCAAAATTTTGTTCAAACAAAAGTTTATAAGAATTGAAACCTTTGGAAAATGACATAATACATAATTAAGTTCCAGATTTTAACTATGACACATTCATCAAGATCTCAAGTGTAAAATCAAACTTTCCTTTACTATATTTGTAAGAAAGAATAATATGACACAAGGAAAGTTTGTCCTACTTAAGAATCATATAAATTCAAGAGCAAGATACCTTCTAGTCATTTTATATACGTGCATCAACAAGTGCCTCAGTTTGTAATACTTGAAAGTTCTACATTGGTCGATGCACTAATCAAATGTGGCACTAAAATGTAAAGTAACTAATACTTTGTCGTCGATCGATCAGTGCAATCTCCACAGCATTGGCATCCTTCATCAAACATGCATATATGAAGATCATCTCTAGCTACAAAAGCTCATTGTGCATTTCAGAATTGTGTAGCTCTTCTACGAGAAAGACAATATAATCTCGGCCGCCAGGTTGCCAATATCATTTTTGCACCAAAATAATCCTCGCAATTCGTATTTGGAGATTTGAGCAGTAAGAACTAAAAGCTTTAACATACGCTGTCTTAGGGAACAGACGGTTTTTCAGCATGTAATGATTCCTTGTTGCTTTTTGTAACCAAATCATAGTTAATTGAAGCTAGCTGCGACAAATTCTGTGGAGAAAATATTGTGAAGGGGTTAGTTGCTTCGTCGACTTAATAGAACCAATAAGTTCGAATGACAAAGTATAAATGTGTCGTTCTCTATATGACGATTATTCAATCTCATTGATCTTCCAATAAACCAGGTACATACTTAATTGAGACAGTAAAAAAAATTGATATATTCATGCGTCATGAGTCATGACTAGACTCATTTACGTCAATCTGATCGTGTTGCAGCAAGAACCTTCATGGAAAATTAATTTTACCTTGAACGAGAAATTACTGAAGGAGTACTTCACGTCAAGGTTTGGAGCTCCAAAATCTGCTAAATTTCCACATTCATCCCCCTGCTTTCAAGGACAAAAGATTGTAGTAGTTTTAACCCCAAATTCAAACTAAAATGGACAATGACTGACAAAAAATCAGCTCAGTCAAACTAGTTCAATTTTTTCTTTATTGTTATTTTTCGTTTCGTAATCAGCAGGCAACAAGAGAAATGATTTCTTGATTCGGGTTTCAACTGAGGAGTAACTAACTGAGAGGGTTTAAAATGAGCATAAATCTAACTTTATTTTCAGACAAAAATCTAACTTTATTTATTTTTATTTTTTATTTTTTTGGATGAATCTAATTCAATCTATGTTTTGGAGGTTAAGATAAATATGTGATAGCATAAGCTTACATCTTCATCCTGCATGATACTGTATGTACTGCTGCTGCAGGAGGCACTGCCTGTGTCAGTGTTATCATCAAAATCACTACCTCCATGAACATTCTCCTCTTCTGAGTTCCACAAGTATCGGCTCATAAAATAACTTGTATCCTGTGCATCAGCTGAAGGTATGAATGTTGCCTAATGAGCAAGGAGAGAAGTAGAGTAAACATTCCAGAGTTGATGACAAAAATAAATTACCAAAAGAAAATGAAAAAATGTTAACTTAAAAGTGATCTGATGCGTGTTTTGTGCATTATATGGTGTGCTAGGAGAAGTGATGTGTTATGAGGGTAAAGATTAAATAAAGACCTTCTGCCTTTCGAGAGTGTTCCAGTTAATGTCCTTAAAATAGGGATGTCGTTTAACCTGAATAGGAAAGAGGGAAAACATTACTTTCCTATGTCGTGACTGATTTACCGAACCTCATTACTAAATTGTTACCTCTCCAGCCCCAGTAGCACCCAATCTCTGAACTGGATTTTCAATTAGCAACCTGACAGGAAGCATAAATTTATCTAAATAATGCAAGTTACAAGTACAAGGCAGAAACATTAGTTTAAAAGAACTAGAAGCTACCAAGATTAAGCCATAAATTTCCAAACTTCCATTACTCCATTAGATATAATATCTATGTACTATGTACGTGCCTCATAGTCACAAGAACTAAACTTGTTCACAAACTTCATATAAACTTACTTGTTAATTAAGTCATAAGCTTCAAAGCTTAGTTCGTCGGGTATCTTCGGCCAGGGTATGTCTCTGTTAAGAATATTGTTGAAAATTTGCTGCATCAGACAAGAGGACCTATCAACACTGGTATTAATCTCTAAGTCCATGATGAAAGATGCATGGAGAAAATCAAATCATCAACCATTTCATTTTACAGCAAATTACGTACCCTATGTGAAATAAAAGATTATAATTTTGCAATTAGGAACGAGAATAAAAACATAGTATAAGTTCCTTCTGATGTATAGTTGGAAAAACTGCAACAAATAAGAGTTGTTGTGGGAACAAATTATATAGGTAAGCAGAGAATAGCTGCAGCATCGTTGACTTACGAATAATCAACTGAAAAATTGCCACCAAACCCTTCATACTTGACTCATAGTGATATATTTACATCTCAATAAGGCAATAACAGCACTACAACAACATAACTCAAACTGTTAAGTTCCATTGGTTCAACTATAGAAGTTGATAATCAGACGCATTAGACTGGATGAAGAATGTCAAAAAGTGTGAGGACAACATCAGAACTCATGAATGGACAGTGATTCAAGTAGCCAATAGTTACTGCTACAGGCCCCATGATAATTTTGTTGAGTTACAACTTCTGGCCCTCATATATCATAGCCTTAGGACTAAATTTTGTTGAGTTACAACAACAGTCAACAGTACCCATTAATTACCTCAGCAATCAAAGAAATATGAACTATTAGCACTAATTGCCCTTGTGATGATGTAAAAACAAAGATTTTCATAGCAATTTGACTTTCATAGCCATTCCCTCCATCCTGAAATGATTACTACCATATGAGCTTTTAAATTTTAAATTTTTATTTTTTAATTTTGACACTCTACCTCTCAATATGAGGTAACAAAGATAATCCATGTAATCCTGGGAGGCTAGGGCGAGTGCTTATCTGCCCGAATATCTTTACATGTAGCTTTCTAAAAGGAATGAAATAGAAACTAGTTCATACCAGTACATCGATAGTCCTCTAGAATTTAGCTATATTATGTCTCTGTTACTTATTGAAGATAAACTATTCGGATAAAGAATGAATACTGGCACTTTAGGGTGTGAGGGGACATTCTAATAAGCTAAAGAACATTCAGTATGGCCAAAAGTCAAAATGCAGTTCAGCTTCAAAACAAAAGGATAAAACTTGAAAGTTAATGACCAGAACAAAGAGTAGAATAAGCAAGAAACAAATGAAAATTCGGGATTACAAATTACGGTGGAGTTAAAGAACATTCGGTATGTCCAAAAGTTAAAATGCACTTCAGCTTCAAAACTAAAGGATAAAACTTGAAAGTTAATGACCAGAACAAAGAGTAGAATAAGCAAGAAACAAATGAAAATTTGGGATTACAAATTACGGTAGAGTTAGTTCTGTAAGTTGTGACATTTATTTGATAGTGTTCATAATCACCAACTGAGACATCCATTTGAAATAAGATCCCCTTTACCACAAGAAGTTCACGAAGTGCCCTAAGACACAAAATAGGTAATGATGCAAAGCCTTAAGGAATTAGAGTATTACAAGTGAAGATATGAAATAAAGACATCAGAACATTTCTCATGACTTCATCTTTGAAGTTACACAGAAGATAACATACCTGAGGATGGTCTGCATTAAAAGGTGGAATACCTACTAGGAGCTCGAAAAGGATGATACCCACAGACCACCAATCAGCTGTTGCACCTACAAAAAGAACATTGCAGCCTCATATAAGAAGATGGTATTGATATTTTCACTCACTACATAATTTTTTGTTAAAGATTCCAGACCATGTCCCATTCCAAGAAGAATCTCGGGTGCCAAATAGTCAGGGGTGCCCACAACTGAATGCTTGTTCGGCTGTTCTCCTTTCAGTGATGAGTGCCCTGCCGTTTTCGGTTTGTCATCCCCAAGAATAGCATATGATCCAGATAAGTCAGCTGTGCTGTTTATGAGACCAACCCTGGAGAGCCCAAAATCTGTCAACTGTAATGTTAGGAATTAGATTTGTGACAAAACAAATGCAACAGTTCATTATGATTGTGTGTTCATTCTAATGCATAACATTATCTATTAATGTTCAAAGAATCCCTGGATGATCAAACCCCACACACCAAAGTAGGTCCTAAAATTGAGCCCGTGTATTATGAATGCAGACAGTTATTCAGGAAAATCTTGATGATACAAACAAGAAAATAGTAAATTTCTTCTGATGCGATGATACGGCAAAGTGAAATAGAAAATTACAATAAGCATAAAAAATAATCATATATTGGAGTATTAAGTAGCTATTAGAGAATATGGTTGTTTTTCTTAAAATTAACTTTGCCTTTTAAAATCTTTAAGAAAGATTATGGCATTTTCATTCTTGAGTAGTCTGAAAGTACTCTATCACTTACTAGAATATTATCAACTATAACGAGCTTACAAAAATCTAAAGTGACTAATGTGTAAAGGGATTGCTTTCAGCAATTTTAAAAAGTCAACATGGACCGGAGATAGTGATACCCTTTATCGCAACGCTTTTTTGATTTTATGTGAGTATAAGTTATCAAATAGGGACATATCACATCATATTAAAGATCAAAATCTTATGCTTACGGTGAATAAGAATACACTTTTATATATTGACCTTGATGTGACCGTCTGGACCTATCAGCAGGTTATCTGGCTTCAAGTCTCTATGAATGACATTTAAGGAATGCAGGTACTCTAGTGCTAGTACCTGAAAGAGAGATAAGAAATATAGATCTTCATGGAGAAGAGCTGAAAATACTATAAGCATCTCTAAAGTTAAGGCAATAGTGTCCTTACAACTTCTGCAATATATATGCGTGCCATATCTTCCTCCAAGCAGCCTAGATTTCTGAGCAAAGAAAAAAGATCTCCTCCATTTAAATACTCCATAACTAGATAAAGATTTTCCCTACATGTGAAAGAATAGAAAAACCGGACCTGTTCATTGTTAGATTATAAATTAGTAAGTACTTCACAAAGTTTTCTGTTCTATTTATTCAACACAAGCTTGAAATAATATATGCTCACCACAAAAGGATTGCGAACAGATATTAGAATGTCACGCTCAGCTAAGATACTTTCCACTGCATTTTTGCGGATCATATCTGCTTTCTTCAAAACCTGTAATTAATTTTTCTAAGTTCATCAGAAATATTTAGCATCAAGTAATATAAGGAACAGATACAATCCTGGCCATCTTTTAAATTCTGGAATAAAATCCTGACCTTAATGGCAAATAAATCACCAGTTGCCCTTTTCATGGCTAGAAAAACTCGTCCATAAGCACCTCTGCTTATAGGCTTAATTATTTCAAAATCTTCAATAGATGTCCGATCCTTAGTGCATGGGTTAATAGGGCTTGCACGCAAACTGCGATTTGAATCTTCTTCTGTTGAACTATCCTCTTCAGCCACTGTATTTAGTAGATCTGCTTTTTCATCATCAATCTGGGCGCACAGAAGTACATATTTCTCCCTGAAGAGTTTAAGATCGAAGTATAATAGTCAAATTCTGAAAGAAAGAAAAATATAGAAACATAAGAGAAAGCTAAAGTAAAAATTTGGTCCTGCTTCTTCCATCTTATGAATCCCACATAATATTTAAGCATAATATACTAATTATTATGAGTATATATGTATCTTAAGGGAATGTAAGTACGAAGTTACACTACAAATGTGGAACTTCAACAAAGCAGAGTGCCATCTGCCATGATCCACTTTCTATTTCGTAATATTTGATTTGCAACTCTTTCATATACTTCGTTTTTTTTCTTCAATGAAGCTTGTCTGACATATTTATGACAAACAGGTCGGTCATTAGTTAGAATTGACAATTTTTTTTTTTCAGATTCACAATTGGATATGTTTTCTGCAATAATGTTTGCCCCAGATTCAAGAGCCATAATAGGGTTCATCAGTAATATCGGGAGTATGTTTCTGCTTGAACCAAGTGTGTTGAGCATTGATGAAATTTTATGAGCTAAATATGCGAGCTTACCTAATTTATTGCAGAATTGTTGTGACAAAACATGCCCCACCCAAGCTCAAATGGCAACTTTTTAGACACTTTACAGTGATAAGCAGCAAAAAGCTTCACATACTAATAGATACTGATAAAAATAACATAGAAGTTCATGATTTGGAGTTGAACTCACTGCAATAGTTTCTCTATGCGCCTCCCAAATGTCTCTACAACTAGAGCATCCACTTTCCTATCTTGAATGGCATATTTGAGTTCTTCTAGTTGTTCAATCATGTCCTCCAGTGTACTGTAGTCATTGCCACTAATGTTGACTACAGATCGAGCAATTTCCAGCAGCTTATGTATCTGTCATGCCAGTTCATGTGGTAGTCAGTGAGTTAAATAAAAAGAAACATGTCCATAAAACAAGTTGTTGCCAAATTTGTTATAAAAAAAAACACTTATTTTGCATGATAAAAACCTATTGCTTAAGTTGACCTATATTCACATAAGGCACTATATAGAAGATAGTTTCGGAAAAAACAAAAGTTGAAGGAGATAATGGAATTTGGCTGAACACTTTGCATTGCATTCTCGAATGTTACATCAGCAAAAGGAAAATCAACAATATATGTTCTATAAGTAAAGAGTTAGTTTGGTGAACGGCATAGCTAGAGGATGGGAACCTTCAAAGTCTCAGTATTGGGAGAACAATGGCTTTATCTTGAAAAGTTTAAAAGAGATTTTGTCGATTACTAAAAATAAATACTGTTTAGCAACCAATAGTCCTAACGAAAGATCTTATAGGCAGAAGATGGAAATTGGATAAGATTACCTGATGATAGTTTTCAAATTCAGATATTGTTCTCCGTCCACTCATTAGAATCTCTATATGGGTCATTCGCGGGGTTGCTAAAGGTGAACGGGGTGTCAAACTCCCGGCTGATGATGCCTTCATATCTCGATCATGCAATTCACGTGACACATTCAGTGAATTATGGAGTTCATGCACAAGAAAAGAGTCATCGGCCTCAGAAACACAATTCAGCATGACTCCTGAGCATTGGCCAGACAAACTGTTCCCCTTTGGTGTCAACTCATTCAATTCCTCCGGCAAATTTGATGCAGACACTCTGGCAACATCAGGACTTCCTATCCCTGTGTCTGAGCCTTTGGGCATCCAAGACTCAAGTATTTTTTCAAGAGTCTCGGCAACTCTTTCAAGTCGTTCATTTACAGTTAAACCCTTCAAATCACATCGGTCTGCAATTGTACAAATTCTTGAGTGCTGCTCTACATGGAATGTTGGTATTTCAACTTCACATATTCGGCAGATCAGTGAATCCTCATATGTCAAATGGTGTTGATCCCAAACTCCCCAAGTCACTCTTCGTGATTTCTCTTCTCCATGTTCGGCCTGATAGACTGGAGTATATGTACTTCCCACACCATCTATTTCTTCTTTAGGCTTCAAGTTATCAGATTTGTCTATAGAAGAAGTTTCAAGAGAATCGTGGTCTTTTCGATTTTTTTCGGCTGCAGAAGGAAGTTTTTTCCAAGATGACATCCTAAAGCTTCCTGTAGATGAAGCAACACTCTTTGCAGTGTTAACTTCTTCAGTTACATGGTCTTGATTGTTGCTCAGGTTGCTCTTATCCTGTTCATAGAGCTTATAAGTTGGTCTCTCAAGACTTTCTCTCCCACCCACTGATTCCCCAAGAACACGCTCAGGGTATACACCAAGGTCACTAAGCTGGTGAGAAGCCAGCACATGATCTTCTTCATAACCACTTTCCTTTTGGAACTGAACTAGCCGAGTGCACCGAGAGAGGATAAACAATAGGCGGGTATGCACTTGCCTGAGTGTACCCATAGGTTGTTCTTGACGCCGATCATCGAGATTCTGTACAATGCCTTCACACTTCGACCAAAATTCACCAGGTGACAACTTTGCGCACTGCCTGGCTATTACCAATAAATCTTCCAAACCTTCTTTCCAATCTGGATGAGATACTGAAGTACTTTCAAGTATACTAACCAAATCCCCAGCAAAAATGCCCAAATCAGCATTAACTTCTTCCTTTAATTTATCAAATTTCAACCGTATCATTACCATAATTTCCTGGAAAACCAGTATGACACAAATAATATCAACTGTTCAATTGATACAATGATAAGAGGAAATGAAAACGTAGGTTCTCACTAACAGAAAGAGGAGGCCACAGATGAACTTAACATACTTCCATGCGACCAATGGCGCGAGATTTCCAGAATGGAAGTGGTCGGACACCTTTGGAATCGAGTTCATGAGAGAAGCTCTTAATGTCAGGTGTCCTTTTTTTACGACCACTGGTCAAACGCAGAATAGCCTGGAAACGTGGAGATTGCATTTCCTTGGCAAAAGCTGCATGATAACCCTACATAAGCACGATCACATGAAGCCGAGCTATATAAAAATCACTATGAGACTGATAAAAAGAGGTGGAAACACCCAAAACCGAAAGCTGTGATCAATTACCTCTGATCCCATCCTACGGGGTGATGAAGGGATTTTCAAAGATTTCGACTGACTCCACTGAACCTTTTTACCTACAAAACAGAAATGTGTTGTTAAGACTATAAATTAACATTCATCTTTCTTGCAATTTTATATTTGTTTAAATTTCTGGTTTATGCTGACATGCCAAACAAAGGTTTGCACCTCTGTCTATGATGTTTTGTCCTAAATTAACAACCTTAAATCTTCAAAGACACTTAAATCTTCCCTCATACTGATCCATGTATACACCCCACCCCCCCAATAATTACAAAAGTTTTATTGCACATTTTCTCATCAAGCTCAAACACCAAATTGATAACCTATGTAAATACAAATATCCTATGTAAGACTTCTCTCCATACTGGCAAATTTATTGCCGTTAAAAGGGGAAAATGCAAGACACTCCCCTGTTTTGGGAAACTTGCTTGAAACTATCAGTTAAAATGTTATTTACATAGAATCATACAATTAAATATTCAACATGAAACCCCTCATCGTACAAAATAGATCGTTAAGCCGAATTTTTTATAGTACACGGGACCCTATGCAATAAACATTTCACATAGTTCCGTGCATTTTCACATAACACAGTGGAGTGACTTGCATATTCCTCCCTTAAAAATTCACCATATGAATCTCATGTCTCCCACTATACACTCAAGAGCAAATTTCCACTTGTATCAAGCATGGCCAGATAAGTCATACACAATTGAAAAATGAGAATGGCTGAAAATTCCACCTTGTTCAACAGAAGTACCACCATGTTGCTGAGAAACAGAGGATAATTTAGGTTTTAAATCCGTTCCATCTTTTTCGTTCTTAATCACTGGATTTCCGATGGAATTAGCTTGTTCGATAGGCAAGGGCGTAGACCGCGTCCTGATTTGATTGAGCCCCAGCTTTAAGGGCTCGATTATATGCAAATCGCCACTCCGTGAGTCATCTTTACCTAAATCAGAACCCTCGTCATCATCTTTTTCCTCTCTAGTTTCTATTCGCCGACTTGGAATCTGTCGGATGCTCTGCAACTTGGTAATAGACAGCGAAGGCAAGTTTTTATGATCGGACGGCGGCGGATTTGACATTGTTGATTGCGTTTAGATGGTGTGCATTGTGGTGGTTTCTACTGTGATTTTTTGGGATTTGGATTTGGATTTGGATTTCGATTTGTACTTCATTGTAGAGAAAGAGATTGCTACGGTAGAGTTTTGGGGGAGAGATTTTCGCGGGAGAGTGGGGGTTAGAGGAAGACACGTAAATGTTTTCAAATCAGTTTTTTCACTTAAAACGTCTTTACAACTATATGCTATGAATTGACGAGATCTCTCTACTCATAAACGAGTTATATTTTAGGGTAAATTACGAATACCCCTCAGATAAGTTCTAATTACATACGAATACCCCTCAGATAAGTTCTAATTATAAAAATCATTCTCATGTATTGGGTATTACAAAAATTTCCCTCAGATTTATTACTTTCTTACAATAAACCCCTTGCTCCTAAAATGTTCCAACTTTACCCTTGGTTGTTATTTGTATTGTTTGTTTAGGATAAATTACGAATACCCCCTCAAGTAAGTTTTAATTATAAAAATCACCCTCACGTTTTGGGTATTACGAAAATTTCTCTCAGATTTGTCACATTCTTATAATAAACACCTTGCTCATAAAATGTTCCAACTTTACCCTTGGATGTTATTTGTATTGTTGTAATGTCTTATAAGTGTTAAAACTTGAGTGATAATTATTATATCTTATAAATTAGAATAGAGATAATTATATATTTACTATCAAAATAATTGACAAAATTTATAATTGCCCATACGTTTAATTAAATATTGCAAAAGAAAAAGTTATATATGTATTTATTAGCAATTTGAATTGGAAAATATTAAATTAAATAGAATTTTGATAATATATTTTATAATTATGAACAAATTGTTTACACATTAGTTAAATGAATATTTTATAAATTAATAAAATTATATTGTATTATAAATACGATATTCTAATTTATTGAAGTTTATATTGTATTATAAATTGAAATATTTATTGAAATTTATGTGCGGTTATAAATTATATAAATTATTTTGGTGGTAAATATATAACTATTATTTTTATAATTTACAAGATATAATATTTAATACCCAAATTTTAAAATTTATAACATATTATAAACATTACAAATAACTTTCAAGGGCAAAATTGGAACATTTCAGGGACAAGAGTTTAATTGTAAGAAGATGACAAACCTACGGGGATTTTTGTAACACTCAATACGTAAGGGAGATTTTTGTAATTAGGCCTTACCTAAGGGTGATATTCGTAATTTATCCTATATTTTAGTATCATATGCTCCCTGGCTCCCTGCATTCCTGAATTTTTATTACAATTCTTTTTAAGATATCCCGAAATAACACTCTTTTTATATAAATAAAATTATTATTCTCAAAAATTTAATTTCATTGAAAGTAATTATTATACATAACTAACTCCCTACCAATATTTTTAAGGACATCTTGTAAAAGTATCTAAAAATTTCACCTTTTTAACTTTTATCTAAAATTTCGCCAAAAAGGTGAAAGGATAGAGTACTATAAATTTATGAGGAAATCGCACTTTTCTCTAAACTTACAACTAAGTTGCATCATGAGCTTCAATTTTTTATATTGTCCGTTTTGAACTGACATTAGTGTTACACTTTTCCAACCAAGAGTTCAAGGGTCAAAAAATACAACACAAAAATTTAGTGTAAAAATAAAAATGGAATATTAAATATAATGTATTATTGTAATAAAACATATAATACATAAAAAAGTAAAAAATTTAGTACAAAAATAACAAATATAAAATAAATATAAATATACTATTTACAAAGTAGGAATAAAATCGAGTACATACTATACTTTTATGTTTAAGTTCATCTCACAAGTTTTGAATTATATTCTTTTAAAAAAAATTTGTTATGAGGTAAACTCATTAATTAATATGCAAAATAATACTTCCAAAAAACAAAATTACTTCCCTAAAAAAAAAAATTACACTTTCCCCCTTGAACTTATAAGTGAGTTGTACCTTCCCCCTAAATTTATACCTTTGTTACACTTTTCCACCTTATACTTTGGCTGCACCTTACTCGTGAATTATTTTGCCAGAAAAGTGATCTGAAAAAAGTTCAAGGGGAAAACTACAATATTAATGTAAATTTAGGATGAACAGCGCAAAAAATTGAAATTCATGAGAAAAACTACAACTTGATTTTAAGTACGGGGAGGAAAATTTAATTGAAATTAAAACGACGTCGTTTCCTTACTTCAAATTTTGCTTCTCCTCGTCTCCGACTAGTCACTACTGTTCTTCTCACCATAGTTCTGTAACTATGCTGCACGCCCTAATCTGTAAGCCCGTTTCGTATTTTACCTATGGCCGACGCTTTTTACAATCCTCCACTGCTCCGCTTATCAAAGAAACCGGCCTCTATGGATTCGAACACCTCAAAACTCCCAAAGGTTTTCAACGCATGGTCGACGACGCAATTGAGCGGTGAGAAATTGAATAGAAAATTCATTTGTTTAATTTGTCAATCTCAATCATGTATAATGTTGTTACTGTTTTTGTTGTTGTTGTTATTGTGTAGGTCTGATGAACTCGTCCAATATATCGCTGGATTGCCTTCAGCGCCAGAAATAATTAAAGCAATGGATGATGTATCTGATACGGTATTATTCTTAATGTATTTTTTCTTATGCAGTTGCATTTTCATGAAATAATTATTTATAAATAAAAGGTGTTTAATTTAAATGGTTGTTTTTTAGGTGTGTACAGTTATTGACTCTGCAGAGTTATGTAGGCATACACATCCGGATAGGTGAGCTCTTATGCATCCCTCTGTGTGTATGCGTGTGTGCGCGTGTAAATCTTAATGTATTTTTTCTTCTTATTTTTTTAGGGATTTTGTTGATGAGGCAAGCAAGGCAACTTTACGAATGAACGAATATATACATGTGAGGTGACTGTGAAGCAGTGGTTTATTTTCATAATTACATATTTGGTAGTATAGAAACTCGGAACTTTAAAAGTGGCTCGAAATATATTTATTAGAAAATTCCGTTACTCATGCTATTTTTTGGTTTACATCAACCAAAATAGAACGTTAAAAGAACCATCTGAAAGTATGCAATTCTATACCTACATTTCCTACATTATTATACTACCTTTGGAAAATTATGAGTATAGATGTGATTGGGAAATTTTGCAAGCTGAATTGGATTATGGATGCTTAGGTTTAGAAAATACCTCTATGAAGAGAAGATATGCCAAAATAGTGGTATAAAGTTGCCATCGGAATGATAAGATTAAAAAAGAAAGATCATAGTTTAGTCTTGAACTGTCTTTGGGCAGCACGATAACAAATATCTTCTGTCAGATCAATGCTTGGAAAAGCTATAGACTATTGTAACATGTCTGCAGTATCTTACCTCATCATAAAAATCTAGTCAATATTAAATTTGTTTTTGAAAAATGTCATCCGTTAACAATATCTGTTGAGTATTAAAATGTAGGTATTTGTTTGCAGCATCTTAACTCAAATCCTAGTTTGTATCATGCGGTGATAAAAGCTGAGCAAAATCCGCACATGCTTTCTGAGGAAGCTCAAAGAGCTGCCCATTATCTACGTATTGACTTGGAGAAGGGTGGAATTCATCTCAGCGCTGGTACTGATTTTAAACGAATAGATGGCATATAATTGGATGTAATTATATTTTGATTTGTTAACATTCCTCGTGTGGTTAACAGAAAAATTGGATCGAGTTAACCAACTAAATATGGAAATTGTTCAGCTTTGCAGAAAGTAAGTACATATTGATTTCAATAACATCTTAATTATTTTTCTTCATTATTCTACCTTAGCCATATGATTTTTGGTACTCTGAATCTATACCTATACTGCTACATGAACTGTGGGTTAGAATGAATAATATCAAATCATTGAGTTATATGGCAATTTTTTCATCCTAAATAATGCTCTATGCTACAAATTTGCCTGCAGTAAATATGTATGCTGCGGAGTATGATTTAATACGTTTGTCAATTTTAACTAAGTTGTAAACAAGATGCCGAGAGGGATTGGGGAGTAGGGAACTTAATATGCTGGCTAAGTTGATCTATTTTTTCTCGTGCTGGACACAATTTAGCTTTAATATTTTACAATTAAAAAATTAATTGCAATACAGCAAGATTATTTTGCACATATTTCTTTCTTGATCAGGTTCAACGAAAATATTATCACTGATCCAGGTCAGGTGGATATATTTCCAGCATCGCGAATCCCCAAAAAATTGCATCATCTCACCAAGACCATCTACCGCCCTTCATCAGTTGCATCTCAGAAATCAGCAGGGACAGACTGCAACCTAAAAGAGAGAGGACTTCGCTTAGTCACAGAACCTGACGCTTTGTGTTCTATTTTGCAGTTGGCATCTGATGCTGAGGTACCTTCTAACTGGAATATCATTCATCTTACACATTTAATTCACTTTTTAATGATTGATCTTTTTTTTCCTTAAATGATAAATTAAGTGATTTTTTTTTTTATGCCTATTAAGTGATTTTTATTTTACACCAAAAAGGTTTACCAGTTTATCAAATGTAAGGCATCACATGTTTTCGCTGCATATAATTTTTTGAGAAAATATTGTTTTATAACAAGGTCTTTGATGGTAATTTGAATAGAATATCCACTCGTCTTTTTTTAGTAACCTTGAAGGGTTTATGAATCCCTTTGTCAGACTATATTTTGTTTACTCTGAGTTATGAAGAATTTAACTTGTTCTGTGTTTTTACCACAGCACGTCTTAATTAACTTATATCAAAGGTTTTGTTTCTTCTGATGCTATCCAGGTTAGAAAATTGGCTTACATTGGAGGAAATTCATCACCACGTGCAAACCTGGTTGTTCTTGATAAGCTTCTTGATGCACGTCATGAGTTTTCTGAGGTTAGTATACACACACAATATTACATCGGAGTTGACAGTTGATTCCCGCGTAATACACTTTGAATCGAAAAAGTTTAATCAATTCCAATAAGTTTTCTTTTGAATTGAAAACTTCCTTGAATTGGATCCTTCCAAATTTGTATATATAGAAGAAGATACATTTACGAAGTTGTTCCTTTCCAGAAAAAAAAAATTATCACATCAGAAATAGTTAAGTTTGAAACGATTGACTATAATGAAGATGGAATTCAGTTTTTACTGATTTAGATTGTGATGAGGTTAGGATGGACATGAATTTCTGATGTGCTAATTCCAAAATAAATTATTTTATATGATGGGGAACCTTAGGATCAACATATAGCATTATTCTAAAAATTGCCCTTTAAGTGGACTGATTTTCCTGTTCTTTGTGGCCTCTAAAGTTGTCCAATAGTCACACCTTATTTTTCTTGCATGTCTTTGCCTTGCTTTTCTCTAGACTTTGTCTTTTGATGGAGAAAATCTGAGATGTTGACCATTTAATAACCATGTTGAATGATCATCTGTACAGATCATGGGATGTAATTCTTATTCTGAATTTGCTCTAAAGGAAAATATGGCTTCGTCACCAGAAGTTGTTATGTCTTTTCTGCATGACATGAGTAAATTGGTCAGACCCAAGGCTGAGAAGGTATGTTGATAATTAATGCTTGTATTTAAGCATTGCAAATAGATAACTTCAAACTTTCTGCCTTTACTGATTTTGTTCACAGATTAATTGTTTGTTGTTGTAGGAGTTTAAGAAAATTTTGGAATTTAAGAGAGCAAATAGTGGGCGATTAGTTGAAGACTTGGAGCCATGGGATGAGCCATATTTCACGAGAATGATGAAATCTTCTGCCCACAGTTTGGATTATTCGGTTAATTTGCTCTTCATAAACTTATATTTCTTGTCCATGTTGATTGTGCATATATTGTGTATATGCATCTACATATTGTCTACTTATGTATATATACTCGGGCATGCGATTACTAGTATTGCAGAGTCAAATCACTGTCCAATGTTAGCTTCCTTGCTCCATATTGATCCAGTACACTATTATCTAAGGAAGAGTAATAAAGAATACTCAATGGAAACAATAGGATTTGCTCTTGAAGCCATTATTTATGTACGGGTATGTGATACGAATGAAAAGTTTGAATATTCATAGATGAAATTAACTCTGGCAAGGAGAATATCACAAATCTCTTACTTTTATGTGGTATACTGTTATCTTTGAACAGACTGCTTGAATCCGTAGGACCTCAGTAGTATTCCATGTAACACCAAGAAGTCCACAACAGTCGATGGTTATCCCCCTAACGAATAGAGGTTAAAATTTTGTATGCTATAGTTTACCTCGAAATTTGGTGATGGACAATGATGTAGGAGGGATTTGATTACTGCCAGTAAAGCTAGTTCAATATACCTTGAGGACATTCTTACAATTTTAGAAGTTAGGATAGTAGTAGGCATCTACTCCTCCCCACCTATATAAGTCCATCTGCAGTGACTCATGTGCGTAATAGACTTGTATATTATTCTCGCTGTTGTTGTTATTTTGAATTGATAATGTATGGTTGCAATTAAGTACACCGTGCAATTAATTACTATGTTATTATCCTAAGATAATCTATGAGTAATTGTAATCATCCATAATCCCTAATGTAATGCTAGTGATATATATTTCAGTTCCTTTCATTATTCTAAAGACAATGAGTAGTTCCATGTATTGTTTTGCAGGTTGTTGCATCATATTTTTCCTTGCCACTATGTATTGAAGGATTGAAAGTGCTGGCTGAGTCATTGTTTGGTGTGAGATGTCATGAGATTCCTCTTGGCCCTGGCGAATCGTGGCATCCAGACGTGCTGAAATTATCTCTATACCATCCTGATGAGGTACATAAACTGAAGTCTACTTTATATAACCACCCCTCTCCATCCTAGAGGAAGAATAGAGAAAACCGTGTATCTTGGCACATCGCACATTCTATCAGTAATTTTGCATTTAAGCTCACAGATTTTCATGGAAAAGCTTTGTGACTTATAGCTTTTTATTTTAACGAGGTGCTACTCAACTAAACTACAACGTGATGCTACAGTGCTACTCAACTAGACTACCAAGACTTCCTATACTGTTTTCATGTTGCCTATTAGTTTTCAACCATATTGTATGTGGATTCTAATTTGCTTGTTTCCACCAGGATTGATAAAAGAAATACTTCTTCCTTTGTATATCTCTATGTAGTTGGTAGTTGGTACTTTAATTTACAAGTGCCAACGACTGCATTTCTTTCCTTACACCCAAATGCATGCCTGCTGATTAAGCATTTTATATTATGAATCAGGAAACATCTAGTCAAATTTCACCTTGAAGATTTTAATTGACTCGGTAATTTGTATATCTAATGCATTTGTAGATCTTGAAAATTGCATATTTCGTTTTCTTCTTTGTTTATGTTTTATTTATGATTTATGGAGTTCTATTAACGTGACTCCACAACTTGTTTTTAAATGGGGCCTCATTAGAATTTAGTACACACCTTCATAATTTTAACATTATCCTTAACTGTTGAACTATATGATATGATGCAGGGGGACTTGGGATATTTGTACCTCGATTTGAAATCGAGGAAGGGTAAGCATCCTATTTGTGCACATTTTGCTATCAGAGGGGGGCGACGCATCTCAGAAACAGACTACCAATTACCAGTATGTTCAAATTGCTTCCATTTCATATTTGTTAGTTGAATGCTCCCGGCAGTTAGATATATCATATAATTGCTGTTGGAAATGTAATGCATGCATTTTCATTATAGATTTATCAAGTTCCTGAACTTTGCTATATGGGCGGCCAACATTAACTTTTTAGCTTTTGATAATACCTACAAATTGTTGGCTTGGGAATTGTCATGTGTGACTTATGCAAACTTGATATCTTCATGTTGAAATACAAAGCAATGGTCTTGAGTTTCTGGTGTCACTATGTTGAGAGGTGTTTGGATAGGCTTGGTTTCTAGTTGAATTTTTGGACTAGTTCAAAGAGGTACTTTGTTTGGTCTAGAAAACTGGTACTTTCGTGAAATTGTGCTTCTACGGTCACTGTCGAATTATCCAGCATGTTGATAATTCCAATTTCCGATTATTATTGCAGTGATTCAGAATGTGTAATTGACTTGTGACTAACATATATTGATGCCAATTAAGTATTGCTTATGTTGTTTCTTCCTGAATATCTGCAGATAATAGCCCTAGTTTGCAATTTTTCGGGACCAAATTTTGCGTCTGTTCAGCTTCACCATTCTGATGTTGAAACACTTTTTCACGAGTTTGGACACGCTCTTCATTCATTGCTTTCAAGAACGGTACACTGGATACGTTTTGTCGTATTTTGGAGGACATCATCCTCGTTTGAATGTACACGATCGTAATTTTCCTTTCTTTATTCAGGATTACCAACATTTTTCAGGGACCCGAGTGGCTCTTGATTTTGCTGAAACACCTTCAAACCTCTTTGAGTGAGTAGATTGCTATTTACTTATGGCTACCATACATAGAGTTGCTTAGATGAATGCAGTGTGTTATGTTCTATTGTATAAATGATCTGATGGTTGCTCAGTGCAGCGAGGCAAAGATAAAGAATCTTTTTATACTTTACTGGGGTATAAAATATCTGTGGCTCCCCACCACTTATACTGGGGGAAAAAAAAAAGATAAAGAATCTTTGAGCATGATCTTTAGATTGGTTTTATTTCCTCTTGCAATTTGAAAATGAACACATATTTTCGTATGTTCAAAGTAGCACCAGTTTTCAGGCCGTAATCTGGCGGGAAAATTGAAATCTTACCTTAAGCATTATTCAGGTTTGTATGTTTTCTGATGCACAGGTACTATGCTTGGGATTATCGGGTCTTGAGGAAATTTGCGAAACATAATTCAACAGGTGATCCGATACCTGAAAAGTTAGTAGAATCCCTGGTAGGAGCAAAAAAAATGTTTGCTGCAACCGAATTGCAACGCCAGGTTTGTTGTGCAAACGTCAAACATAATTTTTTTTTTCTGGCATAAAAGGTAAACGCGAAACTTGATTTGTTATTTGCTTCTTTTCCAGGTCTTCTATACCTTGATTGACCAGACCCTTCATACATTGAAGCCATCCTCAATCAGCAGCACAATTTCAATAGTTGCAGATTTAAAAAGAGAGCATACCAGTTGGAAGCATGTGGAAGGAACACATTGGCACACCCGATTCAGCCATCTTGTTACTTATGGAGCAGGTATGTCTCTGATAAGAGCTACGGGATTCATCTTTATAGATATTTATGTATTTTCAACATGGCATGTTCAACAACACTAAATTGAATTTTCACGAGTTAAGAAGTTTGCCCTAATTTATTTACGCATAAATTGCTTGTGAAAATAAAGGAATTGGTGTGAAGCGTGAACAACTTAAACAGCACAGTCAATTTATAGTAGTCCTTTAAATTTATTTGGGCAGTAGACAAAACTTAAGTCTTTACACCACTTTATTTTCCTATGTTGGTTTTGTCTCCTTGCAGTAAGTAAGAAATGAAAATAATAAACTCATCAGTGGCAGCATAATATATGGATTTTGTATCGCCTTTATTCTATGATTTTGTAGATGAAGATACAGTTCCCACTTCCCCACTTATTCTGCTTACCTATAATTTTTCTTCGATTGAATTGAAATAAGAGGCAAGAGAATCAATTGTTAGCCTCCGCTTTGTCATGTATTATTAACAATTTGGTTCCCATGAATTTGTTAAACTATAGTTGTAGAAACAATACGATATAATTATATGCATTTTTTGTCAAAACAATGCGATTTTATTCTATAAATCCCTGTAGTTAGTTTTCATGTTCGTCTGAATTTGTTTTTGCTTATCCTTTTCTCACAACTTGCACAGGTTACTATAGCTACCTGTACGCAAAATGCTTTGCTGCAACAATTTGGCAAAAGACGTGCCAAGAAGACCCATTATCGCTGGACACAGGATCTGCTCTTAGGTCGAAATTATTGCAGCATGGTGGGGCCAAAGATCCAGCCATCATATTGAATGATCTCGTTGGTAATTGTGCGACACAAAATCAAAATGGAGGTATCGTTCCTGATGTAATGAGCCTTGCCATGGAGATGAAACTATTGGACTAGAAATGCATTCCCTTAATTTAACTAAGGACATACAATGATTCCAGGAAAAAGAGTAAACTGACTTTTCCTGAACGATTCATAACTGAAACAGACGAATAATTTGAAAAGCATCGATTTTAAAGAATCAACAGTCCGCAATGCCTCTTAGAAACACGAGCGACCCAGGCACTCTTGATCACTTCAACTGTACTTAATTTGTTCGGCTGCTCTTTAATTTATGCTGTTGTATTATTATTGTAGTGGCTGCAGCTGTATCATGTAATAATGTGCAAGTGTAATTTTTGCCGTTGGATTTTAACATGAATTGGTAACTTAATGTACGATTGTCTTCCTTCATATGTACAAATTCAGCTATTAAAAAAAAATGTACATATTCAGCTCTTCTCTAATGGAAATACCCAAAAACTCAAAAAAGAATCAGCAGTAGAAGATTTAAATAGGATCTGTCTTCATAATATGTACATTTATGCTTCAATTCAAGTATTGCTATATAACTGTTTCAAGGCAACAGGAGACACTTTTCTTTCAATAGCCACTACCCAATTCTTGATGATCGAATTGACTTCATCCGGAAGCTCATCGTGAGGGCAATGCCCTGATAAACAATATCGGTAAGGAATGAAAAGTTAATAAATAACTGTGAGATAAAATGTATTATGAAAAATAGAAAAACTGGTTGATACATTTACTGTAAAAACTAATATGGAGAAAAAAATGATCAAATCACAAAACAAGAGTGATAGTAAAATTACCAGCATCTAATTCTTTTATTACAACCCCTCTGCAGTGCTCTTTAAACATAGGTAACATTGACTTGGAGTTTGAAACTGGATCCTTCATTCCCTGTAAAAATGCAAAAATTTGCATCACGGTGAGAAAAAAAAAAAAAGAGGCCCTTGAAAATTACGAAACCGGAGACGTTACCTGAATTACAAGTATCTTTTTCTCAAATCCTTCCAAAAGATAATTCAAAGGAATTGAAAGATCAAAACTGAAAATGCTTTCCAGAACCAAAGTCACCCCAGGGTCATATGACTGCAGAATTTGTCAAGGTCCTGCATTTGTAGTCATTCATATAAAGCTTTTCCGTAAAGAAAGTAAAGATATGATTTTGGTGCTTTTATTTTATTAAAAAAAAAAAAAAAAGGATACTGCTCTAAGCAAATTATATAAATAAAAATTATCATGAAATAACTAAAGGAAAATACTTTTTGGAGGGGATATTTTCAAATCTAAATACATGGAATGGGTTTGGCATGCATCAATCTAATTCAGTAAACATCTAGTATTAAAATACAGATTAAACAAATTTTAAGCAAGAAAGCAAAAAAATATTCATAGTAAAATTATCAGAAAAATCGAAGAAAATCATAAATGTCTATCAATTAAGAAAATATATTCTATAAAATGCAATCAAACACTGAGATTCTTGAATTTATGTCGTATTGCATGTTACTACTTTGTATGTCAGCAATAAATTATGAATAAAATACCAATTATTAATACAATCTACATAAATTGAATGCAGGGTGGACTATTAATAAAAGTAGCTGGAGACAAACATTAATAATGTACTGATACTGTTATTCAGTGAGATTTAGATCTCTCTGATAGATTAGATAGATATCTACTTCATGTTCTTTTATTTTAAAATAAAGACATTAAGTACACCAAACCAGACCAGGCCAGACAAACAATAAAAGAGAGAACTAAAAGTCATTACGAATCTACCCCACTTGGATGCTGTAGTAAAATGTATCAAACCTCGCTTACATTAATAAGGGGCGTAGGGTGTGTTTGCAAACTTTATTAAATAAGTTGTAATAAGATTTTTTGAGTTTAGTTCAATATAATTCAAAGCATCTCAAAAGAAGTTTATAGCTTATAAGATTAAGAGAAGTTGAAATTAATTTTCCAAACACCAAATTGATGCGTTCGAGGTCAGACAACCTCATAAGCTATTTACAAAAGAGTTTGCAAATACACATTAAAGTGTTAATAACAAATTACCTCTCTGTAATTTTTGAAAAATAATTTATCCTCGAGTGATAAACAAAATAAAAATATCAAGATATTCCCAGTGTTTTTGTAAAAATAGCACACTGTCTCCTTCTTAATTTTTACATTTTCATAAGAAGGTGAAATGATCACTAATCAATGTCATAGGGGGTAAAGTGCAGATTATGCATATCGCCGGGTATAAAGTGAACGCAATATATTGTCAATATATGATTAAATTGATCATTCTCCGCATCAAAATAAAATTTTGGGCGAATTATAGATCATAACACGAAAAAGGAGGTAAAATGCTGATTATTATATGTCACATAAGTAGTCTGTTCTACCACATAATTTATCTAGAGATAACTTGGCCAAAACCCCTTTATTAAACAAGAAATATTATTACTACAAAAAGGTAAGAAAAAATAAAAAAGAAAAAGAAACATTGTCCCTATAATAATGTCATTTTCCCTCAAGTAGCAAACCACCTCTGTCTGTCTGTTGTCCCTTTCTCTCCCAAAAATGTACAGTATTAGAGTCAAGCTCAACAGTGTTGTTTTCTTCATTTTCTTGTTCTTATTACAGTCATGTCTCCCTGTAAGTTTATCTACTTGTGCATTTTTTGTTTTGTAGCCTATAATTTGCAATATGCTTCCAATTCATAAAACATATATATATAGATATATATATATATATATATATATATATATATATATATATATATATTTTGTCTTTTACAAAATTCTGTTTTTGATTGCAGGTTTACTCATTGGTAGAAGCAAATTCAACAACAAGTCCAATCAGTAAGGAGATGAACCCATTTACTCCAAAGGCTTCAGTCATTAGATATTGGAACAAACACATATCAAACAACCTCCCTAAATCCTCCTTTCTGCTCTCAAAATCTTCACCACTATCTTCCGTCCAATTAGCCTTTTTCGCCAAACTCGCATCTCAGAAAACACTCTCTTCTCACCTAACCTCCTTCTGCTCTTCCGCTGACTTATTCTGTTTTCTCGGATCCAAACCGGTAGATGAAAACCACCCAAGTGATTCCAACTTTGCCTTGTACAACAACAAACAGTTTGCAAACTACGGAAACTCTCGTCTAGGTGGGGCCGACCAGTTCAAGAACTATTCCGATGGCACCAACTTCGCCACAGGCTCCTTTACTCGGTACAGCCGTGGCTCCACTGGCCACCACGAGGATTTCTCGAGCTACGCAAGTGATGGCAATGTGGCTACCTCCAACTTCTCTTCTTACGCCTCCAGCGCCATCGGTGGCTCGGGCGGTTTCAAGAACTATATGCCACGTGTCAATGTGCCCGATCTCCGTTTCACTTCGTACGATTCCGATGGTAACGGTCACAAACTATCGTTTTCGAGCTACTCGGATGATACGAACTCTGGGAGCCAAGGCTTTACTAACTATGGTAAGAATGGGAATTCGGTGCCTACCGAGTTTACCAACTATGGTACCACTTCGAATGTCATTGGGTCGACATTTACAGGTTACAGTGAGTTAGGCAATGCTGGTAATGACTCATTCAAGGGTTATAGTTCTAATGCTAATAATCCAAGCAACAATTTCAAAAGTTATGGTGTTGGTGGCAATGGGGGTGTTGATACTTTCACTAATTACCGAGATTCAGCTAACGCGGGGACGGATTCGTTTCAATCGTACGGGAAGAATTCGAATTCGGAGAAAACGAATTTTGTTAACTACGGAAACACGTTCAATGTGGGATTTGATACATTCAAGGAGTATACTAAAGGGGCAGTGGATCAATCAGTTGGGTTCAAGATTTATGGTGTGAATAATACATTCAAAGAATATGTTAACAAAAAAGATGTCACATTTGCTCAGTATACGAAACCGGGATCTAGCGAGGCTGGCTCGATAAAGACGAGTGTGGAGGAGGGCAAGTTTTTCAGAGAAAGCATGATGAAAGAAGGGACAGTAATGAAGATGCCCAACATTCAAGATTGGATGCCTAAAAGGTCGTTTTTGCCCCGGACTATATCGTCCAAACTACCCTTCTCAATTAACGAGTTACCCGAGCTTAAACGAGCTTTCCAAGTAGAGGACAACTCTACAATGGAGAGTGTGCTAGTGAACGCGCTATCTGAGTGCGAGCGTATTCCTAGCCCGGGTGAAACCAAGCAATGTGTTGGCTCGATTGAGGACATGATCGACTTTGTGGTGTCGGTTTTAGGCAACAATGTGGTAGTGAGGACCACTGATAATGTAAAGGGTTCGAAGCAAGATGTGGTTTTAGGAAAGGTAAAGGGAATCAATGGTGGAAGAGTGACAAAATCAGTGTCTTGCCATCAAAGCCTGTTTCCTTACCTCCTCTACTATTGTCATTCAGTACCAAAAGTTAGAGTTTATGTGGCCGACATCCTTGATGTGGAAACTAAGGTTAAAATCAATCATGGTGTTGCAATATGTCATGTTGATACCTCGGCCTGGAGTAAGAGTCACGGTGCTTTCGTGGCACTTGGGTCGGGGCCGGGGCTCATCGAGGTTTGTCATTGGATTTTTGAGAATGACATGACTTGGAGTACTGCTGATATTGATGTTCAAGCTTAAATTTTTTTTACACTCTTTTGAGAGTGAATGTTTTACTTTCAATAATGTATTTGAGTTCTTGAATATGAGGATTTTTTTTATTATTATTTCATTCGTTTCATTTGGTATTAATAGGTGTTCAACTCTAAAATTTTATTTTGATTGTTGAATATGAGCTTGACGGGTCAACACAAGATCCAATAAATAAATAAATATGATTTCTAGTAGTAGGCTGACCTACTCAAATTCCCAACCCGGCCTACTCCCCTCAAATAAGGTGCTACATGTCTTACAATCTGGTCCATGCACATCAGCATTTGACCACTAATTGTCTATTATGTTTCATGCTCAAATGCGCATGTTGTTTGATCACTCTTTTGCTGCCAAAGGTAAAAAAGAAACAGCTAATGAAACATGATGCCTAATGCTTAGAGTGCAGCTAAAGAAAAGCACCAACCAAAATGTTCCCCTGCAAAAGTACATGTATATATATATTCTTTATTCTCTATGGGTTTTGCTCTTGTGGGATTCAGGGCATGCCAAAATATGATTGATTTCATTCAACAGTAGAAGATTCAAATAGGATCTGTTATCAAAATTAATATGTACATTTATGCTTCAATTCTAGTATTGCTATATAACTGTTTCAAGGCAACAGGAGACACTTTTCTTTCAATAGCCACTACCCAATTCTTGATGATCGAATTGACTTCATCCGGAAGCTCATCGTGAGGGCAATGCCCTGATAAACAATATCGGTAAGGAATGAAAAGTTAATAAATAACTGTGAGATAAAATGTATTATGAAAAATAGAAAAACTGGTTGATACATTTACTGTAAACTAATATGCAGAAAAAAATGATCAAATCACAAAACAAGAGTAATAGTAAAATTACCAGCATCTAATTCTTTTATTACAACCCCTCTGCAGTGCTCTCTAAACATAGGTAACATTGACTTGGAGTTTGAAACTGGATCCTTCATTCCCTGTAAAATGCAAAAATTTGCATCAAGGTGAAAAAAAAAAAAAAAAAAAAAGAGGCCCTTGAAAATTATGAAACCGGAGGCATTACCTGAATCACAAGTATCTTCTTCTCAAATCCTTCCAAAAGATAATTCAGAGGAATTGAAAGATCAAAACTGAAAATGCTTTCCAGAACCAAAGTCACCCCAGGGTCATATGACTGCAGAATTTGTCAAGGTCCTGCATTTGTAGTCATTCATATAAAGCATTTCCATAAAGAAAGTAAAGATATGATTTCGGTGCTTTTATTTTATTAAAAAAAAAAAGAAGGATACTGCTCTAAGCATCTCATGTATGAGCTCATCATCAGCTCTATCTGTTTTCTGCAAAAAACGATTTTAGGAATTAGTGAAATAATGAAAAAACTGAACTAGCAAAAATAAGGTAAGCCTTACTGTTGGGTATAAACTCTTCAGTATATTCCTGATGTTAAATCTTAAGAACAGCAAAAGAAGTTTAGCTCCCAACCTCGCTGTCCCTGAAATTTGCCTATACTGAAACATTTATAACGAAAATATTAAACTATATAACTTTGCATAACCCGTATTTTCCGACAAAATTTATCTACTACATGGTAGGCTGGAAGATCATACCGAATATTACATACTGAAAACGATAACAATCGGAAAAGTGGTTTAATAGTAGTTTCTAGCCTATAAGCAGCTACTCATATTGCCTATACTGAAACATTTATAACGAAAATATTAAACTATATAACTTTGCATTACATGGTAGGCTGGAAGATCATACCGAATATAACATACTGAAAACGATAACAATCGGAAAAGTGGTTTAATAGTAGTTTCTAGCCTATAAGCAGCTACAGATATGAGAACCACAGTTATTACTACATAGCAGGAAATAGATGAACGAGGCAGTTTCACATGTGCTGGCTAGGAGCCTAACACACCTATACAATCATATTTCAATTCCACTAACACAAGTATTCTAAAACAGGGATACGACAGCTGAATGTAAATCTCAGTATCTCTTACTTCTGAGTAACTCAAAGCAGAATATCCAGGAATGATATAGCCAGCACTATTAATGAGGACAACAGACTTGACTAAAGTAGACCAAAGACCAGCAGCAATAGCAACAGAATACCCTGCAAATGATTGACTGCCAGTCAGTTTATCAAAAAATATTTTGTATATTCTAGAACATTTTTGTTATCCCCTTCTTCAGACGGAAATGAGAGGAAGGTTTTGTATGGGGGTGGGAGAGAATTTTTTTTTTTAATTCATTTTTCTTCCTGGTTTCCATATCTTTGTTAAGATCTAACAATGGTGCTGGAGGGTCCATCTCACGTACCACCAATTGAATTACCGACAAGATGTACAGGCTCTCCAACAACCTCAATTATAAAATCTCGGAGTAGTTCAGCCCATACAAGTTCAGTGTATATAATATTTGGTTTTTCTGATTTTCCATAGCCAAGTAGTGTGATTGCCCAAACTATATTTCCAGCTTCAGCTATGGGATATACATTTTCTCTGAAATGTTCCAAAAAAGCCCCGAAACCATGTACAAGAAGAATTGCCGGACCTTCATGGCCAGCAACTGTATACTGACAAGGAAGAATCAATTTATCAGTAGGTAACACGTACAATCTACTCAGTAAAGTACAAGTTACAACGTCTAGTCATAAAAGGAATTTGTTGATACTAACTTGGATTAGATAAGTTTTCCATCGCCATGTCCGAATGGGGAAATTTCCTGGTCTACCTTTTTGGCCTTTCAAAGTCAAAAGCCAATACCACTAAAAAAAAAGAAAAAAAATATTTCATGTTGTTCAAGCACACTGTCATGCAAGTTTATACAACCAATTCAATTACTAGAGCTCGTAGGTCAATGAAGAGGGATTATATATCTTAGAATCAAAGAGTAATGAATACCTCCATTGAAGACACTGTATCGATTGCTGCAGCAACTGTTGTTGTAGAATATCCAAATGGTGATAAGAACCCACCATTTCGTTCTTTCTCATATTTGATAGCTTCAGAATACACTCTCCTTCTGGAAATAATGCCAAGAAGAAGGGCAGCACCAAAAAGCGCTTGAAATGAAGCTCCTTCACGTTTTTCAGTTAGGCGTAATTTTTCATGTACCCTGCAACATAATATTTGGCATGAAAGTAATTATGTTCTCAAACTCACAATAGTTGTGGTTCGAGAAAAGCCAATAACAAGGTTAATGAAATATTTCAGGAACAAAGCCATCTACCACTAAGTCTTTCTGCTATTTTTTGGAATAATGAGCCATTTTATTATATCAGATATTAACTTGCACAGTTCGAACGTCTTTTCAGTTATTGCTAAAAGAAAATCAACTTTGCTCCATAATTTTAGCTATCTGGTTCTAATAGAAAGATAAGAATTTCTTTTCATGTGTATTGCTGAATGAGATGAAAATGACAGACAAAATGCTGGAATGGTTAATTAGGCTTTTAAACAAAACTGCTGCTAAACCTTTAGTGCTCAAACTAAATCTTATAAGTGATTTAAAGGTAAATCCGATCATTCTTTATTCAGGTGTGATGTTGCTCTATGTCATGCAATCAAGATATACGTGGGTGCTCCAGTTCAAACAAGCAAAATATATAAGCTATACACTTGTAAGAAAAGATGTTAGTTACCTGCAATAAATGGTTCAAAATAAGAGATAAAATACTAATGTAGTAATAGGTTAGATCACAATAAGAAAAGACTAAGAAACTAGGAATTCAAGGAGGCATACTCCTGCCATTCATCTCGGGCTGTTCCCTCCAGGTATCGCAAGTATCCCGCCAATGCATTTAACACAAGACTAGCCCCACCTCCCACTAAGCTCCCTTGAGATGTTACAAATGCGGATTTTTTCGGTTTTTTTCTTTGGGCAGTCTTGCTATCAGACCCCAGCGAATAATTTTCTATCAGTTCTGCTGATTTCATCCCAAAATTTCCCGTCAGCTTCTTTTGTTGCAACGCACTTTGAGCAGAATTTTTTTTAATTGAAGTCCATTCTCCTTTTTTGTTGCCCGCATCTGAGCCCTCCATAAAATTTCTCAAGTCATCCAGCGTCGGAAGATCACCTACTCATATATTTTCATTGAGTTTCAGGTCTTAACATCAAGCCAAAACATGATAAAATTAATAATCAATACATGTATCACTCACCCCAGGATAAGTTCATCGAATCGCCTGGTAATTCAGGTGGTATAAGAGGAGAAACAACAGGTAACTTTAACCTTTTGAAGTCATCAAATGAAGCTGGAAGATCCTTTAAGCTCTACAAAACCACAAAAAAAAAAAAAAAATCAATCTAATAATTAATAATTCGATAATTATAAAAAAGAAAAAAAGAAAACTGTATGTTAGGGTCTAAATTTTATGAGGTAAACACCTCAAATTTGTAGAATGGGCTGATCCACATCTCAATTTTAGGGTCCACTCCAGCAAGAGATATAGTAAGTAATGATTCCTTGATAATATCTAGCATTACACATAGCTCATGCTCCACCTCCTCTTCTACAAAAATTCTGGTAGCCTGGACCTGTTATAATCCTCGGCGATCAACGTAACAAAATAAGCAGAAGTGCCCTCGAAATCTTGTCTTTCCTTGATAGCTCTATTAAAATATGATACATGAATGAGCAAACTAAGTGCATTTAACCACCTCGTTAACCAGTTCGCCTATCACGCTTTCTGCACTTCCAAACCTGATCATCAGATTGGACCCCTGCTCTTTGAGCAACTGCCTCAAATCCTCCAAAGCAAACAGGAGAATTTCAAGCATTTCATCTGAAAATCCTGTGCAAGATAAAATACAATTCAATAGAAACAACACCAAGCTACACAAAACACACTAAATAGCTTCACAACATTAAATGAGCAATTACACTGATTTGTGATACAAATTGATCAATTTAGCCAAAACCCAAATAGAGAATATTAAAACCATATCATAGACTTAAACTAGCAACTAACCAGTAATATTATTTACTAGTAGAGCATCGATAGGACTGAAAATCAAACCAAGCTACTCAATTTTCATCTCAAGCTAGTTTATTAAAAGCTCGTTTGAACTCGATTCGTCATATATTAAAAAAAAACTTGAATAACATATTTGTTTGGTAACTTTTTAACTCGGCTTGAGCTCGTCTTGATAAGCTAATCGAAAATATACATGTAAAATATCAAGTTATTCAATACTTGACTCAAATTCGAGCTCGGTTCATTTAACAATCAAATCAAACTTAAACACAACACAAAATTTAAACTAAGCTTTGACAATGTGTCGTTCGACACTAGCTCCAATACACCCCTAAGCATCAAGGACCAAACTATTCGGACAAGCAAATGCAATTTACTAAGTAGAGAATATTCTCAACACCTGTATATACATTAACAGCGATTATAATTCACTAGGAGGAAAGGAATAATGAATTACGAGAGAGAATGCGGCGATCAAAGACGTAAAGAGGCACAACAGAACGGTGCTGAGAAGCGGCGGCGACGAGGCCTGGATGATCTTCAATGCGAAGGTCGTGCTTGTACCACAGAATAGCAGCACCGGTGTTCTCCACCGCACTGGATTCCACTCTCACGTTGAAGGCGGAAGCAGAAATTCGGAAGCTAGGATTTGGGGCAAAAAATGAGTGGTTTGGGGAAATTGGAAAGGTAAAAACACGAGGATGAAAGAGGATCGCCATGAGAGGAGACGACGTAGGAGAGATAAATTTGGACGCGAAATCCATCAATTGATGAGTGGATTTCGCTAAGTTTTATCATTCACACATTATTTATGTGTGACTGTGTGTGGTGCCACTGCTACAGCTGAGATTGTGGTGGAGAAACGCAGCAGCTATGAGAATTTTTGCCTGGGGTTTTAGTTAAAACTTGTTCAAGTGTTGATTGAGTGGGAATTGGAATTTAAATTAATTTTTTATTTATATAATTATTTTTTGGAACCTCATTTAAATTATTTTTTTTTTTCGTTTTTCTTCAAATCACTTGTGGATTCTACCATCAGAAATTAAAAATATAACATTTTATTTATTTAATCGAAACTATTGCCTGAAAATTATAGATGATGAAATATGGTGGACAAATATAAACGATAACAATTAGAATAAATGAATAAACAATATAAGTAAAAAAATGATATAAACTGAAACAAAGAAGAAGAAAACTCAATATTGAGAAATGGTAGAGGAAACAATTTTTGAAGGATGATGGTTAGAGTTTTGATTCTTCTTATTAAATAGCATAAATTAATATAATGTAGGTTCAATTAGTTATCAGGTTAAATCAACAACATCTCTCACGCATTTCTTTTCAATATTATTTTCAATATAGTAAAAAAATTATAGTGGAACATGGATAGTTTTATTTCTTATTTTAATTTAAATACATAATATATAACACAATATATAGTAATATATATCGAATATGGATTTGTAAAGGATCGGATCGGTCTAAATTCATATTCGCTTCATATAATTTGGATTATAAATCTTCTTAATCGGATAAAGTTCATCGAATTATTAATTAAATAATTATCATGATAAATCAGACTGAATCCGGGTCGAATGCGCCCAATTGACAGGCCTAAGTTCAAGCAAGCAAAAATCGTGTGTTAGAGTTGCGTTGCAAACTTTTATTTTATTATTGGGCCGATTTGTTGGTTAAATGGACCATAAATATTATGGACAGGAACATTAAAGCCTAATATTGGAAGCTTGGAGCAATTTCATTCATTTAATGTGTTTCTGAGCTTCAACCAACTATTCAGCTAGCAAATAAAAATGTTAGTATTTTTATTTGTGTTTGGACTGTTGACTTCGATAATTTATTTCTTGTTGGCATCGAAGATAGGAGTGAGTATAACTATCTCGTGAAGTTGGATCTAAATGCTGATAAACAATAAAAATATTTAAAAAGATATATACATAGTTTAATTTATTGCCGATGTATATACATTACAATATGTACCGAAAATTGGACTGTCACATGTGAGACTTAAGAGTACGCACCCCAAAACATATGAATAATAATAATTATATAGCGTCATTATTTTTGTGTCAATAAATTTGTTGTAGAGGTAGATGGTTTAATTTTATTAAATCGGAAGCTTCCGATTTACAGAAATTCCATCACGATATGGGAGAAATTCTTACCCAGATTTTGGGTTTGACCGAATTCAAACTAATTACATGATAAGTGTAATACATTTGCTTTGGGATTGGATGTAACTTTCAGGAAAGTGACCAATCACAAAACAAGTGCAATACACTTGTTTGGTGGTTGGATGGATTTGACCAAGTCAGACTTGAACAAGAATTTTCCCACGATATGGTATGATGCTCTGAAAATTAATTAAACTATTTCGTTTGAAATAAATAGATTGGACATAGAGCAAGGTAGACATATCCACCCGTCACTACAACAAATATGACTTTTACCAACACTGAAAATTGTCATTAATTATTATAATGGTGGCATTTTTTAATTTAATGGCATTTCTAAGAAGTGCCACTTGTAGCGATGTCGCTAAAAGTCATTGACATTTATTAATGTCACTATCATATCTTTTAATGGCACCATGAAATGTAATAGTAACTAAAAACAATGACAATATAAAATGTTGTAATATCTACATTAAATAACATGTTAAAATGCCACGGGATAACTACTTTACCAACATTGTGAAATGACACTACATCCAAATATAGACACAATTATAAATACCAGTAATAAGTATTTTAATGGCACTTCACAATGCCATTGAACCCAAAGAGAATGTCAATTAAAAATGCCACAAAACACCTATCTTTTAACATTTTGGGGTGACACAATACTATTGAATAATCACATATTATAATGCCACTGATACAAAAGGGAAAAACAAAAAAAAAATAGAAAAAGAAACTAAAAATGCTTTAATTGCCTCAAAAATAAAATAAAATATAAATATTTTTACAGCACAATTAGTTAATCAAATCTATTTGGATATAATATTATGTTAATACATTTAGAGAACCTAAATTCAAAGTGTAACTGCAAAAGAACAAAAATATAAGAAAATGAAATTTGTCTTGCGAGGCTCTTTCCTTCTATGACAGCAGTTGTTGAACACATAGTTTGTCCCCTGAGGCAAACCAAAAAAAATATGATTACTAAACTGCAAAAGTGATCAGCCGAGAAGAACATAAAGGGTACTCATTGACCAAGAATTCGGTATTGTTACTTAAAGTAACCAAATATTAGCAATAGAAGCCTCTATGACATGGCTTCTAGTAGGTACATAAACAGAAGAGACGAATGAAAAGGTAAAAGATGACCAAATACTGACTATATAAACATTCAAGAAATCAGTTTAACCTACACCTTGCAGAATTAATAGAACGCAATAACCACATTCCAGAACCCATCAACACATCTATCAACCAAAAATGACCCTTCATCTAGTAAATCTTCTTTTATCAAATGAAGCCTCCCTTTAGCCCCATCAAGTGCAAGTAAGTGCTCTGTCATCATTTGCCGATCATAATGTCAGATTATCTGCAAAAAGGAACTTAACATGTAGCATCACTAACTAAAGCAAGTCTAAGTGAACACCTATAAAAAAGGAAACCAAAGATAAATACTCAGGCCTCACAGCGCACTATCACGCAATCATTATATACTCTGATAAGTAGTGGAGAAAACAAAAAGTACCTGCGAGCATATAGATGTCCCAATAGAAGAGTTATATGATGAATTTCGTTCATACCTTAATAACACAAATTAACTTGGAATATGACATGTATATCCTCATAACCTCGAAATAGTAACACAATGTAAGAAAATGAAGGCAACTTTAGGCTTTGCGCTGACCTAGAAACTTTCAACCTCTCAAAAAATTAAGTATTAGAATACAAGTCAAGAGATATCTTGTTAACAAGATTCCACTAAAAATTTCGTGTAGTATGGTAGGAATGGTTCTTATGGCCCCTTAGCGTCTTACAATCATAATTTTAGTACCCTATCACCAAGTTTCATCGAGGTGGAAACTTTAATCCCATTATAAGCTTCCTCTAAACAGTGTAATTTTATCCTACGACCAAGTCCAATAGACTTTCACTTGATTAGAGATTTTGGATTATACACTACAAAATATAAACAAATGTTAACCTTTAATTTAAATATATTCCAGGAGTTCAATTTTCATTGAAAAAACCACCTTACTCACTAACTATACATCTAGGGATCTCTTCAAAATAAATGAAAGAGCTAAGAAATACCAAATGGATCTATGAACAGAATGTGCACCCATTTCCTACCGTCCCACAATCATTACATTCTTTAGACATATTCAAGCCAATTTGTCAGTTGCCACTTCATTATAATGAGAAAATTAACTAACCTTTTGATTCCCTGTTCATACTACAATTTCATACTATAAGTTGTCTAAATGTGAAGCTTTTGCAAAAATATTTTTGGTTTTGTTGTTTAAGACTAATAATTCATGCAACAAATATAACCTCAAGAAAGCTCCACTCGGCATCTTATAGGATACTCAGTTTAAGAAGAAAAAAAGGAATCACAAACGTACCTCGTAATTGTCGTCACCAATGTAATCAAATGACACGGTATTGAACACAGACAGAGGCTTGGCCAATTTTGGAGGACTAGGCCGCCAAGTCTCGTAGCCCAAATATGTGCCACCTAATTCCATAATATCAACTCAATAAAGTCAAAATTCACCAGCTAAAAAGGTATGCAGAAAATCATAATACTAGAAGCACAAGATAACTTACTCCATTGTTAAACAATCATATGAAAACACAATTCTTCTCGGAAACAAAACATAAAATTAACACAAAAATACACTAGTGAAATCACATAACCAATGCGCAGGCAAAAAAATTCACCAATTCGAAATTAATCATTGTAAGAATAACCAATAATACATGTTACAATGATAATAACCCTTTCAATACAAAACATCAAAATTTACTAGCAGTGACTTTTACGCCTTAAACCACAAAAAACTAACTCCTCCGCACTAGTTAATCAATTATCGCAAACAGAAAATTTTAGCATAAGAGATAAGACACCATGCAATCAACTGAGAAACTAAGAAACTCCCACCCTCCTTAGTCCCTCGTCACAAAACAGTAACTCTAAATCACGAGCACAAAATGACAGTGATACAAACACAAAATGAAATATTAACTTCGCTTAATTAACAGCACCGCAAGAGAACAAAGGCGAATAATTCCGGACTCAATCGAAGGATTGGAGTACCCTGGATTGAATTAAATTCAGTTGTAACAGATTCCAATACATTAAGTAAGAGTTTAAATGCTATTATTAACACGCCTAAATCCCTAAAATGATCAAATACGTTCAGTAGCTGAATCGCAATAAGAAATGCTCACCAATGGGTTATGGAAATCAGAAACCTGCAATTGAACAAAAAATGAGAGAGAGAATTAAAAATAAAATCGGATGAGAGGGGAGAGGGGATAACTGGAATGGGATACCTGCTTTAAGATCAGGGAAATCGTATGTCTAAGATAGCAAAGGAAAAAAATAAACCCTAACAAAAAAATAAAAGAGCGCCTCAAGACCTCACTGGCTCACTCTCATTTTTAGGAATTTCTATCCTGAACCGGGTTTAGGCAAATCCAAAATATTTATACGGAAAGTTCAACTTGGACAAAAGATTTCTAATTTTTCACTATGGTCTTTTTTTTAATTCCCTGCCAATCTTTTTTATCCTGAGTAGTTTATATTCATAAAACTAAAAAAATTAAAGTGTTTTTTTCCTTTCTAGACTGATTACCAGATTGTCCTTTAATTATAGTGATATGTTCTATTAAAAAGAACCATTAAACTCGTGTTTCATTCAAGAATATAATATCATTTTGTGGGTTTAAGAAGATAAATTTTATAGAATTTAAACAAATTAATGTCATCTAATTTTAGACTGTAAACTAATTTTAAATATCACTAATTATTTAATTTATTAGTTATTTGTGGCATTTTTATTGACAATTGTCGTTATGTTTAAAGTGTCATCAAATTGATGTGACAAAATTTTAATTTGGTGGCATTTATTCTATTTGCCACCGTAAGTTATCATTACTAATGGCATTTACACAAGGTATGCCACAAAATGTAAAGTTTAACACTCTTATTTAGTGACTTTTCTTCTAGAAATGCCATTATATATCTATTATTAACATTTCTCAATAGTAAAATGCCACTAATTTAGAAATTAAATGTAAACATTACAACACTTTTTCATATATGCCACCAAATTAAGGTTTTGTAACATCTTTAAGTAAAATGCCATTGAATTAATGCCACTAAATGTCATTTTTGTTGTAGTGCGTTCTGGTAAAAGGAAAAATGCATATCAAGATTATCCTGGAATATTAATTATCTTGAAATTAAATAAGACAATCAGTGATTAATTGAATGAGCCTAAATCAATGACGTTGAAATTGGAATAAATTAACTTTTTAACCTTTTTTTATAGGAAATATATTGCAATTTAATTCACATTGTAACCGGCCATGTTAGGTGAAGATGTCAACATTATCCAGAAAAGAAATATAAAAAAAAGGGGGGCTGCTATTCTAATTAATTAAACACTACTACTATTAATATTTAACGAAACTGAAGTTAATGTTATCTTAATTAATCAAGTCTTGGTTGACTTTGGCACGATTATAGGGCTAGTGATATTGCCAGAGCAATAAATGTTGTTGCCAGAGCAATTTTAATGAACTTCTTAATATGTCCTTCATGTTCAAAACATATTTATTGCACAGTCATTAATTGAGAAAATATGTTGCTCTCTCTCTTCATAAATACACCTCTTTCTTTATTTACTTTTTTTAATACCTACCTTGCTACCTTATGTATTTTTAACTAATAAACTTATTCTTCCATTTTTTTTTAACTTAATTACAACTTTTTTTTTACTTTTACTAATCCAAATTATGTGAAAATAGACTCTAGCTGTAATCAAGAAAATCTGTTAATATTCTTTTTGGGGGTATTTAAAGCCTTTGTAGTCGAAAATGAGCAATTATGATAGAATTAGTTATATCGTATTTGTAGTGATTGAATCCAGTACTTAGATCCCGCAATATTAAATCAAATTTTAATTTTAAAAAAATAAAAAATAAAAGCAGAATTTAGAAAAAAAAACTCTCTAATATATATATATATATATATATATATATATATATATATATATATATATATATATTCTTTTTCAATATTATTTCATTTATATGCAATTAAAACATAATTAACAGAAATCCCACATACGATCTTAGAATCTTCGTCATATTTAAATCATGGATTAAAATTTCATCGTATCCATTGAAAACATTGAAATGTTTTCGTATTTGAATCAATGGAAATGAAAAATAGGGTGTAATTTCAAAACTTTTTGTTTGTCTTTTGATTATCTTATTTTTCTTAATTTCATATTTTTTTTAAAGTTTACGGAAAAAAATCGATTTTTTTTTAAATATTTGGCTGACCGAAATATAACTTAAAATGAAATTTGATCCATGATCCGAATCATTATCTCTTACCACAAATGCAAAATAATTTGTTACACATGAAAAACTAATGGATATGAAGACAAATTGGCATAATTGTTTTTTGATAAATGGCAAATTGACATATATATAATTGAAAAATAACATAAGTGTTCATAACTTTTTTTTTACTCATTCACTTAGTTCACGGAAAAGATTATAAATAAAAAGGTAGAAGAAAATGAATTCCATAATTGTATGATGATAATGGTAAGTACTGAAAATGAAATAAATATACATATATATTAATGAAGAAAGAGAACATTTTCAATAATAATTGGCTATGTAATTAATATGTTTTGACCATTAAGGGTAAGATTGGAATTTTTAAAAATTTGCTCTGACAGCAACATTTATTGCTCTGGCAATATCACTAGCCCGATTATAGGTACTACCAATAAAAAAATTGCAATTTGTTAAAAAATAATTTAAATCAAACTTGTCTTCCTATTGGGTTTTCACATTGATATTAGTGGGGCGTGTACATCCAATTTCTTGGAGTTTGGACATTTTAGTGGGGCGTGTACACCCCATACACTCTGTACACATCATCTCGGCCGATCCAACGGCCGAGAATACTTCTGCATTTGACTCACCAATTATTGGTGAGTCAAAATAGACAACCCGTAATTACTTTTCTTCTCTCATGTCCAGTCTTCTTTCACACAGAAAACAAGTCTTCTACTAAGCCAAAAATATAAGTCCAATTTCTTATGCTTTGAAACTATATATGTTTTTGAAGTGGAATTAATTGTCTTCATTTAATAATACATGTCGAGGGCGTACGACAATTGGGAAAGGCTTGTTCAAGCCACTCTCAAGAGAGAACTCCTTCGGGAACTAGCTTTTTGTCCCAGCTTCAGCAGCTCAAGTTCCATTGATTTGAGTTCACGTTTCGATTCTCTTGATCTGAGTTCACGTTTCGATTCTCTTGATCCGAGTTCACGTTTCGATTCTCTTGATCGTGTCAATGGTACGTAATTTATTGTATTAATACACAACTTACGGGTCCTTTTTTGAAATGAATGGCTGTGGATCGAGTAATTGTGGGTTTTATTTATTCGATCTAATAGTAATTTCGGTTTAAAGATGGTGAATTTATGTTGAGCTAAATGCAAAAGCAGCCCCTGTACTTTGCCTAATTGGCAAAATCTCTCCTACCCGTGTTCTTTTTTATTAATGAAAAAACCCCTTGTATCGAAATTTTATTAGGTTATTATACCCATTTGAAGTTAGGCCCAAGCCATTAATCTGCACTTAACTCAATCCATGTTGTAAATTCTAATATTATAACAAGCACCTCCAGAGATGCTTTTGCTTCTACTTATTCATGAGTTGTTGTCAAACACCCTAAGTGGGTGTTTGCTGTTGCTAATGGAAAATGTTTTCCAATTTCATTTCCCTCGAAAAATAATTTTTTTGTGTTTGCAAACTCTGGTTTTACTTTTATTTTTACTTTTACTTTTCAAGAAAAATATACTTAGAAACTGCGTTTATAAAAGCATATCGGGTTTGTGGCATCTATATAGAATAAAATAGAAGCTGCTTTTGTGACCAATATATCATTAATACTTTCTTTTAATTCCAACAATACCCTCATTACTATTTTAATCTTCACAATTTATTTCCATTTATGGGGAAAAAATGTGATATTCATTTTTTCACAACAAAACTTTTACTTTTGGACAACGTGACAGATCTCCTCAAGTATCATTTCAAACTGATCTCTGGCGCGGAACATGAGCTGGAGAGCTTGCACGATGAACTTGGGGAGATGAAAAAACTACTGGAGAATGCCTCCAAAAAGCGGTACAAGGATGAACGCTTCAAATATTGGGAGAGAAAGCTGAGGAACGTCGTCTATGATGTGGAGGACGCCATCGATACTTGCATAACCCAGGCAGCCAAAGAGAAGAACACAAATGTGGTGCGCAGAGCTTTCATTACAAAGCGCATCGGCCTTGCTGAAATTATCAAATCCCTCAGAGAAGATAAGGTCAAAATTATGCTCGACATGGCAACAATCGAATTGGCAAACCTTGAAATTGTCGATGAATCTGACATAATCAAAGAAGAAACGATAGACCGGATTAAGGTACGTCTCCTCCTGCATGCCCTTTTCTATTTATAGTTAAACCGTTATATATCAATAGCCTATCACTTGAAAGCGATTATGACCGAAAGCAATATTATTTTTCGTTTGATAACAAAATGTTAATAAAATACATGTAAATATGTTAAATTACTCAATAATCGGCTTAAACTCGTCCAATAGAAGCTCATTCAAACTATGTTCGTTGAGAAATCAAAAGAAACTCGAACACTATTTCAATCTCGATACTATTCAGTTCGTTTACACCAGTATCAATAAATACACAATTTTATTATCACACGTGTGTACTAAAATAAAAGTAACTATATATATTTAAAATTAATTATTTATTATAATATATTTATGACGTGTTTTTTCTAACATTTATATATTAATTAATCGTAAGCAATGCACGCAAAATATAATTTGACATTAAACAATGGGACATGAATTCATGTTATGAATCTAGTATTTATTTGGTGGATGCATTTGGAATGTCACTAGTTATATGAATACTCTTGAAACACCAAAAGTCATGTACTTTATTCATTGAATTTTACTTAAACTTATCTTGTAACTTTTGACTATTAAGTTGCATTTGTAGTCCTATAAATAGATGCATTGTAAATTATTTTATACACACAAGAGTATATGAATAATAAGAAACTCTCCTCCTAATATATATTCTACTTTGTCTACTTTAATTCTTGTTTAGTTTCATAACACGTTATCAGCACGAGTTTGCTCTATAAATCGATTTCAAGGTTATGAAATATATCACAAAACAAGAGAGAAAAGAGGAAAATACTTGGAGATGCAGATTTTCGGATTTGCACGCAACAGCTTCGGTTTTTCAATGATTCCGACCTTATCCACCGTTGGATCGTATTCAAATTTGGACTGAAGGTTCATCACACCAGGATCTTAATTTTGACCGTTCGGATCGTCATCCCAGTACATATAAATGAAACGGCAGCCGTCAGAAGTTTACGAAAAAGTTGAAGGAAGTAGCTAGCAACAACCTCTCTCTGGTATGATCAAATATTCAAATTAACAAACAACTTGAACCCTTATTAATTTTATATGAGGTAAAGAAAGAAAACGGATTCTTTCTGGACAAATTACACCAAATGTGAATGATCAGGTATGTTCCTATAGTTTAATCTATTGCTCTCAAATTTAATTGAAGATTGATTTATTGTCTCATTGTGACAATATGATATAACATATATGTGTGCTGCATAAATTAGGCCCATTCTTTGAGGTAGAAGTCTCTTAAAAATATGATCACTGCCTCACTCTCTAATTTGAACAAATTAATATTTTTGATGTATAATTTATTAGATGATGATTAATAGATTTGTTACTGTTCATAATTTATTTTGGCATATATATTCATGATTTTACCTGTACTTTATGAACGATACATGCAATTTCAAATGTGCAAATATGCATAAATATATTTAGTTTTTGAAAGCTCGGCCGTGTGCTACAAGGCTAAACATGGATTCATTCCTCTTATAATTAAGCTTGCATGTAAGAAATTCATGTAAGAGGTATGTTATTTTCATTCATTTTTTTTTGTATATTATATCTAAGGCGATTACATTGATAGTATAATTTTAAGTTCGCAAAAGTGTAGAGAATTGTCTATTCAGGATTAAGGAAGACAAATAAAAATAAGGCTGAAGTACTTTTAACATATGAACATGTTTTCGTTCGAATGTAATTTAAAAGAATAATATGAAAATTCTGAAATTACAGTTTAGTCCCTAATTTTCTTTGAAAAAAAAAATGCAGTTTATTCCCTAGCTTTCTGGAAAATCTCACTTAGCCACTGTATTTTTTAGCATAATTGCAGTTCGATTACTATTTTCACTGAAACTACAGTTTAGACCATGATATTTTCAGTTTACCCCTGAAATAATAAGAGTTTTATATAAATTATTTAATTTATAATTTATTGTTTATTCTTCGGGTGTGTGTTTGAAAGTTTTGTCAAACTTTTACCTAATAGTTGGTATTGTGATACTAATTTTGATTTACATCATGAATAAAAGGAAAGGTGAATTGAGAATTTATATTTCTCATAGTGGTTATGTTTTAAAGAATGTTAATCTTCTTGTTATCAAGAACTTGAAGTTTTAAAATGAAAACATAATGTTAGGCCTGAAGCCTAAGTAATAAAACTCAAACTCGAAGATTGAGTATATTTTAAGCAATCTCAAACTATATGCCTGGGCTTTAAAGTTAAGGCCAATATTATCAATTTAGGCATTGTTGCCCTTGAAATTTCCAAAAGAAAGCCAAAATATTATGACATGGATTCTTGATGTTGAAATCTATTTGAATAAAAAGAAAGAGCCTCGGAAATTCTGTATGAAATGAAAGTTTGGGCAAACGAAAAAGGTAAAGTGAGGGGCAATGCTTGCATTGGCCATTTCCTCCTTAAAGGATTGAAATCATAAAGTGAGGAGCGATTTAATCACAATAGTGATATTTTCAAATGCTCCCTATGAATGATTGCACATGATGTTGCATCATATGAAATTTTGAAAGAGCAATATAATCACCAAAGTCGTGGGACTCTCACAAAAGCTCACTATGAACGTTTACACCCGAAGTTGTAATATTTTCAACTGATAAATGATTATACTCCACAACTATGAAATTGTATCTCAATTGAGATTATGTAGAGATTAAGTATGATTGTAAATGGCTCGCAAAGAAGCAAATATGAAAAAGAGGTTTTGATTTGCGAGCAAATATGAAAGAGAGGTTTTGAGAAATACTCTAAATTAATTTATTTTGAATAATGACCTCTTGATGACAAATCATACTCTCACCGGATTAATCCCCCAAAGTGAATGCAAATGTTAATAGAAATTATTCATTCTCGTAAGTGAATGTAAATAATTTATTTCCCGGAAGCAAATGAAATTAACTATAGACATGACATGGTTTAGTCATGATCAAAATTTATGCATTCCATTACATCATGCCACTCGATGAAAAACAATTATAGACAAGGGTGTGCAAATTATTAGCACTTGGTAGAGTGGTGGAGTAAAAAGCATTGGTTTCGTATATGTTGCATATTCGTCAATTACAACGTTGATTAATACTATGAGCATCTTGAAGATGCCCAATCATATAAGTATCATGTTAGATGCAAAAGATTATGCGAGCATCCTAAAGATACATGGACAATTATGTGAGCATTGTAAATATCAACGGTGGAAATATTTATTTAGTTGACAGTAGGTCGACACACACAATTCTTCGAGATTGAAAATATTCTCTAACTTGAAATTAGCAAAAGCAAAAGTTAATACATATTGAGGTATACTATAAAGGCTCCAGAAGAGCAAATATAAATTGTCTGGATGAGCAAATATTTTTGTAAAAGAGGCTTTGTGCTCTATAAAATCCAAAATGGATTTGTTGAATTCAAAGAAATACGTCTTGAAGAACGTATTGACGTATATCATATGGAAATTATATATATGAGGGGAATACGGAATATACTTATACTACATCCAATATTTCATGCCAGAAAAATACTGATGAATTTGATCCCAGTTTTCTTATCATAATGAATTATGCGTCCATAAGCAATGTTGGATCATAAATTTAAGTTGAACCAGAAGTTCAATGATCCAAAATATTATGAAGTGGCATGATAAACTTGGTCATCCAGGGAAAATTACAAATGCGCCGAATTATTACGGGCATCTTTTAAAGAATCATATAATTCTTTACCTCATGATTATCTGTGTGTTGATTGCTCACAAAGAAAGTAAATTAAAAGACCATCTATTGTGAAGATTGGTCGTGAGTCCCAAAACTTTTTATGATGATTTTAATGGGATGTATGTGGACTTGTAGATCTACTTTGTGGACCATTATGTAATTTCATGGTCCTGTTAAAGTTTTTTTTTTTTTAATTTGTTTAAATATGCCTACTGTCAACACGTATTGCTTTTGCTGAGATTCTTGCTCAAGTATAAGATTGAGGGCAACGTTGCAACTTGTGTCAGGCTGGAAGCCTAATAATTCTCAATTAGAATTTATGATTGTGCGATTTATGTTCTGATTTTTCCACCAAAATGAACATATATGGGTCTACAAAGACGTGTTGGTTTGTTTTTATTTCCCGTCTGTAATCATATATTTTGAACGCCTGACGAGGCTATAACCATATATCTTAAACGTCTGACGAGGCGATATGGTTAAATCAAAATATGATGATAATTTTGTTTTGAGACATTTTTCTCGCCGTTAGGGGGAGAATTGATGTCATTGCTCATTGCATGTAAAACGGCGTGAAATTATTTTGACATGAGTACATAAATGTACATTACTTGTCTCAGCTTGGCCCATGCACAAATCGAACGAGCAAGAATTAAAAATTGCACCAACATGGATTGAAATCCTTGAAGGATAATATGCTAGCATACTATAAACGCACTTGAAGCGTGAAATTACTATTGGTGCAAAAGAAAACTTCTGAAAGAAATTCCCTTATGAGGAAGAATCTGTTTCAAAATAAAGCGCTATAGAAAAAATGACTGATCAGTCTAAATCACGAGATGCCCATGAAGAGGCACATGAAACAGAAATAAATCAAGAAAACTGGGATAGAAAGCAAAGTGATTATAAATAATAGTTTTGCTTATTTGGGTCAAACTAAATAAAAGGTATAAATCAGGATCCTGAACCGTGAACGGTTAATTTAATGCCGACATAAATAAGCAAATAAATATTTTGGCCTTATAGAAAGATGCGATTCAAGATCGCTATTAAATTGTAAAAGTATTTGGACTAATTGTCCGCACGTCAAAAGACGTGAAATTTATATGTCACAAACATATAATTTTACGAAAACATGATGATAATGTGAGATATAAGACACAACTTCTTGTACGAATTGTCACAGAGACCAATAACTACGACGGAACATATTCCCCCGTGATTAGTGCAATCATGTCGCGGTATTTAATTGATTTGCAGTCCCTGAAGGACTTGAAATGTGTTTATGGATGTAGTTACCGCATATTAGATAGATCATTGGGTAGTGATATTTATATTAACATTCATGGAGGAATTAAATGGTCTCATGCTCATTTTTAGTAGACAAATACGATCCTTATACAAGTAAGGGTGATATGGTCTGATGTGGTATAACCAGCTAAATGAATACCTCGTAAAATAAGGATTCGTGCACAATCCAATTTGTCCATGAATTTTGTATTGACAAATTTTGAAATGACTTTCTATTATGGCGGTATGTGCTTATGGTTTTTAAATCTTGTGAGGACTCCTGAAGAGCTCATTGAGACCGCGTACTACTTGATGAAAGAGTTTGGTAGAAAAGTATCGAAATAACAAAGTTTTGTCTCGGCCTGCAGATCGAGCATTTATTAGAGAATATATTTGTCCATATAAAGAAAATTCTGAAAAGATTTTATGGATAAAGTTCATCCATTAAGCACTTTTATGGTTGTTCGATCTTTAGATATAAATAAATATCAATTTTGTCCTCAAGAGGACAATGAAGAATTGTTGGGTCCTGAAGTACCTTATATAAATGCAATTAGAGCTTTAATGTATTTTGCAAATTGTATGATGTCGGATATTGCATTTTTAACTTACTGGAAAGATATAACTCTGCATCTACATGCAGATATTGAAATGAAATTAAACATGTATTACGCTATCTTTGTGGAACAACCGATATGTGCTTATTTTAATCAGAGGTTCCAATCCACGTATGGTCTGTTATACAGATGCTGGATACATTTCTAATCAACTCACATATATATTTATATCTCAAAATGGAATTGTTTGAAGTAAGCTGTGAATGTTTATGATTAAGGTCTACGATTCAACATTTACAAGAAATATGCCGCTTGTATTACTCAAATCAAGAATGGATATCTAAAAGGAGACTGAACAAAATACATATTACCAATGTTTTTCTTCACCAACGAGCTTAAAAAACATGGTAATATTGATGTTCAATAAATTCAGTCAAGTAATAATTTTGCTGATTTGTTCACTAAAGCACGTGGACCTTACGCCATCATCAGGGGGAGCGTGTCATTAATAATCCACACATTGTACTCTTTTTCTTTCGTCCAAGTTTTGTCTCAATGGGTTTTCTTGGCAAGGTTTTAACGAGGCAGTGTTACACGCTTATCAGCTCCATATGGATATGTACTCTTTTTTCCTTGTTCAGGTTTTTCCCACTGGGTTTTTCTGACGAGGTTTTTAACGAGGCATATTCTATAAGCAACATGCATCCAAGGGGGAGTGTTATGAATCTAGTATTTATTTGGTGGATGCATTTGGAATGTCACTAGTTATATGAATACTCTTGAAACACCAAAAGTCATGTACTTTATTCATTGAATTTTACTTAAACTTATCTTGTAACTTTTGACTATTAAGTTGCATTTGTAGTCCTATAAATAGATGCATTGTAAATTATTTTATACACACAAGAGTATATGAATAATAAGAAACTCTCCTCCTAATATATATTCTACTTTGTCTACTTTAATTCTTGTTTAGTTTCATAACACCATGAATTATTTTGTTTCGTTTTTCTTATGTGATGGTGAATACTTCAATATATCAATCATTACATAATAATATAATATTTTAAAAAAATTTTAATTGCCATTAATTCTGGAATAAATTCTTCATATTTTTTAAATTAAATCACTACTAAAAATTACTGACAGTAAAATACAGCTTCAATTCAATTTCTTAAATCTTAAAGTACTAGTACAAAAATTATGTTAGCTTCCACAAATTTTTGAAGTTAATTTTCTTAGTACTTGGTACTTTAAGAGAATTTAAGAATATTATATAAATATGCCCTATATATAGTTAATATTCTATATTTTATATTATTTTATATTATTGTTACTTATACATATAAAAGGAGAGAATTGCATTTCTGGTACAGAGCTATATGTCCATTCCCACTTTTGGTACTGAGCTTTATGTGTCCAACACATTTGGTACCGAGATTTAACAAATTATGACACATTTGATACAGTCGTTAAAAATTGCCTTAACTGATAACGTGACAGTTAAGTCTAATTGCAATGTTGATGTCATTACTTATGTTGACTGATATTTTTACCTCATAAAATTTTTGGTTACCAAAAAAGCCCCACACCTCTAAATTTTGTTACGATTTTAGTCTACAATTTTGTAAAAATTCGAAATTGACTTGATTTTGAATAAGACCACGTGCGGACCAATTTGAAGATTTACTTATTTTATTTAAATAACTAATTTGATTTATAAATAATATTAATAAGTTAAATAATACTTTAACATAAATATCACCAAAACTAAGAAAACATATTCTTTTTAAATTTATAATTTATATAATAGCATTAATCTATTTAATATTTATTAAAACAATAAATTATATAATTAAAAATTATTTAATATTTATAAAAATAATAAATAATAAAAAAATTTAATTTAAAAAAAATCCAACCCCCACCCAACCCACCCCCTGATTGCCTGGGAATCGGGGTGGGGTGGGGGAAGGGGAGGGGGTGGGTGGGGTTCGAACTTTAAAAATTATAATTATTTATTATTTATTATTTTAATAAATATTAAATATATTAATACTATTATATAAATCTTATATTTAAAAATAATATGTTTTCTTAATTTTAATGATGTTTATATTAAATTATTATTAATTTAGTAATATTATTTATAAATTAAATTAGTTATTTAAATAAAATACGTAAAATATTCAAATTGGTCCGCACATGGTCTTATTCGAGTCAATTTTAAAATTTGGCATCAATGTAGACTAAAATCGTCACTAAATTTGTGATGTTGGGCTTTTTTGATGACCTGAAATATTATGGGATAAAAATATCAGTCAACATAAGTAATGGTATCAACTTTGCAATTAGACTTAACTGTCACGTCATCACTTAACGACAATTTTTAACGGCTGTACCAAATATGTCACAATTTGTTAAAGCTATGTACCAAAGATGCAATTCTCTCCATATAAAAGTACGAGTTAGCCAAAAAAAATGCTTCTTTCTTTTGTGAAGACTAATATACCCCTATTTAAATTATATTATGGTATTTAATAAATTAAAAGAAAAGAATCCTAGAAGTATAATCTATACTTATTATAAAGTGTGAATAATTTAAGTTTTTTTATTTTTTATTTTTTGGGGAAAACTAATATATCCTTATTTGAGTTGTAAAGTGATATTTAATTCAATGGTAAAAATCTAAAAATAGTTGAAGAAGAATAAGTAGACATGAAATATTTTTATATTAACTATGGTGAAGGTATAATTAGACATGTAATCTTATTATACTTATTTCCTATTAACTCCTAAAATTTATAAACTATCTTTTACACTTTTATAATTTCTCATATAACGCAAAAAGAAAATCATAAGAGAAAAAACATTGTTATTTTAAATAACTCCTAAAATATATACGTAATATTATTTTTATTTAGCAACACTATGTTTTAAGTAAAAATATGTTATTTGTATCATTGAAAGATTTAGTACAATATAAGTTAGATACAATCCTCTAAAAATAAAATATTAAAATTAAAATTCTTTTAAATATCATTATGCTATACATAAGAAAAATTAAAAAATGAAAAGTTAAAATAGAATCGCATTGTACCTATAAATGAACAAAATATGCTTATGACTTAGCAAAGTACTTAATGTTTATTTGGCTAGAGAAGCAAAATATAAAGAATATCAAGACACGCATAACCTCATACTTTCGTGAAATTATTTTCTTGAAATTGTTCAAAAACCGGTGAATCGATGAAAATTGTTGAAATCAATAAAAAAAATGAAATCAATGAAAACATGAGAAATCGATGAAAATCCGGGGAAATTGGTGAACATTGGTTAATAAAAGGGTGAAATTGGTAAAGAAAAGTGCATGTGATATCGTAAATACATTTGAAATAAAAAAAAATTGGACGAAATTTGTGAAATATGGATAAAAACGGGTAAAATCGGTTAAAATATAGGTTAAGTTGGTGAAAATTTGTGAATCAATGAAAATGCATTCGAGTGAAATTTTTAAGAAAAATGGTGAAATTAGTGAAATCCATGTAAAAATGGTAAAACCGGTGAAAATAGGGTAAAATGGTCAAAAAAATGTAAATTCGGTAATAATATACTTAACCAATGAAAAATTCAGGTGAATAGTATGTGAAATCAGTGAAAAATATGAAAATAGGTAAAAATGGGTTATAATGGTAAAAACGAGTGAAATATATTAAAAAAAAGTTAAACTGGTGAAATCGGTAGAAAAATAGTTTAAACCGGAAAAAAAATAAACAAAAAATTGAAAAACAATAAAAATGTTATAATCAATTAAAAAGGGGGTAAATTACTAAAAACAATATGAACCAGTAAAAAAAATTAAACAATTAGAACATATAAATTGATGAAAATTTGGGTGAAATTTATAAAGAAACGGATTATATTAGTGAAAATGGTAAAATCAGTTAAAAAACCTTAAAGTCGGTGAAAAATGTTTAATCAATGAAAAATTCAGGTGAATAACATGTTAAATCAGTGAAATAGGTGAGAATGATTTAAACTTTAACCGACAAAAACAAGGTGAAATCGGTGGGAAAATGGTTAAAATTGGAAAAAAAATCGATGAAAAGGGAAAAACAGTGAAAAAGGTCATAATCGATAAAAAAAATTCGCTAAAATAAATATATTAACTGGTAAAAAAATCAGCGAGTATATGAATCGATGAAACTTCGGGTGAAATTGGTGAAAAGTGGTGAAATTGGTGAAAAAACAGGTGAAACCAGTAAGAATAAAATGCTCGTAAAATTGATGAAAGTTCGGGTGAAATTTGTGGAGAAACGGATGAAACTTGTGTCATCAGCGAATAACGGAGAAATTGACCTGAAAACTACTATGATGGAATGAACTAAATAATGTTCTTATGATATTATTTTAGAACCAATTTTATAAGATGTCATGGCTAAATCAATCATCATTTTATATTTTATTACAACTATTTAAAACCATCATTTGTTTAAAAATATGAATAATTAATAAAAATAAATCATATAAAAAATAAATTGAATATCAGTCATAAATATATGATATTTTATGACATAAAAATGGCTAATTTTACTTTAATTTATGAAAAATACCCATAAAATTAAAACTAGACTTGTACAACGTACGTGCACTTTTCTAGTTAGACAAAAAGTCTATCCTACATCAACCTTGTAATTATCTTTTAAAGTTTAACATTCATTAATATATTAATGGTAATAATAATAATAATTAAAAAAACTATTACTCTATATTTCTTTGAAAAGTTTTTAAGAAGTTATCACTTATCAAAAAACGTGAAAAAAAAAAGTATGCGACATCCATGCTACTTGAATAAATAAAAAGGGTTCTATTTAGTTAACTAAAAAATTTATAATTGACTAAAACCAAAAAAAAAGTCAAAACATGAAATGGTGGGTTAGATAGAAAAAAGAAGCAAGTTAAAGAAAAAAAATTGTGCAATTGATAAAACAACAAGGTAAATTGATATAAAAAAAGGTAAAATCGGTAAAAAAAAATTTAATGACATTGACTAAACACGGGATAACGAAACAATTGATCAAATCATATCGATAAAGGAACAAGATAAAAAAAAGAGTAAATTTGGCAAAAAGATGGTCAAATAGGTTAAATTAGCAAAAAAATAAGTAAAATCAGACTGAAATTGTGTTGAATCGCAGAGAATTAGTGAATTGATTAACAAATGAGATAAAATCGACTAAATCTAGATTAAACTAGAGAGAATGGATAGATGGGTTAAACAAAAAAAATGGTGAAATATGTCGAAGAACAAGTTAAAATTAAAAATGCTAAACTTAGTGTAAAGATAACTAAGATCGATAGTTAAAATAAAAAAAAATGCTAACTCAATGTAAAAATAAGTAAAATCGATATTTCTTTGAAAAAATTCTTACAAAAATATTATTTATTAAAGAACCAAAAAATTAAAGGCCACCTTCAGGCCATGAATAAAAAAAAAGTATTATTTAGTTAACTGAAAAATTTATAACTGACTTAATCTAAAATAAGTCAAAACATAGAATCACGGGTATATAATAAAAACATGGTAAAATCAATAAGAAAATGAGTTAGATAGAAGAAAAATAAGTTAAAAAAGAAAATGAAAAAGAAAAAAGTTATTAAATAACCTAAACAAAACCACCACCATTGTGCTATATGAATAAAATAAAGTACTATTTTAATTAACTGAAAAACATTAAATTGGTTTAAGTAAAAAATAGTCAAAACATATAAATGGTTAATATTCGATTAAAAATATATATGATAAAAATGTTAAAACAATGAGAAAGTGTGTTAGATCGAAGAATAAATTAGTTAAAGCAATAAAAAATGGTACAATCGATAAAACAACAGGGCAAACTGGTAAAACACAGCTAAATTGGTTAAAAAAAGAATGATATCGACTAAATACGAGATGAGAAAAAAATGGGTTAAATTGATAAAAGAACAAGAAAAAAAATTTAAATTGACAAAAAAAAGAAAATTTAAATACTGTAGTAGATTTTCTTTCAGAACTCTTTTCTGCTTATTAATCTAATTAACAAAGGCTTTACAATTCATATTGTCTATTGTTTATTAGTACCTCGATATGCATTGACATCATGCATGCTTCGATTTATTACTTTTATGTTACTCAACAAATTAAATGCATCATTAAATCTTTATATATGTATGATTTGTGTAATAATTAACAGGCTCCGAGACAAGATAATATAGTTGGTTTTGAAGACGAGGCGGAGACAATAATCGGATGTCTCCTGGAAGAATCAAGTGGACTTGAAGTTGTTACCATCATTGGTATGCCTGGTCTTGGGAAAACAACAGTAGCATGGAAGATTTATAAAGATCCTAGAATCAAATATGAGTTTCCCATTCTCATTTGGCTTTTTGTTTCTCAAGAGTTCAACAAGAAGGATGTGCTTCTCACTATTGTGAAATGGTTTACATATCAGGACATGTCCAGAAGGAGTGAGGAAGAGTTGGTGATATTGGTGGGTGATTATCTGGAGCTATCAAAATTTTTGATAATCATGGATGATGTGTGGACATCGGATGTATGTAAGAAAATCTATGACATCTTGCCAAGGCATAACAATATGGGTCGAATTCTGATAACAACCCGTAACAAGGAAGTGGATTGGAATGCAAATCATACCAGAGAACCCCATAGGTTGCGGTTCCTTACGGAAGAGGAAAGTTGGAGGCTCCTCAAGTTAGAAGTATTTGGTAATCTAGATGATTTCCCACCAGAGTTAGAAGAATTTGGGATACGCATAGCTAACAACTGTGACGGACTTCCCCTTGCTATAATAGTGATAGGGGGGATTCTCGTTGATAAACTTTCAATAGCAGGAGGAGAGGCTAGAAGGAAGAAGGAATGGGAAATAATCTCTGAGAATACGGATATTTTTATAAATACAAGGGACATGTATATTCCTATGGAAAAGATGATATCATTGAGTTACGCTATATTGCCCTACGACTTGAAAGATTGTTTTCTATATGTTGGGGGGGTGTTTCCTAAAGATAGTGAAATCCAGTCTTGGGAATTGATACAATTGTGGATTGCAGAAGGATTCATAAAACAAAATCCCAACGGAAAGAGCTTGGAGGAAACCGCGCATGAAAATTTGAAATCTTATTGACAGGAACTTAGTGATGGTTGATAAAATAAAGCCCAACGGTGAAGTTAAAACATGCCGTGTCAACAGCACCATACGTGATTTCTGCCAAAATGAAGCTACATTTGAAAAACAAAACTTATTCCAAGAAGTTAAAAAGTCGAGTGAAGGTGTTTTTTTACCCAAGGAAATACAGAATTACCGTCGCCTTTGTGTCCATTCTTTTGTCAGGGAGTTCTTCTTGGCAAAAGCAAAGGTAAAAAAGCTCCCGCAAACCCGTTCTTTTCTATCATTCACCAAACCCATTGACTTGGAGCACAGAGATGTTCCGGCCGTCACCGATGCCTTTGAACTGCTCAGAGTCTTCAATGCCAAAACCATTAAGTTCCCTGAATTTCCTGTTAAGTTTACCCAACTAGTTCACTTGACGTACCTCACTCTCGCTTGTGATGAGTTGAGGATGCTTCCTGAAGCCATCTCCAAGCTTTGGAACCTAAAAACTCTCACGGTGGACACATTTTCAAATACCCTGGAAATTAGAGCAAACATATGGCATATGATGAAGCTCAGGCATGTGAAGACAAAAGCATCCATTATTCTAAATTACAAGGATGTGAAAGGAACTGACGGTGGTGAAAACCTTCAAACACTTAGTAAGTTATCGCTCAAAAGTTGCAAAAATGACGTGTTTGAAAAGGCCAGAAACCTAAAAACATTGGGTATTCGAGGTGAATTAGCCACACTTGTGGATTCCAAGTGCTTGGAAAAACTGCACTGTCTTGAAAAGTTGAAGCTGGTGAATCATGTATATTTTAAAGTAGTATCTGAAAACCCATTAAGCTGCCTTCCTTGCACATTCCCAAAAAATCTCAAATTTCTCACACTATCAAATACCTATTTGGATTGGTCACATATGTCTAGTACAGTGGGAAACATTCCTAACCTCGAGGTCCTCAAGTTGAAATACAATGCATTCACTGGAGATTATTGGGACTCTGTTGATGGCGGCTTTCATAATCTTGAATACTTGTACATTGTTCATTCAGATCTAATGCTTTGGAGAATCAAAGCTGGTGGTGATCCATTTCCTAAACTAAAAACCATTGTACTTAAAAAGTGCGTGAAACTCCAGTCAGTTCCAAAAGACCTTGTAAGAAAGCTTCACAAGTTGGAAATGCAACGTGTCACATCATTCGCAGTTAAATCTGCCATGGAAGTAGATGTGGAAAGAAAAGATATGGAAAAACATCTAAAGATCAAAATGGGTGGTTTCAAGCTCATAATTTCTCAATGAGGAGATGAGACAATTTAAAAATCCTAGCTAGAACCTTATCAGGCTAGCTAACTGCAGGTAATAAATTAATTAAGATGAATTCATTTTAAATTTTGCAGATTTCAAATAGTTCATCCTCCTTCATGTTAATCATTTCAAATTATGAACTAGCTAATGCATATATCATATGGTTTACATTTATCTGATGTCGATAAAGTTAAGGTATTTGTATTGATCTCTACCTAGTAAGTTTGAGAACATTAATGTTTTCCTTTCTTTACATCGACGACTCTGATTTTTGCAGGTAGCCATATAATTAGATGTCAGCCAAAGAGTGAAGATAGATATGCTATCTATTGCTCTCAGCCACCTTCTGCAAATGTCACTTGTTAATTCATTGTTTGATTGAATAATTTCTGAACTCTGCAGGCCATTTAAAGCTATTTGTTTGTTTGTTTGTTTTTCTACTGGTATGTGTTTTTACGTATGTCCAAATCTCCATTTGGTTCGTGTCTTTTTAAGTCATGTATTGTTTATCAGAGATTCTTCCAATAAATTTCACTGACTATTGATTGAAATATATATGTTGATGAGCATTACTTTGTGCCATCCCAAATGTACTCATTTCACGATTTCAATGTTGAAAGTTCAAAAATTATATTTTTATAATGATTTATATAAATGACGTAAATCATGTAGTATCAAAATGATAAAAGGGATCTAAAATAGATAATAATTGGATCGGATATACGGAGAACATAATAATAAGAAACAAAAAAAATTGTACTTGACATGAGCTAAATGCAAAAACATCCATTGTACTTTGTCTAACGAACAAAAATCCCCCTTATGTTCTTTTTTTATAGCGAAAAAATACATTTGAAATTCCTTCATAAATCATAGGAAGATTTTTGTTAATTGTTTAAGTTCACAAAGAACTTATTGTCAATTTTCAAAGTTAATAGGGGGATTATTGATATTTTTAATTAAGATGGATATTTTTGTAACGTCTGGTAGGGGTATAATTGTCGTTTTGGCATGGGAGGACTTTTTTGCTAATAAAAAAGAACATATGGAGATTTTTTTTTAATTAAAATAACAAAGATGATTTTTTGTATGGATCAAAATTTCCATATTTTTCGTCGAAAACATCAAAAAGTTTTCAATAAAGCGAAACGAAAACAAGATGTAATTTCGAAACTATATGTTTTCTTTAAACCCTGTTATTTTTCTAAATCCGTTTTGAATATTTTAATTATTTTTTTCCGTTTTCCTCCAAATTAGTTGCGTATCCACCATCATGAATTAAAAATGTAACATTTTACTTATTTCATCGAAACTATTGCCTGAAAATTGTAGAAGATGGAATATGATGGGCAAATATAAACGATAAAAATTAGAACAAATGAATAAGCAAAAATATAAGTAAAAAAAAGATAAAAACTGAAACAAAGAAGAAGAAAACTCAATATTGATAAATGGAAGAGGAAACAATTTTTGAAGGATGATGGTTAAAATTTTGATTTTTCTTATTAAATAGCATAAATTAATAGTATATTGTAGGCCCAATTAATTATCAGGTTAGTCCCATAACATCTCTCATGCATTTCTTTTTAAGATTATTTTTAATATAGTAAAAAAATTTAGTGGAACATAGTTAGTTTTATTTTTATTTTTATTTTTATTTAAGTATATAATATATAAACAACATATAGTACTATATATATGATATGAGTTTGTAACGGATCGGATCAGTCTAGATTTCGCTCCACATAATTCGAATTATTAATCTTTTTAATCGGATAAGTCCATCGATTACTAATCAAATAATTATCATGGTAAATCAGACTACATCCGGATCGAATCCGCCCCCATTGACATGCCTCTGTTCAAACAAGCAAAAATGGTTGTGTGGATGATAGAGTTGCGTGGCAAACTTTTATTTTATTATTGGGCCGATTTGTTGGTTAAATGGACCATAATTTATTACGGACAGGAACATTAAAGCCTAATATTGGAAGCTTGGAGCAATTTCATTCATTTAATGTGTTTCTGAGCTTCAACCAACTATTCAGCAAATAAAAATGTTAAGGAATTTTCGTGACTATCTTCTAAGATATATTCGAGTTTAACATAGTGGACATAAAATTATACATGTATAAAACATTTCACCAAATTACACGTAAAATTTCAATATATAAATTATTGACAATAAGAAATTGATAATTTTATTTAGATCAAGTTAAATAATGCAGTACATGCCATCACGCTCCCACTCATCAATCACGAAGTTATACTCAGAGGTGTAAACGAGCCGATTAGTATTGAACGATACGTTGTTCAAATTTGATTCGAATTTCATCGAGCTTAATTTTTTTATATTTGAGCTTGATTTGATTTTTTAACGATCCACAATATAATATTTGATTTCTTGTAAATGTGAAACCTTATAGCAACTTCCAATTTCTTGATGAGACAATAAGATGATGACTTGGACAAGTCGGTATAAAATAAAACTATAAACTAAGCAATTACTTGTGCATTTACATTGTAATTTATTCGTTGAATAACTAATTGGCTAGACTACTTAATTCTTTATTTTATATTGCTTCAAGTACATCTCATTTTAACCATGTAATCATATGAATGGAAGATTTATTAAAGTGCATTATTGCAAACAAAAAAAAGTTTATATAGTGATGTTTCCTTTTAATTTGTCTTAATCTACCGCAGTGTTTGGCACGTTTTGTTGCAAGTACTTCATCACATGGGCGGGCTTAAGAGTACGCACTCCGAAACATATTAATAATAATTATATAGCGTCATTAATTTTGTGTGAATAAATTTGTTGTAGAGGTAGATAGTTTAATTTCATCAAATCGGAAGCTTCCGATTTACAGGAATTCCTTCACGATGTGGTATGATGTTCTGAAAATTAATTAAACAATTTCGTTTAAAATAAATAGATTGGACATAGAGCAAGGTAGATATATCTATATCTCATTTGAATCCACCCATTCTGGTAAAAGGAAAAATATTTAATTATCTGGAAATTAAATAATACAATCATGGATTAATTGAATGAGCCTAAATGACGTTGAGATTCGAATAAATTAATTTTTTAACCTTTTTTTATAGGAAATATATTGCAATTTAATTCACATTGTAACCGGCCATGTTATGTAGGTGAAGATGTCAACATTATCCAGAAAAGAAATATAAAAAAAAAAGGGAGCTGCTATTCTAATTAATTAAACACTACTACTAATATTTAACGAAACTGAAGTTAATGTTATCTTAATTAATCAAGTCTTCGTTGACTTTAGCACGATTATAGTTACTACCAATAAAAAAATTGCAATTTGCTAAAAAATAATGTAAATCAAACTTGTCCTCCTCTTGGGTTTTCACATTGAAATGGAATTCCCCTTATATGACTTGCGTCTAACTCAACCTTAAACGTCAGCTTGTAAGGTGAGGATTGTTCAATGCCTTATAAGGTGGACTTAACTATTGTTTTCAACAAATGTGGGACATTTAGTCTCAATGCTCCCCCTTCACGTGTGGCGGGTTGAATGTGTGGGTAAAACAAGTCCAACACGTGACATATTAAAGCCCAATATTTGCGAATTATTAACATGTGGGTAAGAGTCCAACACGCGAATTTGCCCAGACCGTGTGGATCCCAACACAAGAATTTTCTAGACCGTGTGGGTGAAAAATAAATCTCATCACGTGCATGCGCAAGGAAGAGCCCATCACAAAAGGAGGTAGCCCATTTCAACCTAGGATCTGATACCATATTAGAATTCACCACATGGCTTGGGCCTAAATCAACCTCAAAAGCAATTCATGTGGTGAATTTTAATACTATTGAAATTATCACACATTTAAAAAATTTACATAGGAAGAAATCATATGACATTCTTCCTATGTTAATAAACAGCAAATATTATTTAGCTAGTTGAAAAACTTAAAATTAACTTAAGCAAGAAAAATTAAAAATAAAGAGATTAAGTATAATATTCATCACTTCATGATTTTAGTCGGTTCACACACACGCGTGTCGAAGAATTTTTTTGTTAGGGAAAATTACAAATTCCCCTGGGTAAAGTCTAATTATAAATATTCTCCTCACATATTGAGTATTACAATATTCCTTCTCAAACTTGTTAGCTTTTTATAATTAACCCTTTGCCCCTAAAAATTTTCAATATAGTCCCAGTGAGCTTTTTTTCTTTTAGGCGTTCCTGAGAGCTTATTTGTAATGTTTATAATATTTTATAAATTTTAAAACTTTGATACTATTATGTAATTTCTTATAAATTTTATAATTATATATTTATTACCAAAATAATTGATAAAATATATAAATTGCGCATAAGTTTCTATAAAGTTTATGGATTGTTTACAAGACCACTTGAATGCATGTTTCAAAATATGAGCACATGATAAAATTAGAGACATACACATTTGCCCTCGGAAATATATCATTTTTGTATTTTGCATGCATGCTGAAAATTGTCACAATATTGAACATTTGAATAATATATTCTTCTAATAACTAATTGACATCTTGTCCTTGAATTGCATATTCTTGGCGAAATAATTGAAGTTTTGCATCTATTAAGGTGCACTTCCCCAAAAAATAAGGAATTAAATAGGGCAATATGTCAAAATTTCAATTCCCAAATAATTAATTCAAATATGAATTTTAGGATGAATATTGCTAATTACTCGTAAAATCTCAAAAACGCGGTAGGTTAATTAAGACTTAAGATCCAAACTTTTTTAATTGCCATGTTATCTAGGTGAAGATGTCAACATTAAAAGAAAAAGAAAAATGTAAGCTATTCTCCGTACTATTATATATTGTTTAATAAAACTGTAGTTTATGTTAACTTAATCAAGTCTTCATTGACTTTAGCACGATTATATATGTACTACGAATCAAGAAATTACAAGTTGCTATAAAATACTAGTATAAAGTATTCTTGTCCTCATATTTGGTTTTCACATTGAAAGGGAATTCAGCTAGTGTTTGCAATAGTTTTTTAAAACAACTTCTTAGTTTATTTTGCTCAGAAATTGTTTTAGAGTGTTTGCATTAGGTGTTTTAGTTTTCGCTTCTCTTAAAATAAGTTGAATAAATTGATAAATTATATGTTAAGATTAATGTCACACATATTAATATTATATTTACCTTATAAGATCTTGAACAATCTTCAACTCTAGCTCTTGATGTAAGGTATGCTCAAGTCATTTTATGAGGACTTAGCATAGTCTGTGTAGTGAATTTTAATATGGTATCGGAGCTTCATGTTGATATATATAGGCCACATTCTCACGTGATGGGCTCCACATTGTTCGCAAGATGAGATTTATTATTCATGGTCTGAAAAATTCGTGTTTTGGGATTCCACACGGTCTGGGCAAACACGCATGTTGAACGAACCCACAAGTCTCAAATTCGCAATGTTGGAAGTGTTGAGACTAATATCCCACATGGATTAGAAATCAATATTAAGTTCATCTTATAATGTTTTGGAGAATCATCAATTGTCATAATAGATTTGATGTAAGTTAGGCCCAAGCCATTTAACCTGCACTTATTCATAAGTTGTTGTAAAAACACCCTAAATGGGGGTTTGCAATTGCTAATGGAAAATGTTATCCAATTTTTTTTACATCGAATTTTTTTCTTAGTATTTACTTTTACTTTTCAAGAAAAACGTAATTAGAAGTCGCGTTTGAAAAATCATGTCGGGTTTGTGGCATCTATAGAATAAAATAAAAGTAGTTCTGTAATATTTATATCCTTAATACTTTCTTTTAATTTCAACAATACCCTCATTACTATTTTACTCTTCACAATTTTATTTCCATTTATAGGAAAAATAATAATGTGATATTCATTTTTCTACAACAAAAAAATTTACTTTTGTTTTTGTGTCTGCATTCAATTTGAAATATGTTGCGGATATGATTTTTTAATAATCTAGCTAGTCAGGTTTTGTGAATTATAGGTATTTCTAATTTATTTGGGATTTTATTATTTGTGTTTGTTTTTTAATTATAAGCATCTGTATAGTCGCAATTTATAATTAGTTAGCTTTTTACGCTCAATTTATTTATTTAATTTTTTTTAATAATTTGTTTGTTTTCATTTCAGTAATATCTCATTTTTGGTTATATGTTTCTATTTTACTAAAGATATTAGTTAAGCATGTTGGATTCATTTTGATGTCATATGAGCTTGTTTGATCCATTATGATATAAGCTTAGTTAATGATTAATAATCATCGTGTTTGATTCATTTGATTTGGTAAGAGCTTAATCAATTTGTTTTAATCTTAGTTGCTAAAAAACAAGTGTCTAAAAAGATGGGACTAAAAATTTAACAAAAAAGCACTATATCGCTTTGTATAAAATTTAGATAAATAATTTATCTTCCTCAACTGGAAAGTGTAACTCACTCATCAAAATTAAGAGTGTGCATGAAAAGTGTGTTTGCATCATAAGAGCGTAAATTGCAACATTTATCATGATAAGGGATAAAATATCATATTTATCATAACGCATATGATAAAGTGTCACATTTAATATAACATGGGAGTAAATTGCCACATATAAGAGTAGTTTTGTCAATTCATATTTTTTTATTAATTTTTTAGAATGTTAGGGAGACAGTATGAAACTTTAATAAAGTCACAGTAGGATAAAATACTATTTTTCAAATCACATTAAGATAAATTGAACATAAGACGCGTCTGATGGTAAATTTCCATTAGAACTTTTGCAAAGACTCCATGGTTTTTTTTCAAAAGCAGTTTTTAACTAGTTTAAACTAAAAGCAACTTGTTCTCCATTTGGATCGGATCCACCTTTCTAAAAGCACAAGTTGAATCTTATATATATCATCGTCCTCCCCTCAATTAATTCCCATCTCTTTCTCTCTTTCAAAAAACAAAAGTAAAAAGAAGAAGAAGAAAAATGAGTGATGCTGCAGTGACATCCCTTTTGGAAAACATGACAGATCTCCTCAAGTATCATGCCCATCTGATCACTGGCGCGGAACATGAGCTGGAGAGCTTGCGGGATGAACTTGGGGAGATGAAAAAACTACTGGAGAATGCCTCCAAAAAGCGGTACAAGGAAGAACACTTCAAAGATTGGGAGAGAAAGCTGAGGAACGTCGTCTATGAAGTGGAGGACGCCATCGACAATTGTATAACACAAATAGGGAAGAAAAATGTGGTGCGCGAGGCTTCGCGTATCAGCCTTGCTGAAAGTATCAAATCCCTCAGGGAAGGGAAGGTCAAAACTGTGCTTGACAAGGCAACAATCGAAATGGCAAACCTTGAAATTGTCGATCAATCTGACAGAAGCGAAGAAGAAAAAACCATAGTCCGGAATAAGGTACGCCTCCTGCATACCCTTTTCTATTTATAGTTAAACCATAGATATATCAATAGGTGATCACTTGAAAGTGATTATGATTGAAAGTTCATTATCAAATAAGCTCGAACGTCATTTTTTGTTTGATAACCAAATATTTATAAAATACATGTAAAAATATTAAGCTATTCGATAATCGGCTTGAAATCGTTCAATAGAAGCTTGTTCGAGCTAGGTTAGTTGAGAAATCAAACCAAATACAGATAGTGACGCCCAAGAAAATTTTTACAATATTATATATATAACTTATCTGATTATAATTATAAGTAAACTCTATGGTCCACTGGTTAGATCTTTGTATAATTGTTATGACAGGCAGAGTTCGAAACCCAGGATGAATATTTTCCCTTTTATTAGTTTGCTATAAAAAAAATCCCGGCCCCCCTAGGATAACTGTCTAGCTCCGCCACTGAATACAGACACAATTTCAATCTCGGCTCGTTTACACCAGTATCTGTTTTATTTAAAAATGTGTTTATTTAATTTTTTGTCGGATTTATATTAAAGTATTATTTGATCTATTAATATTGTTTATAAAACCAAATTAGTTATATAGATATGTAAATATAATAAGTAAAATCTCCAAATTGGTCCTCACGTGTCTTATTCGAGCCAATTTTTAAATTGGGCAACAATGTGGCCTAATATTGTCAGTAAATTTGAAGATGTAGGGTTATTTTCCAACCTGAAATGTTATGAAGTAAAATTATCAATCAACAATAGTAATGACATCAATTTTGCAATAATACTTATCTACCACGTCATCACTTAACGGTGATTTTTAACAGCGGTATCAAAAATGATTCGATTTCCTAAATTGTGGTACCAAATGTATCGACTTTAATTTTTATGATATCACAAATTGTTCTTCTAAAATCAAAATCACTATAAGTACTAAGAATTACTGACGGCATAGTGCATTTGATCGGAGGTAATGCAAGAGTAAAATACAACTTCAACTCAATTTCTTGTTCCAATTTCTTAGTAGTTGGAGTATAAAACTTCTGTTAGCTTCCACAAATTTTTATTTAGAGTTAATTTTCGAAGTACTTAGTACTTTCAAGAGAATTTAAGAAACTTACAAAACTATGCCTTATATATAATTAATAGTATATATTTTTATATTATTTACTTAATATATTATTATTATTCTTATTTATTTATACATATAAAAGTATGAGTAAGCCAAATTTCTTCCCTTTTGTTTAAGACTAATATTCCCCTATTTAAATTATATTATGATATCTACTTCTATGACAAAAAAATTAATTAAAGAAAATATTCTTAGAAGTATAATTAGACAAGAAGTCTTTCTTACATCATTCTTTAAACTTGTGAAAACAGGTTTAAATGGAAAAAAGTTTTTAGATGAAAAATATCAAGGTCAATAAAAAAAAAAAAAAGAATGGGCTTTTGGCACTTTGCACCCTGGAATTATAGGATTTTGGCACTTTGCACCCTAACTTAAAAGTTTTGGCACTTTGCACCCTGGAAATACAAATTAGTTGGCACTTTGCACCCTAGTGTGTGTTTTGAAGAAAAAAATTAATTTATTGAAGAGTATAATATTTATTTTCAAATATTTTTGGCACTTTAAACCCTAAAGGTATAGATTTTGACACTTTGCACTCTGAAATATAGAATAGAATATTGACACTTTGCACCCAAAAAATATAATTTCTGACATTTTCAACCCCGACTTAATATGATAATCTAAATTATGTAAATAACATGCAATATAATAATATGTTAGATATGTAAACGTGTATTTTAGATATAAAGTAAATAATCTTGAGGATACTTGAAAATAAAATGAAGAAAATGGCCTTTTTTAATCTAAATTTTACAGAGAGAAAATGTTAAAATAAGTTATTATAAAGTAAAATAAATTTAGAATAACAAGTTTATGATTGTTGTACCTAGAAATGACCATTTTATCTCTACATCGCCGACATTCATGAGTTTGTTTTTTTTTTAAGAAAAATATATTAGGGTGCAAAATGTCATACAAATTATATTTTTAGGGGGTAGAGCGCCAAAAAATTTAACTCGGGGTGATTTTATAATTTTAGGGTGCAAAATGCCAACATTATATATATTAAGGGTGCAAAATCTATATTGCCAAAGTGCAAAGTGAAAAAAAAAATTGAAAATAACTATTCTACCTTTTATCAATGAATTTTCTCACTAAAACACACACTAGGGTGCAAAGTGTCAAATAAATTATAATTCCAGGGTGCAAAGTGCCAAAACTTTTAAGTCAGGGTGCAAAGTGCCAAAACCCTATAATTCCAGGGTGCAAAATGCCAAACACCCAAAAAGAATTGATGTTATTCATTCGTTCAAATAATAATTTTAGAATAAGAGCTACGTAGAAATATAATGTAATTTTATGTTAGAAATACTTACTAATTATACTTCAAGTTTTATTTTAAGTATTTATGATAACAAATTAACAATTTAAAATTATTGGTAACAATATAATAGTAATTAAAGTGATTTAGTCACAAAATTTATGTGACATTAAGACCATTATCCGATGAAAAATTATTATATAATTCAATAGTAATATAAAAAATTAGTTAATGACGTACAAAGGTTTCTAGTTTTTTTAAATTCAATAGTATTCCATATATTAATTTCATAGCGTAAAATTCTTCCAATCTATCAATACTGTAGTAAATTTTCTTTCAGAACTCTTTTCTGCTCATTAATCTAATTAATAAAGGCTTTTCAATTCATATTGTCTATTGTATATTAGTACCTCAATATGCATTGATATCATGCATGCTTCGATTTTTATGTTCCTCAACAAATTAAATGCATCATTAACAGGCTCCGAGACAAGATAATGTAGTTGGTTTTGAAGACGAGGCGGATACATTAATCGGATATCTTCTCGAAGAATCAAGTGGACTTGAAGTGGTTACCATCGTTGGTATGCCTGGTCTTGGGAAAACAACACTAGCATGGAAGATTTATACGGATCCTAGGATCCAATACGAGTTTCCCACTCTCATTTGGGTCGTCGTTTCTCAAGAGTTCCACAAGAAAGATGTGCTACTCACAATTCTGAAAAAGTTTACACTTCAGGACATGTCGAGCAGGAGTGAGGAAGAGTTGGTGATATTGGTGGGTGATTATTTGGAGAGATCAAAATTCTTGATAATCTTGGATGATGTGTGGACATCGGTTGTATGGAAAGAAATCTATGACTTCTTGCCAAGGCATAACAATATGGGTCGAATTCTGATAACAACCCGTAACGAGGGAGTGGGTTGGAACGCAAATCATACCAGAGAACCCCATAGGTTGCGGTTCCTTACGGAAGAGGAAAGTTGGAGGCTCCTCAAGTTAGAAGTATTTGGTAATCTAGATGATTTCCCACCAGAGTTGGAAGAATTTGGGATACGCATAGCTAACAACTGTGACGGACTTCCCCTTGCTATAATAGTGATAGGGGGGATTCTCGTTGATAAACTTTCAATAGCAGGAGGAGATGCTGAAAGGAAGAAGGAATGGAAAATAATCTCTGAGAATACGGATATTTATACAAGTAAATGGGACAAGGATAATCGTATGGAAAAGATGATATCAATGAGTTACGCTAAATTGCCCTATGACTTGAGAGATTGTTTTCTATATGTTGGGGGGATGTTTCCTAAAGATAGTGAAATTCAAGCGTGGGAATTGATACGATTGTGGATTGCAGAAGGATTCATAAAGCAAAATCCAAACGGAAAGAGCTTGGAGGAAACCGCGCATGATAATTTGAAAGATCTTATCAACAGGAATTTAGTGATGGTTAAAATGATAAAGCCCAATGGTGACGTTAAAACATGCAGTGTCCACGACAGCATACGCGAGTTCTGCAAAAATGAAGCTGCATTTGAAAAACAAAACTTATTCCAGGAAGTTCAGAAGGCAAGTGATGGAACTTTTGCACCCATGGAAATACAAAAATGCCGCCGCCTTTGTGTCCATTCTTTTGTCAAGGAGTTCTTCTTGACAAAAGCAAAGGTAAAAAAGCTCCCGCAAACCCGTTCTTTTATATCTTTCACCAAACCCATGGACTTGGAGAGCAAAGATGTTCCAGCTGTCACCGATGTCTTTGAACTGCTCAGAGTCTTCAATGCCAAAACCATTAAGTTCCCTAAATTTCCTGTTAACTTTACCAAACTAGTTCACTTGAGGTACCTCACTCTCTCGGGTGATGAGTTGAAGATGCTTCCTGAAGCCGTCTCCAAGCTTTGGAACCTACAAACTCTCACGGTGGATACATTGTCAAGTACCCTGGAAATTAAAGCAAACATATGGCATATGATGAAGCTCAGGCATGTGAAGACAAAAGCATCCATTATTCTAAATTGCAAGGATGTGAAAGAAACTGAAGGTGGTGAAAACCTTCAAACACTTAGTAAGTTATCGCCCGAAAGTTGCAAAAATGACGTGTTTGAAAAGGCCAGGAACCTAAAAACATTGGGTATTCGAGGTGAATTAGCCACACTTGTGGATTCCAAGTGCTTGGAAAAACTGCACCGTCTTGAAAAGTTGAAGCTGGTGAATCATGTATATCTTAAAGCAGCATCTGAAAACCCATTAAGCTGCCTTCCTTGCACATTCCCGAAAAATCTCAAATTTCTCACACTATCAAATACCTATTTGGATTGGTCACATATGTCTAGTACAGTGGGAAACATTCCTAACCTCGAGGTCCTCAAGTTGAAAGACAATGCATTCGGTGGAGATATTTGGGACTCTGTTGCTGGCGGCTTTCATAATCTTGAATACTTGTACATTGCTCATTCGGATCTTATGCTGTGGAGAATCAAAGCTGGTGGTGATCCATTTCCTAAACTAAAAACCATTGTACTTAAAAAGTGCGTGAAACTCCAATCAGTTCCAAAAGACCTGGTAAGAAAGCTTCACAAGTTGGAAATGCAACGTGCCACACCATTCGCGGTTAGATCTGCCATGGAAGTAGAGGAGGAAAGAATAAAGATGGAGAAACATCTAAAGATCAAAATGGGTGGTTTCAGGCTCATAATTTCACCTTGAGGAGATGAGCAAATTTAAAAATCCTAGCTAGTATCTTATCAGGCTAGCTAGCTGCAGGTAATAAATTAATTAAGATGAATTCTTGTTTATAGTAGTACAATACTTGTCCTTCATTTTAAATTTTGCAGATTTTAAATGGTTCATCTTCCTTCATGTTAATCATTTCAAATTAATTATGAACTAGCTAATGCATATATCATATGGTTTACGTTTATCCGATGTCAATAAAGATGAATTAATTGAGCTTTGAAACAAAACTTGAGGTATTTGTATTGATCTCTAGCTAGTAATTTTGAGAACATTAATGTTTTCCTTTACAACGACGACTCTGATTCTTGCAGGTAGCCATATAATAAGATGTCATTGATCGTGCCAACGAGTCAAGATAGATATGCTACCGATTGCCCTCAGCCACCTTGTCACTTTTTAACTCATTGTTTGATTGAATAATTTCTGAACTCAGGCCATTTGATTCAGACAGTCTCTCTTTTCTACTTTAAAGCTAGCTATTTGTTTGTTTTTCTACTGGTATGTGTTTTTACGTATGTCCAAATCTCCATTTGGTTTGTGTCTTTTTAAGTCATGTATTGTTTATCAGAGATTCTTCCAATAAATTCACTGACTATTGATTGAAATATATATGTTGATGAGCATTACGTTGTGCAATCCCAATTATACTCATTTCACGATTTCAATGTTGAAATTTAGCTTTCAAAGTGTGTTATTTATACTGATCTATATTATCGATGAGTTAAACATGTTAAAAATGGTTTTGACGAAGAAAATTATTTAGATGAAAATATCAAGTTCAATAAAGAAAAGAATTGATGTTGCTATTCATTCAAATGTTCATGTAGCTATGTAGACATGTCCAAAGAAATATCGATTGCACCCGCCTTTACACTGAATTTACCATTTCTTTTTGTTATTTTGATCTGCTCTTTGACCTAGTTGACCCGTGTGTATTTTATCTCATTTGTTAATCAGTTCACTCATTCTCTCCGGTTTAACCCAACTTAAGTCAATTTTACTTATTCTTTTGCTGATTTAATTTTTTTCTCATATATTTCACTTTTTTTGTTATTGTTCTTTTATCGATTTGATTCCAACCCACCCCCCCCCCCCCCTTTTTATCGATTTACCTATTTTATCAATTGCACCATTTTTTTTGGTAAATACCATTTTTGGTTCCTCTTATCATTAACTTTTTACAGAGTAGTCCCTATTATATTTTTTTACCACTTTAGTCTCTACTATGAATTATTTGTTTCACTGTAGTCCCTACTTTGAATTATGTGTTTCACTTTAGTCCTTATCAGGTGGTTCCGATAACACGTGACATGCATATGAATATTTTTTAGGGCATTTTCGTTCGTTCACTATTGAGACTATTTGAGATATTGTTTAATTGGTGAGCAATTTTGGTGTTTGAAAAAGATTTTAGGAAAAAACTTTGGTTTGGAACGAAATGTACGATTAAGTTCGATTGGAATGAAAACCTAGTTTGGAAGAGATTATATATTTAGTTTTTTTTTTAATAATTAGAAAGACAAAAATATCCATGTTAGTTTACTTGAAATGACAAAATTTCCCTCATGAGCATATCACATATTATCGGAATCGCCTTGGACCACTTGAAAAGGACTAAAGTGAAACAAATAATGCATAGTAGGGACTAAAGTGGGAAAAAAAACATAAGAGGGACCACTCTGTAAAAAGTTATTGATAAGAGGGACCAAAAGTGGTGTTTACCCTTTTTTTTTTGCTTAAACTCATTTTTTTTCTCTAACCCATTTTACCATTTTATCATATATTTTTTTAATCGAATCTTATCCGTATATACTGGTTTTAACAAATTCTATGTTTTGACTTATTTTCTGCTTAAGCCAATTATAAATTTTGTAGTTAATTAAATAGTACTTATTTTATTCATGTAGCACCAATGTGGCATAATATTATTTTGAGAGAAATTTTCGAAGAAATAGAGCAGTGGTTTTTTTTTTTAATTATTATTATTTTTGCCATTAAGATTTTATAGAATTGTAAAACTTGAAAAGATTATTATATGGTTGATGTAAGATATATTTTTTCAAGAGACAATGTTTATGTAGAAGTATGCTTGTTCAAGTTTTTTTCTATTTTGTCATTAATAATAAAATTTAAATAAGGATATATTAATCTTCACAAAAATTCAAAAATTCTATTTTATAAACTCGTAAAATAAAATAAGATAGATTTGACATTCGATATGATATCGAAGTGAAGATATAAGAAGAGGTCATACGTTCAAATCTCTCGACCACCCAAAAATATGCCATAGAAATTCTCTTTATACCTTTAGCATCAGAAAACCTTAATCCGGTACAACTCATGAGAAATTGATTTCAAAATCAACTCCAGTGAGATCGAATCAAGCTTCAACTAAGAGTTCAGATAGTTTGAGCTGGACTTTCCATATAATGGGCCACTTATAATTCCATAGCTAGTAAAATATACAAGGATATACAAGTAATTTTCAAAAAACCTTCCTTTCTCAATACCCAAAAAAAAAAAATGAAAATCACAATTCACAGGATATTACAAAATGACCACTTTGTCAGTGAAGATTCGAGTTCTCTTTTGCTTTTTTTTGATAATCTAAGGGTTTTTTGCACTTTGCACCCCCGAAATGTGGGAAATAGGCACTTTGCACCCTCGAAACTTAAATTTAGCACTTTACACCCCCAAAATATGAAAAATACAGCACTTTGCACCCTTGTTTATTTTCAAGCAAAAATTCAAGGGCAAAATAGGTCATTCAATAGTATTGGCACTTTGCACCCTCAAAACTTGAGAATTTCGCACTTTGTACCCCCTAAATAAAATTAGCACTTAACACCCTGTATTTAAGAACAAATCAGCAACTTCCACCCCCGAAACACAATAAATGGGCACTTTGCACTCCAAACGCACTAAATTAACACTTCACACACTCAAATTTAAAAACCCCAAACCCCTTGTTTTTTTCGTCTAAGTTGACTATCGGAGTGAAAAAAATCTAAGGCAAAATAGGAAATTCATCTTGTACTTAAATTTTGCAAAATACAATTATAAATACTCGAATACTCATTTCTCTCTCCATCTTTCTTTTCAACAACTAAATAAAGTACAAGTAACCCATTGTCTACTTCAACATATCAAAGACCCATAAATAATTACCTATTTTGCCTTAAAAAAATTCACCTTAATGGTCAACTTTGCCGGAAAAAATGAGGAGTTTGAGTTTTTTTTTATTTTTTTTATTTTGAGGGTGTTAAGTGTTAATTTTGTATTTTGGGGTGCAAAATGTCCATTTATTGTGCTTTGAGGGTGCAAGTTGTTAATTTGTTCTTAATTAGGGAGTGTTAAGTGCTAATTTTTTTTGGGGGGGGCGGGGGCAAAGTGCCAAAGATTTACAATAGAATTACCTATTTTGCCCTTGAGTTTTTGCTTGAAAATAAAAAAGGGTGCAAAGTGTTGTATCTTTTATATTTCGAGGGTACAAAGTGCTAAATCTAAGTTTCGGAAGTGCAAAGTGCCTATTTCCCATGTTTCGAGGGTGCAAAGTGCAAAAAACCCATAATCTAATCTAGTTCTGTCATACTATCTGATCTAGTGCTCTAATAATTGTACTACCTTTTTCTGCCCATCATTCATCATATTCCACACTCAATTTCAATAGAAAACGAGCAACTGAGCAATATGAATGATATTTTTATCTTTATCAGTATCACTACTCAATTTTTCAATACCTTTACAAAAAGACAGTAAAATTCCCACTTCAATTCTGTAATATTTCTACAATTTTAGCATCCATTTCACAGTAAAGGTCTCACCTTTTTTTCACTCATGAACCTTTTGTCATTGACCAAACCAATGGCTTATGCTGCTGTGGTTTCTCTTCACCAGCTGATTCTTGAGCAGCAGCAGCAAATCATCTTCCAATCTAATAATTTTATTTGATAGAGGAAGAATAAAAAACCAAACCAAAATACTAAATCTCTTCTTATATATATTTCCTTCTTCCTGTATTAATTAATTAATTAATTGTGTATTTGGTCTTAATAGAATACAATAGATGGCTCATGAAGCTCTTGTTTCTCTAAATCTCATAATTGAGAGCTATCTAGATTTTGGATACCCCTATACCCATCCTCATCCCCTCCTCCGAAATGCAGAACTTAACCACGAAGAAGTATGGTCCTTGAAATCAATTCTGGAATTGGATCATTTCGAAGAGACCGACGAATTAAATGCTTTGAAAGGAAAGATCCTGGAGGCAATACCCAAATTCAGAGACCTACTCGAACACCATATGGACAACTGTCTACTATTTTTTTTCAGAATATCAAAGCCTCGATGAATTTTTCAAGAAATGTCCACAACTTTTTCTAGATTGGGTGAATGACAGTAAAAAGGTCAAAAAAGAAATGGGATCCTTTGTGGAAACGATGAAGAAAATCAAGGAGAAGTACGAAGCAAAACTAGATCTGGAAACAAGCAACAAGGAGTCACTATTTGCTGATGAAGATTTTGGTGGAAACGCAAAAGATATGATGGGAGTATATGATGAAGATCTTCTTCAACTAATTGATAAACTTACGGGACAACCTTACATGTGCACTATTATTTCGGTAGTGGGTATGGCGGGTATTGGTAAGACTACAATTGTCAAAGCACTTTATAATGATCCAAGAATTTCAAATTCTTTAGAATGTCGTGCGTTTCTCAGGGTAGGACCTAATTATCATCGAAAAGTTATCTTGCTAGATCTTCTGGTTTGTTTGTCCCCTAAATATAGTAAAATTTTAGAAATAGAAAAGAGCGAGGAACAATTGAAAGAGCAGATACAAAAATATCTGATATGTAGAAGGTATTTGATTGTGTTAGATGATGTATGGGATATTGGCTTATGCAATGGTCTTATAATGTACTTTCCAAATAACAACAACCGAAGCAGAATAATCGTTACAACTAGATTGTCAACTGTGGCTATTTTTTGTAGCAAAAGAAATGTTCACAATATTCGCTTCCGGAATGAAGAAGAAAGTTGGAATCTTTTCTACAGAAAGATATTTGTTGAAGACTCGTGCCCACCTGTCCTCGAGAAAGTTGGAAAGAAGATTGTCAAAAAATGTGGAGGACTTCCTCTTGGAATAATATCGATTGCCAACATCCTATACAAAGCCGAGAAGTCGCTTGATTACTGGGAAAAGGTAGCCAATAATGAGAATTTGCTTGCCTTAGCTACAGAGGAAGGGTCACCCATGGCAGAGTCACTATTTTTGAGCTTCAAGCATCTGCGTCCACATTTAAAAGAGTGTTGTCTCTATTTTGGAGTTTTCCCTCTAAATCATAAGATCTCCGTCTCCAAGCTCGTCAAATTGTGGGTTAGTGAGGGATTAGTTGAACCAAAGTACTTCCAAACTTTTGAAGATACATCGCGGAAGTATTTGGAGGATCTCGTTTCCCATAATATTGTTTTAGTCCACCAACAGAGCTCCAATGGCAGACCTAAAACATGCAACGCCCATTATTTCTTTTGGCATCTCTTGGTAAAAGAGGCTGCAAAAAAAAAGATTTTCCATCTCATAAATAGTTATCCCAATGCTTTTTCAGAAGATATACACTGCCAGCGCAGGTTGTGCATCCACAGGAACGCTCTTCTTGGCTTCAAACGTGTTTCTGAATTGATAGAATCAATTTCAAATGTGAATTCTTTTCGTTGTACTGGTCCCGAACATCAATATCCGGTATCAATATGTTCAGGTTTGTCGTCTATCAAGGTGTTAGATGCTCTTACAATCCGTTTATACAAGTTCCCGATTGGAATTCTGGAGCTAGTTGAGTTAATCCCTTCTTCCATATCAAGACTCAAAAATCTTGTATATTTGATTGTCCATCGTTACCACCTAAAAAACATCAATTCCTCTCCATCTTATATGCCGATAGAGATATGGAATATGCAAGAATTGAGGCATCTTCAAGTCATGGGAAGCGACCTGCCACATCCCGCAGATGGTGCTCAGTTACCCAATCTCTTGACGCTGCTAGGTGTGAGCCATCGCAGTTGTACAAAGGAGGTTCTTCAAAGTATCCCAAATCTAGAAAAATTAGGTGTTCGGATTGTTTTACCACATGGTGTTTCTGAAACCCTGCATATCTTTGATCACCTTGCCCTGCTCTCTACACTCAAATCATTCAAATGCATCGTGCCAAATCCCAATCCTAGGTCTCAGCAAGTTCTTCTCCTGCCAGAGTCAGTTTTCTCATCTAGTCTTCAACAAGTTTTGCTCCTGCCAAAGTCAGTTATCCCATCTAGTCTTACAAAGTTAACTTTGAGTGGGTGTAGATTTGAATGGAAAGACATGTCAATAATTGGTGCTCTAGGAAAGCTTCGAGTGTTGAAGTTGCGATGCTATGCCTTTCAAGGCCCGGAGTGGGTGGTTGATGAAAACGAGTTCCCGGAACTTGAGTATCTGCTACTTGAAGACACTGATCTAGTGCACTGGAAAGTTGGCTATGGTTGCTTCCCACTGCTTAAGTGCCTAATCATTAGGCACTGCTACAAACTGGAAGAGATCTCTAATGAGCTTGGAGAATCGCTATTTCTAGAAATGATTGAGCTAGTTGACTGTAGCCTTTCAACTTTAACTTCTGCCAAGCACATACTAGAGGAACAAAGGAAAATTGATAATTATGAGCTTCAACTTCAGGTCTATTCTTCCTTAGATGATAAGAAGTAGCACTAGCCATCATTGGCACCTTAATTAAAAAGGTGGTAAGTTAGACACGATTTAATTTGAGTATTACAACAACTCTATATATACACGATGTGTGTTTGTCTGCGTATACATATATAAATAAATGAAATGCACAATTATACTCCTTAATTAACAATTGATTAGCTTCAAGGTTCTATTAATTATATTTTTTTTATATAATAACTTCTTAAAAACATAGTTTATGTTGCAGTATATTGCTACATTTCTCTTATTTATATATCTTGATTATAAAGCATACTTTATTTGTACTGAGCAGTCTAAACTCAGTAGCATTTGAGGTCATAGAAGTTTGTTGTTAATAATTTATTTGGTTACATGTTATATTAACACTAATTCTTAATAGTTGTGTGTCTTCCGACTTCGTTTGTTGTGTAATCAAAGGAAAATAAGTACCAAACGATGTTTTGTCATAATTAATAGAGAATAATTATTATTGTTAAGATGGGGACCATTTTGTCATTGCAGGAACCCAACATGACAAAAGCTTCCGTCCCACTGAAAATTATTAATGGGTTACAGCGCTATTATAATCTTAATTATGGGTGACAGCGCTATTATAATATCGTAATTGCATTTAAATAATATGGGGACCATTTTGTCATTGTTGGTAGTTACTGTTGGGTTTTTACCCAATCGGATCATGAACATTCGATCCAATTAATAAAATAAGATCGAACTTATTTGAACCAGTTGCAAAATTCGGTGAGTTTTATGTTTTCAATATATTTCATAAATATTTTACATAAAATATGAGGATCACATAACGAATATTATTTTAATTTATGCAAAAGAGAGAGAAAACAAATCATACCGAAAGCTTCATGTCATTGGTCTTTTTGGTTGAACTTTGGTGTTAGGATGAGATCGACAAACTTTCTTGATCTTTTTAACCCTTGATCTTCAGCTCCGTTTCTCCTTTCACTAGTGGGTGGACGCCAACCTTTTAAGTTTGGATAATTAAACTTTAGAAATTGGAAGAACAAATTTCTCCTAATTTCTAAGGTGATGGACGATTTTTGTGTAGAGAGAAAGAAAGAGATTTTCTTGCTTTTGTTACAATTAGAAAAGTGGTTAATTAATAGTAGTTTCTAGCCTATACGTAGCTACTACAGATATGAGAACCACAGTCATAACTACATAACAGGAAATAGATGAACGAGGCAGTTTCGGAATAGTTCCGCCCATACAAGTTCAGTGTATATGAAATTCTGTTTTTATGATTTTCCATAGCCAAGTAGTGTGACTGCCAAACTCTCGAGCTTCAGCTATGTGATATACATTTTCTCTGAAATGTTCCAAAAAAGGAAGAATCAATTGACAAGGAAGAATCAATTATCAGTAGGTAAAATGTACAATTTACTCAGTAAATACAAGTTACAGTGTCTAGTCATAAAAGGAATTTGTAGATTCTAACTTTGATTAGATCAGTTCCATCGCCATATCCGAATGGGGAAATTTCCCGCTCAACCTTTTTGGCCTTTCAAAGTCAAAAGCCACTAAAAAAGAACATTTCATGTTGTTCAAGCACACTGTCCTACAACCAATGAAGAGGTACTATATATCTTAGAATAAAAGAGCAATGAATACCTCCACTGATGACACAGTATCGATTGCTGCAGCAACTGTTGTTGTAGAATATCCAAATGGTCTTATATTACGTTCTTATTCATATTTGATAGCTTCAGAATACACTCTCCTTTTGGAAATAAAGCTAAGAAGAAGGGCAGCACCAAAAAGCGCTCGAAATGAAGCTCCTTCACGTTGTTCGGTTAGGTGTTTTTTTTCATGTACCCTGCAACATAATGTTTGGCATGAAAGTAATTATATTCTCAAACTCATAATGGATGTGGTTCGAGAAAAGCCAATAACAAAGTTAATGAAATATTTCAAGGAATAAAGCCATGTACCACTAAGTCTTTCTGATATATTTTGGAATAATGAGCCATTTTATTATCACAGATCTTAACTTGCATATTTTAACCTTTTTTCAGTTATTGCTAAAAGAAAATCAACTTTGCTCCATAATTTTAGCTATCTGGTTATAATAAAAAGACCAGAATTTCTTTCCATGTGTAATTGCCGAATGAAATGAAGATGATAGCCAAAATGCTGGAATGGTTAATCAGGCATTTAAACCAAACTGCTGCTAACCCTTGTGTCCTCAAACTAAATCTAATACGTGGCGTAAAAGTAAATACAATCATTCTTTATTCAGGTGTAATGTTGCTCCATGTCATGCAATCAAGATATATGTGGGTGCTCCGGTTCAAACAAGCAAAATATAAAAAGTTATACACTAGTAAGAAAAGATGTTAGTTACCTGTAATAAATGGGTCAAAATGCTAAAGTAGTAATAGGTTAGATCGATATGAAAAGACTCAGAAAACAGGAATTCTAGGAGACATACTCCTACCTATTCATCTCGGACAGTTCCCTCCATGTATCGCAAGTATCCAGCCAATGCATTAAACACAAGACTAGCCCCACATCCCTCTAAGCTCCCTTGAGATGTTACAAATGCGGATTTTTTCGGTTTTTATCTTTGGGTAGTCTGCTATCAGACCCCAGCAAATAATTTTCTTTCAGTTTTACTGATTTCACCCCAAAATTTCCCCTCAGCTTCTTTTGTTACAACGCACTTTGAGGCAGAAAACTTTCTAATTGGAGTCCATTCCCTTTCTTTTTTGCCCGCATCTGAATCCTCCATAAAATTTCTCAAGTCATCCAGCGTGGGAAGATCACCTGACTCATATGTTTTCATTGAGTTTCAGGTCTTAACATCAAGCCAAAACATGATAAAATTAATAATCAATACATGAATCACTCACCCCAGGACAAGGTCATCGCATCACCTGGTAATTCAGGAGGCATAAGAGGAGAAGCATCAGGTAACTTTAGCCTTTTGAAGTAAACAAATGAAAGCTGGAAGATCCTTTAAACTCTACAAAACCACAAAAAAAAAAAAATCAATCTAATAATTAATAATCTCAATTCGATAATTATAAAAATAAAAATAAAAATAAAATAAAAAAAACTGTATGTTAGGGTCTAAATTTTATGAGGTAAACACCTCAAATTTGTAGAATGGACTGCTCCAAATCTCAATTTTAGGGTCCACTCCAGCAAGAGATATATTAAGTAATGATTCCTTGATAATATCTAGCATTACACATAGCTCATGCTCCACCTCCTCTTCTACAAAAATTCTGGTAGCCTGGACCTGTTATAATCCTCGGCGATCAACGTAACAAATTAAGCAGAAGTGCCCTTGAAATCTTGTCTTTCCTTGATAGCTCTATTAAAATATGATACATGAATGAGCAAACTAAGTGCATTTAACCACATCGTTAACCAGTTCGCCTATGACGCTTTCTGCACTTCCAAACCTGATCATCAGATTGGACCCCTGCTCTTTGAGCAACTGCCTCAAATCCTCCAAAGCAAACAGGAGAATTTCAAGCATTTCATCTGAAAATCCTGTGCAAGATAAAATAGAATTCAATAGAAACAACACCAAGCTACACAAAACACGCTAAATAGCTTCACAACATTAAATGAGCAATTACACTGATTTGTGATACAAATTGATCAATTTAGCCAAAACCCAGATAGAGAATATTAAAATCATATCACAGACTTAAACTAGCAACTAACCAGTAATATTATTTACCAGTAGAGCATTGATAGGACTGAAAATTAAACCGAGCTACTCAATTTTCCATCTCAAACTAGTTTATTAACAGCTCGTTTGAACTCGATTCGTCATATATTAAAAAAAACTTGAATAACATATTTGTTTGGTAACTTTTTAACTAGGCTTGAGCTCGTCTTGATAAGCTAAAAACCGAAAATATACATGTAAAATATCAAGTTATTCAATACTTGACTCAAATTCGAGTTTGGTTCATTTAACAATCAAATCAAACTTAAACGCAACACAAAATTTAAACTAAGCTTTGACAATGTGTCATTCAACACTAGCTCCTTACACCCCTAAGCATCAATTAAGGGCCAAATTATTCGTACATGCAAATGCAATTTACTAAGTAGAGAATATTTAAAACACCTGTATATACATTAACAGCGATTATAATTGCCTAGGAGGAAAGGAATAATGAATTACGAGAGAGAATGCGGCGCTCAAAGACGTAAAGAGGCACAACAGAGTGGTGCTAAGAAGCGGCGGCAACTAGGCCTGGATGATCTTCAATGCGAAGGTCGTGCTTGTACCACATAATAGCAGCACCGGTGTTCTCCGCAGCACTGGTTCCCACTCTCACGTTGAAGGCGGAGGCAGAAAATCGGAAACTAGGTTTTGGAGCAAGAAATTGGAAAGGTAAAAAGACGAGGATCGCCATGAGAGGAGACGACGTAGGAGAGATTAATTTGGACGCGAAATCATCCATCAATTGATGAGAATATTTGCTTGGGGTTTAAGTTAAAACTAGTTCAAGTGTTGAATGAGTGGGAGTTGGGTACTGGAACGACGTCGTGAAGGTAGTGCAATGAAATTAAAACTAGTAGATTCTGCAAATTGGGTTGTAGAAGGATCCCCATTTGCTATAAGTTCTGGGAAAAATATTATATGCATTGCACAATGAAGTGATGCAACACACAAAAGTGTTGTTTGGTAGCTCGCAAGCATGGATCAAAGTGAGTTTCGGGTATCCAAAAATTGGAAACGTTGCGGAAACGCTAGGAAAAATTACAAAAACCTTGAAACACACAAATAGTTATAAAAAAAATACATAAAAATCATGTTCTTATTTCTGAAGCATAATTTAACTTGAAATATAAGTGCAAAAAGAATGCAAACAATTATTAATAATGCCCTTTTTCAAATCTTGCAAACCAGCATCACTAAACAAAAATGAGTGCTTGTTAATAATTAAAAAAAAGAATTGCATCACAACTAAACAATGAAAAGACAGTGGAATATCCTAGATGAAATTTATAAACTATAATCAAAATGGATGAGTTGTAATGTTTGTTGGATTTGTTCTTAATTGGAAGATAACTCGTGTATTAGGGCTGAAGAGGTTTGAGATTGCTTGACTTTGAATTGAAGATTTGGAAGGCATAATTTCGAAAAATTGTAGGTAAGTCAATATTTTTGGAATATATTTTCCTTCTTTTAAGGGATTTCTTCCAAAGTTCTGGAATTTAAAAAAAAAATTGGAACTTTTTTTGGAAGGAGGCAACGGCTATTTTTGGAAATTGAAGGAAACTTTGCAAAGTTTCCATTGTTTCGGTGGAAACTCGGAAAAATTGTGGGTTTCCTTCGAAACCTTGTAGTTTCGAAAATACATTGAGGAATCGTTTCGGTTCCTTGAAAAACCGACACATTAGGTTCATGAGAGCAAGATTAGGTTCATTCCAGATTTAAGTCGATATTGGGCGACACATTTGGTTGATTAGAGCAAGAATTGTCTTTCAACGACAAGCCCCATGGAAAATTGGCTTCAAGAGATTAGAAAAATTAAGGATTGATATCGGGTTATCATGAGTGTGTTGGATTGTCCGGTATTGAATCCAACTAACCAAACTAAAGAATGGAGCATATTGGTTTAATCATTTGACCCCAATCCCCTTTATTAAAGGGTACCAAATGCCTGAATTTAATGAGTGGTTTATTCCAAGATATCATCCTCATTGTGTAATATATGCAAAAATTGAATTATATAAATATCATCTGTATGTTGCACCACATCATCCGTCAAAAAAAAATTTCTCCTGATTTGGGATTGTCATTATGCCTTCCACATAGTTTTACTCCATTAATTCGAGATATAGAGCGGAGTATTGCACCGCAGACTTCACGCATTATTGCTATTTGGAGATCCAAGGCGCATGCGATCAAACTTGTACCTATTTCTATGGGACAAGCTTCTATGAGTCTCGTTGTCAAACAGGATTTCCTTACCAAAATGATATACTAATACTTTACTGCAGATGCTTTTACAAATGTTAAAATCATTTATTGATTTTGTACTACCAAAAACAAAATAATACAGTAGTTAATTATTGTTACGATCATAGGATTTTAGATTTTGATGAGAAGGAAAACTTCAAATAGAAAGTTCTGTAATGACATTCTGTAACTACTGCTGGGCGCTGGCTAAATTTTTAGTACTTTAAATCAATGAGCTTTCAATTACATAACATAATTAATTTTATATTTATGCAAATTTTAGTCATTTTCTTGGCTCAAATACTTGAAATTTAATAACATCGGGTCACGTGCAAACCACATGATCCATAAGGATTTTAGACTAAAATTAATTATACAATAAAATTTAAAATCCGAGTTTTTTTGTTTTTTTTTTTTTTGGAAAATTAAAATCCGACTCTTTAAATGAGTCGGTGAACTATATATTATACACATTTAGCATCTACGTGCTCATGTACGTTGTTTATCGTAATAACACATAGTATTATGTATTTATAAATATTTATTCACCATCTACTATACAAGTTACCAGCTATATACACTTACTATACAAAATTAACTACCAAATAAACTAAAGGAAAAGTATTAGGTGGTGTTTGAAAAAAAAAATAAGTATTTTTAAGCTTTTAGGACAAAATAAGTACTTAAGTAGTGTTTGCATACATAAATTCTACTTTCACTTCTCTTAAAAAAAGTCAAAAAGTACGGACTAAGTTGAAGTTGGTTATATATGAGGTGTTTTTAGCTTATACTTAAAAGTTCTTTTGCAAACACACAAAAATGGTTTTTTTGGGCTTTTTCGCATAATTTGCAAACACTACCTACATATTTTTACTTCTCTACAACTTTTAACTTTTTTTTTAGTTTCTAATATTTGAGCATAATCACAATTTTTTTGCAAACACCACCTTAGTTTCAAAAAAAGGCGCTTCACCTTTCGGATCAATAGGAATTAAACTTGTGCATAAATAAATAAATTCTTGGTTTGTATTTTATTTTCAAGTTTTGGTTTTTAGATATTTATGACATCAAGTTAAATTCTTGGTAACAACATTATAATTAAATTAATTTAGTAAAAAAAATTATTTTGTATGTCATTAGGATTATAGTATTATAAAAATGATTATATGATTAAACTAACATAAAAAATTAGTTAATCACGAAAAAGTACTATTTATTTAACTGAAAATATATAATTGACTTAAGCCAATAAAAATCATAACATAGAAATTGTTAATGTGGGTGAAAATGGGTGAAATTGAATTAAAAATATATGATAAAAAAATGTTAAAATTAATGATCGAAAAATTAGTTAGATGAAAAAAATGAGTTAGCAACCAAAAAATGAGTTATCACATATTTTTCCTTTTTTTTGTTTGCCAATTAACTCATTTTTTTGTTCTTTTCGTTTGATCCGTTTTCTTGTTCTCCCATGTTGAGCCAATGTTGCTCATTTTTTTTACCGATTTTTACCCCGGTTTACTTGTTTTATCAATTGCCCCCCCTTTTTTTTTTTGCTTTAACTCACTTCTATCTAACCCATTTTTTCGATTGATTTTATCATTTTCATCATATATTTTTTAATTGAATTTTATCCGTTTTTTCTCGATTTAACCATTTCTATATTTTGATTTCTTTTGGCTTAATCAATTATAAGTTTTTTAGTTAACTATTTCTTTTTATACATGTAGGTGTAGCACCAACGTGGAATTTTTTTCTTTAGGTTCTTTAATAAATGATAACTTCTTAAAAAAAAATTCGAAGAAATATAGAGCAATAGTTTTTTAAAATTATTATTATTATTAAGTTTTTCAATTAATTAAATAGTATCGTTTTTTATTCATATAGTTTGAAGGTGACCTTTTATTTCTAGGTTCTTTAATGTTTTTGAGGTTCTTCAATAAGTGATAATTTCTTTAAAAAAAATTCAAAGAAATATCGATTTCAAATACTTTTACACTGAGTTTATCATTTTTTATTTTAACTCATTTCACCGAGCTTCATCCTCGGGGGGGAGGGGGGGGGGGGTTATCTCATTTGTTAATCAATCAATTGATTATATCTAGTTTAACCTAATTTTATCGATTTTATCTCATGTGCTAATCATTCACTCATTTATATGGTTTAATCCAAGTTTAGTCTGATTTTTCTTATTCTTTTATGGAATTATTTCTCACATACTTTACCCCTTTTTCTTTCAATTAAGTCATTGTTTTTTATTATTTTGATGTTTGATCCTCTTTTCTGTTATCCCATGTTTAGCCAATGCCACTCAATTTTTTTTTTCATCGATTTTACATATTTTATATCGATTTACCTATTTTATCAATTGCTACCATGTTTTTTTTTTTTGCTTAAACTCATTTTTTTATCAAACCCATTTTACCATTTTACATATATTTTTTAATCGAATTTTATCCGTTTTTACTGGTTTTAACAATTTCTATGTTATGATTTTTTTTTTCGCTCAAGTAAATTATAAGTTTTGTAGTTAACTAAAAAGTAATTTTTTTTATTCATGTAGCACGAAAGTGGCATAATATTAATTTTGAGAGAATATTTTTGAAGAAATTAATAGAGCAATGGTTTTTTTTTAATTATTATTATTTTTGCCATTAATATTTTATAGAATTGTAAAACTTTAAAAGATTATTATATGGTTGATGTAAGATATATTTTTTCAAGAGGTAGTGTTTATGTAGAAGTCTGTTTGTTCAAGTTTTTTCCTATTTTGTCATTAATAATAAAATTTAAGTAGGGATATATTAATCTTCACTAAAAATTCTATTTTCTGAACTCGTAAAATAAAATAAAGATAAATTTAATATTCGATATGATATCAAAATAAAGATATAAGAAGAGTTCATACGTTCAAATCTCCCAACCACCCAAAAATATGCCATAGAAATTCTCATTATACCTTTAGCATCAGAGAACCTTAATCCGGCACAATTCAAGAGAAATTGATTTCAAAATCAACTCCAATGAGATCGAATCAAGCTTCAACTAAGAGTTCAGATATTTTTAGTTGGACTTTCCATATAATTCCATAGCTAGTAAAATATACAAGGATATAAAAGTAATTTTAAAAAAAGCTTCATTTCTCAATTCTCAATACCCAAAAAAAAAAAATCAGATTCAAGTTCTCTTTTGCTTTTTAAGATAATCAACCGCATTTGGTATCTAGTTCTGTCATACTATCTAATCTAGTGCTCTAATAATTGTACTACCTTGCTTTTTCTGCCCATCATTCATCATATTCCACACTCAGTTTTGAAGAAGATGAAAGAAGCTCAATAAAAAAGAGGGATTTTTTTGTTGTCGGCCTAACCTAATATAAAGAGTGGTTTTTCTGAAAATTCAATTTGAAGAAGATGAAATTTTCTAAAATTAAAAAGTAAATGAAGAAGATGAAGAGTAGTGAGAGAAAGAGGGAGATATTATAATTTTACTTTTTTATTAATTACTAATTGAGGTTAAATTTGGTGTGAATTAACTTTACAATTAATATGAATATGTATCAATTTTATATTAATGGTACAAATGAGTAAATTACCTGAACAAAACTAAATTTCACTAGTCGAAAATCCCGATTCTTCAATTTAACCACCTTCTCTGCAAATAAAATTAAATCATCCGCCAAATCTTTTTAGCGACATATTATCTATAATTAATGTTGTCACAATGATTTAGTGATAATATTTTGATTATCATTTTTGGGGCATTGTTAAATGTCAATAATAAAAATTAATATTTTTTTAAAAAGACTATTTTTTTATTATGAAATAAAATCAGTTAGTATTATAAATATATCATTATTGTTTATATAAAATAAATAAAGTTATTTTTTAAAATATAAACTAGTCGTTGGATCGGAGTGAAATTGTATAGTTGTTAAAAAATAGTTTCTTAAAATATACATTAGCTGTTGGAAAGCAAAGTAAATATGAAAATGTATAACACTGTTCATTAGTTATATATTTTAAGATAAAATGCTGAAATTTAAGAGTGCTATTGGAGTTATCAATAGTCAATTTTTCAATACCTTCACAAAATCAGACAGTATCAATACTTTCCAAACATCATCTCCATTAGCTCATTTCCCACTTCAATTTTGTCGATTTTAGCATCCATTTCACAGTGTAAAGGTCTCATCTTTCATGTGACTTTCATGTGATTTGTCTGAATCAAATGAGATCGAATCAAGCTTCATATAAGAGTTCAATTTCCTCTCAAAAAAAAAAAAATTCAATTAGTTTGAGTTGGACTTCCATATAAAGGGCCACTTATAATTTCATAGCTAGTAAAAGGTAAAATTGCATAAAACATTCCAAACTAATTATTGATTTTACTTGGTGAATTTCGTCCCGTAATTTAATATTTTTTTGAAATATCGTCTCAAACTAATTATTAATTTTGATTTTTCGTCCCAAACTATATCAACTCGTCAAATTTCGTCCCATAATTTACCATTTTTTATGAATTTAGTCCCAATATTAAATTTCTAATTTAATGAAAATAACGTTCAATCTTGTAATTAATTAATTTGGGACGAACTCTGTAATATTATATAATTATTCATGTTAAAATTTACCATGTCATGACACTTAAGCAACCATGTGATAATTCATCGGCAAATGTGCAATTCCGTCTTACAATTATGGTGGGACGATATTCCAAAAAAATATTAAATTACGGGACGAAAATTCAAAATCAGTAATTAATTTGAGACGATTTTTGTAATTTTGTCCTAGTAAAATATACAAGGAAATACTATTAATTTTCAAAAAACCTTCCTTTCCCAATACCAAAAACCACAGGATATTTTCCACAGCATGAATATTGTGAATTATCAAAAGACCACATATCAACTTCTGTCATTCTATTTAGTGCTCTAATAATTGTACCTTTGTGGCCCATCATCATCTTCCAACAGTCATCTTGCAGTCTGATTATTTCACAGCCACATCTTCTTACTATATTCTTTTTCTTCATTTCATTTTATAGAGGAAGAATCAAAAGGCAACGGAACCAACACAAACCAAACCAAAAATCCGATCCGGAAAAGATGGCTCACGAAGCTTTAGTTTCTCTAAATCTGATGATTGAAACCATTCTAAATTCTGATAACATGACTCGGGCTGAACGATCAATTGCAGAATCAATCCACCAAGAAGTATGGTCCCTAAAATCAATTCTGGAATTGGATTATTTCGAAGAGAGCGAGAGATTAAATGAATTGAAAGAAGAGATCCTGGAACAGATACTGTATGCGATGCCTAAATTCAGAGACGGACTCGAAGGCCATCTTCCACACGAAATTATTTACCTTGATGAAATGATGAAGAAATTCAAGGAGGATTACAATGCAAAATTATATCTGGAAACAAGCATCAAGAAGTCACCACTTGCTGATGAAGATTTTGGTGGAAACGCAGAAAATATGGTCGGAGTATATGATGAAGACTTTCATCAACTAATCAATAAACTACTTGAAGGAGAATCTTCTTCCACTGTTATTTCAGTAGTAGGTATGGCGGGTATCGGAAAGATTACTCTTGTCAAAACAGTTTATAATGATCCAGATATTTCATATAACTTCGACACTCGTGCATTTGTCAGGATAGGACCTAATTATCATTTTAAATATATCTTGGTAGATCTTCAGGTTTGTTTGTTTAATAAAGCTAAATGTGTAGTAGCAATAAGAGAAATGGATGAGTATAAATTGATGACGGATATATTCCAATTTCTAATTGATAGAAGGTATTTGATTGTGTTTGATGATGTATGGGATAGTGTTATTTGGAAATATATTTCGTGGCTTTCTCCAAATAACGACTTCGGAAGCAGAATAATTGTTACAACTAGGCTGTCATTTCTGACTTTTGAAGGATATAGTAAAATTCTTCACGAGAAAAATCACGAGATTCGCTTGAGGAATGAAGAAGAAAGTTGGAATCTTTTTCGCAGAAAGGTATTTGTTCCACCTGAACTCGAGAAAGTTGGGAAGAAAATTGTCAAAAAATGTGGAGGACTTCCTCTTGGAATAATCTCGATTGCCAACATCCTATCAAAAGCCGAGAAGACGCTTGATTACTGGGAAAAGGTAGCCAAGGATGAGAATTTGCTTGCCTTAGCTACAGAGGAAGGGTCACACATGTCAAGGTCTCTACTTTTAAGTTACGAGCATTTACCTCCACATTTAAAAGAATGTTGTCTCTATTTTGGAGTTTTTCCTATAAATCATGAGATTTATGTGTCCAAGCTCACCAAATTATGGGTTGGTGAGGGGTTAGTCGAAGCAAAGCGCTTCCAAACTTTTGAAGATACAGCGCGGGAGTATTTGGAAGATCTCATTTCCCATAATATTGTTTTAATCGGCCAACATTGCTCAATTGGCAGAACTAAAACCTGCAGTGTCCATTATTTCTTTTGGCATATCTTGGTAAGAGAGGCTGCAAACAAAAAGATTTTACATCTCATAAATAGTTATCCCAGTGCTTTTATAGAGGGTATACACTGTCAGCGCAGGTTGTGCATCCATAAGAACGCTCTTCTTGGCTTCAAACATGTTTATAAATCGATAGAATCAGTTTCAAATGTACGTTCTTTTCTTTGTACTGGTCCAGAACATCAATATCCGGTATCAATATGTTTAGGTTTAACGTCTATCAAGGTGCTAGATGCTCTTACAATCCGTTTATACAAGTTCCCCATTGGAATACTGGAGCTAGTTGAGTTAAAGTACATTGCCTTCACATATGATGGAATGCTCCCTTCTTCCATATCTAGACTCAAAAACCTTGTATACTTGATTGTCCATCGGTACCACCTGACAATCATCAATTCCTCTCCATCTTATATGCCAATAGAGATATGGAATATGCAAGAACTGAGGCATCTTCAAGTCATGGGAAGCGACCTGCCACATCCCGCATATGGTGCTCAGTTGCCCAACCTCTTGACGCTGCTAGGTGTGAGCAATCGCAGTTGTACAAAGGAGGTTCTTCGAAGTATCCCAAATCTAAAAAAATTAGGTGTTCGGATTGTTTTACCACAGGGTGTTTCTGAAACCCTGCATATCTTTGATCACATTGCCCTGCGCTCTACACTCAAATCATTCAAATGCATCGTGCCAAATCCCAATCCTAGGTCTGAGCAAGTTCTTCTCCTACCAAAGTCAGTTTTCCCATCTCGTCTTACAAAGTTAACTTTGAGTGGGTGTGGATTTAAATGGAAAGACATGTCAATAATTGCTGCACTAAGAAACCTTCAAGTGTTGAAGTTGCGATGCTATGCCTTTCAAGGGCCAAAGTGGGTGGTTAAAAAGGAGTTCCAAGAACTTGAGCATCTGCTACTTGAAAATACCGATCTAGTGCACTGGAGAGTTGGCTATAGTTGCTTCCCACGGCTTAAGCGCCTAATCATTATGCACTGCTACAAATTGGAAGAGATCCCTTATGAGCTTGGAGATTCGAAAATTCTAAAAATGATTGAGCTAGTTGACTGTAGCCCTTCAGCTTTGGCTTCTATGAAGCACATACTGGAGGAACGCAAGAATGATGAACAGTTTCAAGTTCAGGTCTATTCTTCATTAAATGATGAGAAGCACTAGCCATCACTGACGCCTTAGATAAAGAGTTGGTAAGTCGGACACAATTTCATTTAAGTATTACTCTGCTTATAAATGATGTGTGTTTGTCTCCATTTAAATACATAAATGAATGAAATACACAAGTATATTCCTTAATTAACAATTGGTTATCTTCAAGGTTCAATGTCATTTTTTAATTGTAATTTTTTAGAAATTTAGTTTACATTACAGAATATTGCTACATTTCTCTTATTTATATATCTTGATTATAAAACATACTTTTATTTATACTAATCAGTCATGTATATCTTAAACTCGTAGCATTTGAGATCATTAAGTTTTTTGTTTCTAATTCATTTGGTTACATGTTAAATTAACACTAATTAGTCTTAATAGTTGCGTGTCTTTCATACTTCTTTTGTTGTGTAATCAAATGGAAAATAATTAGATCTGCTAACAACTTTGATGGTATCAGTTATTCATCTTAACTGAACAAATGGTACTCAACATTTCTTCTTCCTCGAATAACTAAAAGACACCTCCTAGAAATCCATGAGTAGCGCTATAACCCATTTTATTTTTCACGAACAAATGAACGTTCGTGCAATGCTTTTAGTTTTGTTTAACTTTAGTAATCTTTTGTATCTGTATAAATGTCTGTAAGTTTCATCAACTTGTCTAATTTCCGGAACTAGATTATTATTCTTCTCTATAATATCGTAATTGCATTTAAATAATATGGTGACTATTTTGTCATTGTTTGGTAGTTACTTTTTCATATTTTGTCTATTAAAACGGTGATGTTCTAAATTATGTCGTTTGTCATTTTTCTGCAGCAAAAACTTTTTTAAAAGAATAGGGATGCAATATTTTTCCGTGGTAAGTATGTTGCTAATACCAATTGTTAATTTTGGAACTATATATGTAGTGTTGTTTTTTTCCTTCTCTTGTATTTTATATTTAGTAACTCATCATTTAAATATTTTTTTCCTGATTAACGAGATGGAGGATAATGGTGTTTGAGATTGGAAACTAAATTTACGAATAATGGGTTTTGGTTATGTAGTATGACTTCTTGTATTTTTAAGCTTTATTGTGGAATTTTGAATTTGTTTACATATTTATATTAGTGAGATTAATTGTTTGATGTTGGTAAAATTCATAGCTACCATGTATTGTTTTGCACCTTGTAAACGAGTTTTATATAATATTGGGCTTGCCTTTCTTTCGTAACGCAATTGATCAAATAATTATTATGGAGTGGGATTTGATTGAGCAGATTGTAATGACTTCCCAATTTTTCCACAAGATTTTTAGGCTTATCAAAAAGAAAAAAGAAAAAAAAACCAGCAATTTGGAGTTAATGAACTTGAAAATAATGTGTATATTCATTCATGCAACGGTGAACTGCCTTTATATTTCTTTAATCGAAGAAGAAGAGGCAGCTAGAACGTTAACCCTGCAAGGTTTTTGGAGTAAGAATACCCACTTGCAGTATCAATTAGTTTTTGCAACTCCAGTGCTCTCAAAATGAAAAAAGGTCAACTCGATCACCTAGGGCCTATTTGGAAAGTTCTCACTTGGTCTCGCGGATCTAACAAAACTAGGTCAGAACTTTTCCAAATGAAGTTTGCCGAAACACATAAAAATCAGCCCAAATCTATTCATAAATACATATTCAAACTTTTGAAACTCAATTTCAATTTGCAATTCTCCCTAAATTCTGTAAAAAAAATACAGATTTTACATCTATTACCTAGTTTTACCCCAACATTCAAACTCAATCTAAATGGAATTTCAACTTTTTCCAAATCACAAATTCAACATTCAAACTAAATCCAATGGGTTTCGTATGTTTCATCGGAATCACCCAACTGAATTAGTTTGTTTAAGATATTTGAAATAAATCTTTAAATAAAGAGGCTTTGAAAGTTCGGACCAAAGACTTGATCTTGATTGTACAACAAAAGAATTGAAATGAACATTCATCCCACATTTAAATAAATCTTTTACGATCTCAACAAAATTACATGGTACTAAAAGAAAAGAAAATTATCTCATACAGTACTTTGTCTTTTTTCGGAGTATCCGTGCATTATAAGTTAAAACTAGTTCAAGTGTTGAATGAGTGGAAGTTGGGGACGGGAACGACGTCGTGAAGGTGGTGCAACGAAATTTATCTTTGTTTTCCTTTAATTTCACGCATCTTGTTTTCTTACACACTAGGTAATTTATAGTTACTGGTGGGACAAATTTGAAAACAAATTTCATGTCAGATCAACGTTCCAAAAGTGATAGGCGAAGTGGGAGAAGTAAGGAAGTTGAAAATGAGATAATTTAGAATGCCAAGAGTAAAATAGAAATATGAATATTTAAATCCAAGTTTGTGATTACATATTCTATATAGGGTAAATACCACTTTTGGTCCCTCTTATCATTAACTTTTTACAGAGTGGTCCCTTTTATGTTTTTTTCCCACTCTAGTCCCTACTATGAATTATTTGTTTCACTTTAGTCCCTACTATGAATTATGTGTTTCACTTTAGTCCTTATCAGGTGGTTCCGATAACACGTGACATGCATATGAATATTTTTTAGGGCATTTCGTCCGTTCTCTATTGAGACTATTTGAGATATTGTTTAATTGGTGAGCAATTTTGGTGTTTGAAAAATATTTTAGGAAAAAACTTTAGTTTGGAATGAAATGTACGATTAAGTTCGATTGGAATGAAAGCCTACTTTGAAAATATAGTTTTTTTTTTAAATAACTAGAAAAACGAAAATATTCATGTTAGTTTACTTGAAATGACAAAATTGCCCTCATGAGCATATCACATATTATCGGAATCGCCTTGGACCACTTGAAAAGGACTAAAGTGAAACAAATAATTCATAGTAGGGACTAAAGTGGGAAAAAAAACATAAGAGGGACCACTCTGTAAAAAGTTAATGATAAGAGGGACCAAAAGTGGTGTTTACCCTTCTATATATTTCACTTCTATATATTTCACTTACGAAATCAAGTTGAAAGTTCAAGAGCTTCTTATTGAATTTCGTCCTACTAGATCGAGTAATGTGTCATATTTCATTTGAAGGACAGATTAGTAAGTTTATGCGTTATGCGTTGAATTGAGCCTATAAGGATTGAGCTAGAAGGGATGTTGAATTAGATTTTGAGCTAGGGTTCCATTTTGTCTTTCGTTGCATAGATTTAGTCGAGAGCTCGTGAGTTCCATATTAATAAATTTAAAATCTGCAGGCAATCGACCGTCAATAGGGCTGTCAATGGGGCGGATTTCAATCCGGATCCGTCCGAATTCGATCCGATTTATTAGGATAATTATCCGATTAGAGATTCGATGGACTTGATCCGATTATAAAGATCCGAAATCCGAAACTCATGGAGCGAATATGGATTTAGGTCGATCCGATCCGTTAAAGATCCGTATCCGACAAAAATAAAAAGAAAGATATATATACAAAATGATTTATAAAAATATGTATCATTAATAATATTTCAACGTCAATTTAAGAAAGATAGTAATTTATAATTCGTATATAAATTTATTTAAACCAATATATTCATTCTACAAATATGAATATAGCAAAGAAACTTTGAAAATGTGGCTAAAATTAAATAAAATTTAAAAGATAATAAACTTGTTTTAGAAAAAATATATTAATTTAACTTTTTAAATACAAATTTATTGGATCCGAAAAATATCCGATATCCGGCCAAATCCGACCAAGATCCGTTGGATTCAAAAAATCTAGATCCGAGCACAATCCGAGCAATATCCGAATTCGATAAGATTCGATCCGATATAAATGGAGCCGGATCTGGACGAGCCTGATCCGACCAGAATCCGACCCATTGACAACCCTAACCGTCAATTTGCAGTTTCAAATTGAAATTGAAATTGAAATGATTGATTTCTTCTTAAATTTTCAACTGTATTTCAAAATTAAACGAGGAAACTAATAATATTTGGGTGAAATATTTGGATTCATGTTCAACCCATTTAAGCCAATCACAACAAAGACCACCATTTTTGTTATTTCAAATGAAATATTACAAAATTCCAAGAAAATACTACTAATAATTATGTAAATGAAATAAGGGTTTTTTGCACTTTGCACCCCCGAAACATAGGAAATAAGCACTTTACACCCTCGAAATTTAGATTTAGCATTTTGCACCCTCTAAATATGAAAAATGCAGCACGTTGCACCTTGGTTTATTTTCAAGCAAAATTTCAAGGGCAAAATAGGTAATTCAATAGTATTGACACTTTGCACCCTTAAAACTTGAGAATTTCACACTTTGCACCCCCAAAATAAAATTAGCACTTAACATCCTCTACTTAAGAACAAATCATCAACTTCCACCCCAAAACACAATAAATGGGCACTTTGTACCCCAAAACATAAAATAACACTTAACACCCTCAAATTTAAAGAACTCAAACCCCTAAGTTTTTTTTCGTCAAAGTTGACTATCAGGGTGAAAAAATTAAAAAAAAAACTGCTAAATTTTTTTACTTAAATTTTGCAAAATACAATTATAAATACACGAATACTCAATTCTCTCTCCATCTTTCTTTTCAACAATATAACCATAAATAACTAAATAAAGTATTAGTAAACTTCTCGAAGAATCATCGTCTACTTCAACATATCAAAGACCCATAAATAATTACCTATTTTGCCTTTAAAAAAAATTCACTTTAATGGTCAACTTTGCCCAAAAAAATGAGGGGTTTGAGTTTTCTTTTTTTAATTTGAGGGTGTTAAGAGTTAATTTTGTATTTTGGGGTGCAAAGTGTCCATTTGTTGTATCTCGGGGGGTGCAAGTTGTTAATTTATTCTTAATTAGGGAGTGTTCAGGCTAATTTTATTTGGGGGGAGGGGGTGCTAAAGATTTACAATTAATATAATTACCTAGTTTGCCATTAAGCTTTTGCTTGAAAACAAAAGAGGGTGCAAAGTGCTGTATTTTTCATATTTTGAGGGTATAAAGTGCAAAATTTATGTTTTGAGGGTGTAAATTACCTATTTTTCATATTTCGGGGGTGCATAGTGCAAAAAAACCCATGAAACAACAGCTAACATAAAATCGAAAACAGGATTGAGAAAAACCTAAACCAACTAAACTGAAAATGGCGCTAATAGTTCACCCATCTTCATCTTTTACAACCAATAAACCCTATCACCTCTTCCACCCACAATTTCACCTCAAGCCCACCAATTTTCCAATAAAATCCCAACAAAATTCTTCCACGGAAGAAACCACTTCAAACCCATCTTCCAAAAACCCCACAACTTCATCACAGGGCCTTGGATTCGGATCCTCAGCCGCGGCTTCAACATCGGCTCCGGCCAAGAAAAAACAGCCCAAGGGAAAGAGAGAGAGGGCGTCCATTATTCGCCGAGAGCCTTTGGAAAAACCCAATTTTGGCACGCCGAATCAGGTGGCTCAAGCCGATGAGCTAAGTAAAAATGAGAGTGCTTTTCTGCTTGCTTGGTTAGGTCTCGGCGCTGTTATTCTTACCGAAGGAATTATTCTTGCTGGCTCAGGTATGGTTTTGAATGGACATATTGTTAATTTAGTTTGTTTGAATTTAATTGCAGTAATTGGGGTTTTAATTGTTGATTATTCATTTTGTGATAATGTGATGAATCATGTAGGGGTTTATAGAAAAACATGACATTGAGACTACTATTTGCATATATGAATTAAAACTATTAGATTCTGCAAATTGGGTAGTAGAAGGATCCCCAATTGCTATATTTTTGGGAAAATATTCTGTGCATTTGCTGCACATATGAAGTGGTGCAATACACGAAGGTAGTGTTTGGTAGCCCGGTAGAGATTAGATCAAGATTAGGTTCAGTCCAGATTTATTAGAGCAAGAATTGTCTTTCAACGACAAGCCCCATGGAAAATTGGCTTCAAGAGATTAGAAAAATTAAGGATTGATATCGGGTTATCATGAGTGTGTTGGATTGTCCGGTATTGAATCCAGCTAACCAAACAAAGAACGGACCAGATTGGTTTAATCAATTTGACCCAATCACCTCTATTAAAGGGTACCAAACGCCTGAACTTAATGAGTGGTTTCTCATTGTGTAATATATGCAAAAATTGAATTAGATAAATATCATATGTATGTTGCACCACATCATCCGTGCAGCATATGCACAAAAAGTTTTCTCCTGATTTGGGGCTTTCATTAAGCCTTCCACATAGTTTTATTTATCTATGGGGACTTAGCTCTATGGTACTTGAGTAATTTTGACGTATATATTAATTTGACTAATTGATTCTTGATTTTCATTTTGATCTCCCAGTTGTTATCACCTAAATTGTTGTTTGTATTAGCGTGGATAAGAAGTGGTGTCTATTTCTTGATAGATAAATTTATAATATAGAAGGGAATTCTGAATTACCGCAGTTTACTGACTTCAGATATGGTCCATTGTTTTCTCATACTACTTATTTTAGATTATCCGCCAGTTAGTTACTTACGAAGCCTTGATTAAATTGTATAAGTTATTTTCATTTTTCATCTGCATGTCGAGCCAAAGGGTCTTAGCTTTTTGACTTGCAATCATCCCCTGGTTAAGGTCCTGGATTTTGAATTTTATCATGAAAATGTTTGAATAACACATTTGCAGACATTTTTGGGGAGATATTCAATAATATCATAGGTTTATTAATCCATGAGTCAATGGAATACCAAAGGGCACATTTGGAACTGGCCTTGGGCTTTATTTGGATTGAGGGATTTGAATTTTATGAAGAATTTGGAGAAAGGAAAATGAATTCAATATTGGCTGGATTTCACATTCATCATTTTTGTTAAAATCGTTGTTAAAATGATAGTACAAATTAGTTACCTACGTTGTTGGAAATCATCATTTTGGTTAAACTCAAACGATCCTAGCAAGTGTAATGGATTTGAAATCCATAGCTCCAAATCCCTCGATCCAAATGACGTCTAAGGGTTCCTCTAATTTGAAGAACTCATTAAAACTCCATCATGTGTTCAAGTATAATCTAGAATGACCCCCTTGTTTTACAATCTTAAACTATTTAAATATGGAGAACTTGCCACCTATAATAGGTGCAAACCATTAGATACTGAGGCTATGTTTGGTTTGTGGATGTCAGTGAGTAAAAATGATAAGGAAAATGAAAATCAATCGAAAATAATGCTCAATGTTCTATCAGTTTGATGCAACGAAAAACATCTTTCATGACGTTATACTCACTAAAATTCAAGAACCTAACATAGCCTAAGTGAAGATTTATGCATATTTTTCCGGTGATAATTAGTTAATTTTGTCGAAGAAATTGTAGCTTGTGTTGTGACTTCCTCCCATATTCTGATTTCAGGATTTCTGCCCGAAGCATGGGACAAATTCTTTGTCAAGTATTTGTACCCATCTTTCACTCCAACCGTATTCTTGTTTGTCTCCGGATCAGTCACTTATGGTGTTTTGAAGTACTTGCAAAATGCAAAGGCCAATGATAAATGAACCTGAATACAACACTGAATCGTAGATTTCGTTGAATCATAGCAGAGTTTGTTGTAAATGCACATTTTATTGTATTGCTTGATGAAATTGATGAATATTTATAATGCAATGAAATCTATCTTGATTATATACTTGAATTATGGAGTAATTATAACTGAAATCTAATTCTACATAGAAGGTACAGATTTTAAATCAAGTTTTAGTCCTGTTTAGTAAGTGCATATACTTCACTGGCAACTCAGTTACTTCTATCCCCTGTAGTTTTCATGATATTCGATTTATCCCTTGTGATTTACCCGTAATAATTTTATAAAAATTTTACACCGCCTCCCTGAAATTTTAATATATGTCACTTGACCCCTTATGTTATGATAATGTGGCAATGTATCCCCTTCTTCTTTTAGTAATTAGTTAGTTTAGCTCGTTAAATCTCTGTGGAGACGATACTCTTATCATTATATTACTTATTGCGATAGTGTATACTTGCGTTTATAAATCAAGCATCACTTCTGTTAAGATAAATGTGGCAATTTACCCACTTTGTTACAAAATACTTTTCATTTTCACTCCCAATTTCGGCAAGTGAGTTACACTCTCTGGCTGAATAAATTGCTTCTTAAAATTTTTATCCGGGTGTAAATTGGCATTAACCCCATTTTCTGATTGTCATATAAAGTGAAGATAGTTGTGAGAATATTCTTTGATACGATTATTCTTCATATGTTAAAGTTCTTTTGTTTATATGAATATGGGCAAATATTATTGGATTATTATAAGAAAAGTTATATTCTGTAATATTTTTAATATAGCGAAGGAATTGAAGAGATATGTTATGGCATGGGCCTATGGTCATTGTCCTTTTTTTCACAGAATAAGTGTCAATACTTTTTCTTATTCGATTATTTTACTTTGGGACTGAATCGTTCAAGACTTGAAATAATCAAATCTCATATATCTAAATATATGTTGTATTTTCTACATAACATTCTTAACACAAATTAAATATTGCTGTCTAAATCTAATTCTTTAATACATACAAATGTTGTATGTTGATGAGTCAAAGGAATATATAAAAGCCATCAAACAAATAATAGGACCACTACGAAAATCATCATCAAATGTCCGCCGAAACAAGTTGGTCCTCAAGTTTTAATTTGATCACAAAACTAGACTTTTCAGAATGGGCTGGCTTTTTGTCGCATAATACATAATACATTATCTAGTTTATTTTGAGGTCCCCTCAAAATTTGTTTTTCGGGTTAAATAACTTTTTTATTTGTCCCCTTCTTCCCTCTTAAGCCCAATCAAGCCATGATAACTTTTGGTACAATGATATTTGACCCGTTTTTGTCTTGCATTAGTGAATGTAAAAATATATACTAGTATATCTCATGTGCACAAGTTGTTAGGATTTGGGAGATTATATTGGATTTGGTTCCAAACTATTGTTTCAAGTATGTGAAAAATTATTTCATGCAATCACTGCAATTGTTTTTAGTACGTTAGAAATGTTCCCTAAATGAAGCAAATGATGAGTATGGATTCGTAGTGTCATAACGTTTTGCCTAGTTATATGCATGGTGAGTGGTGCATATCCCGGGATTGTGATAACTAAATTGTACAATTCAGTCATACCTTGTATGATTTAGGACTAAGTACAACTTAACTTTATTGTATGGTTTTAACCTTTCTGTTGTATTAAGACTGTCATCTGACCTAGTGCTAAGTCGTAGCAAGGCCAAAGGTTATGCCTGAGTGGCTTTAAGGTTGCTCATGAACAGATCTTTATTATGCTTAATTATGGGGGCTAGGTCGAGGAGGCTATTTCTTGTCTAAATTGTTCATCTAACTTCGGGCTTTGCCCTGGTCGATTCGAGTTTCTTAAAGCATTTTGTCTTTTGATCTCAATGCTCGAAGCCCCACTAGGTCATTGAGTAGCTCCATATAATTAGTTAGTTATGGTCGAAGAAAGTAATTTTCATGCAAAAAAGGGAGATTTAGATGCTACACGTTCATTCGATTAATAATTTGTATCCTTACTGTACTAGCATTGACAAGGTAGATTTTTACAAATAATTAAAAAAAAATGAAATTGAACACGTATCTTCATGATAATGCACCCGTGCATTGTTCGACGTGTAGCCTCTAAGTTCCCTGAAAAAAGCATTCAATAGTGATAAAAAAAAATGCAAATTTAACTGTTGTAGATAACTAAGCTTTTACCAACAGGTGATTGGTCTAGTGGAAGGGACTAGTCACTACAAAGTAGCGGACACAGGTTCGAATCCCTGTTGGGAGAGGTTCCCACATTATGTGCCCGACGCGCCTCGAAAGGGATTAAACCCTTGGGAAAAGAAAAAAAGATAACTAAGCTTTTGTAAAACAACTAATCCATACAAATAATAATTTAGCATAGCAAAAATTTGGGTGAAAGTAAAGGAAGTGTTGATTAGTTCTGAATTTATAACGACAAGAAAGAAAACGCTTTTATGTATTGAGCAAGGGAAGATATATGTCTTCTTGCTCTCAAGTCAAACAACATTTCTTTTTTAATGATAAGAAAAAAATAGAAAAAAATAGAAAAAACATTTCTTTTTTCGCGCCCCTAACTACTTTTCCGCCGAATGTTGACTTATTATTTAGTAGCATCCATTGGTGCTAAATGCTAATACAGTTGTTCTTCTTATAAGATATTCTTAATTAATTAAATATACTAATAAGACAATTTTGTATGATTGAGCCCCCTTGCTTTTTTAAAGGAGGCAAACATTCTATTAAGATATTTATTAATTGATTTAGTTCTAGTGAATTATTATAAACTGAAAATATTCCTATCGAGTGCTCAACTTCACGAGCCACTTTACAAAAAGCAACTTCGAGTTTATTTCAATTTTTTTCTCCATGAAATGTGGGGGAAGAAAACCATAATTGAGGAGGAAAAGAAAAGGATAAAATTCAATTTACATTCGGACAAAGATTTTCAAACAATTTACTCTTCTATTAACATATCATTCCCTTTGCACCGTTTAATTAACAGTCGAAATAAAATTAGACGGTATATATTAACAACATCTCCAACGACAACTTCTATAAATATCATATATCTAAATTAAAGTTTTAGATGATGAAACTTGAACATTGTTTACATCTAAATTTTAGATAACTAATGTACTTTATTCTTCCTCAAATCTTAAATTATAAAAAAATTGTAAATAATGTGTGTGTATATTCTTATATGAAATAATAAACAGAAAAAACTAAAACATAAATTATAATTAATAAATTGAAATTCATATTCTCCTTCAAATAGTATGCATAAATATATTAAAAAAATAGAGAATTTCGTGTCGAATATTTAATAGTACAAGAATATGAGGATTTTGTACAATAAAAGATCATTTGAAAACCTATCGAGGAACAAATGCAAAAATCATGGGACTATAATAATTCTAGGGCGCATTTTGCCAAGAAAATATAACTTGAGATATATTTTGCTATTTTTATATTTATTCGGGCACAAGTCGCGGGGTGCACAATGCCATTGAGCACTATATTTCTAGGTTTAGGTTGCAGAAATATTGTTTTGTCTTAGTAAAGAAGATTAACATATATATTTGGTTAATGGATAAAATGATCGTTTTTATTGAGGATAGTCGAAAGAGGCAAAAGATAAATAAGTCTTTTTTACTTAAATGCCATTAATTAAAATGCCTGTCAAGCATGGATCAAAATTTTCATCTTTTCCTTCGAAAACATCGAAAAGTTTCCATTTTTGAATCAAGCGAAACGAAAATAAGATATAATTTCGTAACTATTCGTTTGTCTTAAACTCTATTATTTATTTAAATTTAGTAACTTTTATTACAAATTTTTCTTAGTGTTTTCGAAACATTTCCGAAAAATCTCAAAAAAATTTTAATATTTGACTGACCGAAACATCCACTCGAAACGAAATTTTGATCCATGCTGTCAAGTGTTAATTACGTGTGATCAGTACTAGAACATATTTCACTGTCACATAATTAAAACCTTTATTCATCAAAAAAAGGAAGAAATTGTTCTATCGTTTTCAATCCCCGCCAACTTGCTTTGTTCTTTTCCCCTTGTACAGCTAGCTTAAAACTTCAAATAACATAAAATCCCCAAACATCAATCAAACTACATCTCCAACGACCCAAAAAAGGAAAACAAATATCTCCAAACCTACTCCCCTAATATTTTAATTTTTTATTAAATAAATATCATTTAAATAACTTAATTAATTTTGAGGGCCCCCTTACATGGAAACTACGATTTTCTTGATAAGAATATTATCCTTTGATCAAGTTAATCAATAACTTAGATTATAAAGAAACTTAGCTAATTTATATATATGTCCTTTAACAAAGGGAAATCCAAAAATCAACAAACAATTTAAAACAAAAAAAAGAAAAAGAGAATTCATTTACTAATCAAGTGCATTAGGGCCAGTGCAGTAATTAAGCATATGGTTCCACACCCACTGCACCAAAAATCTCCGTCTGATCCCATTCATGTTATACGTGGCACCATCCTTACCGTTCAACATCTGCCCCGTATAAGACCCACCACCTCCCGTTCCATAAATACCCTCACACAAATCCGCTATTTCTACTGGAAAAACCGGGTCCTGACCCGCATACCAAGCATTAACCAACGGGTTAGTAGAAAGCTCAGCTATTTCATGAGCTATCACACTTATCATACCATCAATCCCAACGTCGTCGTTTGGTGACTTCACCGCCTTTTGCGGGATATAATCCGGTACGGCGAAGGGGTACGCGCACACCCCAGGGCACAGCTTAGCTGAATTACCCACCCAGGCGTACGGTAGCGTGTACCCTACAATTGAAGGAAATGTGAAGTAATGAAATCCACACACGTTGTTACAGAAATCCTGAACGAAAACGTCCTCTGACGTCAGCAGGAGGTAGACCCCACTCTTGGGGTTGATCGGTAGGGGGCGCGTGGTGGCGGAGACGGCGGATTTTATGACGGACTGTACGGAGAGGCGCGTGAGGGATTTTCCGTGGGAGTAGAACCGGTCGTTTTTTTCCTCCCCGATGATGACGTGGCTGGAGATGTTGTTTCCGGTTTGGTCGGTGTAGAGCTGGACGGTTTTCCACCATCCGGCGACGGAGGGAGGTTTGGCGTCGACGGCGGAGATGGAGGCGATGAAGTCGCGGATGATTCGTTTTTGAGATCTCTGCCACACGCCGTACCAGATTGGGTAGACTGTAATATTGGCGGTGAGGACGGGGCCCATGTGGTATTTCAAGTGGACGAATTCTGATGAGCCTTCATATTTTTTTGAACCACCGTAGAGTAAATCTGTGGAGTTGGGTTTAGTATTGGGCCATGGGCGATAACAAATGACGTGCCCAGTTAAGAAGAGGAGGAGGAGGAAGGTGGTGGTTAGGGTCTGCGCCGCCGTGAGCGGTGGTGAGAGAGGCATTTTAGATGATCACACCAATGAGAAAGTAGAAATGAAAATGCGTGCTTATATAGAGGAGCAAATTTTCGGGTGTGATAATGGAGGACAGTCGGGTTCTTAAAAGTGTAGGTGTAGAGATGTGTGTGGGGGCATGAGGTGGGGACTTAAATGGTTTGATTTGGAAAGTGATATGTTCGGGTTGTGAATAAAAACCCGACCCGGATTTGATATTGGTTTTGGCGGGAAATGGGATATGAGGGGTAGTTTGGGGATTTAAAGGATGAATTTTAGCTACTTTTTATGGTTTTTCTTTTGGGGACCGGTGGAGGTGTGTTCTCTTTAATTTTCTGCGTCGGAAGATTGAGACGGAAAGGTATTGCAAATGTGGGAGAATAAATGCTGTTCATATTTGCTATTTTTAGATAAATAAAATTAATCAACCCAATTAGAATTTAGAACCAAAGTTTTACAAAATCAACAAAGAGGAAACCCCGTCATAAAAAATACTATGAGCTAAAATTACTGTAGTTTCCGTTAAGAATAAATCATTGTAAGAATTTGTTGAGACCAAAGAAAATTTAAAGAAGTATAAAGCCATAACATATTATTTCATATAAATGAAAATGGGAGAGAAGAATGGAGTACTAATTTCCGGCTACCAATATACTCTTTCCGTCCCACTTTTCTTGCTCATATTTCTATTTTGGGACGTCCCAAAATATGACTCCCTTTCTTTCACAAAAAAGTCAAAAATTTACTTTTTTAACAAATTGTCTAAAACTCCGTGCCAAACATAAAGGGAGCAAGATTATTGGGACGGAGGGAGTATTAAATTATGAGACGTTCTTACATAAAACCTTTCTCCATTTAGTATATATTGAGCATCCTAAACTTTCGGAGTTGTTTGTGTCACTTTGGTTCTTCATATCATTAATCTTTTACAGAGTTGTTTCTCCTAAGTTTTTTTTTTCAAATTAGTCCCTACTAAAGAGTTATTTGTGTTCCTTTAGTCTGTTTTATGTTGAGCATGGTGGATTCGATGTCACATGAACTGCAATAGAGGTTTCATTGGGGACTTAAGTGTAACAATATCGCGACGAATGACGTGCAGGTCACTGGATATGGAAACATCTATGTTCAGTTTGACAAAAGGACAAAGTGAAATAAATACTCTTAGTAGGAACTAATGCAAGAAAAAAAAAAAACTTAAGATGAATGATTCTGTTAAATGTTAGTGATAAGGGGACCATAATAGTATTTACCGGTGATGTAATAATACTTATTTTTTCTCTTGCAATGTACTTGTATTGCTGTTTGATCTTTGATCTGTACTGGTGCCTTTATTTCTTGCAAGAGTCTCCAATCAAGTTCAGGTAGATTTGGCTATAGGTTTATAAAACTTTAAAGGAAGTAAATTAAATTAACCTAGCTTACTTTTTTATGTATGGTATACTTGATGAATACAAGTCTCCCACGCATTCAATCAATGCCGATTTAACTAGGCAATTCATATAAATGTTTAATTTGCATTGATGAACTTTTGCTTTTAGAAAAGGTTTGAATTGTCACACTCACATATATATATGTATATTGAATTTTGAACTACTTTATGTACAATTTTACTCCTCACTGTAATTCGAAATTCACTACTACTTTTTTTTTTTAAATACTTTAAAATTCACAACTACATAAGACTCAAAAGAGAAAATAAAGATTCATAAATGACCAAATTGTTTCATATTTGATTTTAATCGCACTATCAAATATAATTATCTTCCTTTTGATAAGAAGCAAAAATAAATCTCTCTCTTTCAATATGATAAAAGATTTTCTTGGCTAAATAACAAATGTATGTGATAATTTTGGCTCGTTTTAATTATTTGACGCTAATTTACATTTAAGATATATTGCTACGTACCAAACAAGTTCAAAAATTATAATATTGTGATACCATAGTTAATCTTTTTATTGCAGTACAACCACGGTGAATATAAATTAAAAATTCTCAATGCATTACTACGTACCTTCGTTACAAAATATATATAGTTTAGTAAAAGAAAAAAATTCAAAATATATATCGTCTTAAAATTTTAAGAGAGACTTAAATTTTCTTTTGATATTTTTACCCTTTCTCGTTAATGAAAATATGAGAAGTTGAATGTGTTTTTTATTTCTTTTCAAGAATTGTCTTGCATTTTAAGACTTTTATTCTTCTAAAATTAGGTAATTAATGCTTCATGTTGATGAGTTTTGGCCTAGTCTCGTGGGTTTCAAGAGATCGGGTCAAAACCTTTCCAAATGAGGTTTCGTCGACTCTGAAAACTCATCATAAACATATTCACAGAACTACGCCCAAACTTTTGAATCTTATAAAACATTGATTTGACACCTGCTATTTATTTTTTTCCCAAATTCTCCAAAAAAGACATTGTTTTGAAATCTACCATCTACTTTTCTCCCCAAACTCCAACATTCGAAATCATTCGAAGTGAGGTTTTAATTTTTTCAGAACCACAAAACCCAACATCCAAAACTTAACTAAATAAAGTTTCGAAGGTTCTACGGAAGCCACCCAAACTATCTTTTAAAATTGAGATCCATGAAACCGGATAAAAACCCAACCAAATAGGCCCTAATAATTTATCCTTGTACAACCTTATGTATTTTGAAATGGTGGGAGTATTAACTTTTGCATTTATTTAATAACCACAATCTTTTTCATCAACTTTTACCAAAAGTACCTACACAATTTTTTTTTTTTTTTTTTTTTGGGGACAATTAAGTAAAGTACCTACACAATTTACAATGCTTGACCATGCCCAATAATAAGACGGATAGAAATTAAATGGTTTACATATACTACAAATCTCGCAACTTACTTAAGTCAAGATACCCCACTTCACCCACACTCATTTATCTGCTTGCCATCTTTTATTAATTTTTGATCATTTAAATTTTCAGTAAGGTAAATGCAAAATGTCTAGTTTGGTGTAAATTATTATTATTACCTAAAATTTAAATCTCACTTAAATGGCATTCATGTTTTCGCCAAAAATGCACAATATGTAGGGTGAATTATATCTAGAGTTAAGCAGTCACTATCATTGTGCATAGGTAAAATACATGCATGGAATCCTCATTTAATTTGTGTAAAGGGTACCTGCACAAAATTACTATTTATATCTTTTGTTGTAATTCTTTTTTTCCTATTATTTGATCCCGTGCACGAATGTTTTCCATCTATTTGCGTTAATTTTTAGATGGGAGTGTGCTATATTCTCTCCAAATGAAATATTAGTTTAAAAATGTATAAAGACAAAACAACATAGAAATTTTAATTTAAAAGTATCATAATAGAAAAAAATAAAAAGATGCATCAACATCCTCCCTCTTTGCATGACCCCGGCCCACAAAACCCCTCGGGTTCTTGGTTTGTGTGTGGTAAAGATCAGTTCGAGCACGAGTGTTCACTATCGCAACGACCTAAGTGTTTGAGGACCTAGGTCACGCGGCCTAAGCGATGAAGACCTAGGCCTTGTGGTCAAGTTTTTCCCATATTGGTGGGTCTGGTGTGCAAAATATACTTGGACTCTTGGAGCGATAGCACACTGAGGGTGTGTGTGGATGGGTTTTGGCCCGGTATCGCGGGTCTCGCGAGACCGAGCCAAAATCCTTTCAAGTGAGTTTACGTCAAACCCATAAAATCATAAAAAAAACCTATTCAAAAACTCTCACTCAAACTCTTCAAACCTATAAAACATTGATTTGACATCTACCACCTATTTTTTCCCCAAATCTCACTAAAAAATACATTGATTTGACACCTATCACCTACTTTTTTCCCTAAACCCCAACATCCAAACCCAATTTAAGTGGGGTTTCAACTTATTCAAACCACAAAATCCAAGAGTCAAAACTCATCCAAATGAAGTATCAAAAGTTTTATCGAAACCACCTAAACTAATTTTTTTAAACCGAGACTCGCGAAACCGAGCCAAAACCCATCCAAATAGACCATGAGAGTTTAATGTCAAGCGGGCTGTGGGGGTTGGATTCCAAATGGGTATTGGGAGGGTGGGTAGACCGGGTGAAAGGGTTTAGATGAGTTTAAACTTTATATTAACCTTTTCATTTTATCATTAATATGATATTTTACAAAATATTAGTATTAAGATTCTAATTATTTTTATCAATATTATGTAAATTAATTCATACATGACGAACAAAATTATAATTCACTATATACTTAATTAAATTTTAAAGCTTTTTGTGGCAAATATACAATATAAAAATAAAACACGGCAGGATTTTACAAAAAATTACAAAGGATAATCATGTACAAATTTATCTTATTACAAGGGACTTCGTGCATTCTTCACCAAGATATGAAAATAAATGATTTCCTATATGGGTAAAAGATGCATTTAAAAGATTAAAGTTTATAACTATAAATTAAATAATAGAAAATGACACGTCGGAGTGAATCTATAGCAATAAAAATAAAGTCGAGTACTGATCAATTTAATTTCTTTTGACAAGGAAGGACCACGTAAAAAAAAGGTCTAGATTAATTGCTCGTGATGTTTAACTTAATGAGAGTTTATTAGAATCAACAATCAATCTTGAATTAAAAAGTCAAGATAATTAATTTCCAGCTGATTGTGCACGCATAGGATTAATGATAGTAATTATCATAAGGACATTTTGATGGGTTTAGAAAACCTAACATTAAATTTTATTCCAAACTTTCCATATATATAATAAATAAAGAGTGAATAGCATTTTTTATCCTCCTTATGGGTCAAACTTTGCATTTTTGTCTCTCTTAAATTTTTTGTAGCAGATTGGTCCCTCTTATCAATGTAATGTATCACATTCCTCTTATAAAATATTCTTCTCTTTTAAATTTTTTATAACAAATTTGTCCCTCTTATCAATGTAGTGTAACACATTAGTCCCTCTTACAAAATACATCAACTTTTGTCCACTTTAGTTTTTAGAATTTAAGTGATGTATTTTGTATTTAAGAGGGACTAATGTGTTACACTACATTGATAAGAGGGACGAATTTGCTACAAAAAATTTAAGAGAGACAAATGTGTTATAAGAGGGACGAATGTGATATACTACATTGATAAGAGGGACCACTCTGCTACAAAAAATTTAAGAGGGATAAAAGTGCAAAAGTTAATCCATAAGAAGGACCAAAAGCGCGATTTACTCATAAATAAATATAGTATAACATAAAATAATCATCGACAGCATTAATGTACTATGCCTAATGCCTCTATGTCTAGCTCCAAGGTGTATTATTAACGTAGTAGGGGGCCTCATAGGAAATCGAAAGGGACAATGTTTTTTTTTTTTTAATTTATTTTATATTTAAATTTAATTTCACACTTAATAAAACTGTACAAAAAAAAAAGCCCCGATTAGGATAAATATCACTTTTGGTCCTTCTTATCATTATCTTTTTACAGAGTAGTCCATCTTATGTTTTTTTTCCACTTTAGTCCCTACTATGAATTATTTGTTTCACTTTAGTCCCTACTATGAATTATGTGTTTCACTTTAGTCCTTATCAGGTGGTTCCGATAACACGTGACATGCATATGAATATTTTTTAGGGCATTTTCGTCCGTTCACTATTGAGACTATTTGAGATATTGTTTAATTGGTGAGCAAGTTTGGTGTTTGAAAAAGATTTTAGGAAAAAACTTTAGTTTGAAAAGAAAATGTACGATTAAGTTCGATTGGAATGAAAACCTAGCTTGGAAGAGATTATATATTTAGTTTTTTTTTTAAATAATTAGAAAGAAGAAAATATCCATGTTATTGTTAGTTTACTTGAAATGGCAAAATTGCCCTCATGAGCATATCACATGTTATCGGAATCGCCTTGGACCACTTGAAAAGGACTAAAGTAAAACAAATAATTCATAGTAGGGACTAAAGTGGAAAAAAAATATAAGAGGGTCACTCTGTAAAAAGTTAATGATAAGAGGGACCAAAAGTGATGTTTACCCCCGATTATAAGGAATGAAAGATAACGGAATATAATCAAACCAGCTGGAGTTAAAGACGTCCATGACAAAATTTGATGACTTTTAGTTTAATTCACGAAATATGTTACTTCTTTCCGTTTCTTTTTTCTTTTTTCCTTTTGTAATTTGGTTAGCATTCAATTTAGCTCTGTAAAATACACAAGAAGGTTTATAGTTACGACGAATTTATGCAGATTATTGTTGTCTAACGCAATTTGTATATAAAATATTTAAATGACAGAAATAAGTAATATTGTAGTCTAAAAGCTATAGTTTAGTTTTATTCTTACAAAAGAAAATAATTTATAATATATATTTATGTTGGCAACATAATAGTTTCTAGTTAAATTTTTTTTTTTTGCTTTAGTAATTAGGAGTATATTATTAATTTATCAAAAAAAATTATATCAATAAACCGTACTTATTGAAAAATTCCTATATATGAACCACACTTGAAATCTACTTAAAACTATATATATTTTAGGATTTCAAATGTGTACCTATTTGATCCAATAATCTTCCAAGATATGACAGTCGAATACTTGTCTAGAGTTTAATCAAATTGAAGAAAATAGGTTGAAATAAGACTTATGGTTAATTTAAGATAAGACTAGGTAGAAATGAAATATAACCTCGTCTCATTGGAGCGAAACTTGTGAAAGACTTCATGACCATATTTGTCTCGCTTTAAGGAGAGTAGCTTGGTTCTCTTCCAAAAGACAAACAATCAACATTCATGGTTTCAATAATAAATTCATTATATATCAATTTTTAAAAATTATTCTTTCTGAACTCAGAAGCCTAACAAACAACAAATTCTTATCCTGAAAAAACCTACACAAAATATAATATGATTCGATATAAAGTAACATATCTCCTACATGACTCATCTCATGTAACATACATAATTTGATATAAAATAATATATCTCTTAAACTATTTTATTTCTTTCTATAATCTCTAAAAACATTCTACATCTATCGTAATTTTCAACCTACTCCGACCAAACTCAAATAAACGACATTACGAAAATCGAAATTATTTCTCAAATCTCTACTTTTTTTCCAAACTACCCTCCCGAAAACGACAAACAAGGCAATACATCAATGATTAATAAAGGATGTATTGTAAATTTGTAATCACGGAGTGAATGGCGCTACTTATGTCTCGGACTAGAGGCTGAAGGGTCCGAACTGAACTCTGGAGCTAATGGGCCCTCTATTATAGCTTGACTGAGATATGGCCCATCATAAGCCTAAATATCTATCTACAAAATTATATATAGGCAGTCCTTTGGGGCCCACGTACCTTCACTGCATGCTCCAGCACTCCTCTCCAGTTTTAATACCAAGTTTTAGCAATACAAAATAAGAAGAATTATTTATTATTTATCCCTTAAATTCTCAACACAATTTATCAAAGAAAATATATAATTGTATTTTTAAATCAATATTTCGATTCTCATCTTAACATGCCTAAAATATAATATTTTAGTACTTTGTATCCTAATAGTAAAAATTTTGTACATTATATCCGTGAACTACATATTCTTACACGAAATGCACCTTATTGTAGCATAAATATTCATTGTATTATTAAGTACTCCCTCAGTCTCAATTTATCTGTCGTTTTAGAGAAATTTTTTTATCCCAATTTATTTTAGGAATATCATTTATTTTTTTTCTAAAATTAAGGCTATTTAATAGGTGCCTTAATATGTGTGGAAACATCTAAAACGATAGATAAATTGAGACAGAGGGAGTATATGCAATCTAAGGATGTAAAGTGTCAATTTTGTTTGTAAATTAAAATATTATATTTATAAGGTTCAATGTTCACATTGCTTTCTTAAACGTCATGCTAAATCAAAGGAAAGGAAGCGTTGCAAATAGTGAAAGAAGATAACTAATTACTAATTAGTAAAATAAGTATTTTTTTTATTTTCGTTCTCAGTAATTATTTCTCACAGAGCTGTTTTCGATTTTTATCTTAGTCCCGTAACTTACGCGCTGCCATTAATTGTCATTTTATGTGACAAGCTTGCAAAAAATCAGGGCACTGTCAAATGTCAATCGCCTAGGGTTACATTTATGGTCGAAAATAACATCAAATTATTTTATAATTGATTCGAGTTCGTTTGATAATGGACTCGTTTGAGCTCGATTCGTCACATTAATTAAATAAATTTGAACATTATTTCTTGTTAAAAATTTTGAAACTCGGCTAGAACTCGATTTAATAAACTAAAAATTGATAAAATACATGAAAAAATATCAAGCTACTCGATTCTCGGCTCTAGTTCGTTCAATAAAAGCTCGTTTGCATTCGGTTCGTTAAACAATTAAATCTAGCTCAAGCATAAAATTTCAAACTTAATAAAATTCAAACTTGTTGTTAAATATGTTTAAAACAATCTATGTATATAAAATATTATAGAATATTTTATATTTCTAAGTACTATAGTGAATTATTTTCACAGAATAAATATTTATAAAATATTATAAAATACTTTATATTATAGAACTATAGTAAATTATTCCAACAGAATAATTATTTATAATTAACTCTAATTATAAATCTTAGTATAGTTTATTCTCTCAAAACAAACAAAATCAGAATTTAATAACAGTGCACTTACTGAAATAATTCTGAAACGTAAAATCGACCGAGGCTTGCAAATGCAATATCCTTAAGACAATATTTCTGGGCTGTCAAAGGTGTAACAGTTCGTCCCAGTGGTCTCCCAAGATACAGCGGTCGGATACTTGTTTCTTTGCACTAAGAACAAGTCCACAGCGAACTTTTAACAAATAGAATATTTGAAGAATTAGAAGAAGAGAAGAATGTAGAGAGAAAGAATAGGATTCTGCTTGATTGCTAGAAAACGGGATGAGAGAATTGGCCAGATTCTCCCCCTATTTATAGCTGCAGAAGAGGTGTTTCTGGAGGGACATGACCATTCGGATTAAACCAGTAGAGATGGTTCGGTCCGAATGGGTGCAAATCGGTTCGATTCAAACCGAACCGGTACAGACAATTCAAAAAATGGCGCGCGGATCTTTTGGAGCAAATGGGTCAGCCGCGCGGATCTTGTTCGGGTCAACCGAATCTGGTACGCGGATCTAATCTTGTATGGATTTAAAAATTGGGCCTTTAATTTTGGGCTAAAAAATTAATTAAATTTTGTCCAAAAAAAATAATGTTATGTTGAGGCCCAAGCCAATCCAAACCCGACCCGAGTCGAGTCGGTCGGCCGGCCGGCCGGCCGGCGGCGCGTGTGGGAAACCATTGTCATCTACGTCTTCTCCCCTCATAAAACTTGGTACGCCCAAGGCCCCCCCCCCCCCCCCCCGTATACATTTTTTTGCATTATAAATGGAATAAAACTTCTCACTTTCCTCCATGTGGGATGAAGGCATTTTTCATTCTTCTAAGTTTCATTCATTTCTCATTTTGTGGGCTTAATTCCAATTGGGCTCAATCCAATTGGGTTAATACCCATAAAATCCAACAAAACTAAGCTTGAACAGTGTATCGTTGGATATTATTCGACTATTTTATACCCTTAGCTACATACACTGAGTGCACGTGACAGCCACCTTCGTAAGGTTCACGCTCCGTCGTGGGAGGTTCAAAGTTAAATATATTTTCGGGAGCAGTTGAAAAGTGGGCCTTGGAGAGGAAAATCTTATGGGCCAAGAAAGATTGTGGCTAATGGGCCTCAACTTGGACATGGTAACAGATTCCTCTTTAATTTGGCAATGTTCTTTGTGTCTGTCAGTCAGTCAAAGATACTCATATCTATACTAATATTAAAAAGAAAGGCATTTTTGTGAGACAAACCGGCAGTTTTTTTGTTAATTTTACACATACTGTCCTCCGAAATTTCATTGGCTTAATTAAATAACAGGGTCAATTTTGGAAAAATGTATAACATTTTGGTAGTTGTTATACCAATAAAGTATTTTCCAAATATGGACACACGGATACCTTTTGCAAAGCTTCATCAAATGTGGCTTTTTGTAAATTTACAACCAATTATCTCTCCCACTTCTCCTCTTTCTTTCAACTAAAAAACTTAAAGCGGCACTCTCTCTAACTCCTACCCATTCCCCAAATTCTGCCCCTCTAACCACTACCTCAGTAATTTTACATTGCCATTTTCCGTTGCTTTACATTAATTGCAAGTAATTTTTCAGAACCCTAAAACAGAAAATAAAGGTGCGAGAAAGGAGATCGATGAAGATAGGCTAATGGGCAATTACGGTTAGCTTTTATATTCTTTAATTCTTGACTTTTATTGTTAAATGTTCTATCTACCATAATTTTATGATTGACATTTTGTTAGTCTAAATATTAAACAGAATGGTTGGAGCCTTGGAGCAGATAATTGGTCATGGAAGGTTACATTTTAACTCTTACGTTAAATCATCTTTTAATCTTAAATTCTTTGATCAATTTTTAATGTTATTATTCTTATTGACATTTTCTTAATCAAATTCCAGAACAGAAAATCTCAATTGAAAAAGGAATATGCTTGGAGGATAGAATCTTTAATTCAAGGTTAGATATATGAATTTTCACAATTTATGAGATTTCAATAACATTCAGCTTCTTTAATTACTAATATTGTCAAACATATTACTTGATACAATCTGACAATTACTTTGATTTTTTAAATCTTTCTTATGTGGTTTTTGTCTGTGATGCAGTTATGGCAGTTTCTGAAAGGCAATTGACTCAAGATAACATTTCTTTCTATTTTCCTACTAATAATGTACTGATTCTTTTTCCATTTTTCCACTTTGGTTGCTTACATGTATTTGTCATAGTAATTTGGTTGCGTAGTTGCATTGCATTAGTGATGTATTCAGGTGAAATTTGTCGTTTCCATATGAGGCTTTTGTTGATTTGTCGGATTTTACAAATGAAACCCCTGTTTTTGTGTAAACATGATATTTGTAATTGATGAATAATTTGAGAAATTGTAGGCCAAAAAAGGGAGAAGCAAGAAGAATGATGGCCAAAGATTTATCAGAAAGAAAAAGAATAATAGTATAGATGATCTTTCATTTTCTTTTTCACATTTGTATATTAGTGCTTCCTTCATCAAAGGTGGGAATTAATAGCACGTAAACTTCAACATAAAGTTATATGCTGTTAGATACTGAATGGTAGTGTTTAAACATACTTCAGATTTTACTGTTATTAATTTTTTTTCTTCCTTATTTAGTTCATAATACTCTTAAAACTTATTGACTTATTCTGCATATTTTTTTTTAATCTCAACCTCTGATTCCTTATATATCCATAAGTTCTGCACTTATCTCTTCATATTTGTGGTTGTTTAGGTAAATCAGAAGAACAAATTGGCGAAGGAATAAGTCATGACATATTTTGGTTTCGTGACTGTTCAACTTGCAATATTTTAGGAGTTCAATTTGAGAAAAAAAATATATATGTAGGGAAGTTATAAGAATCAAACTTTGAGAAAATGGGCTAAGCAATATGATTTTACTTATAATAAAATAACTATATTATATTTCAATAGTACATTACACTGAAATTCATTTTAACTTTGCCTAAAGAGTGTAATTTTTCTGATGTATATTATTTTTTTTAGAAATAGCAAAAAATTCTATTAAATTGGGTTAATATGTTTATTGTTTGCTATTGTTGGGGATGGATAATTTAAGCAGATGATTATGCGTACACTCAGCTATGAGGACAAATAAAATTAGGAGAAGATAAGCACTATTTTGTATTCTAAAATTGTACATTTATTATTAGAGATTAGTGAAAGTTTTGAATTACGGTTAAAGCTTTATAAATTATAGTTTATCAAACATAGAATTATGAAATTCCATAACTTTCAGTGGCATTACATATATATTAAACTTTGACTTTGTTTTTTTATAAACTTCGATTTTGTTGTGTTCAAACCACGCGTTATAATAATATTGAAATGATGCTCGCGGGACGCGTGCGCTGGTTGCTAGTAAATATATAATAAACTCTAATTTGGTAGTCATTATCTTCGTCAAATTATGTGAAGAGAAAAATAAAAAGAAAAAAGTGAACCAACTTTATAACTTTTATTTATACTTTCTAATGTAACCACTTAGCGTTGTATAATGACTTTTACTTGCGATATATGGTAAAAAAATAAAGAGTGAATTACACTTTTCATTCTTCAAATAAGTTAATTTTTAAATATTCGTTCTTCTTAAATTTTTTATTGCAGATTTGTCCCTCTTATCAATGTAGCATAACATATTCGTCCATTTTAAATCCGAAATACATTCATTTTCGTCCATTTTAGAATTTATTTTTGAATTTAAGAAAAACAATTGTATTATACTGCATTGATGAGAGAGACATCTGTTACGAAAAAAAATAAAAGGGACGAATGTGTTACACTACATTGATAAGAGGGAATCTCTACGAAAATTTAAAAGGGACGAATGTTTTACACACTTTGACTTCTCGTGGCAGTTTGTTTTAGACTTCTTTATTTGGTGGCGATGTTCTTTTAGAAAAATTATTTTGTACAATTGTTGCAGGAATGATGTAGTACAATTTTGTCTTCAACTCTAAATTTCATTGGTTTTATTTATGGAGTTTTACTCAAATTTTGAGGTTTTTTAATTTGTTGCTCACATTAGTGCTCGGTTCTAGATTTTTCTTTCTTATTCAGATGTATATTTCTGGTGGCCAACTTTTTTGGTCCCTGTTCTACTAGGTTTCTTTGCCTCGAACTCTACTTGATTTATTATTAATATTTGATACTTCGAATTTAATTCTTTAGTCTTAATTAATGGCACTTATTTTATTATTGATTTTTTTATCTTCTTGAATTTGTCAATTACAGATCGGTATACACTGTCGGGTCATTTTTATGAATATTAGGTCACTTTTAAGGACATTTTTACATAAAAAATATTCCTATAACTTCCTAACATAATGGATGGTGGGGTAGCTACGAAAATTCCTCATTTTTTTTTTGTGAGGGTATACATTGCCCGAAAACAAAATGAATATTGGTTTGTTAACTTTTTAACAAAAAGATACAAATTGATTCAAATCATTACACTAATTACTGGATAACATGTTTTTTAGAAAAAATGATGATTAACTATGATAATGCTTGATCAATGATTAAAGAGACCTCAATTATAGGATTAAAATAGCAAAAAGAGACCTCCATCATACATCAAACTTTCTTTTTCAACTTGCTTTTTGTTGGGTTATGTGAAATTTCATAAATAAAGTTCCAAATGGGGCTGAATTAATAGTTGTAGAATTTGAATCAAACAAATTACTATGATAAAATTTTGAAAGGTTGTTATGACTCCAGGAGGTATCAGAGCAGACCACCACACACCTTGTCACGCCGCGGAAAGGGCGACCTAGTAAGGAGTGATCGAGAAGGAGCGATCTAAGAAAGGGCAACAACAAAGACGAGTGAAACCGCTTAGAGTGGGGCAACCGGAGTAGGCAACTAGAGTGGGCCAATGTGGGTGTTGACAAATGAAGCTTGGTGGAATGTAATGATCCTAGTTGAAGGGTATAAGACCTTGTCCCACATTGGTAGAATGTGATACTAATGTATGATTAATATGACTTTGAGCTCTACAACTTCAATAGTTAGCTTTTGGGATGTGGTTCTCCCTTGGACATAACAATTTCTTCCAGGGTCATAACAATTGGTATCATAGCAGACCACCACTCACTTTGCTACGCACGCGGAAGACGAGTGAAGTCGTTTAGAGTGGGCAACCGGAGTAGGCAATTGGACTATCCAACCAATTCCTATGACTCTGGATATATATATATATATATACCCACTATTATAAAAGCATGAATATTTCTTAACTTTTTTATGCAGACTAAAATGTCCTTATTTAATTTGTAAAGTGATATTAATTCAATGGTAAATATGTAAAAGTAATTAAAGAGGTATAATTAGATATAGAGTCTTGTTATATTTAATTTATCTCCTACATAAACTCCTAAAATATATAAATTCTCTCTTACATCAATTTTTGTAATTTTAATCTTCTTCACTTATAGATAAAAACTAACCCTTAAAAAAATACTATTATTTTAAATAACCCCTAAAAATATATAAAAATTATTATATCTTAGCATCAATAATTATTGGAGTAAGAAAATGTTAATTTAAAGATTTAGTACACCATTAGTCATAAACACTCTAAATATAAAATACAAAATGAAATTCTATTAATTATCATTATGCTACAAAAAAAAAATATAGATTGAATCGCATCTAACTATGAAAAAATAAAAAATACTTATGACTTAGCTAATTACGTAATTTTAGTTTGGATAGAATAGAAAAATATAAAGAATATTGAATAATATCAAGACATGCATAACCTCGAAATTTCATGGAATATTATTCGTGAAAAAGGGTGAAATTGGTGAAATCAATGAAAGTTCGGGTGAAATCGGTAAAAAAAGTTCCACTGAAATCGATAATTTCATGTGAAATTGATGAAAGTTTGGGTGAAATTCATGAAAAATGATGAAATTGGTGAAACAACATATAGAGCTGGTGAAATCGGTGAAAAATTAATTAAGTATGTGAAAACGTGTCAAATCAATGAAAATTCAAGTGAAATTGGTGAAAAGAACATGTGAAATCAGTGAAAAAAATATGTGAAATAGGTGAAAATGGGTTAGTATGATAAAAATATTTCAAAGCGGGTTTATATGATAAAAACGTGTGAAATCAGTAAAAAAAAGAGTTTAACCGACAAAAAAATGTGAAATCTGCAGAAAATTGGTTTAAAACGGAAAACAAAATGACAAAATCGTAAAAATAGTGAAATTAAGTTATAAGTGATAAAAAAAGTTAAAAAATATTATTGGTAAAAAATAAATAAAATTGACTAAAAAAAGATTAAACCAATGAATAATGAATTAAATAGGTAAAAACGGGTTAATTTGCTCTATTATATGACATAATCAAATGAATTTGACTCTAATTTATAAAAAATACAAATGAAGTTAACTAGACACGTACATTGTGCGTGCACTGAACATCACTAATATTTTACCGTCAAATTAACGTGACATGAGTTGGCGTTTTATTCATGATCTCATTTCTAAGCATGGATCAAAATTTCAATCGAAAAGTTTCAGTTTTTGAATAAGCCGAAACGAAAAAAAGATGCAATTCTAAAACTATTTATTTACCTTAAACTTTGTTATTTTCCTAAATTTAGTAACTTTTTTCACAATTTTTCCGTAGTGTTTTCGAAATAGTCTCGAAAAGTTTCAAATATTTGACTGATCGAAACATACATTCGAAACGAAATTTTGATCCATGTTTGTAAATAGTATATTTTTGCCTAACAACATAGAAGTATATAAACTTCTTTTTGATATACACTACTAATTGAGTTAATTGTAATTTTTGTTTTTCTTATGGGTCAATTTTTGCACATTCGTCTTTCTTAAATTTTTCGTAGCAGATTCACCCCTCCCATCAATGCAGTATATCACATTCATCCATCTTAAATTTAAAATACATCAATTTTCGTCCATTTTAAGATATACTTTGAATTGTCGATGAGGCCTTAGTCAAGTGGTTAAGGATGAGGCTCCATGACCAGAAGGTCATGGGTTCAACTCCCACGAATGTGGGTATTTTCTCTAGTTTCATACTAGCATTTCTCTAGTTTAATACTAGCAATTAGTTCACTTTGTTATCATTGGAATAGTTTCGATTCGATATAGTGTTTGATGTAACAATGTATTCACCATCTCAAAAAAAAAAAAAAAGATATACTTTGAATTTTAAGAGAGCGAATGTTTTATACTATATTAATGAGAGAGACGCATCCGTTACGAAAAATTCAAGAGGAATGAATGTGTTTCACTACATTAATAAGCGGAACTAATCTCCTACGAAAAATTTAAGAGGGACAAATCTGCATAAATTGGCCCGTAAGGAGGACGAAGAGTGCGGTTCACTCCTACTAATTTATCAAAACATTGTTTTCCAACATGATTTATTCAATCATTTGAAGTGCTAAAATATGTTGAGACTTGATTTTTTTAATATGGGAGCTTAGTGTATTAGGGAAAAAATCGAACTCGTGGGGTTAATCTATCCTATTAAAAAAGGAAGCTTGTTTTTACTCACAGAAGAGAAGTTATGACATCGTGCTATATCAAAAAATTGTAACTTTCTAAAATTACCCCAATTACACTTGAAAGTGCTTTAATAGTGAGTGTTATTTTGTAAATTTGTGTTCACCTGTTAACGAACCCACCCACTTTCACATTATTTATCCAAAATCATGATAAAACCACTCAAAGAAAAGTTGAAAAACTGCCCACTTTCAATTTCAACTCTATAATTATCCATTTTCATTTCTATTGCATTATAAAAATAATTGTCAGCCACTTCCATAATATTAGGACTGATAATCCTACAATTGTAGTGATCCGATCTTCCTTTATAGCATTAGTCTCTATTATGAATTTTTTATGTATTTTTTTCTCTTGACAAATTTGCAAGTGACTTTGAGACAGAGGATATCATCCCACAACCCATATTTTTGTGGCCTTCTTTCCTATGTCTTCCTCTCCTCGAGATTAATTATTGGTAATACATCTATATTTTTTTTCTCTAGAGGTATGACTGGCTTTAGATGCAATTTTTCTTGAATAAAATTACTTTAAATGTATTTAATTTTTGTTGGGTTGTAAGATCATGTAATTTTTGGTGTACTTCAATAAAATTAATATTGATTAGGTCCTTTATTTTATGTTACACAATTTCTTAGTAGAATCATATATATCTTTAAACCACACGTTATAATTATATAGAAATTATGCACGCGAGGACGCGTGCGCCAGTTGCTAGTTGAATAAAAATGGAACTAAAGCGAACATGTTGGCACAAAAATAGGAGTGTCAATATTAAAAGTGGAGATTGGAAAAAGACTTAAAATTTAATCGAATTCAGACAAGATTTGATGAACTCGAAAGTTTCAGATTTTATTGGACTGAAGCTAATTCAATCATATTTAAATAACGCCCTGATTCAGCCCAAATATCCCAATTTTATTTTATTTTTGGTTTTTTTAGGAGTAATCAGGCATTAAACTTGACTTAATATCTTTCAAAGCATATGGAAAATATCTCCAGCAATGATTCAAACATAAATTTGTCACTTTACGAGGAATAATTAGGGCTGTCAATGGGGCGGATTTTAATCCGGATCCGTCCGAATCTGGTCCGATTTATTAGGATAATTGACCGATTAGAGATTCGATGGACCTGATCCGATTATAAAGATTCGTAGTCCGAAACTCATGGAGCGAATATGGATTTAGGTCGATCCAATCCGTTAAAGATCTATATCCGACAATAAATAAAAAGAAAGATATATATACATATTTTTTTTATAAAAGTAAGTATCATTAATAATATTTCACCGTCAATTTAATAAGATAGTAATTTATAACTAATTTATAAATTTATGTAAAACAATATTTTCATTCTACAAATATGAATATAGTAAAGAAACTTTGAACATGTGAGCTCAAATTAAATAAAATTGAAAGTTAATAAACTTGTTTTAGGAAAAAAAATATTAATTTAACTTTTTAAATGAAAATTTATTGGATCCGAAAAAAGTTCGATATCCGGCTAAATCCGATCAAGGTCCGTTGGATTCAAAAAATCTCGATCCGAGCATAATCTGAGCAAGATCCAAATTCAACAGAATTCGATCCGATATAATTGAAGCCGAATCTAAATAAGACTGATCCGACCAGAATTCGACCCATTGACAGCCCTAAAAATAATCTATTGTCAATAAATGCCAAATTAATTTGGACAAAATATATATGTATAATAAGGCCCAGGCTCTTAAGATGCCTTCATAAATCAAGCCCAAATTCTCAGATGGACTCAGTAATGGGCTTTAAAATATGTACGGCAGTACGAGCAAAGCATCGTCTTCCTAATTTGATGTTTTTACTATCACACAATCCGAAGACCCGTATTGGTTTGACCCTGACCCGTTCCGTGTTTGTCTCAACTGCCTTGATATTTTTTAAGGTAAATTTGGATTTTACTTCTGCATTCATTGTTCAGTGGAAATTTCGCTGGTCAAAGAAAGCTGAAATGCAAGCAATTGAGAAAATTAAATACATACATCAACGTACAAAGAATGCTGAAAATTTTGAAAAATCACGAGAAATTCTATTTGATTCGAACTAAGTTTGAATGTGTAGATCATTTGTCCTCGGGCTAACGAATTCGAGTTCTATCATTCCAGAGCACATATATGTGTGTGTTGTGTGTGTGAACGTAAGACTCTGAACTTTATGCTTTACCTTTTATTCAAGGCTATGTTTGGTTTTTGGATTTTTGTGGAGGAAAATGCTAAAGAATTTTTTTTTTTCTTGCATCAAATTATATAATATTGAATTTTGTAATTCCCTCTTATCTTAACTGAAAGCCTGGAACCAAATATAGCCTAAACTTGGTTAGGTTATTTTTTTGTGGTTAACATACAGATACAGTATTGGGACTTGATTGACTGTTTTATAGAAGATCTATGAGTTTGATTGTTTTGGATTAAATGTAGCCAAATTGTATATAGATTCCTCTTATCTCTTAGATTGTCCATGTTCTCTGCTAATCCATCGAATTTTCGATTTCGACTGACCCATTTAGGTCGAAATTTCTCGGTTTTCTTGTAGTGTTACTTTATTTTGTTTTCCGGAGTGTAATCTTCGGGATATATTGAAATCAAGTGCCACCTGGAGTTGAGATAGATACCGCGTGTTGGCAATCAAACATTCCTTTCGGGTTTATTTGGATTCTGTAACATTCTTGAAACTAATATTTAAACATGTCATTACAGTTACAGATCAAGTCATGTATGCACATGTTCTTGCTTATTCTCCGCCCCCTTTTCTGGAATGCTTGAGTTATTTATTATATCATTTTTTTAAAATCGGTAGAGTAAAGCCAATAGATTACACAAAGGAACTTATTCCATTTATTGCATTGCAGCTGATCATTCTGAAGCAGATATTTCCCACATTGCTTACCTTTGTGCATGAGCATTATTAGCACAAAAAGAATTTCATCCGATTTTGAGCTGGATATAATACGTCCACGAAGAGGAAAAAGATCGCAAGATATAGGCATATTTGCGTTTAGGCATCTCTTGAGGTACGCAGTTCTTCCATTTTTTTAATGTAAATAATAATATTCTTACTTTTTAGATTGTTTTATCTTGAGGGTTATATATACCTTGTTAATAATTGTTTCTCTTGATTGGATTCTATGGAATGTGTATGCTAAAACTTGAATCAACAGGTAGGTATCTTAATGTTCTCCAAGAAAAAATAACCTTTCATAAAAATTAGATCCTCAAAAATGAATAAAGAAATGCAAGAAAACTAGTTGTTGGACAAAAGTTTCTTGGTAAGTGTTTACTAGAAAGGGTTGTTATTTAACTGAATTTGATAGATGATATTTATGAGAAAAAGAGCTTTCACGAAATAAATAGATGGTTGTGTTTTACTTTATAAATGCATATGCAACCTTTCATAATTTTGTTCAATTTATATAATCTAAATCAGGTAAAATAAAGTGGTTGATCAAAAGTGACAAGTCCTGTTCTATTAGAAGTCTCTTTACTATATATGTGTGGTCTTTGATTCTTAATCAATATCTTCCTAATCATGCGTGTTTCTTTCTCTCTCTCTCTTGATTTCTTCCTCATTTCATGCTTTTCTTTTCTTTTCTTTTCCATCAAAAACTGGGAGACTTCGCCTTGGATTTCTTCTTATTGCATTAAATTTTTCTCAAAAAAGATGATAACCCAAAATTATCATTCAAGAAACAAAGAGATTCTGGAAAATTAAATGACCAAAGATACAATTTTGTAATATTTTCACAATCATCAGTCATTCTCTTCAAATCCGTTCCAATACTTGATTCTGAATCTACACCTTTTTATGAAAATGTTCCGATTACGAATGTTGCGTGCGTTATTATAGATAAATGCCAATTCCAAATTTAGGTGCCACTCAAACAAAATTCAAGATGGCTGACAAGACACCATATGTTTATCGTAGATGGCATAATCATTCAGCCCTGAAACTCATCTTCTGGGCATGTATTGTCGCTGCCTTTATTATACTCCTCATTTTCCGTTCCCCACCTCCCGATTTCTCCTCCGAGAAACCCCCCACCGCCACATGGGGCGGTCTAAAATGGGAAAATCGTGTCCAAATGTCGGCCCTTACCACTTCCTCCGGCCACCTTACCGTCCTAGTCACCGGTGCTGCAGGCTTCGTAGGATCCCACGTCTCATTGGCACTCAAGAAGCGTGGTGATGGAGTCGTGGGGCTCGACAATTTCAACAACTACTACGACCCTTCACTAAAACGGGCCCGCCAGAAACTACTCTCAAAAGCCGGAGTCTTTATCATTGAAGGGGATATAAATGATGCTGCCCTTCTCAACAAGCTATTCGACATTGTTCAGTTCACGCACGTAATGCATTTAGCTGCACAAGCCGGAGTTCGTTATGCAATGAAGAATCCCGGGTCATATGTTCACAGCAACATTGCTGGTCTCGTGAGCATATTTGAGGCTTGTAAATCTGCAAATCCTCAGCCAGCAATTGTGTGGGCTTCATCTAGTTCGGTTTACGGGCTAAATTCCAAAGTACCCTTTTCGGAAAAAGATCCAACTGACAGACCTGCTAGCTTATACGCGGCCACGAAAAAAGCCGGCGAAGAAATAGCACATACTTATAACCATATCTATGGTCTCTCAATCACAGGGTTGAGATTCTTCACGGTTTACGGGCCTTGGGGGCGTCCAGATATGGCTTACTTTTTCTTCACAAAGGATATATTAAAAGGGAAGTCGATAAATATATTTGAAGGCCCTGATCATAGAAGTGTGGCTAGAGATTTTACTTATATCGATGATATAGCAAAGGGCTGTGTGGCTTCATTAGATACGGCTGGAAAGAGTACCGGAAGTGGAGGGAAGAAGAAAGGTCCAGCACAATTACGAGTTTTTAATCTTGGGAATACTTCGCCTGTTCCCGTGAGCAAGCTTGTTAGTATATTGGAGAAGAATTTGAAGGTAAATGCGAAGAAAAATGTGCTTCCAATGCCAAGAAACGGGGACGTGGTTTTTACCCATGCAAATATTAGTTATGCACAGAAGGAGCTACACTACAAGCCTACGACAGATTTGGAGACGGGGTTGAAGAGATTCATTCATTGGTATAAAGATTACTATTCTGGAAATCGGAAGAAGAGTTCTTGATTATCTTTGAATCAGTATGTGGTTGAGTATTTTAAATTTCATCTTTTCATGGTTGTAAGTAGGGTATAGTTTCTGTTTTTGTTATACTTGTGGATATATAATTTGATTAAACAGAGTTTTTGAGTTTTTATGAGATATTGAAGCATTTCAAATAAAGAAGAAAGAGTGCACATGTTATTGCTACTTATTTGGTTGCAGTTTACTCAGTTCTAAGTTTCTCTGGATCTATTCTTTTTTTTTTTTTTAAATATTATAGCAGATGTCAATTTCCATCAGCTTTCTTTATTCATTTCTTCATTGATTTCATGAAGACACTTCTCCATCTTTTTCTACTTTGTTTTAGTTTTCAGCTTCAGACAGTGTTTTCGATTCAAAGTTTACCTCATTTCTAACACTCAGAAACAATATTTGATTTTTACTTGAAATTTGAAATTAAGTGAAACATATAGTCACAATCACCAAAGTCTATCTAAATTCTCAACCCAACATTCATTATTGAACTCTCAACAAAACTACCGACTTATTTTCACCTAAAACCAATATCAAATTAATACAAACTGACATCTAAACATTACTGTTTTCTCTACGTTATTCCATTGTTTTACATTCTGAAAATTCCAAACAAAACATTCAAATTATGATCAAAAGTCATTAAATTATTATTCTCAAGAAAGAAAAAAAATAACTTAAAATTAAACCTACAAACACGTGGAACCAAAGCCACGGAAGCCTAGTTTGCGTAAATAGAAAATCGTGCAACTTTCTTCTCTTTTTCACAAAGTTTTTTCTCGTGAATTTTGTTCATTTTAACTTAGAAAATTCTCATTTGTTCCTTTTTCTTTTCCATGGATGCCAAATCTCAAACCTTCTTAATTCCGTCAACACCATGATTGAAAATAGAACCACTTTAATCAAGTGTTAACAATGTCAAAACACAAACTAGAGATAATAACAACCAAAATTTAACACAACTTGAGAATTTGGCTTAAATGAAACTGTCAGAAAGGAAACTGCATTGGCGATCAAGGAGGCGATTTCATATTCTAAACGGAACATAAATGAGAAGCAAGTCTACATCAAATGGAAAAATGTTCAAGTCATTTCTCAAAATTGAAAAGCAATATGAATTCAAGATAAATCTCAATGGCATTCAAAACTGTAAATAGCAAAAAGAAACTCCTATGAAATCTTGGTACAAATATTAAGCTCGGCACTTTTGTGGCTTGAAGTACAAGTTCCAAGTTCCACATAGATAAAGTAGTCTTAAACTAGAGTAGCAAAAAGCTGAGATACATAAGTCATGGGAATTAAGAATCGGCAATGGTAACCTCAACCTCAACACCAGGTTCAATGGTGATTGAAGTAATCTGCTTAACAACATCCGGGGAGCTGAAAAGATCAATAACACGCTTGTGAACTCGGAGTTCAAACCTGTCAAATGTGTTGGTACCTGAGGAACAAAATCAAGAAAATGAGGTATAGCAGATGGATGTATATCAATCCTTTAAAGGCTTATTAGGATATAGCTCATCCACGAAAAACATGCTTCAACCATATTCCAAACTTATATTAAAAAAATCAGCCTGGACATTGTTAATCAATCTAGATACGGAACCACTACTAATAATGTATACAAAGACTCAATGATGTTAAAGCTAAGAAACCATTCTACTAAATGGCAGAATGGATCATGAAAATTTAAGGCAAGTGAGCAACTTTTAATTACAAAAATCATTTCACCTGGATTATTGTTCAAATTTAGCAGAGAGAAGTACTAACCCATATAAATCCAAATATAATATATTAACAGCCTAGAACTATGTCGCTAGGAAACAGATTCAAATGATACATATCCCTCTAAATATGATGCAGCAAAGGCCAAGATATCTAATAGGTGGCTTCATCCTACTCACATTTACGTTGCTTGGTCCAGTCATCTGTTCAAACTACTTATCTGAGAATTGATAAAAACCTGATGACTTTCAGATTCCATTCTACTAAAACCAACAGAAGATTGTTCATAAATTTCAGGGACAACTTATACGAGGACACGAAATGGTCGTACTCAGGAAAGTTGCATCATATTAAAATAAGCAAAAACATATATTGAAGAACCCATACCTTCACCACATGGAGACTTTCTTGTGGTGATGTGAAGAACCTTGGTGGGCATTCTCACTGGCCCCTTGACCCTGAGTCTTTTGTCCTTGGCACCACGAACCAAATCAGCACATACTGTTTACAGAACTCAAGTCAACAAATCTTCAAGCTTTATAATACAAAGTTCACTATAAAGCATTTACACAAATACATCAGATGGAGTGATATTGTTTCTCAACTATCTGAGTTTATCTAATTGGTGGTAAGTTCCAAATGATCTAATTGGTGGTAAGTTCCAAATGATGTCATTTATAATAAAAAAATCATTTTTATTGCATCCCTTGTAAGTTTTAAACCAATGAAGAAAGATGCAAGCCACTTAATAAATCATTGTATATCATCATTACATATGCTAGTTTACTTTGTAATGTTTACTTTTTTCTTCTGCTGAATTTAAACAAGAGAGGTATGATTAATAAAATTTACCACAACCACAACTACTTAACGAATAATATCGCATGATACGCCAGAATGAAAGTAATAAAAAGCATACAGTCCACAAGATTGAACAATAAGATAACATAATCCTAATTTGCATTGACAATTAGAACCAAAGGATACTAATCTGTATGAACAAACGTCACAGGTACAGATTAATAATTAAATCGTCTCACGCAATACTACACTAAATGAAGAGAGGGAAGTAGCCAGCTACAACAGAAACAAGCGATCTTATGAAATGACAAATACGACCAATCAATAAAAAGCAATACTTGCAGAAACTAATCAGCTATTAGTACATAAAAACATATTAAAAAATTCAAATGGAGAAACCTTTCTCGAGATTCTTCACGTTCTTAGAAGAAAGTGTGATGCGAATCTTGTGAATCTGTTCTTGAGTTTCCTCTAGCCCAGGCTTCGTAGGCTTCATCGCTGCGTACGCCATGACTGTTAATCGGTGGGGCGAAGAGAAGAGCGCGGCGCGGAAAAGATGAAATTGTATGAGCTTCGGGCTCTTCTGCTTCTTCTCAAAGCGTATTGGGAGTACAATAGATTATCGGATTTCTATAAATACTAGGGTTACAAGGTTAGGGTTTTTCTTTTTATCTTTTGTTTGGACTTTTTCTGATCTCCCTTTACTACATTTTGGGTTTAGGAACAGAAGGTTGGCCCATCTTATCTGGGCCTATCCGGATCCATTTATGCTGCTTTGGATTTTGATTGGTTCCAAATTTTTCGAATTTGCGAGATCTTGTCCGGATTCGATCGATCATATTTAAAATTCACTATCATTTTTTTTTGTCTTAAAAGTTCATTCAATTTAGTTGTTGAGCTCAAACTTTATTAATTACTATTCATGTTTTTAGATAAAACTATGCACTAAAATGAAATTATGAAATAATTATTAACTATAATTGATACTAAAATACTATTAATATTTCTTATCTTAAAAAAAAAGGTGTGTATATAAATTTTTTATTTATTGTCAAATACAATTTTTCAACGAATCAGATCAACCTATATTTATATTTACTCCACTTATTTTAGATCACGAATTTTCATAATCAGATTAAAACTATTATCTAACAAAATTCTAATAAATTGAATTGAATACTTCAAATCAAAACCATCAAGTGGGTGAAAGATAGAAACTATCATGTCAGCTAGGCTTGTCAAAGGTCGGGTCCAGACTTTGATATGTCATTCAGAATTATGCACTAAATGTATATTCATTCAATTATATTATTAAGAAATGATACATAATTTTTTTAACTTAAAGAGAATTAGACCTGGTAATTAATTATAAAATGTCATTTCTTAATATATATTATATAAATGCAATATCAGCTCTTTAAGCAAAGTAAAATGTATATTCATTCAATTATATTATTAAGAAATGATACATAATTTTTGTGCCCACATCCCAATCGTCTGCGGAAAAAGTATGTGCATCTAAAATATCCTTATACCATCTAATCCACGAAAGAGTTCTTACATATGGACGTCAACAAGAAAAATCAATACATTGAGAACAATCAATACATAAGTCTTCTTACGCCCTAAAATTCTACAAGTTGCTTGGTAATGGTCGAGGCTGAAGAACGACACATACCAACTTATAGAGTACAATTTTTGTTTCGCAATGTGTAACTTATTTTTAGTTATATGTTGATACAAAGATGTTGGGTAAATAACACTTTTCGCCAAGAGTAATCCGTATTTTTTTGTGCAAATGAGACAGTAATGTCAAATAAATAGTCTTAAAATCTCCAATTTTATAATATACAGAAACAGCATTCCGACTACTACGATTACACGGTGAAAGGGAAGATGAAAATCTGAATCTAGAAGATAATAGCAGGCAGCTCAGTGATGACCATTTTTATCATACTGTTCCATCTCCTCCGCATCCTCAAATCGCTGATCATTTATTTGAAGCTGCAAGAAATTACATTATTCTATATCAACTTACCATGTGATTCACATAAAATGCACTCTTAACCACAATTTAAAAAGAAAAAAAGAATGTAAACCGCGACATAATTTACACATTTAATAACCTGGCTTCTCTTAAGAAATCACATGAAAATCTGAAAGTCAGAGTTACACACTAAAAAGCATTTCTTTACAATAAGAACCTACAATGTACCTGAAACACTGAATGAGCTAAGTCATGATTCCCATTAGCACCAATTGGATGGGCTGGATTATGGAAGACAGGCCATTCTGAATCATCATCCTCTAAAGAGCAAACAATAAAAAGATTAAAACGGATAAATGAACACAAGAAAAATTAAAACTAATAAATAGTGTACCTTCATCCTCATCCTCCAGTTGATCAGCACTGAAAATCCAATTGTGTTCACTTTCTTCCTCTGCTGGAAGAAATATTTTTTATAAATAAAAGCAATTTGTTTCAGAATTTGAACAGGAAGATGATTTTCCATCTTTGTTCAGAAGATCATGAATTACCTTCAGTGGGATCTGGGTTAAGCTCAGCACATTGACAAAATACGGCGAACAACATATTCACTGTTTACCAAATTAGAAGAGTAGATATATATCATCAGAGAATATTCAAATTAACATTAAAAATATGGCATTCTAAAGGGCATCAGACAATAAAAAACTGTATTACATTGACTGGGATCTGAGGGCACGAGTCTCATTTGGGTTATCTTCGATAAGTTTAATGTTTCACTCTCAGAATCTGAATCCTCCAGTTCGTCATCCACAGCCGGAGTCTCAATCTTCAAAAGAAAAACCATTAGTAAGATGGAGATATTATAATAACTTTTTAATTCAAGAAGCATAGTAAAGCAAAAGGAGGACCACAACCTAACTCCTATCATTTCAGCTTTCAAACATTAGAAATAAATCATGATCTTAGGTAACATGTAACTCAAGGATATTGATAAGTAATTACAAACAAAAAGGAAGTAGGTGGTTATATGCTCATAAGTCAAAATCATATCTATCTAAAAATCTTAAATAAAAATGTGAAGTTTTTGGTAACTTCTACAATACCTCTAGGGCGAATAAGACAAATGATGTAAAACTAGACTAACAGTATACATTTAGTCATTTATGATTATAAAAAGAGTTCGTCTTTAAATAGAGTGCTTGAGGTTCAACATCCAAAGCGACTACCAGCTTAAAAAGATGTCAACATATAATAAGGACATTAATTCAGGAAATCTGAGGAGGTATTAAAATGATATGATCTAATAAACCAAACACATAAACCAAGAACACAAGTAGAGTTCATTCATAAAACAACCCTCGGGTAACAAATACTAAACAAGATAATGAGCCAGAATAAGGGTTAGAAGAAGCCACAATACTAAAAAAAAAGTAAGATTTTGGATCTCCACTAACCAAATGTGACCATGTCACAAATTCATTAACAAGCCAAAACACAAAACAAGCATATTAAAATATCAATCTACAGCCCTAATCCTCGAACATAATTTTACACAATCAGTATTGTATGAATCACCTGAGTAAAAATACAAGGAGAAGGGTAAGCCTCAGGGTCTCGTGACACTGCATGAAGCGAAACCGATAAGAAATCCACAGCGTAGCCTTTTGCTCTGTCTGTGTCACTCAACCACCAAATTTGCCTTGGCAACCCGTAATTACAAATCAATCACACAATTCACTGGTATTATACAAAATAGAGGAGAATTACATAAAAATATATATATACATACTTATTGGAGATGTAGAGAGTGCCAGGGAATTCAGGGGGGCGGTTTCCGAGAACGATTGAGACACCAGGGTGCACGAGCATCAACTCCTCACCGTTATCTGTGTCGATAACTGGTTGTCCGACGCCGTTTCCAGCTCTCTCGGTCACTAATCGGAGTCCGGTGGCCATTTTCTGCCGGTGAATCAGGGGTTGTTATTTAGCTGGTATTGGATTTGGGGGTTTAGGGTTTTAATGTGGAAAGATGAGCGCCAAAAGACATTAGTATTAATCCAATTTTTTTCATTTTCAAAAAATTAGTCACACAAGCAAATTTCAATTGATGTAAAGTTGTAAACTTTAACAGTAATAAAATTTTATTTTTAGGAAAAAAAAAAAAAAAAGGAAGGAGAAGGACTTCATTTCAATTCAACCTTTCAGGGAAAAAAATTTACTATAAAAACTGCAAAATATTATGCAATTGTTTAAAATATAAATATTTATTATTGAATAAAACACTAAGTACTTTTTTTTTTTAGACAACACTAAGTACATTTTATCTAATAATGAAATCGTATGCTCTATTATTTTTGTTTATATCAATTGTTTACTAAAATTCAAATCAAAACATATTTAAAGTTCTACATAGCCTTCTAAGTTCCAAAAGGCAGCAACAACAACGTTCAATAAAGTTGGTTAGTTTTGTAATATTTTGGCCCGATAGAGGAAAATTAAGTTGCATTTTTTATAAATGTATTTGTAAGTTTTGATTTATATTGTTCTTATCGGCCTAACCTTTTCATCCATTTTCAACAGCACCAAATAAAACTATTTAGTAAATGAGGAAATTCGTTACTTTCTATTTTTTGAAATTAGTATTATGCATAAGCTAATGTTATAAGGTCTCATTGAAAATTACTTAAGTTGATCAGTCCTAACCAGATATTTATGAGGAATGAAATGGAAGACTAAAAAGACAATATAAAGTCTTTTTCAAAATTAGTTAGCTTTAGATCATCAATTAATCGTAATAAATTGCTAGGACATAAGACGCGGGAACGAGTACGTAATAGATTAACAGAGGGTTATAACTAAAGCCTTGTTTATCCGAGAATAGAATTCCGAAAGGTAAATGAAAATCAAGTCTGTGCGACCGAAGCAAGGGAAAAAGAAGGAATCGAAGTTTATGAACCAATTTCCAGATTGGTAATATGTTGTTCATAACCAACTCAGACCGAAAGTAGTAGTAGCAATTCATCACAGTGCATATATCACCTCAAATTTGTCCTTAGTTAAGCTTCACTTTTATTGTGAAGCCAATGGTCAAATGATATATAGCTGCTAATAAAATCCAAATTCACTCGACATAAAATTTCATCTATGAATTGTGTGAACAATAAAAGTCAACTAAAATATAATGAAATAGAACATAGAAAGTCGAGATATCCAAAATTGTCATTCATCTTGAAGTAAAAGTTTCAAATTAAAGGACAGACTTCTAATTCAAATACGATCATTTCCCCACATTTTGACTACTTAGCCAATATCTCCTCCAAAAATGATCGTAGTCTAAGCAACAAGCGTACTGGCAGTGGTTGATTCGCTGAAACAAAAGAAACCCATCAATAAGTTGCAAATAGTATTACTAGCATAAAACAAAGAAATTAGTGGAAAACAAACTTGATCGCAACATTCAAACAAAGATAAGAAAAAATGTGCACTGGAAAAGGGTAGAAGAGACTTCCTGAGTTGAAATACAACGGTGGATCATTGACTCTATCCTAAGATAAAAGGATAGTGTCGTGCAGCTTATTCCCAATGTGAGCAAGTTTTTAAAAAAATTTAGGCTTCCACACTCGATGTAAGAAAACAAATGCATCACCTACTACTTTCTTTCAATATACAGTGATAGAAACAAGAAAATAAAGAAATATTCACTTGTAAACAAGCATCATCATATGAGCTTCTAACCTAACGCTTCAATACATATCGACAACATCTAAATCCTTGACAAACTAGCCACACTCGACAACATTTTCCACAGCAGAAACGAGAAATTAAAGTGGTCAGACATGTACTGATAACTGAATAGCTTCCTAGCATTGGGCAATTTAAACTTGAACCAACTTAATCGTGCAAATCCATAGTATAACAGGTTTGATCGTACATAGGCAGAAACATTCATTATGATTCGAAATTAAAAAAAGATAAGATAGAAAAGGAGAGACGTAGGAAATTACTATTTCCAGACAGGTGGGAGCTTCTTGGTCTTCTTGTAGTAACGAGCGAGGCGGTGAATCCTGCTCTCAACCAAAATCAACCTGAATTTGGAGTCCTTGTCCTTCCTGTTCCTCTCCAAATGCTTCCTTATGGCTACAGCCTTCTTGATCAAGTGGTACAAGTCCTCTGGAATCTCAGGCGCAAGCCCTATACTTACACAGTCAACTAAATTAAATAACAGAATGAAAAATACACATTTCAACTAAATTAATTAACAGAACGAGACATAGTAGCAATGTTCACCAACAAATGAATCATCATCTAAATTAACTACGGAATGAAATAAAGTAACAGCAATAGTACCATGAGCCTTGAGAATACGAAGGATCTTGCTTCCGGTAACGCTTTTCACCTGAGCAATACCGTGAGAATCACGAAGAATAACACCGATCTGTGACGGAGTCATACCCCTCTTCGCAAACTTGCAGATGTTCTCATCAACCTTTTATAAACATAAAATACACACATTGCTATAATTCAGAAAAGATAAATATTTAAATAAATACAGATATAAGATTCTGACTAAACGACTAACATCTTGAGAAGAGATTTTGAGCCAGCTTGGAGGAGTTCTTTTGTAGGGTAGAGCTGAAGCGGAAATACCCTTACTGAAATAAAATGCAAAAAAATTAAATCAACTAAGGATAAGAATGAATTTTATCAGAGATTAGAGAATTTGAAGGTGTACCCGCGGCTGTGCATACGACCCATGGTGGCGGAGACGGCGGCGCTACTCTCTCTAGAGTGACGAAGTTGATTTGCTTCTGAAAAGAAAGGTCACAAACCCTAATTCCGCTGAATAAGATTATATTGTACTGCTGAGCTTCATTTTTATTGGTTTTAATATGGGCCGGCCCAATTTGTTACGTTTAAACAAGAAACATGTACCGTTTAATGACTTCATGTTTACTTATTTAGGGACGAAAAGGTTAACATGGATTTCTGTTGGGCCGGATAATAAGGCTTGTTTGTTTGGAATTTCTGAAAGAAGTTAGTTTTTAGAGCTTTTTCGATTTCCTACGTTTGATAAGTAAATAGAAATTTGTGTTTGTTTAAATTTTTGTGTGATAATATCACTTTTCAATAATGACATGTTTTTGAGTCCTTATAAAATACTTGTCAAAACCAAACATCAAATTAGGCAAATTAAGCGTTCTTACTTTTTTTTTTAGTTTCTTTTTATCAACTACCAAATAGTGCAAATAGTATAAATCCTCCCAAGTGTGATGTCTCGTATGATTCGAACTTAAGTTTTCCCTCTAAAGGTCACAAATCACTACCACTTGGATTAAACATTCTTACTTATAAGTACTCCCTCCTTCCCAAATTATCTGTCGTTTTATAGACATTTTTTATCCCAAATTATTTTTCGCTTTAGGATTTCAATATCATATTAATTATACATTTTTCTAGTTTGTCCTTAAGAGAGAGAAAGTGTAAAACTTGAATAACGTGTAAATAGTTAATAATGAGATAAGGAGAGAATAATGATATTTTAGGTATATAATATTTTTTCTTCCTAAAATTGAGGTTATTTATTAGGTATCTTAATATGTGTGAAACCATGTAAAACGAAAGACAATTTGGAAAAAAGAAAGTACTCCCTCCATTCCTTTTTACAGGAAAATTCTTGTATAGACCTGGTCTATGAGCTTTTCATAGACCTTGTGGTTGTAAATGAACCACATCATACATTTTGATGATGTCACATCATCAAAATATATGATGTGGTTAATTGGTCTATGAAAAGCTAATAGATTACATGTCACGTTAGAGAGAAAAAAAAAATTCCACAATACATGTCACTTTAGAATTTCAAGATAAACTTAAATGCTAGTTTGACATTTTTACCCTTCTTCATTTTCAAGATAGAGAGAGAATTATGGGGGAGTTACAAAATATTTACTCATGTTTCTCAAGGTTAATTTTGTCCAACTACCCTTTTATTTTCTTAAAATCTAAAGCATTAAATGATTCTTTAATTCTTGTGAAACAACCTTAAACGACATGTAAAAGGGAATGGAGGGAGTATTAGTTATTTAGTTTAGCACATTTAATCAAAAAAGGAAAAGTTATTGCTTTATTATGATGTCCAAATTAGACTTGAGAAACACATTACAAAACTTTCTGCTTAAGGTGTGTTTTAAATATTGAAGAAATTACGAGAATATATAGAAAACATCATGAGAAAAGTAAATAAGAATAATCATATAGATTCATAGAAAACAAAAAGATTCCATATAAATCATTCGAAACTAAAATTGGAAGTGACCATTCAAAGGTTAAATTTATAAAATGATAAAAATTTCCATCCAAATATTTTTAATAAATAAAAACCATGAAATCCATGTGCTAATTAAAGAGCATATTGGTATGCGACACTAACATTACTTTTGATTATTCATGCAATATTTGGAAAATTTTGAATTTTGGAAGTGGACCAAAATCTCATTTAACTTCACAAATGCCATCCATAAAAAGGTTTCCAATCCATGAGAAACAAAAGCTAGAGATCAAGAAACAGGAAGCATTGTTCTCAAGATTTAGATGCAGTCAAACTATACACACAGGTTTAACACCACAAAAAACAGTTGTACACAACAACGTGCTTCGACATTCTAATAATAATAACTGGTTTAAATGTTTCAAACCATACACACAACCTATTCAAACTTCCGACGAATTGTGCGCCAAGAGAAAACACAAAAAGCCAATATAGTCCATGAAATGCACTTCATCATGCCAGATAAAAGACTACTCTAAATATAAGTCAGGTTCCTTCTTCAAGTGAATTCACAACACAATCAGGATTTCAGCCACCTGCAAATGGAAGTATTAATCATTAAGCCGCTATCGGTTTACAAAGCCTTGGTGTGTTTTTAGATGTTAGAATTTTGACTAAAGAATATGATATATATTGTCATTTTGAGCAACGAAAGATGTAAAAGTACCCAATAACATTCAAATAACTAACTCTTCTGATGTTAGGGACAACAAGCGAAATTTGATGGAGGCAGGAGGAAATAGCAGAATATTCTTTGAAGGTTTCAAACACACAAGAAAATGTACGGGGAACCGAAAAAATCTTGCATTTTGCTCAATACATACTCATGCTTAGCATAGTCTTGTGCAACTTCCAATTTGCAGCATGAAGCAACATATTGACGCTAGTCATCAACTGGTAGCCAAAGTTCTATTTGATGCATGACTTAAAATTCAAACATATGCGGAGCAAATTCAGAAAAATAATGAACATGTTAGCAGGCATAATCAAATGTTCAAAGGATAACAGACCGGAATCAACCAACACCAGATGAAAATCTTAACACTATCCACAGTATCAGAATATCATTCCTTTTCCTGAAGTATGGAATAGGCACCAAATCAACCCTTAGGGAATCTCGAATAAAAATCAACCAGATTAAGAAATGGGAGTAAATATGTATTTCTAATGGATGTCCTTCTAGAATCAAATATTTTTACCATTGTAACGTTTAAGGCAACTGGTAGGATATCGTGGAACACCTGCTATTTACCCACATCTGAAGCAACTGCAGCAGATCAAGGTGCATAGATAGTTTCTTTATTGCAAAAAACTACATGGCTTAATATTGTTTTTAGCAAATGTTCTCAAGTATATGATGAGAGTAATTCTGGTGGCAAATCTTGCAACGGTGACTTTGCTTTAATAAGAGATAAAAATACAATAAATAATAATCCTATGTGAATCTTAATCCATTCACCCTGCATACAGAAGATTAAACCATCTAGGGAACTTCATGTCTTAAAAACTAAAAGAAACAACTAAAAGTCTTTAAGAAAAGAACCCCTTTAACAAAGATACACACTTCACAAATCCTAAAAACTAGAAAGAACTTCTAAGGCTAAGAACTTGAAATTCCTTCCTAATTTATTAAATTAGAATGGAAGAGAGTTACTACTTAATTCTTGGAACAAAAGGGAAGAAGAACTTTAGTATTCCAATGCCTATAAAGATAAGAAGAAAGAAACTTAAGTTGGTTATTCATAGATGAATTCGAGGCCTCAAGCTTCTCCTACAAATTTGGTTCAAGCTTCTCTTACAAGCTTGGTCATATCTTATTTCATCTGGTGCGTATGAGTTGGGAGACAAGTAATGGAGAGAAATTGCTCTAATGAACACAATCAGATTTAGGTAACGGCAGCAAAAAATTTCCTCTTTCTCCGAGATATCCAGCGACTCTTTTACAGATTCTCAACCCTCCCCTTTTTTTCTTTTCTCTCAAATTAAGAAATTAGAATGAGCATATCCTTCATACTTCCCAGTAACCCTTATACATTACCACGATTTATAATGACAAATGAAAGAAAAAGCTAACATATAGATGGGAAATGGCATCAATGGATTTTTTCCACTCATTAAAATCTGCCCATCAATCTTGTACAATTCCAAGGTTTGAATTTCGTTGACACAGAAATCAAATAACTCAAAGATAATCACACTAATGAAAACAAAAAATAATCCAACAATCCCATAAAACCTCAAATAAAAAAACCACACTAAAATTTCACAAAGAAATGTCCAATTAATGACCTTATCACTTAGCCACCATGCGCGCGATGAAATCTTCGTACCGGATCTTGCCATCAGATCCGACATCGACCTCACGGATCCACTCATCAAACTCCGCTGGCTCCAATTTCTCCCCAATGCTCGTGAGGATGTGTCTGAGATCCGAAACGACGACGTAGCCAGTACCATCTTTGTCGAGCACCTTAAAGGCATCGCGAAGCTGGCGATCGAAGGGCTCGGGTTTCAAATGCTTCGACATAAGGTCGAGGAATCGAGTGAAATCGAACGGGGAATTGAGCTTTTCCTCGGCAATTATTGACTTGAGCTGAGATTGGGTAGGGTTTCCGCCGAGAGAACGCATTAGGATTCCCAATTCCGTCGGAGCGATTTTGCCGTCACCATCGGTGTCGAAAAGAGTGAAGGCTTCCTTCATTGATGAAACCTGATCGTTGCTCAGATCTTTCCCCATTTTCTCTGCAAGTTTTCTTTTACTTGTGATTCTTTGTCAGCTTCAGGAATTTGAGAATGTGTTTGTTGTTTTAGGGAAGAGTGAATGTGGATTTTTCTTGTAATTGAGGGGTTCGAATGTAATTTGGAAGAGTTTGAGGACTACCGATCTTTATAAACAGATCTTTTTTCCAATATTTTCAGAACCCGATCGACAGTGATCCAGTGAGTTAATTGGCCATTAGTTTTATTAATCGGATTGCTAATATTAGTGACGTTATAATGATATAATAAATATACTTAATTTTAAAGTATATAAAATTTATAACATTATCGTACAACTCATTAAAAATATACAAAAACTTAGAATATATTTAAATTAAACCATATATATTTAACTAACTTATATCATAATTGTATATCGATACTGATTAGTAAGCTCATATAAATATAATAGTTATATTTATTTAATATAAAATTATAGGTTAAAATAAAACAATCTAAGAGAGAAATAAATTTTAAAATATGATCATGTATACAAGTCTAAATATTTAAAATCAAATTTTATAATATATCGATTTGACTTTCAAACTTTGACACTCTTCATCCTAAAATAAATATAGTTGGAAAAAAAAATATCTTATAGAATAACTTTTAATAAGAAATTATGTCATAAAATTAAAATTAGTTTTAATTTTTATTGATAATGAGTAAAATATTAATTTGAGTTAATTATCATAATCTAATTTATAAATAAACTTGATTACAAATTTTCTATAATACAAAATTTTTTATACTAAAAGTTCAACAAAAATGATGTAGCTCAAATAATGAAGATGTTATGTTACACTCAAGAGGTTAGGTGTTCAGAACCGATTCAACTATGTTCATACTGGTATTTAAGTTCACTGATTTTAGGGGGTGCATGTGTGTGTTATTGTTACAGTGCAAGTGTATGCAAATGCTCTCAAACCGCACATAAAAGCAGTAAAAAGAATATTTGTGCAAGTGTGCTACTCTCTCTATAGAAATCCTAGCAATGCTCATAAACATATATCACAAGGAGAAAATAGAAAGAAATTGAGAGCAAGAAAACATTACCAAAGATATTTTTTACTCCTATTTTGCTGGAATATATATACATCTGAGGATGCTTATATAAAATAGAAGAAATTTGAAAGCATGTCTAGAGTTTGCAGATTAAATTAGTTGTATATTTTTTACTCCTATTGAGTCATTTACTATTGCAAGTAATAAGATTATCCAATCTTTAAAAAGTTCAAAGTTTATTCTATTAAGAAGCATTTCTTTAATTTATATTCTCACTTGGGTGAAAGCTCAACAATGTTATATTACAAAGGCTAGAAAAAGAAAGAAGTATATGATTGTAATTTATTTTGCAAATAAAATGATCATGTGGTGTGATGGGAGTCCAGTGCATCGATATTGGCTTCTATGCTCTTCTGCGGATTGTGCAAGTAAATTGGAAACCAATTCCGAACTTGAACACTTTTCTGCATTTTATAATAAAAACTATGTTTAGTAAGTAGGAATAAATTATTCTCGCACTCGGGGGCGGATCAAGGATTTTTGATCGGGGGCTAAACTTATACAAAAAAAAATCTATCAAACAGTTAAACTTAAAGTTTATATTATTAACGAGAAAATATATGACGAAATACAAAAATGGGGAGGTGGACTTTGACAAAAATAAACTTTAATTACTCACTCGAATGTTAGAATCATAAAGTGTTATATGAGGTTGTAGACCGGGATTACTTGGAAGCACGGGCAATTTCGTTTCAATATGAAAGTTTGGAAGCTTATGCGGGTCACTTTGAATGTGAACGTTATTTGAAGACTTATCGTGAGGTGTAGGTGTAGCCTTAAATTATCTCTCCATATTTCTAACACTATAAAATGTACAAAACATAACTATCTCAAGAATAAAGACATATTCAAGAAGTAGAAGTTAAATATAATAGAGACATATGGCAAAATAGCAATTTACGTCCCCTAACTTTCACTAGTCCGCAGAATTAGGACACTTAATTTTCCAGCAAGCAATTTATGTCCCTTAATTTTCACTAGTCCGCAGAATTAGGACACTTAATTTTCCAGCAAGCAATTTACATCCCTTAACTTTCACTGGTATGCAGAACCAGAACACTTAATTTTTCAGCAAACAATTTACGTCTCTTAACTTTCAGTGGTCCGCAGAATCAGAACACTTAATTTTTAAGCAAGCATTTTTGGTCCCTTAACTTTCGTTGGTTCGCAGAATCAGGACACTTAGTTTTTCGACAAGCAAAATACATCCTAACTTTTCTATACCCGCAATTTTACTCCACTTAACAAAACAAACACCCACTTGACAATCACTTAACAAACCGTCTACGACTATTTAACAACATCAATATTAATTCAAATCCCCAAATTAATTGCCCAGTTGGCAATTGTGGAATTTTTAGCGAGTTGTGGACTAAAATTGTAGGTATAAAAAAGTTATAGATTTCGCAGACCAGTGAAAGTTAAGGGGCGTAAAATGCTTGCTGAAAAATTAAGTATCTTGATTTTTCGGCAAAATAGCAATTTACGTCCCCTAACTTTCACTAGTCCGCAGAATTAGGACACTTAATTTTTCAGCAAGCAATTTACGTCCCTTAACTTTCACTAGTCTGCAGAATTAGGACACTTAATTTTCCAGCAAGCAATTTACGTCCCTTAACTTTCACTGGTATGCAGAATCAGGACACTTAATTTTTCAGCAAGCAATTTACGTCCCTTAACTTTCAGTGGTCCGCAAAATCAGGACACTTAATTTTTCAGCAAGCATTTTAGGTCCCTTAACTTTCACTGGTCCGCAGAATCAGGACGCTTAATTTTTCGACAAGCAAAATACATCCTAACTTTTCTATACCCGCAATTTTACTCCACTTGACAATCACTTAACAAACCTTCTACAACTATTTAACGGCATCAATATTAGTTCAAATTCCCAAATTAATTGTCCAGTTAGCAATTATGGAATTTTCAGCGAGTTGTGGACTAAAATTGCGGTCAAGTGGACTAAAATTGTAGGTATAAAAAAGTTATAGATTTCGCAGACCAGTGAAAGTTAAGGGACGTAAAATGCTTGCTGAAAAATTAAGTATCTTGATTTTTCGGACCAATGAGAGTTAAGGGATGTAAAATGCTTGCTGAAAAATACATCCTAACTTTTCTATACCCGCAATTTTACTCCACTTAACAAAATAAATACTCACTTGACAATCACTTAACAAACCGTCTACAACTATTTAACAACATCAATATTAATTCAAATCCCCAAATTAATTGTCCAGTTGGCAATTATGGAATTTTCAGCGAGTTGTGGACTAAAATTACGGTCAAGTGGACTAAAATTGTAGGTAGAAAAAAGTTATAGATTTCGCAGACCAGTGAAAGTTAAGGGACGTAAAATGCTTGCTGAAAAATTAAGTATATTGATTTTTCGGACCAATGAAAGTTAAGGGATGTAAAATGCTTGCTGAAAAATTAAGTGTCATGATTTTGCGGGCCAGTGAAAGTTAAGGGACCTAAAATGCTTGCTGAAAAATTAAGTGTCCTGATTCTGCGGACCACTAAAAGTTAAGGGACGTAAATTGCTTGCTGAAAAATTAAGTGTCCTGATTCTGCATACCAGTGAAAGTTAAGGGACGTAAATTGCTTGCTGGAAAATTAAATGTCCTAATTCTGCGGACTAGTGAAAGTTAGGGGACGTAAATTGCTATTTTGCCTGATTTTTCGGACCAATGAAAGTTAAGTGATGTAAAATGCTTGCTGAAAAATTAAGTGTCCTGATTCTGCGGACCAGTGAAAGTTAAGGGACCTAAAATGCTTGCTAAAAAATTAAGTGTCCTGATTCTGCGGACCGCTGAAAGTTAAGGGACGTAAATTGCTTGCTGAAAAATTAAGTGTCCTGATTCTGCATACCAGTGAAAGTTAAGGGACGTAAATTGCTTGCTGGAAAATTAAGTGTCCTAATTCTGCGGACTAATAAATAATAAAAGTTAGGGGACGTAAATTGCTATTTTGCCGAGACATAATTATAACAATACTTATTTTTCATTACACTTGATAAAACATGAGAGGTTGAATCCCAATAGGCCAATAAATGTCAATAAAAGACTATTAAGAATATAATATTAGTGTTTGACATTTCAATTAAAAAAAAAGAGAGACTATTAACCATCTAAGATTAGTGTTTGATATGTAAATATATACTATTAACTCTATTGCATCTTGATTTAATCATCATATTATTTTAATATAATGTGTATCCTCATATCTTAATCTAATACTTATGAAAATCTTAACAAGTTTATAACTTCAAGCACAAAAATAAAACTTGAAATTAAAAATTGATTTTGGGAGGTGAATATAAACATTAATAATGAATATATAACACTATGCACACACACACACACACACACACACACATATATATATATATATATATATATATATATATATATATATATAAAATTGCTAACATTTACAATTGAGCCTTTTTGTGTTCAAGACTTCAATGAGTTGGGACTTGGGTTGGATGAATGGCCAGAGATGGGGCGGCGGCGGTTTGGTGGCTAGAGTTAGGGTTTGGAGATGTTGGGAGTAGATAAAAATTGGGCTTTTCATTGAGGCCAAGAAATTGAGGGTAGAGTGAGTTATTATTAAAGTGAATTTTGTGATATTAATTGGATTAAGATTATAATTGAATTGAAAATTTCATATTGGACTGATTTATATATATATAAAAAAACACCAAACCTATATAAAAAAAATTAAAAATTCAGGGGGGCTACCGCCTATCTCATGCCATGCTTCTTCTTTCTCCCCCCTTGTTCCTATGTGCGTCCGCCTATGCTCGCACTTGTTTTTATGGTGTTTCCGACTTTTACAATTTACAAAATGTATATACGGAAATTATAAAAGCAACAAAGACATTAACATCAGCACTTAAATTATGGGCGTCAAACACCGCTTCTTGCATGGTCACGCCTATCTAGCATATATATAAATTATTATATTTTAGCATTAATATGTACTTAAGTAAACAAATTAATTTACATATTTAATACAACATAAGTTATAAACACTCTAAATAAAAAAATGAAATTCTTTTAGAAATCATTTTGTTACCAAAATAAATAAAATTTCATCTATCTTACCTATGAATGATGAAAAATACTTATGACTAGAATATCAAAAGAGAGAGTTGCACTTGTGATATCAAACTATATGCTAATTCTCATTTGTGGTACCATAAAAATCGAGGCCGACACATTTGGTATCACAATTTAAGAAATCAATCACTTTTGGTATAACTTTAATGGACGTTAATTGATGATGTGATAGTTTCAAAATAGCCCCACATCTTCAAATTTACTGACAGTTTTAGTCCACATTATTGCACAATTTCAAAATTGACTCGACAAGATACGTGGACACCAATTTAGAGATTTTATTTATTATATTCATATATTTATTTAACTAATTTAGTTTTTATAAATCTGATAAAATATTAATTAAATCTAAAATTTATATATTGATATTTATTAAAAATAAAGTTATATATTACTAATAAAATAATTATAATTTAAAAAAACTAAAAGAAAAAATGAAATTTAGTGATAAATATAAATAAACACATAACCACAATAACATTGAATGATTACGAAAAATATATACTATATAAAAAAACCACCACTACAAGAAAAATGAAATTTAGAGAAAAAATATTAAGTGACTTTGTTGAAATTATCACCTTTTTCTATGTATTTAGTGATAAGTGCAATATTAACAAAATATATTTTTAAATTATCATTAATAGCTAGTAGTGATAAGTGTATGAACTTAAGTTATCACTATTGACAATTGGTAACAACATAGTGACAAAATATATTGTCACTATAATTTAGTGACAAATTTTTAGTTGTCACTTTTGGAGTGTCACTAAATGTCAATAGTGTCAACTTTTTAACATTTTGTTACTAATGTGTCTATGTACATCATTTTAGAGATAATATTTAAATTCTTATAACTTTTTCATTTAGTATTTTGTTACTAAAATTTAAGTTCTTTATAGTGTGCACTAATATTTTAATAGGAACAATATATTATAAGTTTGCAAAATAAAGTATATAAATGTGTTTGAATTGTGTAAAAGAATATTAGTTATAAGGAAGAAAAAGAAACAATGAAAAAGAAAAGGGTGAAATACAATTTTCCCCCTTAAATTATTGGGGTGGTATCAATTACCCCTAAAGTATCAATTATGACACTTACCCCCTCTGTTATAGTTTTGTAGTTTTTACTCCAAAACCCCCGCCTTTTTCATAAATAAAAATATCTTTATTAATTTATAAAAATAAAATTGTCTCTTTTTTAATTATGAATCCATTCATCCACCAAACGACATTATGTTTTAATTTCTTCATTTTTTTACAATACTTTTTTCAATATCAATTTTGTTCTTCATTTTCATCTCATTTTTTGTAACCAAAAGAAGCAAAATAAATGAAGAAATCTAAATTTGATATTGTTTGGTAAATGGACGTATTCATAATTAATAAAAAAAATTGATGAAGAAATGAAAAAAATAAAACATAATATTGCTTGGTGTCAACCGTGAATTTTCTGAAAAGAATTCCAAGGAGAATTTTTCGATATTTTTAATAATAATTCGTATCGAAAATGAGATTATTATCACAAAATAAAAAATAGAAAAATATAAAGAAAAAATTGAGATAGAAATATAAAATATTGAAACATAAAATAAAGAAAATAAATTGAAACATAAATTAAGAAAAAAAATAGACGAAAATAAAGAAAAAATTTGATAACATAAAATCGAAGAAAATCAAAAAAATGAAGAAATTGAAATATAATATTATTTGGTGGATGGATGAATTCATAATTAACATAAATATATTTTGATGAATTAATAAAAAAATAATATTTGTGTTTTAAAAGGGACAGAGGTATTTTTGGAATAAAATGTTTAATACTATAACATATGTGTTGATACTTTAGGGGGGAGATTATGGGGCGAAAGAGAATAAAACAAGAAAAAGGGAAGAGAGAGAAAATTCTGTAGAAAAATCTCCCAATGAAACCAGTTGCACGTACTCGCGCCATTTCGGGTTAATATGGAAGTAGTTGGATTGGGTTTGGTCTCGGTTTGGTTTGGAAAAATGGTTTCAGTGGTTTCGGCTAGACCTGTGAAACTCGATTTAGATAATAGTTTCAATGGTATATTGAGATGGTAAAATATTATTAAATAATAGTTAAAGGGTTTTGAAAATTTGAGATTTGATTTGGATGGTGGTTTTGTTGTTGGAGTTTAGAGAAGAAAATTATGTATTAGGTGTTAAATCAATAACTTTATAGGATTTTAAATATAATATATTTATGTGTAATGATTAAAATGAAAAATATTATAGTGATGATTGAGAAGTGGTTGTAATTATTTTATTGTGGTTATTATAATGATTTATGTCATTATAAATATAATGTATATTTATTTAATGAGATAGTAATTAATTATTTTTTTATGTTGTAGTACATACATAATTAAAATGAGCTTAATTTTTGCCTACTAATATAATAGGATAAAACATTCAAAATTACAATTAGATATTTTAATAACAATTGTGAAATATAAAAAATAATTATTTAAAAATCAAATAATAAGATAAAACTTAAAAAAAATGTTAAACATAATACTTCTATTGGGAATTAATGCTATCATAAAAATTAATAATCTAAATTAATAAAATTAAAACATAATACTTTTATTGGGGCTGAAGACATAGGGAGAAATAAAAAAACAAAACCAAAAAAACTAAGTTAATAATGATAAAAAGGAGGAGAGATGGGCCTACCTAAAAAATAGGAACCAGAAGAAAAAAAAAAAAAAAAAGAGATGGGCGCTACCAATCTCTGCCATGAAATTTGGGTTCGGGCAAGTTTCAGTTTTTTGGGCCGAAACCTGGGTCTGGGCCGAAACCTGCCCAGACCCTTACCCAAATTGAGTTTGGCCCAACTACATCTATATAAGCCCTTCCGTCCTTTTCAATAGCGGTATGAAAAACATATTTAAGAAAATAAAAGAAGAAAAGCGGAAAAAACAAAAAAAAGGGAAAAAACCCAGTCGCGCCAAGAAAGAAAAGAGAGAAATGAGAGAAAACAGAGAGAAAAAACTCAGTCTCGCCATTTCCTCACATCAAGAACACTCTTTCTGGGAAGACAGAAAAGAGAGAGAATTCGATTTGTAGAAAAATATCAGTCGCGCCATTTCCAATTCTTCAATTACTATTCAAACTCTTCAACCATGGAAGGCATGTATTCTTTTTAAATTCTTTTGAGAATCGTATATTCTTTAAATTCAGTAGAAAATAAAAGAAGAAAAGCAGAAAAAGAAAAGAGAGAAAAAACTCAGTCGCGCCAAGAAAGAACAGAGAGAAACGAGAGAAAAAACTCAGTCTCGCCATTTCCCCACATCAAGAACACTCTTTCTGGGAAGAAAGAAAAGAGAGAGAATTCGATATGTAGAAAAATCTCAGTCGCGCCATTTCCAATTCTTCAATTACTCTTCAAACTCTTTAACCATGGAAGACATGTATTCTTTTTAAATTCTTTTTTTTCTTTTGAGAATCGTATATTCTTTAAATTCAGTAGAAAATAAAAGAAGAAAAGCGGAAAAAGAAAAGAGAAAAAACTCAGTCGCGCCAAGAAAGAACAGAGAGAAATGAGAGAAAATAGAGAGAAGAAATTCAGTCTCGCCATTTCCTCACATCAAGAACACTCTTTCTGGGAAGAAAGAAAAGAGAGAGAATTCGATCTGTAGAAAAATCTCAGTCGTGCCATTTCCAATTCTTCAATTACTCTTCAAACTCTTCAACCATGGAAGGCATGTATTCTTTTTAATTTTTTTTTTCTTTTGAGAATCGTATATTCTTTAAATTCAGTAGAAAATAAAAGAAGAAAAGCGGAAAAAGAAAAGAGAGAAAAAACTCAGTCGCGCCAAGAAAGAACAGAGAGAAACGAGAGAAAACATAGAGAAAAAACTCAGTCTCGCCATTTCCTCACATCAAGAACACTCTTTCTGGGAAGAAAGAAAAGAGAGAGAATTCGATCTGTAGAAAAATCTCAGTCGCGCCATTTCCAATTCTTCAATTACTCTTCAACCATGGAATGCATGTATTCTTTTTAAATTCTTTTTTTTTTCTTTTGAGAATCGTATATTCTTTAAATTCAGTAGAAAATAAAAGAAGAAAAGCGGAAAAAGAAAAGAGAAAAAACTCAGTCGCGCCAAGAAAGAACAGAGAGAAATGAGAGAAAATAGAGAGAAAAAACTCAGTCTCGCCATTTCCTCACATCAAGAACACTCTTTCTGGGAAGAAAGAAAAGAGAGAGAATTCGATCTGTAGAAAAATCTCAGTCGTGCCATTTCCAATTCTTCAATTACTCTTCAAACTCTTCAACCATGGAAGGCATGTATTCTTTTTAATTTTTTTTTTCTTTTGAGAATCGTATATTCTTTAAATTCAGTAGAAAATAAAAGAAGAAAAGCGGAAAAAGAAAAGAGAGAAAAAACTCAGTCGCGTCAAGAAAGAACAGAGAGAAACGAGAGAAAAAACTCAGTCTCGCCATTTCCTTACATCAAGAACGCTCTTTCTGGGAAGAAAGAAAAGAGAGAGAATTCGATCTGTAGAAAAATCTCAGTCGGGCCATTTCCAATTCTTCAATTACTCTTCAAACTCTTCAACCATAGAAGGCATGTATTCTTTATAAATTCTTTTTTTTTTCTTTTGAGAATCGTATATTCTTTAAATTCAGTAGAAAATAAAAGAAGAAAAGCGGAAAAAGAAAAGAGAAAAAACTCAGTCGCGCCAAGAAAGAACAGAGAGAAACGAGAGAAAACAGAGAGAAAAAACCCAGTCTCGCCATTTCTGATAGAAATAGTGTCCTGCAAGCCAGCTGTATGGTTAGCATTAATTGTAATTAATGAGGAACTATTCAATTTTGATTAATAAATGCACTTTTATTAAATGGTCAACTTTATCTTATGTAATATTTGTCTACGCATAAGGATAGAAGTCCTTAGATCACAGGGCTATGGGACAACCCGTGGACTGATCTCCAAGGCCGTGATCTAGAATATATTCAAGAGTCGTAGAATCCAATCGAGATAGGACATCGTTGGATTCGGTTAGACTCTCACTATTGTGTATACTCCGATGAACTGGAGGACGCTGGGGTCCACGAGCGTGACTGGGATAGTCGATACACATAAGTGGGTGGCTTGCTGGGATGGCAAGCGCACTGAATACCCCAATTAGGAAATAACTCACCATGGAAGCGGTAGTCGCATATCGGGGTTGAAGTTATTTCAATTTACAATAGTATACGAGGAACGATCCCTAACAACTTGAGATGATAGGGTTTATCTGGTGCGAGAACGTCTATGCTTTGATGTGAGTTCCGACTGACTGGGGATCGCCAGAAAGTCTCTGTGGACTCATGTTGGGTATAGAGGAACTCGTATGCAGATTCATATCATCAACAAAGGATCCATTGACTCGACTTGATAGGTCGAGAAATTCTCCTATGGATTTCTGTGAGAAATTAATTCTGATGAAATCCTTGGCCAAGGTAACTGACGACTTTATGTGAGTAGCTCATAAAGAACAAGTCAAAGAGAATTTATTTCGAGATCAGAGAACATAAGGTCAAGACAAAAGATAAGGGAATCCGATGAAAGACCATACCCTTAAGTCTCGACTGGGAGATTGATCGATGGAGAGATTGTGTCGTATATGGAAATTGTAAATGATAAAAAGGTTCACTGAATTAATTCACCAGTGATTGGGCTCCATGGGCTTGTGACTGGACATCGACCGTGGAGTGTGGGAGAATTCCCAAATTAGCAGGGGTGCTAATTTTGGAATGATTGATCGACAGAGTGTTCGATTAATTTAGAGTATTAATTGCTCGAGTAATTAAATAATATTTAATTACAACCCGCGGCCAATTATGTGGTGAACCTACGGGGGCATACACAATACACATGAAGCGAAAGCGAGGAAGTAGGAACGAACCAGTTGACTGGGTCGACTGGGTCAAAATCGACTGGGTCGATTAAATGGGTGGGTCGACTGGGTCGACCCATATGGAACGAAGATGGATCCAATTGGAATTGGATCAAGATTATAAATTAAATTGGAATTTAATTTATGAGTAAATTAATTAATTATGATTTAATTAATTAATGGAATAATTAATTTAATTAGACTTGGAGTTTAATTAATTAATTGGGAGATGATTTAATTAATTGGGCTATTTAATTGGGAGATTAAATAAAGCCCTGAAAGATTAATTAATATGGGCCATGAATTAATTAGAAGACTTAGTCTTCTAATTAAAGAGGGCCATGGCCCATGTAGGAGAATTAGTATCCTAATCCTAGGAGGATTAGGTTTTATGAGATATCTATAGATAAGAGACTAGGTCTCATATCTCACATACAACTCCACAAGAAAAATCAAGAAGAGCAAAATTCTCTCCCTCTCCCTCCCTGGATCGGCCGAACTCACTTCCACTTTAGGAAGAATTTTCGTCTTCGATTCTTCGTTCTAAAGTTGTTCTAAAACCTAGATATTAATATACCCTATGTTCCAGTTGATTAGGATATATTAATTTTCGTGATATTGTGGTGTATCAACTCGTAGAGGCGCAACACGTGGGGCGCTAAACAAAGGTGTGGGTCGATCTTACCGAGGCAGAATTCAGAGTTCGTCTTGCTAGCCGAGGATTTGCAAGGAGACAGGTATAAACGAGAAAACTTATACTGTCGTTTAATTATATTCATATATATACAACTAGAGAATATCCTGGCAAGATTCTTTAAGAGGCCCTAGAAATTTTTTATATTCCGCTGTGCCTAGGGCTGTTTTTCTTACCGAATCCCAACAATTTCCTCACTTCAAGAACACTCTTTCTGGGAAGAAAGAAAAGAGAGAGAATTCGATCTGTAGAAAAATCTCAGTCGCGCCATTTCCAATTCTTCAATTACTCTTCAAACTCTTCAACCATGGAAGGCATGTATTCTTTTTAAATTCTTTTTTATTTTATTTTGAGAATTGTATATTCTTTAAATTCAGTAGAAAATAAAAGAAGAAAAGCGGAAAAAGAAAAGAGATAAAAAACTCAGTCGCGCCAAGAAAGAACAGAGAGAAACGAGAGAAAACAGAGAGAAAAAACTCAGTCTCGCCATTTCCTCACATCAAGAACACTCTTTCTGGGAAGAAAGAAAAGAGAGAGAATTCGATCTGTAGAAAAATCTCAGTCGCACCATTTCCAATTCTTCAATTACTCTTCAAACTCTTCAACCATGGAAGGCATGTATTCTTTTTAAATTCTTTTTTTTCTTTTGAGAATCGTATATTCTTTAAATTCAGTAGAAAATAAAAGAAGAAAAGCGGAAAAAGAAAACAGAGAAAAAATTCAGTCGCGCCAAGAAAGAACAGAAACGAGAGAAAACAGAGAGCAAAAACTCAGTCTCGCCATTTCCTCACATCAAGAACACTCTTTCTGGGAAGTTAGAGAAGAGAGAGAATTCGATCTGTAGAAAAATCTTAGTCGCGCCATTTCCAATTCTTCAATTACTCTTCAACCATGGAAGGCATGTATTCTTTTTAAATTCTTTTTTTTTCTTTTGAGAATCGTATATTCTTTAAATTCAGTAGAAAATAAGAGAAGAAAAGCGGAAACAGAAAAGAGAGAAAAAACTCAGTCGCGCCCAAGAAAGAACAGAGAGAAACGAGAGCAAACAGAGAGAAAAAAAACTCAGTCTCGCCATTTCCTCACATCAAGAACACTCTTTCTGGGAAGAAAGAAAAGAGAGAGAATTCGATCTGTAGAAAAATCTCACCCGCGCCATTTCCAATTCTTCAATTACTCTTCAAACTCTTCAACCATGGAAGGCATGTATTCTTTTTAATTTTTTTTTCTTTTGAGAATCGTATATTCTTTAAATTAAGTAGAAAATAGAAGAAGAAAAGCGGAAAAATAAAAGAGAGAAAAAACTCAGTCGCGCCCAAGAAAGAACAGAGAGAAACGAGAGCAAACAGAGAGAAAAAAAACTCAGTCTCGCCATTTCCTCACATCAAGAACACTCTTTCTGGGAAGAAAGAAAAGAGAGAGAATTCGATCTGCAGAAAAATCTCAGTCGCGCCATTTCCAATTCTTCAATTACTCTTCTAACTCTTCAACCATGGAAGGCATGTATTCTTTTTAAATTCTTTTTTTTCTTTTGCGAATCGTATATTCTTTAAATTCATTAGAGGCTATTCCTTCCGATTTTATTAGTTTTCAGATAATGCATTTTCTTTAGTAGTTGAGCTTTTACTTAGAATAAAAGGAAATAAAGATTGGTAGTAATAAAATTTGTAGTTGTTTTATTTACATGTTATAATTAAGATTATTGGCTGTCTATACAATGTTAGATATTTTTTCGTCATACCCGAGCTGTAACATTTTAAGACAGTGTGAATTCAATTTTGTGATGAATGTTAATTTTTTTTACTATGCCATGACAAAATCAACAATGGAAATGCAATTCGGGATATTATTGAGTACGAATATATAATATGAAAATTTAAATAGACACCTTTTAGGTCTTCTCTAACTCACTGGGGTGGGTGCCCTGGACAGTATGTGCCGATTCTAAGCCCAGAGATTGGGGCACATGTATTCTTTTTGAATTCTTTTTTTTTCGAGAATCGTATATTCTTTAAATTCAGTAGAGGAAGAAAGTGTATTATATATATAGAATCGTATTTTTTTTTAGATTGGGGCACATGCTATCGAGTTTGCTATAAAAAAATTTTGCCCCTCTGGCCTAGAATAATTATCTTGCTCCGCCACTGATTATATATTTAATTCTTCTTCTCAAAATCTAAATTTCTTTAATCTTTTTCATTGCATTTCATTTTAGATACCAACACCATCTTCAGAGCTGCTACAACGGGAATTCTGGATACTCTTGCGGGTAACCTTTTCCCTTCTATTTCATTTTTTAGGGGTTCTGATTATTTTTGTGCTTTAATTTAACGTCCAAGATTTTTCCTTTTTCTTTTAATACAGGATTGCAATTTGAAATTAAGGGTAGGACCAACAGGTGATTGGTCTAGTGGAAGGGACTAGTCACTACAAAGTAGCGGACTCAGGATCGAATCCCTGTTGGGAGAGGTACCCACTTAATGTGCCCGACCCGCCTCGAAAGGGATTAAACCCTTGGGAAACCAAAAAAAAAAAAAAAATTAAGGGTAGGGGAAAGTGGCATTACGAGAATTTCAAAAAAAGTTGTCAAACTCTTGTGTATGAAAGAGGCAGAACTCTGTTGCATATTGCTGCATTCTATGGCCATCATATAATATGTGGCTATTTCATACGCACACTCGAAGTTCCAGTTGATATTCCAACCCTATCAGGTAAGTTGATTTTCTTTCTTCTTATTGTGATTGTATTTGTCTTCTCCTCCTATTTCCTTCCCTTCACGATTATTTATTTATTTTTTTCAACTTGTTTTAATTACTTAAAGATGGCAGTAAGCCATTTAAAACAAAACATATGGAAATACAATTGAAACGTACAATCTATTACAAATTTTTGACAGGGAATGTTCATTTCTAAAATGCCTATGACATACTTAAGCCTGCATACGTATGTAATAAATTAATAGTATATTGATCATATTAAGTATTTTAATGTCCAAAAAGTTAATTAAGAAATTATATAAATGACTAAGAAGTTACTTTTTTTATGTGTTGTGCTAAATTATATTATTTCAGTAAAGTTGGCATTGAATTGTTTGAGTGAACAAACACAAAAGGGTGAAATAGACAGACCATATCATCATCCTTGACGATAGGACTTCATTCAATATAATAAATAGTTATTGATTATGATAGGATATTTATAGTAAATTCATTTCATTTTTAAGTGCCCTGTTCTTTTCTACCTCTGCCGCCGTTTCACGCGGCGGTTCCCCGTTTCTAATCGACGAAAAACCTCATAACCAAACTCTACAATTCCTAACAACCTTCCAATTCAACTAAAAGAAAAATTCTAACTTACACTATAATATCAACCTATAATTAACTAAAACATGAAAGAAGCACTTAATTATAGATTAATTCAACTCTACCTTAGAAGTTAGAACCCAAGAAGATTATAGTCGAAATCCTCTCTTTCTTTTCTTCTCCGAGACTTCTAAACTCTCTCAATTGTTATTTGTTTGCAAAAGGTTTACAGCATTAAGAATGAAGAATAAGTATTCCATAAAATAAGTCGGCTATGTTGAGGAGGTTAGCACGCCTCCTCCTTGGTCTCAGAATTAAAGAAGTAGTAGAAGATGGCTGGCTTGAGAGAAAACAATCCTAATTCTCAAATCATAATACTCTGTTTTGTTTTCATAAGTTATATCTAAAGGTAACTTACATCTAAGTCCTAGAAAGTTTGAGTTAAAACTTTTAACCCAAAAAAAAAAAACTTTACTATAACATACTCTTGGGCAGTACGTCATGGCCCGGCATTTTGCGGGGGCAAAATGGCGCAACACAGAGACCCGGGGGACAGGTGCGTGGCTCAGAAAGCTCGGGACGGGACATGCCGAGGACTTTGCGGGAACACGGAGCCAAGCGGGGACGAGGCTTCGTGCGTGCGGGACGCTGCTCGAGGGAGCACGGACGGGACAGGTGCGGCAGGCGCGCGCCATGGGCAGCCGGGTGCGCAGCCCAACCTTTCGAGCATGATATGGGACAACCGAGTGGCCGGGACGGCTCAACCCATGGGGCTGGTCCTTGGGGCGGATTTGCATGGGAATGGAGGTTGTGGGAGGCCTCCAGAAGAGTCTACGGTGTTCCGGATGGATCCGGAGGGTTCTACACATGGGTGGAACATTCCAGAGGGTTCTATAAGGTTCCGGAGGGATCCGGAATGTTCTACAAGGTTCCTGAATGGTCCGGAATGTTCTACAAGGTTCCAAAAGGGTCCGGAATGTTCTACAAGTTTCCGGAAGGGTCCGGAATATTCTAGAAGAATGAAGAAAGTTGTTAAAGTTAGTAGAACCTTATAGAAGGTTCTAGAAACATAGTTGTAGTACATGCTAGAACATTGTGGAATGTTCTAGATAATTGTAGAAACTTGTACATAGGACATTTATAGAATACTCTAGAAGTAGGGAACTTTCTAGATAGGGTAGGAAAGTAGTATAAATAAGTGGAGAGGGATTCATTTGTAACCATCTAAGTTAGAATCCAAGTTTGAGTGAATAGAATTCCAATTCTCTAAGTGCACTACTTTCTTACTTTCCCACCCACACTTCCTTAGCAAACTTACTTAGGGACAAGGGAGACTGACTTAGCCAATTCCAACGGAGGGGCGTAACATCGCCAGAGGCGTACGTTGCTAAGTGCCGCACGAAAAACATACGAGAAGTTTAAGTACGTGACAAGAAGCTCAATATAGAAAGGCAGCAGAATTGTATATTTTATTGTTTAATAATCATAATGGAATTGAATGATTATCTCAGGCGAAACTGCCCTCTTAATTTCTGCAAAGAAAAACAGACTGGCCACTGCAAGGTTACTTGTAGGATTAAATGCTGATATATCATCTTCTGATGAGAAGAGACTCACCTCGTTGCATTATGCAGCTATGCATGGTACGTTTGTCTTAATTCACGCCATTTCCAATTCTTCAATTACTCTTCAAACTCTTCAACCATGGAAGGCATGTATTCTTTTTAAATTCTTTTTTTCTTCTTTTGAGAATCGTATATTCTTTAAATTCAGTAGAAAATAAAAGAAGAAAATCGAAAAAAGAAAAGAGAGAAAAAATTCAGTCGCGCCAAGAAAGAACAGAGAGAAACGAGAGAAAACAGAGAGAAAAAACTCAGTCTCGCCATTTCCTCACATCAAGAACACTCTTTCTGGGAAGAAAGAAAAGAGAGAGAGAATTCGATCTGTAGAAAAATCTCACCACACCATTTCCAATTCTTCAATTACTCTTCAAACTCTTCAACCATGGACGGCATGTATTCTTTTTAATTTTTTTTCTTTTGAGAATCGTATATTCTTTAAATTCAGTAGAAAATAAATGAAGAAAAGAGAGAAAAAAACTCAGTCGCGCCAAGAAACAACAGAGATAAACGAGAGAAAACAGAGAGAAAAAACTCAGTCTCTCCCTTTCCTCACATCAAGAACACTCTTTCAGGGAAGAAAGAAAAGAGAGAGAATTCGATCTGTAGAAAAATCTCAGTCGCGCCATTTCCAATTCTTCAATTACTCTTCAAACTCTTCAACCATGGAAGGCATGTATTCTTTTTAAATTCTTTTTTCCTTTTTCTTTTGAGAATCGTATATTCTTTAAATTCATTAGAGGCTATTCCTTCCGATTTTATTAGTTTTCAGATAATGCATTTTCTTTAGTAGTTGGGCTTTTACTTAGAATAACAGGAAATAAAGATTGGTAGTAATAAAATTTGTAGTTGTTTTATTTACATGTTATAATTAAGATTATTGGCTGTCTATACAATGTTAGATATTTTTTCGTCATACCCGAGCTGTAACCTTTTAAGACAGTGTGTATTCAATCTTGTGATGAATGTTAATTTTTTTTACTATGCCATGACAAAACCAACAATGGAAATGCAATTCGGGATATTATTGAGTACGAATATATAAAAGAAAAATTTAAATAGACACCTTTTAGGTCTTCTCTAACTCACTGAGGTGGGTGCCCTGGACAGTATGTGCCGATTCTAAGCCCAGAGATTGGGGCACATGTATTCTTTTTGAATTCTTTTTTTTTTTTTGAGAATCGTATATTCTTTAAATTCAGTAGAGGAAGAAAGTGTATTATATATATAGAATCGTATTTTTTTTTTTGAGATTGGGGCACATGCTATCGAGTTTGCTATAAAAAAATTTTGCCCCTCTGGCCTAGAATAATTATCTAGCTCCGCCACTGATTATATATTTAATTCTTCTTCTCAAAATCTAAATTTCTTTAATCTTTTTCATTGCATTTCATTTTAGATACCAACACCTTCTTCAGATCTGCTACAACGGGAATTCTGGATACTCTTGCGAGTAACCTTTTCCCTTCTATTTCATTTTTTAGGGGTTCTGATTATTTTTGTACTTTAATTTAACGTCCAAGATTTTTCCTTTTTTCTTTTAATACAGGATTGCAATTTGAAATTAAGGGTAGGGGAAAGTGGCATTACGAGAATTTCAAAAAAAGTTGTCAAACTCTTGTGTATGAAAGAGGCAGAACTCCGTTGCATATTGCTGCATTCTATGGCCATCATATAATATGTGGCTATTTCATACGCACACTCGATGTTCCAGTTGATATTCCAACCCTATCAGGTAAGTTGATTTTCTTTCTTCTTATTGTGATTGTATTTGTCTTCTCCTCCTATTTCCTTCCCTTCACGATTATTTATTTATTTTTTTCAACTTGTTTTAATTACTTAAAGATGGCAGTAAGCCATTTAAAACAAAACATATGGAAATACAATTGAAACGTACAATCTATTGCAAATTTTTGACAGGGAATGTTCATTTCTAAAATGCCTATGACATACTTAAGCCTGCATACGTATGTAATAAATTAATAGTATATTGATCATATTAAGTATTTTAATGCCCAAAAAGTTAATTAAGAAATTATATAAATGACTAAGAAGTTACTTTTTTTATGTGTTGTGCTAAATTTTATTATTTCAGTAAAGTTGGCATTGAATTGTTTGAGTGAACAAACACAAAAGGGTGAAATAGACAGACCATATCAACATCCTTGACGATAGGACTTCATTCAATATAATAAATAGTTATTGATTATGATAGTATATTTATAGTAAATTCATTTCATTTTTAAGTGCCCTGTTCTTTTCTACCTCTGCCGCCGTTTCACGCGGCGGTTCCCCGTTTCTAATCGACGAAAAACCTCATAACCAAACTCTACAATTTCTAACAACCTCCCAATTCAACTAAAAGAAAAATTCTAACTCACACTATAATATCAACCTATAATTAACTAAAACATGAAACCTTCCAATTCAACTAAAAGAAAAATTCTAACTCACACTATAATATCAACCTATAATTAACTAAAACATGAAAGAAGCACTTAATTATAGATTAATTCAACTCTACCTTAGAAGTTAGAACCCAAGAAGATTATAGTCGAAATCCTCTCTTTCTTTTCTTCTCCGAGACTTCTAAACTCTCTCAATTGTTATTTGTTTGCAAAAGGTTTACAGCATTAAGAATGAAGAATAAGTATTCCATAAAGTAAGTCGGCTATGTTGAGGAGGTTAGCACGCCTCCTCCTTGGTCTCGGAATTAAAGAAGTAGTAGGAGATGGCTGGCTTGAGAGAGAACAATCCTAATTCTCAAATCATAATACTCTGTTTTGTTTTCATAAGTTATATCTATAGGTAACTTACATCTAAGTCCTAGAAAGTTTGAGTTAAAACTTTTAACCCAAAAAAAAAAAAAAACTTTACTATAACATACTCTTGGGCAGTATGTCACGGCCCGGCATTTTGCGGGGGCAAAATAGCGCAACACAGAGACCCGGGGGACAGGTGCGTGGCTCAGAGAGCTCGGGACGGGACATGCCGAGGACTTTGCGGGAACACGGAGCCAACCGGGGGCGAGGCTTCGTGCGTGCGGGACGCTACTCGAGGGAGCACGGACGGGACAGGCGCGGGAGGCGCGCGCCATGGGCAGCCGGGTGCGCAGCCCAACCTTTCGAGCATGATATGGGACAACCGAGTGGCCGGGACGGCTCAACCCATGGGGCTGGTCCTTGGGGCGGACTTGCATGGGAATGGAGGTTGTGGGAGGCCTCCAGAAGAGTCTACGGTGTTCCGGATGGATCCGGAGGGTTCTACACATGGGTGGAACATTCCAGAGGGTTCTATAAGGTTCCGGAGGGATCCAGAATGTTCTACAAGGTTCCTGAATGGTCTGGAATGTTCTACAAGGTTCCGGACGGGTCCGGAATATTCTAAAAGAATGAAGAAAGTTGTAAAAGGTAGTAGAACCTTATAGAAGGTTCTAGAAACATAGTTGTAGTACATGCTAGAACATTGTGGAATGTTCTAGATAATTATAGAAACTTGTACATAGGAGGACTTTTGTAGAATACTCTAGAAGTAGGGAACTTTCTAGATATGGTAGGAAAGTAGTATAAATAAGTGGAGAGGGATTCATTTGTAACCATCTAAGTTAGAATCCAAGTTTGAGTGAATAGAATTCCAATTCTCTAAGTGCACTACTTTCTTACTTTCCCACCCACACTTCCTTAGCAACCTTACTTAGGGACAAGGGAGGCAGACTTAGCCAATTCCAACGGAGGGGCGGAACATCGCCAGAGGCATACGTTGCTAAGTGCCGCACGAAAAACTTACGAGAAGTCTAAGTCCGTGACAAGTAGCTCATTATAGAAAGGTGGCAGAATTGTATATTTTATTGTTTAATAATTATAATGGAATTGAATGATTATCTTAGGCGAAACTGTCCTCTTAATTTCTGCAAAGAAAAACAGACTGGCTACTGCAAGGTTACTTGTAGGATTGAATGCTGATATATCATCTTCTGATGAGAAGAGACTCACCTCGTTGCATTATACAACTATGCATGGTACGTTTGTCATAATTCATTTTATTTAGCAATTTGTCTAAAAAAAATTCAATTTAAAAAAAAAGGTTTAATTGTAGGCAATATGGAACTCATGCATTTACTGCTAATGAAAGGTCCTGACATAGAGTCAGAGTCTGTTTACGGCACCCCTGCGGTGTATACAACTCCCTTAGGGCGATATGATGTTGTACGGTTTCTTATAGATAATGGTGCACAGGTAAAAACAAATATTCCTTTCCTTTTTGGGTTTTTAATTTTACTAAGGAATGCTCTAATTAATATCGTTTCTCATGTAGATACAAAATTTGAGCTTGGCTCATTACACATATGCACTCGCCAAAGGGAATGAAGCGGTTCAACAACACGATTACCTAAATGCGCAAGAGTGGTACACTGAGGCGTTTCATGTGTATCCGGCGAATGAAAGCATCTTGGATATGGCCATGGTTGACTTAGTTAGGAATGCACATGGCTGATTAATATGGAAGAGGATGCTAAACCTGTTGATATTTGTTTTCAGTACACTAGTGGCAATGTTTTTATGTCTATAATATGCTATATAAGTGTTAGATCTTCACCTTAAATTAATTGAGAGGGGTTACATTTTTGTTGGTGTAGACTGTAGACAATGGAGAGCACATTTGGATGGTTTGTTGCATTTTCTTATAGATTGTTTGACTACAGAAAAATATTTTTAGTCTCTCCCTTCCCTTCTTCCATTTGAGGTGGTTTTGTCTTTTTCAGAATTTTTTTTCTAATATGGTCTTTTAGGGTTTTTTGTACTTTACACCCTCGAAATATGAGAAATAGGCATTTTGCACCCTCGAAACTTTGATTTAGCCCTTTGCACCCTCGAAATATAAAAAATGCAGCACTTTGCACGCTTTTTTTATTTTCAAGCAAAAATTCAAGGGCAAAATAGGTAATTCTATTATAAATCTTTGGCACTTTACACCCTCAAAATAAAATTAGCACTTAACACTCCCTAATTAAGAAGAAATCAACAAGTTGCACCCCCGAAACACAATAAATGAACACTTTGCACCCCAAAACACAAAATTAACACTTAACACCATTAAATTAAAAAAAAAACTCAAACCCCTCGTTTTTTCCGGCAAAGATGACCATTAAGGTGAAAAAAATTTAAGGCAAAATAGGTAATAATTTATGGGTCTTTGATATTTTGAAGTAGATAATGAGTTTTCGAGAATCTTCGAGAAGTTTACTTGTACTTTATTTAATTATTTATGGTTATATTGTTGAAAAGAAATATGGAGAGAGTAATGAGTATTCGAGTATTTATAATTGTATTTTGCAAAAGTTAAGGAAAAAAAAAGAATTACCTATTTTGCCTTAAATTTTTTCACTCCAATAGTCAACTTTGACAAAAAAAAATGTGGGGTTTGAGTTTTTTTAATTTGAGGGTGTTAAGTGTTAATTTTGTATTTTGGGGTGCAAATTGCCCATTTATTGTGTTTCGGTGGTGGAAGTTGCTTATTTGTTCTTAATTAGAGGGTGTTAAGTGCTAATTCTATTTTGGGGGTATAAAGAGCGAAATTCTCAATTTTTTAGGGTGCAAAGTGTCAATACTATTGAATTACCTATTTTGCACTTGAATTTTTGCTTGAAAATAAAAGAGGGTGCAAAGTGCTACATTTTTCATATTTCGAGGGTGTAAATTGCTAAATCTAAGTTTCGGGGATGCAAAGTGCCTATTTTCCATGTTTCGGGGGTGCAAAGTGCAAAAAACCCGGTCTTTTATATAGAAGTTTTTTTCTTTTCAAAATGACTCAAACTGAGAAGTATTTCCCTAGATGTACCTTTTATGAAAAATATACATATTAATATAATATGATTATATTTCTTTATAAAAATTTAAAAGTGTAAGTTAAAAAATACAATAAACTAAGAAATTCATAAATTTTAAAATATGGTTATGTATAAAAGTCTAATATTCAAAGTCAAACCTACATATTATATCGATTTGACTCTTTATCCTAAAAATAATATTGAAAAGAAATATTTTATAGAACAATTGAGTATTAATTTTCATTCATAATGTGTAAAATATTTATTTGAGTTAATTATATAATTTATAAATAAATTCCTACATATTTCTATAATTTATAAATTTTAAAATGATGTAGCTCAAATGGTAAGGAAGTTATGTTTCACCCTAGAGGTTAGGTGTTCAAATCCCACATTTTACAAGAATTTTTAGTTTATTTTTAACATTAAAAAAAATTCAAAATTAAAAAAAAAATAAGAAAATTCAGAACAGGGTTGGACCGGTCCATATCGGTTCACTAGTTCGCCGGTTTTGGACCGATTCAACCCGGTTCAAACTGATATTTGGAGTCAGTGGTTGTAAGGGATAAACCGGACCGGCCCAACCTTCGGTTCGCGGTCGGACCGGCCGGTCCGATCCGGTTTTAATAACATTGGTGGTAACATATTTTGGTAGGCTTTATTTGCCCAATTCATAGGTATAAATAATTCAATAGCAGGCTGCTCTAATCTCTTGCTTACTATCCAATTAATCTGAAAAGATAAGTTTGCCATCAATCGCCATACCATAATCCTTTGTAAAAAATCAGAAATGACTACTGCCGAGAGGATCAATTTCATAAAATCCATACGTTAAGATTGCCAACTGAAACGTAGTTAAGATACAACATAGTTTTGCAATGCATATAAAAACTAGAATTAAGAAGAATTCATGTAAGTAAATCTACTTCTGAGGACACTATATAAGTCCATACAATCAAACGAAGCTAGCCTTGTGCACAAAATATATATCACAATATAATAAATAGAATAATATAGATCTGGAAATCATCATGAAAGTTTCAAGCTTTTCAGAGCGGAAGTTAGAAGAGGAAAGCTTGGTTGGAGATTGCTGCGTATAGCCTTTTTCCAACACCAGTGTTGAGAGAGTTTACAATTCTCCGGGCTCTCCTTATCCTTCTTGTTGCATCCTTTTTTCAGCTGCCCAAAGCTAGGAACACACTGCAAAGGGACACACTTTCTTTAGATATTTTTGTTAATAAACAAGAATTAGATACCATATAACAAACCAACCAGGCATATGCCAAAAATAGCTCTCGTATTCTTGCCACCAGTTAAGTCTATGGTAGCCGCATAGTATTTCTTTGCTGCATGATGATTTCCAAGTCCTCCGAGTGTGTGTAGTCTCTGGAAGAGGTGGTACAATGGTATAGTTGGTTGAGCTAAGATTAGGTCCTCATAGCAGTAGGATGCCTGCTTATACCTAATCATAAAAAGTAAAGAATCTCTAGAGAAAACATGTATTCTTTGACTTACATACATGACTATATTGGTTAAGTGTTCACATAATTCTTTTTTCTAGCAAGATCTTTGTTTCTATGTATGAAACAAATAGAATTATAAGCCATTCAAAATGGACAAGACATTGACGATTTAGGACTTATCCATAATGGCATATCGTTTGGTATGGAAACATGCTAGAATTATAAGCCACTCAAAATAGCCAAGACATTATAAGCTATGAAACATGCTAGAATGTCACTCGGTGACATCCGTTGCTTCTGCTCAGATAATAAATGAGACTCGATAAATTAACTCATAAGAATAACAAGCCAATGAAGCCAAATACGTTGAGACCATATTAAACAAGCAAGAGTACGAACATGGATAATCCATTAATTACCAAACACTTGGTGGGTATAACGATAAAAAGCTCCTAGAATTCTATGTCACATAGTCTAATCTATGACCAAATAGCTAAATCAATTGATGACTCATGCTAGTGATTTACTATCCTGGGATTCGAATATATTCACATGTATCTTTCGAGTTGCATATGAACGATTTTGGTTACTTGTGATTTTGGTTCGAGTTCCAAGAATAACGATTTTTATGATCAATATTTACAAGAGCTTCAAGAACAGGAAGATCCAGCTGAGGTCGAATTTCATAACCAAATTGAAACGGGGAAGCGATTAATTGATGAACATGCACTCGAATTTTACAAGAACAACCTGTACACGGTGGCTCTGTTCCTGGGCGTTTGTATAAACCTCGGGACAGAAAAGCTAAGTACTTAGACCTCATGAAAGATTACTTCGTCGAGAGGCCGGTTTATACAGATCAAGACTTCCGACATCGGTTCCGGATGAAGCGTCCCCTATTCTATCCGGTGCTTGCTGAGTGTGAGCGAGAAAATCCATATTTTCGGAAAAAGAATGATAGTTGTGGACGAGCGGGTTTGAACCTCTTGCCAAAGCTACTTGTGCTATACGCATGTTGGCTTATGCAACCCCAGCTGGCTGCATGGATGATAAATTCGGTATCGGCGAGACGACAACAGTCGAGACAATGCGCGAGTTTTGAAAAACTATTTTGCGGGTACACAAAGAAAATTACCTTCGTGAACCGAATGGTGACGATCTTGAGAGCCTTCTTCGCAAAGCGGAACGACGTGGTTTTCCAGGAATGATCGGGTCATTAGATTATATGCATTGGACGTGGAAAACCAACTGCATGGCAAGGGAGCTTTTCCGGTAGAACCCGAAAACCCACAATCGTTCTGGAAGCAGTGGCGTCGTTCGACACTTGGATATGACATGCCTTCTTTGCCGTACCCGGGGCCCAAAATGATATCACCGTCCTTGGTCGTTCACCCTTGTTCGACAATCTTGCTCAAGGAATTGCTCCAAAAGTTCATTACAAGGTAAATGATAGGGATCACTACATGACCTATCATCTCGCCGATGGGATATATCCAAAATGGGGGACGTTAATCCAAGCCATTAGACAACCGCGGGGGAACAAAGAGGCTCTATTAACTAAGCTACAAGAATCATACCGAAAGGATGTTGAACGAGCCTTTGAAATTCTTCAAAGTCGTTTTGCCATTGTAAAGCAACCGGGAAGGGGTTGGCATCCAGAGGACCTACGTGACTTATGTTGACGTGTATCATACTTCACAATATGATCGTGGAGGACGAAAGAGATGAATACAATGATTCTGACTCGGATGACGAGGACACAGACATAACCAGATCTCGCAGGGCCCGTGCTAATATGTATCATGGACCTGCTAGAGATTATCAACCAAGAACAAGTAAAGATATATTCCTCGAAGATTATATGATGCATCGTCACACAATACGATCATTAGAAGTCAATAAACAACTTCAAAAGGACTTAGTCGCTCATACGTGGGCCTTTCATCGTGGTCGTAATTAAATTATCGGAATGTTTTTTTAAGTTCTTATAAGTTAGTATCTACTTAATATGTAATTTTATTTATCTATATAAGTTGTTATATGTATCAACGTACGTGTACCCGTATTTGGCGTAATTTAATGCAAAATTGTATTTCTACATTTTGTCTCAATTGTACATTTAACATTAATGCTATATTAGAGTTTAAATAAAATTAAAATATTTCAAATCAAATTTTAAATGTGGCTAAATAAATTATTATTTTGTAGACAAATATATAATTTCAAAATTAATAATGGATAAGAATTTTATTATACGATAATGTTGCTTAATTTTACTTTCATAGGCAAATTTGTATATCTAATAATGTTACATCTTTAATTTAAAATAAATTGTTATTAAACCTACAACAACTTTTATAATTAAATGTAACTTTTATTTTTAGTTAATTAAAATAAACAAGGTATTGTTAAATTCGTAGTTAATTTTTTTTTAATTTTTGAACTTTTTTTATTAATAATTTATTTATTAATTTAATAAAAAAATAAATGAAATGCACCAGGTGGCGCCAAGTGGCACCACCTGGTGCGATGTGGGAAGGACGCGCTAACCAGTGCGTCCCAAGTGAAGGGCGGTGAGCTGGGCTTTCAATAGCCCAGCCCACCGCCCTAGGCGGTCCAAATTGATGCCCCTGGATGGTTGGAGACCATCCAGGGCGGTCCATGGGCTATCTCCACCCACCCTCTGGATGGGTTGGAGATGGCCTTACATAATAAATATGATTTGACATAAAGTCTTACAGTGCAAGTGTGTGCAAATACTCTCAAACCTCACATAAAAGAAGTAAAAAGAATGTTTGTGCAAGTGTGCTACTCTTTCTATAGAAATCCTAGCAATGCTCATAAACATATACCACAAGGAGAAAATAGAAAGAAATTGAGAGGAAGAAAACATTACCAAAGATATTTTTTACTCCTATATTGCTGGAATATATATACATCTGAGGATGCTTATATAAAATAGAAGAAATTTGAAAGCATGTCTAGAGTTTACAGATTAATAGTTTTATATATCTTATGTAATAAGTGCTGCACTCACATTATTATTACTACTATTACTTTATATGTTTGTACTTTTATTTTCTTCTAACGTTTTCCTTGTTTGCTTGCAATGCTTTTACCTAACGACTGCGTTTGTGGATGGGAAAAACAAGTGGGTATGATATACTGAAAATGGAGGTTGTTTTCAGTAAAATGGGTGAAGGTTTATTTTTTTTTTATTTTTTTATTTTTTTTTATTTTTTATATCAAGCTATACCATTGTTTTTATGTAGTTCTGCCTATTTTGTTGTTTGTTAAGGGATATTCTTCTTTGTATGCGCCTTTAGTCAGAAGGGATTTCGTAAAGAGTCATCCTATCCTTTGGGCATTTGGGTCGTAAAAAATAGGTAATCTACGTATGTGATTTAGTATCAGACTGGAGCATCAAAACACTGAAATGGAAGAACATCAACGATTCAACTAATTAGCAACTAAAGAGGTATGGCTTTGGAACAATTACAACAATATATAATCCTGAGTCATTTACTAATGCAAGTAATAAGATTATCCAATCTTTAAAAAGTTCAAAGTTTATTCTATTAAGAAGCATTTCTTTAATTTATATTCTCACTTGGGTGAAAGTTCAACAATGTTATATTGTAAATGCTAGAAAAAGAAAGAAGTATATGATTGTAATTTATTTTGCAAATAAAATGATCATGTGATGTCATGGGAGTCTAGTGCATTCGATATTGGCTTATATATGCTCTTCAATGGATTGTGCAGGTAAATTGGAAACCAATTCCGAACTTGAACACTTTTCTGCATTTTATAATAAAAACTATGTTTAGTAGGTAGGAATAAATTATTCTCGCACTTGTTTTGGGTTTCCGACTTTTACAATTTACAACATGTATATACGGAAATTATAAAAGCAACAAAGACAGTAACATTAACACTTAAATTATGGGCAAACACCGCTCCTTGCATGGTCATGCCTATCTAGTATATATATAAATTATTATATTCTAGCATCAATATGTTTGTACTTAAGTAAATAAATTAATTTACAGATTTAATACAATATAAGCTATAAACACTCTAAATAAATAAAAAAATCTTTTAGATATCATTTTGTTACCAAAATTGATAAAATTTCATTTAGTATTTTGTTACTAAAATTTAAGTTTTTTATAGTGTACAATAAAATTTTAATAGGAACAATATATTATAAGTTTGCAACATAAAGTATATAAATGTGTTTGAATTGTGTAAAAGAATATTAGTTATAAGGATGAAAAAGAAACAATGAAAAAGAAAAGGGTGAAATACAGTTTCCCCCCTTAAATTATTGGGGTGGTATCAGTTACCCCTTAAAGTATCAATTGTAACACTTACCCCCCTCTGCTATATTTTTGTAGTTTTTACTCCAAAAATACCCCCGCCCCTTTCATAAATAAAAATATCTTTATTAATTTATAAAAATAAAATTATCTCTTTATTAATTATGAATCCATTCATCCACCAAATAACATTATGTTTTAATTTCTTAATTTTATTTACCATACTTTTTTCAATCTCAAATTTGTTCTTCATTTTCATCTCATTTTTTATAACTAAAAGAAGCAAAATAAATGAAGAAATTTAAATTTGATATTGTTTGGTAAAAGGATTTATTCATAATTAATAAAAAAAAATTGATGAAGAAATGAAAAAAAATAATAATAATATTGCTTGGTGTCAACCGTGACTTTTGTGAAAAGAATTCGAAGGAGAATTTATCGATATTTTTAATAATAATTCGTACCGAAAATAAATGAGATTATTATCACCAAATAATTAAAAGCATAGAAAAATATAAAGAAAAAATTGAGATAGAAATATGAAAAATTGAAACATAAAATCAAGAAAAAAAATGAGACGAAAATAAAGAAAAAATTTGATAACATAAAATCGAAGGAAATCGAAAAATGAAGAAATTGAAATATAATATTATTTGGTTGATAGATGAATTCATAATTAACATAAATATTTTTTGATAAATTAATAAAGAAATAATGTTTTTGTTTCAAAAGGGACGGGTATTTTTGGAATAAAATGTTTAATACTATAACATAGGGGGTTGATACTTTAGGGGGGTAACAGATGTCAACCCCATACTTTAAGGGGAGAAAGTGTATTTCACCCAAAAGAAAATAAAAGAAGAAAAAGAGAAGAAAATAAAGAGAGAGAAAATTCTGTAGAAAAATCCAATGTTATTAAAACCGGACCGGACCGGCCGGTCCGACCGGTTCGACCGCGAACCAGAGGTTGGTCCAGTCCGGTTTACCCCCTAAAACCACTTATTCCAAAAACCAATTTAAACCGAGTTGAACCGGTCCAAAACCACCAAACCAGTGAACCGGTATGGACCGGTTCAACTCGGTTCTGAATTTCTTTTTTTTTTTTTAATTTTTTTAATGTTAAAAATAAACTAAAAATTCTTGTAAAAGGTGAGATTTGAACACATTATGAATGAAAATTAATACTCAAATAATAATTTTTTATTAAAATTTGTTCTATAAAATATTTCTTTTCAATATTATTTTGGGATTGTCTACGGTTCCTCGAGGTCATTCTTTGAGGAATCGTTTCATCCAATAAAATTCTGACACATGCTCATATGTACAACACTCCAAATTTAGAATACTTAATTTACAAATACTTTCTTACCCTTTTTAATAGTTTTAGTTTAACAAATTAAATATTAATTCCTTCAGCTATTCAAAATTCTTCCCAAAACTCTTCTTATCTTCATCGATGCAGCTTGGTACAATTACATCAACCTGAAGACTTGTAGTTCAATTAACGTTAATGGGATGATATCCGATTATCTGTGAAACAAAAAAGAAAGAAAAAATTATTAGCTAAGCTAGACAGCAAATTGACACTTCTGTGAACTTATGGGTGCTGAATATAACTCGTATCACCGAGCTTTGATAGCTTATAGGCTTCACAAAATACTCCATTATTCAATTCATTTAGATTAGATGCTTACTAATAGAGCTTCAAACGAGTCATTCATATCAAGAAATCACTAAAAAAAATGCGTCTAAACATTGCACACGGGAGAAACCTTAGAATTTGGATCGAGAGAGGAGATCGAAGAAGGATGTAAATCTTTCACATTGAAGGTACCGAAGACGGGAGAAACCTTAGAATTTGAGTTTGCATTTTAGATGATTGGTTTTGCTAGTAGTAATTAAGTTTGTAATTAGGGAAAAAACAGTGTTTGTTGGCCTTTTCAATTCAGTTACATTAATGATCATTTTGTAATTTGATTTGATTTACTTCTAGTAAAATCAACTGATCTTTTTCCAATGGTAATTTAGAGCTTTTGACACCGCGTTTTTGTAGATATTATTTATTCATTCTCCTTTTCTTGTTTTCTTGCTCCAAATAATTACGCTATGTTTGGTTACTGAAAATGTTATTCCACAAAATGTTTTTCTACAAAATGTTCATTTTCATTTTCGTCATCATTTTACGCACTAAATTTAGTTAAAAAACTATCAAACATTTACACAATTTTTTTTACGATATTATACTTACTTTTGTTGTTCCATCCATAATTTTCTCAACTTAAAAGAGTGTTTTTGGACGTATTTTAACTTAAATTCTGTTATTTTTTAAGATGATTTAATATAATTCTTGCAAAAATAAACCATAAAATGTGCAAAATATGGTAAAAGGAGTCCTGCAGTCTCCCAATGAATACACGGTCACATATAAATAGTGTTCAGATAGCCAGCAAGTAAAAAAGCATTTTTCACTTAGACTTTCATATTTCTTGCATCTCAAGAATCAATCAGTAGTAGAAAATTATTCAACACATCAATTTAGCTGATAATCCTATATTTCATCGCTAATCTTTACCTTCCCAGAGCAACAACCCTTTTTCTCGCGTCCCTCCTTTACCATAACCTTTTCCCCACAACATCAAGAACACTCTTCAAACTTCAACCATGGCAGAAGGCCTGTATTCTTTAATTCTTCTTCTCAAATATAAATTTCTTAGATACATTTTAATAAAATAAATCAAGAAGTATACTCTTTAATATTTTTTTTTTTTGAGATAGTATACTCTTTAAATTCAATAATGGAAGAAAGTCAGTGTATTATATATTTAATTCTTCTTCTCAAAATCTAAATTTCTTTAATCTTTTTCATTGCATTTCATTTTAGAATCCATCATCATCTTCAAAGCTGCTACAACCGGAACTGTGGATATTCTTGCGGAAAACATTTTTCCCTTCTATTTCATTTTTTAGGGGTTCTCATTATTTTTGTACTTTAATTTTACGTCCAAGATTTTTTTTTAAATACATGGCTGCAATTTGAAAATAGGGCTAGGGGGTAGTGGCATTATGATAATTTCAAAGAAAGATGTCGAACTCTTGTAGATGGAAGAGGTAGAACTCCATTACATGTTGCTGCATTTTATGTCCATCATAGAATATACGGCTATTTCATACGCACAATCGAAGTTCCACTTGATATTCAAACTCTATCGGGTAAGTTGATTTTCTCACTGAAAAATCGCAGTTGCGAATTGCGATTTTTCAATTAGCAATTGCGATTCTTCAGTTTAATAACACACTGATAAAAAGGAGTGGGAACTAATAAACAAGAATCATGATGATGTTGTCACACAAACAAAGTTCAAAAGAAAATTAAACTTTTGGAGATGGTAACAAATTGAAATGACTATGCCTATTTATACTACTAGAAATACAATGGATGGCTAGGATTATTCTACTCTAAGAGTGTACATAATTCCTCTAGGGCATTCTAGGCTACTAGAATGTTCTATGGAGTTCCCAGGCTACTAGAATGTTCTATGGAGTTCCCATTACATTTTAAGCACTATCTACAAGCTTCTACATATGTCTACAATTAGGGCAGAAAATCAAATCGAGCTACTCGATACTCGACTCAAGCTCGGTTTGTCATACTAATCAAACACGCTCGAACATTATTTTTCGTTCGAGAACTTATGAAGCTCGGCTTGAGCTTATTAAAGATATATCACCCACATGAGATTGCTCCTCTAAGAATGCCAGCTCACCAAATATTGTCACGTGACATAAGGATAAGCTCAACAGTTGTAATCAGGAAATATCCTTTTTGTGTCCTTTTGTTTTATATAAACATATCACACATTCATTGTAAAGATACAACACAGAAATATATGAAAACAACTTTTTCTCTCTGTCCTATTGTTAATATGGTAATCAGAGCCAACAAGGACTAAACGTCCTCTTGCTCCTTCTTTCTCCGGCCAAAACCATGGCCGATGCTAATCCACCACCCACCGGAAATACAACTGATGCAACCAACGTGGCATCTTCTCCTCCTCCCATCCAACCTCCCTCTTCTACTATCTCTTCTCTTCCTACACCTCCAATCTCGTTTCCCTCATCTTCCAGCCTTATTACCATAAAGCTTACTGATGATAACTTCATGCTTTGGCGAGCACAACTCGTCCCCTATCTTAAGGGTCAGAACTTATATCGATTTGTTGATGGTTCTTACCCTGCCCCCCCAGGTGTTTGATACTTTGTCTGACCCAAGTCCTGAATTTCTCCAATGGCTACAACAAGATCAAGCCATTCTCAGCATCCTAATATCATCTCTTTCAGAGTCGGTTATGGCTCATGTTGTTGGTGCCTCTACTTCCCAAGAAGTTTGGGACTCTTCATTCCTTTTTTGCTGCCACTTCCCAAGCTCGTGTTATACAGCTCCTTTATCAGTTTGCCTCACTAAAGAAAGGCTCAGATACTATAGCCAAATACTATCGACGAGCTAAGACGATTGTGGACTCATTGTCTGTGGCCGGAAAAGTAGTCACCTCGGCTGAGTTTATTGCTCATCTTCTATCTGGTCTTGATCATCCAGATTATTACACTATGGCAATATCCATCACCACCCGTGCCGATTCTCTCTCTCCGGCTCAGGTTTACAGCTATCTTCTAAACCATGAGGCTCGTCTCCATCATCAAACAACAAATCTTACATCTAGCCCCGAATTCTCTGTCAACAACACTAAAAAACAGCCCACTAATTCTCAGTTTCGTGGTCGTGCCTCTCGTGGCAGGGGACCATATCGTGGCAGAGGTAATCGCGGTCAATCTAGGGGTCGTTTCGCTCAAAATCCGTCCTCATACTTCACTCCTAACCGTCCAACATGTCAGGTTTGTAACACATCAGGCCACACCGCTACTTCGTGTTACCATCGATTTGACTACAATTATCAACCTCCTCCTCCTTCCTCCATCACTGCCAACTACACCGATTGCTCATCTCGCAGCGACCAAAATTGGTATCCCGACACCGCGGCAACTCATCACTTTAACCATGATTTCTCGAATCTGTCCATCAACCCTTCAGAATACAGTGGCCAAGATCATGTCCGTATAGGTGACGGATCGTCTCTCCCGATTCAAAATGTTGGAGGTTCCACCATTAACTCGCCTTTAGGCAAACTCTTATTATCTAAACTATATCATGTGCCTTCAATTTCGAAAAATCTTATGTCAGTCTTGCAATTTTGTGTAGATAATAATTTATTCTTTGAATTTCATGCTACTCATTTTTGTGTGAAGGATTCCAAAACCATGATACTTCTTCTTCAAGGCCCTACTAAAGATGGTCTCTATGTATTACCTCCCACCCATCCACTTCCTCAAGCGCTGATTCATGAACGCGCATCCATCTCCCAGTGGCATCTTCGACTTGGCCATCCCTCTATGGATCTTGTCCACCGGATCGTCTCCAAAGTCTCTCTTCCAATAAAAAGTTCCACCACCTCTGGATTATGCTCAGCTTGCTGCCAAGCAAAGGCTCACTCTCTACCATACTATTCCACAAATCACACATCGTCCGCTCCCCTTGAACTTGTGTTTGCTGATGTTTGGGGTCCGGCACCTATGCTTTCCCGTGGTGGTTTTCGATATTATCTCTTTTGTTGATGTGTTTAGTAGATATACATGGATGTTTCCTTTAAAGTGTAAAAGTGATGTTGTTAATGTCTTTTTATCATTTAAAAGACATGTTGAGACTATTAAATTTTAAAATCCGTTCCTTGCAATCGGATTGGGGTGGTGAATTTCGGTCATTACGAAAAAATTTGGAACAATTTGGTATATCTCATCGCACTTCTTGCCCACATGCTCATTCACAAAATGGTCTCGTTGAGAGAAAACATAGGCACATAGTTGAAACGGGACTTGCTTTACTTCCCACTCGTCTCTTCCACATCGGTATTGGTCGGATACTTTTAACACTGTCGTCTATCTCATCAACAAATTACCCACACCAACTCTGAACCATAAGTCCCCACATGAAATTCTATTCAAAAAGACTCCAAATTACTTGTTTCTAAAAACTTTCGGCTGCCTATGTTGGCCCAACCTACGCCCATTTAACAAACATAAATTGAATTTCCGCTCACTTCCTTGTGTATTTTTGGGCTACAGTTCTTCACATCATGGTTATCTATGTTTTCATATGAATACGGGACGAATGTATATTTCAAGGGATGTATTATTTGATGAAAATAATTTTCCTTTCTCTAAATCCAATGTCAAAATTAATGAACTACCCGGCCTTCTTCCAACACCTCAAAATACTGCCACCCTCCCATTTTTCAGTCCATAAAACTCTAGGCCCAACATTCCCACTCCAGCCTAAAGATTATCTCCTAACTCAACTCCTATTATTTCCATTAACCCAAACCATACACCAAATATTCCAACTACATCAGCCCATACACTTGATTCAAGCCCAATAACTTCAATTAATAATGACCCAGTACCATACTCACCCACCCTACAACATAATTCAGATCGCTCAACAACTTCTCCCCCTCCTCAAATTCATCGTGAAAGTCCTTCACCCACCCACACCACTGCCGCTCCCATCCATCCTATGACCACTCGATCTCGAGCTAACAACCCACGTCCTCTCCTTCGTACAGACGACGCAATTCCTTGGCCACCACCTAAAGCACTCACGGTCAGCACTTCCATCCCGGAAGATCCCTCAACCGTAGCTCAAGCATCAAAACGGAATGGAGGTTTGCAATGCAACATGAATTCAACGCCTTAATGACCACCCGCACCTGGACCTTGGTTCCTCCTTCTTCCAATCAAAATCTTGTGGGATGTCGATGGATCTTTCGAACCAAATATCGACCAGATGGCTCAATTGAACGAAGGAAAGCCCGATTAGTTGCCAAATGATTCAATCAACTTCATGGTCTGGATTATACAGAAACTTTCAGTCCAGTTATAAAACCCACTTCCATACGGTTAGTATTATCCATTGCAATTTCTTTAGGTTGGAATATTTCTCAATTAGATGTTCAAAATGCATTTTTACATGGTACTCTAAATGAAGTTGTTTATATGGTTCAGCCTCCGGGTTTTGAACATCCTGATTATCCTAATTATGTTTGCAAGCTTAATCCTGCACTATACGGTCTCAAACAGGCTCCCCGTGCTTGGTATGCACGCCTTAGTTCTCGGTTGTTCGAATTGGGTTTTGTGGTTTCAAAATCAGACTCCTCTCTATTCATTTATAATCATAAATCTGTGACCTTGTACCTACTAGTTTATGTGGATGATATTGTATTCACTGGGTCTTGCTCCAAAACCATGGCTGCAATTATTAAAACTCTCCGCACAGATTTTCCCGTCAAGAATTTGGGTGGTATTCACTATTTTTTGGGACTTGAATGTCATCGGGACTCTTCGGGCCTTCTTCTATGTCAGCGGAAATATGTATTGGATTTACTCAAACAGGCTAATATGCTCAATTGCAAGCCGGTTAACAGCCATATGGCTCCATCTACTCGACTTTCTGCCTATGACTCTACTTCCTTTGAAAATCCGACTTTGTACCGAAGCATAGTAGGCAGCCTACAATATCTTCTATTTACTCGACCCGATCTTGCCTTCACAGTTAACCGCGTTTGCCAATTTATGCATGCACCGTGTATATCACATTGGCAAAGTGTCAAACGGATCTTGCGGTACCTCAAACATACATTGGACTATGGTCTACTTCTTCGTCCCACACCTCGTCTAACTCTTGCTGCCTTCTCAGACGCTGATTAGGCAAGCTCACCCGATGATAGAAAATCCACAGGAGGATATTGTATCTTCTTTGGTAAAAAATCTGATCTCGTGGAGTTCTAAAAAGCAGCGTACAATAGCTCGTTCGAGCACGGAAGCTGAATACAAATCTTTAGCTCATGCTACGTGTGAATTGATTTGGGTGCAATCTCTCCTTACCGAGTTAGGAATCCCTTTGCACACTCCACCTGTGTTGTTTTGCGACAATCTTGGTGCGACATATTTGTCCAAAAATCCCATTCAACACACACGTACGAAGCATGTTGACATAGAATTCCATTTTGTACGAGAACGGATTCAAGCTAAAGCCCTTCAAGTCTCCTTTGTATCAAGTAAAGACCAATTGGCTGACATATTAATGAAACCTCTCTCAACTCCCAGATTTTCAGCACTTAGAACGAGCCTCACTGTTCTTCCAGGACGTTTCGGCTTGCCGGGGCATATTAAAGATATATCACCCACATGAGATTGATCCTCTAAGAATGCCAGTTCACCAAATATTGTCACGTGACATAAGGATAAGCTCAACAGTTGTAATCAGGAAATATCATCTTTGTGTCCTTTTGTTTTATATAAACATATCACACATTCATTGTAAAGATACAACACAAAAATATATGAAAACAACTTTTTCTCTCTGTCCTATTGTTAATAGAGCTCAACTAGATAAGCTAAAAATTTTAAAAATACATGTAAAATATCAAGCTACTAGATACTCAGCTCGAGCTCGTTCGATAAAAGAAACAAGGAAAAGCACTAAAGTTATTGAAACTATCGACTCGGACCAGATTTAGGCCCAATCCAACACCCGGACCGAGTTCGGGTCAACCTTATCGAAACTTAAGCAAAGCACAAGGATCAGGAATACAAAAAGCACCTCACGATCTATTCTTCACGAGAAAGGATAAAGACCCGACCAATCGCGAGGTCCCAAAGAACTTTAGCAATCCCTTACTAACTCTGCGCAACAAGCGACATTTGAGTCCGAGATATAGAATTCACTTAAGATTCTACTCCATCGTATTTGGAGAAATAGTGACTCTAATTAAGGAAAAGTTACCATGCATGCATACTCAAATATCCCACGATCACGGGAGATCTCTGTTAGTCAAATAAGTTATGATCATCAAACAATTATTTGATCGAACCGTTTTCTTGGTTTTGATTTCAATAGGCCAAGCACTTATCATATTAAACATGTTGGAAGAACAAGACCCATTTGTTAAGAGGTAAAGCCTTGAAGAAATGTCAAGAAGAAAGGCTTAAGTCGAAGAATGAATTGAGGACCCATACACCACTGGAAGGGCTCAACTCTCGGCACAAGAAAGTTGAGATCATAGGTTCAATTTATCTCAACTTATTAACAGAAAATATCTTCGGCCCAAACTATTTCCTAAAATCTAAATTCATTTTGGCACAAAGTCTTTTAATAAAATGATCCTTCTTTTAATCATATAATGGTACTTAATCAAAATCAGCCCATCCATTCCTTTGAAATATATTTAAAGTGATTCCCACTATTTTTGGCCGAATATTGCATGTGTCTTATTCTTGCTTAGAATTGTACACATCCTTTGAAAAGCAAAGATCTCTCCTTTCTTTTTCAATCGGCCATATTTAAAGTCAACCTTAATTTTAAATTCTTTCCTAAATCCTCTTGGCTGAAAATCTTTCCATTTTAATTGATCTTGTGCAAATCTCCCAAATCTTTTTGTAAGGAATCATCTTCTTTAACTTAGCATTGAAACATGGTCTCATTCATCAATCATATATTTGTCACGTCTATTTAAAATTGGTTGAATATATATTTTAAAAATCAAACTAAGCTACTAGATACTTGACTCGAGTTTATTCGATTAAAAATCGTTTGAGCTTAGTTCATCACTCTAATCAAACAAGCTTGAACATCATTTTTCGTTCGATAACTTTTGAAGCTTGGCTCGAGCTCGACTCGATAAAGCTGAAAAGTGAAAAAATACATGTAAAATACCAAGCAACTCGATACTCAGCTCGAGTTCAATTGATAGAAGCTCGTTTGACCTTGACCTGATTTAAAATCAAATCAAGCTCAAACAAAAAACTCCAAACTCGATAAAAATCAAATCAAGCTTGAACAGTGTGTCGTTCAACACTACTCGACTCGATTACACCCTTAATTTTACTTGTGACAAAATCATCCTTGTTTTGAAAGAAGATTTTCTTTGCCCATTTTACATATTGCTAGCTCACCTATAAATAAAGCTTCATTTTGATCTATTAAAAACAGAACTTTCAAGAAAAAAATTGAGCTATCCTTTGAAAAATTATTCTTGCGTTTTTAGCCTTCAAAAGGGTCCAAGAGCTCGCCGCTCTTGGACAATTCTTCCCAAATTGCCGTCAAAAGGGTCCAAGAGCTCGCCGCTCACCTTTCACAAGGTCCCTTTTCGTCATCACTATATTTTTTATATTTTCTTTTCTGGTTTTTGGTGTTTTGCGTTATGGCTTGGTGGTTGATAATTTGGACAATTTTTTATATTTTCTTTCAGCTTTTCATTGAAGAAATATGCCGTGATATTTACGAGTCGGACTCTACATGGAAAATCATATTGCTGAGGTACTTCAATCAACCCAGTTGGAGCACATTCCAGCGGTTACATTGGTGAGGATCCTCGTGGATGCCATTTGTTCAACAAGTAGCTGTTGGAAGGCGACCTGCACTTACAGTTTTCGGAACTGACTATGGAACTAAGGACGCTCTTTCTAGCCTGCGGGCCTCTCAAATTTTCCCAGACATGCGGGAGGGTGATCCAACGGTTAAAAACATTCTTTTTTAATCCCAGCCATTAATTGTGTAACTATAAAAAGCTTGCATCTGGTTACATTAATTGTTGAATGTCAAAATTACCCTCCCTTTGATTTGGGTTGCAGAAAAAAGCAAATAAACTTCCTATTGGGCCTATATGTATTGGGTCATTACAGTTTTCTATTGGATCAATTAAATAAATTTCAATGTTAATAATATCGTATCTTCTTTGATTGAATTGGTCCTATTTATTATATATTGTTTTAGTGTTTCAAATTATTTTATAGATTTTCTTTTTAAATATTGCTATTCAATATATTAAGTAGAGTTTTAATAGAATGGATCTCGGTTCGATTTGATTCGAATTTTTTTTTTATTTTTTGTTCAATTAGAGAAAATAATTAAAAATTTATATGTAGACATAATATTTTAGGTAATTTATTTATAGATCCATTAATAGGCTCTAATTATCAAGAACCCGCTATATTTTCAAAAATTATAAAAATACCCCCTTGACTTGACAACCGTTAGTCAATCTTAACAGATTATGTCAAATTGTACGAAATACATTTCATTATTTTCAATATTTACATAAAAAACTAAAAAACTAAAAAACTAAAAAGAAAATCAATTTGATTTCTTTTAACCCAACATTTCTCCCCAACCACCGTCGCTACCTCTTTCAGGTCCCGGGTTCCTTCCACCTTTAGGCTCGCCTCAACCCCTTCTACACGTCTAAAGTTGTATTCAAGTCCAATTTAGATCAGTCGTAGGCGAATTTTTCATATCGAGAAAATTTTATGTGTTTTTTTCTATCTTTCGCCGCCGACAGTAGACACCAGTCCATAATCTTTGCTTTCAACCATCAAGTTCCCTAGGTCTAGCGGTTCTTCTGCCACCGATCACGCTGTGTTTGGTGAAGGTTTGAAGAAAACCCATGGGCAAGCTCCATCAATAGCGGAAGGAAAGGGGTGTGGGAAGGGTTGATTTTTTTTTTCATTTTCGTTTATTTAATTTAAAAAAATGGGTGTCATTTATTTTTGTAAAAGAAAATTATTAAGTTGTGTTACTGTAATTTATTTATTGATTAGAATTTTTTAATTTTATTACTTAATTTATTTTATGGTAGTTGTTATTTAAATTAATTGACTGTAAATAAATAACTTTTAATGCAATTTTGGAATTAATTTTATTAGTTTATATATAAAAAATGCGATTTTGGAATTAATTTTATTAAAATAATTATAACAAAAACACCTCCAATCTATTAAGAAGATTACATTCAACCTCAAGTTGATCGAGGGTAAATTTAGAAAAACATTAAAAAATATTGAATGATGTCACCGAGAACCGTAAAAAATTAACCAAAGGCACAAATATAAAATGTTGTTTTTATTAGTATTTATTTTGAAAAGCAATTCTTATTAAAAAGGCACAAATATTTTAATGCTAATTAAAAGAATATAATAATATTTGGGTCGATCGTATTTCGAATCGAAAAATTCCAAGACTAATTGACCTAAGTCAGCAAAGTCAAACACTAGGGTAATGTATAATTAGGTCGATCGTATTCCGAATTGACGAATTTCATGACTAATTGACCAAAGTCAACAATGTTGACCATAGGGTTATGTATATTTGGGTCGATCGTAGTCCGAATCACGAATTCCCCGACTAATTGACCAAAGTCAACAAAGTCGAACACTAAGGTACACTAGGGTAATGTATAATTAGGTCGATCGTATTCCGAATCGACGAATTCCACGACTAATTGACCAAAGTCAACAAAGTCAAACACTAGGGTAATGTATAATTAGGTAGATCGTATTCCGAATTGACGAATTTCATGACTAATTGACCAAAGTCAACAAAGTCAAACACTAAGGTAATGTATATTTGGGTCGATCGTATTCCGAATCGACGAATTCCATGACTAATTGACCAAAGTCAAGAAAATCAAACACTAGGGTAATGTATAATTGGGTCGATCGTATTCCGAATTGACGAATTCCACGACTGATTGACCAAAGTCAACAAAGTCAAGCACTAGGGTAATGTATAATTAGGTCGATCGTATTTCGAATTGACGAATTCCATGACTAATTGACCAAAGTCAACAATGTTAACCATAGGGTTATGTATATTTGGGTCGATCGTATTCCGGATCGACGAATTTCACGACTAATTGACCAAAGTCAACAAAGTCAAACACTAAGGTGATGTATAATTGGGTCCATCGTATTCCGAATTGACGAATTGCATGAGTAATTGACCAAAGTCAACAATGTTAACCATAGAGTTATGTATATTTGGGTCGATCGTATTCCGAATCGACGAATTCCACGACTAATTGACTAAAGTCAACAAAGTCAAACACTAAGGTAATGTATATTTGGGTCGATCGTATTCCGAATTGACGAATTCCCCGACTAATTGACCAAAGTCAAGAAAGTCAAACACTAGGGTAATGTATAATTGGGTCGATCGTATTTCGAATCGACGAATTCCACGACTAATTGACCAAAGTCAACAAAGTCAAACACTAAGGTAATGTATAATTGGGTCGATCGTATTCCGAATTGACGAATTCCATGACTAATTGACCAAAGTCAACAATGTTAACCATAGGGTTATGTATATTTGGGTCGATCGTATTCCGAATCGACGAATTCCACGACTAATTGACCAAAGTCAACAAAGTCAAACACTAAGGTAATGTATATTTGGGTCGATCGTATTCCGAATTGACGAATTCCCCGACTAATTGACCAAAGTCAAGAAAGTCAAACACTAGGGTAATGTATAATTGGGTCGATCGTATTCCGAATTGACGAATTCCACGACTGATTGACCAAAGTCAACAAAGTCAAATACTAGGGTAATGTATAATTAGGTCGATCGTATTCCGAATTGACGAATTCCATGACCAATTGACCAAAGTCAATGAAGTCAATCACTAAGGTAATGTATAATTAGGTCGATCGTATTCCGAATTGACGAATTCCATGACTAATTGACCAAAGTCAACAAAGTCAAACACTAGGGTAATGTATAATTGGGTCGATCGTATTCCGAATAGACGAATTCCACGACTAATTGACCAAAGTCAACAAATTCAAACACTAGGGTAATGTTAATTAGGTCGATCGTATTCCGAATTGCCGAATTCCATGACTAATTGACCAAAGTCAACAAAGTCAAACACTGAGGTAATGTATAATTGGGTCGATCTTATTCCGAATTGACGAATTCCACGTCTAATTGACCAAAATCAACAATGTTAACAATAGGGTTATGTATATTTGGGTCGATCGTATTCCAAATTGACGAATTCCATGACTAGTTGACCAAAGTCAACAATGTTAACCATAGGGTAATGTATAATTAGGTTGATCGTATTCCGAATTGACGAATTTCACGACTAATTGACCAAAGTCAACAATGTTAACCATAGGGTTATGTATATTTGGGTCGATCGTATTCCGAATCGACGAATTCCACGACTAATTGACCAAAGTCAACAAAGTCAAACACTAAGGTAATGTATAATTAGGTCGATCGTATTCCGAATCGACGAATTCCACGATTAATTGACCAAAGTCAACAAAGTCAAACACTAGGGTAATGTATAATTGGGTCGATCGTATTCCGAATCGACAAATTCCACGACTAATTGACCAAAGTCAACAAAGTCAAACACTAGGGTAATGTTATAATTAGGTCGATCGTATTCCGAATTGACGAATTCCATGATTAATTGACCAAAGTCAACAATGTTAACCATAGTCTTATGTATATTTGGGTCGATCGTATTCCGAATCGACGAATTCCACGACTAATTGACCAAAGTCTACAAAGTCAAACACTAAGGTTTGAGTCGATCGTATTCCGAATTGACGAATTCCATGACTAATTGACCAAAGTCAACAATGTTAACCATAGGGTTATGTATATTTGGGTCGATCGTATTCCGAATCGACGAATTCCACGACTAATTGACCAAAGTCAACAAAGTCAAACACTAAGGTAATGTATATTTGGGTCGATCGTATTCCGAATTGACGAATTCCCCGACTAATTGACCAAAGTCAAGAAAGTCAAACACTAGGGTAATGTATAATTGGGTCGATCGTATTCCGAATTGACGAATTCCACGACTGATTGACCAAAGTCAACAAAGTCAAACACTAGGGTAATGTATAATTAGGTCGATCGTATTCCGAATTGACGAATTCCATGACCAATTGACCAAAGTCAATGAAGTCAAACACTAAGGTAATGTATAATTAGGTCGATCGTATTCCGAATTGACGAATTCCATGACTAATTGACCAAAGTCAACAAAGTCAAACACTAGGGTAATGTATAATTGGGTCGATCGTATTCCGAATTGACGAATTTCACGACTAATTGACCAAAGTCAACAATGTTAACCATAGGGTTATGTATATTTGGGTCGATCGTATTCCGAATTGACGAATTCCATGACTAATTAACCAAAGTCAACAATGTTAACTATAGGGTAATGTATAATTAGGTTGATCGTATTCCGAATTGACGAATTTCACGACTAATTGATCAAAGTCAACAATGTTAACCATAGGGTTATGTATTTTGGGTCGATCGTATTCGAATCGACGAATTTCACGACTAATTTACCAAAGTCAAGAAAGTCAAAGTCAGCATCATTGACCTTAAGGTGATATATAATTAAGTTAATCATAAACAAAGTTAATAATTATCCCAATTAATTGACCTAAGTAAACATTGTTGACTTTAGAGTGACGTATTCAGAGTTAATCGTAAACAAAACGATAATTATCCCGATTAATTGATCAAAGTCAACATTATTGACCTTATAGTAATGTATAATTAAGTTAACACCCATCTCAAACACCAAATTCCCAACATCCATGGTAGATGAGTATCCAAAAGCAACAACAATTCACCAAACAATTTAAGAAAAGAATGATTTCACTGAATTTCCTCAAAAGAACTCCCAGATTTTTGACAAATTTCCAATCAAAAGCCTAAGAATGAATAGAAAAAATGAATACAAAATCAACTGTTACGATTCTCCTACAAGTTCAGATTCAAAGAAAAGAACAAAACCAATTAAAACAAAATCGAGCTTCCGTTAAACCTCAATCAGCGAGGTACTCGATCTCTAAATAAATAAGATATTATGACTAAATTAAAAAAATTCCCAAAAAACTTTCACTCAACCTAGTAGAATTACAATTGAAAATTAAGGATTAAGACCGTCGGCGACAACATTAGCGAAATGAGCCATCGTGCGGCTCGATTAATCATAATATTTTATGTAAAATATAAAACATAATTAATTGTAAAATATATAGCTATTAAGAAACGCCACAATTATAAAATCGAAATATCTTCATTATTATTGAAAAGATCTAACTATAATAAAAAAAAGTTAGTTCAATATGTAATATGAGTATATGAGTAATTTATTGTTAACAGTAATAATATAATATAACTTAAAATTACATATTTTTAAAAATAAAAATTACACTTTGTTGTTGAACCAAATTTAAGAACTAATATTTATTTCATAACGCCAAAAGGAAAATTATAATGAATAAAAATTGATCTACATTATAGTTTTAATTTTATTAATCGTGTCAGTATCATAAGCATAAAACTATGACATAATTTAAAATTTTCATTTTTATTCATTATATGATATAAAGTTTGTAACTCATCTTTAAAATAATTGTGTCAAACAAAGTAAATAATTTATTATATTATAAAAATAAAAGTAAAAATAGTTATCTACTAAAAGAATATCGGCAAAGTATAGAAGTCCACTTTTATAAACACGTGCCCCAGTTCATATTCCTTCTAATTGCTGGAGCCCAAATATGGCCCAAATAATAGAGCATAAGGTTATTATTGACATTTGCAATTGTTGAAAAAATAATCATTAATGTTGTGGACACGTGTCGCTCATTCAAACCCATCCCGCTTATATGGGCAAGTTACATTGCCCGTATGCTAGAAGCCCCGAACTAAGGATGGAACAGGGGTAATAATCATGTTTGTAATTCATTTTTTATTTACAATTATAGAATTGATGATATGCGTGTTTAACTACATCCACAATTTCCAGGTTCGTGACTATATCCAAGGGACCAAGACACATTAGCAAACATTACAAGAAAGGTTTCACTGGAGTACCTCTGCAGCATGAAAGCTATTGGACAGAGGAAAGAAACACAAGTTAAATGAGAATTTGACATAAAGAGTATTATCAGATACAATCAATAGGAGCTTCAGCCTTGAAACAAAAGGTAGGGGAATTAAAGAAATACGCTAACATTCTCAATACATCAGGTGCAATCTTCCCCATTTATATTCCAGGATGCTAATTCTAAGCAAATGACAAGACGGCTCGCTCTTCTTTCTGATCTTACATATGACATATCAGTTCAGCCATAATTCACTGTTTAGACATACACATGTAATTCACCAAGTACAAAGAGCATGATAATATGCATTAGAGAAATAGCCACCTGTCCCTTAAATTTCGCATTTCTATGGTAAATAAATTCATGCTACAAGAAAACATATAGGGGAAAGTTAGTTCTGTAAACCTGCTGTAGGAAGGGCAAGAGCTCCAGCAATCCAACCCCTGAATCCGATGCACCATATGAAGCTAGAGACGACAATCTTCCTCTGCTTGAAACTGCGGCTCCTGCAATACCAAATTTCAATAATCAATTTATTAAAACAAATACAAAAAACTCTTAATACCTTTGTTCATTTTTAGGCAGCATAATTAACTTTTAGTATTTCATTTTTTATTTTTTTGATAATTTGTGAGGATCTAATAATATAATAATAGATCCGTTTTGACAATGCGCAAATATTAAATATACACATACTTATAAAATGTAACAAAATACTTCAAATCACCACAGAACTAGAACAAATTCTGGTTGTTTATCAATCCAGAACATTTTTTTCTTTAATAAGGACATTGAACACCAAATCATCACAAAACATGAATAATTTCTGGTTGTTTATCAATCCAGAACATTTTGATTGAACACCAAATTACAAATTACAGCAATTGAAAACAAAAATGGTCCACAGATCTAACATTACAAATCGATCAACAGTGTGATAGGTGGAACTTCACAACAATTAAAGGTGCAAAACTTGCATAAATAATGCAATTTTCACAAATAAATAAATAGAATAGACATGAAAAGGAATCTAATAAGAGGAAAAGTGTAATTTTACCGGAAAAGGAACGAGAAGTTTGCTTCGAAGCAGCAGATATAAAAGATCTTGCACATCTGCAAATTTGAGACCTCATTTTCCAAGAAAGATTATCTTTCGTCTGTCACTTTAGTTTTTTTGATAGACTGAGAGCTCAAAGTAGTAATCGAGTGTGTAATAAAGTGCCTTTACTCTTGGGGGAAAGTGCCTTTTTTATTTGGTTTTTCGTTACTGATAAGGCTCTGTTTGGTACGAAAATGAAATTTGCTTTACGTGTACTGTACAATTTAATGTTATCTAATGTTTAATATTATGAAGAACAAGTGTGGAATTTACATATTCTTGTCTCATGTGTATTAAGTAAGAGTGGTTTATTCATATTAGTGCATGCTTCTTTTATTTATGGAGTAACATTTGCTAGTATTAATAAACCCGACATAAGCCCGATATAAACCCGAAGCCCGAAATGTTACATGAGCTGAGTTTGAGCCGAAACAATTAGAAAATTTATGAGCCGAGTTTGAGCCTATAACTATGAAGCCCGATGGTATTTGAGTTTGAACTATTTAAAGCTCGGCTCACAAGGCCCGATTGACAGTCCTACGTGTACACTAACTAGGGAACCATTCATTTTCCTTTCTCTTCTTTGGTTCGACAGACTTTTTTAGTCCAAAATTGTAAAAATTTACTTTTACTAAATATTATTGGTCTAACATTATTAAAAAAAATATTGGTCTAAAATTAAAATTAGTGGTGAAATTACTTTATTGAGAGAATATTTACTTTAAAAAAAAATAGTTTTGGAATGTCCCAAAGGAAGAATAAGATTAAAAGGTAAGAAGGGGAAGAATAGTATTCATAACTTTTTTTGGAAAATAAGGGGAAGAATAGTATTCATAACTTTTTTGGAAAATAATTACTCATGATTCCTATGGACACGTAAAGGGTAGAAAATTTCATGATTTTTTTCTCTAATTCTGTTGAATTATTATTTTTTTATTTGGTCCTATGTCGAATTATTTTCTAAACAAGCTTTAAGTGGGTCTATTTGGATGGGTTTTGGCTCGGTTTCGCGGGTCTCGGTTTAAAAAAATTGGTTTGGGTGGTTTCGATGAAACCTTTGAGACCTCATTTGGATGGGTTTTGGATGTTGGGGTTTAGGGAAAAAAGTAGGTGGTAGGTGTCAAATCAATGTCTTTTTTAGTGAATTTTGAGGAAAAAAATAGGTGGTAAGTGTCAAATCAATGTTTTATAGGTTTAAAGAGTTTGAGTGATGATTTTATAGGTTTGGTAAAAATTCATTTGGAAGGGTTTTGGCTCGGTCTCACGAGATCCGCGAGACCGGGCCAAAACCCATCCAAATAGATGCTTTTTCAAGAGCAACAATTTCTTGTACTCTTGAAAATTTTGAATTATTTTCTAACATACTTTTAATAGTTATTAAATTATTTATTATTATGTACAAGTACAACCTAACTATTACGAAGTATTTTGATATAAAATTAAATCTTCACAATTCTAACAATACTTGTTTTATCTTAAATATTTTAAATAGCAAATGTCATATAGATCGAAACTGGTTAAAAGTTTTTTAGAGTAAGATGGCATTTTTATAAAATTAATTGAGGATAAGAAGATAACAAAATAATGTCTGAAATCCTTAGCAACTCTTCTTACCAAACTGTCACGCCCCGGCACTTTGCCCGACCCCAAAGGCCGAGCAGACAAAGCAAATAACCGAGGCAAGGGTCGAGGGGGACATGAAGGGACTGCCGGCAAGGCCAGGGAGCTTGCCGGACGCGCAGCATGGTACCCGGGGCGCGGCCCGGGCAAGACAGGGGCACGTACGGGCGACGGCAAGGCAGCTGGCCGAGACGTCACCCGTCGGGTGGCACAGTGTCGTCCCAGGGGCTGCCCTGGGCGCTTTAAAATACCAAACAAGGCCTTAGAGGTTCCGGGAAGTTCTAGAAGGCTCCACACAAGTCCGGAACACTCTAGGAGACTCCGGGAAGTTCCACACAACTCCAGAGGGGTCCGGAAGACACCGGGAGACGTCGGAAGGATCCGGAAGAGCCCACATGAGTGTAGAACGTTGCGGAAGGCCCTAGAAGCATGTGGAAGGCTCAAGAAGGTTATAGATCTCCCTTGTACATAGTAGGCTATTCTAGAAACTTGTATAATGTTCTAGTGTGTGTAGGAAGTAGTAGAAGGGTCTAGAGAATTATTCTCAACCCTTAGATCAAACAAATCCTAGCCGTCCCTTGGAGATGGCAAGTAGTATAAATAGGTGATAGGTCATTTGTAAAGGCACCAAGTTGATAGATCTTTTATAGCTAATGTATTTGATTCATAATATATTTGCGAAACTCTCCACTTAAAAGATTGATCTACTACAATTCCCCAGTAATTGACAATAATCCCATGTTCTGTTAGAAATATAACATTGACCTCTTTGTTCACTTATGGGATATTTTAGATGGGTGTACACATCATAAAGGACTTTTTGTCAATTAGATGAAACACCGTGGGTGATTTTAATATTCCTTCTAATTGCAATGAATTAAATATATATATATATATATATATATATATATATATATATATATATATATATATATATAATAATTACAGAGAAGAGAATTCATGAAAGAGTAATTGCAAAAACATTCACAAACTAATCCTTGCATTGCGCTTTAGACTGGGGACTGTACGTGTACGTGGGCTTAACCCCTTAAACATAGCAACCGTGATCTGCAACTAACTTACTAATAAAAGCAAAACAAAATATAAACATAAACATCTATATTGAAAAGAAAAGAAATACTTCAAACATTTGTCATTCCATCAAGGTTAACTCCAATTTTTTCCTCCTGTCAAACAGGTACTGCATGATTTTTACATCTCCACCATTTTTGTAATTTTGAAATTGAGTTCTTTTCTTTATCATCTTTTTAATTTTGCATCCAATGTGTGTATATTGTTATTGGATATAATGATGTGTATTCAGATCTCATGTTTTAGATTTCAATGTTTAGACGACATTGTTTAATTTATGCCTATTTCGTAAGCTATGAAAACTCATACTATTAATTTAATGCATCGAATGATCTGTGGAGAAATCCCCAAATATTTGTAATTTTGGGAATTCTGTAGAGAAATTTTCGAAACATGTACAAATATTTACGAAAAGAATTAGAATATACCCTTTCTTATTAGAAAAATTGCCAGATGAATATGAATATGAATGTGGTCATAGTGTAATGAACTTTTTGCATTGAGTCAATTTTTAAGAGCTATAATTGTTAATCCATCCACAGGATATTTATAATTGAGAATGGATTCAATGAGAGGACAAGGAGGTATTCAGATGCTTCTTACTGCTGAACAGGAGGCACAACAAATTGTGACAGCTGCTAGAAACTGTAAACATTTACTAATCCAATAAATTGAAGAATATACATTTGATTCCAAATACTAATAGAATGAATCTTGAATTTCTGCATATATATATATATTTTCTTTCTATTTTTTTATTTTCAACTGATTGGTATATTTCCATGGATGTATTTTGGAGTGAAAATGTCAAGGCTGAGGCAAGCTAAGGAAGAGGCGGAGATGGAAGTGGGCAACTATCGATCCCAATTGGAAGCCGAGTACCAGAATAGTATTTCTGAGGTTAATTAATTAGTATTTTATGTATGTATGTATGTATAGTTATTGGTTATTGGTTAATGGTTATGATATAGTATTTGTTGTTTGGTTGGTTGGTTGGTTCATTCATTCCTATAATAATAGTCAAGTGGGAACTCAGACTCAACAGTGAAAAGGCTGGAGGCGGAAACTGATGTAAAGATTAAGAATTTGAAGGAAACAGCCTCAAAAGTATCTCCAGAAATTGTTGGAATGCTCATCAACTGCATCAAAACTGTGAAATCATGAAGGAGGTTTGTGACCCTTTTTCCTATAAATAAATAAATAAAACCTAGGGGAAACATATTATGGAGTAATTAATTAATTAATACTCCAGCCAGTGTCTCTGTCTTTTTAAGATTGGCTACTGTTTGTTTGTTTTCTTTCTTACATTTTTCTTTCTTAGCCTTGCCCTGTTGTATGGATTTGTTAGAATTCTTTCATGAACTTGAAATCCATCTAATGCTAGAATTCAAATCATTCTCCACATCATTCTAAATCCATCCATTAATCTACACAGAACAGAATATACTCAAGCAAAAGAGAGTGTGGATAAGAAGATGCAAAGTCAACAAAGGAACATGGATTCGAATAATAATAATCGTGAATGGAGGACCAGAAGGGACTGTCTGAAATTTTTATGGATACATATGAAATTGCAAAATTTGGAGAAATATTTTCAAATGAGTCTGTCTAACGGCGTAGTATTAAATTATTACCTAACTATTCCAAGTGAATTTATAAACATTCAACTTCGAGTATGATATCCAAACTATTTTCAATGTTACCACATTCGATTTTGGTTAGTGATACAAATCAAGTAAGCGAAAGTGGGAAACGCCTTCATAAAAGGAGGAATTAATTGTATCTTAATTCTAACATGTTTGGTTCGAAAATACATCATAATTAGGTGATAACGACCTGACTAAAATTACTGTTGCATTGGCTTTTTTTTTTTTTTAATAACCCAGGTGTACAAGCTTACACTAGACTAATCCTGGACATTCAGAACCCTTGCCCTAGAACCCTGAAGGATGTAAATCGCAGGATGTGCCTCTCCTCGGGATCCCACCATACTGCTGTACACTCTGTGCACAAAGGGGTCTTCACCACAAATAACCCTTAGACTAATCTTGGACCCTCAGAACCCTTGCCCTAGAACCCTGAAGGATGTAAATCGCAGGATGTGCCTCCACCAAACCTCGGGATCCCACCATACTACTGTACACTCTGCGCACAAAGGGGTCTTCACCACAAATAACCCTTCGAACCCCCACCCTTGCCGCTGGAGCAATCCTTATGAATTGTTGGTCAGCCAGTTGAAGATATGCCCTGGGGGCTGCATTGGCTTTTTTACCAAGCGCTGGAGTTGAGTGCTAACATTATGAATTCAAATATTAAAATTCACATCATATAATAGTAATATATTTATGATTAATTATATCCTTAATTAGAAGTTTAACTGAGTTTATCAATTTAAGAAAAGTAGGTTAAAAAGAATAGATTATAAAGATTTAATCATCACTTTTATACATCTGTTAAAGCAAAATAAGAATTTTTACTCCTATAGATACATACATATATTTATGGTTCGTGATTCTAATTTCTCTAAGAACCCTAAAAGGAACGGAATCAACCTATCGACCCCCTTTTCCCTTTTAAGGATATACAATTTTAAATTTAATTATACAACTAATTAATATTTTCCGCCCTAAAAATGCCCAATTAGTATTAATCATGACAATGATAGAAGAATAGGATAAAGCTATGACATACATTGCTTTATTTACACTCTAATTATTCCGAATAAAGCCTTTTGTCATTTTATCTAACTTTTTTCTTTTAAATTTGAAACTTGACCTTCTCTTTATATTTCTAAATAAAGCTATGGACTTAGACCTATTATTTATTTGTGTTGGGGGACAAATCCCAATTACTAATCTGAAAGACAAGTTGGTGAAAGAGAGATTCCTGAGCAAAACAACAAAATACTGTATAAAAAAGAAAAGAAAATGGACCTTCAGTACCTTTTGTATAAAATAAAGGAGAATAAATAAGAAGACAAAATCACAAAACTGATAAAGCAAAAAATACTGTGTGTAGATCGGAATATATGTTAAAAAAATAAAGAATATTTGTCATCAGGTGAGGAAGGTGGCAAGTTGACACCAACCTATTGCAAAATTCAATCAGTAAATATTCAACACGTCAATGTATAAACACTTCGCAAAAGGTCCATTTCTAGAAGGAAAAAGAAATTAAATATGTATGAAAATCTAAATGATAAATTGTTTTAATTTGGTTTGTTGAATGATGGATGAATATGAGTTACTACTTAGCAGTATATGTGTCTCAACGTAATTAAAAATAAATTCATCGATAAGAAAAAAGAAATTGTGAAAACAAACTAATCCAAGCTCTACTTCCCCCATCTCACCCCAAATTTACTACTTTTAATTTTAAGTACTGTATAAGATTCCCTATGACTATGAGTCAGAAATACATTAGTATTTATTTAAGTTTATGTGATTAATATATTGAACTATAAATTATATTTGAATTTGATTTGATTACTTAAATAATTGAGCTTGAATTTTATTGAATCGACTCAAGTATCAAGTATTTTTTTTATTTTTTTTATTTTTACAAAGTAATTTGTTAAAATTTAACTTATATAGTAGAACTTGAATCTAATTTTAAAATTTTCAAAAAAAAGATATTGTTCGATAATTATGACAAATCTAACTCAAATGAATTTTTATCAAACATGGAGAGATGAATATGAAATAACTTGATTCCATTTTAATTTTTAAATTGGGGTTGAGGGAAACTTTTGGAAAGAAAAAAGGCACAATATGCAAATTATAAATACAGGGGGAAAAATTGCAGCGGAGCTATTGCCACTTTTTTTCTGTGTGTCTTCAGTTGCGTCCAAACTTGTTCTCCTCTAAAATTTCGAAACAGTAGGTGTTGATCGAAACGATGCCGTCTAGCATACTGGTGACTGGTGGTGCGGGTTACATTGGAAGTCATACGGTGCTGCAGTTGCTACTAGGAGGGTACAAGGCTGTGGTGGTTGATAATTTGGACAATTCTTCCCAAATTGCCGTCAAAAGGGTCCAAGAGCTCGCCGCTCACCTTTCACAAGGTCCCTTTTCGTCATCACTATATTTTTTATATTTTCTTTTCTGGTTTTTGGTGTTTTGCGTTATGGCTTGGTGGTTGATAATTTGGACAATTTTTTATATTTTCTTTCAGCTTTTCATTGAAGAAATATGCCGTGATATTTACGAGTCGGACTCTACATGGAAAATCATATTGCTGAGGTACTTCAATCAACCCAGTTGGAGCACATTCCAGCGGTTACATTGGTGAGGATCCTCGTGGATGCCATTTGTTCAACAAGTAGCTGTTGGAAGGCGACCTGCACTTACAGTTTTCGGAACTGACTATGGAACTAAGGATGGAACAGGGGTAATAATCATGTTTGTAATTCATTTTTTATTTACAATTATAGAATTGATGATATGCGTGTTTAACTACATCCACAATTTCCAGGTTCGTGACTATATCCATTATTTTGGAGTGCGATATGTGTCGCATTATTAATTTCTTCAACATTACATTGTCTCGTGCACGTGCACCTGTTATAATAATAACTCAACAAAAGAGAATTGTTAATAAATAATCATGATGTGTTCGCCATCATCCATCATTTTTTTTTCCAGACTTTTCCTCCATCAAATTTAGCATGAGCTTTGAATCTTATGCTACAAGTTATTTAGGGATTTCCCTTTCATTGATTTTCTTTTAATCAAAATAAAATATTTATCACATCATTTGATTCCTTATTTTAGTGCACAACTTCAACACTATAATGTATGTCATAAAGAATTGATAAGCGGTCAATTTAAACATTTCAGAGTAGCTCATATCATAATTTCATATGAATGAATTAAATTAAGACAATAAAGTCTTTATCCATTATAAGTTTTAATTAGTTTCATCAAAGTAACCACCACAATAATTTAATGAGTAATAGAATATATCACACTAATAATTATATGCTTTAAATCTAAGCAAACAAATATCTCAATGTAATCAGAATAGACGATTTAACTTAGATAAAACTTTCACCCCCACATTTATAAGGATAATATCAAGATAGCTTATCACCACATAATTTCGTCATTTTACCCAAACATTTGAAAAATATTAAGTTACTTACATAGTACTCCGTATATAATTTCTTGTTTAACATGCATAAAACCTTTCATGGTGTAAACTAGTTTACTTTCAGCATGCCTAAAATTGTTTATAGGCTAGCAGGTAACTTTATTTTAATTATAATTTATAATGCACTGATATGTAACTCTCATAATAAAGACATGTATATTATAGGCATTGATGTCTAGTATTCAAAATGTTTAATATTTAAATATCAATTAGCTATTGGAGTTACATGTAACTTCTAACAATACCATAAATTTTTTTTTATCAATCATGAAATGCATAAAATTTCAAACCATTACGCAAGATTTAGAAATTCCAGCACATAAATCCACATATTTTGCAGAAGAGTATGAACAAGTTCAGCTTCTCTTTACTTAATAGCAACAATCACTTACCTCAAAGATAACAGATTAGGCCTATAGACTTTAAATAATTTATATATGCATGCCTCAATAAAATTAACATTTTCTATTTGCATACCAAACACTATGTGTTTGAATATCTGCACTTAAAAAGCTTAGAAAATAACATACTTTATTATTTTATTTCAACTCAATTTTTTAGTAACTCTAATAATTATAAGACACATTTTTTTTTTTTTTCACAAAGAGTTGAAAACATTTGCTAACAAAGATGATATGACCTTGAGAAAATCAGTACATGCATCAAATTAAATTTGCCACATTAGAATAGCATGGAGTTTCTTAATTAATCACATGACGATTAAATTATTTTATCACGACATACATAAACCATAACCATCATAGATATCTCTTGAAAAGGCAACTTTGCCATTTAAGATATAAACCGTCTTTAGTGCATTGAATATAATTTTTTTTTTTAATGACATTAAAATAATGTAACCCCCATACATACTACTTATGCAATGTCATTGGAGATTATAATAATGCTAGAATTAATACCTTCAAGGTCAAAGGAATTAAATTTGTATTTAATAGGGTGTTTTATTCTATTTCAATAAATTGATTTTAAGGCTCGTCTTCTAAAAGAAATATTAGTAACAATATATTAACGGCAATAATTTTTAGCATTAAAGGCTTCATTAATTTATTAAAGAAATCAATTAGCCATTAAATAATAATATCCATGTAACTTTCACACAAATAAACTAAAATAATTCATGAAGCACATAAAACACAATTATTTAAGTTTTATTTTATACAAACTTTATCTCTTGCATGTATGTATAGCTTATATATTTTGTGACAAGAAAGCACTGATGTACTTTCCAAAGATTAGAGTAAAATCTTATATGTCCTTAATTCACTTCATCCATGAACAAACCAATTACGGTTAGTAATGTTTAATTTAGTTTATAAGGATACATCAAAACGACTTTATGGCATTCAAATTTTTATTTTTCATAATAAATGTAAAGAACTCCAGTACCAATTCTTGGCTTGCAGAAATACTTTAAATATTAAAATGTAAATGCATTTAACCATCAAAATAAAAGGCTCCTTAAAATTGGCTTTAATCTCTTAATGGGTTTCAGTATAATATTTTTCTATTACTATGTACGAAATTGCATCCTAACCACTGTTCATGCAATTAATCACACATGAGAATAAAAACTTTAATGACCGACAAGGACTACACCAATTTCGTAATATAGTATTAAAATTTAATATTTAAAAATTAAAACTTTAATGACCGACAAGGACTACACCAATTTCGTAATATAGTATTAAAATTTAATATTTAAAAATTAAAACCATCGGCACATATCACACTAAGGCCAAACTTGAGAAGAGCAGTCACAATTTGATCTTTAAAAGTTTGACGTGTTATTTACAAATTATTTATTCTTTTTAATAGTTAGATATCATTTTAACACGGAAAAATAAATTGTAATAGGCCAAGTAATAAGCTGAATGTGTATACACATCATGGAAAAACATTCCAGCATTCACACATCACATTTGAATTAGATCAAAGGAAATAATTTCGATTATAAGTCGTACCTGAATTTTGATTCTCCAATGAATTCTATTCTTCTTAAAATAGTCTAACAGAGATATACATGCTCCTTTGATATATCCCAAAATCTTTTGCATTAGACAAACTTTTGATTTGCATAAATTCTCCGAAGTACCTCAATCAAACATAAGATGAAATTGTTAGAGAATTCAAACCCCTCAAGAGTCTCTTACTAAACACAAATCACAAATATAAATCACTTTCTTAGATTGTTGTGAAATTTTGGTTTTATATGATATTTAAGTTAATCATAGTTTTGAAATAAACAACTCATATAATTTTATAATATGATATATGACATAAAATAATTAAAAATATAAAACGACTGGCCTGATGAGAGTCACGCCACTAGACGCTCGTCCTAAGAAGTGATTGCCTCCCCTCGTGCAGGTATTGGCGGCTGATCACAATCCCAAGATAAAACCCATATGGCCACGTCGTGTCCTCATCCGTGAGCACGTTCACAGGAAGACAAAGAACCAGACTTTATCTCTAGTGCCCAATAACAATATAGAAAGTATTTTGTGAATGTAATATATCTAGCTAGTGAGTGTGTGTTACTAAGACTCTAGGACACTCCTATTAATAGTGTTCATGAGAGACCTTAATGGTCAAAATATTAAGAGCCACATAATGGCGTATTAAGGGGATGTTAATGCATTTGACGTTACAAAATTTATTTTTTATTTTGAAGTTTAAAAACTTCTAAAATTCCAACAACTAGAATGTTCTATGGAGTTCCCACTACATTTTAAGCACTATCTACTAGCTTCTACATATGTCTACGATTAGAGCGGAAGATCAAATCAAGCTACTCAATACTCGACTCGAGCTCGATTTGTCACACTAATCAAACAAGCTCGAACATTATTTTTCGTTCGAGAACTTTTGAATCTTGGCTTGAGCTCGACTAGATAAGCTAAAAATTAAAAAAATACATGTAAAACATCAAGCTACTCGATATTCGGCTCGAGCTCGTTCAATAAAAGAAACAAGGGAAATCACTAAAGTTACTGAAACTATCGACTCGGACCAGATTTAGGCACAATCCAACACCCGAACCGAGTTCGGGTCAACCTTATCGAAACTTAAGCAAAGCACAAGGATCAGGAATACAATTAAAGCACCTCACGATCTATTATTCACGAGAAAGGATAACGACCCGACCTATCGCGAGGTCCCAAAGAACTTTAGCAATCCCTTACTAACTCTGCGCGACAAGCGACCTTTGAGTCCGAGATATAGAATCCACTTAAGATTCTACTCCATCGTATTTGGAGAAATAGTGACTCTAATTAAGGAAAAGTTACCATGCATGCATACTCAAATATCCCACGATCACGGGAGATCTCTGTTAGTCAAATAAGTTATGATCATCAAACAATTATTTGATCGAACCGTTTTCTTGGTTTTGATTTCAATAGGCCAAGCACTTATCATATTAAACATGTTGGAAGAACAAGACCCATTTGTTAAGAGGTAAAGCCTCGAAGAAATGTCAAGAAGAAAGGCTTAAGTCGAAGAATGAATTGAGGACCCATACACCACTGGAAGGGCTCAACTCTCGGCACAAGAAAGTTGAGATCATAGGTTCAATTTATCTCAACTTATTAACAGAAAATATCTTCGGCCCAAACTATTTCCTAAAATCTAAATTCATTTTGGCACAAAGTCTTTTAATAAAATGATCCTTCTTTTAATCATATAATGGTACTTAATCAAAATCAGCCCATCCATTCCTTTGAAATATATTTAAAGTGATTCCCACTATTTTTGGCCGAATATTGCATGTGTCTTATTCTTGCTTAGAATTGTACACATCCTTTGAAAAGCAAAGATCTCTCCTTTCTTTTTCAATCGGCCATATTTAAAGTCAACCTTAATTTTAAATTCTTTCCTAAATCCTCTTGGCTGAAAATCTTTCCATTTTAATTGATCTTGTGCAAATCTCCCAAATCTTTTTGTAAGGAAAAATCTTCTTTAACTTAGCATTAAAACATGGTCTCATTCATCAATCATATATTTGTCACGTCTATTTAAAATTGGTTGAATATATATTTTAAAAATCAAACTAAGCTACTAGATACTTGACTCGAGCTTATTCGATTAAAAATCGTTTGAGCTTAGTTCATCACTCTAATCAAACAAGCTTGAACATCATTTTTCGTTCGATAACTTTTGAAGCTTGGCTCGAGCTCGACTCGATAAAGCTGAAAAGTGAAAAAATACATGTAAAATATCAAGCAACTCGATACTCAGCTCGAGTTCAATTGATAGAAGCTCGTTTGAGCTTGACCTGATTTAAAATCAAACAAAGCTCAAACAAAAAACTCCAAACTCGATAAAAATCAAATCAAGCTTGAACAGTGTGTCGTTCAACACTACTCGACTCGATTACACCCCTAATTTTACTTGTGACAAAATCATCCTTGTTTTGAAAGAAGATTTTCTTTGCCCATTTTACATATTGCTAGCTCACCTATAAATAAAGCTTCATTTTGATCTATTAAAAACAGAACTTTCAAGAAAAAAATTGAGCTATCCTTTGAAAAATTATTCTTGCGTTTTTTAGCCTTAATTTGTGAAAATATTTTTCTGAAAATCAAAAATATTTTTAACCTTTGCACTTGAGAATTTTGAGATACTTTGAGAGGTTCAAAGAAAGATTAGTGAGCATACTTGTATACATCTTACTCCAGAGGAGTGTTACTTTTACTACTACTAAATTATCATATACTTGTAAATTGTAATTGTGCGATAGAAAGAATTCTAGCTAGCAAGCACTTGTTGTGGGATAGATTGATACCTAGCAAGCACGGTTTAGAGCGATAGGTGTGTCCTAGCAAGCTCGATAAAATCGAGAGAAATATTTGTAATCTTGTAATCTCGTGTGGCGAAGGTTCTCACGATTATAGTAAATTATACTCAGGGGTGCTAGCTAGAAGAGAGGAAGTAGGCCACACGGGTGCGAACCTCTATAAAATGGTAATCTTGTTCCTTGCTTTATTTAATTTCCGTACTTTCACTCTTCTGGAACATTATATTTAAGCATATCGAAACCATAAACTAAAACCTATTGGGACAACAAACTTAAGTTTAAACCTATTGGAACATTGTACTTAAAATTACTGGAACGATAAACTTATTTTTATCTGGAACTTATAACTAAATGTTGCTAAACGAAATACTAAACACTTTGTAAAAAGAATTTATAACCTAATTCAACCCCCCCCCCCCCCCTCTTAGGTAGATCTTGGGTATTAATCTCAACAACCAAAAGATAACATACTACATGTATAAATACATCTCTAGTATGTCTTACAAACACAAATACACAACTCCGCCGCTTTATCTTTGCGAAAACTCTTTGCTTAAAGTTTCTAGCACTCTGCAGACTTAGGCATCGGAGGAGGTTCCGTCAGCACCCTCACCCCAGTGTGTAATCTCTGTTTTGCAGGCACAAGAAGCACATGATTTGCAAGGAATTCAGAGCGCAGCTTGAACCTAATCAACACATCATGTATTCAACTCTGCTTCACTTGCATAGTCTATGACAAGAAAGCGATCAATAAGATGGCCAGATTACAAACCCAACCAACTCATATACAACCCCAACTAATAATGTGAACTATAATTAAAATATAAATTTATGCATTTGTTCACATGAAATATTGTTTGGCCTAATGGAAATTCCTGTCCTTTTCTTTGTTTCGGGCCTCGAGTTCGAATCTAATCTCTGCCTATAAAATTATATTTTAACTTTCCCTTTATCCATAGAATACGGTTTGGAAATGCACCCTCACTAATACATAAAAAATTTAGTCGTATAAGTGTTTGTTTACGCAAAATTTAAGTAAATTAACCTATGGTTGATCAAATTTATGTTGAATTTATGTAAACTATAATTATATAACTATGAAATATAATTTTACCTTTAAATTATAATGTCAAATCTAGTGTTGCATGTCTTGCCTAAAAAATATTTATTTTCTTTATGTCTGATAGAATTGCATCTTGAATATTCTTTATGAGTGATTAAGATTTTATACTCTTAAAAAAATTTGCTAGTATATAATGTTTTAAAAAAATGAATTGTTCCCACAAAGGGAGTTAATTAAAAAAACAGCTAGCTAGATAGATGCCTTGTTACTTTTAGAACGAACCACAAAAAGTCTTTTTGCTTTCTCACCGAAATTGTCAAAGCCATTGCGAAATCCACAAGGTGCATCTCACCACCCATACAAACTCGAGGGCCCCTATGTTCGGTTCATTTTGTCAAGAAAAGAATTCAAGTTCTATTTAAGATAAAATATATATATTTAAAGTTTTCTGAGCAATAATTTTAAAGAGAACTTTGTCTTAGTTACATAACTAAATGTTTTATTAATTCTACATCTAAAACAACTTTATTTCAAAATAACTCTATTTATACAGGGTCTTTGTGTTTGGTGTTTGAGAAAGTAGTTTGAGATTCACATATAAAAATTTAGGATTTACTTGAAAAATATAGTTTAGTAGCAAAACTCATACCTCATATTCTTAATCACTAATCTGAACCCAAAAACCACATCAACAGAAAAGAATGGAGATCATTCACAGAAACCAAATGAATATTAATCAGAACTAACATCAAAGTCGAAGAACAAAAAAGAAACTACCTTCTTGCAAAAAATCCACTACAACTTCAGAAGAAAAAAAAAAACCCCATTAAATAGAAGATAATTTAGAGAAAAAAAATAACAGCACTTCACAGCAATAAAAAAAAGTAATAAAACAAATTTCAATTTCTTAACTTCCTTATATTGAGCAGGTGATTGAAAGAAAATATGAGAGAAAGAATAATCACTATTGTTGAAGAAGGAGCCGCCACTCAAAATCAAAACACAAATCCTAACATTTTTAATTCTGAAATGTCAAAATAATTTCTTTAGCATAAATAACTAGAGAGAAATGAAACTGAAAAAACCACTATTTAAAGGGAAAAGAATCCCTAAGGGCATCTCCAATCCTAAGCCATCAAAGTGGGTAATCAAATACTCATTTGATGACTGCTAGTGTTTTGGAGCCCCAATCCTAAGCCATCAAAGTGGGTAATCAAATACTCATTTGATGACTGCTAGTGTTTTGGAGCCCCTGCAAATGTTTTATATTCCAATGCACAATCATGAAAATGGACATCAATTTTTCTCATTATTTAAAATTAAGTCAAATTGATACTAAAATAAAATTAAATCCATTTAAAAATGCAATCAAATATAAAAACAAGACTAAAATGTATATTACAAATATTATACCTTGCTAACTTTTTATATTATATCATATGATAAATTTAAAAATGCCACATGTCGGTTTGAATTCAAATATCAAGGTATATGATCAGATTTCTTATCCATATAATTTAATATATTTTTATATTATATCAAGATTTGATTTAAGATTGGAATCTTTGTAACTTTTTTTTTTCCTTTCGTTTTAATTTTCTGTAATTTTTTTTTTATATCTAGATATGTAATTGCAAGTGTAATTTTTTTGTTGAAAGTGATGTTTAATTTATACAAAAAAATTAAAACGGATCTTTTTCAAAAAAAAATGTTACCGTTTTCAGTCTCAAATAGCCGTTGGAGTGTGAAAAGTTTCCTACCAAAATTTGGGGTCAAGAAGAATTGGCCCTATCTTTGATGGCAAGAGGTTGTTGACATCATTTTGATGGTTGAAATAAGACCTCCATTGGGACTCAACTTTTCTGATTTCAGTCCCCAAATTGGAAGTTGATGGGTTTGATGACCCATATAGGGTCTCCATTATTGAAGATGCCCTAATAAACAAAAATAAATTTCTATATCATATAAAGTCATGATTAACTACTAAGAAAAATAAGACACCTACTATTAGAAGCTCCAATTAGACCCAAAGAAAATAGGTAAAGCTGGGGTAGGTGAGAACATAAATTAGACAGAAAAGAAAGATATAATTGGGTAAGGAAATGAATGGTGAGATCGCAGAGGGAGAAGGAAGAATTGGGCAAGGTTGACGGTGAGATTGTAGAGGGAGAGGGGAAAAAATAATTGAAAAAGGGACCATAAATCAGTCTAGATGCCCATATCTATTTAAGGTCAAAGGAAGAAGAATGCAAAATAAAGGTAAATGAAAATCATCACAGCCCAAGGTACAACATCGATCAGCTACATACAGCTTAAAACGACGTCTTTTAGTTCACAAGAGATTTAAAGAAAAAAAGAAATATAATTTATGCAGGCACTATTCACAATAGGATCGTCTCTTATTAGTTAATATATATATATATATATATAACTAATAAGGAGGGATTATATAAGTTGCGTCATCATATGTTTTTAAGCGAAAAATATTATTTGTATTATTCAAAAATTTAGTACAATATAACAATCCTCATGAGAAAAATTCATGGAAAAATGGATGACCTCGATGAAACAAAATCAAAGAAAAAATGATATAATAGGTGAAAAAGGGGTAGAATAGGTGAAAAAGGCTAAAGTCAGTGAAAACATATGAAATCAATGAAAGTTCATGTGATATTGATGAAAAAACATGTGAAATTAGTGAAGAAAGTGAAAGTTGGTTAAACTGGTAAAAACGAGTGAAATCAATAAAATGAAAAAAGTTCAACCTGAAAAAACTAAAGAAATCAATTAAAATGTGGAAAACAATAAAAATAGGTTGTAATCAATAAAACAGGCAAAAGAATATTAAACCAGTAAAAATGAATGAAATCAACAAAAAGACTTTTTTTGAAACGATCGATATAATAGAATCAAAAAGTCTCAACAGTTACAAGATGTTTATGTACTCCAGCAAATCAACTAAATATATCGAAGAGGCTAATTTTGCTAAAGAATGAGCTACTTTAATTTATTACCTTCTCTACGAATAAAGCTAATAACTGAAAATTTTAAAACTCTCAAAAGCACCTTTATATATGCAATAATCATTCCGTAGATGAAAAGTCTTCTTAAGTGGATTTAATTTTATTTACCACAGACATACTGTCATCTTCAAGGACGATATGTGACCATTAATATATACGTGCCATATCAACTGCGCCCCTTGCTGCCAAGGCTTCAACATGTTTGGTAACTATTTTGTGGAATCCTTCTTGAAAACCAAGTTAAACAATGACCACTTGCATCCCTCGCAATTGCCCCAATCCCCACATAGTCATCTTTGCAAAAAGTTGCACCATCAAAATTGATTTTTATTTGGTTTCCAACTGGTAGCCTCCAAGAATAGAGAGTTGTTCCCTCATCACCAATATTTCACCAATGAAAAATGAATTAAACTAATGAATTGAAGTAGTAAATGATTTAGATCGGTAAAGAGATGCATTTCAAATAATAGGGGTAAGAGAAATAATTGAAATCTACTTAAAAGTGGACCCGATTTCATTTGATCAGAAGCAGGATTTCATATTTTTGTTGTTAAAATATGGATGGGTTCTTAGTATATATATCAACATAATGATTTTTATTGTATCATATTTGTTCACATTACAATTTGTAATGATAAAAATTTCTCGTGTTGGACAGATACGAAGACAAATGATATTAATTTTATTGGTAAAATAAAAAAAATAAAGACGGTCAACGACTTATATTCCTTAAAAAAAATATGGATTTCTTAAAAAAATATGGAATGAGCTAAATAATTTTCTTACGATATTATTTTAGAACAAATTTTCCAAGATTTTGTGAATAAATCATTCATCATTTTATATTTGGTTACAATTTGAAAGACATTTATTTTGTTAATATAAAAAATTTCACATAAAATAAATTGAATATGAATCATTAATATGTGCGACTTTATCACATAATGAAGTTAAATTTACTCTGATTTACAACAAATACTATGAATTAACTAGACACGTACAACGTACGTGCACTTTTCTAGTTCATCTAAAAAACTCATACAAATAATACTATCAAAATCAAGTTTTTTTGTTAAATCTTTTGTTTTTGAAATCTCATTCAGAAAAGTGACAAACAGACCCTTAACTTTTAGGGGTATTCATTTATTCATGATGACTAAAGGACTAATTTAAAATTTGACAAAGAATATATACATCTTTGGTATTGCATAAGAAGTGAATTATTGCATTATTGTAAATGTATTCTACTTTATTAGGGCAACCCCAATGGTGAATGCAAAATGAGTATGCAAATACCTAACTGCTAATTTTCATCCAATTTTTTTACTTTTTCACTCTCCAATGGGGGTATGGAAAGGGAATGCATTTTGCATTTTCAGATTTGGGACTGCATATTTGGATTCTCTGGAGGAGAGAGAAAATGAGAATGGAAAATAAGAGGGAAAGGACAATTTACCGTTGCTCTAGCAGTAGCCGTTGTTCAATTTTGCCATTAAATACAAATTCTTCTTCAAGTCAAAATCCACAAAATCTTCTGATTTTAAGTAAGAAAATCGAAAATTGATATAGGGAATTGAAGAATTAGAGAGGAATTGAGTGTCGAAAATTGATAGAGGTAATGAATTGAAGAAGACGACCTAGGCTCTCTGTTGAAGAAGAAGACGACTGCTCTGCTTGAAAGAGACGATAAGAGGCAGGTGTATTTTTTTCTTTTATGTTTATTATAGGTTAATTTTGGGCTTAAGTGTCTTATTTTTTAATAATCAATTTATTATGATTTTGGACTTACTTTTGGGCTTTAAGTGTGGCTTTTGGAAAAAGTGATATATATATATATATATATATATATATATATTAAACGTAATTTGCAAATGTTGGCTTAATTGAGGCAGGTGTGGCTTAATTGAGATAATTATTATAGTTGGCTTACTAAAATAAACGTAATTTAATTTTTCATGTTATATACTCACTATGCTATGTTCTCAAAACCATATATATGGTACGTATTATTTGCAAATGTTGATGCTTATTATAATTTTGTTTATGTATAGATATGTCTTATTTCACTTCTTTAATGGCGGACGGTCTACCAATGGATGAAAATATCATCAATTTAGCAAATCAATTTTCAAATGAAGTAGAAGATTTAACCTCAATTTCCAAATGAAGTAGAAGATGTCACTCAAGTTCCAAATAAAGTTGCTCATTCTACTAAAAATAGTAGCCGGAAGGGTGCTAACTTTTCAATAAACGATGACAAACTTATTTGTGCGGAGTGGCTCAATATTAGCAAAGATCCAACTCAAGGAATCAATCAAAGTTCTAATAGATATTGGCAACGAATCACGACATTCTTCAATAGTCACACAACTAATCATGGTACTCAACCTTCCATTAAATAAAGATGGGTCGAAATCAATCGAAAATGTCAATTATTTGCTGGATATACGGACCAAATTGAGATGAAAAATGCAAGCGGTCAAACCATTCATGATAGGATATTTATCTTCATCCACCTTTTGAGAAAAATTATAAATCACTAGTTCATATATTTTCTAATGCTTTGTATTTCGCAGGAACAAGAAGCCAAACAAACGTTTCTTGATTTGGAAAGTAAACCATTTCCGTTTGAACATTGTTGGCCTCTACTGAACGACGAGCCTAAGTGGCGCGAAGGTCTTTCGAACAAAAAACACAAGAGTAACAATGTCAATGAAACTATTAATTTAGGGGATAGTGATGAACCATCAATTAACACAGAGAGACTAATAGGGACCAAGGCAGCTAAAAAACTTGCTACAAGTAGTTCGAGTAGTTCAATATCTGATGCAATTTTGCATGAGAGGTTAAGAATTGAAAAAGATAAGTACGAGCAACGGAATCGAGCTTTACTTGAACAAGAAAAAGATCGAGAGCTCAAACAAAAGGAGATTGAGCTTAAACAAAAGGAGATGGAGAGAAGATGGGCGGTTGAAGAAAGAAATTGGGAGGTTGAAGTAATGACTAAAGACTTCGAAGGCACGTCACCAATTAAAGTTCAATATTGGAAAATGAACGAAAGGCGATAATGGTGAAGAAGGGTTTCAACTTTTAGATATTCACTCAACTAATATTTAATTTTATTTACGCTTCATATGTAATGTCCTTTGAACTATTCCTTTTATGAATGCAATTCATGTTTTATATGTAATATTCTTTAGCTATTTTTTTTTTTTTATTAATGTCTTCATAATATTAGTCTTTGTGTAATGTTTTTCGTACTGTTTTATTTGATTTTCAATTAAGAATGAAGAAAAATATTATAATAAAACACATAATCAAGCTGAATAATAGAAAATATATTATATTAAATGATACTTCCTATCACATATTACATTAAAGCACACATTAATTAAAACATTAAAGCTTACATATTATATTAAAGCACACATTAATTAAAGCATCATAACTTAAATATACAAAAACAAACATCAACTAGAGCAAATAACATAAAAGCATGGAGAACTTCCTAGGCTGATAAGCCATGGTGAGCCCATAGATGCTTCACAAGATCTTCTTGTAACTGCGAATGGGTAGAGGTATCTCTGATATGACGATGACGTCGAATGAAATCTCTGTATTGGGTCGTATTGGAACGTGACATTGTCGGAGGGTCAGTGTAATCTTTAAAATCAAGATTTTCAACATCCTGATTTTCTTCCACTATCATATTGTGAAGTATGATGCACGCAGTCATGATATTTGCGAGTGTATCAACATCGCATACTCGTGCCGGTCCGCGAGTGATAGCAAAACGAGCTTGAAGCACCCCAAAAGCACGCTCCACATCTTTTCGTATATTCTTGCATTAGCAAATAATTTACTCTTCTGGTCTTGTGGATATGGAATTGTTTTTACGAAAGTAGACCAACGTGGATATATTCCATCAGCAAGATAATATCCCATGTTATAGTTATGATTCTTAATAGTATAATTAGCTGCAGGAGCACGCCCATTAGCAAGAGCGTCAAAGATAGGTGACCTTTGCAGTACATTTATATCATTCAGTGATCCAGACAATCCAAAGTAGGCATGCCAAATCCAAAGATCATATGATGCTACAGCTTCCAAAAATAATAGTTGGTGTATGACAATGACCAGTATACATACCTTTCCAAGCCGTTGGACAGTTCTTCCATTTCCAGTGCATGCAATCAATACTTCCAAGCATTCCTGGAAATCCACGTTGCTCATTTTGTTGCAACAATCGAGTTAAATCTTCTTGATTTGGCGCCCTAAAGTACCTCTCACCAAATACAGCTATAACTGCTTTCACAAAGGCTCGTAAGCTCTCCATTGTTGTGCTTTCACCAATTTATATGTATTCATCCAAAGAATCGGCTGAATATCCGTATGCTAGGATCCTCATTGCCGCAGTTATCTTCTGAATTGAAGAGAGCCCGGGATTTCCAACGGCATATGTTTTGAGTTGGAAATAAGGATCATAGTCTACTACACCATCCACGACATGGAGGAAAAGATTCCGACTAATTCGAAACCTTGTTCTGAAACGACTTTCGGGGTAAAGAGGATTGGGACTGAAATAGTCATTCCAAAGATTGTTATGGGCTTCAGCACGATTTCGACCATAAAATTTGCGACCAACAACAGAACCACGATAGCGGTGTTGTCTTCCCCGATTTTGTTCATCTTCTGCCACTCTCATGGAAAATAACTCATCAAGCTATTCATCTGAATCAGAGTTGAAACGTACGAAATCTTTCAAAATTTCAGACCTAGATCTTGAAAAATCCATTGTGGAGGATTTGGAGGAGAATGAATTTGAAGTTTTTGATGAATTTCGATGAGAGAAATGTGATGAGAATAATGAATAAACTCATCATATTTATAGATGAAATTCTAGTCTTCACTTTTTCGCTTATGTAAAGTTTCAAAATTTGAAATTTGAAATATCCCGCTTATTACAAATTTGAAATTTTGAAATTTCCCACTTATTAGTAATTTAAAATTTTGAAATTTCCCGCTTATTAGAAATTTCAAAATTCAAAATTCCCCTATTATTATAAATTTCAAAAGTTTTCACATTTTAAAGATTGATTTCTAGAGTTTTCAAAATTTGAATATCCCGCTTAATTTATATTTTCAAAATATGAATTTTTCAACTTCTATTTTTCTTTTCTATTTATTAATAAATTTAAAAATTTGATGGAAAAATAAATGAATAAATGAATTTATAAAACTAAAAAATTATTAAGAAAAAATGGATATTCACTTTGCATACCCATGCATAGGAGTGAAATTATTTTACAAGGTATGCAAAGTACTATTTAGGTATGCAAAATACAATATGCATACTCAAATTTGCATACTACCATTGGGTTGCCCTTATGATGAGTAGGTAATCAAAATTTTAATTGGTAATCTAATATTTCAGTAAAGACCGTAATCTCAAACTGCAACAGCAATATTTAAATCAGAGCACATAATTAACTTGATATCCAAATTAACATGGCATAAAATCCAGCAGTATATATTATCAAAATAAAAATTTACATGATGATTATCATAGCAAAATAAGATGAAGATTAAATATTTAAATTAGTTTCCTATTTGGTTGATTGAGTCTAACCAGACTTGTCATAAGAACCACAGAACTAGGATTATGCAGTCTTCTGGGAATCCTAATATTCTTTGTAGTATTGTTCTCAAGATTAAACAAGAGAAACTCAGTATTATTGTCTCTCTCAAGAAGAACTAGTCGTTTGCTCTTTGAATAACTTAGAGCCCTCAGAGTGTAAGTGTACTCTGTTTTTGCAATTGAAAACAACATGGTCCATGTATTTTCAACGCCATAACTGTTCATCAACCATATTTCAAAATGCTTTTCCTTTCCATAATTCGACCGACTGAGAGACAAGCAACCACCCAACTCACCCAATTTAATATTGGATGCACCATCTATCCGAAAAGGCAGTTTGTAAGTTCGATAATCTTCTGTCTCCAGATTGAAAGCAACAATAGATATTCGATCTGTATCAAGCCTTGTTCCAATGTAATTTAACGCACCGTTTAAGAAAATTTGACCCCCACTCGAAATATCCGAGAAAGGAAAATCCTCAATCCTTTTCCAAGAATCTGATTTCAGGCTGTACAAAGAATAATAAACACGAGAGTCCGTATTTGGATAAGAAAATGCTACAACTTTAAAGACTTTGTAATCATCTGCGACGCAATCATATCCAAAACTACTCAATGTACAACTATCATCCGGTGGACAAATGTGTTGTACCTCCTCAATCGGCAAATAGTGAAGCTCTCGAGTAAATGGATTCCAAATTGACCATAAAACTCCTCCTTCATAATCAGAAAGGAGCATAAGACCATTACACGAAGCAATATGCGGATATACATTCAAAACTGGGTAAGGGTTCATGTGTGTAATCTCAATCTCTTTATTATTTTCATCGAAATTAAGCAATTGATCCAAAGACACAGTGCAAAACTGGCTGTCTTGATTTAGTAAGAAGACGTGAGAGTCGTGACGATTTTGATGAATCATGGTCAAGTAAGGATCGTCAATCATACGCCGCCAGGACTTGCACACGCGCCTGAGCCGGAGGAGGTGCTCTGCCGCCAATCGAGACAGTATATCCATAAGCAATTCAGAGGGAATTAAATCAGACATTTTTTTATCAATCAGGAGAAGAAGAAAGATATGATTGATGGAGTTATTATGGCGGAAGATTGATTCAGCGATGATTATGGAGAAAGGGCAAAGCAAAATTAGGGTTCTTGTGTGGTGGAAAGAGGGATCGGGTTTTTTTCAATTGAAAAGAAGAAAAAAAAAAAAAGGTTAATTTTTAGTTGATGATTTGGAGATATTTAATTTATTTAAGGCTGTGGAGTTTGTTTGGTTTAGGAGGTTGTAGAAGTCCAAGTTCCAACCAACTCATATATAAATAACACCTGAAAGTGGCCAATAAGATGGTCATCAGCGAATGGACTTCAATTCCCCTCATATTTTCATTCCTCTTCAAACTCCTCGTTTTATAGTTATTTACGGTAATTCAATTTTCACATTATATTTATTTCCAATTTTTATAATTCCCCACCCTCACTCAATCTTTCCAACTTTTTATCATGATACTAGTAATAATAATAATAATAATAATAATAATAATAATAATTAAATCAATAGTAAATTAAATGACATTAATAATAAGTAAATTAACATTGGCATTAATAATAATTAATTTAACATTGATATTGATATTAATAATAATAAATATTTAATAATAACAATACAATAACATTACAATAATTAATAATTCATAAATGGAAATTCATCGTCGTTGCCATCATTATTGACGCCGTTGTTGCCACCGTCGTTGTCGCAACCGTTATTGTCGCTACCATTGCCTTGATTGGACGAGCCTCCAGATGAACCTCCAAATAAACGAGTCCGAATGTCTTTCGCGTGTCCTGTCAATATGCATTTGCATTAGGAGTCATAAAACTGCAATCCATTTTCATAATATTTTTTTCTGATTCCCTTTCTTGTGTAGCCATCATTTCAGCATGTCGTCGATTCTGGTAACCACCACCCAACTACCCTCGAGAATTTTCCCCTCTCACTATAAAAATTCATTTCTCGACCCTCATCTCCATGCATTTCCCCTCCTCCTCCTTAATGGAGATGACCTTACAAATCCAACCAACTCATATAAATATTTTGTTAAGATTAAATGTTGTTTGGGCTAATGGAAATTCCTGTCCTTTTCTTGGTTTGGGGCCTCGAGTTCGAATCTATTCTCTGCCAGTAATATATTTTTTTAACTTTCCCTTTATCCATAGAATACGGTTTGGAAACTATTTTTTTTTTCTAAATTTTAGAACATATGCCCTCACTATTAAAATATTGTTTTAAGAGTATGATACATAAAAAAATTAGTCGTATAAGTTTTTGTTTTCGCAAAATTTAAGTAAATTAACCTATGGAATAATAATTAAACTATAATTATTGAACTATTAAATATAAATTTACCTTTAAATTAGTATCAAATCTAGTGTTGCATGTCTTGCCTAAATTTTTTTATTTCTTTTTTTTTATGTCTAATAAAATTGCATCTTGAATATTCTTTATAAGTGATTAAGATTTTATACTCTTAAAAAAATTTGCTAGTATATAAAGTTTTAAAAAAATTAATTGTTCCTATAAAGGGAATCGGAGCGGGACTTCTTTGGGAAAAAGAACTTAAATAACTTCAAGTCGTCATTTTTTATAATTAAAAAGAACAGCTAGCTAGATAAATGCCTTGTGACAACAAAAAGTATCTTGGTAAGAGAGGCCGCAAACTAAAATATTTTTCATCTCATAAATAGTTATCCCAGTGCTTTTCCAAAAGGTATACACTACCAGTGCAGGTTGTGCATCCATATGATCGCTCTTCTTGGCTTCAAACGTGTTTATGAATCAATAGAATCGGTTTCAACTGTGCGTTCTTTTCTTTGTACTGGTCCAGAATATGAATATCCGATATCAGTATGTTCAGGTTTGACGTCTATCAAGGTGCTAGATGCTCTTACAATCCGTTTGTACAAGTTCCCGGTTGGAATACTGGAGCTAGTTGGGTTAAAGTATCTTGCCTTCACATATGATGGAAGCTCCCTTTTTCCATATCCAGACTCAAAAACCTTGTATACTTGATTGTCCATCGATACCACCTGAAAATCATCAATTCCTCTCCATCTTATATGCCGATAGAGATATGGAATATGCAAGAACTGAGGCATCTTCAAGTCATGGGAAGCGACCTGCCACATCCTGTTGATGGTGCTCAGTTACCCAACCTCTTGACGCTGCTAGGTGTGAGCTATCGCAGTTGCACAAAGGAGGTTCTTCAAAGTACTCCAAATCTAGAAAAAGTAGGTGTTCAGATTGTTTTACCACAAGGTGCTTCTGAAACCTTGCATATCTTTGATCACCTTGCCTTGCTCTCTAGACTCGAATCATTCAAATGCATCGTGTCAAATCCCAATCCTGTCTCAGCAGATTCTTCTCTTTCCCGAGTCAGTTTCCCATCTAGTCTTACAAAGTTAACTTTGAGTGGGTGTGGATTTGCATGGAAAGACATGTCAATAATTGGTGCGCTAAAATATCTTCGAGTGTTGAAATTGCGATGTTATGCCTTTCAAGGCCCGGAGTGGGTGGTAGATAAAAAGCAGTTCCAGGTACTTGAGCATCTGCTACTTGAAGACACCGATCTGATGCACTGGAGAGTTGGTTATGGTTGCTTCCTATGGCTTCAGCACGTAATCATTAGGCACTGCTACAAACTGGAAAAGATCCCTAATGAGCTTGCAGATTCGATTGCAGAAGTTATTGACTGCAGCACTTCAATTATGACTATTGGGAAACACATACTCAGAACAAAGGGAATGTGATAATGAACAGTTTAATTTGAATATTACAACAACTCTATAAATGCACGATGTGCATTTTTATGTGTATATATACATAGATGAATGAAATGCACAAATATACTCCTTAATTAACCATTGATTAGCTTGAAGTTTCTATATCATTATTTTTATAATAACTTTTTAGAAATTTAGTTTACGTTTTAGTATATTGCTACATCTCTTTTTAATTCTTTTTTTTTTTAAAAGATTACATTGAGGCTATGTCTGGTTCTATGTGCCCCTTAAATTAATATCTTTATGTTACCTTTAGTTATTGAAATTGTAGGGGTGCTTTCTAAGCTTAGATGTGATGTAATGGAAATATGTCAAATCTAAAGATTTGGTGCAATTGAGACATAGATGATAGTTGAAGGGGTAAACTGATTCAATTGATAGTTGAGGGGACAAAATGGGCAATGGAGATTGTTGGTAGGATCAAAGTGTAACTTAACCAAGCAATGTCAAAATGGTCACCATATTATTCAAATGTAATTACGATGTTCCGGAAATTAGACAAGTTGATGAAACATACAGACATTTATACAGATACTAAAGATTTACTAATGTTTGTCAACACTAAAAGCATTGCAGGAAGAAGAAATGTTAACCATTTGTTCAGTTAAATAAAATTCAAAATAAACTTATCAAAAAGATTATTTTGCCAACATGAAATGTTAGGGGTAGAATTATCAGTCAACATAAGTAATGGTCATTTATAGCATAAAAAGGACATCTCCTCATATTTTGTTCTCTGCCAAATACCTATCAAATAAGCTAACTATGATGAGATTCTTCAAGAGTTAATAATGTCAATTTTTAACCATGTGAAATGTATAATGTTTAATTTAATTATCCTCTTGTGATTTAAAAAAGAATTAATAATTTACCATTTTTTAAAAATTTTAAAGAAGCAATTTATCCCTTCAGTCGAAGAATGTAACTCACATGCCGAAATTGAGAGTGTGCACGGAAAGTGTATTGTAACATAAGGGTGTAAATTATCACATCTATCACAATATAGGGGATAAATTGTCATGTTTATCATAACACAAGGGGGTAAACTGTCACATTACATAATATAGTGGGGTAATGTGTCATATATAAAAATATCAGGGATGCAGTACGAAACTTTTATATAAAGAGTTGCCTAAGTAGATGCAAAATCCTGTGGTTGATCTTCTTGTGTCTTGACAAGAAGCCCAGTCTGCATCTGCATATGCCTTAAGTTGTAGAGTAGAATTAGATGCATAGAACAATCCCTGCCCTGGAGAAGACTTGATGTATCTCAAGATATGATGGGCAGCTTGTAAATGTTGAGTCTGAGGTTGTAACACAAACTGACTAAGCTTATGCACAGCATAGCTTATGTCAGGTCTTGTGATAGTAAGGTAGAGGAGTCTTCCAAGTAATCTTCCGTATGAAGTTGTATCTGGAAGTGGATCACCACCTGTAGAATGAAGCTTAACTTTAGGATTCATAGGTAAAGACAGAGGTTTTGCTCCTAAATATCCAGTATCATCCAAAATTTGTAAAGCATAATTTCTTTGAGAATGTACAATTCCTTTAGTTGATCTAGCTATTTCCAAACCAAGGAAATACTTCAGATCACCCAAGTCTTTAAGTTTGAACTTAGTTTTCAAAAAAATTTCAAATCATTAATTAATTCTGAGGAAGGACTGGATAAAACTATGTCATCAACATATAATAATAAAACAAGAAATGTGTCACCTGATCCTTTTGTGAAGAGTGAGTAGTCTGCTTTAGACTGAGTGAAACCATAAGCTAGGAGACAGTCTTTAAATTTATCATTCCATTGTCTAGATGCCTGTTTCAGGCCATATAGAGATTTATTAAGTTTGCAAACCATTTTAGGTGTGGACTGAGACCTTGGATATCCCAAAGGTAAGTCCATATAGACCTCTTCATTTAAATCACCATTTAGAAAAGCATTGTCAATATCTAGATGATATAAACCCCATCCTTTAGATGCTGTCAGTGCTAATAAAACCTTTACAGTAACCATTTTAGCTACAGGTGAAAATGTCTCCGAAAAATCTATGCCCTCCTTTTGTGTGTAGCCTTTGGCTACAAGTCTAGCTTTGTACCTGTCAATACTCCCATCAGAGTGTCTTTTTATTTTGTACACCCATTTACAACCAATGGGTAATTTATCCTTTGGTAAAGGAACTAAAGACCAAGTATTTGAAGTTTCAAGAGCATGTATCTCTGTATGCATTGCTTCCACCCACTTAGGATTGCCTACAGCTTGATGATAAAACTGTGGCTCATACTCAGAAGAAACATTAAGTAAAAAAGATTTATAACTAGAAGAAATATTATCATAATGTAAAACATTAGAAATAGGATACTTGACAAATTTATTTCTGATTAAAGAATTGCAAATATAGTCATTTAGGTAAGAAGGTTTAGTGGTGTTTCTGTTAGATCTTCTTATGACAGTAGGAGAATCCAAAACTGAATCTGTAGGAGTATATTGTGAATCAAGGGAGGTAGAGGGAGAAACTGGTGGGATAACAGGATCTAATGAATCAGTAGAAGAATCATGTATAGGAAAAGGATCATTTGATGAAGCAGGATAATATGGAAAAAGTTTATCAGGGGGTAGGGAGTGTGCATTAGGATCAGTTTGTATAGTATGAAAAGGGAATGTGTCTTCATAAAAGATCACATTTCTTGAGATAAAAATCTCTTTAGTAGTTAAATCAAATAATTTATATCCATTAAATCCCATAGGGTAGCCAATGAAAACACATAATCTTGCCCTATGATCCATTTTAGTCCTACCCTGTTTAAGTGTAGAGGCAAAAGCCTAACATCCAAAAGATTTTAGTAAGGTGTAGTCCACAGACTGATTATATAGGATTTCAAAAGAAGTTTCATAATTCAGAACCTTAGTAGGGGACCTATTAATCAAATGAGCTGCTGTTGAAACACATTCTCCCCAAAGAAAAATAGGGACTTTAGATTCCAAATATAATGCCCTTGCAATATTAAGTAGATGTTGGTGTTTTCTCTCCACAACAGAATTCTGTTGTGGAGTTTCTACACATGAATATTGATGCAAAATTCCCAATTCATTAAACAAGGAAGTAAACCTTAATTCTGGTGCATTGTCACTTCTGAAAATTTTAACAGTCGTATTAAATTGATTTTTGACCATATATAGAAAACTAGGAATGACAACAGATGCATCAGATTTCTTATTTAACAAACAAATCCAGGTAAATCTGTAGAAATTATCTATAATAGTTGCAAAGTATTTCTGTCCAGAAATAGTAGGGGTATTGAAAGGCCCCTAAATATCACAATGTATTATCTCAAAAATAGTAGAAATAGAGGAGACAGAAGTAGGAAAAGAAAGCCTCTTTTGCTTAGCAAGAGGACAAATATAACAAGGGTTGTGAACAGAATTAGAGCAAGTATGTAAAGAGTCTAAAGCTAAAACATCTTTAAGTCTGAACATATTCTTATAAGGCATATGTCCTAATCTCCTATGCCAAACTATGCTAAAAACTTTGTTGCAATGTGAAAATTCAGTAGATCTTGGTTGTAGGACATAGAGGCCATTTAGTAGTCTACCCTCTCCAATCTTCTTCCCTTGGTTGTCCTGAATCATAAAATATTCTTGTGAAAATCTAACAGTGAGATCATTTTTACTAATTAATTCACTAACTGAAATCAAATTGAATTTAAAATGAGGAGTGTAAAAGACATCCTTAAGAGGTAAAGAAGGAGTTAATTGAATATCTCCAATTTGAGTTACTTGAAATCTGCTATTGTCAGGTAAGATCACAAAAGCATTAGTGATAGCTTTTAAATTTTGAAATAACGAAAAGTTATAACAAATATGTTTGGTAGCTCCTGAATCAATGATCCAAGCATTAGAAACAGGAAAAACTGTATTAAGTGTAGAGGTTGAGCATATACCTGTCACACAGGAAATGTGTGCATTATCTTGAGTACAATCAGCAGTAGGTGTGATATTGAGGTGAGTGCTAAATAGGTTCATCAGATGTTGGCATTGTTCCTGATTTAGACTCTGAAGTAATGGAGTGAAGGGATTGGAATTTTGCTGAATTTGTTGATTGTTAAGTGTTTGAGGATCTGAAGTGTTGAAACTGGTAACTGAGTTTGTGGTATATGTATTTCTAGGTTTAGAGTTGTTAGGAGGTTTATAACCTACTGGATAACCATGCAATTTATAGCATTTATCAATGGTGTGCCCTTTGAAATTACAGTGAGCACAAATAGGAATTTCCTTCTTTTTGAAGTTAGGATTAAAACCGGGTGAGTATTTTGCTGAAACTGGTTATAGGGTCTTTTCTGGGATTGTTGAGTGGTTGTTTGGGTGGGAGAGTTAAATTTGGATGTAAAGGCCATGGAGGAAGAAAGATCAATGGAAGGAGACTGGCCAATAAGTTTCTGCCTATCTTCTTGAGTGGCCAAAGAAAAGACTCTGTCAATATTAGGAATAGGGTCCATAAGTAAGATTTGGCTCCTAAGATTATCAAAGGAGTCATTTAAACCAAGTAAAAAAGTAAGGACAAAGTCTTCTTGATAATGATGGTGGACTTTTTCAACACTGTCACAAGAAGAACAAGAAAGAATAGGTCTGTATAGGGCCAATTCATCCCAGGCTGATTTGAGTTTGGTGAAGAACATGTTCACTGAAAGTTGATCTTGATGGAGGGTTGCAATTTCTCTTCGGAGTTGCAATTTTCTGGGGCCATTACTTTGTTGGAATCTGGCCTTTAATTCATTCCAGATATCCTTAGCAGAATTAGTATTCATGATACTTTAATGGATTTCTTGAGATACCGAATTTAGTGTCCAAGAAACAACTAAATCATTGTTTCTTGACCATGCAATTTGAAGATCTTCATCACTGGGGCCTGGATCTTGAAGAGTACCATTGATGAAGCCAAGTTTGTGCTTGACATTTAGGGCCAGTAACATGGACCGAGACCAAAAATGATAGTTATCTCCTTTGAGAGGATGATGAACAAGTAATAATCCAGAAGAGTCTAAAGGGTGAAGAAAATAAGGGTGTGAGGGGTTCTCCATAGGAGGTTTAGAACGAGTAGAACCAGTAAGGGTGGAGGAAGAAGATCCAGTGGAAGCCATGAGTGAAGTCTGGATCAAGAAACAATCGAAATAACAGATTTTATGATCACAAGATCAATGAAAAACAAGTTTGATCACAAGATCAAACAAAAAACAGAGTATAATAACGTGAATTGATGCGGAAACGGTGAAGGAATTATCTTGCTGATACCATATTATAATCCTTACAATTCTGGAAGAGATGAATTTGAATATTGTAGAAGAAATATTAAACTACCTATAATACCTTTAACTAATAAAGGGCTATATACAAAATATAATTAAAAGAGAAATTTAATTTACAAGCCCTAATTTAATCCCTAAACCGCGTATCTCTTCTCCAGCTGCTCTTCTCTGATTTTTGATTGAATACTCACTTTATTTATTTGATTTCTTTGCAGATTCTGGAGAGCAATTCATCCAATAAAATTAAGCAATTGATCCAAAGACATAGTGCAAAACTGGCTGTCTTGATTTAGTAAGAAGTAAGGATCGTCAATCATACGCCGCCAGGACTTGCACACGTTCCTGAGCCGTAGGAGGTGCTCTGCCGCCAATCGAGACAGTATATCCATAAGCAATTCAGAGGGAATTAAATCAGACATTTTTTATCAATCAGGAGAAGAAAAAAGATATGATTGATGGAGTTATTATGGCAGAAGATTGATTCAGCGATGATTATGGAGAAAGGGCAAAGCAAAATTAGGGTTCTTGTGTGGTGGAAAGAGGGATCGGGTTTTTTTTCAATTGAAAAGAAGAAGAAAAGAAAGGTTAACTTTTTAGTTGATGATTCGGAGATATTTAATTTATTTAAGGCTGTGGAGTTTGTTTGGTTTAGGAGGTTGTAGAAGTTCAAGTTCCAACCAACTCATATATAAATAACACCAGAAAGTGGTCGATGTGGTCGATGGTCATTTGAATATGGGCCTCTTCAAACTCCACTTTTTATAGTTACTAGTCTATATCCGGAGAAATTATGTAGTACAACCGCTGCACCACGTCATCAAGTACACGTGGTGCAGCCCACCAATACACATGGGACATGTGGATTATTAATCCACATCACCCCATGTTCTGGCCATGTTCCAAAAAAATAGGGGTTCAGAAAGTTGTGTTCACACTGCCAGAACATGGGGTGATGTGGATTAATAATCCACATGCCCCGAGTGTATTGGTGGGCTGCACCACGTGTACTTGATGACGTGGTGCAGCGGTTGTACTACATAATTTCTCCTATATCCGTGCTATGCACGGTGCTATACTTACTATTTTATATAATAATGAAAAAATATTAAATAAAGAGTTTGACATATTATGAGAGCTAAAAAAATATTTATGTATATAAATAAGCTATAATATTTAATATCCATAACGCAGAAGATGGTTATATAAAGTAACGGATGGTTTAGAATGAAAGTTTCATGGGGTTGTCTACGGTTCCTCGAGGGTGTACTTAAGGAATGGTTTCATGTAAGATCAGAACCATTAAAAATTTAAAATTTTCAATCCAAACCATTAAATGATGTACAAGAGTTAATCATAGTCAGTTATTAAAAATTATAGTGTATAACATTAGGGTTGATATCATACTTTTTATAATAGACATTGTACACAATCAAAATTACCAATACACCCCTGCATTAATTAATTTGAAAATATCAAATAACAATTAAACCCTTCTCATTTCATCCCCATCTCTCCCGATGTTTTCCTTCTCTCCAGATTATATTCAGTCCGACAACCAAAATAAGGTCTAGTTATTAAATTGTCTTGCTTAACTTGCCTCTGGTTTGTCTTCACTCATCTCCATTCAATCTATCTTCATCAATAGCAAATCCAAATTTGTATACAATGCAAAAGTGGTTTTCAGCGAGTTTTTGGTGACAACAAGAATGAAAATTCTATCCAGCAAACAGCGTCGTCGTCTTCATCTATGTTGTCAGATTGGAATTCATACGCCGCCACTACCGAAGAGAGTAGCAGCGGCAGCGGCGCACTTGCCGGTGTGTTTGACATCGAATCCGTCGTAAGATTAGCCAACGACACCGTCTTCGGAACCTTCAATGTGAAAGATTTACATCCTTCTTCGATCTCCTCTCTCGATCCAAATTCTAAGGTTTCTCCCTCGTGCAATGCTAGACGCATTTTTTTAGTGATTTCTTGATATGAATGACTCGTTTGAAGCTCCATTAGTAAGCATCTAATCTAAATGAATTGAATAATGGAGTATTTTGTGAAGCCTATAAGCTATCAAAGCTGGGTGATACGAGTTATATTCAGCACCCATAAGTTCACAGAAGTGTCAACTTGTTGTCTAGCTTAGCTAATAATTTTTTCTTTCTTTTTTGTTTCACGGATAATCGGATATCATCCCATTAACATTAATTGAACTATAAGTCTTCAGGTTGATGTAATTGTACCAAGCTGCATCGATGAAGATGAGAAGAGTTTTGGGAAGAATTTTGAATAGCTGAAGGAATTAATATTTAATTTGTTAAATTAAAACTATTAAAAAGGGTAAGAAAGTCTTTGTAAATTAAGTATTTGGAGTGTTGTACATATGAGCATGTGTCAAAACTTTATTGGATGAAACGATTCCTCAAAGAATGAACTCGAGGAACCGTAGACAGTCCCAAATTTCATTTGATAAGAAATCAAAATAATTGAACACTTGTGTCTCACCATTTGTAAATTGAAGCTTATTTATACTACCAACTTCAACAAATTTATTTGAACCTAATAGGTATTCATGAAAACTTTTTTTCTTAAATTAAACTATTTTTAAACTTATAATAGCATAGCTTTATCAAGGAACTTATTATAAAATATTTATTCAATACAGACAGAAAATAATTTTATTTATTTCGTCATAATTCTCATTGTCTTCAAGTAGGTAAAAATTACGCTTGTGCAAGTAAGCTTGTGAGTGTGTTAATTAAACAAAGTTGATTTGCTATAGCTATAAATCTTTAGTAACATTAAAAAATATTCCTACCAAGAAATGGTTCAGACAAAATATACTTTAATACTTAACACATTTAGTTACAAGCTTTTGAGTGGGTTACTCAAACAAAGTTAATTTTCTATAGTTGTAAATCTTAAGTAGTACTGAAAGTTACTACCAACAAATTAATTTTCTATAGTCGTAAATCTTAAGTAGTACTGAAAGTTACTACAAACGAATGGTTCTAACAAATATAAACTATAAAACTTAAACACAATTACTTCTGTAAAACAAATATATGATGCATTCATGGCATAAAATATATGACTTCATGTCTCAAACAAATGATATAAATACTTTTTATCTTCATTCTCCAAGTAAGTTTTTCATTAAATTAAAAGATAAAAGGTATATAAGTGATGGCTAAAGAAAAAGTATGTGTAACTTAAGTATTTGGAAAAAAAGCATTGTTAACACTTTTGGAATCACACTTCAATTATAATCCATACCTAATGACAAAAAAAATCCTAGAACAGAATACCCTTAAAAATATTGTTAACAATACCTATCAATTGTAAGGTTTCATGTATAGCACAATTTACAGTTAGTACATAAAAACAATTGTCATGTTACATTTAATTCCAATACAATCAAATGTGACCATCTCTCCCAAATGGTTTGCTTGCCTTTATCCTTTCTCATCCGGTTCCAGACTGTTTCCTAAAATCTTGATCAAGAATTTCAGGTTTCATAAAAGTGTTCCCTGCAATAAAATCATTGAGTGTCCTAAATATTGCATTAAAATAGAGATTCTTACAGTTGAAGCTTTAAAACAAATGTAATTGGACCATTCAATTATCTTCGAAAAAAAGGAAAAATGAAAAATGAGTTCAACAGTGAGTATGAATGTAGCTCATGGCTCATCGAAATGCCAAATGAATCGTAAGTTCATAACCGGTTACCATGTCATGTAAATATGATCAAGAATCAAGATACATGTGACATATTATATATATGTCTAATTGAATTTAGCCCAATTCTCCCATCATGTGGAATAAGGGAAATCAATATGTCAATAGTTTGGGAAAAATTAATACTCCAGTACATATTAAAAAGACAAAAAGAAAGAGCTAGCCAGCGCATACAATAAAAAGAGAAGAAAAAATTGGCATACAGAATATATGATACGATAATGTAAAGATCCAAAGATGAGTGGTTATAAGCTTTAAGACAATAAACACCAAAAAGCTTAGAAAAATTTACAGTGAACATAGGAGAAACTAATACATGTTCCCATTAATTACCTCAGAAGGCATACCGGGATCTCTCCATATCTATCAAAATATTCAGAAATTACTTAGCTCTATACGTGCGGATACATGCTCAGAAATTGAGTACTTCATCGCAAGAGAAGAATTTCTCCGACTTCTCATCTCCATGTCGGTGGAGGTTTGGTTCAGATTGTTGTTAGATTTTCTAGAGGAGAAAACTTTCGGGGATCATAATCATATGAATTTATAATATAAAGAATATGGAATTAAGTTGGATAGAAGTTATATCAAAAGAGGTTAAGGGGAAGTTGATAGAGGTTACATCCGGTGGTTTCAAAAGAAGATGATGGAGTGTGGGAAAGAAGTTTATCCGAATTTAAATTGTGAAATTAGTGCATTTCAATTTTTAAAAAAAATTCAAAATTAGGAGAAAAAAGAATTTGAGCCAAAATCAACTTTTTTGACCAAAACACCCCCTTGAAATAATAGTAAGTTAGATTAGATCCGTAAAAAGAAAATACCTGAAAATGGGCTTGAGTAGATGTAAGTTTGGTCAATTTCTTCAAAAGTCCATGTTCTAATGTTTCCACTCTAGCTTTGTATTCCATGAAACCAAAGAACCCATGTTTATAATAATTTAGTGATATTTGTCAAACCTCAAAGTAATGCAAATAAAATATGTATCATGGAATGAAAAAATTGAGTGGATTGATAAAAGTAGAACGAACCTGCAGGTTTTGAGCCTGATGAACCGTGATTAAAATTTCGTGAATTTCTCCGGAATATAAAATCTGGGGAAAAAAAAAAGATGTGGTATAAACACTATAAAGTATTGAGACATATAACATTGATACATGGAATTGAATTGATGAATTGTGATCACCTATCAATTGTGCTCGATAGATTGTCCCTAAAGCAGACGAACAGTATAGTACATTATTTGAAGCCTAAACTTGCAATATGGTTTTTGTAATCAATAAAGAAAGTATTTGAAGTCTAAACTTGCAATATGGTTTTTGTAATCAATAAAGAAAGTCTGAAGTGGACGTGGCTTCAAAAGTTTATGTGGTACGTGGGAGTGTAAATAATAGATGTGGGAGTTCCCTATTTTTTAGAGCATTATTTATTTTTTAAATTTCTTTAATTTTATGAATGTAAACAATAGACGTGGGAGTTTTTAGAGCATTATTTATTTTTTTAATTTTTTTTTAATGCTATGCATGTAACCGTAAATCCTATTTGTTTTTTAAAAATTATTGTAAATTCTAGGAAAAAGAATTTGAGTCAAAATTTAGTATTTTGACCAAAAGACACCCTTGAAATAATAGTAAGTAGGACATGATAGGATAGGATAGGATTTTCAATAATTCAATTTTCACATTATATTTATTTCCAATTCTTATACTTCCTCACCCTCACTTAATCTTTCCAACTTTTTATCATGATACTAGTAATAATAATAATAATAATAATAATAAGGGTAAATATCACTTTTGGTCCCTCTTATCATTAACTTTTTACAGAGTGGTCCCTCTTGTATTTTTTTCCCACTTTAGTCCCTACTATGAATTATTTGTTTCACTTTTGTCCCTACTATGGATTATGTGTTTCACTTTAGTCCTTATCAAGTGGTCGCGGTATCACGTGACATGCATATGAATATTTTTTAGAGCATTTTCGTCCGTTCACTATTGAGACTATTTGAGATATTGTTTAATTGGTGAGCAATTTTTGGTGTTTGAAAAAGATTTTAGGAAAAAACTTTAGTTTGGAACGAAATATACGATTGAGTTGGATTGGAATGAAAGCCTAGTTTGGAAGAGATTATATATTTAGTTTTTTTTTTAAATAATTAGAAAGACGAAAATATCTTTGTTAGTTTACTTGAAATGACAAAATTGACCTCATGAGCATATCACATGTTATCGGAATCGCCTTGGACCACTTGAAAAGGACTAAAGTGAAACAAATAATTCATAGGAGGGATTAAAGTAGAAAAAAAAAACATAAGAGGGACCACTATGTAAAAAGTTAATGATAAGAGGGACCAAAAATGGTGTTTACCCTAATAATAATAATAATAATAATAATTAAATCAGTAGTAAATTAAATGACATTAATAATAAATAAATTAACATTGGCATTAATAATAATTAATTTAGCATTGACATTAATAACAATAAATATTTAATAATAACAATACAATACAATAACATTACAATAATTAATAATTCATATATGGAAATTTATCGTTGTTGCCACCATTATTGCCGCCGTTGTTGCCACCGTTATTATCGCTACCATTGTCTTGATATTGGACGAGCCTCCAGATGAACCTCCAAATAAACGAGTCTGAATGTCTTTTTCACGAATGTCATTTCTCATGTCATGCCAATATGCATTTGCATTAAGAGTCATAAAACTGCTATCCATTTTCATAATATTTTTTTCCGATTCCCTTTCTTGTGTAGCCATCATTTCAACATGTCGTCGATTACGTCCTTCTTATTTTTATTTTTAAATTATATAACCAGTATTCTATTTTTAATCCACAAGTCGTATTTAATTTCAATGTAACTTTATTACCATTTATTCCTCAAAATTCTAATTCTCATATTTTTTTCACTCTCAATTAATAATAATAGAACTAAATAATAATAACAATTAATAAACATTATACATAAAAATATCACAAATTACAAAAGTACAAAATGCACAAGTATTAAAAATAAATTAATATTATGATATTAAAAGAAGTGGAGCTGGGCAATCTTATTTAATGTTAAGATATTAAACAAATAAAAAAAATTGCGCAACCAAATAAAAAAAAAAAAAAAATGTGTGGGACTATGGGTTCACCCACTGCCTCACACATCTGGTAACCATCACCCAACTGCCCTCGAGAATTTTCCCCTCTCGCTATAAAACTTCATTTCTCCACCCACATCTCCATGAATTCCCCCTCCTCCTCCTCCTCCTTAATGGAGATGGCCTTACAAATCCAACCAACTGATATTCAACTTAAATAATAATGTGAACTACCATTAAAATATAAATATGTGCATTTGATAAGATTAAATATTGTTTGGGCTAATGGAAATTCCTGTCCTTTTCTTGGTTTGGGGCCTCGAGTTCGAATCTATTCTCTGCCCGTAGTATAATTTTTTAACTTTCCCTTTATCCATAGAATACGGTTTGGAAATGCACCACTTCTTTTTTTTTTTTTCTAAATTTTAGAACATATGCCCTCACTATTAAAATATTGTTTTAAGTGTATGATACATAAAAAAATTAGTCGTATAAGTTTTTGTTTTCGCAAAATTTATGTAAATTAACCTATGGAATAATAATTAAACTATAATATGAACTAGGAAATATAAATTTACCTTTAAATTAGTGTCAAATCTAGTGTTTCATAATTGCCTAAATTTTTTTTTTAATTCTTTTTTTATGTCTAATAGAATTGCATCTTGAATATTCTTTATGAGTGATTAAGATTTTATACTCTTAGAAAAATTTGCTAGTATATAAAGTTTTTAAAAATTTAATTGTTCCTATAAAGGGAGTCTGAGCGGGACTTCTTTGGGAAAAAGAACTTAAATAACTTCAAGTCGTCATTTTTTATAATATAATTAAAAAAGAACAGCTAGATAGATAGATAGATGCCTTGTGACAACAAAAAGTATTTTTGCTTTCTCACCGAAATTGTCAAAGCCATTACGAAATCCACAAGGTGCATCTTACACCGATACAAACTCGATGGCCCCTATGTTCGGTTCATTTTGTCAAGAAAAAAATTCAAGTTTTATTTAAGATAAAATATATATATAATTAAAGTTTTCTGAACAATATTTTGAAGACAACCTTGTCTTAGTTACAGAACTAAATGTTTTATTAATTCTACTTCTAAAACAACTTATTTCAAAATAACTCTATTTATACAGGGCCGTTAGTTTGGTGGTGAGAGACTAGTGAAGGTTTGTGAAATAATCTTGATTTGCGTAATGTTGTTTGTTTGAGTTTCTGAAAGAGTGGTTTGAAAAATAAAGTAGGTGTACATCTATTTGGTAGAGTTATAATGTAGGTATAAGATGTGTAACAATTAATGTCAAATCATGTTTGTTTTAAATTGTGTAAAAGAGATACATTAATTTATGTCAAATCAGAGTAGAATTTGTATAGGTTTTGTTTAGAGATAAGAAAATTATTGTTTGTTTGGTTTTTGAGAGAGTAGTTTGAGAAAATTGAGAAGTAGAAAATTTATTTCAGAAAATAAAATAAAAAAATTGGCATTTCCCAAACATGAAATTTTTTTGGAAAACGTCAAACAAACATGCCCTGTTTATTTTTGAAAAAAACACCATAATTCTGTATAACCAATTAGTTAAAGTTTAAAATAAAAATAATTCAAACAGATTACACATTTTCATAAACGTATAATTAAAAATCCTTTTAATTTTATATCTTCAATCACTCTCATTTAGTTTATTAGTTTAATAAGGCAAAATTGCAGAAAACGTCTCAAACTAATTAGGAATTTTGGATTTTCTTTCCAAGTTATATCACTTAGGTAAATTCGTCTCGTAATTTTAATATTTTATATTCTTTTGGAATATCGTCCCATTTGCCACATGGCTGCTTATGTGTCAAGAAGTGGCAACATTTTAGCATGAACAATTATACAAGATTGCATAATTCATCCCAAACTAATTAAAAAAATTGATTTTTCGTCCCAAATTATATTAATTCGTTAAATTTTATCTCACAATTTGTCATTTTTTCATGAAGTCCATTATTCAATTTTTAATTTAATGAAAATGACGATTCATATTTTTTTCATGAAGTCCATTATTGTTTATGCTAAAATTGATCACGTCACAACACATAAGCATCCACGAGGAATAAGAAAGAGAATTTTGAGCGAGAATTTTTATATTTAATCTCAAGTCATCTTTGGGTTGGGCCAAGGTATTGACAAAATGGAAAATTCTTGTCAAAATTATCTTATGTATTATTTATAATGTTGAATTTATTTCTATGTGATTTGGAAAAAAAAATAACACTTCACCTATTACGAAAGTTTTAAAGGAGTAATATACCTCTTTCAATTGGATTGAACTCACCAAAATTAAGAGTGGGTATGAAAAATAATATTTAATCAATAATAAAACAAGTGTATTACTTGTAAAAAAAAAAAAAAAAAAAGATGTTTGCAATCGAACCCGATTTAGGTAGAAATTTCCCTTCCGTATTCACTTATCAACCAAAATATTCCAAGGAAGAATATAAATGAAATCTGAAGTCGTCGTTGACTTAGTACTTCTTAGGACAAGTGAACTCTAATAAACTAGGTATATAATAATTGCTAGTTGTTAAATTGCGAAGAATTTTTCAACGATAAATTAAATAATTTGCTCCAACTCCAATAAACTGTTTTTTCAACACAATAATTCAGAAAGAGGATATCTCCAGATCAGGAAAGATGGCTCACGAAGCTCTACTTTCTCTAAATCTCATAATTGAGAGCTCTCTAAAATTGCTATACTTCAATAACTTTTATCTCATCCGAGAAGCAGAATTAGTCCAGCAAGAAGTATGGTCCTTAAAATCGATTTTGGAATTGGATCATTTCGAAAAGAGTGAGAGATTAATTGCTTTGAAAGGAGAGATCGAGGAGGCGATACATAAATTCAGAGACGTACTCGAAGACCATATGAACAAATGTCAACTACTTTTTTCAGAACCTCAAAGCCTCGACGATGAGAGTAGTGACGAACTGATCTTCTCCCAATATTTGGAGAAAGTAAAAAAAGAAATGATTTCCTTTGTGCAAACGATGAGGAAAATATGGTGGGAGTACAAAAGAAAATATCCGGAAAAAAGCAATGTGTCACGACTTGCTGATCCTGATGAAAATCTTGGTGGAAACGTCGATTTGGTGGGAGTAAATGAAGACCTACAACTACTAATTGATAAACTATCTATAGGGCAATCGATATGGGGAGGAGAACCTTCCAGCCTTAGTATTATCTCAGTAATGGGTATGGCCGGTATCGGTAAGACTACTATTGTCAAAGCACTTTATGAGGAGCCAAGTATTTCAGATTATTTTGACTGTCGAGCGTTTGTCAGGGTAGGACCTGATTTTCATCTAAAAAATATATTGCTAGATCTTCTGGTTTGCTTGTTCCCTAATTATAATAAAATTTTAGGAATAGAAAATAATGAGATTGAAATGAAAGAGCATATATACGAATTTATGATTGGTAGAAGGTTTTTTATTGTGTTTGATGATATATGGGATACTGACCTTATGGAGGTTGTTATGTGGTTACTTCCAAATGAAAACAATGGAAGCAGAATAATCGTAACAACTAGGCGTTCAGATTTTGTCTTTTATAATAGTAAATGCGGACCAACTCATCAGATTCGCTTCCGGAATGAAGAAGAAAGTTGGGATCTTTTCTACAGAAAGGTATTTGTTCCTCCTGGACTCGAGAAAGTTGGAAAGAAGATTGTCAAAAAATGTGGAGGACTTCCTCTTGGAATAATCTCGATTGCCAACATCATATCCAAAGTCGAGAAGTCGCTTGAATCCTGGGAAAAGATAGCCAAGAATGACAATTTGCTTGCCTTAGCTACAGAGGAAGGGTCACCCATGTCAGAGGCACTATTTTTGAGTTACAAGCATTTGCCTCCACATTTAAAAGAGTGTTGTCTCTATTTTGGAGTTTTTTCTCTAAATCATGAGATCTCCGTCTCCAAACTCGTTAAATTGTGGGTCGGTGAGGGATTAGTTCAACCAAAGCACTTCCAAACTTTTGAAGATACAGCGCGGGAGTATTTGGAGGATCTCGTTTCCCATAATATTGTTTTAATCCGTCAACATAGCTCCATTGGCATAACTAAAACATGCAGTGCTCATTATTTCTTTTGGCATATCTTGGTAAGAGAGGCTGCAAACAAAAAGATTTTTCATCTCATAAATAGTTATCCCAGTGCTTTTTCAAAAAGTATACACTACCAGCGCAGGTTGTGCATCCATATGAACGCTCTTCTTGGCTTCAAACGTGTTTATGAATCAATAGAATCGGTTTCAAATGTGCGTTCTTTTCTTTGTACTGGTCCAGGACATCTATATCCGGTATCAATATGTTCAGGTTTGACGTCTATCAAGGTGCTAGATGCTCTTACAATCCGTTTATACAAGTTCCCGATTGGAATACTAGAGCTAGTTGAGTTAAAGTACCTTGCCTTCACATATGATGGAAAGCTCCCTTCTTCCATATCTAGACTCAAAAACCTTGTATACTTGATTGTCCATCGATACCTCCTGACAATCATCAATTCCTCTCCATCTTATATGCCGATAGAGATATGGAATATGCAAGAACTGAGGCATCTTCAAGTCATGGGAAGCGACCTGCCACATCCTGTTGATGGTGCTCAGTTACCCAACCTCTTGACGCTGCTAGGTGTGAGCTATCGCAGTTGCACAAAGGAGGTTCTTCAAAGTACTCCAAATCTAGAAAAATTAGGTGTTCGGATTGTTTTACCACAAGTTGTTTCTGAAACCTTGCATATCTTTGATCACCTTGCCTTGCTATCTAGACTCGAATCATTCAAATGCATTGTGCCAAATCCCAATCCTAGGTCTCATCAGATTCTTCTCTTTCCCGAGTCAGTTTTCCCATCTAGTCTTACAAAGTTAACTTTGAGTGGGTGTGGATTTGCATGGAAAGACATGTCAATAATTGGTGCACTAAAATACCTTCGAGTGTTGAAATTGATATGCTATGCCTTTCAAGCCCCGGAGTGGGTGGTAGATGAAAAGGAGTTCCAGGTACTTGAGCTTCTGCTACTTGAAGACACCGATCTGGTGCACTGGAGAGTTGGTTATGGTTGCTTCCCATGGCTTCAGCGCTTAATCATTAGGCACTGCTATAAACTGGAAGCGATCCCTAATGAGCTTGCAGATTCGATTGCAGAAGTTATTGACTGCAGCACTTCAATTATGACTACTGGGAAGCACACACTAGAGGAACAAAGGGAATGTGATAATGAACAGTTTAATTTGAATATTACAACAACTCTATAAATGCACAATGTGCATTTTTCTGTGTATACATACATAGATGAATGAAATGCACAAGTATAATCCTCAATTAAACATTGATTAGCTTCAAGGTTCTATATCATTATTTTTATAATATTTTTTTAGAAATTTAGTTTTCTAGTTTTAGTATATTGCTACATCTCTCTTATTTATATAGCTTGATTATAACACATAAAAGTTTGTTGTTACTAATTCAATTGGTTACATGTTAAACGCTAAGTCTCAATAGTTTCGTGTAATCAAATGAAAAATACAACTTTTTTGGTAATAGTTATTCCATCTTAACTGAACAAATGGTTAACATTTCTTCTTCCTGCAATAATGCTTTTAGTGTTGTTTAACATTAGTAATCTTTAGTATCTATACAAATGTCCGTATGTTTCATCAACTTGTCTAATTTCCGGAACTAGATTATCCTTATCTGTAATATCGGAATTGCATATAGTGACCATTTTGTCATTGTTTGGTACTTACTTTTTCATATTTTGTCTACTAAAATAGAGATGGTTACAAAATATGTAGTTTAAGGTAACATAGAGATACTAATTTAAAAAAATTAAAAAGGACCAATAGGGGTGTAAACTAAAATGACACATTCTTCAAATTTATTTTGAATTTTATTGAGCTTGAAGTTTCGTGTTTGAGTTTAATTTGATTGTTTAACAAAACAAACTCAAACGAGCTTTTGTCGAATGAGCTCGATCCAATTATTGAATAGCTTGATACTTTTACATGTATTTTGTTAATTTTTAACTTATCAAGTCGAGTTTGAGCCGAACTTCAAAACTTATCAAACGAAAAATGATGAACAAGCTTATTTGATTTGTGTGACAATCCAAACTCAAACAAACTTTTATCGAACGAGCTTGAGTCAAATATCGAGTAATCTAATTTGATTTTCAACCATAGGAACCAAGCATTTTTAGCTATACGCTAATCACTATTACTGATATAATTTCCACCGTGTCCTGTTATTATTTTATCATTACATATGTGTGAAACTATCTTTTGATAAGGAATTGTATATAATGACATTTTGTTGGCGGAATCAGGCCCATGCCAGGACTGGTTAGCCCGAGCCGATTTCAAGTGGGTTGGTCCGATCCGGGTGTTTAGATAGGCTGGGCTTGGCTGAATCGGCCAACTTAACACCTCTACTTCCAACCCACATTTAAATAAATATCTTACCAACACAAGAAAACCACATCCAAATTCATAATCAGAAGCAAAAAGGATAAGGACTTCCAAGCAGTAACATTTTAAGCCTTTTGACATTTAAATTAGTACAAATTATAGTCCTTTACAAAAAAAGAAATTATTAGGGCCCATTTGGATGGGAGGATTTGGACTGAGCGGATTTAAAATCCCCTTCCAAATCTATTGGGCTATTCAGATAGACAATAAAATCAGATCATTTGGAATCTTGAATTTCAGTCCAATTCTTAATGGATTTGAAAATACTCCGAACTTGTCGTTTCAAATCCATCCAAAGCCCAGACTTTCTCTCTGCCCAATTTCACGCTCGACTTCCTGCATTTCTCTTTCGCTCGACGATCTCCATGACTCTCTTTCTATCTAATATTAAGCCACGCGAACACAAACTTTTGTTTCTTTTGTTTTTTCGTTCATGATTTTCAGAAAAAATTGGAAGTTGATCTAATTTTTTGTTTGATTTGCAATAGGAAGTATGAGGTGACGATTTTCTCGCATAATTTTCATTTAAGCTTAGATTGGGTGTAGAGGTAACTATAATCTGACTTTTTTCAACATAGTTGTTTAAATTGTCCATTAATCCTGATCTAATTTCAGATCATAAATGTAATTAATTAAGTTGTCATTAGCATTGATTGTATTTGTATGTGATTAATTTATGACTGAGTACAAACTTTTGGGTTGGTGAACTGGATTATTTCATAATTACCAAAAATGAACCATATAATCATTTGCACCATGAACTTATGTAAAAAATTGTTATTCTGTCAAAGTAAGATGTATTGAGTTTAATTCAGACATCAAAAACTCTTAACATTTAAATTATTGGTTTGTTATAACAGTGTCATAGATAATTGTGTTAGTTACGTATAGACGTACCTCCTAAAATTTCAAATTAGCTAACTAGATATGTATGTACATATATGCATTACTAATTTAATAAATTTGATGATATGAAAAATTATTAAACTACTGCAATTATATGGTACCAAAAAAATGAGTTCTTGGAAAATTTAGACAATGATATTGGTTTGTACGTGACTTGTTCCAGCTAATTTTGAAATTGGGCAAAAATGTGAATAAGAATCATTAGTAAATTTGAAAATGTGGGATTATTTTGTCAACCTAAAATATTATGGGATAGAATTGTCAGTCAACATAAGTAATGACATTAAGTTTACAATAAGACGTAACTGTCACGTCATCACTTAACGGTGATTTTTAATGACGGTATCAAAAGTGATTTAATTTTTTAAATTGTGGAACCAAATATATCTGCCAATTTTTATGATACTACAAATGAAAATCGACTTAAAATTTGATACCACAATTCTCTCAATGACATTTTGTAGGTGGAAGTTCCACCTAGAGGAAACATCATGTTATGGAGAAGTTTAAATAGTAGTTTTTGTGCTTTTACAAGTGGCATAAATCTTTGATATATAATGCTTAAGAGGATCATAATTATCTTTGAGATAAATATGCTTTAACTAAAAAGACAAAAATTAGGGTTTATTCTTATGATTTTTGTTCTAATTGCTTGAAATTATTAGTTAACTTTGCTTTTGTATCCACCCTGAAATGTATAAATTGTTTGTTAGAAAATTCTTACCTAAATCGATATCCAATTACTAAACCTAAACTTGTATGAGTATTTTTTGTTATTTTTAATAATTTAATATTTCACTAAATAGAATTCTTAGGAGTACTAATGAAATGATAATTACCACCCAATTTTCACATTATGAGTGGAACTGGATCTGATTCTCAAAATCATGCTTCTTCTTTTCAACAACACTAATCATGCCAAATTTGAAACGTTAACTAAATCCTCACCTAGATTTTAACTATAGGCCATGATTTTAATCATGCCAATACTTACTAATTGGATGATTAACCATCATATGCCTTCGATATGATTTTGTTAATTAGGTAGCTAGAAGTGTGGCCATTTATAGCATAAAAAGGACATCTCCTCATATTTTGTTCTCTGCCAAATAAGCTAACTATGATGAGATTCTTCAAGAGTTAATAATGTCAATTTTTACCTATGTGAAATGTATAATGTTTAATTTATTCTCTCGTGATTTAAAAAAATATTAGTAATTTACCTTCCTTTGAAAATTTTAAAGAAGCAATTTATCCCTTCAGTCGAAGAATGTAATTTACTTGCCGAAATTGAGAGTGTGCACGGAAAGTGTTTTGTAACATAAGGGTGTAAATTATCACATCTATCACAATATAGGAGATAATTGCCATGTTTTTAACATAACACAAAGGGGTAAACTGTCACATTATCATAATATAATGGGGGTAAAGTGCCATATCTAAAAATATCAGGATGCAGTACGAAACTTTTATATAAAGGTAAAAAAGGTAAATTGAACATTATAAATCTATTTTTCAAGTCACATGAAGATAAATTGAACATTATAAATATCAAAATGTGAAATTGCCATTAACTCGAATCTTCAAGCGTAATCACAACGTTTTGTTTTAAAAAATGCACGGCTTCTCCACCTAGGAGTATTCGTGGCTACCATCTGGATAGCCATCATCTATCATGTTAGATCACTTTTAGGGATACTTTTGCATAAAAAGTGTTCCTAAAACCCCCATAACATGGCGGATGGTGACTACCTCGTAGGGTAGCCACGAAAATACCCTCCACCTCCACATATAACAAGACTACTTTTTTCTCATTTTTCTTTGGGGCAAAAAAGTAGTATAATTTTTATTATCGCTAAATAAAAATAATATTCTGCAAATTAATAGGTTTGTGGGCAGAATCTTGTGTGCGATGGTCCACCAGCTAAAAAGATTTTAAAAAATAAATGGTTCCTATAAAGTTGGGGGACTTTTGGCAACTTGCACCCTCGAAAATGGGCTTTTTGGCAGATTGCACCCTCGAATTTATATTTTGGCAGATTGCACCCTCGAAATACATAAACTTTGGCAGGTTGCACCCTCTTCCGACAAAATAATTCGCCGGAAAATCAAAATTCTAATGTTGGCAAGGGTATAATTGTCTTTTTTATTCAATTCCCTCCAAAAATTCAAATTTTGTGCCTAAATTTTCATTTTTCTTACAACACATTTAAATCTTTCAACATTTTTGCATAGTTCTTCGCCAGCTCAAAAATTAATATTATTGCATTTAACATAAAAATGATTATCAAGACATAATAAACACATGTAAACACAATGAACTTATCAACCCACAAATAAGAAATAGCAACAATATTCATATTAATCTAATAATCGATTTTCTTACCATAATACATAAATATAGTATTATGAAAGGAACAGTGCCCGAAAATATGTGTGAATAACAAAAAAAACTAATAATCGATTTTCTTACCATAATGTGGAGCTTGACAACCCAAGGGAATGAGGAACTCATAATTTTCATCTTCTTCTACTCGCAATCTCAACCCCATTGATCAATACACGGTATGTAATACCTAATATTACATATATAATCGGTTTTATAGTAAATGTGAAGCAAAAATTGAGCAAAATTGAAGTTAGAATGTGATAAAGCCCTAATCGGTGTTGCTGGAGCAGGGTTTTTATATTTTTCATTTAGGAATTTAGATTAAATTAATGTGTAAATGGATAAATTAACCCCTAAACTACACATTTAATTTAGTTGGCTTAATTTTTTGGCGAGTAATAATTTTCTTTGGAGGGAATTGAATTAAAAAGACAATTATACCCTTTCCAACATCAGAATTTTAATTTTCCGGCGAATTATTTGATCGGAAAAATTTAGAGGGTGTAATCTGCCAAAGCTTATGTATTTCGAGGGTGCAATATGCCAAAATTTAAATTCGAGGGTGCAATCTGCCAAAAGGCCCATTTTCGAGGGTGCAAGCTGCCAAAAGTCCAAAGTTGGGAGTTAAAAAGACAGGCTGAACAGCTAGCTAGATGACTTGTCACTTTATCAAAAAAGAAAAAAAAAAAGATGCCTTGTTACTTTTTGGAGGCAGCCCAAAATCCAACCCGAAATTGTCAAAGCCATTTAGAAATTCACAAGGTGCACCCCTTCCCAATCCCATCCCCACCACTCCTACATTTGGTTCATTTTGGAAGGAAAAATTCAAGTTTTATTCTAGACAAAATAGATATATATATATATTTTTTTAATTTTATGAACAATTTATTTTAAAAACAACATTGTCGTAGTTGTTACATAACTCAATGTTTTATTAATTCAACTTCTAGCAACCTATTATAAAATTACTCTAATGATAAGATTTGTGTATTTCTAAAGAAAAAAACCCATTTTGTGTAAAAGATTAGTTAAAGTTGAAACAATCTAATTCAAGCATAATGATTAAGAAACTTTTAATTTTTCATCTTCATTTTTTTCTCAATTAATTTTCAGTTAAATAATTATATTAATGTTTGTTGGTTTCCATGAACTCACTTATTATTGTATAGTTGAGTTTATGACATGTTTGATGCTACCAATAGTTAATTTTGTTGGTCAAACTTGATAAGCAATCCACAAAAGACATGTTTAAGTTTGATAATTGCAGGCTCCTTGTGCGCAGTGAGCACTGGTCTCAGCCTCTGTTGCCGATTGAGTCATCATGATTTACCTCCTCTCACAATCTCGTCGGGCAGGGGGTGAGGGCCGCCCGGGGTGAGCGATTTCACCTTTTGGAACAAGTTTGATAATTGCATTTGATCTAGCTTAATTATTATTTACCGTCAGCTCATGAAGTTAGGTGAAATTACAAAACTCTTTATGAAGTTTCAATATTACAAACAATTTCATGTTCATTATCTACACTAAGTACAAGGAATTATTAAATTTCATTTTAATGGAAATGACGATTCATGTTTTATTTTTTTAAGGGACTAATTCTCATGTGATATTTTATAATATTCAATTTACCCCCTGTAATTTGAAAATGAGCAATTCCTCTTGTGAAATTTTATTTAAAAAAAAAAGATATTTTATCCCCTTGAACCGGAGAGTGTAACTCAATTGCATAAATCGAGAGCGGCATACAAAGTGGTTTTTAACATACAGATTGCTAGACTTATTATAATACAAAAAGTAAATTGTCACATTTATCACAATACAGGGGATAAAGTGCCACATTATCATAACACAATGAGGTAAATTGAACACTGTGAATATTAAATGGAAGTAAATAGCCATTAACTTTTTTAAAGAGAAAAAATAATATGGATTTTATATTCCCCAGGGCTTTTGAGAAGAAAAAAATGTCTATCTCAATTCATTACAAAAAAATTGTGCATTTTTCTGTATTAATAAATAATAAATATTTATAATAAGTTTGGAATGAATTCTTTTTCCCCATGTCATTTCAATTACGGGATGAAAGCCGACGTGGTGATATAGTTTGGGTCGAAAAATCAAAATTTGTAATTAGTTTGAGACGAATTCTGCAATCTTATATACTTGTTTATGCTAAAATTTGCTACGTTATGATATGTAGGCATCCATGTGGTAAGTAGGACAATATTCCAAAATAATATAAAATTACGGGACGAATTTGGTTAAAGACATAGTTTGGGAAGAAAATTCAAATTCACTAATTAATTTGGGACTTTTTTTTACAATTTCACCTATATTTTCACTAGTTAATTGAACATATTATGTTAGTTAAGATATATCAATTCATCGAAGTCATTTGTTTAGTATGTATAAGAGTATAATGATCAATGTTTGTTCAATATTTTTGTTTGAATGCCACCGAGTTAATTGTACATTGAAATAGATTTAATTTGTGATTTATTTATGTAGAATGTGTTTCCATTTTCAGAAAACTGAGAAGAATTTATGATGTTTGATGATATGTTAGAAAAGAAAATATGTAAATTTGAGGTTATGAGTGACATTTTACCTAATCCATATTCACCCGGATTAATTAATTCACCAATGTCTGGGTGGATTATAATCTAGTCATAACACCGGATCGTAAAAATTTAATATATTTGATCCAATATTAGAACAATGTCAACCAATGTTGTATTAACTCATATTAAATCATATAATATGAGATAATAACCCTATTAAATCCCACAAAACCGACCCCTACTTGTCTCAACTATTTTATGTCTTGTTTGGGACTGGGCCCAAGAACTGAAGCCCAAAACTAATTTTCACAAGAAATTACTTTTACACTTTTAATGATAATAAATACCGCGTATAGTGTATTTAGGAGTGATAAGAAATACTACCATATCTACCTATTTTTTAAAAACTATAAATAAATTATTATTACATCATAATCTATCCAACAATATGTCATAATCAATTTAAATATATTAAAGTATAACAAATAACTAACAAATAAGACTAATACTAATCTATGTAAATAGTTGATTTGTTTCAAATTCCAATTTTCGACAACACCCTACAGAAAAGAAAGACCCCATGGTGTTTTAGTTTTTTTCTACATTTTAATGTGAGATTTAACATTTGTTATTAAGAATTCAACCAAATTAAAAACCTAACATAATTTTAAAAAATAAAAATAAAAAAAGAAATCTCAAACTATCTGTTTCTTTCTAATAAAACTATTAACGTACATTGTACGTGGATAGCTTATGTTTTGTGCCCTCAAATTCAAGATACATCAATTGAGCGTATTTTATCATAGATGAATTCATGTAACACCATATGTATCTTCGTTATATTTTTTATTAAATTATTTTCCAAAGTTAGATGAGTTTCGCTAATATAAATTCGGCCCCTCTAAATCTTTGATCTTGGATCCGCCCTTGAATAAACACCAATATGTTATTTTTCTTTGAAATAAAATACAAAATCACAATTTCCACTTAAAAAATATTGAAGCTAATTTCGTGTTAACTTACAAAATTGACAATGACACTTATTCTCTTAAATAACAATAACATATCATGCCGTCAACTCTTAACTTTCAAATAGATGCAACGAGCTAATACAATATTAACACATATTTTTTTTTTTGCTAATAAAATATTAACACATGAAATTTTTTATTAATAAAAATAACACATAATTTCTTTTTTCAATTAAATAGTGCACGCGAATGTTTTTATTGACTCAATTTCAGCACCAAACCATTAACTTTAGCAGTTCATTTTATCATGATGACTTGAGGCCTAATTTAAAATTACGACAAAGAATTTGTACTCCAACATTAAAGTGAACTATTAATTGCATCATTATAATTATGGAGTATTTAACTTTATTATGATATGATCAGGTAATCATAATTCTTATTGGTAATTAAATATTACTCCCTCCGTTTCATTTTACATGTCGTTTAAGGTTGTTTCACAAGGATTAAGAAATCATTTAATGCTCTAGATTTTAGAAAAATCAAAGGGTGGTTGGACAAAATTACCCTTAAAACATGAGTAAATATTTTGTTACTCCACATAATCCTCTCTCTATTTCCCATAAACCTTTCTTTCTCTCTCTTAGTATTAAATAAGGGTAAAAATGTCTAACTAGCATTTAAGTCTATCTTGAAATTATAAAGTGACATGTATTGTAGAATTTTTTTTTTCTTTTTAAAGTGACATGTAAAATGAAACGGAGGGAGTACTAAATAGAGTTTGAGTTGATATCCAAACATGACATAAAATCCATGTGCAGGCGACCAACCTTAAGAAAGAAAGACCAGCAAAAAATATTCCTTGTTAAAAGTGGTACTGCCAAAACATGAACAACAACAACATTATCCTCGAATAGAATCGAATCAAATTAACACATAGATCGATACATGTCTAAAAAGCAAACACGACGTTAAATCCCAATTCTTGAAGGAATTGATACCCCAATTTAAAATTACTTCTTTTCTTTGATTTTGGTGAAAAGGTTAAATTAATTAAAGTAATATATAGTTTTATATTTGTTCGAAGAATATCACTAAAGTTGAAGAGCTAACAGACGGGTTTTTACTTTGTCTTAAAATCTAAACACAGATAACAAGTTAGAGAAACTTGTACTGGATTGAACAACCTTGATTTTTTTTTTCCATGTGTTTCTTTGCTTGTGTGTAAAAACAGGTCTTTTTATGTTTGTAAGCATGTTGTTGTTTGCTCTAGGAAAATGAGACAAAACTTTGTTTTATGTTTTATAAGTCCAACATTGTACGTAGAGCTCTATATGTTTTGGCAAATTATATATGTTTACTTATCCAATGCACCTCAGGGGAAAAAAAATAAAAATAAAAATGTTCATTACATTCGTGAAATTTCTAATTCAATCCTCGTTTGGTCAGACGCTTATATGATCGTAAGTTAATTGTTTTGCATTTATCATATGATTAGTACTCTCATAAGAACTCTATTTAGTGAAATATTAGATTATTAGAAATAGGGAAAATCTCACTTTGTCCATAACCTTTGAACCGTTTTCCCATTTTGCCCCTAACAATTACGAGTTACCACTTAACCTCCTCGTCTATTAAATATATTTCATGTTGTCCTCTAAGATGCAAAAATCAAGAATCTAACATAATATTTGGTCCAGCTTTAATGATGTGCCTTTGAACGTTTTCCCATTTTGCAATCAAACCTTTGAACATTTTTTCACTTTGCCACCCAACATTTGAACATTTTACTTAATTTTTGAATATTTTTGCACTCAACCCTCCAACAACAGATTGCGCCCGCGAATGTCCAAAGGTAGTGATATGGGACATTTTCAATAGTTGAGGGTGTTAAATGAAAGCTCACAAAGGTTAAGATCAGGTGAAGTGGAAAATTGTTCAAAGAAGACAAAGTGGAATTTTTCTTTAGAAATAACATAAAATTCTCATGCATTTTTATGTTTACTCAATGTTAGGCCATTTCAATACACTTAACTTGTGTTTGGATAATGTGGCGAACTCGGTTTAGGTATGGATTTCCCAACAGATAGACCTATACATTTTAGGTTGAAAACAAAAGGAATAGTAGATTAATTTCATGCAATTAGAACAAAGTCAGAAGATAAACCCTGTTTGTCTTTTTAATTAAAGCAGTTTCTGTTTTCTTACAAATTTTTCCATGTTCTTCTTTCTAATACTATGAAATTTCTAATCTTTAAGGATTGGTTTGTTTGTCTGGAAATGACATCCAATTTGGTAATTTGATTACCAGACATCATATAATTATGTTTGGGTTGATTTATTATTTTTTGGGAAAGGAATTAAACCAAAATCGGGAATCTTGCCTTCATAAACTAGGAATCTAAAACCCAAGTTTTTTATGACATTCTAATTCCATTCCCATTGGAATTCATGATAAAAATTAAAAAGACAATATTTTCCATATATACTATCCCTCTCACTCACACACACATGTGTATTTGTATTTACTATAATATATATATATATATATATATATATATATATATATATATATAATATATATATATATATATATATAAATTAAATCAATTATAAATTTTGATGCATGGTAAATATATTATATATTTAATCAACATTAAGAATAATTACTTACACCCTTTGAAATTACTTGAAAATTACATGATCATCCTTTGAAGTATCAATAATTACAAAACAACATTTGAAGTCTTTAAACAAATTAACTAAATATAAAATACATTTTATCACTTCATTATAAATGTCAAAAATATTAAATGATTATTGGTTGAGTAAAAAAAAAGTTAAATTTTAAATAAAAAATCTCATAAATAATATATAAATGGAACATTTTTGTTAACATGTGTAAAAATGGATTTCATTCCCTAAGTTTACCAAACATTTGAAAGGGAATTTGTTACATTCCTTCCTGAAATTCCGAGTGTTACCCAAATAGTATAATGAAGTTATATTCCTGGTAATCACATTTCTATAAATTAAATTCCCATAATCAGATTCCATTCTCGTAAGAAAAAATGGGTCCTAAGTTCTTTTCTTTTTTAATTTAATTTTATTATGTTTAATTTGGGGTAATTTAATGTGACGGTCAAGAGCAATAATTGGCTATTTTTGGGTTAATTTTTTCTCACATAAATAATTAAAGATGATAAATAAAAATGAAGTGTACATAAGACTGATACCTCAATTATGAAGTAGCCACATGCCTAATAATTTTGTTCTTGCATCATGAGCATCAAAATTAACTTTTCACTTCTCAAGGATATAATATGGATTATAAATCATATCTATAAGTAGTAATGCTGAATATTTTCCGGCAAGGATAATAATCCCCTAAAATTGAGTAATAAACATTTTTTCTAATATTCTCATTATTGAAATATTAAATACCTCCTTAAAATTGTACTATTTTATTATTCATTCAAACTAAGGAAATAGTACATGGTTCCAATTCAAAACCAATTGGAGATTCTGTCAGAACCACTCAGATTTCTGACATACACATAAGAAAACGTGAAGTCAAGTATCACAATTATTTCACTATTAATTAATCATGCTAACTAGTACCAAAAAAAAAAAAAAAAAAAAATTAATCATGCTAACTTTATTTTCACAAAGAACTAAAAAAGGTACTCTTTGTTTTAAAATGTTAGTACGAATATTAAGAATTCAAATAAATAGCATAATTTTTTTGTTAAAAAATGAAAGATATATTTAAAATATTTTTTATTAATATTGTATTTGAATAAATAAGATAGAGTTTTTAGGTGTAATAAATAAGAGTTAAATTGAAAAGTGAGTAATTAATATTACACTAAAATCCTAAAAAGATAGATATTTGAAAAAAAAAATTCTCTAAAACGACAAATATTATTAAAAACGGACGGAATATCAATTGTTGTTATAATAATTCTAATAATTACTTCCTTAATTTTAAAATACATATCGTTTTAATAAAAATAAAATATTTCGAAATACATATTGTTCTAAAATTTCAAGATAGACAAGTAAATAGGGAGGTAAGTTTTTTTTTTCAATCACATAATGATAAAGTTAGCATTATCCATTTTATAAAGGGTTAATTGATATTAACTCCTTAAATTTACGGTCTACACTCTACAACTAAAAGGTTGCATTTGCATTTCGTTTTTCCCCTATTCGGTTTCAGTAGTGCAATTTAAATAAAAGGCTATACGAGAGTTTGGACCAGTAAAATTAGGACGGTTCATTTTGTCAGTAATAAACGATCATTTACTCATCCGCCGAACGTTTTCCGTACGCAAGCGGTAAATTTTGGTGATTGCGGATTGGCCCACCATAAAATTCAAATAAGTTTTGTATTTTCTATCAAGAAAACAATCTTATATACTTTTCTTTTCTTAATACTATATCATATAGTGTAAACACATAACATAAGTCCAAATTAAATTTATAGGTTTACATTTATTATTAAAAATATACTATATACTATGACTATGACGTCGAATATTGAAATAAAAACCGTTAAAACATTAAGATTGATGAGAATCAAATTCAAGATCCATAATCAATACATTTTGGTCTTGAGAATTAAATTCAAGATCCATAATCAATATATTTTGGTCTTGAAGACTCTACTTTGTCATTCAACTACAACTCATTATTTATTACTATCTTTTTTTTTTAATTGTCGTTTTGTAGTATTGCATACGAATTAAGGAATGTCATGAATAATCATTTGTTTGAAAACAAAAAATTCAAAATATCATTTTAATCAAATAAGCTTAGCATTAATTAACATTAACGACAAATATTAATAAAAAGGATAAAATTGGTAAAATAATATTAATTTTACATTGAAATCCTAAAACGACAAATAAAAGTAAACAAGAAAATTTTATCAATGCAACAAATAAAAAAAATGAAGGGAGTAATAATTAACTAATGTATCATATCTACTATAAATATGTTTTTGAATTGATTTTGATTGTTTGTATTATATATGTGCAAGTATGTAATATTGATTATATCAAATCAATAAGAAAAAAATAATTTAATTATTATTTATTAGTGAAATGAAAGATCAAAAGGAAAAAGTTTAATTTTTTTTTTGAATTGTCAACAATATTAAATAAAGAGGGTAAGAACTAAGAAGAAATATTATTTGACAATTAATTGTGGATGATATCTTATGTAATAAATAACTTCTTAATGTCATAACCAAATCTTAATTGAAAGTAATTTAAATAATAATTATTCATGTATAGAAAAAAATTTGAATTTGATAATTGAAAGAAACGATTGTTATATGCTTTTATTCACTCCCACATCTTCCTTTTCGTATTCACATTTCTTTCAATTTACTCTAACAAAAACAAAGTTGGAAATTATAACATAAAAAAAATTATATATATCTATAAAATAAAACATATCTTCACAATTATTAAAACTTGACGAAGAATTTTGTCATTATCCCTAAAAATGAAATATGATAATTCTAATTAATAGTTTTATGTTTTTATTCACATCTTCCTTGTTTTTCGTACCATCATTAGTTTCTTTCAATTGACTCTGACAAAAATCTTAAAGCTAAAATAATAAAACAAAAATATTTAAAAAGGCCAATTTCAAAAGAATCAAACCCACAACCTCACCTGAGCCAGAGGTACACTTCTCTACGACTCATCTCCACCTAGACCCTCACAAATCAACGGCTAGGAAACACTCTCATTTCCTTTTCTCAGATCTCAACTCATCAAGCCCTCTTCCTTTTCTACAGGATGGGGTTTTCCTCTGTTCTTTGTCTCTTCTCGTTTGGACATAAACAGATAAAAGCATAACAAAACACACACAACAAGCATGCTCAAACACACACACACAGTGTTATTCCAACCTCAATTTTCAAAAAACAAATCAAAAGACAAAAACTTGAAAAACCCAAGAACCATTTAACCACAGAACAACTTCATATAACTAAAAAAATATCAATTTCGTCTCACACTAGAACAATTTTCAACATGGGTTTGTTTCCATTTCTGTTTTTTCCTTTACTCTTATTCACATTCTCTTCTGCGTACACTATATCAGAGCTATCCTCTTTAATGGACTTAAAATCGAGTCTTGACCCGGAAAACTTGCATTTGGGTTCGTGGGTTGTTTCGGGTAACCAGTGTGATGGTTCATTTGAAGGTGTAGCTTGTAATGGTTTCGGACAAGTGGTTAATATTTCGCTTCAGGGAAAAGGGCTCGCCGGAAAACTTTCGCCGGCGGTGGGTGGGTTGAAACATTTGACCGGTTTGTATCTTCATTACAATTCCTTGTATGGAGAAATACCTGAAGAGGTTGGAAACTTGTCTGAACTTAGTGATTTGTATTTAAATGTTAATAATTTGTCTGGAGAAATCCCTTTTGAGCTTGGAAAATTGCAGAATTTACAAGGTTAGTAGCAATGGTAATTTCATTATTATTTTTTTTTCATAATGTGAAAAAAAAAGGTATCTTTACTTTTTCCATTGTTCGTTTTCACTTTCTCTGAAGTCTTTTATGAGTGTTAAAGGGTCTGAAGTTAGTATATTTTTTTTTTTTTTTTTTTGGATTTTAGGAATTTGGTAAATGTGAAGCTGCAAGAAGTACTTATGAACATTAATGGCTTCCATATAAGTTTTAGTATTTCTACATTTTGGTTTTTGTCATGAAAAAATTAAACCTTTATAGACAAACTAACAGTTCTTGTCTTAAAGCTAAGAACTTTGGTAGAAATGTAGATTTTTGGACAAAATATTTTCTTGGTTTTCATTAAAAATATCATTTTTTTTCTCTCTCCATGTCTTTTCCTTCAGAAATCTAAAATTTCACTAAATAGTTTGGTTTTCTAATTCTCTTTTTGGGAAGAAAAAAAAAAACAAATTACTGCTAAACATTTGTTCTTTTCCTCAAAAGTTCTCAAATTTCCTTTTCAAATTGTGAAATATATTAATTTTGGATGTACTTAGCAGCATAATTAGGACATTCCCTAATTTTGTTGTTGTTGTTGCCTATGTAGTTTTGCAGCTGTGTTATAATCAGCTCACAGGAAGTATACCCACACAACAAAGTTCTCTAAAGAAGCTAAACGTCCTTGCTTTGCAATCGAATCTACTAACCGGAGCCATTCCAGCTAGCTTGGGTGAGTTAAAAGTCTTAATGAGACTAGACCTTAGTTTTAATCGGCTTTTCGGATCCATTCCAACTAAGCTAGCCGATGCTCCATTGCTTGAAGTCCTCGATGTTCGAAATAATACCCTCTCCGGCAATGTTCCTCTAGGTAAAAATAAGTACTAACGTACTTCCATCTTTTTTAACTATTTTATCAACCAAAGATTGAACTTAATTCAATTTGGTTGTTTGTTTGTTGAAGCTTTGAAGAGATTAGTGAATGGATTTCAGTACGAGAACAACCCCGGATTATGTGGATCTGGTTTTTCTTCATTAAAAATTTGTGGTGATTCAAATAGGCCAGAGCCTTACGCAGGAGGGTCGACCGGCATTCCGGTTAAGAACATTCCGGAAACAGCCGATCTGAACTTAAACTGCAGCCAAACTCATTGCTCGGAAACTTCTAAGACCACACAAGCCTCAGCAGCTGTTGGGGTAGTTGTGGCTTTCGTGATTGTCTCTTTCATTGTTGTTATTTCCTTCTTGCTTTACCGAAGGCGTAAGCAAAAACTTGGAAGTGGGTCGGATATATCCGAAACCCGTTTAAGTACGGATCATGTTAAGGAGGTTTATAGGAAAAACGGCTCTCCTCTTGCTAGTCTCGAATACTCCAACGGGTGGGACCCATTGGCTGAGGGTCGAAGGTTTGGTGTTTCTTTCGAGGTTATGCAAAATTTTAGGCTTAATTTACAGGAGATAGAGTCCGCTACTCAGTATTTCGCGGAGAAGAATTTGTTGGGTAAAAGTAACTATTCTGTGACTTATAAAGGGATGTTGAGAGATGGGTCGATTGTTTCTGTTAAGAGGATTACGAAAACTAGTTGTAAGTCGGAGGAAGGTGAGTTCTTGAAGGGTTTGAAGATATTGACTTCGTTGAAAAATGAGAATTTGGTTAGGTTGAGAGGCTTTTGCTGTTCTAAAGGCCGTGGTGAGTGTTTTCTCGTTTACGATTTTGTTTCGAACGGGAATTTGTTTAAGTATTTGGATTTGAAGGAGGGTGATGGTCGGATTCTTGAATGGCCAGTTCGAGTTTCTATAATCAAAGGCATTGCTAAAGGTCAGTTAAATTCCTACTTTAGTCTTTTTCGTAATCGGATTTTAAAGTTTTGCATTTCAAGGTTTGTAAGGGTTTGCAAGACCATTGACATAAATATATGCTAACAATGGAGTTCATTACTAATTTGTAATCAAGGATGAATATTTTTATTTAAAAAGGGTGATTTTACAACTGAACCCCCACCCCCCCTGTTTACTGGTATTACTCGGACAACCCCTGTTGTTTAGGATATTACAAAAACCCCCTTTTGGCTTACACTATTTATTGAAAAACTTATTACAGCTTCAACAATTTTTACAAAATACCCAGTATAACTTCTAGAAATACTTACCAACACGCACCCTGTAAGGATGTGTTCTTGTAATTTCTTGAATTGCATGTTTTTCTTTTTTCGTAATTAGTATTTACCCGAGGGGGTCCCAGCGGAAATCACCCATTTAAAAATTACTTCGACACATTGATGAATTTCTTTAGCTTGTATAAAGTTGCACATGAACTTGGGTTTAGGACCGAGCGCCTGCCATTATGCTAAAAGCTTGCAAGGGTTCGGTTCTACAAATCAAGATTCGTGCTTCTTGGACTAGAATCTTTTATCGACTACAATAATTATGAAATTTTTGTGCAGGCATAGAGTACTTACACGGATGGAAGGTGAACAAACCGTCTCTAGTTCACCAAAACATATCCGCCAAGAACGTGCTCATCGACCATCAATTCAAGCCCTTGCTCTCCGATTCAGGTCTACACAAGCTTCTCACAAACGACACAATTTTCTCGGCTCTCAAAGCCAGTGCTGCCATGGGTTATCTTGCTCCTGAATACACGACCACAGGTCGTTTCACTGAGAAAAGTGACATCTACGCATTTGGTGTGCTTATTTTCCAAATCATGTCTGGGAAGAGAAAATACGCAAATTCTATGAGAGTCGCTGCCGAGTCTTGTAGCCTCGAGTTTATAGATGCAAATCTGAATGGGAGGTTTTATGAACAAGAAGCGGCAAGGATTGCGAAAGTTGCTGTGTCGTGTACTAATGAATGTCCGGACGAGAGACCATCCATGGAAACAATTGTACAAGAACTGATGAGTAACTAGGTTGACAATTATGAGCATTAGTTGTACTAAAGATAGTTTAGTACTAATTAACCATGTTTATGTTGTTGTAGTTTAGACTTTAGAGTGTTTGTGTAGGATTGTAGTTCAAGAATGTATGTTGAGGGATTTTCTCCTTAACCCTCTTGTACTTGACGAAGATTTGTTTTGTTAACCTGTGGGTTTTTTCCTCCACTGAAAATCTTCTCTTATTTTTTTCTTCAACTAATAAATAGACTATACGTCGATGAGGTCTTAGCCTATTGATTAAGGTTGAAGCTTCATGACCAATAGGTTATGAATTCAACCTCCACTAATGTATTATCTTGTTTGTAAAATTGATTCGATATAGTAATTGTTGTAATAATTTGGAAGTAAGTTAAAGCCATCTTCAAACAAGTAAGTTAAGGCCATCTCCAATGGAGCAGGGCTAGGCCAGGGCTTCTGAGCCCGGGGCTAGCCCTGCCCCAACCCTGAGCCCTGCCTGATCGTCTCCAATGGCAGGGCTCCGTAGAGGAATTAATTCTATTTTTTTTCTTTGTCCACTCTCACCTATTAATATTATAATTTTAATTTTTTTTAATATTAATATTAATAATAGTAATTATTATTAGAACTCGTAATTTAATTATTAATTATAGATTTTAATTATAGATTCTAATTTTGAACTATGATTTATGCATCATGGCAATAGTCTCAAATCTTATAATAATGTAAACAACACTAAACTAAGAAAATTCTATAAATATGATTAACCAAAAAATTGGATTTTCGTATTTTTATTCCTATGAATGAACTTAAACAATACTCCAATATTCCCTTCATCATGATATAATAATAAACACTTCCCTAAAATCTAATATCAAATCTCTGAAAAGGAACATACACTAAAATTGAGTCACTGTTCAATAAAAAATGGGAGCTTGAGTTTCCTCAAATTGCAAAAAGTCATAAACAATACTAATACAGCATCATACAACTAAAGCACACAAAACTCAATAAAGAATCTTAAAAAATAAAATAAAAATTATAATAAAACAAAATTATTTAATTTACCAGAATGAGGAATCAAATTGAACCCAACAAAAAGATTGAATTTTTATCTTCCTCGACAAAAATGAAGCAAAACCCACTTGACCAACAACACTAAATGGCTTAAATATTGTATCTTTTACTGATTTGTGGCCAAGATTTGTCGATTGCGAGATTTGCAGAGTCTCCATTAGAGAGACGGTGAACAGAGAAAGAGAGAAAGATAGAGAAGAGTCATGCGGTGGAATTTCAATTCTTAGGTACGACATCGTAGATCAGTTCTTGGGTATAAATTGATTTTACCACGCGCCCCTCATCTTCTTCCCAGCCCCGACGCGCGCTCCGTTCCCTGCGCAGGGCCGCCCCTAGCCCTCTTCCCAGCCCCGCCCTACAGCCCTGTGCCGTCTCCAACCGTTTTTCGTCCTCATCTCTTCCGCTTTTCATTTTAATCTCCTCATCCCATTCAATTCTAAGCAGAACAGGTTGATTTTAGTGTATAATTAATTAATGAACCCCATTTAAATTTTGCAAAAGAAAAATAAATTAAAAATATTTAGAAGTCTGTCAGACAGCTGCACGACCATCCCGACCTGCCGAGGCAAGATCGAGAACGATCCTCTACTGACCAAATGGTTTGATGACTCGAGCCATGGGTCTGTTAATCACGCTCTAGTCGAGCAGCCATGGTTCATCCACCAGACTTGATTTCCTGTCTCCTTAGAACTCAAGGTTACAGATGTACGAGCCTATAGAACAGATCCTGTTCAAGTAAAGTCGTGAACATATATGTTATGTGTTTCTTTAAATTCACGTTTCTTTTTCTGATTATTTCTGATGTGGGAGAAAGGTAGTTGCAACGGCTGTTTCTTTACGCGGCTTTTTTGGGCTGTTGTGCGGCCCAGATTATTGGAAAGGCTTTCCTTGTTGTTCAGTTGAAGGGGCTTTTGGGCTGCATATTACTCTTTCTGGGCTGCTTTTCTTTAGCTTACTCAAAATATACTATTTTGTAAATATATTTAGATCTAAGCGGATTTTGTTAATTTAATTTCAAATGAAATTCCTTAATAGAGAAAAGGGCTAACTGGTAAGTACCTGTTTCGTTTGCTATTCTAGAATAAAATTAGAAAAATGATCTTACTTTAAATTTTTGAAATATGACCTTATTTCTAATACTATTAATTGAGCAGAGCGATGGCTAGGGCAATATATTTGAGAGCAGAGTTCAATAAAGTTTAAAGTCATTTTATGAGTTTTTTTCCTATATAGCCTATTATACAAAAGTATTTTTCAAAATGACTTAAACTGAAAAGTATTTCCCTAAATGTACCTTTTTGTTAAAATCGCTATTGGCAGTGTCGATTTTATCTAAAATCGATGTTGCCAATAGCGATTTATAAGTCATCTCCAAAAATTAAAAAAAAAAATTCAGTTAAAATCGATACTAGCAATATCGATTTTTTCAATTAACTTAATTACCAACTAATTAATCCACTAATTAATCAAGGGTAAAATCGATACTGTTAATATCGATTCTTTGCTGAGAAGAAATGAAAACCTTCTGGAGTCTCCACACCTGCCAATTTCGCGCCTGCAGCACAACAATTTCTGAGCTTTGAAGCCTTTATTAAGAACTCCCTTTGCACAATTTCTAACAGGGAAGTGGTCAAAGGAGGTATTCGAAGTGCACCCACATGCTATCAAATCCAATTTTGTTCTTCCTAACTCAAAACTATGGCAGGTCATTGACATCATCCTTAAGACTTGCACCCAACTGCCAAAAGCTTCGATTTTTCCTCTGAAACCAAGAACCAACTTCAAAAACTCGCTCTACTTTTCAATTCACTAATAACCACCATGTAGAAACGGTCTTAAATCGATAATTTTTCAACAATGAGGGTACTTTTATGAGTTCTTTACGGTAAAGAAAACGTGAATGTTGAGAAGAGGTACTGCTCGTGTTTGGATGGAGCTAAAAACACCACAGAAATCTAAAATCCCCTTTTTCCTTTCTTGTTTTTTAAAAATTAATCGAAGTTTATTTGTGTAAAAGATTATAAAAAAAGAAAGGAAGGGGACAGTGATGGTTTAGTTAGTAATAGCCGATTCTCTTGAAGAATCGATACTGGCAGTATCGATTTTACCTTGATTAATTAGTTGGTAATTAAGCTAATTGGAAAAATCGATATTACTAGTATCGATTTTAACTGAATTTTTTTTTTTAATTTTCGGAGATGACTTATAAATCGCTATTGGCAACATCGATTTTAGATAAAATCGACACTGTCAATAGCGATTTTAACAAAGAGGTACTTTCAGGGAAATACTTTTCAGTTTAAGTCATTTTGTGAAATACTTTTGTATAATAGGCTATATAGGAAAAAAATCCTCATTTTATTAGGCTCAAAACAAATATATGGGCTCGGTTCGTCATAGTTTTCAGTTATAATGAAAAATATTAAGTAAAAAAGAAATGAGAAATTGAGAATAAATATTTATAAAAAAATATCAATAACAAATTTCTTTTCATTTGCATGCAAACAGTTGCGGAGCTAGATGGATTTTTTTTGGGGGGAGGGGGTGAGAATTTTCATTGCACTAATAAAAAAAAAAATTAAGAAAATATATAAGAATGTATTCTTTTACAATTATGAAGGATTCTTTTTTTTTTGGTGAAAAAGTGCATTAAAGTAGATAAAATAATAAGGAGAAAATCATGTTATAGGAGTACGTATTATATGAAAATAAGAGATTGTATTTTATTATAACTACTAAAAAGGGAAAAAACTATAAAAGAAAAAGATGGTGCAAAAGGAAATTGAACACGAATCTGCAAAATATTTCACCAACTACCTTTCAACGGTCAATTTGGCTAAATTTATAAAAGTTATAATAAATTATTTAATTCATATATATCACTAATAAGTTGATAATATATTATGACACTATATATATTAATATTTAAAATATTTAATTCACAAAAAATATGAATAATTAGATATAATATATAAATCACTTAAAATATTAAAATATTTGACCGAATATGAAAACATATAAATGGTACGAAGAACATAATTTTTCTTGGGGGATCGCCCCAGCCCTACTTGAGCTCCGCATTGCATGCAAAGAACCAAATAGACTCAATACATAGAGAAGGAGCCTTTGACTTGCTTTTATAAGCCAAATTTATTTTATTAAAACAAATTTGACTTCTTACTATTTCATGGACAAAAATAGGAACTTAGATGATATACACCGTGTAATGTATGGGTATATCATTTTAATAATACGTACTTAGTTTTATTTTATTTGAAATTTTATTTTGGTAATATTAGCTCACAACAAAGACACATGTCATTAGGAGAATGCACTCTAATACAAGACGTATAACATCTAAATTTCCCCGACCAAGCAATCATTTTTGTGATTTTGATTGACCACTTTAAATTGTTTCTTGATCGAGCTTGCAAATATCCCATACTTATTCAAAAAAAAAAAATTAATAAGAAATTTCATCATAAGAGTAAGCATAATCGCTAAAAAAATACCTTCTCCAATGGTTGAGAGACTAAACTATCATTTTATACACTCACATAAGATTTTTTCTAATAAATTTTTTTTTCTCCAAGGGTTGAGAGGCTAAACTAATAGTCTCCCAAAATACAGCTATCATTTTATACACTCACATAAGATTTTTTCCCTTCACTTTAAAACTCAAATATTAGGTCTAGATACCATGTTTTACTAATTTGCTAAATATTTGTTTTTCTTAACTTTTTTTAATTTTATAATATACATTCTTTTTTTTTTTTTTTTTTTTTTTTTTTTTTTTTTTTGCACAATTCAATGGAAAAAAGTTAGAGTTTTCATAATGATAAAAAAAAAAAGAGCATATATTGACATAAGAATAAAAGTAGAATACATGTGCGTGAAATATTTATTTTTTTAAGAAAAAATGTGAAGTATTTATTGACATAAGAACATGTACTAAAATTATGTATACTATTTGCTCATAAAAAAATCAAACAAAAGAAAATAATTTATTTTCATATTTCTTCACATAGTTGTGCTTTATGCACTTTATATATCTAGACTCAAAAGTGATCTCAAATATGAGATTAGATTTGAGTCATGTTATAAAGGCTAAAATTAATTTGTATATTGAATTTAAAATACTAAGATAATTGAATGAAAAAACTATGAAAATTGTATTCGACATTCTTCATATCATAAAAATTTTCGCATTTATATTCTCAATGTGAAAAGACCCAATCTTGAGTGAAATAAATATCGTGACTTCGATCTTTTTCAATAAAATCATCAGGCAATAAATCAACAAAACCCAAAGTGATCTCTCTTTCTCCTTCAAGTTTACCTACTACGGTACCAGTTCTAGCATTTTTATTCTCAATGTGAATAATCAAACAATTCGCAGTGTAGTAATATTTCATCTTGTTTCTAAACCTGTTTTTCACCAACTTTATTATTGATAATGATTGTTTTTGTTGTGGTGATAAGTGGTAACATACAAAACTAATATCGAACGAATCAAACAATCTATTAAAAGATGCATCATACACTTTTTGTACTCTTCAATGGGAATCTTAACACAGAAGCTATTGATTATCATGACTTCTAAATTAAGTCTAAATGGATGTTTTCATTAAAATTAAATAACTGTAATTGACAATTTAACATGGAAAGATAATTGTCTTTTTATTGGAATTATTGTAACAGCCCCATGGATATATACGGAGAATAAGAAAATAAACTTCTAAAGCTTTAAATTTGATCAATGGTTGAATAATGTAAGAAGTACTAATTTCTCTTAAAATAAAAAAGTAGAACTAATTTCCCAAAAAGGGGCTGCCTCAACCAATGGGGATGGTCAAAGAATCCGTGAACTGAAAATCAGACTTTATTTTAGTTCTACATAATCCCGATCCTGTTTAAAATCTAAGTGTGATTAAATATTATTAAAAATTCTAAATCATCTTCAAAGTTTTACTGGTCTTTATTCCATTGCAAAACATGAATTTGATACTTGTCAATTTACCATAATACCCTCATCAACATAATGTATGGGGACATGTGGTGGATAAACAAGCAAAAACTTGCAAATATGCTCTAAGAAAAATGTAAGATTGTAAAATATTAGCTTCAAGATCTCCTATAATCATGTAATCGTCGTATTTTCGGGGTTCAAAATCACATATTTGCCCTCAATAATTCATCTCTTCCGCATCCCATTCAATTCTAAGCAGAACAGGTTGGTTTTAACGTATAATTAATTAACCCCATTTAAATTTTGCAAAAGAAAAAACAGGTTGGTTTTAACGTATAATTAATTAACCCCATATAAATTTTGCAAAAGAAAAATATAAAAATTTGGAGGAATTCTGTCAGACAACTGCACGACCATCCCGACCCGCCGAGGCAAGATCGAGAACGATCCTCTACTGACCAAATGGTTCGAAGACTCGAGCCATGGGTCTGTTAATCACGCTCTGGTCGAGCAGCCATGGTTCATCCACCAGACTTGATTTCCTGTCTCCTTAGAACTCAAGGTTACAGATGTACGAGCCTATAGAACAGATCCTGTTTAAGTAAGGTCGTGAACTATTTTTGTGATGTGCTTCATTAAATTCACGTTTCTTTTTCTGATTATTTCTGATGTGGGAGAAAGATAGTTGCAAGGGCTGTTTCTTTACTCAGCTTTTTTGGGTTGTTGTGCGGCCCAGATTATTGTAAAGACTTTACTTGTTATTCAGATGAAGAGGCTTTTGGGCGTTGGGATTTTGGACTTGAAAAGCCTGACCTAAACTAGTCTAACTTGGGCTGCATATTAATCTTTCTGGGCTGCTTTTCTTTAGCTAAAATAAAATATTTTCTCCATTCCCCATTTTTTTTTTACTTTCACTCTTGTCGCAGAATTTTATGTAAAAGTTGAAAAAGTGAAATTTTTAAAGTAATAGTTGATGGTCATGTTAAGTCATTATTTAAGTGGAGGGTATTTTCGAAAAGAAAAAACAAGTCTATTTTTTAAAATTGTGTGATATTAAGGGATATTTCAAAATGAAAATAGTAGCAAAAATAAAAGGCTCTTGGAAATACTATTTTGTAAATATATATAGATCTAAGCGGGTTTTGTTAATTTAATTAAATTCCTTAGTAGAAGAAAAGGACTAACTGGTAAGTGTACCTGATACGTTTGCTATTCTGAGAATAAAATTAGAAAAATGATGTCATTTTAAAATTTTGGAAATATGACCTTATTTTGTAGCACTATTAATTGGGCCGAGCAGAGTTCAATTAAGTTTAAGTCATTTTATTAGGCTCAACAAATATTTGGGCTCGGTTCGTCAGATTTCAGTTATAATGAAAGATATTTTATGTAAAAAGGATAAATGAGAAATTGAGAATAATATACTTCGCGGAAAATTCTTGTCCAAGCAAGTGTATTGCACTTGCTTTGTGATTGGTCACTTTCCTGAAAGATACATCCAATTCTATATGGTTCACGAAATTTATATGGTTCATATCCGGTTTCATATCATTCAAGAATTATCTCTACACTGGTTGCCGGCTTTATCTCAATCGTCCTTTGGTTCGTTTATTTCCATGCTGTCCATTAAGGATGCTTAATGTCCAGCCTGCGGGGGCATATTAGACATTATAGTTTGTTTATTGGGCTTCTTTTGTATTTGTTATTAGTATAGGGGCCAACTATATTGTTTTGTTATTAGAGTTGTGTTTTAGTCTGTTACGTTTTTAGTTTGTTTGTTATTTCCTCTCCCAGCTTGTATATAATAGAGATAGTAGACTTTACTGTATGGAATTCAATTCATTCAATTAATAAAAGTGTTCTTCAATTTCAGTTTACTTTCTACTGTTCATTGTCTTTCCGATCATATCTCCGGCGACAATCAGCCGTGACATTATCAATTCATGGAGGATTTCACCTCCTAACAAATTCCAACCTTGTAGTTACTTTGGGTTCGGCCAAACCCGATCTGGATTAAAATTTCCCTATACTCGAATATGAAAAAAAATATCAATAACAAATTTCTATTCATTTCCATGCAAAGAAAGAACCAAATTGAAGCAGGTATCTAATTTTACACGCTTTGTAATATATGGATATATTCTCTTAATGACACATATCTAATTTTATTTTATTTAAAATTTTATCTTGTCAATATTAACTCACAACAGACATATGTCATTAAGAGAAGTACTCATATTCGTGCGTTGCTGTTTCGCTCCAAATACGAGTGCGTAGACACGCAAGTATACGGTCGCTTACAAGTAATAAAGTGATAAGGGATGTCGAACCCACGAGGAATTGAACGAACAATTGTCAAGATCTATTCTAATATCTTACGTGAACTTGTGTGAACGATAGTAGTGAGATTGTGGTTTGTTTAGACAACTGACGAAGCTATTAAAACAAATCTAAATACTTAACTTGCTAATAAGATAAAGGCTCCTAGGATTTTACGTCACCTAGTTCAATTCAAGATAAATGACTCGATTAATGATTACTAATGCTCGTGTTTGCTATTCAAGGATTCCAAGACGTTTGTGTGTATCTTCCGATGGCATACAAACCTATCAAATTAAACTAATCCAAATTATTCCTAAATGGACTAAAATCTAATCGATGGCATTAAACTCAAACTTTCAACGAATATGAAACGACTTAGGTATATGTCTATCCTAGAATCGAATCACAATCCAACTCCATAATCAAATCCTCAAAATCACTATGTCTAGCAATCAAGAATCAATAACTTTCACCTCAAAGTTGGCCAAACCTCAAGACGAACAATAAGCACGAAATCGGGTAAACAAACACATGTAAGCATCATATCAATCATCATAGCATCATTTAATCAAGAATCAAACATAGGATCAACAAAAACCTAGAAGAAAGGAGATTAGCTACTCATATTTATCAACAAAATATTCATTACATTCAATATAATCATAAGTACAAGATAAAGATAAAGGTTAGAAATAAGCTTATGTAATGGAAGCCACTACAACTCTTCTCTCAAGCTTCTTTAGTCTTCCAACCAAAGCTCCAAGCAAGAACTCTTCTTCTTTTCAATGGAGGCAAGAGATATTTTCTTTTCTTCAAGTGTAAGTAAGTTGCAAGAGTTGTCAAATGATTTCCAACTTCTACCCTTATAACCTAGCAAACTATCACCCCCTAATGCCTAAATTACCCCAAAAACTATAGTAACAAAGGCCAACAAGTCCCAAAGGAGGTTGTAATTACAAGTGGGGAAAAGGGCAATATACAAAAAGGCCCTCAAAAATACGCAGCAAAACAGAGCAGGCCTCGCGGCCGCGAGACCTGGGCTCGCGGCCGCAAGCCTGCAGGCGGTGGACACCTCGCGGCCGCGAGGTCGAGGCAGAAACTTTCTGCCAGCCTCTCGCGGCCGCGAGGTTGAACCTCGCGGCCGCGAGACCTGGGCAGAATGTTTCTGCCTCAGCTCGCGGCGGCGAGCAACTACCTCGCTGCGGCGAGGTTAGGCAGGCGCCTAATTCTTCGATTCTTGCACTCTCGTTTGCGTTAGGCCCCCCCTCGGTCGAAGGAGACTTGCCATCCACGCACGAAATATTCCGGAAGTGCTATAATACGTCAAAACCTACAAAACACCGACAAGCAAAAGTAAAACACGAACAAAACACGAAAAACGAACAAAGGTCGAACAAAGGGACCCAAAGCAAAAATGACACGAAAACACGCAAAGACACAAAGAAACTCGGATCAAAACAAGACTTTTGAGCTTAAAGGGATAGGTAATAACGACGTTTTCATGACGTTATCAGTTGCACGGCGTATAACATTTAAATTTTCTCAACCAAACACTAATTTTTGTGATTTTGATTGACCACTTTAAGTTGTGATCGAGCTTGCAAATATTCCATACTTGTGCAGCTACATTAATAAGCAATCTCATCATAATCAGTAAGCATAAGCGTTAGAAAAATACCTTCTTCAATGGTTGAGAGGTTAAACTAATATTTTAGTCTATCAAAATACAGCTATTCATTTATACACATACACAAGAATTTTTTTTCCCTACACATAAAACTCAAATATTATGGGCCTGTTTGTTTAGCGTTTCCCAAAAAATTTTCGTGTTTGAGATATGCCAAACAAACATGTTTTCTATTTTCCGAGATATATTTTTCATATCTCAATTTTTTCAAATTACTCTCTCAAAATCCAAACAAACAACAATTTTCTTATCTCTAAACAAAACCTATACAAACTCTACTCTTATTTGACATAAAGTAACATATCTCTTACACAATTTATCTCACAACAAAATGATTGACATAAAGTCTAACACATCTTACAACTACAACCTAACTCTTCCAAAAAAAACCTACATATACTTTATTTCTCAAACCACTTTCTCAAAATCCAAACAAACAACATTACGCAAATCGAAATTATTTCACAAACCTACACTAATCTCCCAAACTACTTTCCCAACCACCAAACAAACAGGCCCTATGTCTTTAGACACCAAGTTTTAATAATTTGCTATATATTTGTTCTGCTTAACTTTTCTTAATTTATTTTTATTCTACATTCTTAATTTTTCTTTTTTTTTGCACATTTCAATAAAAAAAAAATGTTAAATATTTTCTTAGGCCATATATTTATATAATATCATATAGAAATAAAGTTCTCATAATGATTAAAAAATATATATATCTTGACATAAGAATAACAGTAAAATACATGTGCGTGCAAAAATTCTTTACTCATATAAAAAAAACTCAAACAAAACAAAATAATTTATTTTCTTATCTCTTCACAGAGGTTGTGCTTTATGAACTTTGGACTCATTCCGCTTTGGTTTTCATTTTAATTTTGGCTACCCCATGCAATACTAAGCACAAAGGTTTGGTTTTAGTGTATAATTGATGAACCTTGCTTATAAAAAGAAAAGTGTATAAATTGGGGATAATAATTGATAAACCCCATCTAAATTTGCAAAAGAAAAAAATAAAAATTGGGAGGAAGTCTGTCAGACAGCTGCACGACCATCCCAACCCGCTGAGGCAAGGTCGAGAACGATCCTCTACTAACCAAATGGTTCGAAGACTCGAGCCATAGGTCTGTTAATCACGCTCTAGTCGAGCAACCATGATTCATCCACCAGACTTGATTTCCTGTCTCCTTAGAACTCAAGGTTACAGATGTACGAGCCTATAGAACAGATCCTGTTCAAGTAAGGTCGTGAACATTAATCAATCTGTTCCTGTATAAATTCAAGTCTCTTTTTTAAATTAACTCTGATGTGGGAGGATAAATGACTGTTTCTTTATGAGCGTTTCTGGGCCACTCTACAGCATAGACCCTAGCTGATATGGGCTTGGGCCGCATACAAACTTTGTGGGCTACTCTTCTAGTTTAAGATCTACTGTGTAAATCATTTTTGGCCCTCATTTAGTAAGGTAAAGGCGTAAAGCCCCCTCCTTGTATTTAATTGTTCTTTTTGGACCCTCGTATAGAAGTATGGTGAGTTGAGCCCTCTTTCTGTACATAATTGGGAATTGGCAGATTGAAAGTTGAAACCCAAACGAGGGTAAGGACCTGTTTGGCTTTAGAGAAATATTTTGAAAATGTTAAGTTGTTAACCTTATTTATAGGACTGTCAATCGGGCCTTGTGAGCCGAGCTTTAAATAGCTCAAACTCAAATACCATCGGGCTTCATAGTTATAGGCTCAAGCTCGGCTCATAATTTTTTTTAATTATTTCGGCTCAAACTCAGCTCATGTAACATTTCGGGCTTCGGGTTTATATCGGGCTTATGTCGAGTTTATCAATACTAGCAAATGTTACTCCATAAATAAAAAAATTACGCACTAATATGAATAAATCACTCTTACTTTATACACATGAGACAAGAATATGTAAATTCCACACTCGTTCTTCATAATATTAAACATTAAATAACATTTAAAATTAAAGATCAAGTCACATATGTTATAATATACTCATCAAAATCTATTTTTTCGACAAGTACCCATATTACATAAAAAGTAATATCTTTTAATGAAAATTTTTCTGATGAGTGATTAAATTGTATTACTGCATTAGATAAAAACTTTTCATCTTCCTAGAAATAGAATTATTGATATGTGTTTTTTTTTACTCCAAGTAGAATTTTAGTGTTCCAAGACTTCGAAATTCTCAATCTTGATCACTTTCTTTTATCTTTTTCTTTTTTTTTCTTTATGTTTTCCATTTGACTTGTACAATTGTATGTAATTGATTTTGATATTTGGTACATAATAATTTTGATATAAATAATTAGCAATTGTATTCGGTCGGGCTTTATTCGGGCCGAGCCTTATTAGGCTCAAACTCGGCTCATAAATTGACCGAGTTTAATATAATGGCTCAAAATCGACCCGGCTCACAATTATTCGGGTTCGGGTCATATTTAATCGGGTTGAGCCATCGGGCTTCGGGTAGGCCCGGCTCAATTGACAGTCCTACTTATTTATCAGAGTATTTCGATTTTTGAGCATATTAGGTTTTTCTTTTTAGATGAAAAGTATAATTTGTGTGTTTTATTTTTAGAATGTGATTATAGTAGTTTTGAAAATTTTAGAGTTAAATAAGTGGGTAGTTTATTTTATTTTTATTTCATGTCAAATTAAGTTATGTAGGTGTTTTGTTTGGTTGATGACATGATGTTATGTAATAGTAATAGAATTAATAATTGTGAAGATATTGAAAAAATATTATTGTAGATGTGAATAAAAATAATATATGTATGTGAATATATATAAATAGTAAGGTAAAATTGTATCTAGCCCCTAAAACTTAGGGTGTTTGACATTTGATGGCCTTGAACAAATATATCATACACTTTACACCCTTTCAAACCAATATATCAGAAAATTTGCCTCTTTTCTTTGACCATTTATTATTCTTTTAGACAGTGACCGATGAAATTTCCATATCGTATTTGTTAAACTAAATTGTCAATATTTATACCTTAGGACTTAGGTCGTGTAATTTTCCATCTTTTGTTGAACGAAGACTACTTTAAAGTCTCCACTTTTCCCGTTACTTGTACTTTCTTATAAACTATTTATTAGTTAGAAAATACTATTAAATAATCAATTTCATTTCATTTATGTACTTCTTCTCAACGGTGAAGTTAGATTTTTGTAAAAGTTACAAAGGTTGAAAATCAAACTAAAGTACTTGATATTCGATTCAAGTTTGTTTGAGCCGGTTCATTACACAAATCAAAGAAACTTGAATATCAATTTCCGTTTGATAAAATTTGAAGCTCAACTCGATAAGTTAAAAAAATTAACAAAATACATGTAAAAATATTAAGCTACTCGAACCCGTTCTATATAAAAGCTCGTTTGAACTCGGTCCATTAAGAAATCAAGTCAAGCTCAAACACAAAATTTAAAGCTCGATAAAATTAAAACTAAACCTAAACAATATATTATTCGATACTACTCAACTCGTTTACACCCCCAAAAGTTGCCAATGCAAGGTTGTAAACTTTGAAGTCCGAAGAATTTGTGGGCTTTGGTTGTAATTGCAGATGTTAGTTGCAAATTGTACCCTTCATTCATAAGATTAGAGCTGGGTAAATGGGACCGGGTTTCGGGTACCCATCCCGTCCCAATCGGGTTTCCCCATTTGGGACGGAAGAAAACGGGTTTTTTCCGGGTTCGGGACATCCCGAAACCCGATCAAGAAAAATCGGGACGGGTTTCGGGTGTTGGCCCCCACCCGATCTGGGAACCCGTCCCGATTAACTAGTTCTATTAAATTATTAATTCAGTCCTTGTTTTGAACCTTAAAGCACGCAACAGGACTAAAACACCCTTTTAATTTCACTCAATTCCCCCCAGTCCTCTCCCAAATAGTCTTATTGCGTCAGTGCTTGTCTGTCCCTCTGAATTTGTTTAAAGTAAAATTTTTGAACTGTAGCAATTCAAAACGAAAGAGAAAATGGCTACTGGTGGTGGTTACATAAATGGCGTCCACAAGGCTCCAAATATTCGTACTTCATCTTCATTCAAATCGAAGCTTCCTCCGTCGAATGTCCGCCGCCGCCAACTCTGGTGAGTTTTTCCGCTGCATTTGTTAGTATCGCAATCTGATTGTGTACTACTAAGTAGAAGCAACTCTCCTTAATTTAATTATATTTCTCGTTTGGAATTTACTTCGATTTATTGTGAACTTAGAGTAGTTTGTTTGGTATGTGATTTACGGAGTGATTTAGTGTATCCAAACTTTGAAGATCAAATTGAAGTCCACTGTTGTGATGGATATCATTACGGACTGCACTAATTTCTTCAATTTTATATGCTTGTCCTTCTTTCTCGGGGACACCCGAACCCGTCCCAAAATCCCGAACTTAAATCGGGTACCCGAAATTCACGGGACCTTGGTTGAGCTACCGGGTTTCGGGACTTAAATTTAAGATCCCGAAACCCAAAATTCCGTCCCAAAATACCCGAATTCCCAAAATACCCGAATTCCCAAAAATTCGTCCCGATCCCACCCCTACATAAGATGATCAATAAATCGAAATCGGTACCTTTTCCATTACTGATTAACATAATTCTATTTACACTTGGATAAAAAAAAAAAAAAAAAACACCTAAACAAAATTTCTTCTTGTGAATCTACATCTAAACCAATCAATCCAACAAAAAAAAATAAAAATTAAGCTCTAATAACTCTCCCTTCAGAAGATCTTACCCTATTTATTCCATATTAAAATAAATAATGATATTTACCTCTTATATATAAGTGTTCCAAGTAAAACCATAGTATTAATATCATAGGCAAAGTCTTGTAGATTTACTTTGATAATATACATAATCTAGAAATTATTTGTAGAAGTACATGCTCTCAAGTATTCTGAGTGTTTTCGAAATGCCTTCCTTTGTATCCGATACGTATCTTTTTTATTTTTTATTTTCTTATTATTGAAATCGACACGGTGGAATATTTTACAAGTATCGTACGAGTATCTGAGTATCCGAGTATTCAATACGCATACGATACTGCATGGGTGTATAATTTCGGAGTATCCGTGCAACCTAGCAATTTACATGGAAAGATACTTGTCTTTTTATTGAAATTATTGTAACGGCCCATGGATATATACGGGGAATAAGAAAATAAACTTCTAAAGCTTTAAATTTGATCAATGGTTGAATAATGTAAGAAGTACTAATTTCTCTATACTCTATAAAAAAAAAAGTAGAACTAATTTTCCAAAACGGGGCTGCCTCAACCAATGGGGACGGTCAAAGAATCCGTGAACTGAAAATCAGACTTTATTTTAATTCTACATAATCCCGATTCTGTTTAAAATCTAAGTGTGATTAAATTATTAAAATTCAAATCAGCTTAAAGTTTTACTGGTCTTTATTCCATTGAAAAACATGAATTTGATACTTATCGGTTTACCATAATACCCTCATCAACATAATGTATGGTGGACAAGTGGTGGATAAACAAGCAAAAACTTGCAGATATGCTCTAAGATTGTAAAATATTAGCTTCAAGATCTCTGATCTCCTATAATCATATAATCGTCGTATTTTTGGGGTTCAAAATCACATATTTGCCCTCAATAATTCATCTCTTCCGCTTTTCATTTTAATCTCCGCATTCCATTCAATTATATGCAGGTTGGTTTTAATGTATAATTAATTAACCCCATTAAAATTTTGCAGAAGAAAAAATAAATAAAAAATTGTGTGAAAGTCTGTCTCCGCATTCCATTCAATTATATGCAGGTTGGTTTTAATGTATAATTAATTAACCCCATTAAAATTTTGCAGAAGAAAAAATAAATAAAAAATTGTGTGAAAGTCTGTCAGACAGCTGCACGACCATCCCAACACGCCGAGGCAAGGTCGAGAACGATCCTCTACTGACCAAATGGTTCGAAGACTCGAGCCATGGGTCTGTTAATCACGCTCTAATCGAGCAGCCATGGTTCATCCACCAAACTTGATTTCCTGTCTCCTTAGAACTCAAGGTTACAGATGTACGAGCCTATAGAACAGATCCTGTTCAAGTAAGGTCGTGAACATATTTGTTATTTGGTTCTTTAAATTCACGTTTCTTTTTCTAATTATTTCTGATGTGGGAGAAAGGCAAGTTGCAACGGCTGTTTCTTTACCCAGCTTTTTTGGGCTGTTGTGCGGCCCAGATTATTGGAAAGGCTTTACTTGTTATTGAGTTGAAGGGGCTTTTGGGCTGCACATTACTCTTTCTGAAAATGTAAAGTTGTTAACCTTATTTATCAGAGTAATTCGATTTTTGAGCATCTAAGGTTTTTCCATTTAGATGAAAATTATAATTAGTGTGTTATATTTTAGAAAGTGGTTATAGTAGTTTTGAAAATTATAGAGTTAAAATAAGTGGGTAGTTTTTTTTTATTTTATTTCATGTCAAATTAAGTTATGTAGGTGTTTTGTTTGGTTGATGTTATGTAATAGTAATAGAATTAATAACTGTGAAGATATTGAAAAAATATTATTGTAAATGTGATTAAAAATAATATATGTATATAAATAGTAAGGTAAAATTGAGTTTAGCCCCTAAAACTTAGGGTGTTTGACATTTGATGGCCTCGAACAAATATATCGTACATACACTTTACACCCTTCCAAATCATATATAAGACAATTTGCCTCCTTTCTTTAACCATCTATTATTCTTTTAGACAGTGATCGATGAAATTTTCATGTCGTATCTGTTAACTAAATTGTCAATATTTATACCTTAGGACTTAGGTCGTGGAATTTTTTATCTTTGTTGAACGAAGGTTACTTTAAAGTTTTCACTTATCCCGTTACTTGTACTTCTTACAAACTTTTTATCTGTTAGAAAATACTATCAAATATTCAAGTTCATTTCATTATGTACTTCTTCTCACCAGTCAAGTTAGATTTTTGTAAAAGTTACTAAGGTTGAACATCAAACTAAATTGCTTGACACTCGACGCAAGTTCGTTTGACCTCGATTCATTACACAAATCAAACAAACTTGAATATCAATTTCCGTTTGATAAAATTTGAAGCTCAACTTGATAAATTAAAAGATTAACAAAATACACGTAAAAATATTAAGCTACTCGAGCTCGTTTGGACTCGGTTCATTAAGAAATCAAGTCAAACTCAAACACAAAATTTAAAACTCGATAAAATTCAAACTAAACTTAAACAATATATCATTCGATACTACTCAACTCGTTTACACCCCCAAAAGTTGCCACTGTCAAGGTTGTAAACTTTGAAGTCTTAAGAATTTGTGGGCTTTGGTTGTAATTGCAGATGTTAGTTGCAAATTGTACCCTTCATTCATAAGATGATCAATAAATCGAAATGGGTACCTTTTCCATTACTGATTAACATAAATCTATTTACACTTGGATAGAAAAAAAAAACCTAAACAAAATTTCTTTTTGTGAATCTACCTCTAAACCAATCAATCCAAAAAAAAGAAAAAAAGAAAAAGAAAAATTAAGCTCTAATAACTCTCCCTTCAGAAGATCTTACCCTAAACACATGTTCTTCACCAGTACATTTATCCACCTTAACAATCCAATTACTTTTAATCTTCTTATCTTCAGCTATTCTCGTTAACAATAAACCTTCTCCGATCGGCAGCAATTGTGTTCTCAAATGGCTATTTCTCCACGTCTCTTTGCAAAACGCGTTGTACCCCAACAGAATCGCGTTCTTATGTTTTGTCGCGTTTTCCTGCAGGTAGCTTATGATTGATTCATGGTTTTCCAGATTGCAATCGATTGCTATGAAATCGGATTCCTTGTAATTGTTCAGGAGTAGATTGTTTGCATCTCCGATTACGAATTCAACGTGTGCTGCGTTTTGCCCTAGGGTTATTTTGGAGGAATTGAGCTCGTTTATGGTTGGGAGAATGCAAATGATTCGCCCGCCGGTTTGTTGTGCGGCGGTGGCTAGGGCTAGGGTGGTGGAATCGGCGGCGGCGGCACAGGCTACGACCATGAATTGGACATTGTTGCCTGCGGCTAGGGCAGAGATGAATTCGGCTCCGTTTGGCTCTTTAGCACTCTTTCCCTGCAACAGAAATTAAATGTAAGTATATATATTTAAATTTTAATTTTGTGATGGAATTGGTGAAATAAAAATTATTTGTTCTTACCATTCTCATGGTTCTGAGATAAGCTTTGGTGGCGTTTTCAGCAGACCAGCATGCCATTTTATATTTTCTGTGTTTGCTTTTTCTTGAATTTCTATTGATTCCAATTGAGAGAACTAGTAATTTTTTTTATTGTGAAGATGGTTTGAATCACTCTTGGAAATCAGTATATATATAGAAGCAGGTAATGGGACATGTTATTGCCATGTGGGGTTCTGTGTATCCAACTGGCCTTGTTGCCATTATCAATAAAATAAAGGGTTAATTACAGGTACCTCCCCTGAGGTTAGGTGTAATTACCGCCCAATCCCCTCGGACAATCATAATTACAACCGTCTCCCCTGAGGTTTCAAAAGGATTACATCCGTTAGGAATCAGTTAGTTTTTGCTGACGTCATCACTTAATATTTTTTGAATTTCCCATTTTACCCCTCTATTACTGTAGCATTTTACGTGGACAATTTTACCCTTTTTAGGACAGGGGGTTTATTGTAATGTTTAGGATAATGAAAGGGTGTCAATGTTGTATTTTAGTTTTATCCTTAAAATCAATTTTTATTGTGTATAAATTCAGGAAATTAGTTTCAAAATAGAATATTTGGTTTTCTCAAGGTTGTTGCAAAATAAATTCCAAGTAAAATGCATAAATTACCAAAGAAATCCATAGAAAGATTCTACTGTTTTCATAGCTTATACAAAATAAAATACCAAAGAAATCCATAAAACAAATGCATTAATAAAAACACAAATTTTTTGCCAAAATGATTAATATGATAAATAACCAGCCATAATAGCTTGTATAGTTCATTACAAATACCATAACATTTGTATCCAAAATATTAACAAAACATTACTAATATCCCCCTTTACAATCCAAAACATTTAAATAACATCCAAATTTTGCCCAAAATATTACCAAAACAGAAATCCATAAACAAACACACAATAAACTGGATGTTAATTAAATGACATCAACAAAAATCCAAAAACACATCATAATTCATCAAAAACCATATCAATAACATAAATTCTTAAACAAATCCAACAAATTCATTCATCAGGTGGAACTTGTGAGGATTGGGAGATTGGGGGGGCTTCTTGAGTGTTCACCACCACAGTTTCACTTCTTGATCTCCTTAGTTGATTAAGCACTCGACTTAGTGGGATATCAGCATCAAAATCAACTCTTCTAGCAGCATTTGATGGTCCAGCACCTCCATCTTCAGCTACCTGCAAATGCAACGAATGAGTTAATAAAAAACATTCATTTTAGTAAATTTAGGCTAAAGCATAAGTTTGAATATAATGACATGTGCCTCCTCTCTGTTGGTTGCTCTCTTTGTTCTCTTATTTTTTGTTCTCCCACCCTCACATGTCCTTTTGTTATGCCCTAATTGCCCACACCTACCACACTTCAAGGTTGCTGACCTTTTTGAGGGGATTACCCTTGATGCTTCTCCTTCCTCCCAATTAAACCCAAATACATGTATTACATAACAAATAAGTCCTTACCAACTTACAAATATTACAAATAAGTCTTTCTAACTAATGAGACTTAATATATTAAACCTTCAAAGAAATAATATCTTACAACTAAGTTCATACCTTTTGCCTGTCTGTCATGAAAGTCCAAGGCCTTTCTTCATTGAAGCCTCCCAACATGTTCTCCAAGCAGTGAAAGAAAAATCCCCAACTATCCTTGTTCTCACTTTCAACCACAACAAATGCCAAAGGAAAAAGACCATTATTCCCATCCAGTCCAATGGCAGAAAGTAAAATCCCCTTATGAGGTCCTTATAAGTGACACCCATCAAAGCCCAAGAATGGACTACATCCAGCTAAAAATCCTATCTTCAATTGTTCCAAACCCAAAAAAAATCTTTTAAATCAACAGTGCCAACAACTTGCAATATTGAACTATGAAATCAACAACATAATCATATGTTCCTTCGTTTTATCAACAAAAACAACACCAATCAAAATCAAAACTATGAAATCAAAACATAATCATATTATCACATAAATATTCAGAGATATTTTCCAAAAAAAAAAAAAAGCAGTGATCTAAATTTTGTGCCAAAAAAACCCTAGGTGACTGAAAATTCTTCATTTTTTTAGAATATACAAGAGTATTACTTAACTAAGCTATTTTCAACAAAAAAAAATAAAAATCGATTGAAAATAAAAGATTAATTTTCGATTTTACCTTCGGTTCTTTGGATGTTTTGCTGCCCAGAAACGATACGGGAATGGGTCTTGTGCTTTCTCCTTAATACGGTTTTTCAACACACTAAAATGGGGCTTGATAGTTTTTGAAGTTGGAGAAACAATGGTGATTGAAAATGGTGGGGAAGATGAATGGTTTGAGTGATGGTGAGGATTTTATTGTAAGTGTGTGAGTGTGTGTATGTGTTTTGAAGCGGGAAATGAAGCAGGGGCAATATTGTCAATCCGGGTCAAGATATTTTTTGGGGTTTTTTTTTTTTTTTAATTAAAAAACTGAAGGGCATAACTGTCAATTCACACATTCCGTCCAAGTCCGTTAGTCTCCGTTAGGGTTTTGTAATCCTTTTGAAACCTCAGGGGAGGTGGTTGTAATTATGATTGTCCGAGGGGATTGGGCGGTAATTACACCTAACCTCAGGGGAGGTACCTGTAATTAACCCTAAAATAAACTGATATTTATCTATGTATACATATATATTTATTACATATATACATAAATATAATAGATGAAATGGAGGTCTTTTAGGATATCCATATAGTGCAACTTACACATATTTAACCTCAACTGGGTAACTAATTATGTCATATTTACTTCATTTTAGTTGTCGTTACAGTACGGTAACCTGAAATTTCAAAGTACTGGTTAACTGGCAGTGAGTGAAGCAAGTGGGGTTCTAATTTAAACTACAACTTGAAATAACATAACAAAGTACTGATTGTACTGCACAATGACAGTGAGTTTCCTGGAGGTTGCATCAAGAATAATAACAAATGTTTGTTTACTAAGAAATAAGTTATCTTAATCTGACACGCGATTAAGGAGCTAATTAATGCATCATTTCTTGATAATTCTGCTTCTTAGCTGTAATGTTCTTTCATAGAGAGACAGTTGAAACTTTTACTATTAGATTAATAACCAGATATGCGACAACTAATTAGCTCTAACTAGGGGGTAAAGGTCATATCCAGAATATTTTTTATATAGAACTGCTGCAAAACTATGTGCTAATATGCACTAAATTCGGTTTTTAATTATTTTATTTTTTGAACTATCATCTTCTAAGGCATGTATCAAGCAGAGAGAGGAAACAGAAGGAATCCTTGTTTCCTTTGCCCCCGGGCAGCGTTACAGAGATCTAGATTAGATCAAGTTGTTTCCTTTCCCAAACACATGAATTACAAAACAACAGCATGCATAAATTTTTATGTCTCTTGGTCTTTCTTGAATTTTGTCAGGTCCCATCTGTGATTCTGATGAAAATGTCATTTGGTTATGGATATAAAGTAGATTGGTGAAATGCAACCCCCCACCCTCCTGCCAAAATGGAACAATGAACTCTTTTTCTTCCAGTGGATGCAATGAATTATAGACTCAATTGAAGTAAAATGGTGAAAAGGAACATACAGTTTGATGTTGATTTGTCATTGTAGCCTTAAAGGGAAACAATTTTCATTGATATATAATAAAATGACCATGCCTAGATTTGAATGCAGTATTAATATCATCTTCTTGTATTTTGACAGGTACAGTGTGAATTGATGGGAATGCACATGCATAATCCATATGTATTCTTGCTGATGAGCCAATGTTTGATCGAATCTGTGATACGTACGTGTGTGTGTCCACGCTGCTATTCACATGGGTGAGGGAACAGATAAGAATCTTAGCATGACCACAATCATTTATTTCTATCTTGAATATATATAAATTTTTTTTTGTGTTCATATTTTATGTCTATTTACCTAGTTACCAAAGAGTAAGTCTTGATTAACTTTCTGAAAAAGGACGGAAAACATGGGAAGTTAACATTTTAGGCCATGCAAATATCAAAATACAACCAAAATGGGAAATCTTTTGAGAATGTATCATGTTAACAAAGAAATACCATATATATTGTGAAGATTTCACTATCTATGGATTCAAGAAAGCCTATGTCCACAAGAATTTGGATAAGTGCGGATTGCATAACACGAAAGTACAAATGAAATAATCTACAAGGTTAGATATTTGAGACATGTATTAACATTAATTGCAAAAAGCTAAGTTGCTTCTTCTATTGTTCATTCTACCAGCATCAGATATGGTAAACTTTCTTCTATACATCTTAGTGCTAAAAATATGGGACTTTTACTTAGATTACTCCAGTCTGTCTTACCTATGTAGCACAATTAGAAGAATAGAATCAGTGGCACTCTTAACATTTGACAAATTTCCATTAGTTCTGGCGACGTCTGAGATTTGACTTAAGCCGATCTATTCTGAAGCAAAATGGGCTAAGAGTAAACAAATATAACTTTGGCCATGATGACCGATATATTTTTGGCTATCCGACACTGTTTGGACCCTTTAGGAGGTTAATAACTTTTTGAGGAGAGCTCGATATACTTTCTTGAAATTAGAGAGTTATTATGATTCTAAGGGCATCTCCATTGATTAGGGAGGCGGAAGCAAAGGTGTGGGGAAAAAATTGAAGAAAAATGGGGGTTGGGGGTGGGGGTGGAAGTGGATTGGGGGATGTGAAGGGCGGTGGTTAGGGGTGGGGTGGTGGGCGGCTGGATCGCCCCTCCCACGATGAGACATTGCACGCGCCCGCCCAGCAGCCGGTGGTCGACACTTGTTGGCCACCCGCTATGTTTCTTTATTTTATTTTTTTCATTTTTTCTTTTTATTTAATTAGGATTTAATGTTTTTCTAAAAGATATAGTATTTCTCTTTCATGTTTTATACTATTAGAAGCCCACTCAAACACTATCTTCAAGCTAATGTGATATAAACTTATTTATAGATTAAGTTTTTATACCACATTGATTTTAAGATAATATATGAGTGGACTTCTAGTAGTATAAAACATGAAGGAGAAACACTATATCTTTTAATTTAATTAATAAAAATAAAATTTTCATTTAATTTTTGAGAATTTTACTCTACCTTTTTTTGCGAGAATAAATGTAACTTTAATTTAAGAATGTAAGTTTAATTAATAAAAATGAAACTTTAAATTAACTGAACTTCAATTTTAGAAACTTAACATTAATTTATTATTGTGTAAAATTCATTAGTTTTTAGAAACTTAATTTTAATTTGTTTTAACTTAGAATATTATAATTTAAGAAACTTAATTTTAAAAAGTTTTAATTTAGTACACAAAATATACAAATATGAAAAATTATTATTATTATTATTAATATTAAGTGAAAGTGGAGGAGAATGATAATGCAAATTAAATGGAATGGAAATATTGAGTTAATGGATATGATTATGAAAATGGAAAGGGGAATGTGTGAAAAGGGGGAAGGAGGAGCTGTGGGGAAGGGGTCGGTAGAGTCACTGGAGATGGCCTAAGTACTCCTATTACCAAAATTTGGTTTTAATACATTATAGCTTTTTTTAATAATCTTTTGGTATTATAGGATTTTGGGTTATTTTATTTAGGCCGTGTAGTATAAAATTGAGTAAATCGCATTTTTGGTCCTCTTATGGATTGATTTTTGCATTTTTGTCTCTCTTTATCAATGTAGTATATCACATTCGTCCCTCTTAATTTTGTTTTAGCAAATTCGTCCCTCTTAATTTTGTTTTAGCAAATTCGTCCCTTTTATCAATGTAATGTAACACATTTGTCCCTCTTAAATACAAACTACATCACTTAAATTCAAAATATATTCTAAAGTGGGCAAAAGTTGATGTATTTTGTATTTAAGAGGGACTAATGTGTTACACTACATTGATAAGAGGGACGAATTTACATTACATTGATAAGAGTGATCAATCTGCTTCAAAAAATTTAAGATGAACGAAAATGCAAAATTTGACCCATAAGAGAACCAAAAATGTTATTCACTCTATAAAATTATAGTGTTGGAGTTGAGATTATAAGACTCGCTTAAACTTGACATCTGCATAATTGCTGAGGTTGCAGAGGTATATATTTGTAGAAGGATTATACACAAATTGTTTTCAGTTTTTTCTGGTTTTCTGAAAAATAAATCCAGTTTGATGTTTGTCCTGTTATTTTCACTTCTGCTGGTCTGCATTAAAAAACATTATGGTTTCGGTCATATTCAGTTCAAAGCATCAGATTGGGACCAAAATGGTTAAGAGTGACCACATAAACTCTAGATCGAGAAGAGACATTGAAAATCTGACACAGTGTATTATTTGCTTAAAGAGACTGAAAAACTTTTAACAGTTTTAGCGATAATGAAATTTCAGAATCATTGCCTTATGTTTCAATAATTACAAAGACCTCCTCCCTATCATTTTCATATGACATTTTTATCCTTCTCATTTTCTTAATATTACTAGTGAAGAAAATGTTCAAATTTTAAGATTACGAATAGTAGTTCTATTGGGTTAATTAAACTCAGATCCTATGCACCAACTCATTTTTTTATATCTATAAACAAACAAATGTTTTTACTAAATATTAAACTAAAAAAACGTATTGTGTTCAGTATTACAAATATAATTTTAATCTTAAAATGTATACTAATTATATATTGTAAGATGTTTAACTTATCAGAAAATATTGTTTTAAAATTAATCATTGTAAAATGTGTGGGTTTTTTGCACTTTGCACTCCTGAAATATGGGAAATAGGCACTTTGCACCCTCAAAACTTAGATTTAGCACTTTGCACCCTCGAAATATGAAAAATATAGCACTTTGCACCCTTTTATTTTCAAGCAAAAACTAAGGGCAAAATAGGTAATTCTATTGTAAATCTTTAGCACTTTGCCCCACCCCCCCCCCCCCCCCCAAAAAAAAAATTAGCACTTAACACTCCCTAATTAAGAATAAATTAACAACTTGCACCCCCGAAACATAATAAATGGACATTTTGCACCCCAAAATACAAAATTAACACTTAACACCCTCAAATTTAAAAAAAAAACCAAAAACCCCTTGTTTTTTCGGGCAAAGTTGACCATTAAGGTGAATTTTTTTTAAGGCAAAATAGGTAATTATTTATGGGTTTTTGATATGTTGAAGTAGACAATGGGTCTTCGAGAAGTTTACTTGTACTTTATTTAGTTATTTATGATTATATTGTTGAAAAGAAAGATGGAGAGAGAAATGAATATTCGAGTATTTATAATTGTATTTTGCATAATTTAAGTAAAAAAATGATAGTCAATTGTGACGAAAAAAATGAGGCATTTGGGTTTTTTAATTTGAGGGTATTAAGTGTTAATTTTGTGTTTTGGGGTGCAAAGTGCCCATTTATGGTGTTTCGGGGGTGGAAGTTGCTATTTGTTCTTAATTAGAGGGTATTAAGTGCTAATTTTATTTTGGGGTACAAAGTGCGAAATTATCAAGTTTTGAGGGTGCAAAGTGTCAATACTATTTAATTAGAGGGTATTAAGTCCTAATTTTATTTTGGGGATACAAAATGTGAAATTCTCAAGTTTTGAGGGTGCAAAGTGTCAATACTATTTAATTACCTATTCTGCCCTTGAGTTTTTGCTTGAAAATAAAAGAGGGTGCAAAGTGCTGCAAGTGCTAAATCTATGTTTTGGGGGTGCAAAGTGCCTATTTCCCATGTTTTGGGGGTGCAAAGTGCAAAAAACCCAAAATGTGTTAGTCGAATATTGTTTCTATAAGAACAAATAGAACTCTTAAAGTTACATCCAATCCCAAAGCAAGTGTATCACACTTGCTATGTAATTAGTTTGGACACGTACACTTGCTATGTAATTAGTTTGGATACTTAACAAACCAAACCAAGTTCAAATAAATTTTAATTGAACGGAAAGAAAATCAATATCAAATTCTTCTACAAATATTTAGTTGATGATTAGCATATCCAGTTTAATTTGGATCGAGTTTCAAAGGAGAAATATAGCTAAAGTTTGATTTGATATATATACAACCTATAGTTGAATCTTCATGGACCACGTTTTGTAGCATAGTTATGTAAGCACCAAAAATATTTGATTTTATTATAGTTATTGACTGATGTTGACAAATGAGTAACGTTCTACTAACGTGCATTTGTGGTAAAATACTAATTAATATATACTTGTTATAATATTATTAATTATAATATAAACGTAGTATATGATTGACTATGTTAATAAAAAAATGTAAATTTATCATTTTATCATCTTTTCTATCTAAAATTTATATATGTGCTAGAAAATTAAGAATACGTTTAAGCCATACTTTCCTATAAAATTAATTAAAAAATATATACATGTATATATAACATTAAGGCCCAATTTTTATATAAATAGGGCATTCGGAAGCGTAAGGTCACCATACCTCTTGATTAGTAATTTAACTTGATTAGTAACATTAAATGTCCAACTTACATATACATCATTAAGTAGAACTTGTAATTCAAAGTGTTTTTTTTTTTGTTTTTTGATTTTTGTTTTGTTTTTTTTTTTTTTTTTTTTGTGATGCAGTGATATGCCATGTTTATTCATTTTATATGAGCCATTTCATAAACAAATCTTTGTTTCTTCATATTTGCTTCAAGCCAAGATGAAAATTCAAGAACTAGACATAGGCCATGAAAACAAAATCAACATATCATAATCAATATAAATAATAATGCATCTCTAACATTTACATTTACAATTAAGATTCAATCCTCATATATATCCTATACACATACAAAACACTTCATTCTTGCTAAACACATGAGCCAAGTCCAGTTCCTCACTTAGTGTCAATTTCTAACTCGAAAAACATGCTCTTCACCGGTAAATTTATCTACTTTCACGACCCACCGGCTCCCCTTACCCAAACGGTTCTCATCGTTCTTGGCACTTGTAGCCGCTCTACTAACTAGCAACCCTTCCCCTATCGGAAGCAAATGTAAATCACACCCTCGACTCCTCCACGACCCCATCAAAAAAGCATTATAGCCCAAAACCATAGAATTTTTCCCAACACTCTTCTTAAGTATCTCTTCACAATTCTTAAGACTACAATCAACAGCAATGAAATCTGCTTCTTTGTATTCACTTTTTAGCAAACTCTGAGCATCCCCAATGACAAACTTAACATTTAGTGCATTTTCGTCGCCTAAAATTTCTTTTGATGATTGAATTTTGTTGACGTTAGTAAGTATGCATGTAACCTTTCCGCCCGTTTGATGTGCTGCAGCCACTAGGGCTAGTGTGGTCGAGTCTGCTGCATTGGCACATGCCACGACCATTGAACGTGCGTTCGTGCCTGCAGCTAGCGCTGAAATGAACTCGGCTGTGTCGGGTTCTTTTTCTCTCTTTCCCTGCACAAGCAATTATTAGAAAAAAATATTAATAGAGGGCTATAAAATGAAATGGTTAATGTTTGTAGTATGAGCATACTCACCATTTTTATAGCTCTAAGATAAGCATTTGTAGCATTTTCTGCAGACCAGAAAGCCATTTTGAAACTCTTTGTATGTTGATTTTGTTTTGGGAGTGTGATGTATGAATTTGGTTTTCTATAAATAGTGTCAAAAATGTTGGAAAAGAACAAATACATAACCCCGCGTATTTACTGTCCTAATAAATGTGTATACGTAGAAGGAAAATTTGGTGTTATTCAGTTTCTAGATGCATGAATTCAAGATGAAGGGCTATTGGTGTTTATTAGTCGAGTAAATCGCACTTTTGATCCTCTTATGGGTTAAATTTTGCACTTTCGTCCCTCTTCAATTTTTTGTAGCAGATTCGTCCATCTTATCAATATAGTGTAACATATTTGTCCCTCTTATATATCTAGCGTAGCATGTTCGTCCCGCTTAAAATTTTCATAGCGAATTTGTCCCTCTTATCAATGTAGTATAACCCTTTTAAATACAAATTAAAATACATCAATTAAATTCAAAATATATTTAAAAATGGACGAAATTTGATGTATTTTGAATTAAAGAAGGATGAATGTGTTACACTACATTGATAAGAGGGACGAATCTACTACAAAATATTTAAAAGGGATAAAAATGCAAAATTTGACCCATAAGAAGGACCGAAAATTCTATTCACTCTTATTAATTTCTAGATGCATAAAATTCAAATTAAGGGTGTCTGTGTTTGATTTTAGATGGCAAAATTGTGTAATTACTCATATTAACTATTGTTTTGCAAGAAATAAAATAGTCTTTTTCATCTTTAATGATAGTTCATTGATACATTTTTAATTTAACTCTTTCAAATGTAATCATTTAACCTTCAAAATTAATGTAATACTTATCTTATGAGTCATGCACATTTAATTACAGTGTACAATTCTAGTTACCCATTTTTTCTGAATCAAATAAATTTGGTATTTCGCATTTTCATTGTGTGATTTTATAATTTTATTTATATGAAATACGTAAAATTATGCATTAGATGTATTATTATTAGAATCAATAAAATAATTACAAAATATTATTAATGGTGTTAAAAATATAATATAATGGATATAGTTAGACCATCTCCATCCGAGCCGGCAACCGGGCATGAGGGGAGGTTGCCGGCTGTGCTCGGTTGGAGATGGCAAAGGGCAATAGGGCGGGCAGGGGGCTGGGGCTGGGGCTGGGGCTGGCAGGAGGGCAACCGGGCTGTCGATCAATGACCGCCTGCTTGCCGGCTGGCATACGCACTGGATCTCTTCTTTTTTTTTAAAAATTTTTAGTTTATGCGTAATTAGACCCGTTAATTTCATAACTCAATATTACTTCTTCACCAATTTGCTTTAATTTGGTGAGATTTGAGTTAATTTGGTGGAATTAAAAATTGGGGTGAAAAATCTCCTTAAACTGCTGATGTACGTGAAGAAAGGGTGGGGAAGATGAGTAATTTACACATTCAGCCCCCATGTTATGTCCTTGGTTAAAGTTACCCACAAACTTTCAATTTTGCTGAAAAATTGACTTAATTTATAATACTTAATTTAAATTTATGAATTTAAAAAGACTTAATTTAAAAATACATTTTATTTAATACTCAAAAAAATTATGATAACGAAAAATAACAACCCATGGTTTATGAAAATTTTATAGACTAGGTCTATGTAAGAATTTTCCACTGTTATAACTCAAACTGCAATGGTTTTTTTTTTCTTTTTTCCTTAAATATATTATATATATTACAAACATCACTAATAACCTCTAAAAATAAAATTGGAATATTTTAGGGGTAAAAGGCATATTGTAAGATGATAACAAATTGAATTAATAGATGTTAATTGTCCTTCGGTTGGAGATGAATTTTTTAGATGGGTCGAAAAGGCATGAGGGCAAGACAAGAGGGCAAGGCAATTGGGCAATTAGGCAAGCAATTGGGCAATTGGGCAATGACTTCGGTTGGAGATGGCCTTGTTAGAGCTACGTGATATTTGTTTATGAAATTTTACTGATATACTAATGTGGGGTTATGAATATGTTTTTGGTGATCATATCATAATTGAGTTTAGTAATTAAATCAAGGTTTGAGAAAAAAGAAAAAAAAAAAAAGAACAGGGGAGTCAAAAGTACAAATGTTTTAGCGAATTGCTTGAAATATTAGTTTATTTGTGATGAACGTCGACGAAATATTCAAATACCTTATAATAAAACAACCTCCTAGATTGTCTATGTTCTATCGGTAAAGGGACAATTAGAAATTCCATATGGCGACATTATTGCTTTCAGCAGCAACATGTATACGTATACTAAATCAATTTTCAATTTCTTGGACGCGGTACTAATGCTAATACAATTTTGAATTTTGATATTTTTTTTTCATGAAAAAGGCGTTGAATTTATATGGCCCGCACATGGAGAATTTTTGGTCAATTTTGAAATTGAGCCTCAATTGACATTAAAATTGTCACTGTTGAAGTTGTGACACCAAATATACTAGCTTGAAAAGTTACAGAGTAGAAACGATAGTTGAATATAGTTGTGATACCAAAAATATAGTAATCCTGTTTATTTAGTAATTAGTAATATTATATAGGTAAAATTGCAGAAAACGTTTCAAACTAATTAGTAATTTTGGATATTCATCCCAAACTATATTACCTCACCGAATTTTGTCCCGTAATTTAATATTCTTTTGAAATATCGTCCCTAATTAATTACTAATTTTGATTTTTCATCCCAAATTATATCAACTCACCAAATTTCATCCCGTAATTTACCATTTTGTATTAATTTAGTCCCAATATTAAATTTCTAATTTAATTGAAAAGACGGTTCAATCTTATAATTAGTTTGGGACGAATTCTGCAATATTATATAATTATTCATATTAAAATTTATCACGTCATTATATGTAAGCAGCCATCTGGTAATTTAATGGACAAAAAAAAATATTAAATTACGGGATGAATTCGCCAAATTAATATAGTTTAGGACGAAAATCCAAAATCAATAATTAGTTTGTGACGATTTTGCAATATAGCCTACTATAGGTTAGACTTTCTTGATTTTAGTATCAAACCAAGATTTTGATCTTTGATTCAGAGATTTGGTTCGAATAATTGGACCAAAACTTATGTAAAAACTAAAACGATCTCATTCTCATGTTTTGTTATCTGGTCTAAAAGATGTAGGAAACATATATACTTCAATCAATTTTCTATTATTTTCTTTAAAATTTTGTCATCCTTTTTGGCCAAAATAAAAATGTTTAGAAAGGACAAATTATGTTCTAAGTTTGTGGATAAAATGTAATTGTAATCTTTGTTAAAAACATTGTGGCATGGGTTGAAGCATTCTATGATTTGATTGTTATCTATCTATCTACTGATTCATGTACCCCTTTAAAGGGCTCATGTGAACCTTCTACATTGAAACATTTGCCCCAATTTCTTGTATAGGCTCAGAAATTGTAAAGCCATATATATGTTTTTCCAATATATTTTATAAATTAAGTTTACATATATTTATCCCACAAAATTCAAACGAATTTTAAATTATTTAACCAACAAATTACATCTTGGTTTACATGTCTACCAAATATTAAATATTACTTCCTTCTTATTTCAAATTAAGTATTCAATATTTTTCAAAAGTCCAAAAATTCAGAAATCCAACAAGAATTAAACTACGCATAAATTTGAAAAATTATTAGTGAATGCAATGCACCTCGTTTAGACATGTTTAATTTAAAGGGAGTATGTATATGACTTGTATGATCTAATTACGACCAAATAAGAGATTTGGTGATTTTTTTTTCAGACTTATTTTTCCGCTAAACTTCATAAATATACATTTATCATTAAACTATTGTTGTAGGATCAATTTCTTTATTTACTAATTTTTGTTATTGAACAATCAACAGCAATTCTATGAAGCACATGCACTAGCTGCAAGTTCATGAACTCGAAGCAATAGCTGACAAACCCATCACTCCATCAGTTATTGTATGGATTTGTCATTTTATTCTTGAGTGAATCGCATTTTTTGTCCTTTTTATGAGTCGATTTTTATACATTCGTTTCTGCTAAATTTTTTGTAGCAGATGCATTTTTCTTAACAATATTGTGTATTATCGATTCATATTTCGGCTATTTCACGGCGAAGACGGCCACACGTGCATTAATTGAAAGTCTGATATTAGGTGAAGGAACGAAAATGCCTTCCAAGCAATGCACATGCTTTGCACGTGAAACCATCGCAACTGTAAAAAAGCCGAAAAATATATTGATAATACTACATTAATAAGAAATATCCATTTGCTACAAAAATTTTAAAAGGGACGAATATGCATAAAGCAACCCATAAGTTGTTAAAAAAAATGTGATTTCACTCTTTTATTCTTCCTCTGATCATTAACTCACAATTCATATTCATGCATTTAATATTTTGGGCTTTTTGAATTTGGTCTTGCCCATTATAAGAAACTTAAAGCTTGATTTGGGCTACCACCAATAAAAATAGGCCTAATAATATTTTCAATGCATGGCCGGCCCGGAACAGTTGTATCTTCTCTGAAATGCTTTGGTCCAAATTTATATAATTTGCATTGCCCATATTTACTTTTTTTAGTGAAGATATGAAATTTTCAATTATGATAAAATATTGAAAATAAACGTTAGCAAACTACGAAATTTTTAACATTAATATGGTTCATAAGAGTGGTATAAACTTTGAGGTTAATTTTTTTTTTCGTTACATTTAATGATGTGGTGTGAAACTCTGATCACGAATTATATACAATTCTTAGACCATAACATGTCTATGTAAATATTTTTCTCAACACACACATGCTATAAAGACAAAATGACTTTAGTATTATACTCAAATTTTAAATGGTTTAAAAATATTTTACAAGTACTACAAAGGAAATTCTATTTATGAAAATTGATATTCCAACTTCAAAATTAATTTCTTGTTTGAAAATCAATCATTCATTTTATAAATATGGTATACAATATATGTTTGTCACTACAACTTCAAAATTGATATTCTCTTCTAACGAAATAATTAATCTTGACTACACAAAATTTGTGAATATTTCGTAAATTAGTTTCATTTCAGTTATATCGAGCACTTTACTTCAAGATATATATATTTTCCATTAAAAGTTAATTTGTAACATTATATATCCATTAAAAATGACTAGTTTAAATATTAAACACCATGGTCCTCAAGTTTAATACTTTCTTCGTCTCACTTTTCTTGCTCCTAGTTCTATTTTGGGACGTTTCAAAACATGGCTCTAGGGGTGTTCAACGAAACCGCTAGACCGCCCCAACCGATCAACCCAACCCAAACCGACCGCAATTTTACGGTTGAAGGTTTGATGGGTAGATCCTGGGCATCATGAAAAAAAGACCGCAATTTTCAATCGGGTTTGCTTTTATACTTTTTTAGACCGCATAACCGCATTCAACCGCACTTTATATTAATGATGATGTATATATGTTTTATTTTATTTTATTATTTAATTTAGTCCTTTATTTAAGAAAATGAGAAATATAATATAAGTATATACTTTAACAAATTAGTCGTGTTCTACAACCCAAACCCCAATTATATTAGATAAACCCTACAATCTTACGTAAATTTCCAATTTGAAGTGCCAAAAAGATAAAATAAAAAAAGATCCAAAACTAGAACAAATTAGTTAAAAAATATTCTGCGAAAAACAAAAAGTAAAGCAAAAAAAAAATATCAATCAAACTTTTCATTGGCCATTAACCACCAATACCAAGTTCGAATGTAAAGATATTTTTTCTCTTTTGTTTATTCTTTGAGAACAATATGATTTTTGTGTAATGAAAACTTGTTAATTTAGTGTTCGAGTTTGTTTTTAGCTTTCATTAAATAATGTATTCATTGAAAATCATATTTTAATTGATATTTTACATTATCTCATTTATATTTTCTATGAAAGTTTACTAAATTTATTAATAAAAAGAAAAAATTGTAATTAATTAGTGCATTTATATTTAACTCATCAAATAATAAAAATACAAAAAAGTTGATAATTGAGACCGCAAAACCCGCCCCAAACCGTCCCAACCCAAATGAACCGCATAGTGCAATCTCAAGACTTGTTGGGTTGAGTTTGGACTAGAGATTTCAAAACTCGCAAATATTGGGTTGGGTTCGGGCAAGTACAAAACCACACTAAACCGCACCGCGAACACCCCTACATGGCTCCTTTCTCTCTGAAAAAAGTAACAAAAATTTACTTTTTTAATAAATTGTTTAAAACTCCGTGCCAAACCAGAATAAAATTATTGGGACGGAGGTAATAAACAAACGACAGAAAAAAGGCAAAAAAAAGAAAAAAAGAAGAAAAGAAAAAGAAAAGAAAGAAAAAGTCCGCCAAGGCGGTGAATTGCATTTGCTACAACAGTTACAAATACTGGTAAAGTGATATACACCACGCTCAAACCGCGTGCATTCTATTTCTGCAATTGAATCCAATTACTCATTCTACTGTGTGATTTTGAGCGATGGGGAACGCGTATTGTGTGATGTGCGGGTGCGTAGACCAAGCGAGCATAGGAGTGGTGGAGAAATGGGGGCGGTTTGATCGACTCGCGGAGCCAGGGTTCCAGTTTTTCAATCCATTTGCCGGTGAATGCCTCGCCGGAATCCTCTCCACTAGGATCAACTCTCTCGATGTCAAAATTGAGACCAAAACTAAGGTCGTTATCTATCAATTTGTCTATATGCTGCTCTCCTATATATTATGTGTGAATTAAAAAGTAATATGTGTGTTTAGATGCAGCGTTAATTCCTCGATGCTGTTTCCGCTTTCTGAAATTGATAGTTTAATCTTGTGATCGAATGAAAGTTAGACTCTGTAAATTTTGTTGGCTGAGTTTTTAATTTGTATGGTTCAGATTTAAATTAATAAAATGACTGTATATTTTATGAGGTAGTATACTTAGTAGTTCAACGCCACGGCAAGCATTCTTAGTTTTGTTAGTTTGATCATAAAGATGATAACTCTGTCTTATAAGTTATATCTATTCTTTAGTTAAATTTAGTTTTACAAATATTTTGAAAGGTTGTACAAGAGTCTTTAATGATTGTTTATTGCTATGCTAGTGTTTTTCTTTTTTTCATACAATTGCGTTATACTTCATGACAAAGTCAGTGGAACAAATAAGTCTTTTCTTTTAAGATAGATCTGTTGTATCCGTGCTGCAAATAAAAAAATTTCTTTCCTCTTTCTTTCTTGTTTAAAAAACTTCAATTCATTGCAAGCTATCTATGAATTTTTGGTTGAAATGTTGAATTGGTGAAAAATGAGCTAGATTGATGAAAAATTGGGTAATTCTGATAAACATTGGGTTAAAAATGGGTTAAAACGATAAAGTTTTTGAAAAAAAACGAAGAAATCAATAAAACAAGTTAAATTGTCTTTTGAGAAAGTAGGAGGCACATCTTGGGTTTAAAAGGAGAATTTGATCATCGCTGAATGTTTTCTATGATTAAAACTTAAATAACTTTGAACATAAGTGTTTATGGAATGCTTTTTTACTATTTTATCAAGCTAAGAATTCTGGAGATTCATAAGAAAGTAATAAAGAAGTTAATGTAGAGGTTCCGGTTGTCACTTAAAAATGCACAAGTGGCTTATTTTATTGCAATATTGTGAAAAAAGTGTTTGCTGCATCCTAATATGGTAGCCTTTGAAGAATGAAACCCATGGTTTATGACTCTAAACAAGTACTTAGATTATTGTGACCTTATGTGATTAATATTAGTGAGTATTCTCTTAATTGATATGGCATTTATGTTGACTCTACAAACTGATCTATCATTGGAAAAATGCACTTTGAGCTTTGCCTATCTTTGTAAATATGAACAGATACTGTTGCTGCTTTTTTTTAGGTGTCATTATCAGTTTTGCTGATACATTTGAATGTCGAGTTAGTTATCATCTTCTAATGCGTTGTCATTTGAAAAGTGGTCATGTAATTGTTTGATTGATGATTATTTAGTTCAAATTATTATTTTGTGCAAGTCCTTTATAGTTGGAGAGAATATTGATGCATTTCCAATTCAACAGGACAATGTATTTGTTCAATTGCATTGTTCAATTCAGTATCGAGTGATCAAGCAAAATGCAGATGATGCTTTTTATGAACTACAAAATCCCCAAGAGCAGATTCAGTCTTATGTATTTGATGGTGATTAATACATCTCCCTATCTCCATTTCATATGAAAAATACTTATGTGATGTCATTTCTTTTGATGTTGCATCTGTTTGTGTTACCAGTGGTCCGAGCTCATGTTCCTAAAATGACTTTGGATGAGCTTTTTGAACAAAAGAGCGATGTTGCTCAAGCTGTATTGGAAGAACTTGAAAAGGTAATGTTATATTGTTTAGGTTGATGTATATAATTTACTGTTATCTATTTTCGTCCTATTTCTGAAATTTCTGAGAAAATAGTGAAATTGGAAAGATATTAAAGTTGTAGCTACTTTAGTATATAATCTGGAAGTAATTTTTCAGAAGGTTTATGTGGGATTATAAGAAAAATGATGTGAGGATTTCCCATAGAATAGCGTGAGTTTGAGTTTATCCGTAAGTCAAGTTGTTTGAGTTTCTACTTTATCCTCCTGCATGGGTTGAAGCTTTTCTTCTCATAGCAACCAATGACTTCCACATGGAAAAAGGAAATTTATATAGACTACTCTCAAAGTTGATGTATTTTCTTACTAATTACCACCAAAAATTGTGTAAATGGTTTTCAGTAATGACTTATTTGTATTGTTATTCAGCAAAACAACCAATAACTGAACTTTTTTTTCATGAACTTCAGTAATTCTATAGTGAAAAATAAGCAGTGATTGACGCTCAAGTTCACCACTGTTTTCTGAGCTCCTAAAGTATCTTATGTGCACTTGCATGAGTGAATACAGTTTTCCCCTGATCCTTACAATAATCTAACTTCAAATATTTCCAAATATAAGAATGTAGTTCTCAATGTCGGATCAGGGGATCCATCAACGAAGGCATTGAGTCTCATGCCTTCCCATGCCTCAACTGGAACTATGTGGTGTATTTAGTGTTTAAGCATCCACTTAAAGTCAATTTCATGTATCAGGTAATGGGCGCATATGGATACAACATAGAGCACATATTGATGGTTGATATCATTCCTGATGCCTCTGTACGCAAAGCAATGAATGAGATAAATGCAGGTTAGCATCCTTGGCAATCTTCTTTTCTTTTTTGGCAACTCATTTAGTTATATGCAAGGCTCCCTCTTTTGTTTTTGAGGAACTGTTCTAAGTTCTTACCGTTTAGTTTGATCTTGATTGTTGTATTGGATCTATAAATGTAATTACTGCAAATATATTGACTTTCACAACTAATGATTCACATAATTATTCCACATTCCAGCTCAAAGGATGCAACTTGCTAATGTATACAAAGGAGAGGCAGAGAAGATTCTCCTGGTCAAGAAAGCAGAAGCTGAGGCAGAAGCCAAGTATCTTGGTGGAGTCGGGGTTGCCCGACAGAGGCAGGCTATAACAGACGGACTACGTGAGAATATATTGAACTTCTCCCACAAAGTTGAAGGCACTTCATCTAAGGAAGTGATGGACCTTATTATGATCACCCAATATTTCGACACAATCAAAGACCTTGGCAATAATTCTAAAAACACTACAGTATTCATACCTCACGGCCCTGGTCATGTCCGGGATATTGGTGATCAGATACGTAATGGGATGATGGAGGCTGCTAGTGCACAGGTCATTGTTGAATAAATGAGCTGATTCCTGATAATACGTTTGTGCCACGAATGTTCTTTTATTAGATGAAACGGCTCCGAAAAAATAAATTGGGATGTTATTGAATTGATCCTCTTAGATTGTTACAGGGTGTTGTATGTGACTGGATTGGTGCTCGAGTGTAGTATTCTGTTTATGTTTTACATATTGATGATTTTTGTGAAAAACGTGGTGTTATTATTTTGATTGTGAAATTAGCTTTACAGTTGTGAATTGTATCCCCAGTTTGGATGTATTTTAGCTAATGTATTTCATGGTATAAGAGTTTTGAGAGAGAATAAATAATGGAACATGATTTTGATAGAAAAAATAGAAATATTTTATTATGAGAAAGCCCCGCAAATTCTTCAGACTTTAAAGTTTACAAAAAAAAATAAAAAGAAAAATCTTGTATTTTGAGTCAATGTTTGACGTACTACATTGACATTGGCAACTTTTACAAACTAACTTGACCGATGAAAAGTACATGAATGAAATGAAGTTGAATTTGACAATACTCCCTTTCTTTCAAATTAATTGACATATTTGATATTTTTACACAAATAAATCACTTTTTTAAGATAAAATATTAAAATACTCTTTTAAAGGCTATTTTAATTAATTTCATTGATTTGTTTACACTCTATTTTATTGTGTAAACCTAGAATTAAGAAAGGACAAAATTAAAAAAAATGCATTGGTAAACCAAATGTTGCATGAAATTTTGAATGAGCCAATAAATTTGAAAGGGGGGGGGGGGACTATTTTTCTTAACAAATAAGTAGTTTATAAGAAGGTACAAGTAAATGGTAAAGTTAAACTGTAAAGTAGTCTTCATCCAACAAAAAATGGAAAATAACATGACCTAAGTCTGAAGGTATAAATATTGACAATTCTGAAAAGTTTAACAAATATAATATGGAAATTTCATCGGTCACAATCTAAAAGAATAATAGATGGTTAAAAAAAGGAGGCAAAGGGTCTGATATATTAGTTTGGGAGGGTGTAAAGTGTATGATATATTTGTTAAAGGCCCTCATGCGTCAAACACCCTAAGTTTAGGGGCTAAACACAATTTTACCTTACTATTTATATATATTCACATAAATATATATGATTCTTATTCACATTTACAATAATATTTTTCAATATCATTACAGAATATCCTCACAATTAATATTTCTATTACTACATAACATGAACAGAACAAAACACCTACTTAACTTGATTTGACATGAAATAAAATAAAATAAAAACTATCAACTTATTTTAATTCTATAATTTTCGAAACTACTACAACCACTTTCTAAAAATAAAACAAAAACAAGTTATAATTTTCATCTAAAAGGAAAAACCTTAGATGCTCAAAAATCGAAATAATCTGATAAATAAGGTTACAACTTAATATTGTCAAAATATTCCTCTAAAGCCAAACAGGTCCTTACTAATTTTGGTTTCAATCTGCCAATTCTTCTACACGAAAAGGGCCTAACTCAGCATACTTCTACACGAGGGCCCAAAAAGATAAACAAAGAGTACATGCAGCCCAAGCCCATACGCTTGGTCTAGGGCCTTTAGGCTGCAAGCTCACTAAGAAACAGTCATTTATCCTCCCACATCAGAGTTAATCTGAGAAAGAGAAGAGTATTTATACAGGTACAGATTGATTATGGTTCACGACCTTACTTGAACAGGATCTGTTCTATAGGCTCGTACGTCTGTAACCTTGAGTTCTAAGGAGACAGGAAATCAAGTCTGGTGGATGAACCATGGCTGCTCGACTAGAGCGTGATTAACAGACCCGTGGTTCGAGTCTTCGAATCATGTGGTCAGTAGAGGATCGTTCTCGACCTTGCCTCGGCGGGTCGAGATGGTTGTGCAGCTGTCTGACAGGCTTCCTCCCAATTTTTTTTTTCTTAATTTTTTTTTTAAATTTTTGGTAAAGTGGCATCCATTGAGGAATTTTTATTTTTTTTATTTTTGGTAATCAAAATTTTTATTTTTTCCTTCGAAAATATCGAAAAGTTTTCGTTTTTAAATCAAGCGAAACGAAGATAAGATGTAATACCGAAACTATACATTTACCTTAAACTCTGTTTTTTTCTAAATTTAGTAACTTTTTTTATAATTTTTTTTTAGTTTTTCCGAAACATTTCCGAAAAATCTCGAAAATTTCCAATATTTGATTGACCGAAACATAAACTTGAAACAAAATTTTGATCCATGCTTGGGAGTTGGAACTGGTGGGGTTTTATGTGTTTTGCTATATAGTTTCCTTAAATATTTTTATCTGCTAAATTGGAGGAGTATTATATAGGAAGATGAAGATTAAAGGGGAGAGATGAATTAACAATGTTATATGATTTCTTAGAGCATATCTGTAAAGTTATCCAACCTCGCCCGTCCTCAAGACATTATGTTGATGAGGGTATTAATTTGACAAGTTTCAAATTCCTGTTTCTCAATATAATAAAGTTAATCCAAATTTCTATATATGCAATACTGTAATTTGAAGAGAACTAGTACCATAAATGATTCTATATGAAAATTAATAGTGTTACGTTACAACATAATTTTATTGATCTTTTTACAAATTACAAATAAGAAAGTAAATAAATTCATATGTATATTGTAAATACTAGGACTTATTGGACATAAATTAATGTGGCGAAGTTTGTAAGTTATAGGACTAAATTTGGTGGTCTCATAGATAATTGACAAACATAAAGGACCAAAAGAGGAATTTTGCCGAGATGTAATGATTAGTATAGTACAGGACAATACTCCCAATCCATGAGAATATGATAATTATCATGTCTCATCTATTTTAAATTCTAATTAGTCACTTCGCAATAATTCTTGTTCCAAAAGGTGAAATCGCTCACCCCGACTTCGGAATAATTATTGGTTCTATTTCAGGCGTTTGACAGTGTGTATGAGATTAATGTAGATTATATTGTAGCCGGATTGAAGGTCATACTAAAAGGTAGATTTAATTGATTCATATTAAATTAAGACAACATATCGTAATATGTTTTATAGAGTTATGAGTTTAGGCATATATTAATACATTTTCACTACTTAATTGAAGATATTATGTTAATTAAGATATATCAATTCATCGAAACCATTTGTTTACTATGTGTAAGAGTATGAGTTGATCAGTGTTTGTTCAATATTTAGTTTGAATGCCTCCATGTTTATTGTAAATTGATATAGATTTTAATTTGTGATTTATTTATGAAGAATGTATTTCCATTTTCAAAGATTTGAGAAAAACTAATGTTATTTAATGATATGTTAAAATGAAAATTTTAAATTTGAGGTGATAAGTGACAATTTACTTAATTCATATTCACCCGGATTAACTAATCCATCCATGTCTGAATGAATTATAATCTAGTCTTAATATCGGATCGTAAGAATTTAATTTATTTGACCCGATATTTGAGCAATACCACCAAACATTGTATTAACTCATATTAGATCATATTGACTTTTAGGTCCCTATTAAGTATTCGGTCGTACCAAACGACCCCATCTTCCGTTGAAATTTGTATCCATCTTCTGTTGTTTGCTTACTTTTCCTTTTTGAGGACAAACGGTTTTGGATTGAATGGTTGAATTATTTAAGATTTCTATTGTAAATATGAATCACAATGCAATTGGGATTTTTCTATCTTTTTAAAGGGTGAAATTAATTATGGATTAAAATTCTCGTACAATTTCACTGAAAAGCTTGAAAATCTTTTATGTTCCGGTTTAACTAAAATAAAAATTTAGAGAAATTTCTATATGATTTATAATTTTTCAAGTGTTCTCGAAATATTTCCCAATGTTTCTGGAAATTTTTTTGTCAGGCTTGTCGATTTTTTAAAACCATAGGTAAAACTATCATTGTTTTTTCCTTTTTCCCTTAAAGAAATTTAATTTGCACTAATTACAAGGATAAGTAGGATATATGAATTGCATTAGTCTTTGCTATCCATTAGGCCATCTCCAAGAGAATTGCTAAAAGTTAAATTTTAAGAGTTTTGCTAAAATTTTGATAAAAAGTGCTCTCCAAGAACACCTCTATAATTTAGAAGTTGCTAAATTTTATAAGTTTGGCTTGTCAAATACCCATGGCCAAATTATAATTGCTATATGCAATTGTTTGTAGAAAAGTACAAAAACTTTTGTACTTTTATGCAAAACAATAAATTGGAGGCATTACTAATTAAATTAAAAATAAATTTAAATTCATAGTTTGTACTAATTAAATCCATATTGCTTGTACATTCAAATACATATTAATTAAATTCAAATGCATAAAAATTTGAATTAAAATTTTATAATTTGAATATCATTATAAAAATTTGTCACTATTGACAAATAGTGGAACCTCTTTAGCGATAATTAACGTTGTCACGATGATTGAGTGATAATATTTTGATTATAATTTTTGGGGCATCGCTAAATATCAATACTAAAAATTAATATTTTTTTAAAAAAAAACTATTTTTTCTATTATGAAATAAAAATCAATTAGTATTATAAAAATATTATTATTATTTATATAAAATAATAATTAAAGTTATTTGTTTAAATATAAACTAGCTATTTGAGTGAAATGATATGGTTGTTAAAAAGTAGTCTCTTAAAATATAAACTAGCTGTTGGAGTGCTGAGTAAAAAGTGGAATTGTATAACACTGTTCATTAGTTATATTTTAAGATAAGAGGCTGAAATTTAAGAGTGCTGTTGGAGATGGCCTTAGGCCATGTATTAATATTTTGTTTTCGTTGTATGTTTTGATTAGTCAAATATTGAAAATCTTAAAAAAAAAAAAATCGAGAAATATTTAGAATTTTCGTAAATCAAATAGCAAGTTATTCGATCTATGCTTGGACTTTTACTGAAATTATGTCCAAGATGATTGGTAGAAGTCAATAGAAAACTTAAGGAAAGTATTAATAAAGCGCGCGAGAGCCGAGAGCTACTTTCAAACATAAACTATGTTTTCATTGAAAACACCAAAGGCCTGTTTGTTTGGTGTTTGAGAAAGTAGTTTCAGAGAATAGTTGAGGTTTGTGAAATAATCTCGATTTGCGTAGTGTTGTTTGTTTGAATTTTGAGATAGTGGTTTGAGAAATAAAGTAGGTTTTTTTGGAAGTGTTGGATTGTAAGTGTAATATGTGTAAGACTTTATGTCAAACCATGTTTGTTGTGAGATAAATTGTGTAAGAGATGTGTTACTTTACGTCAAATCAAAGTAGGGTTTGCATATGTTTTGTTTAGAGATAAGAAAATTGTTATTTGTTTGGGTTTTGAGAGAATAGTTTGAGAAAATTAAGAGATGAAAAATTTATTTTAGAAAATAGAAAACATGTTTGTTTGGCATTTTTCAAACACGAATTTTTTTGGGAAACGCCAACCAAACAGGCCCCAAAAGTTTTTGTTTTTGAGTCAACCAAAATGAAATAGAAAGTAGTTTAGATTTCAATATATTTATTTGATTTATAATTTTTTCAAATATCTCGAACATTTCTAAAAGTTCGAAAACTTTTGATACATTTCCACCGAAAACACCAAAAGTTTCCGTTTTTTAGTCAACCGAAATGAAATAGAAAGTAGTTTATATTTTAACATATTTCTTCGATTTATAATTTTTTCAAATATTTCTTGAACATTTTTGAAAAAGTTTGAAAACTTTTTGGTATTTAACTGGATCAAAACATATCACGAAAGCGAAACTTTAATCTTCTTTCAAAAATCTGTGGAATTACAATCCAAATAACAACTACAAAAGGTTATATTACGGTATTACCTAACTCACATGTTATACACATTAATATATACAAAAAGTGAATCCCAATACTTATTCATCGTCAATTCAAGAATTGATCCAAACAAAAGTTTGAATTTAATGAAATGAAATCTAATGTAGATGATGAAATGAGCGATTGATGCATTTGCCTAGAGAAATAAAAATATTCTTTAAGGGTGTATTTTGCTATTGTTAAATTCTGGTGATGCTTCATGCATGTCGTCTAATAGAATTTTAATTCTTTAATTTTCGAAACTACTATAACCACTTTCTAAAAATAAAACAAACAAATTATAATTTTCATCTAAAAGGAAAAACCTTAGATGCTCAAAAAGCGAAATAATCTGAGAAATAAGGTTAACAACTTAATATTTTCAAAATATTCCTCTAAAGCCAAACAGGTCCTTACTAATTTTGGTTTCAATCTGCCAATTCTTCAACACGAAAGGGGCCTAACTCAGCATACTTCTAAACGAGGGCCCAAAAAGATACACAAAGAGTACATGCAGCCCAAGCCCATACGCTAGGTCTAGGGCCTTGAGGCTGCAACCTCATAAAGAAACAGTCATTTATCCTCCCACATCAGAGTTAATCTGAAAAAGAGAAGAGTATTTATACAGGTACAGATTGATTAATGTTCACGACCTTACTTGAACAGGATCTGTTCTATAGGTTCGTACATCTGTAACCTTGAGTTCTAAGGAGATAGGAAATCAAGTCTGGTGGATGAACCATGGCTGCTCGACTAGAGCGTGATTAACAGACCCATGGCTTGAGTCTTTGAACCATTCGATCAGTAGAGGATCGTTCTTGACCTTGCCTCGGCGGGTTGGGATGGTCGTGCAGTTGTCTGACAGACTTCCACCCAATTATTTTTTTTATTTTTTATTTTTGGTAAAGTGGCATCCATCCGTTCATTTATTTATTAAAATTCTTTTGAAATTTGTATCCATCTTCTGTTGTTTGCTAAAACCTTTTGGGCATCTCCTATGTATAAGGGGGAAAGTGGATTGGGGGGTTTTTGGATTGAGAGGGGAAAATTTATCATCTTTAATGTATCAAGGGGTCAAAATGCAAAATCCCCTTCCCCTTTCATAATCACCGCTTGAAGCGGTGAGGCAAGCCAACTGTGGCTTGCCTCACCGCTTGCGAGCGGTCACTCGCGCTGGGCGGGCGAGTGCAACATTCATTTATTTATTAAAATTCTTTTGAAATTTGTATCCATCTTCTGTTGTTTGCTTACTTTTCCTTTTGGGCATCTCCTATGTATAAGGGGGAAAGTGGATTGGGGAATTTTTGGATTGAGAGGGGAAAATTTATCATCTTTAATGTATCAAGGGGTCAAAATGCAAAATCCCCTTCCCCTTTCATAATCACCGCTTGAAGCGGTGAGGCAAGCCAACTGTGGCTTGCCTCACCGCTTGCGAGCGGTCACTCGCCTGGGCGGGCGAGTGCGTTGCACTCGCCCGCCCAGCCAGCAGGTGGCCGACACTTGTCGGCCACCTGCTACTCCCTTTCTTTTTTTTTTTTTGTTTTTATTTAATATACATTTTATTTAAATAAATTGTGTATTAAATCTTAGTTTTTATTTAATTTGTGTATTAAATCATACAACTAAAATAATTTGTTTTTATTAATAAAACTAAACTCTTATTTAATCTTATATGAATTATTAGTTGTTATATTATTATGTAATTTAAAAAAAATTATTGTTTGTCAACTATTTAATTATTGTATTGTATTGTTGTGTTTTTTTTTTTTATAAAAAATATTGGTTGTTATTGTTATTATTATTGTCAATCTTAAATTATATCTTATTGTTATTAATTCTTTATTTATTTCACATACGAGTTAATTTTTATTATTATTAGTATTGCTATTATTATTATTCTTATTATTAAGTGAGAGTGGGGGAATTGAGAATTTTAATTAAATGAAATTGATAGATTGATACATTGAAGATGACTTATGAAAATGAAAGGGGAAGCTGGACTTGGATTCAGAGGGAAAACTGGACTTGGACTGATCTATACATAGGAGATGCCCTTTGAGGACAAACGATCTTGGATTGAGTGGTTGAATTATTTAAGATTTCTATTGCAAATATGAATCACAATGCAATTGGGATTTTGCTATCTTTTTAAAGGGTGAAATTAATTATGGATTAAAATTTTCGTACAATTTCACTGAAAGCATAAAAACCTTTTATGTTTCCGGTTTAACTAAAATAAAAATTTAGAGAAATTTCTATCTGATTTATAATTTTTCAAGTGTTCTCGAGAAATTTCCCAAAATTGTAATTTAATCCTTTTAGATATCGGTAATAAGTTAATAACTAATAAATAATATGATATTTAATTACTTCTAATATAAGCTGTCAAATTATGTCGATAATTTTTTAAAGAGGGACTGATAAAATAACATATAAGATATGGTCCTTATCTAGTCCAGTGCACGGCAATTTTTTTTTTTTAATTTCAACTTCTAGTAAGTTGGACCAACCCAATTTTGAATTAAAAAAAGCGGTCCATTGTTTATATTCCTCTAAATCCATTTAAAAAACAACAAAATATTGCAAAATTTAAGTTAATTCAAATAAACTCAATTCTATAAATAGGCAAATTTGCATAAATCGTCCTAAAATAATCACTAATTTTGGAGTTTCGTCCCAAATTTAATTTAATATTTTTCAGAAATATCGTCCCATTGTTAATTATAAGACGAAAATTACGCATTTGTCGTTAAATTTTCACATGACTGCTTAAGTGACATGGTAAATTTTAATATGAATAATTATATAATATTGCAGAATTCGTCCCAAACTAATTACAAGATTGAATCATCATTTTCATTAAATTAGAAATTTAATATTAGGACTAAATTCATACAAAATGATAAATTATGTGACGAAATTTGATAAGTTGATATAGTTTGAGATGAAAAATTAAAAATAATAATTAGTTTGAGACGATATTTCAAATAAATCTTAAATTATGGGATAAAATTTGATTAAATAATATAATTTAGGATAAAAATTCAAAATCCCTAATTAGTTTAGTTTGTGAATTTTTTGCAATTTTACATTATAAATACCCATTCTTTCCATTCCACCAAAAATCTAGTGCCTTCAAAATTAAAGACTAACTAGCAGGAAACAAAGAGTAATGGTGTTTTCAAAATCAAAATAGCACTACTCCTCCGAATATTCCATTCGCCGGAGACAGGATATTCCGTCAATAATCGGCCATCTGTACTCTCTTTTAACGTCTTGGAGGCGTCAATTCCTTTTTCTCCACCGCTGATAAGTTTTAAGCTAGGGTTTCTTCTATTTATTTCTGAAATTAATTCAAATTAAACGACTCACAAGGTTTGGTTATGTTTACTCCGAAGAGGCAATGGCCTGGTTTATCAATAGCCCCAAAGGGAGAAGCTCCACAATCCGCGTCACGCGCCACCCCGAGTTATATTGGAAAGGGCAAAAAGGTGGCTTTCGATGAGGGGCCGCCGCCTCCGCCCCCACCTACGGGGTTGTTGAGTGATAATGGTGATAATAATAGAGCAGATATGGAGAATATGGAGGATTGGAGGAGGTTTCGCGAGGTAGGGTTGTTGGATGAGGCAGCATTGGAGAGGCGTGACCGCGAAGCATTGGTAGAGAGGATTCAAAGGATTGAGAAAGAGGTTAGTTTGGTTCTTCTGTAGTTTAATTTTGTAGCAAGTATGGGCAGGGTTTGCTTTGTAATAATGATGTTTTATGTAGCTTTAGTTATGAGTTTATTATCATTAGCAAATTCGTCATTGTGTATTGTGTTAGAAGGGATGAAGTTTGAGGTCTAGCCTTAAACAAGGTAATGAATTTTGATGCCTGCTGAATTAATTATATTATTGCAGACTAAATAAGTATGAAATTGACATAATCAAATTGATTATGATGAAGGTTTTTATGTAGAATGCGAGTTTTGGACTTGATTTCTTTTGTAATATTTCGTTTGGCAGCTTTTTGACTATCAGTATAATATGGGACTGCTGCTAATTGAAAAAAAGGAGTGGACATCAAAAAATGAAGAGCTTCAGGAATCTCTTCTAGAAGCGCAGGAGTTTCTCAAACGTGAAAAGACAGCTCATTTAATTGCAGTTGCTCAGGTGGAAGAGCGAGAAGCAAATTTGAGAAAAGCTTTGGATTGTGAGAGGCAATGCGTAATCGAGGTAATATATTTCTTTGTCCTGGCCTTCCTTTTCTATTTACACTCTGAAGTTTTCTATTTTATTTCTTTTATACGTGGGGGAATGTTGTAGTTGCAGATATATGTGAATGCTTTAGTATTGTAAACTAGTGATTGTAAATGCTAAAAGTGATTTAACACACTCCTTTTCTTTTTCCTGCATTTTCTCTTCAACTTGTATGAGTAAATAGATAAGATTGAAATATTATACCTATATGGGTCTACATGAGTTGATATTGCTTCCTTTTATGCTAACAACCAAACCGTTTGAATAATTCATCTCTCAGATAACCCCAATTTTATTTCTTGAAGTGTATTTCTAAATTCATGAATCTAATGAAGCATATATTTAGAGCATTGTGATCACATCTGGCTATTTTTTAATCCTAATACATTTTAGTGAATTAGGCCAAATTTAATTTGGTAACAGAAACCCATATACATAGTGTTTGGCCCTGATGACATGTTGAATGGTGCGTGCAGCTGGAGAGGTCCCTACGTGGAATACATGGGGAGCACGAGAAAATCAAGGTGGCATCTGAAACAAAGCTAGCTGATGCCAGTTATTTGGTGGCTGGGGTTGAAGATAGGTCTTTAGAGGTGCAACAAAAGTTGTTGGCTGCAGATGCTAAGCTTGCTGAGGCAAGTAGGAAGACTTTGGAATTGGACAGGAAATTGCAGGAGGTCGAGACACGTGAAAATGTTCTTAAGAGGGAACGAATGACCTTCAATTCCGAGTAAGATTTATCTCAGTGAAAATGATTCTAATGACACTGTTGTTTGTGGCTACTCTTATTAATATATAAAATTATCCACTTTTTCCTTTTACCAGGCGAGATGCACATGAAGCAACTTTTTATAAGCACAAGCAAGATATGCGGGAGTGGGAAAGTAAGTTGCAAGAAGGGGAAGAGAAACTTTGTCAAAATCGGAGAAATATTAGTGAGAGAGAGGATAAGGTAAATGAATTCAATATGATGTTCAAGGAGAAAGAGAGGCAACTCGCAGAAGACCTACAGAAATTTGAGTTGACAAATATGACACAGCAGGAGAAGGAGGAAGAGATCAACAAAAGGCTAGCGGATCTAACTGAAAAAGAGGAAGTGAGTTTCCAAGTTATATTCAGTGCCTTAATTATAAATCTATTCTTCAGTTTCTGTTAATGCTTCATTTTTTGCTACTTATTGCAGAAAGCTGAATCTGTTAGAACTAATCTAGAGATGAAGGAGAAAGAGTTGATTGCATTGGCTGAGAAGCTGAGTGCTAGAGAGCGAGTGAGTTTCTTTCACTTTGTTATAGGATCCCATTGCTTGTGAATCTTGAGTTATCATATATTATGTATATTATGCAAGAACTTATAAATAGGCTCCACCTAATTTACTCGAGTCCATGAATATGCCAGATTGTGTTCAATTAGTTTACAGAGTTAACCTTTTTGCGCAATTTGTTTTTGCCTCGGAGTCTTAGTTTTTATAGAGTTTGTTGGTGTTTTTAGATGCCCATTTACTTGGTTTCCATTCAATTTGGACCTTACTATGTAATATATCTTGGATGACAATTTGATTTAATTTTCTTGAATCACTAGCACAGTATAGATCAGTTGTGGCATGTACAGATTACTCCTGATTCTCTGTTTTCTTATTTTATGGGGGTGGGTGGTGAGTGCACTGAGTGGTGGTTTTACTAGACCTCAGTAGTCTGATAACACCCCTAAGACGTTACCTGTGGATAGAGATGATATAATTGTCGAACATAGTACCTAGCTAGTTTCCTTTTTGCTTATTTGGTTAACAATAGTAACTATTAAAAAAGAATTTCTTTCACATAGCAATCTTTATTGCTTTCAAAATCTTTGAATCCTTCTAATCTTATTTTCCTGTGTTGGTTCTTGAGTTTAATGAGCAAAATGACAATGAACAAAAAAAGTGAAGCTCAGTGTTCTATCAGATGATACAAGGATAACTTTTTCCATAAACTTTTGTAACCACACCACATCACTTTTTACTTCATATTTTATAGTGATGAAGATGTGGCATAGGAAGGAGAGTAAACTGGCTGCTTGTTTTCTATTTTGGATTTCTGGAAATACTTTCATTTTTCAAAGATGACTATTGATTGTGCGTAAAACTAATAACCATCAAATTATATTTTGTTTTCTTCTTCTTGCAGTTTTATTACTATTTGGTATTCATTTTATATGTACATTTACAATGAATTAAGAAACAGTCAGGTTAATATATTTTACCCTATTTATGCCCTTTATTTTTGCTTCTGTTTGATGTTATAAGGATGTGAGTAATAGCTGCCTTTTTTTTCTCGATACAGCTTCAAGTTACTTTAGTTGATTCTAACAATTTTGTTTTTAATAGTGTCTTTTAGTAAATAATTCCATTATAAGTGGATTCCAAATATGTTGTGTTTCAGGTGGAGATTCAGAAGCTTCTTGATGAACAGAGGTCCACTTTGGATATAAAAAAGCAGGACTTTGAACTGAAAATGGAAGACAAAAGAAAGTCGGTTGAGGAAGAGATGAAAGTCAAACTTGATAAGTTGGATCAGAAGGCAATTGACATCAATCACATGGAGGACAAATTGAGAATACGGGCACAAACACTGGAAAAGAAGTTGGACAGGGTTGATGAGAAAGAGAAAAATATTGCGTTAAAGCTACAAGATCTGAAGGAAAAAGAGAAGTCCCTCAAAGATGCAGAAATAAATATAGAGTTGCAGAGGAAGGGAGTAGTTTCTGAAAAGGAAAGTTTGCATAGTCTTAAAGATGAGCTGGAAAAGACAAATGCTGAAATTACTCGAAATAAATTGCAAATTATAGAAGAAACTGCAAAACTTGAAATTACTGATGCAGAGAGGAAGGATCATATCCATTTGCAAATGCAGTTGAAAGAGGAGATAGAGAGGTACCAACGTCAAAATGAATTGCTTTTCAAGGAGAGTGAAAATTTGAAACAGGACAAGAAAAAAATTGAGGAAGATTGGGAGGCACTTGATGAGAAAAGAGCAGATCTGGATAGAGACTCGCAACAACTCGAACAAGAGAAAAAGATGATTGAGAAGCTGAAAAACACTGTAGAAAAGCAATTGAAAGAAGATAAACTCGCTACTGAAGATCACATTAAGAAAGAGTTGGAGGCTCTTAGAGTAGAGAAAGATTTATTTACTGCCAGAATGAGGCATGAACAGTCTGAGTTAACGGAACAAGCTCAAGATGAACACAATCAGTTACTTAACGATTTTGAAACTCGCCGTAGGGATCTTGAGGCTGATATGCTGAACAAGCAAGAGGAAATGGAAAGAGATTTCCAGGAAAGAGAGAGAGAATTTGTGGACAAGACTGAGAAAGAACATAGTATTATCAGGCGCTTGAAGGAAGATGTCCAGAAGGAAATGGAATACGTGAGGGCAGAGCAGCGCAGATTAGACAAGGACAAACAAAATATCGCCCTTAACAAGCAACAGTTAGAAGAGCAGCAACAAGAAATGCAGAAGGACATAAGTGAGCTTGATGTTTTAATGGAGAAGCTCAAGTTGCAGAGGCAACAGTTTATCAAGGAGAGAAGCCGTTTTCTTACATTGACTGAGACACTGAAGAGTTGCCAAAAATGTGGAAATATGGTGAGGGACCATGTGTCTGATCTCCAAATCACTGAACTGGATGACAAGGAGGCACTTGGAGAAGAAATTCCTGGTGAGACTGATCTAAAATCTACAGGATCTGGTGGTCGTGTTTCTTGGCTTATTCAAAAGTGCACTCCAAAATTTCTTTCGCCTAACAAGAAAGTTCAAGATGTGCCTACTCAAAACTTGGACCGAGCTTTGTTGGGCACACTGGTCAATGTTGCTGAAATTGTTGGAGAACCTAGCACAAGAGTGAACAATGTAGCAAGAGCAGAAGACACTATTCAAGAAAGTCATGGAGTACAAGAATCTCCGGAAGTTTCTCAGCAATCAGAGTTGAGAAATCGGCGCAAATCTAGTAGAAAACCCAAGGGGGGTCGAATCGTTAGAACACATTCTGTTAAGTCTGTGGTTGAAGAAGCTGAAGCGTTCTTGGGGAAGGATTTGAAGTCGATTGAAGAGCAAAATAAGGATTCTACTGCTTCTGCAATTGAGGAAAGTCGAGAAAATTCCAGTGTTGCTGTGAAAGCAGCTGGTAACATTCAAAGAAAACGAACTCGCCCACAATCCTCTAGAATGACGGGGAATGAGGATGCTGATGATAGTGAAGGGTGTTCTGAAAGTGTCACGGCAGGTAGCCGTAGGAAGAGGCGCCAAGCAGCTGCTGCTCCAATTGTGCAAACTCCTGTGGAACCACGTTATAATCTTCGACGGCATAAGACGTAAGTCTCTAGTTTCCCTCCTCCACTCAGTAAAATTTATCACGTAATGGTTGAAACTGTGGTATAATGTATTGTCCACTTCATAAACATAGCTAACACCTCATATAAATCTAACAATTTAACCTTTATTTCAAATGTAATTGGGATTAGTTTTTAGCTAATTTAGAGCCCTTCAGCATTAAACGACCATCTATTGTTTTAAATTCAGGTCATTTTGGGTTTCCTAATATTTCACCACTTATGCACACTAATAACTTGAATGATGTGTTTGGATTTTAGGTTTTTGGATGTAAGGCTTATATAATAGTTCCTAGGACTGGTTTTGATAGTTTTAAATTTTCTACGGATTTCAGATTTTTTAGGTGATCATTTGAGCTTTTCTTTTACACTATGTTTGGTTTATGGATTTCAGTGAGTAAAATAGATAAGTAAAATACAAATGAACATGTAATGAAGCTCAACATTGCGTCATTGGATGCAAGAAAAAGCATTTTCCTTAGCGTTTTAATCACTGAAATCCATGAACCAAACATAGCGTTAAGCATTATGACTGGTTTGAATTGTACCTAATTATTGGGTGATATTGTAATCCTTAGCTCCAAAACTCCCCTTCAAATCCATCCTTAACTCCAAATATTTGCTAATATCATCTGAAGAACTCGATGCCATTGGGTTCTTGTCAATCTGATTAATTAATCTTGCATTTCCATTTACTTCTTTTGGGTTGTTGATATTTTTATGAAGTACCCTGTAGGAAACTTGCCTTGTGAATTAGAATCTGGTTGCTATTATATTAAAAAAAAAAACTTTAAATTAAACTTAATACTTTCAAACGCCGTTTTGAATTACTTGAAGAATAGTTGGGTCCATTTATTGTATGATATTTATATTGGTGGGCACATTTTCTTGGAATTAATTTTCTCTGTTCTCGTACAGTGGTAGCAAAGCCGTTTCTACTTCAGTAGACAGCGAGATGAAAAAAGATAAAGAAGTTGTTGATGCAACATTATCAAGAGATATTGAAATTACTTCTGCCCCGCCGAAGGAAGTTGGTACTGAAAATGACAATCCTACATCATTAGTTCAAGTTACATATTCTAAAAACGTACAAACCCAGATCGTCTCAAGTGGTAGGGTAGTCCGGGTAAATCCTCATATTTCAAACATTTTGCTATATCATTCGTAAGGAAAATTATTGCTTAGACCAGGTCTAGGTAAAAATTAAATTGGGTTATTTACACTCAGACCCCCTGAGGTTTACCGTTATTATAAAAAAACCCTATGGTTCCAAAAATTACAAGGACACCTCTTACAGGGACCTTTTTGTAAACATTTTCAGAAGTTGTAGGGTGTGTCCTTGTAAGGATTTGTTGAAGTTGTAAGGTATGGTTTTGATACACAATCTAAACCAAAGGGGTTCTTTCTAAGACGACTAAATATCAGGGAGTCTGGTCAAAAGTCACTTAAAAAAAGATTCTCATTCCTAATTAAATTAGTTTTTTCCTTGCTCCAATGCAGTTTCAGACACCAGCAGCCATCGTTGATGCCGTAAAGTCAACAGAGAATGTGGATTTGATTGAGGAAGTGAACGGTACTCCAGAGTACTACGATGATGAAGATGATCAGGACAGCTCATTGCGTGGCAATGACGAAGAAGAAGTTGATGAAAGAGACGAACATCCTGGCGAAGGATCAATAAGTAAAAAGATTTGGACATTTTTCACTACATGATACCTGCCGAAAAGAAATACAACCTTTGTATTTTCCTTTTAAATACCAGTGTATTAGAACTGTGTATCGATTTTTATTGCAAGTCGATGATTCTCAGAGCGGCTGGGACCTCGTTTTCCTTGGAAGTTGGAACCTTCAGTGATTAGCTATGTGATTAGGTTTTGTGATCGATCTTTTTTGGTTGCTTTGACATTTTGATAGGTGATACAAAATTGGTTTTATTTTTAATATATATTTTTGGGTATTCTTGTGACCAACTTCCAGTTTGTTCTTATTATTTTGTCTTAGTCAAATAATGATAGATGTGGTTTGCATCTTGATTATTCAATAGTATATTTGTGACCGAATATGACAAAAAGATTAAGTAAATTATTCGAGTTTATCGATATATATCTAGGGCTCGAGCTGAGTAGTATCGAACGACACATTGTTTAAGTTTGGTTTGATTGTTATCGAGTTTCAAATTTTGAGCTGGTTTGATTTTTAATCGAGTCGAGCTCAAACGAGCTTTTATCGAACGAGCTCGAGCTGAGCTTCAAACGTTATCGAACGAAAAAAGATGTTCAAGCTTGTTTGAATAGTGTGACGAATCGAGCTCAAACGAGCTTTTATCGAACGAGCTCGAATCGAGTATCGAGTAGCTTGATTTGATTTTCAGCCCTATTAATATATCTACAAAGTTTGAATATTCAACAAATATGCTTTCTTCTTAAAAAAAAAAAACAGCCAAGAAAATCTAATGGAGTCATTTTTTTTCTTTTTTCTTTTGCTTTTGTGTGAAGAGGATGGACGAGCTGTATACAATGTTTTCTCGAAACACACTGAGCAGGACCGCATATCCTTCCTCTTATAAGCTTTATTCCATTTATTTTTCTTTTTTGGGCAAACCTCCCCCCCAATTTTAAGGATTGTAGCACTTACCCCTTTAAAGTATTAAAATATAGAATTTACTCCTATAAAGTATAAAAAATAAGAACCACTCACTGACTTACATGAGCCAATCAGTCAACAATTAAAATTTACTTTTTCGAATAAAATTTAAAAGCCCCTAATATGTCAATGATACTCCACTTTGCAAAACTTCCTCCACAATTAATGACAAATATTTATTAAGAATTAAGACATATTTTCTCTTATTACATGGAAATGTCTTGAGAAATATTGTCAAAACTCTAAACAAATAGAAGTATATATAATTTAATGGTGCTTTTTTCTATTTTTTTAGACCCTGGGGTTTAAAGTTGCAAAATGAACTTGTTTCTAAAATGTAAAATGTAATTTACGCAATTTAAATATTATGAAATTTAATTGGGAAGTTAGTCGCTGTAATAAAAAGTTCCTCCATATATAGATTTTTGGATGAATTGGTGATGATTATTTAAGTTGTGAAAAAAAAGAAAATGAAAACTACTACTTACTAGATTTGGTTAAGGACCACATCATGTAATGGGAAATGTGGTCCTCTTTTTTGCCCAAAGGTGATAAGACCTTTGGTTAATTGAACAAATGAACTTTACATAGTCCTCAATCAAGAAGATAAACATCGATTTCATCTAATAATTCACGAGACATTTGCTTATACTTTGGTAGAGTCAAATGATTAATGCCACTATCTTTCTAATTATTCCAATTACTTTTCCACTATTGCACTTTCAATACGAAAACCATCTCATAATTATTCTTGTTTTGTATTTGTACGCAAAATTATCAAAGATTTTATCACGTGTTGTGAGACATTTTCAAAATGTTAATTATTCAAATTTAATTTGATGACATTTAAATCGAAATATTTCAAGAAATCAGGATGAGTTTTGAAAGTCAAGTAAATGTGAATATGACTTTACTTCTCTTCTAATTCAATGATGTATCTATAGAATTTGTTGATGCGATGTGTCATATGGTGTTATTTTAATTTCTAAAATACGAAATATTCTTTCTCGTATTGGATAGGGCAATTCACAGTTGGGTAAAAAGTATGCCCAACATCCACATAGACCAAGTAAAAACTTATTTACAAATACTTGGTTCACACTTCAAAAGATAGTGGTCAAAAAGATTATTGGTATTGTCAAATTGGAGTTTCAATCAATTAGGTATCAGCGTTGAGTTTGATGGAACCCAAAATAATTACAAGCGTAATATATTTATTTTGAGATTAAATGTAACTTCTAGGAGAGTAATCAATATGATTGAACGGGTTTGATCAAACCAAACTTGGACAAAAAAAATTCAAGATTGTCAATGGAACGAATTTTAATATGAATTTGATTCGAATTTTAAGCAATTCATGATAGATTATAGTTCTCCAAATAATGCAATTCATTTAAGCTACTTAACCTTGTAATTACTGCACATGTATTTTACCCATAATCTAGAATTTCATTTTTTTTATATGTTTTAATCAGTCAAGAAATATTCTAAAATATTTAGAAAAATTATAAATCAAAATAATATGGTGAAGTAGAACTTCTTAATATTTTTTCAATTGATCCAAAGATTTCTACATTGTCATATTTTTTTGTAGGAATATATAACATTTTAATTCATGATTTCCCTCTTTAAAAATATAGCAAAAACCCACTTGCATTGTGATTCATATACATTAGAATCCATCCATTAATACCAAAACCATTTTGTCCTCAAAAGAAGAAGTAAGCAAACAACAGAAGATGGATCCAAATTTCAAATTTCAAATTTCAAAGGAGTTTTAATAAATTAATAAAACCAAGAATTATTCAAGTGTAATTAAAATTTAAAAGGGATGAGACATGGTAATTATGAAGGAACATGAAAGAATGAAGATTCTCATAGAAAGGGAGTATTGTCCTGTACTATACTAATCATTAAACCTCCTTCCCTTTTAACAAGAACATGTAAAAAAAATGAGCAATGGAGCCATACCATACCATTACCATTTCAAAGAACCTTTTTCTCCTCAAGTTTGGTGAGCAGTCAATATTACCCATCCTTGCCGACAGGCTCATCTGTCTCTCCACCAAAAAATTAGTACCTTAAACTTTTCAAAGTTTAAGATTAATTAGCAAGAAACAAAGTTAAACTTACCACACTGTAATAATCCTAGTTGTAAGAGGTAGAAATTTGGTCCCATGTCAACAAACTAAGTTACTTAAGTGAGGTTCTTATGACTTCGGATTCTTCGACTTCGATAGATACTTTTTGAGGTAACAATTTGGTATTTCAAACTCGAGACAAAACATGACTCATTTATACCATTAGGTCTATATGGCTCTCTAACTTCAATTTATAACTTTTAAGGTGGGGTTCTCTGAGACTTATAATACATGCATCATTAAGCAAACCTAAAGAAAGAAACTCTCCAAGTACCCTTTCCGATGTTATCTACCATTTTTCACACAAATATATACGTGAAAATGGAGCGTATGAGATTTAACATTCGAAATGAGAAAAAAGTGTAGTAAAAGAATGATTGAAACCAAAAGAAGAAGGCCTTACTTTATATCTATAATTGGGGAAGGACTTGATGACTAAATTCATAGACCCCATATGAGGTGTTTCTGTATTTACCCATCTCAATCCAACTTTATATACCATACCTTTGTACCATTCATCATCATAAAGTTCTTAAATTGATAATAATCATGCAAACATCTTTAGTTGATTAGTACCTTTTATTCAGACAGGTGCCGCAATGCCTGTGAAATCGAGTATATTTTTATGCATGTGCAAATATAAGTTTCCAATATATCTTTACCTAAAGTTACTTGCAAAACTCAGTGCCATATTGCTATGTAAATAAGTCCCTTTCAGAAATAGAATGCATTCTATGCGGATAGCTTCCTTTGCTTGCGGTTTGCTCAAAACGTTTCAATCATTAGCAAAGTATAACTAATCACAATTTATAACACTAAATTTTTAAATGTTCATTTGGAACTTTAGAGAAGGGCCCAGCAAGGAAGTTTACAAGACAAGTTAATAGATAATGGGATAAAAGATTGGTACATAATAAACTGAATTCAAGAAAGGCCGAAAAATAGAAAAGAAGAGGAGCAAGAACCTTTCAGTCCCATCTCTTTGAACATGCCAACTGATGAGAGTAAAGGTGCTTCTTTAGCAGGGGTTCTTTTCCTTTAATTTTCTGAAGTTGACCTAAGAGATGACCGAGTCTCGTTTGCCAGTCGTCCCCCCACACACCAAAATCCTGAAAAAACTATGGGAAAAAAGAAGTTACTTTTAATACAAAAATTAAAGTTCATAACTCAAAAGTACTACATACAAAACTACAAACTAGCGTTCATATAGTGTTCGATCGGAGCCTTCATTTTTGTCTGAACAAAGCCGGTCTAGTTTTGCATCATGCCTAGTACTGAAGCCACTCCATCTGAGAATCTCTTAGATATAATAATAAGGCAATACCAACATTAAGTATATTCCAACCATTTCGATTTAGGATATTTGGTGAGAAGTTAGCCCAATGCATAGATTAAAAAAAAAAAATCTTGCATAACCAATATAAGTACTGCATCAACCTTTTTCAGCAAGTAGAATTCACGTACTGGGATTTGAGTTCAAACAATAACGCAGACATTTGAATAAACACCGAAGAAAAAAGATCTATTTGTACTTCATATGCTACAATTTCCTCTTCTATTTCATACATAAATTATAACAAGAACGGTTTCCTTTCTACATACCAAGAATCTCTCCAAGATAATCTGTCAAGAAATGGATCACATCAATGAATTTGATATCCTTCCTATGAACTTAATTTCAAATTCTTGTGCTTAAAACAACTAAAGAAACTCACATAAAATAGATAAATAAAAAATTAACAAATCCTACACCAAGAATTCTACAAGAGAGTTAACAAACGAATTCACTAAATCGATGATGTATCTGCAAGAACCTCATTCATCATATCATCCTCACCGCTCATGGCACCAAAAATGTCTGCATCCTTCTCTTCTGCACTAGAAAAGTCTCCTTTCTCGAGCTTTGCATGAGCTGCAACAAAAGCTAGCTTCTGAGCTCTCTCCAAACCCGACCTAGACTGTCCTTGTCCACTAAATATTCTAGCAAGGGACTGATTACACTTTATCCCACACGAGGTTGCATGTAGGAAAAGAAGCCTAATAGCAACCTTACCAAGTGACTTAAACTCTTTTAAACAAGTTTCCCAAACGAGCCTACTGCTCTGAGGATTAGCAATCTTCATCTTCCCTGTCACAGGATCACGTTGCTTTAATTGAACCGCTTGTGCATATAACGGGTCTAAGCCTTCTGACCTCCATTTCATAAGTTCCATTAATGCAATATGAGCTTCTTCCCTCGAAACAAGTCTTGTTATAAGCTTATCTACATCTTTTTCTAGTTCATTTGTCAAGTACTTAAAAGGGGGGAGGTATTTCCCACTTGGATCTCTCACTAAATACAAGGGATCGAGAATATACGCGGCTGACCATGCAGGGTGATAGTTTTTTCTAAACCGTTTTTCGACTATCTTATCAATAGGCCCCTCGGAAAAATTGTACTTACTACACCATTCCTTAAATTTAGCCTTCAACTCCTCCCAAAGAGGAAGACATTGACCGACTAACGGTCTTTCAGCCTCGATATCTTCTGCCATTCCCATGATTATCTTCACTAGCGAACGAGCAGCCTCGACACCATTCCAAAATCCGACATCTTGGATGATGTCAGCAACTTCTCTAGCAGTGAGATCTTCTGAGCAAACAACTTTATAAGAATCATCCAACACGACTACGTGTAGAATTCTTGAAAAACTCAATATATCTTCTAACATTGTGATAAAAGTACCTACATTCTTCGAAATGTCACACTTAGAAGGAGGAACTCTAATAAACCGAGGAAGCTCAAGACCTTGCAACCTAAACTTGTGCAAAATATTCCTAATCTGCGGATTAGAGTTAATCAAATTTGCAATTTTGAAACAATTTTCAGTAACTGTCCTAAATAATGGAAGCTCTCTATACAAGTCCTTGATTAAACTAAAGAATCCTTGAAGCAAACAAGAAATATTGATCATCCAATGATTCTGGAGTTCTAAATTTCTTAAAGCTTTAGCTTTGTACTTATCTGCAATGACTCCTACACATCTCTGTGCATTGTTTCCGCATATTCCTCGAACTGTCTCCCACAAAACCTCTTCCACGTATTCTGATGGCAGTGTGCTACCATCAAAATACATAGCCTTTTGAAACACTCTTGTTCCATTGGGAAGGTTCACCATAACCTTAACCAAGAATCTATCTCCATTAGCAGATGTTTTAACCTCCCACCCATCAGAAGCAATCTGAAAGAATGCGGCTTCTCTAATTCGAGCTTCGGAATCCATTCTAGCTTCCTCGAACTTAGAATCGAGCTTTGCATTCCAAAACTCCCTTTTCAACACTGCAGGCAAACCAACCTGGTTAAGAAAAGCCTTGAATTTGGGATGTTCAAGGCTCGAAAACAATACCGACCCACATGACTCATAGAACCAATCAGCCAAAATATCAAATGCTATATCAGTTTGTTCTTTGCTGAAAGCTGGAAAAGACGAAGCTTTTGGGCTCTTGAGCTTTTTCACACTGTCTTCCAAAAGTGCCAATGGTCCCAAATCTTGTTTCCCACCAGATAAAACCGGTGGCATTGGACTCAAACTCGGGACCGCCTGTGCAATTTGAGTAAAGGAATCAACCATATTCATTGGATACACATTTGAAGAAGTACCCACTGCCTGCTGAGACTGCGAGCTTCGTTTACGATGATTTTGCTGAGAAGAAGGGGAAGCTAAAGGGGGCAACTCTGAAATTGGCTTTAACATTAAGCTGAAATTGGGGCAAGTTCCTCTCTTTAGATGCTCAGAAGCAGTTCTTGATGGGTTTGAAGCCGAAAATGCGGCTTCACAGAGAGTGCATTTAAGCTTCACAGCCTTCGGCATGTTTGTTTCAGGGTTCCTGATCAAAATAGGTTCAAAATGAGCCCAATACCAAGCTCCTTTCCCTTTGACTGCTTTTGTACGGATAGTCATTAAACCTTCATAACGCTTGTTCACCGATCTCACGGCCACGTCTTCAGACGCGTCAACTGAATTAGAATTAGACATTGGAAAAAAGGGCTTCTTTTTTCAGCAGCGGGGTTAGTTTTTCTTGGTAAAAAACAGACCTTTTTTGTGTGGTTAGTGAGCTAGGTGAGAGTTTGGTTTAACATTTTTTGACGTTTCGTTATAGAATTATTTCATATATGAAATCGGAAAGGATAAGAAGTGGGTTTTGATTCCGCCGGAGTTCCCAAGCCGGCGGCGGCATTTTCCGGCGAAAATGCAGTGAATGAAATAAGAAACAAAACTTGTCTACAAGGTGTTTGATGAAATGTTTAGCTGAACATGGCGAGAAAAACTAGAGGGCCTATAATAAATGCTATATAGGAGAACAAAATGACATTGGCTATGTAGAGAGAGAAAGTGAGGTGGTGTTGATGAAGAAATATATTGGGAGTGAGAGTGAGTGAGTGTCTTCATTTTATTTTTTTTAATTTATATTTTGCTTTTTGATTTGCTGAAGATAGTATATTAAGTACCTTTTCCTGGTTCCACGTGCTGATTGAGGCGCGTGTGGAAAACCCACGAATGAAAGCTGCGAATATATTTCAAAGGAAAATGGCCCACTTGGCAGTAGCCAATGGGATTGACTCTTTGGTCAACAGCAAAATTCTTTCAATTTTAGAAAGAAAAAAAATGCTCAATTTTCCATTTTTTTGCTAAATCGGATAATGAACCAAATTTTACTCCAATTTTAATTATTATATAAACATATGAAAAGTCTATTTTTTTTCTTTTTGTGAATACATCAATATAATACTCCTAAGTTATTATATTAGGGACCATTTGCTTGACGGGAATGTAATCTTGATGTGATAATATGACTTTCAGAAATATTGTTTCATTATAATGTTTGGGTGATATCCAAAATTTCAGCGAGGAAATTAGAATGATTCATTTTCGAATGTTTGTAAATATTAAGGAATAGAGTTCAAATTTAAAAAATTCACAAAAATCCCTTACACGTATTATATATAAAGTATGTGGTATTAATTATATATTATTACGTATGTTAAATTAATACTTTATATTGTATTATATGATATACATAGAGTGAAATGCAAAATACTCCCCATACTTTTACTAATTGGCATAACCTCCCTTGTATTATTTTCATTTCCAAAAATCTCTCAATATTTTTATTAGCAAAAAAAGCAAAAACACTGCTATTTACCTTGGAATTTGACAATAATCTCGTTTTAACTTTCAAAATTAACAATAATTTTCCATGTACACTTAAAAATCGACAATAACATTCATATTGACTTATAAAGATGTTTAATAATCTAATAACATGTCGATACAATGAGTTTTTTTCCTAATAAAACAACATAAGAGGTTTTTGGTTAATAATAATAGCGCATGATTTTATTTTATCAATTAGGCAAAACACAAAAATATTTTTGCATTTAATATAGTAAAATGGTTATAATATACCGTAACAAACTCACACTAGTTCCTAAAATTGTTTCCAATATTTTATCATTATATTCAAAAGAAAGACTTGCTAGAATTATGTATATTATATGGAGAACGAGAAGAACCCAGACAAAAAAGAAAAGAGAGGCTTAAAGAGAATTAGTGACTGTGAGAGAAATAAGAATAAACCTTTGTGGAAGGGAAACATTGGGGCAATAGTTTCTTTCTTATTTTTAGTATTAAGTCCCTTGAAAAGGAACTACGATAGCAAAGGGAAATTATGTATCTACTCCGGTCGATTCAAGTCACTGGGGTGTTGGATGAGCGATAAATGTGTATGAGAGGATATTTTTTATTTTTTATTTTTTATTTTTTTTGGTTTCCCAAGGGTTTAATTCCTTTCGAGGCGCGTCGGGCACATAATGTGGGAACCTCTCCCAACAGGAATTCGAACCTGAGTCCGCTACTTTGTAGTGACTAGTCCCTTCCACTAGACCAATCACATGTTGTTTTTATTTGTCCTCTTGTTCATCTGTGTTTATCATCCAACTCCTATGGTTATGGTTATAATATGATGAATATATTTTAGTTGCAATATTCCTAAATTTAAGGAATATATTTCTTTTCCCAAAATCTGAATTTTTTATATTCCTAGGTTTTGTATATATATTTGTATGTATTATACTTTATTATTGAGGTAATAGCATTTTTCATACCAAATGTTTATCTAATTTAGACATTTGGTACTAAATTTTCCAAAAAAAAAACAAATAACAATATTGACTTGTTAAATTGGATTCGGGCTATACTATTAAAAAATTGCAAATATTAATTTAAAATCGCACCGTGTACAATCCTAAGCTTATCTATGTCTTTGAGGCCTAATTCTATTGTTGAAAGAAAAAAAAAAACAGATTAAAGGCATGGATCAAAATTTCGTTTCGAGTGTATGTTTCGGTCAGTTAAATATTTGAAATTTTTCGAGACATTTCGGAAATGTTTCGGAAACACTAAGGAAAAATTGTAATAAAAGTTACTAAATTTAGATAAATAACAGAGTTTAAGGCAAACAGATAGTTTCGAAATTACATCTTATTTTCGTTTCGCTTGATTCAAAATCGGAAACTTTTCGATGTTTTCGAAGGAAAAGATGAAAATTTTGATCCATGATTAAAGGTACTCCATATAACAACAGTTGGGATTATTATAAGTTTGTTAATAGTCTAATTAATCATAACAAAATAAATTAAAAATAGTGCTTCTAAATAAAAGTGAATCATTTTTAATGTTCTGGCAACTACTAATCATAGATTATCATATGTCAAAAGAAAAGTTGAGATATTATTTTGGACTTTGGAATACAGCAAAAAGCATAATGCTAACCAAGGTTAATAATTACTATTCAACTTATTAGTATTAATAAGTAGACTAATCAGCCATTGGCATATGTATATGTATTTATTCACGACTGTCAGCAACTATATATGAGAGTAAATAGCAAACTAAGTCCTTGTATTATTTTAAATAGTTAATTTAACTCCATATAATAATTAAAAAGTATTATAATTCATGCATCCATGGAAGATGTTGAATTTAGAAACCAGAAATAAACTTTGAATTCTTGGAAGAAAGAATGAAAAGAAATGCAGAGAAAATTTTATTCAACTTGAAAAAATAAAACTGATTGATACAAGTGGGTATTGAACCCTGCACACTTTTATAGTTACAAAATAACCGACCTAAAAAATAAACTAGCAACTTAATTAATTGAGAAAACACGCTTCTCACTAACTAAACATATTTACAAAAGAAATAAAAACAGAACGACTGAAAATAAATCCCTAATTCTAATTTCCCAAATTGAAGACTCATCTTCTTCGTTCTTTGTTCGCAGGTCTTCTGGAGCAGAGCATCTTATGAGGAAATCTGCCATTACACCCCCCTCAAGCTGGACCGTAGATGTTAACGAGGGAGAGCTTGGAAAGCAGCTGCTGGAATTGAGGTAACATTAATGGCTTAGTTAGAATATCCGCAAGTTGGTCATTTGTATGAATAGGCATTAGGCGAATTAACCCTTTAGATATTTGTTCTCGTGTAAAATGGCAATCAATCTCGATATGTTTAGTACGCTCGTGAAAAATAGGATTGGTTGCAATATGCCTAGCGGACTGGTTATCACAAAATATGAGAGTAGCTTTTGTTGATGAAACTCCTAAATCAATTAGTAATTGATTCAACCATACAATTTCACTTGATGCTGTAGCCAAGGCTCTATACTCTGCTTCGGCAGAGGACTTGGATACAGTAACTTGTTTCTTGGATTTCCAAGAAATTAAGGAAGCTCCTATAAAGATGCAGAATCCTGTAGTGGATCTCCTTGTATCCTTGCAAGCAGCCCAGTCTGCATCTGCATATGCCTTCAAATGAAGGTCTGTGTTTGCTGAATAGAACAATCCTTTGCCAGGGCAGGATTTTAGGTGCCTGAGAATATGATGAGCAGCTTGTAAGTAAGGAGTCCTAGGTTGTGAAATGAATTGACTAAGTCTATGCACAGCATAGCTTAAGTCAGGCCTAGCAATAGTTAAATATAGTAGTCTTCCTATCAATCTTCTATAGGCAGTAATGTCAATAAGTAATTCTCCATCTTTGGCATTAAGTTTGAGCTTAGGATTCATAGGCAAAGATAGAGGTTTTGCAGCTAGATAACCAGTATCATCAAGGATGTGCAATGCATATTGTCTTTGAGACAATGCAATTCCTTTAGATGACCTGGCAATTTCAAGACCTAGGAAATATTTCAAATTTCCTAAGTCCTTTAACTTGAACTTAGAATGAAGATAAGACTTTGAATCAGAAATGACAGTAGTAGATGGGCCAGATATAACTATGTCATCAACATAAAGTAAAAGTGCAAGAAAGGTGTTGATGTTTCTAGCAATATAGGGACTTTAGATTCTAAAAAAGACATAGGGACTTTAGATTCTAAAAAAAGAGCTCTAGCAATATTCAAAAGGTGTTGATGTTTCCTCTCTACAACAGAATTCTGTTTGTGGAGTTTCAACACAGGAATAATGATGCAAAATGCCAAGATCATTAAACAATTTAGCAGAGGTAAGTTCTGGTGCATTATCACTTCTGATGATTTTAACGGTTTGATTGAACTATGTTTTAATCATAGATAAAAAAGCAGGAAGAACATTGATAATATCAGACTTCTTATGTAAAAGACATATATAAGTAAATCTAGAAAAATCATCCACAATTGTTGCAAAATATCTTTGGCCAGAGTAAGTAGGTGCATAAAAGAGGCCCCAAATATCACAATGTATCATTTCAAAGATTCTAGAAGTAGTAGAATTAGAAACAGGGAAAGAAGCCTCTTTTGCTTAGCAAGAGGGCAAATGTAACAAGGAGCAGTAGAATGATTATTACAATCAGGAACATAAAATAAGCCTAAAGTATCCTTAATTCTAGTCATTTCTTTGTAGGGTATATGGCCCAATCTTCTATGCCAAATAACACTAGACACTTTATTGCAAGTAGCTTGAAGAGGTGGAGTAGTGTTGGTGTGTAGGACATAGAGACCTTCAACCTTGTTACCCCCTCCAGTCATCCTCTTTTGGGGATCCTGAATCACAAAGGAATGTTTAGTGAAGTAAACAGAAAAATTAGAATCAAATAGAAGCTCACTGACTGAGATCAAGTTAAACTTGAAGGTAGGAACATAAAAAACATTAACCGAAGTTAGAGAAGAAGATAATATAATATTGCCAATTTGAGTAACTTTAAAAATATTGTTGTCAGGAAGAATAACCTGTGCATTCTGGACATAATGTAAAGTAGAAAATAATGAAATATTTGAGCAAATGTGCTTACTAGCACCAGAGTCAATGATCCAATCATTTGGATGATTGATTCTGTTTAAGAAAGAAGAGGAACAAATACCTGAAACACAGGAGATGTGAGCAGAATCATGTGAAGAATCAGTGGGAGATGCAAAGTTTAAGTGAGTACTAAAAAAGTTCATTAAGTGTTGGCACTGCTCAGGGTTCAGGCTTTGTAAAAGTGGTGTAAGTGGATTCTGGTTATTCAGAGTAGTTTGAAAGACTGTTGGGGGGTTTGGGATTGAAATGCAGGTTGAGGGGGAGAGGAAGTAGTAAAGGAGTTTACTGGATTTGTGGGTTTGGGTTTGGAGGGTGGTTTGTAACCTATTGGATACCCGTGTAGTTTATAATATTTATCAACAATATGGCCTCTCATATTGCAGTGAGAGCAAATAGGAATATTCTTTTTCTTAGAGGAAGGATTAAAAACTGGTGGTGTAGGTAGGAGAGGCTGCTGTTGAAATTGTATAAGGCCTCTTAGAAGGCTGTTGTGTAGTAGAGGAAAAGGCCATGGAGGAGGAGACATCAAAGGGACTGGGGTTGGCTCCAACCTGTTTCTGCCTTTCCTCTTGTATTGCAAGTTGAAATACCTTGTCAATATCAGGGATAGGATCCATTAAAAGGATCTGACTTCTTAAGTTGTCAAATGAGTCATTGAGTCCAAGAAGAAAAGTAAGAACAAAGTCTTCTTGGTGTTGTGCATGGATTTTCTGATTGCCATCACATGAAGTGCATGGATTGAGAATATTTTTGTAATTTGTGAGTTCATCCCAGATGGATTTGAGTCTTGAAAAGAATAGATTGACATCGAGTGAGTCTTGATGAAGGTTAGCCAATTCCCTGCGTAGTTGTAGCTTTCTTGGACCATTGCTGTGTGAAAATCTGGTATTGAGTTGATTCCAGATGTCCTTCGCACAATTGGTGTACATAATACTTGAATGGATATCCGGTGAAACGGTGTTGAGAATCCAAGAAACGACGACATCGTTGTTTCTTGACCAAGCAATCTTCAAGTCAGGGTCAATATCACCAGGATCTTGCAAAGTCCCATTTACAAAACCCAATTTGTGTTTGACATTGAGTGCAAGTAGCATAGATCGTGCCCAGGATGGGTAATTGTCCCCTTTGAGAGGATGCTGAACCAGGACAAGGCCTGGACTGTCAGAGGGGTGAAGGAAATATGGATGAGATGGATTCTCCATAGGAGGCCGTGTGCGAGAAGAATGAGAAGCAGTGGTGGTGGAAGCACTGGAATTATCCATGATCAAGAAAAGAAGGGAATGGGCAGAAAAGATAGAGAAAAAAAACAGAGGAGTTGAAAGTGATCAAGTTTGATCTTGTAAACAACGCGGAATAACGTGTAAAGATTTACACAACTGATACCATATTATAATTCATGCATCCATGGAAGATGTTGAATTTAGAAACAAGAAATAAACTTTGAATTCTTGGAAGAAAGAATGAAAAGAAATGCAGAGAGAATTTTATTCAACTTGAAAAAATAAAACTGATTGATACAAGTGGGTATTGAACCCTGCACACTTTTATAGTTACAAAATAACCGACCTAAAAAATAAACTAGCAACTTAATTAATTGAGAAAACACGCTTCTCACTAACTAAACATATTTACAAAAGAAATAAAAACAGAACGACTGAAAATAAATCCCTAATTCTAATTTCCCAAATTGAAGACTCATCTTCTTCGTTCTTTGTTCGCAGGTCTTTTGGAGCGGAGCAACTTATGAGGAAATATGCCATTAAAAAGGAAAATATCTCTTTGTGCTTTTTTAAAAGAAGTACATTGCTTCCCTCTTGATTTTTATATTTTTACAACGGGGTAAAATGTCCATTATGCAATATCACAGAGAGCTAAAGTGTCCATCAAGCATATTTTACGCATATCACAGAGAGTTAAATGATCCATTTACGCGTATCACATGGGGTAAAGTGATGTGAATATGTTGTCAAGAATAAGGTTAAATTGATCATTTTTTTACATTAAAATAAAGTCCAAATCGTATTATAGAGTGTGTACACCACCTCTACTAGCAAGGAGATAAATTGTTCATTATTTTATATCAGATGGAGATAAATTGCTCATTATGCATATCACAGGGAGTTAACTTACAAAAATTCCTATGATACAGTCAAGTTAATAAACATTCAAATATAATTAAAATTATTATTAAGATCACTAATTAGTCTGTCATAATTACTTTGTGGGACAAATAATCTTATTGTTATTAAGACTTGATAGCTAAATCTTTCATCCCATTATGTCAAGTGGTTAATCAATTAACTACAAGAAATTGCTCGGTATCATAATTAATTGAGAAGAAGATGGCTTAGAAAAGGAAAAATTTATAATTCTATTGTATATATTAATAATTAAAATAATGATGACTGAAGAACATTCTTGATAAATCGTGATTAGCTTGGTTAATAATGAAATTGGAGTTGAAATTTCACTTATAAAAGCACTATTACCCCCCACTAATAAGCAAATTAGCTAGTGTCAATGAAAACTAATTTGATTGATGTATCATAGATGATTCGTGTCATATATAATATGAAGTTTAATATTCGCATAAATAACATTATTCTGTTGAATAATAATGGAAATTAGGTATCATTAGTGGGACTTTTATTTCCGGTCATCCTCTATTGCGTTACGGTTCTAGAACAAATTTATTTTGCAGTTGAAATTTTTAATTTATAATTAAAACATTATAAATATACAGAAACTTAGGGCCTGTTTGTTTGGTGTTTGGGAAAGTAGTTTGAGAGAGTAATGAATGTTTATGAAATAATCTCGATTTGCGTAATGTTGTTTGTTTGAGTTATGAGAGAGTTGTTTGAAAAATAAAGTACGTATAGGTTTTTTTTGGAATAGTTGGATTGTATGTGTAAGATGTGTAAGACTTTATGTCAAATCATGTTTGTTATGAGATGAATTGTGTAAGAGATATGTTACTATATGTCAAATCAAAGTAGAGTTTGTATAGGTTTTGTTTAGAGATAAGAAATATTGTTTTTTGTTTGGGTTTTGAGAGAGTAATTTGAAAAAATTAAGAGATGAAAAATTTATTTCAGAAAATAAAAAACATGTTTGTTTGGCATTTCCCAAACACGAAAATTTTTTGGGAAACGCCAAACAAACAGGCTCTTACTCTCTGTCAACTAATGTTTATCCATGCCGTTATTTCAAATATTCAAAAGTCCACGTAAATTTTTTTTTTTCAAGGGTTTAATCCCTTAATTTCGAGGCACGTCGGACACATAAAGTGGGAACATCTCCTATCAGGGATTCGAACATGAATTCACTACTTTGTAGTGATTAGTCACGTAAATGAATGTTGTATAATATATTTAATATTTATTCATGCCTTTCTTTTAGTACCAAACGAAATAAATAAAAATTGTGTTTATAACCCGAAGAGTTGCTGTTGATCCTTGTCCTAAGTTGGTGGACCTTGTCGAAGTATAAAGATAAATAAATTAATAAAAGTATTATTTAAAGTAAAAATATACACTTATTAGTGGAATTTGAAACAAAAATCATTTCTTTTTTAGGTTTAGATATTGATACTAGTTCAGGGTCTCATCTACTAAACAAAAAATCTAAATACAATTGAAAATTTGAGTTTCAAATTTCTAGGATTTTAGATGCAAGACTCTTGGTCATGAGAATTGTATTTCCTGGTCCAGAATATATACAAATTAACAAAATTACAAAATATGTCCCTTAAGTTTTACAGATTTGTGAATCTGAGAAACTTTATACTCCATCAAATAATTTACGTCCTTTACAGGTCCACGATGATAAAACACTTAATATTTCGACAAGCAAAATTCATTCTTTAGAGGACGGTTTTCCACAATTTTAGTCCAACGTATCATAAACTGAAAATAAAAAAGGAAAATTTAAAACTACATGTCAACATTTGGCACACTCCCCCCACATCATCCATTTTTTGGAGGAAATCACATATCTAAAAAGAGAAATACACCTTTTGGGCTCAATAAAAGAAGTCTATAAATTAGGGCTGAAAATCAAACCAAGCTACTCGATATTCGGCTCGAGTTCGTTCGATAAAAGCTCGTTTGAGCTCGGTTCGTCAAATAAATCAAACAAGCTTGAACAAAGTTTCTCATTCGATAACTTCTAAAGCTCGGCTCGAGCTCGACTCGATAAGCTAAAAATTGAAAAAATACATGTAAAATATCAAGCTACTCGATACTCGGCTCGAGCTCGTTCGATAAAAGCACGTTTGAGCTCGGTTCGTTAAGAAATCAAACATATATGCAAGAACATATAAATATGTGCAAGAAATCAAACAAAATTTCAAGCTCGATAAAATTCAAACCAAGCTTGAACAACGTGTCAGTCGATACTACTCGGCTCGTTTACACCCCTATCTATAACATATATGCAAGAACATATAAATATGTGCAAATTAACAAAATAAAATTATATACATATATATATATATATTACAAAAATTAAGCATAAGAATGTAAAGTATTGCTCTGTATTTTTCTATTTATTTCAGTTGGGGAGAGTTTAGGACGTAAAACCTTCTGCATTTCCTCCATAAATATATGAGGCTGAGGATAATGTCACAAATGTTGACATCCGATTTTAATTTTATTGTACATTCTACATTTTTTTTTTCTGGTTACAAGAAGAAAAGAGCTAGGTTACATATCTCCTTCAATCAGTTCAAGAAGAATTTGGGGAGGATACTCCCAAACATGAACTTCACGGCCCACATTATGACCCATTTTAGCAAGCGCATCCGCACAAATGTTCCCGCTCTGCTTCGTGTGCATGATTCGGCTCTCCCACGGCATATCGAGGAGTCTTCGACAATCTTCAATAATCCCACCAAGAGGGTGATTCACTATATCCACCTGCTTAATCAAGTTCAGCACTACCTCAGAATCAAGCTCCAATTCGATTCTTTGTAATCTTCTTTCCCACGCCAAAATTAGACCTTCTCTTGCGGCCATTACTTCCGTCGTAGTGATGGTCACTTTCCCAAGGCTGCATGTAAAGCCTAACACCCAATTGCCTTCATCGTCTCTAATTAGCCCCCCTGCCGCTGCACTCTTCGTGTTAGTGAAGACGCTTCCATCTGTGTTAATTTTGAACCACCCAACATTTGGAAGTATTGTACATTCTACTAAAATCGTGGATAAGTGTCATATTATTACTTATAATCTTAAGATAAAAAAGAAAACGTATTTCACTTGGAAGTATAAAGTTTCCTATTATCACGAAATTGTAAAAGTGAAGTAAAGTAAATTACTTATTAGAGTATAAAACGTAGGGTTTTTGGCATTTTGCATTTTGGAATTATAGGGTTCTGGCACTTTGCATCATGACTTAAAAGTTTTGGCATTTTGTACCTTAGAAATATAATTTATTTGACACTTTGCACCCTAGTGTGTGTTTTAGTGAGAAAATTCATTGATAGAAGAGTAAAATAGTTATTTTCAATTTTTTTTTTCACTTTGCGCCTTGGTAATATAGATTTTGCACCCTTAAAATATAGGATGTTGATATTTTGCACCCTAAAATTATAAAAATTAGCATTTTCACCCCGATTTAATTTTTTTGGCACTCTGCACCCCTAAAAATATAATTTGTATGATATTTTGCACCCTAATGTATTTTTCTCAAAAAAAAAACACTCATGAATATCGGCGATGTAGAGATAAAATGGTCATTTCTATGCACAACAATCATAAACTTGTTATTCTAAATTTATTTTACTTTATAATAACTTATTTTAACATTTTCTCTCTATAAAATTTAGATTAAAAGAAAGACATTGTCTTCATTTTATTTTCAAGTATCCTCAAGATTATTTACTTTATATCTAAAGTACACGTTTACATATCTATCATATTATTATATTGCATATTATTTACATAATTTAGATTATCATATTAAGTCGGGGTTGAAAATGCCATAAATTATATTTTTTGGGTGCAAAGTGCCAATATTCTATATTTCAGAGTGCAAAGTGTCAAAATCTATATTTTAGGGTTTAAAGTGCCAAAAATATTCGAAAATAACTATTATACTCTTCAATCAATTAATTTTTCTTCAAAACACACACTAGGGTGCAAACTGCCAACTAAATTGTATTTTCAGGGTGCAAAGTGCCAAAACTTTTAAGTTAGAATACAAAGTGCCAAAAACCCATAGAATGTACTATAATTGGGAACTTGAGAAATGTATTTTGCAAATTCGCCTACACAAATCATTTCAAACACAATTATAATACAAGAATATGCTTCAACTTGTTTCAGAATTTTAAAATATACAGCTTGATAAAATATTCATTAAGAGAAACACCAGGTAACTAGGATAACTTAATATTAAATTTATAAATATTTTGTTTTTATTTAAATAACTATTTTATTCTAATTTGAAATTATTCAAGTTCTATTTTCTAAAATATTGTTGAGGTCAATCTACCTTTTATCTTTCAAATAATTTCGAGTAATTCTTATTATTTTTCTTGCAATTTATTTAATTTTGACCCACGTCCAAAATTGTGAAAATAGTCTTACTTTTTTTTTTCTTTTTCTTTTCTTTTTTTGGAAATACAGTACATTATATGAAAAAGGAAGAAAACTCAAGTTGACGGTATTCAACGTGGCTATAAATCTAATTTTTTTTCGTCTAGGGTTTAATACAGCCGGAACGCACCGTTTTGCCTTTGCTCTAGGGTTTTGGAGAATACTGCAACTGAGCCTCTGCAAATGGCTTTCTGGGGTAATCTAATGATTTTCATGTCCATTTCCACTTTTATAGAGCAAAAACTCTAATTTGACCGCATTATATTATCAATGATCTAAGTATCTCTTCAAAAAATTCAGGAATCGAAGTGAAACCAGGAAAACCCTACGCTCATAGGTACGATGACGAGAAAGGAAGGCTTCATGTATCTCAGGTTTGTTTCCGCCGCCGAAAACTTTAGCTTGTTTATTTATTTTTTTGGAAAAAAATAGGTCTTGAATATTTTTCATGTATGCAATATTATTCTTTAATTTATTCGTAATTGAATTTTAGGCCACGTTAGTTGCTGGTTCATCAAGTAAGAGGAGCATAGTACAGTGTAATGTGGGAGATAATAAGCCAATTTACTTGTGTTCGTTGTTGCCGGAAAAACTCGAGGCTTGTTCATTGAACCTTGAGTTTGAAGAGGAGGATGAAGTTACCTTCTCAGTTCTTGGTCCTCACAGTGTGCATCTCTCTGGTTTCTTTTATGGTGAGAATGAGGATGATGATCATATGGAGGATGGTTGCTGCCCGTATCCTATTACTAACCATTATGGCTTACTTAATTGGCAATTTTGTATTTTTATACTGTACTTTTTTTTGTCATTTGGCATCTCACAAGAATGAGCATATATCCTTTTGTTAGATTTATTTTCCTTAATTATTATTTGAAGCGATCATCACGAGGAGGATATTATGGTGACTGATTCTGAAGATGGGGATGATTCTAGTGATTATGATTCTGAAGATGAAGATGATTTTATATTTGATGGTGAAGATGATGATGACTGTGGCCTGTATTCACATTCACCTGTTCGCAACAGTGGAGGTATTTTTGTATTTGAGCGTCTAATACTTAGTTATGTCTACAGAATTCTGGATTGTGTATATATATTTTGAACTTATCGGAATGATGATTTTAAATGTGACAAATGGCATGTGTCCACTTTCACCTATTCCGAACAGCATTTGTGTTTTCCTAATTGAATATCTGGTACAAGCCAGTTCTTGTTTTGAGATCCTAGGATATTATATATCTCTTGATACTCTTAGAACTCTGGCCTTGATGGAGTTTTCAGTGAAGGAGGAAATCTTTCTTACATGAGTTGTAGCTTGAGATGGGTTTTTTGGTTGTGCCTAGATGGGAGAATTGTCTCACCTTTGATGGATTTGAAGTCCTGGTTGTCCTGGTGAAGTAAGCCACAAATTTGACCCTAGTTCCTAGTTTTTGAAAGAAAGTTGTGATGGAAAAGTTAAAAGATGTTATTTGGTCTTTGTTGCAACCCAGAGTTGTGATTTTATAAAATGTCTGAGGACAATTAGCACATTTTTTCCTGTAATCATTTGAAGATGAGGTGGTGTGATATTATTTGAGGCTTTGATGTTATTTAATCTTGATCTGACCTTGAACTTCATCTCAAACATCCGTACTTGACTTAGTGGACCGATGCATGTGTTTTTATATCATTTAAATTAATATTCACCTACTTTTATGTTTTTATTATGAATTTATTAGATATTATATATGTTCTGTTTTATGATTTTTTCCTTCTCTTTGGTTCTGTTTGTTTCATGGTAGTGAGAATTGAGGAAATTGTTGATGAAGAAAAGCCTAATAATGAGAGTGGCAAGTCTAAACAAGCCAAAAAGAAGAAAGGTCAGTTAAGCATGTCCAATGACAATGAGAACTCCGACCTTCAGATTGTTGCCAAGACTAGAACAGGTGTTGGAGCTGGGGTTCCTATCTTGGAAAGTGAAGATGAAGATGGTTTTCCAAAATCTGCACGTGAAAGCAAATCCGCTATTCATAACTCTGAATCAAAAATAGAAGAAACAAAGAAAACTCCGGGAAATAAGGATAAGGATGAGATTACTCTTGGAAAAAAATTGAAAAGGAAGATTGATGCTGTTGGCCATGATGGAGAGCCTACAAGGTGGGCAGACTTTAATTTACTATGTTTCATAATGAACTAGAGCTCCAAAACTTGCATTGATTGTACATACTATTCTTATACATTACATGCTCTGGTTGTATCCTCTATGTGCAGAGAAAATAATGAACCAAAGGCTGATACCATAACTCCTGAAAGTGAAGTTAAACAAAAGAAGAAGAACAAGAAGAAAAAAGTAGCCGAGAAAGAAGAAATTGCTCGGGAAAGTGGTATTCCAAAGTCTGATGGTTTGGAACAGTCTTCTGTCACTGAAACTGCAAAAGATACGAAGCCAACTTCTGAAAAGTAAGAGTTGCTTTGCCGACATTATAGTTTTCATTAGCTTATTCATTCAATGTTAAAGAATTAACAATATGCAATTATCTGAAATATTGATGCACTTATGTTGTGTAAGGTGACCAATCATTTGATCAAATGAGTATGTTCTTTTAGCTTACTGATTTGCAGTATCCATGAAAACAGGAATTAATTGACACCCAGTTGCCAACTTTCATGTGCCCACGTCCACCTTTCTCAGCATTAGTATCAAAATTTTGTACTTGTCACACTACTTTCTACGCGTATTTCTAGTAACACACTTCTGTTTTTGTTGGATGATATATCGTCTTATACCCAAAGCTCGATTTGAATATTCTCGAAATATCAAGCTTTGATACTGATGTCATCTCTTATGATCATTAAGGAAGAAAGAAAAGAAGAAGAAGAAGAAAGAAAATAAGCAGCAAGAGAGTGCTGCAACTCCAAATACTGAGGGAAAAGTAACCGACAAAAAGGTAACTGCCGTGGAAAAACAAGAGAAGGAAGAAGCTAAATCCCAGCAAGTAAGGACTTACCCAAATGGATTGGTGATAGAGGAGGTTGCTATGGGTAAACCAGATGGGAAAAGAGCTTCTCCAGGGAAAAAGGTGAATTTAATTTGAAGTTCAAATATTTCCCGTGATTGCTTTGTGTGTCGAACAAATCTTATTCTTTTCCTGATGTGCAGGTCGGTGTCCATTACATTGGCAAGCTGAAGAAGAATGGCAAAATTTTCGACTCTAATGTTGGAAGAGCACCCTTTAAATTTCGATTAGGTACTCTTATCACTTAAATCAAAATTAGGGTAAACACCACTAATTGTCCTCATTAACTTTTTACAGAGTGGTCCTTTTGTGTTTTTTTCCCATCTTAGTCCCAACTAAGAATTATTTGTTTCACTTTGATCATCTACAAGAGGTGTTTTACTTATAGTGTTACACATTAGTCCCTCATAAGATTGTTTTGTATCAACTTAGTCCCTCATGAAACAGTTTCTTTACCCATTTAGTCCCTCATAAAGTTGTTTTGGCACTTTAGTTCACATTGGACCACCTGAAAATGACCAAAGTGAAACAAATAATTCGTAGTGGGGATTAACGTGGGAAAAATACACAAGAGGGACCACTATGTAAAAAGTTAATGATAAGGGGGACCATTAGTGGTGTTTATCCTCACTCAAATTTATAACGATTAAAAATTAGTCAACGCTTGTTAGTTATCATGTTCTTCCCTTGTGACAGGTATTGGTGAAGTTATTAAGGGATGGGATGTTGGTGTTAATGGTAATTATTGTTAATCAAATGCAGACACATTTGTAAATTTTTTCTCTTGGTTAGTATAAAATTTTGACCTATTACCTTAATAATATATTTATATGAGCAGGAATGCGCGTGGGAGACAAACGAAGACTTACAATTCCTCCAGCTATGGGGTATGATACTTTATTCTATAAATATAAATTCATGTGTTTTCCTGTTTGATAGGGGAATAGATTGTTAGTGACACTATCACTTGTTTGGTTTTTGAAATGCAGTTACGGAGCTAAAGGATGTGGTGCCATACCACCAAACTCATGGCTCGTCTTTGATGTTGAGTTGGTCGATGTCAATTAATGAGCAATATCATGTTAGCAAATAGCCTCTTGTTTATTGATTTGGTGTCCAATTGGAATCTGATTTTTTGGGTACAAGTGGAAGTAGCTTTCTGCTTCAGTTTTGGTACATCCCAGTTTTATATTTGGTTTGTAGAAGAGTGTGATTGAAATTGGTTAAACTAGAGCCTTGTGAACTTGGCTCTATGAGATGTTTAATTAAATTTTTTTTTTTTTTTGAGATGTTTAATTTGGTCCCACAGATATCAACATTTTATACTTGACCGAGATTTTCCTCTCTTTTCTTTTTTTTTTTGGGTTTCATTTCTGAATTGGGACTTAGTTGGGCCAATTCTTGCAATTACCCCTTATCTGATTTAAATGTGTTCGGATTTCAGATGAGCTATGTGGTTCTTTCAAGTAAGAATGAAGTGGAAAAAGTAATGATTATTATATATTCATCCATTCGGGAAATACTGTGCTTTGGTCATAAATAGAAACTGATGGAATCACTAAACCAAACAACGTAAAGGTAAATCATAATCCAAACTGGTGTACTTTTTAGCAGTTAATTAGGTAAGAGTCGTAAGACTAAGTTATTGAATATTTAACTCGAGTTCGTTTGATAAAAGTTTGTTGAAGCTCGTTTCAGTGAATGAAATAGCTTGAATAATAATATTATCTTTTTTTTTTAAATTTTTTAGTGTGATTTTATTTTATTTGTTGTAGTTTCTTTTATTTTTTACTGTTTAAGTTTCTTTCTGGCGGAGATTTTCTTGATTAAAGTAGAGTGCTTCATTGTTAAACGGTCTGAAAATTGAAGATGTGTGTTTTGAAAATGGACTGCTTGAGGTTTGATTGGCGTCATCAGAAGGAAATTGGGCTTGTTCGAAGCTAATATTCTTATCTATCACTTGGACTGAGAATTTGAATTAGTTGGACTCATTTTGTTACATTTTCGTGTTTGTGATGGGTGCTCTCCTTTTTTTTTTTTAATTATATTTTTAGTTGTACTGTTTATTTAATTATTCAAAATATAGTAATTTTTATCGGGAAAATTGCTTTTTTGGTACCATAGGATTGACCAACTTGCAATTTTGGTACCATTGGATACGAAAATGCAAATTTGGTACCATTGGATACGAAAATGCAAATTTGGTACCATAAGATAGATTTTCATTGCAACTTTGGTACCAAACCCAATTTTTCCTCTAAGTTAATTATAATTTAACCCCTGTAAAATGCATAATATTCAATTTACCCCTTCATGGTTTAAAAAAGAGCATTTTACCCCTTGAAATTTTGTTAAAGTTTCACATTGTCTCCCTAATATTTTTATAGGCGGCAGTTTATCCACTTTTGTTATGATAATATGGCATTTTACCCCCTGTGTTATGATAAATGTGATAATTTAGCCCCCTATGTTATAAAATAGTTTGCATGTCTACTCTCAATTTCGGCAAGTGAGTTACACTATTCGGCTGAAGGGGGTAAATTGATTTATTTCCAAATTATAAAGGGATAAATTGAACATTATGCATTTCATAGGGGGTGAATTGCCATTAAAATTATAGACAAATTGGGTTTGGTACCAAAATTGCAATGAAAACCTATCTATAGTACCAAATATGCAGTTTCGTATCCAATGGTACCAAACGTGCAAGTTAGCCTATCCTATGGTATCAAAAAAGCAATTTTCTCAATTTTTATCCTACTCTGCACATTCATATGGGGAGTTCAAATTGTGCTTCAACACTTTTTTTTTCACTAATAAAAATCATATGGAGAGTTTTTTTAACAATTAAATACACAAGATGGTAATTGCAAAAAGGTACAAAAAGGTCAACTCGTAACGAATCATATTGAAATTTTATCTAAACTTATCTCATTAAAATATACATAATTTACGAAATCAAAATTTCTGGTAGACTTAATACAACTTTTTCTAAATCTAATATTCACATTTTGACTAAGCATTTTTCTTTTTCATTGTGGTGTTAGGTGGTTAACTTTCACCATCTTTAATCAATCAGAAGATACTTAATATAGAAGTGAAATTATAGCATCATAAAAAAAAGTGTAAAATTATTGCATCATAAATAATAAAAATAAAAGTGAAATTATTGCATCATAAATATACCAATCTTTCTCAACCTTAATTTCTTGAATGAGACAAATTAGGAAAGAGACCTAAAACCCTAAAATCTGCCTTAGAAATCAGAAATGGGCATGTGGGCATCTTGGGTTGTTGCAAAAAGCTTTTATTAATTAATTGAAATAAAATCAATAATCACATATTAGTTAGAAGTGAAGCTTCTAAAGATTCATTAATATATTTAACTAATCCCACCCCACATACCCTGTCATCACATATAGCTTTCACACCACACCTCATTATCATCCAATCCTTAAGGTCCGTTTGGATGTAATTTTACTTGATCTCCATGTTTCAAATTTCAGGAAAGCTAGTATTTTCAAGATTCATTTTTATGATTCAAATGTATTTTGGATGGAATTTTCGGAAGATAAAATAATGAAAAACTATGTGTGTGTTAAATCATATTAATTGAAAGTTTGTGAAATATTATTATATTGTTGAGATAAATAGATGTTAGCCAAAATATAGTTGTGTTTTGTTAAATGTGATATAAAAAACATCTAATTTTTTTTTTTGGGTTAAAAAATATATAACTTAGTTTGAAATGTTCGAACCAACTTAAGGTTTTTGCCGGCTATCCCCAAGAATCTAACAAGCAAATTACCCCTATAAGATATTGTTTATGCACGAATTGTGCATCTATTCGTTTTGTGAAATTCCAAACATGAAATACTTGAGGATCAAATTGTGCACGAACTGGTATATGAAGGTTTTTGTCGGCTATCCCCAAGAATCTGACAAGCAAATTACCCCCGATAAGATATTGTTTATGCACGAATTGTATGTGCATCTAAGACTTAATTTTGAGGCATGAAAATATTATACAATACCCATTCTTTCATGAGATGATCTCTAAAAATACCTTTTAGATAATACATGAATTATTTTCTTAAATCGACCACAGTGTGTGGGGTTGGGGAAGATGGTGGTTAACTATTTTTTTTCCCGCAATATTTAAGAAAATATAATTTAGTATCGACAAAGGAAAAATTAGATTTCACAGTTAAAAAATACTGCAATTTATATATTGATAAATATTTTATTTTTTGAGCGAGTATTTTTATTTATACTAGGAAAGTGTACGTGCGTTGCACGTGATTAACTAATTTTCTATGTTAGTTGAATTATGCAATCATTTTTCAATATACTATCTTAATGGCGTATCATATAATTTTTTTGACTAATTCACTTTAATTATTACTATGTTGTTACAAAAAATTATCATAAATACTTATAATAAAAACTTGAAAATAAAAAATGAACTATAACTATTAAGTATTTTTAATCTGAAACTACATGTCTACAGAACTATTATTCTAAAACAACCATTTGAACGAATAAACAATATCTGTTATTTTCTTCCTTTACCTTGATATTTCCATCTCAACCATTTTTCACAGGTTTAACCCATTTTTTTTTTATCGTTTAACCAGTTTTGTCTGTTATACATATATTTTACTAAATTCATCCATTTTCAAATACATGTCTAATCAATTTTTATCAAATCTAACCCATTTTACCAATTTTCCCCGATTTTGTAGTGTAAACCTGCTTTTACACTAAGTTTACCCTATTTTTTTTGTTATTTTAACATGTTCTTTCATCTATTTCCTCCAGTTTTACTTTGAGTTTACCATTTGTTTTTGTGTTATTTAATTTAATCCGTTCTTTTATTGATTTCACCATATTTTGTGCTTTATCCCATTCTTTAATCGATTCACTCATTCTATCCGGTTTAACCCAATTTTACCCATTCTTTTGCTGATGTACACTATTTTCTCGACTATTTCACATTTTTTTCAATTTAACTCGTTTTTTGTCCTTGATCTTTATCGCATTGACTCATTTTTTATTATCTTATGTTTAGTCGATGCCATTCATTTTTTATTAATTTACCCGTGTTTTTTCGATTTACCTCATTATTTTATCGATCGTACCATTTTTTGTTGCTTTAACTCATTTTTATTCGATCTAACCCATTTTCCCATTGTTTTGCCGTTATCACCAGTTTTAATCACTTATATATTTTAACTTTTTTTTTTAACCTAAGCCAATTATAAGTTTTTCAGTTAACTAAATATGATTACTTCAATTTATTCGTATCGAAGAAATGTGATTTCTTTATAGGTTTTTTAATAATGGATCATTTCTTAGAAATTGTCCAAAGAAACACCGATTGCGCCTGTTTTTACACTGAGTTTACCATTTTTTTTTGTTATTTTAACCCGTTCTTCGACCGAATCCACCCATTTTTGTGTTTTATCAAATTTGTTAATCAATTCACTCATTCTTTTCGGTTTAACCAAATTTTAGTCTATTTTACCTATCCTGCTTACCCCGTTGTTTTATCAATGACACCATTTTTTTTTATTTAAGTCGTTTTTCTTTTACCTAACCCATTTTTTCTCTGATTTACCAATTTTCTTTTTATCATATATATATTTTTAGTAGAATTTACCCGTTTACACCAATTTTAAACATTTTATGTTTCGACTTATTTTGGCTTAAGCCAATTATAAGTTTTTCAGTTAACTAAATAGTACCTTTTTTTTATGCATATAGCCCGAATGTGACCTTTTGATTTTAGATTCTTTTAAGTGATAAATTCTTAAGAATTTTATAAAGAAATATCGCTTGTACCTATTTTACACTGAGTTTATCATTTCTTTTATATTATTTTAGTCCGTTCTTTCACCGATTTCATCTATTTTTTTTTGTGGTTTATCTCATTTCTTAATCAATCCATAATTATCTCAAGTGTAACCCAATTTCAGTCGATTTTCATATTTGTTCATCAATTCACTACCCGGTTGAACCCAATTCAGTCTGATTATAATTATCATAAATACTTATAATCAAAACTTGAAAATAAAAAATGAACTATAACTATTAAGTATTTTTAATCTGAAACTACATGTCTACAGAACTATTATTCTAAAACAACCATTTGAACGAATGAATAACATCTATTATTTTCTTCCTTTACCTTAATATTTCCATCTAAACAATTTTTCACAGGTTTAACCCATTTTTTTTATTGATTTAATCAGTTTTGTATATTATACATATCTTTTACTAAATTCATTCATTTTCAATTACATGTCTAATCAAGTTTTAACGAATCTAACCCATTTTTACCAACTCTCCCCGATTTTGTAGTGTAAGCCTGCTTTTATACTAAGTTTACCCTATTTTCTGTTTTTTAACATGTTCTTTCATCGATTTCCTCCAGTTATACTTGAGTTTACCATTTATTTTTGTGTTATTTTAATCCATTATATCATTGATTTCACTATTTTTTGTGCTTTATCCCATTCTTTTCACTCATTCTATCCGCTTTAACCCATTTACCTATTCTTTTGCTGATGTACACTATTTTCTCGACTATTTCAGATTTTTTTTTTCAATTTAACTCTTTCTTGTTGTTCTTTATCGATTTGACCAATTTCTTGTTATCTTGTGTTCAATTGATGTCATTCATTTTTTTTTACCAGTTTACACGTGTTTTGTTAATTTACCTCATTATTTTATCGATCGTACCATTTTTTGTTGCTTTAACTCATTTTTATTCGATCTAACCCATTTTCCCATTGTATTGTCGTTATCACCAGTTTTAACTCTTTTTTAGCCTAAGCCAATTATAAGTTTTTCAGTTAACTAAATATGATTGCTTTAGTTTATTCGTATTGAAGAAATGTGAATTCTTTTTAGGTTTTATAATAATTGATCATTTCTTAAGAATTGTCCAAAGAAACATCGATTGCGCCTGTATTTACACTGAGTTTATCATTTTTTTTTGTTATTTCAACCCGTTCTTCGACCGATTCCACACATTTTTGTGTTTTATCAAATTTGTTAATCAATTCACTCATTATTTTCGGTTTGACCCAAGTTTAGTCGATTTTACCTATCATCCTTACCACGTTGTTTTATCAATGACACCATTTTTTATATTTAATTTGTTTGTCTTCTATCTAACCCATTTTTTCTCTGATTTATCAATTTTTTTTTTATCATATATATATTTTTAGTAGAATCTTATCCGTTTTTACCAATTTTAACTATTCTATGTTTTGACTTATTTTGGTTTAAGCCAATTTTAAGATTTTCAGTTAACTAAATATTACTTTTTTTCCTATTCATATAGCCTGAACGTGACCTTTTGTTTTTAGATTCTTTAGTAAGTGATAAATTCTTAAGAATTTTTGAAAGAAATATCGCGTGTACCTATTTTACACTGAGTTTATCATTTCTTTTTTATTATTTTAACCCGTTCTTACACCGATTTCATCTATTTCTTTTTTGTGGGTTATTTCATTTCTTAATCAATCCATAATTATCTCAAGTGTAACCAGTTTCAGTCGATTTTCATATTTGTTAATGAATTCACTAAATTTCTCCACTTGAACCGAATTTAGTCTGATTTTACTCGTTATTTAACCTATTTTCTCACATATTTGAACTTTTTTTTTCCAATTAACTCATATATTTTTTTTTGTTCTTTTATCGATTTGATATGATTTTTTGTTATCCCGTGTTTAGCAGATTTAACTCATTTTTTTTTACTGATTTTACCTATTTTTTGCTTGTTAACCTTGTTGGTTTTATCAATGGCACGATTTTTTTTACTCGCTTTTCTTTCTATCTAACCAATTTTCTCATTGATTTTACCATTTTTATCATATATTATTAATCAAAATTTACATTTTTTGCCTATTTTAACAATTTCAATGTTTTGAAGTTTTTTTGCTTAAGCCAATTATACATTTTTAGTTAGCTCTATTATAAACCAATTTCTTTAGTTCTCTCTAATGTAACCCAATTTCAGTCGATTTTCACATTTGTTAATCAATTCACTAATTTTCCCCGGTTGAACCTAATTTAGTTTGATTTTACTTATTATTTTGCTTATTTAGCTTATTTTCTCACATATTTCACTTTTTTTTTGCCAATTAACTCTTGAAGTTTTTTTGCTAAGCCAATTATACATTTTTCGTTCTCTCTAGTGTAAACCAATTTCAGTCGATTTTTATATTTGTTAATCAATTCACTAATTTTCTCTGGTTGAACCCAATTTAGTCTGATTTTACTTATTATTTTGCTTATTTTCTCACATATTTCACTTTTTTTTGTTGCCAATTAACCCATTTATTTGTTCTTGTTCTTTTATCGATTTGATCTGATTTTGTTATTCCATGTTTAGCCGATTTTATTTATTTATTTTTTTTTTACCAATTTTACCTATTTTTTTGCTTGTTAATTTTGTTGTTTTATCAATGACACAATTTTTTTAACCTGCTTTTCTTTCTATCTAATCAATTTTCTAATTAATTTTACCAATTTTATCATATATTACTAATCAAAATTTTACATATTTTGCCGGTTTTAATAATTAATATGTTTTGAAGTTTTTTTTTGCTTAAGCCAATTATACATTTTTTAGTTAACTAAATAGTATTTTTTTTTAATCACATAGAACGAATTTGACATAGAGGTTCCTTAATGTTTTTTTAGGTTCTTCAAATAAGTGATAACTTCTTAAGAACTCTTCAAATTTTTTTTGAAGAAATATAGAGTTATAGTTTTTTTTAACCATTAATATTTTAATAAATTACAAAACTTTAAAAGATAATTATAAGTTTGTTATATAGGAGACTTCTTGTTTAATTTTACTTATGTAATTCTTTTCTTTTAGTATTCTTCTATTTTACATTTTTGCCATAAATTTAAATATCATAATATAATTTAAATAGGGGTATATTAGTCTTCACAAAAAAGGGAAGAAATTCCCTTAGGCCAACTCGTACTTTTATATGTATATAGATAATAATATAGAGTAAAGTGCTCATTAGACATAGCATAAGCACTTAGCCACCACGAAAAATATTATACTAACTTGGTTTTTGGCTATTAAAATAAGTAAAAGGAGCAAAGCATATCCAAACACAACCTAGCTTATAAAAGCAGCTTCCTCTACACATTTTTCTCATCAAAGCAAAGCCTTTATAAGGGCTCAAGTCCATTCCCATTGTGCTTATAAAACTCTTATCATTCATTCATCACTTTTTCCTCTCCATTTCCATTCATCCAAACACTCCTAATTTTCAATAATAATAATAAAAAAATAAAAAAAAAGATGTTGAATTCTGCATTTGAGTTAATCACTTTGGCTGCTTCCAATTCTCTTGCAGTTTTCTGTTTCTTCAATCTAATCATTGCTGTTATTCTTGTCGGAAGCTCAAAACAAAACTCAGATCAATGTAATAAACAGAAGCCTAAATCTTCTCCCATTATTGTCCATGATGTCAAAATCAAGAAAATATCAGATTCTGTTTCTGAAAAGGCTAATACTTTGATCTTGCCTGAAGAAGAAAATGTGAGCATAGCCATGATCGTCGATAAAGAAGAAAACCCGGATGAAGAAGAAGAAGATAATGAAGATGAAGATGATGAATTGAGAGAAAGAGTTGAAGAATTTATTGAGAAAATTAACAGGGGATGGAGAGCTGAGAAATTGACTAAATATTCTCTAGTCCAATGAAAATTTTGAGCAAATTGCACAAAAACACCCCTGTTATGGAAAATCTTCACCAAATTCTCTTCTGAAATTTTTATTTCATAAAATCCCCTTCTCTTACTGTAAGGGGGTTTCGTATAGGAGGATCAAATTTTACATAAAAAAAATTTTACGGGGGAGTTTTTGATGAATTTTTTTTTAAAAGGGGGTTTCGTGCATTTTTCCCGAATATATTTTACTCAAAATTTGTTAGAAAAGTCTTGGTTTGTTAGAAAATTTACAGATTATGTGTTGTGTAAAATCCAATAATTAATGTATAATTTGTTCATAGTTTTAAAGATTTTGTAAAATCAATTTTGGATTAGCTTCACATGGATGAGAATAAAGGTAGCAGAAAGAGAGGGCAAAAGGGCATTTTATTTTAGTACTATTTAGTTTTTGATAACTTTCTTCCAACTTTCTATTTGCTTCTACAGGTCAGCAAAAGATGAGCTTATCTTTCATGCTGTTAAATTGCTGAAAATCAAGATTTATTTTTAAACATTTTTTTGTAATATTAAAATTGGTTCTCTATTAGGTGGTTGATTTTCCAAGTCTTTCTATAATTTGTAATTTAATTGAGTGACAGTTGTTAATCCTTTTCTTGGTCAATGAAGTTTTGTCTTCAAGTCAATGGTAGGTATATAACAGAAATTCTCAGCCCTGTCTTTTATATGATGAAAAACTCATATTATTTTTTTTTTTTCATTTGTTTATTATTAAAGTGTACCTGCTATTTGGAGTCACTTGAACACTCAGTATCAAATAATTTACTGTTACGTCTGTTGATTGATCTCAAGATTCATATAATATAAAAGAAGAATTCTTATCCATTTCTTTTTCCAAACTATTCTATCATTAATAAGTATTATAATACGGGTTCTCGATTGGGTATAGGATAATTACCCGAATTCCGAACCAGTTTACCGTATAATAGTAATCGAGGGTTGAAACCTGTTAAATTCTATTTCTTCGATCCCTATATTCTCAAAGCCCATCGGGTTTGGTTCTGTAATTTAATCAATTCTAATCCATTAGGTTCCGTCTATCAACCTCTTACATGAAAAGCCAAGAATCCGGATCCCGAATGCCCATAAGTTGTTCAGTTGATCCATGTTTGGATTAGAATTTTCAAGCTTACGCATTGTTTAACACCCACAAAGCACTGGCATTTTACAGTGCACTGAACTTGATGTTATTCGAAACACACTTTTCCCTCTGGACGATATATATTTTTTTAAGTGCTATACAATCATACAAGATCCGTTTTCATTGGCCTCCACACGGCCAATAAGGGCCAATGGACCACTCCTTTTAGCAGGTAGAGTAAATCTACATTGATCACATGACGACATATTGAGTCTTCATTAATCACGTGGTAACTAAAGACTTGGAGAGAAAGATGAATCGTGCACAATTGTTTGATATAAAGAAACCTCCAATAGATATAATAATTATAACAAAAATGGATATTTGATTTTTATGGTGTGATTTGATGCTTTAGGACCACAAATGTACTTTTCTTTACACATTCTAAAGGTTCAGATGCTTGGTTCTGCTCCAACAATTTACAAGTAAAAAGTATAACGGCGCATGCTTTAAAAGTTCAGATAATATATGTATATATGAAAATCTACCTTCAGAAATTCTACAACTAAATGATAATAATAATGACAGTTTCACACATCCAAATTACAACATCAAAGTTACACTCCATAGAGAAATTCATGATGACAATCAATCCTAACCTAGTACCTCTAAACAAGGAAACGTAAATGTAGTCGATCGAACGGCTCCAAATCACGAGACGGGTCAGAAGACTATTAACTTTTTTACGCCTGACAAAAAACAGCTAAAAGATACAAACACGATAGTGAACACAAAATAAAATCAGCAGGTTATTTCATGGGTACGTTCCCTAGAACCTTCTCCCGACAATTGAACATTATTATCACAATCTGCGATCTTGGAACCGTGCATTGAGTTAATGGAGGTTAAGGGAACGGGAGTGGTCATATTTGGCTTTGGGCCACTGTAGGCTGCTGCATCATATCTTTCCTCAGAGGTTGGATTACCTGCAGGAATAGGGCCAAATGATATAGTGTGCTCATATTTTTGTTTCTTAGGCGGGGGCTTTTGCTCCTGCTGCTGGTTTTCAGGAAGAAAGCTACCAATCACAACCTGTTAAATGGAAATGGAAGATTCAGACATAATCGAGAGTTCATATCAAAACATGAAAAGATATTGTTTCTTAGTGTTTCTCGTAATAGTATAACAGTTTTCTAACCTGAACTGCACCGGCAGCTACTAGCATGCCAGCTAGGCCTCCTCCGAGTACACGACCATCTGGGCCAGCCAGGGAGACGCTCATACCGCCAGTTCTACTTTTTGCCAATCCATTGTCGGTTAACATAAATGAACCCGTCAAAGAAAGGATTTCAAAACGACCCTGTTGAAATTACATAATCATAACTCATAACAAAGTGTTATTTACAATAGAAGATTCTCACAAGTGATAGATATAAGAAGCACTATATATAAAGGGCAAAATTGCATGTTTAGTCTCATAGGACTGGACACAAACAATTATAGTCCCACGCTTTCAAGAATAGCACTTCTGGTATATTTTGCACATTTTGCCCTTTTCTCCCATACCCATCCATTTTATTGCACTTTTGGTCGATACAACAGTCTTGGTTTCAAACTTTTGGTTTTTGGTTCCATAAGAGTAGGACTGTCGCTTTCCGCATTTTTGGTCCCAAATTAAATTGAAAGGGGGGAAATAATGAAAAGAGTCCCCACCCCCCAAAAAAACATTAAAAAGTTGAGACATGAAGGGCTATTTTTTAAAACACAGGACTAAAATTTTTGAGTGTTCATTCATGTGGGTCCAAAATGTTTTTTTGCCATATATTAAGTTATAGCACAAAGGGGGCATACCTCGTAGGTTAAAGTACCACCAGAAGAATTAGGTTGACGAAGTGTAACATTCGAGATAGCACCATTAGCAGCTAGAATGCAAATGGCTCTTGATCCTTGTTGAGAAAAAGATATTATCTTGTTTGTAACATCCTGACACAGAATGAAAACTATAAATTAGTAGCTTTTAAATGGGAGAAACGAACTATAAATAAGTAAAATTATCATTATTAACTAAAATAGTAGAGCATGATATTTTTCAAAATTCTTGTTAGGCATTACTAGATACAAGAATAGACCTTGATATAGGAATAGACCTTGATATTTTTCAAAATTCTTGTTAGGCATTACTAGATACAAGAATAGACCTTGATATAGGATAAGCCAACTCTTCAGATACCTTGTCTAAAAAAGACGTTGTATTAGCTTAAATCTAAACAGAGTGATTTTAGCAAAGAAATTTCAATGCACATAGTTATACATGTCATATCTGTATTATGAAATTTACAGAGTATCGTCTACTTTTCCACTTTTTTAACTCCAATTAACAACTTTGATTCCCATTAAGGGATGATGTAAAAAATTAAGAAATGAATGAACATATGATTTTTTGCTCCAATAAATTCAAACTGCAGAATCAAAGATGAATAAATTCACAATAATAAAAAGTACCTCGCCTTTATTAACAGTGATCACATGTGGTGTAAGACCTCCACCAGCTGAGTATGCCATCTTCCCCCCTACAACAAAATGGAAAAGTAAGTCATCAGCTCGTGCAAACGAGGGATAATCCTAAAAGAAGTTCATTTCATAGAAGATGATTAATCCAGCATATGATTTATTAAAAGTTAATCAAACATTATAAAAAGTGTTGAGCTTGCTAAAATTATTCGTTCCATATATAGTTCATCTAAAGTGAGATTGGTATAGCTAAAAGATACCAAGACCATGATGGTTATCTTCATCAGCTCCACCACATTAACTTTGCCCAAAACGACAAATTTCCCTACTAATTTTGAGTAATCAAACGACATCCAATACATTTTAATCCAATGAACCTTCGAACAAAAGAGTGTTATACATGCATTCTCCATTCCAAGGGAACAAATTTTGCTGATATATGCTCAATGGTAATCATGCTTTGTTGCCTAGATAAATACATATTACATCATCTCTTAATTCTTATTCATTCAAGTTCTTTGTTCTCCCTTTTACCATTTAATGCAATTATTAAGTAAAAGACAGATCTTGTGTCGAGTCACATCAGCTCAAAAGGCAATACCGATTGATTCTCAACAAAATTTGGGTTCTATCCTGAGAGCATTTCAAACAACCACAACTTCTCATAGGGTCCCAAATCCAAATTGGATACTTTAAAATATATTCCTACTTATTCAAGTTGACCACATAAACACAATATAGACAGAAAAAAGCACAAAATTTAAAGATAAAGCAGATAAACAGATCTAGTAAAATAAAATAAAAATCATACCCAAACCCAAACTAATACCTGAATTTTCATTTTCCAATTTCTGTTTCTTTTTAAATGAATCAACTGGCCTACTTGTACTCTGCTTCCAAGCTGAATAATCACCGGAAAGCGGAATCGAGGCCGATATAGGCATAGGAGACAATGCCACAGCAGCGGCAGGACCACCTTCTCCTGAGTATTTTCTCGGCCTTCCTCTTTTTTTCTTCAACCCAGTTGACGGCGGCGCCGCCGCATTTACCACCGCCGCGGGTGTTGGTGGCGCATTTGATCCGCCAAATTGAACGGAATTTTCAACCCTGTAGTTCTGAGGAGCTTCATCAGTTATTATTGTGACCCCTGCAAAATTCAACCCTTCTTTTTCCTCCATTCATATACTAATTAAACCAGATACTTAAATAAACCCTAAACCCTAAAAACGAGAATCTAATTACTTAAACCCTAACCTTAATAAACTGGTAAAAGTAACGCAAAAACTTGAAACAAAATTGAATATAAACAGAATCTAGCTTGAATATACTAAGATCATTAGAGAAAAAACAAAGCTCTGCTGAGAGAATTATTACAGAAACTTTCTCAACTTATCATAATACTCCAATCTCTGCCATTGCAGAGCAGAGAAAAAAGCCAGAGAAATGAAATTTTAAAAGTCAAATCTAAATATTTTGGTTGATGTCAGAATTTTGTGAAATTAGGGTTTTTCGTTAGAAAAAAAGTAGAGGAAGGAAAAGTTGGAGAAATGAAGAAATTAAGGAAAATGTTGAATTAATTAAATATTTGAAAAAAATAAATTAGGTGAGTAGCAATATTAAATTCCAAAATTCAAAAGTATTAATTATGGTTAAGAAAATGGTTTCAGGTCCGTCTTGGAAATTTAATAAATTGGATTTTAAAAATGGGAAAGTTAAATGAAAATGGAATAAAAAATAGGGAAATTTGGGAAAAAGATAATTTCTTTTATTATAAATTGGCAGTTTTTATTATTTAAAGCTGTAAAGTTAACCTTGGGAGCCATGCCAAGTTTTTCAACCTCTGACCTGTTCTTTGTCTTTTTAGGTAAATTAAAGTTGACCATTTAAATAAGAGACCTTGAATTTTGGATAATTTACTGTTAGTGCCACTATATACACTTTAATAAGCCAATGCTAGGGTTTTCGTAAAGTAATGTTTGCTTATGTCCCTTTAAGAAAGACCAAATTGAAGCAAAAATTATTTCTTGAAAAACACACAAATGACAAACCAAGATAAAAAGGAAAAGAAAAAAAAACAATTTCAAGAAATTTTTGGGCATAGGATCTAGAAATACTTGAGGTCTATCTCCAATGGTGGGAGCAGGGTCAAAATTTCGGTTCCTATCTAGCTATTTTCAAAGGCATTGTCCGAATTCCAATTAATTTTAATTTAATTTATTTTTCACTCTCGTCATTATATAATAATTTTTTTAATTTTTATTTTTAATAATAATAATAATAATAACTATTTTAATAATGTAAGTAAATTAATAATCATATCATAATAATATTTTAATATAAAAACTAAAGAGAGTTGATAATAATAAAGTTAAAATTGATTCAAGAGAGGAAATACAACAAACAAGAAGGAAATACAACAAAGAAGATTAAATAAACATCACACACACGAATTAAATGATTCAATTTCTAATATCAATTAAAGAAATTAAATAAAATGTTTAATTTTTTTATTAATTTCAAATATTAATTTCAATTCTAATTAAATATTTTAAATTCTAATTCTAATTACAATTCTAACAAATCTATGAACTAAAATATTTTATTACAATTTTAATTTTTTTAGAGAAATTACAATTCTAATTAATTATTAATGATTTAGGCGAAGAGGGCGCATAAATAATCAGATAATTTTTCGGCAAAAATGCATTGCAAAATTCCAACACGTGCATTGCATGTGATGTCTTGTAAGGGCAAAAATGTCAATCCCTCCAAAAAAGGACCCGCTTTTTTGAGTTGATTCATGCTTCTGAGTTCTGATGATGTGCTCTTATTCATTGCACAACATAAATAATGAAATGCCAGTATATACTTTTTTATATGTTGTCAGCTAGTGTTAAATTGTTAATATACCCAGTTGCATAAAATCTATTCCCTTTGTTCGTTGTAGCATACATGAATTAAAGTTTTATTTTTGTGCTATGTTTCGATCAATTAATTATTGAAAATTTATCAATAATTTTTCAAAGAAAATTCGGAAAGTTTTAAGATCATTTGGGAAAATTGTAAATTAAAGAAAATTTATAGCAGATATTAGCCTGCTTTTTATTTCAATTGACTTAATATCAGAAATTTTCATTGGAAACGTATGAAAATTTTGATTCATGCAAATATATTTTCTAAAAAAATAAGAGTAAATCTTATCTAGAATAGTTTTGTTGGCTTTACAGTTGAGGTACAATTTTCCAATCAAGATTTTTTTATTAATTTGAGGGAAAAAAAAAAAAACCATCTTCATTGGTATAAATGACCCCCGAAAAAATTGGAGCCAGTAACAACAAATGATATTGATTTGGATGGGTAATGCATTTTGACGTTTTGCCCTTACTAGGCATCACATACAGCGCACATGATCGAATTTCGCAGTGTATTGTCGTCGGAAAATAGTATGGGAGGTTAAGTTCAAGGGTAGTTTAGTCTTTTAACCTTTAAACACCTTGGACCTTGTATTTTTATTAATCAATCAATAGCTTCCAACTTCATTCAATTCCTTTACTTAATCATTTTGAAACTGTAAATCCTCTACTTTATCCTCATTCGATTTCTAACTTCCCAAAACACATAAGGTAAAATAATCTAGAGTATAGTCCAACAATTATAGTTAGAAGAACAATTGCAATATGAGAGAATACTCACATTAGATTGTAAGGCAATGCAATTTCAACTATCTTTTAGTACACGTTTAATTGTTTGTACTGTAAAACCCCGAAAATTCATTTATAAATTTTTTTTCTATAATTTTATTTACTTGAAAATGATAATTTTTAATTATGTGGATTTAATAATTAAAATTAAAATTTATATATATATTGTTAAAAATTCAATGAGTGAGCAAATTTTGAATTTTAATTAATTTGATTTATTTAAATTAATATTCACTTGAATTATTATTGTTGTGCAAATTATGAATTATAAATGCTTCACTCTTATGTTATTTTGAGGATTGAAATGCACAAATAAAATAAAAAGGGGACTTGTTGAATTGCCCAAGACTTTGAGAACTAGAAAGTGAATACCCACTCCTTGAAGGCAGGGGCGGATCCAGGAATACAGGCCAGTGGAGGCTAAGCATAGATCAAATTTTTGATAAGTTCCCGCAAAAAAAAAATTTGTATTGAGTTAACCAAAACGAGAATATAGAGTAGTTTCTACTTTAACATATTTTTTAATTTAAAATTCTTCCTAAGATTTCTCAAAAAAATTCGAAAAGTTTCTAATACACAACTGACCGAAACATACGTCAAAAAATAAAACTTTAATACGTGGAGCTATAATTTTCTAGGATAAATTAAATAATCGAAATACAATTTCATATGACAACAATTATATTCACAATTAATCGCACCGATTTTTAATTTTCTGAAATATGTCCATAATAGTCAAGGGCGGAGCTAGACCAATATATTCTTTTTTTTAGGGGGGGGGGGGGGTGGAGAGGGGTTTATGTAGTAATGTATTAAATAAAATGTAATAAAAAATCAAATTCTCCTGATTATAACTAAAAAGGAAATAAAATCACAAAAAAAATTATGAAATAACAAAAATCAAAGAAATTTATTCATAAAGAAAAAGAAGTTAAAGGACAATTGTTGAGAAATAAAAAGAAATTAAAAGACCCCCGCCCTTGTTTGAGGGTGTTAAATGCAAAACACTCATTAAATATGAATAAAAACCAACCCATTTCTCTCGTTCTCTTCTTCTTCTACTTTTACACACACTAAAACACACACAAAATTCATCTCCTTAATTTGTTTATAACTTCTTCATTTCTTAATAGTCAAAATTGTTCTACTCGACGAGAGAAATACAATGGTGGTGGTAATTGAAGGAATATAAGGTGTTTTCCTGCGAAAATTGGAGGTGGAAGTGGCGGTTTTAAGTGAGTTTCTTTACACGACCCCTTTTCGGTCATGCCTTCGACAATCGAGCTTCACCACGGTGTTGTCGGCGAAGAGGAGAGCATATTAATGGTGGATGTTAACTTTTCTGGCAGCAGTCAACGGTGGTCAACTCCAATCACCGACGCGGTCAACGGTGCATAGTCTGGCAGCGACTTCATTTCGGCGTGGGTATTCGATATCCGGTCTTCATTTCTCAATTTGAGTTCATTTAGGTAGTTCCTTGAGCCTAAAGGTTATTGTGTATTATTTACGTTGTGGTTAATTTTTTACTTTAGAATTAAGTTTGAGCATGAGTTTTGAGTTCGTATAATGTTATGCATGTATCTCGATTAGCTTGATTTTAGTTATAGGGATAGTTTAGTAATAAAATTGGAAACTTGAAATAGTAAAAATATATGATTTGATAATGAATTTCGATATAGTTAATGAGGTTATATGACGAAATTAGATTGTTATAAATGTCGTCCTCATTTTAAGTCGATATTTGATATTCTTCTTATTGAATACCTTGCGCTTAGTCCCAATCGAGTTAGATTTCATTTGTCTTCTTTTGGTTTAAGTAGAAGGGCTTCATTTAGGAATTTAAATTTTGACGCGTTTAGTTTCTTTGGTTTGAGATTCTAATAGAATCGAATTACGTGACATGTGAAGGCGAAAAACAACCATATCTTTAATCCATAATAGGTGAGAGCAGTATCTTGTTTGTGATTATGTGATTAATTATTGTATGAACATGTTGCAATGTGTATCTTGAATGTTATAGTAATATATTTGGAATTGTGTGTTTGCGATGTTCGCTGTAATTGATCGCACTTGATTGTATGAAATAAAAAAATGACTTATATTTATTTTATCTTGATTAATTTAGTTAAGTACATGTTTATATTTGTTGGGCACTTCATTACATATGATCATGCTACTTGAATTTTATTAGAACTCATAACCGTATGTATTAATGACATGGGCCTATGATCATATGAAGCCCTTTTAATTATATGATTGTTTGTTTCGTTTAGATGAATACATGCTTGAGACTTATTAGCATGCTTACATGCTATATTATGTATCAAGTTATGCTTATTTGATTGGTAAGTGTTTGCCTTGATTAATTATATTACAAGAGGTTTGTAGATTATATCAATACACATGAGCATGCTTAGTTGAAATCACATAGAAGTTTATCTTTTGTGTAAGAATGACATGTTTAATGATTAGATGTTCACATTTAGATATTATGGTTTGATTATTGTTTGTCTATGAACTTTATCATGTTATTCTAGCAATGGTGATTTATTAATGTGATGTTATTGTTCTGTTTGATCTGTTATGTGCTGTTCTGCTTGCTCTGTTCATATCTATCTATTTAAGGCGCCCAATTTTCGGTGGATGGTGGATCCGTGGCAACTTTGATAGTAGATGGCTGTAAAGTTGTCTCCACCTTACCATTGACCTGACTCACTAACTAAATATGGAGGTATGCTTGGGGAGTGATCTCAAACTTCTGATTCTGGCAAAGACATGTCGATGCATCTGTCTGTGTAAGGTCGCTCCTTACTGGTGTGTTTGGTTATCTGTATGGAGGGTAAGAGAAGACGCCATCAAACACATATGCTATATGTATTATGGGTTTGCCTGTTATACTGTCTGCTTCTTTCTGAATATTGAAATTATTTTGGTTTCATCATATTTGTTGAGTAATTGGTTGGCATCGGAATCTGCCTAGCCCCATGTAGTTACGAGTTCTGTGTATTGAACTCTCTGATTATCTATTTCATTTCACGAATATTTTTTGACAACTGTTTGAGATAATTGATATGCATCACTTGTATATGTCTGATTCACGCATCACGTGCACATATGCATCGACATCACTAAGTTGATATATTGAACTTACACGTTCCGTGTTTTATTCTTTTCAGCTTCAGATTTTTGGAAACGATAGTTCAAGTTGCGGTTAGATCATCCCCGATGTGGTCCCACCATAGTATTTGTAGAGTAGTTGTACATTTGAATAAATCATTTTATGATTTTAAGATCTTCGTTAAATTATTGTTTCAAAACTTATATACAGTTGAAGTGATTTATAATATTTTGATTAAAAATAATCATTTTTGCAATTTTATATAAACTAGAAAAGTGTACGTGCGTTGCACGTAAATTAATTAATTTCCTTCTTTAGTTGCATCATATAATGATTTTTCATCATATTATTGTCTTAGAGACATACTACATAATTTTATGACTTATTATGATGTTACCATAAATCAAAATTGAGATCATAAATACATAAAACTAAAACTTGAAAATTAAAAATTAACTATAATTAACTATGCGTATACATATGTATTATTCTAAAACTATTGTTTGAACGAATGAACAACATCAATTCATTCCTATTTTTACCCTGATATATCCAACTAAACCATTTTTCACAGGTTATCGATTTCATTAGTTTTGCCTGTTATACCCGTCTTTTACGGTGTTCATCCATTTTCAATTTCATGTTAATTCATTTTTTAACCAATATAACTCATTTTTATTAATTTTCCTCAATTTTGTCGGATAAAGATATTTTATCGATAAAACCCGCTTTTACACTGAGTTTAACATATTTTCTTTTTGTTTATATGAACATGTTATTTCACCAATTTCAGCCATTTTTTTTATCTTGTTAATCAATTCACTCATTCTCCCTGCTTTAACACAATTTTAGTTGATTATACTTATTATTTCGCTAAATTTAACCTATTTTCACCATTGTTATCCTATTTCTTATCCATTTTTTGTGATTTATGTCATTTGTTAATCAATTCACCAATTCTCTCCGGTAGCCCATATTTAGTCGATTTTATCTCATGTGTTAATCAATTCACTCATTCTCTCCAGATTAACCCAATTTTAGTCAATTGTATTTAACTTATTTTCTCACATATTTCATCTTTTTTTTGCTAATTAACTCATCTGATTGTTCTCGTTATTTTATCTATTTGATCCAATTTTTTGTTATCCTGGGTTTAACCAATTTCATTAATTTTTACATTGTTTTTACCCTTTTTTTGTTGTTGTTGTCCCCGCTATAATAATTGCACCATTTTTTTTGTTGCTTTAACTTGTTTTTCTCTATCTAACCCATTTTTTCATTGATTTTTTCATTTTTTATAACCATTTCTATATTTTTATCTTTTCTTAAGCCAATTATAAGTTTTTTAGTTTAATCAATATAGCACTTTTGTTTTATTCATATAACATGAAAGTGATTTTTAAAGTTATTTAATAAGAGATAATTTCTTAAGAAATTTTTTATCCGCTTTTACACTAAGTTTATCATTTTTTTTTTCTATTTTAACACAATATTTCATCGATTTCACCAAAAAAATTTGGGTTATCTCATTTGTTAATCAATTCACACATTCTCTCCGTTTTAGCCAAATTTTAGACGGTTTTATCCACTTGGTAATCAATTTAAAGTTATTTAATAAGAGATAATTTCTTAAGAAATTTTTTATCCGCTTTTACACTAAGTTTATCATTTTTTTTTTCTATTTTAACACAATATTTCATCGATTTCACCAAAAAAATTTGGGTTATCTCATTTGTTAATCAATTCACACATTCTCTCCGTTTTAGCCAAATTTTAGACGGTTTTATCCACTTGGTAATCAATTCATCTATTATCAATTTTACCCATTTTATCCGATTTATCTCGTTGATTTATCAATTGTACCATTTTTTTGTTCAACTCATTTTTCATTAATTTTACCATATTTTCTTAATCAAAATTTACCCGTTTTCACCGGTTTTAACCATTTCTTTAACTCATTTTTACTTATTTTTGCTGATTTAATCTATTTTCTCACTTATTTCACGTTTTTTATTTGCCAATTTTTAACTCGATTTTTTTATTTTTGTTCTTTTATCGATTTGATCCTTTATTTTTGTTATCCCATGTTTAGCCAATATCATTCATTTTTTTCTCGGTCTTGCCTGATTTGTGTCGATTTTCAATATTATTTTATCAATTGCACCATATTTTTTGTCTTTAACTCTTTTTTCTTCTATCTAACTCACTATTCCATGAATTTAATTCCAACGTGATCCATACAAGAATTGATTATCTATTTAAAGATTGTTGATATATTAATCTTCAAAAGTATGATTAAATATAGTGTAGCTTAAATTTTGATTCTCCGCTTCTTAATTGATGATGAAATTTCTTGACAACAACTTAATTTTATCAGGTGGAAAAAATTCTTCTAATTGAAGTATATACATATTTTTTAATTAATAATCTTTAATTAGGAAGAAATCATTTGATTAAATAAGAAGAATCTTTTGAGCTCTAATAATTTATCCCTGGCGGTATATCTAGATATGTTGAACTGAAGTATAGTTTTTCCTTTTCTTTTGATGATAACTATTTGATAAGCAATGACTTATATTGTGTTTAGGTAGGAGTACACTTGTTCAAGCTTTTTCCTGTTTTGCCATTTATATTAAATATCATTGTAGAATTTAAGTATGGGTATATTAGTCTTCACAAAAAATTCAAGAAATTCTTTTTCATGAACTCGTACTTTTATATGTATAAATAATAATAATAAATAATAATAATAATAATAATAATAATAATATATATATATATATATATATATATATATATATATATAATATAATATATATAATATATATACGTATATATATATAGATTGATGGGTTTTTGTGAACGTTAATTTTGAGTTTTATAGAAATCTAAGTATTTCAAATCATTCTTCACATTCTTTTTAGATTAATTATTCTTGCCTGATTTATTTCAGTTAGACCTCGATTATTTTAATAAGCTATTGGTCTTATTCTATCTTAAGCCTTATTTTTAATCAAGTATGGTCATGATTCAAATAAATCACTTTATTTTTGAACTTTTGCCATTGAATTTGATTTTATAAATGTTCTCAAAAATTAGCATCTTAAAAAATTTCATATCGATTGAGTGCTAGCTGACGGCCCGTGGAGTCGGGTCTTTACATGTACAACAAGAGGAAATCAACATCCAAGAGATAAATGAATTCAGAATGACAACTTAAATGAACTTACTAAACTTGTAACACACTAGTTAGATGTGATCTTGGTAGCACAAATCCAGCTCTCCTCTCCTCAAATGAGTATTCAATATCCTCCTCAACTGACTTAACTGCCGAAGGAGCTGGTGTTAAAGCACCGTGCATGATGGCCGGCTGCTTTGGAGCCGGTGTTAAGGCCGTCTGCATTGGAATAGATATTGTTGAGGGTGTAGAGGGTACAACCATTGCCGTTGTTTGAGGTGTTCTATTCTCTTGTTCGGAAGTGCAAATCATCTTGGAAGGAGTAGTGAATGGCGTATTATTACTTGTAAGAAATGTCTTTTGCAACATCTCATGTTGTCTCTTGTTCAAGTCTTCCAAAATATTTGTGACATTAGACTTTGATGAATCTGTGGATGAGATGGGAGAGAATGGCTTTCGCATCATTGGCGACTCAAATTCACGAGCATTTTGTAAATTATGAGAATTTTGTTTAACAGGAAGACCAGCTAAGTCCAAACCTCTCCTCCCTGAAATCAAGAAATGAAAAGCTTTTCATTAGTTTTAAGCTTAAAGAGACAAGGTACAGCGAAATGCTAATTACATATAGGAAATGGTGGGGAAAAATTACCAGAAGAGAGAGCTACAAATCCATCATCTCGATGACGGTCCTGATTTATACGTTCACTTTTTTTGGCATTTCGTGTATTAGGTGTAGCTTTTGTAGTAGACGGCATACCCAGAGAAAGTCTTCTATTGCTGGCACCACCACAAGACATTCTAGGCCCTTTCTTCACATTCTGGTTCTTCATAGGGCTAGGGCTTGGCTTGGAACCATACAGAGTCTCCTGTTCTGTTAGTAACTGTCCTTGAAGTTTCTTCTGGTCCTGATGTTAAATTACACACACACACACACACACACACAAAATCAGAGAGAGAAAGAGAAAGAGGTCATAATTTAGATATGATGTTTAGCATGAATCTATATATATACCCTCTGCCTTTTGAGCTCGAGTTCTTTTTCTTGTCTTAAAACTGTATACCCTTCTAGCATGGAAAGAAGACGAACCTGGACATAGCAAGCAAGAACGTGAGGAACTTAGCTTAAGAAAAAAAATAGGGATGATTGGATTATTTTTCAAAGTGTTAATGGGGTAGCACTTACACCATCATAAGTAAATGCACTGCCGTTTTCATTTTCCCATGCTATGGTCTTTGCAGTCAATGTATCCACCATTGCTATTGCAGCACAATAAGATAATAAAGGCCAATCACTATCGTGTTTCAAACTGTTTTACCAATTAAGACTGCAGCCAAAAGAAGGCCTTCTAATAGAAGATTCAGTTCATACCTGGAAGCTTATTGACTAATGCACGAGCTTTTTCAGCACGTTTCAAAGTAAGATGAGCACCTCTCCCAGCATTATAGCGATTGTCGTCCTACAGAGAAAGGAAATTGATTTTAAGCAATTAAACATTTGCATGTGGAGATGTAATGTACATCAAGTTGTAGAAGTATCGAACCCTATTATACTCCTCAAGCCAGCTTTCCTCCTCACATGCAGTCATCCACTTCTCAACCTTTTCAAGAATTTCTTTCCTGCTGAGAGCCTCCTCCTTGACTCTTGATATTTGAAGCTCAATTTGTCCAAGCAAATAAGAAGCATCAACAGCTCCTTTTGTTAATCAAAAAAAGCAGAAGTGAGAAATAGGAAGTAATGGTAAAGGAGATAAATGATCATTATATTCCATATATGACTACTTACCAGATTCAAGTGCATCTATAGCAATGTCGATTGCACTATTTGATTCTGGAATCAAATGTGTCTTCCTACAAATATCTTCTAACTCAACCTTCTTTTTCAAAACAAGCTCCTTCATTTTGCTTACTTTCAACTCTTCCAATCTAGAAACTTCAGCCTTGACCTGGAAGATCAACAATTGATGTTGACTTTAGAACCAACTCTATAGTGTTAACATAACTCACAAAATCAAGCTAGGTGTAACACAAAACAGTTATCCGTCCTATAACTGCTCCCTTCAAGTAGACTCCTTTGACTTACATAATTGATAAAGTCAGCAGAAAGCATGTCGGGCTCTGTTATCTCTTCTTCGGAAGCAGCTATATTACAAGTAGCTTTCTGAAATGTCTGTTGATCTTCAATTGGCGTGTCCATCAAGTTCCAAAGCTCCAGTAGTGAAGTTGCAAGATCTTGTAACTAACAAACATTGAACAGTGAAAAGAAGAGTTAAAAGAGAGTAATTCTCAAGGGACAAAAAGCCTTATAAAGTGGCATACCTGCTGCATTCTCTGAATTTTAACCTCTCGCAGTCTTTGTATAGCAGTCCCCAATTTCTGTATGGTATCATTGCTAATCTGTTTTGGGCTTTCAGTTTCCCCTAAGCTTGGATGAATCTCACTGACAGTTTGCTTAAAATCCAAACCAAGCACCGAGCACAATGCGTACAAATAATTCAGGTGCTCCATAACCTGCTTCAAACGTTCACTCTGCAACCAAATAACATTAGTGAAATGTATCAGCCACTTTGAAAGAAAACCATTTGAAATCGATGATATTGTCAGAGGAAGAAAAAAAAAAAAACCTTTTCTTTTTGTAGCGCCTGAAGCTCTTTGTTCAATTCTTCAAACTTTCTCAAAGATAAATCGGTTTCATCCACCGCCATGTCCTTGAAAGCATATCCTTCTGACTTGTCGATTTCATTCTTAATCCTCCGTATATCCTCTAACACCTCGATAAATTGATTCTTCCGGTCAAATTTCCTCTTTCGCATCTCCTCAACCTGTGGGAGGATGGCTCTGAGTTCGGCCTTCAAGCTTCCAGTGTCTTGATCAGACTACACAAAGAAAGGCCATCAACTACGGTAAATAAATACCACACCCAAAATTTACATTCCTTGTACATTTATATTTTAGTTTTGCAGCTAATTTTTTTACCATACCACTTTTAATCATTAAAATCTTTTTCATGGGCTTTAACAAAACTCAGCAACAGAGGCTGGTAAGTTAGCGAGTTGGCACATTAATTGAAGGAAGGAGCATAAATGCACCATTTCAATAATTTCAGAATACAGATATCAATCAACCAGGACAATTCGATCTTCGATTCTGACCTGTCTAATATGTACTGGCCGCTCGCCCATAGCAGAGCAAATGGCAGCAAGCTCGGCCTCAGCATCAGCAATTGCCTGCCTTAGCTGAGCTCTGCTCTTGTTTGCATGATCTACTTTTCTTCTATAAACTTCTAAACATTCTTGTTCTAATTCCAACAACATTTTGTCTCTTTCAGCATTACATTCTCCAACCTCGTCCCAGATTATCTGATGGATTTATCAACCAAACATAATATTGATCATTACAGCATTACCCTCAGAACCCAAGAAACAAAAAATCCACTCAAGCAAAGGAAGGACATAAGAATATCAAAAGTAATGTAATGAAAAAAAAAGTAAACTTTATAATAAGAAAACCTGTAATTCATTTAGAAGAGATCCACATGTGGTTTCGAGATTCGAAAGCAGCTTGTGTTGACCTGACATCTTAAGGTGACAATACCTGCCCACAAAAGCCATTGTAATAAGATCATAAGCACAACTAATATGCTACTATATACTTTTCTTCGGAAATTTTTCACTTAAAACACAATTTCTATTTCAACTGTATGTCAGTTATCAACAAACATTTCCAAGCCTCCAAATTATATTCATTCTAACAAATAACAGCATAATTAAACCTCAGACGGAGTGGTATGACATAAAATTGAAGAAAAACACCTGCATTTTTCTATTCAAAGCAAGGAATTTGTTCGGTACACTAAGTAATGAAATAAAACGGCAAAACCCTAGATAGCTAAATCTAACTCACTAGTGCTCAATTAAAACCACGAGTTAACACAAAGTTATCAATTTCTATCTCAAATTTTACTGTCACCCGTTCAATTTTCCGATCTGCTCAATTTATTTCAATCAACAAACGATATTAAAAAAAAAAAACCTAAAAGTAAACCTGGGGCGTACCTGCAAATTAAAACTCAAAGCCAATTGAAAAATGTTGCTAAAATCACAAATCAGAAGAAGAGTGGTATAATATCTGAGCGCGCGGTTGATAAGAGAAGTGAAATGGATTCACAGATTTTCAGATATGGAGTAAAAGCTAGAGAGAAAAAGTTGAGAGCAGGAGCTTTTGAAAATCCGACCGTTGAGTTGGAGGTTTTAATAATAGTGTGAACTAAAAGAGTGATTTTGAAATTTTGAAAATAGCTATTCACACGGCCTGTTGCAAGGAATATGTTGGAGCATACGTTAAACAAATTAAAATCATAAATATTTCGGGTTTCTTTTCGGTAATAATATTTTTTTTTGTTTCCCAAGGGTTTAATCTCTTTCGAGGCGCATCGGGCACATAAAGTGGGAACCTCTCCCAACAGGGATTCAAACATGAGTCCGCTACTTTGTAGTGACTAGTCCCTTCCACTAGACCAATCACCTGTTGGTTTTCGGTAATAATACTAAATCTCCTAAAAAAAATTTAAGATTTAAATTTGAATTATTAGACTAAACAATTGAAACATTTAATCATTTATAGTAAACTGTATAAAAGAATTAGCAATATTATTCAATTGAGGTAAATTTTGGTGGACTCCATTATAAATTAGGTACATATTGAAAAAAATCAATTCTCTCTTTTAACGATTTCTCTAATTATAGCTCTGTCCTTGCAACATGTTTTATACTTTATATTATTGACCATCGTTGAATAAAATAGGAGCCAATTTCGCACTTTGTACCCCAAATTAGATCAATTTTAAATTTTGAACACTCAAAGAAATTACAAAAAAAAAATCCCTTCTAACCCTTGTTAGAGCATAAAAGTTTAAAGTGTCCATTTTTTTAAAATTAATCATTGCATCATAAATCACTTATCAATTACAAAAAATTTCAAATAATAGATAAATACTAGTAATAACGAGAATAAATACTACCATTAATGGGAGAAATACTCGCATTAATTAAAAACTGGTCATGGGGCCTTAATATGAAAATTTATTTTTTATAGTTTTTATAAGGGATAAATACAAGAAACTTTCCCGTGTTATGTAAAACATGCATGAAACTACCCGGTGAAATATTTATTGCATATAAATATATAATTTTCTTGTACTTTTAGAAATTTTGCACAAAATCCCTATTAAACTATTTATTACATGGAATTCCCCTATACTATAAAAATTCCATCCGCATAAATTTAGAGTCTTTTTTGTATGTAATAAATAGTTCACGTGATAATTTAGTCCATGTTTCGAATACCCCTTATTATAATTATATACAATAGAATTTTAAACAATGTAGTTATGAACCTTTAATATTAGTTTGAAATTAATTAAATTATTAAAAAAATTGTATTAGTACATTTCCATAGTATAGTTATGCAGTAATATTATATTTATGATATTAATACCCTCAATGTTTAGTGAAGTTAATTACAAAATAAATATTTTATTTTTCATTATTTTTAAAATTTATAACTTTATTACATATATTGTTCATTTATCAATTAGATTAAAAAAAACACTTTCCTGTTTTTACAATATTTTACAACATATCTACCAAAATTCAAGTCCAAAAAATATAACATGAGCAGCACTTTGAGATTATGGAGTTTGGCCATGTCTTCTAAATCTCTAATTTCATTCATCCCTGCACGTATTTACGCGTCTAAGTATTTGCACCTCAAATCACAAATCCATTACCTATATATACAACTCCATTGCACCATGTCCAAACAAGCAATCACATTTACAATTAAACCAAAAAACAAAAAAAGAGAGAAAAAAAAAAAAGAGTGTTTCTCCAGCCATGGCTCCTATGGATCCTTCTTACGAGCAAGAACGAAGCAAAACCCGTAAGAGGTTCACAATAATCGGCCTATCTTCGATCATTCTTGTCGCAGCTATAGTCGGAACTGTGGTTGGAGTTACTCAATCCAAAAACAACAAATCGAATAATAATGAAGACTCCAAAGTCTCATCCTCCATCAAAGCTGTTTGCGGCGCCACATTATATCCCGACTCGTGTTACAACACCCTCGCTCCAATGGTTAAATCAGGCAATCTCAAGCCACAAGATTTATACAAATTATCGGTCCAAGTCGCAATAGGCGAACTCTCCTACGCCTCCAAGAAATTCCTCGATGATGGTGTCAAAGAAATGAATATCACAGATAAAAGAACACTTGCAGCCATATCAAGTTGTCAAGAACTGTTCTCTCTTGCATTGGATCATCTCAACAGTTCACTCTCCATACCAAACAAGAAATTGCTCGACTCATTTGACGATTTACGAACATGGTTAAGTTCCGCAGGGACTTATCAGCAAACATGCATCGATGAGCTGGAATCCGCGTCAACCGGATTAAGTTCTACAAATTTCCAAAACTCGACTGAGTACACAAGCAACAGCCTTTCATTGATCACCAGAATGGAGGAGTCCCAAAATTTACTTGGTGCAATCGGAAGGCGACGTTTGATGAGTGTCAGTGAATCACCGGAATGGCTGTCGTTTCACGACAGGAAACTGCTTCAGACTCCGAGTTCGACAATAAAGGCGGATGCAGTAGTGGCGAAAGATGGAAGTGGAAAGTACACAACAATTTCAGATGCACTCAAAGCTGTTCCTGAGAAGAGTGACAAAAGATTTGTCATCTATGTGAAGAAGGGTGTTTACGTTGAGAACGTCAGAATCGAAAAGCCAATGTGGAATGTGATGATTATCGGTGACGGAAAGAACATGACCATCGTCTCGGGAAGCCTTAACAACGTAGATGGGACCCCCACATTCCAATCTGCAACATTCGGTAATTAGTACTTTATAATTAGTTCACTTATTTTCCACTTTCAAGAAGCTAACCAATCAATGACAACATATTTTCATCTTCTGTTGTTTAGCTGTTTTCGGGCAAGGATTCGTTGCCAGGGACATCGGATTTGTGAACACGGCAGGGCCAGCAAAGCACCAAGCCGTGGCCATGATGTCGACCGCTGATCTTTCTGTGTTTTACAGATGCACTTTTGACGCATACCAAGACACACTCTACGTGCACTCTAACCGTCAATTCTACCGTGAATGCGACATTTATGGGACGGTAGATTTCATTTTTGGAAACTCTGCGGTTGTTATTCAAAACTGTAACATTCTACCGAGGAAGCCAATGCAGGGCCAACAGAACACCATTACGGCCCAAGGCAAGTTCGATCCTAACCAGAACACTGGAATCTCGATCCAGAACTGTACCATTTGGCCTGCGGAAAATCTCACAGGAGTCAACAATTTCTTGGGTCGACCATGGAAGAACTACTCTACTACAATTTTGTTCCAAAATGTGATGGACAAGTTCATTGACCCAAAGGGGTGGTTACCGTGGGTCGGAACATCTGCGCCGAATACCATTTTTTATGCTGAGTTCAAGAACGTAGGCCCTGGCGCGGCGACCATAAATCGGGTTAAGTGGAGGGGATTGAAGTTGAACCTTGTTAATGCACAAGTTAGGAAATTTACAGTTGGACCCTTCATTCAGGGGGATAAATGGCTTCCAAAGGCAAATGTTACATACAAACTGGGACTTTGATTTTTGGAGATCTTTTCATATTGTTTTGATTTCGATGGTTTGTTCTTGTTTTTGAGTACTCCATTTTTTCTTTTTTACGAAATTTGTATTAATCATCACAAATTAAAGTGGTGTTTTCAAAAGCTTAAAAGAATCACTTTTTTGTTTTTTTTCCCCGCCAAAAGTGCTTATGGTGTGTCTGCAAAATCCAGTTATAATTTAGTTTCTCTGAAATAAAGAGCTAAAACTTTTAGTTTAACATTATAAAGTTATTAATTTGTTCGTGTTAAATGAAAATCACCCCTTGTAGTATCTCTAATTGTTAAGACACACTTTGTGTTAGTTTTATTGACGAAGACCCTTGTATATTTTATTTAAACAAGTGTTATTAAAATCGGACCGATCGACCAGTTTGACCATGGAGGTCTCTTGAGTCCAGACAATCAATAAAAATCAATGTCTTAGAAAATGAGAGTGAACCGTAAAAAATCGATCAAAAACCAGTCAACAACGAAGCGGTTTGACCGCAATTTGCATTTATTAATACAATATATTTCAAGGATGGTTGTGCACAAGTTGTAAAGAAAACCACGGAGAAGGACATAAAACGCGAAAGGAAGAAAAGATAAATAGAGGGTACCTTTGTCTAGAGAAGAAAAGGTAAAATTGCAGAAAATGTTTCAGACTAATTAGTGATTTGGAGTTTTCATCTCAAATTATAGTACTTTATCGAATTTTGTCCCATAATTTAATATTTTTTTTGGAATATCGTCCCACCGTTAATTATGCGACGGAAATTGCGCATGTACCCATTAAATTGCCACATGGTTGTTTACGTGGCATGCAGAGGAAAATTTTAGCATGAACATTTATAAAATATTATAGAATATGTTCCAAACTAATTACAAGATTGAACCGACATTAATTTCCATTAATTTAAAATTTTAATATTGGGACTAAATTCATGCAAAATAGTAAATTACGGGACGAAATTCGGCGAGTTGATATAGTTTGGAATGAAAAATCAAAATTAGTAATTAGTTTGAGACTATATTCAAAAAAATATTAAATTATGGAACGAAATTCGGTGAGGTGATATACTCCCTCCATTCCACAATACATGTCTTTTTAGATAGAAAAAAATTCCACAATACATGTCACTTTAGGAATTCAAGATATACTTAAATGCTATTTTGACATTTTTACCCTTCTTCATTAAAAATTGGAATAGAGAGATGGATTATGGAGAGTTACAAAATATTTAATTGTTTCTCAAGGGTAATTTTGTCCCACTACACTTTTATTTTCCTAAAATTTAGAGCATTAATTGATTCCTTAATCCTTGTGAAAAAACCTTAAACAACATATAATATGGAATTAAGGGAATAGTTCGAGATAAAAATCCAAATCATTAATTAATTTGGAATATTTTTGCAATTTTGCCAAAAAAATAAATAAATAAATAAATCAAACAAGACCTGTGAACAAAAAGACAAAAATTACCTTAATTAACTTTTTCATTAGATTCCCTATAAACACATTACACCTACTACGTAAGTAAGCACTCTATTATCATGGGGGAGTCATCTAATTTAAATGGCTAGCGATATTGCCAGAGCAGCAATTGTTGCTGCCAGAGCAAAACTAAAATATTTCCGAATATACCCTTATCATTAAATACTAATTAATGGTTATATTAATTTTATACGGCACTGCATTAGTTAAGTGGTTCTATAATTAAATATTTTTAAGCATAGCAATAACATCATCTCCTTCTTCTTTCTCTTTTCTTATGCTGAATCGCTTTAAGTTTCAGCACACTAATGTTAAGGTCCACTCTCCACCATTATTAGCACTTCTATCACCAAACAAACTGCAAAACAAAACTATAACTCTCCTTTTTTAATTTCACTTTGTTAGCTTTCTTGCTTCTCTTTGTTTACGAGTAACAAGTGCGTAGAAATTAGAAACCCAAATTCTCAGCACCCTTGATGGAATAAGTGTCGAAGAAAAAAATAGTTATTAATTTAAATTAAAAAAAAAAATGAATTTCAGATTCATGATTTAAAAAATCACAGATCGAAAATAGAAGAATACAATTAGATTTCCCAACAAATTGTGGAAAATAAAAACTTTCGGACGGTAAAGATTTACACAATTGAACTATTTATACTTGTAATATTTGTCTAAAAAGTCACTTAGTTATAATTTCTTGATTAAAGGAGGTATGAACTCCAGTAAAATTTAAGGTTCTGTTGCTATTTATCCAGCTGAAGTTATCTCGTTATGTTTTTTAGAAAATAAAAAAGAGATTATATGATATGAGCAATAAGAAGAAAGAGAAAGAGAAAGAAAAAGAAAAGATCAGGGGAAGAGATTATAATGAAGAGAGAGAACACGGTCAAAGACACTTAAAATAGTTAGGGGTATAATAGGTAGTTTATAAATATTGCTTTGGCAGCAACAATTGTTGCTCTGGCAATATCGCTAGCCAATTTAAATGGGTTTTTTTTTAAAGTTAACTCCTTGTGATATATTTAATGGACAATTTAATTCCCAGTAAAATAAAAATAAACAACTTAACTCCCTATAAAATAAAATAATGAGCAATTACCTCATTGTGATATGAAAATGGACAATTTACTTCCCTGTGAAATGAAATAATGAGCAATTTAACTCCATATGATATGAATTAATAAGCAATTTAGAGGGAGGCAATGTGCTTCTTTTATAAAAACACAGGGAGGTATTTTGCCTTTTTTATTATCACAGTGAGTTAAATTGCCTATTTAAAATATCACAGGGAGTCATTTTGCCCATTTTTTTTAATCACAAGGAGTTAAATTGCCTATTTAAAATAACACATGGAGTTAATTTACTATTCACTCAATTTAAAGGTGTTGCATTTTACCCATTAGATTTGAAGCTATCTTCATGACATAACTAGCCATCAATGAATGAACAAATTAAATGGGAATCTTGCTTTTTTGGTACCATAGGATAGGCTGACTTGCACTTTTGGTACCATTGGATACGAAAATGTAAATTTGGTACCATAAGATATGTTTTCATTGCAATTTTGGTACCAAACCCAATTTTTCTATAAAGCTAATGGCAATTTACCCCCTACGAAATGCATAATGTTCAATTTATCCCTCTATAATTTGAAAAAAATTAAATTTACCCCCTGTAAAATTTTAATGAAGCAATTTACCCCCTTCAGCCGGAGATTGTAACTCACTTGTCGAAATTGAGAATATGCATGCAAACTATTTTATTTAACATAGGGGGATAAATTGCCACATTTATCATAACACAATGGGTAAAAAGTCACATTATCATAATAAAAGTGGATTAAGTGCCGCTTATAAAAATATCAGGGAGGCGATGTGAAATTTTTACAAAATTTCAAGGGGTAAAATGCTCTTTCTTATACCACGAGGGGTTAAATTGAACATTATGCATTTAGTAGGGGGTAAATTGCCATTAACTTTGTAGGAAAATTGGGTTTGGTACCAAATTGCAATGAAAACCTATCCTATGGTACTAAATTTGCATTTTCATATCCAATGGTACCAAAAGTGCAAGTCAGCCTATCCTATGGTACCAAAAAAACAATTTTCCCCAAATTAAATACATGAAAACACTTTAATGTGTTATATTAAGTTGAGTTGAACATTTTATAATCAGATTACATTTTAATTTTATGGTCATTTTAACTAGTTACAAAGTTGTGATCGCATTCTAAAGATTAATACTTTTGAATAAAACCTGCCCATAAGATACAACATATTTATGTTTTATGGAGGAGCAACAAAGCTTGCTAGATAGTTTCAAGTTCTTACAATTGGAAGTGATGCCTAGGGCCACCGATCCTAAGATTGAAAAAACATTTTCAATGGAGGCTGCTTTGCGAATTAATGTTACGGAAAAATAATTATGAAGATTGAAGAAAACAAAGCTGGTGACATTAATGGAATAATGGGGGAAGAAGCCATTGCTGACTGCAATTGGCCGCCTGGAGAAGAAGATGATGTTACCCAACGGGTGAAGGTTAACGTCAGCAGCGCGTATGAGCTTAACCACCACCTCTGAATCCACTTCCTATTCAATCTTTGGTACGCGTCTATCCCATGCTAATTCAAGGGCCAGTCGCGCGTTTGCAAGAATAATCTCCTACCTGGAAGCTTTAACATTTTGAAATATAAATTTGTTTTGAGCTTTCCTAATCCTCCACAAAATAGCAACAAACATGAGGGGCCAGGGGGTATCAGGGGAAATGATGTTCTGGAAAAACTCCTTCGTAATGTTATCCTTAATCCATGAGCCCGAGCTGAGATGCCTGAATTTTAGGAACTGCATGGGGATTATAACAAACTCTCAAACCGTTCTCGCCTCCACACAGTCACGTAGGGTGCGGAGTATAGTTTCAGGGTGGTTGTTACACCGAGGACATAAGTTTGAATCCGCAAGCTGCCTTTCAAATCTCAAGACATTTGTTGTAATACTGTTGTGGAGGCAAATCCAAATGAAAAGTCTGATCCGTTCGCTGCATTTAAACCTCCATAACCATCTCCAATTCTGCTCCATTCCCCTGATTCTCGGGCCATCTATGTTGTTCAACGCGAAATAGGCTGATGTGCAAGAGAGATGGATCTACCATTTCCATTTCTCCATCTAACACAAGAGCCAACTGATTTCAAGCTGTGAACCACGCCTTTCCAATTGGGGGAATCCATCAGCCTTAATATATTGATGTCTTTCACATTGGAAAATTGCAAATGCAAACCAACAAATAGGAAAAAGAAAAGTCTAAACAAAATCTAATGAGGTAAAAGTAAATCCAAATTAACAAATTGCAAGCTCTAATAGTAAAAATTGGGGATAAATATAAAAAAGCAAATTGCAAACCTTAATTGCATAAAAACTGAAACACAAGATAGGCATGATGCATGTTCAAGCTTAATCTTCACTCTTCATGGATAATTTTTCTTTGGGTTAGGACTTGATAGTTTTCCTTTAACATGTAATTTGTTGGGCTTGCTTAAGTGTTACTTTCAGAATTTGTATGTGAATTGTACTTTTGAAATTTTGTTGCTAAGCTATCCATGGTCCTAGCAAACACATGAAAACTAAGGGTCACAAATTTGAAGTTCGCTTAGGCCACCAAAAACTCAAGGTCGACCCTGCACTTGAGTGTAATTGTTTCAACTCTTTTCCATTGGCTAATAAAATATTTAAGACTTTGTTCATTTTTCAAAGATTCTTCGAGTATACGAGGAGTTGTGGGATTCCCTCAAATCAATTGGTACAAATACAAATGAATGAAAGAAGAAATATTATGAGAAAAAATAAGGTATACAAAACAAGAAAACGTCAAGCAATCGATCAAATATGATCCAAAAACTTCAAATCAAAGGCCGGATTTGTAGGTAACTTTTGTGTTTGGAAGCCATTTATCCCCCTCAATGAAGGGACCAACTGTAAATTTCTTAACTTGGGCATCAACAAGGTTCAACTTCAATCCCTTCCATGTAACCCGATTCTTGGTCACCGCACCCGGACCCATGTTCTTGAACTCTGCGTAAAATATAGTATCCGGTGCCGAATTTCCGACCCATGGTAACCACCCTTTGGGGTCAATAAACTTGTCCATCACAGTCTGAAAGAAAACTGTAGTAGAATAGTTCTTCCATGGTCGACCCAGGAAATTGTTCACTCCTACGAGATTTCCCACAGGCCTAATGGTACAGTTTTGGATCGAGATTCCAGTATTCTGGTTAGGATCGAACCTGCCTTGGGCCGTAATGGTGTTCTGTTGGCCATGCATTGGCTTCTTCGGTAAAATGTTACAGTTTTGAATTACAACTGCAGAGTTTCCAAAAATGAAGTCTACTGTCCCATAAATGTCGCACTCGCGGTAGAACTGACGGTTAGAGTGAACGTAGAGTGTGTCTTGGTATGCGTCAAAGGTACATCTATAGAACATGGAATGATCAGCGGTTGACATCATGGCCACGGCCTGGTGCTTTGCTGGCCCTGCCGTGTTCTTGAATTGCACGTCTCTTGCGATAAATCCTTTGCCAAAAACAGCTAAACAGAAGTTGAAAGTATATTCTTATTAATCAGTTAGATTCTTGAGATCAGAAATTAAGTACTAAATAGATTTATTAAACTTTTATTTACCGAATGTTGCAGACTGGAAAGTGGGAGTTCCATCGACATTGTTAAGGCTGAATGAAATGATGGTGTTGGCCTTCCCGTCACCGATAATCATCACGTTCCACATTGTCTTTTCGATTCTGACGTTCTCAACATAAACACCCTTTTTCACATAGATCACAAATCTTTTGTCACTTTTTTTAGGAACAGCTTTGAGTGCAGCTGAAATTGTTCTGTACTTTCCACTTCCATCTTTAGCTACTACTGCATCAGCCTTTATTCTCGAGCTCGGGATTTGAAGAAGTTTCCTGTCGTTAAACGACATCCATTCGGGTGATTCACTGAAGCCCATCAAACGTCGCCTATTGATTGAGTTCATTCTATCACTGGACTCCGCTGAAGCTGAAATTTGCTTATCTATCATGTCAACCATTGCAAGGCTGTTGCTTGTGTACTCTTTCGAGTTTTGGAAATTTGTACTAGCTAAAGAACTTAATCTGGGTGATGCGGATTCCAAGTCATCAATGCATGTTTGCTGATAAGTCCCTGCGGAACTTAACCATGTTTGTAAGTCGTGAAATGATTCGAGCAATTTCCTGTTTGGTACGGAGAGTGAACTGTTGAGGTGATCCAATGCAAGAGAGAACAGTTCTTGGCAACTTGATATGGCTGCAAGTGTTCTTTTGTCAGTGATGTTCATTTCTTTGACACCGTCATCGAGGAATTTCTTGGAGGCGTAGGAGACTTCGCCTATTGCGACTTGGAGCGATAATCTGTATAAATCTTGTGGCTTGAGATTGCCTGATTTAACCATTGGAGCGAGGCTGTTGTAACACGAGTCGGGATACAAGGTGGCGCCGCAAACAGCTTTGATAGAAGATGAGACTTTGGAGTCTTCCTTATTATTCGATTTGTTGTTTCTGGATTGAGTTACTCCAACCACGGTTCCGACTATAGCAGCGACAAGAATGATCGACGATAGGCCGATGATTATGAACCTCTTGCGGGTTTTGCTGCGTTCTTGCTCGTATGAAGGATCCATAGGAGCCAATTAATATTGTTGGAGAAACTCTATTTTTCTTTTTTTTCTAACTTTTGATTTTGGAAATGTGATTGCTTGATTGTAAGTGTTGAATCTGAGGTGTATATATAGCAAATATATACGTGCAGGCAAGAATGAAGTTTAAGGACATAGCCAAACTCAAAGTGCTGCTCATGTTATATTATGAACTTGATCATATATATGATTTAATTAACCAAATTGGGAAAAGTCAATGCAGGGCCAACAGAACACCATTACGGCCCAAGGCAGGTTTGATCCTAACCAGAATACTGGTATCTCGATCCAAAACTGTACCATTAGGCCTGCGGAAAATCTCACAGGAGTCGACAATTTCTTGGGTCGACCATGGAAGAACTACTCTAGTACAGTTTTGTTTCAAAATGTGATGGACAAGTTCATTGACCCGAAGGGGTGGTTACCGTGAGTCGGAACATCAAAGCCGAATACCATTTATTATGTTGAGTTCAATAACGTCGGCCCTTTGCAAAAAGTTTAAAACAATCTGTGTATATAAAGTACTATAGCATTCTTTATATTTTTAAGTTGGAAAATGATTATTCTCACATAATAATCTATATCTATATCTATACTAACTCTAAAAGTGTGAATAATTTAAGTTTTTTTCTTTTTTTTGAGAAGACAAAAATGCCCTTATTCAAGTTGTAAAGTATATTAATAAAATAGCGTTAGACATGCGTTTTCCTTAAATTTGCTCTCATAAAAAATTTGGTAGGAAAATATTTTAAGAAAATTTGTAACTTTTTTTCCTCATAACCAAGCACCATGAATATGGAATATTCAAATTAGAGATGAAGTCTTATTATAGTTATTTCCTACATTAACTCAAATAATTATGAATTTAACTCTCACATCACTTTTACAATTTTATTATTGTTCTCCTATGACACAGAAAAAATAAAAAAAATACTATTATTTTGAATAGTTGCTAAAATATATATTTAAAATTATTACAATGTATTATCAATATGTTGTTATGTAAAAAAAATTATTTGTTTATTTAAAGATTAAGTAAAATATGTCACTCCTTAAAAAATTCAAAATTCTCTTAAATATCATAAAATCTGTTAAAGTAGAATCGCATCTTACCTATGAATGAACAAAAATGCTTATGACTTAGTGAACTAAGTAATCTTTATTTGACAAAAGAAACATTACCTCAAATTTTCATGGAAATCTTTTCGAGAAAAATGTGTGAATGAAGTGAAAAAAAGGATGAAAATCAATGAAAATTGGTGAAACCGATCAAATAAATTTTATGTAATTGATGAAAACATGTGAAATCAATCTGGAATTTATGAACACCGGTGAAGTATGTGAAAATATGGGTGAATTGGTAATAAAAAATGCCAGTAAAATCAATAAATACAAGTGAAATCGATGAAAATTCGGGTGACATTTGTGAAAATATGTGAAATAAATTGGTGAAATCAATGAAAAACGGGTGAAATATATGAAGAATTTGTTAAATCATTGAAAAAAGATTAAAGTATGTGAAATAATATGAAATTAATGAAAATTCAAGTGAAATTGATGGGAAAAAAACATGTGAAATCAGTGAGTTATAAGTTAAACTGGTAAAAATAAGTAAATTAAGAAAAAGACAAAAAAGTTTAACTAGAAAAACAGTGTGAACTAAACCTGTAGAGAAAAATTATTTTTTTGTTTGAATAAGAGAAAACAAAAGAAATCGATGAAAAATAGGAAAATATGAACACTAGGTTATATCTATCTATACTAACTCTAAAAGTGTGAATAATTTAAGTTTTTTCTTTTTATGTGAAGACAAAAATTGCCTTATTCAAGTTGTAAAGTATATTAATAAAATATAGTTAGACATGAATTTTCCTTAAATTTTCTCATAAAAAAATTTGGTAGGAAAATATTTTAAGAAATATTGTAACATTTTTCCCTCCTAACCAAGCACCATGAATATGGAATATTCAAATTAGACATGAAGTCTTATTATAGTTATTTCCTACATTAATTCCAATAATCAAGAAATTAACTCTTACATCACTTTTACAATTTCATTATTATTCTCCTATAACACATAAAAAATAAAAAAACTATTATTTTGAATAGTTGCTAAAATATATATAAAATTATTATAATGTATTATCAATATGTTGTTATGTAAAAAATATTATTTGTTTCATTTAAAGATTAAGTAAAATATGTCACTCCTTAAAAAATTCAAATTCTCTTAAATATCATAAAATCTGTTAAAGTAGAATCACATCTTACCTATGAATGAACAAAAATGCTTATGACTTAGTGAACTAAGTAATATTTATTTGACAAGAGAAACATTACCTCAAATTTTCATGGAAATTTTTTCGAGAAAACTGTGTGAATGAACTTAAAAAAAGGATGGAAAATCAATGGAAATTGGTGAAACCGATTAAATAAAATTTATGTAATTGATGAAAACATGTGAAATCAATCTGGATGAAATTTATGAACACTGGTGAAGTATGTGAAAATATGGGTGAAATTGGTAGTAAAAAATACCAATAAAATCGATAAATACAAGTGAAATCGATGAAAATTCGGGTGAAATTTGTCAAAACATGGGAAATAAATTGGTGAAATCAATGAAAAACGGGTGAAATATATGAAGAATTTGTTCAATCATTGAAAAAAGATTAAAATATGTGAAATAATGTGAAATTAATGAAAATTCAAGTGACATTGATGGGGAAAAATACATTTCAAATCAGTGAATTATAAGTTAAACTGATAAAAATAAGTAAATTAAGAAAAAGAAAAAAAAAGTTTGACTAGAAAAACGGTGTGACTAAACGAGTAGAAAAAAATTGTTTTTTTTTGTTTGATTAGGAGAAAACAAAAGAAATCAATGAAAAATAGAAAAAATCATGGACAATAGGTTATAATTGATTAAGAACGAGAAAATCAGTAAAAATCAATGAAAATTGATTAAACTAATTAATATAATAAGTGAAATGGCTTAGATCGGTAAAGAAATGCCTTCCAAATGTTATGGTAAGTGAAATAATTTGAGATATACTTAAAAGTAATTGAAGATGTATAATTATTTGAGTTGAAAATTCGGTAAATACATGTGAAATCGATGAAAATTCAAGTAAATTCGCGAAAAAAATTGATGACATCGGTGATACGATGAAATTACAAAAAAATGATCAAATATGTGAAAAACATGTAAAATCGGTGAAAAAGGCTAAAGTCGGTGAAAACATGTGAAAAATGGTTAAACTGGTAAAAATGAGTGAAATCAATAAAACAAAAAAATTTCAACCAACAAAAACAAATTCAAACCATTAGAAAAATGGTTTAAACCTGAAAAAACTAAAGAAATTGATGGAAAATACCCTTGATGAAGTTAATAAATTGAATATCAGTCATTAATATGTGCTATTTTATGACATAATGAAATTAATTTTACTTTAATTTACAACTGAAATTAAATAAACACGTACTACGTACGTGCACTTTAAACCGGTGAAAAAAATGCATATGAAATCGTAAATACATTTGAAATCGATAAAAAAAAAACATGTAAATTTGTGAAATATGGATGAAAACGGGTAAAATCGGTTAAAATAAAGATAAATTTGGGGACAATATGTGAAATCGATGAAAATTAATTCGAATGGAATTTCTAAGAAAAATGATAGAACCAGTGAAATCCAGTAAAATTGGGTAAAGTCGGTGAAAAAAGGGTAAAATCGGTCAAAAAACGTAAAGTTGGTAAGAACATGTTTAATCAATGAAAAATTTAGGTGAATAATATGTGAAATTAGTGAAAAAAAAACATGAAAAATAGGTAACAACGGGTTAAAATGGTAAAAATGAGTGAAATCAGTTAAAAAAAGAGTTTACCTGGTAAAATCGTTAGAAAATGGTTTAAAATGAAAAAAATAAAAGAAATCGACCAAAAATGAGAAAACATTGAAAAAAATTATAATCGATAAGAAAAAAGGGATAAATCGCTAAAAAAAATAAACCGATAAAAAAAATAAACATTGAGAACATATGAATCGATGAAAGTTTGGGTGAAATATGTTAAGAAATGGGTAAAATCAATTAAAAAAGCTTGAAAGTCGGCGAAAACATGTTTAATTAATGAAAACTTTGGTGAATAACATGTGAAATCAGTGAAAAAGTGAAAACGAGTTAAACGAGTTAAACTTTAACCGACAAAAACAAGATGAAATTGGAAGATAAAACAGTGAAATAATGTTATAATCGAAAATCTCTAAATAAAACAGTGAACTCATATGAATAGATGAAACTTCAGGTGAAATTGGTAAACAATGGTGAAACCAGTAAGAAAAAATGCTCGTGAAATCGATGAAAGTTCGGGTGAAATTTATGAAGAAACGGATAAAACTTGTGTCATCGATGAATAACTGATAAACTTGACATGAAAATTACTATGATAGAATGAACTAAATAATGTTCTTATGATCTTATTTTAGAACAAATTTTATAAGATGTAATATATAAATCAGTCATCATTTTATATTTTATTACACCTATTCAATGCCATCATTTTTTTTTATAAACTAAAAATAATTAATAAAAATAAATTTCATAAAAAATAAATTGATCAGCCATAAATATATGATATATTATGACATAAAAATGGCTAATTTTATTCTAACTTACGAAAAATACCCATATAATTAAAACTAGACACGTACAACGTACATGCACTTTTCTAGTTATTTATAAAATATTATAAAATACTTTATATTATAAAAACTATAAAAAATTATTCTCAGAGAATAATTAGTTATAATTAACTCTAATTATAAATCTCAGTATAGTTTATTCTCACAGAACAAACAAAATCAGAATTTAATGACAATGCACTTACTGAAATAATTCTGAAATGGAAAATCCGACTGAGGCTTACTAATGCAATGTCCTTAAGACAGTATTTCTGGGCTGTCAAAGTGCAACAATTCGTCCCAGTAGTCTCCCAAGATACAACAGTCGGATACTTGTTTTTTTGCACAAAGAACAAGTGCACATCGAACTTTTAACAAATAGAATATTTAACAAATATTAAGAGAAGAAAGATAGGATTCTACTTTTGATTGCCGGAGTTTAGAGAGAATTGGTTAGATTCTCCCTCAATTTATAGATGATGAAAGGGTGTTGCTGGAGTCTAGAGTGACATGACTTTTCGGATTAAACTATTAATATTGATTCGGTCCGAACAGAACTGGCGCAACAATTCAAAAAATGGCGCGCGAATTTTAAGAGACGGGTCAGCTAAGCGGATCTTGTTCGGGTCAACCGAATCTGCTACGCAGATCTAAATTAATTTATTGGGCTTTAAGTATTGGGCCTAAAAATTAAGTAAACTTTGTACAAAAAGATAATATATTGTTGAAGCCCAATCCCAATCTCAACTCAATCTCAATCCAAATTTGAGCCGGGACCGTGCCGTGCCGTGCCGACCAGACGGCGGCGAGCACGAGTGTGGTGAAACCATGGTCATGCACTTCTTCTCCCCTCATAAAACTTGGTACCCCCAGATGGCCCAACCCTAATCCAAATTTTTGCATTATAAATGACAAAAACTCTTCAAATTTCCTCCATGTGAAATGAAAATATTTTTCTCTACTATTTTCATTCATTTCTATTTTATGGGCTTAACACCAATTGGGCTTAATCCAATTGAGTTAATGACTATAAAAACCAACATGTCTGGCTGGGCGACCATAAATCGGGTTAAGTGGAGGGTATTGAAGTTGAACTTTGTTGATGCACAAGTTAGGAAATTTACAGTTGGGCCATTCATTCAGAGGGATAAATGGCTTCCAAAGGCAAATGTTACATACAAATTGGGACTTTGATTTGATGTTTTTGGAGATCTTTTCATTTTGTTCTAATTTCTATAGCTTGTTCTTGTTTTTATGTACTCCATTTTTTCTTTCTTACGAATTTTGCATTAATCATTTGTATTTGTGTCAATTGAGTTGAAAACCAAAGAGATATCAACTTGTCGTTACAAACGGAGGTGTTGTTTTCAAGAGCTTAACATAATCACTTTTCGGTCCCCCCAAAAAAAAATGTGCTTATGCTATATTTGCAAAATTCCAGTTATAATTTAGCTTCTCTGAAATAAAAAGCTAAAAATGCGGGAACTTATGAGCAGGGAGGCTACTTCAAGTTTTTTATAACCTTTTCTTCTCTTAATTTGCACACATTATTTACTTATAGCAGTTTTTTTTCTCTTAAAATGCATACACTATCTAGTTTCTATTCTCAAATTCAAGTACTGATTTTCAGAAATGTCTGGTCCAAGTAAAAGCACAAGCATTTGCGAACACCACTTAAACACCTAAAAAGAAAAAAATGGACTTTTACTTGTATTAAGCGATTAAAATATATACTTTTAATTTGACTTTACGAAAATAATTCTATAGAGTTTTTATGTGTAGCTTGACATTTAGTTTAACTTTATGCAGTTATTCATTTGTTCGTGTTAAATGAAAATCACTGTAGAAGAGTAAAATTTATTGCCTAATTAAATATTGCCAGATTTACGAGATATTGAAGATTAAATCAAATCTCTACATTGAAGGCAAGTTTGTGTAGGAAATTTACAAGCAAGGAAAGATTGCCTATAAATTTTCTATACAATGCAATATGTGCATGAAATATCTTTTATATGACAAGAATATATCAAATCAACTATTTTTCTTGTCACACAAGATATTAAGAGCCAATCAAATCGCGCCACGTCATATGGAGAATATTACAATATTTCTCAAAACCCACCTATAAATAGGGGTCATCTTCAAGAAGAAAATCACAACTCAAAAACACAATTCAAAAAGCAAAAAAAAAGTGCAAAGGAGAAAAGAAGCAAACTCTCTCAAGGCGTTCTTCCAAAATATCAAGGCGTTCTTCCAAAATATCAAGGCGTTCTTCAAATCAAGGTGTTCTTTCCAATATTCAAAGGCGTTCTTCAAGAAGTGAAGAAAAATCCAACGTTTAATCTAAGATTAATATACTTAACTCTTAGATTAACGTTATTGGAAATTCACAAAATTCAAATAAAGATCAAATTCCCCAAAAATCCAGAATATCCAAGACGAAGTTCGAGACGTTCGTCAAGGAGATTCAATATTTCACGTTTGATCCAACATTAAGCACAATTGCTTTGGATTAACGTTATTCATCAAGGAGATTCAATATTTCACGTTTGATCCAACATTAAGCACAATTGCTTTGGATTAACGTTATTCAAGTGCCAAATTTATTTTGGAGAAGATCAAATTAATCCTTTTCAAGATTATCGCTTAGATGATTAGAATCAGAGGAATCATAGAGATTGTAACCACTACTTTAAATCAATAAAATTTTATTTGTACAATTTTTTCTCGTTTAATATATATTTTTAAACTTGAAATTTTATTTGTTACAAATTTTTGGCACGCCCAGTGGGACAATCTCTACCTCTCATCTCTTTTCTTCATTAAGTGGCGCCAATTATGACGACAAACAATCCAACCATGGAGGAACAACTTTTGATGTTAACAAAGGCGATGGAGGAGCTCACAATGCAATTCCAACAGCGAGATGCTAAGCTCGATGAGCTGTTGATCAATTGGGCCAATGTTGAGGCTGTCAACGCAAATGAGAAAGAACTTAAGGAGCTTGAAGAATGCGATAAATCCGCAAATCAACTATTGAGCAGAGGAGGTCATGCTGAGGCGACGCACCTGATGGAAAAGTTGTCCAAGGAGCTCGATGATGGCGAAGCACCCATAAAGCGACAATCAAATGCAAAGGACAAGTCATCTACCAAAGGAGGTCATCCCGAGGCGAACCACTTGATGGAAAAGTTGCCCAATGAGTTTGACGATGGCGAGATGTCCATAAAGCAACAATCAAATGCAAAAGAAAAATCTTTATCTAAAAAGATTCAAATCTCATTTGATGGTATGATCCAAGCTAGCCAACTGAAGGAGTTCATTTTGGAGGCCATCAAAAGCAAGTTGAACGAGAGTTCGAAGTCTTCCATCGCATACACCAAGCCCTACACTCAAAGAATTGACAACTTAAACATGCCAATTGGATATCAACCTCCGAAGTTCCAACAATTTGATGGCAAAGGCAATCCAAAGCAACATGTGGCACATTTTGTCGAGACGTGCAATGATGCTGGGACATATGGAGATCAACTTGTCAAGCAATTCGTATGTTCATTGAAGGACAATGCATTTGACTGGTATACTGACTTGGGGGCAAATTCCATTGATGGTTGGGACCAACTAGAACAAGAGTTTCTCAATCGCTTTTATAGCACTCGAAGAACTGTGCGAATGGTCGAACTCATTAACACTCGCCAATGGAAGGAGGAGTCTGCCATCGACTATATAAACCGCTGGAGAAATTTAAGTCTCAATTGCAAAGATCGACTGTCTGAAGCTTCATCCATTGAGATTTGTATCCAAGGAATGCAATGGGGTCTTCGATACATTCTACAAGGAATAAAGCCAAAAACTTTTGAAGAGTTAGCCACTCGGGCCTATAATATGGAATTGAGCATGTTTAGAAGTCAAACTGATGAGCCGTATGTGCATTCTCCTAACAAAGTTCAAGACGAATCCACTGCCAAAGAAGGGGGCAAATCTTTTGATGAGTCTCCAAATGAAGAATCCATCTGAAAATATAGCAACGCTCCTAGATACGAGCTAAAACTATCTGGGATCTTTTAAAATTAGATCTCTTCAAAGCTCCTAGATACGAGCTAAAACTATCTAGGAATCTTTTAAAGTTAGGTTTCTTCAAAACTCCTTGATACGAGTTAAAACTGTCTAAAAAATCTTCAAGTTGAAAACTCCTTGATACGAGTTAAAACTGTCTACAAATCTTCAAGTTGAAATCTCCTTAACATGAGTATAAACTGTTTACAAATCAAATTAATTACTCCTTAACATGAGGATAAACTATTTACAAATAAAATCTATCACTCCTTAACACGAGGATAAACTGTTTACACAAATCAAATTCATCACTCCTTAATATGAGTATAAACTGTTTTAAATCTCAAGTCAAAAGCCTCCAGTAGACGAGATGAAAAAAGTCTACAAAACTCAAATCAAGTTCTCCCAGACAAGAGAAGAAAATGTCTGCAAATTTCAAATCAAAGCCTCCAGTAGACGAGACAAAAAAAAAAAAAAAGTCTACAAAACCCAAATCAAGTTCTCCTAGACATGAGAATAAAATGTCTACAAAGTTCAAATGACAGCCTTAAGTAGGCGAGACAAAGATGTCTACAAATTTTAAATCAACTTCTCCTGGACACGAGTCAAAAGGGTCTATCAAATCTCAAATTCAAAATGCTCCTTGACACACGAGCCTAAAATGTATGTTACTCTTCGTTCATATGAGTATAAATGTGAACATCCATCAAATCAAATTTGATGTTTTGAACTACGTTATGACTTGATTCCTTTTTTGGGATACGTAGGCAGCTTGAAACAATTTTGAGCCCAGTCAAATTTCTTATAAAGAAAAATAATGTTGGCTTCAAATTTGACGAATGCGTGAAGAAAAGTCGAGACTTATTTACTTAAAGCAAATGCATTTCGTAAACAAGTCTCGAGGGGGCATTTGTAGAAGAGTAAAATTTATTGCCTAATTAAATATTGCCAGATTTACGAGATATTGAAGATTAAATCAAATCTCTACATTGAAGGCAAGTTTGTGTAGGAAATTTACAAGCAAGGAAAGATTGCCTATAAATTTTCTATACAATGCAATATGTGCATGAAATATCTTTTATATGACAAGAATATATCAAATCAACTATTTTTCTTGTCACACAAGATATTAAGAGCCAATCAAATCGCGCCACGTCATATGGAGAATATTACAATATTTCTCAAAACCCACCTATAAATAGGGGTCATCTTCAAGAAGAAAATCACAACTCAAAAACACAATTCAAAAAGCAAAAAAAAAGTGCAAGGAGAAAAGAAGCAAACTCTCTCAAGGCGTTCTTCCAAAATATCAAGGCGTTCTTCCAAAATATCAAGGCGTTCTTCAAATCAAGGTGTTCTTTCCAATATTCAAAGGCGTTCTTCAAGAAGTGAAGAAAAATCCAACGTTTAATCTAAGATTAATATACTTAACTCTTAGATTAACGTTATTGGAAATTCACAAAATTCAAATAAAGATCAAATTCCCCAAAAATCCAGAATATCCAAGACGAAGTTCGAGACGTTCGTCAAGGAGATTCAATATTTCACGTTTGATCCAACATTAAGCACAATTGCTTTGGATTAACGTTATTCATCAAGGAGATTCAATATTTCACGTTTGATCCAACATTAAGCACAATTGCTTTGGATTAACGTTATTCAAGTGCCAAATTTATTTTGGAGAAGATCAAATCAATCCTTTTCAAGATTATCGCTTAGATGATTAGAATCAGAGGAATCATAGAGATTGTAACCACTACTTTAAATCAATAAAATTTTATTTGTACAATTTTTTCTCGTTTAATATATATTTTTAAACTTGAAATTTTATTTGTTACAATCACCCCTTGTATTATCCTTAATTGTCAAGACACACTCTGTGTTAGTTTTATTGAAAAAAACTCTCGTATGTTTTATTGTTTTAAACAAGTGTTATTAAAACTTGACCGACCGATCAGTTCGACCGTGGAGGTCTCTTGAGTCCGGACTATCAAAAAAAATCAATGCCTTAGAAAGTGAGTGTGAACCCCAAAAAATCGATCAAAAACCGGTGAACAGCAAACCGGTTTGACCGCATTTTGCATTTATTAATACAATATATTTCAAGGATGGTTGTGCACAATTTGTAGAGAAAACCTCGGAGAAGGACATAAAACGTAAAATGGTAGAAAAGATAAATAGAGGGGGAAATTATGTGCTTAACCCGGTGGATTCAATCCAATGGGATACTGGATAAGCTACAAGTGTATATGAAAGGACAATTTTTTGTCCTCTTATGCACATGTGTTTATCATTCAACCCCTATATATATAATCCACATGTGTAGGATGAATGTAATAAAACATAAAATCAGACAAGATCAGTGAACAAAAAGACAAAAAATTACCTTAATTAACAAAAATACCACTTGGGTTGCTTAGTTGCTAGCCAAGCATCATTTTACCCATTAGATTTGAAGCTATCTTCATGACATAACTAACTATCAATGAATGAACAAATTAAATACATGAAAACACAAACACAATGTGTTATATTAAGTTGAGTTAAACATTTTATAATCAGATTACATTTTATTTTTATGGTCATTTTTAACTAGTTACGAAGTTGTGATCGTACCCTAAAGATTAATCCTTTTGAATAAAACCTTAGAAATTTTAAATTTTTGAATTTTTTGCCCCATAAGATACAACATATTTATGTTTTATAGAGGAGCAACAAAGCTTGGTAGATAGTTTCAAATTTTGACAATTGGAAGTGATGTCTAAAAGGAAGGCATGAGCAGTATATAAAAAACTATCACATGAGTCGACCCAACCCTTAGGGTAGTATGCGTAGGCGGCCGTCTAGGGCCATCGATCAGAGGGGGCCTTCAATTTTTTTAATATTATATATATATGATTCTCTTTACTATTATTTATATATGATTTTTTTTTTTCAAATATAGGTAATAATTTCAATAGGGGCTGCTTCCGAATTAAAGTTATGGAAAAAGAATTATGAAGATTGAAAAAGATGGTGACATATTAATGAAATACAGGGTGAAGAAGCCATTGCTGACTGCAATTGGCCGCTTGGAGGAAGAAGATGAAGTCAAGAGTAAGTGTAAATAGGCTTTTCTTAACTGAAAAGTCTAAACAAAATATAGTGGGGTAAGAGTAAATCTAAACAAACAAATTGCAAGCCCTAATTGCAAAACTTAATTGCAGAAACACAAGATAGGCTTGATGCAATATGTAATTTGTTGGGCTTGCGTAAGTGTTACTTTTAAAATTTGTACGTGAATTGTGCTTTTGAAATTTTGTTGCGCTAGAAAACACATGAAAATTAAGGGCCGCAAATTTAAGTTCGCTTAGGGCCACAAAAAATTGAGGGTTGGCCCTGCACATTAATGTAATTGTTTCAACTCTTTTCCTTTGGCTAATAAAACATTTAAACTTGGTTCATTTTTCAATGTTTCTTCAAGTATATGATACATGCCTAAAAGTGGGAGTATTAAAAGCGTGTTGCAACTTTAAGTGGCCAGGGGTGTTTTCATAATTTTGCAGCAATTCCAGATTTTAATAAATAGACAGTAACAGTGGATAGAAGGCAGAATGAACATTGTTCAGTTTAATCGTCTTCTCCCCCAATTCTCTGTACATCGTTGAGTGAGTGAATTCTCCCCAAATCAAGCTACCTTCATCTCCATTTCAAATCCATAGAGGTCAGGAGTTTGGTTGATTGTATCTAGGGGTGGCAAATTGGGTCTGGACCCACTGGGCGGCCCGTGATCCGCCCAGGCCCGTTATGACCAGACCCATTAGTTAACTTTATTTACTGGGCTGGGTCGGTTCGAGTCAAACTTTTAATTTAGAGGGTTTTTAATGGGTTTTAAATGGGTCTTTAACGGTTCTGTTAAAAAATACAATTTTGCAAACATTTCATCACATATACGCAGGCCTGTCAAACTAAATAAGCCCAGTTTTTATAGATTATTATATATTAATTAATTATATTCTATATAGAAGTTTTTAAGCTTAATTAATTAGTAGTTGCATCCCATCTATTAATATTTTTGGGAACCTCTGGAACCTCTGGATTAATTAATTACGTTTAAAGAAAATAATTCGTAATTCACGCTTTAGCAACCCACACCTCACCAAATTAAACTTTCAGAATTTATTATTAATTTTGTAACGTATGAAATTGAGTATTAATAAATATACCTTTTTATTTTCTCTTAAATAATATTAAAAACTTTTACAATAACATAATCTAAAACTCTATAATTAATCTTGTAACTTTTATATATCACATTTAAGATTTATAATTTTCCGTGATGCTTGCATACTAATATATACTGATAAGTGTTCAAGATATATATATTAGAACTTTCTAGGTCCATTTTTATATATCAGCTTAAAATAATTTAAGACCTAGGCACAATTAAATTAATGTGCATTTAAAAAAAAAAAAAAAAAAAGGGCCGGCCCGACCCAGACCCGATTGTGACCCGGCCCATTAAGGACCCGACCCGTTTATGACCCGTTTACCCCGACCCAACCCGACCCGACCCATTTAGACCAGACCCGAACCCGACCCGACCATTTGCCACTCATTGATTCAATCCTATACAATCCTTATCTTTAGTTTGTGTAATTTTCAGTTGTATTATCATTTTATTGTAATCGATCCATGGCTTCATATTACAGTACGCGTCGATCCTCGGCGGCTCATCGGAATATTGAAAATGAACATGAAACGGAAATTGACGGCTCCCATTTCAGCGATTCGATTCCGGCAAAGGATCTCTTCGACACCAAATCAATGCGGAATTGTCAGGTATCTCTTCAATCCGATAGCTCCAAATTATACGGGAAATACAAACTATATAGCGCGGTTGAGTTAGACGATCGAAGGGATAGAGGTTTATGCATTTGGTGTGATGAATTTTGGTATATCGGACATGATTGTTGCAAAAATAAGAAATTCTATGTGTTCGATATTGATGTAGATGATTTAATTGAGGTGAAAGAAAATGATCCTATTGAATCATGAGTTGATGTTACTTTTGTTGATGAAGAGGTATCTCACTGTGAAATGAAGTTGATAGAGGATTGTGTAGAAAATGAGTCTAATGTTTGGAGTAAGATCACGTGTGAGGATGGGAATGAAAATTGGGAGTCAAGTGAAGCTCTAGGAAAAAATTGCATAGTAGAGAATAATGAATTACAAGTGTTTGACAAAATGTGTGAGAAGACAATGTACGTTGTGGAAATTGATATAGATGATAAATATGCAATGAGTGAAATGGCACCATTTGTAGATGGTAATTTAGTGGAAGAAGAAGTATCTCTTTGTGATAATCATTTGATTGTTGATTGTGTGCAAAAGGACTCCAGTGAGTTGCTTAACTCTGTATATGGTGATGAAAAGGAAAGTTGGGAGGCAAGTGAAGTTTTAGGCATGTATAATGCATTGCAATTGTTTGAGGAATTGCCTAAGAAAATTGCACTTGAGAATGTTGCTGAAAATTATGTGATTCTCAATCCAAATTTTGGAAGGAACAAATTGTGGTTAGATGATGTTGGTTGTGGGAAATTGATGGCTACTATGTTCATGAATCATTCACCAAATGTTATTGAAGCTTTATTCAATCTTCTTTCAAGACTAGGAGGTTTACATAAGCCTTGGATTGCATTGGCGGAGCTACCATTACCTCCACCGGAACCACCTCCAAGGATGATTTAAGTATTTTTGAGTTTATAAAAATAAGATAGAAAATAAAATCAAGAGTGAAATTGGAGTGGAGTGATGCAAAAGAACTTTTGACAGTGATTTCATGGATTAAAAGGATTATGGGAAAGACATATATTTTGGGTTGTAGTTGCTAGAAGAATGCATCCTTTAATTCATATATGGTGTGCCAAATATGAGCCTTAGTTGAGCAGTAGATGATGAAGACTCCAGTCCCCTGTTGCTGGAAAATTGCACTCAGCTGATGGAAATTCACCTTGCTGCTGGAAGAAGGAAAAGTGCACTATGCTGATGGCAATTGCACTCTGCTGCCACCTTGCTGTCACTTAGCTGTCGGCTGTTCACTCAGCTGTTGGCCTATATACTCTGCTGTTACTCAGCTATCTACTCAGCTGTTATAATACGCAGCTGTTGTACATGTGTGCTTATTAATAAGCTTGGCTTTTAATTCATGTCCTTGAGGACAATGACCATTTTATGGGGGCGGATTTGATACATGCCTAAAAGTGGGAGTATTAAAAGCGTGTTGCAACTTTAAGTGGCCAGGGGTGTTTTCATAATTTTGTAGCAATTCCAGATTTTAATAAATAGACAGTAACAGTGGATAGAAGGCAGAATGAAAATTGTTCAGTTTAATCGTCTTCTCCCCCAATTCTCTGTACATCGTTGAGTGAGTGAATTCTCCCCAAATCAAGCTACCTTCATCTCCATTTCAAATCCATGGAGGTCAGGAGTTTGGTTGATTGTATCCGGTTGATCTATTGATTCAATCCTATACAATCCTTATCTTTACTTTGTGTAATTTTCAGTTGTATTATCATTTTATTGTAATCGATCCATGGCTTCATATTACGGTACGCATCAGTATACGAGGAGTTGTGGGATTCCCTCAAATCAATTGGTACAAATACAAATGAATGATGGAAGAAAAATTATGAGAAAAAATAAGTTATACAAAACAAGAAAACATCTAGCAATCGATCAAATATGATCCAAAAACTTCAAATCAAAGGCCGGATTTGTAGGTAACTTTTGTGTTTGGAAGCCATTTATCACCCTCAATGAAGGGCCCAACTGTAAATTTCTTAACTTGGGCATCGACAAGGTTCAACTTCAATCCCTTCCATGTAACCCGATTCTTGGTCACCGCACCCGGACCCACGTTCTTGAACTCCGCGTAAAATATTGTATCCGGTGCCGAAGTTCCGACCCATGGTAACCACCCTTTTGGGTCAATAAACTTGTCCATCACATTCTGAAAGAAAACTGTAGTAGAATAGTTCTTCCATGGTCGACCCAGGAAATTGTTCACTCCTACGAGATTTCCCACAGGCCTAATGGTACAGTTTTGGATCGAGATTCCAGTATTCTGGTTAGGATCGAACCTGCCTTGGGCCGTAATGGTGTTCTGTTGGCCATGCATTGGCTTCTTCGGTAAAATGTTACAGTTTTGAATTACAACTGCAGAGTTTCCAAAAATGAAGTCTACTGTCCCATAAATGTCGCACTCGCGGTAGAACTGACGATTAGAATGAACGTAGAGTGTGTCTTGGTATGCGTCAAAGGTACATCTATAGAACATGGAATGATCAGCGGTTGACATCATGGCCACGGCCTGGTGCTTTGCTGGCCCTGCCGTGTTCTTGAACTGCACGTCTCTTGCAATAAATCCCTTGCCAAAAACAGCTAAACAGAAGTTGAAAATATATTCTCATTAATCAGTTAGATTCTTGAAATCAGAAAATAAGTACTAAATAGATTAGTTAAACTTATAATTACCGAATGTTGCAGATTGGAAAGTGGGAGTTCCATCAACATTGTTAAGGCTGAATGAGATGATGGTGTTGGTCTTCCCATCACCAATAATCATCACGTTCCACATTGTCTTTTCGATTCTGACGTTCTCAACGTAAACACCCTTTTTCACATAGATGACAAATCTTTTGTCACTCTTTTTAGGAACAGCTTTGAGTGCAGCTGAAATTGTTCTGTATTTTCCACTTCCATCTTTAGCTACTACTGCATCAGCCTTTATGCTCGAGCTTGGGATTTGAAGAAGTTTCCTGTCGTTAAACGTCAGCCACTTGGGTGATTCACTGAAGCTCATCAAACGTCGCCTATTGATTGAGTTCATTCTATCACTTCCCTCCACGTAAGCCTCAGTTTGCTTATCTATCATGTCAACAATTGCAAGGCTGTTGCTTGTGTACTCCTTTGAGTTTTGGAAATTTGTACTAGCTAAAGAACTTAATCCAGGTGATGTGGATTCCAAGTCATCAATGCATGTTTGCTGATAAGTCCCTGCGGAACTTAACCATGTTCGTAAGTCGTGAAATGATTCGAGCAATTTCCTGTTTGGTACGGAGAGTGAACTGTTAAGGTGATCCAATGCAAGAGAGAACAGTTCTTGGCAACTTGATATGGCTGCAAGTGTTCTTTTGTCAGTGATGTTCATTTCTTTGACACCGTCATCGAGGAACTTTTTGGAGGCGTAGGAGACTTCGCCTATTGCGACTTGGAGCGATAATCTGTATAAATCTTGTGGCTTGAGATTGCCTGATTTAACCATTGGAGCGAGGCTGTTGTAACACGAGTCGGGATACAAGGTGGAGCCGCAAACAGCTTTGATGGAGGATGAGACTTTGGAGTCTTCATTATTATTCGATTTGTTGTTTTTGGATTGAGTAACTCCAACCACTGTTCCGACTATAGCAGCGACAAGAATGATCGAAGATAGGCCGATAATTATGAACCTCTTGCGGGTTTTGCTGCGTTCTTGCTCGTATGAAGGATCCATAGGAGCCAATTAATATTGTTGGAGAAACACTTTTTTTCTTTTTTTCTAACTTTTGATTTTGGAAATGTGATTGCTTGATTGTAAGTGTTGAATTGGAGGTGTATATATAACTAATATAAACGTGCAGGCAAGAATGAAGTTTAAGGACATAGCCAAACTCAAAGTGCTGCTCATGTTAATATTTATTTAAATAATCAAATTGGGAAAAGTCAAGAAGCCTTTTGGATGGATCATGGTTTCTACTATGTATGGTTATTTTCGTTGAACATTATTAAATTTTTTAATTTATGATGTACGAGTATCAGAGTATGTATAATACATGTTAACTTTGAGAAAGATGTGAATTGAAGTAGTCAGAAAATTTGAAATATATAGAAATCATATCTAAGTATTCGGGGAAAATGCGAGATACTCCCGTGTATTATGCTAAATCTGCAAGAAACTATCCTGTAAAATTTTTATTGCGCCGAATTTCCTTGTGTTTTCAAAAATCCTGCAAATAAACCCAATTTGTAAAATATAGATTGTTTTGGATCGACATATTTCAAGAAATAATTTATAAAGCACTTCAAGTTGGTCCTTACAACTTCATGTGATATTTTTTAAAATGATTTCTTGAAAAATGTCGATCCAAAACGACCTAATTTTTATAAATTGGTTGTGTTTTGCAGGGTTTTGAAAATACAAGGAAGTTTGGCGCAATAAAAATTTCACAAGGTAGTTTCTTGCAGGTTTGACATTACACAGAGGAGTATCTTGTATTTATCCGCTAAATATTCAGGTGTATCTATGTGGCTTATGGCTTGCCTCGCAAGTCGCAACATCTATCTATATTCTATATCTATATACAAATAAAAGTACGAGTTCAGAAAATAGAGTTTCTTGAATTTTTTGTGAAGACTAATATACCCCTATGAATTTTTTGTAGTAAAATAGAAAATAACTTGAAGAATCATACTTCTACATAAATACTACTACTTGAAAGATACTTGAAAGATATATCTTAAGGGATCCTTTCCCCATAAAAATTCCAAAGTCCATATCCAACATAAAAACCATTTAATAAATTTAATCCACCAAAATTAAAAATAATGAAAATTTAGTACTTAGGCAATACGGTTTATGGCAACAATATACAGAGTTATTTAATCCACCAAAATTAAAAATAATGAAAATTTAGTACTTAGCAATACGGTTTATGGCAACAATATACAGAGTTGTATCCTACTGAAGATTTAGTTTACACAGTTGATTATAAAAAGGATTGGTTCTTTGCACATGTAACCAGGTACTAATTGTTAATTTGTTTTGAATTTATGTATTAGGGTTTAGGGTGGTTTGCATCAATCTGGCGCTTAAATTGATTATATATATATATATATATATATATATATATATATATATATATATATATATATATATATATTTCTTAATCCAATATATTTTTAACTTTCTTTTATCGTCGATGTAATAATAAAAAATGCAGGGACAAAGAACTGATTAACAAAAAAGTTAACAATGGTGATGCATCAGCTATTACATACAAAGTCAGGTTTGTTATTACATATGCCTCTCGATAATCTATTTTATATTTTGTGTATGACAGATGTAATACGACAACGAAATTTGGATCAAATGAAAAGAAACTATGCTAGCCAAAATCCTCTAGAGAAAGAAAAAAAAATCCTCTAGAGAAACAAAAGTATATTGAAAAAGTTAAGAGATCTAAGATTACCAGGAACAATCAATGGACGATTAATGAACAAAATCAAAAATATTATGAAACTATTCAGAAAATAATTCAAGGTTTGTTTCATAATCTATGAATGTTGTGAATACTTTTTTGTGTTGTGTTTATATTAGTCTTATTTTCTTGAATGTGGTAGATGGTCAATTTGAAAAATTGAAAGTCGATCAATGCAAGAATTATCTAAAGAAACATGGACTAGGATTGAGTGGCAACAAAGCGACACTTATTCAAAGGATTAAAGAGCATATCGAGTGTCCAACATCTGTCCAAAGAGAATGGCTTCTTAGAGCTCAAATGATCCCATATGAGTCAAATGGTTAGTTTGTGTTCTTAAGTTCTAAGAAATCTACTAAAAGGCTTATTATTAATTTATCATTTTTATAGGGCTAATATTTTATGATCCTGTATGTTCGGAGATGCATAAATTGAAAAAAGTGTCTATCTTAGAACTCAAATGATCCCATATGAGTCAAATAGTTAGTATGTATTCTTAAGTTCTAAGATATCTACTAAAAGACTTATTATTAATTTGTCATTTTTATAGGGTTAACATTTTATAATCCTGTATGTTCGGAGATGCATAAATTGAAAAAAGTGTCTAAATGCATTCAATGTGGTGCTGAAAGATTTGAATATGAGCCCTGCACTTTTTGTTCAACAATTTATCAAGAAAATACCAGTAGTTGCCATTGCAAAAGTCATAGCAAAAAAATACTTAGGTAATTTTTTTATCATATGTCGTTATAGTATTATTCTATTCTATTTAATTAATATTATATTCTAATCTATATATTTGGTTTAGGTGAGGTGCAGTTGCAAACAACACCGGCATCAATAATGCAAATAAATCCAACATCTGAAGAAGATATAGACATGCATAAATGGTAAATGAAATCGAAAATATATTATACATTAATTTAATATTAAGAATTAAAAATACATATACTTTTCAATTCTGCAGGTTACGTATGCCACGTGATCCGCTGAAAATACAACAACTCACAATGAAACGGAGAATAAACCATCAAAATTCCAAAGTCCATATCCAACATAAAAACCATTTAGTATATTTAATCCAACAAACATATATCCCCATGTTGATTCTGAGTGTCCATGCCCCTATGTTCACGTTTGAAGAGTGTACGAGTTCAGAAAATAGAGTAACAAGTTCCTTCTATGTTATATTAGCAAAATAAGTTTAATGTTAAATATACTTTATTTTGCAGGATGAGTATTTCTCTTTTAATGGACTGGTTGACAAGGTCAAAAACATATCATCATTGTGCTATGATTCGTGCAATAAATGTTATTCTTCAGTTTTCAAAGTTGAAGATAACATAATTTGCAAAAGGTGCATCAATGAAGAAATAGAAACAACACCAAGGTTATAACACATCTACCTATATTTACTATATATGGCAAATGTTATTTCTTATGATATATTTATAAAATATAATTTTATATGCTAATTAATTAATTACAAATATAGAGTGGTTCTAAATGTCGTACAAGGAGATGACAATGTTCGAATCACATTGTTTGAGGATGCAGCTATATTATATATTGGATGTCCTCCAGAAGAATACATAAGATCCATCGACGAGGTACTTTGTCTTAACTTCTATATATGTAATATTCATAAATTAATAATGTGTTAATATTTTTTTAAGAGAGAAGATAAATCCAATTACTACAAGAGATTAAGCTTGCATTCTGAAGAAGAATATATTTTTATGGTTAACCCATCAAAAATACAAACAACAAATGGACAACTTAATCTTGTAGCGGATGCAATAGAAAAGATGCAACCAACATTGCATGAAACAAAAAAATACAGATTATAGAGCGACATGTGACCATCAAGAGACAAGTGAGGCAACTGACGATGATATACCAAATGACATCATTGCACAAGAAGTTGTGATCAATCGAAAAAATATTTTAGGAAAGAAAAAGCGAATCACAAAAAGGAAAAAGGAAGACTACATTCCCACTGAAATTTCAATGGAAGATCAAGATGGTGAGACACTACAAAGGACACCAATGTAAAAAAAGTTCTGAAAGATGTACAAACTACTGAAAAAAAAGAAAAGACGAATCACAAAAAAGAAAAAATATGACTATATCCCCACTGAAATTCCAAATGAAGCTCAAGATGACGATGACACAACAAAAGACATCAATGGAAATAAGGTTATAATTGATGTAAAAACTACTGAAAGAAAGAAAAGGCGAATCACAAAGAAGGTCAATGAAGACTTCATCCCGATTGAAATTTTGAGTGACGAAGAGACACTTAGTAAATTAAGGACAAAAAAGAAAAATAATATGGTCAAATCGAATGACAAGATATCATTTGGAAATATCAAGATCAAAAAAGAAAAAATTGATGTTTTTGGTCGTTCAAATGGTACTGTTAGAATAATAGTATATACACAATTAGTTTTAGGATAAAAAATACTTGGTAATTATAGTTTTTTTTTGTTTTCAAGTTTGGTATTAGTTAATTGTGATCTCAACTTTACTTCGAAATATATTAAATAAATTTAATTATGTATTTCAATTACAAGATAATATGATGAAATGTGATATATATGATGGAATTAATATAGAAAATTAGTTAATCACGTGCAACGCACGTGTACCTTTCTAGTAACCAAAAATGGTTAGCTATCAACTTATTTTTAATATTTAATTCAAACCGTCTACTTCAAATTTAAATAAATTAATTTGTTATCCATGATTTGTTTTTATTTATTATAACATAATTTGTTTGACATCTATCAACTAATATCCTCCTTCAAATTTTAACAACCAAAATCAAAATCAAGTTATATGCAAAAAGAGAAGTTCAACCAAAAGTGGACATCAGATGATGTGATGGTTCTCATTTTGCTTAAGGATTTTTAGGTGGTGTTTTTAATTACTTGAACTTTTACATAGATTAGAGATTCTTAGAAAATCACTTAAAAGTAGCTGAGAATAAAAAGTGGACGGTGTTTGCATTTTAAGAGAAAAACTGTTATAAGTGAGTAGTGTTTGCAAATTAAGAGGAAAAAAGAACACTAGAAGCTAAAAGCTACCTTTATTCAGCTTTTGCTTTTCTGTCCTTTTTAACTTATTTTTAGAGAAGTTAATTCATAAGCTGATTCTGAAAACACCATCATAAACACTTTTGAAGGAAAAAAAAGAAAAGTGATTCTTTTAAGCTATTGAAAACACCACCTTAATGGAAATACGCCAAATCTAATTACTATTTAATCCAATTGAATAGCATATAGTTGAAGAAGTAAACTTACGCGATTCATAATTTACGGGGGCAAAGTGGACATCAGAAATAGTTAAAGGGGTAAAATAAAATTTAACCCGAAAAGGAAAATAACACAGCTATTATCCATCCTCAGTGGTTTAATTGTTGAAATTTGACGTTTTACACATGTTGGCCTAAGTGGAAATTTCACTTTATTCCCCGTGGATCTAACTTTGCAGTCAATAACCTTGTTGTATGCATGTATGGATCAAAATTTCCATCTTTTTCATCGAAAACATCGAATTTTTTTTGTTTTTGAATCAATCGAAACGAAAATAAGATGTATTTTCGAAACTCAATATTTATCATGAAACTTTCTTTTTTTCTTAATTTAATAACTTTTTCCATAATTTTTTCGAAATGTTTTCGGAAACTTTTCAAAAAGTTTCTTATATTAAGCTGACCGAAACATATATCGAAAACGAAACTTTTAATCCATGGTTGTATATGGGCCGTGAATAATTGAATCTTCTTTGTTGTATCCCCGTTTTGTATTCTTCCATTTTGTATTTTTCGTGATGAGATTTACCATATCTATGACTTTGTTGTACCATTTATTTGATTATTTTGCAATGAAATGTTTATTTATGGGATAAAAAATGAAATTTAATGTTTTTCACTCAGGAAATTAAATAGGGAGAAGGGGGGATGAGAAAGAGTTTATACTACAACATAAAATTTCACCAAAAATTACAAGAGCTTCTTGATAGCTGTTAATTTGAACAAAAGAATAAGCTTACAATTACATATCCACAAATAAACAAAAGATGTATAAGAGTAAACTATTAGACAGTATAAATCATTTTAGAACTAAATTATACTACTAATTGAAGTTAATAATTAGCAGCAGCAACCTGTCTAATCAACACCAAACATTAGGAACTCTCAAGATGAGTTTATTCTATCTGTCGCGGAATTCCCTTCTTATAATTTCAAATACGAGCTCGTTCCACGTATCAACTGGACCCGGCATGCACCAGTGCAAGCAATCCTGCGGTGGGGGCCTACCATCTGGCCCCCTTGTCGTGATCTTATTCGGATCCAAACTTCTATACGGACCCGGATGCCCATCATGCCTATAAGAAAATGCTTCCGTGATATCCATTAACTTCATTCCCGATTTATTCTTCTTTTTCTCTATTGCTCGATTGAACCCTTTTACTTGTTTCTCGTGCATTATATTAGTAAATACATTCTCAACCAATTCACCTTCCAATGCAGGCTTCACTTTTCCAGTGCACGACCCTCCAATGTTCCATGCCCCACCCTCGTAATGATCTGGAGAAAAGCTACGTAATATGGTAAGACCAGTGTAGTTTGGATGCGTGCCAATGGCGGTAAGAATTGTCTCTACAGATATTCCGAAAGCTTCAATATTATCGATTTTCTTTTGTTTAGAATTATCCGGCCTCCATAATTGTCCTCCTACGATCTCATTGTTCAATATGTAAACCGACTGCTTGGCAAACCAGTGGCCAGAGGAGAGGACAATTACGTCAAAACCCATGATGTGTTCCATGAAAACTTCATCGGGTGCATCGAGGTGGAGTTTTGTAACACCAGCAGGGGCGAAATCGAATGGTTCGGGTGTTTGGTGGACCAGCCAAGAGGACCATATGCGGACAATCGTTGTAGATGTGGATCTGAAATAGTAACGTTGCATTCTTTTATTACCTTGGTTTTTGGGAACCTCGAATTGCCAAAGGATACACAACATTGATTCCATTTGATTTCTTGCGACTGAGTCACCGATGAAAGCTAATGTTTTTCCTTTCATTAATTGTAAGAACTTTTTCGGGTCGAATCTAGGGAGGTCACATTGGGTAGGTTTCCACCTCCAATTCTCGTAATCTTTGTCTGGCCTTCCGTTTCCCTGACAATTTTCCATTTGGGTGAGTACAGGACAGGAGTTATTCGTGTACAATGGTCCAGTGGAGTCATAAACCCAGCTTCCGTTGTATAGATCGCAACCTGTAACTTAATCAGTATAAGTTTAAATACAAAAACATGAAATTAGTAAAGTGAGGGTAATCTACAAAGTGAAAAGATTCGATCTTTTCCATCTGAGGGTAGATCATTAGAATAAGTCTATGACATTATGACGAAAATGGCTCCAACATATCGTGCAAACGTTTTACACTCAATTGCAATACTGACTACAGATATATTCTCAGTCCATGATTGCTCGAAACTTGAGTCAAACAGTATTCTAGATCGATGTACAAACATCAGATGCTGGATATCTCACGCGAAGACTTGTTGAAGTAGTTCAACACATTTTAGTATGTCGAACAGATTGTGGGACTTATCTATAAATGAAAGTGCTCTTTTCTCGACATTGTTTGTTCTATTATATACACTCGAACCCTTCGTTTTTTGTTGGGTTGTAAATAGTGGACGATGGAGCTCGAGTAATAGTACCAATTGCAATCAGGAGAGATGATTAAATACAACTATGCTATCCAACAAGTGACCAAAGATAAGAAATTTTCAGGAAATTAATGGTGCAGAACAAATAAACAATACAATCCCACACCATTCAGTCTTTATCAACATTTATAATATATGTCAACACAGTAATTAGATATAACAAGAAAGTGAATTTCTTTGTAGTCAAGATTACACGACATAAGCTTAGTTCAAACATAGATCTTAAAAGGCAACCTCAAAAAAACAAAAGGGATTCAATTCACTTCAAGCAATTCAACACCTAATGAGGAGACAAAAGCATGAGGGAAAGGAAATGGCTAGTAGATGCACAAATGGGGGAAAAACAATTAAGACGAGAGAAAAAAATAAAGCATCAGAGAGACAGAAATGGGTAAAAGTGAATGATTAGGTGACAAAGATAATACCTGAATCAACAACAGATTGATTTAAGCTGTTTGTAACAGCAGAAGTCTCCTCATTCTTCTTCGATTCTGTTTGCATACTTTCGGAGGACACTGGTACATTAACTTGAGAAATAACTTCATTCTCATGGCCCCCTACATCCGTTAAATTTGATTTCCCTCGATCTTCAAATGGATTATTGGGCTCATCCACCTTTGTTGAGCCATCAACACCGGATAAATATCCATGTAAAGTGGAACCAATGGGTTGCGAGACCAAGCTCGTTGAAGCAAGAATAAAGAATAGTCCTACCCCTCCCACCAAAGCAACTATAGGTAAAAAGGTCGTCTTTGGATACGCAGTTTTAGGCACTTGTTTTGTTGACACCAAAGTCGTCATTGCTTTCTATTCAAACTAAAATATAAAATCATGGGTTTCGAGAAGTATGCGTATATGGTTCCTCAAAGCCAAGCAAATGTAGGCCATATTCTATTAAGTGGCAAGCTTATTGATTCAAGGAAGCTACTCACAATGTGCAAAACTTTACAAATATGTATAAATACAACACCAATCAGCAAGAAGTATGATTCAACAATCCCTTCTAGCAATCAAGGGCAAGCACATAAACTGCAGAGTAACAAAATAAATAATAAAAATCTTTAATCAATGCCCAAAGATAATTGACATAAAAAACAGTACACCAACTAAAAAAAATCGTGATTTGATTCAAAATTCATACTAATTCTCTGTTATTCAAAACCCAAGTCAGCATACAACAACCATTCTTCCCAAAATAGAAAAAGAAAAAAAGACTCAATCTTTACGACTTTACCTGTACAATGAGAGTAAGCTTCAACTACTGTATTAGGAGAAAATGACGATTTTCAGTTGCTGATGCGGTGGAGAGTGTATGAAAAATTAAGGGATTTTAAAAAAAATGAAATAAATAGGGTAAAGTAATGATTAATGTGCGTTATGGATCTAGAGACTGATTTTTTTTTTTAATGAATTTAATTATTAAACTCAAATAATCTTTTCTAGTTCGAATAGGTGGCATAGGTATGATTGAATTACACTATATTCTTATAATTTGATTTTGAAGGTCTTATTTCAATGCATTTGATTCTTAAGGCAATTCCATGTGAACAATCTAGTCTAACCAAATACAATTTTTGGCTCGATGTTTCACAAATTTATTATTTTATTTTATAAAGTCTAACTTAAATAAAATTTTAGAAAAATATTGAATAGATGTGACATTAATTTTAAATTAATACAAAACCGAATAATTGGCTACACAATATTGTCAATAACAAAAATTTGTTTTCCTTTTCTTTATTTCTCAATGAATAAATTTTTCAAAAGATCATTCACATCAAAATTAACTAAGAGAATGGAAATATGTGATTTTTTTTTTTTTTTCTTAAGGTTTAATCCCTTTAGAGGCGGGTTATACACATTAAGAGGGTATCTCTTTCAAAAAAAATTCAAACCTGAATTCGCTACTTTGTGACTAGTCATTCCACTAGACCAATCACCTGTTAGTAGAAATGTGTAATTTAGTACTCAATGAAACTATATGTCGCGTTTAAGTTTATGTACATATTGTTGTTTTGTGCGAAATAAGTGACATTCTATTTATAATTTTAATTTTATTTTTATTTTGAAAATTATTAATTTAGTCTCCACATAAATTAGTTTAATCATTTCAGATCACATCGAATGTCATAAGCCAATGAAATTCGTGCTCCAAGTCAATGCATAATTATTTTGATTTTTTTTTCAATTGGAGTATGATTTAAAATTATTGCAACTAACAGGCCACGACTCATATTCGATTTCCAAGGTTATCATTGGTGCCATATATGTTGTACTGATGTTATTACAAAAACTAAGGGCTTGTTTGTTTGGTGTTTGGGAAAGTAATTTGAGAGAGTAGTGTAGATTTGTGAAATAATTTTAATTTGCGTAATATTGTTTGTTTGGGTTTTGGGAGTGCGGTTTGAGAAATAAAGTAGGTGTAGGTTTTTTTGGGAGAGTTAGGTTGTAGATGTAAGATGTGTAAGACTTTGTGTCAAATTATGTTTGTTGTGAGATCAATTGTGTAAAAGATATGTTATTTTATGTCAAATTAATCAGAGTAGAGTTTGTATATGTTTTGTTTAGAGATAAGAAAATTGTTGTTTGTTTAGGTTTTGAGAGAGTAGTTTGAGAAAATTAAGAGATGAAAAATTTATTTCAGAAAATAGAAAACATGTTTGTTTGGCATTTTCCAAACACGAATTTTTTTTGGGAAACACCAAACAAACATGCCTTAAGAATCTGGTTAGATATAGAAACCCTATTAATAATATTAATAGGTGGTAATAAATGGTGGTTAAATGCAAAATTTAATTTGAATACCGTTCACAGTAGGGTTGTGAATGGGGCGGATTTTAATCTTGATTCAATTCAAATTCGGTCCGATTTATTAGAATAATTATTCAATTAGTGATCTGATGTACCTGATCCGATTAAAAAAATTCATAATCCGAATTATATGAAATGAACATGGATTTAGGTTGATCCTAACCGTTACAAATCTGTATCTGATATATATTATTGTATGTTGTTTATATATTATGATTTAAACCAAAATAAAAATAAAACTATATATGTTCCACTTAAATATTTTACTATATTAAAAATAATTTTAAAAAGAAATGCACGAGAAGTGTTGGACTATCGTGATAATTAATTGGGCCTACCATATATTAATTTATGCTATTTAATTAAAAAAAATAAAAACTCTAACCAATCATTCTTATCTTCCATTTCTCAATATTATATTTTCTTCTTCTTTATCCCATTTTATATCTTCTTTATTAGTATTTTTGTTTATTCCTTTATTCTATTTTTTTACCATTATATTTGCCTATCATATTTCATCTTCGACAAGTTTTAGGCAATGATTTTGATGATATAAGTAAAATATTACATTTTTAATTCATACTGATAGAATCTACAAGTGATCGGAAAGAAAACGGAAAAAAAAATATTGTTATTTATATTGTGCTAAACGGATTCGGACAGAAGAAACGAAAATCGGAATCAGACCCGAATCGGCCTGATCTGGTCCGAGTGTGACCCATTGATAGCCCTAGTTCACAGCACATGGCCCATCACAAATAAGGCCTATTAAATTAAAGGCCCATAAGTCCAGTTCCAATTTAATTGGGTCCTACAAGTTACAACCCATATAAATTTTTTTTTTTTTGGTTACACAACCCATATAATTAAGAAACCGCTTAATACCAAAAAAGAAATGCACTAGCTCTTGGTCTCACAACATAAATACAGTAATAAAAACTGTTTATCAATGCCCAATCATAATTGACACCAACATATCACCAAATACCAAAAAATAGCATAATTTGATATAGGATTTCTTCCTAATTCTTTGTTATTCAAAACCCAAGTCATCATTCAACACCATTCTTCGAAAAACAAAAAAGACTCATTTCTTACCAAAATGAGAGTAAGCTTCAACTTTTGCATTAGGAAAGTGTAGTTGATTAATATTTAAGCTTTCCCCTCATAAATTTTGGATCCGTCCCTGTATCCGAGGGGATTTCCGTCTCCAGTCGATGGGGGGCTGTTGCTTGGCTCCTCAACTCGGCTGGAGATGGCCTTAGGAAAGTTTCATTAGTCCTAACGATTCCTATCATATACAAGCTTTCTAAAAATGTTTTTGCTAGATAGGATGTTTGCATTGTACTAAAATATGTACAATTCAATGTCTCAAATCACAACACTTATACAATATGTAACAATCTCGATCCTACGGAAAAAAATTGGAAATTAAAATTATTTGTCAATATATGAGTAACATTGAGCCAGTTAAATAGAGCTCCAACAATGTTGATATGACCAGAACTCGTAAATGAGTTTGTAGCTTTATTAATGATATCTGAATTGAATTCGTGGACTTACTATTAAAAAATGTGTACTTATACTAATAAATTCTAAAAACTTAATCGACAAAAAATTCTGATATATTTTTATTTATTTAAAGTTGCACTATTAATTGATCATACCTACTGAACCATTTCAACCATACAATTGAATTCAAACACATTGACATTGTATGTATTATTCAGCAAATCCATTTTCTTCCTCTTTCTTTTTTTCTTCTTCTTCTACTTTAGCCTTTGCCTTCTTTTCTTCCTCAACCTTTCTCTTCTCTTCTTCCTTTGCCTCTTCCAAAGCCTTAACCAATCTCATCAAACAAATTTCCTCATCTTCACCACCCGTTTTAGGCATCAAATTCTCCGCAACATCAGCCGGAGTCATCTTCGTTTCCTCTAACAACCTCCTAACCTCAACAAACAAATCATGCGAATCAATGTCTAAATATTTCTTAGCGAAAGCCTTAAACGCCTCAAACCCACAATACGACAACTCTATATGCTTGTCCATCCTCCCACTTCGAATCAAAGCAGGATCAAGCTTATCCTTATAATTAGTAGTGAAAACAATGATTCTTTCGTTCCCACAAGACGACCACAGACCATCAATGAAGTTCAAAAGTCCAGACAAAGTAACCTCACTCGACTTATTCTCCTCCGTTTTCTTCGTGATCTCCTTCTTAATTGGATCCTTTCCCTCGTCTTTATTCTTCTCCTTCTTCTTCTCCCTCTGCCCTGTCAAATCCAAGGAACAATCAATATCCTCGATCACGATAATTGACTTGGAAGAGGTGTTGATTAACAATTTCCTCAACTCTGTGTTGTCCTTAACCGAGGTCAATTCAAGATCGTAGATATCATACTTCAATAAGTTAGCCATTGCTGCGATCATGGTCGATTTCCCGGTCCCAGGTGGGCCATATAAGAGATAACCACGCTTCCACGCCTTACCAACCTTGGCGTAATAATCCTTAGCCTTTGAGAAAGTCATGAGATCATCCATAATTTCTTGCTTCTTGAGAGGGTCCATGGCCAAGGTATCGAACGAGGCCGGGTGCTCGAACATGACGTGACTCCACACATCCAGGTATAAGTTCCAATGCTCACTCTTGTTGTTTGTGAAGAGCTTTCGTTGCCTTTCTTTTATTGTGATGGCTTTTCCTGTTGCATTGCACATAATTCAAATTAGTAGAATGAAGAAGAAACCGGTGATTAATTACATAGAGTGAAATCCAAAAACACCCCCTAAGCATTGCCTAACTGGACAAAAAAAAAAAATTATGTGTTATTTTATTACGAAAAACCTCCTTGTAGTTTTTGCAGGAAAAATATGACTTAACTTCGAAAATTGACCATAAACCCCGGCTCACTTAAACTATTGATATTAACCTTATGAAGGAGTTTAAATGGAGATTTTTGCCAAAAAAAAAACACAACGAGGTTTTTGCTAATAAAAATAATACAAGATTTTTTAGCTAATAAGAAAAAGCACACGAGATAATTTTGCATTTAGTTCTAATTACATACATGGATCTTATTTCGATTTCTTTTGTATGTTTCGATCAGTTGATTAATATTGAAAAGTTTTCGATATGGAAAATTTTCGGATACGTGTAGGTGAAAATAAAAATATTGAATGTAAACTACATAATAACTTCATTTATATTGACCCAAAACAAGAAAAAAACATTATTATTATACTTTGGTCAAAACAAATGGGAATGCTGATTCATCCATACAATATATATCATATATGCACGAATCCATGTTTGGTGGAATTTAACACATGGAAAATATGGAGTACAAAAGAAGAATGTTAATTTATTGTATTATTCTATAAAGAAGAATGTTAATTTATTGTATTATTCTATATCTCAATAAATAAATTAAATAAATGCATATAACATACCTTCATCCAAGACATGCTTCAAGTAGTTATCAATGATTATGTCTCGATATTTTTTGTGAAACGTGAGATTGAAATGCCTTTTCTCATCCTCACGTGGATAAAATGTAATAGATTGTTGATTTGGGGTGGTGAGTTTAGAAGCCCACCATAGTTTAATGCCTTTGTATTCGTCGGTCACTTGTTCTTGATTCCCCATCGTTAGCACGATAGTGTCGCTCTCGTGTGCCACATTGGCTTGGAGGCGTTGAGCTTGTTTCGTGGATTTTGCGTTGAGATATCGTTCTACGGCTACAAAGCCTTTGCTACGTGTGAAAACGTACTCACCTTGATATTCCGGGATTGTGATTTCGAGGTACGGGTAAAAATAAGAGAACAACTTTAGGGCATATCGTTTACCGGGGCCAAGAAGCTCTTGCGGGAAGTAGGCGTAAGCTACCATTAGACCTGCAATGGCAGACCCTACTTGACCCATCACTTAATTATTAATCAAAATATATTTTGAAATGAATGAATTCGATCGGTAAATATATAGCTAGAGTAAGTAAATATTGATGAGCAATTAATGATAAAATATGTACACAAAATATAGAATATTTGTTAGTTATAGTATCACGTGTGAATCTTTCATTTAGTAATTTTGATTAACTATAGGTGTCATTCGCAATTCGGTATGAATTACATAATTATTCATTATAGTTTGATTTTCATTTTTTGAGTTTTTGCCTGGTTCTCTTCTAAAGTATTAAAAAAACAAATTATATACAAATAATAAAACCAAGCAAAAACTCAATAAATGTGCTACGAAAATTAAGAATATGTGATTGGTTTTGTAAAAGAGACTAATCCACTCTAATTTATCGAATTGGAATTCAAATTTTTGTTCGAAGATGTTCTTCTTTATATCCGATTCGTTTGAAAAAAGATTAAGTCATATCGGGGAGGAAGGGAGTTGTCATGTCGGAGGAAAAAAGGGCATTTATGCTCCCAACGACTGAGGATGGCCTTAAATTCAGAATAAGGCCTGTGAAAACAAAGGCCCATGAGTCCCAGGCCCCAGAGAAATGCACTAGCTCAATGGTCAATTACATAAAAGCGTTTTAACTCAAACGCGACTTAAGAACGAAAATTATCTCCAGAGAGAATTCACATTTGCTTCCAATCTCACCACCAAACAAACTAAATTCCAATTCTTCTTTCTTAGTTCTTCTCGACTAAAATGGCAGCTCAAGGGTTGTCTGTGTTTCCAATTATACCCTCAAACCAGTCCCGCACAAAATCCTGTGAGAAGATTCTAGTTAGTTTCAGTCTATCGAATTCTTTGGTAGGTACAAAGCTATCGATTGTACCGGCAAGTTTTAGTCTTGTTGCTTCAAAACGGCGTAGTTTCACTGTTGCCACTGTCTCATTCAGTCTTCCCACCACCAAGTAAGCTTGCTTTAATGTATAATATCAAAATGTTCTTTCTTTTTTCTTTTTTCTTCCTAATTAGATAATGCCTTTTTTTGTTCTTTGCAGAAAGACACAGGAGGTTGCTGCTGATAAGAAACCTAGGTAATAATTTGTGTAATTGTTCAATTTTTGTTGCTTATGTGTTTGATTTATTGAATAATGGTTTTTAAAATGGATTTAAATTTCAATTTTTGTGGTATTTTTCGGTCAGTTGAATATTAGAAACTTTTCGAGAAGCAATTGGAAAAATTGTAAATCAAAACAATATTTTTTTTTGTTTACATTGACTCAAATACATAGACTTTTGTGGTTTCTAGTAGACTCTTATCTAAATTTTGGTCCATGGTTTTTACAGATGGTCGGCGAGGGCGATAAAGTCTTTTGCCATGGGGGAGTTAGAGGCTAGGAAGCTCAAGTTTCCAACTACTGGCACAGAAGCTCTGCTTATGGGCATTTTAGTAGAAGGTTTCAATAAGCATTTTCTCATTTTCTATGAGGATCTATGACATTGTGTTAATGTAATGTTGTACATTGCAGGAACCAGTTTGGCATCCAAGTTTTTGAGGGAAAATGGTATTACACTTTTCAAGGTTCGAGAAGAAATTGTGAACTTGTTGGGAAGGTCCGACTTGTATTTTTTCAGTCCCGAACATCCACCATTAACCGAACAAGCTCAAAGTGCTCTTGATTGGGCAATTGAAGAGAAACTAAAGTCAGGTAGTATTAGTACCTCTTTTAGTGTTTAAGTTGACTATTTATATTCGGAGTTTCTATGACTTAGTATGACTTTTTTATGTTAGATTTTATTTGCGTGGATTAGATTTATATGAGATTGAAATCGTATATAGGAATCCAAGAATATACTCTCCATTTGTTACTCAACTGAGTAGTTAGATAAATGGAGACTGATTATGATGCTGAAGCTTTTTGTTTTGGTGCGAGAAGCTAAAGCAGAACTGTCATCCTTTAAGTTAAGCAAAGTAATATTGACTTTGTGCTTCGTGTGTGGAGCAATTCTCTCAGCAGTGTATAGTTTCATAATGGATATACTGTTCAACAGAAAAACTTTTGAATTTGAATTAGGTTGAAAAAGATTTGGTGAGATTATGTCTTTTATCAACCTTTATCACTTGTTTGGTAGTGTATATAAATGAACCAGGCCGATCCATAAACAATTAATAATCTGTCACTTTAGGCACTAAAATAATTATCGCATGTCCAAATTCTATAACAATATAATCTTCATGATCGAACAATAAATTTAGGTAGTGATTTTTCCTCATTTTCCTAAGTTGCAACTAATCTATCTTTTAGACACTGCAACAAGTTAAAAAACTATATTACCTTATTCGTAATAAGTCAATAACAGATTTTGTATTTTCACCGTTATTCTATAGCTGCTACCAAATGAGTTCTATATATACTTGAAGGAGGTGGTAGGCACCTATGATATGGCTTCTTGTTGTTTAAGAAACTTATGTCTCTATACTTAAAGGTGAAATTTGTGAACGCTGTCTTTATATTTCCCAGTATATATTCTTTCTGCTAGTAATGTCTTTTATTTCTTGCAGTGTTATGGTAAGATTCTGTTTTCGTCTGGTAGATTGATACTCGCACAGTCACACTTAAGTAGCATGTGCTTGGATCATAAGTTTGTTACTAGGAAAAATGAAGCTTATGTTGTGTGTCCTTTAGAAATATATCTACATCTTTTTGTATCTTATTTGATCTATTTATTCGGATGCAGGTGAAAGCGGGGAAATAACAAGTTCACATTTGCTTCTTGGAATTTGGTCACAGAAGGGGTCAGCAGGGCAGAAGATATTAGCCGGGTTCGGCTTTGATGATGAGAAGGCAAAAGAGTTGGCTAAAACAGTAAGCTTGTATTGCTATTTCCCCTGAATTCTTGAAAAAAAAAAGAAATGGTCTATATTCCACTTTTCGCCCTCCAACTATCTTCGCAGTCCACTTTGCCTCCTCAACTGTCGATTGGATCACTTTGCCCCTCCAACTACCTCCGATTGACCAAACAATTTTCATCATATTCCGTCATAGATTGTTTGCAAAACACCTCAAAGTTCCCTTTTAACCTTCATATTTATTTAATGCACTTTGCCACCTTCCAAACTATCCTTCAAATATGAGGGGCATAAGGGAAAAATAAGGCGTTCTGGTAACGGTCTTTTGTCGTAAATATCAAATCTAGTGATTTGATGCAATTGAAACATAGATGATAGTTGGAGGTAAACTGATGCAAATGATAGTTGAGGCGGCAAACTGGACACTGTATATAGTTGGAGGGTGAATGTGTAACTTTAGTACTTTACCACTTGATTTGCTCAATTGAACCCTTACAAGTTACATGTTTACTTACATGCAGATGGACAAGGATATAATTTTGAGCTTCAAATGATCGCTACAGCCGTTCTTATTGCCTTGAAATCTCCATACATACATCTTTGTGAGAAATATCCTAGGCTGATAGACATGATGAATATTTATGTTAAATACGAATCCATGCCCTATGTTCTTCTGACATGTTTCTCATTCATGATCACAAAGGACTGATGATTTTTTGTAGAGGACTAAGATTTGTTCTAATTTAAATGTCAAAAGGCTTAAAATGTTACTGCTTGGAAGTTCTTATCCTTTTTGCTTCTGGTTATGAATTTGGATGTGGTTTTGTTGTGTTGGTAAGAGACTTATTTATATGCAACTCCTTATCAAAAGATAATTTCACAAATATGTAATGATATAATAATAACAGAACATGGTGGAAATTATATCACTAAAAGTGATTAGCACATAGCTAAAAATGATTGGTACCTATGGTTGAAAATCTAATCAATTTTTGTCTTGAGCTTATTTTCATAAAATTTTGTTTGAGTTTGATTTCGTTTCATAAAGTAAATAAGCTTATTATCATTTTTTTGTTTGATAATTTTTTTAAGTTCAGCTCAAGTTAGGCTTGATAAGTTTAAAATTGATAAAAAAATATATAAAAATACAAAGCTACTTAATACTCGACTCGAGTTCGTTTGATAAAAATTTGTTGAGCTCGATCTATAAATAATCAAATCAAGTTCAAATATAAAATTTTAATCCAAATAAGATTCAAAGCAAGCTTGAAACGATCTTCGTTTACACCTCTAATGCCCACATTTAAAAAAGTAAAATAAATTGAGGCTATGTGGTTCCACCCTACTAGTAATATTATTATGTTAACCTTTAAATTGTTGAAATTGAAGGGGTACTTTCTAAGCTTAGATTCGATATTGATTTAGTTGGGTGTATCATGAATCTGCAAGAAAAGTGATTATATTAGGTAATTTAATTTTTTTTATCCTCAATGTAAATTAATACTTGGTAACATGGATCAAAATTTCTATCTTTTCCATCGAAAACATCGAAAAGTTTCTGTTTTTGAATCAGGCGAAACAAAAATAAGATGTAATTCCGAAATTATTTATTTGTCTTAAACTCTGTTATTTTCCTAAATTTAGTAACTTTTTTTACAAATTTTCTTTAGTGTTTCCGAAATATTTCCGAAGAGTCTCGAAAAGTTTTCAATATTTGACTGACCGAAACATACATTTGAACCGAAATTTTGATCCATGCTTGGTAATGACATAATTGGGAAAAAAAAATTGCGAGTCAATTAACATTTTGGCTTGATTGAGATTTGGAAGAGTATTAGAAATATAGTAACAGCTTTGGTTAAAATTGCGAGTCAATTAACAAGTTAGCTTGATTGATTTTGCTTAAAATCCTTCAAAATAGGGCCATAAATCCTAATCAAAATGATTCGAACATTGCATCTGCACTATCAAGTAGACAAATTCAGGGTAGGTTATCAAATATATCAAATGGATAAATCTAGACTTAAAAGTACTTAATTAGAATTTTATTTTAAGTGAAGATCTTGAAGATGATAATACTTGTCGTGATGTTTTACGGCGTTGGAAAGAATTAGAAAAAACTTGACCTGAACTATTAGGGCATCTCCATTGAGGTGAGGGGAGGGGGAATCTATGGGGGAAGGGGTTAAGAAATGAACTTTGGTGAGGAGGGGGGTGGGAGAGAGGGGAGTCTTTGGGAGGTGGATAACCACCTCCTGGAGGGGTGGGGAGGTGGGTGGCCAGACCTCCCCACCCACCTCTGTCGTTGCCCTGCACATACTTTCCTTTTTCTTTTTCTAATTTTCTTTTAGTTAAATTAAAATATTTATGTAATTTTTTTAAAACTTAAACTTGATATTAATTTATTTGATTACTTGTAATGTTATTATTAATGTCAATATTAAATTATTTATTATTAATGTAAGCGTTCAATTAGTAATTAGTATAATTATTATATATTTAATGTTATTAAATTAAGTGAGAATGGGTAATTATGAGAATTCAATTTAAATAAAATGGAAATATGGAATCAGTGAAGATGAATATAAAAAGAGAAGTCTAAAGGGGAAGGAGAGTCTGAGGGAAATGGGAGTCTGAAGGGAAGGGGAGTCCATACTCACTGGAGATGGCCTAAGAGCTTTTCTATCTATATTTATATATTTTTTTTCTTTTTACATATAAAAATACAAGTTCATAAAAACTAATTTCTTTAATTTTTTAAAGACTAATATACCTCTAATTAAAAGATAATTACATTAATTAAAATAAGAAAAAAAAAGTCTACTTCAATATGAACAATTCAATAAATAGAATTAAAAAAAAAAACCAAATGAAGAGGTTTAATTAAACATTGAGTCTTATCATATATAGTTCCTACATAAATTTATATGATAAGACATAAAAGTCAGCCAAAAAGAATAATAAAAAAACATAGCTCCTAAATGTGTAAAATTATTTAAATTTAGCAATTTGTATAATTAAAAGATTTAGTATAATATAAGTCAACAAAGTTCTCTAAAAATTAAAATTAAAATCAAATTATCTTAACATATTATGTTACACAAAAAGAAAAGGTACTTAAAATAGAATTGCAAAATGCTTATGACTTATCAAAGTACGTAATTTTTCTTTGTACGAGAAATAAAATATAAATAATATATCAAATCATGCATAACCTCGTATATAAATACCGGTATAGTTCGTGAAAAGAATGTGTGAAACCAGTAAACAAAATATTCGTGTGAAATCGGTAAATACATGTGAAATCGATGAATATTCAGGTGAAATTCGTGAAAAACGGATGAAATTAGCAATACTCGAATTTTCATAGAGTTTTTTTCTTGGAAAACGGATGGAATAAATTAATAAAAATTAGTGAAATCAATAAAAGTCGGTTAAAACATATGAAAATGATAATATTTGGTGCAACTGAGACATAGATAATAGTTGAATGGGTAAATTGATATAAATGATTGTTGAGGTTACAAAATGGGCACCGGAGGATCAAGGTGTAACTTAATTACTTAACCACTTCATTTGTTCGATTGAACCCTTGCACACAATAGTGGGTCCAGGGGCCCATGGTCCAAACATAGAAAGAATTTTTTTTTTTTTTTGATAACTCAGGTGTACAAACTTACACTAGACTATTCTTGGACCCTCAGAACCCTTGCCCTAGAATCCCGAAGGATGTAAATCGCAGGATATGCCTCCACCAAGCCCCGGATTCCCACCATACTGCTGTATACTCTGCGCACAAAGGGGTCTTCACCACAAATGACCCTTAGATAGACCCATATAAATGCTTCCATCCAAATTCCACATGGGATTCGAGCCCCCACCCTTACCGCTGGAGCAAGCCTTATGAATCATTGGTCGACCAGTTGGAGATATGCCTTGGGGGCGAAAGAATCATTATTCCTACTATTATAAAATAATGAATATTTTTAACTTTTTTGTGCTGATTAAAATACTTTTATTTAAAGTATAAGGAATACTTAATTAAATGGTGAATATATAAAAGACTAAAAATAATTGAAGAAATATAATTAGACATGAAGTCTTATTATATTTATCTCCTACATAAACTTCTAAAATTTATAAATTATATCTTATATTAATTTTTGTATTTTTAATCTTAATTTCTTAATAGATAAAAACGAATTATAAGAAAACACTATTATTTTTAAACATCTCCTAAAAAAATATATATAATTATTATATTTTAGCATCAATATTTATTTAAGTAAGAAAATATCAATTTAAATATTTAGTACAGATTACACAATTTAAAATTTTAAAATTAAATTTTCATTAATATCAATATGTTAATTAGACTTGTACTTGCACTTTCCTAGTATTGATAAATATGAGCAGTGGTTTCAAGGTTGTGCTAGTTCCCAATTTCGTATCTTGAGTTGCTCTCGCAATTGTGTTTTTATCACTTTTCAGCCAAATGTCATTTCAACTGAACTGTTTTTTTACTATCCACTGTCCTTTTAAATTTCTACGAGGAAATGAGCACTTCTGAAATGTTCTACTAATTTTTTACTTTTTTTTTTTTAATATCAATTTATGGAATTTAATTTCGTTTTGATATTATGTGGTCAAACACATTAGTAGACCACATTAAGGGCATCTCCTATGTTTAGAGAGGAGGTTGGATTGGGATTTAGAGGGATGAAAAAATCAAATTATTAAATGAATAAAGGGGTGAAAAGAGAAAAATGGATTGGAGGGGTGTACCCATCGCTTGAAGGGGTGAAAGCGGCCGGTCAGCGCTCTTCAAGCGCTGGACGGGCTTTAATTTTCTTTTTCTTTTTTAATTAAAAATCCATTTAATTTAAACAAATCTTTAAAAAATCTTATCAAATAAAATGTAACTCTTATTTAATCTTAGTTTTATTTAATTTGTGTACTATTTATAAAAAATTAATTTTAGTATAAAAATGTAACTCTTATTTAATAAAATAAAATTATATTTATTTTGTTTTAATTTAAAAAAAATCCTTAAATTTGTTTATTATTTTGGAAAATTTAATGTCAATATTAAATTATTTTTATTATTTTCAATTCATGTCAATCAAGTATTTAATTGTTGTATTATTGTGTACCAATTTTAAAATCCTTTTAAAAGTATTTAATTATTGTATTATTGTGTACCAATTTTAATTGTTGTATTGCTGTGTCTTTTTAAAAAAAATATTGGTTGTTATTGTTATTATTAATGTCAATATTAAATTATATCTTATTGTTATTTACATTATTTATTTATTATTGTTTAATTATTATTATTATTATTATTATTGCTATTATTATTGCTATTATTATTATTATTATTATTATTATTATTATTATTATTATTATTATTAAGTGAGAGTGGGGAAAATGAGAATTGAAATTAAATGGAATTGATAGATTGAATCATTTTAGATGACTTGTGAAAAGGAAAAGGGAAGCTGGACTTAGAATCTGAGGGGAAGCTGGACTGAGTGAGGGAAAACTGGACTTGGATTGAGGACATCACTAGAGATGCCCTAAAATAGTTGCATAATTTTTGTGTTATGCACAATTTTAAAATATATATATATATATAGGGGTGGGATCGGGACGGGATTTCGGGAATTCGGGACAGGATATCGGGTTTCGGGATCTCAAATTCAAATCCCGAAACCTGGTAGATCAACCAAGGTCCCGAGAGTTTCGGGTACCCGATTTAATTTTGGGATTTCGGGACGGGAACGGGTGTCCCGATAAATTATTAATTTTTTTAGTTTAATGCAATTTTCAAACTGCCTCGGATCTTATGTGTCAATATTGGTATGTCATTCACCATCTTATGCACAACATATAGACTCAGAAATATATCAAAACCTCAAGATATGATTAAAGGAAAATTATTGGAGAAGTTTGAAAATTGAAATCCTATGAGATGATATATGTTGAAAATCTCTAACGTCGGCGAGCAACGGATCAGTGGCGGACGGCAGGAGTTGAGCTGTGGTGGAGTTAAGTATTTTGATTATATATATTAACTTATATGTTTGGAATTTAGAGAAGAAGAATACTTAGAATGAGATGTGAATGGTTGAATTTTAGATTTAGATTAAGTATTTTGACTATATATATATTTTTAATTAAACTATGTAATCGGGACCGGGTTCCCCGATCGGGTAGGGATCAATACCCGAAACCCGTCTCAATTTTTCTTGACCGGATTTTGTCCCGTCCCAAATGAAAAAATACCCGTTTTGTCCCGTCCCAAATAGGAAAAACCCGATCGGGACGGGACGGGTACCCGAAACCCGATTCCATTTACCCAGCCCTATATAAATATATATATATATATATATAATATTATGTTTATGTAAGCTTCAAGTTCCTCAATTTATAATTTGATTTTATAAATTAAAAAAAAATACTTCCTCAATTTAAGGACTTATCCAGCTGAAGCAGGCAACTACCCTCTCTTGCAAGTCTACCTACCTGCATTGTCTAGTCTGTCATCTCTAATAGAACTAGCAATCTTATATATTTAGTTTAATTTTAAACTTTTCCTACTCTTACTTAACAATAACAATAACAATAATGATTATTTTCGAATAGTCAATTGAAAAAAAATTTAGTCGAACACTTGTGGACAACACATAAACCATTTTCGAATTGCGTGTTTATTTGAAATCATATTTGTTAAGTCGTTTAATTGATATATTTTTAAATTTGGTTGTAATAATAATAATAAATCTATTTAAGTTGTATTTTTTATATATATACTATATTATCTTAACATTAAGTCATAGTTTTTACACACACACATATATATAAATTTATTTATTTTAGAAAAAAAGTGAGCAATTAACTTTATTTTACACACATATATGTATAATCAATATATATATATATATATATATATATATATATACTAGGTATGTGAATACCGCGCAAGGCGCGGTGTTTGGTGTCCGGTATGATGGTTAATGTAGTGATATTTTTATTATCGAGAATGTATAATGTACTGATGGAATAGGGTATATTTTAGAAAAGTTATGAGTGGAAATTTTTGAGTTCAAAGTTTCTTCTTTTGTGTTTAATGTATTGTAATGTAGATTTGAGAGTCGGAGAATTGATAAAATCTCTTATATTTTTGATTTTCTTGTAGATCCTCAGAATAAAGGAAATGATCCCAAATAGTCCTATTTTTTTTCCCAGGATGATAAGTCTCGAGAAAAGATTTAGGTTCGGCCTAAATGGGAAAAGAAAATGGACCAAGAACTACAAGATCACCTCTTTCATTAGCCGTTTTTTCATGTTTTTTCAAGCGTGGAATTTTTTTCCTTTTCGCTGCCTAATGTTGTTATATATTAATTGTATTATTTTATTTGTATGTAAAGAAAAAAATGTCCTCTTTTAATTATTAAGTGAGATTCCGTGGATGAGATTTGGGCTCTGTTATCTGAAATGGGTTAACTGAACTGAATAGATAAAAGAAAATAATAATATCTTTTTGTTAGATATTTTTTTAGTAAGGTTTTTTGACATTGAATTTGAGAAATAATATAAATCGATCCATGTTAATTCAATGGTAAATTATTTGGAAGTTTTGTTTTTTCTATATTTTTGACAAAATAAATGAATGATAAATATTGTGATTTAAATAGTCAATGTTCGCAATTGAGATTCGCAAATATATATATATATATATATATATATATATATATATATATATATATATATATATATATATATATATATGTATAGAAGAAACACAACTAAACAAACTCACCTTGAAGTTAACGTTTCTGCCCATTGTCTACGCTATTCATCCGAAGAACTATTGAACGAATGTTATGGTAATTTAAACTCCATAACATGTAATACTATTTCATTAGGAATAAACATAAAGTGCCTACTCAATCATAGTAGTTCATCATAGATCAAACTACTATACTTATGACAAAGATGAAACATTTTAAAATCTCAAACAGTTCGATCAAACTATTCATTTCATTCCTTCTTGGCTGCCAATCTTCTTTCATTGTCTTTTAGATTGTACCTCATCTTTTGCTTGGCAGCACCATAATTCTGGCTCGGATGTTATACCAATCTGCAGAAGTTAATTTATAATTTCCATAAGTATATTTAACCATGCAAGAATTAATCAGAGAGTATTCACATGGCAAAAATCCAAATATGTTTGGTGAAACCAGAAACAATGAGTTGTTTCCCTCTGTTAAGAGGTAAAACCTAACTCAATTATACATAACCAAAGCAAAATTTTGTGTTTCAGCAGTATCTTGTATATATACAAGATATAAACCACAAATGGATACAGGAGACACATCATCAAATTAATAATTTATTTAAATATTTTCCTTATAACTACTTGACTAAAGAGAAACCAAAGAGGTCCAACATAATTTTGTTAGATTTACCTGTTTCATTTCGATTCTTCCTCTAAATCACATGATACAAATACAAACTAAAAAAATCTTCCATAATATTACAGCACATATTTATTTTATTGGCAAAATCCAATATACTTTGTGGAAAGGTGTTTAAACAATTTGTAAACAAAAAATAATGTAACATCGTCAAAAAAAATTCCAAACCCCTTCCAATTCCCAGTACAAAACTTCAAATTCTCCTATGCCTCAGATATTCCAAGGACATGAAAAGAAAAATGTTGGCTACAAATTCAAACATAAACATAAACAATACACAGACTGAAAACGAAAAATCATGAAGAACAACACCCACCTTTTTTACTTTGTCCACCTTCAGCATCTTGATTCTCATCAGCTGTAAAACTACTGTTTTCCCATAGGCCATCCAGCCAGGATCTTTTTGTTTAAGTTCTTGAGATTGAATTACTTTCCTACTTAAGATGTTATAAATCTCTCTCACAACCGTCTGAGACGCAACAGCTACATTGGAGGAATCGAGAGCCGAAGTTTCAATGAAGAACAAACCTTGAGCCTCAGCCAATGCTTTGCCTACAGCAGTTGTTACCTCCCGAACATCTTTGAGATCCGATTTATTACCAACCAATATCGTCAATACATTCATGTCCAAGTGAGCTGTTCAAAAAATTAAACAATTCTAATCAACAACAAAGACCAATATAGAAGTACATAAATGCAGCACTAAATTTTACGTTTCTTACTTTGAAGTTCATGAAGCCATGTGCCAATGCTTTCAAAAGTTTGGCTTCTGCTAATGTCATAGACTAATATTGCTCCAACTGCACCTCTGTTGTATGTAGAAGTAACGGCTATAAACCGCTCCTGGCCAGTTGTGTCCCAGATTTGTGCCTTAACTTCTTTTCAAAGCATTAGGACCGAAGTTCACATGATTATAATGAAGTAATACATTGAGGTGTAGAAGAATGAGAAGCAGCTCATTAAATCGAAAATAAACCAAATATATCATACACCGAGTCACTCGGATAATAAATAAATAAATAACATTAACAAAAGTGGATACAAACCAGATTAACTTTTTTCCAATGGAGTAAGCCCAAGTAAGAGTAAAGTTTCTAAATACAATAAAATAGCACTCTTGTATACAGCTAGACACCAAGTTTCTCTTGTGCCGAATGATTTATTGCACGACACATTTCTAGATTAACAAAGTAATTATCCTCTTGGATGTCATGAACCCCATAAATAATCAAGACGTTACATTAAATTTAATGAAAAACTCCCTATATATAGCATCTTAGCAGCTTGTGAGGTAATATTAGAATGAAAAGTACGTAATAATGTTTTGAGCTGATAGGTGTTTAAAGTTATACGTATGTAAAGAACTAAAGACTGATCTCATATGTAAGCCAAAAAAGGTTTGATCAAGTGTTGAATCTCAAAAAGAATTAGTTTACTCCAGGTATAATGAAAGTCATACATCAAAGTCAATTGCAAAATGGACTCTCTAGCAATGACATGGCAATTGCACAAGAATCAGATTTATAAAGCGACTGGCAGCAATGAATCAAAGCTGGATAAGACATAAGATTTTTCATCTTCCCATTCCAAGAGCTCACTTTTATGGATCCAAGTACTTCAGAGCAGTTTTGTTATGGATTAGAGACTTGAACATGGTTTGTTGTTCACAGAGCTTTTGAACTGTTGCAATTGCCATCTGGTGAATTTCTCCAAGAGTAAGGGTATTTATTTCTTTTCTAGCGGTTGTGATAAGGCGATTAAGCTCTAGATGAATTTCATTGGGAAGAGATGCCACATATACGTGTTTGAGGTTGGGATCATTACTCCCATTCAAAGTATAGTAGAGTTCAGACATTTTCTTGAAATGGAAATCCAAATCCTTTTTCTGTAAAGAACAACACTTCATTGCAGAGTAATTCTGCTGGGCTAGCTTATCAAAGATTGAACTATCACCCAGGAATTCTTGATGTATAGCCCTTAGTGCCTGAGCTGCAGTGGCTTGGAAAAATTGTATCTGTCTATATTCTCCAAGAGATATAAACCCTTCTCTTAAGGTTCCAGTGAACCTAGATGCAAACTCCCTAAGGATAACGGGAAAATTCTGTTCCTTAGTTTTTTGCAGATCTATCCAAGCTGCGAAGGATTATATCATTTCTCTCCGTTTTTCAACAGGTATATCATCAAAAGTAAACCATGACCCATTTGTTGGTTTTGCTGATGAAATTTCTGCGTTTCGAGTTGGAAGAGGATCTTCCATTGGTTTCTTCTTCCTAATCATCAGTTGGATTATCATATTGGGATACAGATGGATCAGCCATAAGTATTTGGGAAATGTCTGCCATTTTCTGATCCATTTCAGATCTTTGACTGAAAGACTCCAATGAATTTGATGAATCCTCAGAAGATTGATTTCCATCCATTTTCATGTCTGGAAATTCTCGTATCATAAGGGCTTTTTGAGGATCCTCCATTTTCTCTTTCAGTTTTTCTCCTTTAGTTACAAGAGACTTTTTCTTCAATTTAGGAGGGGGCTGCTCAAATGGTATATTTGAAGCCATAAAGAAGCGCTTTGAATAATCAGGCGAAGATGTTGGTATGTCAAACAAAGAGGAAGATGGAGGTGCCTGGAGAAAAGGGAGACTAGGGATAAATCATATTTTCCAGTCTTCTTCCATAAGGTGGAGATCTTTCTTGAGCTTTCTTATCTCTGCTTCTTTTTTATCAAATTCCGGACCCATTTTGTGCTGAGAATGGTGCAAGGTTAGACCAGAGGAATAGAAGGAATGACTGGTGGTAGAGATTGTCTACAGTCCTTCTTTCTTTTCTGTTTAAGTATTTTTAAGGTAAATTATCATAACATGTCAGTGGTTGAGCACAAACGGGTGGATCATGATCAGGGTCATCAAATTTATCGTTTCTGCAAAGAAGGCGTGGTTTTCTTGTTTTTCTTGTCCTTCTCCTTCTACTTGCTTCGCTCTCATCATCATCAGATTCTTCTTGTTCATCACTTGAACAATAAGGATCACACATGGAAGGATCAACATTCCATAGAAAATGGCCTTCGTTTTTATCTGTATATACATGAGAGCCATCTGGGTTAAAACATGCTATGGGGATGGGTATCCTTGTTCCATACCATGTTGTCTTTTCCCTTTTATCATCCTCTGGTTGGATCATAAGTTGCCTAAAAATATTCTTAGATGAAGAAGGTTCTTTATCTTGAGGCATCTTAAAGATGGTCTTGGTCTTTCCATCATTCATTCTTTGGAACTCATAAGTGGTAGATCTGATCGGCTCATGAGATCTAGCCCATGGTCTTGTAATCGGTAAACCAATTGATGATGGAGAGTTGCAGAAATGGCTGATGCAACTTGTTCTGCACCAGTGATTTGCATTTGAACCTTCAAAGCATTTGGAAGGTTGGTGTCGTTGAGAGACATGGCAAAGTTGGGGAAGTGAGTGAGAACTGCACTTCCGTTGTTGAGAGTGGTGACAACTGTTCCGAGCATGTTCGTAGCATGTGAAACGAGTATCAAGGAGAGCCACATCAACGCTTCACCCAACCTTGATGGATGACCACCAATCGGGTTCCTGATCAGCGGGTGGCCACTGAAAAGGGCATCGATTGAGCAGATGACTACTCAATCGATAGCCGTCAAGCAGATGGCTACTTGACGACGAACTTATCAAGCAGATGGCTACTCGATAAGTTTGTCATGCAATTACGTGGGCACTTACATGACGGTTAACAGTTTGCTACTTGGTTGAGATCTAGTTGTTTCGCTCGAGATAGCGTTGCTGACGGTGGAAGCAGTTGTGCGACTTACTTTGAGCGGCGGCACTGGACTTCAAGCGGTCATGTCCTGCTGGTGGCTGAGGAGGGACATACTGATATCAAGGAGTTGGCAAAGTGATAACTTGACAGAAACAGCGTGCTATCTGCTTGCTATCAAGGGGTTTCGCTCGAGACAGCGTTCCTGACGGCGGAAGCAGATGTGCGGCTAACTTTGAGCGGCGGCGCTGGACTTCAGGCGGTCAGGACTCGCTGGTGGGTGAGGAGGGACGGTTGATATCAAGGGATTGGCAGGTGTTTGCTGACGGTAGAAGCAGCGGTGCGCTGGACTTCTAATGAGGCGTAGAGCCGATTCAGGGTAGACTGATTTTGAGTTGTATGTGTCTTTTGCGTGTATGGCAGCCTGTTCGTATTTATAGGCTGGAAATCGATGAGCTGATGGCCAAAAACTGCTCTCTTGCTGGCCGGTTTTACCCACTACTTCCACTATATTGAATTCTTCCACTATCCCCACTATTCCACTACTTTTGGAGGTGGTTTTCTTCTTCTTGTTTGCTGAAAATTGATGTTAATGGCAGTTGCAGGAAAAAAAAATGTGTCTTTTGCCAATTTTGAATTTCAGTTTAATATGATAACTAATTAGGTGACAATTAAGGAGTTTGTTATTTAAGCCAACTACTTAGCTTTATCCTTATCCCCTAATAAATTATGGTTATCTCTAATTAAATAAAAATTGAGCCGAAAATTAGTGTTGGCTGATTTGTGACTGGGCCAGGGTCGGCCTTGGCTGATCGGACCATGGTTAGTCTTGGGTCGAGTGGCTAGGTTGATTTGGCCATTTTGATTTTGTACGCTAATTGTAACTAATTGACCAATTAATTACTTAATGGCCTTAAATAATCATGTAGGCCATTTACTTAGTCTTGGCCCAATTAATTAATTGACTTAATTAATTAATTTCGAATAGCCGAAATTAACCATTGGGCTGATTGGGCCTGTTTGTGTTTAACCATAACTTGGTTTTATTAATTAATTGACTTTGGCTCGTAAATTAATTAACTTATAAATTAATTAATTTATATTTGGCCCAAAAATTAATTAATTGCGAAAATTGGATTATGTTTCAAATTGGGTTCGTGATCCACTTTTAGCTTCGGTCGGCTCCACTTCCGGATTAAATTGGATCCGATCCAATCCATTTGGAGTAATTGGGTTCGGCCCTGTTGCCATTTTTGGCTGTCATCGAGTCGTCATTCCTCTATTAATCGAGGGTGATTTTTTGGGAACAAACAAATACAAAACAATATCAACAATTGAAGGCTTGAAGCAGAACATTAATTCGTTGCTATTGCATCCACGGATTTTAAGAAAATAATGATGGTTATAATTAGTCGTAATAAAATATAAAATGATGACTGATATAGTCAGGACATCTTATTTTGTTCTATAATAGTTTTCATGTTAAGTTTATTTGTTATTTACTGATGATATATGTTTCATCAGTTTCTTTACAAATTTCACCCGAACTTTCTTTCTTACTGATTTCATCAATTTCACCTGAAATTTCGTTGATTCATATGTTTCCATTGTTTAATTTTTTACAAGTTAGTATATTTTTATCTATTTTTTCTCTTTTTTTTAATCGGTTATCACCCTTTTCATTGTTTTTCAATTATTTTTTTCAATTCAAACCATGTTTTCAAAGATTTCACCTTGTTTTGTGGTTAAAGTTTAGCTCATTTTCACCTATTTCACTGATTTCACATGTTATTCACCTAAATTTTTCATTGATGAAACATGTTTTCACCGACTTTAAGCTTTTTTTACTTGCCCTTTTTTACTGATTTTATTCGTTTTCCATTTTCATCCGCTTTCTTACAAATTTCACACAAATTTTCATCGATTTATATGTTCTCACTGTTTAATTTTTTTTATCCGGTGTATTTTTTTAGCTATTTACCCCTTTCTTTTTATCAGTTATAACATTTTTCATTATTTTCCCATTTTTCAAACGTTTCACCTCAGTTTTGTTGGTCAATTTTTTTTTAACTGATTTCACTTGCTTTTATCATTTAACTCATTTTCACCTATTTCACATATTTTCTTTACATGATTTCACATGTCATTCACTTGAATTTTTCATTGATTAAATATGTTTTACTAACTTTATGCTTTTCTAGCCGATTTTACCATTTTATCACTGATTTTACCTATTTAGACCAGATTTCACATGTTTCGTCATTGTTCTTACAAATTTCACTCGAATTAATTTTCATTGATTTCACATATTTTCACAAACTTCACCTTTTTTTAATCGATTTTACCCTTTTTCATCCATTTTTCACAATCTTATCTGTTTTATTTTATCGATTTCAAATGTATTTCTGATTTCAAATTTGAATTTTTTTTTACCGGTTTCACTCATTTTTTTACCAACTTACTAGGGGTCACCAATTCACCCTGATTTTCATCGATTTCATTGATTTAATATTTTTTTTATTGATTTAAGTAATTTTCATCGATATCACCATTTTGTTTTACCAATTTCACTCATTTTTTATGAAAAGAATTTTATGAAAGTACGAGGTTATGCATGCATTGATATTCTTTATATTTTGCTTCTCTAGCCAAATAAACATTAATTTCTTATCCAAGTCATAATATTTTTTGTTCATTTATAGGTAATATGCAATTATGTTTTAACTTTTCATTTTTTAATTTTTTTTCTTCTTATGTATAGCATAAGGATGTTTATGAGACTTTGATTTTAGTGTTTTGCTTTTATAGGATTGTATATGACTTATTATGTACTAAATCTTTCAATGAAATTATTATGAGGATTGTATATTTAAATATTACTTTATACTTCAAATAAAGGTATACTATTCACACTTTTAATTTGAGACTTTGTGGGTTTCTAGAATCCATCAGTCGAAGTTTAGTTTGGTTCATATGATTATAAGACTAGTATCCTAAAATCTGTTAAGAAAGCATTACAGTGCTGGCCATAAAGTGAAATGATAGAAAAATAGGGGTTAGAAAGTATATTATATTGGATGAACTTATTTTAATAGAAATAATCGATACATTATGATTACTCATTCTTCTAAAAATAATATTTAAATTTATGTTAAACACATGAATTGAACTAAGACTATCAAGTCTAATTTTCCTAAAAATGAGCTCAAAATATGAGAATTACAGTATAAAGGACGTGATAATTTGTTTATCCTTTATTTTTTCTATAAAAAATATAATATGTCTTATATGTTAATTTATATTTAAATCCATATTTCATGACGTACTATCAAATTTCATATATAGGGTAATTTGTTTTCATAATTGAATTAGTGAATTCCAATATACAAGTTTTTTTTTTGTTTAATAAGTTAAAATATTGAATACCGATATTTAAATATTTGCATAGTATATATATATATATATATATATATATATATATATATATATATATATATATATATATATATATTATATGTTAAATTTTATAGTCATATTTCGTATTTTTTCTTTGGGAGGTTGGAGAAACCTCCAGTACTTGCCTATTTTTAATTCAGAATTATCAAGATTAAATAAAAGATGGCTATTATATTAGAAAAGAAAAATGAGATGTAATTGCACTAATTTATTCAAGGGGTACATCCAATTTTCTTAGATTATTTTCAAATTTATTCAAAAATTTTAGACAAAATAAGGAGCCATGGCAATCTAGAATTTAGATCTAAAAGTTACATTTATTATTTCCACAATCGTTGACACAAGCGTCCAGTTTGTCAACATCTGCAATATAATAACAAATATTTAATTTAATGTATATAAAAATACAACGAAAAATTTGCTTTATTGGTACTGCATGATAGACTATATTGCAACTTTCATATCGATGGACACGAAACTACAATTTTGATATCACAATTTAAGTTTTCATGGTAACTTTCATATCAAGTCCATTTTTCTTTGGAGATAATGGCAATTTACCCCTTATGATATTCAAAATGTACAATTTAACTCCCTATGATTTGAAAAAGAGCATTTTATCCCCTGTAATTTTATAAAAGTTTCATACCACTTCCCTAATATTTTTATATGAGGCACTTTACCCTTTGTGTTACGATAAATGTGACAATTGCCCCCCCCCCCCCCCCATGTTACAAAACAGTACTTCATGTCTACTCAATTTTGGCAAATGAGTTATACTATTCGACTGAAAGGGATAAATTACTACTTTAAATTTTTCACGGGGGATAAGTTGATCCTTCTAAAATTACAGGGGATAAATTAAACATTATACATTTTTTAGGGGGTAAATTCTCATTAACTCCAAAGAAAAATTTGCCAGATAATCTATCATGTGATACCACAAAAGAAAATTTCCCAAAATAAAACGAATTAACACAACAAATTCGGCACAAGAAATAATTTTAAAAATCGAAGTAAAACTTTACCCTTGCCAAATCTGGCACATTGATTTATGGCACAATTATATTGGCATGAGTCTTCTTTATTTGTCCTCATAACATGCCCGATGCACTTGCCAATGCATCTGAAAGTACCACTGGTTAAAGCACCTGGTGAACTTGCGTGATCTTCAATGCACTCACGGTAGCATTTGTTAAAAGATGCTGATGCTTGGTGCGCGTATAATAGCATCAAGACCGTAATTAGTACCATTGTTTTGATTTTTTTTCCTTCATCCATGACTAATCAATTGCAATCCTCTCGTTTATTAATGTCAAGCTACATGATGATTGTCTAATATATATATATATAGAGAGAGAGAAAAATTGTAGTTTCGTAAATTAGGTACATTTATTAGTTTTACTAATTTTGGTAAGACTAATAAATTGGTCAGCGGTATTGCCAGAGCACTAATTGGTGCTAGAATTTTTTAAAATTATGACTAATTTATCATTATTTACCTTATTTATTGTACGAGTAAAAAAGGAAAATTAATTAATATAAATAATTTGTATTCATCCATTCTAAAAATTTTGGTAGGACTAATAAATTGGTCAGCGGTATTGCCAGAGCACAAGTTGGTGCTAGAATTTTTTAAAATTATGACTAATTTATCATTATTTACCTTATTTATTGTACGAGTAAAAAAGGAAAATTAATTAATATAAATAATGTGTATTCATCCATTCTAAATCTCTAAAAATAACGTCATACAAATCATTTCCAATTTTATTTTCTTAATTTAAGTCATTAGTGTTGTAATTATGTGGATGGATACCTAATTAAAAGGTTGGAATCCATAGATAAATGTTATATATATATATATATATATATATTTAAAGTGGGGAAATTAATATTCAAATAAAGATAATTTGTATGTGGGCTTGTCCCTTATTGGTCCAAGACTAATTATAAAGGCATTGTGAGGAAGTTGAAGAGTTTCAAACTCTTAATTTGTCCCACATTGACATTTTATAATTGTGTGTATTAGTATATGTGAACTTAAGTGTTTAGACTTGGTATATGTCTTTACAAAGGGGATCATATGAATACACCACACGCACGCCGCCGTCGCCCGACTCGGCTCTGCTCGAATCTAGGCTGGGCTCGGGCGTTTGGGCGAATTGTCTCGTCTCGGACTTATCTTTTTGGAAGAATTTTGAATTAATTAATTTAATGTTCGAAATTAAAAATTCTGTAGCTCGAATTATAAATTAATTTTAAATTCAAAATTTGAATAATCCAGTTGAGATTGTAACGTTTCAATTACAGAATTGAATTGATACAAACGTTTTTATCATCACTGCTGCAGTTTTATTCAAATTTAATGGCCAGCATTAAATTGCAAGGCTCCCCAAGGCTTTCCCATCAGCTATATATACGAGTGTTTTTCAGCTCTGAAAAACACACCAACAGAAAACAACAATATGTTCTCTCATTCGAAAACACCATTCTCAAAAAGTATCTCTTCATTACTTTTTGCTTTTGAGTGTTCTTCGAGGTGGAATTTCTGCTACTGTGCAGTGGAGGAATTCTTGTAACCAAAATTATCCTGGAAGAAGTGTTCGTGATTCCCAATTGCACCGGAAGTGGGTCGATAATTTCTTCAAGGCAAGCAGAATCATTTCTGCGATTTGGTTGGATCAATTCTGTTACTATAAAGAATTGTGAGATAAGTTATTTGAATTTATCGGTTCGGTTTTTATAATTGATTATAATTTCGTTTACTGTTAAAATTGGTTTGTTTGTTTCAGTTTCAATTTGTATTAGGATTTTGATAATCTTAAAACTGATTTTATCCAACAATCTTTGAAGAAATTATATTTGTGTTTTAAAATTATCATGTCATCTGCAGGAGGCTCCGGTACTGTGTCCATGCCAGCCACAAAAGTCGACTTATCAGTTTACCGGAAAAGTTTTTGGGCCAATATTTTAAGCGTTGGCAACAATGCATGAAAATTTGGTTTACGATGAAGGGACTTTTGTCGTTTATTCAGGTGACTAGACCTGAACCAACTGAAACCGATCCAAAGACTGTTCAAATAGCTGAATGGTCAGAACGGGACCAAATTAGTCGAGGAGTCATTCTATCTGCTTTATCGAATGTACTCTTTGGCGTGTACTATTCTGATTCATACACAGCTAAGTCTCTTTGAGACAAATTGGACAGGAAATACAATACTGAAGAGCAAGGGCTCGAAAAGTATTATGTTTCCAAGTTCCTGAAATTTCAGATGGTTGAAGGAAAGTCTGTAACTGAACAAACGCATGAACTGATAAATCTTGAGCATGCTCTTTCTGATGCTGAAATGAAACTTCCAGATAAATTTCTGGTTATGTCAATCATTGATAAGTTTCCCAAATTTTGGGAAAACTTTGGCATGACATTGAAACGTCAAAAGGGAAAGATGACTCTTGAAGATCTTATGATTGCCATAAGTATCGAAGAGGAACACAAAAGTCAAACTCATGGTGTTCCTTATGAGTACCAGCCTAAGGCAAATATGATAATTGGAAAGAAAAAAGTGAATCATGTAAATCCCAACTCGAAATCTATAAATAAACCTAAAAACAAAAAGAAACCAAAGGCAAACAAACCATGCTGGACTTGTGAACAGATGGGTCACTGGGCTAAGGAGTGTCCTACTAAAAAGTCCAAAGCCAAATCCGAGTCTACTACACCGGCTACAGTCAACATGGTTGTGGGAGACATTGGTGAAAATAGAGCTCCGGCTATTGTAAACATGGTTGGGGAGATACTAGTGAACCTAAAGCTCCAGAAAACTCTGTTAATGGATTCTTCAAATTCTTCAAGAGCTAAGATACTTTCTTCTGTTTGTTCATCTTGCTAAGAAAAGAGTGACTCAACATCCGTATCATCAAGAGTTGCATCAGTATAATGCTGGATGTGTGTTATCATTCGAGCTGATTTTTCTCTATTTTGAGGACAATTTTTTGCAAAATGTCCTTTCTTTTTGCAAATGTAACACCTATCTGTTCTCTTGTTTCTATAAGACTTTCTTTTGAAGAATCTGAGACTTCCTTTCTTTTTGGGCTTCTCCTTATCGTTTTTGGACTTTTTCTTTTTAACATGACACATGCAGCCTTCCTTGGAGTTGCATTCTATATCCAAATGTGACTTCCAGTGAACCTAGATGCAAATTCCCTAAGGATACCAGGAAAATTCTGTTCCTTAGTTTTTTGCAGATCTATCCAAGCAGCGAAGGATTGTAGCCTTTCTCTCTGTTTTTCAATAGGTATATCATCAAAAGTAAACCATGGCCCATTTGTTGGTTTTGCTGATGAAGTTTCTGTGTTTCGAGCTACAAGAGGATCTTCCATCATGGTTTCTTCTTTCAAATCATCAGGTGGATTATCATATTGGGATACAGACGGATCAACCATAAGTATTTGGGAAATGTCTGCCATTTCCTGATCCATTTCAGAATATTAACTGGAAGACTCCAATGAATTTGATGAATCCTCAGAAGATTGATTTCCATCCATTTTCATGTCTGAAATTCTCGTATCATAAGGGTTTTTTGAGGATCCTCCATTTTCTCTTTCAGTTTTTCTCCTTTAGTTGCAAGAGACTTTTTCTTCAATTTAGGAGGGGGCTGCTCAAATGTTATATCCGAAGCCATACAGAAGCGTTTTGAATAATCAGGCCAAGATGTTGGTATGTCAAACAAAGAGGAAGACGGAGGTGCCTAGAGAAAAGGGAGACTAGGGATAAATCTCCTTTTTCGGTCTTCTTCCATAAGGTGGAGATCTTTCTTGAGCTTTCTGATCTCTGCTTATTTCTGATCAAATTCAGGACCCATTTTGTGCTCATAAATTAATTGCCTGAGCTCTTTATCAAGGAGATCTATTCTTTTTCTATCCGATTATAGATTCTTTCAAGTTTTAATGCCATGGAATCAACTTTTTGTGTGTTGACCTGAACTTGGGACGGGACTATCTAAAGGAAGAGTAGTTTCTGGTAATTCAGTAGGCTTGGGACGGGATGATGATGCCATTAAAATCAAAAGAATAGATTTTGAGAAAGAGATTAGATGGACTTGTTTTGGCCTTGATAACAAATCTGGGATGAGATTTCGATCCCCTTTTATATGTCCAATCAGATGGAATTCAAATTTCTTGATTCCATATTTTGCGGCCAAGATCTCTTTATAAACAGTATGATAATGCTTTTCAGCATCTTTAAACTGTCCACTGGCATGTCCACAGAAATATTTTTTCCCATCAGTTTCTTCAATGAGAATATCTCCCCAAAATTCATCACTAGCATCTGTCTGCAGAATGTTGTTTTCCTTTGTCAGGAATCTTTAAAGGAGGAGGGTTCTGGCAAAGCTGTTTTAATTTCTTTAAAGCTGTAGTTTGGCTGTTTCCCCAAGGAAGGGCTCCTTTCCTGAGCATCTTAGAAATTTGACTCGTGTACTTTGAACTGTGTGGGATAAAATCCTTCAAATAATTAACTATACCAAGGAACTGTTGAATTTCCTTAGTAGTTAAGTTTTCATCTGGGAATTTTAGCAGTTCTTGAGCAATGTGTGGGCCTGGATGGTACTGTCATTCTGAAAAATTCATTCCAAGAAATTCAATTTATTTTTCACCAAGAAATCCTTTCTTTTCGGACAACATGATACCATATTGTTGAACAATTTCGAAAAACTTATGTAGTAACTCTTCATGGGCCTGTCTATTTCTTGAGAATAATAGGATATCATCAATAAAGACCAGTTATATTTAAGCAATGTTGCCAGATCATCAAGTGTCATACCTGGATAAGTGGCCTAAGTAGGATTGACATCTTCGTTCACCTTGAAGGGAAACTGGATGAAGAATTCTGAGTTCCTCCATTGTGGTTTAGGATGATTGAATTCTGCATGAGATTCAGCACAACAATCTTGAAGCTTTATTGCTATGTCATGGAATTCTCTTGGAGCATTTGACAGAGCATAGATCTTCTGGATAGTAGTATAAGGTTGAAACTGCCTCTTATACTTTATTCAATTGGGGAGTACCATAAGTTTTTTAGCTTTATGATAAAGATCAAAACCTATGAGGAGATCTTTTCCGTGTAACTTACTTCCAATTACTTTCATCCAAACTATGCAATCAGGGAAGAATTGAACCCCAATTGGATGTTTAGTAATAAGGGAAGTTTTGAACCTTTGTCCATCTGCTGCTTGAAAATATTCATAATGAGTAGTCCAAGCGTCTTTAGGAAGGATGTCTTGATTTATCATTGACTTAGCAGCTATAGTATCCATGAATCCTATGACTTTGATTGGCCTTTCATACTTTGAGGGAAGAACACGGATTTGGCTATGTGGGGACGGAACAACTTCTTAACTGATTGTTACTGTCTGGAGGGTAGGAAGATATTCATCTTCTTGTTCAGATTCTTCAGAGATAATGGATTCTTCAAAGTCTTCAAGAGCAAAGATTCTTTCATATGTTTGTTCATCTTAGCTCAGAAAAGAGACTTCCTTTCTTTTTGGGCTTCTCCTTATCGTTTTTGGACTTCTTCTTTTTAACATGACACATGCAGCCTTCCTTGGAGTTTCATTTATTTCCAAATGTGACTTCTTGCAGGCTTGCTTAAGAGCAGTTTTGTTATGGATTAGAGACTTGAACATGGTTTGTTGTTCACATAGCTTTTCAACTGTTGCAATTGCCATCTGGTGAATTTCTCCAAGAGTGAGGGTATTTATTTCTTTCTGGCGGCTGTGATAAGGCGATTAAGCTCTAGATGAATTTCATTAGGAAGAGATGTCACATATACGTGTTTGAGGTTGGGATCATTACTCCCATTCAACGTATAATAGAGTTCAGACATTCTCTTTAAGTGGAAATCCAAATCCTTTTTCTGTAAAGAACAACACTTCATTGCAAAGTAATTCTGCTGGGCTAGCTTATCAAAAATTGAACTATCACCCAGGAATTCTTTATGTATAGCCCCTAGTGCCTGAGCTGCAGTGGCTTGGAAAAATTATATCTGTCTATATATATATATTTAATTAAAAAATATAGTGTTTCTTCTTCATGTTTTATATTATAAAAGTCTTTCAAACACCATCTTCAAATCAATGTGTGATAAATACTTAACGAGAATTAAATCGTAAGATGTGGGATGAAGATGGGTATGGCGGTATCCAATATTTAGAAAGCTCTGAATCATCAGATTTAGAGAAACTAGAGATTCGTAAGCCATCCAAATCCACAATTAATTAATTAATACAAAATATTAACACTTTAGTTTATTCACTTCTTCCGATTCAGAATGCAAATAAACTATGTCTAAGACTAAGTAATTCCTGACAAGATAAATCTGTTAGGGCAATTGTAGATAGTTGGAGGGGTGAAAATGTAACAGAACATATGTAATGATAAAATAATAACAGAACATGGTGGAAAACTGGAAATTATATCACTAATAGTGATCAACGTATAGTTAAAAAAGCTTGGTCCCTATGGTTGAAAATCAAAACAGATTACTCGATATTCAATTGGAGCTCTTTCGATAATAGTTTGTTTGAGTTTGGTTCGTCACACAAATCAAATAAGCTTTATTATATTTTTTGTTGGATTAGCATAGAGCTGAAAATGCTTGGTCACTGAGGATGATTGTTTGACTATGTCTGAAAATGGATTTGAAGAAAAAATGTATCGTGAAATTAGTGTGGTTAATTAAGATGAAGAAACAAGCATGTCTTGAAGCTGTTGCATAGGAAATTAATAATGTCATTCCTAATATTATACTTTGTAGTCCGAGTTTATACTAGTATAATGTAGCTGCAAGTTTTTGTTTAAAGTATATTATCAAGTTTTTAGAGTAAATATTACTAGGTGACGAAATTTTCATTTACTATTTGTTTGCCCTGCTTTCACAGAAAGATCGCCATGAGTTAATTTATGATTTCTTAATAATATATTTTATTGGGGGAAATGCAAGATACTGTTTCCTGTGTTATGCTAAACGTGTAAGAATGTGAAATTTTTATTGCGCCAAATTTTTTTGTGTGTTCAAAAAACCCTAAAAACATCAAGTTTGTAAAAACTAGGTCTTTTTGGATCGACATATTTTAAGAAACTAGGAAAGTGCACGTACGATGTACGTGTCTAGATAATTTCATCAGTATTTTTTATAAATTAGAGTAAAATTAATTTTATTATGTCATAAAATAGAGCAAATTAACCCATTTTTTCAGCTATTTATTTCATTAGTTTAATTCATTTTTAACCGGTTTAACTTGATTTTAGCTGCTTTTTTTTTTATTAGTTCAATATTTTTTTAACTGTTTTACCCATATTTTTATCGGTTATAACTTTTTATTCACTGCTTTTACAATTTTGTCCTTTTGTTTTTGTCCGTTTTAAATTATTTTTCTATCGGTTTCACCTTATTTTGTCTGTTAAACTCTTTTTTATTGATTTCATACGTTCTAATCATATTAACTCATTTTTAAATATTTTTATCAAATTAATCTGTTTTCACTGATTTCACATGTTTTTTTCCATCAATTTCACCTGAATGTTTTTTTGATTTGAAACGTTTTCGCCGACTTTATACATGTTTTCATAGATTTCACCTATTTTTTTTTTATGTTGTTATTTCACCGATTTCGTCATTTTCACGAATTACACCATAATTTTCATCGATTTCACATGTATTTATCGATTCCAGGGGCACTTTATTACCGATCTTACCCAATTTTTTTTTTATCAAGTACGTCAATATTCACCAATTACACATGTTTTCAGTGATTTCGTAATATTTTTTATATCGATTGCAAAAAATTCATCGATTTTTCATCATTTTCCATCTATTTCACCCGTTGTTCACGAAAATAATTTCATAAAATTTTGAGGTTATACATGTCTTGATATTATTGAATATTTTACGAAAATAGTTAAGTCATAAGTATTTTTTATTCTTTCATAGGAAGATGTGATTCGAATTTTTTGTTTTTGTAAAATAATGATATTTAAGAGAATTTTATTTTTAAATTTTTATATTTAGAGTGTTTATGACATATATTGTCCTAAATCTTTAAATTAACATCTTCTTACTTATATAAATATTGATGGTAATATATAATAATTTTATATATATTTTAGGGGCTATTTAAAATAAAAGGATTTTTAATGGATAGTTTTTATCTATTATAAGAGAAGAAGATTAAAATCACAAAATTGATATAAGAGAGAATTTATAAATTTTTGGAGTTTATGTAGGAGATAAATTAAATATAATAAGACTTCCTACCTAACTATATCAAATAAGGGTATTTTAGTCCGCACAAAAAAAAACTAAGAAATATTCATGCTTTTATAATAGTAGAGATAGAGATAGAGATAATTTGTAAAACACTTCAAGTTGGTCTCTACAACTTTACGTGATATATTTTTAAAAAAATTAAATTTCTTGAAAAATATCAATTCAAAATGACCTATCTTTTACAAAGTGAGTGTTTTTTTCAGGGTTTTTAAAAACACAAGGAAATTTGGCGCAACAAAGATTTCACATGGTAGCTTTTTGTAAGTTTAGCATAACAGGAGGGAGTATTTAGCATTTACCCCAATTTATTGGCGTGGATTGGACTTAGACGAGATTGAAATTGTATATTGGAATCAGATAATATACGTTGTATGTTTTCAACATTTATGGTTTCTACATTGTGATTATTTGATTGGAAGAAGCAGTTCCTTTGAACTTATAGTTTCCGTTGTACTAATTTAAATCTTAAAATGCTTAAAATTGTTAGCATTCGTGTTGCTCTGATGGGTAGTACTTATCTTTTTTGCTTCTGGTTATGAGTTTGGGTAATTTTCTTTTCTTTTCTTTTGGTTTTTGTGATTTTGTTGAGGTGGTATGAAATTCTATATTATTTTATTATTTATTATTTATTTTTTATTTATTACAAATAAAAGTACGAGTTCAGAAAATAGAGTTTCTTGAATTTTTTGTGAAGACTAATATACCCCTACTTAAAAGATAATTAAATTAATTAAAATAAGAAAAAAAATAGGAAAAAGAAGTCTACTCCAATATGAACACTTCAATATAAAACTAAATGAAGAGGTATGATTAAACACCAATATGAACACTACAATATATATATATATATATATATATATATATATATATATATATATATATATATATATATATATATATATATATATAATAAAAAATAAAAGTACGAGCTCAGAAAATAGAGTTTTTTGAATTTTTTGTGAAGATTATTATATCCCTACTTAAAAGATAATTAAATTAATTAAAATAAGAAAAAAAATAGAAAAAAGAAGTCTACTCCAATATGAACACTTCAATATAAAACTAAATGAAGAGGTATAATTAAACATGAAGTTTTATTATAATATTTATTTCCTACATAATAAATATAAATAATATCCAAAAGTATCAAGATATGCATAACCGCGAATAATCAAGACATGAAGAACAGGTGGATTCGATAAATACAAGTGAAATAGATGAAATTTTTGGTGAAAACGATGAAATTGTTGGTGCGGCGGTGATACTCAAATTTTCATGGAGCTCTTTTCATGAAAAGCGGTTGAAATCGATAAAAGTCGGTTAAAACATGCGAAAATGATATAAAAAATTCTGGGTCAAATTGGTGAACACTGATAAAGTTGGTGAAAAACGAATGAACAGGTAAAAAGACATCTGTGAAATCGATAAATATATATAATATTTGCATTGGAATAACTTTGGATGAAATTCAAGAAAACCGGACAAGATCGATGAAATTAGTAAAAAAACGGATGACATCGTTTAAAATGGGTGAGATCAGTGAATCGGGGAACATAAGTAAAATCGATTAAAACATTTTAAATCAATTAAATATGATATGAAATAGGTGAAAAAACATGTAGATCAGTGAAAAACTTGTGAGTGAAAACGAATAAAATCTATAAAAATAAAAATAAAATAGTTTAACAAAAAAAAAGGAACGGTAGAAAATGGTTTAAACCGATAAAATAAAAGAAATCTACAAAAAATGGAAAAAAAATAATGAAAGTTGGTTAAACAGATAAAATAATTGATAAATCGAAGAAAAGTTAATGAAATCAATAAAAAGACGGGTTAAGCCCCTGAAAAAATGGATTAAACATATGAATTAAACATGTGCTCGAATTTTCATGGAAAACAGGTTAAATCGGTTAATTAAAATTGGTGAAACGATAAAAGTCGGCTAAAGCATGTGAAAATGATAAAAATTAGGATGAACACTGGTAAAATTGGTGATAAACGAATAAAATCGGCGAAAATGCTCATGTAAAATTGATAAATGCATATGGAATTGAATAGCTTTGGATGAATTTCGTGAAAACTGGACAAGATCGGTGAAATTAGTGAAAAACAGATGAAATTGTTGAAAATGGGTGAAATCATTGAATCAGAAAAAAAGGTAAAGTTGGTGAAAACATGTGAATTCAATGAGATGTGTGGTGAAATTGGTGAAAAAATGTAAATCAATGAAAAAACGTGTGAATTAGGTGAAAACGAGTGAGATCTTTAAAAATAGAAAAATAGTTTAACTAGCAAAAACTAGGTTAAACCAACAGAAAATGCAAGTTTTACACCAGAAAAACATAAGAAATCGACGAAAAATTGAAAAATAATGAAAGTAGGTAAATCGATAGAAGAATGTATAAACCGATTAAAAATATTTTAAATCGATGCAAAATGAATGGAATCGGTGAAAAGACGGGTTAAACCCGTGAAAATAATGAACTAAATAATTTTGTTATGATCATATTTAAAAAAAAAAAAAATTTCAAGATCTTATGAACAAATCAATCATCAAATTATATTTGATTATTATAATTTAAAGTTATCATTTTTTTATGGATTAATAATTTTGATATTAAATAAATTAAATATTAGTCATTAATTTGTGTTAGTTTTTGTGATATGACAAAGTTAATTTTGTTATAATTTATAAAATTTACTTATGAAATTAACTAGACACGTACAACTTACGTGCACTTTTCTAGTTTATTTAAACGTGGGATGAAAGTTCATTTCAGTTCCTTTGTTGTATAATCAAGATCAAGTCTTTGGTCCGAACTTTTAGAGCCTTTATTTCAAATATTTTAAACAAACTCATTGGATTTAGTTTGAAGGTTGAATTTGTGGTTTTGAAAATACTAAAACCCCATTTGAATTGGGTTTGGATATTGAAGTAAAATTAGGTGGTACATGTCAAATCAATTGTTTTTTTTTTTTTTTTTTATAGAGTTTGGGGAGAAAAAACTGTGATATGTGTCAAATAAAGATTCTTTATGGTTGCAATTGGAGATGAATTTTAAGAGGTTGAATATGTATTTGTTAATAGGTTTGACGGTTTTGCGAAACACCATTTAAAAGTGTTCTAACATAGTTTCACTAAACCCGCGAGACCCAGTCAAAATTTTTCAAATAGGCCCCAGGCAACTGTGTTGCCCTTTCCAAATTTGTGAGTTACATTATTGATTATTTCGATTTATTAGATGACACAAATTCAAGTTCATTAACTCCAGATTGCTTATTTTTTTTTTTTTTTTTTTTTAAGCTTAAAAATCTTGTGGAGAAATGGGAAGCATTACAATCTGCTCAATCAAATCCCACTCCATTACTCTTCTACCACAATTAGTTGTGTAATTATTTGAACAATTGCATCGCAAAAGTCAATCCTTAATATCATATAAAACTTACTCACAAGGTGCAAAGAAATACATGCATATAGCTATAAATTTTACCGACATCAAACAACTAAAATCTCACTAAAATAAAAATATAAACAAATTCAAAATTTCGCAGTCAAGTCTCAACAATCAAGCTTAAGAATACAAGAAGCAATGCTACATAACCAAAAGTTCAAACCCATTATTCGTATTTTTGGGTGTGTGTGGATGGGTTTTGGCCCGGTCTCGCGGTCTCGCGAGACCGAGCCAAAATCCTTTCAAGTGAGTTTTCGCCAAACCCATATAACCACAAAAAAATCTATTAAAAAACTCACACTCAAACTCTTCAAACTTATAAAACATTGATTTGACACCTATCACCTACTTTTTTTCCTAAACCCCAACATCCAAACCCAATCCAAGTGGAGTTTCAACTTATTCAAACCATAAAATCTAATAGTCAAAATCCATCCAAATGAAGTCTCAAAGGTTTCATCGAAACCACCCAAACCAATTTTTTTAAATCGAGACTCGCGAAACCGAGCCAAAATCCATCCAAATAGACCCTTTAGTTTCCAATCTCCATCATCATTCTCCTCTATCTCAGTCTGAAGAAAAAAAATGAGTTACTAGATATAAAATACAAGAGATGAGAAAAAAAAAAAAAAAGCAACACTACATATATAGTTCCAAAATTAACAATTGGTATTAGCAACATATTTCCCTGACGGAAAACTTACATCCCTATTCTTTTAAATGGATTTCTACTTTAAGTTGTTCCATGAAGAAGAAATATTTACCATTTGTTCAGTTAAGATGTAATCACTGGTACCAACAAAGTTGTCGGCAAACTTATTTCCATTTAATTACACGATCGCGGTCTCAATCAATATTGGTAGCAGGGAAAAGAAAATGTCCGAGGCAGATCTTTCCGGTTTGCAGATAGAGCCTTCTGCCTCGAAGCTGCTTTTCCATAAGCAGAGTAAGAACCTGACGAGAAGAATGTTCCCGTAGAAGGGAGTTATTGGTTCGAAAGAAAGAAGATATCTTAGTTCGACGGATGGAGGTTCGGGATTTGAATGAATTAGGAACAAAGGCGCATGCAAGAGAACAGAAAATAGAGGAAGTCGGAAGACACGTAACTATATGGGGATGGTCTATTGTGACTCACCCTTCAAGGTGAGTCACCAACAACTTATCTAAGGCCTAATCAAATTCTGACATGTGTCTAAAATACAACTTCAACCAATTTATGTACAACCCAACACATAGTGTAAGATACCAATTATACCCTTATCATTCCTTTTGTGAAAATCCCATTAAACCTTTTATTTAAAATTAAAAAAACAAAAAAAATCTGAGACAACCGCCCCACCATCATCCCCTACCCTATCCCCAATCCCCTGCAACTCCACGCACTACCCAGCCCCCATCACTATGTTTGGTACTTTTATTGTCCTAATCCAATTCCATTTGCTGAATCAACAAGAAACCAAAGGAACACGTATAAAGAAGCTCAAGCCTTCAAGTTTAATGTGTTCTGCTTGTCAGATTTGGTAGAATTAGGTCTATTTGCAGCTAAGTTACCGGACTTTGGTGTTTTTCTTAGACTGATTTTGGTGTTTTCTTATTTAGAATTGAGCTTAGATCCTTGATTTGTTACCATCAGTATTTTAGAAATCAGCAAAGATTATGAGAATATTTATCATTGCAGGCTCTCGGGATTTATAGCTTCAATTCAAAATTGAGGTTAAAGATCTTTAATAGAGTGAAGAGGAGCCATAATAGGATAAATTGATAGGGGACTTTGGTTTGAATCGGGTAGGTGGGTCAGAGACGACAGGTCTCCGGCAGGAAGGAGGCTGCCGGCGCCGGAAATCATTAATCCAGCTTGTAGCGTCGAAGGGATAGGAAATTTTGGATGTAATTTTAATTCACAAAATTAAATTATTTTATCAAATAATGTAATAACAACTCAATTGTGGAATAGGAATGGAAATCCTTTCTGAGTCAAACCAGAGGTTAAGTCTCTGTTCTTTCCAACTCCATTAACATACATATTGGTTTGAACATTGTAAGGTTCTTTTGTGGCGCCCAGAACGGCGGAGAGTGGTGGTGGTGGTGTTTAGGGTTTGGGATTAGGAGAGAAATTGGGGGAGAAGAAATTGAGAGAGTTATTATGGTAAAATTGAATATTTTTGTTGTTTTAATGTGAGGGTAATAATGTAAAATTACTATTTACAATATATTGATTATTAAATTTCTATGTATAATACATAAAATGTGGGGTTGTATAAATTTGTACACAATCAAATGACAAGATAAATTTCTTTTTATTTTCAAGGAGAGAATTGCATTTTTGGTACACAGCTATAGGTCAATTCCCACTTTTGGTACACAGCTTTATGTGTCCAACACATTTGGTACACCTCTTTAACAAAGTTCGACACATTTGGTACAACCGTTAAATAAATTGCAAAATCACCGTTAATTCCGTTAGTTCGACACATTTGGTACACATCTTTTACAAAATTGACATGCGCGCGACACATGGCTGCCCAAAAAAAAAGAAAAAATTGAAACTTGATAAACTTTTTTATTATATTTTATTATTCTTCCAATATTAAACTATAAATGACATTATAGTTTATTATATTTTACATGTCATATAAATAATAAATACATATTTTTTAATAATTTTTATAAATATGATAAATTAAAGTAACTTGTTTATTATATTTTATTCTTCTTGCAATATTAAACTATAAATGACATTATATAGTTTATTATATTTTACATGTCATATAAATAATAAATACATATTTTTTAATAATTTTTATAAATAATAAACTATTTTTATAAATAATTTTTAAAAATTGAAACTTGATAAAGTTTTTTATTATATTTTATTCTTCTTCCAATATTAAACTATAAATGACATTATATAGTTTATTATATTTTACATGTCATATAAATAATAAAGACATATTTTTAATATTTTTTATAAATAATAAACTATAAAAATAATAAACTATTTTATAAATAATTTTTAAAAATTGAAACTTGATAAACTTGTTTATTATATTTTATTCTTCTTCCAGTATTAACTATAAATGACATTATATAGTTTATTATATTGTACATGTCATATAAATAATAAATACATATTTTTTTATCATTATATAAATATGATATGATAAATATAATAAATACATATGATAATTTTTATAAAAGTTTATCAAGTTTAATTTTTTTTTTGGCAGCCATGTGCCGCGCACATGTCAATTTTGTAAAAGAGGTGTACCAAATGTGTCGAACTAACGGAATTAACGGTGATTTTGCAATTTATTTAACGGGTGTACCAAATGTGTCGAACTTTGTTAAAGAGGTGTACCAAATATGTTGGATACATAAAGCTGTGTACCAAAAGTGGGAATTGGCCTATAACTGTGTACCAAAAATGCAATTCTCTCTATTTTCAAGGGTTAAGATTGATTTCTTGGGGTAACTCAACTCTTAACTGAGAGTCACCATAGAATCCCCCAACTATATATTAAGACTTAGTGTTAATTTAACATGTAACTAAATGAGTTAGTAACAACAAACATTTATTACCTCAATTGCTACAAGTTCAAGAAATACATGACTGATCAGTACTCATAAAAGTATGTTTTATAATCAAGTAAATTAAGTTTCTAAAAAAGTACTATAAAAAATGATATAGAACCTTGAAGCTAATCAACTGTTAATCAAGGAGTATATTTGTGCATTTCATTCATCTATGTACGTATGCGCAGATAAACACACATTGTGCATATATAGAGTTGTTGTAATACTCAAATTAGATTGTGTCTGGCTTACCGTATTTTTAACTATGGTGCCAGTGATGGTTAGTGCTTCTCTTCATCTAATGAAGAATAGAACTGGAATTTAACCCAATTATCCTCCTGTAAGCGCTTCGCAAAAGCTATAACTGAAGGGCTACAGTCAACTAGCTCAGCATTAAAATATAGAATCTCATGAGGGATCTTTTCCAGTTTGTAGCAGTGCCTAATGCTTAGGTCCAAAAGCCGTGGGAAGGAACCATAGCCAACTTCCCATTGCACTAGATCGATGTCTTCAAGTACCAGCTGCTCAAGTTTCTGGAATTCCTCTTCATCTACCATCCACTCCGGGCCTTGAAAGGCATAGCATCGCAATTTCAACACTCGCAGATTTGGTAGTGTACGGCCAATTATTGACATATCTTCCCATGCAAATCCACACCCACTCAAAGTTAACTTTGTAAGACTAGATGGAAAAACTGCCTCTCGCAAGAGAAGAACTTGATGAGACCTAGGATTGGGATTTGACACGACGCATTTGAATGATTTGAGTTTAGAGAGCAGGGCAAGATGATAAAAAATATGCATGGTTTCAGAAACACCCCGTCGTAAAACAATTCGAACACCTAATTTTTCTAGATTTGGGATACTTTGAAAAATCTCATTTGTACAACTGCGATCGCTCACACCTAGCAGCACCAAGAGATTGGGTAATTGAGCACCATAAACAGGATGTGGCAAATCGCTTCCCATGACTTGGAGATGCCTCAGTTTTTGCATATTCCATATCTCTTTCGGCATATAAGATGGAGATGAATTAATGATTGTCAGGTGGTATCGATGAACAATCAAGTATACAAGGTTTTTTAGCCTAGATATGGAAGAAGGGAGATTTCCATCATATGTGAAGGCAAGGTACTTTAACTCAAGTAGCTCCAATATTCCAACAGGGAACTTATATAAACGGATTGTAAGAACATCTAACACCTTGATAGATGTCAAACCTGAACATATTGATACCGGATATTGATGTTCTGGACCGGTACAAAGAAAAAAACGCACATTTGAAACTGATTCTATTAATTCAGAAACACGTTTCAAGCCAAGAAGAGAGTTCATGTGGATGCACAACCTGCGCTGGCAATGTATATCTTCTGAAAAAGCACTGGGATATCTATTTATGAGATGAAAATCTTTTTATTTGCAGCCTCTCTAACCAAGAGATGCCAAAAGAAATAATGGGCATTGCATGTTTTATATTTGAAAGTGAAGCTCTGTTGGCGAATTAAAACAATATTATGGGAAACGAGATCCTCCAAATACTTCCGCGCTGTATCTTCAAAAGTTTCGAAGTGCTTTGGTTCAACTAATTCCTCACCAACCCACAATATGATGAGCTTAGAGATGGAAATCTCATGATTTAGAGGAAAAACTCCAATATAGAGACAACACTCTTTCAAATGCGGAGGCAAATACTTGTAACTCAAAAATAATGACTCCGCCATGTGTGACCCATCCTCTGTAGCTAAGGCAAGCAAATTGTCATTATTAGCTACTTTTTCCCAGTAATCAAGCGTCTTCTCGGCTTTGGATAGGATGTTGGCAATCGAGATTATTCCAAGAGGAAGTCCTCCACAATTTTTGACAATCTTCTTTCCAACTTTCTCGAGTTCAGGAGGGCACGAGTCTTCGGCAAATACCTTTTTGCATAAAAGATTCCAACTTTCTCCTTCATTCCGGAAGCTAATCTTGAGAACAGCACCGGTTGCGCGAGTTTCTTCTGCAACACTAAACAACCTAGTTGTAAATATTATGTTGATTTCTATGTAGTCTCGTGGAATGTAAGATCTCATATTACTCCAAAAGTCAGTATCCCATACATCATCAAACACAATCAAATACCTTCTACGCTTCACAAATTTTTTGAATATCTGCTCTTTCAATTGATTCTTACTCTTTTCTATTCCTAAAATTTTATTATAATTAGGGGACAAACAAACCAGAAGATCTAGCAAAATATCTTTTAGATGATAATCAGGTCCAACTCTTATAAATCCACGAATGTCAAAACTATCTGAAATAATAGTATCATTATAAAGTGCTTTGACAATAGTAGTCTTACCGATACCCGCCATACCCACTACTGCAATAGTAAAGAGCTCGTAACCTGGTCCAGCCTCAAATGTTTGAAATAGTTGTTTAAGGTCTTCATCATATACTCCCACCATATATTTTCCACCAAAATCATCATCCGCAAGTGGTGACTCCTTGTTGCTTGTTTTCAGATCTAATTTTGCATTGTACTCCTTGTTGATTTTTTTCATCGTTTCAACAAAGGAAATCATTTCTTTTTTGACCTTCTCCAAATATTGGGAGGAGACCAATTCGTCACTACTCTCATCATCGAGGCTTTGAGATTTTTTTATAAGGTCTTGGAGTAAGTCTCTGAATTTAGGTATTGCCTCCAAGATCTCTCCTTTCAAATCTATTAATCTCTCGGTCTCTTCGAAATGATCCAACTCCAAAATTGATTTTAAGGACCATATGTTTTTGTGGACATTTTTTGCTGTTATTAGGATGGGATGAAAATGGGTATGGCGGTATCCAATATTTAGAAAGCTCTGAATCATCAGATTTAGAGAAACTAGAGCTTCGTTAGCCATCCAAATCCACAATTAATTAATTAATAAATACAGGAGGAAGGAAATATATAAGAAGAGAGTATTTTGGTTTGTGATAGTTGCTTTTTGATTCTTCCTCTATCAAATGAAATGAAGAAAAAGTAGCAAGAAGATCTGGCTGTAAAATGACATGAGGGGGCGTCAATGGCAATCTTACTTTGAATAATGTAATAATACATGTGAAGGAGTCAGTTAATTGAATTTATATTTAGCATAGATTAGTACATATTTAAAAGTATTTAATATCTAACCAATTTAATTCAATGTACAAGATTAAATAATAGTAAGAAGATTTGGCTGTAAAATGAGCCGAGGGGGCGTCAATGGTAATCTTCATCTGAATTATGAAGTAATAATAATCCATTTGATGCGACGACGGTGTCAGTTCGTTTGCCTTTACCTGGCCGTGTGATGAAAGTGGTAAAAGTTAGTTTTTATGTGTAAGAAGATTGGTAGTAATGATATCTGAAAATGGATTCGAAGAAAAGGAGTTTTGTGAACTTGCTACAACTATTGTGAAGAAAGCAGGAAGGTTTGAACGTGTTGGTTCATTTACATGATTATTTAGCTTAGCTTAACTTCAAAGTTTTTATGTCATTTTGTATATTTGTCTTTGCAGTTTAATTTTATAGTTGCTCCTTATCTTATATAATGATGTAGCTGCAAGTTCTTGTTTATATATGAGATGCGATCGATTGTTATGTTATCAAGCTTTTCTATGTTCGAGCTTAAGTAATTACTTAAAAAGTAAACATGTGGTAAGAAAAGGTGGAACACGTAGTAGAATGAATAATTTACACCCGTCTATATCGATCAACATTTTTAATTACTCTTTCATGTTTTTCCGTCAAGTAACTCTGCAACCATTTTATCTGCTCTAATGATGTAGGCTGCAAGTTGTTTATATATGAGATATACTATATACTATATGTTAAGCATTTTTATAAATATTTCATAGCTTTTCTTCTGATATGCTTCACATTGTAATGACATAATCTATTGTTGAATGAATACCTTTTGCTTTGGTTCAAAACAAAATACTAACACTAGTTTTAGTTTACGGAATTGCACTTTTCATACCAAACATTTACCTACTTTATATATTTCATATCATACCTTTCAGAATGACACATTTCATACCAAAATTAATCAACCTGTTTCAATTTATTTGGACGGAATCGGACACATGCGCCGCACGTGCCCGTTAACTCACTTAAAAAAAAAATTCGGACAGGGAGGAAATTTTTTGGGCAGGAGTTTTGAATTTCACTTTTCATACCAAACAATTACCTGTTTTATACATTGCATACCACACCTTTCATAATAACACATTTCATACCAAAATCAATTTTCATACCAACGTTAACTAGCCAAAAAAAAAAAAAACTCGCGTATGCTATTCTTAATTTGAGGAAACTGTAAAAATTCATATTATAGATGACATTCCTGTTTCTTTCTCGAAAGGATAAGTATCTCAGGTTCGTCACTTTTTTACAATTAACCCCTTGCCCCCTAAAATGTTCCAATTTTACCCTTGGGTGTTATTAGTACTAATAAATATGTAAAAAATGAAATAATTTTTAAATTTATGGGCAATTATAAATTATATCAATTAATGAATATGATGATTTTGAATCGAAACAGTAGTACCATGTAGGGCCTTCTCAATTTGAGGAAACCGTAATAAATCATATGATCGATAACATTCATGGTTCTTTTTCGAAAGGGTACAAAATATAATAAAATATGTACTTCTCTATCTATGAAAATCATACACAATCATAATTTTGTAATTTTTCTGCCAAATTTTTAAGTATAATTCATTTTAAAAAAAAAACCCTCGTGTTTGTCACTTTTTTATAATTAATTTCTTGCCCCTAAAATGTTACAATTTGGACCATGAATTTTGAGCTGAAAATATCAAATATGGTCTGCTCAGTCTGGAAAAACCATAATAAATCGTAAATTTGAACTTTTTTTGCCAAATTTTTCTGTATAAATTTACGGGCAATCATGAATTTTATTAATTTATGATTGATAAGAAGATTTCGAATTGAAACACTACTACCACATATGGTCTTATCAATTTGAAGAAACAGAAATAAATCACGTTTTTTGAATTGATAAGATTATTTTCGAAAAGGTAAATTACGAATAACTCCATGAAAAAAAGGCCTACTTACAAAAATACACCCCACGTATTGGTTGTGACAAACCCCCCCCCCCTCATATTATGATTTTATTATTGGATATGTTTTTAATTAAATAATAAGTAATCAATCAAAAAAGAAAATCCTCGGCTGGGCGGCCATCGCGAAGCTGCTATAGGGGGGCATTTGCAAATTTATAGGGGGTATTTACAATTGTACAGGGGGTGTTTGCAATAAAACAGGGGTACTTGCAATGTTATATGCATTTTCCATCCAGGGGATATTTGGAATTTTACAGGGGGTATTTGCAATTTTATCCAATTGATTTTTCCCCCAGTTTGCGTAGAACGAATAATGAAAGAAAAATTGATTCCCCCCCCCCCCCCCCATTTTCTGCCCTATTCAATTAATCCCCTGCATGCGAGCATTTTTTTTTTGTGAATTAATGTCGGTATGAAAATTGAAAAAGGTTGATTGATTTTGGTATGAAATGTGTCATTCTGAAAGATGTGGTATGCAATGTATAAAGTAGGTAAATGTTTGGTATGAAAAGTGAAATTCATAACTCCTGCGCAAAAAAATTTCTCCCTGCCCGAATTTTTTTTTTAAGTGAGTTAACGGACACGTGCGGCGTGTCCGGTTCCGTCCAAAATTTAACGGTGGTATGAAAATTGAAAAAGATTGATTGATTTTTGTATGAAATATGCCATTCTGAAAGATGTGGCATGAAATATATAAAATAGGTAAATGTTTGGTATGAAAAGTTTAATTCCCTCTTTAATTTATTAACTTCTTCCGAATACAAATAAACTATGTTTAGGCTTAAGTAAGGTAAATCTGTAAGGGCGATATTGGAATTTAGTCACAGGAGTCGGTAGTGCAAAAGTTATTATTCAGCCGGGTTCGGCTTTGATGATGAGAAGGCAAAAGAGTTGGCAAAAACAGTAAGTTTGTATTGCTATTTTCTCATAAATTCTTAAAAACAATGGGCTATATTCCACTTTGCCACCCTTCAAATATCTACGGAGTCCACTTTGCCTTCCCAACTGTCGATTGGATCACTTTGCCCCTCCAACTACCTTAAATGTTAAAATGCTTAAATGTATTGCCATTTGTGTTGCTCTTATGGGTAGTCCTTATCCTTTTTGCTTCTGTAAATGAATTTGGATCATTTTCTTTTCTTTTATTTTTGGTTGCATGTGATTTCGTTGAGGTTGTAAGAGATTTATTTAAATGTGGGATGAAATTTCATTTCAGAACCTTTGTTGTAAAATCAAGATCAAGTCTTTGGTCCGAACTTTGAGAGCCTCTTTTTCTTTTTTTTTGGTTACCAAGGGTTTAATCCTTTTCGAGGCGCATCGGGCACATAAAGTGGGAACCTCTCCCAACAGGGATTCGAACCTGAGTCCGCTACTTTGTAGTGACTAGTCCCTTCCACTAGACCAATCATCTGTTGGTGAGAGCCTCTTTAATTAAAGATTGAACTCAAATATTTTAAACAAACTCATTGGATTTAGTTTGAATGTTGAATTTGTGGTTTTGAAAAAGTTGTAACCCCATTTGAATTGAATTTGAATATAGGGATTAAAGTAAGTGATAGATATCAAATCAGTTATTATTTTTTACAATGCTTTTGGAACACGTGATATGTCACTACAAGAAAATATAATTTTGGTGATAAAATCTTATGTGACAATGTTAAAATTATCACTTTTTATATATATTAAGTGACAAAAACTTAAATATTGTCATTAAAATGATTTTCATAAACATATTAGTGACAAGAATTGTAAAAAAGTTGTCACTATTAACATTTAGCGATACCTCAAAAGTGACAATAAAAAAGTTGTCATTAAACCTAAGTGACAATATTTATTATCAGTGAGTTATCACTAAAGGGATGTCGCTAATTGTCAATTGTGACAACTTAAGTCACCTATATTTGTCATTAATAGCTACTAGTGACAACTTAAAAACATATTTTATCACTATTGCACTTGTCACCATTATTATTATAATAAAAAATAACATTTTTATCACTAATTGGGTACAAAGAGTGACAATTGCCACATTATCACTTATTTTTTTGTCACTTAACCTAAATTTTCTTGTAGTGTGTGTCAAAAAAAGTTTCTTTTATGATTGCAAATTGAATGTGAGCTTAAAGAGTTGGGATAGGCTAAAAGAAGTTCACCTTATGGAAAACTGCCGATAGTTTTCCACAAAAATGAAGTGCATTATTTTTTTATTAATAAAAAACTGACCTGTACTACCGGTTATAACTAGTAGGTCACAAATGTTGTAATTACTCTTTTGCCCTCTCCTTGTTAAAAAAAAAAATTGGTCATCTTCTTCACCTCCACAACCACCACCAACTGTCGCCATTTTCAGTTTTTGTTCTTTGATTAGGTAGTTCGATTAGATTCTTAAAAACCCCAAAAAAATTAGATCTTCGATTTTTCAGTTTTTACTTCAAATTGGAGCTTGAATCTTCGTATTTCAGCTTATGGTAGCAAGAATTAGCTTCAGATTGCTTCAATTGGCGATTACTTTGGCCAATTTTGAAGTTCTTAGTTCGGTTTTTCGAAGCTCAAGCGAACATTCTGTCCAGCTGATTTTCGGAGGTTTGTGGACAATTGCTACTCATTTTCTCTTTTCTAGGGCCTGGGTAGAGTTTTTCCGAAGTTAATTTCACATTACATACACTAATTGTGCTGGAATTTAATTCGGGCCGCGAAGAACTTGAACGGGCCGTGATATTTCTATTCGATTTTGATTGAAAAACACTCCTGGAGTGTTTAATTGCTGTTTGTCGTGTTCATTTAAGTAATTCAGAGGTCCGGGCCCTCAAGAACTTAAACGGGCCGTGAATTCCATTCAACATTGGTTCAGATTTCTTGAGGAATCTTCTTGTTTTTGTTCGGAGGTTTGATTACAGCCTATTTCCTACGCAATTAAGAACAACTTTTGTTGAATTTTGCAAATTGTGCTTCAAATCAGATTTCAGGTTCTTCGATTTTACCGGTTTTTTGAGTGTTTTTGTTCTTGATTCTTGTTCTACATTGCTTGTTTTGGTTCATAGTGTTAATTTCATGTGTTCTTTGCTTAAATTTGATGATTGATTAATTGACAGACGATTTTTCTTCCTCTGTTTTAAGAAGAAGGGCATTGAAGTAATTTCTCATGTTGATGTAGTATATATATTGCGCCGGTTACAAGTCACTTGTTTGCCACATGGCAACAAGTGACTGGGGAACTATCGGCAGTTCAGCCAAGGCTGAACTGCCCATAGCAAACCCGTAAAGAGTTTGTATATGTATTTAATATATTTGAGCTGAGTTTTGTCAAACACCATTTGAAAGAATTTTTACCTAGTTTCAGTAGACCTACAAGACCGATTCAGAACTTTTGAAAATGTGTAATTTTTATTTGACTAGAGAAACATAATATAAATAATATTCATGAATATCAAGACATGCGTGACCTCAAATATAAATACCGTTAAAAGTTGGAGAAAAAACGTGTGAAATCGGTGAAAGAATATATCCGTGAAATCGGTAAATACATGTGAATTCGATGAAAATTCGGGTGAAATTCATGAAAAACCGTTGAAATCAGCGATACTCGAATTTTCATAGAGTTCTTCATGGAAAACGAGCGAAATCGATTAATGGAAATGAGTGAAATCGATAAAAGTCGGTTAAAACATATGGAAAAATGATGAAATTTGGGTGAAATTAGTGAACACTGATAAAGTTGGTGAAAAAAGAGTGAAATCGATAAAACAACATCCGTGAAATCGATATATACATATAAAATCAAATAACTTTGGATGAAATTCTTGAAAATTGAATAAGATAGTGAAATTAGTGAAAAACGGGTGAAATTTATTAAGAGGTGAAATAGTGAATTGGGGAACAAAGATAAAGTTAACAAAACATGTGAAACCAATGAAATATGAGGTGAAATTAGTGAAAAAATATTTTATTGAGTGGAAACATGTGTGAAATTTGTAAAAGAAAAATAGTTTAATCAATAGAAAAAAGGTGAAATCGATAGGAAAATGGTTTTAACCAGAAAAATAAAAGAAATCAACGAAAAATGGGAAAACTATTGAAAGTACGTAGGTTAAACTAGTAAAAGAACTGGTAAATTTGAGAAGAAATATATTAAATTGATCCAAAATGAAGGGTTTTTTTTGCACTTTGCACCCTTGAAACATGAAAAATAGTCACTTTGCTCCCCCAAAACTTAGATTTAGCACTTTGTACCCTTGAAATATGAAAAAACAGCACTTTGCACCCTCTTTTATTTTCAAGCAAAAACTCAAGGGCAAAATAGGTTATTCAATAGTACTGGCACTTTGTACCCTCAAAACTTGAGAATTTCGCACTTTGTACCCCCAAAATAAAATTTTCACTTAGCATTATCTAATTAAGAACAAATCAGCAAGTTCCACATCCGAAGCACAATAAATGGGCACTTTGCACCCCAAAATACAAAATTAATATTTAACACCGTCAAATTAAAAAACTCAAATCCCTCTTTTTTTCGTCAAAGTTGATGATCGTATTGAAAAAAATCTATGGCAAAATAGGTAATTCATTTTTTTCCTTATCAAAATCCAATTATAGATATTCGAATACTCATTTCCCTCATCATCTTTCTTTTCCACAATATAACCATAAGTAACTAAATAAAGTACAAGTAAACTTCTAGAAGACCTATTTTCTACTTCAAAATATCAAAGACCTATAAATAGTTACCTATTTTGCCTTAAGTTTTTTCACCCCAATGGTCAACTTTGTCCCAAAAAATGATAGGTTTTGAGTTTTTTTTTTTATTCTAGGGTGTTGATTTGTTCTTAATGAGGGAGTGTTAAGTGCTAATTTTATTTTAGGGGTGCAAAGTGTCAAAGATTTACAATAGAATTGCATATTTTGCCCTCGAGTTTTTTCCTGAAAATAAAAAAGGGTGCAAAGTGTTAAATTTAAGATTCGGGGGTGCAAAGTACCCATTTTCTATGTTTTGGGGATGCAAAATGCAAAACTCCCCAAAATGAATGAAATATCGATAAAAAGACGGGTTAAAACCGTGAAAAAATGGATTAAGCTAATGAATTTAACTAGGTGAAAAGCGACTTAGGTATGTAAACAAATGTATTTCAAATGACTTGATATTATTTCAAATTACAACAAATAAATAGTGCTCTTAAAATATTGATATTTAAATGAAAACTGATATAATGGAATGAACTAAATAATTTTGTTATGATCTTATTCTAGAAAAAAATAAGAAGATCTTATGAACAAATCAATCACAATTTATATTTGCTTACAATAATTTAAAGTCATCATTTTTTTTTTATAAAATAATAATTAAATTGAATATTTGTCATTAATTTGTGATATTTTTTGACATGATAAAATTAATTTTACTATAATTTATAAAATTCACTTGTGAAATTAACTATACACTTAACCTAGGTGCACTTTTATATTTCCATTAAAGTTAAAACTTTGAGTTTGTACAAACTTTTTGATTAAAAATCAGGCTTTTAAAAAAAAAATAAAAACAAATTCCAAACGTAAAGAAGAAAATGTTGGAGGTGAGGTGACAAGTGATGAGATTGAGGCTTGGGCGCCAAGCATTACTCTACCTATATAAACAAAAGCTTAGCAGCAGAAACAAAATGCATCTACTCTCATCGATTCTTATTTAGTAAAAAAGTCTGAAATGAAATGAGTGGCTTCAAAAATCATCTTCCAGAAGAGATAATCATCTACATTTTCGGCAAAATTAAAGATGCTAAATCCTTGTTCCTTTGTACACTAGTCTCCAAAAAATTTTCTTCCCTTGTTCTTCAAGCTCAACCCAAAATAGTTTCTGTTGAAATTCCATCTTGGATTCCAGTTTGTGGTTGCCACCAGAATCCCGCCGCCGCTAACGCCACGCCCTTGTTTCAAAGCCTCCTCCATTTTATAGGCAAACCAGTTACCTCCCTTTGGCGGCTTCTCAAACAACCCTTCACTACCACTCATGCTGATACGATACCAAAATATATCCCCATCTTCAAGTTTCTCCAGAGATTTTCTTGTATCGAGTCTCTCACCCTCAAAATGGGTTTCTCCAAACAAACTAGTTTTGTGCCTTTAGTCAAGTGGAAATATGACAAATCTGGGTTCATTTTCATATGCGCGAAAGATGTTTGTTTAAATTCCCCTGACAACTATGTTTCGGCACCCCCTTATTTTGGTTTGGTAACATATCACTGGATGGATGCCTTGTTGAGGCTTAAGATATTGCAGCCCACTTTTCGTAATTTTCCCAAATTGAAAAAAGTTTTGGTAATGGATTCTTTGAATCAAGGGCGGGTTGTTATGGATGAAGATGACATTGCTGGTATGAGGGATGAGGAGGAGCCATTAACGGAGTATGATGATGTTGAATTCTGCATTAAACTGTGGCATAAGAATGTGCTTCGGTTGTGCCAAAATGTGCTTCATTTGCCGGGTTCTGGTCTAGTATTGAAAGGGGTAACAGTTATTATGTTTAAGAAGATTGGCACTGATGATGATTGTTTGACGATGTTTGAAAATGGATTCGAAGAAAAAGTGTATCGTGATATTAGTGTGGATATGGTGAAGAAACGACCATCTTTTGAAGCTGTTGTTTCAAGTGAACAACTATTTTAGGATAAGGAGTTTAGGATCATGTCTATGTAGTTCTAGTTTCGACTAATATAATGTAGCTGCATGTTTTTGTTTATTGTATATTATCAAGGTTTTAATGAAAATATTACTAGGTGACTATATATATTACTTATGATTTCTTAATAATAAATTTTATTAGCGTAGATTGGACTTATACGAGATTGAAATTGTGTTTCTGAATCCGATAATATACATTGTATGTTTTCAACATTTATGGTTTTTGATTAGAAGAAGCATTTCCTTTGAACTTATAGTTTCTATTTCCACGTAATTGCTAGTTTTATTATATTGCATGGTGTTGTCAATGAATATTTTTTAAAATTTTCCAGTTCCGTTGTTTGATATAATATTAACCTAGTTTGTCACTGATTCATAAACTTGTGTCTGAACACTTGTAAACTGAGAGGTCCAATACTCTGATTTCAACTTGTGTGTATGATTTAAGTGAACAAGACTTGAGTTCAAATTATTGAAATCTACTACATAACTCTAAGTAATAACATGATTAATATTCTCACCATTATTCCATAGCTGCTACCAAACGAGTTTTATATATACTTGAAGGAGGGGGACGCACCTATCACCTATGACATGACACGTTAATTATTCTCCACTGCTTCGTTGTTTATGGAACTTAATGTCTCTAATATTACAGGTGACATTTGTGAACTGTATCTTTGTAATTTTCAGTCTTTATTCTTTCTACTACTAATGTCTTTTATCTCTTGCAATGCTCTTTTTTCTATGCGACTGAAAATGAAACTTATATTGTGTGTCCCTTAACAATATCTCTGTTATTTATTGATCTGTGTATTTGGATGCAGGTGAAAGCGGGGAAATAACAAGTTCACATTTGCTTCTCGGAATTTGGTCACATAAGGAGTCAGCAGGGCAGAAGATATTAGCCGGGTTCGGCTTTGATGAGGAGAAGGCGAAAGAGCTGGCTAAAATAGTAAGTTAGTATTGCTGTTTTCTTATAGCCCCTCTAACTATCTTCAGAGTCCACTTTGCCCCTCCTACTACCTTCATTTTCACCAGACATTTTCATCATATTTCTTTCAACATATCTTTAGCAAAACACATTAAAAGTTCTGCTTTATATTCATATTTTATTGTATGCACTTGTCACTTCCAAGCTATCCTTGAAATATGAAGAGCAGAAGGGAAAATTTAAGGTGTTCTGGTAACGATCTTTTGATGGAAATATGTCAAATCTAATGATGATTTTGATGAGGTGGTAAGAGATTTATTTAAATGTGGGATGAAAGTTCATTTCAATTTACAATCAAGATCAAGTCTTTGGTCTAAACTTTGAGAGCCTCTTTCTAATAAGATTGATTTCAAATATTTTAAACAAACTAAATAAGTTGGGTGATTTCGGTGAAATCTTTGAAACTAATTGGATTTAGTTTGAATGTTAAATTTATGATTTTGAAAAAGTTGAAATACCGCTTGGATTGAGTTTGGATGATGGGGTAAAAGTAGGTGGTAGATGTTAAATCAATTGTTTACAGAACTTGGGGAGAAAAAACATGATGTGTCAAATAAATGTTCTTTAGGGTTGAAAATTGAAACTGAATTCAAGAGTTTGAATATTTATTGGTGAATAGGTTTGAGTTGAGTTTTATGGATTTTGCCAAGCACCAATTAAAAAAGTTCTGATATAGTTTCGCTTGACCCACGAGACCGAATCAAAACTTTCCGAATAGGCCCTAGGTGATCGAGTTGCCCTTTTCTCATTTTGGAGGACTGGAGTTGCAAAAACTAATTGATACTGTCAATCGGTATTCTAACTCCAAAATTCAAGTTCAATAACTCCAGATTGCTGATTTTTCTCTTGATAAGCCAAAGAGCATAATAATATTTGATCAACTGCATCACAAAAGTCAAGCCCCAATATTATATAAAACTTGTTCACAAGGTGCAAAGAAATACATTGTAGCTACGAATTTTACCAACATCAAACAATTAATTTCACCAAGATAAAAATGTTAACAAATTCAAAATTCCACCGACCAACCTCATCAATCAAACTTAAAAATACAAGAAGCAATTTAAATGTAAACAAATTCAAAATTCCAATCTCAATCATCATTCTCCTCCATCTCGTTAATCTGGAAAAAAAGAAAAAGGGAGATGAGTTACTAAATATAAAATACAAGAGGAAAAACAAACAACACTACATATTTAATTCCAAACTTCCAAAATTAACAAATGGTATTAGCAACATATTTACCACGGAAAAAAAATTGCATTCCCATTCTTTTAAAAAAGGTTTTGCCGCATAAAAATGATAAAAGGCATAATTTAGACCCATCACAATTTTAGTAGACAAAATACGAAAAAGTACCTACCAAACAATGAAATAATGGTCACCGTACGTATTATTTCAAGGGAATTAATATACTATAGAGAATAATTATCAAAACTAATAGCATTGCAGGAATGTTCATATACCGTGAAAAATGGGTTATAGCGTTACTCTTATGGATTTCTAGGAGGTGTCTTTGAGTTGTTCCAGGAAGAAGAAATGTTAATCATTTGTTCAGCAGACTTATTTTCCATTTGATTATACATAAAAGAAATACAACAAACTTTTATGACCTCAAATGCTACGAGTTTAAGGTAAACATGACTGAGAATAAAAGTATGTTTTCTAACAAGATATATAAATAAGAGAAATGTAGCAATATACTGAAACGCAAACTAAGTTTCTAAGAAATTACTATAATAAAAAAAAAATATATAGAACCTTGAAGCTAATCAATTGTTAATTAAGGAGTATACTTAAATTAAATTGTGTCCGACTTACCACTTTTTTAAATAAGGTGTCAATGATGGCTAGCGCTTATTTAATGAAGAATAGACCTGAAGTTGAAGCTCATACTTACGACGTTTCCTTTGTTCCTCTAGTATGTGCTTCACAGAAGCCATAGCTGAAAGGCTGCAGTCAACTAGCTCAATCATTTTTATTCTCATCAATTCTCCAAGCTCATGAGGGATCTCTTCAAGTTTGTAGCAGTGCTTAATGATTAGGCGCTTAAGCCGTCGGAAGCAAAGATAACCAACTCTCCAGTGCACCAGATCGGTGTCTTCAAGTAGCAAATACTCAAGTTTCGGAAACTCTTTTTCATCTACCACCCACTCCGGGCCTTGAAAGGCATAGCATCGCAATTTCAACACTTGAAGATTATTTAGTCCACTGATCATTGACATGTGTTTCCAAGCAAATCCACACCCACTCAAAGTTAACTTTGTAAGCCTAGATGGCAAGAGAAGAACCCGTAGAGACCTAGGATTGGGATATGGCACGATGCATTTGAATGATTTGAGTCTAGAGAGCAGGGCAATGTGATCAAAGATATGCAAGGTTTCAGAAACACCATGTGGGAAAACACTCTGAACACCTAAATTTTCTAGATTTGGGATACTTTGAAGAACCTCATTTGTACAACTGCGATCGGTCACACCTAGCAGCGTCAAGAGGTTGGGTAGCCGAGCACCATCAACGGGATGTGGCAGGTCGCTTACCATGACTTGAAGATGCCTCAGTTCTTGCATATTCCATATCTCTATCGGCATATAAGATGGAGAGGAATTGATGATTGTCATGTGGTATCGATGGACAATCAAGTATACAAGGTTTTCGAGTCTAGATATGAAAGAAGGGAGCATTCCATCATATGTGAAGGCAAGGTACTTTAACTCAACTAGCTCTAGTATTCCAATCGGAAACTTGTATAAACGGATTGTAAGAGCATCTAGAACCTGGATAGATGTCAAACCTGAACATATTGATACCGGATATTGATGTTCGGGACCAGTACAAAGAAAAGAACGCACATTTGAAACTGATTCTATTGATTCAGAAACACGTTTGAAGCCAAGAAGAGTGTTATTGTGGGTGCACAACCTGCGCTGACAATGTATACCTTCTGAAAAAGCACTAGGATAACTATTTATGAGATGAAAAATCTTTTTGTTTGCAGCCTCTCTTACCAAGAGATGCCAAAAGAACTGGGCGCTACAGGTTTTAATTCTGCCGCTGAAGCTATGTTGGCGGACTAAAACAATATTATGGGAAACGAGATCCTCCAAATACTTCAACGCTGTATCTTCAAAAGCTTTGAAGTGCTTTGGTTCAACTAATCCCTCACCAACCCACAATTTGACGAGCTTGGAGACGGAGATCTCGTGATTTAGAGGAAAAACTCCAAAGTAGAGACAACACTCTTTTAAATGTGGAGGCAAATGCTTGTAACTCAAAAATAGTGCTTCTGACATGGGTGACCCTTCCTCTGTAGCTAAGGCAAGCACATTGTCATTCTTGGCTATCTTTTCCCAGGATTCAAGCGACTTCTCGGCTTTGGCTAGGATTTTGGCAATCGAGATTATTCCAAGAGGAAGTCCTCCACATTTTTTGACAATCTTCTTTCCAACTTTCTCGAGTCCAGGAGGGACAAATATCTTTCTGCAAAAAAGATTCCAACTTTCTTCTTCGTTCCGGAAGCGAATCTCTTGAACATAACCAAAGTGGATAATTTTAGAAGCCAATCCTGACAACCTAGTTGTAAGAATTATTCTGCTTCCGTGGTTGTCATCTGGAAGGTAGCTCTCAAAATGATACCAAAAGTGAATATCCCATACATCATCTAACACGATCAAAAACCTTCTACGCCCCAGATATTTGTATATCTGCTCTTCCAGTTGATTCTCACTCTTTTCTATTCCTAAAATTTTATTATAATCAGGGGACAAGCAAACCAGCAAATCTAGCAAGATATCTTCTAGACGAGGATCTTGTCCTACCTTGATAAACGCGCGAAAGTCAAAATAATCTGAAATAACTGGATCATTATAAACTGCTTTGACAATAGTAGTCTTACCGATACCCGCCATACCCACTACTGAAATAATTGTTAGCCAGGGAGAATGTTCTTCCTTAAGTAGTTTATCAATTAGTTGTTGTAGGTCTTCATCATATACTTCCACCATATCGACAAAATCTTCATCAACAAGTGGTGACTCCTTGTTGCTTGTTTCCAGATCTAATTTTGCGTTGTACTCCTTGTTAATTTTCTTCATCGTTTCCAAAAAGGAAATCATTTCTTCTTTGACATTCTCCAAATCTTGGGAGAAGATCAATGCGTTGCTGCTCTCATCATCAGGGCTTTGAGATCCTGTAAAAAGTAGTTGAGTTTGGTTTATAAAGTCTTGGAGTAAGTCTTTGAATATAGGTACTGCCTCCATGATATCCTCGTTCAAAGCATTGGATATCTCGCTCTCTTTGTCATGATCCAATTCCATACTTAATTGTAAGGACCTTTCTCTACGACTTTGAGATTCTGAAAAACGTAGTTGAGTTTTGTTTGTAAGGTCTTGGAGTAAGTCTCTGAATTTAGGTATTGCCTCCAGGATCTCTCCTTTTAAAGCATTTAATCTCTCGCTTTCTTCGAAATGATCCAATTCCAGAATTGATTTCAAGGACCATACTTCTTCGTGGATAAGCTCTGCATTTCGGAGGATGGGATCATGGGTATATTGGTATCCAATATTTAGTAAGCTCTCAATTATCAGATTTAGAGAAACTACAGCTTCATGAGCCATCTATTCTATTCTATTAATTAATTAGTAAATACAGGAAGAAGGAAATATACTATATAAGAAGAGTATCAAATGAAATGAAGAAAAAGAAAATAGTAAGAAGAACTGCTGCTCAAGAACATGGACAATCTCACACAGACACCAAAGATGAGAAAAATATCATGAGTGAAAAAAAGGTGAGACCTTTACTGCTAAAATTGTAGAAAATGTTACAGAATTGAAGTGGGAAATGAGCTAATGGCCTTTACTTTTACTGTGTCTTTTTTGTGAAGGTATTGAATTGAGTAGTGATAAGATATTGCTCAGTTGCTGTCCAGGGGCTCACTGCTTTTGTATTGAAGTTGACAGTGGAAGATGATGATGGGCCACAAAGGTACAATTATTAGAGCACTAAATAGAATGACAGAAGTTGATATGTGGTCTTTTGATAATTCACAATATTCATGCTGTGGAAAATATCCTGTGGTTTTTGGTATTGGGAAAGGAAGGTTTTTTGAAAATTACTTGTATATTTTACTCGCTATGAAATTATAAGTGGCCGATTATATGGAAGTCCAACTCAAACTAATTGAACTCTTAGATGAAGCTTGATTCGATCTCATTGGAGTTGATTTTGAAATCAATTTCTTATGAATTGTATCGGATATAGGTTTTTTTATGCTAGAGTTAATATGACAATTTATATGCCATATTCTTGGGTGGCTTATAGATTTGAACGCATGACATTTTCTAAGATCAAAACTTTGATATCATATTGTGAAAATGACAAAAATTTGGTTGAAATTGGTAAACACTTGTTGGTAAAAAAAAATGAGCGAAGCCAGTAAAAAGGCTTCCATGAAATCGATAGATACATACGAAATCGCATGATTTTGGATATTTTTCGAGAAAATCGAAGAAGACTGGTGAAATTATTGAAAAACGGATGAAATCGTTAAAAATGGGCGAAAATAGTGAGTCAGGGAACAAATGTGAAGTCGGTGAAAACATGTGAAATCAATTAAGTATGACGTGAAATTGATGAATAAACATGTAAATTAGTGAGGACACGAGTGAAAAGTGTAAAAATAAAAAAAATAGTTTAACCAACAAAAACATGGTGAAACTGGTTGAAAATGGTTTAAATCGGAAAAAATAAAAGGAATCGCAAAAAATGGGAAAAATAATGAAAGTAGGTTAATTTCGATAAAAAAAGGTGGGGGGAGGGTAAATCGGAGAAAAAAAATATATTAAATCAATGTAAAATGAATAAAATTGGTAAAAATATGGGATAATCCCGTGAACAAATGCATTTCAAATAACATATAATTTTAAATGAAAATTACTATAATGGATTGAACTAACAAAAAATCTACAATATCATATGACCAAATCAATCACCAGTTATATTTGATTACAATAATTTAAAGTCGTCATTTTTATTAATTAAATTGAATCTTATTTTTTAATTTGTGCTATTTTGTGACATGATAAAGTTAATTTTGCTATAATTTATAAAAAAATTATGAAATTAACTAGATATGTACAATTTATGTGTACTTTTCTAGTACATGTAAAAGTTGGAAATAAAGTTAGAAACCTTCAAACCTTCTATTGTACATGCTTAAAGTCACATTTCTTTGACAACCCATTAACCATCTTTGTCCCTCCCTAACAGTATCCTAAGAATCCCGTTACAATTCTTCAAAACTCATTGTTCACAATCTTATGGAATACACCTACACACCGCTCAATGTTCGATTTTATTTATTCATTCATTTATTTCGTTTTTGAAATAGGCTTTTTTTTTCCTTTTTCTTTTTGAATAATTAAAGAGCATTCTCTTTAATTTATTTAATTCTATTATACTATTATTGGTCAATGTTAGTGCAACATGTGCTTATAACAGTAGATTCATGGTTGATGAGATATTGGAGTGCTACTACTCTTCATAATTAGAGAATTATTATGTATACATTGCTAAATTTAATAAATTATGGTTTTGACAGTGTGAAAAATTATTCGAAATTCTATATTTTTTTTGATAAATTGCAAGTCTTGAATATTTTGCCAATGCTCATATCTCTTCATAATTAAAGACAAATATGGATTCTGCAAGGACTGCCTCAAGCTTGCGTTTCTAATTGAAGAAAACAAGAATTATGACTCTGAAGGGGTATGCTTACTAGAATTGTCTTAATCTGTTAATCTAATATATACTTGTATTAATTGAACATAAAGTTGATTTCTTTTCCTGTATATTTAACTGAACTGAGCTCAGTTATTTCTTGTTAATTCATATAAACTGACTATAGAAATAATTTCTGTATAAATTTGATTGAGAGAATTTGAGAGAAAGTAAATAATGCTTCTTGTATTGATTGAATAATTCTGTGTACATAAATCAGCTATAAAAAGCCCTTTAAATAGCAGCTAATACAGAGGGTATAAAAGTAAACACAATAACAGAATAACTAACTCCTAACCGAACCGGATAAATAACCAGATACATAATACTATATCCATACTATATCCGACCCTAATTACATAAAAAATAAAACCTAATTGAATTTGAACTATTCTCCCGTTGCATCTTCTTGTTCCACTTTCCAAATTGAAATTGAATCATGTTCCTCCATTGCTTGTTTGATTAATTCCATTGTAATCTTGCCAGCCTCTCTATTATCTTCTAATACCCCCCCGCAAGTTGGTGACTACAAATCTCGTACGCCCAACTTGAGCAAAATTTCTGAGAAGGAAGGCTTTGGAAGGGGTTTCGTGAATACATCTGCCAATTGAGCCGTAGATGAAATTGGAAGGAGTTTGATACGTTTCCTGGCTATATGCTCGCGGACAAAATGGAGGTCAATCTCCAGGTGTTTGGTCCTTTCATGAAAGATGGGATTTTGTGCGAGGTGAATGGCAGAAGCGTTGTCACAATAGATAACAGGTAATTTCGACTGTATTTTCAATTCATTTAGTAATTGAGATAGCCACATCATTTCACTTGTCACATAAGATAGAGCACGGTACTCTGCCTCTGCAGAGGATTTAGACACAGTTGGTTGGTGTTTAGCTTTCCACGAAATTAAGGAATTTCCTAAAAAAATGCAAAATTGTTGGTCCCAAGTGGTCAGATGAGGTCTAGAGAGAGAGGGGGGGGGGGGTGAATAGACCTCTGAAAATTTTGAACTTAAAAACTTTTCAGTCTTCTGTCAGCAGACTAAGCTGATGAAGAACAGTAAGCAGACTAATCTGATCGTGAACAAATCTTGAACAGACGACTGACCACTCTTCTTACAGTAACTTAGCTGTTTTTCAGCAAAACAGTTTTGCACAGAGTATACTTGCAGCGGATTATTTGAAAGTGTTTTTCACAAATAAACTAAGTTCTAAAAAGATTTTATCCCCAGTTTAAAACTCCTTATAAAATCTTTTGATTGATTCAAAGTGTTTGAGATGCAAACTTTAAAAATATGCAAGAAAACTTTAAATGCAAGATAACACAAAGAATTTTTATAGTGGTTATATGGATAGAAATCCTTTAGTCCACTCTTCCAGATCACTTAGATTCTGGGTTATACTATAATCACTTAGATTACAATATTTCTCCACTTATACCTAGACAACAAATGAAAAGGCTATAAGCTCACAATAGGAGTTCACAAAGAAAACCTATCCTCTAAAGTAGAATAACTCACAAAGATGGATTCTAACTTCGCACAACACTCAGCTATTACAAAATCACTCAGATAATGTTTTTCTGATTTCTTCAACTGGGTTTCTGTCAACAGATGACTTCCACCAGACGAGTGAGCTGTTTGAGCTTTTGAGACTTGGAAAAATTCTGCTTCAAAATTTCGATCTCTGATTGTTGTTATGTTGTAGCTCAATTGAAATTCAGCTCTATTTATACATGGAGATGAAATTATGACCGTTGAAGGCAAATCATAATTCAAATCCATCCTTCAGCTCTTTTTGAAACGGCTCCCTGCAGCATTCCGTACTGTGTACAGTACTTTCTGTCCATCGCAATTAATGCTGCATTTAATGCACTCTGCTGATCCGAGGATATCTTCAATCATTTGCCATTACTACCCTTCTCTTTCAGCATTTATTACACCAAGTGCATTTATTACCGTTGAACTGATCTTATGATCTCTTCCACTCTGCTGATCAAAGAAACCCTTCTGATAGATACTCTGCTGATCAAATACTGAACTAATCTGATTTGACTCGGCTGATAATCTACCCTTCTGTTCGCTGTTTCAGCAAGAGATCACTAGTCTTCTGGTCCTTGAACTCTTCTGATATTATCTTTACTTGTTCAAAGATCCTTCTAAGGGAACTAAGCTTTTCCAACTTAGCTGATTATGATGTTTTGGAAATCATCAAAACCTTCCCTTAATTTCTGACTTCTTTCATCTTCATCTTCATCCAACAATTTCCCCCTTTTTGATGATGACAAAACTCCAGCTAAGTACCTGTACCTAAACTAAAGTTTTGATCCTCAAAAATTTCTGAGATAGAAATAGTATGTTGGATTTCAAACTTGCAATTTTATAGATATTGAATTGATTACATTTTACAAGTTTTTGAAAGATGAAAAATACAAAGCAGTAAAAGAAAATTACAAGGATTTAAGTTGAAGTCTAGTTTAAACTAGTCTTCTTGCTTCTTTTCTTCCTCTGAAGTCTTCTTCTTTTCTTCTTCAGTTTCCTTGTTTTCTTTTTCAGATTCTTCATCAGATAACTTAGAAGTCTCAGCTTCCAGCTCTTCAAAGAATCTTTTTCTTAGCAGCTCCATCTTCTTATATTTAACACCTGGATCAAGCTGTTCTTCAGCTGAATCTTTGGCAGCAGCTAGTTCTTTATCTGACTTGGCTTTTGCTTCAGATTCCTCAAATTCAGCTTGGTCTTCTTCTTCTGTCATTTTCTCATCTGTTGGTCTGCTTGATTCTCCCATGTTTCTTTCAATTTCACCAACAGATTCTTCCACTACTTCAGTTGCTTCAGCTTGGTTAACTTCCTTTTCAAGAGAAGAACCAACAGTCTTCTGTCCAAATACCCTTTCTTCCCCCTTTTTGTCATCATCAGCAGGGTTGATTGGATATTGTGGTACAACTGGTGTAATTAGAAGTGAATCACAGAGAAGCTTGATGTTCTCTTCCATGGCGTTGATCTGAGCTTGCTGTCTGAGTTGATTGGCCTTGAAGTCTCTTACTTCTTTGAGCAGATCTTCTCCTTGATCACCCAATTGGATTTGAGTTCCTAGAATCCAATTTGATGAAGCAGTGAAGTCCTTCATCATATTTTCCATGACTTCATCTTCTGCTCTTAGGGCCGTTTCAACTGTCTGTTCAATCTGTCTCCAACCTTCAGCAGTGCTCTGTGTCCTTCTTCTAAGTATATCCATATCCTGACAGATGGATTTTACATTCTGAGCAGTATCTTCTATCAAATCAGTTGGAACAACAGCAGCTTTCTGAGTTGGTTGTTTGACAGCAGCTAACACTTCTGCAGCTAACTCCTCTTTCATATCCTTCAAAGATTTAGTGATCATTTGTTGGATGGAGTCCAACAGATTTGTCTGTTCATTTTGAGAAGTTGAAGGCATATCTGTTGTAGCAGCAGGGTTTCTTTGATGAGTTGCTCTGTTGGTTGATTTATCAATGCAAGAGACTGATCTGCTGAACTACCAGCAAGGCTTGAAGTGCTTTCCTTCTCCTTAGCCTGATCATCTCCTTCAGCAGCAACTTCTTTCTCCTTGATCTGTTCTGCTGGAATTTCTTCTTCTTTCTTTGAGTCATCAGCAGCATCAGACCTATCACCCTGTGCATTGTTCTGATCAGATGGGTCTAATGTACCCTCTAATTGCTTTGGTTGATCAGAAGACTTGGCTTTCTCTTTATCAGCAGGTGATATTATCTTCTTGACATTTTCAACTGTCTTCATTAAACCTTCATTGTCCACTGCTGACCTGTTACAAATCCAAGTAAAGTTGTCAAGAGGAATGAAAGTGGATGTTGGTTCCTCAGGCAACTCTTCATAGGGTTTGATGTTTGGTCCGTAGACAATGTGTTTGATGTTAGGAAGAGGGACCATTGAGCTTGGTTGTCCCTTTAGCTTCCTTGACTTCTTTGCCCAAAGTTCCATAGATTGAGCAATAGCCAGTTTGATAGATCTTTCCTTGAGGTCTACAGACTCCTCATAATCTTCAGGAATAGATTGATAGATCTTCTTGGCTTCAGCCTTTACAAATTGGCTTATCTTCAGCCTTAACTTGTCCAGAAAGAATTCTGAATCAAGTGCTTGAATAATAGAACCTGTTTCAAGCCATTGTAGAACCCATGCTTCTTCAGCATTGAAGGCTTTCCATTTGGTCATCTCAGCTGGACTCTTTGTCAGTCTGAATTCCCTCCACCTGTTGTATCTGATCTTTTCATTGTTGAACTGTGTCAGGCGGTTGACTCTATTATTTTCAGCTTCAAGCCTTCTGAGAAATTCTTCAAATATTGCAGGATCATCCCTGACAATATCAACAAATAATCTGATTTCTTCTCTTCTCTTTGGCTTAATTTTTGGTGCAGGCATAGCTGGGATTGGCTTGTTTGGATCCCTTTGTTCACCAATAACTATCCCACCACTTTGCTGATGACCATGAGCATCTTTTGTGCTGGCTTCAATGGCAGCAGCCAACTCTGCTGCCTCAACAGCATCTCTCTACTCTTGAGTCATTTTGCTGGCTTCTTCCTCCAGCCTTTTGAGCTCTAAGCTCGTTTTCCTTTCTTCTTCTGCTTTCTCAGCAGCTATCCTCTGCTTTTCAGCAGCATCCAATCTTTTCTTTTCTGCAGCAGTTAAGTAAGTTGCAGCTTTGCTAGTCCTTTTTCTTCTAGCTTCAGGACTCTCAACTGCTTGGATAGGAATTGCAGCAACTGGAGTGGGGTTTAGCAACAGTATATCTCCTTCTTGTGTTGTACTGGTCTGCTGTGCTCCTTCACCATCAGCAGATTGTGCAACAGACGAGTCTTCTGTTGACACTCCAACTTCAGAAGCAACTCCAGCTTCAGCAGTAGCAGTCACTTCAGCCTTTTTAGCAGGTTCCTCAATAATCAAAGGCCTTTCAGCTTCTGCTGTTGTTTCTCTTACAGTTTCAACAGGCTCTTCAGAGAAAGTAACTTTTCTCTTAGCCTTGGACTTTGCTAATCTTTTGGCAGGGGGGTTGTTGGTGGGAGGTCCCCTTGCCTCACTCTTTGTTCTCATCCTCTTCAATCTCGGAAGAGGAATCTCTTCCTCAGATTCTGTCTTTTCAGAAGAAGAATCAGTCTTCATCTGCTCAATTTCCTTTGTAAAATCTTCAATTTCTTTTTCTTGAACATCAGACTCAGGTTGTGCTGATTCAGTCTCAACAGCAGACTGTGCTGTTGGCTCAGCAACTTGACTTGTCTGTCCCTCCATTTTGCTCTTCTTAGAGGGGCCCTTCTTAGATTTAGCAGGGGCTTTTCTTTTTGGTACCTCCACTACTCTCCTCACAGGTTCGTAAAGTTTGAACTCTTTACCACCATGAGTAGTCTTCCCTGGTCCTACGGGGCATTGTAGAGAAGCAAACAGATTACTGAGCAATATGGCGTGAGAAGGCCTCTTATCACTCAGCAGCTCATAGACGTGAGCAGCCCAGTTAACTTTCAACCCGTAGTAGATACACACCATTGTGTAGTATCTCTTCCTTGGCAATCCATCCAAAGAACTCGTGCTGCAGTCCAGCACTTTGGCAATAATATCAGCAAATCTCTGATATTCGTCCTTCAGCTGGGTCTTCATCAAAGTCCTAGTCATTTTCTCTCCTTTCTTGGCACAAATTGCCCAGAACTCCTCTTCCTTTTCCTCCCCTAGGGAAATCACATCACTTCCCTTGTCTGTCAACTTATAGATCTCACTGAGAATAGCAGATGAGATCGCAATCTTCTTTCCTCCGATTTCAGCAGACATAACAGTGTTGTTCTTGGAAAATTTCCTGGTTTGATAGAAGTGTTCAACGTCTTCTATGAAAACCATTTCTTCATGAGCTTCCAAAACCGGAACCAATGAAGCTTCCTTGATCTTTTCCAGTAAAGAACGCATCAAATCAGTGCCCGAAAAATGGAATTTACTGTAGTTGAAGTACCTTCTTTCTATGATTTTCTCCATTTCTGAAATTTAGAGAGTAGAAATCTACAAAGATGCAGTTAACTTTTTCGCAACAGCAGGGTTTGAGAGTTAGAGAGTTTGAGAGTATTTGGGTGCGTAAGACGATTGTACTGTTTCAGATCGGATTTTATAGGTTTCCTTTTGATTAGGTTTCCGTGATTTATCAGAACCGTTGATCTAATCTGACAGTTTTTAATCGTGTGGTTGAGAGAAGCGGATTTCAATTTTATTATTTTAATGTTAGACTGGCGGGAAACTCTATCGACACTAATCTGTTACTTATAAAAGCGCGTTTCTAATAATGCGTTTTATGACTATGCTTATATAAGATATCAGATGAGTAGAGTTAAACTTATCTGACAGACGAGTGATCTGTTATCTGTTATTACTAGAGAATGCCAATAGCTAGTAATCTTCCTCTGCTGTTTGTCAATCCAGCAAGATAAAATAATCTTCAATCTTCAAGAATTAAAAACACATCTTCATGATAACTTATCTTCAACTAACTGTCATTAACAGATTTCATCTTTCAGAACAGAAGTACCGCTAGTCTTACACGTTCCCCCTGACTTTAAGAATTCATAAGTTAACTAGTCTGTTGAAGGTTGAACCTTGAATAAAATAATGAATGACTAAGCTGTTGAACTTCAGTCTTCTGATGAGTTCCCCCTCAGCTTATGCATCCAAATTAAGTAGTCCTAACTCAGCTCTTAGAGTTGAGAACCTTGCTTCACTTAGAGGTTTAGTGAAGATGTCAGCAATCTGATTATCAGTATGAACATACTCAATCACAACATTGCCTTTTTCCACATGATCTCTAATGAAATGATGTTTGATCTCAATATGTTTAGTCCTTGAATGACTTGTAGTATTCTGAGTGAGTGAGATTGCACTTGTATTATCACAGTAGATTGGTATTCCACTGATCTTGATGTTGTAGTTTTCTAGTTGATGTTTCAACCAAAGTATCTGTGCACAGCAAGCTCCAGCAGCTATATATTCAGCTTCAGCAGTAGATATAGAAACTGAAGTTTGTTTCTTACTCATCCATGAGATCAGACGACTACCTAAGAACTGACAGGCACCTGTTGTGCTCTTTCTGTCAATCTTGCAGCCAGCAAGGTCTGAATCTGAATAACCAATAAGCTCAAATCCAGATTCTCTAGGATACCACAATCCCAATTCTTGAGTGCCTTTAACATATTTCAATATCCTCTTGGCAGCTAAGAGATGAGATTCCTTGGGGTTTGATTGAAATCTTGCACAGACTCCAACTGAGTACATTATGTCAGGTCTGCTTGCTGTTAGATACAACAATGAACCAATAATGCCTCTGTATTTGGTTATGTCCACTGCTTTGCCATCTTCATCTTTGTCCAAACGAAGACTTGTAGACATAGGAATTGTAGCAGTAGAGCTAGTTTCCATACCAAACTTCTTGAACAGATCTCTTGTGTATTTTGCTTGGCTGATGAATATTCCATCAGGCAACTGTCTAACTTGCAATCCAAGAAAGTAATTAAGTTCACCCATCATGCTCATTTCAAACTTATTCTGCATCAGCTTGGAGAACTTATCACACATCTGTTGATTAGTTGAACCAAAAATAATATCGTCCACATATATCTGCACAAGTAATATATGATTTTCCCATTCAATTGTGAACAAGGTTTTATCTACCTTACCTTTTTGAAATCCTTTAATTAAAAGAAAATCAGATAGGGTATCATACCATGCTCTTGGAGCCTGTTTCAGTCCATAGAGGGCTTTCTTCAGACGATATACTTTGTCCTCTTCTTGATAGACTTCAAATCCAGGAGGTTGCTCAACATAAACTTCTTCTTGCAATTCTCCATTGAGAAAGGCAGACTTCACATCCATCTGATAGACAGTGAAGTTCTTGTAAGCAGCATAAGCTAGAAACAGTCTGATTGCTTCAAGTCTTGCTACTGGTGCAAAAGTCTCATCAAAGTCAATTCCTTCTTCTTGACAATAACCTTTGGCCACTAGTCTTGCTTTGTTTCTGGTGACAACACCATCTTCATTCATCTTATTTCTGAATACCCACTTAGTGCCAATTACTCTTTGATGACTTGGTCTAGGAACTAAGTACCAGACTTCATTCCTTTCAAATTGATTTAACTCTTCTTGCATGGCTTCTATCCAGAAGGAATCATTTAGAGCTTCTTCAATTTGTTTAGGCTCTATTTGAGATAGAAATGTGACAAACATAGCATCTTGTGCAGCAGCTCTTCTTGTTTTCACTCTATCTAAAGGATCACCAATGACTAACTCAGGGGGGTGATTCTTGAGCCATCTGAGATCAGGTTGTAAATCAGGATGTTGTCCTCTATCTTGATCTTGCAACACTACTGTTGGAGTTCCAGTAGTAGTCTGTTGAACATTTGCAGTCTGTTGAACAGTCTCTGGTCTGTCAGCTGTTTGCAAATCGTCTGTTAGACAATCAGCACTGTGATTTTGAACAGCACTTGAGTTAGCAGCTGAACCAAGATTAGGTAGTATGATGGGTACATATTCTTCATTTCTTCCAATGTCTAACTTCTGTAAATCAGTAGACAGATCTTGATTAATACTTTGATTCTTTTCAGAAGATTGACTTGGCTCATCAAATACTACATGGATAGATTCTTCTATTAGTAATGTTCTTTTGTTAAAAACTCTATAGGCCTTACTAACAGATGAGTATCCTACAAAAACAGCTTCATCAGCCTTTTCTGCAAATGCAGTAAGGTGATTTTTCCCATTATTCAATACAAAACATTTACAACCAAAAATCTTAAAGTAATGAATGTTTGGTTTTCTGTTGTTCCAAACTTCATATGGAGTCTTGTTCTGATTTTTGCTGATCATACATCTGTTTTGGGTAAAGCATGCTGTATTTGTTGCATCTGCCCAAAATCTTTGAGGCAGCTTAGCTTCAGCTATCATGGTTCTGACAGCTTCTTTGAGTGTTCTGTTTCTCCTTTCAGCAACACCATTCTGTTGAGGGGTTCTAGCAGCTGAATACTCATGATGTATTCCTTTGATATTACAATACTCTTCAACAGTAGAGTTTGTAAACTCTGTCCCTCTATCTGATCTGATCTTCAATATTTTGATACTCTTCTCATTCTGGATCAGTTCCATCAGATTTGTAAGATGTTCCTTGGTTTCACTTTTCTTCTTCATGAAAATCACCCAAGTATATCTTGAATAATCATCCACAACAGCTAGGCAGTATTTCTTTCCACCATTGCTGACTGGATCAATGGGTCCAAATAAGTCCATATGTAACAGCTCCAATATTCTTCCAGAAGATTGGTGCTTCTTGCCTTTGAATGATGACTTGATTTGTTTACCCTTCTGACATGCGTCACAAAGCTTGTCTTTGCTCATGACAGCTTTTGGAATCCCTTCTACCAAATCATTCTTGATTAATCTGTTTATGGTCTTGAAGTTTAGATGATTCATTTTCTTGTGCCACAGCCAACTGACTTCACTTGGAGTAGATGCTACCAAACAAACACTTGAATTCTTATCAGCAGAATTCCAGTCGACTATGTAGATATTTCCCTGTCTTCTTCTAGATAAAATTACCTTCTTTGTACCTATCTGTTCAACGTAGCACTTATCTGTTGAGAAGATGACTGAATATCCTTTGTCACAAAATTGACTTATGCTCAGCAGATTATATTTGAGGCCTTTAACATATGAGACGTCAGATATCTCTATGTTTCCTCTGATCAGTTTCCCTTTAGCTTTAATCTTGCCTTCTTTGCTGTCTCCAAAAGTAACCTTTGGACCATCCACAACAACTGCATCAGTCAGCTCATGTATGTTTCCACACATGTGTCTTGAACATCCACTGTCCAAGTACCAGATCTTCTCTACTTTACTCCTACTCCTAATCCTATCCTACAAAACAAAATAAAATTGTTTTAGGTACCCTTATTGAGAGGGTCCTGAAGGATTAGTTTCACCTTTGACAACCCAAGATGTTGATGTCTTAGGCTTCTTAGGCTTCTGAGTTTTGACAGGAGCATGAACAACTTCATTTTTATCATAGTTATCAGATAAGTCATGTTGATGATCAGTATGATAAGGAAAATGTTCATAAGCAGGGTAAGGTGCATGATAAGCAGGATATGCATGCATTGGATGAGCAGGATAAGGTGCATAGTAACCTGGAAATTGAGGTGCATGATACATAGGATGATATACAGCAGGTTGCACATAATATGACTCATTTCCATACCAAGCATTTTGATTTTTCTTATTTTTATGCTTCTTTGGCTTACTAGACGCTTGCTCAACTTGTTTTGACTTAGTTTTACCAACAGATTGATTCTATTTAGCTTTATCAGCAGACTTCTTAGGACTCTGCTGTTTGGTTTTACTAGTTTGATTTTCTACACTAGGCTCTTTGCTCTTTTTAGCCTTAGGAGATTTCTTCTCCTTTAAAACTTTCTCAGATGAGGTAGGTTTAGAAGTTTGCACATACAAGATGACCTTACTATTGTCAGCAGAAATAAATTTTTCAGTATGATTCAACTCTAATTTTTCCTTTTCTAAAGGTATCTTCTGTGTACTAGACATTTGACTTAATGCAACAGATGATTTATCATGAGACTTAATGACCTTTTCAAGTTCCATGATTTTTCCTTTATAGACCTCACATTCAGCTTTCAGAGACTCATGTTCTTGCTCAAGCTGTTTATATTCAGCTGATTCCCTTGGCTTTTCAGCTAAGAGTTTCAGTGAACTATTTTGCTCTTTAAGCAGGATCATCTCTTCCTTAAGCTTTTTATATGCTTCAGCAATACCAGTATTGTTAAGCATCATTTGTTCAAATGAATTAAATAATTCATCATTAAGAGGAGTTACCTCATCCTCAGAGTCATCAGAGTCCTTTGCCATCAGGCACAGGAGAGCAGGTTTTTCTTCATCAGACGAGTCTGAATCTGAATCAGATGAGTAGACAGCAGTCAGCTTTTCTGCTTCAGCCATCATTGCTTTTCCTCTCTGATGCTTTCTTTCCTTTCTTACTTTCTTCTCCTCTTCAGTGTACTTTTCTGCTTTTGGATATGGGCAGTCTTTGATGAAGTGTCCCAATTTCCTGCAGTTGTAACACATTAGTTTTGATTTATAATCATCTTTATCTTGAGAAGAAAAGTTAGGTTTAGAAGTAGAAGCATTGTTGTATTTGTTCTTCATTTTTCTTTTGTAGAACTTCTTAAAGTTGTTCATCAACATTGCAACATCTCCAGCAGTGTACTCCTTTTTGTTGAGTAGAGTGGCTTCATCAGATGAGTCCACTTCTTTGCTTTTCTGTGCTGGTCTTCTAGAGTTTTCAGCAGCAACCAGTGCAGCTGTGGGTCCTGAAGTTGAGGTTTCTTCAATTCCCATCCTAGGCAGTTTATACTCGAACGCCTTGAGTACAGAAAACAGCTCAGTAAGAGAGATTTTTCCCAAATCCCTTGATTCTTCCATTGCTGTCACTTTCATGTTGAACTTTGGAGGTAGGGCCTTTAGTACTCTGACGGTGATCTCCTTGTCAGTGAAGGTCTTTCCCAACTTTAAAACTTCATTCAGAGTTCTGGTGAATCTGGTATCCATCTGATCAATGGTTTCTCCAGACTTCATCTTGAAGTTGTCAAGTTTCTCCAAGGCAACAGTGAGCTGATGCTCCTTGATAGCATCATTGCCTTCGCTCATATCTCTGACTTTGTCCCACATCTCCTTTGCAGTCTTGCAATGTTTGACCTTGTCAAATCGATCATTATCCAGGGCTTTAGTCATGATGAACCTCCCAACTTTATCTAGATTGTAAAGCTTTATTTCTTCAGGAGTCATCTCATGAAGGTCTTTTTCCACAACCGTATCTATCTCATTGATTTTTATGGTCTTTGTGAATCTGAATGGACCTTTAATGATACATGTGTACATGTTATCATTATAAGCAGCAAGGAAAATCTCCATTCTGATTTTCCAGTCCTCAAAGGACATACCAGCAATGTGGGGAACATGGCTGATACAATCCATTTTTTCAAAAAGTTTTAATTTTTCAAAAAGGATGCTCTTTTGAAAAGTTTTGAAAACCTTTGAAAAACACTTGGATCAAGCTCGTTGATCAGGCAGCTGATTCTAATGAACCACCCGCTCTGATACCACTTGTTGGTCCCAAGTGGTCAGATGAGGTCTAGAGGGGGGGGGGGGTGAATAGACCTCTGAAAATTTTGAACTTAAAAACTTTTCAGTCTTCTGTCAGCAGACTAAGCTGATGAAGAACAGTAAGCAGACTAATCTGATCGTGAACAAATCTTGAACAGACGACTGACCACTCTTCTTACAGTAACTTAGCTGTTTTTCAGCAAAACATTTTTTCACAGAGTATACTTGCAGCGGATTATTTGAAAGTGTTTTTCACAAGTAAACTAAGTTCTAAAAAGATTTTATCCCCAGTTTAAAACTCCTTATAAAATCTTTTGATTGATTCAAAGTGTTTGAGATGCAAACTTTAAAAATATGCAAGAAAACTTTAAATGCAAGATAACACAAAGAATTTTTATAGTGGTTATATGGATAGAAATCCTTTAGTCCACTCTTCCAGATCACTTAGATTCTGGGTTATACTATAATCACTTAGATTACAATATTTCTCCACTTATACCTAGACAACAAATGAAAAGGCTATAAGCTCACAATAGGAGTTCACAAAGAAAACCTATCCTCTAAAGTAGAATCACTCACAAAGATGGATTCTAACTTCGCACAACACTCAGCTATTACAAAATCACTCAGATAATGTTTTTCTGATTTCTTCAACTGGGTTTCTGTCAACAGATGACTTCCACCAGACGAGTGAGCTGTTTGAGCTTTTGAGACTTGGAAAAATTCTGCTTCAAAATTTCGATCTCTGATTGTTGTTATGTTGTAGCTCAATTGAAATTCAGCTCTATTTATACATGGAGATGAAATTATGACCGTTGAAGGCAAATCATAATTCAAATCCATCCTTCAGCTCTTTTTGAAACGGCTCCCTGTAGCATTCCGTACTGTGTACAGTACTTTCTGTCCATCGCAATTAATGCTGCATTTAATGAACTCTGCTGATCCGAGGATATCTTCAATCATTTGCCATTACTACCCTTCTCTTTCAGCATTTATTACACCAAGTGCATTTATTACCGTTGAACTGATCTTATGATCTCTTCCACTCTGCTGATCAAAGCAACCCTTCTGATAGATACTCTGCTGATCAAATACTGAACTAATCTGATTTGACTCGGCTGATAATCTACCCTTCTGTTCGCTGTTTCAGCAAGAGATCACTAGTCTTCTGGTCCTTGAACTCTTCTGATATTATCTTTACTTGTTCAAAGATCATTCTAAGGGAACTAAGCTTTTCCAACTTAGCTGATTATGATGTTTTGGAAATCATCAAAATCTTCCCTTAATTTCTGACTTCTTTCATCTTCATCTTCATCCAACAAAAATCCAGTAGTTGAACGCCTAGTGTCAAGATAGGAGCCCCAGTCCGAGTCACAAAAGCCTGTCAAATTAAGATTAGATTCTTTAGGGTAATATAAACCTTGACCTGGAGTGGATTTGAAGTACCTAAGTAGGTGATGAAATGCTGTTAGGTGTGCATGAGTAGGCTTGGCAATGAATTGGCTTAATTTGTGTACTGAAATTAGTCTGAAAATGAAATATCAGGTCTAGTAATTGTTAGGTATATCAACCTACCAATCAATCTTCTATAAGGTGAAGGATCACTTAAGAGATCATTGTCATTAGAGTGTAAGTTGTTCTTTGTATCAATAGGTAATAGGACTGGTTTACTAGCTAAGTACCCTGTGTCTTGGAGTATTTGTAGAGTATATTGCCTTTGGGAAATAATAAGGCCAGATTTTGAATATGAAAGTTCAATCCCTAGGAAATACTTTAGTCTACCTAGATCCCTAAGCTTAAAGACCTGAGCAAGTTTAGATTTAATAGTGGAAATTAATGAATATTAGGACCAATAATCAATATATCATCAACATAAACAAGAATAGCAATAAAAGTAGAATTTGAACAGAGGTATAGAGAGATTAGTCTGACCTGGTTTGAGTGAAATTGAATGATAAAAGTACCTCTGTGAGCTTGTGATTCCACCGCCTACTGGCTTGCTTTAAGTCATAAATTGATTTATGTAATTTACAGACTAAGTTAGAAGACATACCTGAAGAGAGCATGTAAGGAGGCAGTGTGTAGCCCTTAGGTAAATGCATGTAAATGTCCTCATCCAGATCACCATTTAGGAATGCATTTGTTATATCAAGTTGTTGAAGTTCCCAATTTTTGGCCATAGCCAAAGCTAAAAGAATCCTTACAGAAACGAGCTTTGCCACAAGGGAAAATGTGGCATTAAAATCAATTCCCTCTTGTTGAGTAAAACCCTGGGCAACTAATCTTGCTTATATCTTTCAATAGATCCATCAGAATTAGTTTTTATCTTAAAAACCCATTTGCAACCAATGGGGATTTTATTAGGTGGTAATGGTTGAATAGACCATGTCTTGTTGTTAGTCATAGCATTAAGTTCCTCCTGTATTGCTTTAACCCATTCTGGATGCTTTATTGCCTGTTTATATGTGATAGGTTCTGAGATGGTAGAAATATTTGCTAGAAATGTTTGATGGTTAGCTAAAATTTTAGAGTAGTTTAGAACATCTGATAAAGGATATTTGGTGTTTGTTGTTAAATGCTGATTACAGTGAAAATCTTGTAAACAAGAAGGTGTTTTGGAAATCCTGGATGATTTCCTTAAAGGAGGTGATGGTGGTGTGGGAGATGGTATGGTAGGAGAAGGATCAGCAAGAGGGTTAGGAGAAACAATTTGTTGAGGTGAAAAGGTGGCGTCAAGAAGATAGAGATTATCAGAATGTTGGTAATCAGAAGAATGAGTGTCCTGATTATTGGTATATGAGTTAAAAATTGTAGTGCCTGTAAATGGAAAGATGTGTTCATGGGATACAACATTTCTAGAATGTATTATGTCATGAGTGGATAAGTTGAGAAGTTTATAACCTTTTATACCAGGGGAGTATCCCAAGAAAACACATTTTGTAGCTCTAGGATCAAATTTAGATCTATATTGTTTAATAGTTGAAGTAAAGGAAAGGCAACTAAAGCTTCTAAAAAAGGAATAATCAATTGACTTATTATAAAGTCTAGAATAAGGAGTGTGATTTTGCAGTAAAGTAGTAGGTAATCTATTTATTAGGAAAACAGAAGTAAGTATGCTTTCAATCCAGTATTCAATAGGTAAATTCGAGTGGAACATAAGAGACCTAGCAACATTAAGAATATGTTGATGTTTTCTCTCTACTTTGGCATTTTGTTGAGGGGTTTCAATGCATGAAAATTGATGAATAATGCCCATGTCCGAAAATAATTGAGTAAAAAATAATTCTTTTGCATTGTCACTCCTAAACATTTTTATACTTGAGTTAAATTGTGTAGAAATCATTTTAATAAACTTTGGTAAAACATGATTAACATCAGATTTTGAATGTAGAAGAAAAACCTAAGTGAACCTTGTACAGTCATCAACAACTGTTAAAAAAAATCTAAATCCATTGTATGAGGTGATTTTGAAGGGACCCCATAAGTTACAGTGTATTAACTCAAAAGGGTTAGAAGAAATACTAGTGCTAGAACAATAAGGAAGACATTTTTGTTTAGCTAATGGACAAATCTCACACATTTAATGAAGTAGTAGGTAAATCAAGAATAGAATGAAGTACATGAAGCCTATCAACTGCAGGATGACCTAATCTATTGTGCCAAATGTCAACACTGATTTTATTACAAGCAATAGGAGTAGTGAGTGTTGGTTGTTCTAGAATGTATAAGCCATCAACTAGGTCACCCCTGCTAATCCTCTTCAAATATATCTTGTCCTGGATGATGAAATAGTGTGTGTGAAAAGTGATGGTAAATACTGATGAAGCTAAGAATGCACTTACAGAAACCAAAATGAATTTAAATTGGGGAACATATAAAACATTTTAAGAGTGTCAAATTGTTGTTTAATATAACAGTGCTTTAGAAATAGGTAGGAATTGTGCAATTATTTGGTAGTGTAATGGTGGTATTTAAGATAGGATGAAGATTGACAAAATAAGTAATGTTGTTGCAGATTTGACTAGAGGCTCCTGAATCAAGGATCCATGAGTCTTTTTTATTGATTGGAAGCAAGCAAGGATGTGGAGAAGCATGTACCTGATTGAGTATGAACTGTACAGGTATGTGATTCCAAATGAGTAGTTGTATTATCTGAAGTAGATGTACTGTTGTTCATTTGTGTTGTGAATAGTTGAGATAATTGCTATAGTTGATATGGAGTCATAGATTGAATGATGTTCTGAATATTATCCTGTGTTGTTGATGTGTCTATGCAGATGTTGTAGATGTTGCTGTTTGGTTGTGTATATTGTCTGGGATTAGGTGATCAGTACCCAGGTCGGTATCCATGTAGCTTATAGCAAGTGTTGATGGTATGGCCAACCATCTGGCAGTGTGTGCAGTAGGGCCTATTAGGTCTTTGAAAGGATGAGTTGAATGGGGGCCTTGATTGGGGTATGAAATTATAGTTTGTTTGTTGAAAGGGAGGACGAGCAGAAGAAGGATAGGTGGAGTTTTGAGTTTGTGATGGTGGCCTATTGGAGAAGGAAGAAGGTACAAACTTAGTAGAAAAAGCCATGGAGTTGAGTGAATCAGTAGGTGTAGGATAGGATTGAATGGCCCTTTGTGTTTCTTCTTGAGAAACTAGGTAGTAAGCTTTGGTAACATCAGGGAGTGGATCCATAAGTAGTAACTGGGATCTTGTATGGGAAAGGGATTCTTGAAGACCCATAAGAAAGATGATTAAGTAAAAATTTTCAAAATATTGATCCAATAAACCACATTGACATTTTGTTCTGAAATTACAGATTTTATCCCAAATAATTTTAATTTTGAGAAGTAAATGTTTATAGAGAGAGATTGTTGTTGTAGAAGTAGGAGGTCTCTATGGAGTTGAAAAAGCCTAGGTCCATTTGCCTGTTGAAACATTTTTTCAATTCTTTCCATAGGACAGAAGCCAGGGAGTGATTTTGAATTGTATGATTGATGTCTTTTGTTAAAGAGTTCAGGATCCAGGCCACTACTACGGTATAACTTCTGTCCCAGTAATTTTGTAAAATAAGATCATCATCAGTAGGACGAGGGAGAGTGTCATTAATGAAAGAGATTTTATTTTTAACAGTGAGGGCTCTAATCATTGCCTTGGACCAGGTTTGGTAATTTTTATCATCAAGTTTTTCAGAAACTAATATAACACCTGGTCCATCTGCGGAATGTAAGTAAAAAGGGCTAGAGGGATCCTCTATGTCAGGGCGGTTTCTTGATGTGGAGGGTGCTATGGAGGAGATAGGGTTAGAATCAGAAGAAGATATGGTTATATGAAGAAAGAGAGTGAAGAATGTGGATGGAGAGTAGGAAAATATGAATAAAGATGATTCTGAATGAAGATTTCTTGAATATGAAACTGAGAAGAAGAGAAAGAAAAGGAGATTAGATAGACAGCAAGAAAAGTAAAGAAAAAATTGAACCTGGTAAAAAAAGATGAAGATCAGTCAAGGAAGATGGAAGAGGGATCGGATCCAGAAAGAAAACTGCTGGTGAAGTGTTGGGCACCCAAACTAAGTGTGCGGGTGACAGCAATTGTCATGTGGCATCCAAACTGAGTGTGCGGATGGAGACCCAAACTAAGTGTGTGGGTAGAGCCACAATCGAATATCGTGGGCGCTTGCATGAATGCACTATAAGGGAAGGGTATGCGCATTCCCTAACACCAATTGGTTTTGGGGCAAGTGGTAGCGCCCGAGGTCCTACAAGTGGTATCAGAGCCAATGTCACGTGTTCGATTCCTAGCAGGAGCAATTGCTGAGGGGGAGATTGTTGGGCACCCAAACTAAGTGTGCGGGTGGCAGCAATTGTCATGTGGCATCCAACTGAGTGTGCGGATGGAGACCCAAACTAAGTGTGCGGGTGGAGTCACAATCGAATATCGTGGGCGCTTGCGTGAATGCACTATAAGGGAAGGGTATGTGCATTCCCTAACACCAATTGGTTTTGGGGCAAGTGGTAGCGCCTGAGGTCCTACATGAAGGGAAACAAATTTCAGCCAAAGGATGAACCAAAACTGGAGGAATTGCCGTGAACCAGTAGCCAGAAACTCTTGAAGGATGAACTATCTTTGTAGAATTTTTAGTAGAAACTATCTTGAATATCTGCTGATACCATGTTAATTCATATAAACTGACTATGTAAATAATTTCTGTGTAAATTTGATTGATTTCTCAAAAGAGAAAGTAAATAATGCTTCGTGTATTGATTGAATAATTATGTGTACATAAATCAGCTATAAGAAGCCCTTTAAATAACAGCTAATACAAAGGGTATAAAAGTAAATACACAATAACAGAATAACTAACTCCTAACCGAACCGGATAAATAACCAGATACATAATACTATATCCGACCCTAATTACATAAGAAATAAAACCTAATTGAATTTGAACTATTCTTTCGTTGCATCTTCTTGTTCCTCTTTCCAAATTAAAATTGAATTCTGTTCCTCTATTGCTTGTTTGTTTAATTCCACTGTAATCTTGCCAACCTCTTTATTATCTTATAATATTTCTATGAGTACTATGTTTCGATATTTATGTGCTTATTGATCTTGTGTAAAAATGCAAATTAAGAAAAATAAAAACATATTGCACATCAAGTCTTCATGGTTATTTTATGTTCTGGTCGTGCCCAATTCTTCTTGTTCATACTATGCTTCTGTCAGAATAGTTAATTTTTTCATTAAAATATTGCAGGCCTGATAGTTTTTTTCCCTTCTGCTTGTTGCTTTCAAGGAAGACATGGATTTTACAGATCTAGACACAGAGGAGGGTTATTTAAGGAATGCTATTTGCTCATTCAAGAACAAGAAGGACTTGAGGTCAGAGATCTTTATGATGCACAAGAATAGTTGTTAATAGCGTTCATAACACTCGCATTCAGAGCGAGGCGAGCCTCTCTCGCTTCGCATCGGCGCTACGACGCTATATTACTCGACCCGTAGCATTGTAAAGCAGCGCTTTTTCCAACCAGGCTCGGGTGGATTTTTTTTAAAAAAATATTTGACTTTTAAATAAAAGTCAATAAGTCTTATAACTTAATTGACATTCGAAGAGAGAGAATTGGACTAAACCATGAAACCCTAATTTCTAAAGTCTCTCGCTTAACTTACATAATTTTTTATGAAGATATAAATGAAGAAATTTGAGTTGATATGATTATATAAATGAATCTCTTTTGGCTTTTGAGACTTGAGATTGGAGATTGGGATAAATTACCATTGCATTGTTTTAAAACTTATTTGCTTAATTCCGAAGTTATTTTTGTAATTGGTACTTGTGATATTTGATTTTCTTTTGGATTATTAAGTATGAAGTAGTTTGTTTTAAAACTTTAATTTTTTTTTATGTATTAATTGATGCATATATATATATTATATATTGATTGTTTTTGTATTTGATCATTTATGTTATATGATTATAGATTTTTTTTGGAGAATATATAATCATAATTGATATATAAATTAAATTGTACATGAGCGCTTCATTCGGGAAAAGCTAGTGATTTTCGCATCGCTTCGTTCCAAAGCAAGGTGAGGCCTTGTCGCTTCGCGTTGCTTTTCGCTATTAATAACTATATGCACAAATCGTGTGAAGACGAAAAAAAAACAACAGTCTGGATCTAGTACAGAAGATTTTGATGAAGATGAAGATAAAGAAGATCATGTCTCTGATCAGGATGGATTGGAGATTGAGAAGAAGAAATTAAACGCCTAAAAACACGCAAGGAAAATGACAGTGCAAGACATTTGGCTCCACGTACATGTCAAGTAACTGTGGATATGGAGAAAATCGAGCCTCAGAAAGTCTTGCATTGGAGTGTATATGCATCCATTGTGGTTGAAAATTTGAAACTCATATACCTGAAGAGAAGTGTGCTATATGAGTTACAAAAGGAACCTGAAACATTTGAGGAGAAGGTGATTGGGTGCTTTATTCGAGTTAGAGTAAATAGATATGATCCCGCCAAGGACAGATTTAGCCCTTTTTGGGGGAGGGGGGGCAAGATTTTTTAAAAATATATTTATGCTTTATATGTACTAGAAAAGTGCACGTACGTTGTACGTGTCTAGTTTTAATTTCATGTATATTTTTCATAAATTAGAGTAAAATTAGCTATTTTTATGTCATAGAATATCATATATTTATAAAAGGTCAATTTATTCTTTAAGAAATTTATTTTTATTAATTATTATTGGTTTATAAAAAAAAAAGGATTGCTTTGAATAGTTGTAATAAAATATAAAAAATAAGGATTGATTTAGTCATTAAATCTTATAATATTGATTCTAAAATAAGATTATAAGAACATTATTTAGCTCATTCCATCATTGTAGTTTCATGGCAAGTTTATCCATTATTCACCGATGTCACATGTTTCATCCGTTTCTTCATAAATTTCACCCGAACTTTCATCTATTTCACGAACATTATTTCTGACTGGTTTCACCAGTTTTTACCAATTTCTCCTGAATTTTCATCGATTCATATGTTTTCACTGTTTAATTTTTTTAAATCAAAATTTTCACTTTTTAATCGATTATAACATATTTCATTGTTTTTTCATGTTTCGTCGATTTTTTTTTCAATTTAAACTATTTTCTTCCTATTTCACCTTGTTTTTGTCGGTTAAAGTTTAACTCGTTTCCACCTATTTCACTGATTTCACATAGTATTCACCTAAATTTTTCATTGGTTAAATATATTTTCACTGACTTCAAGTTTTTGACTGATTTTATCCGATTCTTCAGAAATTTCACCCAAACTTTAATCGATTCATATGTTCTCACTGCTTAAACTTTTTTTGCCGATTTATTTTATTTTAGAAACTTTTTTTTATCGGTTTTTTATAATATTTTTCATTGTTTTTGTTTTTGGTCGATTTCTTTCGTTTTTTTCTTCAGTTTAAACTATATTTCTATCGATTTCACTAATTAAACTCTTTTCTTAACCGATTTCACTCGTTTTTACCATTTTAACCCGTTTTACCTATTTTTCATGTTTTTAAACTAATTTCACATGTTATTCACCTGAATTTTTCATTGATTAAATATGTTCGTACCAACTTTCCGTTTTTGACTGATTTTACCCTTTTTTCACCAGCTTTACCCAATTTGACTGGATATCACTGGTTTAATCATTTTTCTTAGAAATTTCATTCTAATTAATTTTCATCGATTGTACATTTTTTGACCCGTTTATTTTAACCGATTTTACCCGTTTTCATCTATTTTTCATAAATTTTATCCCATTTTTTTATCGATTTCAAATGTATTTAATTTCACATCCATTTTTTTTAATCGGTTTAAAGTGGACATACATTATACGTGTTTATTTAATTTCTGTTGTATTTTGTTGTAAATCAGAGTAACATTAATTCCATTATGTCATAAAATATCACATTAATGAATGTTATTCAATTTATTGATTTCATCATGTGTATTTTCATCGATTTCTTTAATTTTTTCGATTTAAGGTTTGACATTGTTTTTGTTGGTTGAACTTTCTTCATTTTATTGATTTCACTCATTTTATCAATTTTCACATGTTTTCACTCAATTATTTCACCTGTATTTACCGAATTTTCAACTCCTTTTAAGTGTATCTCAAATTATTTCACTTACCTTATCATTTGGTTTTAATGCTAGTGCCTGTCTCGTGATGATACTCCGTTATTTGTCCGTCATATGTCAAGGAGTTGGTGATGAGTAATGCTAAAAATTGTAACTTGAGTGACTATATATATTATTTCTGAAAGTTGAGTGACTATTGTGTGTTTAGAGATGACTAAATATACATTTTTTCCGCTAATTTGAATATACTTTTTTTTTCCTTCCATATTCATGGTGCTTGGTTAGAAAGAAAGGAAGTCACAAATTTTCTTAAAATATTTTCTTACCAACTTTTTGATGAAAAAATTTAAGGAAAATTCATGTCTAATTACATTTTATTAATATACTTAACAATTTGAATAAGGGCATTTTTGTCTTCACAAAAAAGGAAAAAAACTTAAAACATTCATACTTTTAGTAGTAGTATAGATATAGATATAGATATCAAGAATGCTACTAAATTTTGAAACTATAGAACATAAAAACTAACATTAACACATAAAACATAATGCTAATAAGTACTCATAGAGTATATTTCAGCCAACTTTAAGTTAATTTCACCTAATTTAAGTTAATTGTTGTATACCTAGAAAAAAAATTAATTGTTGTAAAATCTGCCAGCTAGCAGTCATTTCAACTAAATTTATGTTAATTTTGAGTAAATTCAGCCAAACTTTTCATTAAAATCCTTATTTAAATAACATAAGAATGAGTGAAATATACGGTAATTCTCATCTTAATTCAAGAAGATCAACAATTAAATTAATCAATCAATGTAAACTGATTTTAACCAAAATATTTAAACCAAAATAAGGCAAATTTAATTTTAATTTAGGAAAATCAGGAATTAACTAACTTAGTGTAAACAAGCTCCAAGAACACGAGAAAGGTGTGAACAACGGTATGCATGTTCCAAATTCGAGTTCCAAAGTAAACGTCCAAACGTATCCAAATTTAAATTTTTTTAAGTTTCGTACCCAAAATTCGCAAAAGTTTGTAAATAAAAAAAACCTTCTGAATTTGATCAACATGGTCGTGGAGATCAGCAGAAGTTTGGTAATGGAGATCAGCTCTCAAGCTCTGAGATTAAGGAGTGTGATAATTTGTTCATACAAAGAATGAACCAAGATGAAGAAGATATAGATATATATCTTCCTGATTTAGAAGCCATATTTCCCCATCTATATGATGATGGAAATTATAAATTTCATATAAACATAGGGAAAATCAATTACATAAACCAACCAAATTTCTGCTAAATTAACCTAATGGTAAATTTCATTTGTATTAAAAAAACCAACAATTAATTATGCAATCAAGTTACTTAATTTCACCAAGTCTTTTTTTATTTTTTTTACTTTCTATTTTCCGATTTTCCTTAAATAGCGCACTATTTGGCGCTATGGGCTGTTGTGCTATAGCCCAAATAGCGCAAATAGCGCGCGCTAAGTTATTAGCGCATGCGCAGGGCGCAACGAGGCGAGGAAGTCTCGCTATAGCGAAAAGCGCACTATAGTGAACGCTTTTCTCGCTTTTAACTACTATGAATTAAATACAGTGAAAATAAGTTATAACCAATAAAAAAACGGGTTAAACAGTGAAAAAAATAAAAGTGGTAAAAATGAATAAAATCGGCTAAAAAACAGGCTAAACCGGTGAAAAATTAATTAAATAGGTGAAAAACGGATTAATTTGCTCTATTTTATGACATAATCAAATTAATTTTACCCTAAATCATAAAAAATATCCATGAAATTAACTAGACACGTACGACGTACGTGCACCTTCCTAGTCAATCAAATAAGCATAACTTGATACATAATATACCACGTAATCATGCTAGTAAGTCTCAAGCATGTATTCATCTAAACGAAACAAACAATCATATAATTAAAAGGACTTCATATGATCATACGCCCATGTCATTAATTAATATATACGGTTATGAGTTCTAATAAAATTCAAGTAGCATGATCATATGTAATGAAGTGCCCAACAAACATAACCATGTACTTAACCAAATTAATCAAGATAAAATAAATATAAGTCATTTTTTTATTTCATACAATCAAGTGCGATTAGTTACAGCGAACATCGCAAATACACAATTCCAAATGTATTACTATAACATTCAAGATACACATTGCAACAAGCTCATACAATAATTAATCACATAATCACAAACAAGATACGGCTTGGATTAAAGATATGGTTGTTTGTAGCCTTCACCTGTCACGTAATTCGATTCAATTAGAATCTCGAACCAAAGAAACTAAATGCGTCAAAATTTAAATTCCTAAACGAAGCCCTTCTACTAAACCAAAAGAAGACAAATGAAATCTAACTCGATTGGGACTAAGCGCAAGGTGTTCAATAAGACGAATATCAAATATCTACTTAAAATGAGGACGACATTTATAACAATCTAATTTCGTCATATAACCTCATTAACTATATCGAAATTCATTATCAAATCATATATTTTTACTATTTCAAGTTTCTACTTTTATTACTGAACCATCCCTATAACTAAAATCAAGCTAATCGGGATACATGCATAACATTATATGAACTCAAAACTCATGCTCAAACTTAATTCTAAAGTAAAAAACTAACCACAACGTAAATAATACACAATAACCTTTAAGCTCAAGGAACTACCTAAACGAACTCAAATTGAGAAATGAGATCGGATATCGAATACCCACACCGAAATGAAGTCGCTGCCGGACTATGCACCGTTGATCAGCGTTGACCGCGTCGGTGATCGGAGTTGACCACCGTTGACTGCTGCCGGAAAAGTTAACATCCACCATTAGTATGCTCTCCTCTTCGCCGACAACACGGTGGTGAAGCTCGATTGTCGAAGACATGACCGAAAAGGGGTCATGCAAAGAAACTCACTTAAAACCGCCACTTCCAAATTTCGCAGGAAAACACTTTCTATTCCTTCAATTAGCACTACCATTGTGTTTCTCTTGTCGAGTAGAACAATTTTGACTATTAAGAAATGAAGAAGTTATAAACAAATTAAGGAGATGAATTTTGTGTGTGTTTTAGTGTGTGTAAAAGTAGAAGAAGAAGAGAATAAGAGAAATGGGTTGGTTTTTATTCATATTTAATGATTGTTTTGCATTTAACACCCTCAAACAAAGGCGGACCTACATAGGGGTTTTTTAATTTTTTTTTTATTTCTCAACAATTGTTTCTTTAACTTCTTTTTCTTTATGAATAAATTTCTTTGATTTTTGTTATTTCATAATTTTTTTTGTAATTTTATTTCCTTTTTAGTTATAATCATGAGAATTCGATTTTTTATTATATGTTTTATTTAATACATTACTACATAAACCCCTCTCCCTTCCCCCCCCCCCCCCCCACCAAAAAAAAAAGTATATATTGATCTAGCTCCACCCCTGATTATTATTAACATATTTTAGAATATTAAAAATCGGTGCGTTAATTGTGAATATAATTGTGGTCATATGAAATTGTATTTCTATTATTTAATTTATCCTAGAAAATTATAGCTCCACGTATTAAAGTTTTATTTTTTGACGTATGTTTCGGTCAGTTGTGTATTAGAAACTTTTCGAATTTTTTTGAGAAATCTTAGGAAGAATTTTAAATTAAAAAATATGTTAAAGTAGAAACTACTCTATATTCTCGTTTTGGTTAACTCAATACAAATTTTTTTTGGTGTTTTTGCGGGAACTTATCAAAAATTTGATCTATGCTTAGCCCCCACTGGCCTGTATTCCTGGATCCGCCCCTGCCTTCAAGAAGTGGGTATTCACTTTTTAGTTCTCAAAGTCTTGGGCAATTCAACAAGTCCCCTTTTTATTTTATTTTTGCTTTCAATCCTCAAAATAACATAAGAGTGAAGCATTTATAATTCATAATTTGCACAACAATAATAATTCAAGTGAATATTAATTTAAATAAATCAAATTACTTAAATTTCAAAATTTGCTCACTCATTGAATTTTTAACAATATAGATATAAATTTTAATTTTAATTATTAAACCCACATAATTAAAAATTATCATTTTCAAGTAAATAAAATTATAGAAAAAAATTTATAAATGAATTTTTGGGGTCTTACAGAACAAACAATTAAACGTGGACTAAAAGATGTTGAAATTGCATTGCCTTACAATCTAATGTGAGTATTCTCTCATATTGCAATTGTTCTTCTAACTATAATTGTTGGACTATACTCTAGATTATTTTACCTTATGTGTTTTGTGGAAGTTAGAAATCGAATGAAGATAGGGAATCGAATGAGGATGAAGTAGAGGTTTTGTAGATTCAAAATGATTAAGTAAATATTGTTTGGTTGTCGGGAAAGTGAAGGAAAGTCGATTTTTTTTTCTCCTATATGTTGTTTGGATAGCAGGAAAGGAAGTTATTATTTTCCTTCAACTTTCCTGCAGAAAAAATTGTGAAGAAAAAATTTCCCCACCAATTTGATGGGGAATTCCTGGGAAAATCGTGGAAAAATTTTAAATTGCAAAACACCCCTTGTACTTCGTCTAACTATCAAAATTTCTCATTTGTGATTTTTTTTTACCGAAGACCCCTTTGTGCTTATTTATTATTAGCATAAAAATATTTTCTCAAGTCATATAACAATTATACCCCCACAAAATGACTCAAAAACATCTTTCTTACCTAAAAAATTTATCAATAACCCCATGTTAATTTTAAAAATTAACAATAAACCCCTGTTAACTTTGAAGATGGAGATAAATTCGGTGACTAAAAAATATAAAATAGCGTCAAATTAATTTATAATAAAGTTAATATAATGAAAACGTGATTATTCAGACAATATTTTATCAACAAAGAAAACATAATTCATAATCAAACAAAAATATTTATCAAAAATATTATGTTTCTAAACTTTCTTAACAACCAAACAATTGCAAGAAAATAGTTTCCTCACAACCAGACATGTAGAGGAAAATGACTTTCTTTTCCTTTTCCTTTCCTTTCCTTTCCTTTTTCTTTCCCAACAATTTTCCCTCACTTTCCTGACAACCAAACAAGAATTAAATGAAGTTGGAAGCTATTGATTGATTAATAAAAATACAAGGTCTAATGTGTTTAAAGGTTAAAAGACTAAACTACCCTTGAAAATTTATGATATTAAGTCAATTGAAATAAAAAGCAGACTAATATCTGCTATTAATTTTCTTTAATTTACAATTTTCTCAAATGATCTTAAAACTTTCCGAATTTTCTTTGAAAAATTATTAATAAATTTTCAATAATTAATTGATCGAAACATAGCACAAAAATAAAACTTTAATTCATGCATGCTACAACAAACCAAATAGATTTTATGCAACTGGGTATATTAACAATTTAACACTAGCTGACAACATATAAAAAAGTATATACTGGCATTTCATTATTTATGTTGTGCAATGAATAAGAGCACATCATCAGAACTCAGAAGCATGAATCAACTCAAAAAAGCGGGTCCTTTTTTGGAGGGATTGACATTTTTGCCCTTACAAGACATCACATGCAATGCACGTGTTGGAATTTTGCAATGTATTTTTGCCGAAAAATTATCTGATTATTTATGCGCCCTCTTCGCCTAAATCATTAATAATTAATTAGAATTGTAATTTCTCTAAAAAAATTAAAATTGTAATAAAATATTTTAATTCATAGATTTGTTAGAATTGTAATTAGAATTAGAATTTAAAATATTTAATTAGAATTGAAATTAATATTTGAAATTAATAAAAAAATTAAACATTTTATTTAATTTCTTTAATTGTTAACAGAAATTGAATCATTTAATTCGTGTGTGTGATGTTTATTTAATCTTCTTTGTTGTATTTCCTCTCTTGAATCAATTTTAACTTTATTATTATCAACTCTCTTTAATTTTAATATTAAAATATTATTATTATATGATTATTAATTTACTTACATTATTAAAATAGTTATTATTATTATTATTATTATTAAAAATAAAAATTAAAAAAATTTATTATATAATGACGAGAGTGAAAAATAAATTAAATTAAAATTAATTGGAATTCGGACAATGCCATTGAAAATAGCTAGGTTGGAACCAAAATTTTGACCCTGCTCCCACCATTGGAGATGACCTCAAGTATTTCTAGATCCTATCACTACAAGAAATACTGTATTTGGGGACGAATTTCTTAGCTACGCTAGAGATTTCATCACAAAAGTTCGCATTAGGGGACAAAATTATGTTTTCATGTTAAAAAGTGTTCACCTACCAAAGAAATTCGTGCACAATTGTCGAAAATCTTAGGAGACGCGCTTTTTCATCCCTAATAGCAATATTAAGCTACATCCAAAAAAACTTCGTCCCTAAATATTTATCTTTGGGCATGCTTTGACTTTCTTCGTCTACAAATATTTGAGCACATATATGTTACTTCGTGCCCAATTGAATTTTTATTTTTCTTTTTAAAACCAATAATAAGAACTCGGTCAGTACCCTGAATAAACCCCAAAAAATGTAAAAATTAAAAAGCAAAAATCTCCAATTGCACCACGCTCTCTCCCCGTATCTCTCTCTCTCTCCTCCCCGTATCTCCACCGCTGCCTCACACTCGCTCTCTCTCCCTTATCACCGCTGCTGCCTCACGCTCGCTCTGTCTCCCCGTTTCACCGCCGCTGCCTCACGCTCGCTATATCTCCCCGTTTCGCCGCCGCAACCTCAAATTTTGACCTATTTTTTTCGTTCTTCTCTCTCTCACTCTCGATACCTAGAAAATCATTTAATCAATGATTTATGATCTATTTATATAGTTTTAGTAATTAATAGCAGTATTGCCATAATATCTCAATTTGCAGATCTTCACATGTGATTTTGTGTAAATTGCCCTATGGAATCGAGCGAAATCACACTCAGTTGAGTTAGATGCAAAAAATTTAGGTAATATTTGAGCCGGTGGACAAACTTTGATGCCACTTTATTAATATAAAATCATTTGCATCTTTAACTGGATATGTCTATTTCATATCTATCTTGATTTTTGTTTTGTTAGGAAAATCTGGAACATTAATAGATGATGTTATTCTCTACACTTTTCAGATGCAAGTTTAATTGGAATATCTATGGAGCCTATACAGTGTACAATATTTATATTTGTTATCTGCTTGCATGAATGGAATGTTCCTGAGAACTGATCTGCTTTGTTGCGGGAACTTTTGAATCACATTTTGAGGCTTCTTAGCTGCAAGGAAATTCAAGTAGGTAGAGATGTTTATAGAACTTGGTATAGTGTACATGATTAATTCCTGATGTTTGCTTACCTGGCTGAAATGTTTTTGAGAAGCCATAAGCTAAGTTAACTAGTGCTAAACTTGATTCAATACAAAATTGTTTTTTTTTCTTATTCCAGGGTGCTAAGTTAAATAGTGCTAATCTACAACTGGATCAGTCTCGGTTTCGAAACTAATATTTTTGAATCATATTTTTTTTTTAGTGTTTATAGAACCGAGTTTGGACCTATTTGTTGATTTTGATGTTACTATTTTCTTATTGCGTTTTATTCCTGTGTAGAACGGAGTAGTGGAGACTCAAGTATTAATGTGAAGCGCCTTGAACAAGAAACTAATGCAAATATCTATTGCCTAAAGAAATAGCTTCAAGATTTTCACTTGGTATTGTATCTAGCTTTTCATTCTTTGTGATTAAATATACTATTATTACCTTGTCATGGAAGATTAATTGCATTTGACAATGATGAAAATTATAGACTAATCCCTCAGAGATTGCATAGAATAGCTTCAATACCAGAGCTGAACCTAAAACATGTATCTTCCTCGTTGTTTCTCTCTTAGCCTCTTTTTGTAGTTATAGAGAACATGAGAATACAAATATTTCATCATATTTATTCATCTCTTAGTATTACATTCACCTCAAATATATACATTAATTGTATACTAAAGATATATTTGACATGCGATGTCTTAAAATATACTTTGTCTCGTAGAGTAGCCATTGAAATGTGTGCGTTAATTATTATATTTATATCATTCTTATTTACAAAACTTTGAGAAGCTTAAGGACTTAAGTGATCCATACAACTCAAGATGAATTCTCTATATCATGTGTGCGTAGATTCTTTACCTTTTAGGATTTTTGTATAATAAGCCCCATACCAGAATATCAGCCATGTCATATGAAGCCTTTTATGCTTAGATGATTATATATTGCTAGCTAGTGTATAATACCATACCTTAGTGTCCACTGATCTAGTCTGACTTTGTCCTCTCAGGCAGGTAAATGTGAGATGCATATATAAGACCAAGAGAAGGTATGTATATTGCTCAATTTCAATTGATTTAAATAGAATTTTGGAACTGAACAAACGGGCAAGAGGTAATGTTGATACTAATTTTAGCTTTTGCAATTTGCAGGTACATGACTATTTTGCAATTTATGATTCCTAGGAATTCGATCCAGATGTTAGACATTATTGTTGTAAAAGCTAGCTGATTCGAGGTTAGGAATTGCTCAGGTAAATTTTCTTTTCAATTTCATTAGTATGATTGTATTGGAGAATATGATTGCATGATAATAATTGAAGAGTAATTAAGATTGTTGTTCCAAACTGGATGTGGATCTTAAAGATGATAGATACTGATCTCTGAGATGATTGACACTAAAGTTGTAGAGCATCAGTTACCTAATTTATGATATTCATAACATTAAATGTTGACTTGAGTCCATTGCGGGGTTAATTAGCCCAATGGCCTCTCGGTGCACATTTGTGTGCATTTGAAGCATCTAATATCACATATAAATCAAATTCGGAGAGTATTGAAATGTCTCAAAGTTTCACACTTATGAAATGAACTTCTTTTACTATTTGGTGATAGCTATCCCTATAGAATACAAGCCGGCATTATTGTTGGATGTTTAATAAGATTCCTTTGTGGTGTCATTTTTTAAATCTTTAATTCTGGTAAATCTATTTCCTTTTAATACTGTTCACCAATTTATGCTATTTTCTGATGTCCTGTTGCAATGCTAACTTTTGGATGTTAGTTTTATGTCTGAATATATTTTTGGTGGCTTATGAACTAATTTTATCTTTTGTAATTTGCAGATTCCAGAGCTAAAATGGATCTTGGCGTTGATATAACCATTTAACTATTTTGTAGGTTAAATTATAGTATGTGTTCTCATAATGCATCACCTGACTATAAGAGTCATGATTTTGTTTATGTGGTAGACTATTTTTTTTTTACTTTGACAGATACATATAGTGTTAATAAAGTGAGAACTTATAAATTTTAATTCTTGATTTGATATTTGATTAAAATGTGATTTTTTTTTTGCATTACAATAGTTAAAGCTGAATTTGGTCATATAAAGAATTAAATGAATTTCTAGAGTATTTTGGCCACTAATATAGCATTTGAAAGCATCAATGTAGCTTAAAATCCGTGCCCTATAAAGAGCCTTTGTGCACGGTTGAAATTTCGTCCAGTTTTAAGAGCATTTGTGAACAGTTGAAATTTCGTCCCCTTTTAAGCGCATTTAGCTACGAAAATGGCCCAATAGCTACGAAAATAGATGGCATTAAGGACGAAACAAATTGTGCCCAAAGGCATATGATAGGGGACGAAATAGATAAGCGTAGCAGACTATGGATGCTATAGGGACGAATTACAAAATTTCATGCACAATTACATTTAGCCACGCGGATTTAGCGACGCTCCTTGCGACGAAATATTTTCGTCACAAATGATTGTTTGCGACGAAATATTGCTTTCTGGGGACAAAAAATTTCGTAGCGAAAACCCTGATTTTTGCCCAAAGGTATGCCTTTAAATTTTCAACCGGAGTACTATACTCTGATTTCATGGACTATACGTGATTACATTTTCTTTTCACTAACAATTTTTTTATTGTGCTTTCAGGATAAGAAAAGTTTTGAAACAATGAAGACAATTCGGATACAATTATCGAATTTGCAGTTCTGCCTAAGGAAACTCGGATAAGTGAGGTTTCGAACGGTGATATTTTTGCGGTAATGTTCTTCCACCAGTTTTCTCTCTTTCCTTCAAATTTGAACTCTATGCTAGGAGGGGACCTCTACTTCTATAACAAGTGTAACACCAGCAACATAGATACTTTAATATTTAGTTCATGTGATGTCTTATATATAGCTCATGCTTTAAATAGAAATAGTCTTCACATAAATTATTCCTCAAACTCCAGGAAGAATTTGAAGATTTGAGAAAAAAGTTGCAAGCTGGTGTGTTCGAGAGGCCTACAATGGTGAGTTACTGCTATGACTCTCTATCTTCCACTCCTTCCTTACAGTGTAGTTAAAAGCGCGCTATAGCCTAGGCCCTGCGTGTCGCTGCACCACGCACACGCGCACGCGCTATTCACTTGGTCTAGCGATTCGAAAAGCAATTATAGAAGAATTAATTTTATTAAAATTAACTATGGTAATAATTGATTATGATAAAAATTAATTATACAATAATTGCTTCTGTATAATAGCTTTTGTAAAAGTAACACTTTAGTTGCTTCTAAAATAAGTTGATTTTTTGCTTTTCGAGATCCCAAAAGTGATTATGAAATTGGGGGCCAAACACCATGAAAATCACGATTGAACATAAGTAATTTTATAATCCGGGCCAAATATTTCAAAATCACAATAAAAATATAAAAGTGATTTTAAGAGCTCAAAGGGCAAACTCACCCTTAGTTTATTATGATCATGAGAAAAGTAATATGTTATACAATACATGATTTGATAACTATGCTCCATATTAATTTGCTAAACTCATTTATTAATTACGCAATATTTTGATAAGTTGCTATCGAATCCAAAATTCTATTATGCAATTTTAAGATTAACTCTTTTACTTCAGCCTTTATTAACAATCTTACGTAATATCAATCAGAATATGTTATATATCTGCATGCAAAATTTTAGGGTGACGTCACGTCACATGACGTAAGTTATAACCAATAGAATAATAACACATCATTAATAAGTTACATACTTATCTGGTTAATAACATGTCATAATACTATTACTATAAGTAATTATATTATACTATTATTTGACCACATTTATTATAATATTTAATCATATCAATAGTAAATTATAAATTAATAAATTATTATAAATTAAATAAATAATTCTATAAATAATATTTTTATAATAAACGATATATGACCGTACTGAGTATGTGCAGTCAGTACTATATTATTTGAGTGTATACTACTACATGTGAGACATATACCATGTATTGTGAAAAATTATCAAAAAGTTTGTTAGTGCTAATGCTAATATTATATAATGTGACTAATTACTACTAATATGAGACCGTACTAAGTATGTGGAGTCAATACTATTACATGTGAGACGTTATACTATGTAATGTGAATAATTATATACAATGATTAGTACTAATGATAATCCTCCATAATGTGGATAATTACTACTAATATGAGACCGTACTAAGTATGTGGAGTCAGTACTATGTTATGTGAGTTTATACTACTACATGTGAGACATATACCATGTATTGTGAAAAATTATCAAAAAATTGGTTAGTACTAATGCTAATATTATATAATGTGACTAATTACTACTAATATGAGACCGTACTAAGTATGTGGAGTCAATACTATTACATGTGAGATGTTATACTATGTAATGTGAGTAATTATATACATTGATTAGTACTAATGATAATCCTCCATAATGTGGATAATTACTACTAATATGAGACCGTACTAACTATGTGGAGTCAGTACTATGGTATGTGAGTCTATACTACTACATCTGAGACATATACCATGTAATGTGAAAAATTATCAAAAAATTGGGCAGTACTAATGTTAATAATATATAATGTGACTATTACTACTAATATGAGGTCGTACTGTGCATGTGAAGTCAATATTATTACACGTGAGACATTATACTATGTAATATGAGGAATTATATACAATATTTAGTACTAATGATAATACTACATAATTTGTCTAATTACTACTAATATGGGACCATACTAAGTATGTGAAGCCAGTACTATGTTATGTGGGTCTATACTTGATGGGGGCTGTTTTACACCCTTTATAATACTCGAATCGACTCGAGGACATCAGATCGGTTCGACCATACAAACTCATTCGGGATCATCTATCGACCCGAGCAGAGACGATTTTCCTCGGCGATCAGACTACAATCCGGACTCAAGAAGGACAGATATGCCGAGTCCTAATAGGATTATGTTTCCTTGTATACTTAGGGTTTATATCTTATAAATACCTAGATCATCATTGTATTAAGGACAAGAATAGGGCATACGCCTACATACCTTGTAAAAGAGTAATTGTAATATCTTTACTCTAATAAAATAGCTTTTGCTCTCCATTAATTCTACGTTATTATCATCGTTCTTACTTTACTTTTTCTTGTATTGCACCATCCTGAGTAACTTAATCTGCCCTCAAATCTAATCCTATAATATTGATATAACCGATGAAAAACGGTTAAATCAGTTGGCGCCCACCGAGGGGCAAGATTAATTACTCGATCGAATATGGTCAATCCAAGAAAAGATACTGAACTACTAGGAGAACCTTCTTCCCATCATGCACGAGCTGATCCCAAATGAATTGAACATTCTAGAATCAATTTCTATAGAAAATTAACATCTGGGAGCTCCGATCCGTAGTATTATTGAATTCCGACAGTTTTTGCTTCATCGTGACATTTGAAGTTAGTCATCCCCAATTTGCAATCATGTGATTTCTGCGTCAATTATTGAAATTGGAATTGTCTCCCAATTTGAAGCTGCTTAAAATCAACTGGTGAGAATTCAATTTCACTTTTCTTCCATTAATTTGCCGTTTCCAAATTTCGGGCCTTCAAGAATTTCTTCGGCCTATTGGAATTTCGCGATTGGTGGCTTTTATGGGCACGAACTTGGATTGTTTATATTCCTATTTTATTAAATTTCATTCTCCAGCTACTTATTAACCTATTCCGAGATTCGGGCCTTTGATTTATGTAAATTTCTGTGCGACGTTCTTCTCGTTTCTTTCTGAATTCAGTAGGAGCCCCTGGTCGGTATTAGCTACGTCTAATTAATCGTAAGCAAGCTTAATTTCTGTTTTCATCTCGAATGTGTTGGAATCTAGCGATCGGGGCCTCACACAGTTGATTACAAGCTTGGAGTATTTGTGAGATATAAGCTGCCTTCTACGTAATCACACAAGTTCAGCTGCTTGGTTGATTAATATACTAATTTCCAGTTGTTACAATTACTTGAATTGAGCTGCTTACTTGAATGATAGTAATTTTACAAGACACTAGAGGATCGAGAGCTAAAGAGTAAAACTTTTTAGTATAATTCTATGCTCGGAAAAATAGTTAATAAGAGTAAAATCTGTTGATATAACTTTGTGATCGAAATCAGGCAAGAACTTTTGTTCGACCTGAGAATAGAAAATAAAGAGTTGAGTAAAATCGATTCGCTCGATAAACACTCCTCGATCTCCATAAAGACGATTAAATCGGTTAAAATCAACAATTGGTAAACAACCTAAGTCAAAGAATTGAGTAAAATCGACTTATTCGATAAACACTCTTGTATATCCAGAAAACGACTTACTGGTTAAAACCAATAACTGGTAAACAACCTAAGTCAAAGAATTGTGTAAAATCGACTTATTCGATAAACGCTCTTCTTGGTTAAAACCAATAATTGGTAAACAACATAAGTCAAAGAATTGAGTAAAATCGACTTATTCGATAAACACTCTTCTATCTCCAGAAAATGACTTACTGGTTAAAACCAATAATTGGTAAACAACCTAAGTCAAAGAATTGAGTAAAATCGACTTATTCGATAAACACTCTTCTATCTCCAGAAAACGACTTACTGGTTAAAACCAATAACTGGTAAACAACATAAGTCAAAGAATTGAGTAAAATCGACTTATTCGATAAACGCTCTTCTATCTCCAGAAAATGACTAACTGGTTAAAACCAATAATTGGTAAACAACCTAAGTCAAAGAATTGAGTAAAATCGACTTATTCGATAAACACTCTTCTATCTCCAGAAAACGACATACTGGTTAAAACCAATAATTGGTAAACAACCTAAGTCAAAGAATTGTGTAAAATCGACTTATTCGATAAACGCTCTTCTATCTCCAGAAAACGACTTACTGGTTAAAACCAATAACTGGTAAACAACCTAAGTCAAAGAATTGTGTAAAATCGACTTATTCGATAAACGCTCTTCTATCTCCAGAAAATGACTTACTGGTTAAAACCAATAATTGGTAAACAACCTAAGTCAAAGAATTGAGTAAAATCGACTTATTCGATAAACACTCTTCTATCTCCAGAAAATGACTTACTGGTTAAAACCAATAATTGGTAAACAACCTAAGTCAAAGAATTGAGTAAAATCGACTTATTCGATAAACGCTCTTCTATCTCCAGAAAATGACTTACAGGTTAAAATCAATAATTGGTAAACAACCTAAGTCAAAGAATTGAGTAAAATCGACTTATTCTATAAACACTCTTCTATCTCCAGAAAACGACTTACTGGTTAAAACCAATAATTGGTAAACAACCTAAGTCAATGAATTGAGTAAAATCGACTTATTCGATAAACGCTCTTGTATCTCCAGAAAACGACTTACAAGTTAAAACCAATAATTGGTAAACAGCCTAAGTCTAAAACTGAGTAAAAAACCGACCCGCTCGGTAAACACTCACCGATCTCCGAAAAAGAAGACTTACGGATTAATGCCAATAATTGGTAAACAACATAAGTCTAAAACTGAGTAAAAATCGACCCGATCGATGAACACTCGTCGATCTCCAAAGAGTAGGCTTACGGGTTAAAACAAATAATTGGTAAACAACCTAAGTCTAAAATTGAGTAAACATCGACCCGATCGATAAACACTCATCGATCTCCGAAAAACGACTAGACTAACAAGTTTAAAGTCAATTATTGGTGAAGAACCTACTTATTATATCGAGTAAAATCGACCTGATCGATAAAACACTCAGCGATCTTCAAAATTAAAGAAATTAAAGAGTAAAACCATTAATTTGGTATAAACTCTTATACAAAAAATAAAGAGTAAAACCATTAATTTGGTATAAACTCTTAAATCAAAATAAAGAGTAAAATCATTAATTTGGTATAAACTCTTAAATCAAAATAAAGAGTAAAACCATTAATTTGGTATAAACTCTTAAATAGAAAATAAAGAGTAAAACCATTAATTTGGTATAAACTCTTAAAAGAAAAATGAGTAAAACCATTAATTTGATATAAACTCTTAAATAGAAAATAATGAGTAAATCATTAAACTCTTGATCGAAAAATATTGAGTAAAACCATTAATTTGGTAAAACTCCCCCAAGTACATGTTGAGCATAAACCATCAATCGGTAAGGCTCGATCTACAATCTTCGATCTTCGATCTACGATGTACAAAAGGTTAAAACCGATTATTGGTTTACCATCCAAATACAAAATTAAAAGCTCAGACCATGGTTTAAAAGGATCGAAAAATTACTGTATGGGATTTTTAACTGCTCTGATCTCCTTGCTGATTATGGTTATGGTGAATTGCAAATTCAACCATTAAGGAAATTATGCTATACTCAGAGATCCATACGACACAATACCCATTCATTGACAAACCCTAATATCACGAAGGATATGTATTCTTTTTCCCTTGGTCGGTTTTTATCCCAATGGGTTTTTCCAAGCAAAGTTTTTAACGAGGCATGTTCGATATACATCAGGAAGCCATTCAAAGCCTGGTCGGATTCTTCGACCTGATCAATATAGATCTGGAGCACTTCAATCTCGATTTGGAGCATTTCAATCTTGATCAATCCTCATCATTATCAATCGATTCAAGCCGAAGTACAACATCAACGCTTCATGCGGCACAAATGCTGGTCGATAAAGCTCGATCTAGGATCTATAATCTACAATCTCTAATGGGATAAAACCCTTAAGCTGGTAAAAATTCCGATTTTATGAGCATAAACTGTCGATCAGAAAACCTTTTACCTGAATTTATTACCCAATTGTCTCGACCAAGACCGAAAGCTGTTGTTACGACTCTTGGCTCGGAAAAGGTTTGAGAAATAAAGCCGTTTGAGTAAAATCTCTTTTTATAACCCTTCGCTCGGAAATGTCTAAAAGCAAGAGTGAAATCCGTTGATATGACTCTATGCTCGAAAAAGACTTAATAGAACATTTGAGTAAAACCATTTATTTGGTATAAACTCAGGGCTCGAAAATGTATAATAGTATGGGTAATATCTGTTGATATAATTCTTTGCTCGATAAGGATTTAATATAAAAGGGCATATTGGGCCCCTCAACTTTGAAGAAGTGGCTTTCCAGTTCAAAAGCATATGATTTTATTAAGCATCCCTCATGGATATATACTCTTTTTCCCTTGCCCGATTTTTATCCCACAAGGTTTTTCCGAGCTAGTTTTTAATGAGGTATATCCGGCGCATCCCAATTTCGAGGACGATCAACACCTCCGCTCGGTTTACTTTACGAGCTTCAGCTACACTTGCACTCGAGAAGTGGGGGAGTATTATTCCGATTGATATCTACTTCTCCGAGCTTCACCATTACCGATGTTCTTTATTCGTAACAATTAATCATTTTTTAGGTTTCTAAGATGTGCACTATTTTTCCCTTGCTCGGTTTTTATCCCACATGGTTTTTCCGAGCTAAGGTTTTTAATGAGGCATATCCGAAGCACAAAATAATAAAAGCCTTCATCTACCATGAGGCAATATCTACTTCTCCGAGCTTCAGCTTCACTTACGCTCGAGAAGTGGGGGAGTACTGATGGGGGCTGTTTTACACCCTTTATAATACTCGGATCGACTCGAGGACATCAGATCGGTTCGACCATACAAACTCATTCGGGATCATCTATCGACCTGAGCAGAGATGATTCTCCTCGGCGACCAGACTACAATCCGGACTCAAGAAGGACAGATATGTTGAGTCCTAGTAGGATTATGTTTCCTTGTATACTTAGGGTTTATATCTTATAAATACCTAGATCATCATTGTATTAAGGACAAGAATAGGGCATACCCCTACATACCTTGTAAAAGAGTAATTGTAATATCTTTACTCTAATAAAATAGCTTTTGCTCTCCATTAATTCTACGTTATTATCATCGTTCTTACTTTACTTTTTCTTGTATTGCACCATCCTGAGTAAATTAATCTGCCCTCAAATCTAATCCTATACTATTGATATAACCGATGAAAAAGGTTAAATCAATACTACTACATGTGAGACTTATACCATGTATTGTGAATAATTATCATAAAATTGGTCACTACTAATGCTAATACTATATGAACCGTACTAAGTATGGAGAGTCAATACTATTACATGTGAGATGTTATACTATGTAATGTGAAGAATTATATGCATGTGTTAGTATTAATGATAATACTTCACAATGTGGCCAATTACAACTAATATGAGACCGTACTAAGTTTGTGGAGTCAATACTTGCTATGTGAGTCTGTACTAGTACATGTGAGATATATACCATGTTATGTGACAAATGATCAGTAAATTGGTTAGTACTAATATGGTTAGGGGTAAAGCATCCCGTTGAGCGTGAAGGGGTTGATCATGTGCAAGCGTGCAAATCACGCAAGTGATTTTGGAGGGAAAATGGAAGATAACTACGTTTAAACATATATAATGATATATTTATTATTACTTTTTTTAAAATAATAATTAAATTTTATAAAGTAAAAAAATTATTTTATAAATTTTAAACATATATTTATTATTACTTTATAAATAATTAAAATAATATTAAATGTTAAATAATTAAAACAATTAATTAAATATTAGTTTATTTTTTTCTTTATTTCTCTTGAGAAATATTTTGATTTTACACATTTTGGAACTATTAAGTTTAAAAGAAATTGCAATTCTTTTCATTCATAGAAAAATTAGCTCTTCTCCCTTAACCAAACTAACCATGATCAAATTTTATTTCTAGGGCTCAATATTTTCACGAAATTGAGGCAACACAAAGTCTTGGATTAGATTGATTAAGGTGATTCGTTCTTTTTTAAATTCTTCTTAATTTTCATTCACAAATTCTTAGTTTACCTGAGTAATGATTCCTATGCACAATAAATAAATGAATATGGAGATGGTGATTTGTGGAAGGCGATGGGAAAGAGTGGAGAAAGTAGGAGTAGTGATATGTGGAATTAGGAGAGAGATTGTGTTAGATACTAAAACTTAATTAACCGGTTATATAAGTCATCAATTGTTAATTTAATTTTTATTTATTCTAAATTACAAAATATTTATGGTTGTAATTATATAATTTGTATCTAATGGTCTAAAATAAACTAACGTCACATAACGTGACGGCACCCTAAAATCCCCCAGATCTGCACACATGAGACTGTTCATATATAATATAAGTTGGATTTGTTAATCTTTATTTATATGGTTACTTCTGTCTCGATGGGATATTTTCCAATTCCATAATCTTGGTTTCACGAGAAAATAACAAAGGATGTATGCTTTTATGTTTTAGTCTTGCTTTATAAATTTTATAATACTTACTTCCTGAATTGGCCTTTTTTTTAAAGGTGTTTGACCATATAATGAATTCAAAACTTCTTTTATGGATCGTTCTTGCTATGTATACACTTTGTAGTCAAAGTTGCACGAGAGTTCCAACTGTTTTTCATTATTTAAATTTACTCAAATTTGATATTGCAGTGGATCGAGAAAGGGCTATCCTTATGGATCGGGCTAATGAGGAAGGATGGACAGATATATCCTTTTGTTACGCATAACTATATATGTGATAGGGAAAGTACGATTTTTCTACAGTGCGGCCCCGTTAGTTACGGTCGCACATGCGGTTCTATCCCTGAGCCGTTAGATCGACTTCCATCCATAGCAGCCGTTGGATGTGTAACTAAAGGAATTGGATTTAATTTATGTTAATTAAAAATACAATTTACTATTAAGCCCTTTTAGTTAGTTTGTCAAAAAAAAAAAAACCGACTGAAAATGGAAAAGACCCTTTTGCCCCCCATTAAATTTTATGTTGTAAGAAGACGTTTATACCCCTCACTTAAAAACCGAAATTAACAATTATTTTGCTACTTATTTCCTTCTCTTTCATAATCTTTCAAAACTAACAAATAAATTCCTTTTATTCCATAATCATTCAAGCTTAATTGATTATTTCTTGTTATTACTTCTCCACCATTTTTACACCATCTATTCCTTCAATAATCTCACCACCATTTTTGCACCTTTTAAATGAATTCTCTCCAAAATTGCTTTACAAATTTTGAATCATAAAAAAAATGAAATTTTCAATTACTTTTGCATCCACGAAATCAATATCTCAAATCAATAATTTTGATGTATATTATCCTTAATCCCCTTTTGTTTATTTATTTCTACTCGGTCGATCAAGTTCGAATTTCTTTGATAATAGTTTAAATTTCGGTCGATCCTATTAGTTAAGAGATCCGTATTCGACAACAAATAAATAAAATTATATGTATGCATAGTGTTTTATAAAAATAAGTAACATTGATAATTTTACCATTAATAATTTTATTTAATAAAATAGTAGTTAATAATTTGTTCATAAATAATTTTCCGAATATTTTCATCTAAATAAATATGAATATTAATTACTAGAAAGTTCATAAATTCATTCTTACAAAAAATTTATTGATCCCTGGTGAACGGTGCTAAAAACTCAACATGTGAGCTAAATTTAATAAAATCGTAAAGTTAACAAAGTTATTTTAGAAAAAAAAATGTTAATGTAAGTTTTGGAATCCACGATTTATAGGATATATGATCTGTTCGAATTAAGAAATTTAGATCCGAGCAAAATTTTAATTCGTTCTGATACAACGAAGGCGGATCTGGATTGAATTTAATCCGATTCAAATTCAATCCATTGACAGCCCGTAGTATTCTCAAGGCCCAAAAAATGGACTATTAATAGGGCTTGAATCTTTCCATTATGTAGAAGATTGGGCTTTAAAATAAATTTTGGAGACCGACTAATTTTTAATGTTGATGTGTCATCTCCGGATCAACGGGCTAGGTGAATGTGACAAGCCCATATTCTGGGCTTAAAATAGATTGGGCCTATTTGTTTATTATTTATGATAATTGTTCGGGAAAAGGCAGAGATTCGTGAAATATTTTCGATCTGTATTATATGGTTTGTTAGAATTTTGAAAAAATAGTTGAAAATTAAGTAGGAATTTATATCAAATCAAGTTTGTTGTGTAACATAAATTGTGTAGAAGATATATTAATTTATATGAAATTAAAGTAGATTTAATACATATATTTTTTCAGAGATAACAAAATTATGTGTTAATTGCAACATTGGCAGAAGCATTTCAGGTGAAATTGGTTGAGTGCTTTAGGCTTGGGCCTAAACCCAAACAAACTAAGCAAACCCAATCCAGTGGGTGGGCCTTTTCACAACTCTATCGGATACCAATTTTTAAGAGTTAGTTTGAATGAGGTACTCATTTAATAATTTCTCATGGGCCTGAGAAAAGAAAAACATTTTTAAGTGATGATAGTTGAAATTGAAATAATAAACCATATAAAATGTAAGGAAGGTTTTTTATCCCATCAAATTAATCGCGATCTAATAGTCCAAGGAGGGTTAAGATTTATCTCCTAAATCACTCAGGTTCACGAATGATAAATCTGGCTTCCATGGAATAATACTCAAGTTGACATAATTTAACTTGGCAATTAACTCTATAATTTGGAGGTCCACACTACTCATGATTGAATAAACAATTTTTAATTTTCTGTTGAAATAAATTTAATTAGTCTAGTTATGCCATTTTTGTCCTAATATTCTTGTCTAAGTCGAGATTTTTCATTTTTGTGCTTTTCTCATTTTGGATCAGTTCCATCAGATTAGTAAGATGTTCCTTGGTTTCACTTTTCTTCCTCATGAAGATCACCCAAGTATATCTTGAATAGTCATCCACAACACCTAGGCAGTATTTCTTTCCACCATTGCTGACTGGATCAATGGGTCCAAATAAGTCCATATGTAGTAGCTCCAATATTCTATCAGAAGATTGGTGCTTCTTGTTTTTAAATGATGACTTGATTTGTTTACCCTTCTGACAGGCGTCACAGAGCTTGTCCTTGCTCATGACTGTTTTTGGAATCCCTTCTACCAAATCATTCTTTATCAGTCTGTTTATGGTCTTGAAGTTTAAATGATTCATCCTTTTGTGCCAAGCCAACTAACTTCACTTGGTGTTGATGCCACCAAACAAACATTTGAATTCTTGTCAGCAGAATTCCAGTCGATTATGTAGACATTCCCTTGTCGTCTTCCAGATAAAAATTACCTTCTTTGTACCAATCTGTTCAACGTAGCACTTATCTGTTGAGAAGATGACTGAATATCCTTTATCACAAAATTGACTTATGCTCAGCAGGTTGTACTTTAGGCCTTTAACATATGAGACGTCAGATATCTCAATGTTTCCTTTAATTATTCTTCCTTTAGCTACAATCTTGCCTTCTTTGCTGTCTCCAAAAGTAACATTTGGACCATCCACATCAACTGCATCAGTCAGTTCATGTATGCTTCCACACATGTGCCTTGAACATCCACTGTCCAAGTACCAAATCTTCTCTACTTTACTCCTACTCCTAATCCTAACCTACAAAACAAAAATAAAATTGTTTTAGGTACCCTTATTGAGAGGGTCCTGAAGGATTAGTTTCACCTTTGACAACTCAAGATGTTGATGTCTTAGGCTTCTTAGGCTTTTGAGTTTTGACAGGAGTATGAACAGTTTCATCTTTATCATATGCAGCAGATAAGTTATGTTGATGATCAGTATAATAAGGAAAATGTTCATAAGCAGGGTAAGGTGCATGATAAGCAGGATATGCATGCATTGGATGAGCAGGGTAAGGTGCATAGTAACTTGGAAATTGAGGTGCATGATACATAGGAGGATATGCAGTAGGTTGCACATAATAAGACTCATTTCCATACCAAGCATTTTGATTTTTCTTGTTCTTATGCTTCTTTGGTTTACTAGACGCTTGCTCATTTGCAGATGACTTAGTTTTACCACTAGTCTGATTCAATTTAGCTTTATCAGCAGACTTCTTAGGACTCTGTTGTTTGGTCTTACTAGTCTGTTTTCCTATACTAGGCTCTTTGAGTCCTTATACTAAATTTTGTATAGTTTACATTGACGATGTTATTATTTTCTCAGAAAATATTGACCAACATTTTAAGCATTTATATGCTTTTATTAATGTAGTAAAAAGGGCAGGACTTGTTGTCTCTACTAAAAAGATTAAACTGTTTCAAACAGAAATAAAATTTCTTGGACATAATATAAAAGAAGGGACAATTTTCCCTATTGAAAGATCAATAGCATTTGGGGAAAATTTTCCTAATGAAATTAAAGAAAAAACTCAATTACAAAGATTTTTAGGAAGTCTTAATTATATCTCAGACTTCTACAAAAATTTAGCAATTGACGCTAAACCTTTATTTGAAAGGTTACGGAAAAATCCCCCTGAATGGACCAATGTCCACACGGAAGCTCTAATAAAAATAAAAAATAAAATTAAGGAAATTCCTTGTTTAGCTATAGCTAATCCTGATGCTTTTAAGATTGTTGAAACAGATGCATCAGAATTAGGTTATGGGGGAATTCTAAAAAAGGATTAATAATAAAGAAACCCTTGTAAGGTTTACTTCTGGGGTATGGCAAGGGCCAAGGAAAAATTATTCCACAATTAAAAAAGAACTCTTATCTATTGTTTTATGTGTTCAAAAATTCAAGAGTGATTTATTAAATCAATTTTTTTTAATTGGAGTTGATTGTAAATCTGCAAAAGATATTCTAGAAAAGGATGTTAAGAATATAGCATCTAAACAAATTTTTGCTAGATGGCAGGGAATTTTGTCTGTCTTTGATTTTGATATAAAGTTATTAAAGGGTCTAGTAATTTTTTACTAGATTTTCTAACTCGCGAATTTTTGCAGGGACATGAATCAAGCTAAGGATAAGGGCAAGGGAAAGTCTAAAGAGACTTCTATTATAAGAGAAAGAAAACCACTGTCTTATAAGACAATTATTGGAAAACCAGCGGAACAGCTTCGAGCTGATGCCTTAAAGGATGCTCCCAAGGAGATGAAATTAAGAGAAGATGCTTATGCAGCATCGCTTAAAACAAATGCAGTAAACGAATTTCTTTATCCATATATTCCCTATTCGACTATGTGGATATCTCCATTAGAGCGAAAATACGCTCTTCTTGAACCAATTGAAGCTGGGAATTTTTACCTTAAAGATTCTGCAAATCCTTACCTTTATCCTAAGGAATATCAATTTTACTATGCTATCTTAGATATAACTAAATCCGAATTTGATTCAGTGACTAGATCTGGATCTGAATGGGCTTATTCTAAGGTTTTATTAAACAGGTTTATACAGTCGAGACATGGAGCGGTGATCTGTATCTCTATCATGAAATACCAAGAGGAAACCGTAAAGAATTAGATAAATATTGGTTTAATTATTTTGATTATATCAAAGCATGGGATGGTGCCTTTTGTTACGACAATAGGCAGAGAAAACATAGTTGGTTCCAATAATTCAGGGACTTTAACACTAATAATCTTCCACAGTAGTTTATCAGATGGTTTTATAATTGGGGTTTTCATCCAATTATACTCCCTGATAAAGTCAGATGTGTGTTCGAGGAATTTAAAATTTCTAACCCTTCACTCAAAACGCCGGAGCTTATTTTTGCAGCTTATTATCAAGTTCCATGGATTGTCAAATGGGATTTAATAATTTAAATTTCCCAATTAGAAAATTTGAAGTGATTATTACTCACGTTCCTGTTTTAGGAAGAAGAATTTTAATTAAATGGTGGGATAAATTTGATTTCTTTGAAGATTCAATTTTCTCTAAAAAGGGAATTATTTCATTAGAGCCATTTCCTCATCCGGCTCCAAATATGACTCCCTCTTCCTCTAAAGAAGACATAAAGAAACAGTTAGTCAAAATTCTAGGGGAATTTGAAGCATCCAATGAAGAAGAAGATGACCAGAGAACTACAGATGACGTCATTATGATTGACTTGCAGGACCCACACGAACCATAATGCAGTTCACTATTCAATAAAGCACAGTAAAGTGGCTTTTTTCTACTGTGCTTTGTCTGCCACTTATTGTTCAATTAATAAAATTGAAGACCTTTTGGCGTCCAGAATCTTTGAAGTCCGAAATTGAAGTCCGCCTTCGTCTATATATAGGCATTCCATTCAGAATAGGAGACAAGCTCGATTTCATCCACTACTCTACTCCAGCAAATCTTCCCTTCACTTACCGAAGATAAAATATTTCTTAATTTTGTAAAATAAATTAAAAGTTTGTAATATAGTTCCATTGTCATATAGTTTTGTACCGGTCTCCGCTGCTGCATTTGTACTCTCCCCCCTCTCTTTGTATTGGTCTGGTACCCTTGTGGTATCAGAGCCATCTTGCTCTAGGTATGTTTGTATGTTTGTAATTTACTATCTTGTGATTAATGTTTAATTATAAATTTGGTAGAGAATTTTATAAATTTGATTTCTTTGAAGATTCAATTTTCTCTAAAAAGGGAATTATTTCATTATAGCCATCTCCTCCTCCGGCTCCAAAGATGACTCTCCCTAAAAGGGATGTTGTTGAACTACTCAAAGAAATGTTGGCCTCTTCCCGTAAAGAAGACATAAAGAAATAGTTAGTCAAAATTCTAGGGGAATCTGAAGCATCCAATGAAGAAGAAGATGACCGGAAAACTTCGGATGAAGTCATTATGATTGACTCGCAGGACCCATACGAACCATAATGCAGTTCACTATTCAATCAAGCACAGTAAAGTGGTTTTTTTCTATAGTGCTTTGTCTGCCACTTACTGTTCAATTAATAGAATTGAAGACCTTTTGGCGTCCGGAAGCTTTTGAAGTCCGAAGTTGAAGTCCGCCTTCGTCTATATATAGGCATTCCATTGATCTTCTTTATCTTCATCAAAATCTTATGTACTAGATCAAGATAGTTATTTCTTTTTCGTATTCACACGATCTTGTGCATCATAAATATCTCTGGCCTCAAGTCCTTCTTGTTCTTTAATGAGCAAATATTATTCCTTAAATAAACCCTCCTCCATGTCTAGATCTGTAAAATCCACTTCTTCCTTGAAAGCAACAAACAGAAGGAAAAGAAAATTATCAGGTAGTTGCTTTCTTCTCCTTCTGTTTGTTGATTTCAAGGAAGAATTGGATTTTACAGATCTAGACATAGAGGAGGGTTTATTTAAGGAATAATATTTGCTCATTAAATAACAAGAAGGACTTGAGGCCAGAGATATTTATGATGCACAAGATCGTGTGAAGACGAAAAAGAAATAACTATTTTGATCTAGTACAGAAGAATTTGATGAAGATAAAGAAGATCACGTCTCTGATCACGATGGATAGGAGATTGAGAAGAAGAAACGCCCAAAAACACGCAAGGAAGATGACAGTACAAGACGTTTGGCTCCATGTACAAGTCAAATAACTGTGGATATGGAGAAAATCGAGCCTAAAAAAGTCTTGCGTCGGAGTGTATATGCAACCACTGTGGTTGAAAATTTGAAACTCATATACGTGAAGAAAAGTGCGCTATATGAGTTACAAAAGGAACCTGAAACATTTGAGGAGATGGCGATTGGGTTCTTTATTCGAGTTAGAGTAGATAGATATGATCCCGTTAAAGGATTACATCAACAAATATACTCAATATTATGAGTATTTGGCAGATTTTACAACAATTAACTTAAATTAGGTGGAATTAATTTAAAGTTGGCTGAAATATACTCAATATTATGAGTACTTATTAGCTTTATGCTTTTATGTGTTTAAGTTAGTTATTATGTTCTATAGTATCAAATTTTAATAGCATTCTTGATATATATTAAAAAACATGTATTTATGCGCTGCGTTTTCAAAAAGGTCGCGCTATATACTTCCTCGCCTTCCTGAGCCCTGCGCAAGTGTTAATCACTTAGCGTTTGGGCTATAACGCAACAGCCCATAGCGCCAAAGAGGACGCTATTTAAGGAAAATTGCAAAAAAGAAAAAAATATTGGAACTCGTATATGAACATGCATACTGTTGTTCACACAATCCTCGGGTTTTTTGAGCTTTTTTACACTAAGTTAGTTAATTATTTCATTAAAATATTGCTGGCCTAATAATTTTTTTCCCCTTCTGTTTGTTGCTTTCAAGGAAGAAGTTATTTTACAGATCTAGACACGGAGGAGGGTTTATTTAAGGAATACTATTTGCTCATTAAAGAACAAGAAGGACTTGAGGCCAGAGATATTTATGATGCACAAGATCGTGTGAAGTCGAAATAGAAATAACTATCTTGATCTAGTACAGATGATTTTGATGAAGATAAAGAAGATCACATCTCTGATCACGATGGATTTGAGATTGAGAAGAAGAAACTCCCAAAAATACGCAAGGAAGATGACAGTACAAGACGTTTGGATCCACATACATGTCAAATAATGTGGATATGGAGAAAACCGAGCCTAAAAAAGTCTTACGTAGGAGTGTATATGCAGCCGTTGTGGTTGAAAATTTGAAACTCATATACCTGAAGAGAAGTGTGCTATTTGAGTTACAAAAAGAACCTGAAACATTTTAGGAGAAGGTGATTAGGTGCTTTATTCGAGTTAGAGTAGATAGATATGATCCCGCTAAAGGATTACATTAACAAATATACTCAATATTATTAGTATTTGGCAGATTTTACAACAATTAACTTAAATTAGGTGAAATTAATTTAAAGTTGGCGGAAATATACTCAATATTATGAGTACTTATTAGCTTTATGCTTTTATGTGTTAAAGTTAGTTATTATGTTCTATAGTTACAAATTTTAATAGCATTCTTGATATATATTAAAAAACATGTATTTATGCACTTCGTTTTCAAAAAGGCTGCGCTATAAGGAGACTTCCTCGCCTTCCTGAGCCCTACGCATGTGCTAATCACTTAGCGTGCGCTATTTGGGCTGTAGCGTAATAGCCCATAGCGCCAAAGAGCGCGCTATTTGAGAAAAATCGGAAAAAATGAAAAAATATTGGAACTCGAATCTGAACATGCAAACCATTGTTCACACCTTCCTCGGGTTCTTGGGGCTTGTTTACACTAAGTTAGTTAATTATTTCATTAAAATATTGCTGGCATGATAATATTTTTCCCCTTCTGTTTGTTGCTTTCAAGGAAGAAGTTGATTTTACAGATCTAGACACAGAGGAGGGTTTATTTAAGGAATACTATTTGCTCATTAAAGAACAAGGAGGACTTGAGGCCAGAGATATTTATGATGCACAAGATTGTGTGAAGACGAAAAGAAATAACTATCTTGATCTAGTACAGAAGAATTTGATGAAGATAAAGAAGATCACGTCTCTGATCACGATGGATTGGAGGTTGAGAAGAAGAAACGCCCAAAAACACGCAAGGAAGATGACAGTACAAGACGTTTGGCTCCACGTACATGTGAAATATTGTGGATATGGAGAAAATCGAGCCTAGAAAAGTCTTGCGTCGGAGTGTATATGCAGCCATTGTGGTTGAAAATTTGAAACTCATATACCTGAAGAGAAGTGTGCTATATGAGTTAAAAAAGGAACCTGAAACATTTGAGGAGATGGTGATTGGGTGCTTTATTCGGGTTAGAGTAGATAGATATGATCCCACTAAAGGATTACATCAACAAATTTACTCAATATTATGAGTATTTGGCAGATTTTACAACAATTACCTTAAATTAGGTGGAATTAATTTAAAGTGTGCTGAAATATACTCAATATTACGAGTACTTATTAGCTCTATGCTTTTATGTGTTAAAGTTAGTTTTCATGTTCGATAGTTTCAAATTTTATTAGTATTCATGATATATATTAAAAAACATGTATTTATGCGCTTCGTTTTCAAAAAGGCTACGCTATAACGATAATTCCTCGCCTCCTTAAGCCCTGCGCATGTGCTAATCACTTAGCGTGCGCTATTTCGGCTATAGCGTAACAACCCATGGTGCCAAAGAGTAAGGAAAATCGGAAATAATAAAATAATATTGGAACTCGAATCTGAACATGCAAACCGTTGTTCACACCTTCTTCGTTTTCATGGAGCTTGTTTACACCAAATTAGTTAATTATATCCTTAAAATATTCCTGGTCTGATAATTGTTTTCCCCTTCTGTTTGTTGCTTTCAAGGTAGAAATGGGTTTTACAGATCTTGACACAGAGGAGGGTTTATTTATGGAATAATATTTGCTCATTAAAGAACAAGAACGACTTGAGGCCAGAGATATTTATGATGCACAAGATCGTGTGAAGACGAAAAAGAAATAACTATCTTGATCTAGTACATAAGAATTTGATGAAGATAAAGAAGATCACGTCTCTGATCACGATGGATGGGAGATTGAGAAGAAGAAACGCCCAAAAACACGCAAGGAAGATGACAGTACAAGACGTTTGGCTCCATGTACATGTCAAATAACTGTGGATATGGAGAAAATCGAGTCTAAAAAATTCTTGCGTCGGAGTGTATATGCAACCATTGTAGTTGAAAATTTGAAACTCATATACCTGAAGAGAGGTGTGCTATATGAGTTACAAATGTTACCTGAAACATTTGAGGAGAAGGTGATTGGGTGCTTTATTCAAGTTAGAGTAGATAGATATGATCCTGCTAAAGGATTACATCAACAAATATACTCAATATTATGAGTATTTGGCAGATTTTACAACAATTAACTTAAATTAGGTGAAATTAATTTAAAGTTGGCTGCAATATACTAAATATTAAAAAACATGTATTTATGCACTTCGTTTTCATAAAGACTGCGCTATAACGAGACTTCCTCGCCTTCCTGAGCCCTGAGCATGTGTTAATCACTTAGCGTGCACTATTTAGGCTATAGCGTAACAGCCCATAGCACCAAAGAGCGCGCTATTTAAGGAAAATCGGAAAAAATGAAAAAATATTGGAACTCGAATCTGAACATGCAAACCATTGTTCACACCTTCCTCGGGTTCTTGGCTCTTGTTTACACTAAGTTAGTTAATTATTTCATTAAATATTGCTGGCATGATAATATTTTCCCCCTTCTGTTTGTTGCTTTCAAGGAAGAAGTTGATTCTACAGATCTAGACACAGAGGAGGGTTTATTTAAGGAATACAATATGGTCATTAAAGAACAAGAAGGACTTGAAGAGATATTTATGATACACAAGATCAGGTGAAGTTGAAATAGAAATAACTATCTTGATCTAGTATAGAAGATTTTGATGAAGATAAAGAAGATCGCGTCTCTGATCACGATGGCTTTCAGATTGAGAAGATGAAACGCCCAAAAATACGCAAGGAAGATGATAGTAAAAGAAGTTTGGCTTCACGTACATGTCAAATAATGTGGATATGGAGAAAATCGAGCCTAAAAAAGTCTTGAGTCGGAGTGTATATGCAGCCATTGTGGTTGAAAATTTGAAACTCATATACCTGAAGAGAAGTGTGCTATATGAGTTACAAAAGGAACCTGAAACATTTGAGGAGAAGGTGATTGGGTGCTTTATTCGAGTTAGAGTAGATAGATATGATCCCGCTAAAGGATTACATCAACAAATATACTCAATATTATGAGTATTTGGCATATTTTACAACAATTAACATAAATTAGGAGGAATTAATTTAAAGTTGGCTGAAATATACTTAATATTATGAGTACTTATTAGATTTATGATTTTACGTGTTAAAGTTAGTTATTATGTTCTATAGTTTCAAATTTTAATAGCATGATTTATAATTTTAAAAAACATGTATTTATGTGCTTCGTTTTCAAAAAGGTCGCGCTATATACTTCCTCACCTTCATGAGCCCTTCGCATGTGCTAATCACTTAGCGTGCGCTATTTGGGCTATAATGCAACAGCCCATAGCGCCAAAGAGGGCTCTATTTAAGGAAAATTGGAAAAACGAAAAAAATATTGGAACTCGAATATGAACATGCATACTGTTGTTCACACCTTCCTCGGGTTCTTGGGGTTTGTTTACACTAAGTTAGTTAATTATTTCATTAAAATATTGCTGGCATGATAATATTTATCCCCTTCTGTTTGTTGCTCTCAAGGAAGAAGTTGATTTTACAGATATAGACACAAAGGAGGGTTTATTTACGGAATAATATTTGCTCATTAAAGAACAGGAAGGACTTGAGGCCAGAGATATTTATGATGCACAAGATCGTGTGAAGTCGAAATAGAAATAACTATCTTGATCTAGTACAGATGATTTTGATGAAGATAAAGAAGATCACGTCTCTGATCACGATGGATTTGAGATTGAGAAGAAGAAACTCCCAAAAATACGCAAGGAAGATGACAGTACAAGACGTTTGGCTCCACATACATGTCAAATAATGTGGATATGAAGAAAACCGAGCCTAAAAAAGTCTTACGTAGGAGTGTATATGCAGCCGTTGTGGTTGAAAATTTGAAACTCATATACCTGAAGAGAAGTGTGCTATATGAGTTTTAAAAGGAACCTGAAACATTTGAGGAGAAGGTGATTGGGTGCTTTATTCGAGTTAGAGTAGATAGATATGATCCCGCTAAAGAATTACATCAACAAATATACTCAATATTATTAGTATTTGGCAGATTTTACAACAATTAACTTAAATTAGGTGAAATTAATTTAAAGTTGGCTGAAATATACTCAATATTATGAGTACTTGTGCTTTATGCTTTTATGTGTTAAAGTTAGTTATTATGTTCTATAGTTTAAAATTTTAATAGCATTCTTGATATATATTAAAAAACATGTGTTTATGCGCTTTGTTTTCAAAAAGGCTGCGCTATAACGAGACTTCCTCGCCTTCCTGAGCCCTGCGCATATGCTAATCACTTATCGTGCGCTATTTGGGCTATAGCATAACAGCCCATGGCGCCAAAGAGCACGCTATTTAAGGAAAATCTGGAAAAAAAAAATATTGGAACTCGAATCTGAAAATGCAAACCGTTGTTCACACCTTCCTCGTGTTCTTGGAGCTTGTTTACACTAAATTAGTTAATTATATCATTAAAATATTGCTGGCCTGATAATTTTTTTCCCCTTCTGTTTGTTGCTATCAAGGAAGAAGTGGATTTACAGATCTAGACATAGAGGAGGGTTTATTTATATTTGCTCATTAAAGAACAAGAAGGACTTGAGGCCAGAGATATTTATGCTGCACAAGATCGTGTGAAGACGAAAAAGAAATAACTATCTTGATCTAGTACAGAAGAATTTGATGAAGATAAAGAAGATCACGTCTCTGATCACGATGGATGGGAGATTGAGAAGAAGAAACGCCCAAAAACACGCAAGGAAGATGACAGTACAAGAGGTTTGGCTCCATGTACATGTCAAATAACTGTGGATATGGAGAAAATCAAGTCTAAAAAAGTCTTGCGTCGGAGTGTATATGCAACAATTGTGGTTGAAAATTTGAAACTCATTTACCTGAAGAGAAGTTCGCTATATGAGTTACAAAAGGAACCTGAAACATTTGAGGAGAAGGTGATTGGGTGCTTTATTCGAGTTATAGTAGATAGATATGATCCCGCTAAAGGATTACATCAACAAATATACTCAATATTATGAGTATTTGGAAGATTTTACAACAATTAACTTAAATTAGGTCAAATTAATTAAAAGTTGGCTGCAATATACTCAATATTATGAGTACTTATTTGCTTTATGCTTTTACATGTTAAAGTCAGTTTTCATCTTCTATAGTTTCAAATTTTAATAGCATTCTTGATATATATTAAAAAACATGTATTTATGTGCTTCGTTTTCAAAAAGGATGCGCTATATACTTCCTCACCTTCTTGAGCCCTGCGCATGTGCTAATCACTTAGCGTGCGCTATTTGGGGCCATAATGCCACAGCCCATAGCGCCAAAGAGGGCGCTATTAAGGAAAACTGGATAAAGGAAAAAAAATATTGGAACTCGAATATGAACATGCATACTGTTGTTCACACCTTCCTCGGGTTCATCGGGCTTGTTTACACTAAGTTGTTAATTATTTCATTAAAATATTGCTGGCATGATAATATTATGATTACTTATTAGCTTTATGCTTTCACATGTTAAAGTCAGTTTTCATGTTCTATAGTTTCAAATTTTAATAGCATTCTTGATATATATTAAAAAACATGTATTTATGCGCTTCGTTTTCAAAAAGGTTGCGCTATAACGAGACTTTCTCGCGTTCCTGAGCCCTGCGCATGTGCTAATCACGTAGCGTGCGCTATTTGGGCTATAGCGTAACAGCCCATGGCGCCAAAGAGCGCGCTATCTAAGGAAAATCGGAAAAAATAAAAAAAATATTGGAACTCGAATCTGAACATTCAAACCATTGTTCACACCTTCCTCGTGTTCTTGGAGCTTGTTTACAGTAAATTAGTTGATTATATCATTAAAATATTGCAGGCCTGATAATTTTTTTCCCATTCTGTTTGTTGCTTTCAAGGAAGAAGTGGATTTTACAGATCTAGACACAGAGGAGGGTTTATTTAAGGAATAATATTTGCTCAATAAAGAACAAGAAGGACTTGAGGCCAGAGATATTTATGATGCACAAGATCATGTGAAGACGAAAAAGAAATAACAATCTTGATCTAGTACAGAAGAATTTGATGAAGATAAAGAAGATCACGTCTCTGATCACGATGGATGGGAGATTGAGAAAAAGAAACGCCCAAAAACACGCAAGGAAGATGACAGTACAAGACGTTTGGCTCCATGTACATGTCAAATAACTGTGGATATGGAGAAAATCGAGCATAAAAAAGTCTTGTGTCGGAGTGTATATGCAACCATTGTGGTTAAAAATATGAAACTCATATACCTGAAGAGAAGGGCGCTATATGAGTTACAAAAGGAACCTGAAACATTTGAGGAGAATGTGATTGGGTTCTTTATTCGAGTTAGAGTAGAAAGATATGATCCCGCTAAAGGATTACATCAAAAAATATACTCAATATTATGAGTATTTGGCAGATTTTACAACAATTAACTTAAATTAGGTGGAATTAATTTAAAGTTGGCTGAAATATACTCATTATTATGAGTACTTATTAGCTTTATGCTTTTATGTGTTAAAGTTAGTTATTATGTTCTATAGTTTCAAATTTTAATAGCATTCTTAATATATATTAAAAAACATGTATTTATGCACTTCGTTTTCAAAAAGGCCGCGCTATATACTTCCTCGCCTTCCTGAGCCCTGCGCATGTGCTAATCACATAGCGTGCTCTATTTGGGCTATAACGCAAGAGCCCATAGCGCTTAAGAAGACGCTATTTAAGGAAAATTGGAAAAAAGAAAAAAATATTGGAACTCGAATATGAACATGCATATTATTGTTCACACCTTCCTCGGGTTTTTGGAGCTTTTTTACACTAAGTTAGTTATTTATTTCAATAAATATTGCTGGCCTGATATTTATTTTCCCCTTCTGTTTGTTGCTTTCAAGGAAGAAGTTGATTTTACAGATCTAGACACAGAGGAGGGTTTATTTAAGGAATACTATTTGCTCATTAAAGAACAAGAAGGACTTGAAGCCAGAGATATTTATGATGCACAAGATCGTGTGAAGTCGAAAAAGAAATAACTATCTTGATCTAGTACAGAAGATTTCGATGAAGATAAAGAAGATCACGTCTCTGATCACGATGGATTGGAGATTGAGAAGAAGAAACGCCAAAAAACACGCAAGGAAAATGACAGTACAAGACGTTTGGCTCCACGTACATGTCAAATAATGTGGATATTGAGAAAATCGAGCCTAAAAAAGTCTGGCGTCGGAGTATATATGCATCATTTGTGGTTGAAAATTTGAAACTCATATACCTGTAGAGAAGTGTGCTATATGAGTTACAAAAGGAACCTGAAACATTTGAGGAGAAGGTGATTGGGTTCTTTATTCTAGTTAGAGTAGATAGATATGATCGCGCTAAAGGATTACATCAACAAATATACTCATGAATATTATGAGTATTTGGCAGATTTTACAACAATTAACTTAAATTAGGTGAAATTAATTTAAAGTTGGCTGAAATATACTCAAAATAATGAGTACTTATTAGCTTTATGCTTTTATGTGTTAAAGTTAGTTTTCATGTTTTATTGTTTCAAATTCTAATAGCATTCTTGAAATATATTAAAAAATATGTATTTATGCGCTTCGTTTTCATAAAGGCCGTGCTATAACGAGACTTCCTCGCTTTCTTGATCCCTACGAATGTGCTAATCACATAGCGTGTGCTATTTGGGCTATTGCGCAACAGCCCATAGCGCCAAATAGCGTGCTATTTAAGGAAAATCGGAAAAAAAAACTATTGGAACTCGAATATGAACATGCATACCGTTGTTCACACTTTCCTCTTGTTCTTGGAGCTTGTTTACACTAAATTAGTTAATTATATTATTAAAATATTGCTGGCCTGATAATTTTTTTCCCTTTCTGTTTGATGCTTTTAAGGATGAAGTGGATTTTACAGATCTAGAAACAGAGGAGGGTTTATTTAAGGAATACTATTTGCTCAATAAAGAAAAGAAGGACTTGAGGCCAGATATATTTATGATGCACAAGATGGTGTGAAGACGAAAAAGAAATAACTATCTTGATCTAGTACAGAAGAATTTGATGAAGATAAAGAAGATCACATCTCTGATCACGATGAATTGGAGATTGAGAAGAATAAACGCCCAAAAACACGCAAGGAAGATGACATTACAAGACGTTTGGCTCCATGTACATGTCAAATAACTGTGGATATGGAGAAAATCGAGCCTAAAAAAGTCTTGCGTCGGAGTGTATATGCAACCATTGTGGTTGAAAATTTGAAACTCATATACCTAAAGAGAAGTGTGCTATTTGAGTTACAAAAGGAACCTGAAACATTTTAGGAGAAGGTGATTAGGTGCTTTATTCGAGTTAGAGTAGATAGATATGATCCCGCTAAAGGATTACATCAACAAATATACTCAATATTATTAGTATTTGGCAGATTTTACAACAATTAACTTAAATTAGGTGAAATTAATTTAAAGTTGGCTGAAATATACTCAATATTATGAGTACTTGCTAGCTTTATGCTTTTATGTGTTAAAGTTAGTTATTATGTTCTATAGTTTCATATTTTAATAGCATTCTTGATATATATTAAAAATCACGTATTTATGCGCTTCGTTTTCAAAAAGGTCGCGCCATATACTTCCTCGTCTTCCTGAGCGCTGCGCATGTGCTAATCACTTAGCGTGCGCTATTTGGGCTATAACGCAACAACCCATTGCGCCAAAGCGGATTCTATTAAGAAAAAAATAGTGGAACTCGAATATGAACATGCATATTGTTGTTCACACCTTCCTCGGGTTCTTGGAGCTTGTTTACACTAAGTTAGTTAATTATTTCATTAAAATATTGCTGGATTGATAATTTTTTTCCCCTTCTGTTTGTTGCTTTCTAGGAAGAAGTTGATTTTACAAATCTAGACACAGAGGAGGGTTTATTTAAGGAATACTATTTGCTCATAAAAGAACAAGAAGGACTTGAGGCCAGAGATATTTATGATGCACAAGAAGGTGTGAAGTCAAAAAAGAAATAACTATGCATTTATATGGGTCTATCTAAGGGTCATTTGTGGTGAAGACCCCTTTGTGCGCAGAGTGTACAGCAGTATGGTGGGAACCCGGGGCTTGGTGGAGGCACATCATGCGATTTACATCATTCAGGATTCGAGGGCAAGGGTTCTGAGGGTCCAGGATTAGTCTAGTGTAAGCTTTTACACCTGGGTTATAAAAAAAAAAATAACTATCTTGATCTAGTACAGAAGAATTTGATGAAGATAAAGAAGATCACGTCTCTGATCACAATGGATTGGAGATTGAGAACAAGGAACGCCCAAAAACACGCAAGGAAGATGATATTACAAGACATCTGGCTCCATGTACATGTCAAATAACTGTGGATATGGAGAAAATCGAGCCTAAAAAAGTCTTCCGTCGGAGTGTATATGCAACCAATGTGGTTGAAAATTTGTAACTCATATACCTTAAGAGAAATGCGCTATATGAGTTACAAAAGGAACCTGAAACATTTGAGGAGAATGTGATTGGGTGCTTTATTCGAGTTAGAGTAGATAGATATGATCCCGTTAAAGGATTACATCAACAAATATACTCAATATTATGAGTATTTGGCAGATTTTACAACAATTAACTTAAATTAGGTGGAATTAATTTAAAGTTCGCTGAAATATACTCAATATTATGAGTACTTATTAGCTTTATGCTTTTATATGTTTAAGTTAGTTATTATGTTCTATAGTATCAAATTTTAATAGCATTCTTGATATATATTAAAAAACATGTATTTATGCGCTGCGTTTTCAAAAAGGTCGCGCTATATACTTCCTCGCCTTCCTGAGCCCTGCGCAAGTGTTAATCACTTAGCGTGCGCTATTTGGGCTATAACGCAACAGCCCATAGCGCCAAAGAGGACGCTATTTAAGGAAAATTGGAAAAAAGAAAAAAATATTGGAACTCATATATGAACATGCATACTGTTGTTCACACAATCCTCGGGTTTTTGGAGCTTTTTTACACTAAGTTAGTTAATTATTTCATTAAAATATTGCTGGCCTAATAATTTTTTTCCCCTTCTGTTTGTTGCTTTCAAGGAAGAAGTGGATTTTACAGATCTAGACACAGAGGAGGGTTTATTTAAGGAATACTATTTGCTTATTAAAGAACAAGAAGGACTTGAGGCCAGAGATATTTATGATGCACAAGATCGTGTGAAGTCAAAAAAGAAATAACTATCTTGATATAGTACAGAAGATTTTGATGAAGATAAAGAAGATCCCGTCTCTGATCACGATGGATTTGAGATTGAGAAGAAGAAATGCCCAAAAACACTCAAGGAAGATGACATTACAAGACGTTTGGCTCCACGTACATGTCAAATAATGTGGATATGGAGAAAATCGAACCTAAAGAAGTCTTTCTTCGGAGTGTATATGCGTCCTTTGTGGTTGAAAATTTGAAACTCATATACCTGTAGAGAAGTGTGCTATATGAGTTACAAAAGGAACCTGAGACATTTGAGGAGAAGGTGATTGGGTGCTTTATTCGAGTTAGAGTAGATAGATATGATCTGGCTAAAGTGTTACATCAACAAATATAATCAATATTATGATTATTTGGCAGATTTTACAACTATTAACTTAAATTAGGTGGAATTAATTTAAATTTGGCTGAAATATACTCAATATTATGAGTACTTATTCGCTTTATGCTTTTATTTGTTAAAGTTAGTTTTCATGTTCTATAGTTTCAAATTTTATTAGCATTCTTGATATATATTAAAAAATATGTATTTATGCGCTTCGTTTTCATAAAGGTCGTGCTATAACGAGACTTCCTCGCCTTCTTGATCCCTGCGCATGTGCTATTTATGGAAAATAGGAAAAAAAAATTGGAACTCGAATCTGAACATGCATACTATTGTTCACACCTTCCTCGTGTTCTTGGAGCTTGTTTACACTAAATTAGTTAATTATATCATTAAAATATTGCTGGCCTGATAAATTTTTTCCCCTTCTGTTTGTTGCTTTTAAGAAAGAAATGTATTTTACAAGTCTAGACACAGAGGAGGGTTTATTTAAGGAATACTATTTGCTCATTAAAGAACATGAAGGACTTGAGGCCAGAGATATTTATGATGCACAAGATCGTGTGAAGACGAAAAAGAAATAACTATCTTGATCTAGTACAGAAGAATTTGATGAAGATAAAGAAGATCACGTCTCTGATCACGATGGATTGGAGATTGAGAAGAAGAAACGCCCAAAAACACGCAAGGAAGATGACAGTACAAGACGTTTGGCTCCACGTACATGTCAAATAACTGTGGATATGGAGAAAATCGAGCCTAAAAAAGTCTTGTGTCGGAGTGTATATGCAACCATTGTGGTTGAAAATTTGAAACTCATATACCTGAAGAGAAGTGTGCTATATGAGTTACAAAAGGAACCTAAAACATTTGAGAAGAAGGTGATTGGGTGCTTTATTCGAGTTAGAGTAGATAGATATGATCCCGCTAAAGGATTACATCAACAAATATACTCAATATTATTAGTATTTGGCAGATTTTACAACAATTAACTTAAATTAGGTGAAATTAATTTAAAGTTGGCTGAAATATACTCAATATTATGAGTACTTATTAGCTTTATGCTTTTATGTGTTAAAGTTAGTTATTATGTTCCATAGTTTCAAAATATAGTAGCATTCTTGATATATATTAAAAAACATGTATGTATGATCTTCATTTTCAAAAAGGCCGCCCTATCGTGCTGCGCTATGCTCTATAGCCCCGGATGCCTTTGCGATCGCTGCGCCATGCGCCTCTGACTACTATGACGTTACTGGATGAGGACCAAAGTTGATCTTCTCACTTAAATTGTTGATACTTGGTTTGCTGCTGAGGAGAGCATGTAGGCCTGTCAAAGGTCAGGTTTGGACCTGAACCCAGCCCATACCCAATTAATACCTCCTTTTAATTAATTTCCTAGAACTGGATTTGGACCTGGACCTGGACCCATTGTAGACCCAATCATGATATTAAGTCTGGACCCGGACCCGACCCGACCCGACCCAAACATGAACCAGACCCGACCTGGACCCGATCAAATTTTTTTTTTCAATATAGCCCTAAGACCCAATTTTTTTTCTTTTTTTCTTTTTCCAATTAGCCTAATGAATTTGAAATTTAATCCTCCTTACCTGTATTTGTAGCATGTCTTCCCCACTATCCTATATTACCATTTACTCCCTCTTTCCTCATTTTCCCTCTCCTCTTCAATTCTTCCATAACCGCTAGTATTGTGCCTTGCTTTTCACTTTCCTTATTACCCTTATTCCCCTTTTACCTCTTTTTCTCTTTCACTCTACAGAAAAATTAGACCTTCAAGTAAAGAAGCCAAACCAAAGAACAAGAAAAGGACAAACACACAGTGCACACACTCTTTTAAACTCTCAACCAAATCTGCAATGCTACTGATTTCACTTTTAATTGATACCTAGGAGTTCTTGGATTGATAGTTTCTTATGTTTGAAATTCGTTAGAGAGAGAAAGAGAGAAGAGAGAATTGAAATCCAGAGAGGTGTGTGAGATTGTGTATTTTTAGAGTGAGAAATGAAAAGGAAATGTATTAGAAGACGTAGGGAAAAAAAAAAGTCAGTTTCGGGTCCAAGTCGGTTCCAGGTCTTAACCTGGTTCAGATCTGGACCCGACCTGAACCTGATATTTTGGGTAAACAAGTTCGGGTCAGGTCCGGGTCTGGACCTGATAATTGTTATTCAGGTCGGGTCCGGGTCCGGACTCGACCTTTGACAGGCCTAAAAGCATATGTACAATATAAGATAATGTTGTTCGAATTTCGAATATTTTATCATCCACTTAATTCCTTGACTTGTAATAAACTTTTTGTCATGTAATAAAAATAGAATTAAGTATGTATGTATGTATGAACATTTTTGAATTATAAATGATGTCAGGGGTGAAACAGGGTATTATTGTATTGCAAATAACTCATGTTTTTTAGTATAAATTGTTTGTTTTCCTATTAACCTTTGTGAATTTAGTTCTTTAATTAAATATGAGGTGTATATACTATTTTAATTTATATCCTAATCCTAAAACTGATGATGGGAAGGAAATACCTGGACTAGACTGGACTGGACTGTAGGGAGAGTTAAGTCAAACTGTAATCATAAATCATGCCACCATAAATCTGATATCATTAACCAAATTTTACATGTAATTTATTTTGGAAAAGAACTGAAATGATATGATTTTCTCTATAAGTTTTTTTAGAATGTTTATAAATTATATTTAACTACTTTCCATAATTTTATAATTACAAATTCATTACTTACTATATATAATTCATTCGATAGAGTTACCAAACTTTCAATTTATACTCTCTCCGTCCCATTTATTTTGCTCCATTTGCTACAGTACCCGGTCTAATTTCATCCAATGTGAGTTATTATATTAAATTATTCACATTTGTGGATTATTAAATATTTTAAATATAAATATATATGGTGTGTGTCATGTGATATTATTAACTTATTGATGAAATATATTAGTTAAATTATTTATTTTAATTTTTATAAATTTAGTCAAGTTGACTGATTAACTGTATCAAGGGACAAAAATAATTGGAACGGAGGAAGTATAAGTTTATGACAGTGCCATTTTTGCCTTTTTAGTCAAAAATGATTATTGTTATTAGAGTAATATGAGAGAACACATTTGGAAAGTTAATCTTCCACCATTATAATATACTTGTTGAATACTTTTTTACACATTGAAAATTTTCCTTTCAATTTGCCCATCCTTAAGACTTATTTCCACTAGAGGAGTTGATGGATTCATTCAAAAGGGTATTTCTTGTCACCATTCTTCTAATTGTATTGGGTTAGTACCTAAATCATCCTTTCAATTGTAAATTTTTATTCCACAAATATTTCATTATACTGATTTACATCTACCATTTTTTTTACATTGGAATGAAATGAAATATTTTATATGACCAAAGATTTTATTCATAATAAAGATGTGTATGGAGTTGTGAAATTACAGGTTTACCCCTCAGAGCAAGGGCGGATCTTGAACCACGACGGAGCATGAAAGAAGTGGCGATTCAAGCGAGGTGTCGGTTGGCAATCGACTGTCCGTGCCCACCGAATTGCAAGAACAAGGGGTGCAGTAATGGCCGTTGTATTTGCCAGTCCAATACTAATTCGAAAGATCTTACTGAGTCTAATTTTTGCTTTAAGGAGTTGGACTGCAATTGTCCTCTGGGCTACCATTTCAAGTTGTGCACTCTAGGAAACTGTAGGTGCTCGTCTTGTGACTAACTTTTGTTTTATTAATTAGCATTACGTCAAAAAAATAATACACCAGTATTTGGTTTAATCGGTTCTTCCGATTGTTTGTTAAATCGATGTATTGTAACGTCATCATAAACTATTAAATAATAATAATAATATTACATTTTGATAAATATGTAACTAGTTGTTTTACCATTACCATTGCAACTTAAATGTCAATAAATGTTAAAATTGCAACATTATAAAATAATAAAATCAATCTCTAGACATACATGTACGAAAACAAATTAAATTAAACTAGAACATAATAGGGGCTTTTGGAACTTTACTCCCTGGAATTATACAGTTTTGGCACTTTGCATCATGACTTAAAAGTTTTGATACCTTGCACCCTGAAAATATAATTTAGTTAGCACTTTGCACCCTATTCATTGGTTGAAGGGTAGAATAGTTATTTTCGAATATTTTTTATACTTTGCACCCTAAAATTATAGATATTGAAACTTTGCACTTTGAATTATAGAATATAGGCACTTTGCACCCAAAAAATTTAATTTCTGCCATTTTCAACCCCGACTTAATATGATAATATAAAAAATTGTAAATAACATGCAATATAATAGTATGTTAGATATGTAAACGTGTATTTTAGATATAAAGTAAATAATCTTGAGGATACTTGAAAACAAAATAAAGACAATGTCTTTGTCTTTTTAATCTAAATTTTACTAAGAAAAAATGTTAAAATAGGTTATTATAAAGTAAAATAAATTTAAAATAACAAGTTTATGATTGTTGTGCATAGAAATGACCATTTTATCTCTACATCACCGACATTCATAAGTTTTTTATGGTGCAAAATGGCATACAAATTATATTTTTAGGGTACAGAGTGCCAAAAATTTAAATCAGGGTGAAAAAAACTAATATTTTATAATTGTAGGGTGCAGAATGCCAACATTCTATAATTTAAGGGTGCAAAATCTATATTGTCAAGGTGCAAAGTGAAAATAAAAATGAAAATAACTATTCTACCCTTCAACCAATGAATTTTCTAACTAAAACACACCTTAGGGTGCAAAGTGCCAAACAAATTATACTTTCAGTGTGCAAAGTGTCAAAACTTTTAAGTCAGGGTGCAAAGTGCCAAAACCCTATAATTTTAGGGTGCAAAATGCCAAAAACCCAACAAATAGTTATACATAAGATTCAGCATAGTGACATTAATTGAAGTTTTGAAAACAACCGAAATTTGACTTTTGGCTAGTAAAAGTCGTAGACTTGGAAAGGTTCTAACAATTTATATGATATAAACTTCACAAGCGGCATACAATACAATCATATGAGTATACAACAATTCCGAATTTGACATAATCCTGCGACAATTGATACGGTATCACATTCTAATCTTGTAATAGAGATTGATATTACAGCATAGTGCCTGAAATTCTAATGATCTCTTGCATAGAATAGAAGGAAGTGAACAAAAGAATGATTCTAAATTTAGATTATATAATGTCAATTCCTCTGCACCTGTTTATTTAAGGCTTTCATGCATAACCACTTAAAAGTGACATTATTATTTCTTATAACCTTATGTAGTTCCAAATTAAGTTTGGCAAAACTTCTATTCTTCTCTTATCTCCACATTTGCCTGCCTTTGTGCCCTCAATATCTCTTTCAATTTTTTACTTTCTTCAAAGTTGGCCTTCCGCTTCACAGCTTTCTGCAGATAAAAGACATCCACCGAGCTTATTTAACGAGATTCATCAAAGAATTAGATTGTTATCAAAGAGAAAAAGTAAGACCTAAAACTTACTTCTTGACGGAAACACTTGTCAAGCTTAACTTTTAAATCCGTGCATTCACCAAAAAACTTCCCGATAGGATGGTCTATATGGCACCTCTGGAACTCCTCAATAATCTACACAATACAACAATGTAAGTTACAAAGCCCTTTGCCAATCGAGAAATAAATGGGAGATAAATCCTTCCATTTTTATGTATATTCAATGTGTGTTCATTCCAGATGGAAAATTATGTAATCAGGCCTATCTGTACATTCAGTAAACGAAGTTGTATCATGTGCCAATCCACACCAAATGGGCCTCCAATAATTGTTGGTCCAATTATAATATAGACTCAAGTGATCCACAAAATTACCTCACAGCAATTGATATTATGATTTGAAGCAATCAAATCACATATACAAATAATCTTAAGCATCCAAAGACTAGGTAAAACAATCTCTTCTCCTATCTTACATTTCAATCAATTTTTTATTTTATATTTTTCATTCAAACAATCTCCACTACGAAAAATCCCCAATAACGTTACCAGTTCCGCGAATAGCAGAACCATACATTTAGTACTCGGTATAATCGTAAATTAAAACGCTATATTCAACAACCAGAAGGTTTTTTTTGTCCCGAAATGATATTTTGGGAGAGAATAGTTTCTACACTGGCAACACTGCATCAAGTTAGTAATCGTACACTGATTTGTATCCTGTTAACTTGATTGAGCTACTATTTACATTAACTGAAGAAATCCAAATAAAGCAACACTACCAAATAAGTTCTTTTGAGAACTGAATACATACAAACCAGAGATCACATTCCACCTTATATATCACAGAAGTTAAGTATTGAGGTGATGAGAAACTTACTTCAGCACACATTGGATGCCTGTGGATTGTTAAAGGAGGATGCATTATGTTCCTGGATAGCTACTCACGACTCAGGGCCGGCCGGACATATTACGGGGCCCTAGGCAATATTTACAAATTAGATGATACTTTATAGATTCAACTGTTATATATATATGTTGAAAATTCAAGTATCGAGAATATAGTTATATAACAAATGCAAGTTAACAAATATAATTTTTTACTTGTCCGAATCAGTAAATAGGTAGAATATGAAAGTTAAATATTTCTACTCACACTACTATCTTAGGTAGGGCTGTGCAAACTGTAAAACCTAACCTCACCAAATTTCGTTATACCGGCTGGTTCGGTATTTAGAAATCTCTTACCGTTTGCCAAACCGAAAATTTTGGTTTGGTTCAGTAAATTACCGATTCAGTAAGGTTAGATTTGATTCAGCACAAAAAACAGAAAAATTAATGAATCAAAATAATTTGTCTTGAATACATAGGTAAATAATAATATGCTTCCTACCACTCTAACCACTAACCATCCAATGAAGTTGAATAGAAATGATAAAGAATACATCAGAGAGCCCCTAGCCTCAGTCCCCTCTCCAAAAATTACTTTAGCATTTTTGGGTTTTAAATGCAATTAGAAAAAGAATAAAATTAGGCATTCAGAATTTGGACATACCTCTGTAAATAAAAAATAAGGGCCGAGAGAGAGATGGTGGAGGCGCGATGGGGTAGGTGGTGCGGCGGCGTGGTGGGATTTTGAATTGAAGAAGAAGAAGATTTGGGTTTGCTTTAGGGCACCATAGAAGAAGGGAGAAGAGAGGGATTGGATATTTGGAACGTGTATTTGCCTTGGCCTTGTATGAATTGGGATTAAAAAAAAATTGGGTATATAAGATGAATTATGTAAGGTAAATGTATCGTTAATATCGAAAATCGAAATTTAAAATGGTTTAATAATGAAGGTCACTCTGTATATTAAATTAAAATTTCAGTTCCATATATGATTTATCCGATTATGCACAATCATAATATAAAGGGTTTAATGTCATCGTATTCAATTTAGCTGAATTGTATCAACCTTTTGTATTTAGTATGACACGGTAAATTCAAATTTTGTATTGTATATTAAACCTTAATTAAATGGTCACTTATTTATATATGTGATCTATTGTTATATAATTGAGTTTTTCTATGAACACCTTCTTATCATTATAGTCGGAAGAGTTACTTAACTTAAATAGTAGAATGGTTGATGTTGGACTTTTGGCAGCTTGCACCCTCAAAAATGGACATTTTGGTAGATTGCACCCTCGAATTTAGATTTTGGCAGATTGCACCCTCGAAATACATAAGCTTTGGCAGGTTGCACCCTCTAAAATTTTCCGGCCAAATAATTCGTCGGAAAATCAAAATTCTAATGTTGGCAAGGGTATAATTGTCTTTTTAATTCAAGTCCCTCCAAAAATTTAAATTTTGTGCCTAAATTTTTTTTTCTTACAACACATTTAAATCTTTCAACCATTTTTGCATAGTTCTTCATCAGCTCAAAAATTAATATTATTGCATTTAACATAAAAATGATTGTCAAGACATAATAAACACATGTAAACACAATGAACTTATCAACCCACAAATAAGAAATAGCAACAATATTCATTTTAAGCTAATAATCGATTTTCTTACCATAATACATAAATATAGTACTATGAAAATAACAGTGCCCGAAAATATGTGTGAATAACAAAAGAAACTAATAATCGATTTTCTTACTATAATATGAAGCTTGACAACCCAAGGGAATGAGGAACTCATAATTTTCATCTTATTCTACTCGTGTATAATACATAATATTACATATAACTTCGATTTTATAGTAAATGTGATGCAAAAATAGCAAAATTGAAGTGAGAATGTGATAAAGCACTAATTGGTGTTGCTGGAGCAGGGTTTTTATATTTTTCTTTTAGGAATTTTGATTAAATTAATGTGTAAATGGAAAAATTAACCCCTAAACTACAAATTTAATTTAGTTGGCTTAATTTTTTGGCGGGTAATAATTTTCTTTGGAGGGAATTGAATTAAAAAGACAATTATACCCTTTCCAATATCAGAATTTTGATTTTCCGACGAATTATTGGCCGGATAAATTTAGAGGGTGCAATCTGCCAAAGCTTATGTATTTCGAGGGTGCAATCTGCCAAAATTTAAATTCGAGGGTGCAATCTGCCAAAAGGCCCATTTTCGAGGGTGCAAGCTGCCAAAAGTCCGTGTTCAATTCAATTAACTTTAGTATATTCTTTTTCGATTCAACCAAATGCAAATCAACCGTCAACTAATTAGAATTCCCTTATGACTAACCTCTACAATTTAGATATCAACTTTGTATCTAACATACATTAACTTAGAAGTAATTTAGACTCATGATAATATTGAAAGGCACTTTGTTACATTGCACCAAGACACATATTGAACAAGAATCAATCTTCGACAATTAAAAAAAAAATTCCAGATTATCGAATAACGATGACAAAATCAGCTGCAATTAAGTTCAACATTTTGTTCAAAAGTAGTTACATGTAATCTCAAAATTACATCAAAACCAAAAAGTGAAAAAGTGAAAAAAATCACAATTTGGACCAAATAGGACTAAACTGCTAAAATAATTTAATTATAGGACTTTTTGCCAACCCAAAAAGTTAAAAGGACTTTTTTGCCAGTGATCGTTAGTTATGGAACCATTTTCTGCTATTATTCCATGTCAACAAGGGGGTTTTACTTGCCATGTCAGCAAAGGGGCGTGAATTGGCAAATATGATGGCAGTTCGGGCTAAAATAGGACTAATTTGCCAAAATATAATAGTTACAGGATATTTTTGCAAGCCCGAAAAGTTACAGAACTTTTTTGCCAGCGAGCAATAGTTACGGGACCAATTTTGCAATTTTCCCTAAAAAGAATCCTCAAGTGTACAATTTTCTGTTTATTTGGACCAAGGAAAATATCAATCTGCTCTATACCAATCATGTCTAGTGGAACACAAAAAATGGCTTCTAGACTAAGATACCAAAGGCAAGCTTTTGCTGATTGAAGTCGACTCATAATAGTATCATATTCTGCAGGCAGAGTAGAGCTTAAAGTCATAATTCTCAACTTTTACTGAAAAAGTTAGCCTTCTTATAAAATACTACTTTTTTAAATTGGTTTATTTTATTTTTGAAGAAAATATATGTTATTGAAATTTTATTCATCGAATTGTGTTATGGTCAAATTATTAAAACTTTATTTATCAAATTATGTTATTGTGAATAAATTTATTAAGTTTACGTTGGTTTTTTTTAATTTCAAAATTTAATATATTTATTACACGGTTACAAAAACACATCATGTGACATAATATATATTACAAATACACCCCTTGAGGCAAATTTGGAAAAACATTAATAGTTTTTTATGACGTCATTATCTATCATAAAAAATTGATGCAATAAGGGGTTTCCTTGTAATATTATTTTGGTCGAGGGGGTGTCTTTATACTATTTAAAACATGAGAGTAATTTCCTGTAATTAGGGTAATAGTCAGAAGGTGTCTACGTAAATATCCCTAATAATAATATTAATATGCTAAATTAAGCATACTAATCGTAATAATAATGACCTTAATGAAAATAATTTTTTTTTGTACACAATAATAATACTAATATTTGGGGTTTTCTTAATGATAATGGAAACAACAAAAACAATAATGATTAAAAGAAATGGAAGCAATAATGGAAACAACATCATTTACAATAGAAGGAAGCAACAATGTGAAACAACAACGGTTACAAGAACAATATTCTATGAAGCAAAGGCAAAATGTTCCATTTTCAGTTAAGTTTTAAAAAAAATCATTTTTTAATATATATGTATGTATGTATATATAGTAGGTGGCGCCTTCTGTTGCCTCGGATGGCCTGGACGCGCCAACAGGCACGTCCAGATGCCCGAGGAATGCCATGGAGTGTGGATGCCCCCAGAACACCCCACGACCAATTAGAGATGGCCGTGAAGCATCTCCCACCCACCCTTGTGGATTGGAGATGTCCTGACATGATGTCTCTTGTAAATAAAACTACACTTACAAAATGTCATTATATGCAATTTTTCATTAAAAAATAACTTCACAAATATGTAACGATAAAATAATAATAGAAGATGGTGGAAATTATATCACTTATAGTGATTGGCATATAGCTAAAATGCTTGGTCCCTTTTTTGAAAGAAAATAAAATAAAATTAAGATTTGCATTGATGCTATGTCTTGTTCTATATTTCAATGTGGCCTACTTTTTTTTTTTCCCCCTTAGATGCATTTTATGTGCCCTATTATGATAAAGATTTCTGAAATTGTAGGGTTATTTTGTAAGTTTAGATATGATAAAGATTTAGTTGGGTGTATCCAAATATGCAAGAAAATTGGCTAAAGTATTATGAAACTTAAAGTGATTATTTTAGGTTCTTTTGTTGATCCTCAATGTAAATTTATACTTATAGTAGTAATGACATATTTGATCATAATTGAAAAATATTACGAATTAATATTAAAACGATTGATTTAGATTGGAAAAGCGCACTAAGTAACATTCGAAATAAATTAACAACTTTTGTTAACATGTAAGAAAACATAAGTCCTACCAAAATATTTCGAAAATTGTGTCCTCGACTTCACCAAGCGAGGGTACTTTCTCAAGGTTATAAAATAATACAAATATAGATAAATCTAGGCTTAGAACTAGTAATACAAATACATAATTAGAATTTTATTCAAGTAAAGATCTTGAAGATGATAATACACTAATACTATAAGAATTTTAGAATTTGAGTTTTTTTTAATTAAAATTTCAAAAATAAAAAGAAATTCCAAACGTACAAAGCTACAGAAGAAAATGATGGAGGTGAGCACACCAGATCAAGAGCCCCAAACTTGGGCAACAAAACGCATGACATTTATGCGTCCTATATAGCAGAAAACAGAGATTAGCTGCTGCAGAAAAGCAAAAACAAAAAGCATCTGATCCAAAAAAAATTGAAATGAGTGACGAAAACCCCTTCAATCGTCTTCCAGAAGATGTAATCATCTACATTTTCGACAAAATTGCAGATGCTAAATCCTTGTGCATTTGTACCCTAGTCTCTAAAAAGATGTGTTACCTTGTTTTTCAAACTAAAACAGTTTCTGTTGAAATTTCATCTTGGATTCAAGTTTGTAGTTGCCACCGGGATCCCGCCGCCGCCGCCAAGCCGCTGCTGCGAAACCTCCTCCATTTTCTTGGCAAACCTGTTACCTCCCTTTGGCGGCTTCTAAAACAACCCTTGACCACCCCTGATGCTGGTATGATACCAAACTTTATTCCCATCATCCAATTTCTCATAGTATTTTCTTGCGTCGAGTCTCTCACCCTTACCTTGGGTTTCTCCAAACAAACTAGTTTTGAGCCTTTAGTCAAGTGGAAATATGAGAAATCTGTTTTCATTTTCATATGCGTGAAAGGTGTTTGTTTAAATTCCTCTAAGAACAACAATGATGTTTTGGCACCCCCTAGTACTGCCCAGTTGATGAGTTTGGTATTATATCACTTAATGGATGCCATGTTGAGGCTTGAGGTATTGAAGACGACTTTTCGTAAATTTCCCGAATTGAAAAATGTTTTGGTAATGGATTCTTTGAATCAAGGGCGGATTGTTATGGATGAAGATGACATTGCTAGTTTGAGGGATAAGGAGGAGCCATTAACGGAGGATCTTGATGATAAATTTTGCATTAAACTTTGGCATGAGAATGTGCTTCATTTGCCGGGTCCTGGTCGAGTAATGGAAGAGGTAACAGTTGCTATGTTTAAGGGGATTGACACTGATGATGATGACAATGATGATTTTTTGATGATGTTTGAAAATGGATTTGAAGAAAAAGAGTATCTTATGGTCAAGAAACAAGCATGTTTTGAAGATGTTGTTTCTATTAAACAACTTTATGCAGGCCTACTGGTAAATTAGGAATGTTCTTTATAGGATACGGAAAAAAATGGGAAGGGAAGTTTAGGAAATTGGCAATGTCATTCTTAATATAGTGTAGCTGCAAAGTTTTTGTTTAAAGTATATTATCAAGCTTTTAATGAAAATATTACTAGGTGACAAAAATTTTCATTTACTAATTGTTTGCCCTGCTTGCAGCAAAGATCAGTTCATGATTCATAAATGTTGTTCATAATGTTTTTTGTTAATCTTTTCATTACCAAGTTAAAATTTTTTCATGTAAAATTTATTGTCAAGTTTTTTCATGTAAAATTTATTGATATTCAAATCTCCTCTTGTCAAGATTTTTAATTGATTCATATAATTATATAATTCATTAATTACTATATCATACAAATTGATAAAAGCATAGTAGCTATTTGGTTCTGCCACCAGAATCCCACCGCCACCCGGCTGCCGCCCATGCTCGTTAAACTCCTCATATATCTTGTCTCTCTATGGTGGTGCTCAGAAAATATATAATCTACCCTTCCAAAAAACCAAATAAATCTGATATCACATCAAATTATATGCCCATCATAAAATTCCTCTTGAGATTTTCTTCGATACAGTCTCTCACCTTGAGAATGATGAGGATGACGATGATGTTTTGGTTGAGCCGGGTACCCACTTTAAAAATTTGATATGTTATCACTGCTTGGATGCCGTTTGAGGTTTAAGAAGATTTTGTAGCCGATCATTTCCGATTTTCCAATTTGAAAAGTGTTTCGGTGATTGATTCTTTGAATGATCAAGGGAAGATTGTTCTTGACGAAGATGACATAAGTAGCTTGAGGAATGAGGAGTCATTAATGGAGGATGTTGATGATGTTAAATTTCGCCTCAAACAGTGGGATGAGAATGTGGTTCGTTTGCCGTTATCAGGTCAAGTGATGAAAGGGGTGCCGGTTCTTGTGTGTAAGAAGATTGGTAGTAATGATAGTTTAATTGTATCTGAAAATGGATTTGAAGAAGAAGAGCTTTGTGAACTTGCTTCAACTATGGTGAAGAAAGAAGCAAGTTTTGAAGGTGTTATTTCACTTACTCAAATTCTTAGCTTAGCTGCACGTGATGAGTAATTGTAATTAGGTGGGATGTGAAAAAATGGTTAAGGGGATTTCGGAAAGTTAATTAGACTAAGTTAATATGGATATTTTGTGTTTGTAGTTCATGTTTAAGTAGGCTAAGTTGTTGTTTATATATGAGGTCTATTGGTATGTTATTGAGCTTTTCTATGAACACCTATTTTGGTTTTGTGTGCTCCTAAACTTAAAAAGCACCTTATGCACAAAATTCTTTAATTCAAATTTAATCCAACTATTTAACAAAATATAGGAGTATAATATAGGGCCAAATGATAGTGATGAATTGCCAATGAGACTTCGTCTTAACGGCAAAGTAGAGGCCTATTTTCAGAAGAAATAATTCTTAATTGTAAATTTCATTTATGATGATTAATTTTCAAAATTTTAATAGATTCATTAACATTTTAACTTAGAGTTTTGTTATAATTATAGTTGTAAATTGATCCACACATTGTTTTCTTTTGTTTTTCATTTGTTTGACCGCGTGCAAAAACATTAAAAAGGGAAAAAGAGAAGACAAATGGCACTAAACTGATAACTTCTTCTCCAAGACCATTAATAAAAATTTAGCTCTATTTAATAAAGAGTTAATGTCAGTTTACCCCATAATATGTATAAAATTCACTTTATTTCTTTATGATTTGAAAAATAATATTTTATCCATGTGAAAATTTTAAAGGAGCAATATAACTCCTTCCAACGGAGAGTATACCACACTCGTCCGAAATTATGCCCGAAATATAGTGTTGTGTAAAAAGATGAAAGTGCCATTAGGGGTTAAAGTATCACATTCATCATAACATGTGGGGATAAAGTGTCATATTTATAAGTTGAAGGAATCAAAGTATAATATATAAGAGGGATATCTTTATCAATTCGTATTTTTTTTAATGTTTAAAAATGTTGAGGAGACAATGTGAATTTTTATAAGATTATAGAGATAAAGTGTTATTTTCAAATGATAAAGGAGTAAATTAACATCATGCATATCGAAGGGGGCCTAGGGGATAAATTGTCATTAACTCATTTATTAATGCTCCAAGTTTTTTCTTTTTAGATTGCGAATAAATCGTTACATAAGACATTATATTGAATTAAATCTATTACTTCTTCCATTATTGCATCAATTTTCTCTTCGCCATATCTGACGCTGCTCCTTATTTCTTGTAATACTTTAAATGGACAGTCATCGTCGTGCTTCTTAGCATTAAACTATTTTCCATATCCATTATTGTCTTCCAAGCTATCTTTAAAATATGAAGAGCAGAAGGGAAAATTTAATTAAGGTGTTTTGGTAAAGGTCTTTTGATGGAAATATGTCAAATTTAATAGTTGAAGGGGATAAAGTGATATAATTGATAATATCACTTGTGTTCTTCTCAAATGTTTCTCATTTGTAATCACTTGGAACTAAGATAATTTTTTGTAGAGGACTTAGATTCGTTGTACTAGTTCAAATGCCAAAAGGCTTAAAATTGTTAAGCATTTATTTTTGTTGCTTTGAGTCCTTATCCTTTTTGCTTTTGGTTATGAATTTGGGTTTTTCTTTTTTCTTCTTTGAGTTGCATGTGATTTTGTTGAGGCTGTATGGGATGAAAGTCCGGGTTTTTTGCACGTTGTATCTTTAAAATATGGGAAATAGGCAATTTACACCTATGAAATTTAGATTTAGCACTTTGCATCCTTAAAATATGAAAAATGCAGCAATTTGCACTCTCTTTTATTTTTAGGCAAAAATTCAAGAGCAAAATAGGTAATTCAATTGTAAATATTTGGCCTTTGCACCCCCAAAATAAAATTAGCATTTATCACTCTCAAATTAAGAACAAATTAACAACTTGCACCCTCGAAACACATAATTAACATTTAACACCCTCAAATTAAAAAAAAAAAAAAAACTCAAACCCCTTATTTTTTCCAGCAAAGTTGACCATCGGGGTGAAAAAATCTAAGGTAATAGGTAAATTTTCGATCCGATTGAACAACCTACATTTATATACATATATACAAAGTAAATACCATGAATTTGGATTGATTACATTATATAACATATTAACAAGCCACGAATTTTTATAGCTTGTACAGATTAAACGTGTTATGCACAATAATTGAATACGTAAAAATTGGTAAGTTCAACTTTGCCTTAGATTTTTTCTCCCCGACGGTCAACTTTGCCGGAGAAAATGAGGGGTTTGTATGTTTTTATTGTTTAATTTGAGGTTGGTAAGTGTTAATTTTGTGTTTCGGGGTGCAAAGTGTCCATTTATTGGATTTTGCGGGTGCAAGTTGTTGATTTGTTCTTGGTTCGAGGCAGTGGCGGAGCCACATTAAGAAGAGGGGGGTGTATGGACCCCCCTGAACAATTACTCCTAGCTTGTTTTTATGTGTGTAAATATTTGTACTATGGTATTATTTATATAAATCTTATAATATATTTTTAAATGACCCCCTAATTATAATTAAAATTCTAATTAAAAGGGGTCCATGTTTATTAGAGTTTGATAAAGTTAACAAGTTTAAATTCACAAAGTCGACATCAACTCAAACTCTAGCATATTCTTTTTATTTTGCAATTAATTTTTAAGAATTAACACTTGCAAAATATCAAGATACTCCAACTTCATATATAATCTTTTTCATCTTCATCTCTATTATCACAAAACAAGCCTACTAAAAAATTGTGCAAAACACAAATTCTACCAAAAGAAGTGCATGTTATAGTTTTTTATAGTAGGAGGAGAAACCATCGATTCTTGAGGGAGACGTTAATGAATTATGTATATTTATATTAGTATTTTATCTAATGCTTGTTAGTTGATATAAATAGGTCATGAGACGAATTCGTCGACATTTATAAAAAAAAAAATCTCATTCTATCAAATTGATTTTGAGCTTGAATTAATTTCATCGAAGTTTCATTGTTGTTGAATTTTTATTATTAATATTTTAAATTATAGTCTTTAATTTTATAGTGGACCCTGGTGAAAAATAATTCTGGCTCCGCCACTGGTTCGAGGGTGATAAGCGGTAATTTTATTTTGGGGTGCAAAGTGCCAAAGATTTGTAATTGAATTATCTATTTTGCCATGAGTTTTTGCTTGAAAATAAAAGAGGGTGCAAAGTGCTGTATTTTTCATATTTTGAGAGTGCAAAATGCTAAATCTAAGTTTCGAGAATATAAAGTGTCTATTTCCCATATTTAGGGAATGCAAAATGAAAAAAATCCTGAAAGTTGATTTCAATTCCGTTATTGTACAATCAAGATCAAGTCTTTGGTCAATTTTCAGAGTATCTTTAATTCATTAAAGATTGATTTCAAATATTTTAAACAAATTCATTCAGTTGGGTGATTCCGGTGAAACCCATTGAATTTAATTTGAATGTTGAATTTGTGATTTTGAAAAGAATGAAACCTCATTTAAATTGAATTTGAATGTTGAAATAAAAGTAGGTGGTAGATGTTAAATTAATTATTTCTTTTACAAGGCTTGGGGAGAAAAAACATGATGTTTCAAATAAAAGTTTTTTATAGGGATTGCAAATTGGAAGTGAGTTTCAAGAGTTTGAATATGTATTTATGAATAGGTTTGAGTTGAGTATTATGAGTTTTGTCAAACTCCATCCGAAAGAATTATGAGTCTTTTGACCTAGTTTGGCTAGACCTATGAGACCGAGTCAAAACTTTTCAAAGAGGCTCTAGATGATTGTGTTGCACTTTTCTCATTTTTGAGGATTGCAAAAACTAGATGATACTGCAGTCGGTATTCTAACTTCAAAATTCAAGTTCATTAACTTCAGATTGCTGGAACTTTTTTATTTTTTATTTTTTATTTTTTATTATAAGCCGAAAAATCTTGTGGAAAAATCCATTACAATCTGCTCAATCAAATCTCTCTCCATCGCTCTTGGAATCTACCACCACAATTAGCTAGTTTGTGTAATTTTAATTAAGTGCATAATAATTATTTGACCAATTGCATCCGGAAAAAAATCAAGTCCCAATATTATGGCTTTATCCCACTTTGCACCCTGGAAATGCATCATTTTGGCACTTTGCACCCTCGAAAAAAATCAATCCCACTTTGCACCCTGAAAACATATCCTATCTTCCACTTTGCACCCTAGACCAATTTTTGGCCAAAAAAAGGAGGAGCAAGGGGCAATTTCGTAATTTTCAATTATTGTCAATAAAAATAATACAATAATTTCACATTATATCTGCCAAAATACCCCTTGTGCTTTGTCTAACTATATAAAACCCCCTTTTGTTATTTTAATTAGCAAAATCCCTCTGTATTTATTTTTTATTAGCAAAAAAACACCTCCCAAGTAGAAATGACAATTATGCACCCATCACAATTAACCTAAAAAAAATTCAGTTATCCGTATTAACTTCGAAAATTGGCATTAACTACATATTCACTTAAAATTTTGACAAAAATCTCATTATGATTTATTAAGAATTGGTTTTTTTCTAATAAAAAATATAACACGGGTCAGAGAATTTTTGCAATTCATGCTTAATAATCAATTGGAAAAAAAATTCTCTGATAATCAGTTAAAAAATTCTTGACTGATTAATCATGCTTAATAATCATTAATTATTATACTGAAGTTAAAATGAAGTTATTAGAATTTAACACGGGTCAGAGAATTTTTAACATGGGTTTATTAGAATTATTAATCAGTTAAACGAAGTTTTAGAATTTAACACGGGTCAGAGAATTTTTATACTGACTATATAGATAATTAATGATTATTAAGCATGATTAATCAGTCAAGAATTTTTTAACTGATTATCAGAGAATTTTTTTTCCAATTGATTATTAAGCATGAATTGCAAAAATTCTCTGACCGGTGTTCATTTTTTATTAGAAAAAAACCAATTCTTAATAAATCATAAGTAGATTTTTGTCAAATTTTTAAGTGAATATGTGGTTAATGCCAATTTTCGAAGTTAATAGGGGTTACTGAAATTTTTTTAGGTTAATTGTGATGGGTGCATAATTGTCATTTCTACTTGGGAGGTGTTTTTTTGTTAATGAAAAATAAATACAGAGGGATTCTGCTAATTAAAATGACATAATGGGGTTTTTGATAGTTAGACAAAGCACAAGAGGTATTTTGACAGATATAATGTGAAATTATTGTATTATTTTTATTGACAATAGTTGAAAATTACGAAATTGCCCCTTGCTCCTCCTATTTTTTGGCCAAAAATGGGTCTAGGGTGCAAAGTGGAAGACAGAATATGTTTTCAGGGTGCAAAGTGGGATTGATTTTTTTTTAGGGTGCAAAGTGCCAAAATGATGCATTTCCAGGGTGCAAAGTGGGATAAAGCCCAATATTATATAAAATTCGTTCACAAAGTGCAGAGCAATACATGATAGCTATGAATTTTTCCAACATCAAACATTTAATCTCACTAATATAAAAATGTAAACAAATTCAAAATTTCACAATGAAACTTAAAAATACAAGAAGCTATACGACGTAACTAAAGCTCATTATTCGTAACTTTAGTTTCCAATCTCAAACACCATCATCCTCCATCTCATTAATCTGGAAAAAAAAATTCAAATGATGAGTTACTAAATATAAAATGCAAGAGAAGGAAAAAAAAAACACTACATATATAGTTCCAAAACTAAGAACTGGTATAAGCAACATATTTACCAGAAAAAACTTACATCCCTATTCTTTTAAAAAATGTACAGAAAGATGACAAACGACATAATTTATACCCTTCACTATTTTAAGAGACAAAATATGAAAAAGTAACTACCAAACAATGGGAAAATGGTCACCATATTATTCAAATGCAATTACGATATTATAGATATTATAGAGAATAATAATCTAGTTCCGGAAATTCCATGAAAAATGGGTTATAGCGCTACCATTTGTTCGGTTAAGATGGAATAACTGATACCAACAAAATTATCAGCAGATCTACTTATTTTCCAATTGGTTACACAAGAAAGGAAGTCGGAAGGCATGCATCTATTAAGACGTAGTGTTAATTTAACAAGTAATCAAATGAATTAGTAACAACAAACTTGTATGACCTCAAATGCTACGAGTTTAAGATATACACGACTGATAAGTACAAATAAAAGTATGTCTCATAATCAAGTAAACTAAGTTTCTAAAAGAAATGGTATAGAACCTTGAAGCAAATCAATTGTTAATTAAGGAGTACACTTGTGCATTTCATTGATCTATGTACGTATACGCAAACAAACACACATCGTGCACATATAGAGTTGTTGTAAGAGAAATTAAATTGTGTCTGACTTACCACTTTTTTAGCTCAGGTGCCAATGATGGCTAGTGCTGCTTCTCATCATCTAATGAAGAATAGACTTGAATTTGAATTTGACATCATTAACACATTTCCTTTGTATGTGCTCGGCAGAAGTCATAACTGAAGGGTTGCAGTCAACTAGCTCAATCACATCAAGAAATTTCAATTTCAATTTTCCAATCCCAAAAGGGATCTCTTCCAGTTTGTAGCAATGTCTAATGATTAGGCGCTCAAGATATGTGAAGCAACCATAGCCAACTTCCCAGTGTACCAGATCGGTGTCTTCAAGTAGTAGATGCTGAAGTCTCGGGAACTCCTCTTCATCTACCACCCACTCCGGGCCTTGAAAGGCATAGCATCGCAATTTCAACACTAGAAGATTTTTTAGTGCACCAATTATTGACATGTGTTTCCATGCAAATCCACACCCACTCAAAGTTAACTTTGTAAGACTAGATGGAAAAGCTGACTGTTGAAAGAGAAGAACCGGCTGAGACCTATGACTGGGATTTGACATGATGCATTTGAATGATTTGAGTCTAGAGAGCAAGGCAAGATGATCAAAGATATGCAAGGTTTCAGAAACACCCAGTGGTAAAAGAATCCGAACACCTAATTTTTCAAGATTTGGAATATTTTGAAGAACCTCTTTCGTACAACTGCGATCACTCACTCCTAGCAGCGTCAAGAGGTTGGTTAACTGAGCACCATCAACAGGATGTGGCAGGTCGCTTCCCATGACTTGAAGATGCCTCAGTTCTTGCATATTCCATATCTCTATCGGCATATAAGATGGAGATGAATTGATGATTTTTAGGTGGTATCGATGGACAATCAAGTATACAAGATTTTTGAGTCTTGATATGGAAGAAGGGAGCTTTCCATCGTATGTGAAGGCAAGGTACTTTAACTCAACTCGCTCCAGTATTCCAATCGGAAACTTGTATAAACGGATTGTAAGAGCATCCAACACCTTGATAGACATCAAACCTGAGCATATTGATACCGGATATTGATGTTCAGGATCGGTACAAAGAAAAGAATATACATTTGAAACTGATTCTATTGATTCAGAAACACGTTTGAAGCCAAGAAGTGCGTTCCTGTGGATGCACAACCTGCGCTGGCATTGCATACCTTGTGAAAAAGCATTGGGATAACTATTTATGAGATGGAAAATCTTCTTGTTTTCAGCCTTTCTAACCAAAAGATGCCAAAAGAAATAATGGGTGCGGCAGGTTTTCGTTTTGCCACTGGAGCTCTGTTGATGGAGTAAAACAATATTATGGGAAACGAGATCCTCTAAATACTCTCGCGATGTATCTTCAAAACTTTGGAATGTCATTGGTGCAACTAATCCCTCGCAAACCCACAATTTGACAAGCTTGGAGACGGAGATCTCATGATTTAGAGGGAAAACTCCAAAATAGAGACAGCACTCTTTTAAATATGGAGGTAAATGCGTGTAACTCAGAAATAGTGTCTCTAACATAGATGACCCTTTATCCGTAGCTAAGGCAAGTAAATTTTCATTCTTGGCTACCTTTTCCCAGTAATCAAGGGACTTCTCGGCTTTGGATAGGATGTTGGCAATCGAGATTATTCCAAGAGGAAGTCCTTCACATTTTTTGACAATCTTCTTTCCAACTTTTTCAAGTTCAGGTGGGACAAATACCTTTCTGCGGAAAAGATTCCAACTTTCTTCTTCATTCCTCAAGCGAATCTTGTGAATATTACCATTAGCCACAGTTGATATCCTAGTTGTAACGATTATTCTGCTTCCGTTGTCATAATCTTGAATCCAACCTTTAATCCAACCCAGGAAATACACAATTTCCTCATCTACTTTCGTATTCCATACATCATCTAACACAATCAAATACCTTCTAGGCTTCAAAAATGTGTGTATCTGCTCTAACAATTCATGCTCACTCTTTTTTATTCCTAAAATTTTATTATAATTAGGGAACAAGCAAACTAGAAGATTTAGCAATGTATCTTTTAAATGATAATCAGGTCCTACCCTGAGAAATGCACGACAGTCAAAATGATCTGAAATAACTGGATCATTGTAAAGTACTTTGACAATAGTAGTCTTACCAACACCTGCCATACCCAATAATGAAATAGACTTGTTCCAGGAAGGTTTTCCTCTAAGTAGATCATGAATTAGTAGTTGTAGTTCTTCATCATATACTCCTACTACCATATCTTTTGCGTGTCCACCAAGATCTTCATCAGCAAGTGGTGACTCCTTGTTGCTTGTTTCCAGATCTAATTTTGTGTTGTACTCCGTGTTGATTTTCGTCATCATGTCCACAAAGGACATAATTTCTTCTTCAATTTCTTTGTCAAATGCCAAATATGATAGTACAGGAACTGCACGGAAGGACTGAGATCGTGGAGAAAGTTGTCGGAATTCGTTTATATAGGATTCGAGTAGGTCTATGAGTTTGGGTATTGTCTCCTGGATCTGTCCTTTCAAAGCATTTATTATCTCGCTCTCTTCAAAATGATTCAATTCCAGAATTGATTTTAAGGACCATACTTCATGGCGGACTAAACTTGTTATGAATGGGAGGGGAAAGCTGTCAATTATTCTAAGAACAGTATTTAGAGAAACTAGAGCTTCGTGAGCCATCTAAGAACAGATCTGGTTCCGTTGCTATTTGATTCCCCTTCCTCTATCAAATGAAATGAAGAAAAAGAATGTAGTAAGAATCAAATGAAATGAAGAAAAAGAATATAGTAAGAAGATGTGGCTTTTTGAATCAGCTGGTGAAGAGAAACCACAGCAGCATAAGCCATTGATGAGTGAAATAAAGTCAATGAAACATGTTGCATCTCACATTTTGATGGAATTATTATATTTGCAACTAGTTATGTCAAGTTGCTTTATTTATCAATTTAGCACATGATAATGTTCAAGTAGGTAAGCACAATTATTGTTACTTAATTCAGCGAATCTCAAGGCCAAGAGACGAATAATATATATGAAAATAAACAGTCGTACATTCATATAAAAATGTCAAATTGACACCATAAATTTCTTACATAATCTACTTTTAACTATGGTGAAACGAAGAAAGATATTGAAGTATGGCTTCGTGAAGTTTGGTCGGAAGCAAATTGATGCTGGCGCGTGACATTTCTCTACCCACTATTTTTGAGATATAAAAATCCTCTTTAGAAATTTCTCAATTATGTAAATCCAACGTAAAAAAGAATAAGGAATATATATACGGGGAAACTTTAGCCTAAACGGGATATGGTGGAACCAATTTAACAATATATTAAGCAAGTGGTAGCACATACTTCGTGATTAATAAATAATGTTATACAATCTCATAATAAGTACTCTTTAATTATAGCTAGTTCTTAAATATATATTGTTTTAGTAAAAAAAAAAAAATCCTAATTCATGTCGTTTTAAGGATATTTTTTTCTCTTAAAATTTTAGGTAATTAATATTTTTACTATATTTATTTGATCATTATACAATAACTTTAAATGACATTTAGACAAAAATGATACTGTACATACTGTATAATTGTTTTGAATATAATCAATTATAGTTTGTGCAAGATTTACATATGGCACTGATAATGGAATGCATATCAAATCAGGTCATTTGTACTCGATCGATTTGTTATATAGTCGTGATTTATTATATATCTAATATATATATATATATATATAGGAGAATGGTCTTTGACCAATTTTGACTGAATAGAATTTTCTGGTGTTTTTGAATTTTTTTAATGTCATCTTATCTTATCTTATATATATATATATATATATATATATATATATATATATATATATATATAGAAGAATGGTCTTTGACCAATTTTGACTGAATAGAATTTTCTGGTGTTTTTGAATTTTTTTTTTAATGTCATTAGAATAATTTTTACTGCCATGCATTTATTTAGTATAATATCGAGGCATAATTTCAAATTTCAATTTATTTAGGGTGAGTTTGGCCAAGCGGTGGGAGCTCTTAAAAGCACTTCTAGACATTCATTGTTATTTTTGAAGTGTTTGGCCCCAATTATAGAAATTGCTTTTAGTCAATCGTGATTTTAATGGTGTTTGGCCCTCACTATCATAATCACTTTTGGGATCTCCAGAAGCTAAAAATTAACTTATTTTAGAAGTAACTAAAGTGTTACTTTTGCAAAAGCTATTATCCAAAAGTAATTATTTTATAATTGAATTTTATCATAATCAATTATGGCCAAAATCCATTTTAATAAAATTAATTCTTCTATAATTGATTTTCGAATCGCTAGGCCAAACTCACCCTTAATATGTATTAGCTTAACAAGCTAAAGTTCACTTTTAACGTACGTCCAAAATGGTAACAAAAAGAATTTTAACCTAAAATTAAGGAAACTGACAAAGATTTCTTTAGAATGGAACCAATAATTTACAGGTAACCATAATAGAAGACTAGGGATTTAGAAAAAGAAATGATATATATAAGGAAAAGGCTAATTGAAGAAATGCATTACAAAACTGACGAATTAACATAATTGCAAATTACCAAACCAAAACGTAAAATGCATAATAAATTACCAAAGAAAAACGTAAAACAAATAAATTGTTCCCTTTACGTTTTGAAACTTGAAAAGAAAGGAGCTAATTTAGCATCAAGCCATCAATGCACAGAAAATTAAGATGTCCTTCCTTTTTGGTAGCTACTTATAGATGGATTTTTCTTTTTTTCTCTGATGAGATGACAAAGTATTTGAAGGTATGCTATATTGTCTTCTTTTTCACTTTATTTGTAGTTGTTAACTGTTGTATATAAATTGTTGTATTTTATTAATATTTTCTAGAATATCTTATGTACATATAACCTCTCGGGCACACTTTAACAATATTGAATTAATCTAATTTTTATAGTAATTTCTGATTGATTTTACAGCATTTAAGTTTCTCGGAGTTGACAATGTATGGTGGAAGGCATCAAAATCTTACAACCTTTTGATGTATTCGACTACATCAATTTCTGGAGATTGTTACTTTGTTTAAATTTTTAACCAGCATAGATTACTTTAAATTGCTATACTTTTAAGTTCTATCATTATAAAATCGATTATTTTGTGATTTAATTTGTTTTGATTTTTTTTTTTTTTTTTACATTTTCCTGCTTATTAATTGTCAGAAATTTTATAATTTTTTTTTTATGAAATATATTATTTCACGCTGAATTTATTTGTTGATTTTCTCTTTCAGATGTACATGAGATGTTGGGCAAAAATTCAATTTTGGTACCATAGAATTGAACAAATTTCATTTTTCATACCAAAAGTTCAAAAATAACACCAGTTCCTACTCAGCCGTTTCAAAAAAGGCACTTCCGTTAATTTTCTTAATGTTTCTGCCACGTGTCCGTTAAGTCTTCTTGGGCGGGCTGAGCACGTGGGTCGGATTCTGCCCGTTGGAACATAAAATTCAATTTTGGTACCATAGAAACTGGGCAAATTTCATTTTTCATACCAAATTCTGTTATGTTTTTCTTTTTTTGAAATGGTTGTGGTGATATGTTTGAATTGGTTTATTCTACAGTAGACTAGTAGTCATGTTACTTTTTTTTTTCATTTCATTTTAACAAATAGCTTAAAAAAAAAGTTTAATTTGCATAATTTAGATTTGCAACTTAGATTTCCGGGACTCCCGAACCCGTCTCGAAATCCCGAAATTAAATCGGGTACCCGAAACCCACGGGACCTTGGTTGATCTACCGGGTTTCGGGACTTAAATTTGAAATCCCGAAATCCAAAATCCCGTCCCGAAATACCCGAATTCCCGAAAACCAGTCCCGATCCCACCCCTACGACCGCCGGCTCCGGTGGCTTTTGGTCGGAATAGGTTGAGGGTTTATGTTCCCCTTGTCGTGGAGAACTCGTACATATAAAGATCTTTTCAATCATTTGAGTAATCTATTTGAATTTTGAGTTCTAATTTTCGAATTGTAGGTCAAAATTTTCAAAATTTCAAATCGTGATTTCTTCTTCGATTCTTAACCAAACTTCGTAATTCTTGTTGCATTAGTTTCCCCTGACCGTGGGCATCATTTTCCATAGGTTTATTGTAGCTGCCATAGACGGTTGAGCTCCGCCCAAGTGGCTGCCATAGACGGTTGAGCTCCACCCATGACAAGAGGAACAAAAATCTTCAACCAATTTCGACAAACGGCCACCGAAAGCCGGCGATCGTCCATAGGAGGAAGAAGGCAATAATTGCAAAAACAACCTGCTCAATTTTAGACAATTGCATTTCCCCCCTATTTTGAAACGGCTGAGTGAGATGTATGATTTTTGGACTTTTGGTATGAAAATTGAAAATTCCCCAATTCTACGGTACCAAAATTGAACGGGCAGATTAGTACCAAAATTGAACGGCAGATTAGTGCCCCACGTGCCCCTCACATGCACTTAACGGAGGAGACTAAATGGCCGTGGCAAAACTTAACGGTTGTATGATTTTTGAACTTTTGGTATTAAAAATGAAATTTGCCCAATTCTATGGTACCAAAATTGAATTTTAGCCTGAGATGTTGCATGCAGAACTTTCCCTCCATATTTCATATAACCACACTCCAGTTCGAACTCAATCCTTGCTAAAAAGGTACGCATTATTTGAAGTTTAGGGGAAAAATGATAATCAAGATAAACTCGAAGAAGAAGATGATGATCAACACAATATTATAATTTTATATATAGGTGTGGAAAACTTTTGTTTTTCTTTTTCAATATTTTTCAACACAATTGAATAAATAGAGACAATCAAGCGAATACAATTTCCACGTCTCGACAGCCTTTCTATTTCGACTAGGATAAATAGTTTACAAAGAAGTCAGTGAAAGATGTGGGTCATATGGGTTATCACTATTTTTGTTTGTTTATATTATGACGGAACTATATTTTACTTCAATCTGCTAAATTTAAATTAGAATGTAATTCAGTTAAATAACGTAAATGGTGTAATTTGATTTGTAAGTGCGTACAGAGTGTATGACTAATTAAGTTGTTTTGGTGAGTTAGTGACAAATTGAATTCATCTGCTAAATTTAAATTAGATTGTAATTCAGTTATTGTAAATGATGTAATTTGATTTGTAAGTGTGTATAGAGTGTATGACTAATTAAGGTGTTTTGGTGAGTTAGTGACAATTTGAATTCTTACATTTTTATATATCCTTCTAAGGAGTTTTTGTACTCCTTAGAAAAGTATGTTTCGATATTCTTTTTTACTGTCCTAAACATATATTTCATTTTTATAGATTATAGTTTAATGTAAGTTTTTGTAATTATAAATTATATATAATCTTTTATTATAAATTTTCTCTGTTTTATTTTGTAATTTTTGGTTCTCTCTTAAGCTAATTTCATTTTTTACAGTCTTAAACATATATTTTATTTATATAGATTATATTTTGTGCAAGTTTTTTGTAATTATAAATCACTTTTACTCATATTTTTTTTTTTATTTTCCCGATTATATACAATAGATATTTTATATATTTTTTTCTCAAGTTATATTTTTTCAATATTTTGTTAATAATTTTTATCTAATTTTTTTAGTTTTTCTCAAATTATGTTATTTCTATTTTTCTTTATATATTTTTTCATTTATATCTTTATATCATCTTTATTAATTGTCTCTCATTCTCTATCATTATGGGATATTTTTAATGTGTTAATTAATTTTTATTCATCTAATTCAAGCTATTATAAGGTGGTTTTGATATTTACAAATTTTTATTAATTGATTTGATTTATTGTTTTTCTCAAGTTATTGGGATACTATTTGATTTTAAAATTTTTGTTTACATTTTTTTAATTATTTTTGAATTATATATTTTGGGCTATCTCTTAGTCTCATTTATTTTTTATTGTCTTAAACATATCTTTCTTTGTATAGATTATAGTTTTGTGTAATTTTGTTATCCTAATTTTTTTACACATATAATATTTTATTAGTTAATTGGTTTACTTTTGTTCCTCAATCAAATACAATAATATTTTCTAATATTTTTCTAATGTTATTTTATTTCAACATTTTTAATTCATTTCTATTATTTTATTATAATTGGAAGTTTATATTTTTCTCTTAGTTTCGATTTAAAAAAAATCGGTTTACATTTTTATTACATCATTTTTCTATCTCTATCGATCTTTATGGGATACACATTTGTTTTTGTTCCCCTAACTCAATTTTTTTTTCCAGCTAAAAAACCTTTATTAGATCAAAGCAAATGTAAATTGTTCATACAATTGTAGTTCTTCACTCTTATTCTTCTAACTCAAGCTATAATGTGATTATTATATTTCAAATTACTTTAATTTGCATTTTCTTAACTAATTACCTGTCCTATCACGATATTTTTACCATCAAGGGGTCGATCTCCTTTCATTTGTTGGAGGTAATTCCCTATTCTATTACAGAAAAATGGTATTTTACCCATTTTGATAATTATGGCATTTTTTGTTTTTTTTTTAGTGTCTTAAAAGTTGTGATAGTTGAGTATAATATCGTCAATTCACAAATTTGGAAAAATAAACTAACTATAAACATGCTAAAATAATAGCTAGGAGTTAATAAAGGTAACTATTTCCACGGGAAAAATATTTTTTCGGTACCATAGGATAGGCTAACTTGCAACTTTGGTACCATTGGATATGAAAAATTAAATTTGGTAGCATAAGATAGGTTTTATTGCAATTTATGTAACAAACCCATTTTTCTCCAAAATTAATGATAATTTACCCCCTATGAAATACATAATGTTCAATTTATCCCACTATAATTTGAAAAAAATAAATACCCCCTGTAAAAAAATTAATGAAGCAATTTACCCCTTTCAGACGGAGAGTGTAACTCACGTGCCCGAATTGAGAGTATGCATGAAAACCATTTTTTTAACATAGAGGGATAAATTGCCACATTTATCATAACACGGGGTAAATGCCACATTATTATAATAAAAGTGGATAAAGTATATAAAATATCAGGGAGGCGGTGTGAAACTTTTACAAAATTACATGGGGTAAAATGCTCTTTTTTAAATCATAAGGGGTAAAATGAACATTATGCATTTCATAGGGGGTAAATTATCATTAACTCTGGAAAAAAAATTGGGTTTGATACCAAAGTTGCATGAAAACCTATCATATGGTACCAAATTTGCATTTTTGTATCCAATGATACCAAAATTGTAAGTAGGTCTATCATATTGTAAAAGAAATGCAATTTTCCCATATTTCCACCATTCAAATATGTACACCTACAAGAATTAAGGCTTTTCAAATTTCTATATTTACAAAGAATCTTACCTAACTTAATGACATAATATTATGGAGGGGTATATATATATATATATATATATATATATATATATATATATATATATATATATATAAAACCAAATAAGGAAAATAGAAAAAAGATAAAAAAAAATCCCACCTACTTGATTTTCATCTTTGTAATGTCAAATTACTTTTCCAAATTTAGTTTCACTTATTGAATTTAGTTTCTGTTATTTTTTTAATTTTTTTTTTTTTTTGATGAATATGAATTTACTCAGATGCTTTAAAAGTAATTATCAAAAACAATTACATTATTGAATAATATGAAAATTCAATCACATGATGGAGTAAGACTGATTTTTTGTTTTCATTTTTTTGAAGTAATTTGTGCATAGCACGGGTTTATGCTAGTATATATATATAGGAGAATGGTCTTTTGATCCAAATCATGCAATTTTGACTCAATTCTTTTTTCTCAGAATTTTGAATTTTGTTTATTATCAAAAAATTAATGAATGTGTAAATCTCTTATCTACAAGATGCAATGTTTTCAAATTTTAAATCAATAGTTCAAGATTATTTTATAACTATTAATTGATTTGCCAAAATTATGCCACATAAATAGTTTCCTTTATGAAGGAAAAAGAATTGGAATATGAATTTAATACATTATAAAAATGCACGTTACAAGCTTCAGATTTTCAAATTTGTCTTAATTCTTAATTGATATCCTAAGATCATGCCCCCAGAATATTTGTCCATAATTATGCCACATAAATAGTTTCCTTTATGAAGGAAAAAGAATTGGAATATGAATTTAATACATTATAAAAATGCACGTTACAAGCTTCAGATTTTCAAATTTGTCTTAATTCTTAATTGATATCCTAAGATCATGCCCCCAGAATATTTGTCCATAATTACGGAATTTAGTATTGGAATAGAGATTCGAATTATTTAGTTCATTATAAAAATCGTCCTTTTAAACAAAATTTTGCTCCGAACACTGGCCAGGCTTTGCTCATTCTTTAGTTTCAAATCCCTTTCATCTTCAATAATTTAACCTACTTTGTTTCTCTATATTTTTGTTTTCTTTCTTTTGGATTATAGACTAACCATGTATTTTTTTTTTCAGGTTCGTGTTTGAACGTCTTGAACTTTTGCTCATAATAATATTCTTCATGTCTCCGCACATTTTTTTAATTTCATATCCTTTTTTTCCTTCGATTATTTAATTTAATGTATTTCTCAATATTTTTTTCTTTTATTGAATTTTTAGATATCTTTAGATCTAATGTTGTTGTTTTTTTACGCAGAAGAGGTTTCAGTGAAATTGAATCTAATGAATTGTAAGTTTTCGGTTGGTAGCATAATTTTCATTGTAGCATCATAGAACTTTTTCAGATCCTAAGATCAAATCTAATTTTTTGAATTATTCATATTGATATTTTTTATTTGCTTCAGCCAATTATATTTATGAATATTGATATTCTGGATTGGAGAGATGTTAACTAAAAGCTAAAAGGTATACAGATATGGAGAAGGGTTGGAGAAAATAGGCAAAATTGCAAAAATCGTCCCAAACTAATCACTGATTTTGGATTTTCGTCCCAAACTTTTTAACTTGGCGAATTTGGTCCCTTAATTTAATATTTTTTTGGAATATCGTCCCACCGTAATTATAAGACGGAAATTGCACATTTGCCGATGAATTTATCACATTGCTGCTTAAGTATCATGACATGGTAAATTTTAACATGAATAATTATATAATATTGCAAAGTTCGTCCCAAGCTAATTAAAAGATTGAACCGTCATTTCCATTAAATTAGAAATTTAAAGTGGGACTAAATTCATACAAAATGGTAAATTATGGGACGAAATTTGGAGAGTTGATATAGTTTGGGACGAAAAATCAAAATTAGTAATTAGTTTGGGACGATTTCCCAAAAAATATTAAATTACGGGACGAAATTCGCCAAGTTAAATAGTTCGGGACGAAAATCCAAAATCACTAATTAGTTTGGGACGTTTTCTGCAATTTTACCGAGAAAATAATCCTATATTTCCTTTCCATTTTTTTAGAATTTATCATCCATTAATTATTTCCTTCTTCAAATTTATCTTTTGTGTTAATCTTATTTTCAATTTCAAGTGATCAATTTTGTGATTTTATATGAATTTTACGACATTTTTTAGGTTACATGAGTTTTATGACACACATGTTATATTTTTTCCACAATGCATTAATTTATTAATAAAAATATTGTGTAACCAAATGGAATATTTGTGTAATTGCATTACATCTTAAGGTGCGTGTAGGCAATTGTCTCTAGCAAATAGCTACAAGTTGGTCACTTTGCATTTGCACTATGTAATTATAGGATTTTGACAATTTGCATCATGACTTAAAAATGCATAATCTTTGATCCCATATTATCCGCACCTCCCCGATTTGGAAAATAGCATTTTATCCGTCTTGTGAAATTTTAAATGAGCAGTTTGCCTCCTTCCAATGGAAAGTATAACGCATTCCAAAATTGAGAGTATGCATGAAAATTGTATAGTGCCACATTTATCAGGAAAATGAGTACCTACACCGGTGGATTTAATCTACCGGGGTGTTGGATGAATGCCACATGAGCATGTAAGGATAATTTTTTGTCCTTTCATGCCCATGTTGTTGGGATTCGGTAAGATAAACAGCTCTAGGCATAGCGGAATATTAAAATTTTAGGACCTCTTACGGAATCTTGCCAGGATATTCTCTAGTTGTATATATATGAATATATAAATAAAACGATAGTATAAGTTTTCTCGTTTATACCTATCTCCTTGCAAATCCTTTAGCTAGTAGTCGAACTCTGATTTCTCCCACAGAAAAGTCGATCCAAGCCTCTTGAGTAGCGCCCCACGTGTTGCGCCTCTACGAGTTGATACACCACAATATCACGAAAATTAATATATCCTAATCGACTAGAACATAGGGTATATTAATATCTAGGATTTTAGAACGACTTTGGAACAATAATCGAAGACGAAAAATTCTTCCTTTTGTTGGAAGGGTTCGGCCGATCACTAGGAGAGGGAGGGAGAATTTTTGCTTTTCTTATTTTGCTAGTAGAGTTGTGTTTGAGATATGAGACCTAGTCTCTTATTTATAGATATCTCCCATATCCTAATCCTTCTAGGATTAGGATACTAATTCTCCTACATGGGTCATGGCCCTCTTTAATTAGAAGACTAAGTCTTCTAATTAATTCATGGCCCATATTAATTAATCTTTCAGGGCTTTATTTAATTTCCCAATTAAATAGTCCAATTAATTAAATCATCTCCCAATTAATTAAATTAAACTCCAAGTCTAATTAATTAATTATTCCATCAATTAATTAAATCCCAATTAATTAATTTACTCATAAATTAAATTCCAATTTAATTTACAATCTTGATCCAATTCCAATTGGATCCATTTTTGTTCCACATGGGTCGACCCAGTCGACCCACCCATTTAATCGACCCAGTCGATTTTGACTCAGTCAACCCAGTCGACTCGTTCGTTCTTATTTCCTCGCTTTCATTTTATGTGTATTGTGTATGCCCCCGTAGGTTCACATCATAATTGGCCGTGTGTTATAATTAAATATTATTTAATTACTCGAGCAATTAATACTCTAAATTAATCGAACACTCTGTCGATCAATCATTCCAAAATTAGCACCCCTGCTAATTTGAGAATTCTCCCACACTCCATGGTCGATGTCCAGCCACAAGCCCATGGAGCCCAATCACTGGTGAATTAATTAAGTGAACCTTTTATCATTTACAATTTCCATATACGACATAATCTCTCCATTTATCAATATCCCAGTCGAGACTTAAGGGTATGGTCTTTCATCGGTTTCCCTTTTATTTCGTCTCGACTTTATGCATTCTGATCTCGAAATAAATTCTCTTTGACTTATTCTTTATGAGCTACTTACATAAAGTCGTCAGTTACCTTGGCCAATGATTTCATCAGAATTAATTTCTCACAGAAATCCATAGGAGAATTTCTCGACCTATAAAGTCGAGTCAATGGATCCTTTGTTGATGATATGAATCTGCACACGAGTTCCTCTATACCCAATATGAATCCTCGGAGACTTTCTGGCTATCCCCAGTCAGTCGGAACTCATATCAAAGTATAGACGTTCTCGTACCAGATAAACCCTATCACCTCAAGTAGTTAGGGATCGTTCCTCGTATACTATTGTAAATTGGAATAACTTCAACCCCGATACGCGACTACCGCTTCCATGGTGAGTTATTTCCTAATTGGGGTATTCAGTGCACTTGCCATCCCAACAAGCCACCCACTTATGTGTGTCGACTATCCCAGTCACGCTTGTGGACCCCAGCGTCCTCCAGTTCATCGGAGTACACACAACAGTGAGAGTCTAACCGAATCCAACGATGTCCTATCTCGATTGGATTCTACGACTCTTGAATGTGTTTTAGATCACGGCCTTGGAGATCAGTCCACGGGTTGTCCCATAGCCCTGTGATCTAAGGACTTCTATCCTTATGCGTAGATAATTATTACATAAGATAAAGTTGACCATTTAAATAAAGTGCATTTATTAATCTAAATTGAATAGTTCCTCATTAATTACAATTAATGCTAGCCATAGAGCTGGCTTGCAGAACACTATTTCTATCAATCTCCCACTTGTCCTAAAGCCAGTCTTTTATGTTCTTGAGTCCCATCTTCAGCAGATGTTTCTCAAATGCCTTTTGAGGCAGAGGCTTCGTTAGTGGGTCCGCAGTATTATCTTCTGAGTCGACACGTTCCATCTTAATGTCTCCTCTACCAATGATATCTCTTATCACGTGGTATCGTCTTTGTACGTGCTTGGATTTCTGATGAGATCTCGGCTCCTTTGCTTGCGCTATTGCCCCATTATTATCGCAGAAGATAGTAATGGGCTCAGCGATGCTAGGTATCACATCCAATTCCTGGATGATGTTCCTCATCCAAACACCTTCCTTTGCTGCGTCACTCGCGGCAATGTATTCTGCTTCGGTGGTTGAATCCGCGGTTGTTTCCTGCTTGGAGCTTTTCCAGCTAACCGCACCACCATTGAGGCAGAACACGTATCCTGATGTCGACTTGAAATCGTCTACATCGCATTGGAAGCTCGAGTCTGTATAGCCTTCCAATTTCAATTCTCCTCCACCGTATACCAAGAACAATTCCTTAGTCCTTCTCAGGTACTTCAGAATTGCCTTTACGGCTATCCAGTGCTGCTCACCTGGATCAGACTGGTAGCGACTTGTAACGCTTAAAGCGTACGCTACGTCTGGTCTAGTACATAACATACCATACATTATGCTTCCTATCGCGGATGCATATGGTACTCGAGACATTTTGCTTCTCTCTTCAGGCGTCTTTGGGGCCATAGACTTAGAGAGTGCAATCCCATGTCTCATTGGAAGCAATCCTCTCTTGGATTCTTCCATACTAAATCTTTTCAAGATTTTATCTATGTACTGGGATTGGGAGAGGCCCAGCAGTCCTTTTGATCTATCTCGGTAGATCCTTATACCTAGTACAAATGATGCTTCTCCCATATCCTTCATTGGGAATTGTGTAGACAACCATGCTTTAGTTTTAGACAATGCTTTTACATTGTTTCCAATGAGAAGAATGTCGTCAACGTAAAGCACCAAAAATTCAACTGAACTCCCACTGATCTTCTTGTACATGCAAGGTTCGAACACGTTCTTGATGAATCCAAAAGTTTGGAATGTCTCATCAAAACAAATGTTCCAACTTCGGGAAGCTTGCTTCAGTCCATAAATGGACCTCTGGAGTTTGCACACCTTGTGTTCATCTCCTTTGGATGTATATCCTTTTGGTTGCTCCATGTAGATCTCCTTGTCAATGTCTCCATTGAGGAAGGCAGTCTTTACATCCATTTGCCATATCTCGTAGTTATACCACGCAGCTATGGCCAGCAAGATTCGAATGGATTTAGGCATTGCGACGGGCGAGAAGGTCTCCTCAAAGTCAATTCCAGGTCTTTGAGTATATCCTTTTGCCACTAGTCGCGCCTTGTAGGTAATCACCTCTCCATTCACTCCAAGCTTTCGCTTATAGATCCACTTGCAACCCACGGGAGTCACTCCCACTGGTGGATCTACCAAGGCCCAGACCTTGTTTGAGTGCATGGAGTCCAATTCGGATTCCATGGCTTCGCGCCACTTTCCCGAGTCTATGTCCAACATAGCTTCTTCGTAAGTCCTTGGGTCGGTTAGAGACTGTCCAGTCTCATGCAGCAGACCGTAGTACCTCTCGGGTTCTCTATGTTGTCTTTCTGACCTACGAAGTAATGGTGTACTCTCTGGTGCACTTTCATGCTCATGTTCTCCCACTGCCTGTGGCGGTGGGTCAGCTTGATCGACCTCTTCGGCCTTTTCAGCTTCAGTGACCTCATCCAGTTCTACGTTGTTTTCTTTCTTGTCGACCAAGAAATCCTTCTCTAAGAAGTGTGCGTTCCTTGAGACAAACGTAGTTTGTCTTGTAGGATCGTAGAACTCGTATCCTATTGAGTTTTTCGGATACCCCACAAATTTGCACAAAGTGGATTTAGTTTCCAGTTTATCTCCCATTAGCTTTTTAACGTAAGCGGGAGATCCCCATATGCGCATGAATGCGTATGAGGGTGCCTTGCCAAACCATAATTCGTATGGTGTCTTTTCTACGGTTTTAGAAGGTACTATATTTAGTATCTTCGTTGCCGTGAGGAGGGCATGTCCCCAAAAAGAAAGAGGAAGATCAGTGGCACTCATCATGGATCGAACCATGTCCATCAAGGTTCGATTCCTTCTCTCTGCTACTCCATTTAATTTGGGTGTTGCAGGAGGAGTCCACTGCGATAGTATTCCATGCTCTACAAGATAATTCAGAAATTCGTTACTAAGAAATTCTCCACCTCGGTCAGAACGAAGAGCCTTTATCGTATGACCAAGTTGATTATCTACTTTCATCTTGAATTCTTTGAATCGCTCAAAGGCTTCAGACTTGTGTTTCAACAAGAACACATATCCATAACGACTATAGTCGTCAGTGAAAGTGATGAAGTAATCATAGCCACCTCGGACGCTTTTTCTTAGTGGTCCACATACGTCAGTATGTATCAAGTCCAATGTTTGCTTGGCTCGCTCAGGGTTTCCCTTAAATGGCAACTTAGCCATTTTACCCTTTAAACATGGTTCACATGTTGGCATTTCATCAATGCGATTGATTTCAATCGCGCCAGAAGATGCTAACTTTTGAATCCTTGACTTAGATATATGTCCAAGTCGAGCGTGCCATAATTGGTCAGAGATTTCATTATCTTGTTTCCTTTTGTTTTGTTGTATGTGCATAACTAACTTAGGTGGTTCAATCGTATATAGTCCATCTTTTAATGTACCAGTGAAAAACAAATTATCATTCATGAATAACGAAAAGGAACCTTTATTAATAGTAAAATTAAAACCTTCATTATCCAAAACAGGAATAGAAATAATGTTTTTCACCAAACCAGGTACATAAAGAACGTTCCTAAGGACTAATTTATTACCACCTAAATCTAACTCCACTTCGCCTATGGCCTCGGCAGCAGCTCTAGCTCCATTGCCAAATCTTAGGATCCAATCCCCTGGCTTAAGTGGCCTTGTTGCTCCCATCACCTGTAAATCATTACAAAGATGAGAACCACAAGCAGTGTCTAGCACCCATGTTGCATAGTTAATTGATAAATTAACTTCAACAAGGAATATACCTTTCGAGCTCTCCAAGAACTCTTTGCAGTTCCTCTTCCAGTGTCCAGGTTTCTTGTAGTAGAAATATTTTTGTTCACCAGACGAAGCTTTACGCTTCTTTCCCTTCCCTATGGGCCCAGATGGTCCTTTGCCTTTGCTTGAAGAAGCATTTCCCTTCCTCTTCCCTTTCTTCGTCCTTTTGAACTTGGATTGGGTCGAGGTAGCAACCATCACTGGCTTCTCTCTTATCATGGAAGCCTCGGCAGTGGCGAGCATATTAGCCAACTCGTGAAGTTCAACATCCATCTTGTGCATGTTGTAGTTCACCACGAATTGCTCGAATGATCTCGGCAACGACTGGAGGATTATATCCTGGCAGTAGGTCTTGTCCATCTTTACGTCAAGGTGACCAAGCTTTCCAATAAGCCCAATCATCTTGATGCAGTGAGATCGAACATCAGCACCTTCAGCCATCCTCGTTTGTTGCAGAGTCTTAGCAGTTTCATACCGCTCATATCTACTTTGCACCCCAAATAGACCATTCAGGTGCGTGTAGATTTCAAAAGAAGACTTCATATGCTCGTGCTGCTTTTGAAGCTCATTCGACATGGATGCCAACATAAGACAACGTGACTGCAAGTCATCGTCAAGCCATAAATCAACGGCTTCTTTCTCAGTATCGTCGGCATCCTTAGCAAGTTCGGGAGGGGGCCCATCAAGGATAAAACCTCGCTTTTCAGAAGCGAGAATGATCTTAATGTTCCTGACCCAGTCATGGAAGTTTGGTCCAGTCAATTTGTTTTGTTCAAGTATGATGAAAATTGGATTCTTAGACATTATATCTACAAAACGACGATAGAAGAAATAAATATGCGAAAGATTAACTTAAAATGCACAATTCACAAACATGGATTTTATTTGCAAATTACTCCCACTATTTTAATCAAAATCTTATGCCCCCACATAAGTTTCGGGAATATAAAATATCCTAGCGGGCTTAAGGCCCAAATGCAATCTCCTAGTACCCACGACTCGTTGGCCATACTATTTGATTCACTTGGTGGTCGACTACGTCAACGGTTAACTATCGCAGCTAACCCTTAAGTTCATTTAGCCTCATTTTTCGATATGGACCCACGACTCGTGAGACATCCATATTTACTAGCGTTAAATCATGTCCAATACTCGTGGAGAGAAATAGTTCAATCCTAGACGCCCCACGACTCGTGAGACAGCGCCTAAAACCTTGCTATCCCCTCCCTTGGCACTAATCTCGTGCATCGAGGCAATAAACATATCATCTTCCTATAGCTCGACCCACGACTCGTGAGACATCGAGATATATTCGTATAATATGCCTAAGACCTAGTAATTGGATAGGCTCGGACCATAGACTCCATTCATATGCGCTCGTTACTCGATTTAATATTATAATTGAATTTTAAGTTCAATTGGAGGTTTTTAAGTTTTCTTGTGCGAGGTCTCATCAGATTATGCTTCTCTTGTTTACGTGATATATTCTAAGCATGCAAGACATACATCAAAGAATATAAGTAAACATACATCACCTAGCAAGATATGATTGATCGATTGCCCATCCTATGCGATCTATCACGAGCCATGTGATAGATCAATTGGTCAGTCTAGGGTGAAAATTAAATGTCCTAACTATTACAATTTTCAAACACATACATCATGGGCCTTCTTGTAATGTCCAGCTTGATTGGGCCTCCATGTAATGAATTTGGGCCTCCATGTCCTCCAAGGTAATGGGCCTCCATGTGGATCTCCAAGTCTCCATGAGGTCTTCTTGGCTCCAAGCCTATTCTAAGCCTAACTTATAAAAATAAATAAATGGCCCTATTCTATTACATTCGTTTGAGCAAGCAAGGGCACCAATCAGGCCCATTTAATTACAACCCAAAAATTAAATAAACCAAAAACAACACAGGGCTTAAGGGCAAAATCGATCAATCCACATATTCACTCAAGAACATGCATAAATTCACATAAGGGCAAAAATGTAAATTTACTGGCTCCTTTTAATTTTAATTCATAAAATTTATCCAAGTTAATTAATTTTGAATTAACAATTAACCTCTAAGATTAATTAGCTCTTACTTGAGCTCTAAGTAATATACAAATCCTATCTTGATTAAGATTGGTTAATTAAGGTAATCTAAATCTCTAAGATTCTTACCTTATCCAAAACTCTAAGTTTCCGAATATTCCCAAATCTCTAAGATTCTCAAGATAATCCTATTTTGTTTAGATTAGTTTAATTAAGGTAGTGTCCAAATCTAACAAGGTAACTACCTTATCCTAAAACTCCAAGTTTCTAATCTTCCCAAAATTCTAAATTTCCAGAATTTTCAAAATAGGCAGAATTAGAGTCCAACCAAAAATTGATCAGTCGAAACCAATCAGGAGCTGCCACGTGGACAACCCACGCGCGACCCCGCAGGGGCGCGTGAGCTGCCACGGGCAGCAGCCGCGGCGCGTGACCGCGCGCGGCAGCCTGCTGCCGCGCACAACAGCGCGCGGAAAACGTGCTGTCCGCACGCTGCCGCGTGCCGCGGCTTGCGGTGGCCGCCCAGCCGCGGTGCGCTGCCGCGCACCGCCGCGTGCCACAGCAGGGTTGGGTCCAAATATTTTTTTTTTTATTACTTTTACGATTTAATTAAAAACAGTCCCTATTAAATCACAATCCAAAATTAATATAACATGATAAAAAAATACGAATCTAAAATTACCCATTAACTCTAAGTTAACAATAAAGTCCTAAAACATTCAAAGTTAAAGAACTAGCCACATAAATCAAACATATGATTTAATAAACACAGAATTCGCAAATTCATATATATACAAAGCCTAGAGTTGGCTCTGATACAACTGTTGGGATTCGGTAAGATAAACAGCCCTAGGCACAGCGGAATATTAAAATTTTAGGACCTCTTACGGAATCTTGCAAGGATATTCTCTAGTTGTATATATATGAATATATAAATAAAACGATAGTATAAGTTTTCTCGTTTATACCTATCTCCTTGCAAATCCTTTAGCTAGTAGTCGAACTCTGATTTCTCCCACAGAAAAGTCGATCCAAGCCTCTTGAGTAGCGCCCCACGTGTTGCGCCTCTACGAGTTGATACACCACAATATCACGAAAATTAATATATCCTAATCGACTAGAACATAGGGTATATTAATATCTAGGATTTTAGAACGACTTTGGAACAATAATCGAAGACGAAAAATTCTTCCTTTTGTTGGAAGGGTTCGGCCGATCACTAGGAGAGGGAGGGAGAATTTTTGCTTTTCTTATTTTGCTAGTAGAGTTGTGTTTGATATATAAGACCTAGTCTATTATTTATAGATATCTCCCATATCCTAATCCTTCTAGGATTAGGATACTAATTCTCCTACATGGGCCATGGCCCTCTTTAATTAGAAGACTAAGTCTTCTAATTAATTCATGGCCCATATTAATTAATCTTTCAGGGTTTTATTTAATTTCCCAATTAAATAGCCCAATTAATTAAATCATCTCCCAATTAATTAAATTAAACTCCAAGTTTAATTAATTAATTATTCCATCAATTAATTAAATTCCAATTTAATTTACAATCTTGATCCAATTCCAATTGGATCCATTTTTGTTCCACATGGGTCGACCCAGTCGACCCACCCATTTAATCGACCCAGTCGATTTTGACTCAGTCAACCCAGTCGACTCGTTCGTTCTTATTTCCTCGCTTTCATTTTATGTGTATTGTGTATGCCCCCGTAGGTTCACATCATAATTGGCCGTGGGTTATAATTAAATATTATTTAATTACTCGAGCAATTAATACTCTAAATTAATCGAACACTCTGTCGATCAATCATTCCAAAATTAGCACCCCTGCTAATTTGAGAATTCTCCCACACTCCATGGTCGATGTCCAGCCACAAGCCCATGGAGCCCAATCACTGGTGAATTAATTAAGTGAACCTTTTATCATTTACAATTTCCATATACGACATAATCTCTCCATTTATCAATATCCCAGTCGAGACTTAAGGGTATGGTCTTTCATCGGTTTCCCTTTTATTTCGTCTCGACTTTATGCATTCTGATCTCGAAATAAATTCTCTTTGACTTATTCTTTATGAGCTACTACCTTGGCCAATGATTTCATCAGAATTAATTTCTCACAGAAATCCATAGGAGAATTTCTCGACCTATAAAGTCGAGTCAATGGATCCTTTGTTGATGATATGAATCTGCACACGAGTTCCTCTATACCCAATATGAATCCTCAGAGACTTTTTGGTTATCCCCAGTTAGTCGGAACTCATATCAAAGTATAGACGTTCTCGTACCAGATAAACCCTATCACCTCAAGTAGTTAGGGATCGTTCCTCGTATACAATTGTAAATTGGAATAACTTCAACCCCGATATGCGACTACCGCTTCCATGGTGAGTTATTTCGTATTTGGGGTATTCAGTGCACTTGCCATCCCAGCAAGCCACCCACTTATGTGTGTCGACTATCCCAGTCACGCTCGTAGACCCCAGCGTTCTCCAGTTCATCGGAGTACACACAACAGTGAGAGTCTAACCGAATCCAACGATGTCCTATCTCGATTGGAATCTACGACTCTTGAATGTGTTCTAGATCACGGCCTTGGAGATCAGTCCACGGATTGTCCCATAGCCCTGTGATCTAAGGACTTCTATCCTTATGCGTAGATAATTATTACATAAGATAAAGTTGACCATTTAAAAAAAAGTGCATTTATTAATCTAAATTGAATAGTTCCTCATTAATTACAATTAATGCTAGCCATACAGCTGGCTTGCAGGACACTATTTTTATCACATGTGGCATTCATCCAACCCCAATGGATTAAATCCACTAGTGTAGGATCTAAGTAACCCATTTATCATAGCATATGAGGTAAAATACTACATTTATCTAAATAGGGGGTTAAAAGTGGAATATTGTAAGTTGATTGGGTCAAACTATAGTATATAAGAGGGGAATCACTTTCAATTTATAATTTTTTAGTTTAAAAATGTCAGAAAAATGATGTAAAACTTTTATATGGAGATAAATAGTCAGTAACTCTTTTTTTGCTTATACTAAAGATCCAAGTTAAGGTGCGTCATATCAATAATCTCACCAAAAATGATATTATATAAAATATAATTTTATATTATGTTGTGCATAGCACGAGAATATGCTAGTATATATATATAGGAGAATGGTCTTTTGACCAAAATCTTTCAATTTGGACTCAATACTAATTTCTGGTGATTTTGATTTATTTTATTTTCTTAAAAAGTTTTGATTGGTCAACATAAATTAATTATTTTCAGTTTTAAAAAATTCTTACTAATTGTCATTATAGAACAAAGGAAGTTTCCTTACATTTCAAAAAATCATTTAATTACAATTTAAGTCTATATTTTGAATTTTAGTCAAATGTTACCATTAATTGTAATAAATCCATAAAAGAATATGGTAATTTTACTCAAAAATCCGAAAATTCTTCATACAAATATCTTAATTCGTGCTAAAATTTTAGCAGTGGTTAAGAATAATCAATGAATTTTTCCTAGCTCTAGAAAATTCTTAAGATATATATATATATATAGAAATTGCTCTGGCATAGTAACATTGCCCATTGCCTTTCTCAAGTCGTGGTGTCTTTTTTTCTACTGATTCAACACTTTTTTTTATACATTTGGTCATTTTAGTCTTAAACTATTATTAATTTAATCATTTGAATTTCTTTGTTATGATTTGATTGATTTTAACTTTTTCGTAATAGGAATTCTACCCGAGAATCATGTGGGGCTTCCTTTGATGCAAGACAATAATAGGTTTGTGATTCATTTTTGTTAAATTTAACGGTATTTTTCTTCTTATGTTTTTCTTCCTAATTTAATTTATAGGTTTAAGGACCTTGATGATTTTGCTAAAGAACATCTTGAAGCAAATTGACGTTTGTAATCTCAGAAGGATTATATTGCTAACAAGTAATTTTCTTATAATTTATATTTATAAAATTCTATTAATGTTTTGTTTGTGTTCAACATTTTAGGGTGGGAGGACGAACATTTGGAAGTTTTCATCCTAGAAATAGAATTAGTGATGAAATTTTCGAGTGCAGAGTAGTTAACTTAATAGATGGAATTTCAATTGTCATGGAAGATATTGGAACTTCCGGTGGTGAAACAGCAAAATGAAAAGGAATTATAGAAATATAGGACTGGAAGTGATTTATCTCATTCTTTTTTAATTATTTTTTTTTGTATAACTTTAGCCCCCTGACCAAAATTCCTGGATCCGCCCCTGTCATCGGCCATTTACTAAAGCTCCATTGAATTAGATTTTTCTGGTTGAGTGTTATATGCAAATCATACTCCATTTTAATTAAGATTTACATATACACCCTTGTAATATTTTTTTTAGCCTATTTTTGTGTTTTTATATAACTGTAACAATACGCACTCAAAGTCGATCAGTTGATAAATTCCAAACGATATTTCGTTAAAGTGCTTACTTGTTTGGATTTTGGACACTGTATTTTTTCTGTTTTTCAAAGATCTAGAAAAAAAAAAGGTAGCCTACGTACATGAGAATATGATGGAGGTGACCACACCAGATAAAGGCCCCCGTATCTTGGGCACCAAGTTCAAACCGCATGCCTTCAATGCGTCCTATATAGCAGAAAAGCAAAAATCAAGCACCCAATTGAAGAATTACCGATACAATGAAAGCATTAGAGAAAATTTCTGAAATGAGTGACAAAAACACTTTCAATCGTCTTCCCCAAGATATTATCATCTACATTTTCGATAAAATTTCAGACGCTAAATCCTTATGCATTTGTACTCTAGTCTCCAGAAAATTTTCCACCCTTGTTCATCAAATTCAAACCAAAACAATTTCTGTTGATATCCCATTTTGGATGCTTGTTTGTAAATGCCACCAGAATCCCACCCCGCCTCCGCCCCTGCTCGTAAAACTCCTCGTCTATCCTGTCATACTTGTTGTCTATCTATGGTTGGTGCTCAGAAAATATATCCACCTTTCCAAGAAACCAAATAAATCATCAAATTTTAAGTCCATTATAAAATCTCTCAAGATATTTTCTTCGATAGATTCTCTCACATTTCACCTGGGCTTCTACAATAACCCCTCGGGTAGCTTTGAGCCTTTGGTCAGGTGGAAATTTGAAAAATCCGAGTTCATTTTCTTATCAGCTAAAAGTGTTTGTGTTTATTCCTCTGAGGAGACTTTTGAGAATGCCGACGATGATGTTTTGGTTGAGCCATTTACCCACTTGAAGAATTTGATATGTTATCACTTGTTGGATGCCATTTCGAGGTATGAGAAGATTTTGAAGCCGATTCTTTGCGATTTTCCCAATCTGAAAAATATTTCGGTGATTGATTCTTTGAATCAAGGGCAGATTGTTCTTGATGAAGATTTCATAAGTAGCTTGAGGAATGAGGACGAGCCAATATTAATGGAAAATGATGATGGTGTTAATTTTAGCCTTAAACTGTGGCATGAGAATGGGGTTCATTTGCCGATATCTGGTCGTGTGATGAAAGATGTCGGAGTTGTTATGTGCAAGAAAATTGGTACTGATGATTGTTTGATGAAATCTGGAAATGGATTTGAAGGAGAAGAGTTTCTTGAACTTGCTACAACTATGGTTAAGAAGGCACCAAGTTTTGAATGTGTTGTTCCACTTACACGATTAATTAGCTTATCTAGAGTTAATCTGGAGTAGTAAGTAAATTCAGATAGGATGTGAAGAAATGGCAAAGGGTATTTTGGGAAATTAATTCAGAATGTTATAGTTTTGTCATTGTATTTCATGTTTAATTTGGTCTAACTCTATGTGCTTGTAAATTCAAGAAGCTCTTTAATTTTTAAAATCTATGTATGTAAACTGTTTTTAATTCAAATTTGATCTAACTGCATGACAAAACAATATATTTTTGCAAGCTCATCTCTCGTGTGACCTGGTCAAAAAATTTCATCTGTCAAATTTGCAAGCTTTGGAACTCCGGAGGGTGTTTGTGGCAACTTCTATCAAGGAAGTTGTCATGCGTTTCACTCTTATGATATTTTTGAGAAGGTATATATATATATTTGGACTATATTAAAATTATATATATAGTTCCCATTTCTTGCATTTATGAAGTTTCTTGTGTCTGATTTGTTCTTTGTTTTGCAGTACTGCGTTGGGAAAGAATCTTGCACGTACGGTACCAGTGTCGCCTGAAACATTTGGAGGAGATCCATGCCCGGATGTTATGAAGAAACTCTCAGTCGAGGTTGTGTGCAGTTAAATGATATTCTCTTTGTGTCTAGTTTGTTCTCTTTGTGTTTCACATACTTAGGTATTTTTGGAGTATGGATTGTGGAGTACGTAGTTTTAGTGGTGTAGTTATTGATTGAGAATTATTTGGTCGTGTATTTTTGGATTATGAATTATGTTTATGAATTGGATTGTGGATTGTGTTTGTGAAAATTGAAATGTGTTTATGAATTTTGGATTATGTTTATGAAAATTGAAATGTATTTATTGATTTTAGATTGTGTTTATAAATTGCAAAAATGAAAATAAAAAAAAAGGGAGAAATTCCAATCAATTTTGAGTGGTTGGATCTTCTATTAGAAATTTTGCAACTGAATTTACAACCGCCAAAGTCAGTCCAACCAAAAATAATCGGTTGGGAAAATATTCGGTTGCAAACTCAATTTCAACGGAGGTTTTTCCAACCGATATCTTTGGTTGCAAAATCGGTTGGAAATTCAATTTTTCAACCAATTTTTACCCATTTTTGGTTGCAATTTTTGTTTTACTAGTAGTGTATAGGGTCAAGTGATAGTAATTGAATTGCAGATGAAACTTCATAGTTAGTGGCAAAGTAGAGGTATCTTAAAAGACAATAATGGTCTTAAGTTCATTAGAACAATAATGGTTAAGCAAAATTGTTGTCGTTGCGAAATATAACGACGTGCTGGTAGCTGCTACTAAGATCAAGCGCTTGCTGTGAAGAAGAGCCAATAATGTATTGACATATTTGATCTTTTTCACACAGATTAATAGATTCAATAATTAATCAATTTTCTAAGGTAAAATGTCAAAAATATCCTTTTAATGATTGTTTTAATTAATGTCATTGATATTTGTAAACTTTACTTTATTGTGTAGCCTAGAAATACGAAAGGATAAAATTGGAAAAAGATGCATTAAAAATCAAATGTATCAATTAATTTGAAACAGGATAAACATCACTAATTGTCCTCCTTATCATTAACTTTTTATAGTGGTGCCTCTTGTATTTTCTTTTTCTCCATTATTGTTATAAAACTAAGCAATTAGTAGAATGTAAAAAACGATGTAGAATGGAGGGAGATCATATATTATATTATTCATTCTTCTTCACATCAAATACATAACAATAACCTCTATTTATAGGACTACATGACCAATACAAAACCAAGAATTAATAGACATGAGAGTTACAAATTGTCTTCAATGGTGGGAGTTACAATTGTAGGAGTTACAAGTCTCATGGGAGTTACAAAACTCCCTCATGAACATCCATCAAAATATGAATATTTTCATAACACTCCCCCTTGGATGTTCATAATTTTACGGAATATGCCTCGTTAAAAACCTTGTCAGAAAAACCCAATGGGAAAAACCTGAACAAGGAAAAAAGAGTACACATCCATATGGGGTCAATAAGCATGTAATGCTGTCTCATTAAAACCTTGCCAAGAAAACCCATTGGGACAAAACTTGGGCGAAGGAAAAAGAGTACAGTGCGTACATTATTATTGATGACACGCTCCCCCTGATGTTGGCACAAGGTCCACAAGTTGACGCATACAATGAGGTGGACCATTTATCTGAATGATGTAGTCGACAATGCTTTGACTTAATTTGACGAATGTCAATATCACCATTAATCCGAAGCTCGTGGGTGAAGAATACTTAGGTGATATGTGTTTATATCATCTCCGATATAGTCAATATTATTTTCAAATAATAATTAATGTATTCCTTGTGGAAGGAAAGCAACTCACATCATTCTAAAATATATTAAATCATAGATCTCAACCATAAACATTCACGACATGATTCGTGCAATGCTAAAATTTCATAGTGGTAGGAATAAGTGGATGCTAAAATTAGTTACATATATCGTCATGATATCGTAGCACCACCCCAAGTAAATACATACATACTTTGAGATCTACTTTTATTCGGATCAGAAAGATAAACAACGTATGTATTAACCACCACTTGTGGATTGGAACCTTGCAAGAAAATTAACTGAGAATGCTATATCATGCCTTGTACATTTACAAGATATATTAAGGCTCCAATTGCACTTAAATACGGTACTTCAGGACCAGTTAGTTCTTTAAATGACGAAAATAAGTTATCTTTATATCTAAAGATCGAACAATCATGGGACTGCTCAATTGATTATATTTATCAATATAAAATTTCAATTGATGGACAAAGATTCTATCTGATAAATGCTCGATCTGCAGGCCGAGAAAATATGTTATTTTTTCAAGATTTTCCATCTCAAACTCTTTCATCAAATGATTTGCGGTTATTGTGAGTCTTTCATGAGTTCCCATGAGATTTAACTCGTCCACGTGTACCGTAATGAGAGAAAATATATTTTCAAATCGTTTGATAAAAATACATGGAAAACTTGGATTATCCATGAGTCATTTATTTAAAAGGTAATCATTGAGCCGATTATATCACATCCCTTCAGACTGTTTTAATCCGTACAAGGAACATTGCAGTTTTAATAAAATATAATCCATGAGACATTTGCTTTTGTGCTATAGTAATCTTAAATCCCTCATGAATTTTCATGTAAACGTCACTATCAAGTGATCCATACAAATATGCGGTAACTACATCCATTAGACGCATGTCTAGTCTTTTAGAGACTACAAAGCTAATTAAATACCGCAACGTGATTACGTCGATCACGGGGGAATATGTCTTAACATAATAATTACAAGTCTTTGTGAGAAATCTTATGCAACAAGTCGTACCTTGTCTCCCACATTTTTGTTTTCCTCATTTTGTTTTCATACAAGTACTCATTGTACTCAATCGATTTTCACGACTTCAGACGTGTGGACTACTAGTCCAAATACTATACGCTTTCAAAATGATCGATTTTCACGACTTCAGGCGTGCGGACTTCTAGTCCATAGCGATATGGTATCGCATCTTTCTATATTGGCCAATATTTTATGTCGACATTCATTCAACCGATCGATCAAGGTTCAGGATCCTGATTTACAATTTTATTGCGACCTTATGAGCAAAAATATTTTCTATAAAAAAAATTTCTTCTTTCTATCCCAGTTTTCTAGAGTTTTCAAATAACTTAAAGAGATCTATTCATTTGTTATGTTTCATGTGCCTCTTAATGCATGGGCATCTCTTGAGTTGGACTGATCAGTCATATTTTATTTTATAGCGCTTTGTTTTGAAACAGTTTCCTCTTCCGGAGGAATATGTACTTTAAGTACCATTTTCTCTTATCTTTTGCACCATCGTAAATCTTCTCTTTAAATGCGGTTATAATGTGCTATCATATTATCCTTTAAGGACTTCAATCCATGTTGGTGCAATTTTCAAATCTTGCTCATATTATTATTTGTGCGTGGGTCCAGATGAGATAAATATTGTACATTCACGCCGTTCAATATGAACCGACATCAATTCTCCCCCTAACGGCGGGAAAACTGTCTCATCAAAAATGATTATCACCATATCTTGATTTAACCATATTGCCTCGTCAGGCGCTCAAGATATATGATTACAGTCGGGGAATAAAAATCAACCAACACATCTGTATGGACCCATATTTGTTCTAGTGGTGGAGAAACTAGAAAATAATTCGCACAATCATAAAATTCAGTTAAAAATATTAGGCTTTGAGCCTGACAAAATTTGCAACGTTGCTAACAATCTTATAATTTGAGCAAGAATTTCAGCTAAAGCCATACTAGTTGACAGTAAGCATATATTAGACCATAAGAAAATGCGTCTAACATGACCAAAATGGTCCATAAAAGTGGATATAAGTCAACATATATCCATTAAAACCATCGTAAATATGTTTGGAATTCATGACCAATCTTCACAGAAGATGATCTTACAAATTAATTTCTTTGTGAGCAATCAACACACATAATCATATATAAAGAATCATATGGTTCTTTAAAAGATGCCCGTAATTATTCGGCGCATTGTAATTATCTCTCGATAGTCAACTTCATCATGCCATTTTGATCAATGAACTGCTGGTTCAACACAAATTTTGATACTATATTGTTATGGTCGCATATTTTATTTTTATTTTATGAGAAAACTGGGATATATTCATCAATATTTGTCTGGCATGGAAGTACACGTATATTCATAGGATATATTCATCAATATTTGTCTGGCATGGAATGTTGGATGTAGTACACGTATATTCATATTCCCCTTATTTATAACTTTTATATTAAAACTCGACAATACATTCATCAAGACGTATGCCTTTGGAAATTCAACAAATTCATGTTGGATTGTAAAGTGTACAAAACCTCTTTCACATATAATATATTTGTTCATCCAGACAATATTATATTTGTCCACTCTTCTGGAGCTTTTATAGTATCTTGTGGTACTAATATTTGCTTTTGCTAATTTGAAGTTTAAGAATATTTTCTATCTCAAATAATCGTGTGTGTTGACCCACTGTCAACCAAATAAATATTTCCACCATTCTTCTACAGTGCTCACATTTTTCATGCATCTTCGGGATGCTCACAAAACTTTATCCATCTAAAATGATGCGTATATTATTGTGCATCTTCGTGATGCTCATATCAATATCATTATCCAATATATATAACCATGTGAATAAAGTTTAGAAAATAATAAGTTTTACCAAATTTTTATTTATTCAACTAAAATAAAACCTCCCGAGAGTTGAGAAAATGATACGTCAATAGATAACTAAAATATTTAGATATTCAAGTAAGTAAAAAATGTAGGAATCTTTTTAGGTTATTTGGCTGAATAGCCTTACTCCAAATATTTTTTTTTTTTTTTTTTGGCAATATTCCATTTAATTAAAACACTAATTAAATGGAAGGCTAGTTTTGCAAACTCAACATTCATAAAGCTATTTTTAAAAATTGAAAAAACCATAAGGCTATTTTTGCAAATGACTCAATTTTTTTTCTTTTCAATATTAGCTCCTCTTGTCTAAATAAAATAAATCACCCAAATGATATTAGTGATTTCAAGTGATTCAATTTTATCACCAAAAATATTATGTTTTTGACCTTGATAAATTAACATAATTTTCTTTACATAATAGATATTTAGAAAATATCCAGAAAGTGCATTTGCATTCGACATGTTCAAGTCCAATGTCATTTACTTCACATCTTCATAAGTGTTATCAATTTATGCACATTTATTTTTCTTTGCTTACCACATTAGCCGTTTCACTTCGAGTGGTAGTAATGCAATCATTCTATGAAATGCATAATATCAATTTTACTATGACTAAAACATGTCATATATATTGTTAATCACATTCTCTTCAGGGAAAGTAATATTTTCATTTACTTCTGGAAATGAATCATTTTCATTTGTTTTTTTTTTCTGAAAAGGAATAGTTTATATCAATATTCGCATTCACTTCAGGTAATGCTTATCAATTAGTGTGATGGGAGTTATGATTTTAAAATTTATTATTCAACAACAATATAGATCATTTGAGAAGTCAAGAGTTTTCTTGAAACCTCTCTTTCAGTATTGCTTCTTCAATAACATTTCATAACATAACATAAAATTATGATATTTTATATCCACATATCTCAATTGAGATCCAATTTCATAATCGTGGAATATAATCATATACCAATTTCAAATATTGTAAATTCGGGTGCTAATATTCATAGTGATCAATTGTAAATATCACCCAATTTTAGTGATTGTTTCAAAATTTAATAATATGATGCAGCTTCAAATGCCATCATTCAAATCTTATTGAGCATTTTGGATTAACCCACATTTTTGTAATTATATTGTTCCTCCAAAAGAATTAAGAACAATTGGTACTCCAACATATTAAGATTTCAATCCTTCAAATTGGAATTGGCTAATGAAAAATATTGCACTTACTTTATCTTTTGTTTATTGCCAATTTTTTTTCTTTAATGACAAAAATTTCGATGATCTTTTCATTCAGATGAAATTCATCGTCAACACTTCATATAATTTTGCGAATTCCAAGAGCAGGAAGCTCAAACTTGATAACATTTTTCATATTTAGAGCACTATAGAATGCTAAATTATATATTAATATATATACTCAAATCTTCAGGTTTGAGTTTATCATCTAGACTTTCTTTCAAGCCTAAAATAATCTTGCTAAAATATACTCAAATCTTCGGGTTTGAGTTTATCACATAGACCCTCTTTCATACCCAAAATAATATTTTCATTTTAAAATTTCAAGTTTGAGTTTATGAAATTAGTTCTAACAAAATATTTCGATTTTAGAACTCTCAATTCTTGATATGACAATATAAATTATTTAACATTGTTTAAAACATAACTATCATGAGAAATTATAAATTTCAAATAACCCTTAATTGTTACGATGTAAATAAGAAATGGTAACACATCGAACTACTTGATAAATATTTTAATAGAAAAATATATATCATTGCTAAAGGTAAACCGCTTTTTTCATTTGACAAAGTATATAAACATAGTATAACTCTCCGTTGTCATGTTTTAAAAATCGGGTAAATGTATAGTCTCGTTCTATCTTTCCACATATATATATTTAAAAAATATTTGCTTCCTTAAAATTGACAAAATCATTTTCCAGACACTTTTGGAAATTTGAGTTAGATTATCAATTAAATCACCTACAAAGACATGAATTAAAATAATAATATAGATACCTGTTGTGCCTCACGTATGCAGCCTTACCAAAGAATTGAATATGGGTTAACCATGTACAACCAAAACCTTTCTTCTTATCTCGATCATATTTCTTTTTTTTCTTTTTTTTTCTGTCGATCAATTAGCTAGTTATTATATTCAAAATATAGAGCAACTCGTGCTGATAACGTGTTATAAAACTAAGCAATTAGTAGAATGTAAAAAACGATGTAGAATGGAGGGAGATCATATATTATATTATTCATTCTTCTTCACATCAAATACATAACAATAACCTCTATTTATAGGACTACATGACCAATACAAAACCAAGAATTAATAGACATGAGAGTTACAAATTGTCTTCAATGGTGGGAGTTACAATTGTAGGAGTTACAAGTCTCATGGGAGTTACAAAACTCCCTCATGAACATCCATCAAAATATGAATATTTTCATAACAATTATGAATTATTTTTTTCACTTTGATCATTTATAAGTGGTCTTTTACTTATAGTGTTACAATTTAGTCCATCAATTTAATCCATTATAAAATTATTTCTTTATCAATTTAGTCCCTCATAAAATTATATCTTCATCAATTTAGTCCCTCCTAAAATTATTTTTGCACTTTAGTTCTCTTTGGACCACATGAAAATGACCAAAGTGAAACAAATAATTCATGGTGGAGACTAACGTGGAAAAATAAACACTGTTGGTGTCTAACAATCTGTGTGCTTAAATATTTTGATTTAACATAAAAAATAGTGAGAAATACTTAGTTGTATCGAGACCAAATATATATCACTTTAATCTTTACGTAAAAAATGAGGAAATTAGACTGAGGCTTGTCGAAACAAATTTCCTTAAGACAATATTTCCGGGGCTGCCACAGTGCATACAGTTTGATTCCCGGTAGTCTCCCAAGATACAAGAGTCTGTTGTTCATTATTTGCACAAATAATGAACCCACGGCGAACCGAAGCAAATAGAAAACTCGACATAAATTTAAAGTTGAGATGAGAGTAATTTTATTTTGATTATTGTCGGAAAAAGGATTCTTAATTGGCCAGATTAACTCTCCTATTTATAGACTCAAAAAATATATTTTCGCAAGAGACACAATGTTAGGATTGTACTGTTTCGATCCAAAGGGTACCTCTTCAGATCAAACAGACACGACCCCTTACTCTCAACTAATTTTATTCACATATAGAATATAAATTCCAACAATCCCCCACATGAATAAAATAGTTCTCCTCATGTCGAAATTTCTTTAGGAATAATACCGCATCGAGATAGGTGAAATATTTCATCTTGAACCTTTCCTAGTTAAAGCTTATCGGATTTTACTTAGCCAATCGGTGAAATATTTCATCTTGAACCGTCGGCTGTTGGTGTAAACCAAGACAATAAACTTAACAAAGCATTAAACCGATTTGCTTCAAGTTCTCGGTTGTGTTCGTTTTGGCCCTGAACATTCTTGGTTATGCGAGTGCTTTAGATAATTCCAACCTATAAAGAAATTCTCAACGAGCCGACCCAGCTCACACTAACATAGGTGACCGCATCTATCAAGAGTATCCTACCATACTCTACTTGTTCTTGACAAGGTATAGACGTCATTAAAAGCATTTGCTTAACCTTATAAACGCGGTAGGCTTGCACTTATTGTATCATAAGAATGGGATAGAGTTATACTCTTAAGTGCTTTCTTTTAAGTTAGCCAAGACTGGTTGTCCTATTGAACCTGGTCCGTGGGATCTCCAGTCGCCAGGTTAGGTTTCCGTACGAGGTAACTTAGTCTAATTTAGGCTTTAAGCCCATTCCCCTAGATGCACATACTACTACTCTCTAGATAAACCTTTAATCCGGAATTAGGATTATCTCTTGACTTTATAAAGTCCATTCTATTTGAAAGTAGATGTCTCTCGGTATTGTATCAACGACAACAATTTTGTCGTGAATTTACCATTATACATAGAGTTTGTTGAGCTCTGTGTATCACCGCTTGATTATCGCATTTTATGTATGACTAACACAAATTTCAGTCATATAAAAATATCTTCCATGAATTTTGTGAAGCCACTCAAATTCTTTACTAGCTTTATCCAATGCTATGCACTCTAATTTCATAGTGGATTGAGCTATACGCATTTGTTTGGAAGATTCTCAGGAAATAGCGGTGCCTCCGAAATTGAATACATATCCGCTTATAAACTTTGATTCATCTAAATAAGAAGTTTAATTTGCATTACTATATCCCTCCTGGATCGTTTGAAAATTTTCCAAATCTAATGCACATATGTATGTATTCTATCAAGATTCAAGCATTCTCATTAATGCATTCCAACGAATCTTGCTAAGATTGCTCATGTATCTCCTTAGTTTATTAACTAAAGAGACGATGTCTAACCTCTTGCATTTTACGATACATGCGTGACATCTAATTTTATGAGCATACTCAAATTGTGATACTATATCACATTTATTCTCGTATTGCACACAAGGTATGAATTAAATAGAATTATGAAATCCCTTTTCATAAGTATTAAATTATTTATAACTCATCTCACATAATGTGCTTGAGATAGTTTAATATCATCACATGACCTCTTAATCATGATTGATTAATCTGAAGTTTTTCATATCATAAGTTAATATTTTCTCAATGGATTTAATACTCACATTATTAGTCTCAAATATTAACATATCATTTGCATATAAACAAATTCTGATACTCAATTATCTAGTTAGTTTATACGGACACACTTGTCATATTTATTAATATGACAGTCAAAATTTGTTAGTGACACTTTCACATTTTTCGTGTCATTATTTAGGAGTTTGTTAAACGTCAACAAGAAAATACATAAGTTTTGCAAACTATGTTTTCTTTTTATTTAACAATGAAACTCTCTAGTTACTCCTTTTAAATTTTCTCATTTAATTCACCATTAATGATGATAATTTTAACATCCATTGTATATAGCTATTAGAGATATTAACATTCAAATGGATATTATCTTAATCGTTAGTGAATATGAGTCAAAGAAATAAAATTATTTCTTTTATAAGGCAACTTGGCTACTAGTCTAGCCTAGTTTTTATCGACTGACATATCAAAGTTTTTAAACTCTTTAATTTAAAAACCCATCTACATCTAATTGGTTCACTCCTCGAGGTCTACCAATTTTATGAATGTAACTTGTTGTCAATCGCCTCTTTCCATCCACGGTATTGGAACGTGGCATAATTTATTTATATGTTCGAGGTTAATTCTTTAATATATAAGTTAGAATATCTTGATCAAATAACTTCGAGCTTATAACTCATATGTCTCTTCAACTCATCAACAAACTCATGTTGAAGTTAGAGATTGACCTCTTTAGAGATCGATTCATATGTATATTCTCTCAGAATAAAGTAGTTTATAATTAAAAATAATTATAAGTTTCACAAGGTAAACCCTCTAGATCAAAATCAATTAAATATTTTTTGCAAAATATTTAATGACTTTTAAATAGATATTATAATCTAAAATGATTAGACCATACTTTTTATTCTCGCATAACAAATAATTTATAATTAACTCTAATTATAAATTGTAGAAATGTTTATGTAAGTAATAAATAATATTACTTTATCAGATTTTAATATCAGTAAACCACACAAACTGAAAATAAATCTGAACCAAAAGAAAGATCAATTTATAAGAAATGATTCTCAAATCCTTCTTATATTCTCAGTTATTGTTACATCACGTGACTCGGTTCACATGATTACAATTATGTCAGATTTAAATATCCAAAATATGAGATACTACTATTTATCGCATAAGCTAGTAGTAATTAATATTTTTAAGTTATTTTCTTTTTCGGTTGTGAAACCGAATCTGACCTAAATACCCCCCACATTTTAAGGTATTTGCCATACCTCATATGGAATGATAATTGACTTTCTTGTATGAAACTCGACTTAGTATGTGCGTAGACATCTAGCGAGCTTTCCCCCCACAAGTTGTCATGTAAACCCGAATTTAATTGAGTTGAGCTAGGTAAATTATTTGACGAATTATTCCTAATTTAACACACTCTTGTGTAAATGAATATATTCGTATTTACCCCCACATTTTGGATATAAGAGTTTTTTTTTTCCCTTATTCCATCAACCAAATTTGTATTTCACAAATGCATTTCTATGTATTTCATAAATACATTTATTGCCTCATATTTATTATTCAATAAATAATGCAATAAAATATATGTGATCAATTACATTTAAACTCCACGAGTTAGTAATGATTTAAAATCACATAACTGATTAGTTCAAAAATTTTGAACTTTTACATATTTGTTTCGCAAACAAATAAATTATAAGTATATACTTATTTCTCACAAATAAATCATAATTATATCACAAATATAAGTACAATCAATATTTTTTTTAATAAAATATTGATATATATTTCTCAAATAGTTCATAATTATTTCTCACAAATAAAATATTATCAATATTTGCTCAATAAAATATTGATATTTATTTCGCGAATAAATTATAAATATAATCAATATTTCCTCAATAAAATATTGAAATCATAGCAAATTATAATTATTCCACAAAAGAATTAGAATTACTTTTACATATAAATTTTCAGTCAAGTGGACTAAATTTGCGGGTATAGAAAAGTTATAGGACGTATCTTGCATGCTGGAAAATTTAGTGTCCTGATTTTGCCGACTTGTGAAAGTTAAGGGACGTAAAATGCTTGCTGAAAAATTAAGTGTCCTGATTTCGCGGACAAGTGAAACTTAAGGGACTAAAAATGCTTGCCGAATATTTAAATGTCCTACTTTTGCGGATATGTGAAACTTATGGGACTAAAAAATGCTTGCCAGAGATTTAAATGTCCTAATTTCGCAGACTTAAGAAACTTATGGGACTAAAAATGCTTGCCGGAGATTTAAGTGTCCTAATTTTGCGGACTAGTAAAACTTAAGAGACTAAAAATGCTATTTTACCAAACTCAATTTCTATGCACTTGACACATTCTTTAAAAATTTACTTTATGTGCTTGTAAATTCAAGAAGCAATTTTTAAAATCCATGTAAACTGTTTTTAATTCAAATTTGATCTAACATGACAAAACATATACAGAATATATATTTTGCAAGCTCATCTCTCGTGTGATTCCGGTCAAAAAAATTCATCTGTCAAATTTGCAAGCTTTGGAACTCCCGAGGGTGTTTGTGGCAACTTCTATCAAGGAAGTTGTCATGCGTTTCACTCTTATGATATTTTTGAGAAGGTATATATATGTGATTTCTTGAGAATGGTGGTTTCTTGACAAAAACACTTCAACACCCTTTCAGTGCTGAAATAACGCCTGGAGTTTACAGTTGAAGAGGAAGACCTTTTTGCTTTTGTGATTGTGAATGAAGAGGAAGACAATTAGGGCTCTGCATATGTGATTGTCTTTTATGTAATGAAATTGGGGCAGCAATTTTCCCTCCAAAACTAATGGGCGTGTTATGCATTATATAGGGGGTAAATTACCATTAACTTTGGAGAAAATTTGTATTTGGTACCAAAATTGCAATGAAAACTTATCATATGGTACCAAATTTGCATTTTCATATTCAATGGTATAAAAAATGCAAGTCTTAGCCTATCCTATTGTACCAAAAAAAGTAATTTTCTCATTTTGTTTATTTGAAATTTCAATATTAGGCCATCTCTAATGGTGCTTGCGGGGCCGGGGCCGGGGCCGGGGTCGGGCTGCGCGGAGGAAACGGCTGGAGACGGAGAGGGCTCGGGCTCGGGGTCGGGAACGGGGCGGAACCAATCTCAACCCTTCTTTTTATGGTACCAATCTCAACCCTTCTTTTTATGTACCGATCAGATCTCCACCGTTCTTTTCATGAACCCATCTCAACCGTTCTTTTTCTGCACTAATCTCAACCCTTCTTTTTATGTATCGATAAGATCTCCACCGTTCTTTTTCTGCACCAATCTCCACCGTTCTTTTTCTGCACTCATCTCAACCGTTCAATTTTTAGAAAATTACATAATACACCCTATATCTTTTCCTATTTAAAGGGACTTGTATCCACTTCTGAAATCACACATCTCTCAATATTTTTCACTCTAACTAAAAAAGAAAGCAAAAAATTTTAAGGCAATGTCAACTAAGTGGACTTAGGCTGAAGATGTAGCCTTGACAAAGGCTTACATCGAAGTATCGGAGGACAACATCGTAGGGGCAGACCAGGCTTCGGGCAATTTCTGGGATAGAGTCATCATTTTAATGTATCTTCTTCTTGAAAGTACTTGAGTTCGTTACGAACGCAGAACAAAAGAATCACTCGCTAGTAGATGGAAAAAACACATCTGCAGCAGCATGCAAAAATGGAACGAAGCACTTGAAAGAGCCAGAAAGGAAGTGGGAAGTGGCGGCCAAATAATGGAAGAGGTAAATATTACGTTAATTATACGCTAAATAATTATTAATATGTTATATTAACTATTTTTTGTAATTTTTAGCATGATCTTACATTGCGTTTGTACAAGTCCGATCTGAAGAAAAATTGGTGCTTCTGTTGGATAAGGATGAAGATGAAGGCACTAAAGACAATCTGTTAAGGAAGGTTTTGAAGGATTTCAAAACTTCAAGATTGGCTAAGTTTGGGTTAACTTAGCGGATGATCCCTTTGAAGAAATTTTGACTAAGTAATGAAGACATCAGAAGAGTCAAATTTCAAGGTCCAAGACTTCTGATCTGCTGAAGGAAAGATATCAGACTGATGAAGATCAGCCGACTCATATCAGATTTGTTCAAGTTTGAGATCAGCCGAGTTCGCCATCAGACTTGCACTTTCGACAGCCAAGTGGAAAGGATCATAAAGTCTTCCCAACGGTAATAAATGCCCCTTGGAGTAATAAATGCTGAAGTACAAGGTTATTAAAGACAAATGATTGAAGAAAAGCTTCGCATCAGCTGGGTGCATTTAATGCTGCCTGTAGAATAGTACTGTCTACAGTACGGACAGACTGCAAAAGATCCGTTCGCGGATTTTAAGGACCAGTACTCGAGGAATTTGAATCTTGTCTCTCTTTAACGGACATTTTTCAGATCTCAAGTATAAATAGCTGAAAGAGACGAAGAGAAAACAAGCAACACACTTTCTGAGAGAATTTTCGAAGCAGAACTCTTAAGCCTCAAGAACAGCTCACTCATCAGCTTAGTCATCTGTTGACGAAAAGCGAAGTTGAAGAACAAAGCTAAATACATCTTCTGAGTGAATTTGTAAAACTGAGTGTTGTGAGAAGTAGATATCCATCTTTGTGAGTGATATTACTTCGGAGAGTAGGAGTTTCTAAGTGATTTCCTACTGCGCACTTGTGGCCTTTTCATTTGTTGATCGGCGCAAGCAGAGTATATTGTAAACTTTGTGATTATAGTATAACCCAAGATCTAAGTGACTTGAAAGAGTGGACTAAAGGATTTAAATCCATATAACCACTATAAAAATTCTGTGTGTTTTTACATTGTTTTTAAAAACTTGTATATTTTCTGATTGCATAAAAACACATTAAGTTAACTGTTTGAAAAATACTTATAAGGAGTTTATAAAACTGGGGAAACATTTTTCAAACTACTGAGATTACTTGTGAAAAACACTTTGAAAAATCCGCTGCTAGTACTCTAAGTATTAAAACTGATTTTAACAAAATCAGCTAAGTAACAATCAGACGAGTGGTCAACAAAGCTATTCAAAGATTTGTTAGCGAACAGAATTGTAACTTACTACTCTGATCAGCTTAGTCTGTTCAGTTAGAGAAAAGTTTTAAAGTTAAAATTTGGAAGAAAATTTTAAAGAGGTTTATTCACCCCCCCCCTCTAAACCTCTTCTGACCACTTGGGACCAACAAGTGGTATCAGAGCAGGTGGTTCAATAGAATCAGCTGCCTGATTAACGAGCTTGATCCAAGTGTTTTTCAAAGGTTTTCATAACTTTTCAAAAGAGCATCTTTTTGAAAAATTAAAACTTTTTGAAAAATGGACTGTATCAGCCATGTTCCCCACATTGCTGGTATGTCGTTTGAGGATTGGAAGATTAGAATGGAAATCTTTCTAGCTGCCTACAATGACAACATGTATACATGTATCATCAAAGGTCCATTCAAATTCACCAAGACCATTATAGTTGATGAAGCTGAACTGGTGGTGGAAAAAGATCTGACAGAGATGACAGCCGAAGAGATAAAGCTGTTCAATCTGGATAAAGTTGGCCGTTTCATCATGACCAAAGCCCTGGATAATGATCGGTTTGACAAAGTCAAACATTGCAAAACTGCAAAGGAGATGTGGGACAAGGTTCGTGAGATGAGCGAAGTAAACGACGTCATCAAAGAGCATCAACTCAGTGTTGCCTTGGAGAAGCTGGACAACTTCAAGATGAAATCTGGAGAGACCATTGATCAGATGGATACCAGGTTTACCAGAACATTGAATGAAGTTCTAAAGCTGGGAAAGACCTTCACTGACAAGGAGATCACCGTCAGAGTTCTGAAGGCTCTGCCTCCCAAGTTCAACATGAAAGTAACAGCTATGGAAGAATCAAGAGATCTGGGGAAGATTTCTCTTACAGAGCTGTTCTCCGTACTCAAGTCGTATGAGTATAAACTGCCAAGAATGGGTGTTGAAGAAACCTCAACTTCAAGTCCCACAGCTGCACTGGTTGCTGCTGAAAATTCAAGAAGACCAGCTCACAAAAGCAAAGATGTGGACTCATCTGATGAAGCCACACTACTCAACAAAAAGGAGTACACTGCTGGAGACGTTGCATTGCTGATGAATAACTTCAAAAAGTTCTACAGACGGAAAATGAAGAACAAATATAACAATGCTTCTACTTTTAACCCTACTTCTTCTTCTCAGGATAAATATTCTTATAAATCTAAGATGATGTGCTATAATTGCAGGAAACTGGGTCATTTCATTAGAGACTGCCCATATCCTAAAGCTGAGAAGTATACGGAAGAAGAAAAGAAAATCAGAAAAGAAAGAAAGCATCAGAAAGCTAAGGCAATGGTAGCAGAAGCAGAAAAGCCAGCTGCCGTCTACTCATCTGATTCAGATTCAGACACTTCTGATGAAGAGTCTTCTGATGAAGAAAGCCCTGCCCTTCTCTGCCTGATGGCTAAGGAATCTGATGACTCTGAGGATGAGGTAACTCCTCTTGAAAATGAACTATTTAGTTCATTTAAACAAATGATGCTTAACAATACTACTATTGCTGAAGCATTTAAAAAGCTTAAGGAAGAGATGATATTGCTAAAAGAGCAAAACAATTCACTGAAACTCACAGCTGAAAAGCCTAGAGAATCAGCTGAATATAAACAGCTTGAGCAAGAACATGAATCTCTGAAAGCTGAATGTGAAGTTTATAAAGTAAAAATCATGGAACTTGAAAAAGTTATTGAGTCTCATGAGAAATCATCTGTTGCATCCACGCATACATCTAGTAAACAGAAGATATCTTTAGAACATGATAAGCAAGAATTGAATCATACTGAGAAATTTATATCTGCTGACAATAGTAAGGTCATCCTGTATGTTCAAACTGCTAGACCTACTTCACCTGAGAAAGTGGTAAAGGAGAAGAAATCTCCTAAGGCTAAAAAGAGCAAAGAGCCTAGTGTAGATAAACAGACTAGTAAGACCAAACAGCAGAATCCCAAGAAGTCTGCTGATAAAGCTAAAGTCAATCAGACTAGTGGTAAAACTAAGTCGTCTGTTAATGAGCAACCAACTAGTAAACCAAAGAAGCATAAGAATAAGAAAAATCAAAATGCTTGGTATGGAAATGAGTCTTACTATGTGCAACCTGCTACATATCCTCCTATGTATCATGCACCCCAATTTCCTAGTTACTATGCACCATATCCTGCTCATCCAATGCATGCATACCCTGCTTATCATGCACCTTACCCTGCTTATTAACATTATTCTTATCATACTGATCATCAACATGACTTATCTGCTAATTATGATAAAAATGAAACTGTTCATGCTCCTGTCAAAACTCAGAAGCCTAAGAAGCCTAAGACATCAACATCTTGGGTTGTCAAAGGTGGAACTAATCCTTCAGGACCCTCTCAATAAGGGTACCTAAAACAATTTTATTTTTGTTTTGTAGGTTAGGATTAGGAGTAGGAGTAAAGTAGAGAAGACTTGGTACTTGGACAATGGATGTTCAAGACACATGTGTGGAAACATACATGAGCTGACTGATGCAGTTGCTGTGGATGGTCCAAAGGTTACTTTTGGGGACAGCAAAGAAGGCAAGATTAAAGCAAAAGGAAGCTTGATCAGAGGAAACATAGAGATATCTGACGTCTCATATGTTAAAGGCCTCAAATATAATCTGCTGAGCATAAGTCAATTTTGTGACAAAGGATATTCAGTTATCTTCTCAACAGATAAGTGCTATGTTGAACAGAATGGTACAAAGAAGGTAATCTTATCTGGAAGACGACAAGGAAATATCTACATAGTCGACTGGAATTCTGCTGACAAGAATTCAACCGTTTGCTTAGTGGCATCAACACCAAGTGAAGTTAGTTGGCTGTGGCACAAAAGAATGAATCATTTAAACTTCAAGATCATCAACAGATTAATCAAGAATGATTTGGTAGAAGGGATTCCTAAAACAGTCATGAGCAAAGATAAGCTTTGTGACGCCTGTCAGAAAGGTAAACAAATCAAGTCATCATTCAAAAGCAAGAAGCATCAATCTTCTGGAAGAATATTGGAGCTGCTACATATGGACTTATTTGGACCTATTGATCCAGTCAGCAATGGTGGAAAGAAATACTGCCTAGCTGTTGTGGATGACTATTCAAGATATACTTGAGTAATTTTCATGAAGAAGAAAAGTGAAACCAAGGAACATCTTACTAATCTGATGGAACTGATCCAGAATGAGAAAAGCATAAAGATATTGAAGATCAGATCAGATAGAGGGACATAGTTTACAAACTCTACTGTTGAAGAGTATTGTAATATCAAAGGAATACATCATGAGTATTCAGCTGCTAGAACCCCTCAACAGAATGGTGTTGCTGAAAGGAGAAACAGAACACTGAAGGAAGCTATCAGAACTATGATAGCTGAAGCTAAGCTGCCTCAAAGATTTTGGGCAGAAGCAACAAACACAGCATGTTTTACCCAAAACAGATGCATGATCAACAAGCACCAAAACAAGACTCCATATGAAGTTTGGAACAACAGGAAGCCAAACATTCATTACTTTAAGATTTTTGGTTGTAAATGCTATGTTTTAAATAATGGTAAAAATCACCTTACTACATTTGCAGAAAAGGCTGATGAAGCTGTCTTTGTAGGATACTCTACTGTTAGTAAAGCTTATAGAGTTTTTAACAAAAGAACATTACTAATAGAAGAATCCATTCATGTAGTTTTTGATGAACCAAGTCAATCTTCTGAAAAGAATCAAAGTATTAATTAAGATCTGTCTACTGATTTACAGAAGTTGAATGTTGGAAGGAATGAAGAATATGTTCCCATCATACTACCTGATCTCAACCCAGCTGATAACTCAAGTGCTGTTCAAAATCACAGAGCTGATTGTCTAACAGACGAGTTTCAAACAGCTGACAGACCAGAGACTGTTCAACAGACAACAAATGTTCAACAGACTACTACTGGATCTCCAACAGTAGTGTTGCAAGATCAAAACAAAGGACAACATTATGATTTGCAACCTGATCTTAGATGGCTCAAGAATCACCCACCAGAGCTGGTGATTGGTGATCCTCTGGATAAGGTGAAGACAAGGAGAGCTGCTGCAAGTGATGAAATGTTTGCCAGCTTCCTATCTCAAATTGAGCCCAAACAAATTGAAGAAGCTCTTAATGATTCAAACTGGATTGAAGTTATGCAAGAGGAGCTAAATCAATTTGAAAGGAATGAAGTTTGGTACTTAGTTCCTAGACTAAGTCATCAAAGAGTCATTGGCACTAAGTGGGTATTCAGAAATAAGATGAATGAAGATGGTGAAGTCACCAGAAACAAAGCAAGACTAGTGGCCAAGGGTTACTGCCAAGAAGAAGGCATTGACTTTGATGAAACGTTTGCACCAGTAGCAAGACTAGAGGCAATCAGACTTTTTCTTGCCTATGCTGCTCACAAGAATTTCACCGTCTATCAGATGGATGTGAAATCAGCTTTTCTTAATGGAGAATTGCAAGAAGAAGTTTATGTTGAACAACCTCCTGGATTTGAAGTTTATCAAGAAGAGGACAAAGTGTATCGTCTGAAGAAAGCCCTCTATGGACTGAAACATGCTCCAAGAGCATGGTATGATACCTTATCTGATTTTCTTTTAATTAAAGGATTTCGCAAAGGTAAAGTTGACAAGACCCTGTTCACTATTGAATGGGAAGAACATATTTTGCTTGTGCAAATTTATGTGGACGATATTATTTTTGGTTCAACTAACCAACAGATGTGCGATAAGTTCTCAAAGCTGATGCAGAACAAGTTTGAAATGAGCATGATGGGAGAACTTAATTATTTTCTTGGTTTGCAAGTTAGACAATTGCCTGATGGAATATTCATCAGCCAAGCAAAATACACAAAGGATCTGTTCAAGAAATTTGGTATGGAAACTAGCTCTACTGCTACTATTCCAATGTCTACAAGTCTTCATTTGGATAAAGATGAAAATGGCAAATCAGTGGACATAACCAAATACTGAGGCATTATTGGGTCACTGTTATATCTAACAGCTAGCAGACCTGATATCATGTACTCTGTTGGGGTTTGTGCGAGATTTCAATCAAATCCTAAGGAATCTCATCTCTTAGCTGCCAAGAGAATATTGAAATATATTAAGGGCACTCAAGAATTGGGATTGTGGTATCCTAGGGAATCTGGATTTGAACTTATTGGATATTCAGATTCTGACCATGCTGGCTGCAAGATTGATAGAAAAAGCACAACAGGTGCCTGTCAATTCTTAGGTAGTCGTCTGATCTCATGGATGAGTAAGAAACAGACTTCAGTATCCATATCTACTGCTGAAGCTGAGTACATAGCTGTTGGAGCTTGCTGTGCACAAATTTTATGGTTGAAGCATCAACTGGAAGATTACAATATCAAAATCAGTGGAATACCAATCTACTGTGACAATACAAGTGCAATCAGTCTTACTCAGAATACTACAAGTCATTCAAGGACTAAGCATATTGAGATCAAACATCATTTTATTAGAGATCATGTGGAGAAAGGAAATGTCATGATAGAATATGTGTTTACTGAAAATCAGATTGCTGACATCTTCACAAAACCTCTAAGTGAGACAAGGTTTTCAACTCTAAGAGCTGAACTGGGTTTATTAAAATTAGATGCATAAGCTGAGGGGGAACTCATCAGAAGACTAGAGTTCAACAGCTTACTCATCTTATTTATCTTCAAGGATTAACTTTCAACAGACTAGTTAACTTATGAATTCTTAAACTCAGGGGGAAAGTGTAAGACTAGCGGTACTTCTGAATTAAAGATGAAATTTGTTAATGTCAGTTAGTTGAAGTTATGTTTTCAACAGAAGACTCAACTATCGAAGAATAAAGTTTTATTATCTAGCTGGATTGACAAACAGCTGAGGAAGGTTATCAGCTATTGGCTTTCACTGATAACAGCATTGTCATCAGGACAGTAGTCCAATCAGATAAGTATTTGTTTTACTAATCTGATTACTTGTGTAAAATCTTAATGTTTAAAACGCTTTATTTCAAAACACGCTTTTACAAGTAACAGAAGGGCGGTACAAATTCCCGCTCCTCATTAAATATCTTTTGAATTTGAAAGGTCGTAACTGACGCCGCACGATCAGCACTGACATGAAACGGATCTAACGGTTGGCTGGTATCACGGAAACCGAGATACCCTAACTCTATAAATCCAGATCTGATCAGCCGTGTAGTTCTTTACGCACCCTAAATATTCAAAAGCACTTGTGAGAAAATTTACTTGCAAATTTTCTGCAAAATTCTTCCTATTTCTTTAACTTTCAACAGATTAAGATGGCCGCTGAAGGTATGTTCCTAGTTTATGAATCCTACTACCAATCTGGTACGGATTTGATGAAGGAACTGTTGGAGAAATTCAAATCTGCTCAGTTGGTAAATTTCATGGAGTACAACGAAGGAATAATCTGGACTGACCAGGTTATGGAGTATTACAAAACGGCATCTGCTGATTACAACTCTATGGAAATCAAGACGACAGTCGGTGACAAATATGTGGTCATCACACCTGCTGTTCTTCACGAGACGTTTGGTCTCCCAAACAGAGGAAGACACGATGTTACTGTGTTGACTGAAGAAAAACACCAACAATTCTGGGCGATCTGCGCCAAGGAAGGAGAAATGTTGACTGGCAACATTAGGAAGAAACAGCTGAAGGACAAATATCAGAGGATGGCTGATATGATCTCTAAGCTGATAGAGAACTGTACCTTCTCTCTAGATGCTGTTACCATGAAAAGGTCAGCATCATGGCTGTTATTTACTATGGAATGGAAGTCAACCGGTCCATCATAGTATGGTACATCCTCGCTGATTTCCTTGAAGTGAAGAAAGGAAAAGGCCCCTCCACCAACCACAGAATCACACTCAGTTATCTTCTGTCAAAACTGGGTTGTGTTATGCTGAATGGAAAAGAGATTCATGTTGGGATTCGGTAAGATAAACAGCCCTAGGCACAGCGGAATATAAAAATTTTAGGACCTCTTACGGAATCTTGCCAGGATACTCTCTAGTTGTATATATATGAATATAAATAAAAACGATAGTATAAGTTTTCTAGTTTATACCTATCTCCTTGCAAATCCTCGGCTAGCAAAGCGAGCTCTGAATTCTGCTCCGCAAGATCGACCCACACCTTTTGAGTAGCGCCCCACGTGTTGCGCCTCTACGAGTTGATACACCACAATATCACGAAAATAATATATCTCGATCAGCAAGAACACGAGATATATTATAAACTAGGAATTAGGAACGATATAGGAACAAAACTCGAAAACGAAAAATTCTTCCAAGTGGAAGAAGGGTTCGGTCGATATAGCTAGGGAGAGGGAGAGAGAATTTTTGCTCTTGCTCAATTTTGCATATGGTGTTATGTGAAAAATAACTATAAGAAAGCTACTTATAGTTTTCCCTCTAACCTAGTCCTATTAGGACTAGGGCTCTTTTCTCCTACATGGGCCATGACCCTTTTTAATTAGAAGACCAAGTCTTCCAATTAATTCATGGCCCAGTTAATTAATTTGATCAGGCTTTATTTAATCTCCCAATTAAATAGCCCAATTAATTAACTTAATCTCCCATTTAATTAAATCAGACTCTAAGCCCATTTAATTAAAATCCCATCTAATTAATTAAATCCAACTTAATTAATTAATCCATAAATTAAATTCCAATTTAATTTATGATCCTGATCCAATTCCAATTGGATCCCATTTTGTTCCAATTGGGTCGACCCAGTCGACTCGGTCGTTCTTATTTCCTCGCTTTCGCTTCATGTGTATTGTGTATGCCCCCGTAGGTTCACCACATAATTGGCCGTGGGTTATAATTAAATATTATTTAATTATTCGAGTAAGACTTACTCTAAATCAATCGAACACTCTGTCGATTGATCATTCCAAAATTAGCACCCCTGCTAATTTGGGAATTCTCCCACACTCCACGGTCGATGTCCAGCCACAAGCCCATGGAGCCCAATCACTGGTGAATTAATTCAGTGAACCTTTTATCATTTATAATTTCCATATACGACATAATCTCTCCATCGATCAATCTCCCAGTCGAGACTCAAGGGTATGGTCTTTCATCGGATTCTCTTTTCTTTTGTCTTGACCTTATGTACTCTGATCTCGAAATAAATTCTCTTTGACTTAACCTTTATGAGCTACTTACATAAAGTCGTCAGATACCTTGGCCAAGGATTTACCTGAATTAATTTCTCACAGAAATCTATAGGAGAATTTCCCAACCTATCAAGTCGGGTCAATGGATCCTTTGTTGATGATATGAATCTGCATACGAGTTCCTCTATACCCAACATGAGTCCACAGAGACTTTCTGGAAATCCCCAGTCAGTCGGAACACATATCAAAGCATAGACGTTCTCGCACCAGATAAACCCTATCACCTCAAGTAGTTAGGGATCGTTCCTCGTATACTATTATTAATTTGGAATAACTTCAACCCCGATATGCGACTACCGCTTCCATGGCGAGTTATTTCCTAATTGGGGTATTCAGTGCGCTTGCCATCCCAGCAAGCCACCCACTTATGTGTATCGACAATCCCAGTCACGCTCGTGGACCCCAGCGTCCTCCAGTTCATCGGAGTATACACAACAGTGAGAGTCTAACCGAATCCAACGATGTCCTATCTCGATTGGATTCTACGACTCTTGAATATGTTCTAGATCACGGCCTTGGAGATCAGTCCACGGGTTGTCCCATAGCCCTGTGATCTAAGGACTTCTATCCTTATGCGTAGATAATTATTACATAAGATAAAGATGACCATTTAATAAAGTGCATTTATTAATCGAAATTGAATAGTTCCGCATTTATTACAATAAATACTAGCCATACAGCTGGCTTGCAGGACACTATTTCTATCAATCTCCCACTTGTCCTAAAGCCAGTCTTTTATGTTCTTGAGTCCCATCTTTTGCAGATGTTTCTCAAATGCCTTTTGAGGCAGTGGCTTCGTTAGCGGGTCCGCCGTATTATCTTCTGAGTCGACACGTTCCATCTTAATGTCTCCTCTACCAATGATATCTCTTATCACGTGGTATCGTCTTAGTACGTGCTTGGATTTCTGATGAGATCTCGGCTCCTTTGCTTGCGCTATTGCCCCGTTATTATCGCAGAAGATAGTAATGGGCTCAGCGATGCTAGGTATCACATCCAATTCCTGGATGAAGTTCCTCATCCAAACACATTCCTTTGCTGCATCACTCGCAGCAATGTATTCTGCTTCGGTGGTTGAATCCGCGGTTGTTTCTTGCTTAGAGCTCTTCCAGCTAACCGCACCACCATTGAGGCAGAAAACGTATCCTGATGTCGACTTGAAGTCGTCTACATCACATTGGAAGCTCGAGTCTGTATAGCCTTCCAATTTCAATTCTCCTCCACCGTATACCAAGAACAATTCCTTAGTCCTTCTCAGGTACTTCAGAATCGCCTTTACGGCTATCCAGTGCTGCTCACCTGGATCAGACTGGTAGCGACTTGTAACGCTTAAAGCGTACGCTACGTCTGGTCTCGTACATAGCATACCATACATTATGCTTCCTATCACGGATGCATATGGTACTCGAGACATATTGCTTCTCTCTTCAGGCGTCTTCGGGGCCATAGACTTAGAGAGTGCAATCCCATGTCTCATTGGAAGCAATCCTCTCTTGGATTCTTCCATATTAAATCTTTTCAAGATTTTATCTATGTACTGGGATTGGGAGAGGCCCAGCAGTCCTTTTGATCTATCTCGGTAGATTCTTATACCTAGTACAAAGGACGCTTCTCCCATATCCTTCATTGAGAATTGTGTAGATAACCATGCTTTAGTTTCGGACAGCGCTTTCACATTGTTTCCAATGAGAAGAATGTCGTCAACGTAAAGCACAAAAAATTCAACTGTACTCCCACTGATCTTCTTGTACACGCAAGGTTCGAACATGTTTTTGATGAATCCAAAAGTTTGGATTGTCTCATCGAAATGAATGTTCCAACTTCGGGAAGCTTGCTTCAGTCCATAAATGGACCTCTGGAGTTTGCACACCTTGTGTTCATCTCCTTTGGATGCATATCCTTTTGGTTGCTCCATGTAGATCTCCTTATCAATGTCCCCATTGAGAAAGGCAGTCTTTACATCCATCTGCCATATCTCGTAGTTATACCACGCAGCTATGGCCAGCAAGATCCGAATGGATTTGGGCATTGCGACGGGCGAGAAAGTCTCCTCAAAGTCAATTCCAGGTCTTTGAGTATATCCTTTTGCTACTAGTCGCGCCTTGTAGGTGATTACCTCTCCGTTCACTCAAAGCTTTCGCTTATAGATCCACTTACAACCCACGGGAGTCACTCCCACTGGTGGATCTACCAAGGCCCAGACCTTGTTTGAGTGCATGGAGTCCAATTCGGATTCCATGGCTTCGCGCCACTTTCCCGAGTCTACGTCTAACATAGCCTCTTCGTAAGTCCTTAGGTCGGTTAGAGACTGTCCTGTCTCATGCAGCAGACCGTAGTACTTCTCGGGTTCTCTACGTTGTCTTTCCGACCTACGAAGAATCGGTGTACTTTCTGGTGCACTTTCATGCTCTTGTTCTCCCACTGCCTGTGGCGATGGGTCAGCTTGATCGACCTCTTCGGCCTTTTCAGCTTCAGTGACCTCATCCAGTTCTACGTTATTTTCCTTCTTGTCAACCAAGAAATCCTTCTCCAAGAAGTGTGCGCTCCTCGAGACAAACGTAGTTTGTCTTGTAGGATCGTAGAACTCGTATCCTATTGAGTTTTTCGGATACCCCACGAATTTTCACAATGTGGATTTAGTTTCCAATTTATCTCCCACTAGCTTTTTAACGTAAGCGGGAGATCCCCATATGCGCATGAATGCGTACGAGGGTGCCTTGCCAAACCATAATTCGTATGGTGTCTTTTCTACGGATTTAGAAGGTACCATGTTCAGTATCTTCATTGCCGTGAGGAGGGCATGTCCCCAAAATGAAAGAGGAAGGTCAGTGGCACTCATCATGGATCGAACCATGTCCATCAAAGTTCGATTCCTTCTCTCTGCCACTCCATTTAATTGGGGTGTTGCAGGAGGAGTCCACTGCGATAGTATTCCATGCTCTACAAGATAATTTAGAAATTCGTTACTAAGAAATTCTCCACCTCGGTCAGAACGAAGAGCCTTTATCGTATGACCAAGTTGATTCTCTACTTCCATCTTGAATTCTTTGAATCGCTCAAAGGCTTCAGACTTGTGTTTCAACAAGAACACATATCCATAATGACTAAAGTCGTCAGTGAAAGTGATGAAGTAGTCATAGCCACCTCGGGCGCTTTTTCTTAGTGGCCCACATACGTCAGTATGTATTAAGTCCAATGTTTGCTTGGCTCGCTCAGGGTTTCCCTTAAACGGCAACTTAGCCATTTTACCCTTTAGACATGGTTCACATGTTGGCATTTCATCAATGCGATTGATTTCAATCGCGCCAGAAGATGCTAACTTTTGAATCCTTGACTTAGAGATATGTCCAAGTCGAGCGTGCCACAATTGGGCAGATATTTCATTATCTTGTTTCCTTTTGTTTTGTTGCACATGCATCACTAACTTAGGTGGTTCAATGGTATATAGTCCATCTTTTAATGTACCAGTGAAAAACATATTATCATTCATGAATAATGAAAAAGAACCTTTATTAATAGTAAAATTAAAACCTTCATTATCCAAAACAGGAATAGAAATAATGTTTTTCACCAAACCAGGTACATAAAAAACGGTCCTAAGGACTAGCTTATTACCACCTTAATCTAACTCCACTTCGCCAATGGCCTCGGCAGCAGCTCTAGCTCCATTGCCAAATCTCCGGATCCAATCCCCTGGCCTAAGTAGCCTTGTTGCTCCCATCACCTGTAAATCATTACAAAGATGAGAACCACAAGCAGTGTCTAGCACCCATGATGCACAGTTAATTGATAAATTAACTTCAACAAGTATACCTTTCGAGTTCTCCGAGAACTCTTTGCAGTTCCTCTTCCAGTGTCCAGGTTTCTTGTAGTAGAAACATTTCTGTTCACCAGACGAAGCTTTACGCTTCTTTCCCTTCCCTATGGGCCCAGATGGTGCTTTGCCTTTGCTTGAAGAAGCATTTCCTTTCCCCTTCCCTCTCTTTGTCCTTTTGGACTTGGATTAGGTCGAGGTAGCAACCATCACTGGCTTCTCTCTTTTCATGGAAGCCTCGGCAGTGGCGAGCATATTAGCCAACTCGTGAAGTTCAACATCCATCTTGTGCATGTTGTAGTTCACTACGAATTGCTCGAATGATCTTGGCAATGACTGGTGGATTATATCCTGGCAGTAGGTCTTGTCCATCTTTACGTCAAGATGACCAAGCTTTTCAATAAACCCAATCATCTTGATGCAGTGAGATCGAACATCAACACCCAGCCTCGTTTGTTGCAAAGTCTTAGCAGTTTCATACCGCTCATATCTACTTTGCACCCCAAATAGACCATTCAGGTGCGTGTAGATTTCAAAAGAAGACTTTATATGCTCGTGCTGCTTTTGAAGCTCATTCGTCATGGATGTCAACATGAGACAACGTGACTGCAAGTCATCGTCAAGCCATAAATCCACGGCTTCTTTCTCAGTATCATCGGCATCCTTAGCAAGTTCGGGAGGGGGCCTATCAAGGACAAAACCTCGCTTTTCAGCGAGAATGATCTTAAAGTTCCTGACCCAGTCATGGAAGTTGGGTCCAGTTAATTTGTTTTGTTCAAGTATGATGGAAATCGGATTCTTAGATATTATATCTACAAAATGACGAGAGAAGAAATAAATATACGAAAGATTAATTTAAAATGCACAACTTACAAACATGGTTTTTATTTGTAAATTACTCCCACTATTTTAATCAAAATCTTATGCCCCCACATAAGTTTCGGGAATTTAAAATATCCTAGTTGGCTTAAGGCCCAAATGCAATCTCCTAGTACCCACGACTCGTTGGCCATACTATTTGATTCACTTGGTGGTCGAATACGTCGACGGTTAACCATCGCAGCTAACCCTTAAGTTCATTTAGCCTCGTTTTTCGATATGGACCCACGACTCGTGAGACATCCATATTTACTAGCGTTAAATCATGTCCAATACTCGTGAAGAGAAATAGTTCAATCCTAGACGCCCCACGACTCGTGAGACAGCGCCTAAAACCTTGCTATCCCCTCCCTTGGCACTTTCTCGTGCATCGAGGCAATAGACATATCATCTTCCTATAGCTCGACCCACGACTCGTGAGACATCGAGATATATTCGTACAATATGCCTAAGACCTAGTAATTGGATAGGCTCGGACCATAGAGACTATTCATATGCGCCCTTAAGTTCGATTTAATATTCTAATTGAATTTTAAGTTCAATTGGAGGTTTAAGTTTTCTTGTGCGAGGTCTCATCAGATTATGCTTTATCTTGTTTACGTTTTTCTATCCTAAGCATGCATCTCATACATCAAAGAATAATTACGAAAAAGTAAACATTCATCACCTAGCAAGATATGATTGATCGATTGCCCATCCTATGCGATTCATCACGAGCCAAGTGATGAATCAATTGGTCAGTCTAGGATGGAAATTAAATGTCCTAACTATTACAATTTTCAAACACATACATCATGGGCCTTCTTGTAATATCCAGCTTGATTGGGCCTCCATGTAATGAATTGGGCCTCCATGTCCTCCAAGGTAAATGGGCCTCCATGTGGATCTCCAAGTCTTCATGAGGTCTTCTTGGCTCCAAACCTAGTCTAAGTCTAACTTATAAAAATAAATGGCCTATTCTATTACATTCGTTTGCGCAAGCAAGGGCACCAATCAGGCCCATTTTAAATACAACCCAAAAATTAAATAAACCAAAAACAACACAGGGCTTAAGGGCAAAATCGACCAATCCACATATTCACTCAAGAACATGCATAAATTCACATAAGGGCATAAATGTAAATTTACCGGATTCATTAATTTTAATTCGCAAAAATTCATCCAAGTTAATTAATTTTGAATTAACAATTAACCTCTAAGATTAATTAGCTCTTACTTGAGCTCTAAGTAATCTACAATTCTTATCTTGATTAAATTGGTTAATTAAGGTAATCTAAATCTCTAAGATTCTTACCTTATCCAAAACTCTAAGTTTCCCAAAATTCCCAAATCTCCAAGATTTTCAAGATAATCCTATTTTGACTAGATTAGTTTAATTAAGGTAGTGTTCACATCTAACAAGATAACTACCTTATCCAAAAACTCTAAGTTTCCTAATCTTCCAAAATTCTCCAAGATTTGTAGGACTTTCAAAATAGGCAGAATTAGAGTCCAACCCAAAAACGACTAGTCGAGACCAATCAGGACTGCCACGTAGGACAGCCCACGCGCGACCACCAGGTCGGCGCGTGAGCTGCCTGCGGCAGCAGCCGCTGCACACGGCTGCGTGCGGCAGCGAGCAACCGCGCACAGCAGCGCGCGAACAGCAGCCCGAAGGCTGCTGCTGCGCGCAGCGTGTGCGGCCAGCGTGCTGCCAGCACGCTGCCATTGGCAGCGGATTGCGGTGGCCGCCTAGCCGCGGTGCGCTGCCGCGCACCGCCGCGTGCCACCGCGAGTCGGATCTAATAAAATTTTTTTTTTTGTTTCGATTACTCACAGATTTAATTCAACAAACCCAGTTAATTAAATCCCAATCCAAAATTAAAAAACCAACATGATAAAAAAAATTTCGAATCCTAAATTAAACATTAACTCCAAGTTAATTAAACATACGTCCTATAACATGCAAAGTTAAAGAACTAGCCACATAAATCAAACATATGATTTAATAAACATAGAATTTGCAAATTCATATATATACAAAGCCTAGAGTTGGCTCTGATACCACTGTTGGGATTCGGTAAGATAAACAGCCCTAGGCACAGCGGAATATAAAAATTTTAGGACCTCTTACGGAATCTTGCCAGGATACTCTCTAGTTGTATATATATGAATATAAATAAAAACGATAGTATAAGTTTTCTAGTTTATACCTATCTCCTTGCAAATCCTCGGCTAGCAAAGCGAGCTCTGAATTCTGCTCCGCAAGATCGACCCACACCTTTTGAGTAGCGCCCCACGTGTTGCGCCTCTACGAGTTGATACACCACAATATCACGAAAATAATATATCTCGATCAGCAAGAACACGAGATATATTATAAACTAGGAATTAGGAACGATATAGGAACAAAACTCGAAAACGAAAAATTCTTCCAAGTGGAAGAAGGGTTCGGTCGATATAGCTAGGGAGAGGGAGAGAGAATTTTTGCTCTTGCTCAATTTTGCATATGGTGTTATGTGAAAAATAACTATAAGAAAGCTACTTATAGTTTTCCCTCTAACCTAGTCCTATTAGGACTAGGGCTCTTTTCTCCTACATGGGCCATGGCCCTTTTTAATTAGAAGACCAAGTCTTCCAATTAATTCATGGCCCAGTTAATTAATTTGATCAGGCTTTATTTAATCTTCCAATTAAATAGCCCAATTAATTAACTTAATCTCCCATTTAATTAAATCAGACTCTAAGCCCATTTAATTAAAATCCCATCTAATTAATTAAATCCAACTTAATTAATTAATCCATAAATTAAATTCCAATTTAATTTATGATCCTGATCCAATTCCAATTGGATCCCATTTTGTTCCAATTGGGTCGACCCAGTCGACTCGGTCGTTCTTATTTCCTCGCTTTCGCTTCATGTGTATTGTGTATGCCCCCGTAGGTTCACCACATAATTGGCCGTGGGTTATAATTAAATATTATTTAATTATTCGAGTAAGACTTACTCTAAATCAATCGAACACTCTGTCGATTGATCATTCCAAAATTAGCACCCCTGCTAATTTGGGAATTCTCCCACACTCCACGGTCGATGTCCAGCCACAAGCCCATGGAGCCCAATCACTGGTGAATTAATTCAGTGAACCTTTTATCATTTATAATTTCCATATACGACATAATCTCTCCATCGATCAATCTCCCAGTCGAGACTCAAGGGTATGGTCTTTCATCGGATTCTCTTTTCTTTTGTCTTGACCTTATGTACTCTGATCTCGAAATAAATTCTCTTTGACTTAACCTTTATGAGCTACTTACATAAAGTCGTCAGATACCTTGGCCAAGGATTTACCTGAATTAATTTCTCACAGAAATCTATAGGAGAATTTCCCAACCTATCAAGTCGGGTCAATGGATCCTTTGTTGATGATATGAATCTGCATACGAGTTCCTCTATACCCAACATGAGTCCACAGAGACTTTCTGGAAATCCCCAGTCAGTCGGAACACATATCAAAGCATAGACGTTCTCGCACCAGATAAACCCTATCACCTCAAGTAGTTAGGGATCGTTCCTCGTATACTATTATTAATTTGGAATAACTTCAACCCCGATATGCGACTACCGCTTCCATGGCGAGTTATTTCCTAATTGGGGTATTCAGTGCGCTTGCCATCCCAGCAAGCCACCCACTTATGTGTATCGACAATCCCAGTCACGCTCGTGGACCCCAGCGTCCTCCAGTTCATCGGAGTATACACAACAGTGAGAGTCTAACCGAATCCAACGATGTCCTATCTCGATTGGATTCTACGACTCTTGAATATGTTCTAGATCACGGCCTTGGAGATCAGTCCACGGGTTGTCCCATAGCCCTGTGATCTAAGGACTTCTATCCTTATGCGTAGATAATTATTACATAAGATAAAGATGACCATTTAATAAAGTGCATTTATTAATCGAAATTGAATAGTTCCGCATTTATTACAATAAATACTAGCCATACAGCTGGCTTGCAGGACACTATTTCTATCAATTCACAAGTCCAAGGCAATGTCCAAGTACTTGCCTGTTATGAAGAGAAAGGCTGGAGAGCCTGAAGAGGATGAAGATGAGGGACCAAAGGAGGTTCCTGCCAAAAGGCAACGGAGATTAGTCAAAACTGCCAGCTTAGCTGTTGAGACTAAAAAGAGGAAGGTTGCTGACGAGCCTAAAAAGAAAGAGACAAAGCAGATGGAGACAGTGACTTCTGCTGCTGAAGCCACTAAAATCATTGAAAATATAACTGCTGATGTAAGGACTGGATCCCCTGCATCACCTTCAAGAACTCCATCAGCAGAGAGGCCTGCTGCTGGTATTTCTCAAAGAACTAGAAGTCAACAGAGAGATAAAGCTAGTTCTAATTATCGTGAGGGAAGAACTAAAAAGACTGCTAGAAAGCAGATGACCTTCATAGAAGAACCTACGAAGTTAGAAAATATGGCTAGGGAAGACCCTGAAAATGCTGAAAAGACTGCTGAAACTGTTGATCCTGCTACAACAGTCGAGACTGCCGCAACAGTTGAGACTGCTGCAACTGACAAAGCTGATGAGCAACAGCCAAGTCAAGTTACTCAATCAGTTGAGACTTCAAAGTCTCAAGAAGATCCAGACGTACAGATTATCTATCCAATTGCTGCTAATCCTATCCCATCTGCTGGACCAGCCCCTGCTGACAAAGGAAAAAGGAAGATAGTGCTTAAGAGAAAGAAGATCTCTAAAGCTGATAAAAAGGCAAGGGAAGCTGCTGAACAAAGAAAGCAAGATGAATTGGAAGAAAAGAAGGCTCTTGAGCTGAGCAAGGCTCAGGCTGCTAAGGATGAAGCCAGAAGACAGATGTCTAAGGCTGAAAGGGAAGCTGCAGAGGCTGCTGATTTGGCTATTGCCATTGAACTCAGCAAAACTGATGTCTATGGACCTGTCCATGGAGGTGGCATCAAAATTGGTGAAGGCAAGGATGAAGAGAAACAGAAAATTCCAAAGATGCCTGCTGTTGAGCCCAAGCCCAAAGAGAAATTTGAAGTCAGAAAAGCTTTCAACATAGTGTATGCTGATAAGGAACTCTTCAAGAGATTTGAGAAGTCTTTAGCCTACTATGATCAAAAGCTGATGCTGAAGATTTTGTTCAATCAAGAAAAGCAAAGATACATCAATTGGAGAGACAACAGATTGAACAAATCTATACTGGAACTTCAAAACTCAAAGGAGTTAGCTGATGAAGAAAAATGGGTTCTTAATTGGTTAAAAACAAACTCCATTCAAAAGGCCCTGGATCTCAGTTATGTCAGAGATTTCATGCACAACTATGCAAGGGAATTTGCACTGGAGGAGGCCAAGAAAATAGACAACTCCCTGCCAGCAAAGAAAAGAAAAACTGACAATGCTGAAGACAGAGCAGTTAACATTGCTGTTATGACCGCCTTGAAGAGATGGGCAGATAGGTCAAGATATCAGCAGGGTCACTCAAGTGAGCTGCCCCAACTGCCAAGTATCCAGCATATTATCTTTGGCAAGGAAGTAAAGGAGTTCAGTGAAGTGCCAAAGGGGAATAATGCCTTTGTAAACCCCTGGATCATTGTGAGGCAGATTAGACAAACAACATGCTTCAACGATGATGGCACCATCACTAACCTAGTCTATGATGACGTCACTGATGAACACAAAGCTGCTGTTAAGTCTGCTGACAAAACCTTAGCCATTGAGTGGAATGCTAAGGCTTCTGAAGATCATCAGGAGACCAATATGGAAGATGTCCCTGTCCACCAGGCGACTGAAGAAAAGGATGAAGTTGCTGCTTCTGCTTCATCAGGTGATGAACACTCATCACTGATGGAAGCCTTCCAGATGTTGATGGAGAATTCAGTAAAGGAACTGGAAGAGAAGCATCACCAGCAGCTGATGAAAGTCAAAGAGGAGCTGAAGACTGAACTTAAAGCAGAGTTGTCAGAATCCAATAAACTTCAGCTCGAAACTGTACAAGAATCAACAGCAGAGATCATCAAGAAGGAGATTGACAGTTTCCCAGTGCCTCAGGATCACTCTTTGCAGTTAGTGAACAGCTTGAATGAAATGAACAGAAACGTGGAAGATGTGAAGGCTGATGTAAATCACCTTCATACTGCCCTCCAAAGAGCTGAACACAAGATAGCTGATCTGACTGCAACCTTCATCAAAGTCAGTGAAGAAGAGAAGGCAGTCAACTTAGGGTTTTTGCAAGAAGTATCAAACGCCACACAGGAATTACAAAATGAAATTGCAACTGTAAACCTTAACATTGACTACTTCAATGATCAGACTGACAACATCAGCACAACTCTTCATCACCTTACAGCAAGTCATGATGTAGTGAATCAGAACTTGAAGAATATAGGTGCTGCTATGAAGGTTCCAACAGTTGCACTCAACCCTGCTGCTAAACCTGAAGAAGTCATCAAGTCTGATGATGACAAAAAGGGGGAAGAGAAAAGGGAAGAATCAACCAAGGAAACCTCTACTGAAGCCAACAAGACTGATGAAGCTACTGAACTGACCAAACCTGCTGAAGAAGAACTTGGAAAGGAACAAGGTAAAGACAAGTCTGAAGAAGAGACTAAGAAAAAAGCCAAAACTGACGAAGTAATGGCTGAATCCAAAGACTCTGCTGCTGATCAATCAGAGCCTTTGACCAAGTACAAAAATACAGAATCAGCCAGGAAGGCCATGGAACTTCTAAGAGAGCAGCAACTTAAAGAGAAAATAGAAGCTGCTAAAGAAGTCATCCTTCAAGGTGAAGAAGCTGATGAAGATGAAGAAGAAGATGATGAGGAGTCATCATATGAATACGAAGAAGTGCTTGAAGAATCTGATGATGGAGCTGATAGTTAGAATTTTATTTAAACATCTTTTGTAATCAGTTTACATTATCTATTCTTCAGACATCTCATCTGATGAACTTGTACTTGTAATTTTCTTATAAAATCAATAAAAAGACAAGTTCAATCCAACATACTTTTTCTATCTCAGAAAATTTTGAGGATTACAATCTTTAGTTTAGGTATTAAACAGGTACTTAGCTGAAGTTTTATCATCATCAAAAAGGGGGAAATTGTTGGATAAGGGTGAAGATGAAGGCACTAAAGACAATCTGTTAAGGGAGGTTTTGAAGGATTCCAAAACTTCAAGATTGGCTAAGTATGGGTTAACTTAGCTGATGATCCTTTTGAAGAAATTTTGACTAAGTAATGAAGACATCAGAAGAGTCAAATTTCAAGGTCCAAGACTTCTGATCTGCTGAAGGAAAGATATCAGACTGATGAAGATCAACCGACTCAAATCAGATTTGTTCAAGTTTGAGATCAGCCGAGTTCGCCATCAGACTTGCACTTTCGACAGCCAAGTGGAAAGGATCATAAAGTCTTCCAAACGGTAATAAATGCCCCTTGGAGTAATAAATGCTGAAGTACAAGGTTATTAAAGACAAATGATTGAAGAAAAGCTTCGCATCAGCTGGGTGCATTTAATGCTGCCTGTAGAATAGTACTGTCTACAGTACGGACAGACTGCAAAAGAGCCGTTCGCGGATTTTAAGGACCAGTACTCGAGGAATTTGAATCTTGTCTCTCTTCAACGGACATTTTTCAGATCTCAAGTATAAATAGCTGAAAGAGACGAAGAGAAAACAAGCAACACACTTTCTGAGAGAATTTTCGAAGCAGAACTCTTAAGTCTCAAGAACAGCTCACTCATCAGCTTAGTCATCTGTTGACGAAAAGCGAAGTTGAAGAACAAAGCTAAATACATCTTCTGAGTGAATTTGTAAAACTGAGTGTTGTGAGAAGTATATATCCATCTTTGTGAGTGATATTACTTCGGAGAGTAGGAGTTTCTAAGTGATTTCCTACTGCGCACTTGTGGCCTTTTCATTTGTTGATCGGCGCAAGCAGAGTATACTGTAAACTTTGTGATTATAGTATAACCCAAGATCTAAGTGACTTGGAAGAGTGGACTAAAGGATTTAAATCCATATAACCACTATAAAAATTCTGTGTGTTTTTACATTGTTTTTAAAAACTTGTATATTTTCTGATTGCATAAAAACACATTAAGTTAACTGTTTGAAAAATACTTAAAAGGAGTTTATAAAACTGGGGAAACATTTTTCAAACTACTGAGATTACTTGTGAAAAACACTTTGAAAAATCCGCTGCTAGTACTCTAAGTATTAAAACTGATTTTAACAAAATCAGCCAAGTAACAATCAGACGAGTGGTCAACAAAGCTGTTCAAAGATTTGTTAGCGAACAGAATTGTAACTTACTACTCTGATCAGCTTAGTCTGTTCAGTTAGAGAAAAGTTTTAAAGTTAAAATTTGGAAGAAAATTTTAAAGAGGTTTATTCACCCCCCCTCTAAACCTCTTCTGACCACTTGGGACCAACATCTTCCAACACACATGGGAAGTTGCATCAGAGTGGATCATGTTCAGGTCAACAGCTGGAACGTCTCAAACACCTCCGGTTAACCGATCTCGACCAACGGTAGATTGCTATATTCCAACCCCACCAGAAACTCAATTTGAATCGGAAACACCTTCACTAGGCGACGAAGCAAATCCCGAGACTCCCCACTCAAGTTCAAGATCTGAAAGACCTATTGGTAACAAAAAAGCCAAGAAGGGAAAAGGGAAGGCTTCGTCGAGTTCACATCTTTCTGATTTTGAAAGCAAGAAATTGGCAGCCATGGAGCTGTCCAGACAAACTCAACTTGAAATCGAGGCTGGATGAGAGAGAAGGCATGCGGAGAATCTTCAACGTCAACGGGAAGAAGAAGCAACGAGAGTGGCAATCATAGAAAAGTTACAAGAGGAACGGATTATGTCGATGGACTGCTCATCATACACTCCAGTTACAAAGGCGTATTGGAGTCACAAAAGAAGAGAAATAGCAAGGAAAAATCTTCCAACGAACTTATTTGGAGATACATCGAATGAAGGATCCGACTGGTTTTCGGAGAGAAATCAGTAAAATGTAATATTTTCATGTGTTTCCTTTCTTGTATTTCCCGTATTTTCGATTTCTTGTATTTCAATTGTTGTTTGTTGTATTTCCTTGATTGTATTTTCTTTCTTGTTATAAAAATGATTGTTTGCGTATTATGTATTAATTTTAAGTTACTTTAATTAAATATTATATTTAATATTAATATTTTAATATAATTAATAATTAAATTACGAGTACTAATATAATTACTATTATTAATATTAATATTAAAAATTATAAATCTATAATAATAATAGGTGAGAGTGGACAAAACAAAAAAATGGAATTAATTCTCCTACGGAGCCCCAACCATTAGAGACGACTAGCCCTCAACCATTGGAGATGGCCTTATAGGACCAATACCCAATACACTATTCGCTTCTGAGTTATAAAAACACAATTTAGTAGATTTAAAAAAAATAGGCATGACCCTTTAAACAAATAAAATGGGGTTGTCATTGTACAAATCCGTGAGATTGGCGTATTTCATTGCTAAATAATATATATGCTCGGCTATAGCTAGCAATTGAGCACTGTTTATTAAAAACAATTGGAACTTGGATGGAAGCATTTTTATGGGTCTATCTAAGGGTCATTTGTGGTGAAGATCCCTTTGTGCGCAGAGTGTACAACAGTATGGTAGGATCTCGATGCTTGGTGGAGGCGTATCCTGCGATTTACATCCTTCAGGGTTCTAGGGCAAGGGTTCTGAGGATCCAGGATTAGTCTAGTGTAAACTTGTACACCTGGGTTATCAAAAAAAAAAAAATACGCCTCTAGTAGTTTCTGATTATAACATCAGTTTTAAATTGTAATACAATTATCACTAGCTATTAAACACAATTTAAAAATAATTTTTTATCGCTATTGAATTTCTTAGAATTATTATTGAATTAGGAGTTCAATGCAATTCAGTACCCTAAATTTGTAATCATGTACCATTATAGCTCTTGAAGTATCAACTGCGACACTTTAATCCCTTCGTCGATGACCTCAGTTGTTTAAAGTTAACGGCCCTATCATGTTCACTGAAATTATCACTTTGTCCTCAATATAAATCAGGAAATTAAATACCATTAATATCTTTCATTATCAAGCTTGTTTTTACATCTCTATTCAGAATGAATGAGGTGCAATACAAATGTGACACCAATCTATACTCTATATCTATATCTATATTTATATCTATATCTATATCTATACTACTACTAAAAGTACGAATATTTTAAGTTTTTTTCTTTTTTTATGAAGACAAAAATGCCCTCTTCCCATGAAATTGATAAATATAATTAGACATTAATTCTATATCAAATTGGTAGGAAAATATTTTCTAAACTACAAATATAAGGAAAATGTCTAAATTTGTTTATTTCCATTATGTTCCATCACTATTTTCGTTTATTAATGACAAGAATTTTCAAAAGTTCAATCTCTATTCATTAGCCCTAAAATCCATCACTACTTTTGTTTATTAATACAAAATTTTTTAAAGGTTCAATCTCTATTCAAATTTAATACAACAAGAAGTACAACTTCGAGGGGTACATGGAGTTTTAGTTTGGTTATTGGAACAATTCTAAAATGGTTATGCATCAAATGTTGAATCCAAAACTAGGTAAATTATATTTGTCTTATTCACACTCCATTCATTTATATATATAATTTGAAAATCTGAATTAGATTATTGAAACCAAGTCCGATTAAAATATATTATTAGAAGGATCATTAGTGATGTTTACCCAATTTAAGAATGTAGAAAGGCTATTTTTATGCATATGTATATAGTCATGGATCAAAATTTTAACCTTATCCGTCGAAAACATAAAAAAAAAAATCAATGTTTGATTCTATGGAAAAGATAATAAGTGGAGTCAAAACTCTTTGTTTGAAGACTCTATTTTTTTTTTTTTTTAAATTTAACAATTTTTTTACAAATTTTTTTCTTTTGGTATTTTCGAAAACTTTACAAAAAAAATCAAAATTTAATTAATCGAAATATACAATAGAAACAAAAAAAAAAAGCATTCTTTGCAAAACCAATGACAAACTTAATTATATAGACCCAAATTATGAAATTAATATAACGCATGCAATTAAAAAAACTTCCAATATGTAAAGTTGTACTGCCCACATCATGTATGCAAGTTAATTACCTAAATGCTTCTTGTGAAGCAATACATTTATTCTGGTTTCAGAAAGTGAAAAAAGAAAGAGATTAAGCTAAAGAGAGCTTAAATATATATATTGGAATTAATTTAAATCTTATTAGAGTTGGTTGTTAAGCTTTCCTTGTTGAATTAATGTTTTGATAGCGTACAAAATCTCTTGAAACTTCCCAAAAAAAAAAAAAATCAAACTTGTACTCACAAATACACTATTACATGCAATTTTTCCTTATTTAATTTTGAAAGAAAAGAACACTATTATTTTGAATAGTTGCTAAAGTATATGTGTAAAATTGTTAAAATGTATTATCAATATGTTGTTACGTTAAAATATTATTTGTTCCATTTAAAGATTTAATATAATATGTCACACCTTAAAAAAATCAAATTCTCTTAAATATCATAAAACTAATTCGAATAAAATTTCTAAGAAAATCGATGGAACCAGTGAAATCCAGTAAAATTGAGTAAAATTGGTGAAAAAAGGTGAAATCAGTAAAAAAAACATAAAATTAGTATGAAAAATTCAAGTGAATAACATGTGAAATTAGTGGGAAAAAAATAGGTAAAAACGGGTTAAAATAGTAAAAAGAGTGAAATCAGTTAAAAAAGGAGCTTAACTGGTTAAATCGGTAGAAAAATGGTTTAAACTGAAGAAAAAAAACAAAAGAAATAGACCAAAAATGAGAAAACGATGAAAAATATTTAACAAACAAAAAAAAGAGGGATAAATCGCCAAAAAATTCCGTAAAATTATTTTTTAACAGTGAGAACATATGAATCAATGAAAGTTTGGGTGCAATTTGTAAAGAAACGGATAATGTCAATCAAAAAAGCTTGAAGTCGGTGAAAACATGTTTAATTAATGAAAAATTTAGGTGAATAACATGTGAAATAGGTGAAAAACGAGTTAAACTTTAACCGACTAAAACAAGGTGAAATCGGAAGAAAATGGTTTAACTTGGAAAAAAGATTGACGAAACACGGAAAAACAATGAAAAATGTTATAATCGATTAAAAAGAAAAAGGCTAACGTCGGCGAAAACATGAAAAAATTGGTTAAACTGGTAAGAATGAGTGAAATCAATAAAATGAAAAAATTTTAACCAACAAAAACAAAGTCAAACCATTAGAAAAATGGTTTAAATTGAAAAAAACTAAAGAAATCGATGAAAATATCCATGATGAAGTTAATAAATTAAAAAACGGTCATTAATATGTGCTATTTTATGATATAATGAAGTTAATTTTACTCTGATTTACAATAAAATACCACTGAAATTAAATAGACACGTACAATGTATGTGCACTTTAAACCAGTGAAAAAAATACACGTGAAATCTTGAACACATTTGAAATCGATAAAAAAATGTGGTCAAATTTGTGAAAAATGGATGAAAAAGGGTAAAATCGGTTAAAATAAATGTAAAGTTTGTTAAAATATATGAAAACGATGAAAATTAATTCGAACGGAATTTCTATGAAAAAAGATGAAACTAGTGAAATCCAATAAAATTGGGTAAAGCCGGTGAAAAAAGATAAAATCAATCAATAACGTAAAGTTGGTAAGAACATATTTAATCAATGAAAAATTCAGGTTGATAACATGTGAAATTAGTGAGAAAAAAAAATGAAAAATAGGTAAAAACGAGTGAAATCAGTTAAAAAAAGGAGTTTAACTGGTTAAACGGTAGAAAAATGGTTTAAATTGAAGGAAACACAAAACAAATCAACCAAAAATGAGAAAACAATGAAAAATGTTATAACCTATAAAAAAAGGGATAAATCGCTAAGAAAAAATAAATATATAATTTTTTTTTTAACCGTGAGAACATATGAATTGATGAAAGTTTGGGTGAAATTTGTAAAAAAATGGACAAAATCAGTCAAAAAAGCTTGAAGTCAGTGAAAACATGTTTAATCAATGAAAAAATTCGGTGAATAACATGTGAAATAGGTGAATCAAAATTAATTTGTTACACGTACGCAGGAAAGTGAGGCCAAAGATTACATTCAAAATTTTCTTGCAGCTGTTTGTTTTGGGACTACTTGGGTGAGTACTTTAATTAAATTAAAGAAATATATATAGATGGATGGATTAATTAGTAAATGCATGTATATATATATATATATATATATATATATATATATATATATATATATATATATATAAGTTTTATCAATTAAATATTAAATCAGTTTTTAAATAAATTTAATTACAGGCCAGTGATTGATCAAAACTTGTATTATGTTGGACTTAAGTTGACCTCTCCAACTTATTCATGTGCCATGAGTAACATGCTCCCTGCAATGACATTTGTCATGGCAGTCCTCTGCAGGTACGTAGGTAAACAAATTACATAAGTACTGAACATGGATATATGTATATTTATATATAGATGATTTTTTCAGTATTAATTAATTTATATATATATATATATATATATAAATAGGATGGAAATATTGGAGATGAAGAAACTAAGGTGCCAAGCAAAGGTTGTAGGAACAATAGTAACCGTGGCTGGAGCAATGCTTATGACTCTATACAAAGGTGATGTAATAAACATGTTCTGGTCCATATACGTTCATCCCATTCCCAGCAATTCCTATATTGTTCCACACCAATTGCAAGGCACTGTCGTCGACAAAGATTGGTTCAAGGGCTCAATTCTTCTCATTATTGCCACTCTTGCTTGGGCTTCTTTCTTCATCCTTCAGGTCTCTTATATTATATATAAATATATAAACCACATTTAATTATATTCCTCAAAATTAGAAATTAAAAAAAAAATCAATTTCAATTTTTTTTATACATATATATATTTACATACACAAGCAGTGGCGGAGCCACGTTATAAGTTGGGGGGTGCATGGACCCCCCTGAAATTCTTCTCCCACCTTAATTATTTATATGTACGTATAATGTATTCTATGTGCCATATTAAATTATTTATATATGTTTTGATGTAATCTATGATTTTCTTTTAATGGACCCCTAATTAAAATTAAATCTCTAAATAAAAACGGTCCATCATTATTAAAGTTTGACAAATCTAACAAATTAATAGTTACAAAGTGTGCATCAACTCAAACTTTAATAATTTTTTTTTTAATTTTGCAATTTGAATCATACTAAAACACTAATAATACTTTATAGGAATTGACACTTTTTAAATATCAAGATCTCTAGATCTGATTTCATATTTTTGTTGTTGGTTTTTTTTTTTTATTACTTTCTCCGTCCCATTTTTATTTAATTTATCCATTGGTACAGTTGATAAGTCAACTTGACTAAATTTTTAAAAATTATAATAAATAATTTAATTAATATATTTCACTAATAAGTTGATAGTATAAAATGACACCATATATATTAATATTTAAACGGGTTAATACATCATAAATGTAAATAATTTAACATGATAAGTCACTTAAACAATTAAAAAGTTTGATCGTGTATTGTAGCTAATGGAGTAAATTAATGGCACGAATGGAATATTATATTTTAAATAATACTTAATTTTATGATGACGCCGGTGAAAAAAAATTCTGACTCCGCCACTGTACACAGGCTATTACGTTGAGGAAATACACAGCACAACTTTCACTCACAACAATTGCATGTGTGTTTCTTGGGAACACTTCAATCTATTGCTGTCACACTTGTGATGGAGCACAAACCTAATTCTTGGTTCATTGGGTGGGACATGAACTTGTTAGCAGCTGCCTATGCTGTAAGAATTCTTTAATCACTATATATATATATATATATATATATATATATATATATATATATATATATATATATATATATATATATATATTATTACTAATTAATTAATACAAAGGCATGCTTTTTTATATTTATTTAATCTGTACTTACCGATGCGCGCAGGGTATTGTTTCATCAAGCATTGCATATTATGTGCAAGGACTTGTGATGCAAAAAAGAGGGCCTGTTTTTGTTACTGCCTTCAGTCCATTAATGATGATTATTGTGGCTTTTATGGGATCTTTCATATTGGCTGAAAAAATATATGTTGGAGGGTAAATATATATATATATATATATATATATATATATATATATATTTTTTTTAATTCCATAATAAAAAACAGTCCCTAGTATTTTTGTAGATACATGAAATTTATGCCCAATTAGATAATGACACTTATAAATAATTTATTAGTAATCAATTAATTTTCTATTTTTGAGATTTTATTATATTAAATCCCGAAATTAAATAATGATATTAATTGATTTCTAATATTTATTTATTGGCCAATTATATCAAGCCATGTGTCAAAATGATATATTTAAAGCCATATAATTAAGTGGCCAATCAAAATGTGCCACATGTCAAAGTGAGGTGTTTTGGCCAATCAAATGAAGTCTTTCATTCCAAGGAAGTAAGGGCCAATCAAATCATGACACGTCACCAAGCTGCTATGAAGGACTCTCTTCAAAATCTATATAAAGAGGTCTTGTGAATTCATTTGAAGATATACAGACACACATATATACATATCTACATACAAATTCACATATACACATAGAAATTCTCCTCAAGCTTTGAAGGTCTGCAAATACTTCAAATCCGTGACTCCATCCGCAATTTTGGAGAAAGTCGCATTACACGATTCAAGAACAAGCCGAGTGCACTTGAATCCATACGTTCAACGAAGAGAAGAATCAGAGGATCCATACATAGAGATTTTGTAACCACTTTTAAATTTTGAATAAATATTATTTGTTACTTCTTATTTTATTGTCTATTTAAGCTTTTTGCAGACTTTAAAATTTGTTGTAAACAAATTTTTGGCACGCCCAGTGGGACATCTCTACCTCTCATCTCTTCTCTTCAAAAGATGGTTCGTCCTACAAAGTACCGAACTATGACTGCTTTGATGAATGACCCAAGCACCATGCTCATTGAAAAGAAGGCGCATGAATATTCTCAAAGCGGTGGGTCTTCACCCCTTTCTCACTATTCGACTGGAGCGCATGTTATGACAACAAACGCTACGACTATGGAAGAACAACTCATGGCTCTAACTAAGGCCATAGATGGGCTCAACAAGCGTGCGCAAGAGCAAGATGCAAAGATTGAAAGACTTCTGAGCCAAGTACTCTATGCCAAGGCAAATCACTCGATGGGAAAACGACCTATGGATCCCGAAGAAGATGAGATATCAACAAAACGATACTCAAAAGTGAACGAGGACCAACTCGAGGATTCTGAGGAGGACGACATTCTCTCAGGACGACATTCAACTGAGAAAGCTAAGGGTCTTCAAGTCTCGCCCGACGGCATGATTCATGTGGATCGACTAGAAGATTTCATCACTGGAACCATCAAGTGCAAATTGGAGGGAGGTTCAAAATCTTCACTTACTTACGTGAAGCCCTACACTCGTCGCATCGACACGATGAAGATGCCCACTGGATATCAACCGCCAAAATTCCAACAATTCGATGGGAAAGGGAACCCAAAGCAACATGTCGCTCACTTCGTAGAAACTTGTAATAATGCTGGAACTACTGGAGATCTCCTCGTGAAACAATTTGTCCGTTCGCTTCAAGGGAATGCTTTTGACTGGTACACCGACTTGGAGCCTGGAAGCATTGATAGTTGGGAACAACTTGAACAAGAATTCCTCGATCGATTTTATAGCACAAGAAGGATCGTCAGTATGATCGAACTTACAAGCACTCGTCAGTGGAATGAAGAGAAAGTGATCGATTATATTAATCGATGGCGAAATTTGAGTTTGAACTGCAAGGATCGCTTGTGTGAAACTTCTGCAATAGAAATGTGTATCCAAGGGATGCAATGGGGCTTACGATATATTCTCCAAGGCATAAAACCGAGAACCTTCGAAGAGCTGGCCACACGTGCGCACGACATGGAACTGAGCCTTGCTTCAAGTGAAGGCCAAAGCTTCTTCCCACTTCATGAGTCAAAGAAAGGAAAAGTTGGACATTACATCAAGAAAGGGGGCAAGCTTTTTCCCCAAGTTGAAAGCGAAGAATCCATGACCGTCAATGTCTCTCGATCCAAGTCAAAGAAGAACGATGAAATAAACAATGATTCATCCCAACGAAGCTTTGCAAAGAAGCTGACTTTGAAGGATATGCAAAAGAAGGAATACCCATTCCTTGATTCTGACGTTGCTCCAATGCTTGATGACTTGCTCGAAGCCAAACTCATTGAGTTGCCTGAAATGAAGCGACCTGAAGAGGCTGGGAGAACAAATGACCGCAATTACTGCAAGTACCACCGCTTGATTAGGCATCCCATTGAAAAATGCTTCATTTTGAAGGATAAAATCTTGCAACTAGCTCGAGAAGGTAAGATTATGCTTGATGAAGATGATGCAACTGCAAATATTGTCACAGTTTCGTTTGGATATTTTGACACAACAATAAACACGGAGCAATTGCCAAATAGGCTTCATGATGAAGGTTCTTATGATGTTGTTTCGTGTAATGCAATACAAGAACAAAACACTTCTATAGGTGAAGTATGCCGATCTAGCATAGAAGTCCGAGAGGATGTGACGTCGTCGTTTTACACTACTCAAGGAAAAGTTCATGTTGCTAAGAAGGAAGAAGCTGAGACTACTTCATTGGAACTCGTGGAAGGTGCTAAAGTAACCAGTGATGAAATTTATCAAGTCAAATTAGAGATAGATGACTTAGTCTCCAAAGTGAAGGTTCAAGATTTCTCTTTGAAAAAGGAAACTCATCAAGATAAGCAAACTAAACTACAATTTAGATCTGGGTCGATTCCATTCATCAAAGCCGAAATGAAAATGTTTATGAAAGCTGGCTTCTTTCAAGAAATAGAGAATTCCACATGGGTCTCTAGAATTGTGCCTATACGTAAAGGAACTCGTCAAATTCAACTTTGTGTCGACTTTGAGAATTTAGATGCTCCCAATGATTTTCCATTACCTGATCCAGAACTTCTGATTGATGGATTCCATAGATATGGTCAGAAATCTGGAGATCACCATTGATGTCAAAATAATCTGCACACTCCTTGATAAGAGTATAAACTTTCAAAACAACTCCTTGACACGAGTCAAAACTATCTACAAGTCTTCATGTTGAAATCTCCTTGATACGAGTCAAAACTGTCTACAAATCTCCAAAGTTCAAGCCAAAGCCTCCAGTAGTTGAGACGAAAAGATCTACAAGTTCAAATCAACTTCTCCCAGATACGAGTCAAAACTGTCTGCAAATTTGTTAAAGTTCAAGCCAAAGCCTCCAGTAGACGAGACGAAAAGGTCTACAAGTTCAAATCAACTTCTCCCAGATACGAGTCAAAACTGTCTGCAAATTTGTTAAAGTTCAAGCCCAAGCCTCCAGTAGACGAGACGAAAAGGTCTACAAGTTCAAATAAACTTCTCCCAGATACGAGTCAAAACTGTCTGCAAATTTGTTAAAGTTCAAGTCAAAGCCTCCAGTAGACGAGACGAAAAAGGTCGACGAAATCTTGAAATCAAAATGCTCCTTGACGCACGAGCTTAAAACTGCATGTTACTCTTGGACCGCATGAGTATAAAAATATGAATGACACTCTTCAAATAAAGTTTTTTGTTTTGAACTACGTTATGACTTGATTCTCTTTACGAGATACGTAGGCAGCTTAGATGCTAATTCTAAGTTCAGTCATGTAAAAAAAAAAAAATTCTTCGAGACATTTACAATTTTTCATAATGTGTGTATTGAAATCTTCATTTAATACTTAGAATAATTTCTTAGTGTTAAATTAAGAAGTGGTCTTGAATTTGGTTAAGTGCAACAATGTAGAAATTGACTTCAAAACGAGAGCAAGGGGCAAAGTTATATCAAGATGTGAGGAATAATTGAATTTTATTCATGTCGAAGAATTCGATACAAAAAAAAAATGCAAGTTCCTATAACTAAAGAATTTTCCAATATGTTGCTCGATCTTCAAGTTTTGATTTTGCATCTCTTCAAGTTATTGCTACTTGCCTCCAAAGTGGCGCTCCAAACTTTCAAATGTGCGTCTCGTGTCTTTTCAAGCTACGAACTTATGTTCTCCCAGTTGAAGATTCAAGGATTTTCAAGTTAAAATTTCTCGCCTCCAAGATGTTAATTCGAACGTCAAGTTTTTGCTTCAATCACCAAGTCATGTCTCTTTGTTTTAAAAGCCTCTTCAAACTATGATGTGCACATGAAGAATTGCCCCTTCAGTTGATTATACGTATCTCCAGTGAACTCCCAAGCTCTTAATGGAAACAATTGTCGTCATTATTAGCTTTAAAAGGTTAGCTACATAGCTCAAAGAAGTCAACTCCGAAGTAATTATTTGCCATCTCCATCGACTTCAAGAAGCTCCTTGGCTGATGGGACCACTTCGTCATAGAATGAACCGTGAAGGGGAAGCATGCCGAGTGTATGTAGATCCGGCAGAAAAATGGATAGTTCTGAAGCTACCGTGTGGAGCGAGTTGGTGGACAGACTCCATACATCGCAGAATGCGTTGATGATGATCTCGTCGACATCATAGGTGAAGAATGAGGTCCAAATTGCATCGCATATTTCAGTTTAAAGAAGACTTTTGTTCCTTGTCGAATATGCATCTACTCATATGCGATAACCTGCAATGTTGAGAGCTCACCAAAAGTGGCTCTGAAAGGTACAGTGAAATTTCCCATGAAGCCGATGAATGAATAGGATGCAGAAAACTAGACGATGAACCTCTGTTAAGTGCGTTAGGCTGCAAAATACACACTTTCTGATGCTTAGGTGTGGCCAAAGACAATACACTAACATCCTTTAAAATCTCCAATGAAACTTTTGATGAGTGTGGCTCCTTAGACAGGGCGTATTCTGGGGCGAATCGACCAATTGCCGGTTGATACACAGTTAAAGTAGTTCCTTTTATTTTATCTGCTTCATCCTTCTTGATCATATAGAGGCTCGGGTATGGAACTTTGCAGTCGATAAACTCTATTGGTGGCGCGGTGTTATATCTGCAAAAAAAAAAAAAAAAAAAATAGGTTTAGGAAAAAAAAAAAAAAGAAAGGAAAGGGCAATAAAATAAAGGGGCATGATGCGAAATTAAGGTTGCGGAGCTGAACATATTCTTGGTACAGATTATTTTTTGTACTAAAGATATATATGGTTCAAGGTACTATGCTACGGTACAAGTCCCTAGGCCTATAGTACAAATTCTACAATTAAGCTTCCTATTTGAAGATCTAAAACAGTAATTGTATTATGGAGTGGCTTTGATATAGTGAAAGTTTATTGGAGCAAATTGTATCTACAAACTATGTTTACATAGAGAAAGTTAAGATTGAGGTTAAATGTTAAATGCCTTTTCTATTTAATAGCACTCGTAGATTAAAAAAAAAAAAAGGGGGGGGGGGGGATTGAGGTTGATGAAGAAATAAAGAACAGGAGTCGTGTGGAAGAAAAGGTTTACTGTTTGAACTCTGTTAATAACGCTTAAGCTCTCCGAATATTATTGTTGATGAAGGTAAAGGGTTTTGATGTGCTCTTTTATAGATGTTATTTTGAGATTATTATGAGCAAGAGAATTTTTGGAAATTTTAAATTTTCCCGAGAAGAAGATGGAGTAAATTGTTGGTAAAAAAATTTCCATGTATGACAGCTAGATCTGAACATATTGTTGTGTACTCATATATCGAATATCAGGAGGAGTAGATTTAAATTCAAGGTGTCTTAAAATTGAGAGTCAATTTGTTTCTTGAATTAAAGATTTATTGCCTTGATCACTTGATACAAGTCTCCGATTATGGAAAGAGAATGATTTGAGAAGAATTCTACATATTGGGTTAAATTTGTCAATTGCCAAGATATTTACGGCTTCTGCAAATCAAAGGAATTGAAGAAGATGAATTGGGTTTTATCGCCTACACTTGGTCTACATAGACCATACATGTTAATGGGCCAAATTGAATGGATTTAAGTAATGGGTATTTAATTAAATTATGTACCCACTTAAAGTCCACTTCAATTAAACTCATGTTCACGGTTGTCCAAATTTCTTTTACCGTGACATAATATTTTCCAAGTGCATTTTTTATGTCAAAGTCGTGACTTACTCACTTCAAAGTATGCTTCGAAAGCGTTATTCGTGAATAAGTCTCGAAGGGGCATTTGTAGATACATGAAATTTATGCCCAATTAGATAATGACACTTATAAATAATTTATTAGTAATCAATTAATTTTCTATTTTTGGGATTTTATTATATTAAATCCCGAAATTAAATAATGATATTAATTGATTTCTAATATTTATTTATTGGCCAATTATATCAAGCCATGTGTCAAAATGATATATTTAAAGCCATATAATTAAGTGGCCAATCAAAATGTGCCACATGTCAAAGTGAGGTGTTTTGGCCAATCAAATGAAGTCTTTCATTCCAAGGAAGTAAGGGCCAATCAAATCATGACACGTCACCAAGCTGCTATGAAGGACTCTCTTCAAAATCTATATAAAGAGGTCTTGTGAATTCATTTGAAGATATACAGACACACATATATACATATCTACATACAAATTCACATATACGCATAGAAATTCTCCTCAAGCTTTGAAGGTCTGCAAATACTTCAAATCCGTGACTCCATCTGCAAATCTTGGAGAAAGTCGCATTACACGATTCAAGAACAAGCCGAGTGCACTTGAATCCATACGTTCAACGAAGAGAAGAATCAGAGGATCCATACATAGAGATTTTGTAACCACTTTTAAATTTTGAATAAATATTATTTGTTACTTCTTATTTTATTGTCTATTTAAGCTTTTTGCAGACTTTAAAATTTGTTGTAAACAAATTTATTAGGAAATTGAATTCCTCTTGAATTGAATGCAGGGTTCTTGGAGCAGTGTTGATAGTGATTGGACTGTACTCTGTTTTGTGGGGAAAATACAAGGAGAGAGAAACAGAGGAAATAATTCTTGAACCGGTTAAAGGGAACAACAATCAAAATGGAAAGATTATTGAAGAAGATATAGAAGCAAATTTGGAGAAAACTCAAGGAAAAATTGTTTTTGTTCCCATGTTAGATTAGTTGATGAGAGAGGGAGAATTAAAAGAAGAGTTTATATTTTCTTAATGGAGATTTTATTTAAATTATTGATCAGATGCCAACAAACAAATTAAAGACTTGTTGAATATATATCTCATAGCATAGCACACCACTAATTAACCAAAACATATGACATCAATATTTCGATATATATATTACCAATCATACACTTTGGTTATATTAGTTGGAGGATTATTTTTGGAGAGATATATACCATCATTCTTTAGTATCCAATAACATACAGGTGCAGCACAAGATTTATCTTTAAGGCTAAAAACATCAAAAGCTTTATTCTTGTTTTTCCACCAAACATGACAAAAGAATAATGTCTTAAACGACGGGCACACACTAAAGATGAATTCTTGATTTGTGTAAAGCGTATGCATTCCAAGTTCAGTGTTTCCAGATGCACAATGCAAGGTTAATGGTGCAGAATTAGGAGGAAGATTGTTGACGAGATAAACGTAGGGATGTCTGGTCCACCAACAAAATCCATGGGTCATTGTTTGAAAAAGAAAAGCTGAAAGGATGAACAAAAATAACTTTTTCATGACTGAAGTTTAATGTGTATTATGTGAGCAGATTAACTCAAAATCAAATTCTACAAGCTATTTAAAGAATTGAGATTTGAATTTGTTTAGATTATAATAATCTGTACAAGATATTCAAAATCAAATTGCACATGACATTTAAAAAAAATTATGATTTTTCTATATATTATGTACCAACAATAGTAAAATATAAATGAAGGCATCTTTGGAAATGTAATAATTGTTCCTATGATAATATCCCCAGCCTTAACTAATAGTCAAAAAATGAAAATTGCATCCATAATAAAAGAACTACTAATGTTCAATGGCAACATTTAAAAAATATTCCTCTAACTTTGAGCCTCTTTCAAAAATATTTCTATAACTATATTGAACACACATTTAGTCCTTTAACTTTAATTCAGTTTCAATTTTAGTTTTACATATAACAAATTTCGTCTTCTAACTTTCAATAATATTCAATTTTCGTCATGCAATACAAATTTCATCCTCTAACTTTAAATAAATTTCAATTTTCGTTCTGCAACTACGAACTTTTTCCACGGTAATACCAGTATTAAAGGTCCTTTGACACATTTACTTTGACCATCAATTTTTTCGATAAAATGTGTCAAATGGCCTACAATATTGGTATTAAATGTGTCTTTTGCGAAGGTTGAGAACAAAAAGTATAAAGTAGGTAAAATTATGGTATAAAAAATTAAATTTTACCCCCTACACGCTCAAAACATCTGCCACTTAACAAACACGTGTCGTGTACATGATAAATCTGCTAAAAATTTGATGGCCAATGAAATGGGTAAGAGGACCTAAATCATGATATCAAATATGTTTTTTTTTTTTCAAAAAACTTAGTATAAAATATGTAATCATGACATCTTAAATTTATAATCATCTATTCACATATTTTCGTCTACAAGCAAATTTATTTGATTCTTCATCCTTAATTTCATTCTTCTAATTATATATATATATATATATATATATATATATATATATATATATATATATATATATATATATATATATATATATATATATATATATATATAAAGAACATGAAAAAGTTTTATTATTATTACTCAACTCCTATAAAGTTGGGCTTTTCTACGGTTAGTACCACTTGTGTTAAGTATTCATTAGGTCCCCCTTTAATTATCATTGGACCATATTTATTTTTTAATCTACCATTCATTTTTTTTAAGGGTGACATGTACAACAGGTTATCGTACTCCATAATTCAATAACTCTTTTTAAATTTTTACAAATAATTTTCCCAAAAACACCCCAATTTATTTTTATTTTCTGTACAATTTTTGTTATGAGAAATATTTCAAAAAAAGAAACACCCAATTTCCTTCTTCCCGTCTATCCCTCCGGCGAACCCCTCATACTTTCCGGCACCGTTCTCCTTCGAATCACTTGCCCCGCAGATGAATCTGAAGTTGTAGGCGAGAGATTGAATTTATTTTAATTTTTCCTCCATTTTTGGTAAGATTATTCCTCAAAATTTTCATTTAATTTAATTTTCTGGGTTAATCCAAAGAATCATTTTTCCAAAAACTTTCCCAGGCTCACTATTTAGGAAAGACGCGGAGAGGGTAGTGCTAGCAGTTGCACAGAAACCAGACGGCAAGAAGAACTAGATGGTTATCACTTATCGATCAGGATTTAATAAAACAACAATATGGGTTGTGGGATAGGTTACTAGGTGTTTGCCGTATGTATTCTATTCACTGCTTTAGCACAGTGAGGTATGGCTGTAATTGATGGAAATGTATGGCTTCTAGTGGAGGCGCGGCGACGGCGACGAGGAGGGTGGTACGGCGGCGGTTAAGAAAAGAGGGTGATTAAGTCAATTTTGGGGGATTTTAATTTTGACAATGTAAAGGAAATATCGTTTTTTTTTTTCTTGTGTTGTGTAAAAGAAGATATCATTTTTTATTCAGTATATGGATTTTGTAATTGAATATAAAATAATATGAATCCAAAAAAGAAATTAATAAGTTATGGGTTCTTTTAGTAAAATCACATTTTAAAATCAATACATTTTGAAAAGGTAATAGGTAAAATTTGTGCCACTTGACAAAATTTTAAATAGGACCTTATAAAAATTAGCACAAACTAGAACTAACCACATAAAAATCCTATATATAAAGTTATGCGCAGAATCGATATTGCATAGTTAATGGTCGCGCGGCTACACCTTGTGACTTCAATGCAAGATTAAACAGTAGGCTTCTTCAAGTGCCATTCTAGAATGTTCGCAAAATTTGCTTGTCCTCATCAACAATTAAATTGGATTCCCCATAAATTAATTAAAGGAGAAACTGGAAATTAAAGATGATTACGTATAAATTTCTTCATCCACCTTATATATATAATATATAATGCCAAGATTCTTAATTTCATTAATGGAGTACATACATAAATTACCTACTACTTCCTCACTCGACTCTACTTGAATATATAGTGAATTACATATATCAATTACTTTATTTGATTCGTAGTCCTAATTATTTTAGTAGTGTTGATAGCTAATATTTCTATATTAGTGCACAAAATATTTAGTTTCCATAATTAGGACTTTCTAACACATTATCTACGTATATAGAAAAATATTCTATATATATATATATATATATATATATACATATATATATATATATACATATATATATATATATATATATATATATATATATATATATTTTCTTCAAATATCATGTGCAATTTCATTTTGAATATCTTGTACAGATTACTATAATCTAAATATCTCAATTCTTTAAATAGGTTGTAGAATTTGATTTTGAATTCATCTGCTCATATAAAAATGAACAAGTTATTTCTCTTCATCCTTTCAACTTTTCTTATTCAAACAATGACCCACGGATTTTGTTTCTTTTCGGGTACACACAAAGTTTTTGTTGTCAACAATCTTCCTCCTAATTCTGCTCCATTATTGTTGCATTGTGCATCTGGAGATGATGATTTAGGACACCATACGCTATACAAGAATCAGGATTTTCACTTTCATTTTTGCGCGCTGCCTAAAACATTATTTTTCTGTCATGCTAGGTGGGAGAAAAAGGATAAATCTTTTGTAGTTTTTCACGATCGATTTTCTCAATATGCTACAGTAAATTGCGATTCATTAATATGTTATTGGGTAATAAAGAAAGATGGTATATATCTCTCAACAACTTATCCTCCAACAAATCTAGTCAAAAGGCATGATTGGTAATATGTAGAAATAATATCATATATTTTGATCAATTGTGTGTTATGTATGCAACAAGTTTTTGTTGGCACCAATAACTTGAATAAATTAGGTTTTTGTTAATTGAAAAAGGAGAGACTCGGTCCCTGAAACCTTTTTTTTTTTTTTTTTTGTTGAATATTAGTTACCACAAACAATGTGTTATTTAATTTCTCAGACCGAAATTCCTATATATGGAGTCACACTAATTACTAATGTGTTTGACATAAGTTTATCTACCATAATTGTGTTTTTATCTATTTATGTTAAAAATCGAGAGACCATAATTCAACTTACTTTAGGGATTTGATACCACAATTATTTCTACCGACACATTTGATACCATAACTCAAATCAACTCGACACATTTGATACTTCCGTCAAATTGAAAACGGAATTGTCACGTGATTGTCACGTGGCCATTAAAACTTTGCACATTTGATACCATAACTTATGTTGACTGATAATTTTATCCCATAACATTTCAGGTTACCAAAAAAGCCCCACATCTCCAAATTTAGTGACAATTTTAGTCCACATTGTTGCCAAATTTCCAAATTGACTCGAATAAGACCACGTGCTGACCAATTTAGAACTTTACACATTTGATACCATTACTTATGTTGACTGATAATTTTACCCCATAACATTTCAGGTTACCAAAAAAGCCTCACATCTCCAAATTTAGTGACGATTTTAGTCCACATTGTTGTGTGTGTGTTTTTTTTTTTATTTGAGGGTGTTAAGTGTTAATTTTGTGTTTCGGGGTGCAAAGTGTCCATTTATTGTATTTTGAGGGTACAAGTTTCTGACTTGTTCTAATTCAAGGGTGATAAGTGCTAATTTATTTTGGGGGTGCAAAGTGCCAATTTATGAAGTTTTGGGGGTGCAAAGTGCCAAAGATTTATAATTAAATTACCTATTTTGCCCTTGAGCTTTTTGCCTGAAAATAAAAGAGGATGCAAAGTGCTATATTTTTCATATTTTAATGGTGCAAAGTGCTAAATCTAAGTTTTGAGGGTGCAAAAATTTAACTCCCTCAAAAGTTTTCTAATTATAATAATCTTGATGTAATTAGTGGAATATTATGATATTATTCACAATTTCATTAGAACAACAATGGTTAGAAAATGATATACTATTAGTTTTGATAATAACAAAAGCTTTGGTATAGGATACTTTAGTGGAACAAGCTACAAAGAAAGATTTTTAGAAGGCTTTAGAAATTAGAACACAACAAAATAAAATTCAATTGGGAATTCCTCTGATCAAGATTTGAAGAGATGCTAAGTTTAGATTAGAAGCTAAGTTTAGATTAGAAGCTAAGTTGAAAAGACAACAAAGTTGACAAACTTGACTATGTTTGAGATTTGGTAGAAGAGAAGAACGCAACGAAGTTGAACTTGAAGAATACAACTTAGTCGAAGTTCAATGATATTGGAATTCAAAAAGATTGCAAATAAATCATGATCTGAAAGAATAAAGAGATTTCAACTAAATGTTTCTTTTCGAAAATTAAATGTGTTAACCGGAAGAGGGCGTACAAGGTGACGATTCAAGATCGCATTAAGTAGCACTAAAATTTTGTTCCCTCAAAGAACATTAGTTGGAGAACAAGCCAAAAACACCATATTGGCACCCTCATCTATAAATACCTATTGAATTCTGAGAGAGAAACACACACGCACACATAGAACATACATGCATCAAGGCGAATATCAAAGGATTCAAAGCTCAAGCTCCCCAGATGTCTCAAAGATTCAATTGTGTCAACAGAGCCGAAGCAAATTTGTTGTCTTTGCGGAACAATAACGGAGTAACATATTTCATCTTTTGACAAAGATTAAAAAATCTCAATAAGTAGTCAATTTTATAAGGTAAAATGTTAAAAATACAATTTTAGTGATTATTTTAATTAATGTCATTGATCTTTGAGCACTCTACTTTATCGTGTAACCTAGAAATAAGAAAGGATAAAACTGAAAAAAAATGAATTGAAATGAGAATTTTGCAAACTGTGACAATTAATTTGGAATGGCGGGATAGTTTAGTTTGTAAGGGCAATTCTAATATTTCTTTCGAGTTGTAAGTCTTTATGTACTAACTATATAATAAGTTGTTTAATCTGTATAATTTGTAGATTTATACATATGACATATACCTTAAATATTAGCTTATTCAAATTTTATATGTTTAAGGAGATTGACAGTGATGATGACAACGATGATTGTTTGATGATGTTTGAAAATGGATTTGAAGAAAAAAGTATCGTGAAATTAGCGTGCTTATGGTTGATACAATCTCAAGGAATCCAATAATATTTCTCACAAAAGTAAAAACATTTAGATAAAAATATTTGCTGAGTAATTACAACGTCTAATAACTTCCCTATAAATACTCACATAGATAGAGTTCAAATACTAATATAACTACTCAAGTTATAGATAAGGTAAAATAATAAATCAGAATATAACTGCTAAAGTTTAGCCAGACTAATAGACTAACTAAACCATGAGCAAGTCATATACTTCGGGTTGGGTCTCGGTGGACGGTTGCTACGCCGAACCGTTACAATGGTCAAGTAATGAGCATGTTTTGAAGATGTTGTTTCAAGTAAACAACTAATGCAGTAATTGGGAATGTTCTTTATAGGATACGGAAAAAAATGGGAAGGGGAGTTTAGGAAATTAGCAATGTCATTCTTAATATAATGTAGCTGCAAAGTTTTTGTTTAAAGTATATTATCAAGCTTTTAATGAAAATATTACTAGGTGACAAAAATTTTCATTTACTAATTGTTTGACCTGCTTGCAGCAAAGATCGGTTCATGTTTCATAAATATTGTTCATAATTTTTTTTGTTAATCTTTTCATTACCGACTTATAATTTCTTCAGAATATTTGTAAAATTTATTGATATTCATATCTCCTCTTGTTAAACTCCTCATATATCTTGTCTCTCTATGGTGATGCTCAGAAAATATATAATCTACCTTTCCAAAAAACCAAATAAATCTGATATCACATCGAATTATATGCCCATCATAAAATTTCTCAAGAGATTTTCTTCAATACAGTCTCTCACCTTTGAGAATGATGAGGATGACGATGATGTTTTGGTTGAGCCGAGTACCCACTAAAAATTTGATATGATATCACTGCTTCGATGTCGTTTGGAGGTGTAAGAAGATTTTGAAGCCGATCATTTCATAAGTAACGGACATTCAAGGAGGAGTGTTATAAATTTCTTTAATTTGTGGATATCATTGAAAGGTGATTAGCTACATTTAGTCCCCTTGAACACATTATATCACAGGTCATATATATTGTACATTTGAATTAGTGATGTGTGTATTCTAAACTTTTGGTTGTATTTCTTAGACCTATAAAAAGAGAATATTTTTTTGTATTTTGTACACATAACAAGAATGGAATAAAATGATATACTCTCCCTATTTTTTATTGTTCTTGGCAGTGTTTTTAAACCCGGATCGGATTAGCCGGTTAGACCGGTTTAATCGCTAACCGGAGACTAGTCCGATCCGGTTGACCCTCTAAAACCAGTAGACATTTTAACCAGTTCGAACCGACGAAAACCGGTAAAACCGGTGGACCGGGTGAACCAGTGGTTCATTATTTTTCTCTTAAAAAAATGAAAAAAAGAAAAAGAAAGGAGAAGAAAAAGCCTTTCTCTCTTTACCTCGGTCTTATCCTAAGAAGAAAAGAAACAAGAACCCCTAATTTTTCTTTGATTCACTATTCTCTTCAATTTTAATTCACATATGAATGAAGTAAAAGATGTCAAAAGTTGTAAAGAAACGATAAAAGAGGAGGAAAAATGAAGAAAGAAGAATAGAAGGGGGATGTTGAAATAAAAACCAAAGACATAAGGAAAATCATTAGACGGTACAAATAAGGTTGAAGATGGTAAAAATGGTGGCTGCAGAAGAAGAAAATGGCTTGTGGAGATGAAGTTTAGGTTTTTATTTTGTAATTTTCTATTCCTAGGTACAAAATATTCAAGCCCAATATTTAAAGAGAATAATACATATATATCCCAATAGGTCCAAAGCCCGTGGTGTACCCATCTGGGAGCCCAAATTAGTTTAGGTCCAAAATTTGCAAAAAACATCTCACAGTGGAGGACCTAAAGGGAAGTGCAAAATGCACCCAAAACCCATTTACTTCCAATTGAACCCAAATTTGAGCCCTCAAAATTGTTGAACCCATTTTCAACATCAAATCATAAATTGACACGTATACGATGTGGGAAAGAAATCTGATAAGAAATTTCAACAAAAAAATCTTATCTGAAATCTCAGTATCTAATCATAAATTAACACGCAGATAAAAATATTATCACAAATATTTTCATAATATAATATCAAATTTCGATTCAAATGGATAAAAAAAACATATCAAAGATAGAATAATGATTACATAAAATATAAATCCGCACTTGAAAAAAATAATGAAGACACCATCAATGAGTTAATTGTCTACAATTAATAAGTATTAAAAAATTATAAATATTTTGAATTTTATTTATTTTTTCTTAGTCCAAAATTACTTTTGATTGTATTTTAAATAGACTTTAATTTTAAGTTGGTGAAATAAATATAATTTAAATTGATTTTAAAAATGGGTTCATACTTTTGATGTCTATTGTTGCAAAAAAATTTTTTTTCAGAGAGTGCAAAACACTGTAGCAGGGTGCAAATGAAGAATTTGGGTACACCACTGGTGATGCTCTTAGTACACTACAGTTAAAGCTTTAATGACCCAATTGCTTATAAAATTTGATTAGTTGAATTAACTTAGATATTAAATATTGCAAATTATTTCATTAGTTAATATTTGAAATTATTCTGATGTTCTTATTTTAAAATTTTCAATTATTTATATTCATATAAAATTTTATAAAAAATAAAAACAATAATTATATTATGATGTTATACTAGTTGAATTAATAGGTTAATTATATAAGTTGTCTTGTTTTGGATGTATGAATTATTGAAGGATACTTGAAACTTATGTTTTTTACATTAATTTTTGCTTTAGATAATCAATATATATATAAAACGTCACACCGGTTATTCCGATCGAACCACTGGTCGAACCGATCTAACCGATAGAACCAATAACCAGTAGAGCTTCCGATTTTATGATCAGTCAGCTTTTGAAAACACTGGTTCTTGGATCTTACTTTATTTACTTTAATTAATCATTTTAAATTAGTTTAACAACAACTACAAATATTTCTTAAGATATGTCAGCCTACATACAGGAGAATATGATGGACGTGACCACACCAGATCAAGGCCCCCTAATTCTTCTATGCGTCCTATATAGCAGAACTGAACAAGCAGAAAAGCAAAAATCAAGCACCCAATTGAAGAATTACTGAGAAAATGAAAGCATTAGTGAAAATTTCTGAAATGAGTGACAAAAACCCCTTCAATCGTCTTCCCCAAGAAATTATCATCTACATTTTCGACAAAATTTCAGACGCTAAATCCTTGTGCATTTGTACTCTGCTCTCCAAAAAATTATCTGCCCTTGTTCTTCAAATTCAAACCAAAACTATTTCTGTTGAAATCCCATGTTGGAATTTGTTCGGCCACCAGAATTCCATAGCCGTCGTAGCCCGGCTGCCGCCCCTGCTATTAAAACTCCTCGCCTATGTTGTCTCTCTATGGTGGGTGCTCAGAAAATATATAATCTTCCCTTCCAGAAAACCATATGACATCACATCAAATTTTATGCCCGTCATAAAATTTCTCAAGAGATTTTCTTCGATACAGTCTCTCACCTTTCACCTGAGTTTTCACAATAAACCCTCGGGTAGCTTTGAGCCTTTGGTCAGGTGGAAATTCGAAAAATCCGAGTTCATTTTCTTATCAGCGGAAAGTGTTTGTGTTTATTCCTCTGAGAGGGGTTTTGAGAATGATGAGGATGACGATGATGTTTTAATTGAGCCGAGTACCCACTTCAAGAATTTGATATGTTATCACTTGGTGGATGCCGTTTGGAGGTATAAGAAGATTTTGAAGCCGATTATTTCCGATTTCCCCAATTTGAAAAATGTTTCGGTGATTGATTCTTTGAATCAAGGGAAGATTGTTCTTGATGAGGATGACATAAGTAGCTTGAGGAATGAGGAGTCATTAATGAAGGATGCTGATGATGTTAAATTTCGCCTCAAACAGTGGGATGGGAATGTGGTTCGTTTGCCGTTATCCGGTCGAGTGATGAAAGGGGTAAATGTTCTTGTGTGTAAGAAGATTGGTAGTAATGATGGCTTGATTGTATCTGAAAATGGATTTGAAGAAGAAGAGCTTTGTGAACTTGCTTCAACTATGGTGAAGAAAGAAGCAAGTATTGAAGGTGTTATTTCACTTACTCAAATACTTAGCTTAGCTGCACGTGCGAGTAATTTTAATTAGGATAGGATGTGAAAAAATGGTTAAGGGGATTTTGGGAAGTTAATCAAGATTGTCATTTTGGATATTTTGTGTTTGTAGTTCATGTTTAATTAGGCCAAGTTCTTGCTTATATATGAGATCTATGAACATCTATTTTTCATGTATAGTCGGGAATGGTTACTTTTCGATTCAACCAAATGCAAATCAACCGTCGGAGCATCTTCAAACAGTCACTTTTTTAGCTCCTTCAATAGCTAAAAACATAAATATACATAATCAAGTCATTTTTTTGTCCTCTAGCAATGTCTTGTATAAATACAAGACTATGTATAATACAAGTTTGGACTTGCATATATGGATGTCCATGTATATTTATACAGGACATCCATGACAGCAAATTTATATCTCAACTATAGTTTATTAAATTGATTTGAGTTAAATTTTTATTTGAATTAAATTGTTTATTAAATCGTTATTTAAAGCCATTTTTTCAATTTTTTAATTTATTATATTTAAATAAAAAATATTAAAATATATATTTATTACGTATATTTTACGCGTAATGTAATACAACATTATTTATAATGTCATTTATAATTTAATATTGAAAAAAGAATAAAATATAATAATTATGAAAATTTTAGATGATGACTGCTGGATTGAATAGCTCAAACTGAGTAACTAAAATATTGTTCACCATGTATAATTTAATATAGATGACCACTTATAGATGACACATGCTCTCAAGTAATTAGTATTCTCGTATGACTAACCTCTACAATTTAGAGATCAACTTTGTGTTAAATCTTGGTTTTGTGTGCTCCTAAACTTAAAAAATAAAAAGCACCTTGTGCACACAATTCTTTAATTCAAAATTGATCCAACTAATTAACAAAAATATATAGGAGTATAATATAGGGCCAAATGATACTGATGAATTGCCGATGAGACTTCGTCTTAACGGCAAAGTAGAGGCCTCTTTTCAGAAAATAATTCTTAATTGTAAATTTCATTTATAATTTGATAAATTTTCAAAGTTTTAATAGATTCATTAACATTTTAACTTAGAGTTTGGTTATAATTATAGTTGTAAATTGATCCACACATTGTTTTCTTTTGTTCTTCATTTGTTTCACCGCGTGCAAAAAGATAAAAAGGGAAAAAGAGAAGGCAAATGGTACTAAACTGATAACTTCTTCTCCAAGACCATTAATTAAAATTTAGCTCTATTTAATAAAGAGTTAATCTCAGTTTACCCCATGATATGTATAAAATTCAATTTTTTTTTTTTTTTTTTTTTTATGGTTTGAAAAAGAATATTTTATCTATGTGAAAATTTTAAAGGAGCAATATAACTCCTTCCAAACGGAGAGTATACCACAATCGTCCGAAATTGTGCCCGAAATATAGTGTTGCGTAAAAAGACGAAAGTGCTATTAGGGGTTAAAGTGTCACATTCGTCATAACACATGGGGATAAAGAGTCATATTTAAAAGTTTCACTGAATCAAATTTTAATATATAAGAGGGATATCTTTGTCAATTCGTATTTTTTTTAAAGTTTAAAAATGTTGAGACAGTGTGAATTTTTTATAAGATTATAGGGTAAAGTGTTTTTTTCAAATCATAAGGGAGTAAATGAACATCATGCATATCGAAGGGGGCCAGGGGGGTAAATTGGCATTAATTCATTTACTAATGCTCCAATTTTTTTCTTTTTAGATTGCGAATACATTGTTACATAAAACATTATATTGAATTAAATCTATTACTTCTTCCATTATTGCCTCAATTTTCTATTCACCATATCTAACGCTGCTCCTCATCTCTTGTAATACTTTAAATGGACATCGTGCTTCTTAGCATTAAACAATTTTCCTTATCCATTATTGTCACTTCCAAGCTATCCTTAGAATATGAAGAGCAGAAGAGAAAATTTAATTAAGTTGTTTTGGTAACGGTCTTTTGATGAAATATGTCAAATCTAATAGTTGAAGGGGGTAAATTGATATAATTGATAGTTGAGGGGCAAAATGGGCACCGGAGATAGTTGGTAGGATCAAATACGAATCCATTCCCTGTGTTCTTCTCAAATGTTTCTCATTTATAATCACTTGGAACTAAGATAATTTTTTGTAGAGGACTTAGATTCATTGTACTAATTCAAATGCCAAAAGCCTTAAAATTATTAGCATTTATTCTGGTGAAACCCATCGAATTTAGTTTGAATGTTGAATTTGTGATTTTGAAAAGAATGAAACCTCGTTTGGATTGAATTTGGATGTTGGAATAAAAGTAGATGATAGATGTTAAATTAACTATTTTTTTTTTACAGAGCTTGGGGAGAAAAAACGTGAGGTTTCAAATAAAGGTTATTTAGGAATGCAAATTGGAAATGAGTTTTAAGAGTTTGAATATGTATTTGTGAATAGGTTTAACTAGAGTTTTATGGGTTTTGCCAAACTCCATTTGAAAGAGTTTTGACCTAGTTTGAGTAGACCTATGAGACCGAGTCAAAACTTTCCAAATAGGTCCTAGATGATTGTGCTGCACTTCTCTCATTTTTGAGGACTGGAGTTGCAAAAACTAGTTGATACTGCAGTCGGTATTCTAACTCCAAAATTCAAGTTCATTAACTCCAGATTGTTGGATTTTTTTTTTTTTTTTTTTATTATAAGCCGAAAAATCTTGTGGAGAAATGGGGAATCCATTACAATCGGCTCAGTCAAATATTCTCACTCTATCACTCTTGGAATCTACCACTACAATTAGCTAGTTTGTGTAATATTATTTAAGAACATAAAAATTATTTGATCAATTGCATGAGGAAAGAAAGTCAAACCCAATATTATATAAAACTCGTTCACAAGGTACAAAGCAATACATGGTAGCTACGAATTTTACCAACTTCAAACATTTAATCTCACCAATATAAAAATGTAAACAAATTCAAAATTCCACAATGAAGCTTAAAAATACAAGAAGCTATATGACATAATTAAAGCCCATTATTCGTAAATTTAGTTTCCAATATCAATCACCATTATCCTCCATCTCATTAATCTGGAAAGAAAAAAAAAATTCAAACGTTGAGTTACTAAATATAAAATGCAAGAGAAGAAAAAAAAAAACACTACATATATAGTTCCAAAATTAAGAATTGGTATTAGCAACATATTTACCATGGAAAAAACTTACATCCCTATTCTTTTAAAAAATGTTTTGCCACAGAAACATGACAAAATATAAAAAAGTAACTACCATACAATGACAAAAAGGTCACCATATTAATTATTCAAATGCAATTACGATATTATAGAGAATAATATAGTTCCGGAAATTAGACAAGTTGATGAAACTTACTGACATTTATATAGATACTAAATATTACTAAAAATTAAAAGCATTGCAGGAATGTTCATATACCATGACAAATGGGTTATAGCGCTCAGGGACGGATCCCTTTGGGGACTGGGGGGGCCATGGAAATATTTACAACAAATGAAAGTGGCCTAGCGGTAAGGATTGTTATGACTCTCTTCTCCAATATTCGAGATAAAATCCCTTGAAGCTCAATATATATTTTTGGTCTTTTTAGCATTAAATTTTTGGTCTTTTTAGTATTAATTTTTTCCTCAAGGGCTGTTTTAATTTTTCTCCTCATGCTGATTAGTACTAGTTTCAATTTTCTTCCTTATGAACATTTATTAGTATTACTGTGTATTAAATACAACTTTACAATAACTAAATTGTATATTGTAAATTGTCCATGTGTTTTATGAATTTATCAATTTCTTAAACTATTAATTATGTAATTAGATATTCGTTTATGATTTGCTAAAAAACATTAGAGTTTACTTTAACGTTCATTATCGAATACAAAAATCAAGGTTATTTGCTACAAAAAAAAATCGGCCCCCCCAACAAACAACGTCTAGGTCCGTCCCTGATAGCGCTGCTATTATGGATTCCTAGGAGTATTGGAGCTATTCACGAAATTGAAGATATGCAGCAGCATATTGATTGAACGAAGGAATTAGTGAAGAATATAGATTAGGATTTTAGGGATTTTTAATTTAAGTTTTTTTATTTTATTTCTTTTATAATTATTCTGTTGTAAAAGTGTAAACACGTTTTTTCTTCTTTCTTTTCCGTTTTTGGCTTAACCGCCTCACATATGTATATAAGTCTAGGGTTCGAACCCTTATGTAATACAACACACAGAATTATTCCTTTCAATATACAATTTTCATATTTTCTCTCTTTTCTTCTCCAAGATTTCTGCCACATTGTTAACAAATTGTTACAATGATTTCTTATGAAAAGATGCAGACTGTAACCAGGAGGTGTCTTTAAGTTTATCCAGGACTAATTAATATTAACCATTTGTTCAGTTAAGATAGAATTACTGATCGACGAAGTTGTCAGCATACTTATTTTCCATTTGAATTCACAAGAAAGGAAGTTGGAAGACACGCAACCATTAAGACGTAGTGTTAATTTAACAAGTAACCAAATGAAATAGTAACAACAAACTTGTATGTCCTTATATGCTACGAGTTTAAGATATACACGATTGATAAGTGCAAATAAAAGTATGTTATATAATCAAGTAAACTAAGTTTCTAAAAAATTACTAAAAAAAAACGACATAGAATCTTGAAGCAAATCAATTGTTAATATTTGTGCATTTCATTGACCTATGTAACTATACGTAGACAAACACACATCGTGCACATATAGAGTTGTTGTAATAATCAAATTAAATTGTATCTGACTTACCACTTTTTTAACTTAGGTGCCAGTGATGGCTAGTGCTGCTTCTTATCATCTAATGAAGAATGGACCTGAATTTGAAGCTCATCATTAACACATTTCCTTTGTATGTACTCTGCAGAAGCCATAACTGAAGGGTTGCAGTCAACTAGCTCAATCAAATCAAGAAGTTTCAATTTTTCAATCACAAAAGGAATCTCTTCCAGTTTGTAGCAGTGCCTAATGATTAGGCACTTAAGCAGTGGGAAACAACCATAGCCAACTCTCCAGTGCACCAAATCGGTGTCTTCAAGTAGCAGATACTCAAGTTCCGGGAACTCCTCTTTATCTACCACCCACTCCGGGCCTTGAAAGGCATAGCATCGCAATTTCAACACTAGAAGATATTTTAGTGCACCAATTATTGACATGTGTTTCCATGCAAATCCACACCCACTCAAAGTTAACTTTGTAAGCCTGGATGGAAAAGCTGACTTTGGAAAGAGAAGAACCTGCTGAGACGTAGGACTGGGATTTGACACGATGCATTTGAATGATTTGAGTCTAGAGAGCAAGGCAAGATGATCAAAGATATGCAAGGTTTCAGAAACACCTGGTGGTAAAAGAATCCGAACACCTAATTTTTCTAGATTTGGAATATTTTGAAGAACCTCTTTTGTACAACTGCGATCACTCACACCTAGCAGCGTCAAGAGGTTGGTTAACTGAGCCCCATCAACAGGATGTGGCAAGTCGCTTCCCATGACTTGAAGATGCCTCAGTTCTTGCATATTCCATATATCTATCGGCATATAAGATGGAGAGGAATTGATGATTGTCAGGTGGTATCGATAGACAATCAAGTATACAAGATTTTTGAGTCTTGATATGGAAGAAGGGAGCTTTTCATCACATGTGATGGCAAGGTACTTTAACTCAACTTGCTCCAGTATTCCAATCGCGAACTTGTATAAACGGATTGTAAGAGCATCCAACACCTTGAGAGCCGTCAAACCTGAACATATTGATACCGGATATTGATGTTCTGGACCAGTACAAAGAAAAGAACGCACATTTGAAACTAATTCTATTGATTCAGAAACACTTTTGAAGCCAAGAAGAGCGTTCCTATGGATGCACAACCTGCGCTGGCAGTGTTTACCTTCTGAAAAAGCATTGGGATAACTATTTATGAGATAAAAAATCTTCTTGTTTGCAGCCTCTCTAACCAAAAAATGCCAAAAGAAATAATGGGTGCTGCAGGTTTTCGTTTCGCCACTGGAGCTTCGTTGGCTGACTAAAACAATATTATGGGAAACGAGATCCTCTAAATACTCTCGAGATGTATCTTCAAAAGTTTGGAAGTCCTGCTTTATTCCAGCTAATCCCTCCCCAACCCACAATTTGACGAGCTTGGAGACGGAGATCTTATGATTTAGAGGGAAAACTCCAAAATAGAGACAACATTCTTTTAAATGTGGAGGTAAATGCTTGTAACTCAAAAATAGTGTCTCTGACATGGATGATCCTTTCTCCATAACTAAGGCAAGGAAATTCTCATTCTTGGCTACCTTTTCCCAGTAATCAAGCGACTTCTCGGCTTCGGATAGGATGTTGGCAATCGAGACTATTCCAAGAGGAAGTCCTTCACATTTTTTGACAATCTTCTTTCCAACTTTCTCGAGTTCATGCGGGACAAATACCTTTCGGCGGAAAAGATTCCAACTTTCTTCATTATTCCTCAAGCGAATCTCGTAAATATTTGGGTAGCTAAAATCATTAGCCACAGTTGACAACCTCGTTGTAACGATTACTTTGCTTCCGTCGCGATCATTTTGAATGCGACTCAGGGTAAACACAATTTCATTCTCTAAATAAGAATTCCATACATCATCAAACACAATCAAATATCTTCTAGGCTTCAAAAATATGCGTATCTGCTCTTCCAATTCATACTCACTCTTTTTTATTCCTAAAATTTTATTATAATTAGGGATCAAGCAAACCAGAAGATTTAGCAATATATCTTTTAAATGATAATCAGGTCCTACCCTGATAAACGCACGGCAGTCAAAATGATCTGAAATAACTGGATCATTATAAAGTACTTTGACAATAGTAGTTTTACCAACACCCGCCATACCCACTAATGAAATAGCCTTGATCCAGGAACGTTGTCGTCCAAGTAGATCATGAATTAGTTGTTGTAGTTCTTCATCATATACTCCTACTACCATATCTTTTGCGTGTCCACCAAGATCTTCATCAGGAAGTGGTGACTCCTTGTTGCTTGTTTCCAGATTTAATTTTGAGTTGTACTCCTTGTTGATATTCTCTATCGTGTACACAAAGGAGAAAAATTTTTCTCCGACTACTGGGTAGTATGGCGAATCTGATAGTTCAGGACATTTCTCTAAAGCTTCATGGAAGGTTTGAAATCCTGGATAAAGTAGTCGAAATTTGTTTATATGGTATTCGAGTAGGTCTATGAATTTGGGTATTATCACCTGGATCTCTCCTTTCAAAGCATTTAATATCTCGCTCTCTTCAAAATGATGCAATTCCAGAATTGATTTTAATGACCATACATGTTTGCTGACTAAATATGATATGTGTGGGTGGGGAAAGTTGTCAATTATTCTAAGAACAGTATTTAGAGAAGCTAGAGCTTCGTGAGCCATCTAAGAACAGATCTGGTTCCGTTGCTATTTGATTCCCATTCCTCTAACAAATGAAATGAAATGAAGAAAGAATATAGTAAGAAGATGTGGCTCTAAAATTATCAGATTGCAAGATGATCAAGAATCAGCTGGTGAAAACAAACAACAGACATTGAAAGATGAATGAAAAAAAGGTAAAGAAATTGTAGAAAGGTTAAAGAATTGAAGTGAGAAATGAGCTAATGGAGATGAGATAATTTGGAAAAGATATTGAATTGGGTGAAAAGTATCATTCATATTAAATAAGTACTTTTAAATCTGTATTAATTAATCTATGCTAATTATAATAAATTTAATTAACCGACGCCGTCGTCACATGAATTAGTCAATTTTCTTCTCTTCACACCCAAAAACAAAAGGATTACTATTATTAATAGTAGTTAGTACATCCGACTCCAGCTGTTAAGCATGTAGTTTGAATTCTATTCGTTAGATATTAAATGCGTACTTTTAAATCCATCTGTATTAATCATGTCTTTGTAGTTCGAGTTTAGACTTTAGATTAGTATAATGTTGCTGCAAGTTTTTATTTATAGTATATTATCAATATCAAGATTTTAATGAAGATATTACTAGGTGACGAAATTTTCATTTACTAATTGTTTGCTTGTGGTAATGGCAATCCCCTCCCCCCCCCCTAATATTCAAATTGTTCAATTTATTCCCTTGTGATTTGAAAAATAGCAATTTATATCATTTGAATATTTTAAAGAAGCAATTTATCCCCTTGAGTCGGAGAGTGTAACTCACTTGCCAAAATTGATGAGCATGAAAAATATTTTGTAACATAGGGGGGATAAATTGCCACATTTAGCATATCACAGTGGATAAATTATCACATTTATCATATCACAATTCAGAGGGGGATGAATTGCTACATTATAATAACATAGGGAAGTAAAGTGCCACATAAAAATTGTCAGGAAAATAGTGTAATTTTTTTATAAAATTGTAGAGGGTAAAATGCATTTTTTCAAATAACATAGAGATAAATTGAATATTATGAATATCACACGGGCTAAATTTCTATTAACTCTTGTTTGCTCTGATATGTTCATGATTCATAAATGTTGTTCATACATATTTTTGTTAATCTTTTCACTACCAACTTATAATTTTTTCAGAATATTGGTAAAAATATATTACTATTCATATCTACTCTTGTCAAGACTAATGTATTTGATAGGCATCTCAAATTTCATCAAAATAATCATAATATTCAATCACACATCTTCACTCCAACTACTTTATTTATATTTTAATTAGCAAACTACTTTTAATAATTATTTATATGTATAAATAATAATATTATATAATTGTTTATTGAATATTATAATAAATCTATTTTTAAAAAGAATTATTATTTTATAAAAAGTAATGTTAATTTAAGTAAGGTGGTGTTTTCAAAAACTTAAAATAAGTACTTTTCAGCTTTTAAGAAAAAATAAGCACTTAGATAGTGTTTTCAAATTGAAATTCTACTTCTACTTCTCTTAAAAAAAGCTGAAAAGTACAATTAAGCTGAAGTTGGTGGGGAGGTGCTTTAGCTTCTACTTTGACATTTTGAGAGAAAAAAGTGGACAAAAGTGATTTTTTTGCAAACATCCAAAAGTGTTTTTTTTGGACTTCTTGACATAATTTGCAAACACCACCTACTTTTACTTCTCTACAACTTTTAGCTTTTTTTTAGATTATAATAATTAAGCACAATCACAATTTTTTGCAAACAATTCTAAATTTCAAAATTCGTGTAATTTCATTTGTTGCAGGGAAGGACCAGTGACATTGTACTTTTCTAACAAAAGTTAATTTTAACATTTCAATTCGACGGGCAGCTTTTAACTTTCGAAAGCAGTACTTTTGGAGTTTTGGGGCATCATTTTTCTTTAAAAACTTATAAATGCTCTCTCCATTAGGAATAGTGATGGCCTAATTTAGCGCACCTGCAAAATCAGAGCAAAATTCTTTCAAATTGGCCCTAGACGATTTTTTTTTATGAAAACTGATCTTTTTTTAAAAGATCGTCTCTCTCGTTTATACTAATTTAATACTCTCAACATTACTATTATTAGTTTGAAAAAACACTTTTGATGCTAAAATTTTGTAGTGATTACACATTTGATATCAAACTTTATGAAAAAACATTTTTGATACCATGATTTAGGTTCTCTTGACGCATTTCATTGGCCGTCAAATTTTTAATAGAATTCATCACGTGGGCGGCACATGTCCTTAAGTGGCACGGATTTTGCACATGCAAGGGGAAAATTTTCATTTTGATATCAAACTTTTACATACTTTATACTTTTGGTACCGAACCTTCGAAAAACACATATCTAATACCAAAATTGAAGGTTGTTTGACAATTTGATTTTACACCAATTTTTTGAACGGGAACGACCACGTGACGTTAAGTCACAAAGGTTGCAAGCTATTTGCACGTGATGTGCTCGGACATGGAGTATTTGGACATAATCTTGATTTTGTCATAAGTCCTTTACAAGGTCAAATTCACGTTCTTTATATGGCTGAAAAGCCCTTGACGAGAGATTTTTAACGCTACAAATTTTAGTTCATGAAACGCAATAGACCAGTCCCAGCAAATTAACAAAGTTTTGGTTCTATTTTTCCCCATTGATGAAGGGGAAGGGGGGAGAGAGGTCACCAACCCACCACCCACCCACCGCAGTAGGTGGGAAGTTCCTTTATTTTTTATTTTATTTTGTTATTTAATTAATTTTTTAAATGTTAACATTAATTTAATTTTATTACTTTTATAATTGTAACTTTTATTTAATAAACTTAATATTAATGTTTGAAATTTAATAACATTGTAAGAAAATTTAATTTGTCTATTATTTTAAATTTTACGAATTTAACTTTAAGTAGTGTTAATATAGAATAATGTAATTAAATATGATATATGGAATTAAATACATTGAAATTAAATATAATTTATGGATTAAAACAATATAAACCCTAACAATTATATATTGAAACAATCTTAAATAAATTCGATTACATACGGCCAAATAATTGTTGTAGTATGGAGGATGATTTTCATTATATGAATTATTAATTGTTGTGGTATTGTGTACACTCAAATAAATATCTTATTATTAATGTCAGTGTTATATTTCTTACTATTAATTTCAATGTAAAGTTTCTTAGTATTAATAATGCCAATGTTAAATCATTGATAATTTTTATTATTATTTATTATTAATAATATTATTTTTGTTATTATTATTATTTTTAAGAATTATGAGTTGGAATTAATTGATCAAAATTTATAATTTATAAATTGATTAATTTTCAAAATATAAATAGATTCATTAACATTTAACTCGGAGTTTGGTGAGAATTATAATTGTAAATTGATCCACACATTGTTTTCTTTTGTTTTTCATTTGTTTGACTGCGTGCAAGAAGATAAAAAAGGAAAAAGAGAAGACAATGGTACTAAACTGATAACTGATAACTTGTTTAGTGTTAATTTTGTGTTTCGGGGTGCAAAGTGTCCATCTATTGTATTTTGGGGGTGCATGTTGCTGATTTGTTCTTAATTCAAGGGTGATAAGTGCTAATTTATTTTGGGGGTGCAAAGTGCCAATTTATGAAGTTTTGGGGGTGCAAAGTGCCAAAGATTTATAATTAAATTACCTATTTTGCCCTTGAGTTTTTGCCTCAAAATAAAAGAGGGTGCAAAATGCTGTATTTTTCATATTTTAATGGTGCAAAGTGCTAAATCTAAGTTTTGGGTGCAAAAATTAACTCCCTCAAAAGTTTTCTAATTGTAATAATCTTGATGTAATTAGTGGAATATTATGATATTATTCACAGTTTCATTAGAACAACAATGGTTGGAAAATGATATACTATTAGTTTTGATAATAACAAAAGCTAGCTTTGGTATAGGATACTTGAGTGAACAAGCTACAAAGAAAGATTTTCAGAAGGCTTTAGAAATTAGAACACACCAAAATAATATTCTAAGTGGGAATTCCTCTGATCAAGATTTGAAGAGATGTTAAGTTTAGATTAGAAGCTAAGTTGAAAAGACAATAAAGTTGACGAACTTGACTATGTTTGAAATTTGGTAGAAGAGAAGAACGCAACGAAGTTGAACTTGAAGAATACAACTTAGTCGAAGTTCAACGATATTGGAATTCAGAGAGATTGAAAATAAATGATATGAAAGAATAAAGTAATTTCAACTAAATGTTTCTTTTCGGAAATGTGTTAACCGGAATTGCTTGTACAAGGTGACGATTCACAATCGCTCTTAGCGCTGAGTTTTTGTTCCCTCAAAGAACATTAGTTGGAGAACAGGCCAAAAAGCATACAACATATATGTACTGTTATGCCAAAAACACCATATCGGCACCCTCATCTATAAATACGTACCTATTGAATTCTGAGAGAGAAACACACACGCACACGTAGAACATACATGTATCAAGGCTAATCTCAAAGAATTCAAAGCTCAAGCTCCCCAGCTGTCTCAAAGATTCAATTGTGTCAACAGAGCCGAAGCAAATTTGTTGTCTTTGCGGATCAATAACGGAGTAACATATTTCATCTTTTCACAAAGATTAAAAAATTTCAATAAGTAGTCAATTTTATAAGGTAAAATGTCAAAAATATCATTTTAATGATTATTTTAATTAATGTCATTGATCTTTGAGCACTCTACTTTATCGTGTAACCTAGAAATAAGAAAGGATAAAACTGAAAAAAAATGCATTGAAAAACCAAATGTGCCATTTAATTTAAAAATGGAGAATTTTGCAACTGAGCCAATTAACTTGAAACGGCGGGATAGTTTGTAAGGGCAATTCTAATATTTCTTTCCAGTTGTAAGCAATGTTTTAAAACCGGATCGGAGAGCGAACCGGGAAATCTACTGGTTTAGCGGTTTTACTGTTCGAACCGGGCGAACCGTTGGTCGAACTACTTAAACCAGCGAATTAATCGGACCGGACCATCTTCCGGTTCACGGTCGAACCGGTCAGATCGACCGGTCCGGTCCGGTTTTAATAACATTGGTTGTAAGTCTTTATGTACTAACTATATAATAAGTTGTTTAATCTGTATAATTTGTAGATTTATACATATGACATATACCTTAAGGCACAGTTCGGTTTGGCCGATTGTAATCGGCCCAAATTGCAATTTTGGTTCATTAAATAATCGGGCCCAATTGTTTTGTCTTGTGTTCGCCCGATTATAATCTAGACCCAATAACTTAGTTGGATTTTGGCCCAATTTATTAATTGTGTGTTCGGTTGGCCCGGTCGTGCTGCAATTACTATTATACCCCCTGCGAATTTGAAATATGGCCATCCATTTCATGTTTATTCTCAACCATCCATTTCATGAAATAAACCAAAAAAAAAAAATTCCAGATTTGAAAACTATATACGGCAGTGAACAAAAAAAAAATTGGGGAAATTTTGAACACTCCAACTCATCATAAATGTTTTTAACAAACCAAAAAAATATTACAACTAATGGGCAATGTGGTCTTACCCTAGTTATTCTTTCAATTTGTCCTTCACCTATGTTACAAAAAAAAAAAAAAAAAAAAAAAATTGGAACAAATTAATATCTCAAAGTTTGGGTAATCAAGAATTAATCCTTTGTTCTTGTTAACAAAAGAGTAAACAATAATAAAGGAAAAAAAAAAGCTCACCTTGTTCAACTTCTTCTTCACCTATATGTAAAAAAAAATTTGGAACAAATTAGTATCTCAAAGTTTGGGTACTCAAGAATTAGTCATTGTTCTTGTTAACAAAATAATAAAAAATAATAAAGAAAAAAAAAACAATACCTTTCTCACGATGTCAATGGAGGGAAACTGCAAAATGGAAAGTGGGAAAATGGAGGAGGATGAAGACTTTTTGTAATCTGACCACAATTATTTCAATGGCAATTGGTGTAATTATTCTGAACATTAGGGTCATTTTTGTCTCAAAATTTAACAATTTGGCCCAACTAATTAATATCTGGCCTAACCCTCCAATTTGAATCGGTCCGATAAGTGGGTCTGGCTCACATGTTCCCCCAATAAGTCCGGGCTGCCCGCAATTATTGTGGCCCAACCGAACAGATAATTAGGCCTAATATTATGGGCTGATTACATCAAACTTGGGCTAATTGAGGGCTAATTGTACCAACCGAACTGGGCCTAAATATTAGCTTATTCAAATGTTATATGTTTAAGGAGATTGACAGTGATGATGACAACGATGATTGTTTGATGATGTTTGAAAATGGATTTGAAGAAAAAAGTATCGTGAAATTAGCGTGCTTATGGTTGATACAATCTCAAGGAATCCAATAATATTTCTCACAGAAGTAAAAACATTTAGATAAAAATATTTGCTGAATAATTACAACGTCTAATAACTTCCCTATAAATACTCACATAGATGTTCAAATATAAATATAACTATTCAAGTTATAGATAAGATAAAATAATAAATCAGAATATAACTGCTAAACTGAATATAACTGCTAAAGTTTAGCCAGACTAATAGACTAACTAACCATGATCAAGTCATATACTTCGGGTTGGGTCTCGGTGGACGATTGCTACGCCGAACCGTTACAATGGTCAAGTAATGAGCATGTTTTGAAGATGTTGTTTCAAGTAAACAACTAATGCAGTAATTGGGAATGTTCTTTATAGGATACGGAAAAAAATGGGAAGGGGAGTTTAGGAAATTAGCAATGTCATTCTTAATATAATGTAGCTGCAAAGTTTTTGTTTAAAGTATATTATCAAGCTTTTACTGAAAAGGGTAAACACCACTTTTGGTCCCTCTTATCATTAACTTTTTACAGAGTGGTCCCTCTTATGTTTGTTTTCCCACTTTAGTCCCTACTATGAATTATTTGTTTCACTTTAGTCCTTTTCAAGTGGTCCAAGGCGATTCCGATAACATGTGATATGCTCATGAGGGCAATTTTGTCATTTCAGGTAAACTAACAGGGATATTTTCGTCTTTCTAATTATTTAAAAAAAAACTAAATATATAATCTCTTCCAAACTAGGCTTTACTTCCAATCCAATTTAATCGTACATTTTGTTTCAAACTAAAGTTTTTTCCTAAAATTTTTTTCAAACACCAAAATTGCTCACCAATTAAACAATGTCTCAAATAGTCTCAATAGTGAATGGACGAAAATGCCCTAAAAAATATTCATATGCATGTCACGTGTTATCGGAACCACCTGGTAAGGACTAAAGTGAAACACATAATTCATAGTAGGGACTAAAGTGAAATAAATAATTCATAGTAGGGACTAAAGTGGGAAAAAAACATAAAAGGGACCACTCTGTAAAAATTTAATGATAAGAGGGACCAAAAGTGGTATTTACCCTAATGAAAGTATTACTTAGGTGACAGAAATTTTCATTTACGAATTGTTTGCCCTGCTTGCAGCAAAGATCAGTTCTGTTAATCTTTTCATTACCAACTTATAATTTTTTCAGAATATTGGTAAAATTTATTGATATTCATATCTCCTCTTTTCAAGATTTTTAATTGATTCATATAATTATATAATTCATTAATTACTATACCATACAAATTGATAAAAGCATAGTAGCTATTTGGTTCTGCCACCAGAATTCCACCGCCACCCGGCTGCCGCCCCTACTCGTTAAACTCCTCATATATCTTGTCTCTCTATGGTGGTGCTCAGAAAATATATAATCTACTCTTCCAAAAAACCAAATAAATCTGATATCACATCAAATTATATGCCCATCATAAAATTTCTCAAGAGATTTTCTTCAATATAGTCTCTCACCTTAGAGAATGATGAGGATGACGATGATGTTTTGGTTGAGCCGAGTACCCACTTTAAAATTTTGATATGTAATCACTGCTTGGATGCCGTTTGGAGGTATAAGAAGATTTTGAAGCCGATCATTCCATAAGTAACGGACATCCAAGGAGGAGTGTTATGAATTCCTTTAATTTGTGGATGTCATTGAAAGGTCATTAGCTACATTAAGTCCCCCTTGAACACATTATATAAAAGGTCATATATATTGTACATTGAAGTCAAAGTGATCTGTGTATTCTAAACTTTTGGTTGTATTTCTTAGACCTATAAATAGAGAATTTTTTTTGTATTTCGTACAAACAACAAGAATGGAATAAAATGATATATTCTCCCTATTTTCTATTGTTCTTGGCAATGTTTTTAAACCCGGATCGGATCGGCCGGTTAGACCGGTTTAACCGCTAAACGGAGACTAGTCCGATTCGGTTGACCCTCTAAAACCAATAGGCATTTTAACCAGTTCGAACCGGCAAAACCGGTAAAACCAGCAAATCGGTGGACCGGGTGAACCGGTGTTCATTATTTTTCTCTTAAAAAAATGAAAAAAAGAAAAAGAAAGGAGAAGAAAAAGTCTTTCTCTCTTTACCTCGGTCTTATCTTAGGAAGAAAAGAAATAATAACCCCTAATTTTTCTGTGATTCACTATTCTCTTCAATTTTAATTCACATTATGATATGAATGAAGTAAAAGATGTCAAAAGTTGTAAAGAAAAGATAACAGAGGAGGAAAAATGAAGAAAGAAGAATAGAAGGGGGATGTTGAAATAAAAAACAAATACATAAGGAAAATCATTAGACGGTACAAATATGGTTGAAGATGGTAAAAATGGTGGCCGCAGAAGAAGAAAATGGCTTGTGGAGTTTTAGGTTTTTATTTTGCAATTTTCTATTCCTAGGTACAAAATATTCAAGCCCAATATTTAAAGAGAATATAACATATAGTATATCCCAATAAGTCCAAAAGCCCATATGTTGACTACAGTTAAAACTTTAATGACCCAATTGCTTATAAAATTTGATTAGTTGAATTAACTTAGATAATAAATATTGCAAATTATTTCATTAGTTAATATTTATAATTATTATGATGTTCTTATTTTAAAATTTTTAATTATTTATATTCATATAAAATTTTATAAAAAATAAAAACAATAATTATATTATGATGTTATACCAGTTGAATTAATAGGTTAATTATATAAGTTGTCTTGTTTTGAATGTATAAATTATTGAAGGATACTTGAAAGTTATGTTTTTGACATTAATTTTTGCTATAGATAATCAATATATATATATATATATATATATATATATATATATATATATATATATATAAACGTCACATCGGTTATTCCGATCAAACCACTGATCGAACCGATCTAACCGATAGAACCAGTAATCAGTAAAGCTTCCGATTTTATGACCAGTCCGCTTTTAAAAACACTGATTCTTGAATCTTACTTTGTGTACTTTAATTAATTATTTTAAATTAGTTTAACAACAACTACAAATATTTCTTAAGATATGTCAGCCTACATACGGGAGAATATGATGGATGTGACCACACCAGATCAAGGCCCCCTAATCCAAACCGCATGCCCTCTTCTATGCGTCCTATATAGCAGAAGTGAACAAGCAGAAAAGCAAAAATCAAGAACCCAATTGAAGAATTATTGATACAATGAAAGCATTAGTGAAAATTTCTGAAATGAGTGACAAAAACCCTTTCAATCGTCTTCCCCAAGAGATAATCATCTACATTTTCGACAAAATTTCAGACGCTAAATCCTTGTGCATTTGTACTCTGCTCTCCAAAAAATTATCTGCCCTTGTTCTTCAAATTCAAACCAAAACAATTTCTGTTGAAATCCCATGTTGGAATTTGTTCGGCCACCAGAATTCCATAGCCGTCGTAGCCCGGCTGCCGCCCCTGCTATTAAAACTCCTCGCCTATGTTGTCTCTCTATGGTGGGTGCTCAGAAAATATATAATCTTCCCTTCCAGAAAACCATATGACATCACATCAAATTTTATGCCCGTCATAAAATTTCTCAAGAGATTTTCTTCGATACAGTCTCTCACCTTTCACCTGAGTTTTCACAATAAACCCTCGGGTAGCTTTGAGCCTTTGGTCAGGTGGAAATTCGAAAAATCCGAGTTCATTTTCTTATCAGCTGAAAGTGTTTGTGTTTATTCCTCTGAGAGGGGTTTTGAGAATGATGAGGATGACGATGATGTTGTTAGTGTCTAACAATCTGTGCACTTATATATTTTGGTAAATATAGAATATAACAAAAAATATTCTAACAAATAAATTCATGCATTAGTAAAGCATGTAAACCATACGTACCTGGTTAGAATTAATTTGTAGAACACTCTAATCAACACATAAAATAGGAAATAAGACTGAGGCTTGTCGAAACAAATTTCCTTAAGACAATATTTCCGGGGCTGCCACGGTGCATACAGTTTGATTCCCGGTAGTCTCCCAAGATACAACAGTCTGTTGTTCATTATTTGCACAAATAATGAACCCACGGCGAACTTGAACAAACAGAAATTTCGAACTAAATTTTGATGAAAGTAAGAGAAAGAGAGAGTAGTATTTGTCCTTTTAATTACTATATAAATTGATTCAGAATTGGCCAGATTCTGTTTCGCATTTATAGACACAAAGTGCCTCTTGAGAAGGGACACAATGTTTCGGTTCAAAGGGTACCTCTTCGAACCGAATAGACACATCTCTTTCTTCTATTTATTTCATTCACACATAAAAACCCCAACAATCCCCCACATGGATGAAATTGTTCTTCGAGTTCCTTCACATGAGACATATCATGTCGAAATTTCTTTAGGAATAATACCGCATCAGGATAGGTGAAATATTTCATCTTGAACCTTCCCTAGTTAAAGCTTATCGGATTTACTTAGTCAATCGGTGAAATATTTCATCTTGAACCGTCGGCTGTTTGTGTAAACCAAGACAATAAACTTAACACAGTACTAAACCGATTTGTTTCAAGTTCTCGGTTGTGTTCGTTTTGGCCCTGAACATATTCTTGGTTATGCGAGTGCTTTAGAGAATTCCAGCCTATAAAGAAATTCTCAACGAGCCGACCCAGCTCACACTAACATTGGTGACCGCATCTATCAAGAGTATCCTACCATACTCTACTTGTTTTGACAAGATATAGACGTCATTAAAAGCATTTGCTTAACCTATAAAATAACGCGGTAGGCTTGCACTTATTGCATCATAAGAATGGGATAGAGTTAAACTCTTAAGTGCTTTCTTTTAAGTTAGCAAGACTGGTTGTCCTATTGAACCTGGTCCGTGGGATCTCCAGTCGCCAGGTTAGGTTTCCGTACGAGGTAACTTAGTCTAATTTAGGCTTTAAGCCCATTCCCCTCGATGCACATACTACTTTCTAGATAAACCTTTAATATCCGGAATCAGGATTATCTTTTGACTTCATAAAGTCCATTCTATTTGAAAGTAGATGTCTCTCGGTAAAGTCGTGAATTTACCATTATACATAGAGTTTGTTGAGCTCTGTGTATCACCGCTTGATGATCGCATTTTATGTATGACTAACACAATTTTCAGTCATATTAAAATATCTTCCATGAATTTTGTGAAGCCACTCAAATTCTTTACTAGCTTTATCCAATGCTATGCACTCTAATTTCATAGTTGATTGAGCTATATGCTTTTGTTTGGAAGATTCTCAGGAAATAGCGGTGCCTCCGAAATTGAATACATATCCGCTTACAAACTTTGATTCACCAAAATCAGAAGTTTCATTTGCATTACTATATCCCTTCTGGATCGTTTGAAAATTTTCCAAATATAATGCACATATGTATGTATTCTATCAAGATTCAAGCATTAGCACATATGTATGTATTCTATCAAGATTCAAGCATTCTCATTAATGCATCCCAACGAATTTTGCTAAGATTGCTCATGTATCTCCTTAGTTTATTAACTAAAGAGACGATGTCTAACCTCTTGTATTTTACGATATATGCGTGACATCTAATTTTATGAGCATACTCAAATGATATTCTATCACATTTGTTCTCATATAGCATACAAGATATGAATTTTATAAAATTATGAAATCCCATAATTTCATAAGTAAATGTCAACACATGACCTCAAAATCATAATTGATTAAATTGATGTTTTTCATATCATAAGTTAATATTTCTCGATAGATTTAATATTCACAATATTAGTCTCAAATATTAACATATCAATTGCGCATAAACAAACTATGATACTCAATTATCCAGTTAGTTTATATGGTCAAACTTGTCATATTTATTAATATGACACTATCACATTTTACGTGTCATTGTTTAGGAGTCTGTTAAATGTCAACAAGAAAATACATAAGTTTCACAAACTATGTTTTCTTTTCATTTAACAACTAAACTCTCTGGTTACTCCTTATAAATTTTCTCATTTAATTCACCATTAAGAATGATAATCTCAACATTTATTATATATAGCTACTAGAGCTATTAACATTCAAATGGATGTCATCCTAATCTCTAGTGAATATGAGTCAAAGAAGTAAAATTATTTCTTTTATAAGGCAATTTGGCTACTCGTCTAGCCTAGTTTTTATCGATTGACTTATCAAAGTTTTTAAACTCTTGAACTTAAACATCCATTTACATCTAATTGGTTAACTCCACGAGGTCTACCAATTTTATGAATGTAACTCGCTGTCAATCGCCTCTTTCCAATCCACAATATTGGAATGTGACATAATTATACGTTTGAGGTTATCCTTTAACATATAAGTTATAACATCTGGATCAAAGAACTTCGAGCTTTTAGCTCATTTGTCTCTTCAACAAACTCATGTTGAATTAAGAGATTGAACTCCCTTTTTTTTTTTTTTTTTTATAGATTCATATATATATTCTCGCAGAATATAGTAGTTTATAATTAAATATAATTATAAACTTCACAAACTTGACCCTCTTGATCAAAATTAATTAAATATTTTCGCAAAATATTCCATGAAATTTAAAAAATATTCTAGTCTAAAATGGGTTAGACTATGATGTTTATTCTCGCAGAATAAACAATTTATAATTAACTCCAATTATAAACTATAAAAAGTTTATGTAAGTAATATAAATAATAATATTACTTTATCATATTTTAATTTCAGTAAGTCACACTTACTGAAAATATATCGAAGCCAAAAAGAAGAATCAATGTTATCAGAATTGATTCCCAAATCCTTCTTACATAATTAATGTTTCATCACGTGACTCGGTTCACATGATTACATTTATTTCAGATTTAAAACACCAATTTTTTTTTTTTAAATCATTTTCTTTTTCGGTGGTGAAATCGAAATCTGACCTAAATACCCCCACATTTGAAGGTATTTGGTTTTTTCTTCCCTCCCATAACTCATATGGAATGATAATTGACTTTCTTGTATGAAACTCAACTTAGTATGTGATTAGACATCTAACGAGCTTTCCCCCACAAGTTGTCAATTAAACCTGAATTTAAAGATTGACGTTTAACCACATCTTAAAATTCTGTTATTTTGGCAACCAAATCCAATTGAGTTGAGCTAGGTAAATTATTTGACGAATTATTTCTAATTTAACACACTCTTGTGTGAATGAATATATTCGTATTTACCCCCACAATTCGGATATAAGAATTTTCCATTTTCTTATTCCATCATCAAGATTTGTATTTCACAAATGTATTTCTTCGTATTTCGTGAATACATTTATTGCCTCATATTTATTATTCAATAAATGGCGCAATAAAATATATGTGATCAAATACATTTTAAACTCCACGAGTTAGTAATGATTTAAAATCACGTAATTAGTCCAAATTTTTTGAACTCTTACACACATAATAATTAATTTTGCATACAAAACAAATTATAATTATTTCACAAATAATTTATAATTATCAATATATTCTCAAAGAACATAATGATATAAAAATAAATTATAATTGTTTCACAAACTAAATATAATTATTTTTCACACTTTTATTATCAATATTTTCTCAAATAAAATATTGATTTGAAAATAAATTGTATTTATTTCGCAAATAAATTATAAATATTTCCACACATAAATAATCAATCTCAAATAAAATATTAGTATGAGATTAATACTAATTGATCCATTATCTCCATATTAAGGATATTGGTAAATTTATATGCTTTTAACATGTCTCTCATATATAAGTCGCATTGATTAAATGAGCTATGAATCACATACTCATATATGAGGTTAATACTTCAATGCAATTATGTCAGTAAAACTTTATTTAAAATCATTACCTACATGTAATGACCCAATAATGCATATATGATTTTCTTCAACTACTAAAATAAATTAGCGCACCACTAAAATATTTATATATGAAGTAATTCATATCGAGTATAATGAAAACGCCTTTCATTTTAGTAATTTAAATAGATAGAATATTTTAGAGTGATTTTCTACTAATTTAATTCACAATTCAAATAAAAAATAACACATATTGCACTCTATACTTTTAATCACCCGCGTGACCGCGTAACATTTCAGCAATTTAAATTACCGTTAACCAATAACTCAATGTTAATTCAAAAGATTCAACACATATATATACTAATGTTTCACTTAGTATGATTCTTATGATGAAGACTATCACTCTATTGCATCATAAATTTTTTATTTCCAAATAGGGGAATTTGTTATAAATATTAAAATTATGGATGTCATTGAAAGGTCACTTTGAAGTTACTAAAGCCTAGATTAATTCACATTGAAGAGTTATTTATCTTGTAACTTATGACTTTTGGTTATTCCAATTAGTCCTATAAATAGTGATACTTTGTAATGTATTTAAAAAGCATATGAATAAAAAACTTCTCTCCCTACTTTGTTCTCTTTAGTTTAATCTTTACATGTTCATATTCTAGGTTATTTCATAACACGTTATCAGCACGAATTACTTCGAAATACTTGATCCAACTTAAGTATTTTCGTAATACATCAGGTAGGAATTGTATGGTGTTGTCCATGTAAGCATTATTACTTTCTGCTATCGACTTAGTTTTATAGCAGTAACAGTACTTGTAAGCATTATTACTTTCTGCTATCGACTCAGTTTTATAGCAGTAACAGAACTCTCTATTCTTTATCATTATTTGCTATCTACTCAGTTTTATAGCAGTAACAGTACTTTATGTTCTTTATCATTATTTGCTATCTACTCAGTTTTATAGCAGTAATAGTACTTTCTATTCGTTATCATTATTTACCACCACTGGACATGAAATGTTTTACATCGTTCTATATTATATATAAAACTTTATTTGTAAATTTTATGTGATGAATTGTTCTACACAGTTTTATATTGTATATAAAACTTCATGTGTAAATTTTTTTGTTCATATAAAATTACTTTCATAATATGATAATAGAATGAATTGTTCTACACAGTTTTATATTGTATATAAAACTTTATGTGTAAATTTTTGTGCATATAAAATTACTTTCATAATATGATAATAGAATATTATTGGTTAAATCTTGTATTCTGTAAAATATTTGAAAACAATTTTTTTTTTCTAAAATATTTTGATCGCCTAAATCTTTTGAGTTTATTTATGTTCATATCTTCTATGTTTATATACTTGGATTGAAGTTAAATTTAAATTCTTTGTTACACATATTCAGTGACATTATTCTAATTATTATTTTTATATTAGCTAACAATATGTCAAATCTCACCAAGCTCGAGTTTGCCGCTCTAGACATATCGGGAAAGAATTATTTATCTTGGGTATTAGATGCTGAAATTCATCTAGACGCTAAAGGTCTAGGAGATACAATCGTAAAAGAAAATGATGCATCTAATCAAGACAAAGCAAAAGCAATGATTTTTATTCGTCATCATCTGCATGAAGGATTAAAAACCGAATATCTAACGGTTAAGGATCCACTTGAATTATGGAACAATCTGAAAGAACGTTATGAACATCAAAAAACGGTAATTTTACCGAAAGCTCGTTACGATTGGATGCATTTAAGGCTACAGGATTTTAAAACCGTAAGTGAGTATAATTCCTCGGTTTTTAAGATAAGTTCTCAACTGAAATTGTGTGGAGAAAAAATAACTGACGATGACTTATTAGAGAAAACTTTCTCAACTTTTCACGCATCTAATGTGCTCCTGCAGCAGCAATACCGTGAAAAAGGTTTTAAAAAATACTCTGAATTGATCTCATGCCTTTTAGTGGCTGAGCAAAATAACGAGCTATTGATGAAAAATCATGAAATTCGACCCACTGGTGCCGCTCCATTCCCAGAAGTGAATGCAACAGTGCATGGAAATTTTGAGACCGGACCCTATCATGGTCGAGGTCGTGGTCGCGGCCGTGGTCGTGGCCGTGGTCGTGGTGGTAGTCGCGGCCGTGGACGTGGACGTGGTCGAGGTCGTAATAATTTCAATTATTATGGCAACAATAACTTCAGCCAACAAAAGAAAAATGATCTGAAATATAAGGGTGGTCCAAGTAACCCTTCAATAGGTGGTCCTAACAATCCTTCAAAAGGAAATGAAAATATATGCCATCGATGTGGTATGAAAGGGCATTGGTCACGTACCTGTCGTACGTCTGAGCATCTCGTAAAACTTTATCAAGCATCAAAGAATATGGAAACGAACTTGACTTTCCAAGATAATGATACAAATACCAATTTTGGTTATGAAGATGATGACCACAATATTGAAGCAAATCTTGCCTATAAAGATAATAACATTAATGATTTTACTCATATGGATGTAGAGGACTTTTTCGAGACTCTCGGTGGGAGAGTTGATGATGGAAATAATAAGCAGAACTAAATAACTAGTTGAAAGTTATGTTTCGATGTTATTTAATTTCAGTATTTCACTTCGTACTTTTGATCATCTTTTAATTGTATTTCAGTTTCACCTATTAATAAATATCACTTATGATAAATTATTTTGTTTAATGAAGCAATATGGATTTGCGAAATTCTATGGTGGGATCCAAGATCGATCTCAATGATGTATGTCTCGCTGACTGTGCTACAACGCATACCATACTTAAAGATAAAAAATACTTTTCTGAATTAATAGCAACTAATGCAAATGTTAATACCATATCTGGTAGTGCAAAACTAATTGAAGGCTCCGGAAGAGCCATTATATTATTACCTGAAGGGACAAAATTTGTTATAAATGATGCTTTATTCTCTAGTAAATCTAAAAGAAATTTACTAAGTTTCAAGGATATTCGCCGAAATGGATATCATATTGAGACTACAAATGAGAATAATAATGAATACTTACATATCATAGTTGTTATATCAGGAAAGAAAAGAGTTTTGGAAAAGTTACCTGCCTTATCTTCGGGTTTGTACTATACAACTATTAGTACAATTGAAACACATGCTTTAGTAAACCAGAAGTTTACTAATCCAAATACTTTTAATATTTGGCATGACCGGTTAGGCCATCCCGGATCAACAATGATGCGTAAAATTATAGAGAATTCATATGGTCATTCATTGAAGAACCAGAAGATTCTTCAATTCAAAGAATTCTCATGTGCTGCCTGTTCTCAAGGTAAATTAATAAAGAAACCGTCTCCAATGAAAATTGGGTTAGAATCTCCAGCATTTCTGGAACGGATTCAAGGTGATATCTGTGGGCCCATTAATCCATCATGTGGACCATTCAAATATTTTATGGTTTTGATAGATGCATATACAAGATGGTCACATGTGTGTTTATTATCAACTCGCAACCTGGCGTTTGCGAGATTACTTGCGCAAATAATTAAATTAAGAGCACAATTTCCAGATTATGCAATTAAATCAATTCGCCTTGATAATGCTGGTGAATTCACATCTCAGGCTTTCAATGATTATTGTATGTCTATTGGAATAACAATTGAAAGTCCTGTTGCCCATGTTCATACACAAAATGGACTAGCAGAATCATTCATTAAACGCCTCCAATTAATTGCTAGACCATTACTTATGAGAACAAAACTTCCGGTTTCAGCATGGGGATATGCTGTTTTACATGCAGCAGCACTTGTGCGCATTAGGCCAACAAGTTATCATAAATTCTCCCCATTACAATTGACTTTTGGCCATGAGCCAAACATTTCCCATCTTAGGATTTTCGGATGTGCAGTATATGTGCCAATTGCTCCACCACAACGCACAAAGATGGGTCCTCAAAGGAGGTTGGGAATATATGTTGGTTATGAGTCCCCTTCTATAATTAAGTATCTTGAACAAATGACGGGAAATTTATTTACGGCGCGGTTTGCCGATTGTCATTTTGATGAAACAATGTTCCCAACATTAGGGGGAGAGAATAAAGAGCTGGTAAAAGAAATAACATGGAATGCATCATTATTATCTTATCTAGATCCTCGAACAAACCAGTGTACACAAGAAGTTCAAAAGATAATTCATTTGCAAAATATTGCAAATCAACTTCCAGATGCATTTACCGATATAAAAAGAGTTACTAAATCTTATATACCAGCTGAAAATGCTCCAGTTCAGATTGATGTCCCGGTAGGACAATCTATTAGTGCAAATGAAAGCAAACCACGGTTAAAACGTGGTAGGCCAATCGGTTCCAAGGATAAAAATCCTCGTAAAAGAAAAGGAGCAAAAGATGAAGATGGTCATATTGTGGAGGCGAGCGCTCATGAAGAGTCGCATGACATAACTAATAATAACACCCAAGAAGCGGTGCAGGTACCTGAAAATAATGAAAATAATGAAAATGAAGAGATCTCAATAAGTTATGTCAGTACGAGAAAAAGATGGAACCGAAATAAAATAGTTGTCGACAACATTTTTTCATACAACATTGCTGTTGAAATTATAAATGAGAATGAGGATCTAGAACCTAAATCTGTCGAAGAATGTAGAAATAAAAATGACTGGCCAAAATGGAAAGACGCAATTCAAGCAGAATTAAATTCACTTTCAAAACGTGAAGTTTTTGGACCAATAGTCCAAACACCAAAAGGGGTAAAGCCCGTTGGGTATAAATGGGTATTCGTGCGAAAAAGAAACGAGAAAAATGAAGTCGTTAGATATAAAGCACGACTAGTGGCACAAGGGTTTTCGCAGAGACCCGGTATTGATTATGAGGAGACTTATTCTCCTGTGGTGGATGCAATTACTTTTAGATACCTTATTAGTTTGGCAGTACGCGAAAAGTTAGATTTGCGTCTAATGGATGTTGTTACAGCCTATTTATATGGCTCGCTCGATACTGAAATTTATATGAAAGTCCCTGAAGGACTTAAAATTCCAGATTCATTTGGGAAATCCCGGGAAAATTATTCAATACGCTTGCGTAAATCATTATATGGATTAAAACAATCTGGGCGCATGTGGTACAATCGATTGAGTGGATACTTGTCAAAAGAAGGTTATAAAAGTGATCAAATTTGCCCATGTGTTTTTATAAGGAAATCAGGATCAGAGTTTGTTATAATTGCTGTATATGTTGATGATTTAAATATTATTGGAACTCCTGAAGAGCTTCAAAAAGCAGTTGATTATTTAAAGAAAGAATTCGAAATGAAAGATCTTGGAAAAACAAAATTTTGTCTCGGCTTGCAGATCGAGCATCTATCAAACAAAATTTTTCTTCATCAATCAACTTATATACAAAAGATCTTGAAACGATTCTATATGGATAAGGCACATCCCCTAAGTACCCCTATGGTTGTAAGATCTCTGGATGTAAAAAAGGACCCTTTTCGTCCTCGTGAGAATAATGAAGAACTTCTTGGTCCTGAAGTACCATATCTCAGTGCTATTGGAGCATTGATGTATCTTGCTAATAGTACACGTCCTGATATATCTTTTGCTGTAAATTTATTAGCAAGATTTAGTTCTTCTCCGACACGACGACATTGGAATGGAATTAAACATATATTTCGATATCTCCGAGGAACAATTGATATGGGGTTACTTTATCAAAATAATGCAAAATCATACTTAGTTGGATATGCGGATGCAGGTTACTTATCTGATCCACATAAAGCCCGCTCTCAAACAGGCTATGTATTTACAAGCAATGGAACTGCTATATCATGGCGTTCTACTAAACAAACTTTAGTTGCCACTTCATCAAATCATGCAGAAATAATCGCAATGCATGAGGCAAGTCGAGAGTGTGTTTGGTTAAAATCAATAAACCATCATATCCAACAGATGTGTGGTATACCATTCGACAAAAATACCCCAATAATTTTGTATGAAGATAATGCAGCTTGCATAGCTCAACTCAAAGAAGGGTACATCAAAGGTGATAGAACGAAACATATTTCACCAAAATTTTTCTTCACTCATGAACTTCAGAAGAATGGTGACATAGATATTCAACAAATTCGTTCAAGTGAAAATTTGGCAGATTTATTTACTAAGGCATTGCCAACTGTTAAATTTGAGAAGTTGATAAGTGAAATTGGGATGTGTCGACTTAAAGATGTTAAATGATTTTGTCATCAGGGGGAGTAAAAGATATATTGCACTCTTTTTTCCTTCACTAGGTTTTTATCCCAATGGGTTTTTCCTAGTAAGGTTTTTAATGAGGCAATAAACAATGAACATCCAAGGGGGAGTGTTATAAATATTAAAATTATGGATGTCATTGAAAGGTCACTTTGAAGTTACTAAAGCCTAGATTAATTCACATTGAAGAGTTATTTATCTTGTAACTTATGACTTTTGGTTATTCCAATTAGTCCTATAAATAGTGATACTTTGTAATGTATTTAAAAAGCATATGAATAAAAAACTTCTCTCCCTACTTTGTTCTCTTTAGTTTAATCTTTACATGTTCATATTCTAGGTTATTTCATAACAGAATTCTCTTTTATAAGTTCCCGATTTATTGGAAACCTAAAGAGGTTCGTTTCTTTTTCAAGGGAGTGAATATTAGCAATTCAGATTTTTTTTTTTTTACATAATAAATCTCTTTGCTTTGTTGGTGCACCGATTCGCATGTAATTGTGCATTTTCCTTTTTGTAATTTTCAATTATATCTCAGCATATAATTAATACATTAAATTATAACTGCCAATTCAAAGAATAGCAGTCATTGGAAAAAATAAGGAAACGCTTCCAACATAGTGAACACACTTGTTCATTTAAATAGTATATAAATATTAGGCACCGATTCAATACTAACATTTAAATAGTATTCAATGATCATGAACACAATGTGAAGAACCTCATCCCCACTGAAGACGCCAATTGCTCAGTTTTTGTCTCAATTGATTCTTTCCAATTTTTTGGAAATGAATGATTCTCATTAATCATTTAGTCTTAGTGAAATCTCATGCCAATATGTCCATCTACTTTCAGTATATGCAATATTCTTCTCCATATAACAATCATAGAGTAATTGCAAATTCACCGCTTCACTTGCATCTTTGTGCCAAGTAAAATAAAGGTACTAATCCAGTGATACTTAAAAAAAAAATTCCTTTGAGATGAAAAACTTTTAAAGGTTCAACATATTTCAACATATATATTCATCATTCTGACAACTTTTATATAATAAGGAAATCATTGATTAAATTTCTCCGGATCATGATTTAATTTATCATACGGAAAACAGATTTGTTAAACAAATGATATTGTCTTAAGATTGTTAGTGTCTAACAATCTGTGCACTTATATATTTTGGTAAATATAGAATATAACAAAAAATATTCTAACAAATAAATTCATGCATTAGTAAAGCATGTAAACCATACGTACCTGGTTAGAATTAATTTGTAGAACACTCTAATCAACACATAAAATAGGAAATAAGACTGAGGCTTGTCGAAACAAATTTCCTTAAGACAATATTTCCGGGGCTGCCACGGTGCATACAGTTTGATTCCCGGTAGTCTCCCAAGATACAACAGTCTGTTGTTCATTATTTGCACAAATAATGAACCCACGGCGAACTTGAACAAACAGAAATTTCGAACTAAATTTTGATGAAAGTAAGAGAAAGAGAGAGTAGTATTTGTCCTTTTAATTACTATATAAATTGATTCAGAATTGGCCAGATTCTGTTTCGTATTTATAGACACAAAGTGCCTCTTGAGAAGGGACACAATGTTTCGGTTCAAAGGGTACCTCTTCGAACCGAATAGACACATCTCTTTCTTCTATTTATTTCATTCACACATAAAAACCCCAACAGATGTTTTAATTGAGCCGAGTACCCACTTCAAGAATTTGATATGTTATCACTTGGTGGATGCCGTTTGGAGGTATAAGAAGATTTTGAAGCCGATTATTTCCGATTTCCCCAATTTGAAAAATGTTTCGGTGATTGATTCTTTGAATCAAGGGAAGATTGTTCTTGACGAAGATGACATAAGTAGCTTGAGGAATGAGGAGTCATTAATGAAGGATGCTGATGATGTTAAATTTCGCCTCAAACAGTGGGATGGGAATGTGGTTCGTTTGCCGTTATCCGGTCGAGTGATGAAAGGGGTAAATGTTATTGTGTGTAAGAAGATTGGTAGTAATGATGGCTTGATTGTATCTGAAAATGGATTTGAAGAAGAAGAGCATTATGAACTTGCTTCAACTATGATGAAGAAAGAAGCAAGTATTGAAGGTGTTATTTCACTTACTCAAATACTTAGCTTAGCTGCACGTGCTGAGTTATAGTAATTTTGGGAAGTTAATCAAGATTGTCATTTTGGATATTTTGTGTTTGTAGTTCATGTTTAATTAGGCCAAGTTCTTGCTTATATATGAGATCTATTGTTATGTTATTGAGCTTTTCTATGAACACCTATTTTTCATTTATAGTCGGAATTGTTACTTTTTCGATTCAACCAAATGCAAATCAATCGCCGGAGCATCTCCAACAGTCATTTTTTTAGCTCCTCCAATAGCTAAAAACACAAATATACATTATCAAGTCATTTTTTTGTCCTCCAGCAATGTCTTGTATTTATACAAGACTATGTATAATACAAGTTTGGACTTGCATATATGGATGTCCATGGATATTTATACAGGGCATCCATGACAACAAATTTATGTCTCAACTATAGTTTATTAAATTGATTTGAGTTAAATTTTTATTTGAATTAAATAGTTTATTAAATCGTTATTTAAAGCCGTTTTTTCAATTTTTCAATTTATTATATTTAAATAAAAAATATTAAAATATATATTTATTACGTATAATTTACGTGTAGATGTAATACAACATTATTTATAATGTCATTTATAATTTAATATTGAAAAAAGAATAAAATATAATAATTATGAAAATTTTAGATGATGACTGCTGGATTGAATAGCTCAAACTGAGTAACTAAAATATTGTTCACCATGTATAATTTAATATAGATGACCACTTATAGATGACACATGCTCTTAAGTAATTAGTATTCTCGTATGACTAACCTCTACAATTTAGAGATCAACTTTGTGTTAAATTTTGGTTTTGTGTGCTCCTAAACTTAAAAATAAAAAGCACCTTGTGCACACAATTCTTTAATTCAAAATTGATCCAACTAATTAACAAAAATATATAGGAGTATAATATAGGGCCAAATGATACTGATGAATTGCCGATGAGACTTCGTCTTAACGGCAAAGTAGAGGCCTCTTTTCAGAAAATAATTCTTAATTGTAAATTTCATTTATAATTTGATTAATTTTCAAAATTTTAATGGATTCATTAACATTTTAACTTAGAGTTTGGTTATAATTATAGTTGTAAATTGATCCACACATTGTTTTCTTTTGTTCTTCATTTGTTTCACCGCGTGTAGGGCTGTCAATGGGGCGGATTTCAATCCGGATCCGTCCGAATTCGATCCGATTTATTAGGATAATTGTTCGATTAGAGATTCGATGGACCTGATCCGATTATAAAGATCCGAAATTCGAAACTCATGGAGCGAATATGGATTTAGGTCGATCCGATCCGTTGAAGATCCGTATCCGACAACAAATAAAAGAAAGATATATATACAAAATGATTTATAAAAATAAGTATCATTGATAATATTTCAACGTCAATTTAAGAAGATAGTAATTTATAATTCGTTTATAAATTTGAAAATGTGAGCTAAAATTAAATAAAATTGAAAAGATAATAAACTTATTTTAGGAAAAAAATATTAATTTAACTTTTTAAATACAAATTTATTGGATCCGAAAAATATCCGATATCCGACCAAATTCGACCAAAATCCGTTGGATTCAAAAAATCTAGATCCGAGCATAATCCGAGCAAGATCCGAATCCGACATGATTCTATCCGATATAAATGGAGCCGGATCTGGACGAGCCTGATCCGACCAGAATCCGACCCATTGACAGCCCTAACCGCGTGCAAAAAGATAAAAAGGGAAAAGAGAAGGCAAATGGTACTAAACTGATAACTTCTTCTCCAAGACCATTAATTAAAATTTAGCTCTATTTAATAAAGAGTTAATCTCAGTTTACCCCATGATATGTATAAAATTCAATTTATTTTTTTTATGGTTTGAAAATTAAAAGAATATTTTATCTATGTGAAAATTTTAAAGGAGCAATATAACTCCTTCCAAATGGAGAGTATACCACACTCGTCCGAAATTGTGCCCGAAATATAGTGTTGCGTAAAAAGACGAAAGTGCTATTAGTGGTTCAAGTGTCACATTCGTCATAATACATGGGGATAAAGTGTCATATTTAAAAGTTGACTGGAATCAAATTTTAATATATAAGAGGGATATCTTTGTCAATTCGTATTTTTTTTAAAGTTTAAAAATGTTGAGGAGACAGTGTGAATTTTTTATAAGATTATAGGGTAAAGTGTTTTTTTCAAATCATAAGGGAGTAAATGAACATCATGCATATCGAAGGGGGTCAAGGGGATAAATTGGCATTAATTCATTTACTAATGCTCCAATTTTTTTCTTTTTAGATTGCGAATACATTGTTACATAAAACATTATATTGAATTAAATCTATTACTTCTTCCATTATTGCCTCAATTTTCTGTTCACCATATCTAACGCTGCTCCTCATCTCTTGTAATACTTTAAATGGACATCGTGCTTCTTAGCATTAAACAATTTTCCTTATCCATTATTGTCACTTCCAAGCTATCCTTAGAATATGAAGAGCAGAAGAGAAAATTTAATTAAGGTGTTTTGGTAACGGTCTTTTGATGAAATATGTCAAATCTAATAGTTGAAGGGGGTAAAGTGATATAATTGATAGTTGAGGGGCAAAATGGGCACCGGAGATAGTTGGTAGGATCAAATACGAATCCATTCCCTGTGTTCTTCTCAAATGTTTCTCATTTATAATCACTTGGAACTAAGATAATTTTTTGTAGAGGACTTAGATTCATTGTACTAGTTCAAATGCCAAAAGGCTTAAAATTGTTAAGCATTTATTTTTGTTGCTTTGAGTCCTTATCCTTTTTGCTTCTGGTTATGAATTTGGGTTTTTCTTTTTTCTTCTTTGAGTTGCATGTGGTTTTGTTGAGGTTGTATGGGATGAAAGTCCGGGTTTTTTGCACTTTGTATCTTTAAAATATGGGAAATAGGCAATTTACACCTATGAAATTTAGATTTAGCACTTTGCATCCTTAAAATATGAAAAATGCAGTAATTTGCACTCTCTTTTATTTTTAGGCAAAAATTCAAGAGCAAAATAGGTAATTCAATTATAAATATTTGGCACTTTGCACCCCCAAAATAAAATTAGCATTTATCACTCTCGAATTAAGAACAAATTAACAATTTGCACCCTCGAAACACATAATTAACATTAACACCCTCAAATTATAAAAAAAAACTCAAAGCTTATTTTTTCCGGCAAAGTAATTGACCATCGGGGTGAAAAAATCTAAGGCAAAATAGATAAATTTTCGATCCGATTGAACAACCTACATTTATATACATATATACATAGTAAATACTATGAATTTGGATTGATTACATTATATAACATATTAACAAGCCACGGATTTTTATAGCTTGTACAAATTAACGTGTTATGAACAACAATTGAATAAGTAAAAATTGGTAAGTTCAACTTTGCCTTAGATTTTTACACCCTGACGGTCAACTTTGCCGGAGAAAATGAGGGGTTTGTATGTTTTTTTTTTGTTTAATTTGAGGTTGTTAAGTGTTAATTTTGTGTTTCGGGTTGCAAAGTGTCCATTTATTGGGTTTCGGGGGTGCAAGTTGTTGATTTGTTCTTAGTTCGAGGGTGATAAGCGGTAATTTTATTTTGGGGTGCAAAGTGCCAAAGATTTGTAATTGAATTGCCTATTTTGCCCATGAGTTTTTGCTTGAAAATAAAAGAGGGTGCGAAGTGCTGTATTTTTCATATTTTGAGGATGCAAAATGTTAAATCTAAGTTTTGAGAATATTAAGTGTCTATTTCCCATATTTCGGGAATGCAAAATGAAAAAAATCCTAAAAGTTGATTTCAATTCCGTTATTGTACAATCAAGATCGTGTCTTGGGTCAACTTTCAGAGTATCTTTAATTCATTAAAGATTGATTTCAAATATTTTAAACAAATTTGATGTACCAAGTCTTCGTCGATCACAAGTCCATGTCGACAATCGATTACCAAGTTTTTGACGATGATCAAATACCTATATCAAGTATCGAGATACATCGATCTACTCGTATGAAGACTAATTTATCCCCTCATCAATGTTTCGTCTATCGATATGAATAATGCCGACATCTGCAATACTATTTACCCATAAGGGTCGAATCGAATATAGAAAATCCGTTCCTGACCTAAATTATCCTATCGCAACCCATTTGCTATAACCGGAAGGTCTTGTCAGGATCCGATCCATTAACCCGTGCGAAAAACTATAAATAGCCCTCATTAATTACAGAAAAAGGTATGGACTCTCTTATCCGAGTATTAACTACCCATTTCATCCATATCGAACTCGACACTTACTTAAGCATCGGAGGGTTATCGCCGGGTAACCACCGGCATTAACCTGACGAGGTTGTCTCTGATTGCAGGTTACGATCCCCGAGAACAAATAGAAGAAAGGTTTGATCGATCTACCTACCTTCACATTGAAGAGATGTGTTAAGCCCGATACCGCATCACTCGATTATTCTGAACACTAATCCACATAAAACACACTCATCAAAATTCATTCAATTGGGTGATTCCGGTGAAACCCATTGAATTTAATTTGAATGTTGAATTTGTGATTTTGAAAAGAATGAAACCTCATTTAAATTGAATTTGGATGTTGAAATAAAAGTAGGTAGTAGATGTTAAATTAATTGTTTTTTTTACAAGGCTTGGGGAGAAAAAACATGATGTTTCAAATAAAGGTTTTTTAGGGGTTGCAAATTGGAAGTGAGTTTCAAGAGTTTGAATATGTATTTATGAATAGGTTTGAGTTGAGTTTTATGGGTTTTGTCAAACTCCATCTGAAAGAGTTTTGAGTCTTTTGACCTAGTTTGGCTAGACCTATGAGACCGAGTTAAAACTTTCCAAATAGGCGCTTAGGGTTTTCATGAGTCGACGTAGATGATTGTGTTGCACTCTTCTCATTTTTCAGGATTGGAGTTGCAAAAACTAGATGATACTGCAGTCGGTATTCTAACTTCAAAATTCAAGTTCATTAACTTAAGATTGCTGGAACTTTTTTTTTTTATTATTATTATAAGCCGAAAAATCTTGTGTAAAAATCCATTACAATCTGCTCAATCAAATCTCTCTCCATCGCTCTTGGAATCTACCACCACAGTTAGCTAGTTTTTGTAATTTTAATTAAGTGCATAATAATTATTTGACCAATTGCATCCCGAAAAAAATAAGTCCCAATATTATATAAAATTCGTTCACAAAGTGCAGAGCAATACATGATAGCTATGAATTTTTCCAACATCAAACAGTTAATCTCACTAATATAAAAATGTAAACAAATTCAAAATTCCACAATGAAACATAAAAATACAAGAAGCTATACGACGTAACTAAAGCTCATTATTCGTAGCTTTAGTTTCCAATCTCAAACACCATTATCCAGGGGCGGAACTAGAGAGTTTTGATTGGGGGGGCGAGATTTTTTTAATAGCAAACTCATTATCATTTTTATGTCGTGATAAAATGAAATAAAGTAATGATGTCTTTTATTCAATAAAAGGTGAAAAAATATAGTGCTAATTTTTTTTAAGAATCCATTTAACAAATGATTTATGGAATTAATCAAACATAGAAACATTTTATAACATAAATTCAATTTTGTGAAAAAAAATGCTATAAAAGTATCAAAATTCACACTAAAATTCCTCTTTTTTTTTGTATTGCTTTTAATGTTTTTGAGTGCATTTATGAAAATTCAATATTTTTATCATAATATATTTACATTTCCAATTCAAGATAATATGTTAGTTTAGCTAAAAAACATTTATAAGAAAGAAACGGTTAAAAGAATGAAAAATTAATCTAGCATAAAACATTTAAAAGAAACAAAAATAACATAAACCATAAAATACAGTAGAAGAAAAATAAAAATAGCAAAACATATTTACAAGAACATAAGTAGGCATCAGGTTTCGAACCTGAATCAACTAGATAGTACCACAATACTCTAACCACTTGACCATTATATCTTCTTTATCTACATTTACAATAATACTATATATATAAACTTATTTCGAATTATTCTTGGGGGGGCGACCGCCCCCCCCCAGCCCCTATGACGGTCCGCTGGCATTATCCTCCATCTCATTAATCTGGAAAAAAAATTCAAATGATGAAATACTAAATATAAAATGCACGAGAAGAAAAAAAACACTACAAATATAGTTCCAAAATTAACAATTGGTATTAGCAACATACTCACCATATATGGAAAAAACTTACATCCCTATTCTTTTAAAAAATGTAACTACCAAACAATGGGAAAATGGTCACCATATTATTCAAATGCAATTACGATATTATAGATATTAAAGAGAATAATAATCCAGTTCCGGAAATTCCATGAAAAATGGGTTATAGCGCTACCATTTGTTCGGTTAAGATTGAATAACTGATACCAACAAAATTGTCAGCAGATCTACTTATTTTCCAATTGGTTACACAAGAAAGGAAGTCGGAAGACATGCATCTATTAAGATGTAGTGTTAATTTAACAAGTAATCAAATGAATTAGTAACAACAAACTTGTATGACCTCAAATGCTACGAGTTTAAGATATACACGACTGATAAGTACAAATAAAAGTATGTCTCATAATCAAGTAAACTAAGTTTCTAAAAGAAATGGTATAGAACCTTGAAGCAAATCAATTGTTAATTAAGGAGTACACTTGTGCATTTCATTGATCTATGTACGTATACGCAAACAAACACACATCGTGCACATATAGAATTGTTGTAGTAGAAATTAAATTGTGTCTGACTTACCACTTTTTTAGCTCAGGTGCCAATGATGGCTAGTGTTGTTTCTCATCATCTAACGAAGAATAGACTTGAATTTGAATTTGACATCATTAACACATTTCCTTTGTATGTGCTCGGCAGAAGTCGTAACTGAAGGGTTGCAGTCAACTAGCTCAATCACATCAAGAAATTTCAATTTCAATTTTCCAATCCCAAAAGGGATCTCTTCCAGTTTGTAGCAATGTCTAATGATTAGGTGATTAAGCATTGGGAAACAATCATTGCCAACTCTCCAGTGCACCAGATCGGTGTCTTCAAGTAGTAGATACTCAAGTTCCGGGAACTCCTCTTTACCTACCACCCACTCCGGGCCTTGAAAGGCATAGCATCGCAATTTCAACACTAGAAGATTTTTTAGTGCACCAATTATTGACATGTGTTTCCATGCAAATCCACACCCACTCATAGTTAACTTTGTAAGACTAGATGGAAAAACTGACTCTGGAGAGAGAAGAACCTGCTGAGACCTAGGACAGGGATTTGACACGATGCATTTGAATGATTTGAGTCTAGAGAGCAAGGCAAGATGGTCAAAGATATGCAAGGTTTTAGAAACACCCGATGGTAAAAGAATCCGAACACCTAATTTTTCTAGATTTGGAATATTTTGAAGAACCTCTTTCGTACAACTGCGATCACTCACACCTAGCAGCGTCAAGAGGTTGGTTAACTGAGCACCATCAACAGGATGTGGCAGGTCGCTTCCCATGACTTGAAGATGCCTCAGTTCTTGCATATTCCATATCTCTATCGGCATATAAGATGGAGATGAATTGATGATTTTTAGGTGGTATCGATGGACAATCAAGTATACAAGATTTTTGAGTCTTGATATGGAAGAAGGGAGCTTTCCATCATATGTGAAGGCAAGGTACTTTAACTCAACTAGCTCATGTATTCCAATCGGAAACTTGTATAAACGGATTGTAAGAGCATCTAGCACCTTGATAGACGTCAAACCTGAGCATATTGATACCGGATATTGATGTTCGGGACCGGTACAAAGAAAAGAACATACATTTGAAACTGATTCTATCAATTCAGAAACACGTTTGAAGCCAAGAAGAGCGTTCCTATGGATGCACAACCTGCGCTGGCAGTGTATATCTTCTGAAAAAGCACTGGGATAACTATTTATGAGATGAAAAATCTTTTTGTTTGCAGCCTCTTTTACCAAGAGATGCCAAAAGAAATAATAGGCGTAGCATGTTTTAGGTCTGCCACTAGAGCTGCCATTGGAGCTCCGTTGGTGGACTAAAACAATATTATGGGAAACAAGATCCTCTAAATAATCCCGCGCTGTGTCTTCAAAAGTTTTGAAGTGATTTGGTTCAACTAATCCCTCCCCAACCCACAATTTGACGAGCTTGGAGACGGGGATCTTGTGATTTAGAGGAAAAACTCCAAAATAGAGACAACACTCTTTTAAATACGGAGGCAAATGCTTGTAACTCAGAAATAGTGCATTTGACATGTGTGACCCTTCCTTCGTAGCTAAGGCAAGGAAATTCTCATTCTTGGCTACCTTTTCCCAGTAATCAAGCGACTTCTCGGCTTTGGATAGGATGTTGGCAATCGAGATTATTCCAAGAGGAAGTCCTCCACATTTTTTGACAATCTTCTTTCCAACTTTCTCGAGTACGGGAGAGCACGAGTCTTCAACAAATACCCTTCTGCAGAAAAGATTCCAACTTTCTTCTTCATTCCGACAACGAATATTGTGAACATTTCTGTAGCTATAATAAGTAGCCAGAGTTGACAACCTAGTTGTAACGATTACTCTGCTTCCATTGTCATCATCTTGAACGTGACTCAGGTAACTCACAATATCATTACTTTTCCATACATCATCTAACACAATCAAATACCTTCTAGGCTTCAAAAATTTGTGTATCTGCTCTTTTAATTCATACTCACTCTTTTTTATTCCTAAAATTTTATTATAATTAGGGAACAAGCAAACCAGAAGATCTAGTAATATATCCTTTACATGATAATCAGGTCCTAACCTGAGAAACGCACGACAGTCAAAATGATCTGAAATAACTGGATCATTATAAAGTAATTTGACAATAGTAGTCTTACCAACACCCGCCATACCCACTAATGAAATAACCTTGGGCCAGGATTGTCCCCTAAGTAGTTTATGAATTAGTTGTTGTAGTTCTTCATCATATACTCCTACTACCATATCTTTTGCGTGTCCATCAAGATCTTCATCAGCAAGTGGTGAGTCCTTGTTGCTTGTTTCCAGATCTAATTTTGCTTTGTACTCCTCGTTGATTTTCTTTATCGTTACCAAAAAGTAAAAAATTTCTTCTTTGACTCCTCCTAAGTAATCCGCCGACTCTGAAAATTTTAGTGGAGGACATTTCTCAAAAGCTTCAGCGAGGGTTTGAAATCCTGGAAAAAGTAGTCGAAATTTGTTCATATAGTATTCGAGTAGGTCTATGAGTTTGGGTATTGCCTCCTGGATCTCTCCTTTTAAAGCATTCAATTCCTCGCTCTCTTTGAAATGATGCAATTCCAGAATTGATTTTAAGGGCCATACTCTTTCAATGACTAAATATGATGCGTATGGGTCGGGAAAGCTCTCAATTATTCTAAGAACAGTATTTAGAGAAACTAGAGCTTCGTGAGCCATCTTTCCAGATCTGGTTCCGTTGCTTTTTTATTCTTCCTCTATCAGTATCAAATGAAATGAAGAAAAAGAATATAGTTAGAAGATGTGGCTGTAAAATTATCAGACAGACATGGTAGATGAAATGAAGAAAAAGGTGAGACCTTTACTGTGAAATGGATGATAAAATTGTGGAAATGTTACAGAATTGAAGTGGGAAATGAACTAATGGAGATGAGACTAGGGCTGAGCATTCGGGCCGAACCGGACCGAACCGAACCGAAGTTCGGTTCTGGCCCGGTTCGGTCCCAGAAAAATACGGACCGTTTACCGGACCGAAGTAGTCGGTCCGGTTCGGTCCAAATACCGACCGGTCCGGTTCGGTACCGGTTCGGTCCAAATATATACCGATTTTCCCTTTTTTTTTTTTTAAGAAAACTGAAAAAAAAAAAAAAAAGAAAAGAAAGAAAGAGTCCAGGCCCAGCGCTCATTTTCTTATTCTTCTTTCTTTCTTCTTCAGTTCTTCTTTCTTTATTTTTCTTCCATTTTCTTCTTTCTTCATCTTTCTTCTTTTCTTCTTCTTTCTTCTTCTCTACCACACCTCTCAAACCGTCTATCTCCTCTTCTTTTCTCTCTCTATCTCTCTTTCTCACGTTTTCTCCTATATAGGAAGAAAAAATGAAAATTAGGGCCGGAGTTGGGCGGCGGCCGGCGGGTGGAGTTAGAAGAAGAAGAGGAAACCGAAAATTAGGGCTGGAGTTGAGAGAAGAAACTTGGTTAAGAAAATTAGGGCTGGATTTGGGAGAAGAAACTGGGTAATAGGAAAAACTTGGGTAGGAAAATAGGGTATTGGCTATTTGGGTTTGGGTAAATGGTAATAGAGAAAAAAAAAAAAATATATTCAATGGGTCGGTTCGTTCGGTTCGGTTCGGGAAACCGTCGGTTTTTACCGAAAACCGAACATATAGGGGTTCGGTTCTGTGGGTAGAACCGATTACCGAACCGGTTGGCCGGTTCGGTAATCGGTCCGGACCGAACCGTCGGTTCCGGTTCGGTTCGGTCGGTCCGGTTTGTTTTGCTCAGCCCTAGATGAGACCTTTACTTTTACTGTGTCTTTTTGCGAAGATATTGAATTGGGTGAAAATTATCATTCATATTGTTCAGTTGCTGTCCAGTGGCTCACTGCTTTTGTATTGAAATTGACTGTGGAATATGATGAATGATGGGCCACAACACAAAGGTACAAACAATAATTGCTATATATGGAAAATATCATGTGGTTTTTGGTATTGGGAAAGGGTAGTTTAGGAAATTAACAATGTCATTCTTAATGTCATGTCTTTGTAGTTCGAGTTTAGATTAGTATAATGTTGCTGCAAATTTTTGTTTGTAGTATATTATCAAGTTTTTAATGAAGATATTACATTTACTACTTGTTTGCTCGTGGTAATGGCAATCCCCCCCCCCCCCACTAAATATTTAAAATGTTTAATTCACCCCTTGTGATTTGAAAAAGAGCAGTTTATATCCTATGAAAATTTTAAAGAAGTAGTTTATCACATTAAGTCGGGGAGTGTAACTTACTTGTCGAAATTGATGGGCACGAATAATATTTTGTAATATAAGGGGATAAATTGTCACATTTATCACATTACAGGGGGTAAATTGCCACATTTATCATACCACAAGGGGATAAATTGCTACATTATAATAACATAGGGAGGTAAAGTGCCACATAAAAAATGTAAGGGAGACAGTGTAAAACTTTTATAAAATTATAGGGGGTAAAATTCTATTTTTCAAATCACAGAAAGATAAATTGAATATTATGAATATCACACGGGCTAAATTTCCATTAACTCTTGTTTGCTCTGATCTGTTCATGATTCATAAATATTGTTCATAAATATTTTTGTTAATCTTTTCATTACCAACATATAATTTTTCCCAGAATATTGGTAAAAATATATTACTATTCATATCTACTCTTGTCAAGACTAATATATTTGATAGACATCTCAAATTTCATCAAAATAATCATAATTTATCAAGAATGTTTTTAGGTCGGCGATAAGTTGAAACTTTTCTTTCGAAAGTATTTTCTTTGAGGAGTTGGAGTTATTAGTTAATAGAATGTATTTGTATCTCACTGGAATCTAGGGGTTATATGATTTTTGTTTTGGTTTCCGGAGTTTTTCTTCAGTTTCGGTGGTTTTGATGGAACTTTTGAAATTTAATTTGGATTGAATTTGGATACTGAATTTGACAACCTTGAAAAAATTGAAATTTTATTTGAATTGTGTTTGAATATTAGAGTTTGGGAGAAAAAATAGGCAATAAGTATTAAATCAATATTTTATAGCATTGCAACTTAGGTCATCTCCATCCCTCCTATTTAAATTTTGGTCCCTTATCGTAAAATTTAGGGATAAAACAATGTTATACATCCCCATTTTTTACTCTGCGTTCAAACATCTAGTTTATATTTTAAGATTTTATTTTTAATCAACCACACAACTTCACTCCAAGAATTTTTTTATATTTTAATTAACAAACTACTTTTAATAATTATTTATATGAATAAATAACAACATTATATAATTGTTTATTTAATATAATAATAAAAACTATTTTAAAAAGAATTATTATTTAGAAAAAAAGTAATGTTAATTTAATTAAATTATTGAATTCTAAATTTCAAAATTCGTGTAATTTCATTTGTTGCAGGGAAGGAACAATGACATTGTACTTTTCTAAAAAAAGTTAATTTTAACATGTCAATTCGACTGGCAAATTCCATAATCCAAACTTTAATTATGGAGGGCTTTTAATTTTCGAAAGCACTTTTTTGGAGTTTTGGGGCATCATTTTCTTGAAAAACTTATAAATGCTCTCTCCATTAGGAATAGTTATGGCGTAATTTCGCGTGACCCACAAAATCGGAACCAAATTCTTTCAAATTGGCCCTCGACGATTTTTTGTATTAAAAATGATCTTTATTTTAAAAGGTCATCTCTCTCGTTTATACTAATTTAATATTCTCAACATTACTATTATGAGAAAATTTCACTTTTGATACCATAATTCTACCTACTTTAGGGATTTGATACCACAACTTTTTATACCGATACATTTGATACCATAACTCAAATCAGCTTTGCACATTTAATACTTCCGTCAAATTAATGACGGAATTGTCACGAGAATGTCACGTGGCCGTTAAAAATTTACACATTTATTGATACCATAACTTATGTTGACTGATAATTTTACCCCATAATATTTCAGACTACCAAAAAAGCCCCACATCTCCAAATTTAGTGACGATTTTAGTCCACATTGTTGCCAAATTTCCAAATTGACTCGAATAAGACCACGTGCTGACCAATTTAGAAAATTTTAAATCTGAATTTGGGGGGAGAATTTGCAATTTTGGTTGACAGGTAATTTTACCCCATAACATTTCAGGTTACCAAAAAAGCCCCACATCTCCAAATTTAGTGACGATTTTAGTCCACATTGTTGCCAAATTTCTAAATTGACTCGAATAAGACCACGTGCTGACCAATTTAGAAAATTTTACTTATTTTATTTAAATAACTAATTTAATTTATAAACAATATTAATAAATTAAATAATACATTAACATAAATATCACCAAAATTAAGAAAATATATTCTTTTTAAATATAAAATTTATATAATAGAATTAATATATTTAATATATTTAATATTTATTAAAATAATAAATTATATAATTTAAAACTATTTAATATTTATTAAAATAATAAATAATAAATAATTATAATTAAAAATAAATTCCCCACCCCACCCACTCACCCAACCCAACCCACCCACCACCTCCCCACCCCACCCCCTCCCTACCCCGATTACCAGGTCGGCGGCCTGCGGCCTGGGTCTTCAGTTCCAGGCCACCGTCGGCCTGGGATCTTCGGTCCTTGGCCGCGGTGGCTTGGATCGAAAATCCCAGGCCGCCGGCGGCCTGAGAATCGGGGGGTAGGGGGGAGGGGGTGGGGAGGTGGTGGGTGGGGTGGGATTTTTTTTTAAAATTAAAATTATTATTATTTAATATTTTAATAAATATTAAATAGTTTTAAATTATATAATTTATTATTTTAATAAATATTAAATATATTAATTCTATTATATGAATTTTATATTTAAAAAGAATATGTTTTCTTAATTTTGGTGATATTTATGTTAATGTATTATTTAATTTATTAATATTGTTTATAAATTAAATTAGTTATTTAAATAAAATAAGTAAAATTTTCTAAATTGGTCAGCACGTGGTCTTATTCGAGTCAATTTGGAAATTTGACAACAATGTGGACTAAAATCGTCACTAAATTTGGAGATGTGGGGCTTTTTATGTGCAAAATTTATTTGAGTTATGGTATCAAATGTGTCGGTATAAAAAGTTGTGGTATCAAATCCCTAAAGTAGGTAGAATTATGGTTTCAAAAGTGAAATTCTCTCATACTATTATTAGTTTTAACATTGAGGAAAAAATATTTTTGATGCTAAACTTTTGTAGTGATTACACATTTAATACCAAATTTTCCGAAAAACACTTTTGATATGATAATTTAGGTCCTCTTGACGCATTTCATTTGGACGTCAAATTTTTAATAGAATTCATCACGTGTGCGGTTCGTGTCCGTTAAGTGGCACAGATTTTGCACATGCGAGGGGTAAAATTTCATTTTTGATACTAAACTTTTACATACTTTATACTTTTGGTACCAAACCTTATAAAAACACACATTTAATACCAAAATTGAAGGTCGTTTGACACATTTGATTTGACATCAATTTTTTGAACAGGAACGACCACGTGACGTTAAGTCACCAAAGTTGCAAGTTATTTGCACGTGATGTACTCGGACATGGAGTATTTGGACATAATCTTGATTTTTTTTCATAAGTCCTTCTTTAAAAGGTCAAATTTCGCGTTCTTTATATGGCTGGAAAGCCCTTGATGAGAGATTTCTAACGCTACAAGTTTTAGTTCAACGCAATAGATAATTCCCATCAAATTAACAAAGTTTTGGTTCTATTTTTCCCTATTGATGAAAGGGAAGGGGGAGAGAGGTCACCCACCCACCACTCACCCACCACAGTCGGTGGGAAGTTCCTTTTTATTTTTCATTTTATTTTGTTATTTAATTAATTTATTTTAAAAAAAAATTAATTTTTTTAAATGTTAACATTGATTTAATTTTATTAATTTTTATAATTGTAATTTTTATTTAATAAACTTAACATTAATGTTTGAAATTTAATAACATTGTAAGAAAATCTAATTTGTCTATTATTTTAAATTTACGAATTTAACTTTAATTTGTGTTCATATAGAATAACGTAATTAAAAATGATTTATGGAATTAAATACATTGAATTTAAATATGATTTATGGATTAAAAACAATATAACCCTAACAATTATACATTGAAACAATCTTAAATAAATTCGATTATATACGACCAAATAATTGTTGTAGTATGGAGGATGAGTTTCCTTATATGAATTACTAATTATTGCAGTACTGTGTACTCAAATAAATATCTTATTATTAATGCCAGCGTTATAATTCTTACTATTAATTACAATGTGAAGTTTCTTATTATTAATAATGTCAATGTTAAATTTTTGATAATTTTTTATTATTATTTATTATTAATAGTATTATATTTGTTATTATTATTATTATTATTATTATTAAGAATTATGAGAATCAGAATTAATTGAAATGAAAAAAATTAAGTCACTGAAGATGACAATGAAAAGAGAATTGGAGAGGAAAAGAGGAATTTGAGGGGAGTCTAAGAGAAAGGGTTGAAAGTCCTCACTCGAGATGGCCCAAACACGTGGTAAGAAAAGTTGTAACATGTATTATAAGAAAATTATCAGCCATCTTCCTTAACTATATGCAACACACCAAATGTTTGAAAACTTTACACACATCTATATCGACTCTTTCATGTTTTCCGTCAAGTAATTAGGGGTTAATATGGAAGTAGTTTGACTGGGTTTGATCTTTGTTTAGTCTCAATAAGTGGTTTCAAAAGTTTGACGAAACTTTTGAAATTCGATTTGGATAATGGTTTCAATGGAATATTGAGATTATAAAATATTATTAAATAATAGTTAGTGGGTTTTGAAAATTTGAGATTTGATTTGGATTGAAGTTTGGTTGTAGGGATTTGGGGGAGAAAAATAAATAATAGGTGTCAAATCAATAGCTGTATGTGTAAAAGGTAGATGATAGATGTCAAATCAATAATTTTATAGGTCTTAAGTAGGTCTGTGTAGGTTTTATTTTGAACTGAACCCTAAGTTTGAGCTGATACTTATTCAAACTCTTTACCATATGGAGGTTGACCCGATATGAATGAGACCAAACCTAGTCAGTTTCATTTTTAATAGACTTCCCGTATTATTAACCTCTACAATATAGAGATCGGTAAAATTTTGGTCAAATTTGATCCAACTAATTAACAAAATATATATAGGATTATAATAGAGGGCCAAATGATAAGTATGGATCAAAATTTCGTTTCGAGTGTATGTTTCGGTCAGTCAAATATTGAAAACTTTTCGAGACGTTTCGGAAATGTTTCGGAAACACTAAGGAAAAATTGTAATAAAAGTTACTAAATTTAGATAAATAACAGAGTTTAAGGCAAACAAATAGTTTCGAAATTACATCTTATTTTCGTTTCGCTGGATTCAAAAATGGAAACTTTTCGATGTTTTCGAAGAAAAAGATGGAAATTTTGATCCATGATGATAAGTAGAGGACTCTTTTCAGAAAAATAAGTCCTAATTGTAAATTTCATTTATAATTTGATTAATTTTCAAAATATAAATTGATTCATTAACATTTAACTCGGAGTTTGGTAAGATTTATAATTATAAATTGATCCACACATTGTTTTCTTTTGTTTTTCATTTGTTTGACCGCGTGCAAAAAGATAAAAAGGGAAAAAGAGAAGACAATGGTACTAAACTGTTAACTTCTTCTCCAAGACCATTAATTAAAATTTAGCTCTATTTACTAAAGGGTTAATGTCAATTTACCACCTATAATATCAATTTATCCTTCTTTGATTTGAAAAAGAATATTTTATCATGTGAAAATTCTAAAGGAGTAATTTAACTCATTCCAACGGAAAGTATACAATATTAGCCCAAAATTTAGAGTTGTGTAAAAAGAGTACGGTTAAAGTGTCACAATCATTATATATGTGGATAAAATGTCACATTTATCATGAAACAGAGTTATAATGTGTCACATTTATCATAACGTGGAAGCTAAATTTATTATAACACAAAAGGGTAAAGTATCATATTTATAAGTTGACCGAGTCAAAGTATTGTATATATATAAGAGGGATAACTTTGTCAATTTATAGTTTTTCAAGTTTAAATATTTTGGGGATATAATGTGAAATTTTTATAAAATTATAGAGGTAAAGTGCTTTTTTCAAATCATAAGAGAGTAAATGAACATTATAGGGGTTAACTCATTTACTAAGGCTCCATTTTATTTCATTTTGAGATGGTGAATACGTCGTTACATCAAATATTATATCGAATCAAATATATTACATTGGAATTAAAATAAACTAATTATAAATGCTAATATTAAACTAGAGAAAACCTCTTGGTCAAATATTCTCGTCCCTAGCCAATTGGATAAATCCTCGTCGGCCATTTATTAATTAAAGCTCCATTGAATTAGATTTTTCTGGTGGAGTGTTATATGCAAATCATACTCCATGAGTCCATGTTAAGTCAGATTTGCATATACACCCTTGTAATACTTTTATTAGCCTATTTTTGTGTTTTTATATAACTGTAACAATACGCACTCAAAGTCGAGTACATTTGATAAATTGCAAATGATATTTCATCAAAGTGCTTACTTGTTTGGAAAATGGATTGAAATTTTCATCTTTTTCTTCGAAAACATCGAAAATTTTCCATTTTTGAATCAAGCGAAACTAATTTCGAAACTATTTGTTTGCCTTAAACTCTGTTATTTATCTAAATTTAGTAACTTCTATTACAATTTTTCTTTAGTGTTTCCGAAACGTCTCGAAAAGTTTTCAATATTTGACTGACCGAAACATACACTCGAAACGAAATTTTGATCCATGGTTTGGACACTGTATTTTATCTGTTTTTCAAAGAAGCTAGAAAAAAAAAAAAAAAAAAAAAAAAAAGCTAGCCTACGTACAGGAGAATATGATGGAGGTGACCACACCAGATAAAGGCCCCCCTATCTTGGGTAGCAAGTTCAAACCGCATGCCTTCTATGCGTCCTATATAGCAGAAAAGCAAAATCAAGCACCCAATTGAAGAATTACTGATACAATGAAAGCAATAGCGAACAATTTTTTTGAAATGAGTGAGAAAACCCTTTCAATCGTCTTCCCGAAGAATTAATCATCTACATTCTCGAGAAGATTTCAGACGCTAAATCCTTATGCATTTGTACTCTAGTCTCCAGAAAATTTTCCACCCTTGTTCATCAAATTCAGGCCAAAACAATTTCTGTTGAAATCCCACTTTGGATGCCTGTTTGTGAATGCCACCGGGATCCCATCGCCGCTGCCGCCACCCCGCCGCCCCTGCTCTTAAAACTCCTCCTTTATCCTGTCATACTTCTTGTCTATCTATGGTTGGTGCTCAGAAAATATATCTACCCTTCCAAGAAACCAAATAAATCATCAAAATGTAAGTCCATTATAAAATTTCTCAAGAGATATTCTTCGATAGAGTCTCTCACATTTCACCTGGGTTTCGACAATAACCCCTCGGGTAGCTTTGAGCCTTTGGTCAGGTGGAAATTTGAAAAATCCGAGTTCATTTTCTTATCAGCTAAAAGTGTTTGTGTTTATTCCTCTGAGGAGACTTTTGAGAATGCGGACGATAATGTTTTGGTTGAGCCATTTACCCACTTGAAGAATTTGATATGTTATCACTTGTTGGATGCCATTTCGAGGTATGAGAAGATTTTGAAGCCGATTCTTTGCGATTTTCCCAATCTGAAAAATATTTCGGTGACTGATTCTTTGAATCAAGGGCAAATTGTTCTTGATGAAGATTACATAAGTAGCTTGAGGAATGAGGTTGAGCCAATATTAATTGAAGATGATGGTGGTGTTAATTTTAGCCTTAAATTGTGGCATGAGAATGTGGTTCATTTGCCGATATCTGGTCGTGTGATGAAAGATGTAGGAGTTGTTATGTGCAAGAAAATTGGTACTGATGATTGTTTGATGAAATCTGAAAATGGATTTGAAGGAGAAGAGTTTCTTGAACTTGCTACAACTATGGTTAAGAAGGCACCAAGTTTTGAATGTGTTGTTCCACTTACACGATTAATTAGCTTATCTAGAGTTAATCTGGAGTGGTAGTAAGTAAATTCAGATAGGATGTGAAGAAATGGCAAAGAGTATTTTGGGAAATTAATTCAGAATGTTATAGTTTTGTCATTGTATTTCATGTTTAATTTGGTCTAACTCTATGTACGTGCTTGTAAATTCAAGAAGCACTTTTTAAAATCTATGTAAACTGTTTTTAATTCAAATTTGATCTAACTGCATGACAAAACATATACAGAATATATATTTTGCAAGATCATCTCTCGTGTGATCCCGGTAAAAAAAATTCATCTGTCAAATTTGCAAGCTTTGGAACTCCCAGGGTGTTTGTGGCAACTTCTATCAAGGAAGTTGTCGTGCGTTTCACTCTTATGATATTTTTGAGAAGGTATATATATATATATATATATGTGATTTCTTGAGAATGGTGGTTTCTTGACAAAAACACTTCAACACCCTTTCAGTGCTGAAATAACGCTTGGAGTTTACAGTTGAAGAGGAAGACCTTTTTGCTTTTGTGATTGTGAATGAAGAGGAAGACAATTAGGGCTCTGCATATGTGATTGTCTTTTATGTAATGAAATTGGGGCAGCTGACATAGCAATTTTCCCTCCAAAACTAATGGGCACGTTATGCATTATATAGGGGGTAAATTACCATTAACTTTTGAGAAAATTTGTATTTGGTACCAAAATTGCAATGAAAACTTATCATATGGTACCAAATTTGCATTTTCATATTCAATGGTATAAAAAATGCAAGTTAGCCTATCCTATTGTACCAAAAAAGTAATTTTCTCATTTTGTTTATTTGAAATTTCAATATTATAGGACCAATACCCAATACACTATTCGCTTCTTAGTTATAAAAACACAATTTAGTAGATTTAAAAAAAATAGGCATGACCCTTTAAACAAATAAAATGGGGTTGTCATTGTACAAATCCGTGAGATTGGCGTATTTCATTGCTAAATAATATATATGCTCGGCTATAGCTAGCAATTGAGCACTGTATTATTAAAAATAATTGGAACTTGGATGGAAGTATTTCTATGGGTCTATCTAAGGGTCATTTGTGGTGAAGACCCCTTTGTGCGCAGAGTGTACAACAGTATGGTAGGATCCCGATGCTTGGTGGAGGCACATCCTGCGATTTACATCCTTCAGGGTTCTAGGACAAAGGTTCTGAGGATCCAGGATTATTCTAGTGTAAACTTGTACACCTGGGTTATCAAAAAAAAATACGCCTCTAGTAGTTTCTGATTATAACATCAGTTTTAAATTGTAATACAATTATCACTAGCTATTAAACACAATTTAAAAATAATTTTTTATCGCTATTGAATTTCTTAGAATTATTATTGAATTAGGAGTTCAATGCAATTCAGTACCCTAAATTTGTAATCATGTACCATTATAGCTCTTGAAGTATCAACTGCGACACTTTAATCCCTTCGTCGATGACCTCAGTTGTTTAAAGTTAACGGCCCTATCATGTTCACTGAAATTATCACTTTGTCCTCAATATAAATCAGGAAATTAAATACCATACAAATGTGACACCAATCTATACTCTATATCTATATACTACTACTAAAAGTACGAATATTTTAAGTTTTTTTCTTTTTTTATGAAGACAAAAATGTCCTCTTCCCATGAAATTGATAAATATAATTAGACATTAATTTTATATCAAATTGTTAGGAAAATATTTTCTAAACTACAAATATAAGGAAAATGTCTAAATTTGTTTATTTCCATTATGTTCCATCACTATTTTCGTTTATTAATGACAAGAATTTTCAAAAGTTCAATCTCTATTCATTAGCCCTAAAATCCATCACTACTTTTGTTTATTAATACAAAATTTTTTAAAGGTTCAATCTCTATTCAAATTTAATACAACAAGAAGTACAACTTCGAGGGGTACATGGAGTTTTAGTTTGGTTATTGGAACAATTCTAAAATAGTTATGCATCAAATGTTGAATCCAAAACTAGGTAAATTATATTTGTCTTATTCACACTCCATTCTTTTATATATATATAATTTGAAAATCTGAATTAGATTATTGAAACCAAGTCCGATTAAAATATATTATTAGAAGGATCATTAGTGGTGTTTACCCTATTTAAGAATGTAGAAATGCTATTTTTATGCATATGTATATAGTCATGGATCAAAATTTTAACCTTATCCGTCGAAAACATAAAAAAAAATCAATGTTTGATTCTATGGAAAAGATAATAAGTGGAGTCAAAACTCTTTGTTTGAAGACTCTATTTTTTTTTTTAAATTTAACAATTTCTTTACAATTTTTTTTTCTTTTGGTATTTCGAAAACTTTACAAAAAAAATCAAAATTTAATTAATCGAAATATACAATAGAAACAAAAAAAAAAGCATTCTTTGCAAAACCAATGACAAACTTAATTATATAGACCCAAATTATGAAATTAATATAACGCATGCAATTAAAAAAACTTCCAATATGTAAAGTTGTACTGCCCACATCATGTATGCAAGTTAATTACCTAAATGCTTCTTGTGAAGCAATACATTTATTCTGGTTTCAGAAAGTGAAAAAAGAAAGAGATTAAGCTAAAGAGAGCTTAAATATATATATATTGGAATTAATTTAAATCTTATTAGAGTTGGTTGTTAAGCTTTCCTTGTTGAATTAATGTTTTGATAGCGTACAAAATCTCTTGAAACTTCCCAAAAAAAAAATTCAAACTTGTACTCACAAATACACTATTACATGCAATTTTTCCTTATTTAATTTTGAAATAAAAGAACACTATTATTTTGAATAGTTGCTAAAGTATATGTGTAAAATTGTTCAAATGTATTATCAATATGTTGTTACGTTAAAATATTATTTGTTCCATTTAAAGATTTAATATAATATGTCGCTCCTTAAAAAAATCAAATTCTCTTAAATATCATAAAATAATTCGAATAAAATTTCTAAGAAAATCGATGGAACCAGTGAAATCCAGTAAAATTGGTGAAAAAGGTGAAATCAGTAAAAAAACATAAAATTAGTATGAAAAATTCAAGTGAATAACATGTGAAATTAGTGGGAAAAAAATAGGTAAAAACGGGTTAAAATAGTAAAAAGAGTGAAATCAGTTAAAAAAGGAGTTTAACTGGTTAAATCGGTAAAAAAATGGTTTAAACTGAAGGAAAAAAAACAAAAGAAATAGACCAAAAATGAGAAAACGATGAAAAATATTTAACCAACAAAAAAAAGAGGGATAAATCGCCAAAAAATTCCGTAAAATTATTTTTTAACAGTGAGAACATATGAATCAATGAAAGTTTGGGTGCAATTTGTAAAGAAACGGATAATGTCAATCAAAAAAACTTGAAGTCGGTGAAAACATGTTTAATTAATGAAAATTTTAGGTGAATAACATGTGAAATAGGTGAAAAACGAGTTAAACTTTAACCGACTAAAACAAGGTGAAATCGGAAGAAAATGGTTTAACTTGGAAAAAAGATTGACGAAACACGGAAAAACAATGAAAAATGTTATAATCGATTAAAAAGAAAAAGGCTAACGTCGGCGAAAACATGAAAAAATTGGTTAAACTGGTAAGAATGAGTGAAATCAATAAAATGAAAAAATTTTAACCAACAAAAACAAAGTCAAACCATTAGAAAAATGGTTTAAATTGAAAAAAAACTAAAGAAATCGATGAAAATATCCATGATGAAGTTAATAAATTGAAAAACGGTCATTAATATGTGCTATTTTATGATATAATGAAGTTAATTTTACTCTGATTTACAACAAAATACCACTGAAATTAAATAGACACGTACAATGTATGTGCACTTTAAACCGGTGAAAAAAATACACGTGAAATCTTAAACACATTTGAAATCGATAAAAAAATGTGGTCAAATTTGTGAAAAATGGATGAAAAAGGGTAAAATCGGTTAAAATAAATGTAAAGTTTGTGAAAATATATGAAAACGATGAAAATTAATTCGAACGGAATTTCTATGAAAAAAGATGAAACCAGTGAAATCCAATAAAATTGGGTAAAGCCGGTGAAAAAAGATAAAATCAATCAATAACGTAAAGTTGGTAAGAACATATTTAATCAATGAAAAATTCATGTGGATAACATGTGAAATTAGTGAAAAAAAACATGAAAAATAGGTAAAAACGAGTGAAATCAGTTAAAAAAAGGAGTTTAACTGGTTAAACGGTAGAAAAATGGTTTAAATTGAAGGAAACACAAAACAAATCAACCAAAAATGAGAAAACAATGAAAAATGTTATAACCTATAAAAAAAAGGGATAAATCGCTAAGAAAAAATAAATATATAATTTTTTTTTTAACTGTGAGAACATATGAATTGATGAAAGTTTGGGTGAAATTTGTAAAAAAAATGGACAAAATCAGTCAAAAAAGCTTGAAGTCAGTGAAAACATGTTTAATCAATGAAAAAATTCGGTGAATAACATGTGAAATAGGTGAATCAAAATTAATTTGTTACACGTACGCAGGAAAGTGAGGCCAAAGATTACATTCAAAATTTTCTTGCAGCTGTTTGTTTTGGGACTACTTGGGTGAGTACTTTAATTAAATTAAAGAAATATATATAGATGGATGGATTAATTAGTACATGCATGTATATATATATTTATATATAAGTTTTATCAATTAAATATTAAATCAGTTTTTGGGAAATAATAAATAAATTTAATTACAGGCCAGTGATTGATCAAAACTTGTATTATGTTGGACTAAAGTTGACCTCTCCAACTTATTCATGCGCCATGAGTAACATGCTCCCTGCAATGACATTTGTCATGGCAGTCCTCTGCAGGTACGTAGGTAAACAAATTACATAAGTACTGAACATGGATATATGTATATTTATATATAGATGATTTTTCAGTATTAATTAATATATATATATATATATATATATATATATATATATATATATATATATATATAAATAGGATGGAAATATTGGTGATAAAGAAAGTAAGGTGCCAAGCAAAGGTTGTAGGAACAATAGTAACCGTGGCTGGAGCAATGCTTATGACTCTATAGTCTATACAAAGGTGATGTAATAAACATGTTCTGGTCCATATACGTTCATCCCATTCCCAGCAATTCCTATATTGTTCCACACCAATTGCAAGGCACTGTCGTCGACAAAGATTGGTTCAAGGGCTCAATTCTTCTCATTATTGCCACTCTTGCTTGGGCTTCTTTCTTCATCCTTCAGGTCTCTTATATTATATATAAATATATAAATCACGTTTAATTATATTCCTCAAAATTAGAAATTAAAAAAAAATCAATTTCAATTTTTTTTATACATATATATATTTACATACACAGGCAGTGGCGGAGCCACGTTATAAGTTGGGGGGTGCATGGACCCCCCTGAAATTCTTCTCCCACCTTAATTATTTATATGTATAATGTATTCTATGTGCCATATTAAATTATTTATATATGTTTTGATGTAATCTATGATTTTCTTTTAATGGACCCCTAATTAAAATTAAATCTCTAAATAAAAACGGTCCATTTTTATTAAAGTTTGACAAATCTAACAAATTAATAGTTACAAAGTGTGCATCAACTCAAACTTTAATAATTTTTTTTTTTAATTTTGCAATTTGAATCATACTAAAACACTAATAATACTTTATAGGAATTGACACTTTTTAAATATCAAGATCTCTAGATCTAATTTCATATTTTTGTTGTTAGTTTTTTTTTTTATTACTTTCTCCGTCCCATTTTTATTTAATTTATCCATTGGTACAGTTGATAAGTCAACTTGACTAAATTTTTAAAAATTATAATAAATAATTTAATTAATATATTTCACTAATAAGTTGATAGTATAAAATGACACCATATATATTAATATTTAAACGGGTTAATACATCATAAATGTAAATAATTTAACATGATAAGTCACTTAAACAATTAAAAAGTTTGATCGTGTATTGTAGCTAATGGAGTAAATTAATGGCAAGAATGGAATATTATATTTTAAATAATAATTAATTTTATGATGACCCCGGTGAAAAAAAATTCTGACTCCGCCACTGTACACAGGCTATTACGTTGAGGAAATACACAGCACAACTTTCACTCACAACAATTGTGTGTTTCTTGGGAACACTTCAATCTATTGCTGTCACACTTGTGATGGAGCACAAACCTAATTCTTGGTTCATTGGGTGGGACATGAACTTGTTAGCAGCTGCCTATGCTGTAAGAATTCTTTAATCACAATATATATATATATATATATATATACTAGGGGTTCAGCATCGCGCTATGCGCGGTGCTTTGCCCCTTACATTGGTGTAACATATCAATCAAGAAAAAATTTAACTTGAGGAACAGATGCTGATATATTTATTTTATTAAACTTAATTTTGAGTTTTTTGTAGCATTACTTAGATGTACACTACAATGTACTTAAGGTGGAAATAATTCCACAAAGCGATTGCAAATAATCACAACCTATGAATAATAAAAAGTATTGGTAATTAGTTATTACAGAATTTGAATGTGACCATGGATTCGAATATGAATAACTTAGTTCGATATGGTATTAGAAATCTGTAAATCCTAGTTAGAGGAGTGGCGATTTAGTGAGAAAACAAACTTGTGACTATGGATTTGAATATGAGTAGCTTTTACAAATTCGTCAATCTTAAATTACTTTTAACTGCAATTAACCGAGAGCTATTAAAATTGCAATCAAATTATTAAATAGCAATCTACTTTCCCAACTTATAAATCCAACCCAAAACTGAGAATTCAGAACATTTAAGGGCTCTTCTAAACAGGGCTCAATTCTCAAAGCCTCTTTAAAACCTTTCTTAACCTTTGAGTTTTCATATTTTAAGTATTCTTAACTGACTTTACTTTTAAATAAAAATCTGAGACTTTTCTCCTTTGCATGAGAACATACTCTTTTGATAGAAACCAAGGTCCTCATAATGTTCTTGTACTTCCCTAAGCACCATCACAATTTCATCATAAGGAAAATTTAGAAGATGGGCCTATAATCTACTATCAGAAAATAAATGTAGCAAATGAGTTTATAAGTGCTTCAATAGCTCTATATTGAATTACCATTTGAAAGGGCAATTTAGTATGTGTCATCCTTTTTAAACCTATACTTTCTAACTGCATTTTTAAAAACTATATATGTCAGCATAGAATTTTTTTTAAGATAAATTATGAGTGAATTAATATGTTGTTCATCGTATAACATAAATGAGCTGACATAGGATTACAAAATTTCTTTCCAAATGACATAGGATTACAATTACAAATTTTCTTTCCATTTTTTATGGATTAAAATCTCTTGCATTCTTTGTTCTGACTTCCTCGAGTTCTTTACCATGTAATGTTTTTCATTTTTTTTAATCTATTCATTTTGACTTTTTGGGTTTCGTCGTCCAAAATGAGTGACCTGCTTTCAATTTTTCATTTTTGGTTTTCTTAATTAGTAAATAGATAGGGCCGCCCAGTGCTCTTTTGCCTTCTTTTCAATATGTCTGATTAAAGCAAAATGCTCTATTATTATCATGGTTGTCAACTTGTTCTGTGAGATCTAGAACTCAAACATAGAAACATAATTTACCTTGATTATGGACATATAAAGCTTCAGATTGCAATTCTCCGGGGATAAAAGAACATTATCATCCTATAAATACATAAAAATAGAGTGACATTTTAATTTGCTGGAGCACTAGTTGAACATCATAATACTCGAAGGGAAGTTGCAATTCTTCTGACATTTGAAAGAGCACTCAAGCCTTTAAAAAAGTGTATATGTTGTAATGATGCGGCGAGGAGAAAGATGAGAGGGATGTACAAACCATTTTGTTTAACAAAATTCTGTTTAGAAACAAAAATCCGTAGTTTAACAATTCTTTCTGAATCCATAGTAGCAAAATGGTTGAGGGATTTTAACGTAGGTATCCCTTTTCAATTATTTTTTTAGTCCATCTTCATACTTATTTCACCTTATACCCCAAGCATCATATATTATAAGCACTAAGTGATTCACACATCTGGTTATTCAAATCTGAAAAACAATCTGTAGAAATTCTTCAAGTAAAATTCTACGAAAGTAACGAATATGTGGATAAGCTTTATAATAAATATAAAAAAGAGGACACTGAACACGAAATTATTCAAAGTAAGCATGTCTTCTCCTGCTTACCGGCAAAAAAATGGTATTATTTGCCACTTCTCCAGATTTTGAATGATCAAGTCCAGAGTTCAGTCATCCTTCTCAAAAAATACATATCCACCTACAGAATGGATCAAACGTAAGTGCGTAAACAAAGACATGTGAGTGCTGAAAATATTGGCAATACAATAGTTTCAAAGCCTAAAATTCGATATTTAACGTTACTCTTTGACAAGGTTAAAAAAACCTTTAATACTGTGCAATGATAAGAAAGTGATTGTTGTGCACTGCATTCAAAATAGAGTACTCCAAAAGTAACAAAATATCACTCATTTCAACAACCTTAAAAAAAAAGCATATTTTTCAAGTCCAATTGAATGTAAAAAGCTCTCAACAGTAGGATGATCTTCTATCTGCAAACAATATTCAGTAAGCGAATAAATGTAGATGCCCTTGTAATTAATTCTATATCACTTTCAAGTAAAGCCGCATTAGTTGTATCTGAATCTTTAAGTTTAGAATATTCGAAGAATCAAAATACAAGATACAATCTGAAGACTGGACTTTCTCAACCTAACAGCGTGGCAAGAGCTCGCAACTATTCCATCTTCATATTTTTTAAGTACATTTATGCAATTTGAAAGTTTTAAGTTTTAAAAATATGGGTAGCAGCTCCGAAATATTATGCATCAATTTTTTAAAGATGTTATCAAATTTAAAACTCAAAATGCTTGCTAAAAACATATGATAAAATTTAACTATCAACTACGCATTTAGCATAAATGAGAAACTTCATATGTGAGAAACAGTCACAAAATTAAGTATACTGTACCATATATGAACTCTTTTGTGCGAGACTGCTAGTCAGGAGGATATCTTAGCAAATACCTGCTAATGCAGCTTCTCCAAAATAGCCATAACATTACGATGATAAGATCTCTCAGCTTCGACCTCAGAGTTAAGCTTATTAACCTTCTATTACGCAAAAAAAATCCAGTGAACTTTCAATAAGATTATATTTATCAAATTTATATATTTAAGTGAAAAATTGCTACTGCAAGTGGTAAATAAGATCAACGAACCTATTTATCAGAAAAATGGTTACTACGCAATTTCTGAAGGATCAGTAACTATCTAAACTTGAGAAGTAAGGAATTGTTGCACAGTAGTTTACTGAACACCCTAAGAGTATACTTCCCATTTTCAAGATAAAGAAAATACCCTTCACTTCATTTCATAAAATAATACATCTCGGAAGTTATGGTAATATCACAAGCAACCATCCACTCAATTTCTAATTTAAACACATGCTAAAAAGCTATCCTGATACAATAGCAAGAAATTTGATAAATACTCAACTTAGTGCCAAATTTTGTAAGAATGCTATAAATCTATATTTTAAGAATGTCAAATGAAAAGTAGACTATGCATGGAATCTAGACCTTAAATGAGCAGCCTGAAATTAAAGTATTGATACCATGGTAAGAAGCTTCTGGAAAGTTCGTTCTTTTTGTTGATCCTCTACAGACAACATAGCAGAGTGTATATATTGGGCTTCCCAATTTCGGTGGAGATTCTGAATTTCTTCTTCCAACTTAAGACTAAAAGTAATAATTTGATGACAGATTTACCTGCATGAGAGTGTTCAAGACATATTTACAAGACCTTGAGGAGGCACCAGTTAGACTAAAGTCAAAAGTCTTTGCTACCTGCAATGATAAGAACGGAAATGTACAAAAATGTACAAGGACTTCTCCAAAAAATAAAAGTAGAACTCATAGTACTAAAGTGGGAAATAAACAAGGTATTATTACCTTGTTTGCCAAGCATGAAACAAGTCTATCAGCATCTTTCACAACATCATCCATTGCACTGCCTTCAGGATCAGCTGTTGCCTGTGCCAACTCATGGCACACAACTTTCATTCCTTCAACTGACTGCAGAAAAGAAAGAATACATCTATAATAACAGAAATACTGAATTTCATTGTCTTCACGTAATTATATGTGGGTTTAATATCAGAAAGAAATAATTCCTCAGTTGAGCTCAAATCTTATGTCTCAGCTCAAATAGGTCAAAAAATTACAAAATAGAGACCTAAGTATTCATTGCTCGTGTTTAACAAAATACAGAAAAGTAATGAATGAAGGGACTATTAAAAAAACAGGTTAGAGGGAGAGACCTTAGGATTCCATAATATCAAATTATCCAAAGCAGCCATATTATTTTCTAAGCAACCCAAAAAGATAATTTAATCAGTTTGAAGCTAAACAATTTTAATTCCGAAGGTCCCTTATTTTAAAGTTTCCCATATTTTTTAGGTAAGCAATTTTAAGTCTGCAACATCTTTTATTTTTACTGGATCCCAGGTAGGTCTTACTTTAAATTAGTTTGTAAATGATGTATTCAGTTTAAAATTTCAAATCTCAGGTGTTCTGGATTTAGAAGTTATGTAATGTGTTCAAACATCTAGTTTAAAATTGCTTTTGAATTTCATGAACAATCATAATTCATACGTATGTGACCCCTTTCATATGAATATTCATCTTTACCATCCCAAACAAGTGATACATGCCTTCAAATTTGTAAATCGAAAAGTCTATGTTACATAGGTATTCAAAGAAAACCTGCTCAGGAGAACCATATGATATAATATCCAATGTTCATGCCAATCCGTGGGGCCCACACCAGAATATGTTCGAGTCATTGGAAGTCTATCCACATGAACTTCAGGGTGACCATAATTCTCCCTATAGACAAAAAAGTAAAAGTAAAGACACAAAAAACTATAAAGTAACATCATCATATATGGTGTGTACTTAAAAATAATGTTACAAGAGAAAGTAAATGGTATGTGATTTGCTTATGTATAGAAATAATAAGTATGTTACTTATGAAAATCAGTTACCTGTTGAAGCTTGGGACAGTCAGAGACCGTGAAACATCCCCACTTTGCTCGGCTGGATCAGACCTGGAGAGGAAATTCGTACGTTTGAAAAAATAAAGGAAAAAAAAAACAGCAAGGTCATATATTTTTCTAGTTGATTTCCCTTTCAGTTTTATTCATCTATTCTCATTCCTTACTTTTATAGATTATTTAAATTCCCTTATTCCCAAGTTTTGTCATTCCTGAGCTTCCTTAACATGATGTTGTTTCCGCCTCATTTCAATTATCATTGATATGACTAATTTGTGGTAGGATGAGTGGACAAGTGCATTCATATGAAAGATTACAGCAAATAAAGAAGGCACTTAGTGGCCTCTGCTGATGATTGGTAAGCATTAGAAAGTAATACTTGATTGGACAAGGTAGGCAACCAGGCAAGTTATGATAACAAAGGTTGTGGAGAGGAACACATTAGCAGGCAGTTCAGTAATAGGATAGTGCAAAGACACTGATTTGGATACAAATTTTGTTTACGGTGCAAAATGAAGGATCACATGGAATTTTAGTGGGTCAAGCCATAAACTCTTATACATAAATGTGAGTCCAGCTTTGGTTAGAAAAATTTGAATATAGATAGTGTGCATGGATCTCCCTGTATTACAGTAATCTCTAAGTCAAGTCAAAACAGCAAGAGAAAAATTGGTAACCATTGGTTTAAAAAAAAACTGCCCATATTTCTGAAGGACACAAAAGTACAAGTTGTAAAATTACACAATCATTCAAAACAAAACATACCCGTTATCCCTCACTGAACGGCGTAGTGCAGCTCTGGCTTCCCCTGGTCTGCCTTCCTTCCTCTTCTCCATCTCTCGGGCCTGAAAATTACAAATAATTATACCATGTGGAAGGAGTGAAGGAAAGAAAAGTAAAATGGACAGAACAATAGAATCATAATATACCAACCTTCCACTTAAACCTATCATCTAACATACTTCATTGTGCATCAATAAGCTTTCCAACATATCTCCAAATGTCATCACCTAATGAACAAGTTTCACATAATAATCAAACAAGCATTGTAGCAATAAAAGTAATGATAGATAAAATTCTTTTGGGATCAGTTTAAAATGAAATCACTTCAAGATATCTATATCATTGTCTACAAATTAAGACATTGTATGACAAAGATGGCTAGCTAGAAATCATTATTGTGTTCACACCAATAAAAATTAAATCTCACCAAGCATTTTATATCCAGTAGCCAAAGCATTTAAAGCAGCTTTCCTAGTTTCACCATCTTGTTCTGCAGTCAAGCTTGCAACAATTTGCAAGGATTTTAACTGCCCACTTATCTGGAAATGGAGAAAAAAAGTGCAGCATGTTAAGACAGCAACAAAAACCAAATTTTGCAATGTATGTAATCATAACTGTGTCTCATTGAAATGTCACCTCAGATCCATAAGTATCCAGCGAGAATCCAACAAGATCAGCACACTCAATCCTTGTTCTGTTGTTTCTAGAACGCCAACCCTCCAGAACATAAGGAAAAGTTTTTGTGGCAGAATATGTGTGGATAATCTGCTTCATCAGTTCTTTCTCTCGTACTTTTTCAAAATTGTGTCCCGACTGAGGTGCAAAAGCAACAACCATTGAGGTAGCATTTAAAGAAAAACCAAATGCAAAAATATAAGAACAATGTGCAAGAATCAAAGATATAAAAATTAGATTTAAACCCAAACATTAAGATAATAAAATATTCACATCAATTTTTCCAGTTTGCAAATATTCACATCAATTTCCAGTTTGCAAGCAACCACTCATTAGTAGCCACACACTTGAAGAATACATGTGCTGCATATAAAACCATTTTTCATACAGGTTCCATCACTGTTACCTTCTCAATCAAGCAACAAAGCAAAATTGCAGCCTCCGCTTCAGTCATTGTGTACCCCTCATTTCTCAACATCTCCAGAAGCTCAGGAAGAAATTCTAGAACCTTGCAGTGTTTTCAAACTTGATAACGGTTGCTGGTACCGGAAACGCTGCTTTTCTTAATGAGCTTCTTAAGGCAGGTTTGGACCCTGATGTTGGAGACTCGAAAGGAAGGACTCCATTGGTAGGTTTCCTTATATCTTCACTCCTACCAATACTTGAGAGTTTTTTTATACACTTATATATATATATATACTATTCATCAACAGCATATAGCAGCGTCAAAAGGGCACGAAGAGTGTGTACTTGTGCTTCTTATATATATATACTATTCATCAACAGCATATAGCAGCGTCGAAAGGGCATGAAGAGTGTGTACTTGTGCTTCTAAAGCATGCTTGTGGCTTACATTTAAGAGGTAAAATTACTTACTAATTAAGATCGATCAATTTTTTATTGTTAAACGTGCACTAATGATCTTCATATTATTAGCTCTCCTGCAATTGAATCACTGTGCAACAACTGAATCATTTCGTAACAATGAGAAACGGCTTTATTTTCAATAGCATATAGTAAGAATAAGTGACTGAAAAAAAAAATTAAGAATATTACTAACACAAAAAAATCAGGAACTGAAAGAAAAAAATTATAAGAATTCCAATTGATAGATAGGTAGCCTTTTCTCAGGATACAAGATGAACTTAGAAAAGATAGAACTTAATCTACCACTCCTTGTTTGCTTTCTACTACTGTTGCCGAGTATATGTAAAATGTATCTACTCTGTATTTTTGGATAAAGCATAATGGAGCACAAGAAAATCCTAATTACAGCCAAATTAGCAGCAATTGTGATCGAAATTACCTTATTGTTGATTTTCTGGTCAAGATCTCTTCTCTTGAAGCGGTGTGGACCGGAAGATGAAATCATGTTTATATATAAGTGAAAAATCAAACCCACCTGACAACACATCCACCGCCTTCAATATATATCAATAATTTAACAAAATCAGTAAAATTTTAAATGAAATCACCTTAAATCGAGGCCCAATTTCCGTAGCATCAAATTGAGACATTTTGTTGAGAAGGAAGGAAAAATTGCTCTACAATTGTAACACCGCGTTCAATTTGAGAGAGAAACCGATGAAGGAGGCATTGTTTCTCTCTCAAAATGAAGACGGAGTTCAATTGAATAAGATGAGAAGAAGGAAGAAGGCGGAAGAAGAAAAAGATGGAAGAAGAAACTGGGAAATGTTTTATTCAGTAAGGAAGAACCGATTTATGAGAGAAGAAAAAAAAATCTAACAAAACGACGTCGTTTTGTACCAGAGCGAAAAAAAAAAAAGGAAAACAATTTCGGACGACCATAATTATTACTGTAGCAAAGGGCGCTAGCCCTTTATATGTTATAATATATATATATATATATATATATATATATTATTACTAATTAATTAATACAAAGGCATGCTTTTTTATATTTATTTAATCCGTACTTACCGATGCGCGCAGGGTATTGTTTCATCAAGCATTGCATATTATGTGCAAGGACTTGTGATGCAAAAAAGAGGGCCTGTTTTTGTTACTGCCTTCAGTCCATTAATGATGATTATTGTGGCTTTTATGGGATCTTTCATATTGGCTGAAAAAATATATGTTGGAGGGTAAATATATATATATATATATATATATATATATATATATATATATATATATATTTTTTTTTTAATTCCATAATAAAAAACAGTCCCTAGTATTTTTGTAGATACATGAAATTTATGCCCAATTAGATAACGACACTTATAAATAATTTATTAGTAATCAATTAATTTTCTATTTTTGAGATTTTATTATATTAAATCCCGAAATTAAATAATGATATTAATTGATTTCTAATATTTATTTATTGGCCAATTATATCAAGCCATGTGTCAAAATGATATATTTAAAGCCATATAATTAAGTGGCCAATCAAAATGTGCCACATGTCAAAGTGAGGTGTTTTGGCCAATCAAATGAAGTCTTTCATTCCAAGGAAGTAAGGGCCAATCAAATCATGACACGTCACCAAGCTGCTATGAAGGACTCTCTTCAAAATCTATAAAAAGAGGTCTTGTGAATTCATTTGAAGATATACAGACACACATATATACATATCTACATACAAATTCACATATACACATAGAAATTCTCCTCAAGCTTTGAAGGTCTGCAAATACTTCAAATCCGTGACTCCATCCGCAAATTTTGGAGAAAGTCGCATTACACGATTCAAGAACAAGCCGAGTGCACTTGAATCCATACGTTCAACGAAGAGAAGAATCAGAGGATCCATACATAGAGATTTTGTAACCACTTTTAAATTTTGAATAAATATTATTTGTTACTTCTTATTTTATTGTCTATTTAAGCTTTTTGCAGACTTTAAAATTTGTTGTAAACAAATTTTTGGCACGCCCAGTGGGACATCTCTACCTCTCATCTCTTCTCTTCAAAAGATGGTTCGTCCTACAAAGTACCGAACTATGACTGCTTTGATGAATGACCCAAGCACCATGCTCATTGAAAAGAAGGCGCATGATGATTCTCAAAGCGGTGGGTCTTCACCCCTTTCTCACTATTCGACTGGAGCGCATGTTATGACAACAAACGCTACGACTATGGAAGAACAACTCATGGCTCTAACTAAGGCCATAGATGGGCTCAACAAGCGTGCGCAAGAGCAAGATGCAAAGATTGAAAGACTTCTGAGCCAAGGACTCTATGCCAAGGCAAATCACTCGATGGGAAAACGACCTATGGATCCCGAAGAAGATGAGATATCAACAAAACGATACTCAAAAGTGAACGAGGACCAACTCGAGGATTCTGAGGAGGACGACATTCTCTCAGGACGACATTCAACTGAGAAAGCTAAGGGTCTTCAAGTCTCGCCCGACGGCATGATTCCTATGGATCGACTAGAAGATTTCATCACTGGAACCATCAAGTGCAAATTGGAGGGAGGTTCAAAATCTTCACTTACTTACGTGAAGCCCTACACTCGTCGCATCGACACGATGAAGATGCCCACTGGATATCAACCGCCAAAATTCCAACAATTCGATGGGAAAGGGAACCCAAAGCAACATATCGCTCACTTCGTAGAAACTTGTAATAATGCTGGAACTACTGGAGATCTCCTCGTGAAACAATTTGTCCGTTCGCTTCAAGGGAATGCTTTTGACTGGTACACCGACTTGGAGCCTGGAAGCATTGATAGTTGGGAACAACTTGAACAAGAATTCCTCGATCGATTTTATAGCACAAGAAGGATCGTCAGTATGATCGAACTTACAAGCACTCATCAGTGGAATGAAGAGAAAGTGATCGATTATATTAATCGATGGCGAAATTTGAGTTTGAACTGCAAGGATCGCTTGTGTGAAACTTCTGCAATAGAAATGTGTATCCAAGGGATGCAATGGGGCTTACGATATATTCTCCAAGGCATAAAACCGAGAACCTTCGAAGAGCTGGCCACACGTGCGCACGACATGGAACTGAGCCTTGCTTCAAGTGAAGGCCAAAGCTTCTTCCCACTTCATGAGTCAAAGAAAGGAAAAGTTGGACATTACATCAAGAAAGGGGGCAAGCTTTTTCCCCAAGTTGAAAGCGAAGAATCCATGACCGTCAATGTCTCTCGATCCAAGTCAAAGAAGAACGATGAAATAAACAATGATTCATCCCAACGAAGCTTTGCAAAGAAGCTGACTTTGAAGGATATGCAAAAGAAGGAATACCCATTCCTTGATTCTGACGTTGCTCCAATGCTTGATGACTTGCTCGAAGCCAAACTCATTGAGTTGCCTAAAATGAAGCGACCTGAAGAGGCTGGGAGAACAAATGACCGCAATTACTGCAAGTACCACCGCTTGATTGGGCATCCCATTGAAAAATGCTTCATTTTGAAGGATAAAATCTTGCAACTAGCTCGAGAAGGTAAGATTATGCTTGATGAAGATGATGCAACTGCAAATATTGTCACAGTTTCGTTTGGATATTTTGACACAACAATAAACACGGAGCAATTGCCAAATAGGTTTCATGATGAAGGTTCTTATGATGTTGTTTCGTGTAATGCAATACAAGAACAAAACACTTCTATAGGTGAAGTATGCCGATCTAGCATAGAAGTCCGAGAGGATGTGACGTCGTCGTTTTACACTACTCAAGGAAAAGTTCATGTTGCTAAGAAGGAAGAAGCTGAGACTACTTCATTGGAACTCGTGGAAGGTGCTAAAGTAACCAGTGATGAAATTTATCAAGTCAAATTAGAGATAGATGACTTAGTCTCCAAAGTGGAGGTTCAAGATTTCTCTTTGAAAAAGGAAACTCATCAAGATAAGCAAACTAAACTACAATTTAGATCTGGGTCGATTCCATTCATCAAAGCCGAAATGAAAATGTTTATGAAAGCTGGCTTCTTTCAAGAAATAGAGAATTCCACATGGGTCTCTAGAATTGTGCCTATACGTAAAGGAACTCGTCAAATTCAACTTTGTGTCGACTTTGAGAATTTAGATGCTCCCAATGATTTTCCATTACCTGATCCAGAACTTCTGATTGATGGATTCCATAGATATGGTCAGAAATCTGGAGATCACCATTGATGTCAAAATAATCTGCACACTCCTTGATAAGAGTATAAACTTTCAAAACAACTCCTTGACACGAGTCAAAACTATCTACAAGTCTTCATGTTGAAATCTCCTTGATACGAGTCAAAACTGTCTACAAATCTCCAAAGTTCAAGCCAAAGCCTCCAGTAGTTGAGACGAAAAGATCTACAAGTTCAAATCAACTTCTCCCAGATACGAGTCAAAACTGTCTGCAAATTTGTTAAAGTTCAAGCCAAAGCCTCCAGTAGACGAGACGAAAAGGTCTACAAGTTCAAATCAACTTCTCCCAGATAGGAGTCAAAACTGTCTGCAAATTTGTTAAAGTTCAAGCCCAAGCCTCCAGTAGACGAGACGAAAAGGTCTACAAGTTCAAATAAACTTCTCCCAGATACGAGTCAAAACTGTCTGCAAATTTGTTAAAGTTCAAGTCAAAGCCTCCAGTAGACGAGACGAAAAAGGTCGACGAAATCTTGAAATCAAAATGCTCCTTGACGCACGAGCTTAAAACTGCATGTTACTCTTGGACCGCATGAGTATAAAAATATGAATGACACTCTTCAAATAAAGTTTTTTGTTTTGAACTACGTTATGACTTGATTCTCTTTACGAGATACGTAGGCAGCTTAGATGCTAATTCTAAGTTCAGTCATGTAAAAAAAAAAAAATTTCTTCGAGACATTTACAATTTTTCATAATGTGTGTATTGAAATCTTCATTTAATACTTAGAATAATTTCTTAGTGTTAAATTAAGAAGTGGTCTTGAATTTGGTTAAGTGCAACAATGTAGAAATTGACTTCAAAACGAGAGCAAGGGGCAAAGTTATATCAAGATGTGAGGAATAATTGAATTTTATTCATGTCGAAGAATTCGATACAAAAAAAAATGCAAGTTCCTATAACTAAAGAATTTTCCAATATGTTGCTCGATCTTCAAGTTTTGATTTTGCATCTCTTCAAGTTATTGCTACTTGCCTCCAAAGTGGCGCTCCAAACTTTCAAATGTGCGTCTCGTATCTTTTCAAGCTACGAACTTATGTTCTCCCAGTTGAAGATTCAAGGATTTTCAAGTTAAAATTTCTCGCCTCCAAGATGTTAATTCGAACGTCAAGTTTTTGCTTCAATCACCAAGTCATGTCTCTTTGTTTTAAAAGCCTCTTCAAACTATGATGTGCACATGAAGAATTGCCCCTTCAGTTGATTATACGTATCTCCAGTGAACTCCCAAGCTCTTAATGGAAACAATTGTCGTCATTATTAGCTTTAAAAGGTTAGCTACATAGCTCAAAGAAGTCAACTCCGAAGTAATTATTTGCCATCTCCATCGACTTCAAGAAGCTCCTTGGCTGATGGGACCACTTCGTCATAGAATGAACCGTGAAGGGGAAGCATGCCGAGTGTATGTAGATCCGGCAGAAAAATGGATAGTTCTGAAGCTACCGTGTGGAGCGAGTTGGTGGACAGACTCCATACATCGCAGAATGCGTTGATGATGATCTCGTCGACATCATAGGTGAAGAATGAGGTCCAAATTGCATCGCATAAAGAAGACTTTTGTTCCTTGTCGAATATGCATCTACTCATATGCGATAACCTGCAATGTTGAGAGCTCACCAAAAGTGGCTCTGAAAGGTACAGTGAAATTTCCCATGAAGCCGATGAATGAATAGGATGCAGAAAACTAGACGATGAACCTCTGTTAAGTGCGTTAGGCTGCAAAATACACACTTTCTGATGCTTAGGTGTGGCCGAAGACAATACACTAACATCCTTTAAAATCTCCAATGAAACTTTTGATGAGTGTGGCTCCTTAGACAGGGCGTATTCTGGGGCGAATCGACCAATTGCCGGTTGATACACAGTTAAAGTAGTTCCTTTTATTTTATCTGCTTCATCCTTCTTGATCATATAGAGGCTCGGGTATGGAACTTTGCAGTCGATAAACTCTATTGGTGGCACGGTGTTATATCTGCAAAAAAAAAAAAAAAAAAATAGGTTTAGGAAAAAAAAAAAAAAAAGAAAGGAAGGGGCAATAAAATAAAGGGGCATGATGCGAAATTAAGGTTGCGGAGCTGAACATATTCTTGGTACAGATTATTTTTTGTACTAAAGATATATATGGTTCAAGGTACTATGCTACGGTACAAGTCCCTAGGCCTATAGTACAAATTCTACAATTAAGCTTCCTATTTGAAGATCTAAAACAGTAATTGTATTATGGAGTGGCTTTGATATAGTGAAAGTTTATTGGAGCAAATTGTATCTACAAACTATGTTTAGAGAAAGTTAAGATTGAGGTTAAATGTTAAATGCCTTTTCTATTTAATAGCACTCGTAGATTAAAAAAAAAGGGGGATTGAGGTTGATGAAGAAATAAAGAACAGGAGTCGTGTGGAAGAAAAGGTTTACTGTTTGAACTCTGTTAATAACGCTTAAGCTCTCCGAATATTATTGTTGATGAAGGTAAAGGGTTTTGATGTGCTCTTTTATAGATGTTATTTTGAGATTATTATGAGCAAGAGAATTTTTGGAAATTTTAAATTTTCCCGAGAAGAAGATCGAGTAAATTGTTGGTAAAAAATTTTCCATGTATGACAGCTAGATCTGAACATATTGTTGTGTACTCATATATCGAATATCAGGAGGAGTAGATTTAAATTCAAGGTGTCTTAAAATTGAGAGTCAATTTGTTTCTTGAATTAAAGATTTATTGCCTTGATCACTTGATACAAGTCTCCGATTATGGAAAGAGAATGATTTGAGAAGAATTCTACATATTGGGTTAAATTTGTCAATTGCCAAGATATTTACGGCTTCTGCAAATCAAAGGAATTGAAGAAGATGAATTGGGTTTTATCGCCTACACTTGGTCTACATAGACCATACATGTTAATGGGCCAAATTGAATGGGTTTAAGTAATGGGTATTTAATTAAATTATGTACCCACTTAAAGTCCACTTCAATTAAACTCATGTTCACGGTTGTCCAAATTTCTTTTACCGTGACATAATATTTTCCAAGTGCATTTTTTATGTCAAAGTCGTGACTTACTCACTTCAAAGTATGCTTCGAAAGCGTTATTCGTGAATAAGTCTCGAAGGGGCATTTGTAGATACATGAAATTTATGCCCAATTAGATAATGACACTTATAAATAATTTATTAGTAATCAATTAATTTTCTATTTTTGGGATTTTATTATATTAAATCCCGAAATTAAATAATGATATTAATTGATTTCTAATATTTATTTATTGGCCAATTATATCAAGCCATGTGTCAAAATGATATATTTAAAGCCATATAATTAAGTGGCCAATCAAAATGTGCCACATGTCAAAGTGAGGTGTTTTGGCCAATCAAATGAAGTCTTTCATTCCAAGGAAGTAAGGGCCAATCAAATCATGACACGTCACCAAGCTGCTATGAAGGACTCTCTTCAAAATCTATATAAAGAGGTCTTGTGAATTCATTTGAAGATATACAGACACACATATATACATATCTACATACAAATTCACATATACGCATAGAAATTCTCCTCAAGCTTTGAAGGTCTGCAAATACTTCAAATCCGTGACTCCATCCGCAAATCTTGGAGAAAGTCGCATTACACGATTCAAGAACAAGCCGAGTGCACTTGAATCCATACGTTCAACGAAGAGAAGAATCAGAGGATCCATACATAGAGATTTTGTAACCACTTTTAAATTTTGAATAAATATTATTTGTTACTTCTTATTTTATTGTCTATTTAAGCTTTTTGCAGACTTTAAAATTTGTTGTAAACAAATTTATTAGGAAATTGAATTCCTCTTGAATTGAATGCAGGGTTCTTGGAGCAGTGTTGATAGTGATTGGACTGTACTCTGTTTTGTGGGGAAAATACAAGGAGAGAGAAACAGAGGAAATAATTCTTGAACCGGTTAAAGGGAACAACAATCAAAATGGAAAGATTATTGAAGAAGATATAGAAGCAAATTTGGAGAAAACTCAAGGAAAAATTGTTTTTGTTCCCATGTTAGATTAGTTGATGAGAGAGGGAGAATTAAAATAAGAGTTTATATTTTCTTAATGGAGATTTTATTTAAATTATTGATCAGATGCCAACAAACAAATTAAAGACTTGTTGAATATATATCTCATAGCATAGCACACCACTAATTAACCAAAACATATGACATCAATATTTCGATATATATATTACCAATCATACACTTTGGTTATATTAGTTGGAGGATTATTTTTGGAGAGATATATACCATCATTCTTTAGTATCCAATAACATACAGGTGCAGCACAAGATTTATCTTTAAGGCTAAAAACATCAAAAGCTTTATTCTTGTTTTTCCACCAAACATGACAAAAGAATAATGTCTTAAACGACGGGCACACACTAAAGATGAATTCTTGATTTGTGTAAAGCGTATGCATTCCAAGTTCAGTGTTTCCAGATGCACAATGCAAGGTTAATGGTGCAGAATTAGGAGGAAGATTGTTGACGAGATAAACGTAGGGATGTCTGGTCCACCAACAAAATCCATGGGTCATTGTTTGAAAAAGAAAAGCTGAAAGGATGAACAAAAATAACTTTTTCATGACTGAAGTTTAATGTGTATTATGTGAGCAGATTAACTCAAAATCAAATTCTACAAGCTATTTAAAGAATTGAGATTTGAATTTGTTTAGATTATAATAATCTGTACAAGATATTCAAAATCAAATTGCACATGACATTTAAAAAAAATTATGATTTTTCTATATATTATGTACCAACAATAGTAAAATATAAATGAAGGCATCTTTGGAAATGTAATAATTGTTCCTATGATAATATCCCCAGCCTTAACTAATAGTCAAAAAATGAAAATTGCATCCATAATAAAAGAACTACTAATGTTCAATGGCAACATTTAAAAAATATTCCTCTAACTTTGAGCCTCTTTCAAAAATATTTCTATAACTATATTGAACACACATTTAGTCCTTTAACTTTAATTCAGTTTCAATTTTAGTTCTACATATAACAAATTTCGTCTTCTAACTTTCAATAATATTCAATTTTCGTCATGCAATACAAATTTCATCCTCTAACTTTAAATAAATTTCAATTTTCGTTCTGCAACTACGAACTTTTTCCACGGTAATACCAGTATTAAAGGTCGTTTGACACATTTACTTTGACCATCAATTTTTTCGATTAAATGTGTCAAATGGCCTACAATATTGGTATTAAATGTGTCTTTTGCGAAGGTTGAGAACAAAAAGTATAAAGTAGGTAAAATTATGGTATCAAAAATTAAATTTTACCCCCTACACGCTCAAAACATCTGCCACTTAACAAACACGTGTCGTGTACATGATAAATCTGCTAAAAATTTGATGGCCAATGAAATGGGTAAGAGGACCTAAATCATGATATCAAATATGTTTTTTTTTTTCAAAAAACTTAGTATAAAATATGTAATCATGACATCTTAAATTTATAATCATCTATTCACATATTTGCGTCTACAAGCAAATTTATTTGATTCTTCATCCTTAATTTCATTCTTCTAATTATATATATATATATATATATATATATATATATATATAATTAGAAGAACATGAAAAAGTTTTATTATTATTACTCAACTCCTATAAAGTTGGGCTTTTCTACGGTTAGTACCACTTGTGTTAAGTATTCATTAGGTCCCCCTTTAATTATCATTGGACCATATTTATTTTTTAATCTACCATTCATTTTTTTTAAGAGTGACATGTACAAGGTTATCGTACTCCATAATTCAATAACTCTTTTTAAATTTTTACAAATAATTTTCCCAAAAACACCCCAATTTATTTTTATTTTCTGTACAATTTTTGTTATGAGAAATATTTCAAAAAAAGAAACACCCAATTTCCTTCTTCCCGTATATCCCTCCGGCGAACCCCTCATACTTTCCGGCACCGTTCTCCTTCGAATCACTTGCCCCGCAGATGAATCTGAAGCTGTAGGCGAGAGATTGAATTTATTTTAATTTTTCCTCCATTTTTGGTAAGATTATTCCTCAAAATTTTCATTTAATTTAATTTTCTGGGTTAATCCAAAGAATCATTTTTCCAAAAACTTTCCCAGGCTCACTATTTAGGAAAGACGCGGAGAGGGTAGTGCTAGCAGTTGCACAGAAACCAGACGGCAAGAAGAACTAGATGGTTATCACTTATCGATCAGGATTTAATAAAACAACAATATGGGTTGTGGGATAGGTTACTAGGTGTTTGCCGTATGTATTCTATTCACTGCTTTAGCACTGTGAGGTATGGCTGTAATTGATGGAAATGTATGGCTTCTAGTGGAGGCGCGGCGACGGCGACGAGGAGGGTGGTACGGCGGCGGTTAAGAAAAGAGGGTGATTAAGTCAATTTTGGGGGATTTTAATTTTGACAATGTAAAGGAAATATCGTTTTTTTTTTCTTGTGTTGTGTAAAAGAAGATATCATTTTTTATTCAGTATATGGATTTTGTAATTGAATATAAAATAATCTGAATCCAAAAAAGAAATTAATAAGTTATGGGTTCTTTTAGTAAAATCACATTTTAAAATCAATACATTTTGAAAAGGTAATAGGTAAAATTTGTGCCACTTGACAAAATTTTAAATAGGACCTTATAAAAATTAGCACAAACTAGAACTAACCACAGAAAAATCCTATATAAAGTTATGCGCAGAATCGATATTGCATAGTTAATGGTCGCGCGGCTACACCTTGTGACTTCAATGCAAGATTAAACAGTAGGCTTCTTCAAGTGCCATTCTAGAATGTTCGCAAAATTTGCTTGTCCTCATCAACAATTAAATTGGATTCCCCATAAATTAATTAAAGGAGAAACTGGAAATTAAAGATGATTACGTATAAATTTCTTCATCCACCTTATATATATAATATATAATGCCAAGATTCTTAATTTCATTAATGGAGTACATACATAAATTACCTACTACTTCCTCACTCGACTCTACTTGAATATATAGTGAATTACATATATCAATTACTTTATTTGATTCGTAGTCCTAATTATTTTAGTAGTGTTGATAGCTAATATTTCTATATTAGTGCACAAAATATTTAGTTTCCATAATTAGGACTTTCTAACACATTATCTACGTATATAGAAAAATATTCTATATATATATATTTTTTCTTCAAATATCATGTGCAATTTCATTTTGAATATCTTGTACAGATTACTATAATCTAAATATCTCAATTCTTTAAATAGGTTGTAGAATTTGATTTTGAATTCATCTGCTCATATAAAAATGAACAAGTTATTTCTCTTCATCCTTTCAACTTTTCTTATTCAAACAATGACCCACGGGTTTTGTTTCTTTTCGGGTACACACAAAGTTTTTGTTGTCAACAATCTTCCTCCTAATTCTGCTCCATTATTGTTGCATTGTGCATCTGGAGATGATGATTTAGGACACCATACGCTATACAAGAATCAGGATTTTCACTTTCATTTTTGCGCGCTGCCTAAAACATTATTTTTCTGTCATGCTAGGTGGGAGAAAAAGGATAAATCTTTTGTAGTTTTTCACGATCGATTTTCTCAATATACAATCTCAAGGAATCCAATAATATTTCTCACAAAAGTAAAAACATTTAGATAAAAATATTTGCTGAATAATTACAACGTCTAATAACTTCCCTATAAATACTCACATAGATAGAGTTCAAATACTAATATAACTACTCAAGTTATAGATAAGGTAAAATAATAAATCAGAATATAACTGCTAAAGTTTAGCCAGACTAATAGACTAACTAAACCATGAGCAAGTCATATACTTCGGGTTGGGTCTCGGTGGACGGTTACTACGCCGAACCGTTACAATGGTCAAGTAATGAGCATGTTTTGAAGATGTTGTTTCAAGTAAACAACTAATGCAGTAATTGGGAACGTTCTTTATAGGATACGGAAAAAAATGGGAAGGGGAGTTTAGGAAATTAGCAATGTCATTCTTAATATAATGTAGCTGCAAAGTTTTTGTTTAAAGTATATTATCAAGCTTTTAATGAAAATATTACTAGGTGACAGAAATTTTCATTTACTAATTGTTTGACCTGCTTGCAGCAAAGATCGGTTCATGTTTCATAAATATTGTTCATAATTTTTTTTGTTAATCTTTTCATTACCGACTTATAATTTCTTCAGAATATTGGTAAAATTTATTGATATTCATATCTTGTCTCTCTATGCAAGGGCGGACACACATTAGGGCAAGGGGGGTCTATAGCCCCCACTCAGATTTTATATATAAAAGCTAAATTAGTTTGTTTAAGATAAATTATCTTGACAGAGTGGTTTGTTAGATGAAAGATAAAGTGCATGTTGAACTTGTTGCCTGAGTTAGAAACTTGGGATTGGGAGGAGCGGCTAGCTTCTCTTCTTTTTGTTCTTAATAATTTTTTAATTTTATTTCTTTTTCAATAACTATCAAGAAAATTCAATTTTTTTTATAAATAAGATTTCTTCTCATTTTTTTATATAAAATATTATTACACAAATTTTTACCCCCTCCCCCCAAAATATTGAACTATATCTGATTTCAAAAAGAGAAAATTGACGTGGGCAATTATTAATGTAATTGGTATCATTTGGATTTGTAATTAAGTTGAATAGATGATTTAGGTTCTTTTGGTGTCATAGCGGGATATAGTATATAATTAAAGTAACTTGTACAGGTTATTTTTATTAAACTTCAACTCCTCTTTATCTCCTAATTATATATATCTCATTTCAGATATAGCTTTAAAGTTTGATTATTTGATTATTTGATTGATTTTATTTTTATTTCGATTTTTAAATATTGGTAGAATCTTAGGCCCAATTTGGAAGAGTTTGGCCTCGGTTTAAAACAAATGTTTAGAGTGATTTAGTTGAACCTTTGAAAACCCATTTGATTAGGTTTTGAATGTTGAATTTTGTGATTTTGAAAACACTGAAACCCCATTTGGATTGAATTTGAATGTTGGGGTCTCGAAAAAAAAAGAAAAATAGGTGGTAGGAATCAAGTCATGTCTTTTTAATAAAATTTGGGGGTTCATCAAAATATATATATATATAATTTTTGGGGGGGGGGAGGGAAATAGGTTGTAGTCTTGTAGATGTTATATCACAGATTTATAAGTTTCAAAAGTTTTGGTGTGAATTTCTAAATATATTTGTTATGAGTTTCATGAGTTTTGTCAAACTCTATTTGGAAGACCTTTAACTCAGTTTCACGAGATCCACGAGACCGAACCAGAACTCATTCGCACATGATCTCAGCCCCCACTACACCAAAATCCTGGATCCGCCCCTGTCTCTATGGTAATGCTCAGAAAATATATAATCTACCCTTCCAAAAAACCAAATAAATCTGATATCACATCGAATTATATGCCCATCATAAAATTTCTCAAGAGATTTTCTTCAATACAGTCTCTCACCTTTGAGAATGATGAGGATGACGATGATGTTTTGGTTGAGCCGAGTACCCACTAAAAATTTGATATGATATCACTGCTTCGATGTCGTTTGGAGGTATAAGAAGATTTTGAATCCGATCATTCCATAAGTAACGGACATTCAAGGAAGAGTGTTATAAATTTCTTTAATTTGTGGATATCAATGAAAGGTCATTAGCTACATTTAGTCCCCCTTGAACACATTATATAAAAGGTCATATATATTGTACATTGAAGTCAATGAATAGATCATTAGTGATGTGTGTATTCTAAACTTTTGGTTGTATTTCTTAGACCTATAAATAGAGAATATTTTTTTGTATTTTGTACACACAACAAGAATGGAATAAAATTATATACTCTCCCTATTTTCTATTGTTCTTGGCAGTGTTTTTAAACCTCGATCGGATCGGCCGGTTAGACCGGTTTAACCGCTAACCGGAGACTAGTCCGATCCGGTTGACCCTCTAAAACTAGGTTTTTTGCACTTTGCACCCCCAAAACATGGGAAATATGCAGTTTGCACCCCCGAAACTTAGATTTAGCACTTTGCACCCTCGAAATATAAAAAATATAGCACTTCGCACTCTTGTTTATTTTCAAGCAAAAATTCAAGGGCAAAATAGGTATTATTGGCACTTTACACCCTCAAAACATGAGAATTTGCAACTTTGTACCCCTAAAATAAAATTAGCACTTAACACCCGTTATTTAAGAACAAATCAACTACTTTCACCCCCGAAAAACAATAAATGGGAACTTTGCACCCAAAAACACAAAATTAACACTTAACACCCTCAAATTTAAAAAACCCAAACCCTTCGTTTTTTCGTCAAAGTTGACTATCGGAGTGAAAAAAATCTAAGGCAAAATAGAAAAATTTATTTTTTTACTTAAATTTAGCAAAATACAATTATAAATACTCGAATACTCATTTCTCTCCATCTTTCTTTTCAACAATATAATCATAAATAACTAAATAAAGTACAAGTAAACTTCTCGAAGACTCATTGTCTACTTCAACATATCAAAAATCCATAAATAATTACCTATTTTGCCTTAAAAAAAATTCACCTTAATGGTCAACTTTGCCGGAAAAAATGAGGGGTTTGAGTTTTTCTTTTAATTTGTGGGTGTTAAGTGTTAATTTTGTATTTTGGGGTGAAAAGTGTCAATTTATTGTATTTTGGGGGTTCAAGTTGTTAATTTGTTTTTAATTAGGGAGTGTTAAGTGCTAATTTTATTTTGGGGGTGGGGGCAAAGTGCCAAAAATTTACAATAGAATTATCAATTTTGCCCTTGAATTTTTACTTGAAAATAAATTAGGGTGCAAAGTGCTGCATTTTTTATATTTCGAGGATGCAAAGTGCTAAATCTAAGTTTCGGGGGTGCAAAATGCCCATTTCCCATGTTTCGAGGATGCAAAGTGCAAAAAACCCTCTAAAACCAGTAGACATTTTAACCAGTTCGAACAGGCGAAATCCGGTAAAACCGACAAACCAGAGGACCGGGTGAACCAGTGGTTCATTATTTTTCTCTTAAAAAATGAAAAAAAGAAAAAGAAAGGAGAAGAAAAAGCTTTTCTCTCTTTACCTCGGTCTTATCTTAGAAAGAAAAGAAACAAGAACCCTTAATTTTTCTTTGATTCACTATTCTCTTCAATTTTAATTCACATTATGAATGAAGTAAAAGATGTCAAAAGTTGTAAAGAAAAGATAACAGAGGAGGAAAAATGAAAAAAGAAGAATAGAAGGGCGATGTTGAAATAAAAAACAAATACATAAGAAAAATCATTAGACGGTGCAAATAATGTTGAAGATGGTAAAAATGGTGCAATGGCTTGTGGAGATAAGTTAAGGTTTTTATTTTGTAATTTTCTATTCCTAGGTACAAAATATTCAAGCCCAATATTTAAAGAGAATAATACATATATATCTCAATAGGTCCAAAGTCCATCTGTTGACATATATGAGTACACTACAGTTAAAGCTTTAATAACCCAATTGCTTATAAAATTCGATTAGTTGAATTAACTTAGATATTAAATATTGCAAATTCATTAGTTAATATTTGAAGTTATTCTGATATTCTTATTTTAAAATTTTCAATTATTTATATTCATATAAAATTTTATAAAATATAAAAACAATAATTATATTATGATGTTATACCAGTTGAATTAATAGGTTAATTATATAAGTTGTCTTGTTTTGAATGTATGAATTATTGAAGGATACTTGAAACTTATGTTTTTTACATTAATTTTTGCTTTAGATAATCAATATATATATATATATATAAAACGTCACACCGGTTATTTCGATCGAACCACTTATCCAACCGATCTAACCGATAGAACCAGTAACAGTAGAACTTTCGATTTTATGACCAATCCACTTTTGAAAACATTGGTTCTTGGATCTTACTTTGTGTACTTTAATTAATCATTTTAAATTAGTTTAACAACAACTACAAATATTTCTTAAGATATGTCAGCCTACATACAGGAGAATATGATGGACGTGACCACACCAGATCAAGGCCCCTAATCCAAACCGCATGCCCTCTTCTATGCGTCCTATATAGCAGAAAAACAAAAATAAAGTCAAGCACCCAATTGAAGAATTACTGAGAAAATGAAAGCATTAGTGAAAATTTCTGAAATGAGTGACAAAAACCCCTTCAATCGTCTTCCCCAAGAAACTATCATCTACATTTTCGACAAAATTTCAGACGCTAAATCCTTGTGCATTTGTACTCTGCTCTCCAAAAAATTATCTGCCCTTGTTCTTCAAATTCAAACCAAAACTATTTCTGTTGAAATCCCATGTTGGAATTTGTTCGGCCACCAGAATTCCATAGCCGTCGTAGCCCGGCTGCCGCCCCTGCTCGTAAAACTCCTCGTCTATGTTGTCTCTCTATGGTGGGTGCTCAGAAAATATATAATCTACCCTTCCAGAAAACCATCTGACATCACATCAAATTTTATGTCCGTCATAAAATTTCTCAAGAGATTTTCTTCGATACAGTCTCTCACCTTTCACCTGAGTTTTCACAATAAACCCTCGGGTAGCTTTGAGCCTTTGGTCAGGTGGAAATTCGAAAAATCCGAGTTCATTTTCTTATCAGCTGAAAGTGTTTGTGTCTATTCCTCTGAGAGGGGTTTTGAGAATGATGAGGATGACGATGATGTTTTAATTGAACCGAGTACCCACTTCAAGAATTTGATATGTTATCACTTGGTGGATGCCGTTTGGAGGTATAAGAAGATTTTGAAGCCGATTATTTCCGATTTCCCCAATTTGAAAAATGTTTCGGTGATTGATTCTTTGAATCAAGGGAAGATTGTTCTTGATGAAGATGACATAAGTAGCTTGAGGAATGAGGAGTCATTAATGAAGGATGCTGATGATGTTAAATTTCGCCTCAAACAGTGGGATGGGAATGTGGTTTGTTTGCCGTTATCTGGTCGAGTGATGAAAGGGGTAAATGTTCTTGTGTGTAAGAAGATTGGTAGTAATGATGGTTTGATTGTATCTGAAAATGGATTTGAAGAAGAAGAGCTTTGTGAACTTGCTTCATCCATGGTGAAGAAAGAAGCAAGTATTGAAGGTGTTGTTTCACTTACACAAATACTTAGCTTAGCTGCACGTGCTAATTTATAGTAATTTTGGGAAGTTAATCAAGATTGTCATTTTGGATATTTTGTGTTTGTAGTTCATGTTTAATTAGGCCAAGTTCTTGCTTATGTTATCGAGCTTTTCTATGAACGTCTATTTTTCATGTATAGTCGGGAATGGTTACTTTTCGATTCAACCAAATGCAGATCAACTATGTTCGAATTCCCACAAAGTAAACATGTGGTAAGAAAAGTTGTAACCCTCCAAATGTTTGAAAAATTTACACGCATCTACATCGACTCTTTCATGTTTTTCCGTCAAGTAATTAGAATTCCCGTATGACTAACCTCTACAATATAGAGCTCAACTTTGTGTTAAATTTTGGTTTTGTGTGCTCCTAAACTTATATGGTTTGTCAAATTTGATCCAACTAATTAACAAAATATATAGGAGTATAATATAGGGCCAAATGATAGTGATAAATTGCCGATGAGACATCTTCGTCTTAACGGCAAAGTAGAGGCCTCTTTTCAGAAAAATAAATCTTAATTGTAAATTTCATTTATAATTTGATGAATTTTCAAAATTTTAATAGATTCATTAACATTTTAACTTAGAGTTTGGTTAGAATTATAGTTGTAAATTGATCCACACATTGTTTTCTTTTGTTTTTCATTTGTTTGACCGCGTGCAAAAAGATAAATAGGGAAAAAGAGAAGGCAAACGGTACTAAACTAATAACTTCTTCTCCAAGACCATTAATTAAAATTTAGCTCTATTTAATAATACCCCATGATATGTATAAAATCCAATTTATTTCTCTATGTTTTGAAAAAAAATATTTTATCCATGTGAAAATTTTAAAGGAGCAATTTAGCTCATTCCAACGGAGAGTATACCACGAAATATAGTATTGCGTAAAAAGACGAAAGTGTCATTAGAGGTTAAAGTGTCAAATTTATCATAACACATAGTGATAAAGTGTCATATTTATAAGTTAACTTTTCACCCCCAAACACCAACATCCAAACCCAATCTAAATCATATCTCAAATTCTCAAAACCCACTAACTATTATTTTACTATTATATTACTATCAAAATATTCCAACCAAAATCAATTCAAGTCGTGTTTCAAATGTTTCGCCAAACTCATTCAAACCAATTTGAAACACCGGAACATGACGAAATAGAACCAAAACCGATCCAAACGGGGCCTCAGAGTCTCTTTAATTCATTAAAGATTGATTTCAAATATTTTAAACAAACTCATTCAGTTGGGTGATTCTGGTGAAACCCATTGAATTTAGTTTGAATGTTGAATTTGTGATTTTGAAAATAATGAAACCTCATTTAAATTGAACTAGAAAAGTGCACGTACGTTGTACGTGTCTAGTTTTAATTTGAAAGTTTTTTTTCCCATAAATTATTGTAAAATTAGCCATTTTTATGTCATAGAATATCATATATTAATGACTGATCAATTTATTTTGATGAGATTTATTTTTATTAATTAATATTGGTTTATAAAAAACGATGGCTTTGAATAGTTGTAATTAAATATATAATGATGACTGATTTAGTCATTATATCTAATAAAATTTGTTCTAAAATAAGATCATAAAAATATTATTTAGAGCATTCCATAATAGTAGTTTTCATGTCAAGTTTATCCGTTATTCACCGATGACAAAGGTTTCATCCGTTTCTTCATAAATTTTAATGATTTCACGAGCATTTTTTTCTTGCTGGTTTCACCAATTTCACCATTGTTTACCAATTTCACCTGAGGTTTCACCGGTTCATATGTTTTCACTGTTTAATTTTTATCAGTTTTCCTCTTTTAATCGATTGTAACATTTTTCATTGTTTTTCCATATTTTTCGATCTTTTTTCCAATTTAAACCATTTTCTTCGGATTTCACATTATTTTTATTGGATAAAATTTAACTCGTTTTCACCTATTTCACTAATTTTACATGCTATTCACCTAAATTTTTCATTGATTAAACATGTTTTCACCGACTTCAAGCTTTTTTGACTGATTTTATTCATTTCTTTACAAATTTCGCCAAAACTTTCATCGATTCTTATGTTCTCACTATCTAAATTTTGTTTACCCAGTTTATTTTTTTTAGCGATTTATCCTTTTTTTTTGTCGGTTATAACATTTTTCATTATTTTTTCATTTTTGGTCGATTTCTTTGGCTTTTTTCTTCAATTTAAAACAATTTTTCATCGATTTCACAAGTTACTCTTTTTTAACTGATTTCACTCGTTTTTACCATTTTAACCAGTTTTTATCTATTTTCATGTTTTTTTTAATTAATTTCACATGTTATTCACTTGAATTTTTCATTGATTAAATATGTTCTTACCAACCTTACGTTTTGACCGATTTTATCCTCTTTTAATCAGCCATACCCAATTTTATTGGATTTCACTGATTTCATCATTTTTCTTAGAAATTTCATTATTTCCACCGATTTTACATATTTTAACCAACTTTGCCTCTATTTTAACCGATTTTAATGTAAGAAATAACCATGGTAAGACTTGATATCTAATTTGAGTATACTTTTGGTGCTTTGTTAGGAGGCAAGGAAGTTACAAACTTTCTTAAAATATTTTCCTACCAAAGTAAGTTTTGATGAGAAAATTTATGGAAAATTAATGTCTAATTATATTTTATTAATATACTTTACAACTTGAATAAGGGCATTTTTGTCTTCACAAAAAAAGAAAAAAACTTAAATTATTCACACTTTTAGTAGTAGTATAGATTAGTAGTAGTATAGAATATATATAGATTTGGATGTTGAAATAAAAGTAGATGGTAGATGTTAAATTAATTATTTTTTTACAGAGCTTGAGGAGAAAAAACGTGATGTTTCAAATAAAGGTTCTTTAGGTTGCAAATTGGAAGTCAGTTTCAAGAGTTTGAATATGTAATTGTGAATAAGTTTGAGCTGAGTTTTATGGGTTTTGCCAAACTCCATTTGAAAGAGTTTTGACCTAGTTTGGCTATACCTATGAGACCGAGTCAAAACTTTCCAAATAGGCCCTAGATGATTGTGTTGCACTTTTCTCATTTTTGAGGACTGGAGCTGCAAAAACAATTTATTACTGCAGTCGGTATTCTAACACCAAAATTCAAGTTCATTAACTCCAGATTGTTGGATTTTTCTTTTTATTATAAGCCGAAAAATCTTGTGGAGAAATGGGGAATCCATTACAATCTGCTCAATTAAATCTCACTTCTTCACTCTTGGAATCTACCACCACAATTAGCTAGTTTGTGAAATTTTATTTAAGATCATAATAATTATTTGATCAATTGCATCACGAAAGAAAGTCAAACCCCAATATTATATAAAACTCGTTCACAAGGTACAAAGCAATACATGGTAGCTACGAATTTTACCAACTTCAAACATTTAATCTCACCAATATAAAAATGTAAACAAATTCAAAATTCCACAATGAAGCTTAAAAATACAAGAAGCTATATGACATAATTAAAGCCCATTATTCGTAAATTTAGTTTCCAATATCAATCACCATTATCCTCCATCTCATTAATCTGGAAAGAAAAAAAAAATTCAAACGTTGAGTTACTAAATATAAAATGCGAGAGAGGGGAAAAAAACACTACATATATAGTTCCAAATTTAAGAACTGGTAGTAGCAACATATTTACCATGGAAAAAACTTACATCCCTATTCTTTTAAAAAATGTTTTTCCACAGAAAAATGACAAAATATGAAAAAGTAACTACCAAACAATGACAAAATGGTCACCATATTAATTATTCAAATGCAATTACAATATTATAGAGAATAATAATCTAGTTCCGGAAATTAGACAAGTTGATGGAACTTAATGACATTTATATAGATACTAAATATTACTAATGTTAAACAAAACTAAAAGCATTGCAGGAATGTTCATATACCATGAAAAATGGGTTATAGCGCTACTATTATGGATTTCTAAGAGGTGTCTTTAAGTTGTTTCAGGACGAATTAAAATTAACCATTTGTTCAGTTAAGATAGAATTACTGATCGACATCAACAAAGTTGTCAGCATACTTATTTTCCATTTGAATTCACAAGAAAGGAAGTTGGAAGACACGCAACTATTAAGACGTAGTGTTAATTTAACAAGTAACCAAATGAATCAGTAACAACAAACTTGTATGACCTCAAATGTTACGAGTTTAAGATATACACGATTGACAAGTGCAAATAAAAGTATGTTTTATAATCAAGTAAACTAAGTTTCTAAAAAATTACTAAAAAAAAAACTATATAGAATCTTGAAGCAAATCAATTGTTAATTATGGAGTATATCTATGTAAGTATACGTAGACAAAAATACATTGTGCACATATAGAGTTGTTGTAATAATCAAATTAAATTGTATTTGACTTACCACTTTTTTAACTTAAGTGGCAGTGATGGCTAGTGCTGCTTCTTATCATCTAATGAAGAATAGACCTGAATTTGAATTTGAAGCTCATCATTAACCCATTTCCTTTGATTGTGATCGGTATAAGCCATAATTGAAGGGTTGCAGTCAACTAGCTCAATCAAATCAAGACATTTCAATTTTTCAAGCCTATAAGGGATCTCTTCCAGTTTGAAGCAATGTCTAATGATTAGGAGCTTAAGATGTGCGAAGCAACCATAGCCAACTCTCCAGTGCACCAGATCGGTGTCTTCAAGTAGCAGATACTCAAGTTCCGGGAACCCCCCATAATCTACCACCCACTCCGGGCCTTGAAAGGCATAGCATCGCAATTTCAACACTAGAAGATATTTTAGTGCACCAATTATTGACATGTGTTTCCATGCAAATCCACACCCACTCAAAGTTAACTTTGTAAGCCTAGATGGAAAAGCTGACTGTGGAAAGAGAAGAACCTGCTGAGACCTAGGACTAGGATTTGACACGATGCATTTGAATGATTTGAGTCTAGAGAGCAAGGCAAGATGATCAAAGATATGCAAGGTTTCAGAAACACCCGGTGGTAAAAGAATCCGAACACCTAATTTTTCTAGATTTGGAATATTTTGAAGAACCTCTTTTGTACAACTGCGATAGCTCACACCTAGCAGCGTCAAGAGGTTGGGTAACTGAGCACCATCGACAGGATGTGGCAGGTCATTTCCCATGACTTGAAGATGCCTCAGTTCTTGCATATTCCATATCTCTATCGGCATATAAGATGGAGAGGAATTGATGCTTTTTGGGTGGTATCGATTGACAATCAAGTATACAAGATTTTTGAGTCTTGATATGGAAGAAGGGAGCTTTCCATCATATGTGAAGGCAAGGTACTTTAACTCAACTAGCTCCAGTATTCCAATCGGGAACTTGTATAAACGGATTGTAAGAGCATCTAGAACCTTCATAGACATCAAACCTGAACATATCGATACTGGATATTGATGTTCGGGACCAGTACAAAGAAAAGAACGCATATTTGAAACTGATTTTATTGATTCAGAAACACTTTTGAAGCCAAGAAGAGCGTTCATGTGGATGCACAACCTGCGCTGGCAGTGTATACCTTCTGAAAAAGCATTAGGATAACTATTTATGAGATGGAAAATCTTCTTGTTTGCAGCCTCTCTAACCAAAAGATGCCAAAAGAAATAATGGGTGTTGCAGGTTTTCGTTTTGCCACTGGAGCTCTGTTGGCGGACTAAAACGATATTATGGGAAACTAGATCCTCTAAATACTTTCGCGATGCATCTTCAAAAGTTTGGAAGTAGTTCTTTATTCCAACTAATCCCTCCCCAACCCATAATTTGACGAGCTTGGAGACGGAGATCTCATGATTTAGAGGAAAAACTCCAAAATAGAGACAACACTCTTTTAAATGTGGAGGTAATTGCTTGTAACTCAAAAATAGTGCCTCTGACATGGGTGACCCTTCCTCTGTAGCTAAGGCAAGCAAATTGTCATTCTTGGCTACCTTTTCCCAGGATTCAAGCGACTTCTCGGCTTTGGATAGGATGTTGGCAATCGAGATTATTCCAAGAGGAAGTCCTTCACATTTTTTGACAATCTTCTTTCCAACTTTCTCGAGTTCAGGTGGGACAAATACCTTTCTGCGGAAAAGATTCCAACTTTCTTCTTCATTCCTCAAGCGAATCTCGTGAAGATATGGGTAGCTACAATTATTAGCCACAGTTGACAACCTAGTTGTAACGATTACTCTGCTTCCATTGTCATCATCTCGAATGTGCATCAGGAAAGACAAAAAATCGTCATAACTTAATTTAGTAATCCATACATCATCAAACACAATCAAATATCTTCTAGGCTTCAAAAATTCCTGTATCTGCTCTGTCAATTCATACTTACTCATTTTTATTCCTAAAATTTTATTATAATTAGGGATCAAGCAAACCAGAAGATTTAGCAATATATCTTTAAAATGATAATCAGGTCCTACCCTGATAAACGCACGGCAATCAAAATGATCTGAAATAACTGGATCATTATAAACTACTTTGACAATAGTAGTTTTACCAACACCCGCCATACCCACTAATGAAATAGTCTTGGCCCAGGAATGTTTTCCTCCAAGTAGTACATGAATTAGTTGTTGTAGTTCTTTATCATATACTCCTACTACCATATCTTTTGTGTGTCCATCAAGATCTTCATCAGCAAGTGGTGACTCCTTGTTGCTTGTTTCCAGATCAAATTTTGAGCTGTACTCCTTCTTCATTTTCTCCATCTTTTTCACAAAGGACATAATTTTTGGGCCTAATATCGAATCTGATACTTCAGGATGTTTCTCTAAAATTTCACGGTAGGTTTGAAATCCTGGATAAAGTAGTCGAAATTCGTCTATATGGTATTCGAGTAGGTCTATGAGTTTGGGTATTGTCTCCTGGATCTCTCCTTTCAAAGCATTTATTATCTCGCTCTCTTCGAAATGATTCAATTCCAGAATTGATTTTAAGGACCATACTTCATGGCGGACTAAACTTGATGTGTATGGGTGGGGAAAGTTATCAATTATTCTAAGAACAGTATTTAGAGAAACTAGAGCTTCGTGAGCCATCTTTCCAGATCTGGTTCCGTTGCTATTTGATTCCCCTCTATGAAATGAAATGATGAAAAAGAAAAAGATGTGGCTGTAAAATTATCAGATTGCAAGATGATCAAGAATCAGCTGATGAAGGCAAACAACAGCAACATAAACCATTGGTCTGGTCAATGAAGAAAAGGTTCATGAGTGAGAAAAAGGTGAGACCTTTACTGTGAAATGGATGCTAAAATTGTAGAAATGTTAAAGAATTGAATAGGGAAATGAACTAATGGAGATGAGGTTTGGAAAAGATATTGAATTGGGTGAAGAGTATCATTCATATTGCTCAGTTGCTGTCTAGTGGGCTTACTATTATTAAATAAGTACTTTTAAATCTGTATTAATTAATCTACGCTAATTATAATAAATTTAATTAACTGACGCCGTCGTTCCGTGTATTAGTCAATTTTCTTCTCTTCACACCTTAAAACAAAGGAAAATGATTATCTCATAGTCCATATAATCACAGCCCTTATTTAATGTTTTCACACTTAATTGTGTTACCTGCTACTTATTTAACATGTTTCTTCTTGAAATAATTTTTTTAATCAATTAACAACTCAATAAACTTTATAAAATTACAAAAGAGCTAGAACAAAAATTTTCGTTATTGATCATATAAAAAATAATTCAATACTTTCCAAATGATAATTGAACATTTACCAATATTTGAATATAAATATCTCAACTTTCAAAAATTACAAAAGAACACCTAAATTATACTATATTACTCATATAAAAAATAATTCATTACTTTTCAAAAGCTAATTTATCATTTATCAATATTTGAATATAAAATATCTCGAAAATTACAATAAAAATATAAACTCATAATTTAAAAGTATTTGCAATGCATAAAATTTAGGATTTATGACATAATATTTAATTTTGGGTTTGATTTAAGGTTTAGGGTTTAGGGATCTAGGGTTTTAGGGTTTAGATTTAGGGCTTAGGGTTTTAGGGTTTAGGGTTTATTTTATAAATAGGATTTATTTTTATTTGATGATTAATTATGAGTTTTAGGGTTCAGGGGTTTAGGGTTCTAGGGTTTAGAGTTTTAGGGTTTAGGGTTTATTTTATAAATAGGATTTATTTTTATTTGATGATAAATTATGAGTTTTTTTTTTGTAATTTATATTTTATAATTAATTTTTTTTTATAGATATCAAATTAAATGATAAAAGAAAATGAAAACTTAGGCCCACAACGGGCTGTATAAATGTACAGCCGGTTGTGGGCTGTGAGGCTAGCATTACTCTAAAACAAAAGGATTACTATTATTAATAGTAGTTAGTACATCCGAGTCCAGCTGTTAAGCATGTAGTTTTAATTCTATTGGTTAGATATTAAATTCGTACTTCGTGAACTTGATACAATTATGGTGAAGAAGGCAGCAAGATTTGAAGATGTTGTTCCACTTGCACAATTAATTAGATTATCCAGAGATGATCAGGAGTAGTACGTAAAATCTATGCAAAGAATTTTCAATTCAAATTTGATCTAACCGCATGACAAAACATATACAGAATATAGTGTCAAGTGATAGCGGAGTAACATATTTCATCTTTTCACACAGATTAAAAAATTTCAATAAGTAGTCAATTTTCTGGTAAAATGTCAAAAATACCATTTTAATAATTGTTTTAATTAATGTCATTGATCTTTGAGCACTCTACTTTATCGTGTAATCTAGAAATAAGAAAGGATAAAACTGAAAAAAGATGCCTTGTAAAATCAAATGTGACAATTAATTGAAACATGAGAATTTTGCAACTGTGCCATTTAATTTGAAATGGCGGGATAGTTTGTAAGGGCAATTCTAATATTTCTTTCGAGTTGTAAGTCTTTATGTACTAACTATATAATAAGTTGTTTAATCTGTATAATTTGTTATAATCTTTTTAGTAACTACAAAATTAGATTTATACAAATTGACATATATATATACCTTAAATATTAGCTTATTCGAATTTTATATGTTTAAGGAGATTGACAGTGATGATAACAACGATGATTGTTTGATGATGTTTGAAAATGGATTTGAAGAAAAAGAGTATCGTGAAATGAGCGTGCTTATGGTCAAGAAACAAGCATGTTTTGAAGATGTTGTTTCAAGTAAATTGGGAATGCTCTTTATAGGATACGGAAAAAAATGGGAAGAGAAGTTTAGGAAATTAGCAATGTCATTCTTAATATAATGTAGCTGCAAAGTTTTTGTTTAAAGTATATTATCAAGCTTTTAATAGAATGTAAGTACAATAGTGCAATTTCAGGTCTTTAGTGGATTCACTTGTAATTAACAAATTGAATTAATTAATGAGTTTAATTAATTATTTAATTTATTGGATCTTGAAATTACATGTCTATAGGTCCCAATCCCGGCTCCTATTATTTTACGAATGAACCTATAATAAGAATGATTAAACTCGCGATATATTTTGAAAAATTAATTTTCAAAATTATACATGATGAATTAATTGTGATATTTAATTGATGAATTGTGAGTTAATCAATTAAATTATGGCAATTGATTAAATCAAATTTAATTATTGTGTAGGAATTTCCTTAATAGGAAAATGCCTTTTATGATTATATATGATACTCTTAATATAAGAGTTATACAAATAATGCACTTACCTAGAAGGAAGGACATGGAATCCTATTTGAGTTAGGAGAAAGTAGTTGAGAAAGATAAGGAAAGAGGATATGTATGACATATCTATAGATATGAAATATCTCTTTTCTAATCAAAAAAGTTTTTGACTCAGATACAATTTTGTAACAGAAGCAAGAAAATCTCTCTCTTTTTCTACACACAAAAACCGTCCATCACCTTAGAAATTAGGAGAAATTTGTTCTTCCAGTTTCTAGAGTTTAATTATCCAAACTTAAAAGATTAGTGTCCACCCACTAGTAAAAGGAGAAACGGGGTTGAAGATCAAGGGTTAAAAAGATCAAGAAAGTTTGTTGATCTCATCCTAACAGCAAAGTTCAACCGAAATGACTAAGAACAAAAAGCTTTCGATATGATTTGTTTTCTCTCTATTTTGCATAAATTAGAATAATATTCGTTATGTGATCCTCATATTTTATGTAAAATATTTATTAAATATATTGAAAACATAAAATCCCTCAAATTCCACAACTGATTCAAGTAAGTTCAATCTTGTTTTATTCAATTGGATCGAATTGGTCATGATCCATAAAAACCCAACAATAACTACCAAACAATGACAAAATGTTCCCCATATTATTTAAATAAAATTACGATATTATAATAGCGATGTAACCCATAAAAAAAGGTGCGCTCAAGATCCTCTGTATCACTTTTAGTGTACCACTCTTGTGTATCACTAATAATTAATTGCCACATGTAAATGTGACAATTAAAATAATTGTCAAATGTACAAGTAGCAATTAGTTATTAGTTATACACAAGTGTGGTACACTAAAAGTTGTATAAAGAATCCACACCCAAAAAGGTGAGACTGTGAAATGGATGCTAAAATTGTAGACATGTTAAAGAATTGATGTGGGAAATGAGTCAATGGAGTTGAGGTTTGGAAAAGGTGAGTGAGGCCTTTATTAAATTACTGTCTAGTGGGCTTACTATTATTAAATTAAGTACTTTTAAATCTGTATTAATTAATATATGCTAATTATAATAAATTTAATTAACCGAGACCGTCGTCACATGTATTAGTCAATTTTCTTCTCTTCACACCTTCAAAAATAAAAGGATTACTATTATTAATAGTAGTTAGTAGTTAGTGCATCCTTGTCCAGCTTTTAAGCGTTAGTTTGAATTCTATTGGTTAGATATTAAATGCGTACTTTTAAATCCATCTGTATTAATCAAATTACAACACAAATTTGATTAATTTTATGTCATTCTTAATAGTTAATATCATGTCTTTGTAGTTCGAGTTTAGATTAGTATAATGTTGCTGCAAGTTTTTGTTTATAATAAACTATCAAGTTTTTAATGAAGATAGTACTAGGTGACGAAATTTTCATTTACTAATTATTTGCTCGTGGTAATGGCAATTCCCCCCCTGTGATGGCCCGGCTCCGCGGGTCCGTCGGATAACGGTCGAAAATTATTGTTATTTTGAAAAAACTGTTAGAATATCGAAACTCATTTTTTTTTAAGGGAAATGATGAATTAAAAGTTTTAAAGCGGAAGCGGTTTAAAGCGAAATAAGAACAATTTAAATTACTAAGTTTTTTTTTGACGAACAAATAAAATCAATTTTCCATAATTGAGTTTTAAAGCGAAAATATTTAATCACAACATATCAAAATATTTGAACAAAATCAGCCGAGAGAGATAATTAAGTAATTTATGAAAACCTTGAATTCTTTTTGAAAATATAATTCAATTTAACGAATCAAACATTCTAAACAAGGTTTTAATCAAAATTGAAAAGGAGCATAAACCGATCACAAAATATTACTACTCTCCCGAATACTAGGGTGGGACCGCAACCGTGATGATCTAACCGCAACCCCGACTATTATTTTCAGAACGCCTGAAACTGAAAAGAGTGAAACATAGAACGCATAAGTTGATCGTCCAACTTAGTGAGGCTATGTGCGAATTTGCATGGTGATGTGTGAATGCAACATATTATATAATATAAGCATGTTATCAAGCAAATAAACATATATTCAAGACGGAAGAAACACGGAATTCACATAACCAAGAATTGTTGATGCCGTCCTCCACTTACCCTCCATCCTCAGTCTGATGTCCATCCAAACACACCAAGTAAGGAGCGACCTTACTATCTAATATGCATCGACATGTCTTTGCCTAAGTTCGTCCTTACTCACCAAGTGTTCCTCCCCACTTGGATTGTAAGGCCAGGCCTATGGGTAACCGTGACAATCCTGCCGGCCCTTGCCGGCCAGGTTGACATCGGGTCCATATACCAATCAAAAGGGGCCCACACACAATCAGAAACAAACGGAAACATAATCGGATACAAACAAAAACATAACTTATCAAACATATATAACATATTATCAACATTTGACAACTTATAATATGCAATTTTAGGTGTCATGATAAATTAGAAAAATGTATTTGCATCTAGTAAATTCGGATGTAGCATGTATTGGATTATCATGTTGATATACTTAGGATTTCAAGCGAGTAATGTCTACATAACAAGTCCAATCTAATCGTGACAACATGCAAGAGAAATTATAATATAAGACATTCTTTGATTATTAAAAGCATTAGTAAATATTTGACTCGATCTACAAGCACATCGGACCGACATACAAATTAAACACACAACGCTCACCTTTGTCGCTTAGTATAGCGACTAAAACTCCACAATGATGTGTATCCGAAACCTGAGCAAGTACGTATACGACTTAGAATGTATTTAACAACCTTACTTAAACATAACCGATGAAAATCCTACACAAGGATTTCCTAAACTAACACATCGCACACAAGAACTAAGAACTTTCGACATCAAACTCCAACTAAAAGTTATTATTTTCAAAACTCGAAATTCTAATTACAAAAACAGCGCCAAAATAGCAAATTTTTCCCTTCATTTTCCAGATTTACAAAACAGCCCCTAAACTTTGAAAAACATCCATTTTTCGAAAATTTGCAACAAACTTTAAATCAAAAGATTTTTAACTAAACTCATATCGAAAATCAAATAAAAGTATTAAGTATCTTGTTACTTCAAAAACCAAATCTTTAAAATTCCCACAAGTTTAAAACTTTTCGAAAATACCCTCATAGTTTTGAAAACATAGAAAAATCAACTTTCTTGAAAAAATAATTCAAGATTCAAGCATTTAAGCAATAATTTAAAAATAATCAAGCATAATTTCAATATAAAACTAAGATCAACAATAAGTTTTAATAAATTTTTTTTTCACAAACTAACATTGAGAAACAAAAAGTCCTTTAATTATAAATTTTCTTCGGAAAGACTTACAAATTTTCAATCTTAAAACACAAGTTATAAAAGCACTACTTCAAATCAATTAATCAAAAGTTTATAGAAGTACCATGTAAAAACAGCAACTTTAACCCCTTATTTTCAGATTTACAAAAATAACCCCAAATGTTTCAAAAACTCCCATTTTTGCAAAATATCGGAACAAACTTTAAAACAAATACTTTTCAAGTAAACCTAACCAAATATCAAACAAAAACTTATATTTTCAGTCCACTATACCCCCAAAATTTTCGCATCCCTAACCCTTGAACTTTTAAAATCTTTCAAAAATACCCCCCAAAGTTTCGAAAATTATGAACAATAACCTTTTTACAAAAATAAATCAAGATCCAAACATATAATCAATATTTAAACAAAACCAAAGCAAGTCACAATAAATATCTAATATTAAATATGAACTCAACAACTTATCACAAAAGCTCAAAGGATAAGCTAAACTTCTTCAATATATACTTTAAAGAGAAAAAGTAATATCACAAAGACTAAAGAACACATGCATAGATGTCTTTTTACCCAAAGCAACGAAGGGGATGAAAATCTCTTCATTTCCAGATCTCCGAAGGTGGTGGTGGCGGCTCCGGTGGCAGTGGTGGCGGCTCCGGTTGTGGTTCATAACAAAAGCCCTCAAATCCTTACTTTTCTCCAACTTCTAATGACTGCCGATTCACTCTGGGAGATCCAATCGACGATCCGAACGGTCAATATGTAGACCCATGTGTGTAGAACCTCCACGCAAAATTTGGGCATGATCCAACGGTGGTCGAAGGCGGAATGATCGAAAACCCGAGGCTGTGTAGTGAAAATCCGAAATTTTTATTTCTAATGTGTTGTCTCTTCTCTCTCTCTTATTTTCTTTATATTTTACAATGTGTATGTAAAAGAGATAATTGAGAGGATAAAAATCTGATCTTAAGTGTATATGACAAGTATATACACATTGGGAAGAGAGGGAGAGATAATCTTTAATTATTTTTTTAATCCACCAATGCATGTCAACCTTGGTAGTGGAGTTTACTCTACCCAAGGGCATGCCTTAGCAGCCCTAGGAGTGTGCAATGAGAGAAAAATGATTACTCTCCTACAAAAAAAATCTGGAACTTTGGGCAAATTTACACTTTGCCCCCCGAAGTTTTGAAATCTTACATTTTTGTCCACAAAAACAAATTTTTTGTGCATCCAAGCCCAAAAATTTTCAAAAAGGTCTTGATCTTATTTTAAAGTAACTTTTGAAATTTTAATTATATCAAAGTTCATAAGATCACAAGATTTAGTTAATTTGTATATTTTAGTTCAAATTAATGCTTAACTTTGAAAATAAAATGTAGCACTTAAATTTGGATTAAAATCCAATCGAAAGCGTTCGAATTTTTTGGGGGCGTTACAATCCTCCCCCCTTAAAAGAATTTGGTCCCCAAATTCGTTCTTGAGATTCGCGTGGTACTGTTAACGCCGACGTATCTTCTTTTCTAGTTCCCGAAATGTTTCTTCCTTACTCTGTGTGCAGCCTTCTTGATTAAAACGAGTGCGCGAAATTTTTTTCTCTCATACAGGGAACGTTTCTGAAATAATTACGTATATTTTTCTTTAACTCCCAAGTCGTTTTTTTTTATACTCTGGCCGCGCCATATACGTTACGCATAATCATGATGCAGTAGAATGTGATACGACGATAATTCCAACTCCTATGTCGCAGATAGATTCTTCCCAAAAGAAAAACTACTCACATAACAATATATAGTTCAGTTTGGCCCAGAGAATTCAAAAGGTACTGAATGACATTTGACTTGGGATTCTCGCAAGGAACAAAATGAGTCAAATGTAGAGACACGATAAGGATTAGAAAAGGTGATCGAATCAAGATGCTCAAGATGATAAGATAAGAATTAGCAATGACAACATAAAGAAGAATCAACGAAGATTGGAAAAGGACTGAAATATCGATATTAAAGATAACCAAATGAATAGTTCGATATAAGTGACAAGGCGAACAATTAAGGTGCACCGATAAGAATAACGAAAGGGATGAGCCTCACCATTTCAAACGGTGCAAGTAAAAAGAAGATCAAAGCAAGGATATCGGTAAGGATAACAGAATGTCGAAACAAGTATCATGACAATAATAACCAAAAACATTAAAGTGTGTTTGGTCATTTGAAAAGCAAGTCAAGATAAATGGAGAAATTCGAAGATCATTTCAATAATGATTACAACAAGCTGCAATAGAAAACAAGTAAAACTCGATAGTGAAATATGAGAACATCGAAACGATCAAATTGATCGAGGTGGGATTAGAAATAAGTTCAAAACAATAGAAGGTAAGTCCAAAGTTCAAAAGAAATTGAGAATAAATTGATCTGATTTATGCGGCTTGCAACAAGGAATGAAATAGACAAAGGAACAACAATTTAGAAATGGACAAATGAAAATGTGAAGTTCAAAAGAAATTGAGACAATTCAATTCCTTCAGGAAATTTAGAAGAATGTATAATTGAATACAACAAAAAGAGTAACATGAAATTATATGGATAATTTCAAAACGATCATAACGAAATAAATGTGCTCGGAAAAAGAAGGACAAGGAACAATAACAATCATAGAATCCGACAAAAATAAACAATTTTAGTTACGAAGTCGATACGAGAAAGTACCTCGTGAAATAGGGAGGGGTAAATTCTGAATGAGTACAAAAATAAGGGATCAAAATAAAAGGTTGATAGGATACAAGAAGTCAATCCACAATAGACAAGGACATGTTCATTGAGAGTGTCGATAAGATATCAAGGAAAACAATCAAGGAGTCAGATTAAATGTAATTAAGGGTATGGCTTGAAAATAAGCCATATCAAGAATAGGCTAAAAATGATTGAAGAAACTTTTTACGGTAAATTACACAACATGAAGGAAAAGATACAATCGGGCAACCGCATTTAGAAACTTCAGAAAAACATGAGCGGAAATAAAGAGATTGGATATGAACATAGGATAGTATTAGAATTGAAAATGAAGTTACTCGCTATCAAAAGTGATTCATAGTTGAATGCAAGAAACAGGTAATAGACGAGTTAGAACATAAGACTGGTGTCAACGAAATTGGAATGATATTTTGTCTATTGAAAGAAAGATTGCTTACATAACAATTTGATTCGCCAAAACGATAAAGAAAAGACATCTAGAGATCACAAGTTCAAAATGAATAAGTACCAACATTAGAATAAGGGCGAAACAATTAATTATAGCGAAAATAGGCTCAAGAAAGCATACTGAAGTCGACAGATCAATTTGGAGATGGATACATTTAGGATCAGAATTATGAGTTTTGAGTAAGGTAAACTCGATAATGGAATTCAAAAGGATTAGGGCTATTTTAGTCATTCTATGTACTTCAAGGAAGGTCACTTGATTCAAATATTTTAATTTACGTAAAATCACGGAACGCACACATATACAATCAGAACCAGACAATAATATCAAAAATAAAGTTCGAATAACATTATGGTATTCGGGATACCACCAACAAAATAATTTATCAATAAAACACAGAATCAAGCAAAAATAATCATTAACCCCAAGGACACGTACTACACATATGGTTTCGGTTGCGGTCTTGTCCTGAAAGTGAACTACCCAATGTGGGTAGACACCCTAAAGTCATGACGGCGAGTCCCACCTTACTATCACCTCAGTACAATATCCGAGGACCCTATCCTGACCTTGAGCCGAAGCTCTGATACCATCTGTGACGGCCCGGCTCCGCGAGTCCGTCGGATAACGGTCGAAAATTATTGTTATTTTGAAAAAAATGTTAGAATATCGAAACTCATTTTTTTTTTAAGGGAAATGATGAATTAAAAGTTTTAAAGCGGAAGCGGTTTAAAGCGAAATAAGAACAATTTAAATTACTAAGTTTTTTTTATTACGAACAAATAAAATCAATTTTCCATAGTTGAGTTTTAAAGCGAAAATATTTAATCACAACATATCAAAATATTTGAACAAAATCAGCCGAGAGAGATAATTAAGTAATTTATGAAAACCTTGAATTCTTTTTGAAAATATAATTCAACTTTAACGAATCAAACATTCTAAACAAGGTTTTAATCAAAATTGAAAAGGAGCATAAACCGATCACAAAATATTACTACTCTCCCGAATACTAGGGTGGGACCGCAACCGTGATGATCTAACCGCAACCCCGACTATTATTTTCAGAACGCCTGAAACTGAAAAGAGTGAAACATAGAACGCATAAGTTGATCGTCCAACTTAGTGAGGCTATGTGCGAATTTGCATGGTGATGTGTGAATGCAATATATTATATAATATAAGCATGTTATCAAGCAAATAAACATATATTCAAGACGGAAGAAACACGGAATTCACATAACCAAGAATTGTTGATGCCGTCCTCCACTTACCCTCCATCCTCAGTCTGATGTCCATCCAAACACACCAAGTAAGGAGCGACCTTACTATCTAATATGCATCGACATGTCTTTGCCTAAGTTCGTCCTTACTCACCAAGTGTTCCTCCCCACTTGGATTATAAGGCCAGGCCTATGGGTAACCGTGACAATCCTGCCGGCCCTTGCCGGCCAGGTTGGCATCGGGTCCATATACCAATCAAAAGGGGCCCACACACAATCGGAAACAAACGGAAACATAATCGGATACAAACAAAAACATAACTTGTCAAACATATATAACATATTATCAACATTTGACAACTTATAATATGCAATTTTAGGTGTCATGATAAATTAGAAAAATGTATTTGCATCTAGTAGATTCGGATGTAGCATGTATTGGATTATCATGTTGATATACTTAGGATTTCAAGCGAGTAATGTCTACATAACAAGTCCAATCTAATCGTGACAACATGCAAGAGAAATTATAATATAAGACATTCTTTGATTATTAAAAGCATTAGTAAATATTTGACTCGATCTACAAGCACATCGGACCGACATACAAATTAAACACACAACGCTCACCTTTGTCGCTTAGTATAGCGACTAAAACTCCACAATGATGTGTATCCGAAACCTGAGCAAGTACGTATACGACTTAGAATGTATTTAACAACCTTACTTAAACATAACCGATGAAAATCCTACACAAGGATTTCCTAAACTAACACATCGCACACAAGAACTAAGAACTTTCGACATCAAACTCCAACTAAAAGTTATTATTTTCAAAACTCGAAATTCTAATTACAAAAACAGCGCCAAAATAGCAAATTTTTCCCTTCATTTTCCAGATTTACAAAACAGCCCCTAAACTTTGAAAAACATCCATTTTTCGAAAATTTGCAACAAACTTTAAATCAAAAGATTTTTAACTAAACTCATATCGAAAATCAAATAAAAGTATTAAGTATCTTGTTACTTCAAAAACCAAATCTTTAAAATTCCCACAAGTTTAAAACTTTTCGAAAATACCCTCATAGTTTTGAAAACATAGAAAAATCAACTTTCTTGAAAAAATAATTCAAGATTCAAGCATTTAAGCAATAATTTAAAAATAATCAAAAATAATTTCAATATAAAACTAAGATCAACAATAAGTTTTAATAAATTTTTTTTTCACAAACTAACATTGAGAAACAAAAAGTCCTTTAATTATAAATTTTCTTCGGAAAGACTTACAAATTTTCAATCTTAAAACACAAGTTATAAAAGCACTACTTCAAATCAATTAATCAAAAGTTTATAGAAGTACCATGTAAAAACAGAGACTTTAACCCCTTATTTTCAGATTTACAAAAATAACCCCAAATGTTTCAAAAACTCCCATTTTTGCAAAATATCGGAACAAACTTTAAAACAAATGCTTTTCAAGTAAACCTAACCAAATATCAAACAAAAACTTATATTTTCAGTCCACTATACCCCCAAAATTTTCGCATCCCTAACCCTTGAACTTTTAAAATCTTTCAAAAATACCCCCCAAAGTTTCAAAAATTATGAACAATAACCTTTTTACAAAAATAAATCAAGATCCAAACATATAATCAATATTTAAACAAAACCAAAGCAAGTCACAATAAATATCTAATATTAAATATGAACTCAACAACTTATCACAAAAGCTCAAAGGATAAGCTAAACTTCTTCAATAAATACTTTAAAGAGAAAAAGTAATATCACAAAGACTAAAGAACACATGCATAGATGTCTTTTTACCCAAAGCAACGAAGGGGATGAAAATCTCTTCATTTCCAGATCTCCGAAGGTGGTGGTGGCGGCTCCGGTGGCAGTGGTGGCGGCTCCGGTTGTGGTTCATAACAAAAGCCCTCAAATCCTTACTTTTCTCCAACTTCTAATGACTGCCGATTCACTCTGGGAGATCCAATCGACGATCCGAACGGTCAATATGTAGCCCCATGTGTGTAGAACCTCCACGCAAAATTTGGGCATGATCCAACGGTGGTCGAAGGCGGAATGATCGAAAACCCGAGGCTGTGTAGTGAAAATCCGAAATTTTTATTTCTAATGTGTTGTCTCTTCTCTCTCTCTTATTTTCTTTATATTTTACAATGTGTATGTAAAAGAGATAATTGAGAGGATAAAAATCTGATCTTAAGTGTATATGACAAGTATATACACATTGGGAAGAGAGGGAGAGATAATCTTTAATTATTTTTTTAATCCACCAATGCATGTCAACCTTGGTAGTGGAGTTTACTCTACCCAAGGGCATGCCTTAGCAGCCCTAGGAGTGTGCAATGAGAGAAAAATGATTACTCTCCTACAAAAAAAATCTGGAACTTTGGGCAAATTTACACTTTGCCCCCCGAAGTTTTGAAATCTTACATTTTTGTCCACAAAAACAAATTTTTTGTGCATCCAAGCCCAAAAATTTTCAAAAAGGTCTTGATCTTATTTAAAAGTAACTTTTGAAATTTTAATTATATCAAAGTTCATAAGATCACAAGATTTAGTTAATTTGTATATTTTAGTTCAAATTAATGCTTAACTTTGAAAATAAAATGTAGCACTTAAATTTGGATTAAAATCCAATCGAAAGCGTTCGAATTTTTAGGGGGCGTTACACCCCCCCCCCCCCTCCCCCTTAATATTCAAAATGTTCAATTTAATCTCTTGTAATATAAAAAAGAGCAATTTGTATCCTTTGAATATTTTAAAAAGCAATTTATTCCCTTGAGTCGGAGAGTGCAACTCACTTATCGAAATTGATGGGCATAAAAAATATTTTGTAACATAAGGGAGTAAATTGCCACATTTATCGCATCACAGGGGGTAAATTGCAACATTTATCATATCACAGTGGTTAAATTGCAACATTTATCATATCACCATTCACAGGGGATAAATTGCTACATTATAATAACATAGGGAGATAAAGTCAATGTTATTAAAACCGGACCGGACCGGACCGACCGGTCCGACCGATTGGACCGCGAACGGAAGGTTGGTCCAGTTCGGTTTACCCCCTAAAACCAGTTACTCCAAAACCCAGTTTGAACCGGGTTGAATCGGTCTGAAACCGTCGAACCGGACCGGTCCGACCGATTGGACCGCGAACCGAAGGTTGGTCCAGTTCGGTTTACCCCCTAAAACCAGTTACTCCAAAACCCAATTTGAACCGGGTTGAATCGGTCTGAAACCGTCGAACCTGTATGGACCAGTTCAACTAGGTTTTGAATTTCCTTTTTTTGTTTTTTTTTTCTAATTTTTTTAATGTTGAAAGTTCTTGTAAAAGTTCGGATTTGAACACCTAACCTTCAAAGTGAAACATGACGTCCTTACCATTTGAGCTCCATCACTTTTGTTAAACTTTTAGTACAAATTAAAATTTATAAATTATAAAAACTTGTAGCCAAATTTATTTATAAATTAGATAATTAACTCAAATAAATATTTTACACATTATGAATGAAAATTAATACTCAAATAATAATTTTTTATTAAACTTTATTCTATAAAATATTTATTTTCAATATTATTTTTATGATAAAGAGTCAAATCGATATAATATGCAAGTTTGACTTTGAATATTAGACTTTTATACATAACCATATTTTAAAATTTATGAATTTCTTAGTTTGTTGTATTTTTAACTTACACTTTTAAATTTTTATAAAGAAATATAATCTTTTATATGAGTATACAAATTAGTACCATATTACCGTTATGATATAAGTTAGATCAATATTATATGATTTAGTTTTAGTATAATATAACAAATTTTACATTTTTAATCAATTGTAGGATAATGTTTAAATTTTACACACATTATATATACTTTAAAATTAAATATATTTATTATATTATTATGACGTCATCCGGTCCGACCAATGGTCCGACCAGTTCGACCAGTAAAACCAGTAACCAGTCGGCTCACCGGTTCACTGTCCGGTCCGATTCTGAAAACATTGGATAAAGTGCCACATAAAAAATGTCAGGGAAACAGTGTAAAACTTTATAAAATTATAGGGGGTAAAATACTCATTTTCAAATCACAAAGAGATAAATTGAATATTATGAATATCACACAAGCTAATTTTCCATTAACTCTTGTTTGCTCTGATCTGTTCATAATTCATAAATATTTTTGTTAATCTTTTCATTACCCACTTGTAAATTTTTCAGAATATTGGTAAAAATATATTACTATTCATATCTACTCTTGTCAAGACAAATATATTTGATAGGCATCTCAAATTTCATCAAAATAGTCATAATTTAATCAACCACACAACTTCTCTCCAACAACTTTTTTATATTTTGATTAACAAACTAGTTTTAATAATTATTTATATGTATGAAAAATAACATTATATAATTGTTTATTTAATATAATAATAAAAACTATTTTTAAAAAGAATTATTATTTCGAGAAAAGTAATGTTAATTTAATTAAATAATTGAATTCTAAATTTCAAAATTCGTGTAATTTCATTTGTTGCATTGAAGGAACAATGACATTGTACTTTTCTAACAAAAGTTAAATTTAACATTTCAATTCGACTGGCAAATTTCATAATACAAACTTAAATTTTGGAGGGCTTTAAATTTTCGAAAGCACTACTTTTGGAGTTCTGGGGCATCGTTTTTTTGAAAAACTTATAACTGCTATCTTCTTTAGGAATAGTTATGGCTTAAATTCGGGTGACCCGCAAAATCGGAGCAAAATTCTTTCAAATTGGCCCTAGACTATTTTTTGTATTTAAAATGATCTTTTTTAGAAGGTCGTCTCTCTCGTTTATACTGATTTAATATTCTCAACATTAATATTATTAGTTTTAACATTGAGGAAAAAACTGCTAAACATTTGTAGTGATTACACATTTTATACCAAACTTATTGAAAAAATACTTTTGATACTATGATTTAAGTCATCTTGAAGCATTTCATTTGGCCGTCAAAATTTTAATAGAATTCATCACATGCGCGGCACAAGTCCGTAAGTGGCATGGATTTTGCACATACAAGGGGTAAAATTTTATTTTTGATATCAAACTTTTACATACTTTATACTTTTGGTATCGAACCTTCGAAAAACACACATTTAATACCAAAATTGAAGGTTGTTTGACACATTGGATTTGACATCAATTTATTGAACTGGAACGACCACGTGACGTTAAGTCACCAAAATTTCAAGTTATTTGCACGTGATGTGCTCGAACATGGAGTATTTGGACATAATCTTAATTTTGTCATACCTCCTTCTTTACAAGGTCAAATTTCGTGTTCTTTATATGGTTGGAAAGCCCTTGACGAAATATTTCTAATGCTAATTTTTTTTAAATCTTAACATTAATTTAATTTTATTACTTTTTATAATTATAATTTTATTTAATAAACTTAACATTAATGTTTGAAATTTAATAACATTGTAAGAAAATTTAATTTTTCTATTATTTTAGATTTTACGAGTTTAACTTTAATTTGTGTTTATTTAGAATAACGTAATTAAAAATGATTTGTGGAATTAAATACATTGAAATTAAATATGATTTATGGATTAAAAACAATATAACCTTAACAATGATACATTGAAACAATCTTAAATAAATTCGATTACATACAACCAAATAATTGTTGTAGTATATGGAGGATGACTTTCCTTATATGAATTATTATTTATTGTAGTATTGTGTACTCAAATAAATATCTTATTATTAATGCCAGCGTTATATTTCTTACTATTACTTTCAATGTAAAGTTTCTTATTATTAATAAAGCCAATGTTAATTTTTGATAATTATTATTATTATTTATTATTAATAATATTATTTTTGTTATTATTATTATTATTATTAAGATTTATGAGAATCAGAATTAATTGAAATGAAAGAAAATTGAGTCACTGAAGATGACGATGAGAAGAGAATTGGAGAGAGAAAGAGGAATTTGAGGGGAGTCTGAGGGGAAGAGTTGAATGTCCTCACTCGATATGACCTAAACACGAGTAAGAAAAGTTGTAACATGTATGAGAGAATTATAGCCATCTTCCTTAACTATATGCAACACACCAAATGTTTGAAAAATTTATACGCATCTATATCGACTCTTTCATGTTTTCCGTCAAGTAATTAGACTTCCCGTATGATTAACCTCTACAAGATAGAGATCAACTTTGAGCTAAATTTTTGTCAAAATTTGATCCAACTAATTAACAAAACATATAGGAGTATAATAAGGGCCAAATGATAAGTAGAGGCCTTTTTCAGAAAAATAGGTCCTAATTGTAAATTTCATTTATAATTTGATTAATTTTCAAAATATAAATAGATTCATTAACATTTAACTCGGAGTTTGGTAAGAATTATAATTATAAATTGATCCACACATTGTTTTCTTATGTTTTTCATTTCTTTGACCGCGTGCAAAAAGATAAAAAGGGAAAAAGAGAAGGCAATGGTACTAAACTGATAATTTCTTCCCCAAGACCATTAATTAAAATTTAGCTCTATTTACTAAAGGTTAATGTCAATTTACCACCTATGATATCAATTTATACTTCTTTGGTTTGAAAAAGAAGATTTTATCCATGTGAAAATTCTAAAAGAATAATTTAACTCATTCCAACGGAGAGTATACCACACTAGCCCAAAATTTAGAGTTGTGTAAAAATACTACAGTTAAAGTGCCACAATCATTATATATATGGATAAAATGTCACATTTATCATGAAACAAAGTTATAATGTGTCACATTTAGCATAACGTGGAAACTAAATTTATTATAACACAAAGGGGTATAGTATCATATTTATAAGTTGACTGAGTCAAAATATAGTATAGATGTAAGAGGGATAATTTTGTCAATTTATATTTTTTTAAAGTTTAAATATTTCGGGGATACTATGTGAAATTTTTAGAAGATTATATAGGTAAAATGATCTTTTCAAATCATAAGGGAGTAAATGAACATTATAGAGGTTAACTCATTTACTAAAGCTCCATTTTATTTCATTTTGAGATGGTGAATAAGTACATGAGAATATGATGGAGGTGACCACACCAGATAAAGGTCCCCCTATCTTGGGTAGCAAGTTCAAACCGCATGCCTTCTATGCGTCCTATATAGCAGAAAAGCAAAATCAAGCACCCAATTGAAGAATTTCTGATACAATGAAAGCAATAGCGAAGAATTTTTTTGAAATGAGTGAGAAAAACCCTTTCAATCGTCTTCCCGAAGAATTAATCATCTACATTTTCGAGAAGATTTCAGACGCTAAATCCTTATGCATTTGTACTCTAGTCTCCAGAAAATTTTCCACCCTCAAAACAATTTCTGTTGAAATCCCACTTTGGATGCCTGTTTGTGAATGCCACCGGGATCCCATCGCCGCTGCCGCCACCCCGCCGCCCCTGCTCTTAAAACTCCTCGTTTATCCTGTCATACTTCTTGTCTATCTATGGTTGGTGCTCAGAAAATATATCTACCCTTCCAAGAAACCAAGTATATCATCAAATTGTAAGTCCATTATAAAATTTCTCAAGAGATTTTCTTCGATAGATTCTCTCACATTTCACCTGGGCTTCTACAATAACCCCTCGGGTAGCTTTAAGCCTTTGATCAGGTGGAAATTTGAAAAATCCGAGTTCATTTTCTTATCAGCTAAAAGTGTTTGTGTTTATTCCTCTGAGGAGACTTTTGAGAATGCCGACGATGATGTTTTGGTTGAGCCATTTACCCACTTGAAGAATTTGATATGTTATCACTTGTTGGATGCCGTTTATAGGTATGAGAAGATTTTGAAGCCGATTCTTTGTGATTTTCCCAATCTGAAATATATTTCGGTGACTGATTCTTTGAATCAAGGGCAAATTGTTCTTGATGAAGATTACATAAGTAGCTTGAGGAATGAGGATGAGCCAATATTAATGGAAGATGATGGTGGTGTTAATTTTAGCCTTAAACTGTGGCATGAGAATGTGGTTCATTTGCCGATATCTGGTCGCGTGATGAAAGATGTAGGAGTTGTTATGTGCAAGAAAATTGGTACTGATGATTGTTTGATGAAATCTGAAAATGGATTTGAAGGAGAAGAGTTTCTTGAACTTGCTACAAATATGGTTAAGAAGGCACCAAGTTTTGAATGTGTTGTTCCACTTACACGATTAATTAGCTTATCTAGAGTTGATCTGGAGTGGTGGTAAGTAAATTCAGATAGGATGTGAAGAAATGGCAAAGGGTATTTTGGGAAATTAATTCAGAATGTTATAGTTTTGTCATTGTATTTTCATGTTTAATTTGGTCTAATGATGTAGCTGCTGCAATGCAAGTTCTTGTTTTGTATATGAACATTTATATAAACTCAATTGGCAAAATAGCATTTTTAGTCCCTTAAGTTTTACTAGTCCGCAAAAGTAGGACACTTAAATCTCCGGCAAGCATTTTTAGTCCCATAAGTTTCGTAAGTCTGCGAAATTAGGACATTTAAATCTCCGGCAAGCATTTTTAGTCCCATAAGTTTCACAAATCCGCAAAAGTAGGACATTTAAATATTCGGCAAGCATTTTTAGTCCCTTAAGTTTCACTTGTCTGCGAAATCAGGACACTTAATTTTTCAGCAAGCATTTTACATCCCTTAACTTTCACAAGTCGGCAAAATCAGGACACTAAATTTTCCAGCATGCAAGATACGTCCTATAACTTTTCTATACCTGCAAATTTAGTCCACTTGACTGCAATTATAGTCCACTTGACTGCAATTATAGTCCACAATTTGCCAAAAATTGCATAATTGCCCATTGGACAATTAATTTGAGAATTTTGCCACATTGAACAATTAATTTAGGGATTTTGCCAAACTGGACAATTAATTTGAGAATTTTGCCACACTGAACAATTAATTTAGGGATTTTGCCAAACTGGACAATTAATTCGAGGATTCATGTGCTTTATTTGTAAAATTTAGAGCATCAACTTAGGTAAGTTCTTATTTATAGAATAGTGTTCTTTGTTTTCAATAGTTGTACTATTTAATGTTATGAATGAATTAGAAAGCGGCGTATAGCCATTAAATTGAATTTTTTTTCCAATATAGCCTTTTAGATAAAAGTATTTCCCAAAATGACTCAAACTGAAAAGTATTTTCCAAAATGACTCAAACTGAAAAGTATTTCCCTAAATGTACCTTTTATGAAAAATCGCAGTTGCCAACTTTGCCTTGATAAACTAAAAATCGCACAAATAGGTGAAAGTTAAGTGACGTAAAATGTTTGCTGAAAAAGAAGATATGTGCGACTTTTTACTATGTAGATGGGTGGTATGCAAATTTAAATAATTAACTTATTATGTTATCTTTTACTATGTAGATGGGTGGTATTATCTTTTTGCATGGATCGTTACAAACATAGTGACAGAAAGCATCTCAAATAAACATTATTAACACAGAAAAAAATGGGTCACACTCTAGCAATATAATTATACTCCAATAGCAATACTTGAACAATAAATGAATGTCTTGGGCACAAATATATTTTACCTGATTATATATAAACATGCTTGATAAGATTATATATAAACATGCTTGATAAGAATGCAGGAGACACTTGATTTATTATTTATAAATATAAGAGATAACACAATGTCATACTTATACTGAAATAGAAGACAAACATTTCATTTAAAATACTATTACTAGTATAAATATCAAATAATTACAAAATTCAAGCCATTTTCTAAAAAAAACCAAAAAAAATAAAAAATAAAAAATTTACCAAAAATCGCAGTTGCTAACTGCGATTTTTGGTAATTTTTTTTTTATAATTTTTCATGATTTCGTAAAAATGAAGAATCGCAGTTGGCAACTGCGATTTTTCACAAAAGGTACATTTAGGGAAATACTTTTCAGTTTGAGTCATTTTGAGAAATACTTTTATCTAAAAGGCTATATTGGAAAAAAAATCAATTTAATGGCTATACGCCGCTTTCCAATTCATTCATAACATTAAATAGTACAACTATTGAAAACAAAGAACACTATTCTATAAATAAGAACCTACCTAAGTTGATGCTCTAAATTTTACAAATAAAGCACATGAATCCCCGAATTAATTGTCCAGTTTGGCAAAATCCCAAAATTAATTGTTCAGTGTGGCAAATTTCTCAAATTAATTATCCAGTTTGGCAAAATCCCTAAATTAATTGTTCAATGTGGCAAAATTCTCAAATTAATTGTCCAATGGGCAATTATGCAATTTTTGGCAAATTGTGGACTATAATTGCAGTCAAGTGGACTAAATTTGCGGGTATAGAAAAGTTATAGGACGTATCTTGCATGCTGGAAAATTTAGTGTCCTGATTTTGCCGACTTGTGAAAGTTAAGGGACGTAAAATGCTTGCTGAAAAATTAAGTGTCCTGATTTCGCGGACAAGTGAAACTTAAGGGACTAAAAATGCTTGCCGAATATTTAAATGTCCTACTTTTGCGGATTTGTGAAACTTATGGAACTAAAAATGCTTGTCGGAGATTTAAATGTCCTAATTTCGCAGACTTACGAAACTTATGGGACTAAAAATTTTTGCCGGAGATTTAAGTGTCCTACTTTTGCGGACTAGTAAAACTTAAGGGACTAAAAATGCTATTTTACCAAACTCAATTTCTATGCACTTGACACATTCTTTAAAAATTTACTTTATGTGCTTGTAAATTCAAGAAGCACTTTTTAAAATCCATGTAAACTGTTTTTATTTCAAATTTGATCTAACATGACAAAACATATACAGAATATATATTTTGCAAGCTCATCTCTCGTGTGATCCCGGTCAAAAAAATTCATCTGTCAAATTTGCAAGCTTTGGAACTCCCGAGGGTGTTTGTGGCAACTTCTATCAAGGAAGTTGTCATACGTTTCACTCTTATGATATTTTTGAGAAGGTATATATGTGATTTCTTGAGAATGGTGGTTTCTTGACAAAAACACTTCAACACCCTTTCAGTGCTGAAATAACGCCTGGAGTTTACAGTTGAAGAGGAAGACCTTTTTGCTTTTGTGATTGTGAATGAAGAGGAAGACAATTAGGGCTCTGCATATGTGATCGTCTTTTATGTAATGAAATTGGGGCAGCAATTTTCCCTCCAAAACTAATGGGCGTGTTATGCATTATATAGGGGGTAAATTACCATTAACTTTGGAGAAAATTTGTATTTGGTACCAAAATTGCAATGAAAACTTATCATATGGTACCAAATTTGCATTTTCATATTCAATGGTATAAAAAATGCAACTCTTAGCATATCCTATTGTACCAAAAAAGTAATTTTCTCATTTTGTTTATTTGAAATTTCAATATTAGGCCATCTCCAATGGTGCTTGCGGGGCCGGGGCCGGGGTCGGGCTGCGCGGAGGAAACGGCTGGAGACGGAGAGGGCTCGGGGTCGGGAACGGGGCGGAACCAATCTCAACCTTTCTTTTTATGGTGCCAATCTCAACCCTTCTTTTTATGTACCGATCAGATCTCAACCGTTCTTTTTCTGCACCAATCTCAACCGTTCTTTTTCTGCACCCATCTCAACCGTTCTTTTTCTGCACCAATCTCAACCCTTCTTCTTATGTACCGATAAGATCTCCACCGTTCTTTTTCTGCATCAATCTCCACCGTTCTTTTTCTGCACTCATCTCAACCGTTCAATTTTTAGAAAATTACATAATACACCCTATATCTTTTCCTATTTAAAGGGACTTGTATCCACTTCTGAAATCACACATCTCTCAATATCTTTCACTCTAACTAAAAAAGAAAGCAAAAAATTTTAAGGCAATGTCAACTAAGTGGACTTAGGCTGAAGATGTAGCCTTGACAAAGGCTTACATCGAAGTATCGGAGGACAACATCGTAGGGGCAGACCAGGCTTCGGGCAATTTCTGGGATAGAGTCATCATTTTAATGTATCTTCTTCTTGAAAGTACTGGAGTTCGTTACGAACGCAGAACAAAAGAATCACTCGCTAGTAGATGGAAAAAACACATCTGCAGCAGCATGCAAAAATGGAACGAAGCACTTGAAAGAGCCAGAAGGGAAGTGGGAAGTGGCGGCCAAATAATGGAAGAGGTAAATATTACGTTAATTATATGCTAAATAATTATTAATATGTTATATTAACTATTTTTTGTAATTTTTAGCATGATCTGACATTGCGTTTGTACAAGTCCGATCTGAAGAAAAATTGGTGCTTCCAACACACATGGGAAGTTGCATCAGAGTGGATCATGTTCAGGTCAATAGCTGGAACGTCTCAAACACCTCCGGTTAACCGATCTCAACCAACGGTAGATTGCTATATTCCAACCCCACCAGAAACTCAATTTGAATCGGAAACACCTTAACTAGGCGACGAAGCAAATCCCGAGACTCCCCACTCGAGTTCAAGATCTGAAAGACCTATTGGTAACAAAAAAGCCAAGAAGGGAAAAGGGAAGGCTTCGTCGAGTTCACATCTTTCTGATTTTGAAATCAAGAAATTGGCAGCCATGGAGCTGTCCAGACAAACTCAACTTGAAATCGAGGCTGGACGAGAGAGAAGGCATGCGGAGAATCTTCAACGTCAACGGGAAGAAGAAGCAACGAGAGTGGCAATCACAGAAAAGTTACAAGAGGAACGGATTATGTCGATGGACTGCTCATCATACACTCCAGTTACAAAGGCGTATTGGAGTCACAAAAGAAGAGAAATAGCAAGGAAAAATCTTCCAACGAACTTATTTGGAGATGCATCGAATGAAGGATCCGACTGGTTTTCGGAGAGAAATCAGTAAAATGTAATATTTTCATGTGTTTCCTTTCTTGTATTTCCCGTATTTTCGATTTCTTGTATTTCAATTGTTGTTTGTTGTATTTCCTTGATTGTATTTTCTTTCTTGTTATAAAAATGATTGTTTGCGTATTATGTATTAATTTTAAGTTACTTTAATTAAATATTCTATTTAATATTAATATTTTAATATAATTAATAATTAAATTACGAGTACTAATATAATTACTATTATTAATATTAATATTAAAAAATTATAAATCTATAATAATAATAGGTGAGAGTGGGCAAAACAAAAAAATGGAATTAATTCTCCTACGGAGCCCCAACCATTGGAGACGACCAGCAGGACCCCGGGCTGGCCCTGGGCTAGCCCGGGCTCCAGAGCCCGGGGCTAGCCCTCAACCATTGGAGATGGCCTTATAGGACCAATACCCAATACACTATTCGCTTCTGAGTTATAAAAACACAATTTAGTAGATTTAAAAAAATAGGCATGACCCTTTAAACAAATAAAATGGGGTTGTCATTGTACAAATCCGTGAGATTGGCGTATTTCATTGCTAAATAATATATATGCTCGGCTATAGCTAGCAATTGAGCACTGTTTATTAAAAACAATTGAAACTTGGATGGAAGCATTTTTATGGGTCTATCTAAGGGTTATTTGTGGTGAAGATCCCTTTGTGCGCAGAGTGTACAACAGTATGGTAGGATCCCGATGCTTGGTGGAGGCATATCCTGCGATTTACATCCTTCAGGGTTCTAGGGCAAGGGTTCTGAGGATCCAGGATTAGTCTAGTGTAAACTTGTACACCTGGGTTATAAAGAAAAAAAATACGCCTCTAGTAGTTTCTGATTATAACATCAGTTTTAAATTGTAATACAATTATCACTAGCTATTAAACACAATTTAAAAATAATTTTTTATCGCTATTGAATTTCTTAGAATTATTATTGAATTAGGAGTTCAATGCAATTCAGTACCCTAAATTTGTAATCATGTACCATTATAGCTCTTGAAGTATCAACTGCGACACTTTAATCCCTTCGTCGATGACCTCAGTTGTTTAAAGTTAACGGCCCTATCATGTTCACTGAAATTATCACTTTGTCCTCAATATAAATCAGGAAATTAAATACCATTAATATCTTTCATTATCAAGCTTGTTTTTACATCTCTATTCAGAATGAATGAGGTGCAATACAAATGTGACACCACTCTATACTCTATACTTCTACTAAAAGTACGAATATTTTAAGTTTTTTTCTTTTTTTATGAAGACAAAAATGCCCTCTTCCCATGAAATTGATAAATATAATTAGACATTAATTTAATTTATATCAAATTGGTAGGAAAATATTTTCTAAACTACAAATATAAGGAAAATGTCTAAATTTGTTTATTTCCATTATGTTCCATCACTATTTTCGTTTATTAATGACAAGAATTTTCAAAAGTTCAATCTCTATTCATTAGCCCTAAAATCCATCACTACTTTTGTTTATTAATACAAAATTTTTTAAAGGTTCAATCTCTATTCAAATTTAATACAACAAGAAGTACAACTTCGAGGGGTACATGGAGTTTTAGTTTGGTTATTGGAACAATTCTAAAATGGTTATGCATCAAATGTTGAATCCAAAACTAGGTAAATTATATTTGTCTTATTCACACTCCATTCTTTTATATATATAATTTGAAAATCTGAATTAGATTATTGAAACCAAGTCCGATTAAAATATATTATTAGAAGGATCATTAGTGGTGTTTACCCTATTTAAGAATGTAGAAAGGCTATTTTTATGCATATGTATATAGTCATGGATCAAAATTTTAACCTTATCCGTCGAAAACATAAAAAAAAAAATCAATGTTTGATTCTATGGAAAAGATAATAAGTGGAGTCAAAACTCTTTGTTTGAAGACTCTATTTTTTTTTTTAAATTTAACAATTTCTTTACAAATTTTTTTCTTTTGGTATTTTTGAAAACTTTACAAAAAAAATCAAAATTTAATTAATCGAAATATACAATAGAAACTGTTGGTCCCAAGTGGTCAGATGAGGTCTAGAGGGGGGGGTGAATAGACCTCTGAAAATTTTTGAACTTAAAAACTTTTCAGTCTTCTGTCAGCAGACTAAGCTGATGAAGAACAGTAAGCTGACTAGTCTGATCGTGAACGAATCTTGAACAGACGACTGACCACTCTTCTTACAATGACTTAGCTGTTTTTCAGCAAAACAGTTTTCTAAGAGTATACTTGCAGCGGATTGTTTAAAAATGTTTTTCACAAGTAAACTAAGTTCTAAAAGATTTTATCCCCAGTTTAAAACTCCTTATAAAATCTTTTTGATTGATTCAAAGTGTTTAAAATGCAAACTTTTAAAAATATGCAAGAAAGCTTTAAATGCAAGATAACACAAAGAATTTTTATAGTGGTTATATGGATAAAAATCCTTTAGTCCACTCTTCCAGATCACACAGATTCTGGGTTATACTATAATCACTTAGATTACAATATTTCTCCACTTACACCTAAACAACTAATGAGAAGGCTGTAAGCTCACAATAGGAATTCACAAAGAAAACCTATCCTCTAAAGTAGAATCACTCACACAGATGGATTCTCACTTCGCACAACACTCAGCTATTACAAAATCACTCAGATAATGTTTTTCTGATTTCTTCAACTGGGTTTCTGTCAACAGATGACTTCCACCAGACGAGTGAGCTGTTCGAGCTTTTGAGACTTAGAGAAATTCTGCTTCAAAATTTCGATCTCTGATTGTTGTTGTGTGTATGCTCGATTTGAAATTCAGCTCTATTTATACATGGAGATGAAATTATGACCGTTGAAGGCAAGTCACAAATCAAATCCATCCTTCAGCTCTTTTTGAAACGGCTCCCTGCAGCATTCCGTACTGTGTACAGTACCTTTCTGTCCATCGCATTTAATGCTGCATTTAATGCACTCTGCTGATCCGAGGATATCTTCAATCATTTGCCATTACTACCCTTCTCTTACAGCATTTATTACACCAAGTGCATTTATTACCGTTGGACTAATCTCTTGACCTCTTCTACTCTGCTGATCAAAACGACTCTGCTGATAGATACTCTGCTGATCAAATACTGAACTCATCTGATTTGACTCGGCTGATGATCTACCCTTCTGTTCGCTGATTCAACAAGAGATCACTAGTCTTCTGAGCTTTGAACTTTGAACTCTTCTGATGTCTTCTTTTACTTGTTCAAAATTCTTCTAAGGGAACTAAGCTTTCCATACTTAGCTGATTATGATGTTTTGGAAATCATCAAAACCTTCCCTTAATTACTTGTCTTCTTTCATCTTCATCTTCATCCAACAATTTCCCCCTTTTTGATGATGACAAAACTCCAGCTAAGTACCTGTACCTAAACTAAAGTTTTGATCCTCAAAAATTTCTGAGATAGAAATGATGTGTTGGAGTCAAACTTGCAATTTTATAGATAATGATTTGATTACATTTTACAAGTTCTGAAAGATGAAAAGTACAAAATACTTTAAAAGATTACAAGGATTTTTTAATATAAAGAAAATCTAGCCAAGGCTAGTCTTCTGTCTTCTTTTCTTCCTTAGTTTCCTTGTCTTCTTTCTCAGATTCTTCTTCAGATAATTTAGAAGTCTCAGCTTCCAAATTTTCCATGAATCTTTTCTTCAGCAGCTCTAACTTCCTTTTCTTGGCATCTGGATCAAGCTGTTCTTCAGCTGAATCTTTGGCAGCAACTAGTTCTTTGTCTGACTTGGCTTTTGCTTCAGATTCTTCCTCATCAGCTTGGTCTTCTTCTTCTGTGATCTTCTCATCTGTTGGTCTGCTTGATTCTGCAACATTTCTTTCAGTCTCACCAGCAGATTCTTCTAACACTTCAGTTTCTTCATCATCTTGATTTCCTTCTTCCCTCTGGAAATCAACTCTTTGCTGTCCAAATATCCTTTCTTCCCCCTTTTTGTCATCATCAGCAGGGACAGATGGATATTGTGGCATAACTGGTGTGATTAGAAGTGAATCACATAGAAGTTTGATGTTTTCTTCTATTGCATTAATCTGAGCTTGCTGCTTAAGTTGATTGGCTTTAACAGTCTTGACTTCCTTGAGCAAGTCTTCTCCTTGATCACCTAATTGGATTTGAGTTCCCAGAATCCAATTTGATGAAGCAGTGAAGTCTTTCATCATGTTGCCCATGACTTCATCTTCTGCTTGGAGTGCCAATTCAACAGTCTGTTCAATGTTTTTCCAACCTTCAGTAGTGCTTTGTGTCCTTCTCCTGAGTATATCCATATCCTGACATATAGATTGTACATTCTGAGCAGTATCTTTCATTAAATCAGTAGGAACAGCAGCAGCAACCTTCTGAATAGGTTGATGAACAGCAGCTAACACTTCTGCTTTTAACTCTTCTTTCATCTCCTTCATGGATTTGGTAAACATTTGATGAATGGAGTCTAACAGATTTGTCTCTGTTGTAGCAGCAGGTGTTTCTTTGGTAAGTTGCTCTGTTGGTTGAGTTATCAAGGCAAGAGAATGATCTGCTGGTTCACCAGCATGGCTTGGAGTGCTTTCCTTCTCCTTAGCTTGATCATCATCTTCAGTAGCAACTTCTTTCTCCTTTAGCTGATCTGCTGGATTTTCTTCTTCCTTCTTTGATTCATCAGCAGCATCAGACTTATCATCCTGCACTTTGTCTTGATCAGATGGGTCTGAAGTACCCTCAATTTGCTTTGGTTGATCAGAGGACTCTGCCCCTTCTTTATCAGCAGGTGATATAATCTTCTTGACAGTTTCAACTGTCCTCATCAAACCTTCATTGTCCACTGCTGACCTGTTACAAATCCAAGTAAAGTTGTCAAGAGGAATAAAAGTAGATGATTGTTCCTCAGGCAACTCTTCATAGGGTCTGATGTTTGGACCATAGACAATATGTTTGATGTTTGGAAGTGGGACCAGTGAGCTTGGTTGTCCTTTTAACTTCCTTGCTTTCTTGGCCCAAAGCTCCATTGCTTGAGCAATAGCCAACTTAATAGATCTTTCTTTGAGATCTACTGAGTCATCAAAATCCTCAGAAATGGATGCAAAGATCTTCTTAGCCTCTTCCTTGACTATGTGACATATCCTCATCCTTAACCTGTCCAGAAAGAATTCTGAATCAAGTGCTTGAATAAGTGAATTTGTCTCAAGCCACTTAAGTAACCAATCTTCTGTAGCCTTGAATTCTTTCCACTTGGCCATTTCAGCAGGACTCTTTGTTAATCTGAATTCTCTCCATCTGTTGTATTTAATCTTTTCAGAATGGAAGAGTGTCAGACGGTTGACTCTTTCATTTTCAGCATCTAGTCTTCTGAGAAATTCTTCAAAAATTGCAGGGTCTTCCCTGACAATTTCAAGAGATAGTTTAATTTCTTCTCTTCTCTTTTCCTTAATCTTAGGTGCAGGCATAGCTGGGATTGGTTTGTTTGGATCCCTAGGTTCACCAATAGCTATCCCACCAGTACGCTGAGGACCATGAGCATCCTTGATGCTTGCTTCAATGACAGCAGCCAACTCTGCTGCCTCAAAAGCATCTCTCTGCTCTTGAGTCATTTTGCTGGCTTCTTCTTCCAGCCTTTTTAACTCTAGGCTTTTCAGCCTATCTTCTTCTGCTTTCTCTGCAGCAATCCTTTGCTTTTCAGCAGCATCCAGTCTCATCTTCTCTGCAGCAGTCACATAAGTTGAGGTTTTGCCTAACCTCTTTCTTCTAGATTCAGGGCTTTCAACTGCTTGAATAGGTGTTGCAGCAACTGGAGTAGGATGCAGCAACAGAATTTTTCCCTTTAGTGGTGTACTAGTCTGCTGTTCCTTTTCTACATCAGCAGATAGTGCAGCAGTTGAGGTTTCTGTTGTTACTTCAACTGTAGGAACACTTTCAGGCTCAGCAGTAGCAGCCTTAGCAGCTTCAACAACTGGTTCTTCAACATTTAATGGCCTTTCCGCTTCAGTTGTTGTTTTCCTCACAGTTTCAACAGGCTCTTCAGGGAAAGTGACCTTTCTCTTAGCCTTTGACTTAGGAATTTTCTTGACAGCAGGGGGGTTGGCAGTAGGAGGTCCCCTTGCTTCACTCCTAGTCCTTAGTCTCTTCAACCTTTGAAGAGGAATTTCCTCTTCAGACTCAGTTCTTTCAGGGGATGACCCTGTCTCCATATTTTCAATTTCAACAGTGAAGTCATCTATCACCTTCTTAGAGACTTCAATTTCGGGCTGTGCTGATTCAGACACAACAGTAGACTGTGCTGTTGGCTCAGCAGACTGACTAGTCTGACCTTCCTTCTTGCTCTTCTTAGAAGGGGTCTTCTTGGACTGTTTGGAGGCTTTTCTCTTTGGTTTTTCCACCAGTTGCCTCACTGGTTCGTAGAGTTTGAACTCTTTGCTTCCATGGGTTTGCTTTCCTCCACCCATAGGGCATTGTAGAGATGCAAACAGATTGCTTAACAAGATGGCATGGGAATGCCTTTTGTCACTTAACAGCTCATAAACATGAGCAGCCCAGTTCACTTTCATCCCATAGTAAATGCAAATCATGGTGTAGAGCCTTCTTCTGGGTAAACCATCCAGAGAACCCGTAGCACAATCCAGAACCTTTGCTATGATATCAGCAAATCTTTGGTATTCATCCTTCAGCTGGGTCTTCATCAAAGTCCCAGTCATCTTCTCTCCCTTCTTAGCACAAATTTCCCAAAATTCCTCTTCTTTTTCTGACCCTAACGAGGTCACATCTCCTCCCTTGTCTGTCAACTTATAAACTTCATTAAGAACAGCAGCAGATACAGCGATTTTCTTACCACCAATGACAGCAGTCATAACAGTGTCATCATCGTTGAATTTTCTGGTCATGTAGAAATGGTAGACATCCTCTAAGTAGACTCTTTCTTCGTGAGCCTCCAAAACAGGAACCAATGATGCTTCTTTGATCTTTACCAGTAGAGAGCGCATCAAATCGGTGCCAGAGAAATGAAATTTGCTGTAGTTGAAGTATCTTCCCTCAACAATCTTGTCCATTTTCAGAGATTAGAGAGTAGATTCTGCAAAAGAACAGTGAACTTTCGAAGCAGTAGGGTTTGAGAGTTAGAGAGTTTGAGAGTTTTTGAGTGCGTAAGATGACTATTCTGTTCAGATCGGATTTTATAGGTTTCCTTTTGATTTGGTTTTCGTGATTCATCTAAACCGTTGATCTAATCTGACAGTTTTTAATCGTGCGGATGAGAGTCGCGGATTTCAATTTTATTATTTTAATGTCAGATGGGCGGGAAACTCTATCGACACTAATCTGTTTACTTATAAAAGCGCGTTTTTAAAGTGCGATTTATGACCATGCTTATATAAGATATCAGATGAGTAGAGTTTAACTTATCTGACAGACGAGTGATCTGTTATATGATATTACTAGAGAATGCCAATAGCTAGTAATCTTCCTCTGCTGTTTGTCAATCCAGCAAGATAAAATAATCTTCAATCTTCAAGAATTAAGAACACATTTTCTTGGTAACATAACTTCAACTAACTGTCATTAACAGATTTCATCTTTTAGAGCAGAAGTACCGCTAGTCTTACACGTTCCCCCTGTCTTTAAGAATTCATAAGTTAACTAGTCTGTTGAGAGTTAATTCTTGAATGAAATAACTGATGACTAAGCTGTTGAACTCCAGTCTTCTGATGAGTTCCCCCTCAGCTTATGCATCCAGGTTAAGTAATCCTAACTCAGCTCTTAGAGTTGAGAACCTTGCTTCACTTAGAGGTTTGGTGAAGATATCAGCAATCTAATTATCAGTATGAACATACTCAATCAAAACATTGCCTTTTTCAACATGATCTCTAATGAAATGATGTTTAATCTCAATATGTTTAGTCCTTGAATGACTTGTAGTGTTCTGAGTAAGTGAGATTGCACTTGTATTGTCACAGTAGATTGGAATTCCACTGATCTTGATGTTGTAGTCTTCTAGTTGATGCTTCAACCAAAGTATCTGTGCACAACAAGCTCCAGCAGCTATATATTCAGCTTCAGCAGTAGATATAGAGACTGAGGTTTGCTTCTTACTCATCCATGAGATCAGACGACTGCCTAAGAACTGACAGGCACCTGTTGTGCTCTTTCTGTCAATCTTGCAGCCAGCAAGGTCTGAATCTGAATAGCCAACTAGTTCAAATCCAGATTCTCTAGGATACCACAATCCCAATTCTTGAGTGCCTTTAACATACTTCAATATCCTCTTGGCAGCTAAGAGATGAGATTCTTTGGGGTTTGATTGAAATCTTGCACAGACTCCAACTGAGTACATTATGTCAGGTCTGCTTGCTGTTAGATACAACAATGAACCAATAATGCCTCTATATTTGGTTATGTCCACTGATTTGCCATCTTCATCTTTATCCAAACGAAGACTTGTAGACATAGGAATGGTAGCTGTTGAGCTAGTTTCCATACCAAATTTCTTGAACAGATCTCTTGTGTATTTTGCTTGGCTGATGAATATTCCATCAGGCAACTGTCTAACTTGCAATCCAAGAAAATAGTTAAGTTCACCCATCATGCTCATTTCAAACTTATTCTGCATCAGCTTGGAGAACTTATCACACATCTGTTGGTTAGTTGAACCAAAAATAATATCGTCCACATATATTTGCACAAGTAATATATGATTTTCCCATTCAATTGTGAACAAGGTTTTATCTACCTTACCTTTACGAAATCCTTTAATTAAAAGAAAATCAGATAGGGTATCATACCATGCTCTTGGAGCTTGTTTCAGTCCATATAAGGCTTTCTTTAAACGATATACTTTGTCCTCTTCTTGATAGACTTCAAATCCAGGAGGTTGTTCAACATACACTTCTTCTTGCAATTCTCCATTGAGAAAAGCAGACTTCACATCCATCTGATAGACAGTGAAGTTCTTGTAAGCAGCATAGGCTAGAAACAGTCTGATTGCTTCAAGTCTTGCTACTGGTGCAAAAGTTTCATCAAAGTCAATTCCTTCTTCTTGACAATAACCCTTGGCCACTAGTCTTGCTTTGTTTCTGGTGACAACACCATCTTCATTCATCTTATTTCTGAATACCCACTTAGTGCCAATTACTCTTTGATGACTTGGTCTAGGAACTAAGTACCAGACTTCATTCCTTTCAAATTGATTCAACTCTTCTTGCATAGCTTCTATCCAGAAGAAGTCATTGAGAGCTTCTTCAATTTGTTTAGGCTCTATTTGAGATAGGAATGTGACAAACATGGCATCTTGTGCAGCTGCTCTTCTTGTTTTCACTCTATCTAAAGGATCACCAATGACTAACTCAGGAGGGTGATTCTTGAGCCATCTGAGATCAGGTTGCAGATCAGGATGTTGTCCTCTGTCTTGATCTTGCAACACTACTGTTGGAGTTCCAATAGTAGTCTGTTGAACATTTGCCGTCTGTTGAACAGTCTCTGGTCTGTCAGCTGTTTGCAACTCGTCTGTTAGACAATCAGCACTGTGATTATGAACAGCACTTGAGTTAGCAGCTGAATTTAAATTAGGTAGTATGATGGGAACATATTCTTCATTTCTTCCAACGTCTAACTTATGTAAATCAGCAGACAGATCTTGATTTACACTTTGATTCTTTTCAGAAGATTGACTTGGCTCATCAAATACTACATGGATAGATTCTTCTATTAGTAATGTTCTTTTGTTAAAAACTCTATAAGCCTTACTAACAGATGAGTATCCTACAAAGACAGCTTCATCAGCCTTTTCTGCAAATGCAGTAAGGTGATTTTTCCCATTATTCAATACAAAACATTTACAACCAAAAATCTTAAAGTAATGAATGTTTGGCTTTCTGTTGTTCCAAACTTCATATGGAGTCTTGTTCTGATTTTTGTTGATCATACATCTGTTCTGGGTAAAGCATGCTGTGTTTGTTGCTTCTGCCCAAAATCTTTGAGGCAGTTTAGCTTCAGCTATCATGGTTCTGACAGCTTCTTTTAGTGTTCTGTTTCTTCTTTCAGCAACACCATTCTGTTGAGGGGTTCTTGCAGCAGAATACTCATGATGTATTCCTTTGATATTACAGTATTCTTCAACAGTAGAGTTTGTAAACTCTGTCCCTCTATCTGATCTGATCTTCAATATTTTGATACTCTTTTCATTCTGGATCAGTTCCATCAGATTGGTAAGATGTTCCTTGGTTTCACTTTTCTTTTTCATGAAAATCACCCAAGTATATCTTGAATAGTCATCCACAACAGCTAGGCAGTATTTCTTTCCACCATTGCTGACTGGATCAATGGGTCCAAATAAGTCCATATGCAACAGCTCCAATATTCTTCCAGAAGATTGGTGCTTCTTTTCTTTGAATGATGACTTGATTTGTTTACCCTTCTGACATGCATCACAGAGCTTGTCTTTGCTCATGACTGCTTTTGGAATTCCTTCTACCAAATCATTCTTGATTAATCTGTTTATGGTCTTGAAGTTTAAATGATTCATCCTCTTGTGCCATAGCCAACTGACTTCACTTGGTGCAGATGCTACCAAACAAACACTTGAATTCTTGTCAGCAGAATTCCAGTCAACTATGTAGATATTTCCTTGTCGTCTTCCAGATAAAATTACCTTCTTTGTACCAATCTGTTCAACGTAGCACTTATCTGTTGAGAAGATGACTGAATATCCCTTGTCACAAAATTGACTTATGCTCAGCAGATTATATTTTAGGCCTTTAACATAGGAGACGTCAGATATCTCTATGTTTCCCTTGATTAATCTTCCTTTAGCTTTAATCTTGCCTTTTTTGCTGTCTCCAAAAGTGACTTTTGGACCATCCACAGCAACTGCATCAGTCAACTCATGTATGTTTCCACACATGTGCCTTGAACATCCACTGTCCAAGTACCAAATCTTCTCTACTTTACTCCTACTCCTAATCCTAACCTACAAAACAAAAATAAAATTGTTTTAGGTACCCTTATTGAGAGGGTCCTGAAGGATTAGTTCCACCCTTGACAACCCAAGATGTTGATGTCTTAGGCTTCTTAGGCTTTTGAGTTTTAGGAGCATGAACAATTTCATTTTTATCATAGTTATCAGATAAGTCATGTTGATGATCAGTATGGTATGAATAATGTTCATAAGCAGGGTAAGGTGCATGATATGCAGGATATGCATGCATTGGATGAGCAGGGTAAGGTGCATAGTAACTAGGAAATTGAGGTGCATGATACATGGGATGATATGCAGCAGGTTGCACATAATATGACTCATTTCCATACCAAGCATTTTGATTTTTCTTATTCTTATGCTTCTTTGGTTTACTAGGTGCTTGCTCATTTGTTTTTGACTTAGTTTTACCACTAGTCTGATTGACTTTAGCTTTATCAGCAGACTTCTTAGGACTCTGCTGTTTGGTCTTACTAGTCTGATTTCCTATACTAGGCTCTTTGCTCTTTTTAGCCTTAGGAGATTTCTTCTCCTTTACCACTTTCTCAGATGAGGTAGGTTTAGAAGTTTGAACATACAGAATGACCTTACTATTGTCAGCTGATATGAATTTTTCAGTATGATTCAATTCTAGCTTATCCTTTACTAAAGGTGTCTCCTGTTTCTTATATGTATGCATGGATGCAACAGTAGACTTATCATGAGACTCAATAATTTTCTCAAGTTCCATGATTTTTCCCTTATAAACCTCACACTCAGCTTTCAGAGATTCATGTTCTTGCTCAAGCTGTTTATATTCAGCTGATTCCCTTGGCTTTTCAGCTAAGAGTTTCAGTGAACTATTTTGCTCTTTTAGCAGGATCATCTCTTCCTTAAGCTTTTTATATGCTTCAGCAATACCAGTATTGTTAAGCATCATTTGTTCAAATGAATTAAATAGTTCATCATTAAGAGGAGTTACCTCATCCTCAGAGTCATCAGATTCCTTTGCCATAAGACATAGGAGAGCAGGTTTTTCTTCATCAGAAGATTCTTCATCAGACGAGTCTGAGTCTGAATCAGATGAGTAGACAGCAGCTGGCTTTTCTGCTTCTGCCATCATTGCTTTCCCTTTCTGATACTTTCTTTCTTTTCTAATTTTCTTCTCCTCTTCAGTGTACTTCTCTGCTTTTGGATATGGGCAGTCTCTTATGAAGTGTCCCAATTTCCTGCAGTTGTAACACATCAGTTTTGATTTATAATCCTCTTTATCTTGAGAAGAAAAGTTAGGTTTAGAAGTAGAAGCAGTATGATTGTATTTGTTTTTCATCTTTCTCTTATAGAACTTCTTGAAGTTGTTCATCAATAATGCTACATCTCCAGCAGTGTACTCCTTTTTGTTGAGTAGAGTGGCTTCATCAGATGAGTCCACTTCTTTGCTTTTCTGTGCTGGTCTTCTGGTGTTTTCAGCAACAAGTGCAGCTGTGGGTCCTGAAGTTGAGGTTTCTTCAATTCCCATCCTTGGCAGTTTATACTCATAAGCCTTGAGTACGGAGAACAGCTCTGTTAGAGAAATCTTGCCCAGATCTCTTGATTCTTCCATTGCTGTCACCTTCATGTTGAACTTGGAAGGTAGGGCCTTCAGTACTTTGACAGTGATTTCTTTGTCAGTGAAAGTCTTTCCCAGCTTCAAAACTTCGTTCAGAGTTCTGGTGAATCTGGTATCCATCTGATCAATGGTTTCTCCAGACTTCATCTTGAAGTTGTCCAGCTTTTCCAATGCAACACTGAGCTGATGTTCTTTAATAGCATCATTTCCTTCACTCATGTCTCTGACCTTGTCCCACATCTCCTTTGCGGTTTTGCAATGTTTGACTTTGTCAAACCGATCATTATCCAGGGCTTTGGTCATGATGAATCTCCCAACTTTATCTAGATTGTAAAGCTTTATCTCTTCTGGAGTCATCTCATGAAGGTCTTTCTCCACAACCGTATCTACTTCATTTATCTTTATGGTCTTTGTGAATCTGAATGGACCTTTAATGATACATGTGTGCATGTTGTCATTATAGGCAGCAAGGAAAATCTCCATTCTGATTTTCCAGTCCTCAAAGGACATACCAGCAATGTGGGGAACATGGCTGATACAATCCATTTTTCAAAAAGTTTTGATTTTTCAAAAAGATGCTCTTTTGAAAAGTTTTGAAAACCTTTGAAAAACACTCGGATCAAGCTCGTTGATCAGGCAGCTGATTCTAATGAACCACCCGCTCTGATACCACTTGTTGGTCCCAAGTGGTCAGATGAGGTCTAGAGGGGGGGGTGAATAGACCTCTGAAAATTTTTGAACTTAAAAACTTTTCAGTCTTCTGTCAGCAGACTAAGCTGATGAAGAACAGTAAGCAGACTAGTCTGATCGTGAACGAATCTTGAACAGACGACTGACCACTCTTCTTACAATGACTTAGCTGTTTTTCAGCAAAACAGTTTTCTAAGAGTATACTTGCAGCGGATTGTTTAAAAATGTTTTTCACAAGTAAACTAAGTTCTAAAAGATTTTATCCCCAGTTTAAAACTCCTTATAAAATCTTTTTGATTGATTCAAAGTGTTTAAAATGCAAACTTTTAAAAATATGCAAGAAAGCTTTAAATGCAAGATAACACAAAGAATTTTTATAGTGGTTATATGGATAAAAATCCTTTAGTCCACTCTTCCAGATCACACAGATTCTGGGTTATACTATAATCACTTAGATTACAATATTTCTCCACTTACACCTAAACAACTAATGAGAAGGCTGTAAGCTCACAATAGGAATTCACAAAGAAAACCTATCCTCTAAAGTAGAATCACTCACACAGATGGATTCTCACTTCGCACAACACTCAGCTATTACAAAATCACTCAGATAATGTTTTTCTGATTTCTTCAACTGGGTTTCTGTCAACAGATGACTTCCACCAGACGAGTGAGCTGTTCGAGCTTTTGAGACTTAGAGAAATTCTGCTTCAAAATTTCGATCTCTGATTGTTGTTGTGTGTATGCTCGATTTGAAATTCAGCTCTATTTATACATGGAGATGAAATTATGACCGTTGAAGGCAAGTCACAAATCAAATCCATCCTTCAGCTCTTTTTGAAACGGCTCCCTGCAGCATTCCGTACTGTGTACAGTACCTTTCTGTCCATCGCATTTAATGCTGCATTTAATGCACTCTGCTGATCCGAGGATATCTTCAATCATTTGCCATTACTACCCTTCTCTTACAGCATTTATTACACCAAGTGCATTTATTACCGTTGGACTAATCTCTTGACCTCTTCTACTCTGCTGATCAAAACGACTCTGCTGATAGATACTCTGCTGATCAAATACTGAACTCATCTGATTTGACTCGGCTGATGATCTACCCTTCTGTTCGCTGATTCAACAAGAGATCACTAGTCTTCTGAGCTTTGAACTTTGAACTCTTCTGATGTCTTCTTTTACTTGTTCAAAATTCTTCTAAGGGAACTAAGCTTTCCATACTTAGCTGATTATGATGTTTTGGAAATCATCAAAACCTTCCCTTAATTACTTGTCTTCTTTCATCTTCATCTTCATCCAACAGAAACAAAAAAAAAAAGCATTCTTTGCAAAACCAATGACAAACTTAATTATATAGACCCAAATTATGAAATTAATATAACGCATGCAATTAAAAAAACTTCCAATATGTAAAGTTGTACTGCCCACATCATGTATGCAAGTTAATTACCTAAATGCTTCTTGTGAAGCAATACATTTATTCTGGTTTCAGAAAGTGAAAAAAGAAAGAGATTAAGCTAAAGAGAGCTTAAATATATATATTGGAATTAATTTAAATCTTATTAGAGTTGGTTGTTAAGCTTTCCTTGTTGAATTAATGTTTTGATAGCGTACAAAATCTCTTGAAACTTCCCAAAAAAAAAAATTTCAAACTTGTACTCACAAATACACTATTACATGCAATTTTTCCTTATTTAATTTTGAAATAAAAGAACACTATTATTTTGAATAGTTGCTAAAGTATATGTGTAAAATTGTTAAAATGTATTATCAATATGTTGTTACGTTAAAATATTATTTGTTCCATTTAAAGATTTAATATAATATGTCACTCCTTAAAAAAATCAAATTCTCTTAAATATCATAAAACTAATTCGAATAAAATTTCTAAGAAAATCGATGGAACCAGTGAAATCCAGTAAAATTGAGTAAAATTGGTGAAAAAAGGTGAAATCAGTAAAAAAACATAAAATTAGTATGAAAAATTCAAGTGAATAACATGTGAAATTAGTGGGAAAAAAATAGGTAAAAACGGGTTAAAATAGTAAAAAGAGTGAAATCGGTTAAAAAAGGAGTTTAACTGGTTAAATCGGTAGAAAAATGATTTAAACTGAAGAAAAAAAACAAAAGAAATAGACCAAAAATGAGAAAACGATGAAAAATATTTAACCAACAAAAAAAAGAGGGATAAATCGCCAAAAAATTCCGTAAAATTATTTTTTAACAGTGAGAACATATGAATCAATGAAAGTTTGGGTGCAATTTGTAAAGAAACGGATAATGTCAATCAAAAAAGCTTGAAGTCGGTGAAAACATGTTTAATTAATGAAAAATTTAGGTGAATAACATGTGAAATAGGTGAAAAACGAGTTAAACTTTAACCGACTAAAACAAGGTGAAATCGGAAGAAAATGGTTTAACTTGGAAAAAAGATTGACGAAACACGGAAAAACAATGAAAAATGTTATAATCGATTAAAAAGAAAAAGGCTAACGTCGGCGAAAACATGAAAAAATTGGTTAAAGTGGTAAGAATGAGTGAAATTAATAAAATGAAAAAATTTTAACCAACAAAAACAAAGTCAAACCATTAGAAAAATGGTTTAAATTGAAAAAAACTAAAGAAATCGATGAAAATATCCATGATGAAGTTAATAAATTGAAAAACGGTCATTAATATGTGCTATTTTATGATATAATGAAGTTAATTTTACTCTGATTTACAACAAAATACCACTGAAATTAAATAGACACGTACAATGTATGTGCACTTTAAACCGGTAAAAAAAATACACGTGAAATCTTAAACACATTTGAAATCGATAAAAAAATGTGGTCAAATTTGTGAAAAATGGATGAAAAAGGGTAAAATCGGTTAAAATAAATGAAAAGTTTGTGAAAATATATGAAAACGATGAAAATTAATTCGAACGGAATTTCTATGAAAAAAGATGAAACCAGTGAAATCCAATAAAATTGGGTAAAGCCGGTGAAAAAAGATAAAATCAATCAATAACGTAAAATTGGTAAGAACATATTTAATCAATGAAAAATTCAGGTGGATAACATGTGAAATTAGTGAAAAAAAACATGAAAAATAGGTAAAAACGAGCGAAATCAGTTAAAAAAAGGAGTTTAACTGGTTAAACGGTAGAAAAATGGTTTAAATTGAAGGAAACACAAAACAAATCAACCAAAAATGAGAAAACAATGAAAAATGTTATGACCTATAAAAAAAAGGGATAAATCGCTATGAAAAAATAAATATATAATTTTTTTTTAACTGTGAGAACATATGAATTAATGAAAGTTTAGGTGAAATTTGTAAAAAAATGGACAAAATCAGTCAAAAAAGCTTGAAGTCAGTGAAAACATGTTTAATCAATGAAAAAATTCGGTGAATAACATGTGAAATAGGTGAATCAAAATTAATTTGTTACACGTACGCAGGAAAGTGAGGCCAAAGATTACATTCAAAATTTTCTTGCAGCTGTTTGTTTTGGGACTACTTGGGTGAGTACTTTAATTAAATTAAAGAAATATATATAGATGGATGGATTAATTAGTAAATGCATGTGTATATATATATATATATATATATATATATATATATATATAAGTTTTATCAATTAAATATTAAATCAGTTTTTGGGAAATAATAAATAAATTTAATTACAGGCCAGTGATTGATCAAAACTTGTATTATGTTGGACTTAAGTTGACCTCTCCAACTTATTCATGTGCCATGAGTAACATGCTCCCTGCAATGACATTTGTCATGGCAGTCCTCTGCAGGTACGTAGGTAAACAAATTACATAAGTACTGAACATGGATATATGTATATTTATATATAGATGATTTTTTCAGTATTAATTAATTTATATATATATATAAATAGGATGGAAATATTGGAGATGAAGAAAGTAAGGTGCCAAGCAAAGGTTGTAGGAACAATAGTAACCGTGGCTGGAGCAATGCTTATGACTCTATACAAAGGTGATGTAATAAACATGTTCTGGTCCATATACGTTCATCCCATTCCCAGCAATTCCTATATTGTTCCACACCAATTGCAAGGCACTGTCGTCGACAAAGATTGGTTCAAGGGCTCAATTCTTCTCATTATTGCCACTCTTGCTTGGGCTTCTTTCTTCATCCTTCAGGTCTCCTATATTATATATAAATATATAAATCACATTTAATTATATTCCTCAAAATTAGAAATTAAAAAAAAATCAATTTCAATTTTTTTTATACATATATATATTTGCATACACAGGCAGTGGCGGAGCCACGTTATAAGTTGGGGGGTGCATGGACCCCCCTGAAATTCTTCTCCCACCTTAATTATTTATATGTATAATGTATTCTATGTGCCATATTAAATTATTTATATATGTTTTGATGTAATCTATGATTTTCTTTTAATGGACCCCTAATTAAAATTAAATCTCTAAATAAAAACGGTCCATCATTATTAAAGTTTGACAAATCTAACAAATTAATAGTTACAAAGTGTGCATCAACTCAAACTTTAATAATTTTTTTTTTTTAATTTTGCAATTTGAATCATACTAAAACACTAATAATACTTTATAGGAATTGACACTTTTTAAATATCAAGATCTCTAGATCTGATTTCATATTTTTGTTGTTGGTTTTTTTTTTTATTACTTTCTCCGTCCCATTTTTATTTAATTTATCCATTGGTACAGTTGATAAGTCAACTTGACTAAATTTTTAAAAATTATAATAAATAATTTAATTAATATATTTCACTAATAAGTTGATAGTATAAAATGACACCATATATATTAATATTTAAACGGGTTAATACATCATAAATGTAAATAATTTAACATGATAAGTCACTTAAACAATTAAAAAGTTTGATCGTGTATTGTAGCTAATGGAGTAAATTAATGGCAAGAATGGAATATTATATTTTAAATAATAATTAATTTTATGATGACCCCGGTGAAAAAAAATTCTGACTCCGCCACTGTACACAGGCTATTACGTTGAGGAAATACACAGCACAACTTTCACTCACAACAATTGTGTGTTTCTTGGGAACACTTCAATCTATTGCTGTCACACTTGTGATGGAGCACAAACCTAATTCTTGGTTCATTGGGTGGGACATGAACTTGTTAGCAGCTGCCTATGCTGTAAGAATTCTTTAATCACTATATATATATATGAGAGAATTTCACTTTTGATACCATAACTCAACCTACTTTAGGGATTTGATACCACAACTTTTTCTCCCGACACATTTGATACCATAACTCAAACAATTTCACACATTTGATACTTCCGTCAAATTGCAAACGGAATTGTCACGTGATTGTCACGTGGCCGTTAAAACTTTGCACATTTGATACCATAACTTATGTTGACTGATAATTTTACCCCATAACATTTCAGGTTACCAAAAAAGCCCCACATCTCTAAATTTAGTGACGATTTTAGTCCACATTGTTGCAAAATTTCCAAATTGACTCGAATAAAACCACGTGCTGACCAATTTAGAACTTTACACATTTGATACCATTACTTATGTTGACTGATAATTTTACCCCATAACATTTCAGGTTACCAAAAAAGCCCCACATCTCTAAATTTAGTGACGATTTTAGTCCACATTGTTGCAAAATTTCCAAATTGACTCGAATAAAACCACGTGCTGACCAATTTAGAACTTTACACATTTGATACCATTACTTATGTTGACTGATAATTTTACCCCATAACATTTCAGGTTACCAAAAAAGCCCCACATCTCCAAATTTAGTGACGATTTTAGTCCACATTGTTGCCGAATTTCCAAATTGACTCGAATAAGACCACGTGCTGACCAATTTAGAAAATTTTACTTATTTTATTTAAATAACTAATTTAATTTATAAACAATATTAATAAATTAAATAATACATTAACATAACTATCACCAAAATTAAGAAAACATATTCTTTTTAAAAATAAAATTTATATAATAGAATTAATCTATTTAATATTTATTAAAATAATTAAAAACTATTTAATATTTATTAAAATATTAAATAATAAATAATTATAATTTAATAAAAAAATCCCCACCCCACCCCACCCCACCCAACCCAACCCACCCCTCTCCCTACCCCCAGATTCCCAGGCCGCCGTCGGCAACCCAGGCCGGCGGTGGCCTGGGACAGAAGACCCAGGCCGCCGGCGGCCTGGGAATCTAGGTGTAGGGGGGAAGGCTGGGGAGGTGGTGGGTGGGGTGGGGATTTTTTTTTTAAATTAAAATTATTTATTATTTAATATTTTAATAAATATTAAATAGTTTTAAATTATATAATTTATTATTTTAATAAATATTAAATATATTAATTCTATTATATAAATTTAATATTTAAAAAGAATATATTTTCTTAATTTTGGTATGTTAATGTATTATTTAATTTATTAATATTGTTTATAAATTAAATTAGTTATTTAAATAAAATAAGTAAAATTTTCTAAATTGGTCAGCATGTGGTCTTATTCGAGTCAATTTGGAAATTTGGCGACAATGTGGACTAAAATCGTCACTAAATTTGGAGATGTGGGGCTTTTTTGGTAACCTGAAATGTTATGGGGTAAAATTATCAGTCAACATAAGTAATGGTATCAAATGTGTAAAGTTCTAAATTGGTCAGCACGTGGTCTTATTCGAGTCAATTTGGAAATTTTTCAACAATGTGGACTAAAATCGTCACTAAATTTGGAGATGTGGGGCTTTTTTGGTAACCTGAAATGTTATGGGGTAAAATTATTAGTCAACATAAGTTATGGTATCAAATGTGCAAAGTTTTAACGGCCACGTGACAATCACGTGACAATTCTGTTTCCAATTTGACGGAAGTATCAAATGTGTCGAGTTGATTTGAATTATGGTATCAAATATGTCGGGAAAAAAAATTGTGGTATCAAATCCCTAAAGTAGGTTGAGTTATGGTATCAAAAGTGAAAAATTCTCATATATATATATGTATATATATTATTACTAATTAATTAATACAAAGGCATGCTTTTTTTTTTTTTTTTTTTTTTTTTTTTTAATCCGTACTTACCGATGCGCGCAGGGTATTGTTTCATCAAGCATTGCATATTATGTGCTGCATATTATGTGCAAGGACTTGTGATGCAAAAAAGAGGGCCTGTTTTTGTTACTGCCTTAAGTCCATTAATGATGATTATTGTGGCTTTTATGGGATCTTTCATATTGGCTGAAAAAATATATGTTGGAGGGTAAATATATATATATATATATATATATATATATATATATATATATATATATATATATATATATATATATATTTTTTTTTTTTTTTTTAATTCCATAATAAAAAACAGTCCCTAGTATTTTTGTAGATACATGAAATTTATGCCCAATTAGATAATGACACTTATAAATAATTTATTAATAATCAATTAATTTTCTATTTTTGAGATTTTATTATATTAAATCCCGAAATTAAATAATGATATTAATTGATTTCTAATATTTATTTATTGGCCAATTATATCAAGCCATGTGTCAAAATGATATATTTAAAGCCATATAATTAAGTGGCCAATCAAAATGTGCCACATGTCAAAGTGAGGTGTTTTGGCCAATCAAATGAAGTCTTTCATTCCAAGGAAGTAAGGGCTAATCAAATCATGACACGTCACCAAGCTGCTATGAAGGACTCTCTTCAAAATCTATATAAAGAGGTCTTGTGAATTCATTTGAAGATATACAGACACACATATATACATATCTACATACAAATTCACATATACACATAGAAATTCTCCTCAAGCTTTGAAGGTCTGCAAATACTTCAAATCCGTGACTCCATCCGCAAATTTTGGAGAAAGTCGCATTACACGATTCAAGAACAAGCCGAGTGCACTTGAATCCATAAGTTCAACGAAGAGAAGAATCAGAGGATCCATACATAGAGATTTTGTAACCACTTTTAAATTTTGAATAAATATTATTTGTTACTTCTTATTTTATTGTCTATTTAAGCTTTTTGCAGACTTTAAAATTTGTTGTAAACAAATTTTTGGCACGCCTAGTGGGACATCTCTACCTCTCATCTCTTCTCTTCAAAAGATGGTTCGTCCTACAAAGTACCGAACTATGACTGCTTTGATGAATGACCCAAGCACCATGCTCATTGAAAAGAAGGCGCATGATGATTCTCAAAGCGGTGGGTCTTCACCCCTTTCTCACTATTCGACTGGAGCGCATGTTATGACAACAAACGCTACGACTATGGAAGAACAACTCATGGCTCTAACTAAGGCCATAGATGGGCTCAACAAGCGTGCGCAAGAGCAAGATGCAAAGATTGAAAGACTTCTGAGCCAAGGACTCTATGCCAAGGCAAATCACTCGATGGGAAAACGACCTATGGATCCCGAAGAAGATGAGATATCAACAAAACGATACTCAAAAGTGAACGAGGACCAACTCGAGGATTCTGAGGAGGACGACATTCTCTCAGGACGACATTCAACTGAGAAAGCTAAGGGTCTTCAAGTCTCGCCCGACGGCATGATTCCTGTGGATCGACTAGAAGATTTCATCACTGGAACCATCAAGTGCTAATTGGAGGGAGGTTCAAAATCTTCACTTACTTACGTGAAACCCTACACTCGTCGCATCGACACGATGAAGATGCCCACTGGATATCAACCGCCAAAATTCCAACAATTCGATGGGAAAGGGAACCCAAAGCAACATGTCGCTCACTTCGTAGAAACTTGTAATAATGCTGGAACTACTGGAGATCTCCTCGTGAAACAATTTGTCCGTTCGCTTCAAGGGAATGCTTTTGACTGGTACACCGACTTGGAGCCTGGAAGCATTGATAGTTGGGAACAACTTGAACAAGAATTCCTCGATCGATTTTATAGCACAAGAAGGATCGTCAGTATGATCGAACTTACAAGCACTCGTCAGTGGAATGAAGAGAAAGTGATCGATTATATTAATCGATGGCGAAATTTGAGTTTGAACTGCAAGGATCGCTTGTGTGAAACTTCTGCAATAGAAATGTGTATCCAAGGGATGCAATGGGGCTTACGATATATTCTCCAAGGCATAAAACCGAGAACCTTCGAAGAGCTGGCCACACGTGCGCACGACATGGAACTGAGCCTTGCTTCAAGTGAAGGCCAAAGCTTCTTCCCACTTCATGAGTCAAAGAAAGGAAAAGTTGGACATTACATCAAGAAAGGGGGCAAGCTTTTTCCCCAAGTTGAAAGCGAAGAATCCATGACCGTCAATGTCTCTCGATCCAAGTCAAAGAAGAACGATGAAATAAACAATGATTCATCCCAACGAAGCTTTGCAAAGAAGCTGACTTTGAAGGATATGCAAAAGAAGGAATACCCATTCCTTGATTCTGACGTTGCTCCAATGCTTGATGACTTGCTCGAAGCCAAACTCATTGAGTTGCCTGAAATGAAGCGACCTGAAGAGGCTGGGAGAACAAATGACCGCAATTACTGCAAGTACCACCGCTTGATTAGGCATCCCATTGAAAAATGCTTCATTTTGAAGGATAAAATCTTGCAACTAGCTCGAGAAGGTAAGATTATGCTTGATGAAGATGATGCAACTGCAAATATTGTCACAGTTTCGTTTGGATATTTTGACACAACAATAAACACGGAGCAATTGCCAAATAGGCTTCATGATGAAGGTTCTTATGATGTTGTTTCGTGTAATGCAATACAAGAACAAAACACTTCTATAGGTGAAGTATGTCGATCTAGCATAGAAGTCCGAGAGGATGTGACGTCGTCGTTTTACACTACTCAAGGAAAAGTTCATGTTGCTAAGAAGGAAGAAGCTGAGACTACTTCATTGGAACTCGTGGAAGGTGCTAAAGTAACCAGTGATGAAATTTATCAAGTCAAATTAGAGATAGATGACTTAGTCTCCAAAGTGGAGGTTCAAGATTTCTCTTTGAAAAAGGAAACTCATCAAGATAAGCAAACTAAACTACAATTTAGATCTGGGTCGATTCCATTCATCAAAGCCGAAATGAAAATGTTTATGAAAGCTGGCTTCTTTCAAGAAATAGAGAATTCCACATGGGTCTCTAGAATTGTGCCTATACGTAAAGGAACTCGTCAAATTCAACTTTGTGTCGACTTTGAGAATTTAGATGCTCCCAATGATTTTCCATTACCTGATCCAGAACTTCTGATTGATGGATTCCATAGATATGGTCAGAAATCTGGAGATCACCATTGATGTCAAAATAATCTGCACACTCCTTGATAAGAGTATAAACTTTCAAAACAACTCCTTGACACGAGTCAAAACTATCTACAAGTCTTCATGTTGAAATCTCCTTGATACGAGTCAAAACTGTCTACAAATCTCCAAAGTTCAAGCCAAAGCCTCCAGTAGTTGAGACGAAAAGATCTACAAGTTCAAATCAACTTCTCCCAGATACGAGTCAAAATTGTCTGCAAATTTGTTAAAGTTCAAGCCAAAGCCTCCAGTAGACGAGACGAAAAGGTCTACAAGTTCAAATCAACTTCTCCCAGATACGAGTCAAAACTGTCTGCAAATTTGTTAAAGTTCAAGCCCAAGCCTCCAGTAGACGAGACGAAAAGGTCTACAAGTTCAAATAAACTTCTCCCAGATACGAGTCAAAACTGTCTGCAAATTTGTTAAAGTTCAAGTCAAAGCCTCCAGTAGACGAGACGAAAAAGGTCGACGAAATCTTGAAATCAAAATGCTCCTTGACGCACGAGCTTAAAACTGCATGTTACTCTTGGACCGCATGAGTATAAAAATATGAATGACACTCTTCAAATAAAGTTTTTTGTTTGGAACTACGTTATGACTTGATTCTCTTTACGAGATACGTAGGCAGCTTAGATGCTAATTCTAAGTTCAGTCATGTAAAAAAAAAAATTCTTCGAGACATTTACAATTTTTCATAATGTGTGTATTGAAATCTTCATTTAATACTTAGAATAATTTCTTAGTGTTAAATTAAGAAGTGGTCTTGAATTTGGTTAAGTGCAACAATGTAGAAATTGACTTCAAAACGAGAGCAAGGGGCAAAGTTATATCAAGATGTGAGGAATAATTGAATTTTATTCATGTCGAAGAATTCGATACAAAAAAAAAATGCAAGTTCCTATAACTAAAGAATTTTCCAATATGTTGCTCGATCTTCAAGTTTTGATTTTGCATCTCTTCAAGTTATTGCTACTTGCCTCCAAAGTGGCGCTCCAAACTTTCAAATGTGCGTCTCGTATCTTTTCAAGCTACGAACTTATGTTCTCCCAGTTGAAGATTCAAGGATTTTCAAGTTAAAATTTCTCGCCTCCAAGATGTTAATTCGAACGTCAAGTTTTTGCTTCAATCACCAAGTCATGTCTCTTTGTTTTAAAAGCCTCTTCAAACTATGATGTGCACATGAAGAATTGCCCCTTCAGTTGATTATGCGTATCTCCAGTGAACTCCCAAGCTCTTAATGGAAACAATTGTCGTCATTATTAGCTTTAAAAGGTTAGCTACATAGCTCAAAGAAGTCAACTCCGAAGTAATTATTTGCCATCTCCATCGACTTCAAGAAGCTCCTTGGCTGATGGGACCACTTCGTCATAGAATGAACCGTGAAGGGGAAGCATGCCGAGTGTATGTAGATCCGGCAGAAAAATGGATAGTTCTGAAGCTACCGTGTGGAGCGAGTTGGTGGACAGACTCCATACATCGCAGAATGCGTTGATGATGATCTCGTCGACATCATAGGTGAAGAATGAGGTCCAAATTGCATCGCATATTTCAGTTTAAAGAAGACTTTTGTTCCTTGTCATATATGCATCTACTCATATGCGATAACCTGCAATGTTGAGAGCTCACCAAAAGTGGCTCTGAAAGGTACAGTGAAATTTCCCATGAAGCCGATGAATGAATAGGATGCAGAAAACTAGACGATGAACCTCTGTTAAGTGCGTTAGGCTGCAAAATACACACTTTCTGATGCTTAGGTGTGGCCGAAGACAATACACTAACATCCTTTAAAATCTCCAATGAAACTTTTGATGAGTGTGGCTCCTTAGACAGGGCGTATTCTGGGGCGAATCGACCAATTGCCGGTTGATACACAGTTAAAGTAGTTCCTTTTATTTTATCTGCTTCATCCTTCTTGATCATATAGAGGCTCGGGTATGGAACTTTGCAGTCGATAAACTCTATTGGTGGCGCGGTGTTATATCTGAAAAAAAAAAAAAAAATAGGTTTAGGAAAAAAAAAAAAAAGAAAGAAAGGAAGGGGCAATAAAATAAAGGGGCATGATGCGAAATTAAGGTTGCAGAGCTAAACATATTCTTGGTACATATTATTTTTTGTACTAAAGATATATATGGTTCAAGGTACTATGCTACGGTACAAGTCCCTAGGCCTATAGTACAAATTCTACAATTAAGCTTCCTATTTGAAGATCTAAAACAGTAATTGTATTATGGAGTGGCTTTGATATAGTGAAAGTTTATTGGAGCAAATTGTATCTACAAACTATGTTTACATAGAGAAAGTTAAGATTGAGGTTAAATGTTAAATGCCTTTTCTATTTAATAGCACTCGTAGATTAAAAAAAAAAGGGGGGGGGGGGGGATTGAGGTTGATGAAGAAATAAAGAACAGGAGTCGTGTGGAAGAAAAGGTTTACTGTTTGAACTCTGTTAATAACGCTTAAGCTCTCCGAATATTATTGTTGATGAAGGTAAAGGGTTTTGATGTGCTCTTTTATAGATGTTATTTTGAGATTATTATGAGCAAGAGAATTTTTGGAAATTTTAAATTTTCCCGAGAAGAAGATCGAGTAAATTGTTGGTAAAAAATTTTCCATGTATGACAGCTAGATCTGAACATATTGTTGTGTACTCATATATCGAATATCAGGAGGAGTAGATTTAAATTCAAGGTGTCTTAAAATTGAGAGTCAATTTGTTTCTTGAATTAAAGATTTATTGCCTTGATCACTTGATACAAGTCTCCGATTATGGAAAGAGAATGATTTGAGAAGAATTTTACAAATTGGGTTAAATTTGTCAATTGCCAAGATATTTACGGCTTCTGCAAATCAAAGGAATTGAAGAAGATGAATTGGGTTTTATCGCCTACACTTGGTCTACATAGACCATACATGTTAATGGGCCAAATTGAATGGGTTTAAGTAATGGGTATTTAATTAAATTATGTACCCACTTAAAGTCCACTTCAATTAAACTCATGTTCACGGTTGTCCAAATTTCTTTTACCGTGACATAATATTTTCCAAGTGCATTTTTTATGTCAAAGTCGTGACTTACTCACTTCAAAGTATGCTTCGAAAGCGTTATTCGTGAATAAGTCTCGAAGGGGCATTTGTAGATACATGAAATTTATGCCCAATTAGATAATGACACTTATAAATAATTTATTAGTAATCAATTAATTTTCTATTTTTGGGATTTTATTATATTAAATCCCGAAATTAAATAATGATATTAATTGATTTCTAATATTTATTTATTGGCCAATTATATCAAGCCATGTGTCAAAATGATATATTTAAAGCCATATAATTAAGTGGCCAATCAAAATGTGCCACATGTCAAAGTGAGGTGTTTTGGCCAATCAAATGAAGTCTTTCATTCCAAGGAAGTAAGGGCCAATCAAATCATGACACGTCACCAAGCTGCTATGAAGGACTCTCTTCAAAATCTATATAAAGAGGTCTTGTGAATTCATTTGAAGATATACAGACACACATATATACATATCTACATACAAATTCACATATACGCATAGAAATTCTCCTCAAGCTTTGAAGGTCTGCAAATACTTCAAATCCGTGACTCCATCCGCAAATCTTGGAGAAAGTCGCATTACACGATTCAAGAACAAGCCGAGTGCACTTGAATCCATACGTTCAACGAAGAGAAGAATCAGAGGATCCATACATAGAGATTTTGTAACCACTTTTAAATTTTGAATAAATATTATTTGTTACTTCTTATTTTATTGTCTATTTAAGCTTTTTGCAGACTTTAAAATTTGTTGTAAACAAATTTATTAGGAAATTGAATTCCTCTTGAATTGAATGCAGGGTTCTTGGAGCAGTGTTGATAGTGATTGGACTGTACTCTGTTTTGTGGGGAAAATACAAGGAGAGAGAAACAGAGGAAATAATTCTTGAACCGGTTAAAGGGAACAACAATCAAAATGGAAAGATTATTGAAGAAGATATAGAAGTAATTTGGAGAAAACTCAAGGAAAAATTGTTTTTGTTCCCATGTTAGATTAGTTGATGAGAGAGGGAGAATTAAAATACGAGTTTATATTTTCTTAATGGAGATTTTATTTAAATTATTGATCAGATGCCAACAAACAAATTAAAGACTTGTTGAATATATTTCTCATAGCATAGCACACCACTAATTAACCAAAACATATGACATCAATATTTCGATATATATATTACCAATCATACACTTTGGTTATATTAGTTGGAGGATTATTTTTGGAGAGATATATACCATCATTCTTTAGTATCCAATAACATACAGGTGCAGCACAAGATTTATCTTTAAGGCTAAAAACATCAAAAGCTTTATTCTTGTTTTTCCACCAAACATGACAAAAGAATAATGTCTTAAACGACGGGCACACACTAAAGATGAATTCTTGATTTGTGTAAAGCGTATGCATTCCAAGTTCTGTGTTTCCAGATGCACAATGCAAGGTTAATGGTGCAGAATTAGGAGGAAGATTGTTGACGAGATAAACGTAGGGATGTCTGGTCCACCAACAAAATCCATGGGTCATTGTTTGAAAAAGAAAAGCTGAAAGGATGAACAAAAATAACTTTTTCATGACTGAAGTTTAATGTGTATTATGTGAGCAGATTAACTCAAAATCAAATTCTACAAGCTATTTAAAGAATTGAGATTTGAATTTGTTTAGATTATAATAATCTGTACAAGATATTCAAAATCAAATTGCACATGACATTTAAAAAAAATTATGATTTTTCTATATATTATGTACCAACAATAGTAAAATATAAATGAAGGCATCTTTGGAAATGTAATAATTGTTCCTATGATAATATCCCCAGCCTTAACTAATAGTCAAAAAATGAAAATTGCATCCATAATAAAAGAACTACTAATGTTCAATGGCAACATTCAAAAAATATTCCTCTAACTTTGAGCCTCTTTCAAAAATATTTCTATAATTATATTGAACACACATTTATTCCTTTAACTTTAATTCAGTTTCAATTTTAGTTCTACATATAACAAATTTCGTCTTCTAACTTTCAATAATATTCAATTTTCGTCATGCAATACAAATTTCATCCTCTAACTTTAAATAAATTTCAATTTTCGTTCTGCAACTACGAACTTTTTCCACGGTAATACCAGTATTAAAGGTCGTTTGACACATTTACTTTGACCATCAATTTTTTCGATTAAATGTGTCAAATGGCCTACAATATTGGTATTAAATGTGTCTTTTGCGAAGGTTGAGAACAAAAAGTATAAAGTAGGTAAAATTATGGTATCAAAAATTAAATTTTACCCCCTACACGCTCAAAACATCTGCCACTTAACAAACACGTGTCGTGTACATGATAAATCTGCTAAAAATTTGATGGCCAATGAAATGGGTAAGAGGACCTAAATCATGATATCAAATATGTTTTTTTCTTTCAAAAAACTTAGTATAAAATATGTAATCATGACATCTTAAATTTATAATCATCTATTCACATATTTGCGTCTACAAGCAAATTTATTTGATTCTTCATCCTTAATTTCATTCTTCTAATTATATATATATATATATATATATATATATATATATATATATATATATATATATATATATATATATAAAAAGAACATGAAAAAGTTTTATTATTATTACTCAACTCCTATAAAGTTGGGCTTTTCTACGGTTAGTACCACTTGTGTTAAGTATTCATTAGGTCCTCCTTTAATTATCATTGGACCATATTTATTTTTTAATCTACCATTCATTTTTTTTAAGGGTGACATGTACAACAGGTTATCGTACTCCATAATTCAATAACTCTTTTTAAATTTTTACAAATAATTTTCCCAAAAACACCCCAATTTATTTTTATTTTCTGTACAATTTTTGTTATGAGAAATATTTCAAAAAAAGAAACACCCAATTTCCTTCTTCCCGTCTATCCCTCCGGCGAACCCCTCATACTTTCCGGCACCGTTCTCCTTCGAGTCACTTGCCCCGCAGATGAATCTGAAGCTGTAGGCGAGAGATTGAATTTATTTTAATTTTTCCTCCATTTTTGGTAAGATTATTCCTCAAAATTTTCATTTAATTTAATTTTCTGGGTTAATCCAAAGAATCATTTTTCCAAAAACTTTCCCAGGCTCACTATTTAGGAAAGACGCGGAGAGGGTAGTGCTAGCAGTTGCACAGAAACCAGACGGCAAGAAGAACTAGATGGTTATCGATCAGGATTTAATAAAACAACAATATGGGTCGTGGGATAGGTTACTAGGTGTTTGCCGTATGTATTCTATTCACTGCTTTAGCACTGTGAGGTATGGCTGTAATTGATGGAAATGTATGGCTTCTAGTGGAGGCGTGGCGACGGCGACGAGGAGGGTGGTACGGTGGCGGTTAAGAAAAGAGGGTGATTAAGTCAATTTTGGGGGATTTTAATTTTGACAATGTAAAGGAAATATCCTTTTTTTTTTCTTGTGTTGTGTAAAAGAAGATATCATTTTTTATTCAGTATATGGATTTTGTAATTGAATATAAAATAATCTGAATCCAAAAAGAAATTAATAAGTTATGGGTTCTTTTAGTAAAATCACATTTTAAAATCAATACATTTTGAAAAGGTAATAGGTAAAATTTGTGCCACTTGGCAAAATTTTAAATAGGACCTTATAAAAATTAGTACAAACTAGAACTAACCACAGAAAAATCCTATATAAAGTTATGCGCAGAATCGATATTGCATAGTTAATGGTCGCGCGGCTACACCTTGTGACTTCAATGCAAGATTAAACAGTAGGCTTCTTCAAGTGCCATTCTAGAATGTTCGCAAAATTTGCTTGTCCTCATCAACAATTAAATTGGATTCCCCATAAATTAATTAAAGGAGAAACTGGAAATTAAAGATGATTACGTATAAATTTCTCATCCACCTTATATATATAATATATAATGCCAAGATTCTTAATTTCATTAATGGAGTACATACATAAATTACCTACTACTTCCTCACTCGACTCTACTTGAATATATAGTGAATTACATATATCAATTACTTTATTTGATTCGTAGTCCTAATTATTTTAGTAGTGTTGATAGCTAATATTTCTATATTAGTGCACAAAATATTTAGTTTCCATAATTAGGACTTTCTAACACATTATCTACGTATATAGAAAAATATTCTATATATATATATATATATATATATATATATATATATATATATATATATATATATATATATATATTTATATTTTCTTCAAATATCATGTGCAATTTCATTTTGAATATCTTGTACAGATTACTATAATCTAAATATCTCAATTCTTTAAATAGGTTGTAGAATTTGATTTTGAATTCATCTGCTCATATAAAAATGAACAAGTTATTTCTCTTCATCCTTTCAACTTTTCTTATTCAAACACCCACGGGTTTTGTTTCTTTTCGGGTACACACAAAGTTTTTGTTGTCAACAATCTTCCTCCTAATTCTGCTCCATTATTGTTGCATTGTGCATCTGGAGATGATGATTTAGGACACCATACGCTATACAAGAATCAGGATTTTCACTTTCATTTTTGCGCGCTGCCTAAAACATTATTTTTCTGTCATGTTAGGTGGGAGAAAAAGGATAAATCTTTTGTAGTTTTTCACGATCGATTTTCTCAATATGCTACAGTAAATTGCGATTCATTAATATGTTATTGGGTAATAAAGAAAGATGGTATATATCTCTCAACAACTTATCCTCCAACAAATCTAGTCAAAAGGCATGATTGGTAATATGTAGAAATAATATCATATATTTTGATCAATTGTGTGTTATGTATGCAACAAGTTTTTGTTGGCACCAATAACTTGAATAAATTAGGTTTTTGTTAATTGAAAAAGGAGAGACTCGGTCCCTGAAACCTTTTTTTTTTTTTTTTTTGTTGAATATTAGTTACCACAAACAATGTGTTATTTAATTTCTCAGACCGAAATTCCTATATATGGAGTCACACTAATTACTAATGTGTTTGACATAAGTTTATCTACCATAATTGTGTTTTTATCTATTTATGTTAAAAATCGAGAGAATTTCACTTTTCATACCATAATTCAACTTACTTTAGGGATTTGATACCACAATTATTTCTACCGACACATTTGATACCATAACTCAAATCAACTCGACACATTTGATACTTCCGTCAAATTGAAAACGGAATTGTCACGTGATTGTCACGTGGCCATTAAAACTTTGCACATTTGATACCATAACTTATGTTGACTGATAATTTTATCCCATAACATTTCAGGTTACCAAAAAAGCCCCACATCTCCAAATTTAGTGACAATTTTAGTCCACATTGTTGCCAAATTTCCAAATTGACTCGAATAAGACCACGTGCTGACCAATTTAGAACTTTACACATTTGATACCATTACTTATGTTGACTGATAATTTTACCCCATAACATTTCAGGTTACCAAAAAAGCCTCACATCTCCAAATTTAGTGACGATTTTAGTCCACATTGTTGTGTGTGTGTGTTTTTTTTTTATTTGAGGGTGTTAAGTGTTAATTTTGTGTTTCGGGGTGCAAAGTGTCCATTTATTGTATTTTGAGGGTACAAGTTTCTGACTTGTTCTAATTCAAGGGTGATAAGTGCTAATTTATTTTGGGGGTGCAAAGTGCCAATTTATGAAGTTTTGGGGGTGCAAAGTGCCAAAGATTTATAATTAAATTACCTATTTTGCCCTTGAACTTTTTGCCTGAAAATAAAAGAGGATGCAAAGTGCTATATTTTTCATATTTTAATGGTGTAAAGTGCTAAATCTAAGTTTTGAGGGTGCAAAAATTTAACTCCCTCAAAAGTTTTCTAATTATAATAATCTTGATGTAATTAGTGGAATATTATGATATTATTCACAATTTCATTAGAACAACAATGGTTAGAAAATGATATACTATTAGTTTTGATAATAACAAAAGCTTTGGTATAGGATACTTTAGTGGAACAAGCTACAAAGAAAGATTTTTAGAAGGCTTTAGAAATTAGAACACAACAAAATAAAATTCAATTGGGAATTCCTCTGATCAAGATTTGAAGAGATGTTAAGTTTAGATTAGAAGCTAAGTTGAAAAGACAACAAAGTTGACAAACTTGACTATGTTTGAGATTTGGTAGAAGAGAAGAACGCAACGAAGTTGAACTTGAAGAATACAACTTAGTCGAAGTTCAATGATATTGGAATTCAAAAAGATTGAAAATAAATCATGATCTGAAAGAATAAAGAGATTTCAACTAAATGTTTCTTTTCGAAAATTAAATGTGTTAACCGGAAGAGGGCGTACAAGGTGACGATTCAAGATCGCATTAAGTAGCACTAAAATTTTGTTCCCTCAAAGAACATTAGTTGGAGAACAAGCCAAAAACACCATATTGGCACCCTCATCTATAAATACCTATTGAATTCTGAGAGAGAAACACACACGCACACATAGAACATACATGCATCAAGGCGAATATCAAAGGATTCAAAGCTCAAGCTCCCCAGATGTCTCAAAGATTCAATTGTGTCAACAGAGCCGAAGCAAATTTGTTGTCTTTGCGGAACAATAACGGAGTAACATATTTCATCTTTTGACAAAGATTAAAAAATTTCAATAAGTAGTCAATTTTATAAGGTAAAATGTTAAAAATACCATTTTAATGATTATTTTAATTAATGTCATTGATCTTTGAGCACTCTACTTTATCGTGTAACCTAGAAATAAGAAAGGATAAAACTGAAAAAAAATGAATTGAAATGAGAATTTTGCAAACTGTGCCAATTAATTTGGAATGGCGGGATAGTTTAGTTTGTAAGGGCAATTCTAATATTTCTTTCGAGTTGTAAGTCTTTATGTACTAACTATATAATAAGTTGTTTAATCTGTATAATTTGTAGATTTATACATATGACATATACCTTAAATATTAGCTTATTCAAATTTTATATGTTTAAGGAGATTGACAGTGATGATGACAACGATGATTGTTTGATGATGTTTGATACAATCTCAAGGATTTGAAGAAAAAAGTATCGTGAAATTAGCGTGCTTATGGTTGATACAATCTCAAGGAATCCAATAATATTTCTCACAAAAGTAAAAACATTTAGATAAAAATATTTGCTGAATAATTACAACGTCTAATAACTTCCCTATAAATACTCACATAGATAGAGTTCAAATACTAATATAACTACTCAAGTTATAGATAAGGTAAAATAATAAATCAGAATATAACTGCTAAAGTTTAGCCAGACTAATAGACTAACTAACCATAAGCAAGTCATATACTTCGGGTTGGGTCTCGGTGGACGGTTGCTACGCCGAACCGTTACAATGGTCAAGTAATGAGCATGTTTTGAAGATGTTGTTTCAAGTAAACAACTAATGCAGTAATTGGGAATGTTCTTTATAGGATACGGAAAAAAATGGGAAGGGGAGTTTAGGAAATTATCAATGTCATTCTTAATATAATGTAGCTGCAAAGTTTTTGTTTAAAGTATATTATCAAGCTTTTAATGAAAATATTACTAGGTGACAGAAATTTTCATTTACTAATTGTTTGCCCTGCTTGCAGCAAAGATCAGTTCATGTTTCATAAATGTTGTTCATAATTAATTTTTTCAGAATATTGGTAAAACTTATTGATATTCATATCTCCTCTTGTTAAACTCCTCATATATCTTGTCTCTGGTGATGCTCAGAAAATATATAATCTACCCTTCCAAAAAACCAAATAAATCTGATATCACATCGAATTATATGTCCATCATAAAATTTCTCAAGAGATTTTCTTCAATACAGTCTCTCACCTTTGAGAATGATGAGGATGACGATGATGTTTTGGTTGAGCCGAGTACCCACTTTAAAAATTTGATATGTTATCACTGCTTGGATGACGTTTGGAGGTAAGTAACGGACATTCAAGGAGGAGTGTTATAAATTTCTTTAATTTGTAGATATCATTGAAAGGTCATTAGCTACATTTAGTCCCCCTTGAACACATTATATCAAAGGTCATATATGTTGTACATTGAAGTCAATGAATATATTATTAGTGATGTGTGTATTCTAAACTTTTGGTTGTATTTCTTAGACCTATAAATAGAGAATATTTTTTTGTATTTTGTACACATAACAAGAATGGAATAAAATGATATACTCTCCCTATTTTTTATTGTTCTTTGCAGTGTTTTTAAACCCGGATCGGATTAGCCGGTTAGACCGGTTTAATCGCTAATCGGAGACTAGTCCGATCCGGTTGACCCTCTAAAACCAGTAGACATTTTAACCAGTTCGAACCGACGAAAACCGGTAAAACCGGTGGACCGGGTGAACCAGTGGTTCATTATTTTTCTCTTAAAAAAATGAAAAAAAGAAAAAGAAAGGAGAAGAAAAAGCCTTTCTCTCTTTACCTCGGTCTTATCCTAAGAAGAAAAGAAACAAGAACCCCTAATTTTTCTTTGATTCACTATTCTCTTCAATTTTAATTCACATATGAATGAAGTAAAAGATGTCAAAAGTTGTAAAGAAACGATAAAAGAGGAGGAAAAATGAAGAAAGAAGAATAGAAGGGGGATGTTGAAATAAAAAACAAAGACATAAGGAAAATCATTAGACGGTACAAATAAGGTTGAAGATGGTAAAAATGGTGGCTGCAGAAGAAGAAAATGGCTTGTGGAGATGAAGTTTAGGTTTTTATTCTATTCCTAGGTACAAAATATTCAAGCCCAATATTTAAAGAGAATAATACATATATATCCCAATAGGTCCAAAGCCCGTGGTGTACCCATCTGGGAGCCCAAATTAGTTTAGGTCCAAAATTTGCAAAAAACATCTCACAGTGGAGGACCTAAAGGGAAGTGCAAAATGCACCCAAAACCCATTTACTTCCAATTGAACCCAAATTTGAGCCCTCAAAATTGCTGAACCCATTTTCAACATCCAATCATAAATTGACACGTATACGATGTGGGAAAGAAATCTGATAAGAAATTTCAACAAAAAAATCTTATCTGAAATCTCAGTATCTAATCATAAATTAACACGCAGATAAAAATATTATCACAAATATTTTCATAATATAATATCAAATTTCGATTCAAATGGATAAAAAAAACATATCAAAGATAGAATAATGATTACATAAAATATAAATCCGCACTTGAAAAAAATAATGAAGACACCATCAATGAGTTAATTGTCTACAATTAATAAGTATTAAAAAATTATAAATATTTTGAATTTTATTTATTTTTTCTTAGTCCAAAATTACTTTTGATTGTATTTTAAATAGACTTTAATTTTAAGTTGGTGAAATAAATTTAATTTAAATTGATTTTAAAAATGGGTTCATACTTTTGATGTCTATTGTTGCAAAAAAAAACTTTTTCAGAGAGTGCAAAACACTGTAGCAGGGTGCAAATGAAGAATTTGGGTACACCACTGGTGATGCTCTTAGTACACTACAGTTAAAGCTTTAATGACCCAATTGCTTATAAAATTTGATTAGTTGAATTAACTTAGATATTAAATATTGCAAATTATTTCATTAGTTAATATTTGAAATTATTCTGATGTTCTTATTTTAAAATTTTCAATTATTTATATTCATATAAAATTTTATAAAAAATAAAAACAATAATTATATTATGATGTTATACTAGTTGAATTAATAGGTTAATTATATAAGTTGTCTTGTTTTGGATGTATGAATTATTGAAGGATACTTGAAACTTATGTTTTTTACATTAATTTTTGCTTTAGATAATCAATATATATATATAAAACGTCACACCGGTTATTCCGATCGAACCACTGGTCGAACCGATCTAACCGATAGAACCAATAACCAGTAGAGCTTCCGATTTTATGATCAGTCCGCTTTTGAAAACACTGGTTCTTGGATCTTACTTTATTTACTTTAATTAATCATTTTAAATTAGTTTAACAACAACTACAAATATTTTTTAAGATATGTCAGCCTACATACAGGAGAATATGATGGACGTGACCACACCAGATCAAGGCCCCCTAATTCTTCTATGCGTCCTATATAGCAGAACTGAACAAGCAGAAAAGCAAAAATCAAGCACCCAATTGAAGAATTACTGAGAAAATGAAAGCATTAGTGAAAATTTCTGAAATGAGTGACAAAAACCCCTTCAATCGTCTTCCCCAAGAAACTATCATCTACATTTTCGACAAAATTTCAGACGCTAAATCCTTGTGCATTTGTACTCTGCTCTCCAAAAAATTATCTGCCCTTGTTCTTCAAATTCAAACCAAAACTATTTCTGTTGAAATCCCATGTTGGAATTTGTTCGGCCACCAGAATTCCATAGCCGTCGTAGCCCGGCTGCCGCCCCTGCTATTAAAACTCCTCGCCTATGTTGTCTCTCTATGGTGGGTGCTCAGAAAATATATAATCTTCCCTTCCAGAAAACCATCTGACATCACATCAAATTTTATGCCTGTCATAAAATTTCTCAAGAGATTTTCTTCGATACAGTCTCTCACCTTTCACCTGAGTTTTCACAATAAACCCTCGGGTAGCTTTGAGCCTTTGGTCAGGTGGAAATTCGAAAAATCCGAGTTCATTTTCTTATCAGCTGAAAGTGTTTGTGTTTATTCCTCTGAGAGGGGTTTTGAGAATGATGAGGATGACGATGATGTTTTAATTGAGCCGAGTACCCACTTCAAGAATTTGATATTTTATCACTTGGTGGATGCCGTTTGGAGGTATAAGAAGATTTTGAAGCCGATTATTTCCGATTTCCCCAATTTGAAAAATGTTTCGGTGATTGATTCTTTGAATCAAGGGAAGATTGTTCTTGATGAGGATGACATAAGTAGCTTGAGGAATGAGGAGTCATTAATGAAGGATGCTGATGATGTTAAATTTCGCCTCAAACAGTGGGATGGGAATGTGGTTCGTTTGCCGTTATCCGGTCGAGTGATGAAAGGGGTAAATGTTATTGTGTGTAAGAAGATTGGTAGTAATGATGGCTTGATTGTATCTGAAAATGGATTTGAAGAAGAAGAGCTTTGTGAACTTGCTTCAACTATGGTGAATAAAGAAGCAAGTATTGAAGGTGTTATTTCACTTACTCAAATACTTAGCTTAGCTGCACGTGCTGAGTTATAGTAATTTTGGGAAGTTAATCAAGATTGTTATTTTGGATATGTTCTTGCTTATATATGAGATCTATTGTTATGTTATTGAGCTTTTCTATGAACATCTATTTTTCATGTATAGTCGGGAATGGTTACTTTTCGATTCAACCAAATGCAAATCAACTATGTTCGAATTCCCACAAAGTAAACATGTGGTAAGAAAAGTTGTAACCCACCAAATGTTTGAAAAATTTACACGCATCTACATCGACTCTTTCATGTTTTTCCGTCAAGTAATTAGAATTCCCGTATGACTAACCTATACAATATAGAGATCAACTTTGTGCTAAATTTTGGTTTTGTGTGCTCCTAAACTTATATGGTTCAAATTTGATCCAACTAATTAACAAAATATATAGGAGTATAATATAGGGCCAAATGATAGTGATAAATTGCCGATGAGACTTCGTCTTAACGGCAAAGTAGAGGCCTCTTTTCAGAAAAATAATTCTTAATTGTAAATTTCATTTATAATTTCATTAATTTTCAAAATTTTAATAGATTCATTAACATTTTAACTTAAGAGTTTGGTTAGAATTATAGTTGTAAATTGATCCACACATTGTTTTCTTTTGTTCTTCATTTGTTTCACCGCGTGCAAAAAGATAAAAAGGGAAAAAGAGAAGGCAAATGGTACTAAACTGATAACTTCTTCTCCAAGACCATTCAAAGGGTTAATGTCAGTTTACCCCATGATATGTATAAAATTCAATTTATTTCTCTATGGTTTGAAAAAGAATATATTATCCATGTGAAAATTTAAAGGAGCAATTTAACTCCTTCCAGTATATCACACTCGTCCGAAATATAGTGTTGCGTAAAAAGACAAAAGTGTCATTAGGGCTTAAAGTGACACATTCATCATAATACATAAAAATAAAGTGTCACATTTATCATGCACAAAATTATAATGTTTCACATTTATCATGCACAAAGTTATAATGTTTCACATTTATCATAACGTGGAAGCTAAATTTATTATAGGCAAAATTGCAAAAATCGTCCCAAACTAATTAATGATTTTGAATTTTCGTCCCAAACTATTTAATTTGGCGAATTTCATCCCGTAATTTAATATTTTTTTGGAATATCGTCCCACCATAATTATAAGACGGAATTGCGCATTTCTCGATGAATTATCACATGGCTGCTTAAGTGTCATGACATGGTAAATTTTAACATGAATAATTATATAATATTGCAGAGTTCGTCCCAAATTAATTACAAGATTGAACGTCATTTTCATCAAATTAGAAATTTAATATTGGGACTATATTCATACAAAATGGTAAATTATGGGACGAAATTTGGCGAGTTGATATAGTTTGGGACGAAAAATCAAAATTAGTAATTAGTTTGGGACGATATTCCAAAAAAATATTAAATTACGGGACGAAATTCGCCAAGTTAAATAGTTCGGGACGAAAATTCAAAATCAGTAATTAGTTTGGGACCTTTTTTGCAATTTTACCTTTATTATAACACAAAAAGGTAAAATGTAAAGTGTCATATTTATAAGTTGACTGAGTCAAAGTATAGTATATAAGAGGGATAACTTTGTCAATTCGAATTTTTTTAAAGTTAAAAAATGTCGGGGAGACAGTGTGAATTTTTTATAAGATTATTGGGGTAAAGTGCTCTTTTCAAATCGTAAGGGAGTAAATGAACATTATGCATATCGACGGGGGTTAAATTGTCATTAACTCATTAAAGCTCCATTTTATTTAATTTTGAGATGGTGAATACATCGTTACGTCAAACAGTATATTAAATCGAATATATTACATTGAAATCAAAATAAACTAATTACAAATGTCAGTAATAAACTAGAGAAAATACTCACGCTAGTGAAAATTGAACTCATGACCTCTTGGTCATAAAGTCTCGTCCCTAACCAATTGGCTAAGTCCTCATCGGCCATTTACTAAAGCTCCATTGAATTAGATTTTTCTGGTTGAGTGTTATATGCAAATCATACTCCATGTTAAGTAAGATTTACATATACACCCTTGTAATATTTTTTTTTAGCCTATTTTTGTGTTTTTATATAACTGTAACAATACGCACTCAAAGTCGAGTACGGTTGATAAATTCCAAATATATTTCGTTAAAGTGCTTTCTTGTTTGGACTTTGGACACTGTATTTTTTCTGTTTTTCAAAGAGCTAGAAAAAAAAGAAAAAAAAAGGAAAAAAAAGGTAGCTTAGGTACATGAGAATATGATGGAGGTGACCACACCAAATAAAGGCCCCCCTATCTTGGGCACCAAGTTCAAACCGTATGCCCTCTTCTATGCGTCCTATATAGCAGAGCAAGCAAAAAAGCAAAATCAAGCACCCAATTGAAGAATTACTGATAAAATGAAAGCATTAGTGAATTTTTTTGAAATGAAAGACAAAAACCCCTTCAATCTTCTTCCAGATGAGATAATCATCTACATTTTCGACAAAATTTCAGACGCTAAATCCTTATGCATTTGTACTCTAGTCTCCAGAAAATTTTCCACCCTTGTTCATCAAATTCAAACCAAAACAATTTCTGTTGATATCCCATTTTGGATGCTTGTTTGTAAATGCCACCAGAATCCCACCCCGCCTCCGCCCCTGCTCGTAAAACTCCTCGTCTATCCTGTCATACTTCTTGTCTATCTATGGTTGATGCTCAGAAAATATATCTACCCTTCCAAGAAACCAAATAAATCAACAAATTTTAAGTCCATTGTAAAATTTCTCAAGAGATTTTCTTCGATAGAGTCTCTCACATTTCACCTGGGCTTCTACAATAACCCCTCGGGTAGCTTTGAGCCTTTGGTCAGGTGGAAATTTGAAAAATCCGAGTTCATTTTCTTATCAGCTAAAAGTGTTTGTGTTTATTCCTCTGAGGAGACTTTTGAGAATGCCGACGATGATGTTTTGGTTGAGCCATTTACCCACTTGAAGAATTTGATATGTTATCACTTGTTGGATGCCATTTCGAGGTATGAGAAGATTTTGAAGCCGATTCTTTGCGATTTTCCCAATCTGAAAAATATTTCGGTGATTGATTCTTTGAATCAAGGGCAAATTGTTCTTGATGAAGATTACATAAGTAGCTTGAGGAATGAGGACGAGCCAATATTAATGGAAGATGATGGTGGTGTTAATTTTAGCCTTAAACTGTGGCATGAGAATGTGGTTCATTTGCCGATATCTGGTCGTGTGATGAAAGATGTAGGAGTTGTTAAGTGCAAGAAAATTGGTACTGATGATTGTTTGATGAAATCTGAAAATGGATTTGAAGGAGAAAAGTTTCTTGAACTTGCTACAACTATGGTTAAGAAGGCACCAAGTTTTGAATGTGTTGTTCCACTTACACGATTAATTAGCTTATCTAGAGTTAATCTGGAGTAGTAAGTAAATTCAGATAGGATGTGAAGAAATGGCAAAGAGTATTTTGGGAAATTAATTCAGAATGTTATAGTTTTGTCATTGTATTTCATGTTTAATTTGGTCTAACTCTATGTGCTTGTAAATTCAAGAAGCACTTTTTAAAATCTATGTATGTAAACTGTTTTTAATTCAAATTTGATCTAACTGCATGACAAAACATATACAGAATATATATTTTGCAAGCTCATCTCTCGTGTGATACATCTATCAAATTTGCAAGCTTTGGAACTCCCAGGGTGTTTGTGGCAACTTCTATCAAGGAAGTTGTCGTGCGTTTCACTCTTATGATATTTTTGAGAAGGTATATATATGTGATTTCTTGACAAAAACACTTCAACACCCTTTCAGTGCTGAATTAACGCTTGGAGTTTACAGTTGAAGAGGAAGACCTTTTTGCTTTTGTGATTGTGAATAAAGAGGAAGACAATTAGGGCTCTGCATATGTGATTGTCTTTTATGTAATGAAATTGGGGCAGCTGACATAGCAATTTTCCCTCCAAAACTAATGGGCACGTTATGCATTATATAGGGGGTAAATTACCATTAACTTTTGAGAAAATTTGTATTTGGTACCAAAATTGCAATGAAAACTTATCATATGGTACCAAATTTGCATTTTCATATTCAATGGTATAAAAAATGCAAGTTAGCCTATCCTATTGTACCAAAAATGTAATTTTCTCATTTTGTTTATTTGAAATTTCAATATTATAGGACCAATACCCAATACACTATTCGCTTCTGAGTTATAAAAACACAATTTAGTAGATTTAAAAAAAATAGGCATGACCCTTTAAACAAATAAAATGGGGTTGTCATTGTACAAATCCGTGAGATTGGCGTATTTCATTGCTAAATAATATATATGCTCGGCTATAGCTAGCAATTGAGCACTGTATTATTAAAAACAATTGGAACTTGGATGGAAGCATTTCTATGGGTCTATCTAAGGGTCATTTGTGGTGAAGACCCCTTTGTGCGCAGAGTGTACAACAGTATGGTAGGATCCCGATGTTTGGTGGAGGCACATCCTGCGATTTACATCCTTCAGGGTTCTAGGGCAAGGGTTCTGAGGATCCAGGATTAGTCTAGCGTAAACTTGTAAACCTGGGTTATCAAAAAAAAAAAATTACGTCTCTAGTAGTTTCTGATTATAACATCAGTTTTAAATTGTAATACAATTATCACTAGCTATTAAACACAATTTAAAAATAATTTTTTATCGCTATTGAATTTCTTAGAATTATTATTGAATTAAGAGTTCAATGCAATTCAGTACCCTAAATTTGTAATCATGTACCATTATAGCTCTTGAAGTATCAACTGCGACACTTTAATCCCTTCGTCGATGACCTCAGTTGTTTAAAGTTAACGGCCCTATAATGTTCACTGAAATTATCACTTTGTCCTCAATATAAATCAGGAAATTAAATACCATTAATATCTTTCATTATCAAGCTTGTTTTTACATCTCTATTCAGAATTATTGAGACTAAATATCCCACATTGGTTGATAACAATAGTTAAGTCCACCTTATAAGGCATTGGACAATCCTTACCTTACAAGCTAGCTTTTGAGGTTGAGTTAGGTCCAAGCCAGGTAAGTGGATTTAGCCCAATCCGTGTGTTGAATTCTAATAAGAATGAATGAGGTGCACAAATGTGACACCAATACATTAAATGACACACGAAAGTAAAAACATTGGTGATATTAGGCCTTACAACACAAACCATGAAAGGAACAAACAAAAAGATGTAATTAATCTCAGGAGCCACTAGTTAATCAAAGATTAATTGGCTTGATTCATTCAAAAGAAAAGAGACATATTCTAATATGTGGCATATCAATATCATATATGATTGGAAGTTCTAGTTAACTATAGTCTGGTCATTTAGAATATGCAGCTTCTCCAGTTTACTAACTACTTGGTCCATACTCGGCCGCTTATATGGATCCTTTTCCACACAAATCACGGCAATCATGGTAAGTTCAGTTCCATCATCATTATCAAAATCGGGATCGCCCTGGAGATCTTTGGGAACAAATAAATTAAAATATCCCCTTTGGTAATAATATGGTAATATTCTATACCGATATTGAATCCCAATCCCAGTTAGCTTCATTATAAGCTCCAACAATATAATCCCAAATGTAAAAACATCAGTTCTCTCCATCCAATTACCTGCAGAAACAAGAAAATTATTCAAAAAAGAAATTACAAAAACGCCATGGTCTCACTTGCACAACACGAGTATTGAATTATCTAAAGAACTTGAGGGCTTATTTAGTTATCAAAACTTCATAGTACAATTCACAACATGAGTATATTGCATTTAAACAGCATATAGTATAGCTTTTTTCTAATTAAATATTTTGGATCTCACATGTAGTAATACTTTGTTGCAATTTATTGTTATTTGTTTCTTAGAAGATTTATAACTTATTCCTCTCTATAGTTTTTAACTTCTAACATTTTAATATTAAGTATTTCAAGTACAATATAAATGTTTTCTTTAATTATTTTAAAGACGCTCTCATACTACAATTTGTGATCTCATTCTATCGCACTGGTACCCGCTCTACGAATATTCCAAAAGAGAGAGATAACCTACCTGTTAACCAAATATAAGGATCAATGTAGCCATGGCAGCCATATGTTATTACTCTAGCATCTTGTGCATCACCAATATCCCCACCGAGAATCATAGCAAAATCGACTATAACAGGGTTGAATTCCTATATACATTCACATGTAAACAAGAAATAAAGATTTATGAATGAATGCAAAGAAAAAGGAAAAAAAAAAGATGCAACATGTAAGCATCACTCATTTAATTACCTGGTCAACTACAACATGTGCAGCAGAGAGGTTGCGAATAAGATATTGTGGTTCGTTATTATGAATGAATTTAACAACACGAGCCAATCCAATCGCTACCTTGATCCTATTACGCCACCCCAATTTCTCTGAAAAACAAAGTAGTTGAGAAAATATGATTTCAATCTTATCAGGTAATGCCCCCATAAAACGACATTTGCCAAATGCAAAAGGAGGACTGGTGCTCTACCTTTGTCACACATAAGGTTGCGAAGTGTATCCAAAGGCTTGAGATCATACACAACACCCAATTTGTCATCTTCAAAGCAGTGACCCAAAACCTTTGCTACATTTTTGTTGCTCTCGAGGAAGGGTAAACCCAAGAATCTTATCTCATCCTGAGGGGGGGGGGGGAAGGAACATGAATTACTAATGAAAGTCCTTGTATCATTTCGTGCAACGACAATTAAGGAATATGCTAACCTTCACTCTATCAAGTAGATATTGTGGTAGAACACGCCCCCAGTTATCGTTTCCCAAATACTCCTTATTTTCCCACATCTTAACGGTCACATATTTCTCATCTAATTGATCTTTCCAGCCTTGTGGAATCTTTCCCCTATACAACATTCCAAAATGAGTCCTTCCAATCAAATTTTCCTCACTGAAATTGTCGGTAAAATGTTGCAAGTCTTCATAGCTGAACTCTTTCCCCATAAGAATCTCAGGATCAGTAGCTGCCATGCTGTGTGTACTATGTATGAGACCCAAAAAGTAAAATATTATAATAAGTAACAAGGGAAAAAAGAGAAGCCAACTTCTGGAAATAAAACAAAATATTAATTGAGCTGAAAAGCAGGATGATGAATAAAAAAGAAAATTTATATTACACATTTTGAAGCACAATTAACATGTAACATTCGCACCAATAAGACTAATCATGAATACCGGAGCTAGAACAGATTTTCACATAAATTGATTAAGTCAACATATAATATACTCTTGTTTTAGTTTCTTTTGCAAAATCCAATTCCCTATTTAAAAAAGAAAAAAAAGATATGTATCCATCTTGAACACCACATCAAACATTCCAGGGTTCTCAATACAACACAGATAACATAGATATTTGAAATGCATTAAGAAATAGGAAAGATACACTTACACTTAACACTTGTGTAAAGGAAAGAGTGAAACGTAAAAAGCTCCACTCGAGTTATAATTAAAGATCAAAATCAAATGTTTCCCAATTTTTAAAAGGTTACTGGCGGATGCCTATGAAATCGAAACACACTGAATTACTTCTTTTATAAACAAAAAAAAAAAAGTGATAGATGGTGTAATCTCTACCAAAAAACAAAAAAAAGAGTGTGTATTCAATAATTTTATACTATAATATTATATTGCGTAATTGTTTAGGCTGGTTATTTCTTTAAACAAAACAAGTAAGTGATAGAGTGTGTAATCAGTAGTCTAAGATATAAAATTAAGTTATGTGGTGTAATTATTGAAGTGTCTAATTTTTTGGGGAAAAAAAAGTAAATGTTAGAGTGTGTAGTCAATAATTGAATTTGAGATATAATAATGTTACGTAATTGTTGAGATGTCTATTCTTTAAAAAAAGGAAAAAAAAAAGTAAGTGATAGAGTTTATAATCAATAACCTTATCGAATTTGAGTTATAATATTATATTGCGTAATTGTTGAGATGACTATTTTTTCTAACATAAAAAGTAAGTGGTAGAATGTATATCGATAACTTAATTGAATTTGAGATATAATATTATATTGCGTAATTGTTGAGATGACTATTCTTTTAGGGAAAAAAATGGTAGAGTGCATGATTAGTAACTTATTCAAATTCGAGATATAATATTATACTGCGTAATTGTTGAGGTGACTATTTAAAACAAAAAAAGAAAGGTAAGTATTATAATCGGTAACTGTATATCCCAAAATATTATATTGAGTAACTGTTGAGAGCAATGTTTTAAAAATCGGATCGGAGATCGAACCGGTAGTCTTATTGGTTACTGGTTATATCGGTTTAATCGTTTTAACCACTGGTTTAACCGGTGGGACGTCATTACGAAAGTAATAATTTAATTTAAATTTTAATGTATGTAATCAACTATTTAAAAAAAATTCCATTTTCTCAAATTTATTTCCATAAACTAAATATTATCTCATGACCAATTGATTTCCTACAAATCTTCAGTTGATAATGAATTAGCAATGAAATTACAAGTATGATAAACATCATATCAAAAATAATAATTTTATTACTAATCACCTATGGAAAAGAGAAAATATTAATGAATTTTGTCATCGAAATATTTATATTAAAAAAAATGAAATACTTGAAGTTCGGGAAGAAATGAGTTTTCTAATGAAATTGATGCTTCAATATATTTCTATAATTTATTATATAAAAGATTTTTTGTTTCTTGTTGATTTTGTTTGATTCAAAGTGCAAATAGAATAAGAGATGTGAGAATATTTTTGAAGTTTAAAAGCCCGCGGAAGAGAAGTAAAATCCATTGAGTAAATTTTTTCTTTTTATATGTGGACCAGTGGTCCAATATTGGTTCACTGGTTTTACCAGGATTTGACCGATTTTTTTGAGTTCGAACTGGTCAAGAACAAAGTTGATTTTGGAGGGTTACTTAAATCGGATTGACAGTCAGTTACTGATTACCGATTAAATAGATCAAACTGACCGATCCGATCCGATAACACTGGTTGAGAGGACTCATATGTTCTTTAAACAAAAAGAAAAAAGAGATAGAGTGTCTAATCAGTAATTTTATCGAAATTAAGATATAATATTATATTTGTATGCATAATAGTTGAGATATATTGATAAAATTTTAAAATTGATTTAAGTTAAACATAATATATTACACCGACACATGAAGCTTGGATTAAACTTCAAACTTTATTTCATTATAGGCCTAACCTGGTCTCAACAAAATGAAACTATGAAATTGGTTTTTTTTTCAATTTGAGATATACTATTGTGTAATTGTTGATTATTATTTAAAAAAAAAATTACTGTCAGGGTGCATAGACAATAACTTAATCCAATTTGATATTAATATTTTTCTGTATAATTGTTGACATGACTTTTTTTTAAAACAAAAAAAGTAAGTGATAGTAACTCCATCAAATTCGAGATACAATATTATTGTTTAGATGAGATTTTCAAAAAAAAAAGAATTTGTTGAGATGACATGATTTTCAACAAAAAGAAGTAAGAGGCAAAGTGTCAAATCAATTACTTAATCGAATTTGAAATTTAATATTCTATTGCGTAATGATTTATATGACAATTATTTCAAACTAATAAAGTAAGTTGTAGAGTGTCTATACTAAAAAATAAATATATCGATTTCGAGAAATAATTATATTGTGTAATTGTTTAGATGTCTATTCTTTTTGGAAAAAAAAAAGTAAATTGTATTGTGTATTATAAGTGGCTTTATCAAATTTGAGATACAATATTATGTTGTGTAATTGTTGATATGACTATACTTTTAAAAAAAAAAAAGTAAGTGGTAGAGTGTACAATCAATAATTTATCAAATTTGAGATATTATATTATATTGCATAATTGTTAAGATGACTATTATTTTAAACAAAAGAAGTAAGTGATAGAGTGTATAATAAGTAATTTTATCAAATTTGAAATACAATATAATGTTGCGTTTGTTGAAATGACTATTCTTTTAAATTAATAAAGTAAGAGTTACAGTGTATAATTAATAATATTATCGAATTTGAGATATTATATTGTATTGTGTAATTGTTAAGATGACTATTCTTTTAAACAAAAGAAGTGATAAAGCGTATGCATGATAGGTAACTTTATAAAATTTTAATAATATTATGTTGCGAAACTGTTGAGATGACAAATAAAAAAGCGGTGTAGTGTATAGTAAGTAATTTTACCGAATTTGAGATATATATATATATATATATATATATACTAGAAAAGTGCACGTACGTTGTACGTGTCTAATTTTAATTATATGGGTATTTTTCATTAGTTAGAATAAAATTAGCCATTTTTATGTCATAATATATCATAACGGAGTATATTTATGACTGATCATTTATTTTTTATGAAATATATTTTTATTAATAATTATTGGTTTATAAAAAAATATGGCTTAGGTGTAGTAAAATATTAAATTATGACTAATGTAGTTATTATAGTTATTACTTCTAATAAAATTGGTTATAAAATAAGATTAAAAGAACATTATTTATTTCATTCCATCATAGTAGTTTTCATATCAAGTTTATCAGTTTTTCATTGACGATACATGTTTTATCCGTTTATCATAAATTTCCCACGAACTTTCACGATTTCACGAGCATTTTTTCTTACTGGTTTCACCAATTTTTTCACAAATTTCACCATTGTTTACCAATTTCACCCGAAGTTTCATCTACTCGTATGTTTTCGCTGTTTTATTCTTTTAGAGATTTTTTCGCTTTTTTATCGACTATACCATTTTTCGTTGTTTTCCCATTTTTCCGTCGATCTTTTTTTCAATTTAAACCATTTTCTTCCACTTTTCCTTATTTTTGTCGGTTAAAGTTTAACATGTTTTCACTTATTTCACTGATTTAACATGTCATTCACCTGAAGTTTTCATCGATTAAATATGTTTTCGCCGACTTCAAGCTTTTTTGACTGATTTTATTCGTTTCTTTAAAAATTTCACCCAAAATTTCATCGATTAATATGTTCTCAATGTTTAAATTTTTAACGGTTTTTTTAGCGATTTATCCCTTTTTTTATTGATTATAATATGTCTTCTCATTTTTTGTCGATTTTTTTTCTTTTTCCAGTTTAAATCATTTTTCTACCGATTTCACCAGTTAAACTCTTTTTTTAACTGATTTCACTCGTTTTTACCTATTTTTCATGTTTTTCACTAATTTCACATATTATTCACCTAAATTTTTCATTAATTAAATATGTTCTTACCAACTTTACGTTTTTTGACCGACCTTATCCTTTCTTCACTAACTTTACCAAATTTTACTGGATTTCACTGGTTCCATCATTTTTCTAGTTAAACTTTCTTTTTCTTTTTCTTAATTTACTTATTATTATCAGCTTAACTTATACTTCCCTAACTTTACATTTTTTTTAATTTATTTAACTTGAATTTTCATCGATTTCAAATTATTTTGCAGACTTTAATCTTTTTTCAATGATTTAACAAATTCTTCATGTATTTCACCCGTTTTTCACTGATTTCACCAATTAGTTTCCAATGTTTTGACAAAAGTCACCCGAAATTTTATCGATTTCACTTATATTTATCGATATTATTGTCATTTTTTAATATCAATTTCACCTATATTTTCACATACTTCACCAGTGTTCATAAATTTCATCCAGATTGATTTCACATGTTTTCATCAATTACATAAAATTTATTTGTTCGGTTTCACTAATTTTCATTGATTTTCATCATTTTTTTCACTTCATTCACACATTTTTCTCGAAAAGATTACCATATAAATTTGCTTGGTTAGGAGGAAAAGAAGTTACAAAATCTTCTAAAAATATTTTCCTACCAAAATTTTGAAGAGAAAATTTAAGGAAAATTCATGTTTAGCTATATTTTATTTAATATACTTTACAATTTGAATAAGGGCATTTTTGTCTTCACAAAAAAAGAAAAAAACTTAAAATATTCATACTTTTAGAGTTAGTATATATATATATATATATATATATATATGATTGTATTGTCTAATTTTGAGATAACTATTCTTTTAAACAATTTTTTTTGATAAAGTGTATATTCAATAAATTTACCGAATTGAGATATAATATTATATTACATAATTGTTGAGATATTGTTACAATTTCAAAAATGATTTAAGTTATAAATAATAGTACTATATTATATTGAGACATGAGGTTTGGATTAAACCTCATTTCATTTACTTAAGGCTTCACGAGGTCTCCATAGAAGGAAGCTAAGCTAATATATTTTCTGTGTTTTAAGCGCTTTGGACTATTTAAGACGTTTGTTAAAATATTAAGAATCAAAATATTTGAATGTTGAATCCGACTGGACTCCATTCGAATTCCAATTAAATAGATATTTAAGCTATTCTCATATTTATATTTCAAAAAGAAAGATATTTAAATGATTTAAAACTTTTTTTAAGATAGTTGAAATAATTAAATATACAAAATTGGGTGTTAGGACAATTCTATACAATATATGGGATTAATATAAACATATATGAAGAGAACTAATCTATTTGCTTTATGATGAAGATTAAGGAAAATTCTAGGGTGCCGCTACGTTAGGTGTCGCTAATACCACATTAGGTGGTATTACCACATAATGTGTATCACATATTACTTTCCATAAAGAGAAGATATTGGATAAATGGATGATATGTTAATTCCATATAATATATGGTGAATAATATTTGCATGTGATGACAAAATCATACTCCCTCCGTCCCATTTATTTTGCTCCCTTTGCTACAGTACTCGGTCAAACTTTTTAATCTTTTAGGTGACTTATCATATTAAATTATTCACATTTGTGGTGTATTAAACCTTTTAAATATTAATATATATAGTGACATAATATATTATCAACTTATTAGTGAAATATATTAATTAAATTATTTATTATAATTTTTACAAATTTGGTCAAGTTGACCAGTCAACTGTACCTGGAGAGCAAAAAAATTGGGACAGAGGGAGTATATATTATCATACACAATCAAATACTATTTTAGTACTTAATTTTTATATAGGGCGGTGATGCCTAGTGTTTGTTTATATATATGACCATAGAAATCAAGATACATTCTTTTATTTATTATTAATTTATTGTAACACGCATCCCCTTAATTTCTTGCAATTTAGTATTCATATAGTCTAAATTTTGATTTGAGTTATGCCTAACAGGCCAACAAATGGCTTTAAAAAAAGTATAAAACTTAAGCTATTCGAATAAGCCTCGTATTAGTCTCAACTAATTTGAGTTTAGTTTTTAAAAAGCTGAATTAAATCTAAGTACATTTTCAAACTCAATGAGAAAATCAAGACGTGATAAATTTTAGCATGAACAATTATATAAGATTAAAGAATTCGTCACAAACTAATTATTAATTTTGGTTTTTCATCCCAAACTATATTCATTCGTCGAATTTCGTCTCACAATTTATCATTTGACATGAATTTAGTCCATTATTAAATTTTAATTTAATGGAAATGACGATTCATCTTTTACTTTGTTAAGGGATTAATGGCAATTTATCCCCTATGATATTCATCATGTTCAATTTACCTCCTATAATTTAAAAAGAAACAATTTAAGGTAAAATGAATATTATGAATATCACATGGAAGTAAATTGCCATTAAATTTTTTTAAGAGAAAAATAGTATTAATTTTTGAAATTCATGTGCACTTTTGAGAAAAAAAATGTTATCTCAATTCATTAGGAAAAATTTATGCATTTTTTTTTTGTATTAATAAATAATAAATATTTATAATTAGTTTGGAACCAAAAAATTTCCCATGTCATTTCAATTACGGGACGAAAGTTGGCTTGTTGATATAGTTTGAGACGAAAAATCAAAATTTATAATTAGTTTGAGACGAATTCTGCAATCTTGTATAATTATTTATGATAAAATTTGTCACGTCATGACACGTAAGCATCCATGTGGCAAGTGGAACGATATTTCAAAAAAATATAAAATCACGGGACTAATTAGGCTAAGTGATATAGCTTGGGATGAAAATCTAAAATTACTAATTAGTTTGAGACATTTTTTGCAATTTTGTCTTAGTTCGAGGAAATAAAACAAAATCTTCATACGGGTCCTGTTTTGACAAAGTCCAATCTTTGATTTGCCGAGGATGAAACATCAGCTTCCTTGCTAAACTGATTTCTTGTGTTCTCATCTGAGTGTGGAAACTCTTCTAAAAAAAAAAATTGCATGAAGATGCAACAAAAAAGAAAACAAGTAGAACATTCTTTAGTTGTTTTTAGATTATTACATTTCTGCCCTGCACGTACTTCATCAGTTCCGATGGAAAATTGGCCGGAATTTTGATTGGGGTTAAGTGCACAACTTACTCAAAACCAAGGGGAGCACAGACTCATTTAATGCACTTTGGAAGGGGGATATGCTTGAAAATAATTGGGGGGGGGGGGGGGGGGTGATGTGCAAAATCCCTATAATCAAGCATCATATATCATCGGAAAAAATTTAAACATATATGGTCCTGTAACTTTTGAATCATTTCAAAAATAACTACATTGATGATTGAACACACATTTATTTCTTGGAATTTCACCCAATTTCAATTTTAATCATATACATAACAAACTTTGTCTTCTAACTTTTAATAAATATCAGTTTCGTCCTTCAGCTACAAATTTGATCCTAGCTATTATCGAAAAAATGGTTTGAAATGACCCCAAAGTTACAATACTATTTTTTAATTCTACCCATCATTATTTGTAGAAGAATATAGGAGTATATATGAGTTCAACTCCTATATGTGTGGGTATTTTCTCTAAAATACTTGGTAATAGATTCGATTCGATATAGTGTTTGATGTAAAAATATTTGGTAATAGATTCGATTCGATATAGTGTTTGATGTAATGATGTATTTATCATCTAAAAAAATCCAAATTACAATATATTGTGTGCTGTTATTATAAAACAAGCACAAATATCCTTATTTTAAAATATCTTAGTATAGATGAAAATCTTGTAATTTTAAAAAATTGTGTGGGTTATAATAAGAAATTTTTTTTATAGAGATATTCTTAAGATTATTATTGAATAAGGTTTCAATGCAGTTTAGTATCCTAATATATGAACAATGTACCACTATAGTTTATGAAGTATCAAATGTGAGTCGTTTGCAAACTCACTTGCCAGTAGTTTATCAACTCTTATCTCGAATGCAATAATCTGAAGTTTTCAAAATCAGCTTCAGCTTCAACTTCTCTCAAAATAAGCTATTTTTTTTAACTCATAAGTTGTAAGCTTCTCTTGAGATGCTTCTACTTATACTGAATTTAACTCACAATCTCTTGCCTCAACATATTTGCTAGAGTTTGCAAACACGTCCTTAACAGTGGTATTTTTAACTCAAAAGTTGTTAACTTTTTTTTGAGATGACTGCTTATATTAAATTTAATTCATAATCTCCTGACTCGACTTATTTACTAGAATTTGCAAACACACCCTTAACAATTTAAATTTAGCGGTGTTAACACGATTAAGTGAAAATACCAATTTATCCTTAATATAAATCTTGGAAATACCATTGCTATCATTCGTTATCAAGCTAATTTTATACATCTCCACATTACCCCTCCCTTTAAAGGAGAAATTCAATTAATTATTCCTCGAACCCATAAAAATAAAACTAAAAACTATTTCTCCAAAATTACTTGTGTGAATTAGCTTAGTCGTGCCTATAAATTTCCCAAAAACCGTTTGTTATATTTGAAATTTTTAATTGAAGTGTTCCTACTTTTTACATCTTCTCTTCCAATTAAAACCCAAATCGTTTAACAAGCCTTCTTCAACTTCCATTTCTTTTTGCTGATTGATATGTTAATCTACTTTCTCAACCTATCTCATTGGCCTGTAAGAAAGAGGGAGTGATTTGTGGACGAATAAAACATTCCTCCTTCAAGAAGTACTTTTAATTTATGGTGTAGTACGTATAAATATAAAGTTCTTTTTGTTCTCTTAATTATTAGTGGTAAAAAGTAAGTATATGTTCTACACTTAAACATTTCTCCTATGCTGAGACACATGAAATTTAAAATGTTTTTTCTGGTATTAATACAAAAAAATCTCCATATTATGGTTGCATGTTTGCAAGAACAAGCCTTTAAGTTTGAGTCAATGAATGTATTCACAATGAATTATGGATGCATAAAATTTGTGTGAAATATGTGCATGTCTAATTTGGATTTTAGCATGTTATTAATACATATTCACCTTCAGATAGTTTTGTAATGGCCAAAACGATTCGGTTTAGTTATGGTGACTTGGTCGAGTACACAAACGACTTTTCTGAACAAAATCGTATAGGCCAAGGTGGTTTTGCAGATGTATATAAGGGCGTCATTCCATCAAACAATAACTATGGACTGAAAAAACAAATTGTTGCGATAAAAAAGGCAAAAGACCAAGGTCGACGTCAATTTGATGTAAGTTTTATTGCTTTTATTTGTTATTTGACAAATGCATTTTCTTAGCCTACTAACACTAGCTTTCCAAAATCTCCACATTATAAAACAATAATTAATTACCTATTATGTACATGTAGTTGATAGACTTCATTATTATGCACACACATAAACAAGCATATATGACATGAATGTGTGTTTCAATCTAATACCCAATTCATTTGTTCATTTTGCAGAATGAACTCAAATTTCTGACAAAAATTTTACCAACAAATCATGAAAACATTATACGCTTGATCGGATTCTGCTTCACCGATCAAACAAAATATTTGGTTTTAGAGTATGCTAGTAAAGGGAGTCTCACAGGATGGATACAAAGTCAATATTCTTTTCCCGATTATAATTTTAATCAACTCTGTGTGGTAATACATAATGTAGTATGTTCTTTAGCAGGTCTTGAGTGGGAAGAAGTAAGAAACATCCTTGTGAAACTAGGAGGTGCAATCTATTACATTCATAGTTTACCAGGGGAATATATTCACGGAGATATCAAACCTGATAACGTTCTACTCACGGAGGTATGTAATTTATTACTCCGTATATAATAATTATTATTCATTATAATTGTTGTAAACTTATATGTACCATTTATCCAGTGATTTTTTTCTTTTTTGTGATATAGACAATGGAACCCAAGTTATGTGACTTCGGCACCTGTATGTCTAAATGTGAACTTAAAGAGGACGGCGTCCAAGTAGCGTGTACACGTGGTTATGGTGATTTAGAATCTTCAAAGAGTGGTAAAACTATTTCTGATAATACTCATCACAGATTATTAAATGATTTATGCATTTGAGAACTTGCGATGATAGGGATGGATTAATAATAAAAATAAAAATAAATATATATATATATATATATATATATACAATTTTTACTTCTAAATAAATTCAAACTACATTAATTTCTACTCACCGAGGTATGTAATTAACTTATTATATAATAACTATTATTCATTATAATTGTTGTAAACTTATATGTACCATTTATCCAGTGATTTTTTTCTTTTTTGTGATATAGACAATGGAACCCAAGTTATGTGACTTCAGCACCTGTATGTCTAAATGTGAACTTAAAGAGGACGGCGTCCAAGTAGCGTGTACACGTGGTTATGGTGATTTAGAATATTCAAAGAGTGGTAAAACTATTTCTGATAATACTCATCACAGATTATTAAATGATTTATGCATTTGAGAACTTGCGATGATAGGGATGGATTAATAATAAAAATAAAAATAAATATATATATATATATATATATATATACAATTTTTACTTCTAAATAAATTCAAACTACATTAATTTCTATGAGCAGGAAGTCTAGCAGAACAAGGCAATGATGTCTACGCATTCGGCGTTATCATGCTTCAACTAATCATGAAGCGTGACAGACCAACAGAGAACGCCAGTTCAGGTCCAGAGGTCTACCACATTGCCGAAATTGCACGTGATTTGTTCATTGAACAAAAATCAATTGTGCATAATACTCTTAAAGGTTGCAATAAGATTGAGGCAAAAAACATTTCACTGTTGGCGATAGACATAACTCAATTATCCGGTATTGACGATCCAATAGCAAATGAAATTATGAAGAATGTTATTACCAATTTTCCACAATGGGAAGAGGGAGAGATTCCTATTCCTGAAGATACTGAGTATTTTGAGAGACCACCAATAGATGAAGTCTTGGAAAAACTGAAGGAGCTAAAAGTGAATCAAAAGTACAAACAACTTTCGAAAAGAAAAAAAATATCTGAACAAATTTTAGTAGATATTAAGTGAGATATGCAAGTTGTTATGTTTCTATAAGTTTTATGATGTAAGATTGGCCTTTATTAAAATTAAATGTTCAATTTATTGACACAAACAAGCCTTAATATATTCCTCGCACTACTTTTCTATGAGAAAGATGTATAACCGAACAAGGCAAAAACCTGCTCAACACAAACAAGTCTACAGAATAAAAAACCAACAGGTGATTGATCTAGTGGAAAAGACTAGTCACTACAAAGTAGGGAACTCATGTTCGAATCCTTGTTAAGATAGATATTCACTTAATTTGTTCAACCGGTCTCGAAAGGGATTAAACCCTTGGGAAACAAAAAAAAATAAAAAATAAAAAACAAAAGATTATATTTCTAGTGTAATCCAATGTTTTTCTAAAAGAAAATATGCTAAAAATGAGCTAATTATATAATCGAAATTAAGAATATATTGAGAAGTGAATTACCCAAACCACCAGAAACCATCAAAAGCTTTACATCGTGGACACAGTCTCCGAATTAAGATCCAATAAGCATAATTCGTATCCGAATCCGATCCGTGGTGTTATAGGATCTCAATATTCGAATCACCTTGGGAACAAAAAACAAAAAAAATCGAATCACCTACAATAATTATTTAACACATATATATATATATATATATGATCAACGTAACTATTTTTCAATTCAATTAGTTTAACCGGCAGAAAACAAATTATATCAAGTATATAAAATTAGATTACAGTGCTTTTCTTACTACTTTTATACAAATCAATTATTTCTATTGATACATAAAATTTATTTACAAAAATAGTATATAAATAATTTTCTAGAGAGGTATCAAAACCGTGAAAATCTAGGCAGAAAAGAAAACACCGCCTAGAATAGTTAATTTTTCCTGCCTCCAATATCTTCTGATATGTTACGCGGAAAAATGCATATTACTACCCTGTGATATCGAAAACCAGCAAAAAAAAATCCTGTGAATTTTTTTTGCACCAGACCTTGTGTTTTCAAAAACCCTGCAAATTACACCCATTCCGACTCTCTCCGTCAATTTTTTGACATACGTGTATTCTACGCGCCAAAAATGCGATTTTTTTGTTTATAGTGTAATCCAATGTTATTCAAATTTCCTTATGCTTTGAAATGTTTGCAAAAAACTTCTATGTTTTTCTTAATGTTTGTAGAAAAATAACTCATATTTTTTAATGTTTTCGCAAAAAGTTCTTGTACTTTTAAACGATTGTTCAAACTCCCTTATACTTTTATACTATACCCATAATTCTGTATCTTTTAAACTTCGCTCACACATAATATCTCTTCTTTTCTTTGTTTGTTCCATATGAGAAGCGAGAGAGAAAAATTAGTGAGAGTTTTTGTAATTGTAAAAATATAATTTTTATTAATATATAAGGTTTAATTTAGGCAATTCAATTAAAAATTAACGGTGTCAATGATTAACAGAGAATGGGTGTAATTTGCAAGGTTTTTGAAAAAATAAGGAAGTCTGGTGCAAAAAAAAATTTCACAGGGTAGTTTTTTGCAGGTTTTCGATATCACATGGTAATAATATGCATTTTCCCCGTTAATAAAAATATAATTTTTTATTAATATATAAGGGGTAATTTAGGCAATTCGATTAAAAATTAATGGTGTCAATGATTAACGAAGAATGGATGTAATTTGCAGTGTTTTTGAAAACACAAGGAAATCTGATGCAAAAAAAAATTTCACACAGGTTTTCGATATCACGGGATAGTAATATGCATTTTCACCTTATTCCTCTGAGGATACTTTTGAGAATGAGGACGATGATGTTTTGGTTGAGCCGACTACCCACTTGAAGAATTTAGTATGTTATCTATCACTTGTTGGATGCCATTTCGAGGTATGAGAAGATTCTGAAGCCGATTCTTTGCGATTTTCCCAATCTGAAAAATATTTCATTGATTGATTCTTTGAATCAAGGGCAGATTGTTCTTGATGAAGATTACATAAGTAGCTTGAGGAATGAGGACGAGCCAATATTAATGGAAGATGATGGTGGTGTTAATTTTAGCCTTAAACTGTGGCATGAGAATGTGGTTCATTTGCCGATATCTGGTCGTGTGATGAAAGATGTAGGAGTTGTTATGTGCAAGAAAATTGGTACTGATGATTGTTTGATGAAATCTGAAAATGTATTTGAAGGAGAAGAGTTTCTTGAACTTGCTACAACTATGGTTAAGAAGGCACCAAGTTTTGAATGTGTTGTTCCACTTACACGATTAATTAGCTTATCTAGAGTTAATCTGGAGTAGTAAGTAAATTCAGATAGGATGTGAAGAAATGGCAAAGGGTATTTTGGGAAATTAATTCAGAATGTTATAGTTTTGACTTTTGTGTTTGTAGTTCATGTTTAATTAGGTCTAATGATGTAGCTGCTGCAAGTTCTTGTTTTGTATATGAGATCTACTACATGTTATCAAGTTATTATATTAACATTACTAAAGAAACTCAATTTCATATACTATTGTCAAAGGTAGGTTACTTAATGGAATGGTGCACTTGACATATTCTTTAAAAAATTTACTTTATGTGCTTGTGAACTCAAGAAGCACTTTTTAAAATCTATTCAAACAATTTTTAATTCATATATGATCTAATCGCATAATAAAACATATAAAGAATATAGTCTCAAGTGATGGGGATGAACTTGGCTATGTTTGAGATTTGGTAGAAGAGAAGAACGCGACGAAGTTGAACTTGAATAATACAACTTAGTCGAAGTTGAACGATATTGAAATTCAGAGAGGTCGAAAACAAATGATCTAAAAGAATAAATTATTTTCAAGTAATTGTTTCTTTGGGGAAATGTGTTAACCGGAAAAGGGTGTACAAGGTGATGATTCAAAATCGCTCTCACTACAAGTGGCTCTGAGTTTTTATTCCCTCAAAGAACATTAGCTGAAGAACAAAACAAAAAGCATACGTCAAATATGTACTACTATGCCAAACACCATATTGGCATGATTAAGGGCATTTGGGGAATTTGGCTACAACAACGAGCCCGTCATCTATAAATATCTATTGAATTCTGAGAGAGAAACACATACGCACACATAGAACACACAAGTATCAAGGCAAATCTCAAAGGATTCAAAGCTCAAGCTCCAATTGTCTCAAATACTCAGTTGTGTTAACAGAGCCGAAGCAAATTTGTTGTCGATGAAATCACAAGGTGCTGGTAGCTACTACTATGATCAAGCCAAATGAGGTCAGAGATCAAGAGCTTGTTGTGTAGAAGAGCCAATAAGTTGCTTGTACTAGTGAAGATTGTAAATGCATTAAATGCTAGTGGATTACTCTCAACCTAAGGGAGAAGTGGACTTGAAGGATTTCCACACCTTCGAACCACTGTAAAAGCTTGCTTTCTCTACTTTGTTGCATCTAACTTCAAGATCTAACAGTAAATAAGTAAAAAAAAACTAATCTAACCTCAATATAAAAAGATAAATTTAAAATGGGAAGATTAGTTAAGCATAAGTTTTTTGACAGTGTTTGTGATTGTGTCTAGTTTGAGCTAACGAACTATAAAAACCACAATATTGACAAGTTCATACTTGAGGTTATCCTGAAAAAATTATTTATCACTAAAAAACAACTTCACCTACTTAGTGAAGGCAAAATGGAAAAATATTTTAAAAATCTATAGAGTTTTACGACTTTATTCACCCCTCTTCTAAACCTCTATAATTTGGGACCAACACCATTACTAATCAATTAACGTGCCAATCATTTGGTCATAGCACCAAAATATTTTGAACATCCCTTTCATAAGAATTATTTTGTAAGGGCAATTATAATATTTCTTTGGAATTGTAAGTCTTTATGTACTAACTAAGATTTTTCTAGGGTGCGGGCATGTGAGTTACACCCTTACATGCGGGAAGTCTCATCATGCCGTTCATTTAGTTCAGATTGATCTAGATCGTTGATTAGGTAACTTGGTCAAATTTAATTTGTAACTATTGACTTTAATTAAATTATAATATACCTAATTTACCCTTTCAATTAATTTTCTTCTAAAAAATAAATAAAATCGGCCATTATATAAAATGACCACTTTACCCCCAATCTTATTAGTTGACTTTGACAATTTTGCAAATTGATCCCTATGTTCCGCGATTTTATGAATTGAATTATTTTGCTTCTAAAAAATATAAAAAAAACCTCCTTTCATATAAAAACACCGCTTTACCCCCAATTTCGATAATAATTGACTTTGACAATTTTGCAAATTGACCCTATGTTCCGCGATTTTACGAATTGAATTATTTCGCTTCTAAAAAAATATAAAAAACCTGCTTGTCGTATAAAAAGATCGATTTACCCCCAATTTAGATAATAATTGACTTAGACAATTTTGCAAATTGACCCCTATGTTCTGCGATTTTACGAATTGAATTATTTTGCTTCTAAAAAAAAAAAAAAAACGCCTCTCATATAAAAAATACCGCTTTACCCCCCAATTTTGATAATAATTGACTGACAATTCTGCAAATTGACCCCTATATTTTGCGATTTCACGAATTGAATTATTTTGCTTTTAAAAAAATAAAAATAAACGCCTCTCTTATAAAAAAGATCGCTTTACCCCTAATTTTGATAATAATTGACTTTGACAATTTTGCAAATTGACCCCTATATTTTCCGATTTTACGAATTGAATTATTTTGCTTCTAAAAAACAAAAAATAAACCCGCCTCTCAAATAAAAACGACCGCTTTACCCCCAATTTAGATAATAATTGACTTAGACAATTTTGCAAATTGACCCCTATGTTCTGCGATTTTACGAATTGAATTATTTTGCCTCTAAAAAAACAAAAAAAAACGCCTCTCATATAAAAAAATACCGCTTTACCCCCCAATTTTGATAATAATTGACTGACAATTTTGCAAATTGACCCCTATGTTTTGCGATTTCACGAATTGAATTATTTTGCTTTTAAAAAAATAAAAATAAACGCCTCTCTTATAAAAAAGATCGCTTTACCCCTAATTTTGATAATAATTGACTTTGACAATTTTGCAAATTGACCCCTATATTTTTCGATTTTACGAATTGAATTATTTTGCTTCTAAAAAACAAAAAAAAAAAAAAAAACCCGCCTCTCAAATAAAAACGACCGCTTTACCCCCAATTTTGATAATAATTGACTTTGACAATTTTGCAAATTGACCCTTATGTTTTCCGATTTTACGAATTAAATTGTCAAAGTGAATTATTATCAAAATTGGGGGTAAAGCGGTCTTTTTATATGGCAGTCGGTCTTTTTTTGTGTTTTTTTCAAAAGCAAAATAATTCAATTTGAAAAATCGGAAAACATAGGGGTAAGTTGGCAAAATTGTCAAAGTCAATTATTATCTAAATTGGGGGTAAAACGGTCTTTTTTATATGACAGGCAATTTTTATATTTTTTTAGTAGCAAAATAATTTAATTCAAAAAATCGCAAAATTGTCAAAGTCAATTATTATCAAAATTGGGGGTCAAGCGGTCTTTTTATATCATACGCGATTTTTTTTATTTTTATAAGCAAAATAATTCAATTCGTAAAATCACAAAATATAGGGATCAATTTGCAAAATTGTCAAAGTCAATTATTATTTAAATTGGGGATAAAACGGTCTTTTTATATGACAGACGATTTTTTTTTAATTTTTTTTAGAAAAAGAAAATGGCTTGTGGAGATGAAGTTTAGGTTTTTATTTTGTAATTTTCTATTCCTAGGTACAAAATATTTAAGCCCAATATTTAAAGAGAATAATACATATATATCCCAATAGGTCCAAAGCCCATCTGTTGACATATTAGTACACTACAGTTAAAGCTTTAATAACCCAATTGCTTATAAAATTCGATTAGTTGAATTAACTTAGATATTAAATATTGTAAATTATTTCATTAGTTAATATTTGAAGTTATTCTGATGTTCTTATTTTAAAATTTTCAATTATTTATATTCATATAAAATTTTATAAAAAATAAAAACAATAATTATATTATGATGTTATACCAGTTGAATTAATAGGTTAATTTATAAGTTGTCTGGTTTTGAATGTATGAATTATTGAAGGATACTTGAAACTTATGTTTTTGACATTAATTTTTGCTTTAGATAATCAATATATATATATATATATAAAACGTCACACCGGTTATTTCGATCGAACCATTGATCCAACTGATCAAACCGATAGAACCAGTAACCAGTAGGACTGTCAATCGGGCCTTGTGAGCCGAGCTTTAAATAGCTCAAACTCAAATACTATCGGGCTTTATAGTTATAGGCTCAAGCTCGGCTCATAATTTTTTTAATTGTTTCGGCTCAAACTCAGCTCATGTAACGTTTCGGGCTTCGGGTTTATATCGGGCTTATGTCGGGTTTATTAACTCTAGCAAATGTTACTCCATAAATAAAAGAATTACGCGCTAATATGAATAAACCACTCTTACTTAATACACATGAGACAAAAATATGTAAATTCTACACTTGTTCTTCATAATATTAAACATTAAATTATATTACTGTATTAGATAAAAACTTTTCATCTTCATAGAAATAGAATTATTGATATACGTTTTTTTTACTCCAGGTAAGTAGAGTTTTAGTGTTCCAAGACTTCCAAATTCCCAATCTTGATCACTTTCTTTTATCTTTTTCCTTTTTTTTCCTTTATGTTTTTCATTTGATTTGTACAATTATATGTAATTGATTTTAATATCTGGTGCATAATAATTTTGATATAAATAATTAGTAGTAGTATTCGGTCGGGCTTTATTCGGGCTGAGCCTTATTAGGCTCAAACTCGGCTCACAAATTGATCGGGTTTAATATAATGGCTCAAAATCGGCCCGGCTCACAATTATTCGGGTTCGGGTCATATTTAATCGGGCCGAGCCATCGGGCTTCGGGTAGGCCCGGCTCAATTGACAGTCCTAGTAACCAGTAGATCTTCCGATTTTATGACCAATCCACTTTTGATAACATTGATTCTTGGATCTTACTTTGTGTACTTTAATTAATCATTTTAAATTAATTTAACAACAACTACAAATATTTCTTAAGATATACATACAGGAAAATATGATGGACGTGACCACACCAGATCAAGGCCCCTAATCCAAACCGCATGCCCTCCGTCCCATATAGCAGAACTGAACAAGCAGAAAAACAAAAATCAATTGAAGAATTACTGAGAAAATGAAAGCATTAGTGAAAATTTCTGAAATGAGTGACAAAAACCCCTTCAATCGTCTTCCCCAAGAAATTATCATCTACATTTTCAACAAAATTTCAGACGCTAAATCCTTGTGCATTTGTACTCTGCTCTCCAAAAAATTATCTGCCCTTGTTCTTCAAATTCAAACCAAAACAATTTCTGTTGAAATCCCATGTTGGAATTTGTTCGGCCACCAGAATTCCATAGCCGCCGTAGCCCGGCTGCCGCCCCTGCTATTAAAACTCCTCGCCTATGTTGTCTCTCTATGGTGGGTGCTCAGAAAATATATAATCTTCCCTTCCAGAAAACCATCTGACATCACATCAAATTTTATGCCTGTCATAAAATTTCTCAAGAGATTTTCTTCGATACAGTCTCTCACCTTTCACCTGAGTTTTCACAATAAACCCTCGGGTAGCTTTGAGCCTTTGGTCAGGTGGAAATTCGAAAAATCCGAGTTCATTTTCTTATCAGCTGAAAGTGTTTGTGTTTATTCCTCTGAGAGAGGTTTTGAGAATGATGAGGATGACGATGATGTTTTAATTGAGCCGAGTACCCACTTCAAGAATTTGATATGTTATCACTTGGTGGATGCCGTTTGGAGGTATAAGAAGATTTTGAAGCCGATTATTTCCGATTTTCCCAATTTGAAAAATGTTTCGGTGATTGATTCTTTGAATCAAGGGAAGATTGTTCTTGATGAGGATGACATAAGTAGCTTGAGGAATGAGGAGTCATTAATGAAGGATGCTGATGATGTTAAATTTCGCCTCAAACAGTGGGATGGGAATGTGGTTCGTTTGCCGTTATCCGGTCGAGTGATGAAAGGGGTAAATGTTCTTGTGTGTAAGAAGATTGGTAGTAATGATGGCTTGATTGTATCTGAAAATGGATTTGAAGAAGAAGAGCTTTGTGAACTTGCTTCAACTATGGTGAATAAAGAAGCAAGTATTGAAGGTGTTATTTCACTTACTCAAATACTTAGCTTAGCTGCACGTGCTGAGTTATAGTAATTTTGGGAAGTTAATCAAGATTGTTATTTTGGATATGTTCTTGCTTATATATGAGATCTATTGTTATGTTATTGAGCTTTTCTATGAACATCTATTTTGGTTTTGTGTGCTCCTAAACTTAAAAAGCACCTTATGCACACAATTCTTTAATTCAAATTTGATCCAACTAATTAACAAAATATATAATATAGGGCCAAATGATAGTGATGAATTGCCTATGAGACTTCGTCTTAACGGCAAAGTAGAGGCCTCTTTTCAGAAAATAATTCTTAACTAGCCTAAACTCGTGCTATGCACGGAATCATATCAAGTATATTATTACAAATAGTTTATATGACAAATTATAATATAAGCTATTACAATTAAATATTACTTTGCAAACTCAAAAAAAGGTGAAAAATGTATAGTCGACCACGTCATAAACTATTGAAGTATTTAAGCATAAAATGATGAAGTCAAAAGAATATATCGATGTTCAATAGTTCAAATTGAAATTGTTTTATACAAAACTGAACAAAAATAATCAAAACATCGAATTTGTGAAGGATACTATACTATGTGATTGGTATATATCCCCTAACATAACATTGAGGGAGTCTATGATAATAAAAAGTCGTCATCTTGATCACCAGCAAAGAGCCAAATATATTATCTAATTTGTGGATCTCTCCAAGCCAATGTAGAAAATAGTCTTCAATATCAAAGGCTGTCGGTTCAATAACTTCAATTGAACTATGTTCGTTGATGAAACCTCTTTTCCCATATTTCACTTTCATTATACTGTGAAGATACATTAAGAGTCAGAGAAATTATGATTTCTTCATATAAAACCTTGACATATCCAATAAGGATAACATTAGATGACACATATTCAAATAAGACGTGATATGAAAATTAAAAGAACAATTTCACACGTACAATAACATGATGAGCATACTGGACAGAATGTGCAAACTAATGCATTGTAAATAAAGGACCACTCTTTACAAAACACTCGCGGCCAAAAGCATTATAAGCACAAAACACAAATATCTAAGTCCATTGATGCTATAAAATTAAGAATGTATAAGGTTTCTATTAAAAATAACATCATATGCTTGATCATTTGAGGATGGCTGCAAGATAAATAGGTTCATGGAGTTTTATTTTTTTATGGATCTAAGAATTCGTTCTAAATATTTCTTCATTTCGAGCATCTTATGCTACAATCACTATTTCTAAGAACCATTGAACTCAAGTCAACAAATATTTATCTCATACTTGATCATGGTCAGAGACTAAAATCAATTCCAATCCCTTTTCAAATAGGATGTCCATTTTCTGTTTTTCGACCACGTTCTTCGACATCTTTGCTTCTATTACACCCGAAGACATTGATTACCCTTTGATGGGTCAACTTTTACCATCTAAAAGAACAATAAATGAGTTAGAGAACCGAATCATAAAACTACTACAAATATTAGAAAAATGGTAAGAAAATACTCAGTCGAAATTAGAGCAATTATTTTGTCTTGCATTTAATCAAACATATGGCATTCACTTTGAACATGGATACTTTATGCAAAGCAAATGAACTCAACTTTAAAGGTGAACACACGTGATTAATAATAACAATAAACTGGTTAGCACCACGAACTAAAACTACGACATTAATCAAGAAAGTAATTGAGATCAAATTGAAGTATATGGTAAGTAAGTATGAAATTTACAACAACAAATCAGTTTATGGATTCTGCAACTTGCGGTTGTTGGTCGGGTCTTGTAGCAAGTAGCCATCTACCACCCTTCGCATGTTCTCCTGATTTCGGCCACTGTCAGCACCCTCATGCCTATGTATAATTTGTGCAGATAATTTTTTAGAGGATATATGAATATGGAATCTGGAAAGATGTTACATGGATTTGTGATTTGTAAGAGGCAGAGGGAATAACAGATAATTTGGCTATCGTCCGATTAAAGTTAGTGAGTTTGTGATTTGTAAGAGGCAGAGGGAAGTTACGAATGTAGTTTTAGACAAAGAAAATATGGGGAGGTTTTTTTTTAATTAATCACGTTAGGCAAATAAATAGTGGGGAGGTTTTTTTTAATTAATCATGTGTTCAAATAATAGTAAAGTTAGTGGGTTTGTGATTTGCAAGAGGCAGAGGGAAGTTAGGAATGTAGTTTAGTCAAGTGGACTAAATTTGCAGGTATAGAAAAGTTATAGGACGTATCTTGCATGCTGAAAAATTTAGTGTCCTGATTTTGCCGACTTGTGAAAGTTAAGGGACGTAAAATGCTTGCTGAAAAATTAAGTGTCCTGATTTTGCAGACAAGTGAAACTTAAGGGACTAAAAATGCTTGCCGAATATTTAAATGTCCTACTTTTGCGGATTTGTGAAACTTATGGGACTAAAAATGCTTGCCGGAGATTTAAATGTCCTAATTTCGCAGACTTACGAAACTTATGGGACTAAAAATGCTTGCCGGAGATTTAAGTGTCCTACTTTTGCGGACTAGTAAAACTTAAGGGACTAAAAATGCTATTTTACCAAACTCAATTTCTATGCACTTGACACATTCTTTAAAAATTTACTTTATGTGCTTGTAAATTCAAGAAGCACTTTTTAAAATCCATGTAAACTGTTTTTAATTCAAATTTGATCTAACATGACAAAACATATACAGTGTGATCCCGGTCAAAAAAATTCATCTGTCAAATTTGCAAGCTTTGGAACTCCCGAGGGTGTTTGTGGCAACTTCTATCAAGGAAGTTGTCATGCGTTTCACTCTTATGATATTTTTGAGAAGGTATATATATGTGATTTCTTGAGAATGGTGGTTTCTTGACAAAAACACTTCAACACCCTTTCAGTGCTGAAATAACGTCTGGAGTTTACAGTTGAAGAGGAAGACCTTTTTGCTTTTGTGATTGTGAATGAAGAGGAAGACAATTAGGGCTCTGCATATGTGATCGTCTTTTATGTAATGAAATTGGGGCAGCAATTTTCCTTCCAAAACTAATGGGCGTGTTATGCATTATATAGGGGGTAAATTACCATTAACTTTGGAGAAAATTTGTATTTGGTACCAAAATTGCAATGAAAACTTATCATATGGTACCAAATTTGCATTTTCATATTCAATGGTATAAAAAATGCAAGTCTTAGCCTATCCTATTGTACCAAAAAAGTAATTTTCTCATTTTGTTTATTTGAAATTTCAATATTAGGCCATCTCCAATGGTGCTTGCGGGGCCGGGGTCGGGCTGCGCGGAGGAAACGGCTGGAGACGGAGAGGGCTCGGGCTCGGGGTCGGGAACGGGGCGGAACCAATCTCAACCATTCTTTTTATGGTACCAATCTCAACCCTTCTTTTTATGTACCGATCAGATCTCAACCGTTCTTTTTCTGCACCCATCTCAACCGTTCTTTTTCTGCACCAATCTCAACCCTTCTTTTTATGTACCGATAAGATCTCCACCGTTCTTTTTCTGCACCAATCTCCACCGTTCTTTTTCTGCACTCATCTCAACCGTTCAATTTTTAGAAAATTACATAATACACCCTATATCTTTTCCTATTTAAAGGGACTTGTATCCACTTCTGAAATCACACATCTCTCAATATCTTTCACTCTAACTAAAAAAGAAAGCAAAAAATTTTAAGGCAATGTCAACTAAGTGGACTTAGGCTGAAGATGTAGCCTTGACAAAGGCTTACATCGAAGTATCGGAGGACAACATCGTAGGGGCAGACCAGGCTTCGGGCAATTTTTGGGATAGAGTCATCATTTTAATGTATCTTCTTCTTGAAAGTACTGGAGTTCGTTACGAACGCAGATCAAAAGAATCACTCGCTAGTAGATGGAAAAAACACATCTGCAGCATCATGCAAAAATGGAACGAAGCACTTGAAAGAGCCAGAAGGGAAGTGGGAAGTGGCGGCCAAATAATGGAAGAGGTAAATATTACGTTAATTATATGCTAAATAATTATTAATATGTTATATTAACTATTTTTGGTAATTTTTAGCATGATCTGACATTGCGTTTGTACAAGTCCGATCTGAAGAAAAATTGGTGCTTCCAACACACATGGGAAGTTGCATCAGAGTGGATCATGTTCAGGTCAACAGCTGGAACGTCTCAAACACCTCCGGTTAACCGATCTCAACCAACGGTAGATTGCTATATTCCAACCCCACCAGAAACTCAATTTGAATCGGAAACACCTTCACTAGGCGACGAAGCAAATCCCGAGACTCCCCACTCGAGTTCAAGATCTGAAAGACCTATTGGTAACAAAAAAGCCAAGAAGGGAAAAGGGAAGGCTTCGTCGAGTTCACATCTTTCTGATTTTGAAAGCAAGAAATTGGCAGCCATGGAGCTGTCCAGACAAACTCAACTTGAAATCGAGGCTGGACGAGAGAGAAGGCATGCAGAGAATCTTCAACGTCAACGGGAAGAAGAAGCAACGAGAGTGGCAATCACAGAAAAGTTACAAGAGGAACGGATTATGTCGATGGACTGCTCATCATACACTCCAGTTACAAAGGCGTATTGGAGTCACAAAAGAAGAGAAATAGCAAGGAAAAATCTTCCAACGAACTTATTTGGAGATGCATCGAATGAAGGATCCGACTGGTTTTCGGAGAGAAATCAGTAAAATGTAATATTTTCATGTGTTTCCTTTCTTGTATTTCCCGTATTTTCGATTTCTTGTATTTCAATTGTTGTTTGTTGTATTTCCTTGATTGTATTTTCTTTCTTGTTATAAAAATGATTGTTTGCGTATTATGTATTAATTTTAAGTTACTTTAATTAAATATTCTATTTAATATTAATATTTTAATATAATTAATAATTAAATTACGAGTACTAATATAATTACTATTATTAATATTAATATTAAAAAATTATAAATCTATAATAATAATAGGTGAGAGTGGGCAAAATAAAAAAATGGAATTAATTCTCCTACGGAGCCCCAACCATTGGAGACGACCAGCAGGACCCCGGGCTGGCCCTGGGCTAGCCCGGGCTCCAGAGCCCGGGGCTAGCCCTCAACCATTGAAGATGGCCTTATAGGACCAATACCCAATACACTATTCGCTTCTGAGTTATAAAAACACAATTTAGTAGATTTAAAAAAAATAGGCATGACCCTTTAAACAAATAAAATGGGGTTGTCATTGTACAAATCCGTGAGATTGGCGTATTTCATTGCTAAATAATATATATGCTCGGCTATAGCTAGCAATTGAGCACTGTTTATTAAAAACAATTGGAACTTGGATGGAAGCATTTTTATGGGTCTATCTAAGGGTCATTTGTGGTGAAGATCCCTTTGTGCGCAGAGTGTACAACCAACAGTATGGTAGGATCCCGATGCTTGGTGGAAGCATATATATCTTGCGATTTACATCCTTCAGGGTTCTAGGGCAAGGGTTCTGAGGATCCAGGATTAGTCTAGTGTAAACTTGTACACCTGGGTTATCAAAAAAAAAAAAAATACGTCTTTAGTAGTTTATGATTATAACATCAGTTTTAAATTGTAATACAATTATCACTAGCTATTAAACACAATTTAAAAATAATTTTTTATCGCTATTGAATTTCTTAGAATTATTATTGAATTAGGAGTTCAATGCAATTCAGTACCCTAAATTTGTAATCATGTACCATTATAGCTCTTGAAGTATCAACTGCGACACTTTAATCCCTTCGTCGATGACCTCAGTTGTTTAAAGTTAACGGCCCTATCATGTTCACTGAAATTATCACTTTGTCCTCAATATAAATCAGGAAATTAAATACCATTAATATCTTTCATTATCAAGCTTGTTTTTACATCTCTGTTCAGAATGAATGAGGTGCAATACAAATGTGACACCACTCTATACTCTATATCTATATCTATACTACTACTAAAAGTACGAATATTTTAAGTTTTTTTCTTTTTTTATGAAGACAAAAATGCCCTCTTCCCATGAAATTGATAAATATAATTAGACATTAATTTTATATCAAATTGGTAGGAAAATATTTTCTAAACTACAAATATAAGGAAAATGTCTAAATTTGTTTATTTCCATTATGTTCCATCACTATTTTCGTTTATTAATGACAAGAATTTTCAAAAGTTCAATCTCTATTCATTAGCCCTAAAATCCATCACTACTTTTGTTTATTAATACAAAATTTTTTAAAGGTTCAATCTCTATTCAAATTTAATACAACAAGAAGTACAACTTCGAGGGGTACATGGAGTTTTAGTTTGGTTATTGGAACAATTCTAAAATGGTTATGCATCAAATGTTGAATCCAAAACTAGGTAAATTATATTTGTCTAATTCACACTCCATTCTTTTATATATATAATTTGAAAATCTGAATTAGATTATTGAAACCAAGTCCGATTAAAATATATTATTAGAAGGATCATTAGTGGTGTTTACCCTATTTAAGAATGTAGAAATGCTATTTTTATGCATATGTATATAGTCATGGATCAAAATTTTAACCTTATCCGTCGAAAACATAAAAAAAAAAATCAATGTTTGATTCTATGGAAAAGATAATAAGTGGAGTCAAAACTCTTTGTTTGAAGACTCTATTTTTTTTTTAAATTTAACAATTTCTTTACAAATTTTTTTCTTTTGGTATTTCGAAAACTTTACAAACAAAATCAAAATTTAATTAATCGAAATATACAATAGAAAAAAAAAAAGCATTCTTTGCAAAACCAATGACAAACTTAATTATATAGACCCAAATTATGAAATTAATATAACGCATGCAATTAAAAAAACTTCCAATATGTAAAGTTGTACTGCCCACATCATGTATGCAAGTTAATTACCTAAATGCTTCTTGTGAAGCAATACATTTATTCTGGTTTCAGAAAGTGAAAAAAGAAAGAGATTAAGCTAAAGAGAGCTTAAATATATATATTGGAATTAATTTAAATCTTATTAGAGTTGGTTGTTAAGCTTTCCTTGTTGAATTAATGTTTTGATAGCGTACAAAATCTCTTGAAACTTCCCAAAAAAAAAATTCAAACTTGTACTCACAAATACACTATTACATGCAATTTTTCCTTATTTAATTTTGAAATAAATGAACACTATTATTTTGAATAGTTGCTAAAGTATATGTGTAAAATTGTTAAAATGTATTATCAATATATTGTTACGTTAAAATATTATTTGTTCCATTTAAAGATTTAATATAATATGTCACTCCTTAAAAAAATCAAATTCTCTTAAATATCATAAAACTAATTCGAATAAATTTCTAAGAAAATCGATGGAACCAGTGAAATCCAGTAAAATTGGTGAAAAAAGGTGAAATCAGTAAAAAAACATAAAGTTAGTATGAAAAATTCAAGTGAATAACATGTGAAATTAGTGGGAAAAAAATAGGTAAAAACGGGTTAAAATAGTAAAAAGAGTGAAATCAGTTAAAAAAGGAGTTTAACTGGTTAAATCGGTAGAAAAATGGTTTAAACTGAAGAAAAAAAACAAAAGAAATAGACCAAAAATGAGAAAACGATGAAAAATATTTAACCAACAAAAAAAAGAGGGATAAATCGCCAAAAAATTCCGTAAAATTATTTTTTAACAGTGAGAACATATGAATCAATGAAAGTTTGGGTGCAATTTGTAAAGAAACGGATAATGTCAATCAAAAAAGCTTGAAGTCGGTGAAAACATGTTTAATTAATGAAAAATTTAGGTGAATAACATGTGAAATAGGTGAAAAACGAGTTAAACTTTAACCGACTAAAACAAGGTGAAATCGGAAGAAAATGGTTTAACTTGGAAAAAAGATTGACGAAACACGGAAAAACAATGAAAAATGTTATAATCGATTAAAAAGAAAAAGGCTAACGTCGGCGAAAACATGAAAAAATTGGTTAAAGTGGTAAGAATGAGTGAAATCAATAAAATGAAAAAATCTTAACCAACAAAAACAAAGTCAAACCATTAGAAAAATGGTTTAAATTGAAAAAAACTAAAGAAATCGATGAAAATATCCATGATGAAGTTAATAAATTGAAAAACGGTCATTAATATGTGCTATTTTATGATATAATGAAGTTAATTTTACTCTGATTTACAACAAAATACCACTGAAATTAAATAGACACGTACAATGTATGTGCACTTTAAACCGGTGAAAAAAATACAAGTGAAATCTTAAACACATTTGAAATCGATAAAAAAATGTGGTCAAATTTGTGAAAAATGGATGAAAAAGGGTAAAATCGGTTAAAATAAATGTAAAGTTTGTGAAAATATATGAAAACGATGAAAATTAATTCGAACGGAATTTCTATGAAAAAAGATGAAACCAGTGAAATCCAATAAAATTGGGTAAAGCCGGTGAAAAAAGATAAAATCAATCAATAACGTAAAGTTGGTAAGAACATATTTAATCAATGAAAAATTCAGGTGGATAACATGTGAAATTAGTGAAAAAAAATGAAAAATAGGTAAAAACGAGTGAAATCAGTTAAAAAAAGGAGTTTAACTGGTTAAACGGTAGAAAAATGGTTTAAATTGAAGGAAACACAAAACAAATCAACCAGAAATGAGAAAACAATGAAAAATGTTATAACCTATTAAAAAAGGGATAAATCGCTTGGAAAAAATAAATATATAATTTTTTTTTTAACTGTGAGAACATATGAATTGATGAAAGTTTGGGTGAAATTTGTAAAAAAATGGACAAAATCAGTCAAAAAAGCTTGAAGTCAGTGAAAACATGTTTAATCAATGAAAAAATTCGGTGAATAACATGTGAAATAGGTGAATCAAAATTAATTTGTTACACGTACGCAGGAAAGTGAGGCCAAAGATTACATTCAAAATTTTCTTGCAGCTGTTTGTTTTGGGACTACTTGGGTGAGTACTTTAATTAAATTAAAGAAATATATATAGATGGATGGATTAATTAGTAAATGCATGTATATATATATATATATATATATATATATATATATATATATATATATATATATAAGTTTTATCAATTAAATATTAAATCAGTTTTTGGGAAATAATAAATGTATATATAGATATACATTTATTACATAAGTACTGAACATGGATATATGTATATTTATATATAGATGATTTTTTCAGTATTAATTAATTTATATATATATATAAATAGGATGGAAATATTGGAGATGAAGAAAGTAAGGTGCCAAGCAAAGGTTGTAGGAACAATAAACATGTTCTGGTCCATATACGTTCATGATCATCCCATTCCCAGCAAGTCCTATATTGTTCCACACCAATTGCAAGGCACTGTCGTCGACAAAGATTGGTTCAAGGGCTCAATTCTTCTCATTATTGCCACTCTTGCTTGGGCTTCTTTCTTCATCCTTCAGGTCTCTTATATTATATATAAATATATAAATCACATTTAATTATATTCCTCAAAATTAGAAATTAAAAAAAAATCAATTTCAATTTTTTTTATACATATATATATTTACATACACAGGCAGTGGCGGAGCCACGTTATAAGTTGGGGGGTGCATGGACCCCCCTGAAATTCTTCTCCCGCCTTAATTATTTATATGTATAATGTATTCTATGTGCCATATTAAATTATTTATATATGTTTTGATGTAATCTATGATTTTCTTTTAATAGACCCCTAATTAAAATTAAATCTCTAAATAAAAACGGTCCATCTTTATTAAAGTTTGACAAATCTAACAAATTAATAGTTACAAAGTGTGCATCAACTCAAACTCTAATAAAAAAATTTTTAATTTTGCAATTTGAATCATACTAAAACACTAATAATACTTTATAGGAATTGATACTTTTTAAATATCAAGATCTCTAGATCTGATTTCATATTTTTGTTGTTGGTTATTTTTTATTAGTTTCTCCGTCCCATTTTTATTTAATTTATCCATTGGTACAGTTGATAAGTCAACTTGACTAAATTTTTAAAAATTATAATAAATAATTTAATTAATATATTTCACTAATAAGTTGATAGTATAAAATGACACCATATATTAATATTTAAACGGGTTAATACATCATAAATGTAAATAATTTAACATGATAAGTCACTTAAACAATTAAAAAGTTTGATCGTGTATTGTAGCTAATGGAGTAAATTAATGGCACGAATGGAATATTATATTTTAAATAATACTTAATTTTATGATGACCCCGGTGAAAAAAAATTCTGACTCCGCCACTGTACACAGGCTATTACGTTGAGGAAATACACAGCACAACTTTCACTCACAACAATTGTGTGTTTCTTGGGAACACTTCAATCTATTGCTGTCACACTTGTGATGGAGCACAAACCTAATTCTTGGTTCATTGGGTGGGACATGAACTTGTTAGCAGCTGCCTATGCTGTAAGAATTCTTTAATCACTATATATATATATATATATATATATATATATAATATTACTAATTAATTAATACAAAGGCATGCTTTTTTATATTTATTTAATCCGTACTTACCGATGCGTGCAGGGTATTGTTTCATCAAGCATTGCATATTATGTGCAAGGACTTGTGATGCAAAAAAGAGGGCCTGTTTTTGTTTCTGCCTTCAGTCCATTAATGATGATTATTGTGGCTTTTATGGGATCTTTCATATTGGCTGAAAAAATATATGTTGGAGGGTAAATATATATATATATATATATATATTTTTTTTAATTCCATAATAAAAAACAGTCCCTAGTATTTTTGTAGATACATGAAATTTATGCCCAATTAGATAATGACACTTATAAATAATTTATTAGTAATCAATTAATTTTCTATTTTTGAGATTTTATTATATTAAATCCCGAAATTAAATAATGATATTAATTGATTTCTAATATTTATTTATTGGCCAATTATATCAAGCCATGTGTCAAAATGATATATTTAAAGCCATATAATTAAGTGGCCAATCAAAATGTGCCACATGTCAAAGTGAGGTGTTTTGGCCAATCAAATGAAGTCTTTCATTCCAAGGAAGTAAGGGCCAATCAAATCATGACACGTCACCAAGCTGCTATGAAGGACTCTCTTCAAAATCTATATAAAGAGGTCTTGTGAATTCATTTGAAGATATACAGACACACATATATACATATCTACATACAAATTCACATATACACATAGAAATTCTCCTCAAGCTTTGAAGGTCTGCAAATACTTCAAATCCGTGACTCCATCCGCAATTTTGGAGAAAGTCGCATTACACGATTCAAGAACAAGCCGAGTGCACTTGAATCCATACGTTCAACGAAGAGAAGAATCAGAGGATCCATACATAGAGATTTTGTAACCACTTTTAATTTTTGAATAAATATTATTTGTTACTTCTTATTTTATTGTCTATTTAAGCTTTTTGCAGACTTTAAAATTTGTTGTAAACAAATTTTTGGCACGCCCAGTGGGACATCTCTACCTCTCATCTCTTCTCTTCAAAAGATGGTTCGTCCTACAAAGTACCGAACTATGACTGCTTTGATGAATGACCCAAGCACCATGCTCATTGAAAAGAAGGCGCATGAATATTCTCAAAGCGGTGGGTCTTCACCCCTTTCTCACTATTCGACTGGAGCGCATGTTATGACAACAAACGCTACGACTATGGAAGAACAACTCATGGCTCTAACTAAGGCCATAGATGGGCTCAACAAGCGTGCGCAAGAGCAAGATGCAAAGATTGAAAGACTTCTGAGCCAAGGACTCTATGCCAAGGCAAATCACTCGATGGGAAAACGACCTATGGATCCCGAAGAAGATGAGATATCAACAAAACGATACTCAAAAGTGAACGAGGACCAACTCGAGGATTCTGAGGAGGACGACATTCTCTCAGGACGACATTCAACTGAGAAAGCTAAGGGTCTTCAAGTCTCGCCCGACGGCATGATTCCTGTGGATCGACTAGAAGATTTCATCACTGGAACCATCAAGTGCAAATTGGAGGGAGGTTCAAAATCTTCACTTACTTACGTGAAGCCCTACACTCGTCGCATCGACACGATGAAGATGCCCACTGGATATCAACCGCCAAAATTTCAACAATTCGATGGGAAAGGGAACCCAAAGCAACATGTCGCTCACTTCGTAGAAACTTGTAATAATGCTGGAACTACTGGAGATCTCCTCGTGAAACAATTTGTCCGTTCGCTTCAAGGGAATGCTTTTGACTGGTACACCGACTTGGAGCCTGGAAGCATTGATAGTTGGGAACAACTTGAACAAGAATTCCTCGATCGATTTTATAGCACAAGAAGGATCGTCAGTATGATCGAACTTACAAGCACTCGTCAGTGGAATGAAGAGAAAGTGATCGATTATATTAATCGATGGCGAAATTTGAGTTTGAACTGCAAGGATCGCTTGTGTGAAACTTCTGCAATAGAAATGTGTATCCAAGGGATGCAATGGGGCTTACGATATATTCTCCAAGGCATAAAACCAAGAACCTTCGAAGAGCTGGCCACACGTGCGCATGACATGGAACTGAGCCTTGCTTCAAGTGAAGGCCAAAGCTTCTTCCCACTTCATGAGTCAAAGAAAGGAAAAGTTGGACATTACATCAAGAAAGGGGGCAAGCTTTTTCCCCAAGTTGAAAGCGAAGAATCCATGACCGTCAATGTCTCTCGATCCAAGTCAAAGAAGAACGATGAAATAAACAATGATTCATCCCAACGAAGCTTTGCAAAGAAGCTGACTTTGAAGGATATGCAAAAGAAGGAATACCCATTCCTTGATTCTGACGTTGCTCCAATGCTTGATGACTTGCTCGAAGCCAAACTCATTGAGTTGCCTGAAATGAAGCGACATGAAGAGGCTGGGAGAACAAATGACCGCAATTACTGCAAGTACCACCGCTTGATTAGGCATCCCATTGAAAAATGCTTCATTTTGAAGGATAAAATCTTGCAACTAGCTCGAGAAGGTAAGATTATGCTTGATGAAGATGATGCAACTGCAAATATTGTCACAGTTTCGTTTGGATATTTTGACACGACAATAAACACGGAGCAATTGCCAAATAGGCTTCATGATGAAGGTTCTTATGATGTTGTTTCGTGTAATGCAATACAAGAACAAAACACTTCTATAGGTGAAGTATGCCGATCTAGCATAGAAGTCCGAGAGGATGTGACGTCGTCGTTTTACACTACTCAAGGAAAAGTTCATGTTGCTAAGAAGGAAGAAGCTGAGACTACTTCATTGGAACTCGTGGAAGGTGCTAAAGTAACCAGTGATGAAATTTATCAAGTCAAATTAGAGATAGATGACTTAGTCTCCAAAGTGGAGGTTCAAGATTTCTCTTTGAAAAAGGAAACTCATCAAGATAAGCAAACTAAACTACAATTTAGATCTGGGTCGATTCCATTCATCAAAGCCGAAATGAAAATGTTTATGAAAGCTGGCTTCTTTCAAGAAATAGAGAATTCCACATGGGTCTCTAGAATTGTGCCTATACGTAAAGGAACTCGTCAAATTCAACTTTGTGTCGACTTTGAGAATTTAGATGCTCCCAATGATTTTCCATTACCTGATCCAGAACTTCTGATTGATGGATTCCATAGATATGGTCAGAAATCTGGAGATCACCATTGATGTCAAAATAATCTGCACACTCCTTGATAAGAGTATAAACTTTCAAAACAACTCCTTGACACGAGTCAAAACTATCTACAAGTCTTCATGTTGAAATCTCCTTGATACGAGTCAAAACTGTCTACAAATCTCCAAAGTTCAAGCCAAAGCCTCCAGTAGTTGAGACGAAAAGATCTACAAGTTCAAATCAACTTCTCCCAGATACGAGTCAAAACTGTCTGCAAATTTGTTAAAGTTCAAGCCAAAGCCTCCAGTAGACGAGACGAAAAGGTCTACAAGTTCAAATCAACTTCTCCCAGATACGAGTCAAAACTGTCTGCAAATTTGTTAAAGTTCAAGCCCAAGCCTCCAGTAGACGAGACGAAAAGGTCTACAAGTTCAAATAAACTTCTCCCAGATACGAGTCAAAACTGTCTGCAAATTTGTTAAAGTTCAAGTCAAAGCCTCCAGTAGACGAGACGAAAAAGGTCGACGAAATCTTGAAATCAAAATGCTCCTTGACGCACGAGCTTAAAACTGCATGTTACTCTTGGACCGCATGAGTATAAAAATATGAATGACACTATTCAAATAAAGTTTTTTGTTTTGAACTACGTTATGACTTGATTCTCTTTACGAGATACGTAGGCAGCTTAGATGCTAATTCTAAGTTCAGTCATGTAAAAAAAAAAAAATCTTCGAGACATTTACAATTTTTCATAATGTGTGTATTGAAATCTTCATTTAATACTTAGAATAATTTCTTAGTGTTAAATTAAGAAGTGGTCTTGAATTTGGTTAAGTGCAACAATGTAGAAATTGACTTCAAAACGAGAGCAAGGGGCAAAGTTATATCAAGATGTGAGGAATAATTGAATTTTATTCATGTCGAAGAATTCGATACAAAAAAAAATGCAAGTTCCTATAACTAAAGAATTTTCCAATATGTTGCTCGATCTTCAAGTTTTGATTTTGCATCTCTTCAAGTTATTGCTACTTGCCTCCAAAGTGGCGCTCCAAACTTTCAAATGTGCGTCTCGTATCTTTTCAAGCTACGAACTTATGTTCTCCCAGTTGAAGATTCAAGGATTTTCAAGTTAAAATTTCTCGCCTCCAAGATGTTAATTCGAACGTCAAGTTTTTGCTTCAATCACCAAGTCATGTCTCTTTGTTTTAAAAGCCTCTTCAAACTATGATGTGCACATGAAGAATTGCCCCTTCAGTTGATTATACGTATCTCCAGTGAACTCCCAAGCTCTTAATGGAAACAATTGTCGTCATTATTAGCTTTAAAAGGTTAGCTACATAGCTCAAAGAAGTCAACTCCGAAGTAATTATTTGCCATCTCCATCGACTTCAAGAAGCTCCTTGGTTGATGGGACCACTTCGTCATAGAATGAACCGTGAAGGGGAAGCATGCCGAGTGTATGTAGATCCGGCAGAAAAATGGATAGTTCTGAAGCTACCGTGTGGAGCGAGTTGGTGGACAGACTCCATACATCGCAGAATGCGTTGATGATGATCTCGTCGACATCATAGGTGAAGAATGAGGTCCAAATTGCATCGCATATTTCAGTTTAAAGAAGACTTTTGTTCCTTGTCGAATATGCATCTACTCATATGCGATAACCTGCAATGTTGAGAGCTCACCAAAAGTGGCTCTGAAAGGTACAGTGAAATTTCCCATGAAGCCGATGAATGAATAGGATGCAGAAAACTAGACGATGAACCTCTGTTAAGTGCGTTAGGCTGCAAAATACACACTTTCTGATGCTTAGGTGTGGCCGAAGACAATACACTAACATCCTTTAAAATCTCCAATGAAACTTTTGATGAGTGTGGCTCCTTAGACAGGGCGTATTCTGCTTCATCCTTCTTGATCATATAGAGGCTCGGGTATGGAACTTTGCAGTCGATAAACTCTATTGGTGACGCGGTGTTATATCTGCAAAAAAAAAAAAAAAAAAAATAGGTTTAGGAAAAAAAAAAAAAAAAAAGAAAGGAAGGGGCAATAAAATAAAGGGGCATGATGCGAAATTAAGGTTGCGGAGCTGAACATATTCTTGGTACAGATTATTTTTTGTACTAAAGATATATATGGTTCAAGGTACTATGCTACGGTACAAGTCCCTAGGCCTATAGTACAAATTCTACAATTAAGCTTCCTATTTGAAGATCTAAAACAGTAATTGTATTATGGAGTGGCTTTGATATAGTGAAAGTTTATTGGAGCAAATTGTATCTACAAACTATGTTTACATAGAGAAAGTTAAGATTGAGGTTAAATGTTAAATGCCTTTTCTATTTAATAGCACTCGTAGATTAAAAAAAAAAAAAAAAAAGGGGGATTGAGGTTGATGAATAAATAAAGAACAGGAGTCGTGTGGAAGAAAAGGTTTACTGTTTGAACTCTGTTAATAACGCTTAAGCTCTCCGAATATTATTGTTGATGAAGGTAAAGGGTTTTGATGTGCTCTTTTATAGATGTTATTTTGAGATTATTATGAGCAAGAGAATTTTTGGAAATTTTAAATTTTCCCGAGAAGAAGATGGAGTAAATTGTTGGTAAAAAAATTTCCATGTATGACAGCTAGATCTGAACATATTGTTGTGTACTCATATATCGAATATCAGGAGGAGTAGATTTAAATTCAAGGTGTCTTAAAATTGAGAGTCAATTTGTTTCTTGAATTAAAGATTTATTGCCTTGATCACTTGATACAAGTCTCCGATTATGGAAAGAGAATGATTTGAGAAGAATTCTACATATTGGGTTAAATTTGTCAATTGCCAAGATATTTACGGCTTCTGCAAATCAAAGGAATTGAAGAAGATGAATTGGGTTTTATTGCCTACACTTGGTCTACATAGACCATACATGTTAATGGACCAAATTGAATGGGTTTAAGTGATGGGTATTTAATTAAATTATGTACCCACTTAAAGTCCACTTCAATTAAACTCATGTTCACGGTTGTCCAAATTTCTTTTACCGTGACATAATATTTTCCAAGTGCATTTTTTATGTCAAAGTCGTGACTTACTCACTTCAAAGTATGCTTCGAAAGCGTTATTCGTGAATAAGTCTCGAAGGGGCATTTGTAGATACATGAAATTTATGCCCAATTAGATAATGACACTTATAAATAATTTATTAGTAATCAATTAATTTTCTATTTTTGGGATTTTATTATATTAAATCCCGAAATTAAATAATGATATTAATTGATTTCTAATATTTATTTATTGGCCAATTATATCAAGCCATGTGTCAAAATGATATATTTAAAGCCATATAATTAAGTGGCCAATCAAAATGTGTCACATGTCAAAGTGAGGTGTTTTGGCCAATCAAATGAAGTCTTTCATTCCAAGGAAGTAAGGGCCAATCAAATCATGACACGTCACCAAGCTGCTATGAAGGACTCTCTTCAAAATCTATATAAAGAGGTCTTGTGAATTCATTTGAAGATATACAGACACACATATATACATATCTACATACAAATTCACATATACGCATAGAAATTCTCCTCAAGCTTTGAAGGTCTGCAAATACTTCAAATCCGTGACTCCATCCGCAAATCTTGGAGAAAGTCGCATTACACGATTCAAGAACAAGCCGAGTGCACTTGAATCCATACGTTCAACGAAGAGAAGAATCAGAGGATCCATACATAGAGATTTTGTAACCACTTTTAAATTTTGAATAAATATTATTTGTTACTTCTTATTTTATTGTCTATTTAAGCTTTTTGCAGACTTTAAAATTTGTTGTAAACAAATTTATTAGGAAATTGAATTCCTCTTGAATTGAATGCAGGGTTCTTGGAGCAGTGTTGATAGTGATTGGACTGTACTCTGTTTTGTGGGGAAAATACAAGGAGAGAGAAACAGAGGAAATAATTCTTGAACCGGTTAAAGGGAACAACAATCAAAATGGAAAGATTATTGAAGAAGATATAGAAGCAAATTTGGAGAAAACTCAAGGAAAAATTGTTTTTGTTCCCATGTTAGATTAGTTGATGAGAGAGGGAGAATTAAAATAAGAGTTTATATTTTCTTAATGGAGATTTTATTTAAATTATTGATCAGATGCCAACAAACAAATTAAAGACTTGTTGAATATATATCTCATAGCATAGCACACCACTAATTAACCAAAACATATGACATCAATATTTCGATATATATATTACCAATCATACACTTTGGTTATATTAGTTGGAGGATTATTTTTGGAGAGATATATACCATCATTCTTTAGTATCCAATAACATACAGGTGCAGCACAAGATTTATCTTTAAGGCTAAAAACATCAAAAGCTTTATTCTTGTTTTTCCACCAAACATGACAAAAGAATAATGTCTTAAACGACGGGCACACACTAAAGATGAATTCTTGATTTGTGTAAAGCGTATGCATTCCAAGTTCAGTGTTTCCAGATGCACAATGCAAGGTTAATGGTGCAGAATTAGGAGGAAGATTGTTGACGAGATAAACGTAGGGATGTCTGGTCCACCAACAAAATCCATGGGTCATTGTTTGAAAAAGAAAAGCTGAAAGGATGAACAAAAATAACTTTTTCATGACTGAAGTTTAATGTGTATTATGTGAGCAGATTAACTCAAAATCAAATTCTACAAGCTATTTAAAGAATTGAGATTTGAATTTGTTTAGATTATAATAATCTGTACAAGATATTCAAAATCAAATTGCACATGACATTTAAAAAAAATTATGATTTTTCTATATATTATGTACCAACAATAGTAAAATATAAATGAAGGCATCTTTGGAAATGTAATAATTGTTCCTATGATAATATCCCAAGCCTTAACTAATAGTCAAAAAATGAAAATTGCATCCATAATAAAAGAACTACTAATGTTCAATGGCAACATTTAAAAAATATTCCTCTAACTTTGAGCCTCTTTCAAAAATATTTCTATAACTATATTGAACACACATTTAGTCCTTTAACTTTAATTCAGTTTCAATTTTAGTTCTACATATAACAAATTTCGTCTTCTAACTTTCAATAATATTCAATTTTCGTCATGCAATACAAATTTCATCCTCTAACTTTAAATAAATTTCAATTTTCGTTCTGCAACTACGAACTTTTTCCACGGTAATACCAGTATTAAAGGTCGTTTGACACATTTACTTTGACCATCAATTTTTTTCGATTAAATGTGTCAAATGGCCTATAATATTGGTATTAAATGTGTCTTTTGCGAAGGTTGAGAACAAAAAGTATAAAGTAGGTAAAATTATGGTATCAAAAATTAAAATTTTACCCCCTACACGCTCAAAACATCTGCCACTTAACAAACACGTGTCGTGTACATGATAAATCTGCTAAAAATTTGATGGCCAATGAAATGGGTAAGAGGACCTAAATCATGATATCAAATATGTTTTTTTTTTTCAAAAAACTTAGTATAAAATATGTAATCATGACATCTTAAATTTATAATCATCTATTCACATATTTTCGTCTACAAGCAAATTTATTTGATTCTTCATCCTTAATTTCATTCTTCTACTATAAAGTTTTATTATTATTACTCAACTACTATAAAGTTGGGTTTTTCTACGGTTAGTACCACTTGTGTTAAGTATTCATTAGGTCCCCCTTTAATTATCATTGAATCATATTTATTTTTTAATCTACCATTCATTTTTTTTAAGGGTGACATGTACAACAGGTTATCGTACTCCATAATTCAATAACTCTTTTTAAATTTTTACAAATAATTTTCCCAAAAACACCCCAATTTATTTTTATTTTCTGTACAATTTTTGTTATGAGAAATATTTCAAAAAAAGAAATACCCAATTTCCTTCTTCCCGTCTATCCCTCCGGCGAACCCCTCATACTTTCCGGCACCGTTCTCCTTCGAATCACTTGCCCCGCAGATGAATCTGAAGCTGTAGGCGAGAGATTGAATTTATTTTAATTTTTCCTCCATTTTTGGTAAGATTATTCCTCAAAATTTTCATTTAATTTAATTTTCTGGGTTAATCCAAAGAATCATTTTTCCAAAAACTTTCCCAAGCTCACTATTTAGGAAAGACGCGGAGAGGGTAGTGCTAGCAGTTGCACAGAAAACCAGACGGCAAGAAGAACTAGATGGTTATCGATCAGGATTTAATAAAACAACAATATGGGTTGTGGGATAGGTTACTAGGTGTTTGCCGTATGTATTCTATTCACTGCTTTAGCACTGTGAGGTATGGCTGTAATTGATGAAAATGTATGGCTTCTAGTGGAGGCACGACGACGGCAACGAGGAGGGTGGTACGGCGGCGGTTACGAAAAGAGGGTGATTAAGTCAATTTTGGGGGATTTTAATTTTGACAATGTAAAGGAAATATCGTTTTTTTTTCTTGTGTTGTGTAAAAGAAGATATCATTTTTTATTCAGTATATGGATTTTGTAATTGAATATAAAATAATCTGAATCCAAAAAAGAAATTAATAAGTTATGGGTTCTTTTAGTAAAATCACATTTTAAAATCAATATATTTTGAAAAGGTAATAGGTAAAATTTGTGTCACTTGGCAAAATTTTAAATAGGACCTTATAAAAATTAGCACAAATTAGAACTAACCACAGAAAAATCCTATAAAGTTATGTGCAGAATCGATATTGCATAGTTAATGGTCGCGCGGCTACACCTTGTGACTTCAATGCAAGATTAAACAGTAGGCTTCTTCAAGTGCCATTCTAGAATGTCCGCAAAATTTGCTTGTCCTCATAAACAATTAAATTGGATTCCCCATAAATTAATTAAAGGAGAAACTGGAAATTAAAGATGATTACGTATAAATTTCTTCATTCACCTTATATATATAATATATAATGCCAAGATTCTTAATTTCATTAATGGAGTACATACATAAATTACCTACTACTTCCTCACTCAACTCTACTTGAATATATAGTGAATTACATATATCAATTACTTTATTTGATTCGTAGTCCTAATTATTTTAGTAGTGTTGATAGCTAATATTTCTATATTGAGAGAATTTCACTTTTGATACCATAATTCAACCTACTTTAGGGATTTGATACCACAACTTTTTCTCCCGACACATTTGATACCATAACTCAATTAACTCGACACATTTGATACTTCCGTCAAATTGGAAACGGAATTGTCACGTGATTGTCACATGGCCGTTAAAACTTTGCACATTTGATACCATAACTTATGTTGACTGATAATTTTACCCCATAACATTTTAGGTTACCAAAAAAGCCCTACATCTCCAAATTTAGTGCCGATTTTAGTCCACATTGTTGCAAAATTTCCAAATTGACTCGAATAAGACCACGTGCTGACCAATTTAGAACTTTACACATTTGATACCATTACTTATGTTGACTGATAATTTTACCCCATAACATTTCAGGTTACCAAAAAAGCCCCACATCTCCAAATTTAGTGACGATTTTAGTCCACATTGTTGCCGAATTTCCAAATTAACTCGAATAAGACCACGTGCTGACCAATTTAGAAAATTTTACTTATTTTATTCAAATAACTAATTTAATTTATAAACAGTATCAATAAATTAAATAATACATTAACTTAACTATCACCAAAATTAAGAAAACATATTCTTTTTAAAAATAAAATTTATATAATAGAATTAATCTATTTAATATTTATTAAAATAATAAATTATATAATTAAAAATTATTTAATATTTATTAAAATATTAAATAATAAATAATTATAATTTAATAAAAAAATCCCCACCTACCCACCCAACCCAACCCACCCCTCCCCCTACCACAAGATTCCCAGGCCGTCGGCGGCCCGGGTCTTCTGTCCCAGGCCACCGCCTGCCTGGGACCGAAGATCCCAAGCTGGCAGTGGCCGGGGATCGAAGAACCCTGGCCGGCGGTGGCCTGGGACAGAAGCGGCCTAGGAATCGGGGGTTGGGGGGAAGGGTGGGGAGGTGGTGGGTGGGGGGGGGGGGATTTTTTTTTTAAATTAAAATTATTTATTATTTAATATTTTAATAAATATTAAATAGTTTTAAATTATATAATTTATTATTTTAATAAATATTAAATATATTAATTCTATTATATAAATTTTATATTTAAAAAGAATATATTTTCTTAATTTCGGTGATATTTATGTTAAGGTATTATTTAATTTATTAATATTGTTTATAAATTAAATTAGTTATTTAAATAAAATAAGTAAAATTTTCTAAATTGGTCAGCACGTGGTCTTATTCGAGTCAATTTGGAAATTTGGCAACAATGTGGACTAAAATCGTCACTAAATTTGGAGATGTGGGGCTTTTTGGGTAACCTGAAATATTATGGGGTAAAATTATCAGTCAACATAAGTAATGGTATCAAATGTGTAAAGTTCTAAATTGGTCAGCACGTGGTCTTAATTATTCGAGTCAATTTGGAAATTTTGCAACAATGTGGACTAAAATCGTCACTAAATTTGGAGATGTGGGGCTTTTTTGGTAACCTGAAATGTTATGGGGTAAAATTATCAGTCAACCTAAGTTATGGTATCAAATGTGCAAAGTTTTAACGGCCACGTGACAATCACATGACAATTCTGTTTCCAATTTGACGGAAGTATCAAATGTGTCGAGTTGATTTGAGTTATGGTATCAAATGTGTCGGGAGAAAAAGTTGTGGTATCAAATCCCTAAAGTAGGTTGAGTTATGGTATCGAAAGTGAAATTCACTTTTTCTATATTAGTGCACAAAATATTTAGTTTCCATAATTAGGACTTTCTAACACATTATCTACGTATATAGAAAAATATTCTATATATATATATTTTTTCTTCAAATATCATGTGCAATTTCATTTTGAATATCTTGTACAGATTACTATAATCTAAACTAGCCTAAAACTCGTGCTATGCACGACGATATAAAATTAGTAGAATTTATCAGTATTTATGAAGCAAAATCATAATGTTGATAATATTCCAACACGAATTAGAAAAAAAGAATGCGAAATAAATAAATTAAGTATATTTAAAAATACAGTATAAAAAATGTCCCATATGATTCTACTTTTTTTTTTTTTTTTTTGAGAAACCATATGATTCTACTTGTGTAGTTAAAAAATAGACAAATAGTTCAGTAATAATTAAAAAAAATGTCCTATTTGGCTGGGTTTTGGACCAATTTGGTCGGACTCGCAAAATAGAGCAAGAACTCTTACAAATAGAGTTTGACAAAACCCATAAAACTCATCATAAACATCTTCATAAACTCACATCCAAATTCAAGTGGAGTTTCAGCCTTTTCAAAACCACAAAATCCAACATCTAACATCCAAAACATAACCAAATGAGGCTTCAAAGTCAAAGTCCTTCAAAATAGGATCTAAAGCTTTTCCTTTTTAATAATAGAGTGACATCATTCATCTATTGAATAACGTGATGTCATTGTAGTTAGGAAAATATGCATATCGATCACAATGGTTCATAAATTTCACATAGATCAAAAGTATAAAACACTTTTTGTGAAAAAAAAAAAGTTCTCGAAATAAAATAACAAAATATAGTGATATCATTATATCTAATCAAAACTCTTAAAACTAAAGTAATAGTGTCAATTATGTCCTTAATTTTAGTTAAAACCGTGAAATTGTTGTCTACATACCGTCGTTGATATAATGTATTGAAACCAAAAGCTTGAAAAATATTTACCTCAAATTATGATTACCTTCTCATAAGAAAATAGTAAACTCACGTATAAGTACAAAATGTAAATGAGGACATAATATGAAGAAAATGTATATAAAAATAACATGTATATGTTTCATGGAGTCCTGGTCTATAACCTACATAACTTAAAAATCATGTTCAAAACTATACTATAAAGTCAAAATCTTAATGTATTATATCAGGAAATGCAATTTTACATTGATTTAGGAATAAAAATAAAATATATGAAAATTCACAAAAACTAAATTAAGATTTTCATATTTTTAAAAGATGTTATCTCTTGGAAAGATGAGAACATTATTCCGACCAATCAACAACTAAGACAATATTAATTGTACAACAAACATCAGGTTATTTTGAATTTATCTGCTCATATAAAAATGAACAAGTTATTTCTCTTCATCCTTTCAACTTTTCTTATTCAAACAATGACCCACGGGTTTTGTTTCCTTTCGGGTACACACAAAGTTTTTGTTGTCAACAATCTTCCTCCTAATTCTGCTCCATTATTGTTGCATTGTGCATCTGGAGATGATGATTTAGGACACCATACGCTATACAAGAATCAGGATTTTCACTTTCATTTTTGCGCGCTGCCTAAAACATTATTTTTCTGTCATGCTAGGTGGGAGAAAAAGGATAAATCTTTTGTAGTTTTTCACGATCGATTTTCTCAATATGCTACAGTAAATTGTGATTCATTAATATGTTATTGGGTAATAAAGAAAGATGGTATATATCTCTCAACAACTTATCCTCCAACAAATCTAGTCAAAAGGCATGATTGGTAATATGTAGAAATAATATCATATATTTTGATCAATTGTGTGTTATGTATGCAACAAGTTTTTGTTGGCACCAATAACTTGAATAAATTAGGTTTTTGTTAATTGAAAAAGGAGAGACTCGGTCCCTGAAACCTTTTTTTTTTTTTTTTTTTTGTTGAATATTAGTTACCACAAACAATGTGTTATTTAATTTCTCAGACCGAAATTCCTATATATGGAGTCACACTAATTACTAATGTGTTTGACATAAGTTTATCTACCATAATTGTGTTTTTATCTATTTATGTTAAAAATCGAGAGAATTTCACTTTTCATACCATAATTCAACTTATTTTAGGGATTTGATACCACAATTATTTCTATCGACACATTTGATACTTCCGTCAAATTGAAAACGGAATTGTCACGTGATTGTCACGTGGCCATTAAAACTTTGCACATTTGATACCATAACTTATGTTGACTGATAATTTTATCCCATAACATTTCAGGTTACCAAAAAAGCCCCACATCTCCAAATTTAGTGACAATTTTAGTCCACATTGTTGCCAAATTTCCAAATTGACTCGAATAAGACCACGTGCTGACCAATTTAGAACTTTACACATTTGATACCATTACTTATGTTGACTGATAATTTTACCCCATAACATTTCAGGTTACCAAAAAAGCCTCACATCTCCAAATTTAGTGACGATTTTAGTCCACATTGTTGTGTGTTTTTTTTATTTGAGGGTGTTAAGTGTTAATTTTGTGTTTCGGGGTGCAAAGTGTCCATTTATTGTATTTTGAGGGTACAAGTTTCTGACTTGTTCTAATTCAAGGGTGATAAGTGCTAATTTATTTTGGGGGTGCAAAGTGCCAATTTATGAAGTTTTGGGGGTGCAAAGTGCCAAAGAATTATAATTAAATAACCTATTTTGCCTTTGAGCTTTTTGCCTGAAAATAATAGAGGATGCAAAGTGCTATATTTTTCATATTTTAATGGTGCAAAGTGCTAAATCTAAGTTTTGAGGGTGCAAAAATTTAACTCCCTCAAAAGTTTTCTAATTATAATAATCTTGATGTAATTAGTGGAATATTATGATATTATTCACAATTTCATTAGAACAACAATGGTTAGAAAATGATATACTATTAGTTTTGATAATAACAAAAGCTTTGGTATAGGATACTTTAGTGGAACAAGCTACAAAGAAAGATTTTTAGAAGGCTTTAGAAATTAGAACACAACAAAATAAAATTCAATTGGGAATTCCTCTGATCAAGATTTGAAGAGATGTTAAGTTTAGATTAGAAGCTAAGTTGAAAAGACAACAAAGTTGACAAACTTGACTATGTTTGAGATTTGGTAGAAGAGAAGAACGCAACGAAGTTGAACTTGAAGAATACAACTTAGTCGAAGTTCAATGATATTGGAATTCAAAAAGATTGAAAATAAATCATGATCTGAAAGAATAAAGAGATTTCAACTAAATGTTTCTTTTCGAAAATGTGTTAACCGGAAGAGTGTGTACAAGGTGACGATTCACAATCGCTCTTGCTACCTGACGCATTAAGTAGCGCCGAGTTTTTGTTCCCTCAAAGAACATTAGTTGGAGAACAAGCCAAAAAGCATACAAAATATATGTACTATTATGCCAAAAACACCATTGGCACCCTCATCTATATATACTTATTGAATTCTGAGAGAGAAACACACACGCACACATAGAACATACATGTATCAAGGCTAATCTCAAAGAATTCAAAGCTCAAGCTCCCCAGCTGTCTCATAGATTCAATTGTGTCAACAGAGCGGAACAATAACGGAGTAACATATTTCATCTTTTCACAAAGATTAAAAAATTGCAATAAGTAGTCAATTTTATAAGGTAAAATGTCAAAAATACCATTTTAATGATTATTTTAATTAATGTCATTGATCTTTGAGCACTCTACTTTGTCGTGTAACCTAGAAATAAGAAAGGATAAAACTGAAAAAAATGCATTGAAAAACCAAATGTGCCATTTAATTTAAAACAGGAGAATATTGCAACTGTGCCAATTAATTTGAAACAGCGGGATAGTTTGTAAGGGCAATTCTAATATTTCTTTCCAGTTGTAAGTCTTTATGTACTAACTATATAATAAGTTGTTTAATCTGTATAATTTGTAGATTTATACATATGACATATACCTTAAATATTAGCTTATTCAAATTTTATATGTTTAAGGAGATTGACAGTGATGATGACAACGATGATTGTTTGATGATGTTTGAAAATGGATTTGAAGAAAAAAGTATCGTGAAATTAGCGTGCTTATGGTTGATACAATCTCAAGGAATCCAATAATATTTCTCACAAAAGTAAAAACATTTAGATAAAAATATTTGCTGAATAATTACAACGTCTAATAACTTCCCTATAAATACTCACATATAACTACTCAAGTTATAAATAAGATAAAATAATAAATCAGAATATAACTGCTAAAGTTTAGCCAGACTAATAGACTAACTAAACCATGAGCAAGTCATATACTTCGGGTTGGGTCTCGGTGGACGGTTCCTACGCCGAACCGTTACAATGGTCAAGTAATGAGCATGTTTTGAAGATGTTGTTTCAAGTAAACAACTAATGCAGTAATTGGGAACGTTCTTTATAGGATACGGAAAAAAATGGGAAGGGGAGTTTAGGAAATTAGCAATGTCATTCTTAATATAATGTAGCTGCAAAGTTTTTGTTTAAAGTATATTATCAAGCTTTTAATGAAAATATTACTAGGTGACAGAAATTTTCATTTACTAATTGTTTGACCTGCTTGCAGCAAAGATCGGTTCATGTTTCATAAATGTTGTTCATAATTTTTTTTGTTTATCTTTTCATTACCGACTTATAATTTTTTCAGAATATTGGTAAAATTTATTGATATTCATATCTCCTCTTGTTAAACTCCTCATATATCTTGTCTCTCTATGGTGATGCTCAGAAAATATATAATCTACCCTTCCAAAAAACCAAATAAATCTGATATCACATCGAATTATATGCCCATCATAAAATTTCTCAAGAGATTTTCTTCAATACAGTCTCTCACCTTTGAGAATGCTGAGGATGACGATGATGTTTTGGTTTAGCCGAGTACCCACTAAAAGATATGATATCACTGCTTCGATGTCGTTTGGAGGTATAAGAAGATTTTGAAGCCGATCATTCCATAAGTAACGGACATCCAAGGAGGAGTGTTATGAATTTCTTTAATTTGTGGATATCATTGAAAGGTCATTAGCTATATTTAGTCCCCCTTGAACACATTATATCAAAGGTCATATATATTGTCCATTGAAGTCAATGAATAGATCATTAGTGATGTGTGTATTCTAAACTTTTGGTTGTATTTCTTAGACCTATAAATAGAGAATATTTTTTTGTATTTTGTACACATAACAAGAATGGAATAAAATGATATACTCTCCCTATTTTTTATTGTTCTTGGCAGTGTTTTTAAACCCGGATCGGATTAGCCGGTTAGACCGGTTTAATCGCTAACCGGAGACTAGTCCGATCCGGTTGACCCTCTAAAACCAGTAGACATTTTAACCAGTTCGAACCGACGAAAACCGGTAAAACCGGTGGACCGGGTGAACCAGTGGTTCATTATTTTTCTCTTAAAAAAATGAAAAAAAGAAAAAGAAAGGAGAAGAAAAAGCCTTTCTCTCTTTACCTCGGTCTTATCCTAAGAAGAAAAGAAACAAGAACCCCTAATTTTTCTTTGATTCACTATTCCCTTCAATTTTAATTCACATATGAATGAAGTAAAAGATGTCAAAAGTTGTAAAGAAACGATAAAAGAGGAGGAAAAATGAAGAAAGAAGAATAGAAGGGGGATGTTGAAATAAAAAACAAAGACATAAGGAAAATCATTAGACGGTACAAATAAGGTTGAAGATGGTAAAAATGGTGGCTGCAGAAGAAGAAAATAGCTTGTGGAGATGAAGTTTAGGTTTTTATTTTGTAATTTTCTATTCCTAGGTACAAAATATTCAAGCCCAATATTTAAAGAGAATAATACATATATATCCCAATAGGTCCAAAGCCCGCGGTGTACCCATCTGGGAGCCCAAATTAGTTTAGGTCCAAAATTTGCAAAAAACATCTCACAGTGAGGACCTAAAGGGAAGTGCAAAATGCACCCAAAACCCATTTACTTCCAATTGAACCCAAATTTGAGCCCTCAAAATTGCTGAACCCATTTTCAACATCCAATCATAAATTGACACGTATACTATGTGGGAAAGAAATCTGATAAGAAATTTCAACAAAAAAATCTTATCTGAAATCTCAGTATCTAATCATAAATTAACACGCAGATAAAAATATTATCACAAATATTTTCATAATATAATATCAAATTTCGATTCAAATGGATAAAAAAAACATATCAAAGATAGAATAAAATATAAATCCGCACTTGAAAAAAATAATGAAGACATCATCAATGAGTTAATTGTCTACAATTAATAAGTATTAAAAAATTATAAATATTTTGAATTTTATTTATTTTTTCTTAGTCCAAAATTACTTTTGATTGTATTTTAAATAGACTTTAATTTTAAGTTGGTGAAATAAATTTAATTTAAATTGATTTTAAAAATGGGTTCATACTTTTGATGTCTATTGTTGCAAAAAAAAACTTTTTCAGAGAGTGCAAAACACTGTAGCAGGGTGCAAATGAAGAATTTGGGTACACCACTGGTGATGCTCTTAGTACACTACAGTTAAAGCTTTAATGACCCAATTGCTTATAAACTTTGATTAGTTGAATTAACTTAGATATTAAATATTGCAAATTATTTCATTAGTTAATATTTGAAATTATTCTGATGTTCTTATTTTAAAATTTTCAATTATTTATATTCATATAAAATTTTATAAAAAATAAAAACAATAATTATATTATGATGTTATACTAGTTGAATTAATAGGTTAATTATATAAGTTGTCTTGTTTTGGATGTATGAATTATTGAAGGATACTTGAAACTTATGTTTTTTACATTAATTTTTGCTTTAGATAATCAATATATATATAAAACGTCACACCGGTTATTCCGATCGAACCACTGGTCGAACCGATCTAACCGATAGAACCAATAACCAGTAGAGCTTCCGATTTTATGATCAGTCCGCTTTTGAAAACACTGGTTCTTGGATCTTACTTTATTTACTTTAATTAATCATTTTAAATTAGTTTAACAACAACTACAAATATTTCTTAAGATATGTCAGCCTACATACAGGAGAATATGATGGACGTGACCACGCCAGATCAAGGCCCCCTAATTCTTCTATGCGTCCTATATAGCAGAACTGAACAAGCAGAAAAGCAAAAATCAAGGAGAGAAATGCAGTTTTGGTACACAGAAATAGGTCAATTCCCACTTTTGGTACACAGCTTTATGTGTCCAACACATTTGGTACATCTCTTTAACAAAGTTCGACACATTTGGTACAACCGTTAAATAAATTTCAAAATCGCCGTCAATTCGGTCACGTGACATCATGTGCACGTTAAGTCGACACATTTGGTACACATCTTTCTCTTCTACATGGCATGTGCGCGGCACATGGCTGCCCAAAATTTCTTAATTAAAAGGGTCTTCTCTGCAATTGAAATTAGGGCAAATAGTGCTGCTAAATTAAGAAATGGAAGAAATTACACCCACCTTCATCCTCTTCACCTCAAAAAACCCAATCTTAACCCTAACTCACCACCCACCCCCTCCAAGTTTTTACACCCAGATACTAACTTATGTATCTGTATACATGAAATGGAAGAGAGACCCATACTTTGACTCCATTGATTCCATTCACAAATCCCTCGAACTCAAACCCATTATCTCACTTAAAAACTTCTTCATTTCCTCCTCCTCTTTCCCAGATGAAAATTATTCTATCCCAATCTCAGATATCTCCAAAAAAGGTTCAAACTTTGGCATAAATTACAAAGTTGCGGTGTTCTTGAGAAAATACCCTTCTTTTTTTCAGGAGTTTAAAGGTCCCCTCTACAATTTACCTTGGTTTAAACTGACCCATGAAGCCATAGAACTTGATAAACAGGAAAGAATGGTTTATGCAGAATTTAAAGATGACATTTTGGAAAGAGTAAAAAGGTTTGTATTGATGAGTGGAAGTAAGAAGGTGCTTCCTTTAAAGATAATAAATTACTTGTGCATTGGTATTTAGGATTGCCTGATGAGTTTCTGAAGGACCCATTTGATTATATTAAAGGGTATGAATGTTTTAGGATTGTGGAAATTGAAGATGGACTGAAGGGGTTAGCTGTTTTCGAAGATAACAATGAAAAACTATTGTCAATGATGCAAAGGAATGCAATGAAAAGAGGAGTATATAATGGAGGTGAAGATGAATCAATTGCATTCCCATTGTTCCCATCTCAAGGGATGAGATTAAAGCTAGTTGTTCTAATATTTTGCCATAATTTCAATTGCAGAGAAGAAAAAGGATGAAGGTGGGTGTAAAAATGGTGCTGCCCGACCCTTTTAATTAAGAAATTTTGGGAAGCCATGTGCCGCGCACATGCCATGTAGAAGAGAAAGATGTGTACCAAATGTGTCGACTTAACGTGCACGTGATGTCACGTGACCGAATTGACGGCGATTTTGAAATTTATTTAACGGTTGTACCAAATGTGTCGAACTTTGTTAAAGAGGTGTACCAAATGTGTTGGACACATAAAGCTGTGTACCAAAAGTGAGAATTGACCTATTTCTGTGTACCAAAACTGCATTTCTCTCAAAAATCAAGTCAAGCACCCATTGAAGAATTACTGAGAAAATGAAAGCATTAGTGAAAATTTCTGAAATGAGTGACAAAAACCCCTTCAATAGTCTTCCCCAAGAAACTATCATCTACATTTTCGACAAAATTTCAGACGCTAAATCCTTGTGCATTTGTACTCTGCTCTCCAAAAAATTATCTGCCCTTGTTCTTCAAATTCAAACCAAAACTATTTCTGTTGAAATCCCATGTTGGAATTTGTTCGGCCACCAGAATTCCATAGCCGTCGTAGCCCGGCTGCCGCCCCTGCTATTAAAACTCCTCGCCTATGTTGTCTCTCTATGGTGGGTGCTCAGAAAATATATAATCTTCCCTTCCAGAAAACCATCTGACATCACATCAAATTTTATGCCTGTCATAAAATTTCTCAAGAGATTTTCTTCGATACAGTCTCTCACCTTTCACCTGAGTTTTCACAATAAACCCTCGGGTAGCTTTGAGCCTTTGGTCAGGTGGAAATTCGAAAAATCCGAGTTCATTTTCTTATCAGCTGAAAGTGTTTGTGTTTATTCCTCTGAGAGGGGTTTTGAGAATGATGAGGATGACGATGATGTTTTAATTGAGCCGAGTACCCACTTCAAGAATTTGATATGTTATCACTTGGTGGATGCCGTTTGGAGGTATAAGAAGATTTTGAAGCCGATTATTTCCGATTTCCCCAATTTGAAAAATGTTTCGGTGATTGATTCTTTGAATCAAGGGAAGATTGTTCTTGATGAGGATGACATAAGTAGCTTGAGGAATGAGGAGTCATTAATGAAGGATGCTGATGATGTTAAATTTCGCCTCAAACAGTGGGATGGGAATGTGGTTCGTTTGCCGTTATCCGGTCGAGTGATGAAAGGGGTAAATGTTCTTGTGTGTAAGAAGATTGGTAGTAATGATGGCTTGATTGTATCTGAAAATGGATTTGAAGAAGAAGAGCTTTGTGAACTTGCTTCAACTATGGTGAAGAAAGAAGCAAGTATTGAAGGTGTTATTTCACTTACTCAAATACTTAGCTTAGCTGCACGTGCGAGTAATTTTAATTAGGATAGGATGTGAAAAAATGGTTAAGGGGATTTTGGGAAGTTAATCAAGATTGTCATTTTGGATATTTTGTGTTTGTAGTTCATGTTTAATTAGGCCAAGTTCTTGCTTATATATGAGATCTATTGTTATGTTATCGAGCTTTTCTATGAACATCTATTTTTCATGTATAGTCGGGAATGGTTACTTTTCGATTCAACCAAATGCAAATCAACTATGTTCGAATTCCCACAAAGTAAACATGTGGTAAGAAAAGTTGTAACCCTCCAAATGTTTGAAAAATTTACACGCATCTACATCGACTCTTTCATGTTTTTCCGTCAAGTAATTAGAATTCCCGTAGGACTAACCTCTACAATATAGAGATCAACTTTGTGTTAAATTTTGGTTTTGTGTGCTCCTAAACTTGTATGGTTCAAATTTGATCCAACTAATTAACAAAATATAGAGGAGTATAGTATAGGGCCAAATGATAGTGATGAATTGCCGATGAGACTTTGTCTTAACGGCAAAGTAGAGGCCTCTTTTCAGAAAAAATAATTCTTAATTGTAAATTTCATTTATAATTTGATTAATTTTCAAAATTTTAATAGATTCATTAACATTTTAACTTAGAGTTTGGTTAGAATTATAGTTGTAAATTGATCCACACATTGTTTTCTTTTGTTTTTTATTTGTTTGACCGCGTGCAAAAAGATAAAAAGGGAAAAAGAGAAGGCAAATGGTACTAAACTGGTAACTTCTTCTCCAAGACCACTAATTAAAATTTAGCTCTATTTAATAAAGAGTAAGTGTCAGTTTACCCTAAAAAGAGAAGGCAAATGTTGCGTAAAAAGACGAAAGTGTCATTAGGAGTTAAAATGTCACATTAATCATAACACATAAAGATAAAGTGTCATATTTATAAGTTGACTGAATCAAAATATAATATATAAGAGGGATATCTTTTATCAATTCGTATTTTTTTTAAAGTTTAAAAATGTTGAAGAGACAGTGTGAATTTTTTATAAGATTATAGAGATAAAGTGTTATTTTCAAATCATAAAGGAATAAATGTACATCATGCATATTGAAGGGGGTCAAGAGGATAAATTGTCATTAACTCATTTACTAATGCTCCAATTTTTTTCTTTTTAGATTGCGAATAAATCGTTACATAAAACATTATATTGAATTAAATCTATTAATTCTTCCATTATTGCCTCAATTTTATGTTCACCATATCTAACGCTGCTCCTTATCACTTGTAAAGTTGTAATACTTTAAATGGAAAATCATAGTCGTGCTTCTTAGCATTAAACTATTTTCCATATCCATTATTGTCACTTCCAAGCTATCCTTAAAATATGAAGAGCAGAAGGAAAAATTTAATTAAGGTGTTCTAGTAACGGTCTTTTGATGGAAATATGTCAAATTTAATAGTTGAAGGGGTATAGTGGTACAATTGATAGTCGAGGGGGCAAAATGGGCACGGGAGATAGTTGGTAGGATCAAATACGAATCCATTCTTTTTGTTCTTCTCAAATGTTTCTCATTTGTAATCACTTGGAACTAAGATAATTTTTGAGAGAATTGCATTTGTGGTACCAAACAATATAGTGATTCCAACTTGTGGTACCACAGAAAATGAGGTTGATCAATTTGGTACCGTAATTTAAGAAATTGAATCACATTTGGTACTTCCGTTAAAATTGGCCGTTAACTGCTGATGTGGCCGTTAAGGTTAATTGCATAATTGACCCCATTATTAATATTGGCTGATAATTATACCCCTAACTTTTCAAGTTGTCAAAATAACCCCATATCTTCAAATTTACTGATAATTTTAGTCCACATTGTTGCCCAATTTCAAAATTGGCCGAATAAAACACTTGCGGACCAATTTAGACTGACAATTATACCCCTAACTTTTATAGTTGTCAAAATAACCCCATATCTTCAAATTTACTGATAATTTTAGTCCACATTGTTGCCCAATTTCAAAATTGGCTCGAATAAAACACTTGCGGACCAATTTAGAGATTTAACTTAATATATTTACATATGTATTTAACAATTTAATTTATAAATAATATTAACAAACCAAATAATACATAAAAATAAATTTGATAAAATATTAATTAAATCTAAAATTTTTATAATGATATAAATATATATTATATTTATTATATCTAAAATTTATATATATATATATATATTAAAAAAAAAAAACCTTTCTTCCCCAACCCAACCCACCCCCAACCAACCCCCCCCCAAACCCAAACCCCAGGGCGCCGGCGGCCTGGGTCCGTCCGGCCCAGGCCATCGTCGGCCTGGGATCGCCCGTCCCAGGCCGCCGTCGGCCTGGGATCGCCCGTCCCAGGCCGCGGTGGCCTGGGATCTCAACAGATCCCAGGCCGCGGTGGCCTGGGATCTCAACAGATCCCAGGCCGCGGCGGCCTCGGACCTTCGATCCCAGGCCACCGCGGCCTGGGACGGGAGATCCCAGGCCGACGGCGGCCTGGGCCGGACGAACCCAGGCCGCCGGCGGCCTGGGGTTTGGGCTTGGGGGGGGGGGTTGGTTGGGGGTGGGGTGGGTTGGGGAAGAAAGGTTTTTTTTTTTTTTATATATATACATATATATATATATATATATATATATATATATAAATTTTAGATATAATAAATATAATATATATATTTATATCATTATAAAAAATTTAGATTTAATTAATATTTTATCAAATTTATTTTCATGTATTATTTAGTTTGTTTATATTATTTATAAATTAAATTGTTAAATACATATGTAAATATATTAAGTTAAATCACTAAATTGGTCCGCAAGTGTTTTATTCGAGCCAATTTTGAAATTGGGCAATAATGTGGACTAAAATTATCAGTAAATTTGAAGATATGGGGTTATTTTGACAACTTGAAAAGTTAGGGGTATAATTATCAGTCAATATTAATAATGGGGTCAATTCTGCAATTAACCTTAACGGCCACGTCAACAGTTAACGGCCAATTTTAACGGAAGTACAAAATGTGATTCAATTTCTTAAATTGTGGTACCATAAGTTGGAATCACTATATTGTTTGGTACCACAAATGCAATTCTCTCGATAATTTTTTGTAGAGGACTTAGATTCATTGTACTAATTCAAATGCCAAAAGGCTTACAATTGTTAGCATTTATTTTTGTTGCTTTGATGGGTAGTCCTTATCCTTTTCGCTTCTGGTTATAAATTTGGTGTTTTTTTTTCTTCTTTTAGTTGCATGTGATTTTGTTGAAGTTGTCAGAGTTTTTTTTGCACTTTGCACCTCTGAAATATGAAAAATAGGTATTTTGCACCCTCAAAATATAAAAAATGCAGCACTTTGCACTCTCTTTTATTTTTAGGCAAAAATTCAAGGGCAAAATAGGTATTCAATTATAAATGTTTTGCACTTCGCACCCCCAAAATAAAATTAGCATTTATCACCCTCGAATTAAGAACAAATCAACAACTTGCACCCTCGAAACACATAATTAACATTTAACACCATCAAATTAAAAAAAAAAACTCAAACTCCTCATTTTTTCCGGCAAAGTTGACCATCGGGGTGGAAAAAATCTAAAGCAAAATAGGTAAATTTTCGATCCGATTGAACAGCCTACATTTATATACATATATACAAAGTAAATACCATGAATTTGGATTGATTACATCATATAACAAATTAACAAGCCACGAATTTTTATAGCTTGTACAAATTAAACGTGCTATGCACAACAATTGAATAAGTAAAAATTGGTAAGTTCAACTTTGCCTTAGATTTTTTTCACCCCGACGGTCAACTTTGCCGGAGAAAATGAGGGTTTTGTGTGTGTGTGTGTTTTTTTTATTTGAGGTTGTTAAGTGTTAATTTTGTGTTTCGGGATGCAAAGTGTCCATTTATTGGGTTTTGGGGGTGCAAGTTGTTGATTTGTTCTTAGTTGGAGGGTGATAAGCGGTAATTTTATTTTGGGGGCGCAAAGTGCCAAATTCTGAAGTTTTGGGGGTGCAAAATGCCAAAGATTTATAATTGAATTACCTATTTTGCCCATGAGGTTTTTCTTGAAAATAAAAAAGGGTGCAAAGTGCTGTATTTTTCATATTTCTAGGGTGCAAAATGCTAAATCTAAGTTTCGAGGGTGTAAAGTACCTATTTCCCATGTTTCGGGAGTGCAAAGTGCAAAAAATCCTAAAAGTTGATTTCAATTCCTTTATTGTACAATCAAGGGTCAACTTTCAGAGTCTCTTAATTCATTAAAGATTGATTTCAAATATTTTAAACAAACTCATTCAGTTCGGTGATTCCGGTGAAACCCATTGAATTTAGTTTGAATGTTGAATTTGTGATTTTGAAAAGAATGAAACCTCATTTAAATTGAAGTTGGATGTTGAAATAAAAGTAGACAGTAGATGTTAAATTAATTATTTTTTTTACAGAGCTTGGGGAGAAAAAACGTGATGTTTTAAATAAAGGTTCTTTAGGGTTGCAAATTGGAAGTGAGTTTCAAGAGTTTGAATATGTATTTGTGAATAGGTTTGAGTTGAGTTTTATGGGTTTTGTCAAACTCCATCTGAAAGGGTTTCGAGTCTTTTGACCTAGTTTGGCTAGACCTATGAGAACAAGTCAAAACTTTCCAAATAGGTCCTAGATGGTTGTGTTGCACTTTTCTCATCTCTAAGGATTGGAGTTGCTAAAACTAGTTGATACTGCAGTCTGTATTCTAACCAATGTTATTAAAACCGGACCGGACCGGTCGGTTCGATCGGTTCGACCGCGAACCGGAAGCTGGTCCGGTCCGGTTAATTGGTTGGTTTTAGCGGTTCGACCAACGGTTCGTCCGGTTCAACCAGTAAACAGCTAACCAGTAGGCTCACCGGTTCGCTTTCCGGTCCGATTTTAAAAACATTGATTCTAACTCAAAAATTGAAGTTCATTAACTCCAGATTGCTGGATTTTTTTTTATTCTTTTTTATTATAAGCCGAAAATTCTTGTGGAGAAATTGGGAATCCATTACAATCTGCTCAATCAAATCTCTCTCCATCACTCTTGGAATCTACCACCACAATTAGCTATTTTGTGTAATTTTAATTAAGTGCATAATAATTATTTGATCAATTGCATCACGAAAAAAAAAAATCAAGACCCAATATTATATAAAACTCGTTCACAAAGTGCAAAGCAATACATGATAGCTATGAATTTTTCCAACATCAAACAGTTAATCTCACTAATATAAAAATGTAAACAAATTCAAATTTTCACAATGAAACTTAAAAATAAAAGAAGCTATACGACATAACTAAAGCCCATTATTTGTAACTTTAGTTTCCAATCTCAATCACCATTATCCTCCATCTCATTAATCTGGAAAAAAAAAATTCAAATGACGAGTTACTAAATATAAAATGCAAGGGAAGGAAAAAAAATACTACATATATAGTTCCAAAATTAAGTATTGGTATTAGCAACATATTTACCATGGAAAAAACTTACATCCCTATTCTTTTAAAAAATGTTTTGCCACAGAAAAATGACAAAATATGAAAAGTTAACTACCAAACAATGACAAAGTGTAGGTGAGTATAACCTTCTCTTTGCTAGGAGACTATGTATTCGGGTGGAATAGCGAGGGTGATATATTGTTCCTTTTTGGACCATATTATTCAAATGCAATCACGATATTATAGAGAATAATAATCTAGTTCCGGAAATTAGCTAGACAAGTTGATGAAACTTACATACATTACTAGTTAAACAAAACTAAAAGCATTGCAGGAATGTTCAAATACCATGAAAAATGGATTATAACGCTCCTATTATGGAATAACTGATACCAACAAAGTTGTCAGCAACTATTAATTTTCCATTTGATTACACAACAAAGGAAGTCGGAAGACACACAACTATTAAGATTAATAAGTGTTAATTTAACATGAAAAAAAAAACCAAATAAATTATTAACAACAAACTTTTATGACCTCAAATGCTCCGAGTTTAAGATATACATGACTGATCAGTTTAAATAAAAGTATGTTTTATAATCAAGACATATAAATAAGAGAAATGTAGCAATATACTGAAATATAAACTAAGTTTCTAAGAAAATATTAAAAAAAAAAAGATATAATAGACTGAAGCAAATCAATTGTTAATTAAGGAGTATACTTGTCCATTTCATTTATCTATGTATGTATACATAGACAAACACACACCGTGCACATATAGAGTTGTTGACTTGTTGTAATACTCAAATTAAATTGTGTCTGACTTACAACTTTTTTAACTTAGATGTCAGTGATGGTTAGTGTTGCTTCTTATCATCTAATGAAGAATAGACTTGAATTTGAATTTGAAACTCATCAACACATTTCCTTTGTATGTGCTCGGCAGAAGCCATAACTGAAGGGCTGCAGTCAACTAGCTCAATCACTTTCAATTTCAATTTTCCAATCCCAAAAGGGATCTCTTCCAGTTTGTAGCAATGTCTAATGATTAGGCGCTTAAGCAGTGGGAAGCAATCATAGCCAACTCTCCAGTGCACCAGATCGGTGTCTTCAAGTAGCAGATACTCAAGTTTCGGGAACTCCTCTTTATCTACCACCCACTCCGGGCCTTGAAAGGCATAGCATCGTAATTTCAACACTTGAAGATATTTTAGTGCACCAATTATTGACATGTGTTTCCATGCAAATTCACATCCACTCAAAGTTAACTTTGTAAGACCAGATGGAAAAGCTGACTCTGGAAAGAGAAGAACATGCTGAGACCTAGGACTGGGATTTGACACGATGCATTTGAATGACTTGAGTCTAGAGAGCAAGGCAAGATGATCAAAGATATGCAAGGTTTCAGAAACATCCGGTGGTAAAAGAATCCGAACACCTAATTTTTCTAGATTTGGAATATTTTGAAGAACCTCTTTTGTACAACTGCGATCACTCACACCTAGCAGCGTCAAGAGGTCGGTTAACTGAGCACCATCAACAGGATGTGGCAAGTCGCTTCCCATTACTTGAAGATGCCTCAGTTCTTGCATATTCCACATCTCTATCGGCATATAAGATGGAGAGAAATTGATGATTTTTAGTTGGTATCGATGGACAATCAAGTATACAAGATTTTTGAGTCTTGATATGGAAGAAGGGAGCTTTCCATCATATTTGAAAGCAAGGTACTTTAACTCAACTAGCTCCAGTATTGTAATCGGGAACTTGTATAAACGGATTGTAAGAGCATCTAGCACCTTGATAGACGTCAAACCTGAACTTATTGATACTGGATATTGATGTTCTAGACCAGTACAAAGAAAAGAACGCACATTTGAAACTGATTCTATTGATTCAGAAATACATTTGAAGCCAAGAAGAGCGTTCATGTGGATGCACAACCTGCGCTGGCAGTGTATACCTTCTGAAAAAGCACTGGAATAACTATTTATGAGATGAAAAATCTTTTTGTTTGCAGCTTCTTTTACCAAGAGATGCCAAAAGAAATAATGGGCGTTGCATGTTTTAGTTCTGCCAATGGAGCTATGTTGGCGGATTAAAACAATATTATGGGAAACGAGATCCTCCAAATACTCCCGCGATGTATCTTCAAAAGTTTGGAAGTGCTTTGGTTGAACTAATCCTTCAGCGACCCACAATTTGACGAGCTTGGAGACGGAGATCTCATGATTTAGAGGGAAAACTCCAAAATAGAGACAACACTCTTTTAAATGTGGACGCAAATGCTTGAAGCTCAAAAATAGTGACTCTGCCATGGGTGACCTTTCCTCTGTAGCTAAGGCAAGCAAATTCTCATTATTGGCTACCTTTTCCCAGTAATCAAGCGACTTCTCAGCTTTGAATAGGATGTTGGCAATCGAGATTATTCCAAGAGGAAGTCCTCCACATTTTTTTACAATCTTCTTTCCAACTTTCTCGAGTCCAGGAGGGACAAATACATTTCTGCAGAAAAGATTCCAACTTTCTTCTTCATTCCGAAAGCGAATCTCGTGAACATAACCGAATTCGATACTACATATAGAAGCCAGACCTGACAGCCTAGTTGTAATGATTATTCTGCTTCCGTTTTTGTCATCTCGAATGGACCTCTCAAAATCATACCAAAAGTCAATATCCCATACATCATCTAACACAATCAAATACCTTCTACAAAGCAGACGACTTATTATCTGCATTTTCAGTTGATCCTCAACCTTTTCTATTTCTAAACTTGTATTATATTTAGAGGACAAACAAACTAGAAGATCTTGCAAGATATTTATTCGTTTATAATTAGGTCCTACCCTGAGAAACGCACGACGATCAAAAGAATTTGAAATTCTTGGATCATGATAAAGTGCTTTGACAATTGTAGTCTTACCGATACCCGCCATACCCACTACTGAAATAATAGTGAGCCTGGAAGGTTGTCCCGTAAGTTTATGAATTAGTTGTTGCAGGTCTTCATCATATACTCCCACCATATCTTTTGCGTTTCCACCAAAATCTTCATCAGCAAGTGGTGACTCCTTGTTGCTTGTTTCCAGATCTAATTTTCCTTCGTACTTCTCATTGATTTTCTTCATCTTTTTCACAAAGGATATCATTTTTTTTCCGACTTTTTTACTGTCTTCCACCCAATCAAAAAAAAGTTGTGGACATTTCTTGAAAAATTCATCGAGGCTTTGATATTCTGAAAAAAATAGTAGGCAGTTGTCCATATGGTGTTCGAGTAGGTCTCTAAATTTTGGTATTGCCGCCAGAATCTTGCCTTTCAAAGCATTTAATTCCTCGGTCTCTTCGAAATGATCCAATTCCAGAATTGATTTCAAGGACCATACTTCTTCGTGGATAAGTTCTGCATTTCGGAGGATGGGATGAGGATGGGTATAGGGGTATCCAAAATCTAGATAGCTCTCAATTAAGAGATTTAGAGAAACTAGAGCTTCGTGAGCCATCTATTGTATTCTATGATGAACAAATACACAATTAATTAACTAATAGAGGAAGGAAATATATATAAGAAGAGAGTATTTTGGTTTGGTTTGGTTTGGTTTGGTTTGGTTTGTGTTGGTTCCCGTTGCTTTTTGATTCCCCTTCCTCAATCAAATGAAATGAAGAAAAAGAATATAGTTAGAAGATGTGGCTGTAAAATTATCAGATCTGCTGCTGCTCAAGAATCAGCTGGTGAAGAGATACCACAGCAGCATAGGCCATTGATGAATGAAATAACGTCAATGAAATTATTATATTTGCAACTAGTTATGTCAAGTTGCTTTATTTATCAATTTAGCACATGATAATGTTCAAGTAGGTAAGCACAATTATTGTTACTTAATTCAGCGAATCTCAAGGCCAAGAGACGAATAATATATATGAAAATAAACAGTCGTACATTCATATAAAAATGTCAAATTGACACCACAAATTTCTTACATAATCTACTTTCAACTATGGTAAAACGAAGAAAGATATTGCAGTATGGCTTCGTGAATTGATTTAGAAAGCTCTCAATTATCAGATTTAGAGAAACTAGAGTTTCGTGAGCCATCTATTGTATTCTGTTATGACTAAATCCACAATTAATTTATTAACACAGGATGGTAATATAAGAACATTATTTTGGTTTGTGTTAGTCTGATCTCTATTCTATTGCTATGGCTGTAAAATGACCCGAGGGGGCGTCAATGACAATCTTTATTTCAATAGGAAAAAGTCATGCCACTCTAGCTCTATTATATTACTTAGGAGAAAAATTCACTTTTAATACCACAATTTACATTACTTTAAGGATTTAGTAAACGACAATTATTTCGTCTAACACATTTGATACCATTATTTGACGGGACGTTAAACATTTCATACTTTCGTCAAATTAATGACGGAATTGAACATGTGAGGAGCATGAGGACGCCAAATTTGACGGAATTAATGAAAAATTTATAAAATTGGTCCCATAGTAGACATATTATAAGTCCATGATACACAAGTCTTATCCAGTGATAAGGAAGTCAGCATATATCCTTTTTCAACAAATAACATTTTTATGTTAAAACGTGTATTACCATCTCATTTACAGATAATAAGCTAGCATATATATTTAAGTTGCAATTTAGGATATAATTACCTGCTATTCCGAAATCCTTTTGCTGTCACTAATATATTGGTTTGGATGATTAATTCCCGCATCACAAGATGTCCCTTGAACAGCTTCAAATGTCAATGTGCACAAGGGCGGATGCACTAAGGGACAAGGGGGGCTATAGAAACACCCCCCCCCCCTCGATTTTTATTTTTTATTTTTTATGTAGTAGTAATTATTATTTCTTTTAAAAAAATAAATGAAACCTAATAAATTGGCTTAATCCCAATCCAAGTTATAAAATTTTAGTCCAATTAATAACATAATTCACTCTAATAATACATCACTCTATCCAACTCTCTAGCCCAGATTAGCTATACAAATAACAGATCAAAATATAGTAAATGTACATTATGAAATTAGTTAAATTAGCTAAGGATTGTCTTCGAGAGACAAGAGATGATGGATGGGGACCTTTGTTGGAGGAAGTTACTCCTTTTTTATTCTAAGAATGAAATTGAAATTCCTTCAATGAGTAATATTTATGTTCCATATAGGAGGCCAATGCGTAGGATTGAAAAGTGACTATCGAGCATTATTACAAAGTTGAGAGATTCAATTCGGCGATAGATAGACAATTGCAAGAGTTGAACAACCGTTTCAATGAAGTAAACACAAAGTTGCTTTTTTTTGTTGCATGCTTAAACTCATACAATCGATTTGAGGCTTTTGACAAAGAAAAACTTGTCCATTTTGCCAAACTTTATCCAAATGAAATCTCTTTTATTGAGTTATCAGTCCTTCCCAATCAACTTGAAAATTATATTAGAGATGTTCAATCAAGTGATGATTTTTCTAGCTTGAAAATGAATGGTGAATTGGTGATCTTACTAAAAAGATGGTTGCAACTAAAAAGCATGTCGCATTCTTAATGGTTTACAAACTTGTGACATTGACGCATATTCTTCCCGTTGCAACTGCATCAGTTGAGAAAACTTTTTCTGTTATGATGATAATAAAGAATCAATTTCATAACAGAATAGACGATCAATGGTTATGATAGTTTAGTTGTCTTTATTGAGAAAGACATATTTAGTAGTATTTCAAACGATGCTATCATGGACCGATTTCAAAAGATGAAAAATCCTCGTGGTCAATTATTAAAATAAATAAGTAGATATTTTGATTCTTTTCGGACTATAACAAGGAATCATATGTAATTAAAGTATCTCTTGGAGTTTATTTTTGTCAAACTCCACCTCTCCATTTTTGTATTGCGTCATATATTTTCTCGTGAATAATATAAGTTTTAAGTTCAACAGTTTGACTGATTTTTTTTAAAAGTTTAGCCCCCTAACCAAAAGTCCTGGATTCGCCCCTGAATATGCATGCCAACTGCACAACAAATATTAAAAGTCATGACCAAAAAAAAAAATTTAAGATAAGAAGGCTTATGGTGCCATAAAAGGAAAGTTTGATGATTCATAATCACCTGATAATATGTCTATTCCGCACTTTACCAACTAATGCACGAGATTGCCTAGGGTTGTAATTGAGCCGAGTAGTATCGAACGACACATTGTTCAAGCTTGGTTTAATTTTTATTGAGCTTGAAATTTTGTTTTTGAGCTTGGTTTGATTTTCAATCGAGCCGAGCTCAAACGAGCTTTTATCGAACAAGCTCGAGCCGAGTATCAAGTAGCTTGATATTTTACATTTTTAAAAAATTTTAGCTTATAGAGTCGAGCTTCAAAAGTTATCGAACGAAAAAATATGTTCAGGCTTGTTTGATTAGTATGACGAATCGAGCTCAAACGATCTTTTATCGAACGAGCTCGAGTCGAGTATCGAGTAGCTTGGTTTGATTTTCAGCCCTAAGATTGCCTACATATATATATATATATATATATATATATATATATATATATATATATATATATTGTTAGTCAATATTGGAGAAGGTTTTGAAGATTAAAAGGTTAAAAGAGTTGTCATCAATTAAGAACTTAAAAGCTTAGTGAAACCTATCTCACGGTCTGGAAGCTATGTGACCGAATCAGTCGAATGGGATATCAGATCAGTAAATATTATATTGGTTATCATCAGCCGAGTTAAGATAGATGTGTTTATTCTTGAATCAGCAGAGTAGCCATCAGCTGAGTATCAGCAGAGTACTCCCACCAGCGAAGTGAAATCGATCATACTCTGAGATAAAGCAGATATTTGTATAGCAGAGTGTACAGAGCAACTGTTGCAGAAAGCCATTCCAGAAATTGGGGACCAGTACTCGAGGACTGCTGAATTCTGTCTCATCTTCAACGGACAGAAATTCAAATCGGCGAAGTATAAATAGAAGATAAACTGAAGATCGAAAAGAGACTTGCACAATTCAAGATTACATCTATAGAGCAAGATCCACCAGTTAAGTCGTCTAATCACAAGCAAAGTCATTTGTTGACGGAGCTAAAATTGTTGAAGAAAAGAGCTCAAACTCTTGTTTGTCTGAGTGACATTCAACTGTAAAGAGAAAGAAGTTTATCTATCTTTGTGAGTGATATAACTTCGTAGTATAGGTCTTCTGAGTGATTTCCTATACTGAGAGTTGCGAGGAGCTGTTATCCATCTTTGTGAAGTGATAACACTCTGTAGAATAGGTTTTTTTTTGTGATCTCCTATTGCGAACTTACGGTCAGTTCATTTGTTGTTCGGCGTAAGCAGAGTATGTTGTAATCTTTGTGATTATAGTATAACCCAAGATCTTCGTGACTTGGAAGAGTGGATTAAAGGATTTTTATCCATATAACCACTATAAAAATTTCTTGTGTTTGATTACTTATTTTTAACTTGCATATTTTCATAAGTAAACAAACGTTTAAAAGACAAAGCTTTTAAATTGAGGAATTTACAAAACTGGGGTAAAAGTTTGAAGAGAAACTTGTTTGAAAAACATACTTGATAAAATCCGCTGCATACAAGTTTTGAAACTCTGAGTATATCTGAATCAGATAAGTGAAGTCAGATGAGTGGTCAACTCTGCCGTTCAAAGCTTTGTGCGCGATCAGCTTAGTAATCTTACGAATCAGATCAGCTTAGTCTGCTGACAGAAAAAGTTTGAGAAAAAGTTTTAAAGTTTATGAGATATATACACCCCCTCCCCCTCTAGATCTCATTGACCTCTTTTGGGACCAACAAGTGGTATCAGAGCAGGTTGTTCAGCAGATTGGTTCACATGATCTTCTGCCCGATCAAACGAACTTAATCCTAGGTGTGTTTTTCAAAATTTTCAAAAAGAGCATATTTTGAAAATAAAAAACTTTTTGAAAATGGAATGCATAAGTCATGTTCCTCAACATTGGCCATATGGACTTTGAAGATTGGAAAATCAGAATGGAAATCCTTATTGCTGCTTATAATGATAACATGTTCACATGTATTACAAAAGGACCATTCAGATTTAAGAAGACTGTGAAGGCTACTGACCAGCCTGATCAGATTGTTGACAAAGAGCTGGATGAGCTAACCCTTGAAGAAATCAAGCTAGTAAATCTTGACAAGGTGGCCAAGTTCATAATGTTGAAAGCTCTAGATGAAGACAGATTCCAGAAGGTCAAGCATCTCAAAACAGCTAAAGAGGTGTGGGATAAAGTCTGTGAGCTAAGCGAAGGAAACGACGCTATCAAAGAACATAAGATCAGTGTGTCTCTTGAGGAGTTTGAAAATTTCAAGATGAAGTCTGGTGAAACGATTGATCAATGGATACCAGATTTACCAAAACACTGAACGAAGTTCTAAGGCTTGGTAAAAAGTTTTCAGACAAGGAGATCACCATGAAGGTTCTCAAGGCTCTTCTACCTAAATTCAACATGAAGGTGACAACCATGGATGAATCAAAGAATTTAGGGAAGATTTCCCTTTCCGAACTGTTCTCTTCCCTCAAAGCATTTGAGTTTAAGATGCCAAGAATGGGATTAGAAGTGTCAACCAGTTCAGACCCTACTGCTGCACTTACCGCGTCAGACAAGTCAAGAAAATCAGCGGACGAGTCCAAAGAGAATACTCTGCTGAATTCAGAAAAAGCATACACTGCTGACGAAGTTGCCCTACTTCTGAATGATTTCAAGAAGTTTTATAAAAAGAAAATGAAATTAAAATATGAAAATGCTATTTCATCTTCTTCTGATCATTTTCAGGAAAACAGAGATTCCTCTAAAGCAATTCTTAGAGACAACAATGACAAAGAGTATGGACTCTTGATCCGAGGTCATCCACACTCATCATCTGAGAAGTTAGCTGAAAAGGAAAAGCATACCAAAAAGGAGCGTAAGCTTAGTAAGAGCAAAGCAAAGTTAGTTGATGCAGCAAAGCTAATAAACTCCGGCATATCTTATTCAGACAACCAGTCGTCTGATGAAGAATTTGAAGAAGTACCTGAAACTCTATGCTTATCTGTCATAGAATCTGATGATTCTGAAACTGAGGTAACTTCTACTATTAATTAAATGCACTATTTGAATTGTTGAATAAATGCTATATGCATTTGCCAAGCTTAAGGAAGAGATGACTCTGCTAAAAAGAGCAAAACAGATCACTGAAACTTCAGGTTGAAAAACCTCAAGAATCAGCTGACTACAAAAAGCTTGAGCATGAGAATGAAACTCTAAAAGCTGAGTATGCAATTCGTATAGAAAATATAAATAAACTTGAAAGAACTAATTGCATCATTCTCTAAAAAGAAATCAAAGGCTTAAAAGAAGAAGTCTATTGATGCTCAAAAGGTTAGAAAACCTAGTAAGCTACCTAAGATTAAACAGACTAGTAAACTCATCAGCCGAGTAAGCTGAAATACGCTGCTGATAGGAGTAAAATTAAAAGTGGTATTAAGTCTACTAAATCTAAGGAGAGTTGTTAGATAACTCAGGTAAGAAATTGAGGCAAAAATGAAATAATTGGCAAGAATTTGAATCACATTATGATAATGATTATTATGACATACAATGCTTATCCATATTATCATGCTGATCATATTAACTGTGCTATTGCCATCCTCATTATAATATGCATGTTTATCACATACTTCATGCATCTTACCTTGCTTATGAGCACTGTTTTTATCACATACTTCATGCATCTTACCTTACCTCAATAAGTGGTATCAGCTGACTAATCTGATATCAACAAGTGGTATCAATTCTTGATATCATGGGGAATAGTTATTCTTGCTGAAGTGATAAACAGCAAGGAAGACTACCTCGAACAGCTAAGTACTCACCTACTTGTCTTCAACATACTGAGTTTGCAATCTTATAACAGAAAAAGAGGAAGAAAGAGATGCAACTAAGTATTGGTGTTGATGACAAAAAGGGGGAAGATAAGGATGCAACTAAGAACCCTTTATCAGAATAAAATCAAAAGGGAAAACTACCGACAAGTGGTTTTTGAAAGTTGTATCGGATTAAATAATTTCCATCTCAGAGTATGAAGACCAAATCAAAAACTTGGAAGACGTTTTGAAGGTTTTGTCATCATCAAAAAGGGGGAAATTGTTAGTCAATATTGGAGAAGGTTTTGAAAATGACAAAAATGCCATAATGGTTTTGAAGATTAAAAGTTCAAAAGAGTTGTCATCAACTAAGAACTTAAAAGCTTAGTGAAACCTATCTCACGGCCTGAAAGCTATGTGACCGAATCAGCCGAATGGGATATCAGATCAGTGAAGATCATATTGGTTATGATCAGCCGAGTCAAGATAGATGTGTTCATTCTTGAATCAGCAGAGTAGCCATCAACTGAGTCAAGATAGATGTGTTCATTCTTAAATCAGCAGAGTAGCCATCAGTTGAGTATCAGCAGAGTACTCCCATCAGATGTGTCAATATGCTGGACTATGGAGAATTTCATTAGACATCTTATTAGAGATAATAAGAAGAAGGTTAAACCAAGTGTGTTAATAAGGACAATGGAAATTGATCCAAGAGTTTTGTCAATGGTAATCAAAGCTTTGAAATGTCTTTGATTATTTAAAAATTGAAGATAAAATTCGCTACTCAAAGGTTCATTTTAAGTAGTAACGAATGTAACAAAAGTACAACGTAGAAAGCGTATAGAGTTCAAGAACGAGATCCAAGAAAAATGAGAACATCATATTCGAGAAACTAACCACGATAAAAGAACATGTTTAGAAAGAACAAGATAACAGTGTGGAGTTCAAAAGAAAGTCGATGACTGAGTGAAAATGTTGCATGGTCAATGAAATCAACAAGTATGGATGATATGAATTCAAAGAGACGATTCAGGAATGACCATGTATTAGAAAAGGGGTTCAATAAAGTATCAAGCAACACTGAAACGATAAATTTCTATAAGGATCATAAAGGGCAGTTGGACCAGAAATTCTGTCCATGAAAAATAAAGCAATTGAGTTTATAGACTGAGTAAAAATAACTTCGGAATAAAGTAATAAGGACCTCAAAGGTCGATCGAGTCAAGGAATGTTCAAATAATATAACCAGAAAGTGGTCGATTAAGTATTTTCAATGAATGCGACAAGGCACAGTCTAATAGGAATCTTAACAAGGATTATGAAAATGAATGGAAAAATGTGAGTTGTAATGATAATAATAGATATTCAAATTAAAAGCTCAATTTGAACTATGTAATCAGATAACAAGTATCGTTAAGGGTTATAAGACGATCAAATCAGAAGTCTCATTAGAGATAAACAAGAAGGTTGAATCAAGGATAACAATAAAGACAAGGGTTCTGATATTAATGACCAGAGCGTTAAAGTGTTTTTGAACATTTGAAAATCAAGTTAAGACAAAATACACCATTCAAAGCTTCATTTATAGAAGCAATGAGTGTAATGATGATACTAGAGCGAATAAAGTTCAAGAAGAAGGCATGGAAAATGAAGTGGTCCAATTTACAAGGGTAATGATAACAAATATGATAAAACAACTCCAGAAGGAATATGATACAAGTATGAAGTTGACAGTACATTCCTTTTTAGAATAACAAGCAGTAATAATATGAAATCGAAGAGACTTCTTCTGAACCTATCGCAATTCAATAATTAGGTTCAGGGAATAAAGATAATGAAATATTCCTAACCACTTAATCAGATTAAGGTAACCAGTTTGATTCACGAATTCACTATGAAGAAGTAGCTCGTGAAATAAAAATGGAGTATAAACTCCAAATAAATGTAAAACTCAATTATCAAATTGGAAGCTTCGATCGAACAACAAGAAGCTGAATTAAAAGTGTCAATAAACTATGAAGGGAGAGTTTTAATTATAATGGCAATCGGTTCAAGAAGAAGCCGTCAAATTCAAGAAATTGTGAGAAACAATATTTAAAAGTATGATATCAAGGCAAACAAGTTCAAGAATAAAGCTCAAGAAAGAATTAAGGAAATTTTTGGTCAATTCAGAATTAAAATTGAGAGAAAGAAACTGACTATCACATATGAAAACCAAGGGAAAAAAACATTAGCGCATATGGAAAAATAAACAATGAACAATTATAGGGCCCAATTAGAGATATTCGTCTGATAGAAATGAGTAGAAGATGTTAGGAGACGAATTCTCTCACGTCATCGAAAGATTATAGAGTTAGGATTTAATTCACTTTGAGTGATTGCGGATCTTTGAAGTTCTTGTGTAACAAAGAAGGTATCATTGGCTCATTTCCTCAGTCGATAGTTGGTTTACTAGATGACGAAGATAGTTGCAACGCTTCTCTTCAACCAATGACATTCGTTACACTCGATTTCTCCAGGGAAAACACTACAATGTGATGAGTAGGCTTCTTCAAATGACTTGTTCATCGATACACTTAACTTTTGTGGAAACATCCTTTCTCGAAATTTCAACATGCCGATAGATTCAATATAGAGAGGAATTTCGATCGTCTTGGTAGACCCCTTTGTTTCTTTTAGACCCTTGTCTTTCATTCTATCTGAATCCTCGATAGTAAGTCTTGATGTTAAAGACTATTTGTGTTGGGATTCGGTAAGAAAAACAGCCCTAGGCACAGCAGAATATAAAAAAAAATTTCTAGGGCCTCTTAAAGAATCTTGCCAGGATATTCTCTAGTTGTATATATATAAATATAATTAAACGACAGTATAAGTTTTCTCGTTTATACCTGTCTCCTTGCAAATCCTCGGCTAGCAATATGAGCTCTGAATTCTGACCCCGGTAAGATCGACCCACACCTTTTGTAGCGCCCCACGTGTTGCGCCTCTACGAGTTGATACACCACAATATCACGAAAATTAATATACCTAATCGACTAGAACATAGGCTATATTAATATCTAGGTTTTAGGAACGATTTGGGAACAAAACGAAGACGAAAAAATTCTTCCACATGGAAGAACTGGTTCGGCCGATCTGGTAGGGAGAGGGAGAGAGATTTTTGCTTTGCTCAATTTTTGCTTTAGGAGTTGTGTGAAAAATAACTAGAAGAAAGCTATTTATAGTTTTCTTTCTATCCTAGTCCTATTAGGACTAGGTCTTCTCTCTCCTACATGGGCCATGGCCTTCTTTAATTAGAAGACTAAGTCTTCTAATTAATTCATGGCCCATATTAATTAATCTTTCAGGGCTTTATTTAATCTTCCAATTAAATAGCCCAATTAATTAAATCATCTCCCAATTAATTAATTAAACTCCAAGTCTAATTAAATTAATTATTCCATTAATTAATTAATTAAATCCTAATTAATTAATTTACTCATAAATTAAATTCCAATTTAATTTATAATCTTGATCCACTTCCAATTGGATCCATTTTTTGTTCCATATGGGTCGACCCAGTCGACCCACCCATTTAATCGACCCAGTCGATTTTGACCCAGTCGACCCAGTCGACTGGTTCGTTCCTGTTTCCTCGCTTTCGCTACTTGTGTATTGTGTATGCCCCCGTAGGTTCACCACATAATTGGCCGTGGGTTGTAATTAAATATTATTTAATTACTTGAGCAATTAATGCTCTAAATTAATCGAACACTCTGTCGATTAATCATTCCAAAATTAGCACCCCTGCTAATTTGGGAATTCTCCCACACTCCACGGTCGATGTCCAGTCACAAGCCCATGGAGCCCAATCACTGGTGAATTAATTCAGTGAACCTTTTATCATTTACAATTTCCATATACGACACAATCTCTCCATCGATCAATCTCCCAGTCGAGACTTAAGGGTATGGTCTTTCATCGGATTCCCTTATCTTTTGTCTTGACCTTATGTTCTCTGATCTCGAAATAAATTCTCTCTGACTTGTTCTTTATAAGCTACTTACATAAAGTCGTCAGTTACCTTGGCCAAGGATTTCATCAGAATTAATTTCTCACAGAAATCCATAGGAGAATTTCTCGACCTATCAAGTCGAGTCAATGGATCCTTTGTTGATGATATGAATCTGCATACGAGTTCCTCTATACCCAACATGAGTCCACAGAGACTTTCTGGCGATCCCCAGTCAGTCGGAACTCATATCAAAGTATAGACGTTCTCGTACCAGATAAACCCTATCATCTCAAGTTGTTAGGGATCGTTCCTCGTATACTATTGTAAATTGGAATAACTTCAACCCCGATATGCGACTACCGCTTCCATGGTGAGTTATTTCCTAATTGGGGTATTCAGTGCGCTTGCCATCCCAGCAAGCCACCCACTTGTGTGTATCGACTATCCCAGTCACGCTCGTGGACCCCAGCGTCCTCCAGTTCATCGGAGTATACACAATAGTGAGAGTCTAACCGAATCCAACGATGTCCTATCTCGATTGGATTCTACGACTCTTGAATATATTCTAGATCACGGCCTTAGAGATCAGTCCACGGGTTGTCCCATAGCCCTGTGATCTAAGGACTTCTATCCTTATGCGTAGACAAATATTACATAAGATAAAGTTGACCATTTAATAAAAGTGCATTTATTAATCTAAATTGAATAGTTCCTCATTAATTATAATTAATGCTAGCCATACAGCCGGCTTGCAGGACACTATTTCTATCAATCTCCCACTTGTCCTAAAGCCAGTCTTTTATGTTCTTGAGTCCCATCTTATGCAGATGTTTCTCAAATGCCTTTTGAGGCAGAGGCTTCGTTAGTGGGTCCGCTGTATTATCTTCTGAGTCGACACGTTCCATCTTAATGTCTCCTCTACCAATGATATCTCTTATCACATGGTATCGTCTTTGTACGTGCTTGGATTTCTGATGAGATCTCGGCTCCTTTGCTTGCGCTATTGCCCCATTATTATCGCAGAAGATAGTAACGGGCTCAGCAATGCTAGGTATCACATCCAATTCCTGGATGAAGTTCCTCATCCAAACACCTTCCTTTGCTGCGTCACTCGCGGCAATGTATTCTGCTTCAGTGGTTGAATCCGCGGTTGTTTCCTGCTTGGAGCTCTTCCAGCTAACCGCACCACCATTGAGGCAGAAAACATATCCTGATGTCGACTTGAAGTCGTCTACATCACATTGGAAGCTCGAGTCTGTATAGCCTTCCAATTTCAATTCTCCTCCACCGTATACCAAGAACAATTCCTTAGTCCTTCTCAGGTACTTCAGAATTGCCTTTACGGCTATCCAGTGCTGCTCACCTGGATCAGACTGGTAGCGACTTGTAACGCTTAGAGCGTACGCTACGTCTGGTCTCGTACACAGCATACCATACATTATGCTTCCTATCGCGGATGCATACGGTACTCGAGACATATTGCTTCTCTCCTCTGGCGTCTTTGGGGCCATAGACTTGGAGAGTGCAATTCCATGTCTCATTGGAAGCAATCCTCTCTTGGATTCTTCCATATTAAATCTTTTCAAGATTTTGTCTATGTACTGGGATTGGGAGAGGCCCAGCAGTCCTTTTGATCTATCTCGGTAGATCCTTATACCTAGTACAAAGGATGCTTCTCCCATATCCTTCATTGAGAATTGTGTAGACAACCATGCTTTAGTTTCAGACAATGCTTTTACATTGTTTCCAATGAGAAGAATGTCGTCAACGTAAAGCACCAAAAATTCAATTGTACTCCCACTGATCATCTTGTACACGCAAGGTTCGAACATGTTCTTGATGAATCCAAAAGTTTAGATTGTCTCATCAAAACGAATGTTCCAACTTCGGGAAGCTTGCTTCAGTCCATAAATGGACCTCTGGAGTTTGCACACCTTGTGTTCATCTCCTTTGGATGCATATCCTTTTGGTTGCTCCATGTAGATCTCCTTATCAATGTCTCCATTGAGAAAAGCAGTCTTTACATCCATCTGCCATATCTCGTAGTTATACCACGCAGCTATGGCCAGCAAGATCCGAATGGATTTGGGCATTGCGACGGGCGAGAAGGTCTCCTCAAAGTCGATACCTGGTCTTTGAGTGTATCCTTTCGCCACTAGTCGCGCCTTGTAGGTAATCACCTCTCCGTTCACTCCAAGCTTTCGCTTATAGATCCACTTGCAACCCACGGGAGCCACTCCCACTGGTGGATCTACCAAGGCCCAGACCTTGTTTGAGTGCATGGAGTCCAGTTCGGATTCCATGGCTTCGCGCCACTTTCCCGAGTCTATGTCTAGCATAGCCTCTTCGTAAGTCCTTGGGTCGGTTAGAGACTGTCCAGTCTCATGCAGCAGACCGTAGTACCTCTCGGGTTCTCTACGTTGTCTTTCTGACCTACGAAGTATCGGTGTACTTTCTGGTGCACTTTCATGCTCCTGTTCTCCCACTGCCTGTGGTGACGGGTCAGCTTGATCGACCTCTAAGGTCTTTTCAGCTTCAGTGACCTCATCTAGTTCTACGTTATTTTCTTTCTTGTCAACCAAGAAATCCTTCTCCAAGAAGTGAGCGTTCCTCGAGACAAACGTTGTTTGTCTTGTAGGATCGTAGAACTCGTATCCTATTGAGTTTTCTGGATACCCCACGAATTTGCACAAAGTGGATTTAGTTTCCAATTTATCTCCCACTAGCTTTTTAACGTAAGCGGGAGATCCCCATATGCGCATGAATGCGTATGAGGGTGCCTTGCCAAACCATAGTTCGTATGGTGTCTTTTCTACGGATTTCGAAGGTACCATATTCAGTATCTTCGTTGCCGTGAGGAGGGCATGTCCCCAAAATGAAAGAGGAAGGTCAGTGGCACTCATCATGGATCGAACCATGTCCATCAAGGTTCGATTCCTTCTCTCTGCTACTCCATTTAATTGGGGTGTTGCAGGAGGAGTCCATTGCGATAGTATTCCATGCTCTACAAGATAATTCAGAAATTCGTTACTAAGAAATTCTCCACCTCGGTCAGAACGAAGAGCCTTTATCGTATGACCAAGTTGATTCTCTACTTCCATCTTGAATTCTTTGAATCGTTCAAAGGCTTCAGACTTGTGTTTCAACAAGAACACATATCCATAACGACTAAAGTCGTCAGTGAAAGTGATGAAGTAGTCATAGCCACCTCGGGCGCTTTTTCTTAGTGGTCCACATACGTCAGTATGTATTAAGTCCAATGTTTGCTTGGCTCGCTCAGGGTTTCCCTTAAATGGCAACTTAGCCATTTTACCCTTTAAACATGGTTCACATGTTGGCATTTCATCAATGCGATTGATTTCAATCGCGCCAGATGATGCTAACTTTTGAATCCTTGACTTAGATATATGTCCAAGTCTAGCGTGCCATAATTGGGCAGATATTTCATTATCTTGTTTCCTTTTGTTTTGTTGCACATGCATCACTAACTTAGGTGGTTCAATGGTATATAGTCCATCTTTCAATGTACCAGTGAAAAACATATTATCATTCATGAATAACGAAAAGGAACCTTTATTAATAGTAAAACTAAAACCTTCATTATCCAAAACAGGAATTGAAATAATGTTTTTCACCAAACCAGGTACATAAAGAACGTTCCTAAGGACTAATTTATTACCACCTAAATCTAACTCCACTTCGCCTATGGCCTCGGCAGCAGCTCTAGCTCCATTGCCAAATCTCAGGATCCAATCCCCTGGCCTAAGTGGCCTTGTTGCTCCCATCACCTGTAAATCATTACAAAGATGAGAACCACAAGCAGTGTCTAGCACCCATGATGCACAGTTAATTGATAAATTAACTTCAACAAGGAATATACCTTTCGAGTTCTCCAAGAACTCTTTGCAGTTCCTCTTCCAGTGTCCAGGTTTCTTGCAGTAGAAACATTTCTGTTCACCAGACGAAGCTTTACGCTTCTTTCCCTTCCCTATGGGCCCAGATGGTGCTTTGCCTTTGCTTGAAGAAGCATTTCCCTTCCCCTTCCCTTTCTTTGTCCTTTTGGACTTGGATTGGGTTGAGGTAGCAACCATCACTGGCTTCTCTCTTTTCATGGAAGCCTCGGCAGTGGCGAGCATATTAGCCAACTCGTGAAGTTCAACATTCATCTTGTGCATGTTGTAGTTCACTACGAATTGCTCGAATGATCTAGGCAATGACTGGAGGATTATATCCTGGCAGTAGGTCTTGTCCATCTTTACGTCAAGATGACTAAGCTTTTCAATGAGCCCAATCATTTTGATGCAGTGAGATCGAACATCAGCACCTTCAGCCATCCTCGTTTGTTGCAAAGCCTTAGCAGTTTCATACCGCTCATATCTACTTTGCACCCCAAATAGACCATTCAGGTGCGTGTAGATTTCAAAAGAAGACTTCATATGCTCGTGCTGCTTTTGAAGCTCATTCGACATGGATGCCAACATGAGACAACGTGACTGCAAGTCATCGTCAAGCCATAAATCAACGGCTTCTTTCTCAGTGTCGTCGGCATCCTTAGCAAGTTCGGGAGGGGGCCCATCAAGGACAAAACCTCGCTTTTCAGAAGCGAGAATGATCTTAAGGTTCCTGACCCAGTCATGGAAGTTTGGTCCAGTCAATTTGTTATGTTCAAGTATGATGGAAATCGGATTCTTAGACATTATATCTACAAAACGACGATAGAAGAAATAAATACGCGAAAGATTAATTTAAAATGCACAATTCACAAACATGGATTTCATTTGCAAATTACTCCCACTATTTTAATCAAAATCTTATGCCCCCACATAAGTTTCGGGAATTTAAAATATCCTAGCGGGCTTAAGGCCCAAATGCAATCTCCTAGTACCCACGACTCGTTGGCCATACTATTTGATCCACTTGGTGGTCGACTATGTCAACGGTTAACCTTCGCAGCTAACCCTTAAGTTCATTTAGCCTCGTTTTTCAATATGGACCCACGACTCGTGAGACATCCATACTTACTAGCGTTAAATCATGTCCAATACTCGTGAAGAGAAATAGTTCAATCCTAGACGCCCCACGACTCGTGAGACAGCGCCTAAAACCTTGCTATCCCCTCCCTTGGCACTAAACTCGTGCATCGAGGCAATAGACATATTATCTTCCTATAGCTCGACCCACGACTCGTGAGACATCGAGATATATTCGTACAATATGCCCAAGACCTAGTAATTGGATAGGCTCGGACCATAGATACTATTCATATGCGCCCGTTATTCGATTTAATATTCTAATTGAATTTTAAGTTCAATTGGAGGTTTCTAAGTGTGCGAGGTCTCATCAGATTATGCTTATCTTGTTTACGTTTTCTATCCTAAGCATGCATCTCATACATCAAAGAATAATTTGCGAAAAAGTAAACATTCATCACCTAGCAAGATATGATTGGTCGATTGCCCATCCTATGCGATCCATCACGAGCCACGTGATGAATCAATTGGTCAGTCTAGGGTGAAAATTAAATGTCCTAACTATTACAATTTTTAAACCCATACATCATGGGCCTTCTTGTAATATCCAGCTTGATTGGGCCTCCATGTAATAAATTGGGCCTCCATGTCCTCCAAGGTAAATGGGCCTCCATGTGGATCTCCAAGTCTTCATGAGGTCTTCTCGGCTCCAAGCCTAATCTAAGCCTAGCTTACATAATTTAAATGGTCCTATTCTATTACATTTGTTTGCGCAAGCAAGGGCACCAATCAGGCCCATTTAATTACAACCCAAAAATAAATAAACCAAAAACAACACAGGGCTTAAAGGGCAAAATCGACCAATCCACATATTCACTCAAGAACATGCATAAATTCACATAAGGGCAATCATGTAAATTTACCGGCTTCATTAATTTTAATTCGCAAAAATTCATCCAAGTTAATTAATTTTGAATTAACAATTAACCTCTAAGATTAATTAGCTCTTACTTGAGCTCTAAGTAATCTACAATTCTTATCTTGATTAAATTGGTTAATTAAGGTAATCTAAATCTCTAAGATTCTTACCTTATCCAAAACTCTAAGTTTCCCAAAATTTCAAATCTCCAAGATTTTCAAGATAATCCTATTTTGACTAGATTAGTTAATTAAGGTAGTGTTTAAGTCTAACAAAATAACTACCTTATCCAAAAACTCTAAGTTTCCTAATCTTCCAAAATTCTCCAAGATTTTCAGGACTTTCAAAATAGGCAGAATTAGAGTCCAACCCAAAAACGACTAGTCGAGACCAATCAGGACTGCCACGTAGGACAGCCCACGCGCGACCACCAAGGCGGCGCGTGAGCTGCCTGTGGCAGCAGCCGCTGCACGCGGCTGCGTGCGGCAGCGAGCAGCCGCGCAGCGTGTGCGGCCAGCACGCTGCCGTTGGCAGCGGCTTGCGGTGGCCGCCCAGCCGCGGTGCGCTGCCGCGCACCGCCGCGTGCCACCGCGAGTCGGATCTAATAAAAAAAAATTTTTTTTTTGTTTCTTCGATTACTTATGATTTAATTAAACAAAAACCAGTCAATTAAATCCCAATCCAAAATTAAAAACAACATGATAAAATTTTCGAATCCAAAATTAAACATTAACTCCAAGTTAATTAAACATACGTCCTATAACATGCAAAGTTAAAGAACTAGCCACATAAATCAAACATATGATTTAATAAACACAGAATTTGCAAATTCATATATATACAAAGCCTAGAGTTGGCTCTGATACCACTGTTGGGATTCGGTAAGAAAAACAGCCCTAGGCACAGCGGAATATAAAAAAAAATTTCTAGGGCCTCTTAAAGAATCTTGCCAGGATATTCTCTAGTTGTATATATATAAATATAATTAAACGACAGTATAAGTTTTCTCGTTTATACCTGTCTCCTTGCAAATCCTCGGCTAGCAATATGAGCTCTGAATTCTGACCCCGGTAAGATCGACCCACACCTTTTGTAGCGCCCCACGTGTTGCGCCTCTACGAGTTGATACACCACAATATCACGAAAATTAATATACCTAATCGACTAGAACATAGGCTATATTAATATCTAGGTTTTAGGAACGATTTGGGAACAAAACGAAGACGAAAAAATTCTTCCACAGGGAAGAACTGGTTCGGCCGATCTGGTAGGGAGAGGGAGAGAGATTTTTGCTTTGCTCAATTTTTGCTTTAGGAGTTGTGTGAAAAATAACTAGAAGAAAGCTATTTATAGTTTTCTTTCTATCCTAGTCCTATTAGGACTAGGTCTTCTCTCTCCTACATGGGCCATGGCCTTCTTTAATTAGAAGACTAAGTCTTCTAATTAATTCATGGCCCATATTAATTAATCTTTCAGGGCTTTATTTAATCTTCCAATTAAATAGCCCAATTAATTAAATCATCTCCCAATTAATTAATTAAACTCCAAGTCTAATTAAATTAATTATTCCATTAATTAATTAAATCCTAATTAATTAATTTACTCATAAATTAAATTCCAATTTAATTTATAATCTTGATCCACTTCCAATTGGATCCATTTTTTGTTCCATATGGGTCGACCCAGTCGACCCACCCATTTAATCGACCCAGTCGATTTTGACCCAGTCGACCCAGTCGACTGGTTCGTTCCTGTTTCCTCGCTTTCGCTACTTGTGTATTGTGTATGCCCCCGTAGGTTCACCACATAATTGGCCGTGGGTTGTAATTAAATATTATTTAATTACTTGAGCAATTAATGCTCTAAATTAATCGAACACTCTGTCGATTAATCATTCCAAAATTAGCACCCCTGCTAATTTGGGAATTCTCCCACACTCCACGGTCGATGTCCAGTCACAAGCCCATGGAGCCCAATCACTGGTGAATTAATTCAGTGAACCTTTTATCATTTACAATTTCCATATACGACACAATCTCTCCATCGATCAATCTCCCAGTCGAGACTTAAGGGTATGGTCTTTCATCGGATTCCCTTATCTTTTGTCTTGACCTTATGTTCTCTGATCTCGAAATAAATTCTCTCTGACTTGTTCTTTATGAGCTACTTACATAAAGTCGTCAGTTACCTTGGCCAAGGATTTCATCAGAATTAATTTCTCACAGAAATCCATAGGAGAATTTCTCGACCTATCAAGTCGAGTCAATGGATCCTTTGTTGATGATATGAATCTGCATACGAGTTCCTCTATACCCAACATGAGTCCACAGAGACTTTCTGGCGATCCCCAGTCAGTCGGAACTCATATCAAAGTATAGACGTTCTCGTACCAGATAAACCCTATCATCTCAAGTTGTTAGGGATCGTTCCTCGTATACTATTGTAAATTGGAATAACTTCAACCCCGATATGCGACTACCGCTTCCATGGTGAGTTATTTCCTAATTGGGGTATTCAGTGCGCTTGCCATCCCAGCAAGCTACCCACTTGTGTGTATCGACTATCCCAGTCACGCTCGTGGACCCCAGCGTCCTCCAGTTCATCGGAGTATACACAATAGTGAGAGTCTAACCGAATCCAACGATGTCCTATCTCGATTGGATTCTACGACTCTTGAATATATTCTAGATCACGGCCTTAGAGATCAGTCCACGGGTTGTCCCATAGCCCTGTGATCTAAGGACTTCTATCCTTATGCGTAGACAAATATTACATAAGATAAAGTTGACCATTTAATAAAAGTGCATTTATTAATCTAAATTGAATAGTTCCTCATTAATTATAATTAATGCTAGCCATACAGCCGGCTTGCAGGACACTATTTCTATCAATTTGGTTGTCGCCACACTCCATTAATTGCGTTTTTCAAGAACTTATCTAATACATCATCAAGACGCGTATATACAAGTAGGGGTCACATATTTTGGTCAACATACAAAGAGTATGCCAGAATCAAGAGTGGCAATTCATAATAATCTAGATCAAATAACCTACAAATGTAGGATCAGATGAAAGTAAATTTCAACCTCGAGGAAAAGTAGAAAGATGGATATTTGAAGAATGAGACACACTTGAAGTACTAGGTACAAAATAGTCATTATCAATCAAACTAACAATGACTAAGAAAGAGTTTCCATGGAGCACGAACTAGCGAGATGAATCATAGTTAGGCATGAACATAAAAATAGTAAATAAAGTCATTATAACAATGAGTAAATCGATCTGAAAGTTCAAATGAACTATGATTTTTAAGAATTGTATGTGAGGGATGAAATTTATAGTAAATCACCAAGATTCAAAGAAACGTGTATCGATTTCATACTATCAAGAATAACCCATACACAAAACTCAAAAACATGATGGATTCGAGAATGAGTTAAAATATATTCAGATTCGATGGATCATTACGAAAAAGTAATGTTTGAAATCGGGAGAACGAGTTAAATCTCAACGTTTATGTTGGATAAGAATATGAAGACTCGTCGTTAATAGAAAAGAAAGGAATCGATACGTAAAATTGGATTCACCACAATGACGAAAAACATACATATAAGGATCACAAGCTCGAAATAAAAAGTTCGAACATTATAGTAAGGGTGAAACAGTTAATTAAAAAGAAAGAAGATGAATAGAGCTTACTAAAGTAGATAAATCAATTTGGAGAGGAAATGTCTGAAGTTATCAACATGAATTCTGATTAAGGAAAACTCATGCGATGATGGAATTCGAAAAGGTTTAGGGATATATTAGTCATTTTATATGTATTTCAAGTAAGGTCACTTGATTTAAGTAATTCACTAAACACGAAATCAAGGAGGATATTCATCTACAATCATCATCAGACAATAATTCAAATAGTTCAGTCAAAGTAACGTCAAGTATATTCTGGATACCAAAATTAAAACAACAAATCAAGTAATCACATTAACAATCAAACATGTCCCCTTCCCTCGAGGCCACGCACAATATCTATGTTTTGGTTGCGGTTTTGTCATAAAAGTGAACTACCCAATGTGGGTAGACACCCTGAAATCATGACGGTGAGTCCCACCTTACTAGCATCTCAATACAAATCTGAGGATCCTATCCTGGCCTTGAGCCGAAGCTCTGATACCATCTGTAACGGCCCGACTCCGCAGGTCCGTCGGATAACGGTCGAAAAGTTATTATTATTTTGAAAAAAGGTTAAAATATCGAAACCTTTAAAAAGAACGATAAATTAAAATCGAGAATTAAAGATTTTAAGCGGAAGCAGTTTAAAACGATATAAGAACAATTTTGATTACTAAGTTTAAAGCGGAAGTAATTAAAACAAATTTTAGCGGATGACATGACATGGTGAAACAACTTCTGGGACTCAAAAGAAATACAAGAAGATTAAGATTAATATTTGATAAAATTAAAAATCATTTTCTATAGATATTCCCATTTTACAAAATTAGTTAAAATACCAAGATATTTAACAAGATATAATAAAAATGAACTTAGACATTATAGGAGGTTTAAAATATGAGTTCAAACGAAAATCATAAAATCAAATAAGAATTTAAACAAAAGTTCAACTACTCTCTGGAACTAGGGTGGGATCGCAACCGTGATGACCTAACCGCAACATGAACTATCATTTACCCCAAACACCTGTAGCTGAAAAGATTGAAACACAGAATGCATAAGTTGATCGTCCAACTTAGTGAGGTTGTAGTGCACTTGTGCGTGATGCAACATAATATACATGAGCATATACAACAGTACAGTAAATGAACATATGCTATAACAATTTAAGCACGTTAAACAAGTAACCAACATTTGTTGATGCCGTCCTCCTCTTACCCTCCAATCCTCAGTCAGGAAAACCACCACCGAACACTCCAAGTAAGGTGCGACCTTACATAACAGTGCGCATTGACGTCAAATGCCAGGAGTTTGACATTCACTCCCCAAGTGTAACCTCCACATTTGGCTCGTGAAGCGGGTCTACGGTGGATCGAGGTAACCCTCCGGCCCTTACCTTCCGGGTTATCCACGATTCCGCACACCAAAATAGAGGCTCACACAGTAACAGTAAACAGTACAGTACATTAACAGTAACAGTAATAGTTCAGTTCACTGTATCAAAAACATATAAGTAGTCATGCATTAGCATATTGACGCAATATGGATAGTTAATCCTAGTAGAATTGTTCGCATTACTTACTTCACATGCTTGTTCACTTAGGAACTAAGTTACAGTTCTGACTCGACCTACTAGCATATTCAGACATATGCACAAGTAACACACAACACTCACCTGAGGAGCTTATTACGGTGATCAAAATTCCACAATGAAGTGTATCCGAAACCTGAGCAAATACGTATACGACTAAGAATGTATCTAACAACCTTACTAAACCGTAACTAATGAAAATCCTACACAAGGATTTCCTAAACTAACATATCACACAAAAGTGCTTAAAACTTATGACATCAACTTCAATTAAGAGATATTATTTTCAAAACTCAAAATACTAATTTCATAAAACAGTGCCAAAACAGCAAAAATTTCACCTTTATTTTCCAGATTTACAAAACAGCCCCTAAACTTTTGAGAATATCAATTTTTGCAAAAATTTGCAACAAACTTTAAATCAAAAGATTTTTATTTAAACTCATATCGAAAATCAAATAAAAGTATTAAGTAACTTGTTACTTTAAAATTCAAATCTATGAAAATCCCACAAGTTTAAAACTTTCAAAAATACCCTCATAGTTTTGAAAACTTAATAAAACCAATTTTCTTGAAAATTAATTCAAGATCCACGCATTTAAGTGATATTTACAAATAATCAATCATAATTTCAATATAAAATTGAGATTTAACAATAAGTTTTAATAACTTTTCACAAACTAACAATGAGAAACAAAAGTTCTTTCATTATAAATTTTATAGAAAAAATTTCAAATTTTCAATCTTAAAACACAAGTTATCAAAGCACTACTTCAAATCAATTAATTAAAAGTTTATAAAAGTAACAATGTAAAAACAGCGATCAAACAGCACCTTCACCCCCTTATTTTCAGATTTACAAAAATAACCCCAAATATTTCAAAAACTCCCATTTTTGCAAAATATCGAAACAAACTTTAAAACAAATGCTTTTCAAGTAAACCTAACCAAATATCAAACAAAAATAGAAAATAGATTTTTCAGTCCATTAGACTCTCAAAATTTTCGTATCCCTAACCCTTGAACTTTTAAAATCTTTCAAAAATAACTTTCTTACAAAAATAAATCAAAATCCAAATATCTAATAAACATTTATTTAAATCAAGCAAAACTACACCATCCTTATAGCTAAAATCAAGTTAATCGAGATGCATGCATAACATATTAAGAACTCAAACTAAATTCTAAAGCCAAATATTAACTACAATGTAAATAATGCACAATAACATTTAGGCTCAAGAAACTATCTAACGAACTCAAATCGAAAAATGAAGACCGAAAATGGAATACCCATTCCGAGACGAAGTCGCTGACCGGAGCAGGCACCGTTGACCGACACCGGAAAATTTGCCGAACTCACCATGCCACTCCTCTTTGATCCCAGAACACAAATGTGGAGTCGGATCTTCGAAAAATTGATCGAAAAATGCTCATGCAAAGAAATCCATTTCAAAACCATCACTTTAATGTCGCGATTTCTCCATCTATGATCAATATTTCTGAAAAATAACTCCACCACGACGTTCTACATTCCGAATACTATAATTTAGAGTGTTTAATCGCTTGATTTGGTTAAGAATTGAGAAAATTATATTTTTGAGTTTCTAGTATGTGTAGGTGGGTGTTTGAGCTTGAGCAAGATAACAATGGAGGAATGAACAAACAAATTACACTTTGGTCTCCCATCTTTCTTGTTGCTGAAAATATATTGATATATGTGTGAATTTAGAAGAGAAGAAATGAAGAGAAATGGGTTAAATCCCATTTTTCTCTTCTAAAAAAAATTGCAAGAGCACAAGTGGAGGAAGTGCTCTTCCGCTTGTAATTTACGGCCCAAATTTGTCCTGCTGCAAATTCTTTTTTTTTTTTTTTTTTTGCATTTTGATCCTTGAGTTTTCAAAAGTGACACTTTAGCCACAAAATTTTTAAAAACAGCAAAGAAATCTTAAAAATAAATAAACTTAACCATATTAGTCAAGAATTCAATTACACTTTCACTCCAAAAGTTTTTAAAACTTTAATCTCCAATGTCTCTTATTTTCAGGATCATTTTAGTTTTACAAAAAAAACACAACTTCATAATAAATAAAATTTCGTAAATTTTCTCAAATAAATAACCTCAAAAATATTTTAACTAGACAAAGGTAAAACTTCAGGAATTTTAAAACATTAAATTTTTGGGGTATTACAGAATAGGTCGATTTAATGCTTTTCAAAGCTACTTATGTCGAACAAGGCTTTAAAGCTGCTTGTGACATTCTGCTCTGCTCTTCATTGATTTGATCATGTCGAAGAACATGAGATTTTGCTCTTCTTCCTTGATATGTCGAAGAACATGACATTCTGCTCTTCTCTTCATTGAATTGATAATCGAAGAGGTCGATTTAATGCTTTTCAAAGCTACTTATGTCAAACAAGGCTTTAAAGCTGCTTGTAACATTCTGCTATGCTCTTCATTGATTTGATCATGTGGAAGAACATGATATCTTGCTCTTCTTCCTTGATATGTCGAAGAAGATGACATTCTGCTCTTCTCTTCATTGAATTGATAATCGAAGAGATCGATTTAATGCTTTTCAAAGCTACTTATGTCGAATAAGGCTTTAAAGCTGCTTGTGACATTCTGCTCTGCTCTTCATTGATTTTGTTTATGTCGAAGAATATGAGATTTTGCTCATCTTCCTTGATATGTCGAAGAACATGACTTTTTGCTTCTATTCATTGATTTGAACATTGATGGAGTAGATGGAATGCTTTTCAAGGATGCTTATGTCGAACAAGGATTTGAAGTTCCTTGTGACATTCTGCTATGCTCTTTATTGAATTTGTACATGTCGAAGAACATGAGATTTTGCTCCTCTTCCTTGATATGTGGAAGAATATTACATTTTGCTCTTCTTCAAGCAGATTTGAACATTGATGGTGTCGAATTAAGGCATTTTACGTCGAACAAGACCTTATGTATGTTGAAGACCTTTTGGCCAAACAAAGCCTTTTATGGCCGTTCAAAAATTTGATCATCGATGATGTCGAAGAAGACTTCAATTGCAGCTGCTGAATTTGACCATCAATGATGTCGAATAACACCTCCACAGCATTAGATGAATTTGATCATCAATGATATCGAACATTACTTCCTTTGACGATGTCGAACAGCACCTTCATTGCATCTGATGAATTTGATCATCAATTATACCGAACAATACTTTATTTGACGATGTCGAACAACACCTTCATTGCATCTGATAAATTTGATCATCAATGATGCCGAATAACATCTCCATAGCATTTGATGAATTTGATCATCAATGATATCGAACAATACTTCCTTTGACGATGTCGAACAACACCTTCATTGCATCTAATGAATTTGATCATCAATGATGTCGAACAACATCTCCATAGCATTTGATGAATTTGATCATCAATGATGTTGAATAACACTTCCTTCGATGATGTCGATCAACACTTTATACGTCGAACAACACATTTATATTGAAGAACACCTTTTTGGCTTTCCTCATCAAATTTGCTTGTTCATCTATGTGGTAGTTCAAGACCTTTATGGTTGATTCATCACCTTTTGCTTTCATTTTCATCAATTATACATAAATGTCATTGATGAGTTCCTCCAATTCTGGTCGAGTAACTTGACAAAACCTCGTTCTGGTACTGAAGGTCTTGATATTTGGTTGTTTCTCATCGCATATGCTTATTCGATCAACTTACATGTTGTCTCCAATCTGGCCATACTCTAGCCTTGCTGTTATATCCTTGATTTGATCATCGTTCTTGTTCTAGCATTGGTTAGAGGTTCCACATAAGGCGCCAACTGATGAAGGGAATTTTCGTCTAAGTGTCTGGTCCACGTCCAATGTGCTACGTAATGATATTTTTTCGCTCCACAGTATGGAATCCTAGGCTGGTCAAATCGAGCTGGACTCCACTTCAAGGTTCCTAACCCTGTGCTCAAAGAAACTCGTCAGGTTGTGCCGGTGGTTGACCCGACGCTGACCCTCCGATGCCTAAGTCAGATCAATTCAAAGCATAGCAAAATATAGCAGAAAAATAGTAGTTAAGTCGAGCAGAATCTACCTTTAAATGTAACAAATGAGGGGTATCTATAGGAGGAGATATCGGATCTTTCGGATCGGTCGGGTCGGGTCGGGTCGGGTCTTTAGTGGTTATGTTGAAATAATGCCATATGTATCGATATGTATGGTGGGCATGTCGAATAACCATGTTTGGATGTCCAGTGACATGTTTTCAAGACATTTTGGAGATCAAGTATATGTATGTCAATTTTGGTGTATGTCGAATAGGTCCATTTTGGTGTACGTCGAACAGGTCTAGTCTGGTGTATGTCGAACAGGTCCAGTCTAGTGTATGTCAAATAGGTCCAGTCTGCTATATGTCGAATAAGAGCAGATTTGGGTCTATGTCGAACAAGTCCAGTCTGGTGTATGTCGAATAAGAGCAGATATTGGTCTATGTCGAATAAGAGCAGATTTTAGTCTTAGTTTGACTTTATTCTGACGTGTAACTTGCCATGTTATTGATTGAATATTTGGTATATCAATAATCAATTATTCATACTATACTAATTAGTACCAGTGGTGGTCTCAGTGACTTCAGAAACAGAGCATTTGACAGAATTCCGAAAAGGGGTGAATTTCAAACTCTTTGATTTTGATTTAATTGATAAATTACTGCCCAGAAATTGTCTTTTCAACCACGAAATATTGCGAATAGAGGTGAATAGCAACTCACTTGAAAATTACCAAATCAAAAACTTCAATTGAAAATTCACAACCTAGGGGTTTTCGCAATGTAACTTTCTCGCCTTGTCGGAGTGGAGCAGTGGCGGAGAAGGGCGTTCCAATGATCATGATTTTACCAAATCCTCAACCTCAATTACAAATTCGAACAGAAAACGGAAAAAGGAGATTGAGGGATGAAGAAAATGAAAAAACAAACAGAAAATCAATTACTCCGAACTTGACTTCGTGACCTATGAAGATTTTCAAAATCGAAGTTGTGTGATGTTAAGGCTTTCTAAAACCCCTAAAAGTGCTTCTCGCTTAACAAGAGAGTAAAAGAGAAAAAAATGAAAGTTAAAAGCGTTTTATTAAGATTGAAAATCAGCACTCTCTAAGGGTACATTTTGAAATGCGTCAGGTACCATCAAATTATACCCAGCGCTTACAAACCATTGAAATTGCGCTGGGAAATTAAAACTATTCCCGGCGCATAAAAAGCATCGGGAATTATAAAAAAAGCGTCGGTTATCAAATTTATTCCCGACAGGTACAAAAGCGCCGGGAATAAAGTGCTTGGAAAATCATAAATTGTTGTAGTGTCCCCCCCTTGTGAATTGAAATGGAGCAATTTATATCATGTGAAAATTTTAAAGAAGCAATTTATCCTCTTGAGTCAGAGAGTGTAATTCACTTGCCGAAATTGACGGGCACGAATAATATTTTGTAACATAGGGGGGTAAGTTGCCACATTTATCATATCATAGGGGGTAAATTGCCACATTTATCATATCACGGGGGGATAAATTGCTACACTATAATAACATAGGGAGGTAAAGTGCCACATAAAAAATGTCAGGGAGACAGTTTAAAACTTTTATAAAATTATAAGGGGTAAAATGCTCTTTTTCAAATCACAGAGAGATAAATTGAATACTATGAATATCACACGGATTAATTTTCCATTAACTTGTTTGCTCTGATCTGTTCATGATTCATAAATGTTGTTCATAAATATTTTTGTTAATCTTTTCATTACCAACTTATGATTTTTTCAAAATATTGGCAAAAATATTATTATTCATAAGTCTTAAAATTAACAAACTACTTTTAATAATTTTTTATATGTATAAATAATAACTTTATATAATTGTTTATTTAATATAATAATAAAAACTATTTTTAAAAAGAATTATTATTTTGAAAAAAGTAATGTTAATTTAATTAAATAATCGAATTCTAAATTCAAAATTCGTGTAATTTCATTTGTTGCAGGGAAGGAACAATACATTGTACTTTTCTACAAAAGTTAATTTTAACATTTCAATTCGACTGGCAAATTTCATAATCCAAACTTAAATTTTGGAGGGCTTTTAATTTTCGAAAGCACTTTTGGAGTTTTGGGGCATCTTTTTTTTGAAAAACTTGTAAATGCTCTCTCCATTATGGCCTAATTTCGAGTGACCCGCAAAATGGGACCAAAATTCTCTCAAATTTGCCCTAGGCCAATTTTTGTATTAAAAATGATCTTTTTTTTAAAAGGTCGTCTCTCTCGTTTATACTAATTTAATATCCTCAACATTACTATTATTAGTTTTAATATTGAGGAAAAAACACTTTTGATGTTAAATTTTTGTAGTGATTACACATTTGATACCACATTTTTTGAAAAAAACACTTTTGATACCATGATTTAGGTCTCCTTAACGCATTTCATTTGGCCGTCAAATTTTTAATAGAATTCATCACGTGCGCGGCACATGTCCGTTAAGTGGCACGAATTTTGCACATGCAAGGGATAAAATTTCATTTTTGATACCAAACTTTTACAAACTTTAAACTTTTGGTACCGAGCCTTCGAAAACATGCATTTAATATCAAAATTGACGGTTGTTTGACATATTTGTTTTGACATCAATTTTTTGAACGAGAACGACCATGTGACGTTAAGTCACCAAAATTGCAAGTTATTTGCACGTGATGTACTCGGACATGGAGTATTTGGACATAATTTTAATTTTGTCATAACTCGTTCTTTACAAGGTCAAATTTCTTGTTCTTTATTTGGCTGGAAAGCCCTTGACGAGATATTTCTAACGCTATAAGTTTTAGTTCATGAAACGCAATCGATAATTCACAGTAAATTAACAAAGTTTTGGTTCTATTTTTCCTCATTGATGAAGGGGAAGGGGGAGAGAGGTCACCCACCCACCCACCCACCGCAGTTGATGGGAAGTTCCTTTTTATTTTTTATTTTCTTTTGTTATTTAATTAATTTATTTTAAAATTCTTTTTAATTTTTTTAAATCTTAACATTAATTTAATTCTATTACTTTTTATAATTGTAATTTTTATTTAATAAACTTAACATTAATGTTTGAAATTTAATAACATTGTAAGAAAATTTAATTTGTATATTATTTTAGATTTTACGAGTTTAACTTTAATTTGTTTTTATTTAGAATAACGTAATTTAAAACGATTTATGGAATTAAATACATTGAAATTAAATATGATTTATGGATTAAAAACAATATAACCCTAACAATTATACATTGAAACAATCTTAAATAAATTCGATTACATACGACAAAATAATTGTTGTAATATGAAGGATGAGTTTCCTTATATGAATTATTAATTGTTGAAGTATTGTGTACTCAAATAAATATCTTATTATTAATGCCATCGTTATATTTCTTATTATTAATTTCAATGTAAAGGTTCTTATTATTAATAATGCCAATGTTAAAATTTTGATAATTTTTTTATGATTATTTATTATTAATAATATTATATTTGTTATTATTATTATTATTATTTTTAAGAATTATGAGAATTAGAATTAATTGAAATGAAAAGATTGAGTCACTGAAGATGACGATGGAAAGAGGATTGAAGAGGGGAAGAGGAATTCAAGGGGAGTCTGAGGGGAAGGGTTGAATGTCCTCATTCGAGATGGCCTAAACACGTGCCATCTTCCTTAACTATATGCAACACACCAAATGTTTGAAAAATTTACACGCATCTATATCGACTCTTTCATGTTTTCCGTCAAGTAATTAGACTTCCCGTATGATTAACCTCTACAATATAGAGATCAACTTTGAGTTAAATTTTGGTCAAATTTGATCCAACTAATTAACAAAATATATAGGAGTATAATAGAGGGCCAAATGATAAGTAGATGACTCTTTTCAGAAAAATAAGTCCTAATTGTAAATTTCATTCATAATTTGATTAATTTTCAAAATATGAATAGATTCATTAACATTTAACTCGGAGTTTGGTAAGAATTATAATTGTAAATTGATCCACACATCGACGGGGGTTAACTTGTCATTAACTCATTAAAGCTCTAGTTTATTTAATTTTGAGATGGTGAATACATCGTTACGTCAAACAGTATATTAAATCGAATATATTACATTGAAATCAAAATAAACTAATTACAAATGTCAGTAATAAACTAGAGAAAATACTCACGCTAGTGAAAATTGAACTAATGACCTCTTGGTCATAAAGTCTCGTCCCTAACCAATTGGCTAAGTCCTCATCGGCCATTTAAAGCTCCATTGAATTAGATTTTTCTGGTTGAGTGTTATATGCAAATCATACTCCATGTTAAGTAAGATTTACATATACACCCTTGTAATATTATTTTTAGCCTATTTTTGTGTTTTTATATAACTGTAACAATACGCACTCAAAGTCGAGTACAGTTGATAAAATTCCAAATGATATTTCGTTAAAGTGCTTACTTGTTTGGACTTTGGACACTGTATTTTTTTCTGTTTTTCAAAGAGCTAGAAAAAAAAGAAAAAAAAAAGGAAAAAAAAGGTAGCCTAGGTACATGAGAATATGATGGAGGTGATCACACCAAATAAAGGCCCCCCTATCTTGGGCACCAAGTTCAAACCGCATGCCCTCTTCTATGCGTCCTATATAGCAGAGCAAGCAGAAAAGCAAAATCAAGCACCCAATTGAAGAATTACTGATAAAATGAATTTCGTTAAAGAATTTTTTTGAAATGAAAGACAAAAACCTCTTCAATCTTCTTCCAGATGAGATAATCATCTACATTTTCGACAAAATTTCAGACGCTAAATCCTTATGCATTTGTACTCTAGTCTCCAGAAAATTTTCCACCCTTGTTCATCAAATTCAAACCAAAACAATTTCAGTTGATATCCCATTTTGGATGCTTGTTTGTAAATGCCACCAGAATCCCACCCCGCCTCCGCCCCTGCTCGTAAAACTCCTCGTCTATCCTGTCATAACTTGTCTATCTATGGTTGGTGCTCAGAAAATATATCTACCTTTCCAAGAAACCAAATAAATCATCAAATTTTAAGTCCATTATAAAATTTCTCAAGAGATTTTCTTCGATAGAGTCTCTCACATTTCACCTGGGTTTCTACAATAACCCCTCGGGTAGCTTTGAGCCTTTGGTCAGGTGGAAATATGAAAAATCCGAGTTCATTTTCTTATCAGCTAAAAGTGTTTGTGTTTATTCCTCTGAGGAGACTTTTGAGAATGCCGACGATGATGTTTTGGTTGAGCCATTTACCCACTTGAAGAATTTGATATGTTATCACTTGTTGGATGCCATTTCGAGGTATGAGAAGATTCTGAAGCCGATTCTTTGCGATTTTCCCAATCTGAAAAATATTTCGGTGATTGATTCTTTGAATCAAGGGCAGATTGTTCTTGATGAAGATTACATAAGTAGCTTGAGGAATGAGGACGAGCCAATATTAATGGAAGATGATGGTGGTGTTAATTTTAGCCTTAAACTGTGGCATGAGAATGTGGTTCATTTGCCGATATCTGGTCGTGTGATAAAAGATGTAGGAGTTGTTATGTGCAAGAAAATTGGTACTGATGATTAGCAATGTCATTCTTAATATATTGTAGCTGCAAAGTTTTTGTTTAAAGTATATTATCAAGCTTTTAATGAAACTAGAAAAGTGCACGTACGTTGCACGTGTCTAGTTTTAATTTCATAGGTTTTTTTTCTTTTCATAAATTAGTATAAAATTAGCCATTTTTATGTAATAGAATATCATATATTTATGACTGATCATTTTATTTTAATGAGATTTATTTTTATTAATTATTATTGGTTTATAAAAAAAATGATGGTTTCAATAGTTGTAATAAAATATATAATGATGACTTATTTAGTCATTACATCTAATAAAATTGGTTCTAAAATAAGATCATAAAAATATTATTTAGTGCATTCCATAATAGTAGTTTTTTTTTAGGTCCTTTGTAACCAAAAAAAAAAAAATTAATAGTAGTTTTCATGTCAAGTTTATCCGTTATTTATCGATGATTACGCCCAAACTTGTCGAAACAAAGCGATCGATGTAGAATAGATTGGGCGGTCGTATCCACGAGGAGATGACTAAACTAAGCTAAAATCGTTAGTAGACAAAGTAGCTTTAAAGATAAATAAACAAACTAAATTAACGAAGCGATTTGATTTTAAGAAAACTTAAAGAAAAGTGAATTTTTGGTTGTTGGAAAATATGATAACTAAAACGGTAAGATATCAAGAATCCCTTATATGTTTCGTTCACTTATTTGGATTGATTCATAAAATTACTCAATTGAAAGTTTCACATCCCAAACAATCAATCGGAAGATAAAGAATTGAAAAACACATTATTTTTAATGTATTTGAGTAAATAACTTTCTTGCTTTTAGAATTGGCACAAAATATCATCTTATGAGAAATCAAAAACATACTATATACCAAGGCATATTGGATTAAAAGACTACCCATAAAGCAAAAGACTTATATCAATATAATTATATCATAACGATCTTCACATAAAAAGAGCTTGACTAGATTTATATGAAAACTAATGAAACAATTGTATTAACATAAAAGTTGATGAAAATAGATGAAGAAGAATAAATTACTCAAAATTATTAAACTTACAAAACCTTGAAGAATCGAATCCAAATAAGATCACTACGCATATAAGTTCATCTCTAATCTCACCAAAGAACTATTAGCCTAATTTGCTAATCATTATCACAAGTTCTAGAGAGAAAATATGAAAAGGATTTTTAGAGAGAATTGTAACTAAGACTAAGAATTGTGTGTAAAGATGTGTGATTCTAGGACTATATATAGGTGCCAAATAGCCCTAATCCAAGTAGGAGAATGCTTAGGAGGTAGAAATTGAGTAGGAAGATGTTTAGGAGGCTCAATCCTCGTATGGAAAGGATTTATGCAAGTTTCCTAATCACTTTAGGACAAAAATCGCGATTTCCGCGTAGAAGATTCTGCTCTGCGCGACAGATTTGAAAAATGCATATCTTTGTGCTCCGAACTCCAAATCCAGATCCGTAAAATCCGTAATGTAGCTAACTTCTTCCTCTAAAACATATCCGAAATTCAGCTTAATTGGAGTTTCCTTGCGAGAGTTATCGTCCTTGGAAATAGCAGCAATATTTCTGGCAGATTCCTTATTTGTTGTTCTTGCACTAATTGATTTCCTTGAATCTTTCCTTGCTTCAAATTATGCCTTTGATACTTGTACAATTTGGGAAATCTAAATATTCCGGGGTCCATATTTTATATTCCTACAAAAACATATTAAAACTCAATATTTTCTAATTACAATAATTTCTATTAATTTCTTGAAAATATCAAATTAACACTTGATTTATTTAGAAAATAAGAACAACTTAAGTGCATTTTCAAGCACTAATCACAACCCCCAACCAGCTTATTGCTAGTCTCTAGCAATTCAAGCGCAAATAAGATATAAGCATGATGAACAAAACTGAGAAGAAATGAGATAAACTATCCAAGTACTTCAATCAAAGAGCTAGTCAAAGATCACAATCGCTATCAAGATTACTTCGATCATAACTCCCAAAATGTGTGTGTGTGAATACTAAGCCAAAACCTTCATACCACAAACCACAATACACATAGCTTTCGAAAATTTACCAAGTAAAGTATCAACTCCATTTTCTCACGGGTAAAGTGTTTAAATTTTTAGGACAGGAATTTCACTCATGGAGTTGGAAAACAGATAGTCACTCAAAGAAATAGGCCATATTTTTACGGACAAGCATACAAACAAACATTGATCCAATGATAGGAAACATAACTATCTAGGGGTCACATTCTTTCACAATTTAACTTAAGGATTTCAATTGGTCATACTATAGAGCCATATAAAGATTCATCTTCTAAAATGACGAGAACTAAGAACTTTTCTCTTTTTTTTTTTTTTCACTTTTTTTTTTCACTTTTTTCTTTTTTTTTCTTTCACTTTTTTTTTTTTTTTTCATGGCTCATGAAGACATTTTACTCTTGACCAATATCATCCATCTCTTTATTTTTCTTTTAAGAATGTTACTCTAAATAGCAATTAACCAATTCAAAAGAGCAATATAAGTTCATAAGTTGTTTTCTCAACCTCTCCACTCACTCACAAAAGATGTGTGAGTATAGAAAAAGAAACTTGGAAAATTTCTAGGCTACATGCATCGAACATCCATCTTACCACAAGCTTAGTAATGTGCTCTTGAAATTATTTCGGAAGCTACTTTCTAATAATAAAGATAGAAAAAATGACTAAGACTTTACACAATGAAATCATACCTAAAAAGCAAATATAGCATCTCAAATCAATCCATTCATACATACCTTATAGCCCATTTTCAAGAGAATTGCTAATATAAAAGCAATAAACTAATTTTTCTTTAAAATGCATTTTTTTTTCTCTCAGAAGGCTACCACCCCCAACCTAAATATGACAGTGTCCTCATTGTCACTATAATATGAATGCAGAAAATACAAGAGACAAAGGACTACTACTTGAATGATGTAAGTCTAGAGATGATCTTAAACACACAAACGAAAAAAAACAAAACACACAAAAGAAAAAAAAATTAAAACTATAGTACATAATGGAAAGATAGAACCTGATTAATGGTAGATAGGAGCCGCAAGTGCAATCTCCTCAGGTTCATCCACCCTCTCCACAATTTGCTTTAATCTTTGGCCATTCACACGAAAAAGTCTTCCATCTTTAGGATTTTCTACTTCTACGGAACCATTGGGAAAGACTTGTTTTACCACAAAAGGAATAGTCCATCTTGATCTCAACTTTCCAGGGTCAAATGTCTTCATAATGTTATGCATGTCATGAGCCACTTTTAGTGCTTGGACGGAAGATGTCTTTGGTTTTCTTCTTTCTTTTGGTAGATCCTTGAAGTGCGGGTGCCAAAATCTCTTTTCATTTACCCCTATTTCATTAACAAAATTAGATGAATTAATATTATTAACAGAGTTAAGCGAATCATCAAAATCAGAATTACAAAGGAGAAAGTGTAAGGATTCAGAATTTTCCCTTTCGAATGTTTCAGACACCAATGAATCAATCATATAAGTATCGTGACACTCATCTTCATCTTGTAGTTGCTTCCCAACATGGAATACATTGACTTCCAGTGTCATATTACCAAATGTAAGCTTCATGAGACCATTCCTACAATTAATGAGAGCATTTGCCGTTGCAAGGAAAGGTCTACCTAGGATCAGTGGTATCTGAGACTCCATATTGACCACAGACTGAGTATCCAAAATCAAGAAATCAACAGGATAATAGAATTTATCAATTTGAAGCAAAACATTCTCTACTATTCCTTTGGGTCTACGAGTGGTTCGATCAGCAAGTTACAAAACAACAGATGTAGGCTTGATCTCTCCAAGGCCAAGTTGCAAGTAAACTGAGTATGGCATAAGGTTTACGCTTGCTCCAAGGTCTAATAAAGCTTGACTAAATTCGTGTGAACCAATTTGACAGGTTATTGTGGGACACCCAGGATCTTTATATTTTGGTGGTACCTTTTGGTCAATCACTGCACTTACTTGCTCGGTCAAAAATACGGTTTTCTTGACATTGTGTTTTCTTTTCACAGTACACAAATCCTTAATCACCTTTGCATATGAAGGTACCTGCTTGATAACATGCAACAAAGGCAAATTAATTTTGACTTGTTTCAAATGTTCAAGAATTTCACCATGATTTTCTGGTATTTTTCCCAGTTTCAATGCTTGAGGGAAAGGAACATGGACCAAGGCTTTCTGCTCTACTTCCTTAGGGGGGTCGTTTGACGGACTAGGTAAAGTTGGTCCCTCAATGACCTTACCGCTACGAGTGGTGATGGTATTGATATCTTTGATGTTATGTGATTCGGAAGATTCTACCTTATATTGCCCTTTAGGATTAGACTGTGGTTGGGAAGGAAACTCGCCTCGTTCTTGTATAGTAAGAGCACTAGTTAGCTTACCAATTTGATTTTTTATCTCTTTGTTTTCTTCCACAATCTGAGTTATTACGGCTTCTACCCTTTGATTAGTCTTACTTTGTGCCTCAATAAATGCTTGAAGTGTGTCCTCTAAAGGATTCCTATTTTGGTGAGCATTATTTTGAGGTGCAGGGTAAGTTCTAGGTGCTTGTCCCTCAGATTTCCAACTTAAGTTAGGGTGATTTCTCCAACCAGGATTGTACGTCTCAGAATATGGTGAAAAAGGCTTCCTATATGTTCCTAAGGAATTACATTGTTCTTCGTAAACCTCTCTCATCTCACCAAGTGTAGGACATACTTGAGCTAAATGATCTACCCCTCCACAAATGAAACAACTATCTCGTGACTCTACCCTTGCAACTGGTTGATGTTTTTGACTATCTTTTGTTTTTAAAGCTTTTAATTTGTTAGTCAATGCTTCAACTTGTGCTTTAAGGTTGTCTTCTTCCTTAAGATAGTAAATTCCACTAGTTTTTGTTCTACTAGTACTATCGGTAGTACTAGGTCCAGTCCAGGTGTGAGCTTTTTCGGCTATGTCATTTAGGTAATCTATGGCCTCATCAGGATCCTTTTCAAGAAACTCCCCATTACACATCATTTCAATAAATTGACGCTCCCTAGATGTAAGTCCCTCATAGAAATAACTAACAAGACGCCAATTTTCATACCCATGGTGCGGACACATATTCAACAATTCCTTGAACCTCTCCCAGGCTTGGTATAAAGTTTCATTATCTTTTTGGGAAAAGGTAGAGATTTGTCTCTTAAGGTTGTTGGTCTTATGTTGGGGAAAGTATTTGTTGAAAAAGGCTTGGGTCATTTCTGCCCATGTACCTATAGATCTAGGTCTCAAAGAATACAACCAACTTTTTGCTTTGTCTTTTAGGGAGAAAGGGAAGAATTTCAACCTAATTGACTCTACGACATTGGGTTGACTATTAAAAGTGACGATGACCTCCTCGAATTCCCTAATGTGTAAGTAAGGATTCTCACTATCCATGCCATGAAAGGTTGGTAAGAGTTGGATCATTCCAGGTTTGAAATCTATTTGCGGGGTATTTGCAGGAACCATGATGCATGAGGGAGTGGATGTGCGGTTTGGGTGTAGGTATTCCCTTAGGGAACGTGCATGGTTGTTTTCAATTTGGTCCATGGTGGTAGGTGTATCGGTTAATGCAATGTTTGACCAAGATTCACTTAAATTTTGAGAAGTTGTATTGATTCCCTCAGTGTTTTCCCTATGTTCTTTCCTTAACCTACGCAAAGTTTTCTCAATTTCTGGATCGTATTGTAGTTCACCTTGATTAGAAGATCGAGTTACAAACATAAAAATAAAACACTTTTTTTTTTGTTTTTTTTTTGTTTTTTTTTAAATAAAACTAATCAATTAACTAATAAATAGAAATAGTACGAAACTTCCTACAATTACCTAAGAGAACAAAAATTGAATAAAATAAAGTTTACTTACCTCGTTAGCTAAATAACTACTTATGATGCTTACTTGTTGCACCTCCCCGGCAACGGCGCCAAAATTTGATTACGCCCAAACTTGTCGAAACAAAGCGATCGATGTAGAATAGATTGGGCGGTCATATCCACGAGGAGATGACCAAACTAAGCTAAAATCGTTAGTAGACAAAGTAGCTTTAAAGATAAATAAACAAACTAAATTAACGAAGCGATTTGATGTTAAGAAAACTTAAAGAAAAGTGAATTTTTGGTTGTTGGAAAATATGATAACTAAAACGGTAAGATATCAAGAATCCCTTATATGCTTCGTTCACTTATTTGGATTGATTCATAAAATTACTCAATTGAAAGTTTCACATCCCAAACAATCAATCGGAAGATAAAGAATTGAAAAACACATGATTTCTAATGTATTTGAGTAAATAACTTTCTTGCTTTTAGAATTGGCACAAAATATCATCGTATGAGAAATCAAAAACATACTATATACCAAGGCATATTGCATTAAAAGACTACCCATAAAACAAAAGACTTATATCAATATAATTATATCATAAAGATCTTCACATAAAAAGAGCTTGACTAGATTTATATGAAAACTAATGAAACAATTGTATTAACATAAAAGTTGATGAAAATAGATGAAGAAGAATAAATTACTCAAAATTATTAAACTTACAAAACCTTGAAGAATCGAATCCAAATAAGATCACTACGCATATAAGTTCATCTCTAATCTCACCAAAGAACTATTAGCCTAATTTGCTAATCATTATCACAAGTTCTAGAGAGAAAATATGATAAGGATTTTTAGAGAGAATTGTAACTAAGACTAAGAATTGTGTGTAAAGATGTGTGATTCTAGGACTATATATAGGTGCTAAATAGCCCTAATCCAAGTAGGAGAATGCTTAGGAGGTAGAAATTGAGTAGGAAGATGTTTAGGAGGCTCAATCCTCGTATGGAAAGGATTTATGCAAGTTTCCTAATCACTTTAGGACAAAAATCGCGATTTCCGCGTAGAAGATTCTGCTCTGCGCGACAGATTTGAAAAATGCATATCTTTGTGCTCCGAACTCCAAATCCAGATCCGTAAAGTCCGTAATGTAGCTAACTTCTTCCTCTAAAACATATCCGAAATTCAGCTTAATTGGAGTTTCCTTGCGAGAGTTATCGTCCTTGGAAGTAGCAACAATATTTCTGGCAGATTCCTTATTTGTTGTTCTTGCACTAATTGATTTCCTTGAATCTTTCCTTGCTTCAAATTATGCCTTTGATACTTGTACAATTTGGGAAATCTAAATATTCCGGGGTCCATATTTTATATTCCTACAAAAACATATTAAAACTCAATATTTTCTAATTACAATAATTTCTATTAATTTCATGAAAATATCAAATTAACACTTGATTTATTTAGAAAATAAGAACAACTTAAGTGCATTTTCAAGCACTAATCAATCGATGACACATGTTCCATCCGTTTCTTCATAAATTTTATCGATTTCACGAGCGATTTTTCTTACTGGTTTCACCAACCCGAAGTTTCATCGGTTCATATGTTTTCACTGTTTAATTTTTTTTATCTAGTTTTCCTCTTTTTAATCGATTATAACATTTTTCATTGTTTTTCCTTTTTTTTTCGATTTTTTCCCAATTTAAACTATTTTCTTCCAATTTTACATTATTTTTGTCGGATAAAGTCTAACTCGTTTTCATCTATTTCACTGATTTCACATGCTATTCACCTAAATTTTTCATTGATTAAACATGTTTTCATCGACTTCAAGCTTTTGTGACTAATTCTATTCGTTTCTTTACAAATTTTACCCAAACTTTCATCGATGCTTATGTTCTCACTCTCTAATTTTTGTTTACCCGGTCTATTTTTTCAGCGATTTATCCCTTTTTTTATCGGTTATAATATTTTTCATTATTTTCTCATTTTTGGTCGATTTCTTTGGTTTTTTTTCTTCAGTTAAAACCAATTTTCCATCGATTTCACCAGTTAAACTCTTTTTTAACTGATTTCACTCGTTTTTACCATTTTAACCCATTTTTATCTATTTTTCATGTTTTTTTTCACTAATTTCATATGTTATTCACCTGAATTTTTCATTGATTAAATATGTTCTTACCAACGTTACGTTTTGACCAATTTTATCCTTTTTTAACCAGTTTTACCCAATTTTATTGGATTTCACTGGTTTCATCATTTTTCTTAGAAATTCCGTTCTTTTCATCGATTCACATATTTTCAACAACTTTGCCTTTATTTTAATCTATTTTACCCGTTTTCATCCATTTTTCAAAAAAATTACCCTTTTTTATCGATTTCAAATGTATTTAAGATTTCACATTCATTTTATTCACCAAATTAAAGTGCACATACGTTGTACGTGTCTATTTAATTTATGTGGTATAAAATTAACTTCATTATGTCATAAAATAGCACATATAAATGACCGCTATTCAATATATTAACTTCACCAAGGGTATTTTCATCGATTTCTTTTGTTTTTTCGGTTCAAACCATTTTTCTAATTGTTTGACTTTTTTTTTGTTGGTTGAACTTTTTTCATTTTATTGATTTCATTTATTCTTACCGGTTTAACCAATTTTCACCGACTTTAGCCTTCTTCAGTACCGATTTTACTCGATTTTCACATATTTCATCATTATTTATGTAATTTCATCGTTTCGCGATTTTCACATATTTCATCAATTTATATCAATCGTTTCAATTTTTTCATTTTATTGATTTCACATTATTTACTTGGCTTGAATATTACTATAATATACAGTTGATCCATCCATCCATGATTAGATACACATTTTCTATCATATCCTTATAAATTATAATACTATGTTGTCTTTTTCTCATTAAAATTAAAAAAATGAACACGTCGCCTTCTGACTTTTTGGATTTTTAATTTGGTCTATCTGTTTAGACTATGATGTGATATGTAAAATATCAACTAGAAGGATGTTTTTCATTTATAATTTATATATATTCGGAAACAGATGCAATCTCAATCGCATATATTAAACCTATAAGAGTCGATGTTTTACGTGAACAGTGTTTCCTTTTTAGTTTTGAATTTTGTTTATCACTTTTAATTCCAAAACGACACCGCTTTATTCAATTTCCACAGGTTTTGTGAGTCTTTGTAATTTCTTTCTACTTTATTTTTTGCGGCTATTTATTTCTGTTGTCCGCCTCGGGGGGGCCCGTTAAACCTATAAGAGTCGATGTTTTACGTGAACAGTGTTTCCTTTTTAGTTTTGAATTTTGTTTATCACTTTTAATTCTAAAACGACACCGCTTTATTCAATTTCCACAGGTTTTGTGAGTCTTTGTAATTTCTTTCTACTTTATTTTTTGCGGCTATTTATTTCTGTTGTCCGCCTCGGGGGGGGGGGGGGGGGGGGGGGGCTAAATTTCAGTCCGTTTTCTCTTTTCTTTTTTCCTCACACCTTACGAAAACGACTTCGTTCTGTTCTTCATCCTGCCTGCTAAAAATAAAACAAAAAATTATTCACGTTAAAAACAGTGTTTTCCTTGCTATTTTTCTTCTCCTACATTCTAAAATTCTCTCCCTTTGTTTATCTCTTTTGAATCGCCTTTTTTTTTAATGTTTGTCCCCCAAGAAGATGCCGTTTTGAGCTCACTTAAATTTTCTCTTTTTAGCTTCACAGATTTATTGTTCCAGTATTTCATGATAGAGCACAACATGAATCGATTCTCCCCCATATCCGACATATCCGCCTCAGGCAATTCCTTCCTCCAGTCATGATCCCTCCGCCGCTTTAGGGTCTTTTGCGGCATTGTTCGAAGCCCCGTTTCTTCTACCACCGCCGGCACTTCCGACGTCGACTGGACATGACTTTGGATCGGGTAAGGTCTCTAGGTCATATACCAGTTCAACTTCACCTCAAATTTAGCCAAATTCGCCAACTTTTTTGAACTTGCAAAATCCCCTTCCTTTTTTTATTCACAGTAGTTTGGGCTGGATTCCGGCATTATTTGGCTTCACAAAATTTAACAACTTTGGTGAATTCAAATAGCCTAGCGGATTATTTGATCATATTCCTTTTTTGATGTGCTTCTTGTTTCCCGCTTGCCAGATAAGGTATACTCATGGACTTATGTTTCTTATGCTCGATTTTGTTTGAACTATAGGATAGTTGCATTGTTTCGATGATCTTGCTATTATGAATAATATGATGAGGCTTATTTAACCCACTGACCATTTGGGATTTCCCCAAATTTTTCCTTTTGAAAATGAGAGAGAGGAGATTTTATATAGATCTTGCAGAAATCTTATCTATATTAATGAACCAATTCTTTAATTTAATATAGTATGTATTTTGGATCCTTCTCCAATTTAATGTATTTTTTAATGTGCTATATTTTGTCAGGATTTTCTGTGAGCTTGTGGGATGTTTTTTTTTCTTGCTTAGTTAGATTTATTTTTCGCTTGGCAACTTAGGGAACTTCAAGGTCAAGTATTTCTAGAGTATTGTATGAGCATAGAGATGACTATTTTAGACCTTTATGCTGAATGTACATTAAGTGCAATGCTCATTTGATTAGAATGAGAGTTTGGTTGTGTATAATTACCTAAGCATACATGGTGAGTTTATTGGTTGTTCAGAACTAGATGATCGACTAAGTGAGAACTGTCAAGAACTATTACATTGTTACTAGACAAAATATCATATCATTTCTTACAACACATCTTGACTTTACTCCATCCTATGTACTTTGAAATCATATACAAAGTTTCTATATAATATAATTCTATCAGTTTGATAAGTTAGAGTTTATGAATCACTGTGCAGACCTCTAACATCAGAAAAACAGAGTTCTAAAACTTGGATTTGAGTGGTGGGACTGCAAAACTATGAGTTGATTTGGTAAGGCAGGACTGATATATATTAGCTTAAAGTGTTTACATTCATATTGACATTATACACCAAAGTGATCATGTAACTGCTAGGATACTTTGAATATAATGTTATTGTTAGTAGTTTATAGAATCTTGTCATACAAAAACTTAAAAAATTTATGATGACTATGGTTCAATTTTTCAGTCGATTCCTGCAATTTAAAGACCCACGTGCAAAGAGACGACACCCTTTGTTGTATTCGAGATCAGAAAATGTCTCCAAGAAGGAATTGAATTCCAAGGAGAACTTATTAATTTAAAAAAAGATGGGACCCCCTTATGAACAGGCTTAGACTTACACCGATCCATATTGATAATGGTAAGTGCCAATGTTTCCTTTGAACATTGTTCCTCTTTTAATTTTGATTTTCTTTTCTCTCTTTATATGCCACAACGCCAACGTTTTATGATATATTTGCTGGTTTTATGCATACTTAGAGTTGTTTTCCTTTTACTTTTGGCGGCTAAAATATTTTTGTTGATCACCTCTATGTCGTTTGTACCTCTCTTTATTTTTGTTGTCTCCCTCAAACATGCCGCTTTCACAAAATCCCTCATTCCTCATCGTTTTCCACTATGTATCTCACCAAATGTCTCTATTCTGTAAAACTCTACCTGCTTGGTTAATTATTTCAGTTCTCGGCTAATTTTCCCTTTTTAACAATTAATTTTTCCATTTCATAAACAAAGAATTTTTCACCCCTTCACCTCCGTCTCTTAACGCGCCATCTCAGAGTCGCTCCAGACGTAGGTGGCGGAGCCACAGGATGTGGCGTCGCGCTTGACGCTGCTACATGCGGCTTTTGGATTGAGCTCGTGGAGCGAGACACTCTCTTATAGGTTACCTCATCGAGGTCTACTAAGTTCATCCATAGAGGTAAAAACTGTTGTTCTTCATTGTGTTATACTTAGTTTTGAGGATTGTACTTTGATTTTGGTGCATACGTCACGTAGTGCCTGTCATAGCTTATTCAATTTCTTCAATCAATTTTTTTTCCTTTCTTTACGCATTCTTTGGTGTATTTACCTTGCAGATTTATCAACTCCAATTTCATTGTCCAATGTCTTGAACAGTTGAACTAATCACAGTTGGGTTCCTCGTTACTAAAGGGTATAAATGTATGATCATCAAATTCCCTTCTCAATTCATATTCTCCTTGTCTTCATACTTAAAATCTTTTTCCACTTTATAAATTATTTTCAATTGGGTATTATGTGCATTTTCCAACAATGAATATTCAGTGATCTTGTTTGGATAGCTTGATGATGAGGGATATTTTGGACTCTACTTTTAGGAGCCCTGGCAAGATCGAAGGTTGTGGATCCCGACCCCGAAGGAATAAAATCGAGCCCAGGTCACAGTTTATCCAATCCGATCTATCGGAGAGAGCTCATAGTCGAAGGCTGCCGTTGGGCTGACCTCAGGCCCAGGCCTATGGGCCGAGAAATATATCCTTGCGGATGGACTAGGTAGCTCCCTATTTCAGCTATAAATACCACAAGCATTTATGAAGCAGGGGGGTTACACGCTTTCCCAGGTGCTCTCTACTCGAAGCTACTGCTCGGAGCCCTCTTGGAAAGTTAGCATAGGTTATTTTGTATGTATTTATCCTCTAGCTTGTACGACATCCTATAATGCTCAGATAGGACCCCCATCATTTGTAATCTGTACCCACACGTTCGGAATATACATTATTGATCTTCCCCTCATATAATTGTGTTTTTAGCAGTTTCCTTCTCTTCTTTGATCACTTACGAAATCACGTAAGATCACTTGAATTGACTTTCTAACTCTTTATCTCCCATTTCATCATTAAAAACTTGTCTCCTTCAATCTAAAAATAAATAAATAAAAATGACTCGGAGGACTCTTCTTGTAAATGATAGTAATCCAAAATGTCTTTCCCCCTATGAATGACTAAAGTCTTATATTTAAGTGAAATTATGGTATTTGGTTTTATCTTTCTATATTTTATGGCTGTAATATATGTGGGACTATTTAAAAAATGAGTAGTTTCTTGAAGCATCCAAAGTATAATTGATTCTTGAAATTGGTATTCTAATGATAGTTGAGTTTTTTTAAAAATTAATATCACTTCTCATTTGACTATCTCTACCTTCTCTTTAATTTAGTTTTCTTTGTTTTCTTGTGCTCTATTGACTAACAATATATATTGCAAATTAACTATTAATCTCTGTATCTATCTGAGTTATTTAGAATCACTAGATTCTAGCATCAGTAAAGCTTTTATACTCCCTTATATCATTCCATTTTCGTTTTCGTTTACTTAATATAAGTCATAAAATGGTATAAAATACAAGTGTAATGTTTCTTATTACATATGCACATGGGAGAAAATGGGTACAAATGTCTTTTGATCTTGTGAAGGCATTAGTTTACAAGTCTTACTAAAGCAATGCAGCAAATAAACCTGACAGGATGTGTAGGAACTTTTTTTCTTCCAATTTTTTATTCTTAATTGACTTTTTTGTTGTAGGCATGTCTTTGGAGAAGCGCTACTGGTTTGCTTGGTGATTAATGAATTGCATATAGCGAAAAATTAAGATTCCTGTGTAGCTATAGATTATAAACCTGAATTCATGTTATTTTTGTGTAGTAGTATGAATAATTAAATGTAGCATTGATATTGGATGCATAGTGATTTTTATATTTATAGCATAGCATCACATTATCACCAAGCTTACATCAAGGATTCCCCACTTAAATGTCTGAATTTTTCACTCATTGCCTAATTAGTTTATAACTCAATGTAGAGGCAGACCATTAACACATCACAACAATTACAAGCCTTTTCTTTCTAGCATATGTATAATAAAACTTATTTATGATAGACATCATAGCGAGCTCATCAATAAAACGCCACAAGTTCAAAAATCAGGTAAGACATATCTATTGGGCACATACACCGCACATCGAGCGGTGCTGCACCCCTAGTATATATATATATATATATATATATATATATAAATATATAATGTCTAAATTGTTCATATATAATACATGTCCAATATATACTAGCTAGGTTAGCCAATATAATCTAGTTATATTCCTATTTCTACTACAAAAGCTAATAAAGAAAAAATTCTCAGCTGGCCAATTGCATATAAATGTGCATGCCCGGTATTATAATATTTTTATGTGATATTTAAATATGTATTGTGAGATGTTCTATTTAATTTCATTGTAGCGAGCTGGCCGGGTTCCATATACATATTTATGTTAATGTCATTATACATTTGTATTAATGTGACACCAGAATATATATATATATATATATATATATATATATATATATATGTATGTAGAAACTCTTGAACACTAGAAGGTTGTGTAGGAATGCTAGGACTTTGTTCAGGAGTAGAACTGATGTTGTTGAAATTGTGGTGGTCTAGAAGCAGGACCCTTGTATCCAGGGGGGGACCCATGGATTTTAAAACATGTTTCCACTGTATGACCTGGCAGTTGACAATGAGTACAATATGGTCTCCCATTCCTTCTGTTTGCAGGATTAAAGGGTGGTCTGTATGATAAATTTGGAGTGTAAGGTGGTCTGAATGAGGGAGAGATGTTGGGGGTGGAAACATGAGGTCTGAGAGGGTAGGGAGATGGTGAATTTCTGGTGGAAAAAGCCATAGAATTGGATGTATCTGCTGGTTTTTGATGTTGATGGATGGATATTTGAGTTTCCTCTTGTGTGATTAAAGAAAGGGCTTTGGTTACAGGTGGTAGAGGGTCCATTAATAGTAATTGGCTGCGAGTATGGGCCAAAGAATCCTGTAGTCCCATCAAGAAGATGAGTAAATATAGTTTTTCAAAATAATCCTCCAGTTTGCCACATTCACACTTAGGCCGAAAATTAGTGATCTCATCCCAAAGGATCTTTAGGTGAGAATAATAGGAGTTGACAGAGAGGTTCTGTTGTTGAAGATTAAGAACATCTCTGAGAAGTTGATACATACGAGGCCCACTAGGTTGTTCAAAGCGCTGTTTTAACTCATTCCATAGGCTACTGGCTAGGACATAGTACTGGATGGTGTGATGAATTTCTTTAGTAAGAGAGTTAGTGAGCCAGGTGATAACAAGAAGGTTGTTTCTATCCCAGTTCTTGGCCATGATAGGGTCATTGAGTGGTTTTGGTAGGGATCCATCATAAAACCCTCTTTGTTTTTGACAGATAAGGCCATGAACATTGCTCTACTCCATGTTTGGTAGTTTGTATCCGTCAATTTTTCAGAGACGAGAGCAATCCCTGACCCATCAGCAGGGTGTATGAAGTACGGGCTTGTGGGATCCTCAAGAGGGGATCTGATGCGTGAAGAAGAAGAAGGATGGGTGATAGTTTCAGGGTTTGGAGAGGTTTCCTCAAACATGATTGATGAGAAGAAAAATAGTGCAAGAAAAGGAAAAAGGTTCATCCAAGAAGATCAACAAAAGAGAAGAACCACAAGAATAACAACTGGAAAAGAAGTAGAAACCGAAATCAAAGGAAAAGAAAAAGAGATACCTGATCAAAGAATGAGAAGAATGTGATGATGATGAGAAGGAGTGCAGCGAAAAACGAACAAGAGTAAAGGATTTCAAAACTCTACTGATACCATATTAACATGGAATCTTGATATGTATATTTGATTATATTGATTATGTATACAATATGATATATGAGAACTTGAATAAACTGAGAATTGAGAGAAAATAATTAGTATATTGATCTGGAAAAATAAGAGTGAATTATGTACAAAAACAACCCTAAAAACTCCTTTATATAACAATAGGAGGAAGAAGGGCAAAAACGGAAGAACAAATAAAATAAAAATAACTAACTAACAAGAGCCGACTTAAACATACAACGGCTCTTAATTAAACCCAATTCAAATTGGGAATTAGGGTGAATACCTAATTTCGTTCCTTTTCTAAATCACAATCATTGAATTTTTCTTTAATCTTTAATCTTCCCTTCAATACATACAAATGATCTATAATTATATATAAATAAAAGAAATTCGAAAAAAAATGGATAATAGAAGTATTACATAATACAATGATTCATTTAGGTCCCTAGTTTCTCACTTGAATTATGTTTTATTTTTAATATTTTGTCACTTGAACTAAAATATTATTTGATCTGTTAATTTTATTTATAAATCTAACTTAGTTAAATAAATATGCAAATATAATAAGTAAAATTTTCAAATTGCTTCGCACGTGTCTTATTCGAGCCAATTTTAGAAGTGAGCAACAGTGTGAACTAAAATTGTCAGTAAACTTGAGGATGTGGGGTTATTTTGACAACCTGAAATATTATGGAGTAGAATTGTCAGTCAATATAAGTAATAGTATCAATTTTGCAATAATACTTAACTGATACATCATCAATTAACTTTCATTTTTAATGGTGGTACCAAAAGTGATTCGATTTCTTAAATTGTGGTACCAAATATGTCGACCTCAATTTTTATGGTACCTGATAATGCCGTGAAAACGTCGTTATCGCGTCAAACGTCTTGTTTTAATCCGAGTTTTGCTTTCTTTTGCATGTTTGGGTCTCTTCGTTTGGACTTTATTCATTTTTTGTGTTTTTGTTCTCGTTTTGATCGTTTCCTCTGTGGTTTGTAGGAAGTGACATCTTAGAGTGATTCGGAGTTTTGTATCAATGAATGCGAGTCGTTCTACCCACCCCGCGAGTCAAACTTGAGCTTCAAAGGAAAAAGAACCCGAAGCAAATTGTACAATATTGTAGATAGCTGCTCACTAAAACATGCTCAACTTCATTATGACTGATCCAAATGTGCTGAATTTTGAATATGTTGTAGATGAATGAGTTAGCTACGCTACGGACTTTACGGATCTGCAATCGGAGTTCGAGAATCAAAAGATATGCTGCTCGAAAGGAAGTGTGGCAGAGCAGAAAACTCACTGCCAGAGTTGCACCGCGGTGGGTGTACCCCTGCTACCAGCTGATATTTGTCTGCGGGAAGCCGGGGTCTTTTTGTATAATTCCCCTTGTTCCCAATTGTAATTTTAACTTATTAGGGGACATTTTGGTCTTGTTTGTGATAGTTTTTGGGGGCAACTTAGGCCTTAGGCATGTGGGGATTTATTGTTTCACTCGGTTAGAATGTTTGGAGTTCAAATCATTGACAACTTCTACAACTCACTTTTCATCTTGCCTCCATTTTGAAGACTTCAACTTTGCTTGCACTTTTGGATTGAAGAACACAAGGGCTTGAGAGAGAAGTTGTATTCGATTTCACTACATAAGCTTTCTATTAACTTTTATCTTGTTATATTTTGCTTATGATTTCATTTAAAGTATTGGATATTGTATTAGTTGATATGAGTAGTTAAACCTTTTAGTTCCTAGGTTGAAACCTATGGTTGATCTATGATTGAATGATGAATTAATGGTTGATGCTATATTTGTATGTGTTTGTTAATCTAGTTTGTGCTTTTGTAATCTTGTTGTTAGGCCAACTATTGGTTGGTCTGGAAAGTCATGGGAGAGGCGGGCTAAGTGAAATAATAGACTATAGAATCTTATGAATCACGCACGACACACTTTCTATATCTTCTACGTTGGTTAAGATAGACTTCATTCAAGAATGCCGCCGCCCTTGGAAACAATAAGAAAAGAAGTGCTAAGTTTCAGATCAGTGAATAACCCGAAACAAAAGAAGAGACAGAGATGAAATGAATTGATTATTGATTGCTAGGTATAGTGGATTGAGGATTAGATTGTGATTTGATTTTAGGATAGGCATATATCTAGATCACTTCATGTTCTATCAAGGTTTGAAGTTAATGCATCATTTAGGTTTAATTATTTTAGACATAAATTGGATTAGTGTAACTTGATAGGTTCGTACGCAATTTGAAAGATACGCATGAGTATTGTTCGAAATCTTGAACAACAAACATAAGTATAGTTATCAATTTGTTAATCATTTAACTTGGATTAACCTAGGTGATATGGAAACCTATGAACTTTGCTCATAAATTCAAACTAGTGTTATTTTAAGTGTTGTAACCATAAATCAGTTTACCTTAAGTTGTGTTATCAAACAACCATTTCACCAACATCATTTACATGAATTCAAGTGAAGTCTCAAGATAGCTTTTTGGTAGTTAATTGAACAATTCCTCGTGGGTTCGACACCCCTTATCACTTTATTACTTGTAGACGACCGTATATTTGCGTGGTTTGCGTATTAGTATTTGGAACGCAACAAGTTTTTGGCGGTGATAATCGGATATAGTTTAGTACCACGAGTGCAATTCTCTCTTTGTTTTAGTTGCATTTGATTTTGTTGAGGTGGTAAGAGATTTATTTAAATATGGGATGAAAGTTCATACCAATTCCTTTCGTGTACAATCAAGATCAAGGGGAAGCCATTACAATCTACTCAATCAAATCCCACTCCATCACTCTTGGAATCACCCACCACAATAATAATTTCATTTAAGAGCAAGCATAATAATTATTTGATCACGAAATTCAAGCCCCAATATTATATAAAACTCGTGCACAAAGTGCAAAGCAATACATGGTAGTTATGAATTTTACCAACGTCATACAATTAAAATCTCATTAAAATAAAATTGTAAACAAATTCAAAATCTCACATACAAATCTCAACAATCAAGCTTAAACTACAAGAAGCAATGTTACATAACCAAAATCCATTATTCGTATCTTTAGTTTACAATCTCAATCATCATTCTCCTCTATCTCTTTAATCTGGAAAATTACACATGAATAAGAAAGCAGAAAGCAACAAGTTGTTAATTAAGGAGTATAATTGTGCATTTCATTATACATAGACAAACACACATCATGCATATATAGAGTTGTTTTAATACTCAAATTAAATTGTGTCTGACTTACCATCTTTTTAACTAAGGTGTCGGCGATGGCTAGTGCTTCTCATCATCTAACGAAGAATACACCTGAAGTTCACCAGTTTGCCACTCCAGTTTGTGCTTAGCAGAAGCCAAATTTGAAGGGTTGCAGTCAACTAGCTCAATCACTTCAAGAATATCTTCAAGCTCATCAGGGATCTCTTTCAGGTGGTAGCAGTGCCTAATGATTAGGCGCTTAAGCAGTGGGAAGCACCAACAGACAACTTCCCAGTGCACCAGATCGATGTCTTCAAGTAGCAGATACTCAAGGTTCGGGAACTCTTCATCTACCACCCACTTCTTGCCTTGAAAGGCATAGCATCGCAGTTTCAACACTCGAAGATTTGTTAGTGCACGACCAATCATTGACATGTCTTCCCATGCAAATCCACACCCACTCAAAGTTAACTTTGTAAGACTAGATGGGAAAACTGACTTTGGCAAGAGAAGAACCTGCTGAGACCTAGGATTGGGATTTGGCACGATGTATTTGAATGATTTGAGTCTAGAGAGTAGGGCAATATGATCAAAGATATCCAAGGTTTGAGAAACACAATCCGGTAGAACAATCCTAACACCTAATTTTTCTAGATTTGGGATACTTTGAAGAACCTCCTTTGTACAACTGCGATCGCTCACACCTAGAAGCGTCAAGAGGTTGGGTAACTGAGCATCATCAGCCGGATGTTGCAGGTCACTTCCCATGACTTGAAGATGCTTTAGTTCTTGCATATTCCATATCTCCATTGGCATATAAGATGGAGAGGAATTTATGATTGTCAGGTTGTATCGATGGACAATCAAGTATACAAGGTTTTTTAGTCTAGATATTGAAGAAGGGAGATTTCCATCATATGTGAAGGCAAGGTACTTTAACTCAACTAGCTCCAGTATTTCAATAGGGAACTTGTAGAAGCGGACTGTAAGAGCATCCAACACCTTGAGCGCTGTCGAACCTGTACATATTGATACCGGATATTGATGGTCAGGACCAGTACAAAGAAAAGAACGCACATTTGAAACTGATTCTATCGATTCAGAAACACGTTTGAAGCCAAGAAGAGCGTTCCTATGGATGCACAATCTGCGTTGGCAGTGTATACCTTTTGAAAAAGCACTGGAATAGCTATTTATGAGATGGAAAATCTTTTTGTTTGCAGCCTCTCTTACCAAGACGTGCCAAAAGAATTGGGCACTGCAGGTTTTAGTTATGCCACTGGAGCTCTGTTGGCGGACTAAAACAATATTATGGGACACGAGATCCTCCAAATACTCACACGCTGTATATTCAAAAGTTTTGAACTGCTTTGGTTCAACTAATCCTTCACCAACCCACAATTTGATGAGCTTGGAGACGGGAATCTCCTGATTTAGAGGAAAAACTCCAAAATAGAGACAACACTGTTTTAAATGCAGAGGCAAATGCTTGTAACTCAAAAATAGTGCCTCTGACATGGGTGACCCTTCCTCTGTAGCTAAGGCAAGCAAATTCTCATTCTTGGCTACCATTTCCCAGGAATCAAGCGTCTTCTCGAATTTGGATAGGATGGTGGCAATTGAGATTATTCCAAGAGGAAGTCCTTCACATTTTTTGACAATCTTCTTTCCAACATTCTCGAATCCAGGAGGGACAAATACCTTTCTGCAGAAAAGATTCCAACTTTCTTTTTCATTCCGGAAGCGAATCTTGTAAACACTTCCGTATGTGCTAAATTCAGAAGCCAGATCTGACAGCCTTGTTGTAACGACTATTCTGCTTCCATTATTGACATCTGGAAAGCACCTCATAATATTTTGTCTAACATCAATATTCCATATATCATCTAACACAATCAAATACCTTCTAACACTCAATAATTTGTGTATATGACTTTGCAAATAAAACTCACTCTTTTCCATTCCAAAATCTTTATCAAAATAAGGGGACAAGCAAACCAGAAGATCTAGCAATATATCCTTTGGATGATAATTAGGGCCTACCCTGAGAAATGCACGACAATCAAAATAATCTGAAATACCTAGCTCATTATAAAGTGCTTTGACAATAGTAGTCTTACCGATACCCGCCATACCCACTACCGAAATAATTTTGACACTGGAATATTGTCCCGCCGCCAGTTTAGTAATTAGTTGATGTAGGTCTTCATCATTTACTCCACCAAAATATTCATTAGGAACAACAAGTGGTGACTCCTTGTTGCTTTTTTCCGGATCTTTTACGTTGTACTCCTCTTTTATTCTCTTCACCGTTTCCACGAAAGAAATCGTTTCCTTTCTGACTTTATCATCGAAGATCCATTCCTGACTACTCAAATCATCGAGGCTTTGAGATTTGTTTATACGGTCTTCGAGTAGGTCTCTGAATTTGGGTATTGCCTCCAGGATCTCTCCTTTCAAAGCAATTAATCTCTCGCTTTCTTCGAAATGATCCAATTCCAGAATTGATTTTAAGGACCATAATTCTTGCTGGACTATTTCTGCTGTATCTAGGTAGGTGTTTGCTTCTTTTGGGGACAAATAGCGGTATACAACATTTAGAAAGGTCTCAATTATCAGATTTAGAGAATCTATAGCTTCGTGAGCCATCTAAATCCACAATTAATTAATTAATAGAGGAAGGGAATATATATAAGAAGAGAGTATTTTGGTTTGGTTTGGTTTGTGTTGGTTCCTCTATGAAATGAAATGAAGAAAAAGAATATAGTAAGAAGATGTGGCTGTAAAATTATCAGATTGCAAGATGATCAAGAATCAGCTGGTGAAGACAAACCACAGCAGCATAAGCCATTGGTCTTCTCACACGGACATTAGAATGAGCTAATGGAGATGAGGTTTGGAAAATATATTGAATTGGGTGAAAAGTATCATTCATATTGCTCAGTTGCTGTCTAGTGGGCTTACTATTACTATTAAATAAGTACTTCTAAATCTGTATTAATTGATCTATGCTAATTATAATAAATTTAATTAACCGACACCTTCGTCACATGTATTAGTCAATTTTCTTCTCTTCACACCCTAAAACAAAAGGATTACTATTAATATACTATTATTAATAGTAGTTAGTACATCCTAGTCCAGCTGTTACGCATGTAGTTTGAATTCTATTGGTTAGATATTAAATGCGTACTTTTAAATCCATCTGTATTAATCAAATTACCACACAAATTTGATTAATTTTATGTCATTCTTAATAGTTAATATCATGTCTTTGTAGTTCGAGTTTAGATTAGTATAATGTTGCTGCAAGTTTATGTTTATAGTATATTATCAAGTTTTTAATGAAGATATTACTAGGTGACGAAATTTTCATTTACTAGTTGTTTGCTCGTGGTAATGGCAATCCCCCCTCTTTAATATTCAAAATGTTCAATTTATTCCTTTGTGATTTGAAAAAGAACAATTTATATCCTTTGGATATTTTAAAGAAGCAATTTGTCCCCTTGAGTCGGAGAGTGTAATTCACTTGCCGAAATTGATGGGCATGAAAAATATTTTGTAACATAAGGGGGTAAACTGCCACAATTATCACATCACAGGGGGTAAATTGCCACATTTATCATATCACAACGGGTAACTATCACATTTATCATATCACAATTCAGAGGGGGATGAATTGCTATATTATATTAACATAGAGAGGTAAAGTGCCACATAAAAATTGTCAGGGAGACTGTAATTTTTTTATAAAATTATAGAGGTTAAAATGCATTTTTCAAATCACAGATAGATAAATTGAATATTATGAATATCACATTGCCTAAATTTTCATTAACTCTTGTTTGCTCTGATCTGTTCATGATTCATAAATGTTGTTCATGCATATTTTTGTTAATCTTTTCATTACCAACTTATAATTTTTTCAGAATATTGGTAAAAATATATTACTATTCATATATACTCTTGTCAAGACTAATGTATTTGATATGCATCTCAAATTTCATCAAAATAATCATAATATTCAACCACTCATCTTCACTCCAACAACTATTTTATATTTTAATTAACAAATTACTTTTAATAATTATTTATATGTATAAATAATTGTGACGGCCTGGCTCCGTGGGTCCGTCGGATAACGGTCGAAAAATTATTGTTATTTTGAAAAAAAAGCGTAAAAAAAATATCGAAGCATTTTTTTTTAAGGAAACGATAAATTAAAAGTTTAACAGCGGAAATGGTTTAAAGCGAAATAAGAAACAATTTAAATTACTAAGTTTTTTGACGAACAAATAAAACCAATCTTCATAGTTGAGTTTTAAAGCTGAAACATTTAATCACAACATATCAAATGATTTGAACAAAATCAACCGAGAGAGATAACTAAGTAATTTATGAAAATCTTGTCTCTTTTGTGAAAATATAAATCATCTTTAACGAATCAAATAGTCTAAGCAAGGTTTTAAACAAAATCAAAAAAGAGCATAAATCAACCACAAAATATTACTACTCTCCCGAATACTAGGGTGGGACCGCAACCGTGATGACCTAACCGCAACCCGACTATTATTTCCAGAACGCCTGAAACTGAAAAGAATGAAACATAGAACGCATAAGTTGATCGTCCAACTTAGCAACTTAGTGAGGCTCTGTGCGAATTTGCATGGTGATGTGTGAATGCAACATATTATATAATATAAGCATGTTATCAAGCAAATAAACATATATTCAAGACGGAAGAAACACGGAATTCACATAACTCATAATTGTTGATGCCGTCCTCCACTTACCCTCCATCCTCAGTCTGATATCCATCCAAACTCACCATGTAAGGAGCGACCTTACTATCTGAAATGCATCGACATGTTTTTGCCGGAGTTCGTCCTTACTCCCTAAGTGTTCCTCCCCACTTGGGTTGTAAGGCCAGGCCTACGGATAACCGTGACAATCCTGCCGGCCCTTGCCGGCCAGGTTGGCATCGGGTCCATATACCAATCAAAAGGGGGCCCACACAAAATCGGAAACAAACGGAACATAACATATCAAACATATTAACATATTATCAACATTTAATAACTTATCAAATGAAATTTTGGGTATCATGATAATTTCGAAAAATATATTCGCAACTAGTAGATTCGGATGTAGCATGTATTTGGATAATCATGTTGAAATGCTAAGTGATTTCATGCGATTAATGTTGACCTAATAAGTCAACCTATTCGTGACGACATGCAAGAAAAGTTAGAATAAAATTCATGCTTTGATTATTAAGAGCCTAAGTGCATGTTTGGACTCGATCTACTAGCACATCGGACCGACATACAAATTAAACACACAACGCTCACCTTTGTCGCTTAGTATAGCGACTAAAACTCCACAAATAAAGCGTATCCGAAACCTGAGCAAGTATGTATTCGACTTAGAAACATAACTAATGAAAATCCTACACAAGGATTTCCTAAACTAACACATCACACAAAAGTGCTTAAAAATTTACGACATCAACTCTACTTAAAAGTTATTATTTTCAAAACTCAAAATTCTAATTTCAAAAAAACAATGCCAAAACAGCAAAATTTTCCCTTCATTTTCCAGATTTACAAAACAGCCCCTAAACTTTTAAAAATATCCATCTTTGCAAAAAAATTGCAATAAACTTTAAATCAAAAGATTTTTAACTAAACTCATATCGAAAATCAAATAAAAGTATTAAGTATCTTGTTACTTCAAAAATCAAAGCTTTAAAATTACCATAAGTTTAAAACTTTTCAAAAATACCCTTATAGTTTTCAAAAACTTAATAGAATCAACTTTCTTGAAAAATAATTCAAGATCCGAGCATCTAAGCAATATTTAAAAATAATCAAGCACATTTTTCACTATAAAACTGAGATTAAAGATAAGTTTTAGTAACTTTCCACCAAACTAACAATGAGAAACAAAAAGTTCTTTAATCATAAATTTTTCATCGGAAAAATTTACAAATTTTCAATCTTAAAACTAAAATGAATGAACCACTACGTCAAATCAATTAATCAAGAGTTTATAAAAGAACCATGTAAAAACAGTGACCAATCAGCGCATTTGCCCCCTTATTTTCAGATTTACAAAAATATCCCCAAATATTGCAAAAACTCCCATTTTTGCAAAATATCGAAGCAAACTTTGAAACAAATGCTTTTCAAGTCACCCTAACCAAATATCAAACAATAGTTATATTTTCAGTCCCTTTTTACTCCCAACAGAAATCGCAACCCTCAACCCTTCAACTTTTAAAATCTTTCAAAAATACCCCAAAGTTTGAATATTAAAAAAACATTAACTTTCTTACACTAATAAATCAAGATCCAAACATATAAGCAATATTTAAACAAAACCAAAGCAAGTCACATTAAATATCTAATATTAAACATAAACTCAACAACTTATCACAAAAGCTACAAGAATAAACTAAACTTCTTAATATATACTTTGAAGATAGGAAAATAAAATCACAAGAATTAAAGAACACATGCATAGACGGATTTTTACCCAAAGCAACGACGGGGATGAAACTCTCTTCATTTTCAGACCTCTGAAGATGGTGGTGTCGGCTCCGGTGGCAGTGGTGGTGGCTCCGATGGTGGTTCATATCAAAAGCCCTCAAATCTTTACTTTTCACCAACTTGTAACGACTGGAAATTCACTTTGGGAGATCCAATCGACGATCCGAACGGTCAATATGTAGCCCCGTGTGTGTAGGACCTTCACACAAAATTTGGGCATGATCCAACGGTTGACGAAGATGGAATGTGCGAAAAACCGAGGCTTGGCTGTGTATATCCGAAAATTTTCTTTCTAACACTCTTATATTATTTCCTCTTGAATATTCACTCACTTGATTTAAGTATTTGGCAAGAATAGGAGAGAGTGAGGAAGTGACTATATATATATAAGAGCCTAATTTCAGATTATAGATGTATATACATCTATACACACTACATGGGAAAGGAATATATAATCATTTCCTTTTCCCACCCATACTTGGTTTCTTGTTTGGTGAAGTTTTCTTCACCCAAGAGAGAGATGGCAGCAGGAACCATGATTACTTTGCTGCCTAATTGAAAAGATTGGGGCAATTTTGCACTTTGCCCCCCTAAAGTTTTGGAAAAGTGCAATTTCACCCCAAAATAATTTTTTTTGTACAATGAAGTCCAAAAGTATTATAAAACGACCAATTTTCTTTTATAAACTTTCATAAGGTTTTTATTACCTTCCCAATCATTTTCATATTCTATTTTTGTGCTCGAAAAATTTTAATTGTATGTTTAAGCTTAAAGAAATACTAAATTTCATTGAAAATAAAATTCGTCAAACAAAATTGAATTAAAAATTCAATAACTTCATTTTAAAATATTTTAAATTTACGGGGTGTTACAATAATAACATTATATAATTGTTTATTTAATATAATAATAAAAGTATTTTAAAAAGAATTATTATTTCGAAAAAAGTAATGTTAATTTAATTAAATAATCGAATTCTAAATTTCAAAATTCGTGTAATTTCATTTGTTGCAGGGAAGGAACAATGACATTGCACTTTTCTAACAAAAGTTAATTTTAACATTTCAATTCGATTGGCAAATTTCATAATTCAAACTTAAATTCTGGAGGGCTTTTAATTTTCGAAAGCACTTTTGGAGTTTTGGGGCATCATTTTTTTTTTTTTTTTTGAAAAACTTATAAATGCTCTCTCCATTAGAATAGTGATGGCCCAATTTCGCGTGACCCGCATAATGGGACCAAAATTCTTTCAAATTGGCCGTAGACAATTTTTTGTATTAGAAATGATCTTTTCTTAAGAGGTCGTCTCTCTCGTTTATACTAATTTAATATTCTCAACATTACTATTATTAGATACTCAAAAAAAAAAAAAAAAAAAAAACATTACTATTATTAGTTTTAACATTGAGGAAAAAACACTTGATGCTAAACTTTTTAGTGATTACATATTTGATACCAAACTTTCTAAAAAAATATTTTCAATATCATGATTTTGGTCCTTTTGATGCATCTCATTTGATAGTTAAATTTTTAATAGAATTCATCACGTATGCGGCACATGTCCATTAAGTGGCACGTATTTTGCACATGCAAGAGGTAAAATTTTATTTTTGATACCAAACTTTTACATACTTTATACTTTTGGTATCGAACCTTCGAAAAACCCACATCTAATACCAAAATTGAAGGTTGTTTCACACATTTGATTTGACATCAATTTTTTGAACGGGAACGACCACGTGCCGTTAAGTCACCAAAATTGCAAGTTATTTACATGTAATGTGCTCGGACATGGAGTATTTGGACATAATCTTAATTTTGTCATAACTCCTTCTTCACAAAGTCAAATTTCATATTCTTTATATGGCTGAAAAGCCCTTGACGAGATTTTTCTAACACTACAAGTTTTTGTTATTTGATTAATTTTTTTTAATCTTAACATTAATTTATTTTTATTACTTTTTATAATTATAATTTTTATTTAATAAACTTAACATTAATGGTTGAAATTTAATAACATTCTAAGAAAATTTAATTTGTCTATTATTTTAGATTTTACGAGTTTAACTTTAATTTGTGTTTACTTAGAATAACGTAATTAAAAATGATTTATGGAATTAAATACATTGAAATTAAATATGATTTATGGATTAAAAACAATATCACCCTAACGTACAATTACACATTGAAACAATCTTAAATAAATTCGATTATATAAGACCAAATTAATTGTTGTAGTATTTGTACTCAAATAAATATCTTATTATTAATGCCAGCATTATATTTCTTACAATTAATTTCAATATAAAGTTTCTTAGTATTAATAATGCCAATGTTAAATTTTTGATAATTTATTATTTTTGTTATTATTATTATTATTTTTAAGAATTATGAGTTAGAATTAACTGAAATGAAAAGATTGAGTCACTGAAGATGACGATGAAAAGAGAATTGGAGAGGGGAAGAGGAATTCGAGGGGAGTCTGAGGGGAAGGGTTGAAAGTCCTCACTCGAGATGGCCCAAACACGTGGTAGGAAAAGTTGTAACATGTAGTATGAGAAAATTACAGCAATCTTCCTTAACTATATGCAACACACCAAATGTTTGAAAAAGTTACACACATGATCTATATCGACTCTTTCATGTTTTTCTATCAAGTAATTAGACTTCCCGTATGATTAACCTCTACAATATAGAGATCAACTTTGAGTTAAATTTTGGTCAAATTTGATCCAACTAATTAACAAAATATATAGGAGTATAATAGAGGGCCAAATGGTAAGTAGAGGCCTTTTTTCAGAAAAATAAGTCCTAATTGTAAATTTCATTTATAATTTGATTAATTTTCAAAATATAAATAGATTCATTAACATTTAACTCGGAGTTTGGTAAGAATTATAATTATAAATTGATCCACACATTGTTTTCTTTTGTTTTCATTTGCTTGACCGCGTGCAAAAAGATAAAAAGGGAAAAAGAGAAGGCAATGGTACTAAACTGATAACTTCTTCTCCAAGACCATTAATTAAAATTTAGCTTTATTTACTAACCAATGTCAATTTACCACCTATGATATCAATTTATCCTTCTTTGTTTGAAAAAGAATATTTTATTCATGTGAAAATTCTAAAGGAGTAATTTAACTCATTCCAACGGGGAGTATACCACACTAGCCCAAAATTTAGAGTTGTGTAAAAAGAGTACGGTTAAAGTGTCACAATCATTATATATGTGGATAAAACAGAGTTAATGAGTTATAATGTGTCACATTCATAACGTGGAAGCTAAATTTAGGCTTAATCTCATTTTGCACCCTACAAATAGGAGCATTTTACACTTTGCACCCTATAAAAAAGTTTATCCCAGTTTGCACCCTATAAACCACTATTACATTTCAGATTGCACCCTCAACCATTTTCAACCCATTTTAGTTGCTGGAGTAAGGGTAAAATGGTTCATTCACACTATTAACCACCCCAATTTTTCCCTAATAATAATTTGTGAGCAAAATTTACATATCTCCATGATAACTTAAAAAATGAAAAATAGAAAACAAGTTTTACGGGGTTTACTCAATTTCTCATCTTTCTTCTTCAAGTCAAGTCCAGTGCCGCCTTTTTCTTTTTCATTTTACATATAATTATTGAAACTAATCTAGAGTAATTCTGAGAATGTACATGTAGTTATCCCTAATTACTAATTCTACAAACAAGTATAATAGAATTGTTAACGAAATGAAAATCAAAACATAAATAAGATGAGAAATTGAGAATATGGTAAACACAATTCATTCCCTTTTCTTAACACCCAACCCATTTTTCTTCAAACATAAAAAAAAAAAAAAAAAAGACGGCACTGGACTGAATTTGAAGAAGAAAGAGGAGAAATTGGGAATATGGTACCCGTAAAACTTGTTTTCTATTTTTCATCAATTTTTTTAAGTTACTTTGGTGATATGTCAATTTTGCTCATATATAGTTTTTGGAGGGAAATTGGGGTGGTTAATAATGTGAATGGGCGAATTTACCCTTACTCAGGCGACTTAAATAGGCTGAAAATGGTTGAGGGTGCAATCTGAAATGAAATAGTGGTTTGTAGGGTGCAAATTGGGATAATTTTTTTTTGTAGGGTGCAAAGTGAAAAATGCTCCTATTTGTAGGGTGCAAAGTGGGATTAAGCCCTAAATTTATTATAACTATAACACAAAAGGGTAAAGTATCATATTTATAAGTTGACCGAGTCAAAGTATAGTATATATATAAGAGAGATAACTTTGTCAATTCATTTTTTTTTGAAGTTTAAATATTTTGGGGATATAATGTGAAATTTTTATAAGATTATAGAGGTAAAGTGCTTTTTTTAAATCATAAGGGAGTAAATGAACATTATAGGGGTTAACTCATTTACTAAACCTCCATTTTATTTCATTTTGAGATGGCGAATACGTCAAATATTATATCGAATCAAATATATTACATTGAAATTAAAATAAACTAATTATAAATGTTAATATTAAACTAGAGAAAACCTCTTGGTCAAATATTCTCGTCCCTAACCAATTGGATAAATCCTCGTCGGCCATTTACTAATTAAAGCTCCATTGAATTAGATTTTTCTGGTGGAGTGTTATATGCAAATCATACTCCATGAGTCCATGTTAAGTCAGATTTGCATATACACCCTTGTAATACTTTTATTAGCCTATTTTTGTGTTTTTATATAATTGTAACAATACGCACTCAAAGTCGATTTGATTAATTGCAAATGATATTTCGTCAAAGTGCTTACTTGTTTGGACCATGGATCAAAATTTCCATCTTTTCCTTCGAAAACATCGAAAAGTTTTCATTTTTGAATCAAGCGAAACGAAAATAAGATGTTATTTCGAAACTATTTGTTTGCCTAAAACTCTGTTATTTATCTAAATTTAGTAATTTTTATTACAATTTTTTCTTAGTGTTTCCGAAACATTTTCAAAACGTCTCGAAAAGTTTTCAATATTTAACTGACCGAAACATAGACTCGAAACGAAATTTTGATCCATGGTTTGGACACTGTATTTTATCTGTTTTTCAAAGAAGCTAGGAAAAAAAAAAAGCTAGCCTACATACACGAGAATATGATGGAGGTGACCACGCCAGATAAAGGTCCCCCTATCTTGGGTAGCAAGTTCAAACCGCATGCCTTCTATGCGTCCTATATAGCAGAAAAGCAAAATCAAGCACCCAATTGAAGAATTTCTGATACAATGAAAGCAATAGCGAAGAATTTTTTTGAAATGAGTGAGAAAAACCCTTTCAATCGTCTTCCCGAAGAATTAATCATCTACATTTTCGAGAAGATTTCAGACGCTAAATCCTTATGCATTTGTACTCTAGTCTCCAGAAAATTTTCCACCCTTGTTCATCAAATTCAGGCCAAAACAATTTCTGTTGAAATCCCACTTTGGATGACTGTTTGTGAATGCCACCAGGATCCCATCGCCGCTGCCGCCACCCCGCCGCCCCTGCTCCTAAAACTCCTCGTTTATCCTGTCATACTTCTTGTCTATCTATGGTTGGTGCTCAGAAAATATATCTACCCTTCCAAGAAACCAAATAAATCATCAAATTTTAAGTCCATTATAAAATTTCTCAAGAGATTTTCTTCGATAGAGTCTCTCACATTTCACCTGGGTTTCTACAATAACCCCTCGGGTAGCTTTGAGCCTTTGGTCAGGTGGAAATATGAAAAATCCGAGTTCATTTTCTTATCAGCTAAAAGTGTTTGTGTTTATTCCTCTGAGGAGACTTTTGAGAATGCCGACGATGATGTTTTGGTTGAGCCATTTACCCACTTGAAGAATTTGATATGTTATCACTTGTTGGATGCCATTTCGAGGTATGAGAAGATTCTGAAGCCGATTCTTTGCGATTTTCCCAATCTGAAAAATATTTCGGTGATTGATTCTTTGAATCAAGGGCAGATTGTTCTTGATGAAGATTACATAAGTAGCTTGAGGAATGAGGACGAGCCAATATTAATGGAAGATGATGGTGGTGTTAATTTTAGCCTTAAACTGTGGCATGAGAATGTGGTTCATTTGCCGATATCTGGTCGTGTGATGAAAGATGTAGGAGTTGTTATGTGCAAGAAAATTGGTACTGATGATTGTTTGATGAAATCTGGAAATGGATTTGAAGGAGAAGAGTTTCTTGAACTTGCTACAACTATGGTTAAGAAGGCACCAAGTTTTGAATGTGTTGTTCCACTTACACGATTAATTAGCTTATCTAGAGTTAATCTGGAGTAGTAAGTAAATTCAGATAGGATGTGAAGAAATGGCAAAGGGTATTTTGCGAAATTAATTCAGAATGTTATATTTTTGTCATTGTATTTCATGTTTAATTTAGTCTAATGATGTAGCTGCTGCAATGCAAGTTCTTGTTTTGTATATGAACATTATAGAAACTCAATTTCTATGCACTTGACACATTCTTTAAAAATTTACTTTATGTGCTTGTAAATTCAAGAAGCACTTTTTAAAATCTATGTAAACTGTTTTTAATTCAAATTTGATCTAACTGCATGACAAAACATATGCAGAATATATATTTTTGCAAGCTCATCTCTCGTGTGACCCGGTCAAAAAATTCATCTGTCAAATTTGCAAGCTTTGGAACTCCGGAGGGTGTTTGTGGCAACTTCTATCAAGGAAGTTGTCATGCGTTTCACTCTTATGATATTAGTCAATTTTCTAAGGTAAAATGTCAAAAATACCCTTTTAATGATTGTTTTAATTAATGTCATTGATCTTTGTAAACTCTACTTTATTGGGTAGCCTAGAAATACGAAAGGATAAAATTGGAAAAAGATACATTAAAAATCAAATGTATCAATTAATTTGAAACATGATAAACATCACTAATTGTCCTCCTTATCATTAACTTTTTATAGTGGTCCCTCTTGTGTTTTCTTTTCCCACGTTAGTCTCCACTATGAATTATTTATTTCACTTTGATCATTTATAAGTGGTCTTTTACTTATAGTGTTACAATTTAGTCCATCATAAAATCGATTTGTATCAATTTAATCCATTATAAAATTGTTTCTTTATCAATTTAGTCCCTCATAAAATTATTTCTTTATCAATTTAGCCCCTCCTAAGATTATTTTGGCACTTTGGACCACATGAAAATGGCCAAAGTGAAACAAATAATTCATGGTGGAGACTAACGTGGAAAAATAAACACAAGAGGGTCCACTCTGTAAAATGATAAGGAGGACCCTTAGTGGTGTTTACCCGTTTGAAACGTGAAAATTTGCAAATGTGCCAATTAATTTGAAACGTCGAGATAGTTTGTAAGGGCAATTCTAATATTTCTTTCGAATTGTAAGTCTTTATGTACTAAGGGGTCGTTTGGTAGGACCTAATAGGGGGTATTATGTCATATTAGATGAGTTAATATGAGTTAATACAACGTTTGGTGTCATTGCTCTAATACCGGGTCAAATGGATTAAATCCTTACGACCCGGTATTAAGACTAGATTATAATCCACCTAGGCATGGGTGGATTAGTTAATCCAGGTTAATGTGGATTAGATAAATATCACTAATAACATCAAATTTACATATTTCCTTTTAAACATATCATTAAATATCATAAATTATTCTCAAATATCTGAAAATGGAAAAACATTATACATAAATAAATCACAAATTAAAATCTCTATCAATTTACAATTAATATGAAAGCATTCAATCAAATCTACCAATCATATTTTTAATATGACTTTCAATCCGACTCCAATCTAATCCACCTTAATCCCATACACCCTACCAAACGGCCCCTAACTATATAATAAGTTGTTTAATATGTATAATTTGTTATAATCTTTTAGTGACTACAAAATTAGATTTATACTAATTGACATATATATACCTTAAATATTAGCTTATTCAAATTTTAAATGGCTACAAAATGCACTTTATATTTCAAAAATAATATTCCTTAATAATTTACTGAACTATAATTGATACGTACTCCTCACTGGATGAGTTTTGACCTTAATTTTGGAATAATTAAATACATCATGATTAATTCTGACAGAATTGCTTTTATCAACATTGATGGAAGTTTATTATACTGAGCTAGTGAGCTACCTTAATTTCTCCAAGGAGCCATTCAATATCAAAAAATAGATCCATTTGTTCTTTTACTAAATTATTTTATAAAATTTAATATATTTTATTATGGAGTGAATTTTGTAATACTGCTACGTGTTCATCTATTTTCATTTTTCCTCGAACTAAATATAGTTCACTTGTAACATGCTTTTTTTTTAAGAAACACATAAATTTCAAATAATTTACCTTAAAATTTCGTAGTTTACAATATTCAGAATAGACCATAATAAAATTTGGAAAACATAAGGTTATTTAAAACAAAGTCGAGCAATTTTCGTGGACCGCTTTGTCCTTGAAATCGTTCAAAATTAGATATTGGGCCGCTAATAGATTTACGGTTTGGTTTTAACTTCTCATTACAAATTCTAGAAATTTAGATTTTTATTTAATTTACAAAAATAACTTTATTTAGATAAAAAGAATGACTAATTTAAGATTTCTTTTTCTTCTTTTACTTTCACATAATTCATGATTATAATATTAAAAAATGAATAAAATTAGTAACATAATCTTTGCAATTTAGAAATTGAAGGATTTGTTGGGCAAATTAGACAATTCATGGATATCTTATGTGACTGCGGAGACTGCCGGTGAATGAGAAGTACCTATTTAGTTGCTTTTTTTTGTGGCAGTGGTTTTCAGTTTTTCACCAACGTCCCGCCCACAACAGGGGTTTTAACTTGAACCAGCACTAGAAAAAACCCTAAAACCCCAATTTTCTTCACTCACAAAATCTCATTTAAATTTACTTTCAGTCTTCACAGTATCGAATCGGTACAAGATGAGTTACGCTGCGTACAAGATGATGCACTTGCCCACCGGAATCGAGCACTGCGCCTCCGGCTTCATCACCCATTCCGCAGCGAATTCGACGCCGCGAATTACTCAAATTCCCGCCGACGACCTGGACTCTGACTGGCCCACCTCCACCAAGCCCATTGGTCCAATCCCAAACCTCATCACCGCAGCTGCGAACGTTCTGGAAGTATATAAAGTCAGAATTTTGGAAGATTCATCTGCTTCCACCGACTCCAAACCCACTGCGGAGCCCAAGCGTGGCGGCCTATTGGCTGGTGTATCCGGAGTCTCCCTTGAGCTTGTCTGTCATTACAGGTTTGCTTATTTTTATATTTTTTGGTGATATATAGTTTGTGTTTGACGTTTTGTTAAAAGACCTAGCATTGGAATTGGAAAAACATGACGTACTATTTTACTTCTATTTTGTTTTTTGGAACAAGTTTCCAGGATATAAGCATGTACATTGATCAGGTTTTATTTGGAGTATGTCTTTTTGTGGTTTGTTTTATAGCCTGCAGAAGAATTGCGTGTACTGAACAGAGAAATGCAAAACCTGGCCCAATTTATTTAAAGCATTGATGGCCACGGAGTGTTTGGTGTATTTGATATAACCATTTGCATATGTTGAATTTTGTGATTTTGACTTGGGGAACAGTATTTATTTCTTTAGTCTGCCAGTTAATATAATTTGACATGAATATGCTGTTGGATTCATGGAATTATTGTACATGAAGTGTAACGATCTCTCGAGGTAGGATCCATACCTTCATTATCTGCAAAATTCATGTGGTGTTGCTCTACAGCATTTTACTGTCAAAGTTAGCTATGGGGCTCATTTACTCATAGGATTCCTCATTTGCATTTGTTTAAGGTGTAGAGTTTTGAGTTAAAAACAGTATGTATGAGTTCTGTGGACTATAAAAGATTGGAAATTTACACTTAAGATTACAGTTTTGGATTCTTATTTGAGTTTTGAGCTAAGGATGTGCAAATCTGATACAAGTGTGTTAAACTAAGAAAATTGTGATTTCTCATATAATTAATTATAAATTTGTTTTTGCAAATTTGTTATTGTGGTTGCTATGTTTTTTCATTTCATTATAAACAGTATCAATTGTTCTGAGTGGTAAGTATCACCCTTTGGGGATTTCTTAAGTTACCTTACATCTTTGGAATGGATTTTCCCTTTGAATTAGCAAATCTGTTGTCCACGTTGGTATTTAGAAATGTGATGAGTTTGTGAAAGTCTGAAGTAGCAAGATCTGGTGTATGTGTCATCAGTTTGAGAAATATTTTCTATTAATTCATAATTTGAGTTTGATTGGATTCTTTTAGGTTTTTTGTTTTAAATGTGATGGTTTTGTTAATATGGTGTAGGTTGCATGGCAATGTGGAGTCATTGGGGGTATTACCAAATGGAGGTGTTGATGGTGGAAAGAGGAGAGATTCGATTATATTGACTTTTCAAGATGCAAAAATTTCACTTTTGGAGTTTGATGATTCGATGCATGGTCTTCGAACCAGGTGAGATGTAAACCCTGTCCCACACAACGTGGAGGAAAAGGAAAACCCACTTTGTTACTCTGGCTGGTACCAAGATGCAGTGTAGCTCTTAATATGATATATTGTATCTGAAGTAGAATACGGGATTAAATATGTTACTTGGGATGCTAATTGGTTCTAACATTCTTCTTTCACACATTAATCTTCTGTAAATACTACTTTATTTATATAATCTTGTCCATTTCCTCTTCCAGTTCAATGCATTGTTTTGAGGGTCCAGATTGGATGCATTTAAAAAGAGGCAGAGAATGTTTTGCAAGAGGCCCACGGGTGAAAGTTGATCCTCTGGGGAGGTGTGCTGCAGTTCTTGTCTATGGACTACAGATGATAGTGCTCAAAGCTGCCGAGGTTTTCTTTTGTTGTTGTGACTTAATCTTGTTATATTCTCTGTACGAGGGTTTGTTTTTAATGGAATATGGAAGTTTTTGTTTCAATAGTGTATTAAACTTAAAAATTGAAATTGAGGTTGCATCAGCATAATTTTCTCAACCTTATATCTCGTCTTTCAATAGTTGGATTGTTGACGATGCTTGAATAAATTTCAATTGTATTGGATATCCCTATATGGTTGTTCTGCTTGTCCATGAATGTATCACTCATAATCATGCAGTCCAATGAATGACTATCATGTGAATGCCTTAATATTTATACATTTTGAAGGGAGAATGTCTTGGCTCCTGAATGAAACTTTTCCTGACTCATATGTCCCAAGAAAGCATTGGAAAGTTGTTGAAATTACACGAACTTCTCGATCTCATTAGAGCATGTGAGTAGCATCTTTGAGGACTTCTTTTCCACATAAAAGAAGTAAAGAACTTATCATCTACAATTGCAGCTAATTTATGCAATATAATTTAACAACATTTACCTCGAATAGTCTTTCACCTTAAAGCCATCCGTTTGTCCAGAACTTGTTTCTGAGTATGTCCACCTGTTTTACATGAAAAAACATGTTCACGGAGGACTTGAGCTCATGGTGTACAATTGACAAGTCAAAAATACAATTACAACCAACATTAAGGAGCAGTAAAACTTGCATGGTGGAAAGAGTAAGTCTTTGCATTAGCAAAAATTGAAGAAATTGCTGGATGGGCATGGCTCGGTTCGTAATGTGTCCCAAGCGCGTATCTCACCCTTTGCTAATGTTCTATTTGATGTTCATGAATGTGTGTTGAATTATCCATGCACATATTTCGGGATAGTTTTTTTTCCCTTTCCTTTTTCAGATATTCACTTCTGCCTTAGGGAAAATATTCTGGACTTGGTTTTTACATTAATTCTCTATCAAACCTTTGACAAATAAGAGATATATTCATCAAATTAACCATGACAAGCTTTTCTTGTTACCTAGTGTTTCAGTCAACATATCTCACTGTGACTAGTGTATGAGATTATGAATTTTCTTTTTGTTGTCTTCAGATATTTTGACTTTTTTTTTTCATCGAGATTTTGACTTATATTAACTTGCATAGAATTCAAGAGTTGATTTAATCATTCTTTTTACTTCTAGAATCCTTTCTATAAACTTGTACCCATGTCTAGAAAGGAAAACTAAATAACATAGGTTCTATAGGCATCCTGTCACTGCATCTGTTTGGTGATGTCCTTATTTCATTTAAAGGTTTAGGTGGTTGATATGCGAGCATGTCACCATGTGAGTTCTGTGGTTAAACCAATAGTTTGCTCATTGCGATTTTCGAGTAGTAATCGTGTATTTTTTTATATATATATTTATATCTAATTATGAATTATGATGATAGGCAAGTTCTGGGTTAGTTGGAGAGGACAATGCTTTTAGTTCAGGGCGAGCTGGTGCTTCTAGAATTGATTCATCATATGTTGTTGGCTTACGTGATCTTGACATGAAGCATGTTAAAGATATTATATTTATGCACGGTGAGAACACTGACTTGGTTTTCCTTAATCTCATCATTTTATTGATAAACAATGGAATATAGAGTCCAATGTGGTTATTTTGTATTGCTATTTCTTATATTCTGTTACAAGCAACTTAAATTAGCTTTCTATTGTCTATATTTAACTGAAACACTTATGTGTTTGCTTCAGAATATTCTTTGACAGGGTATGAAGCAAATTTAGAATCAGTAGTATCTCCGGGATATAACAAGAATGTTTATTATTGTAAATATTAATAAGTTGTGGAAACATTCCATATGATATATATCTCGAGTTCTAACGGATTTCTCTTACTGAAATTTACCAGTGGGTATGTATAGCCGGCTGCCCCTACTATTATCTAGGCCTCCAAACTATAGTCTCTAAGAAGAAAAAATAAGTGAACATTTCAAATCTTATTAGTTATGATTACTTTCATCCCATCTTAATGCTCAATGCCTTAATCATGCAATTAGCCTATCATGTATGCTTCTTGTCAAGGTATTCAGGATTTCTTGTGGGATGAGCTACCATTGCTTTTGGTGTTATGGAGCTTCTCATCACCATCACCCTTAGTAAATAATCTATTTGATAATACACACAATAGATGTTTCCAATTGTGTGATACGATCAATCTGGTTATAATGTTGAAGTTGAATTGTTAAATTACTATGAAATTTCAAACTGGAAAATTTCACATGGAGCTCATCCTAATGATTCCAAAGGTGTCCCAAAAGAGTGCTTGGGTTAAAATTTCTGAAAGGCATTGAGAAGAATTATATATCGACTGTGCTAGGCAGTTTTTCACTATCAAATTCTTATGTTCGTGCTATTAATTTTACTGCTTCTGGATCTTGGTTAGGTAACTAAAAATATTTGGTAATGGTTTATGCTCTGTGATCAGTTTCAATTTAATTATTAGTCAGTCTTTATCTCTAATTTTATGGTGGAAAACTTATCTTATGACAGGTTACATTGAGCCTGTGGTAGTAATCCTACATGAAAAGGAGCTCACTTGGGCAGGCCGTGTCTCATCGAAACATCACACTTGTATGATTTCTGCACTTAGCATCAATACAACTCTAAAGCAGCATCCGCTCATATGGTCAGCCACGGTAAGAAATGTATTCCTTGCAATCTACAGTTTGTTAGATCACGTAACTGAGAGCTAGTCTTGATTCTGAGATATCCTTTCCTTTCCATATATATATATATATATATATATATATATATATATGCGATATCTCAACAGGTTCTCAGACTGTAAAGAAATATACTTACCATCCTACAGCTTATAACTATGATTGAGCATTCATTATTTTGATAGGTTTATCTCCTTTGTGAACATCTGACTACAATATTTGTTTCTTTAGTCCTGCATTAATTACCAGCAGAAATCAAACTATATATATATATGCGATATCTCAACAAGTTCTCAGACTGTAAAGAAATATACTTACCATCCTACAGCTTATAACTATGATTGAGCATTCATTATTTTGATAGGTTTATCTCCTTTGTGAACATGTGACTACAATATTTGTTTCTTTAGTCCTGCATTAATTACCAGCAGAAATCAAACAAAATTGATCTATGGTGTATATCAAAATAAATTTTTCCCGTCATGCATTGTCTAATTTCTGATTGAAAAATATCAGTTTTATGCTAACAATGCTGACAAGATTTGCTTTGTGCACTATAAAGATAGTTTGTGAAGGACTTATTGGTGTGGAATTGTATCTCTGTGGTTTTTCAATGTTAATTGAACTTTTTTTTTTTAACTTACATATTTTTTAATAAATATGCTAAAATGATTGCCATTTGAAATGCTGATAATTTAGGTATCAAAACTATGGTTTTCCTTCTTTATATTCATTGGTCACACTATTAAAGTTATATAAATAAAGGCCAGACTTTGCGTTTGGATTTAGGAAGGGTGAGATAGTCATTTGAAGAAAAGGGGTAGTGACGGGAAGGATAAGCTTCCTACTTCTTAGTAATCTCATCATCTCTTGCCAAAAGCTCATTGGATATTCTTTATCTTATTCTGTTGACGCTGCTATGACTGCTTGTCCATCTGATAAGGCAGAAAAGAAAGAAAAGAAACTGCTACAAAGTTAAGCTAATGTTGGTGCACCACAATCTCCCTCCTATAAGAGAAACCTCTAGTGACTCCTAGTAAAAATATGCATGCAGGAGTATAATTAGGACTTGAGGCTCTAATTATCTAGTGATGTAAACTGCTTTAAAAAAATTTCTCATAAAGCTTAGAGTGGAATTTGTTCCAGGGTATGATATATGTGCTGGATTTGCGATAGAGCTGGGAAATAGTAAACCATCAGAACTCAGAAGATGCTATTCATATAAGCTAAAGTTTGTTGTTTTTCATGTGATTGGCTGTCAGAATAATATTCATGAGAAGAATTCCCCATCTATAACTGCTGTATATTATTACAAATTTATGTTGGTGAAGAAAATGGTTGGTTATGACAGGTTTATGGTGGACATCTTTTCTTTTATGTCTTTTGTATTGTCATTGAGTAAAGATTCTATATTTTGTCTACCGTGAGTGCATAAAAATGTCAAGAATTCTTCTGAAGTACATGAAAATTACATTTTAAAACTGAATTTGAAATCATGAAACTGAAGTGTCAGATATTATATAGTTTCAAGTATTAGATATGCTATAGTTTAGTTCAAAGCGAGGGCAAAAAGTAGCCTTGAATTTACAAATAAAATTGGAGTTGAGACCTTTGTGTAAGGTTTGCTTCATTGTTTTCATTTTCTTTTCAGAATCTCCCTCATGATGCATACAAGCTACTTGCAGTTCCATCTCCCATTGGTGGAGTTCTCGTAATTGGTGCAAATACAATTCATTATCACAGTCAGGTTTGCATTTTTCCTGCATTACATTTTCCATTATTGCCTCAATTTTCTGTTCACCATATCTGACGCTGCTCCTTATCTCTTGTAATACTTTGAATGGACAGTCAGCTTCGTGCTTCTTAGCATTAAACAATTTTGCTGTTCCTGTTGATGGCAGGTGAGATCTAACATTTTAATTATTCTCAGCTTTACCTTTCTTTGATTTCCAAATAATCTGGAACTTCGATCCTTTCCTATTGTTTTTGAAGTCCAATGGCTGCAATCTTATATTAACTTCCTAGAACAAATTACTTCTATAACTTCTGGTGCAATTGCTACTTTCCTATAACCTGCTCACACATTTGATAGTTCTTTCATATATTTTTGTTAAAATTTCTTTAGTTTAGTTAATCTTTCTGGGATGAGGATTGGGGGTCATTTTCAGCCAGTACAATATTGTAAGGAATTTTGAGGCCCTTTCGTTTTTCTTTTCTTGTCTCAGAGTCCTCGTTATTAAATGTGTTATTGTTCAACCCTTTCAAGAAGGGTTTTGTCCTATTTCATATACCCAACGTCTCTATTTTTGTTTGTTTACTGCATGGTTCTGGTAGTATTTGATATGAATTAGTAAATATGCCAGTAACTTTCTGTAAGACAGCTTTAGTTACATTATTACATTGGCTTGGGTAGATGCGAAGTTTTCCTCTCTCCTGATGGTGGTTAATATGGATCAGTGTAGATATGTTAGTAACTTTCTGTAGGGCAGTTTTAGTTACATAATTACAATGGCTTGTTCCCATATTGCTCTATAGTATGCTAGGAGATGATACTGATAAATAATATTGTTGAAGAACTTAAATTTGTATTATTGAATGTCCAACACTGTCTAAAAGCTTAAGCTTGGAGGAGAGACATTTAATATTTAATACTTAACATACATTTAATTCAAGCCTGTCACGTGGAATTTAGAATTGGATGGCGGAGAGATTCGAAAACAGGACCTCTTTTGGCCTGAACTCTGACTGGCTTGTTAGAGAAGAGAGACATTTAATATTTAATACTTAACAAGTATGATTAACATCTCTATGCTACCCTTGTTACATTGAGGTGAAATTTATTTCTAATGCGCTTGTTTCAGTTCCACTCAAGACATGCCTCGATCTGGTTTCACTACAGAGCTCGATGCCTCCAATGCAACATGGTTAACAAATGATGTTGCTATGTTTTCAACAAAAACTGGGGAACTGCTCTTGCTGACTCTTGTTTATGATGGGAGGTTGGCACATTTTCTTTTGCTGTTCTCTTATTGGAGAAAATATACTATTTTTGTTCAGATACACATATATTGGTCAAATAATTAAGCCCTTCCATATATTTGCCTGTCTTGATGCAAGAGGACACTGGTGAGTGCACTTGCTACCAATAAGGTGTTAGTCTTTTTTATTTTTTTTATTTTTTATTTTTGCATTTGAGGATGTACCTCTTAATTGGCATCAGCCCGTGTTGCCATTTTATTCTCTATTTAAATTCAAAATTCATTACCAGGTTCCCAATCTTCTCTTAACTAACTACCACTGGTAAATCATAGTTGAGAAACCAAGAGTTATCTCATTGAGACCATTTTTTTTCTGTTACAGTTTCCGATTCCGTAACCTTTGTCATAGGTGATACATTTGACATACCTATGAATCTAATCATGAGTGCAAAAATCAGAATTCCAGTACTATCTGACTCATGTTATCGAGTCTCTTGGGTTGCTTACTTTATCTTGGCGTGTTTATTAATATGTCCAATTTTGCAGAATTGTGCAGAGACTTGAACTTTCCAAGTCAAGAGCTTCAGTACTTACTTCGGTCAGCATTGTTTAAGTTCTTCATGCTATTGTTCATTCAGTGATGGTGACTATGGATTTATGTTTTCCTGATATCTCATTCAATCACTCTCGATTTTCTAGGATATTACAACCATCGGAAACTCATTATTCTTCTTGGGGAGTCGTTTGGGTGATAGTCTGCTTGTACAATATAGTTCTGGAGTAGGAGCTCCAACACTCACTCCTGGTGCGAAGGAAGAGGTTTGCCACTTTCATTGTTCTTGAGCTTACACTGGATGGCGGTCATGATGTGATCAATTCAAATTGGCACTAATTTTTATAAAAGAGACATGTCTTAAAGTTTGAACTATCTTGAGGTGTCTCTACTTGCTTCTTGATTACTTTTTCGTGTTTAAATATATCTGATTTCAAATATCTGTTTTGTAATTTTTTTTTAGGTTGAGGACATAGAAAGCGATGCTCCGTTGGCAAAGCGGTTGCGGAGGTCTTCCTCTGATGCATTACAAGATATTTTTAATGGCGATGAGCTTTCTTTATATGGAACAGGTCCAAATAATGCTCAATTATCCCAGGTTAAATCATCTCTGCAGTTTATGTGGAGCTAAAATGTCTTATATTTATGATAGTTAATTCCTATTGTGATGAATGGTGGTTTCACAAAAAACGGCGCTTTTCAGATGTTGTGATGCATCTGACACTGGCCGAAAGCTATTTTCACCATGTGTTGTCTGGTTGTGAAGGGTGTCAATTGTGGCTGAGAGGATACTTGAGTGGACTAATCAAGTTGTTTCTAAGAGATATAATTATTGTTTAGAAAGTTCACTACTTTTTAGTGCAACTGCAAAACATCATTCTTTAAGAGGACTTTATGAATAGCTAAAATGGGTTGACTTGTCAGAAAACCGCTTATATAATTCTGCTAAGATTTGCTTCTAGGAACATCAGATCCAAGACAATCTGAAGTATTGCTTCCTTAAATACCCTTATTTCAACATAGAGTTTCTAATTTACTAGTTGAAGCCTATCCTACAAAGACTCCAAATTGATTTTTGGAATTGGAGAGCTGGACCACCTTGGCCCACTCTGATGGCTGGCTTGCACTCGGCCTTGCTTGTAGTTTGTCTGTATAATACAAATGCTGATATGGGAAATCTGCCTGACATTGGGAAGCTTGCCATGATTGCAGCTATTTCTGGAGTTTTATTTTTACTTAATCTAAAGCATAATCTATTTGGATTTACATTTGGTTGGTAAGTCTATTGACTTAGTTAACATATCAGATGTATTTTCTTGGAACCCATTTTTTCAACCATGTGATATAATTTGAAAGGGAACTTGGGCCCATATTTTCTTGGCTGTATCTTATGGTCCTCTCTGTGTTTGTCACCATTGGGATGATGCCGTATAATCTCTATTGAATGACATAATGCGATCTCTTTCTCTGTGAATAGAAAAAAGTTCAATCAAAGTTTCCTTTTGAAGTGGGTTTAGGAGTAATGACATAGGATATTTTCACGGATATGTTAGTTTTCCTGTTTCTGAAAAATATCTTGTTTCTTAATGCATGCAGAAAACTTTCATGTTTGCAGTCAGGGATTCATTGCTTAACATTGGCCCACTAAAGGATTTCTCTTACGGTTTGAGGTTGAATGCTGACCCTAATGCTACTGGAATTGCAAAGCAAAGTAACTATGAACTGGTTCGTAATAATTTGTGAAATTAACTTGATAACCATGCTCGTGGATAGCAATCCAGAAAGATTGATTTCTAGCTACTGCATTGTCAAAGTGTTGTTCAGTTATTGTAATTGTTATACATTACCCGTTTTAGATTTTTTCTCCAACCCATATTCAAAGATATTCACTCAAATCCAAATCAATATGATTCTTTTGAAGGTGTGCTGTTCCGGTCATGGAAAGAATGGAGCTCTTAGTGTGCTTCAACAATCAATCCGCCCAGAAACAATAACTCAAGTACGTATGGGCTGCAACACTTCCCATCAACATATGTAGTCTTCGTTGATATTTTGGTCTTGCCTGTGGTGCTTTTCCATTAACTTTTATGCAGTTGGTGCTTATGATCTTTAGAAGTGATGTTTCCAGTATATTTATATAAATTCACATTAATGTTTTCTGAATGCAACTGGTTTTGTGTTGAAAAATGCTTGCTTTTACTAAAGTAACTGTTGGATTGGGAGTTTAGCAATGCCGAGGAAGTTGCATAAATATTATCTCAAATGTGTTTATTACTTGCCTATTTTGTTCACAATTGGAGTAATCTAATAGTTGAAATAATTGCAAGTAGTGTGTTGTCTCTTATGTTCTAGACATGCCATATCAGTCTGTTAGGCTGATGAAATTACAAATTTCTACTCATGAAATATTCTTTTAAATAAATCAATCCTCTGCTAATGCTGCTAGTAGGTGATAATTATTCCATGTGGCAAAATAACACTGCACCTTATACAACTTGTCCAGTTGCATGATTTTTTTTGGATACAAAACCAAATAAACTTCTTCAGAGATTTGCATTCTATCGAAAGTTGTGCCTAGATTTTCACTTGGTGTCCTGGTATCTTGTTCTGCAAATTTTTGTTGCTGGGGAAAGAGGAAAGAAATAAGTGGAAGAAGAAATGGGGTGGCTGGTGGGAACAAAACTGATGCTTCTGACTGCTTTATTAATTTGAAATGCTTTCCCTGGCAATGAGGACTTTTCTCTATTTAAATTCAGATGACTTTAAGCTGTTCCTAGATTTTCATTAATGAACAGTATTTATGACCTCATTACTTGCCGTGTTTGTAAAGGAATCATTACCTGGTTGCAAAGGGATTTGGACTGTTTACCACAAGAATGCGCGCAGTGATTCATCAAAAGGATCAGCTGATGAGGATGAATATCATGCATATTTGATTATTAGTTTGGAGAATCGTACGATGGTATGTAATTGATAAAGTTTTCTGTTAAAGTGTACAACATTGGAAAGTTCATTATTTACCATGAACTCGCATAAGTGGGGTTGTTATGGTTGTATATATTTCTGGTCTCTTCTTGTGCCACAGGTATTACAAACAGCTAATAATCTTGAGGAAGTAACTGAAAATGTTGATTACTACGTCCAAGGAAGTACAATTGCCGCAGGAAATTTGTTTGGAAGGTGAGGTTCTCTATCTTAGCAAGCTTATAAATCTTTTCGTGTATCTTGATTTGCTGTTTCTCTTCTTGCATATTTGAAATTCACAGTGATGATGTCTTCTATATTACTATTATTGCAATGGCAGGAAGAAATACAAATTTAGACCAGTATAGAATCCCGCCTGTATTCGGGATCGGGCAGAGGCCTTAAATCAGTAGGTCAATAGCTATAATATAATTCTTGTAACATGGGTAATTCAAGAAAGAACAAGGCAGGAATTCTTCTAGGAAATGGATGTCATATTGGAACATGGGGACAGTGGACTGTGAATATTAAAACTGGAATAAGAACTGTAATGATATATTTAAAAAATTGATTTTGCCTATATTTATCTAAGACTGAAAGTTCATCGGTGTTATAGAAGGAAGTTCCTTACTAATCACTACTACTTTATTATTTACCAATGATATTTAATTGTGATATCAGTTCATTTAAATATAAGGAGAGTGTTATGTGCCTTCAGATGCATTACTGTAACTATTAGAGATAGTTGTATATATAACTTCTTATTTGCTGTAGTTTGGGAGTAATTGTATTTTCTTTAGTGCATGGTTGCATCGTGACCCTGCTCACATATAATTATTAATTTCTTTTATTTCTTCAAATGATGCTTTTATTATCTTACAGTAATTGGTAATGTGTAATAAAAGTTATCAGTAGATCATTACATCAAACAGGTCCTAATAGGTAAAATGTTTTGCACATACCTTTTCTCAGACGTCGAGTTATCCAGATCTTTGCTCGTGGTGCTCGGATCCTTGACGGTGCTTTCATGACTCAAGATTTGAGCTTTAAATCTTCCAACCTAGAGGGTGGCTCAGGTTCTGAAAGCCCAATAGTGTCATCAGTTTCTATTGCAGATCCTTATGTGCTACTGAGAATGACTGATGGAAGTATTCAGCTTCTCGTTGGAGGTATGTCTGCAGGCTAGCATATAGTTCTGCAGTGAACTCCCTAAAGTAGAGTATCTAGTTTTGCATTTCTGTTGTTTTGATTAAATAAAATTCTGCTACAATTTAAGATCTTTTGATACAGAATACAAAAGTACCTTTATTTAGTTTCGTCGTGGTACTTTGTGGTTTTCTTCTCCCAGATCCATCCACGTGCACAGTTACTGTCACCATTCCACCTCTATTTGAAAGCTCAAGTAAGTTGGTATCTGCTTGTACTCTCTATCATGACAAAGGCCCTGAACCTTGGCTCCGTAAGACAAGTACAGATGCTTGGCTTTCTACTGGGATTGGGGAGGCTATTGATGGGGCTGATGGTGTGACACCTGATCAAGGCGATGTATATTGTGTTTTGTGCTATGAAACTGGAAATCTTGAGATATTTGACGTGCCTAATTTCACTTGTGTTTTCTCGGCTGATAAATTTGTATCTGGGAAGAGCAACATTTTAGATACATTTTTCAATAGCCCAGCCAATGATCCTGGAAAACAAATGAAAAAGAATGCTGACGATGCTGGACATGGCAGGAAAGAATCCACTCACAGTATAAGGGTTGTTGAGTTGTCCATGCAGAGGTGGGCTCCTGAACATAGCCGACCTTTTCTACTTGGAATATTGTCTGATGGGAGCATTCTTTGTTATCATGCTTACATTTATGAAGTTTCAGAAAATGCTATCAAGGTTGATGGCATTGTTTCTTCTCAGAATTCTACTAATCTTAGAAATATAAGTGCATCTAGGCTTAGAAATTTAAGATTTGTCCGGGTCCCTCTGGACACATATGTGAAAGAGGATACATCATCTGGTATCTCATCACAGCGTATAACTGTTTTCAAGAATGTTGGTGGTTTACAAGGTTTATTCCTCTCTGGGTCAAGGCCAGCTTGGTTCATGATGTTCAGGGAGCGGCTTCGGATACATCCACAAGTTAGTTTACTTAGTTAATAATATGAAAATTTATAAGCATTATAGCTTAGATATAATTTATAATCTGCATCCCTGTCTACTATTTAGTTTCCAATCAAGTAAATCACTTATAATCTATGAAAAACCATTTAGGACTCCATCTATTTCAGGTGTGTGATGGACCTATAGCTGCCTTCACTGTTCTTCACAATGTGAACTGTAATCATGGGTTTATATATATTACTTCAGAGGTTAGCTAATTTTATTGTTTTTGCTTTTGAGTTTTGACTTCATGCATATTAAAAGTATATTTTGATTGTCCTCTTTAGGGTGCTCTGAAGATATGTCAACTTCCAGCTTTATCTTCCTACGACAACTATTGGCCAGTACAAAAGGTACGCATAATTTGTTCTGTCTTGTTCCAAAGTCGATTTGTATGATATTGCAAGCTTAACTCCGATGAACTCATGTGGATTTATTTACCTTTTTCTACTCTTGGGACTTTGCTTTCCTCTTCTTTGAATTGAGACCGCCAGATAGCACTGAAGGGGACTCCACATCAAGTTACTTATTTTGCTGAGAAGAACTTGTACCCAATCATAGTTTCTGTTCCCGTGAGTGCATTACTTTATCTTATGATCCTTGCGTTAGGTGTGTCAGTATCGAATAATCAATTTTTTCATTGTTGAATTTGTGTACAAATGCTCCTTGTGTCGATTTCAAAAGAATCTCTTACCTCAGATATTCAAATATCTTTTCTACTAAATCAGAAAATCATGTGACCCATAGTCTGCATGCTTCATCTTGTAAATGAGCAGAATGGGTGATAAGATAAAAGTGGAATTGGTCATAAGTTTTATGAATTTTTTCATGTAGGTTCTCAAGCCAATCAATCAAGTTGTATCATCTCTTATTGATCAAGAAGCTGGAAATCAATTTGAGCAAGATAATTTGAATTTCGAGGGGACCTATCCTGTGGAAGAGTTTGAAGTTCGGATTATGGAGTCAGAAAAATCAAGTGGGCCCTGGCAAACAAGGGCTACAATTCCCATGCAAAGTTCAGAAAATGCTCTAACTGTACGAGTGGTTACATTATTTGTGAGTCCAAGTTTGCATAATTTACTGCTCCATTTGGCCTTAAAGAATGTTCTTTTTCCATATAATCCCAGCTATATGGAGATCTTAAAAGTGATCTGTTGTATTATTATTGCTGTTCTGTTGTTTATGCATTTTCAGAATAGCACAACACAAGCAAATGAGACACTTTTGGCAATTGGAACAGCTTTTGTGCAAGGAGAAGATGTTGCGGGTAGAGGACGTGTGCTCCTGTATTCTGTTGAAAAAGATTCTGACAATGTTCAAGCTAAGGTAGCCTGCTGTTTCAGTCTGACCCCATTGAACCTGCTGCTCTTTGTTATACTCCCAATTCTTAATTGAATGCGTTTCATGTAGAGTGGGATTCATCTAGTTCTTAAGTCCTTCAGCCTCATAGTTGACACACTTAAAATTATCCTAATCTCAGGTTTCAGAAGTCTACTCCAAGGAGTTGAAAGGTGCTATATCTGCTCTTGCCTCACTACAAGGTCATTTGTTGATAGCTTCAGGCCCTAAGATTATTTTGCACAAGTGGACGGGTTCGGAGTTGAATGGCGTTGCTTTCTATGATGTCCCACCTCTCTATGTAGTGAGCTTAAACATTGTAAGCACTTCCTATTGGCACGATCAGTATCTTATGCAGGAGATGAAACTAATGTCATTTTGCCATAAGACATAACAGACAAAAGTTATCTGTTTAAAGGAATGAGTTCACATAGTTGTAATTCCAAATCTTTTAGGCTCTTTGCCTCATTTAGAATCAGTTATTGGTGAGGATGCTAGCCTATGTCTAGAGATAAGTGTTGCTTCATATCTTTAGCTTTTACCAAAATTTGGACTGAACTGCTTTAACTAAATTCAGTAACAAGTAAGCTAAATATTGCTTGATATAAAAGCACGAGTTAATGCATTTTTGTGACTCTACAGAGTGCAAAATGACTTCCGAGCCATCCGATCAATGATTTAGGTTTTCACTGGGATGTTATTGTTCTGATAAATTATTTGATTCTAGGTAGTGTACCAATTGTGTTCTAGTTGGTAACCAATTTGGTTGGGTTCTTCGACTTTTCACCCTATTTTTTATTTATTTATTTATTTATTTTTAATTTTTGTTGCTTGCTTACGCCAGTGTAAGAAAGCTTATGGTATGATCAATTTTTTATGATATTTCTATCTTAGCACATATCAACTTCATGGTTTTCTTTTATATGTTAAACATCTCTATTTTTTTTTTCCTTGTGGGAGATTTAATGCACTGGTTTTTTATACACTGCAAGTTTTAACTGAATATTCTCTTGATGATGATGCTAATATTGCAGGTTAAAAATTTTATTCTTCTTGGGGATATTCACAAAAGCATATACTTTCTTAGTTGGAAGGAACAAGGATCTCAACTTAATTTATTGGCTAAGGATTTTGGCTCACTTGATTGCTTAGCAACTGAGTTTTTGATAGATGGAAGCACACTCAGCCTAACCGTTTCAGATGACCAGAAAAATGTTCAGGTTAGCACATTTTGTTTCTACCTGTGAAAATTTACCAAGTGACAAATTGTTGTTTATAAATACTGTTAAGTTTTCCTGCCTAGTAAGATTTGGAATGAATGTGTTTTGTGGATTTTCTGATTAGAGCATGACATTAAATCCATAGAAAGTCTGGTGATCCGTACTTGTGCATTTACTTATATGTAATAAAAATTTACCGTTGTATAGCTCAAAAACCACTACTCATGTTAGAACCCAGAAGCTAGCTAGCTATTAAAATGGGAGAAGCCAAGCCATCATTACTCTAGACTACTAATGTGAGATCCAAGTCCATTATGACTAGGATCATAACACCTTTCCTCTCTGGATTAACCAGGCATCATTGTTCATGGAGCATAAGTTTGTTGTGCAGACTCTATAGCTAAATCACAATGAATAGTAGCTTCTACCTTACAAGAAATTTGCCACAATAATCCTAAGTCACAAGTTTTGTGTGACTATAGATATTCTACTATGCTCCGAAGATGTCCGAAAGCTGGAAAGGACAGAAACTTCTATCAAGAGCTGAGTTTCACGTAGGCGCCCACATCACAAAGTTTTTGCGGCTGCAGCTGCTTCCAACATCAGCTGATAGAACAAATCCTGGCTCAGAGAAGACTAACCGCTTTGGTTTACTTTTTGGCACTCTTGATGGAAGCATTGGCTGCATTTCACCTCTTGATGAACTTACTTTCCGCAGGCTTCAGTCTCTCCAGAAAAATCTTGTTGATTCTGTTTCTCATGTCGCTGGACTAAATCCAAGATCTTTTCGCCACTTCCATTCCAATGGAAAGGCTCACAGGCCTGGTCCTGACAGCATTGTTGACTGTGAACTTCTGTACGAGTACGTATACTCTGCTCTCTCTCTCTCTCTCTCTCCCTCCCCCTCTTTCTCTACTTGTTAGGTGATTATCCTACATAACTGTTTTTGGATATACAATACTGCAGTTTTGAAATGCTCCCGCTAGAACAGCAGCTTGACATTGCTCATCAGATTGGAACTACACGAGCGCAGATCATGTCCAACTTGAATGACCTCATTCTTAGCACAAGTTTCTTATGAGCATTAACAGTTGTCAGGTCAGCTCTTTGACTCTTCCATGTTTGGAAATCAACGGTACTAGTGTAATTTTATTGGGACGATGGAATTTGTGATCTGCCTCCTGGCTAAGTTAGTTGCTTTTGCGAGTGAATGCAAGTTTCATGTTTTATTTTACCGAGTGTTGTTGTAATCGTGTATTTAACAGTATAGTTTAGCTCAAATTTGGTCAGGGATCAACTGGTGACACGATTGGGAAAGCAACATTAGACTTGAGTGTAATTTATGGCAAGAGGGATATAAATGTAAAATATTTTATTCTTAGGGGACCGTAAGTGTGATTTTGTCAAACTATAACTTTATGGAAATCGAAGGTAAGTTTAATATTTTTTCCATAATTATTTCTTGGGAACATGGTATAAATTTGAACGGTCTTGATTTCTTTTGCCATGGCGCTTCATGCACGTGCGGGTGATAGCCCATGTCCGTTGTATAATGATGATTACACACGTGCACGCAGTTAATCAAATATGTAATGGGGGGGGGGGGGGATAGGGGTAGGGTGGGGGGGGGGGGTGGGGTAATGCATCATCATGTTTAATTTGTATCTATATATGTTTCAAACTTGGGACCATCCCCTTGAAGAATTGTCTTGCAAAAGCAAAACACAACACCACTCCATTTGTAATGAATTAGAGACCCATTAATTGTCATGCCCCATCTTTACTATACAAAAACTTATTTACCTTTGCCCCCCTAGAGAATTAATAATTATTGCAACAAACCCCATCTTTTTAGTTGCACTCTTCATTCTAGTAACACTTTTGAAGTGGGATCCAAAGTTATGCACACTTAAATAGGTTCCCATGAAAGACAGGCAGAAGGAGGCAAAATGAGTGAAGGATAAGAGGGCCAAAACAAATTTGAGTTTGATTTTGACATAAACAAGCAGCCTCACTTTTTCTTTTTTTCAATATATTGAAAAGTCAAAATATGAGTCCGTTTGTCGTTACACGTTTAGTTTTTTCTATTTGTATTACAAAATCGAGTGTTTTTATTTACCTATAATAGAAATAAAAGCATATTAAGCTATTCGATGTTCAACTAAACTGATAGTTGTAAATTTGCTTAATCTTGGTGAGTGTGGTGTCACATTGTACCAAATTAGGGCAATAATGGATTCAAGATTTTGCTTGGTTTATCCTTTTATGTTTGTGGTTTAGTTCTTTAATGGTCGAAAGGAGATTGTTGGAGGTCCATTAGTAGTACTAATCACATGCAGGTGAATGTATTTAGATCTTAGACACTGAAATGGGATTGTTTTTGTCTCTTTATTTTTGTCACATATTTTTTTTGGTAAGTATTTTTGTCATAGATTATTAGTATGAGTTTATTAGTCAATATTTCCGTTGCTTTTATTGAGGGAAATTGATCTTGAAAGAATCTTGATATCATGTATGTTTCTATATTTGTGTTTGGAACCAAAAGCAATGCTTGAATGAAATTTTGGCTCTCCATTTTCGAGTTTAAAAATATATACACCCACCATTTTTTTATTTGTTGTTTTCGGAAAATTTTCTTGTTTACTTTTATTTGTCGCTTTAGGATTTTAATGTAAAATTAATGTTCTTTCACCAATTTTACCCGTCTCACTAATACTTGTCATTAATGCTAAGATTATTTTGTTAAAAGGGTATTTTAGAATTTTGCTTCAAAAAAGTGACTATTAATGACATTCCTTAATTCGTGTGCAATCCTTCAAAGTGACAAATAAAAAAACGGAGGGAGTAAAAAATATAACTCCATATATTTCCCAAAACCTACTGCAAATTATACTCCCATCATTTTTAGTATTTTAAGCATGGATCAAAATTTCGGATTTTTCCTAGGAAAAATCCGAAACTTTTCGGTTTTTCAAGGAACCAAAACGATTCCTCAATGTATTTTCGAAACTACAAGGTTTCCTTCGAAACCCACAATGTTTCCGAGTTTTCCACCGAAACAATGGAAACTTGCAAAGTTTCCTTCAATTTCCGAAAATAGCCGTTGCCTTCTTCGAAAAAAACGTTCCAAAATTTTTTTAAATCCGGAAAATGGTGGGGAGTTTACCAACTTGAGTAAATGTAAAGCTAGCCAACAAGGAATTTATTTCTCTGAAGAACAATACTTTGATTATGCTACACAAGATGAAGATCATGGTAGCCGCCGATCAAAATTTTAGTCTATGCGGAAGGGGAAGTGGAAGTGGAAATCAATTTGCTTATGTTACGTATAAACAATTGGATCTTTTAATTTAATTTTATTTTTGAACTATTAATACTTTAATATCATGAACTTTAATTAAGCTATGTTTTAAGGAAAATTCTGTATTAACTTTTGTTAGTTTTTGAGGTACGGTTATTTTGATTGTAGTTTATAGATTTCATCTAGGATATTCCGCTGTCTTTTCATTGTTTAGTTGTGATGCAATTCTTTTTTTAATTATTAACAAGCACTCATTCTTGTTTGGAGATACTGGTTTGCAAGATTTGAAAAGGGCATTATTAATAATTGTTTGAATTCATTTTGCACTTATATTTCAAGTTAAATTATGCTTTAGAAATAAGAACATGATTTTTATGTATTTTTTATGACTATTTGTGTGTTTCCAGGTTTTTGTAATTTTTCTTAGCGTTTCCGCAACGTTTCCGAAACGTTTCAAATTTTTGGATACCCAAAACTCACCTACGAAACGAAACTTTGATCCATGATTTTAAGAATAAGAAATTTTTCTTTAGAATACATTTATCATTACATCATAAATCATTTCAATAAATTTTTTAGTACCCACATTATTGAGGGTTGAACTCAAAACTTCTTGATCCTGGAACCTCAATTTTGCCACCATTAAACTATGCTGAGAAATCTATGATACCCTAAAATATTTTAGTCCAATATTAAAACAAATCCAATCACATATTTACATTTTTTACCATTCAAATTTCAAACCATACCTCCACATTTTTAGCTGGCCAAAACACCAAATTAAACACTTTTGGATGCTAACATATCAAAAACCGTGTCATCACCACTTTGAACAATGTCTTGTCAAAATACAATTGATGATTTTGTTTGACTATAAAGATTTATGTGGAATAAATTAATGTTTGAAGATATTCATTGGTCATAAACTTTAGCTTTAATTTATGGATGAATACATCACGCCACTACAAAGAGATTAAGTGTTCACGATTTTCAGTCAGCAATCAATATTGTTGGGAGCAATTTCTATCGTGAAAGTTTATTTGTCAACACACTAAACATGATTTTTATATGTATCCGCATGACATTATAAGCACCCGATGAAAGGATTTTTTTTTTTCGGTTATAAAACAAATATTCTTAAATGGCTTAATTTTGGCATGGGATTAAGGAAATCACTTTGATACTGGAATATTGATCAGGTTACATAAATAATATTACGGGTCAATTGCAAATTATCGCCGCATGTCGGGAAAAAAAAACTAAAATGAAATAAACAAGAAAAACATATATTTTAAGTAAAGTATAATGTGAAAGAACCTTAGTACTAATCCAAGGTGGTTGGGCCAAGTGGTAGTGACTTGCGACCCCCAGAGGCGAGACTCAAGTTCGAATCCTACTGGAGACATCACACTGGGGAGGACCTATACCCTTTGCACTCTTCGGTCCAAGCTGTAAATACACTTTCTAGTAGATCAAGAAAAAGAAGAACCTTAGTACGTGTTATTAAAATAGGCTGGCAAGGGTTTATACTCGGATTGTACTTAAACGTGCGGTTTTTTATACTTTTCTTTTTGACCCAAAAAAAAATGTTTACTTAGAATTCAATGTAGAATTAATTTTTTTCTTCAAGTTTTACCCTTCTTGTTAATGATTATAATTAATGATTTTAATGTTGTGATATTTGGTTAAAAGGGTGTTTCGGGGTTTTTACTTACAAGAAGTGGTTATTTATTATATTTCGTAATCTGTGTGCGCAATCCTCCAAAATGACAAATAGAAAATGCGAAGTGAGTAACATGGTTTCTCTTGTCCATTTAGTATTCACAAGAAAAAAGGTTCTCATGAATCATGACTATTTTAAAGAAAATTCTATCTCAAATTGGGTTAAATCGAATTTAAATTAATTACATAGTAGGTACAAATACGAGAGAATTGCATTTTTTATTCCAAATTTTTATCTATTTTATACATTTGATATCAAACCTTTGAGAAAAACACATTTAATACTGGAATTGAAGGACTTTTTTCACATTTTCTTGAGCTTTTTGATATGCTTTAAATTATGTTTCAATTTTTTTACCATAGCATTAATTCTTATGTGCTCTATATTACATTTGAAAATTATCGTGGCATGATTCTTTGTAGATGATGAGATATGATTTAATTTTGATTAATATCCCGAAACTTTGTTAATTTTCTGCGGATTATTTATTGAGTTACATGAACTGAAACTTATACTATTACAATGCTTTCGTCAAGAGCTTCCCATCCATATAAAGAACACAAAATTTGGCCTTATAAATTGACGGAGAAAGAAAATGTGCAAAAAATCCTTTAATTTTGGTATTAAATGTGTCTTTTTCAAATGTTTGATACCAAATGTCTAAAGTAGGTACAAGTTTGATATGAAAATGCAATTCCCTCGTACAAATAATTATGTCTTTTGCTTGAATAACACTTCTGAAAAATGCAAATCAAATAATAAGTACTCCCTCTTTTCATATTAAATGGCACATTTGTCAAATTTTTTATTTCAATTAATTGACATGCTTGGGTTTCAAAACATTTTTTCCAGTATTGTCCATTTCTCACATTTAAGTTGGAAAACTCAATGATCACCACTCACTAATAATATTTTACAGTAAAAAAATATGTAATTATGATATTTCTTTATTTCTTAATATATGAGAAAACAAGAAATGTGCCAATTAATATGAAATGAAGAGAGTATTTTTTTATTGCATTGCATTTTGGATTTGACCAAACCGAGTGTGGATTTCTTTCTCACTCTCTTTCGATCCTTCGTTTATTAATACTAAATAATTACCTGCAACATTCTTTTATTAATACTAAATAATTAACGGCATATAGCTATAGCTATAGGGCGTCCTCGATTAAGATACTTTTAGCACTAATTATTAGTAAAATTAGTTATAGCCTTTTGGTCCATTTTCAATTAGTTATAGCCTTTTGGTTCATTTTCTTAATGTTTGGCGGCTATTACTTTTCAGTTTTCAGTTTTCTTAATATTTTTTTTTAAAATAATATTTGAATTTGAACATTGATACGATAATTAATTTCTAAACAAAATTCAATAAAAAATATAATATCGCTATATTTATCAATAAAAAATTATTCCATTACTACAAATATATGTATCTTCACACACGCAATATTTAAAAGACTCCGTCGTTACACTTGAATACCTTGAACCAATGAAAACTACCGTTAACGAAGCCTTTTTTTTATTTTTTTACATAATTGTGATATAAATTTAATTTATTGTGGATAACATTTTAAAATATAAAGTGGGTAGCTTCAATCCATTAACTACATCGTAAATATAAACTCTGAAACTCTCAATTTTTGGTTAAATTTTTGTTTGGGTAATTTTTCTTTACAATACTTGTGCATGAACACGTGAGTATGCATGTATCCGCACCTTAACCAAACATTCCATTTTTAGAAAACAAGATTGTAGTAATTTAATTTTAATATTTAATCAGCATACATCTACGTGAAAATTTGTCGACAGTTTACACAATCGAAATATAGCTACTTGACTAAATGTCAGTGGGGATCAAAACTCAGACAGTTAATCACCCACAAACGACGAATTAGTGTTTCATAATTAATTACAATTAATAATAATACAAGAAAGGAAGGCTTCTTTTCCCAAAAATTGTTGCATTTTCTCATACAAATCCCATAGCTTGCGCATAACAATGTTTTGATCAAATCTTAAGCCCGCTTTCCTCTTACCTTCCTTAACAATTTTAAAATGAAAGATTGATTAATTAGAAGTTTTTTGATGCAATATACTGCATCATTAAAGGGATTTAATTAATTTGATTTTGCATTGCTTTTTTGTTAAACGGAAATTTAATATTATTTAAAATTTTGATTGAGATTTGGGGAAATTATAATCCAGATCATATACACTGGATGTAATTTTTAGGAGAGAGTGGTCATGTCAATCACAAAACAAACACAATAAATTTACTTTGTGGTTGGATGAGATTGGTCTAACTAGATTTGGATGAGAATTTTCCTAAAATTTGATGTTGCAATAAACGCATTCCCTCGATTGTATTGTTTCGTCGATCTTAGTATAACAACAACTAAATACTTTGGTGGTAGAAATTCAACATGATTGATCATATTCAAAACTTGACACTTAGATTGTTGCGAAATTCAAAATTTTGAGTTGTACAATTAATATTAATTATAAATTTTAGCACAACAAACTTGGTCTTATATATAGTATTTTTTTTTCAGAGTTGGAAAGAAAGAAAATAAAAAATCGTATTTTTCACACACACAAGTATATCACAATAAAAGTCCACAAATCATCTCACATGTTTTCAATGATATATTTCTAAGTTTTTGTCCAATTTTTTTTTCCAATATTATTTCTAACTATATACTCCCTCTGTCCCAATTTATGTACATGTCGTTTTAGGTGTTTTCACACATATTAAGGCACCTATTAAATTGCCTCAATCTTGGGAAAAAAATAAATGATATTCCTAAAATACCCTTATATTCTCTATCTTACTTTTTCTCTTAAAGAGAGAGTTTTAGATACATTAAATAAGGACAAAATGGGAAAATATGTAATTAATAGTGCATTGAAATTCTAAAGTGACAAATAATTTGGGACAAAAAATTTTCTCTAAAACGACACATAAATTGGGACAGAGGGAGTACTTCATAGTTCCAAAACTAAAACTTTGTAAGACAATCCCGGAACATTAGATGAATGCAAATTGATCGGAGCTCCAAGAAGATTTACAAACTAAAGTCAGACCTATAAACATGAAGATAACTAAATTTGAACTTCTCAATCCATGCCGCCTCAAACATATTTATGTGGATTTTGTAGTGCATTATATTTAATGTCTAACATTGGCAATAAATGTTGTGCTAGTATAGGTTAGGAAAATAGCACAGGAAGACCTGTTTAGCCGAAAATTACTAGGACCGACCCGAGTAAAATGACCAAGGGCACAATAACCGTTGTACGATTTACGTGATTTGGACAATAAGATTTTATTATGAGAGTGTTTTACATGAGCAATTTGAAGAGGAAAACATGGCGTCCTCTTTCGCGTTATTGAAAATTTCACGGTTGTCTAATTTGTAGCACATAATGATTGATTGGACCCAGTCTAACTTGTCAGGATATGAGATTGGTCGAGATCATGCATGCTTGTTCACGAAGTGTGGCCTTGTTAACGGACGATTTGTCGAGCCAAGATGGCCGGATCAATCAAACAAACATGTCATGCAAGCAAACAACAGATTCACGAGCGAAGTGTATTAGTCCTTAATTTGGTCACGATTGATCTGGGTCGGATCTTCATCGATTCTACTTACATCACCAACTTTGACTTCGCATGTTGGTTTTGATTTTCTTTTTTGGGTTTTTCAAGGGTTTAATCTCTTTCGAGGCGGGTTGGGCACATTAATGTGGGTACCTCTCCCAACAAGGATTCGAACCTGAGTCCGCTACTTTATATTGACTAATCATTCACATATTGGTTGATGGTTTTGATTTTAATGTGTTCGATGGTCACATATAATCATGAGCGAGAATAATAGGTACATTTTGTGGAAGTTCTTTGTATCGCCTTGAAAATTCAGAATATATAGCTGTCTTTGTATTTAATATGTACCGACAAAAGGAGCAAGGATCTTGTTTACTGCCCTTCAAATCCGAGGCAAATAAAAATCAACTAGTAAAGAAAAACAATTGTTTCTTGTTAGGGTACATAAACTAGATTAATCCCAATACAAACTAGGGGTGTTCACGGTTCGGATAACCGACCGAATCGAACCGAATCAAAATGAGTTTGGTGAAAACCGAACCGAACCAAAGTTATTCGGTTCGGTTTTCAGTTTTGAGATTTGGCCTAATTCGGTTTTCGATTCGGCTCGGTTATTTTTGTTCGGTTAATCGAAACGAACCGAAAACCGAATTTTTGATTCAAATAGTTAACATTTTTTGTTCGATTTTATGGACTTTAAAATTCTTTAATCTTATGCCTATGGATATGATTTTTTTTTAATTTATGTCAATTGAGGATTATTAAATGTTAGTTTTTGCAGTTGTATTGTAAAATTCTTTAATTTTATGCATATGATATGAATTTTAGTTGTTTAATTTAATTATGTCATTTGATGATTATTAAATGTTAACCACTTTACCATTTAATTAGTTCTATGTAATATTTAATAATGTTTAGTGTTATGGTTCCTATTAATTTGATATTTTTTATGATAAATGATTTAGTATTTGATTATATAATTTTAATAAATTATCAATAATATAAAATTTCGGTTAAATCGAAACCGAACCGAACCGAACCGAAATTTTTCGGTTAAAACCGAATTAGAATGTTTGGTTCGGTTTTCGGTTCAAAAAAATCAAGAACCGAAACTTCGGTTATCCAAATTTCGGTTCGCTTCGGTTCGATTTTCACCGAATGAACAGCCCTAATACAAACCCCATCTTTTCTGTATCTGCAAAAGAAACAAACAAATCAAAAATAATTTATTACTGGAAATATTGACATTCTTGCATGCCTTTGTCATCAAATTTATCTTCTAATTTAAATTTTAATAATGAAAGCTTACTTAAGGTCCATAAGTAAATTGAGTGAAAAGGTTACTTAACAAAATATTGAAGGGAAAGTTAAATAATAAGTCTTGTAATTATAGCTCATTGACATTATAGTTATGTAAAGATTCAGATTTTCAATTATGTTCAGTACATAATTTTTTTTGGCAATTTTAGTTCAAAAATCCCCAAATTGAGAGGTTATGTGCATGTGACATGATGTGCTAAAATTTTGAGTCTCAAAACAAAATAAAACTTAAATTGCTAGACAAATTTAATTACAGTAAGTAATTGGAAGTCCGATTTAAAAAATAAAAAATAAAAAATAAAATGCCAACAAGCTATAGATACAAGACTAATATTAAAAATTTTAAAAATAGAATTTAATGTTTAGCACTTTTAATTAAAAAAAATAATTTAATATTTACTTTCCAATATTTCATACTAATATTGTCCCCATAAATTATTAAAAATTAATTACCAACTTACATACCCGATACAGCATACCAATCAGAAGGCAAGTAAATAACGTTTTACATGATTGATATTAATTTTCTAAAAAAAAAGTTTACTCTTTTACATAATGATACATTATTTTTGTTATATATGTAGTGTTGAATAATAATTAAACCTATAGGGCCTGTTTGTTTGGCGTTTCCCAAAAAAAATTCATGTTTGGAAAATGCCAAACAAACAAGTTTTCTATTTTCTGAAATAAATTTTTCATCTCTTAATTTTCTCAAACTACTCTCTCAAAACCCAAACAAACAATAATTTTATTATCTCTAAATAAAACTTATACAAACTCTACTCTGATTTGACATAAAGTCTTACACATCTTACACCTACAACCCAACTCTTCCAAAAAAAATCTATACCTACTTTATTTCTCAAACCACTCTCTCAAAACTCAAACAAACAACATTACGCAAATCGAGATTATCACTACTTTCCCAAACACCAAACAAACAGCCCCTATCTATCGCCACGCATCCTGCCATAATATTGTGTCATTGGTCAACTGCAATCCTCCTTCAAAGAAGAGGAAATAATTTTTCAAATTGAAAAGGCCATCATTTGGTCAAACTTCAATTAACATGCACACATGCATGATGAATGTTGTGTTTTATTTCAAAACAGCCATTGAATTAAATAAACTTGATTTGTCTTCCGGATATACACATAACTTATTTATTCATATTTTTTTTTTTTTGTATAATTTACTTATTTATAACATTTTTTTTTTTGGAAAAATGAGAAGCAAATTTAAGTGAAATGATGGAAATGAAGAAGTAATGTGGATGTGGTTCTATTATTCTAGTAAAAGAGAACTAACATTAATTGTAGAAACTTCCAACTAAAAGCAAGAAATGTACAATGTCTTAGTGTATTCCACTTTTGCCAATTAATGCAGCATAAATAAGTATGTGGGCTCAAAAGATGTTTCTCAATTATTAATGAGTAGTAAATTTTGTACAAGGTAAAGATACTCCATTACTTTTAAGTTCTAACCTAAAATAAATGATGTATATATATGAGTGTTGTTGAACAGTCAATTTAATTATTATTTTTACTAATTAATAAAACAGTGAATTTTGTGTAAGGTAAAGATACTCCATCCATAATTATCAGTTCTAACCCATAGTTATGATGTATATATATATATATATGAGTGTTGTTGAATAGTCAATTTACTTTGTGAATAATGCACATATATATATATATATATATATATATATATATATATATATATATATATATATATATATATATATATGTACTTTGTCTAAATATCAATAAGTAAGAGTAAGCAAATAGCATAACTATTAGGCAAAATTATAAAATTCGTCCGAAAATAATTGTTTATTTTAGTTTTCGTTTTAAATTATATCACCTCGCTGAATATCATCCCGTAATTTAGTATTTGTCTGAATTTCGTACCTCCTTTATATTTCTGACGTAAATATTGATAAGTTATTGTCGATGCTGAACAAACAAGAACATTGCGAAATTTATCCCAAACTAATTGTCTATTTTGATTTTTGTCCTAAGCTATATACAACATCTTTCTCCCGTGATCTAATATGTTGCATGTGTCTTATCTTGTAATTTCTCTATTTTTCCTTTAATTTTTTATCATTAATTATTTTTAAGTTTTTTTTTTGGGCATTTTTTCTCATCACTCTCCATTGGATCTGGGATCTAGGAAAAATAAGAAATTACGGAATGAGACTGGGACAAAATGTTAAATTATGGGTCGAATGGTCTGGTGATATAGCTTGAGACGAAAACCAAAATCGGAATCTAGTTTGTGACGAAAAATAAATTTAGAAATCAGTTTAAGACGGAAATCAAAATCAAAAATTAGTTTAGGACAAATTTCGCAATTTGGCCTATTTGTCCAGTGTCAACACTGACAACTAAATGACAATCCCAATCGTTAATTTAACGGTGGGATAAAATTTCTGCAAAATTTTAATTTACGAGATAAAATTTGAAGAGGTGATATAATTTGGGACCAATTTTGTCTAACCATTATGAAGATTCAATAGTTTTGTTACATGATTACATCAATGTATCAGAAAAGAATATGAAATTAGTGAAAATATAAACAAGTTTGACTTCATACTCAATTAAATAGCACACAATGCAACTTCACGAGTGGCATGAAAATTCACATTAACAATGGTTGATGAGATTACATTTTTTTATTAGAAAATCCCCACCAACCTGAACCATATATATTCAAACAAATCTTGCATTTATAGGTCTAATATATACTCCTCCAAAGTTAAAGCTATTCAGATAAAATTATTGAAATACCAGAATATTGTATTTTTCAATTATTAATCAAAACTTTGTTTCTGATGTATGTTTTGGTCAATCAAGTATTGAATTTTTTTTCATATCGAAAAACCGAGAAAATTATGAAGAAATTATAGACAAAGTGTTTCGATACGACAAATGATTTTCGTTTTCATTGATTAAACGACTCAAATGTATCAATATTTTTCACTTAAACAATGGAACTTTGACCAATGCTAACAATTAAAGATCAAACAGTTCACTAGCTAGTAATTTATATATTGTCTCTTCCATCTATAACATGGATATTGCAAGATTTTATCACGATATTTCGATTAAATCCAAAAAAAAAAAAAAAAAAAAAAAAGGCAAAATAAGAGTAAGTGAACAATTTTATCCCAGTAAGGAAATAATTGAACATTTCACATAGGGTGTTCAACGAGGCGGACGTCGATCTAAATCTTATATGAATTCAAACCGATTTAATAGAATTTTTATGCTATAAATGATTTAAGGATTTGATCCGATTATGAAGATCTGTAATTCGAAATGCGTAAAACAAATATAAATCTAGATCCCCCAACCATTTAGATATATATTCATCAAGAAATATTATTTTATGTATACCTAATGTTTTGCTAGTATATCCTCAGCACGCATTCATGCGTACTTTAATTCTATAGCATGCATTCCTACGTGCATTAATTTTTATAAGCACACAAAATAATGATTCTTCATGAAAAAAGTAAAAGTAAATTTTATTTAAATTGGATAAGTAAAGAGGATAAAATGTTAAATAGTTAAATTAATTAGAGCACTAAGAGCAAGATAGGAATACCAAAATATTGACACCATGATATGATTTCTCTTTATAATAGTAAAAAAGGTAAAAGATGAAAATATATATCCTTTTTTTTTATATCCTTGAAGAAGGTAGAAAGTCACTTAATTAAATTAATTAAGATTAAATAAAGTAAAAGATAAAAGTGTGGGATTAGTGAAGAAGTTAAAAAAACACAAAATTAAGTTACTTTATATTATACTAAGGGCAAAATAGAAAAATCGAAATATTACTACACTTGATTAAGAAATATCTTACCACTAGTTTAAGAAGATACACTTGATTAATAAGTCATTCATAATTTCATATTTATAGATATTTTCATTTATAAACTTGAATATTAGTTAAAAAAAATTGAACACGTTAACTAGATTAAATGAAATTGCAATATTAACAAACTTGTTTTAAAAAGAAAAGACAAATTGTGTGAATTTTAAAAGGGAACATTCTATTTAATCCAAAAAGGATCTTAAAAAGAATTAATATTCGATCTAATCCGGCACTAATTTGTCAATTTCGTTTAAATTTAATCCAATATAAATGAAGTTGAATTTAGATCGAACCTGATCTAACTCGAATCTGATTCATTGTTAATCCTATATTTGCAAACTAAAAGATAATACTCGATTACTCAAACAATAAAAAATAAAAAATAAAAATTAAAAATTAAAAATATTCTTTTTTAATTAATAATAATCCAAGAACTCTTGATAACCACCTACTTATCATAGCAAGTGGATTCCAAAACAGAGCAGACAAATTTTCCTATTGGAAATGAAGTAGCTCTCTCCCTATTGCATGTGGCCATTGTGTGAATTTCAACTATTCAAAAAATTATAAGATAAAATAAAAAAATTATTATTCAAATTTCTCTCTCTTTAAATCCTCTTTTTCTACTTCTATTTGTATTGCTTTTGTTTCAAACATCCCATGATGCTTTACACTACATGTCTGCAGAATAAAGAAAAAAAATTCTTTCTCCATTATCTTATCTACCTACATCTGCACTCTCCAATTATTTCTTTCCAACCCATCTATCTCTTGTTTAAATCCATAACCCATCTTTCATAGCTTTAAAAATTCTGTAAAAATCCAACCTTTTTTTTCCCTGTTTTCATCACATATGGCTCTTGAGTCATGGTTAAACAAAGTGAAGAAATCAATTTCACATAGCTTTGATTCAGTGCGATCCACCCCACCAACCACAAAAAAGCTCGTGATTAAGAAATCTAATGTTGGTGTTTTAGCATTTGAGATCGCGGGTTTAATGGCTAAGATTCTGCACTTATGGCAATCTTTATCAGACAAAAATTTAGCTCGTTTGAGGGGCGAGTCAATATGCCTTGAAGGTGTTCGTAAAATTGTCTCAAACGATGATAATTTTTTGTTAAGCTTGGCTTGTGCGGAACTGGTTGAGAATCTGAGATTAGTTGCGAAATCTGTTTCAAGAATCAGCAAAAAATGTGAGGATTCAACTTTGAGGTCGTTTGATCGATTATTCGATGAATTCGCAAATACGGGTCGGGATCCAAATAACTGGGTTATTGGATCCAAAGAAATGGAATCAAAGAATAAAAAATTGGAACGTTTTGTTACTACAAGTATCACTTTACACAAAGAAATGGATGAGCTTGTAATACTCGAGAATGGTTTGAAGAAATCGCTACAAGTGCCGAGTAAAGAACATGACAAAGAACAGAAAATCATTGATCTGCAGCACAAAATTCTATGGCAAAGACAAGAAGTGAAATACTTAAAAGAGAAATCTTTATGGTATAGAAGCTTTGACACTGTCACAGCACTTCTTGCAAGATCTATTTTCACTACTCTTGCAAGGATCAAGCTCGTTTTCGGAGTCTTTCCGACGACGTTACCTCGTAGTCTTTCCGCCTCCGCAGTAGTATATCCTTCTGACAATCCAAACACGTCCTTATTCGTCTCGGGCCCACTAATGAAAAACCCTCCAAATCTCCTACCTCGAGATGGGTTTTTCGAGACTAATTCAAAAATCCTAAAACCGCCCTCGACCACGTTAGGTGCCGCGGCACTCGCTTTGCATTACGCGAATTTGATAATCGTAATGGAAAAGATGATTAGATCGCCACAATTAGTCGGGGTCGATGCAAGAGACGATCTTTATGCTATGTTGCCCAATAGCATTCGTTTTTCCTTGAGGGGTCGATTGAAAGGGATTGGGTTTTCGGCTAGTGATCCCGGACTTGCTACCGAATGGAGAGATGCTTTGCAGAAGATATTAGGTTGGTTATCGCCTTTGGCGCATAATATGATCAAATGGCAAAGTGAAAGGAGTTTCGAGCAACAAAAAATGGTGCCAAAAACTAATGTACTTTTGTTGCAAAGTTTGTATTTTGCTAATCAAGAAAAGACTGAAGCTGCAATTACAGAGCTACTTGTTGGTTTGAATTACATTTGGAGGTTTGAAAGAGAGATGAATGCAAAGGCTTTATTTCAGTTTACCAATTTTAATGGATTCTTGAATTCACAAGGTTCAGTTTAAGTTTATGAGATGTTATTAATTTTACTTTTGGGAAAAGAGATTTTTGATTTGCTTTTTTGATCATATTATATGATGGGATTTTTGTATTTTGACTTGTATTAATCCAGATCTGTGTGGATAGGTTATGGTTCTAACCCCTGATCTGTACATTGTAATATAACTGTTGTAAATGTCAAGGTTTGATGAAAGTTAGTTTTGAATATTTGATTTCTTGATATAATTTGGATTCCATGTGATAATATTCCAGTAGCTACTATTGTGATGATTATTAAAGATGGAACAATTGGATCTGGATTTGGTAAGACTGTATCAAAATATTTTTATATATTTATATAAATATTATAAATATCATGATTGGTAGTGGGCCCTCAAATTTTGAAGATTGGGTTGACATATTTAATAGTGAAACTGTATTTTTTCCCCCTTAAAGTATGGGTGTGGTATCAGTTACTCCATAAAGTATCAATTGTAACACTTACTCCTTTTATTATAGTTTTGTAGTTTTTACCAAAAACCTCCGCTCTTACATAAATAATAAAATTCTTTGTTAATTTATTAAAATAAAATTGTCTTTTTATTAATTATGAATCTATACATCCACCAAACAACATTATGTTTAATCTCTTCATTTCTTTTGTTTCCTTCGGTTTTATGGTCTCAAAATTTTCTTTACTTTCATCTCATTTTTTTCTTTATTTCTTTTTCAGTTTGTTTTATTGATTGCTTCAATTTTTTTAATTCTATCTCAATTTTTTCTTTATATTTTTCTGAGTTCTAATTTGATGATAATTATCTCATTTAATTTTCTTTCTCGCAAAATTCAAGTTTAACACCAAATAATATTATGTTTTAATTTTTACATTTCTTTATCAAAAAATAAAATCCTTATTAATTATGAATTCATCCATCCATCCACCAAACAATATTATGTTTCAATTTCTTCATTTTTTTTTGTTTCCTTCGGTTATAAAATGAGATGAAAATGAAGAAAAAAATTTGAGATCGAAAAAGGAAGGTAACAAAAGAAATGAAAAAAATAAAACATAATGTTGTTTGGTAGATGAATGGATTCATAATTATTAAAGATACAATTTTATTTTGATAAATAAATAAATAAATTTATTATTTATGAAAGGGCGGGAATATTTTTGAAATAAACTACAAAACTATAATAGAGGGGGGTAAATGTTATAATATTTTAGAGGGTTAATTGATACCACCTTCATATTTTAACGGGGGAAACTTTATTTCACCCTTTAAATAATTGGAATCCAATGGATGAAGTTTATATTTAATTTATTAATATATATCTACGAATATATTAATCAAGTGAGGGATCATACTTTCCATGGTTTAAAATAAGCCAGCTAAAGATGCTAAGTGCGTTCAAATTATGTTATACTATATATTAAAAATCATTTAGGGATTTTTTGAAAATTCATGAGAAATATTTACATAATTATAAAATAAAGATAATAACATATTAAGGTAGAAAAAGTTGAATCTTATGCCTTTCACAATTTAATAATTTGATTGCTTTCCTTCTTTAATGTCAATTATGAGTAGGTTGGTCGATCATTAGTTAGTATACATTAGAACGTGACAATATTATGCTATCGGCAATCTTACCAAATTAAGATCCTTAATTTCCAAAGATTTTATTCGTTGGTATAATTTATTCGCTTCCAATGATTTTATATATATTGAAGTAGTAACTAACTACTCTCCCAGACCGTGCAAGGGGACTGTAAGCGAGTTGAGTAGTATCGAACGATACATTGTTTAAATTTGGTGTGAATTTTATCGAATTTTAAATCTTGCGTATAAGTTTGATATTTTAAATGTAATTTTTTCAATATTTAGCTTATCGAGTCGAGCTCGACCCAAACTTCAAACATTATCAAACGAAAAATCTTTTTTGATTTATTTAACGAACCGAGCTCGAGCTGAATCTCGAATAATTTAATTTGATTTTCAGCCATGTCCTAACTAGTTACTTGTGTATGACCAAGGGCTAAAAAGTTTCATTGTTTGTGGTTGGAGGTTGATGGTAGACCACAATCTAGAGAGCGATTGTTAAAGCAAAATGGACTCCACTTTTCCAAACTTAGAACAGCTAATAAAATTAGGAGCCTTAAATTGGGTGACTTTTAAGGAAATTTTTAATGTGTAATGTTAAAGTAAACATTAACTTTGAGCAAAAATAAATATAATTCATTTTCAATATTAGTTTTTCTGTCTAAGACCTTCTTCAAGGACCTTTTATATCCCAAATTATAAGAGATTTGATAAGAATTGTGCAAAAAATCAACTCCAAGGGAGACTTATAATTTGAGAATGCTAAACATTTTTAAGTTTGGACTCTCATATTTGAGAGTCCAAATTGAAATCTTAAAAATTGCTTTTGCAGACAAAAGTACAAATTATTATATTAAATAGATATTAATTATATATTATTATTATTTATATATAAATTAAAATTAAAAGTAGTTTGTTAAAATATAACAAGCTGTTGGAGTGGAGTGGTGTGGTTGTTTAAAAATAAAATCTTAAAATATAAAGAAGCTGTTGGATTGCAGAGTAAAAAGTAGGAATGTATAACAATGTTCACTCCTTAGATTTTAAGATAAGGGACCTGAATTTAAGAGGTCTGTTGGCGATGGTCTAACTATCAACAAAAAAAAATGAAAACAAGCCCCAAATTAGTCTAAAACTCTAAATACAAAAGTCATATTTTCTCAATGGGTTTATAATTCAGTATAAATGCATTTACACTGTATTATAGATTTTGATCATTTTTCTGTGGTAGATTAGTTGGGAAAATTGTCTTTTTGCTGCCATGGCACTGGGCCTTAGGTTCCGCGTATTTCTAAATTGTACTTTTGGTTTTAATTTTGTAAATATTTTGAACATTTTGTTCTATTGTTTCATGTGGGACAAGATTATGACAACTATATAGGATCAGAATGCAAAAATCGAGACTATGAGACCAAAATTTTATAATTTTTTAAAGAGTTAAGACCAAAAGTGTAATTTCATAAAATATGGGGCTAAAAGTATAAAATGTTTTTGAAATGAGTCTAAAAGTTTAATTTTACATAACATGAGACCAAATGTGATGAGAATATAATTTTTCGGGATTAGAAATGCAATCTGGCCATTCTTAGATATTGCTTTTTCCACCTAGATTTCCATTAAAAATAAAATTCTAAGGCTATGAACTTTATTTTGACGGCCATATATGTTGATGCTAAAGCCCATCAAATTTCTCGTCATATTATATAATAAGATCATGGGCTTAATAAACTACTTCTTTACAACTTCAAACTTGTGAGGCCTATTAATGTGGCCCAATTAAGGGACCATAAAAAGAGCTTGGCCCATCAAATGTTCGGTCCATTTTTACTTTGCAAGTTGTGAATGAGAGATCCGAAAAAATTTCTTTTTTCCATGTAAATAGTGTGCGACATATCATTATATCAAATGATCTATTGTACATTATGTATGTTTGGGCTGCTACACTTACATATAGACTATACTCATTGTGTTTGATGTAAGTGTGACATCAGATTTTCGAAGCTGATATGCTCTACTTTAAGTATTTGTTTACTTTTTGCTTTCAAGACTTGCAAAATAAAGAGTACGCATCGGTGGGTTGCTCGGCGGAGCCTCTTCTGATGCTTAAGTCAACACGATGTTGTCGGAGCTTAAGAAATATGCATAAAGTACTGGGATATATAACGAGTGATTAGATTATTTTAGTCATACCTTGGGGAGTATTTATACTTGCAAAATGGTTGATTTAGGTATGTGTATCCCGTATTTAGGGGTATCTTAATGATGGGAGTTCCCTTGTGGGTATGTACACATTTATAGAATATAGGGAGAGATTGATTTGCTAGATATCTCCTTGTTATGTAGGAGACTTGTGAGTGGAGTCCTTCGAGGAGAGGATCTCGCCTTGATGAGAGTTTTCTGATCTCCTTTGGTTATTGAGTCGCTTTTTCTGTCAAGCGAGGGCTTATCATGTTTATGATTTAGCTAAAGCTCATAACGGGACTAGCTTAGCACCTAGCGACTGGGGGTTCGCTCATGATACCATGAGGGGATTTTATTCTCATTGAAGGAAAGACTTACTGGTTTAGTAGTCATGATACGGATCTTACTCCTACATCGGCATTGAAACATGAATTTAACAGAATCACGTGATTGACTTAATTCATATTCCTATTTTATTTTACTTTTCATATTTGATTAGCAAGACTATGTTAAAGTTACATATATGCATGCATTATATATGTAACTAATTGAATTTACACAGACGTCATAGATTTTTTTTTTTTTCATTATTAACGACGTCACGGGGATGACTCTTATTTCAACAAGATGCATGTTCAATCACTTATAATACTCATAACATATTTAATCACAAAATTTGTGTAACAATAATAATATTTATGAATAATTTAGTTAAATACCACAAAATATGCTGAATTCAAACTTCTAGCTTATTATATATTAATGTAATTTGAATTAAGGACGCTGATCACTTATGGACATGCCAACATTAAATTTCACATTAATGAAATCAAGATTTCAAAAACCATCTAACCCTAGAAATTTCTTATAATAAAATCCTTGAACATAAAGAAAGAGGATTGAAAATTCTCAAAAGGGCTATGCCGATTTTTCGATTAGTGTATATATAAAGACATAGGTAAAAAGTAAAAAACACCCCTTCTTTTTCCCCTCAAAAGGGGGTGCAACACGAAAACTTCCTCGAGAGTCACTCATCCTAATACTGTCTTGTCTTATCACGCTTAACTTCTGAGTTAAATTCGTTTAATCTTGAAAACTTAAACTTAGACGTCAAAATTCCCTTAATGCCTCTTCCGTAGCATGCCAAATTCACAAAATAAGTAGATACAATTATGTTTAGTTTGTTTATAGATATATTGTTCTTGAATGAGAACAATTAAATCTCGATTTTGATTGTATTGAATTCATGTAACTTATATTTGACTTGACAAGCTTAACTATTCACAAATTTTAAATTAATATTGCGAACACCATTAAACAATTTAAATCCCAAAATAAAAGAATTTAAAGATTAACACTAATTCAGAATCTTTTAAAACAAAAATAAGTTTCAAAATCTTTTTACCATTAATTAACAAAAAACAATTCTAAAAGAATTCAAAATTAAGAAATTAAAATCTCAAATCTTATGATCAAATCCTATCCACTATCTTGTCTGCTATGCAATCGGGATTTTCCTTCTGAATCGCAAGTTTTCCAGCAGTTTTGAAATCCAAAGAGCAAGGATGCGTTTCCGGATACCTATGCGATCCGCAGAAAGTTCCCCCACATCGACACTCAAACCCTAAAACCCCAATTTTTCTTTTGCAAATTTCGCATCTGTTCTTCTTCGCAATTGGAATCGGTTCAACCTTGTCGATTTCATCAATTAGCTTAAAAGATTTCATCGTATCAACAATATTTGCGCAATCGATCGAAACTGAAGATTGATTTATTGTTGTTACCGATTTCGCCATCTTTTCTTTTAAGTAATCTTTGTAGCACTTGGAACAGAGTCCATTGTTCGCCGCCGTACCGAAGAAGCCGCAGCCGCGAGTACAGAGGAGGAGAGGTTCCTCCGGTGACTGGTGGAAAGTAGTCGTGTTATTATCACTTGAAGAATCCATATTATATTTAATTCTAGTTGGGAGAAATTTGAAAGCTTGATTGAATCGATAAATCTATGTGATTATTGTGGGGATTTTTTGCATTTATATAGGAAGAAATTGTAGTAGATATCTAATAGGAAAAGGATTTTATTTTTAATCGGAAAGGATTTTTTGGAATGGAATTATTGGAAGATTCTAGAAACTTCGGATTTGGAATTGCCTTAGATTTAACGCTGACTTCAGCATTAATGGAAGTTTTTCAATTTTATTTGAATATCTGCACATCACACCCAGAAGTTTTGAAGTTTTTCATTTTTCCCCTATAATTTAAAAAACCTGCATGTGCCCCCAGGAAGTCGATCAAGGGGTTATGATATAAAAGAGAATAACTCTTTGTGGATATTTTTTTTATTATTACAACAATATCACATATTAATATCATAAATTAGAAAAAACTATTTAATAACAATTAAATTATAAAGAAAATCAATCACCTAACACTAGTATTAAACCGAAAGAAAAATGTATTTTAGTGAGAGTTGACTTAAAATCTCTTAGTCCTAGGACCTCAGCCTTACGCATGATTACAACCTCATTACGATATTGCAATTTTTGCTTACTTTTTTAATAATATATTGCCCTTTGAAATGGGCTCTTACCTGTTAAAATTCATAGCTAAATTTCGAAAATGTTTCTTGTATTGAAGGATGGGCATTTTCGGCAAGAAGTGAAATTTGAAAATAAGGAACCCAACTTTTTGGACCAAGTAAACATGTATTGGACCAAGTAAACATTTATCAAACTTCTTATCGAAATAAGGAACCCAACTTTTTGCAAGCTTGGAGCGTTCGAGAGCACAAGTTATGTTTAGATAAATCTCGTGATTTCAAGGCAAAATTGTGAATTTCGACCTAAACTAAATTTTTTTTTATTTTCTTCTCATAAAATATCATCTCACTAAACTCAGTCATATAATTTAAAATTATGATTAAGAGTCATCTCACTATTACATATTCAGGTGAGTTTCGTTAGGTTGCAACATGACAATTGTCAGTGTCAGCCCCTTAAGATCGACAAGTGAGACAAACAACTCACTGATGTACCTTTCATATGGGTTGAAAAATCAGAAAGGACCAACAAATAATATTGAAATAATATGCAATGCACGCGCTCGTCCAGCCTGTTGGTGGTCGCCTGCTGCCTTTTTTTTTTTTTTTAAATATTTCTTTCTTTTGTTGATAGAATAATCTAGGGAATTACTAATTTTGAAGCAAGATTTTTAGTCAAGTAAAAATGTGTAAAAAACTTAACAAAAAATGGGTTTGGGTACCTAAACTTGAAAACACGTATTTTTTTAGGGGAATACGTGATAACTTTGAGATTAGCCTCTTCAACCCCAAATATTCAGACCTATCTATATCTTTTATTATTATTATTATTATTATTATTATTATTATTATATATCAGTTAATTAACATCATCTAATGAAGAACTTTTTATTTTACCAATAATTTTTAAATCGCACACTAATTATCAATAAATTAAATTTGTCTCAGTTCTAAAAACACTCATAGTGTATCTACCACTACTGCTGCTGCTGCTTCTTCTTCTTCTTCTTCTTCTTCTCACTCATGCCACGACATACAGTAAATTGTTTTTGAATTTTTTTTCTCAACAAATTAAATTACTACGAATACTAGTCTATTACATACAAAATTTTATACGATATATTATAATTTAATTTTATTAGATATGTGAAGAATTAATAATTTAAAATAATATGAACCAATAATCTTGTCCCGTCCCGCAATAATTTTGGTACACGCTTCCAGATAGCCGAATTATTACGGGACGTGTTTAGGATGAAATGAGTCAATCCAAAAATTTACTATAAACATATCTGTAACCCCAAACCTGCCCCGTGCCCCATCCCTACTCCGTACTTGGAGATGGCCTTAGACTTGGAAAATACATACTACTGCAAATAAACCATGGTAAAAACACTGGCCAATTTGAAACTTAGAATCAATATATGTTCCACATTGTCTGTTTTACACGGGAGGCTTACAACTTTCAACAACTTTACGTATTCTTTCCACAACAATGGGAATCTCATTTTCACTTAACGTTGTAAAACAAAATCTGAACCATCCAGGTTCAATACAATGGCAAGCCGATCCAGGAGTAACATTAATCTTGGCAATATTTAAAAGCTTATCCCATAGATCAAGCTCTCCTTTCTCGCTGTAAGGACTAATTAATCTGCTCATGTCAACCCAACAATATAAGCCTGCACAGCTTTTTGTGCACACAACACCTAGCCCTCTCAAAGCTGCAACGAACAAATCATACATCGAGGCTATTCTCCTCCTATTTGTTTTGAGATATTCCTGGATAAAGCTCGTATCTGAAAGCATTGATGTTAGAAGCTGTTGTGTTGGAGTTGATACTGAACAAAACCTAGTCAATTTTCTAGACGCGGCTAAAACATTTTCGTTAAAGGAATATATAACCCCGACTCTAAAGCCTGGGATAGAGAAATCTTTAGACATTCCGTATATGATGTGAACTCTGTCTTTGTCGGTATCTTCTGAGTCAACTATTTCTGCCATGCTTACAAACTCCTCGTTTCCATAAGTTGAACCCGCAAAGATTTCATCTGATATGATGTGGATGTTTCTCTCTCGGGCAAAATCGAGGAGGTCATAGAGTGTATCCCTACTCAGCAAGCTCCCGACAGGGTTGGATGGATTAGAAATGAGGATTCCACGGACTCTTTGACCTCGTTTCCTTGCCTGATTAAAGGCCTGCTCAAGAGCAGTGATGCTTAATGCGAAATTGTCACAGCTGCGACAGTGCACAGGGATTAGCTCAACTCCTGTTCGCCATCTCATGTCCCTATCAAAACTGCAGAAAGGTAATATGGTTACATCATGTGCTAAAGGGACAAGTATAAAAATTGAAAAATAAAAAGTGAAAAGATAACCAAAACCAACTGATTATATGTACAAAAATTAAAAGAAAAAATTGACAAATTATTGGAAATAAAATTATTGCTTGAATGAAAGAATGGGGTGGTCAAAGATTTAAAATAAAGAAGGAATAAATACCCAGGATAATAAGGTGCAGGGACAAGGAATGCATTTCCTTGGTCAGCTAGACAAAAACTGAGTATCTCAAGTGCAGGAGTTGCACCAGAAGTTAATACCACTCGTGCTGGGTCAAAAACTACTGTTCTTCCCATTACTTCAGTCATAAAACCAGCCATTGCCTGCAGGAAATTTGTGAATACTCTTCAGATTCAGACAACAGCAGCATTTAATGTGTATGGATCAATGCGAACAAAACTGTTTGAATAGAGGAATTCAAAAGCAAACAGTTATAACTGAACTGAAAAGGGGAAAAAGGGGAAGGTTGAATTTTTGGAGTACGAACATGTCAAGATTCCAAAAGTAAATGCAAAATTAAATGCAGTTTCCACGAAAACTTGTACATAGTAGGATATCTGTCAATGACTAAGTTCTAGTCGTATATGCTATACATAAAATTGAATGTACATAAATCAAGTAACAATTCAATAGACACTATATTATTGAATATCCATAGTTATCCTCTTGCTGGTTCGTTAATATATTCACACGTGTATTAGAGGTTAGGACAACTGAAACTAATAACAGCAGGTATATCAACAGGTTAGATTATGAATATATCTTATCTTCAAAATTTAGAACAAAAAAGTTAGATATTGATTAGACTGTAGTATATAGATTGTATTTTTTACTCAACAGAAATATAACTCTACATGAATGTTCTGTGTCCATGGATGAGACAGAATTTACCCAAGGATCAGATTCAAATTATGTTTTCCTTCAATAGCACGAGAGATGCACCACATCAAGCAACGTTATGTAAATAACCGTCAACTTGTATATTAAACACCATATAGTAGCATGCACGTGAGGATTACAAGATACATCAATAATAACACATTTTTTATAAACTCTATAAAGACATGTATATGTGATATTAGATATTGACTAGTTATATACGAACTAAAGATATATTTCAGTTGCCCTACTACTATGTATGGGTTCCAAGAATAACTAGATGAGTTAAATCATGTCTAGTATATGTTCAGAACAATTATATGTAACATGGTTAAAATCTGAATTCTGAAATGTCACAATGCTAATCATGAACTTATTATCCGTAATAGTTGGCGGTATCAACAAACACATAAGAATCTTAGCAAGCCTTTGATCATGATTGCATCAAAGTCAGATTGAATTCATGGAATTGATACTATTATAATATATTTGTAATGCGTACAATAATCGGTTACATTATTGCCTATAAGTGGACAAGTGAGTTTGGCAATTTATATCAAAAATAGTAATCCGGGATAAGATATCAAATTTTCTCATCAAACATAAGAAAGTGCACTAAAATAGTTATTTAACTTGTTTTCATTACCATTTTGAGTTCCATCAATCCATCCATGGGCTGGTATGTTGCAATTCCTCCAATCCCTAGACCATCACCCCCAACTCCGAGCATTGAATTAGTAAAATTTTCCTCAAGCCACTTCTCAATCAAATCCAACGACAACTTCAAAGCAAAATTAACAAAAAAAAAAAAAAGTTAGAACTAAAAGCAAACACTCACCAACAAATAAAATGAAACTAAACTATAATCATAATCATCACCCTATTTTCCGACAAACCGAGCTCGATAATTCCATCCGGATTACTCATTTCATCATACGGATCTTCCCGCACCCGATCCAACCCAATGTAGTAAGGCGAATCGTTCGGCTTCGCTATAGAGCTAGCCCTAGAAGACACGTGAACGCGTCCTATTGAGCCACGTGACGACAAATTAGCGCGGGAAGAAGAGCGCGGCAGCTCGGTGAGATTCCCCGTTGAAGTAGACGGCGACGGAGGGCTCGGCGGCGGCGAGGAGCGGTGTCGTTTCAGGTAGAATTGAAGGAAATAGAACAAAGCGCAGGGGATTATTGAGCCTAGGATTAAACCTCCCCTACCTTGAACGACTCCTTGTAAGGGTACTATGAGTCTCATACCAGTTCTAGTCGGGTTACGGGGCTCGTCTTTCGGGTCGGGTACCGGGCTTCGGGTCATGTGAGTCGCGGGATATTTAGGCTGCGGCGATGCTTCGCCGGTGGAGATAAAAGGATTGGCTAAAGGGGGCGGAGGGTTTATAGGTGTGGAAATGTTGTGTGTGTGTTTTCGTTAAGTTTGAGGTAATGATTTGAATTGCTTGGCTGGTGATCCAAAGATGGGATTCTATTTGGAATCTTCTGGCGGGGTTATGATATGACGTGAATGCCCTTGTGCTATTTTTCTTGATTGATTTCTTATTGCAGGAATAATGTTTCATAAAATTTTAAATTCTATAATCAAGTTAAATTATTTTATTAAATTTTTATATTTTTAGTATGTTAAGATTTTTGAATTTATTATTATTAAAAAATAAATTGTTAATAAATATGGAAGTACAATTTTTTTTGAATATTTTCATAAAATGTTATATAGATAAAAAGAAAACTTATGAATAGCATAAACAAAAAAGATGTTTTATAAAATAAGATTATTGTATATATTTTTATGAATTGAAATTGAGCTGATCGATCTCCAATATACTTTTTATTTTATATTTTAATTTACGCATTTTAAGCGTGTATGTAATATTTAAATTAAAATTAGTTTAATTATTTATTGAGCTAATGCTAATTTACCAACTGTAAAATTCAAAATACTTCTCTGTAATTGAAAAATAGTACTTTATCTCCTGTAAAAAAATTAAAAAAGCAATTTAGCTCCTTCAACCGAAAAGTATAACTGAACACATGCCTAAATTTTAGAGTGGACATAAAAATTATTTTTGTAACATGAGAATAAATTACCATATTTATCATAATACAGGAAATAAATTGCTATATTATCATAATATATGGGATAAAGTACCACATATGAAAATATCATGTTGATGGTGTTAAACTTTTATAAAATTGTAGGGGTAAAATATAAATTGAACAATATAAATATATTACATGAGTTAAATTGTCATTAACTCATTATTTATAACCTATTAAATTTTTATGGGGCAATTATAAAATTTGGTGGTGGTGGGTGAGAAATTATTTAGTGCAATCGCTGTAGAATGATAATCCACATCATCCATGTTCTGGCAATGTGAACATAATTTTTTGAAATCTTATTTTTTGGGAACATGGCTAAAATATGAGGTGATGCAGATTATCATTCCACATATCCCAAATGTATTGGTCACCATATGTACTTGATGACGTGGTGCAACGGTTACACTAAATAATTTCTCGTGGTGGGAGCGGGGGATTTCGGGTAATTATTGAACGTTTATTTAAAAATAAATAATCTATATCTGGACAGAGAATTTGTCATTACTCATTAGGATCCACAATTTAAATTCAAGCGCTGCCCCGAACATGGGGCGCACACTATTTAGCTATCTTCATTGTCCTCCTATTCTTTCTAATCAACACGAGAAATGCGCATTTGAATAACAACTAACAATCATCATTCTCTCAATCCTCCCCCTCTTCAACGCCTAGGGTTTTAATTTTCATTTACGTATAAAATTAAATGAAATAGGCGTTGTTGAGAAATTAAAATTAAAAATGGATGAAGAAATGGAGGGTTTCAATGAAAATTTTGACGTTGAGCATGAAGAAATTGATGAAAATTACGAGTTTAATGCATCTCAATTTTATGATTTTACTAGACTAGAGTTTGATTTCGAAATCGAGGAGGCAGAGCGCTGGTTTGAAGTTTGTGGAGATTATGACCCCTCTCGTAAGCATTTCCTCTTTGAATTTTATCTAAAAACTTATGCATGATCTTATTGATTGGGTTTGTGAAGGAACATTGTGAAGCTGTTGTAATTATGTGTAATAGCTAATTTCCGTGCTCTGTCTTTTTTTTTTATGAACATCCAGCTTTTGTTGTGTTAATGAATTCGGAGAAACAATTATCTGTTGAAGTTGTACCTAGCGCTACAAAAGCAAAATCTGACAACAATGCAAAGTCAATCAGAGGGAATTCTGATACTAATAGTAGGCGAGGAGTTTTAATGTTTAAAAAGAATGCGAAAGGTACCATAGCTCATTTTTTTTATGTACAAGGACATGACTCTGTTTCCAATAATTTTCCTTGTTACTAAAATCACTTTATATGCGGATAGAGAAATATAATTTCGTGAATTCCTCTTATGTACTATTTTATGCATGTAAGTCTTAATCGTAACATTCTTTCATGCTAAAGAAATATTCACATTGTTGTATTTTGACTTTAAGTTCTACATATGGTTTAATGTCATTCAATTTCGGTGGCACATTTTTTTTCAACTTAGTAGCTGACAAGTAGAGTAGGCTTGTAGAAGATGCTAAAGAAATAATTGGTTTGTCTTCTAATTTGTTTGTGGCCACTTAGTTGCAATTTGTTCTCTTAAAGAAGTTATATTCGTATGTTTCACTAGCTATAGAAAACTTTGTTTTATGATTAGTCTCTAAAACAATTTTCCAAGCAGGCACAATTAGTAGAGCCTTCCTAGGGTATACCGGTGATGCTATAAGAGGGGTGAAAGTTAGGTAGGAGAAAGAAACCTATAATAAATGCACCATTTGCTGATGAAGAAAAATTCAACTTTTCGCTTCAGACCAACGAATAACTTCTCCGAGTCTCATAAATGATCTCTTTTTATTGTCATAGCATAGTTTTCACATATTTTGACATTTTGTGGTTGTCCAAGAGTAGTAGAATGACTAATTCTTCTCTTATATGAGCTTATGGCTCCTTAAAGTTAAAAATAACTCAGAATTTGAGAGATTATCTATTTAGCTTACAGTGTGAAATATGACTTCAATCTCTGAAGGTCTTTTTCTGAGGTGAAATGACTAGACCTGAAATTGAGATTTGGATAAGAAATATATACTAGCATGTTGTCTCTACACTTGAAATGTAGCCTCATTAGCATCATAATACTCCACTGTTAGGTTTTGTTATAGTATTTTGGCCTTAAAAAGTGAAAAAAATACATAACTACATAGCATCTCTCTCAATTTCTTTATAGATCTCTCTCCATTTCTTTCTAATATGGATCTATTTGTTTCCCTCAGGAGAGAGTTGTCATATACTTCAAGATACTGCAAAAGCTAAAGCAAAATCCGCCAATATGTTATCTAAGACAAAGAGTTCTACCTTAATGAAACCTACAGCTAGTCATTTGGCAAAGCAAAATAAACTGCTTGATATGCATTCCAAATCCGTCGTTACGAGGTATAAATTTTATTAAAAGCTCAAATAGATCTTTCCAGGGCTGCTTTCAAATGACATGGGATAATTTGATGTTTTATCCTTATCCTTTTAAATTATTTGTTTTACATAGACGCGTTTTCTTGTTTCTTGTTTGCCAGGACTCAGAAAACATCAACCAATCTCGATAAGAAAAGCTTGCAAAGTTCTAGTGGACTTGATAACCTTGCAACTAAGCGACAAAAGCTGGAGATTGGTTATTTAAGAAAAGTACATTACAACATTCTATTTTGTGTCCCCTATGTCTTAATGTTTGGATCAAGTTGGCTTCTCACATATGTTAATATTACTATAATATTTATCTTAGGATGTTAAATTCGATAGTTAAAGTCAAGAACCTCGTGAGCTTTCTATTAAGAATAGTTAAAATCTAGTGCAACAAAAAATTCTATTGGATTTGGTGATTGGAATGGTTGCATAGTTCTCAAGATCAAGTTTTGGTTTCACCTCTTGTTATGAATTCTATATTCTATATCAGGAAAAAATGTAAATTAACTGTAAAAAGGGCACTGATTGTCTAACACATGCTATGCATACCTTAAACTGACTTATGTCTGGATTTAAATATTGTTGTCTATGAAAATATAGAGAAAATTGGGAGGAACTGATTATTGATTAAATATGTAGATGTATAATCCAAAACTAATTGATTGTGAATATGGAATTAGAATTGAGCCATAGTGAATCCAATAATATAAATATAATGCTTATTGATAACAAGAGCATTCATCCATTGAAAATCCCCTGGCTTGGAGTATAGCATTTTTCTGATCTAGAATGAGAATTGGACTCTGAAGTAGGAACTTATGTCTTACTTATTAGTTCGTAGTGAAACTGAATGTATTGCGTATGTAGAATGTTGGAATGAATCCATTTTGGAATGGATCCAACAACTAAAACAATACAAGTAGACAAACGGTTATAAAAAAAGCGTTGACTTACTTTGTATCATGTAACTCAAAAAATTGGTTATGAGATATGATAATATTTAGAGAACTAGGAATGAAAGAGTGCAGATAAATATGGTTAGGGGTAGCTCAAGATGATTTACCAGATGAACATGATTGGCTGCTTGAAGAATATGTCAAAGACTTGATGCTCACAAATCCTAGTTGTTTATTGTATTCTACATCAATCTGGTATCCAACAAATTATCTTGTGAAGTTGCTTATTATAAATGACAGAAAAGAGGTCAAAATTTACTCATTCCTTACTGTAAATATTGCTTACTAATCAAATTTTTTACATTTACAGATTGCACATTTGAAGCATCACATTTTATTCTTGCACAAGTCATCCAAGAAGGTACAATTTCATTAGATAAAAAAATTATGAAAATATCTAGCAACATTAGTGTTTGTGTATAGATGATGTAAATAATGTTGATAGTAATTATTTTCTTTCTGAAATAAAAGGTTACTAATCCAAAAGAACCAGAACTAGAAACATTGGCCAGAGCACAAAGGCGGAGGTATATTTGACTTTTCTTGACAACTTTTTTGCATTCCCTCCTAATAGGAATTCTGTTTATATCATTCATTGTTGACAAAAAACTGTATTCTTAAATTTCAGTTCCAAGAATAGTTCTGGATCAAGCGAAAATAAGAAAGAAAAAGGGTGTGGCTTTAAAGCGCGACCATTGAACAGAAAAGTTTGTATTGCAGTAACTCACGGTCTTTTTTCATTTTCTTATTATGGAATTATGTGTCCACAATTCTTAGCTATATAATTAATCAACAACCATTCTTTGTGCCTTTCATAGATTATGGAGTCTCCTTCGTTACCCCGACATAAAAAGAAGACCCCACAATCGACAGAGTTTCAAGTACATATCTATAACTTTTTTTAATGTTTTTTCTAGAATACTATTTTTAGTGCATTCTATAGTGGTTTCAGATATTTTTGCAACTTATACCCCAGTGTTTCCACCAAATAGTAAGAAATATGTTTTTGCCCTCGTGATAGTGTTGTTAGGAAGTTAAAGACATTTAGTTATAGGAAAAAAATGATAATTAACTCTTATGTATCATATTTGTTAGATGAAGTGATAAGTCCATATAATATTTCTAAGAAATTTGTATTAAGTCTTTATGTCAACCATTAAGATTATTGCTTATACCCTTTAATGAAAATTACCAAATCTTGTTATGGAAAATGTAATTATTTAGTTGTTCTTGTTGACAATCATTAAACATCATGTGTTTGTCATTTAAACAGTCTGTTGTTAGGGGTCTTGACAAATGACAAGAACCTTAAATTAACAACTTTCTCAGGTAACTTGATAAGTAGATGACTATTGTGCTTTAGCATCTTCATCCTCTTGACACAAGGAATTTCACATTGTTTTACATATCTTTTTATTTATGCTGTCAATTTTTATCAGGTGTTTCACTTGAAGACTATGGACAGGGCCAATCAACATACTTCTGCTAAGGTAGGTCGTTAATATAGGTCTGGCACCTATTTTAAATAGTTTATCCAATGCTAAAGTATCTTAATTGTTAGACGGCTTCTATAAATTTGACAAACACTTCTTACAATCATAAAACAAATAGATCTTATACGTTGACAAGTACTTGCAGATGCATTTCAATGAATTCTGATGTTTTAAAGCTTGAAGCTAAGATTTTTTTTTTACAGGTGTATGCCGATCCATGTGTATCAGATGATGCCACAAAGTCAAAAAGGTTAGGATGATGAACTTTTTTTATGGTTGAATGTTAAAATGAGTGAAAATAAGAGTTTTTTATTGTCTAGCTAACAAACCATAATGTTCTTCATTTGAATTTATCTTTTAATGGAATAGTAGTTGATATAACAATCAGATGTACTTTTAATTTTGCACGTGATGAATGTGTAGAATGTTAAATATAGAATTGTACCATATGTGTAGCATACGCGGTTGTATACTTTGCTTCTTACTTCTTGTCTAGTAAATTTTTATATTTTTCAAATTTCGTTTTTCTTTCAGACCAAATTCTAGAGAGACCTTGAAGCCTATGAAACAAGAAGCATTGCTCAATTCTAAAGCTTGTTTCCTTAGAGAGGTGGGACATATGTACCTTTGGTAGATATTGTTTGTTTAAATTTCATATTTATAACTATTACTTTAAAAAAATTGAGTTTACAAGATTGTTAAACTAATGGACTTTGAGATGTAAAATAGGAAGCCAGAACTGAAACTGTTAACTTAAAATTTCATATTATAAGCATTAATTTGTCATTTTCAGTCTATTTAACTTCAATTTTCAGCAGGAGGACAAGTTGTCAACCGGTGATAAGCTCATGAGAATTTTACCAATACTAAAGTTCGCTGAGGTAAAGGTTTGCAACAAATTATGTTCATGTAGAAATGTTTTGGCAATTCAATTCTATTACTAGATGTTTCCTCCGCTCTATCTGTCTGAACCAAGTATCACCTTTTCTTTCTCGTGTTTTCAGCTCTCTTTGGGATCAGATATTGGGGCCAAGAGGCACTCAACCAGGGCAAGTTTGAAAATATATGATATAGCATACATATATATACATGCATAGATTAAATTATTACTTTTCACATGTTTTTGGTAAATGTAGGAATTAAAGGAAAACACTTCTGATTCTTTACAATCCGAATTCCGGGTGAGAATAGTATGGTCAAAGTTTTTTTTTACATGATTATAACAATTTTGAATATTTTGAGTTTTAAAATTAATTTGCAGAGATGTCATGCAAAGCCAAAGCTTAATCAGTGTGGTGGCCATTTGAGGGTTCATGAAGCTAGATGTTTGCCCAACATGACCAGGTATGCTTGAAGTTATTTGACTTTTCAAAAGATCTATGAATGTATGTTAATTAATAGTATATATCAAATTCTAAGCTTCTATAAAATCTGCTTAGAACAATAAAAAATAGCATTATTTTTCAATGAAGAAATAATGAGTATTTCCGGATTATTTTTCTTCTTATATTCCACATGTTAATTCTAAATCCTAACAGTTACTAGTATAATAAAAAGCATAAGTTAGTTTGTCTGAACTCTGAACTTTACCTATGGATGTTCTAATGAATAGTAACAAAAGAACAAATATGAAAGACAATAAATAAGGATTAGGCAAACCAAGAATGATTTTGAACTTCTACATCCTCTACGATCTACGAGCTTGTGTAGTAAATTTTGTTCGAACTTCTAACTTCATCACCAAAACCATTTCAGAAGCTTGGATATCCGTTGAGACTCGAGCAAAGGAGTATTTGATCATTCCTGTCAGCAAGCGGTGGCAGGTGATTTCAGTTACAACAAAGTTGTTAGGAATAAGAAGTTTTCTTGGTGTATTTATATGGTAATATTTTGTTGCCGTCAGCAAATGGTGGCAGGTGTGATTTTGTTGTCATTGCTGAAATGGTGTATTTTGTATCAACATTTAAATTCTATTTAGTTAGTATTACGATTTTCTTCATCATATGAATGTTCATCGATTTTTTTTCTTAAATCGTGTAATTAGAAAAAAAAAATATATATTACCAAAGCATATATATTCTTGTTGGAAGGCTTAATCCCACTTTGCATCCTGCAAATGTATCAATTTGGCACTTTGCACCCTCGAAAAAAATAAATCCCACTTTGCACCCTCAAAACATATATTGTATTTCACTTTGCACCCTGGATGAATTTCAAGCCAAAAGACAAGGGTATTTTCGCCACTCTCTTAAAAAAACAACACATATTCCCTCCAAAATATAATAATATGACATATATGTAATATTAATAGTATAATTGAAAAATTATCCATTAAAATAACTCTGGAAAAAATCATTTTTAGGGCAGTTAAATGAATAATTTACTACTCTTAACTCGGCCTAATATAAAATATTATTCTAAGTAATTATTTATATAACTTGAAATAAGAAAATATAATATCAATACATAAATAAAACATAGTGTTGTTTTTACAGTAAAGTGGTAGAGTATAAGTAATTATATGGCGCCAAACGACCATCGAAAATACTTGTCACTCGAAAATTCATCAAAAAAAATTCCGACACGATATTTTTCGACGAAATGTTTCGGTCCCAAGCCGCGACAATTTTTACGTTTTTCTTGTAGTGAGCTAAAAATTTAACGTAGTTGGTTAAAATTATGTTCCATACGAAATATAATATATGAAGGTCTATGTAACAATATATATATATATATATATATATATATATATATATATATATATTAGAGCTTTGTGCATTTAAATAACATTAGGATCCCTAAACTCCAACATGGGCAAAAATATCATTTGATATCGTTCTTTTTAAATTTATATTTACAACATGTGACATCTCATTTTTTTTTAATGTTTTTCTCGGAGTTGTTTTAATGGATAATTATCAATTTTACTCTTAACTGCACATGAATTAAAACATTAAAACCCTAAATTCAAATTTATATTAACATGTGACGTCTCAATCTTTTTTATGTTTTTTTCGGAGTTATTTTAATGGGCAATTGTCAATTTACTCTTAATTGCACATGAATCTCACATTAGTACATTTTGGAGGAAATATATGTTGATTTTTTAATGGAGTGACAAACATACCCCTGCTTTTTGTCCTAATATTCACCTAGGGTGCAAAGTGAAAAACAATATATGTTTTGAGGGTGCAAAGTGGGATTGATTTTTTTCGAGGGTGCAAAGTGTCAAACTGATGCATTTCTAGGGTGCAAAGTGGGATTAAGCCCTTGTTGGAACTAGCTCTTAAAATATATAATGGGTAAAATATAACTATTGAAAGTTAACTAATAAGTTGATCTTCAATATGCCAAACTGAAATGCGTGCAGAACGACTCATCGTTGCCTCAAAATTTGAACATCAATTTCCTATGTTCAATGAAACAAACCCCCTCAGTTCGGTTCCCTTGATTAGGTCCAGATTGTCTCAATTGGGCTTTGTAATCGGAGGCTATCTCATGTTCGGTATTCAAGATTATTTTCAAGGGCAGCCCGTGTTAATTGGAGATTTGGTGGACCTGCTCGTCTAATTGACCCGATTATAATTTGGTCTCAACTCTCAACCCAGATATTATATAATATGGCCCAAATTAATAATATTTATACCACTTATACCCTTATACTTGACAAAAATTACCTCTCAACCCATAATAATTTTATTGACTCCATTATTTAATTACCCCAAATTGACAATTGGGCCTAATTTTAATTGTGAAAACCGAACTGAGCCTATTCTAACTAAGTAACCATGAAAAATTAATTCATCGATCAATGGCTGAAAAAGATAGAAAGGTTATTGAAATTGATGATTCTTGCATTTTCCTTGATGAAAAGATAACTTCTTTAAGATCCATTTTTTGTGCAAAAAATAGAGATGAAATCAAGCGACTTGAGGAGAAAGAAGATTGTTTTGTTATTGGATTTAATCCAAATTATGTGTTGGGCAGCTCTAACCTTTCTTTGTCAAAGGATTGTGATCATGTTGAGGATGACTTACATGTTATTGCAGAAAAAGGGCAGGTGAATGCTCAATTTTCGATTACTTGAGAAATGGTTTTTGTTTTTTGTTCAATCAAGTAAAATCCGAAAAACGTTATTTCATGTATTAACATGATATAGGTCACAACATCTATATAAAAATTAATAGTTGACCGCTAAGCAATAATATCTACATATATAAGTTAGTAGGGTTTATCGTCAATATTTTAAGTGAAAGAGTATATTATTGTTTAAATTTTAAAGGAACAATATAGTTATTAGTAATGTGTTTTTAAGTTATGAGCTTTTTTATTGAAAAAATATATCTAGGTTATAATGTCACATTTCTTTACAAATCATAAAAATATTCCTTCTTAAAGCAAGTAAAACAATATGAGGCCAGAAAGGAATTAAATATCATTGACTTATTAATACATGCTTCTTTTTATTTATTTAAATTTGTGTAAGTGTGTAAGTAGAGGGGCAATTTTGCTTTATTTATATGTTTTTTTAATTATTTTCAATTAAAATGAATAGGTGGCATGTAGAGATTATCTTCACTGTGAACTGGTTAGTTCTTTGTTATTTTGAGTGATTTAATTCATGATTTTTCATAAACTTAAATATTTAATATAGGTTGTCTTTGCAGTGCTACTGTTATGTTTGTGAAATGGTTGCTCCTTGTGAATATTGGATTGGAATCTCTCGCCATTGCCATGCATTTGACAATGAAGCTTGGTAAGTCGAAAAGAAGACGAGGAGATAAATAGTCAAACCTTTGGGGATATTTTGTAAAACTTTAGACTCAATTTGGTGATTATTATTTATTTTAAAAAGCTTCATGTTTTTAACTAATACTAGAATTCTACTGAAAATTATATTAACTCATTTTAGTATTTGTTTATTTTGAGTCTTGTAATTTTTCATTCTTATTTCTCAATTTAAGGAGTTTTTTCTACTTTTCATAAAATTATTTCATAGCACGTTGATCTATATTGAATGACTCTGCAAAAAATGTAATATAGAAAGCACGAAAAGTACAATTCAACTTAAACTTTTTTAGGGAGAATTACTCAAACTATCTCTGAGGTTTCGTATAATTACACTGATCATCATTTATGTTTGAAAAATTAATTAAACTATCTTTTAATATTTGATTCATTATTGTTATCCCTTACCACATTAATTTCACACAAAAAAAAAATGCAGAAATCACCTAGAAACATGTCTCACCCACTTTTTTCACTAATTTCAACCTTTCTTTTTTAATCAATTAAACCCATTTTTACTATTTTCTTTTTTAATTTCACTCATTTTTTCACGTCAAATTATATTTTTATGATGTCGATAATAGGATAAATGTATTGAATCCAATACTTAAAGGTAGTTTGTGTAATTTCTTCAACATAAAAGGTGAGAGATATAATTATACTAATCTGAATGGTAGTTGGAGTAATTCTCCCAAAAGCAAGAAATTTTCTCTATCAAAAAAAAAAAAAAGAAAAAAAAAAAGAAAAAGAAATAGGAAAAAATAATGGCAGGAAATTAAACAGAACCCAACTGGATCTTATCTTCTGGGCTGCACTACTACATACATACACAGGTTATATATATACGTGTAAGTATATGTATACCTACGACTTGGCATAAACCCTCACTTCAGCGAAAAAATTAAAAAAATTACTCCATAGTCTGAATACAACATAGGACAAAAACATTTTAGGGTTTGGAAGTACAAGTCTTCGATTCCACCTGCTGCAAATTCTTCCTAGAAACGGTACTCTCTCTCTCTCTCTCTTTGTGTTTTTCCTACTCAATTGATTGTGGATCTGCTTGTTGAAGTGATAATTGACAATTGATCATATTCCTATACTTTTATTTGCCGTGATCTTTTGATTTAGTTTTATTTTCAATTTATTAGATTCAAAGCTTAGGAATTATATTTCTGTTGAAAGTAAAACCCTAATTTGATGAAGCAAAACTGTTGAAGCAACATTTACACGCGTATTTTAGATTATCTTGCTATTTGAACAAGTGAATACATTTTGATTTGCAGCATGGTTTATCTTTTTATATACTGATAGTGTTTGGTCAGCACTACCTTAAATTTCGATAAAATCCTCATTAATTTTAATTCCTTCATCCCAACTTTGTGGAGCTCTAAGTTGCCTTAATTTTTTCTCATGCTTTCAGATGTCAAGTTACGAAATTGATGGTAATCACCATTCTCCATATCATGGGGACTCACCAGAAGCAGCAGACATGCTGCAACAGGCTCACAAAGAGTCATCAGGTGCAGGCTCCAAGGTATGCAGCTTTGTCATATATATATATGGAATTTTGTTTGATGGTGATAGATATGCACGTGCTTCCAAGAGGAAATCAAGAAATTTAAAGAAGAACTGCTAGTTATTTTTGCACATCACTTGGACCGAAGAAGTTCACGCATTAAATTTGGAACTTTTGATAAAATATCTTCTAAGTGGTACTTTAAAACTATGCATTCTAGGTCCCAATTCACGAAGCCTATATACTCTTAGATGGCATTGTATTTTGATAATGGAGTTTTGATATGTTATATCTCTTGCAGCACTATTAAATAGTGTACCCCTGTGCTAAAAATGGTGGTACATGTTTGGTAAAAACATTTGGCTTTTCTTATCTAATTTCTTGACTCCTGATGGAATTTTGTTGAGCTGTTGGGAAAAGAAAATTTATATAGTATATGTATTTGTTTTGAATTTGAAATTTGTTTGTTTGTTGCATCTGTGTACTACACTGGTTGCAGTACGGATCTCGTGACCCTGAGAAAGACATGGAGAGGGAGTCCTCCAGAAGCAGGGATAGGGAAAAGGAAAGAGGTCGCGATAAAGACAGGGACAGGGATAGGGACAGAGGCAGAGACAGGAACAGGGACAGGGACAGAGATAGGGATAGGGATAGGGATAGGGATAGAGACAAGGACCGTGATCGTCATCACCGTGACCGCCACAGGGACCGGAGTGAGAGAAGAGAGAGGGAGAAGACAAGAGATAGGGATGAAGATGATGACTATAAGAGAAGCCGAGATTACGACAGGTGAAGTATCTGAAACTTCTTTGATGTTTTCTGTTAGTAGATGCATTTCTTATTTGCATTTTGTTCTTCCTAGTTTGTGAATTGAATACCTTTCTCTTTGTCATCTGGAGTTGGCAACCGTCCTCTTCTAATGAGGCCTAGCACATTTTTCTACATTCAGCTCACTTACATAGTTGCCATTTGCTAAGTCATTGTTTTGAAGGTATGTTTTCTGATTCTTGAGTTATTTTGTGGTTGCAGGAGGAGAGATCATGACAGAGATATAGAGGATAGGCCCAGGCACAGATCTAGATCTAGGTCTCGTTCAAAACACAGATCAAGGTCACGTTCTCGTTCACGCTCCAAAAGGTAGTTTGTGAGTAATCCTCTCTTGATGCTTAAAACAGAATCATTAATTCCTGAATGGGTTACTCTGATTAAATTATTTCTATCACACAGATTGAGGAATTAGGTTAAATCCCACTGTTACATGTTTTACAAGGTGATGGTGTGATTTCTCATACTTCATCTGGTTGTTCAATGAAATTTAATCTTCAACGCGCATGTAATAATTCTCTCACTCCAGTGATACATGGTATAACTTTTAATGTTATTTATGAATAAAATGAGTTTTAGTGTTAAGGGTGTTAAAAAGTTTTTTTTTTTTTTGGGTGCTAGAGTGAATTTACTCGTATTAAGATTTTGCTTTTCTGAATTGCCATTCATTTGGTCATTGGTATTGCACATGAAGTTTTTAACCATACTTTCTCAATAGAAAAAATAGTTTATAACCATCTGGTACGATAATTTGATTGCAGTGCTTGTGAAAGTAAGTTGCATTATTTTGTTAAATTGTTGCCATGATTTCCGTAGTTTTTGGTGTACTATATGTGGTTACCAATATCCACTGTGCTATATAAATAACATCTTTTAAATCAGGTGTTGATTGAACCTTACAAAAATATTTTGCTTTTGTTACTAAACCTTCCATTACAATCACACTTTTTTAATTTTCCGCATTTGTCGACTTTGTCATTTATGATGCAATTCTACAGCCTTGGTACTATATAAATAATATCTGTTAGGTTGGTTTCCATTGGCCCTTATGGGTTGGTTTCCATTGGCCTTATAGGTTGGTTTCCATTGGCCCTTACAAATTTATTTTGCTAATGTTACGTCATCAGTCATTACCATCACCCTTTTTACTTTTTTTTTTTATATTTGCCGGCTTTGTCATTTATGGTGTAACTCTACAGCAAAAGGATGAGTGGTTTTGATATGGCACCTCCTGCTGCTTTGCTTCCCAATGCTGCCGCAGCCGCTGCAGGTACAACCAAACAACTTTTTACATTGTAATTATGATAACTACTTTTTTTTCTTTGATATAGTGTGGAAATTCGTATCAAAATCTTGGTTCCATTTTGGTAAGCGCACTCGGTTCTTCATATTGCACATATCACACTTTGGAGTAATGGTCCCTAGGTTGGCTTTTCACTTTTTTGTTTATTATTTGCTTAGTGATCTAAACTGAGAGGGTTTTTGGTTTCTTGTTGTGTTTGGTGTTGTTTGTTTGTTTTGTATGTCCTATGTTATGTTCTAAGAAGGAAATGTTGGGCTACTAGCCCCACTGTGCTGACAATGGGCGTGAGCCGACTTCTGTAGCTTATATGTACAACGAAGAACCAATACAGGTCTTGTTTATCTTCAACCAGGATTTGCATGTTTGGTAGCTTTTACTAAAATTTTAATAGAATTTACCGTTGCTTTTATTAGTATTTAATAATTTAATTGCAGGATTAAAATGCGCCTAAAATATGAATAATCATTGGAGAAAAGAATACTACAAGATTTTTAAATCTAAATCCTTGAATTTTATACTAAGAAAAGGTTACCAAAATTAATTTGTGACATAAGTTGGTGTAGCCTTCGCAGGTCAGCTGTCTGGAACAACCGCTGCCCTTCCTGGGATGTTCCCTAATATGTTACCTTTGGCATCTGGACAGGTTTTCTCACTCTTTCATATCATAATTTACTTTAACCTTGTCGTTCAACATCTAAACTAATGATTAATTTTGACTTGTGGCAGTTTGGAGCACTTCCAGTAATGCCTGTTCAGGCAATGACTCAGCAGGTTGATTTTGTGTACTCATTTGTTTCTGTTTTTGAATGTTATGGTCATTAAAAATATTTCTTCAATGTTGTTTTGTCAGGCTACAAGACATGCTCGCCGCGTCTATGTTGGAGGACTTTCTCCAACTGCTAATGAACAGGTAGATTTTCCATCTCAATAGTCTTATCATTTTAGCCCACAATTTAGTCTTCTCTGGCACAGCGTAGATAGTGTGACATATCATTATTTATGTCTAAATGTTAATTACATTTAATTTGTTTTCTAGATCTTTGAAATATATGCTTGAAATTGTGTAATCATTTGAAATTACGAAATCACCTTTTACGATTGTGTACAATGTATTACTACTTGAAATGTAGACCTTTTAGCTGTTGAGTGTTTATTGATGATGTCAATGATTGTACATTTTATTCTACTTTTGCTCATCTGCTCATGCTCTTGCTTTTTTGGCAGTCTGTTGCGACTTTCTTTAGTCATGTTATGTCAGCAATCGGAGGAAACACTGCTGGGCCAGGTCAGTAAACATGCATATATAAGTTATTTTTTTCATCTATCCTGAGATAAATTGCTATCAAAACTATGAAATTGTTCTTTTTTATTTCAGGAGATGCTGTTGTGAATGTTTATATTAACCATGAGAAAAAATTTGCTTTTGTTGAGATGAGATCAGTTGAAGAGGCTAGTAATGCGATGGCTTTAGATGGCATTATATTTGAGGTATTGAACATCTTACAAACTATAAGATGTGAAGATCCAGAAAATTACTGCACAATGATTTTCTTTATGTACTGGTTCCAACTAAATTTATATGTAAATCTCTATGCATGGACCTTGGATTTAGTGAGGAACACTAGAAATTGATTTCTTTCTTGAAATGATATGATTTTGTATCTTAACTTCCAACAGTAATTAAAATATGATTGTGTGTTTTTATTTCAATAAGAATATATGATACAGAAACTCCAATGTAGAAGCATAGCCTTGGGTTCTACTTCTATTAATTTTTATACATTGTCATCTACCTGAAAGTACGCCATGTTTTAATAATTTTTTGTTCAGGGAGCACCAGTTAAAGTGAGAAGACCCAGTGATTATAATCCATCACTGGCTGCGACTCTTGGGCCTAGTCAACCTAACCCCAATTTGAATCTTGGAGCTGTTGGGTTAACACCCGGATCTGCTGGTGGGCTTGAGGGTCCTGACCGTATATTTGTTGGTGGGTTACCGTATTATTTCACGGAAGCACAGATCAGGGAGTTGTTAGAGTCTTTTGGTCCACTTCGAGGGTTTGATCTGGTTAAAGACAGGGAAACAGGGAACTCCAAAGGCTATGCATTTTGTGTTTACCAGGATTTATCAGTTACAGATATTGCTTGTGCAGCTCTTAATGGGATAAAAATGGGCGATAAAACACTTACTGTTAGGCGTGCTAACCAGGGCACAACACAACCTAAACCTGAACAAGAAAATGTGCTTTTGCACGCTCAACAACAGATAGCTTTGCAGGTAATGAGATGATATCATTTTGCGTTTATTGTGAAACTTTGATATTTGGTACTATCATCAATAAACAATCATCATCAATATTTTTGTTTAAAAGGTTAGAATCCATCAAACTAATTATTGTTATTAATTTGAATATTGCATGTTCCCTTGCAGAGATTTATGCTAGCACCCAATGTTCTACCTACGAAGGTCTTGTGCCTCACACAAGTTGTAACTCCAGATGAGCTCAAGGACGATGATGACTATGAAGATATAGTGGAAGACATGAGAACTGAATGTGGAAAGTTTGGTAATTACTTTTTTGGCTTCTAAGACTCGTGAACTTTTCATGCCCACCAAAATTTCCGTCTCCTTTTGTGGTCTGTTCTATGTTTTACAGCCTTCTTGAAGCGCGCACACACGCACATGGAGAGAGAGAGAGAGAGAGAGAGAGAGAGAGAGGGAGCTCCATAACCTTATATTATATAAATAGCATCTGATGCATACCCTCTTTCTGATACTTGGATTTTAGCCATTTGACTTCAAATTTTGCAGGTAATTTGGTGAACGTGATCATCCCCCGCCCCCTCCCCAGTGGTGAAATGGGACCTGGTGTAGGAAAGGTAAGTTCCGTTAGTTTTTGTTTCCAGTACCCATCCCATTACAATGTCTCGTTTTTCCATATATTCATGGTGTCATTAAGCATGGACTTGTTTCGTTTGTGTAGGTCTTCTTGGAGTACTCAGACACTGAAAGTGCTACGAAAGCTAGACAAGGGCTGAATGGAAGAAAATTTGGTGGAAATGAAGTTGTGGCTGTTTTCTATCCAGAGAATAAATTTTCTCAAGGAGATTATGAGGGTTAAGTCTTTTGACTACATACTCTTCATATTGGAAGCTTTGAAGATATGCCTAGGAGTGGATTAATGTATGAGGAGATGTTTATGTTTCTACTTATTACAGCAGCCTGTAGTTTACTATTGCTTGCTAGAGATATTTGTTTGAAGACTCAGTTGTCATGAACTATGTAGTGGATGTTCAGTATTTACGATTTTAATAAAAATAATACTTTAAAAAAATTATTTTTCTTAAGTCGCTAGAGGAAATTAAAATTTTATTTTCATAAGTCTGCTGAAAAAATCACCTCTGGCTTGTCAAATAAATTACTTCTCTATTCTCATAAACTCTTGCAAACTCTCCTTACATATTGTCTAGTAATTTTAAGCTTTGCTTGTACAATTTTTTTTCCAGTTTTCCACTTTTATAGAGCTTTTGAACCAGATATGGCTTTCAAAATTATGACGTACTAAAAATGAAAAATGCAAGTTATGGGTCATTAAGTGAAACAATCGACAGACACTCCCTAATCCAAATACCGCTATGGCCGTCTCGGATCGGTTTATTAGAATTTTGATCACTAAGTTTCGTAATTCGAAATATGTAGACCGAACATGAATGGATCTAAGTCGACTCGATAATTTTGAAAATTCGTAGCATATGTATAATATTTTATTAAGATAAGTAACATAAATTCTGTTTTATAATTGTGTGAAGGTTTTTTTTTTTGGGTGGTGTCATCACTTTAAGAATATAGTAATCAAAAATTCATTTTCAATTTTTATATGAACATTTTCGTATAATAACATGAACTAATTTTAATACATTAGAATAAACATCAGTATTTTTTAGAGTACTATATTAAATCATTTGAAAGGTGATAAACGTGTTGAGCGTTGATCTTTTCTAGATTGAAGCTCAATGAAAATATTAAGAAAGTTTGGACAAGTAAGTTAATTTTAATATAAATGTAATGCTAACAACACCATGGCAAATAAAAAAAGCTAGTTAGAACTTTGAAAATGGATGTTATACTTTACCCTGAGAAGATCAATATTTGCTTGAACCCGAACAAAATCTGAATTCAATCCGATATAAATATGGAGTTTGATGTAGGTCGAGCTTGATTCAACTCGAATTCGACCTGTCAACAGTTGAACTGTCAGCGAAGTGAATATCAATCCAAGTTCGATCCGAATTCAATTGATTTATATTAGAATTTTTTTATGATTAGAGATTTAGTGACTTTAATCCATTTATGAAGATTTGTACTTTGAAATACATGATAAGAATATGGATCTAGGTCATTCACATTCGTTAAAGATCCATAATTGGTAATAAATATAATTGTTTAATAAATATGTTGTTTAATTAAGACAAATTATATTAATATTTAACCATCAATTTAACAAGATATTAATTGATACTTCATTCATAATTTTTTTTGGACAAAGAAACATGAATATTAGTTAAAAAAAAATTAATACGTAAGCTAAACTAAACATAATTTTAACCTTAATCAAACTTGTGTTAGAAAAAGAATATATGTGTGAATTTTATTGGATCAATTTGTTTTTCGAATGATTCAAAATTTTTAGATCCAAACGATCCATAATCGACCCGAACCTAATCTGACATAAATGAATTCTGATTGGATCGGAACTGATCTGGCCCGTTGACAGCCCTATCTGTTCAAAACAGAGCCCTTACCAAAAGGCTAAAACCCTAGTTCAGCTTCGGCCCAAAATACAAGCATTGGCCCAATAAACACGTATAGTCTAGGACGACGTCGTTTTGAGTTTTATTAATCCAACGTCCGCCATTGAAAGTCGTACAGAGCCCCCATTCCCATCAACGGTCCTAAATCTCTCCACCGTCATAGCCTATAAAGCCGCGAACCCTAGAAGATTTTTACTCCTCTTCATTCTTCGCTGCTTTCTGCACTTCACTGCCAAAATCTCTCGTAGCAGCTGAAGAGTAAAACAGCCCCCTTTCTTCTTCCGCCGCCTTTAATATATATACATTTATATACAAGTCAGTTTACATTTACAGTTCAAATTAATGCCTTCGATTGTTGTAGCTGAACCTCAATCCACAGAGAAGAGCAAGAAGATTATGGTGAAGGCTGAAGCTCCGGTTTTTGAGGAGGATTCTAAATCCGTTGAGAAAAAGGTGAAAAAAGAGAAAAAGTCGAGCAAAAAGACAAAACTAACCTCTGAGCCCGACCCCGACGATTCTAATAAAAAGATAAAAGAAAAGAAGCGAAAAGCGTCGTCTGGGAAAATTAAAGGCGGCAGCGACGGTGATGAGGAAGAGAGGAGCGAGACTAGTTCGGAATCAGGCGAGCCAATGAATTTGGGTAAGAAGAAGAAGAAGATGAAATTTGATGAAACTGTAGAGGAGGAGAAAAAAGTGGAGGAAGATCCTAATGCCGTGTCGAATTTCAGGATTTCGAAGCCTTTGAAGGATGCTTTGAAATCCAAGGGTATTGAATCATTGTTTCCGATTCAGGCGATGACGTTTAATCTTGTTCTCGATGGTTCTGATTTGGTTGGAAGGGCACGTACTGGTCAGGTTAGGGCTTTAACTAATCTATTTTTTTTAATTAAATTGAGCTTTTAATTCGTATTCTTTTATTAATCCATTAGACGTGGGGCATATGTGATGTTTTACATTGTGTAAAGGGTGAAACTTTAGTGGCTGTCTTAGGGTTTTCGTTTGTTTTCGTCCTTTAGAAAGCTTTAATTAGGGTTTGACAGTGTTGTGCACAATTGAGGTGCCTCTGCTTTTTGGAGCTCACTTTGTGCTTTTGATGTTAACTTTGTTCTTTACAACGCTCCTCTGAAACATCTTATATGATTAGGCTCGTTTTTTTTACCTCAAAAGCTAAGCTAGTAATCTTAGGAAAGTGGAGCGCTGGTGTTGAAACAATTTATATTTCAAAATCTTGTCCTGCACAATTGAATTGAACGAATTTTCTGCACACTTATATATTTCTATAGTCTGCTAAATGCATTCATTTGGTGTACAAATGATCACACTAAACAGACGTTAAAGTTTGTCAGTTATCTTCTGAAAATAAATATTGCTATATGTGTTTCTTATTTTCCTTGCATTGTTTTGCAAAATGTGTTCTATTAACTCTTTCGTTCTGTGTTTTTGTATATGTAACAGGGTAAAACATTGGCATTTGTTTTACCTATACTGGAATCTCTGACAAATGGTCCCGCAAAAGCAGTGCGAAAAACTGGTTACGGGAGGGCACCTAGTGTTCTTGTACTACTGCCCACTAGGGAGTTGGCCACACAGGTACTTATTCTGTTAGGATTACAACACTTTGAGAATTTTTCTGTTTCTTTTGTAAAAGTGTTCATCCTCTTAGTTTCGTTGACTCTTATGTTTCTTTGTTCTTAGGTTCATGCTGACTTTGAGACCTATGGTGGATCATTGGGGTTAAATTCCTGTTGCTTGTATGGGGGTTCTCCATATCAGCCACAGCAAAATCAACTGAAAAGAGGTGTTGATATAGTAGTTGGCACTCCAGGACGTATTAAGGTGTGCTTTCCATATATATTTAAACCTTACTGTTTAGTATTTAATTCCACAACACAATTTCTCATCTTTTGGAGTTTGTATAAATCATGTCGCAGGATCACATAGAGAGGGGAAATATTGACTTCAGATCACTGAAGTTTCGGGTACTTGACGAGGCCGATGAAATGTTGAGGATGGGTTTTGTTGAAGACGTTGAACTTATTCTAGGTATGTTATTTCGAGAAACTTATGATGGACGTGTTTTTGGTCTTATTCTATCTTTATTTTATGATGGATGTGTTGTTGGTCTTATTCTATCTTTATTTCGATTGCTAGTATTCTGCATTTATTTATAGTGTGTGACTCAGTGTTCCTTAATCATCTTTACTAGAATCAGGGTCCTTTAATGCTTATATCACGTTATACTAAATTTTCCTTTACTATGTTTTGAAGGCAAAGTAGAAGATACAAGTAAAGTCCAAACCCTTCTTTTCAGTGCCACTCTGCCAGTCTGGGTGAAAAATGTATATTTTCTCCCTAACCCGAAATTTCTTACTTTATTTTTTACTGTATGAAAATTCTGATTCCAAATTGCCATTTCTTGTGTTGCATTATAAGACTGACCTGTATTTTGTCTTGTCAGATTTCAGCTAGATTTTTGAAGCCAGATAAGAAAACGGCTGACCTTGTCGGTAATGAGAAAATGAAGGCTAGCACTAATGTGAGGCATATTGTTCTTCCTTGCTCTAGTGCTGCTAGATCCCAGCTCATTCCTGATATCATTCGCTGCTATAGCAGGTGGGTTCGCTTCTCACCTTATTAGATATTAATTTAATATTATATCCAAAAATTTTCATTTTACAATTCTCTCATGTTTTCTTGAGCTATCCCTAACTTAATCTTTTCCATGGAACAATTTCAGTGGAGGCCGCACTATTATTTTCACTGAGACAAAGGACTCTGCTTCTTCACTTGCTGGAATACTACCTGGAGCACGTGCTTTGCATGGAGACATACAACAATCTACTCGTGAGGTAGGATTCTTTGGGGACACTTTTGTTGTCTATTAATATCATTATATAATAAAGAATCATTCTCTAGAAGTCTCATAGATTGATGTTTCTAGTATACAACCGAAGCATGCATTCTGGTTAACCATTATTTTTGGACTTCAACTATTTTCCTAATAATTCCTAATAATCTACTACTTGAATGTCGAAGTCCATTGAAGTGACATTCTGAGGTCAAATTTACAGTTTTGGTTGGAGATGAATCTCAATAGATTATGCAAAACCCTTTACATGAGTACCCCTTTAATGATGATTGTGCTTTCATGCTTTCAGGTCACTCTTGCTGGATTTAGATCGGGTAAATTTTTGACACTTGTGGCTACAAATGTGGCTGCTCGTGGGTTGGATATTGATGATGTCCAGTTAATTATTCAGGTAATTCTTTATACAAAGTTACATTCTTACTCTTTTTTTTGTTTGTAATCTTTATGTTGTGAGAATTGCATACATTGTTCATTTCAATTATGTATATAATGGAACTCTTTTTTGTGCTTTAGTGTGAACCACCTCGTGATGTAGAGGCATACATTCATCGGTCTGGAAGAACAGGCAGAGCAGGGAAATCAGGTGTTGCTGTGATGCTTTACGATCCAAGGAAGGCTAATTTTTCCATGATAGAAAGAGAATCGGGTGTGAAATTTGAACACATATCTGCCCCACAGCCAGCTGATATAGCCAAAGCTGCTGGTACTGAAGCTGTAGAAAAAATCAATGAGATCTCCGATAGGTACAATTTCTGTGCCTGTTTTGCTTAAAAGAATTTATAAATCGGCAAAAATGATTAACATGAAAGTAAAAATCTTGTAGTGTCATTCCCGTGTTCATGTCTGCTGCCGAGGAGCTATTGAGCTCGTCTGAATTAACCCCAACCGAACTACTAGCAAAGGCACTGGCCAAGGCTGCGGGATATACTGAGATCAAGAGTCGATCACTTCTCTCTTCAATGGAGAATCATGTTACGCTCCTCCTCGAGTGTGGAAGGGCCATTTACTCACCATCATTTGCTTTTGGAGTGTTGAGGAGGTTCTTACCCGAAGATAAGGTTAACTCACTCAAGGGTCTTGCTTTGACAGCTGATGGAAAGGGTGCCGTGTTTGATGTGTCTTCCAGTGATTTGGACACCTTCCTTACAGGTTAGTTTCCTACCAATTCTTTTACAGTTCATATTTGGGGAAAATCGTAGAAGGCTTAATCATAAAAACTATTCCTTGTTTATTTGTCAATAAATTTTGATTTTGATTTTGGTGGTGCAGGTGTGGGGAATGCTGCTGGTGTAACCTTAGAAGTGGTGAAGTCATTGCCACCTCTACAAGAAAGAGAGCAGTCAAGAGGAAGATTTGGAGGTGGTGGTTATGGTGGTGGTGGTGGTGGTGGTAGGTTTTCCGGTGGAAGAGGAGGTGGAGGAGGAAGAGGAGGATTTAGATTTGGTGGTGGAAGAGGTCGCGGTGGTAATAACAACCGGAAATGGTGAAGAACCACCATCCCTGTTGTATCGTAACCTTTCTGCAGAAACTACACTGAGAGTGCTCGTCATTATTATGCCCAAGTTGGCACAAAATTTTTGGTGGTGATGAAGTAAGTTTTAATTGTTTTATTAGGCATTATTTTTCTAGTTTTAGTTTGCGCAAGAGTTTTCAATATTTTTTTTGTATTTTGATTTAATAGCACAGACGCTTGGATTTATATTTTGTCTAATCTATAGATGAACTTATTCTTCTATTTGATTAATGTAATCGAATTTCAATTAAACACTTTATAATTAGCTTTTTGAAGAAATAAAGTTTAATATCAACTGCAATTAGTAGAAAATATCGTGAATTTAGGTTCTGTACTTCTAACAAATAAAACGAACTTCATAAAATGAATTTAGATTGAACTTAGGCATCAATGGCATTACAAAATAATACTACTCCCTCTCCCTCTGTCCCATTATTTTTACTCCATTAGCTATAGTTTTCGATCAAATTTTTTAATCTTTTAAGTGACTTATAATCTTAAATGATTAACATTTTTTGCGTATTAAATCTTTTAAATATTAATATATATATTGTCATATGATATTATTAAATTATTAGTTAATATATTAATTAAATTATTTATTATAATTTATTGAAATTTAGTCAAGTTGACTGGTCAACGGTACCAAGAGATAAAAATTAATGGGACGGAGGGAGTATTAAAAAAGAATTAAGTGTTGCATGAGAAAACAGTACGAAATTCCTGATTATAAAAAAATAATAATAAAAAGTACTAAATTTTGAATTTTCCTGGTTATTTTTTGTTCACTTTCTTTCCAACTTTCCCTCTAATTCTCCATTGTTTGCCTATCTCTCAATCTTCCCCCCAATAAATAAAACCCTTTACCGGGATGGTTTTTACTGCATTAATATCATGAGTTTCTCATTGAAAAGATCACCAAAACTAATTTTCAATGCTTATTGTAGCTACACTTAAAGAAAGATCACAACTTTACCCGGAAACCCGGCCCGTTTCACCACTTCTTCTTCAATTCGTCAACATTCCCGACCCATTTTCAGAAACTCGTTTTTACAGAATGGGTCAACACAAAATCAACTAAAGAGCCATTTTCTTGATGGTGCTAAGAGATTTTACTATGTGGACAGAAACCAAGTTCACCATTTTCAAATCCAGGGGTTATAGCCGCTGGTTTCAATATCCAAAAGATATGTTCATTGTAATTTTGGTTAGTTACTTCTGGGGTTTTGATTATGTATATTTTTGGAATTTAGTCTTGAAAAATATCTAGTAGATGATAGTAGAATGTCTATAAGAAGCTGAAAATAAAATACATAGAGAAAATACTGCCTCCTCTTTCATACAAAAGGGCACGGGCCGAACTAGGGACTTTTTCTTGGGGGGGCCAAACTTTTTCTTTTCCTACTCCCAATACTTTCTTCGGGCTTGCTAGGGCAGTTCACCATTCATTAAATGCCATGTGGCAAAATCTTCACCTATTACCGGAAGAAAAAATACACTATAGGCAAAATTAAAATGACTTTTATGCCCTGCCCATTAATGTCTTCTTCTTCACTTCATTTCTCAACCTTTTTCTCTCTCTTTCTTTCTCTCTCTCTCTTCTTTTTGCTGCCATGGATACTGCTCTTTCTCACTCTTTCGTTTTTTCTTCCTCATCTCACCCATCATCCCAAAGTCCCACCACCCACCCCCTCCCCACCCAGCGCCACCTCTTTCCTCCCACCCCACTTATCACCAGACTTACACGTAAAACAATAAACAATTCATTGAGTTTATATATATTTGAAGAATTATTGAAGTTTTCGGATCTAATTTTTTTTCATAACCCATTTCAAATTAGAACAAGAAATTATTGCATCTGCACATGTATTAACGCTATGGTACAACCCAAATTGATTAAAAATTGATTTCAGATTCGGAGGATTAATGAAATTTTCGAATCTAAGATTTTTTTTTTCCATAACCCATTTGTGCTGTTGAAGATAGATGGTAGGATATGATTGTTTCTTCTTTTGTGCTTATGTTCTTTACAGATCTGGACAGAGCTTTGCTTATGTTCTTTATTAGTAAATAATTTTGTGCTTATGGAAAATGAAGAAGTCTTGACAGATCTGTAAATCCTTGGTTTCAATTTTGGTTATCAATCCAACATAGATCTGGACCCGAACAACCCGGAAGGAGAAGAACCATTGAAAGAAGAAGCTGAAGCGGAATCCAAACACAGATCTGGTCGGACCACTCGTCCGAGCGGCGGCGGCGTCAGCAGCGAGGTGGCGGCGGCGGCAGCAGCGAGGTGGCGGCAAGGAAGAAGAAAGTCTTTTTTTTTTCCTTAAGAAATTCTTTTTTTTTTAAATATATAATTATATAGTTGATAATAGAGATTTTTTAACATTTTTAGAAAATAAAAAGTGAAATTAGAATAATCTTGTATACAAATATTGAATTTATAATGAAAATGTATATTTGCAAGCTAAATATGTTTAGTTTGAATTCAGTTTAAATTAGTATCTATGGAAAAATATTTAGTGTGAATTCTTTCTATGGAAAAATATAACAAATCTTGTATTCAAAGAAATTAGTGTGAATTTCTACGGATGGCACAAAATTTAACAAAAATATAATATGATTTTTTATAAAAATTTGTGGAACACATAATAAAAATCTATGTTTTTATAGTAATATATGTAAATATGATTTTTTAACATTTTTAGAAAATGAAAAGTGAAATTAGAATAATCTTGCATACAAATATTGAATTTATAATGAAAATCATAGTTCATATAAAAATTGGTAAATAGAACAAATTTTAATGTTTTTAATATATATTAATAACAAGGAGGGGCAAATATGTAAATGAAATAAATAGGATTTTATGATTTTATTATGTATTATTAATAATCAGGGACAATTATGTAAAATAACAAAATGTGACCTGCTAATGCTAACCGGGTTAGCAGGTCACCATAATAATAATAAAATAATGTTTGTGAGGGGAACTATGGGCAGTTTTCCACAAGTGGAACTGCCCATAGCCACTCCCTACTTTCTTAGCGTTTTAATATTAAGACAAATATAAATCATTATAAAGTAATAGATCATTGTCCAACAAACACTGAAATATAAATATCTTAAAAATATAAAATTATAGGAATAAGCAATGTTTTATTGAGTATGAATTGTATATGATTGAGTCTTTGTTAAAATACTCAACAAAATATTTTTTTAAAAAGTGGGGAAAATGTTAAATGTTGCACAGGAGAAATGGAGCTGTTTCATATGAGATTCGAACACGGGACAAAAGATTTATATTACATAGTCATTACCAAATTAGATAGCAGCTGGGTATGTTTATGAGACTACTAATGAAGATATATATAAAATAATTTCGATATTTTTGTGGACGGTCCGCCCCTGCAAAAAGGGGTGTAATTTCAATCTCAAATGGGAGGTTATTCTTGTAAATGAGCCTTTTAACGATGCATTCTATTTGCCTTATGGTAAGATTTTCGTGTTTACTGGGATGCTTGATACGTTTAGAACTGATCCGGAGATCTATCGCCACTATTATTGCACATGAGGTGTGTAATTTTATTGGTTGTTATGTTGTGATTTTGATTTAATTGAAGATAGATTAACATAGGTTGGGCATGTGGTTGCAACAAGGCACGTTGTTGAAAAGATTATTGTGTGTTACATTAAAATTCATATCATTACATTTTTTCAAGCCTGATGTTGCCTTTGAGTTGTGCAACTTCTTTCTAAAGCTTCCATTTTCTAGGAGGTTTGTTGATTTTGAAAAGATTATCTCTAGCTACTTGACAACAATAGCTTTTAACATTTCACCTTAACTAATGCTTTTAGCGACAACCTTCTATCACATTGAGTATTAATGTACAAATATAATCAATTCAACGAATCTCAAGGCCATTAAAAATGATAAATAAATAATAACGCGGTGTTAGTGTCCGTTCATATATCGGAAAAAATGCACGATATTAATCTGTATTATGCAATATTTTTACAAAACTACTTTATAATTTTTTTTTGGCACTAAAATTCCCTACATAAAACACTCAATCTGCCTCATACTGCGAATTTTATAACGGGCTTTTGTTCCACGCGAATAATGTGGATTTTTGTTGTTTCTAGCATAATTTTTTCTGTCAAAGCTCCTTTGTACTTTCTAATATTTGAGCAAACTCCTTTACACTTTTAATAATATATATAAGGGTAATTTAACCAATTTAGTAATTTACTTAATCAGCACTTAGCACCCTCGAATTAAGTAATTCAATTGTAAAATCTTTGACACTTTGCACCCCCAAAATAAAATCAGCACTTAGCACCCTCGAATTAAGAACATCAACAACTTGTACCCCTGAAACACAATAAATGGGCACTTTACACCCCGAAATACAAAATTAACACTTAACACCCTCAAATTAAGAAAAACTCAAACCCCTCAAATTAATAAAAATGGGGGCTGCCCAAACTAAATAATGGCACATAGATGGAGCAATATGCAAAACTATGGAGCTATTGTGAGGAAATATTGGAAACAAATCCTGAGACAACCATAAAAATCAAGTGCAAGCACAATATAAAAGGACATTACAACATGGTTGTCCCAGGAAATAACGAGGGGTTTGACTTTTTTTTTCTTAATTTTGAGAGTGTCAAGTGTTAATTTTGTGTTTTGGGGTACAAAATGCAAATTTATTGTGTTTCGAGGGTATAAGTTGTTGAGTTATTCTTAATTCGAAGGTGTGAAGAGCTAATTCTTTTTCAGGGGTACAAAATGCTGATTTCTCATGTTTTTGGAGGTACAAAGTATTAAAAATCTACAATTGAATTATCTATTTTGCCCTAGACTCCGGTGGCCATTTTTGCTTAAAAATAAGAGAGGTGCAACGTGTTTAATTTTCATAATTCAAAGGTATAAAGTGCTAAATCTAAATTTTGGGGGTGCAAAATGTTAAAAAACCTTAATATTATTACTTATTCAATTTTCTAATCTTCACATCTTAAAACAAAATGATAAGTCGGGTTTTTTGCACTTTGCACCCCCGAAATATGAGAAATAGGCACTTTGCACCCCCGAAACTTAGATTTAGCACCCTCAAAATATGAAAAATACAACACTTTGCACCCTCTTTTATTTTCAAGCAAAAATTGAAGGGCAAAATAGGTAATTCAATAGTATTGGCACTTTGCACCCTCAAAACTTGAGGATTTTGCACTTTGTATCCCCAAAATAAAATTAGCACTTAACACCCTCTAATTAAGAACAAATCAGCAACTTCCACCCCCGAAACACAATAAATGGGCACTTTGCACCCCAAAACACAAAAAATTAACACTAAACACCCTCAAATTAAAAAAAACTCAAACCCCTCATTTTTTTCGTCAAAGTTGACTATCGGAGTAAAAAAATCTAAGGCAAAATAGGTAATTCATTTTTTTTCCTTAAATTTTGCAAAATACAATTATAAATACTCGAATACTCATTTCTCTCTCCATCTTTCTTTTCAACAATATAACTATAAATATCTAAATAAAATATAAGTAAACTTCTCGAAGACCCATTGTCTACTTCAAAATATCAGAGACCCATAAATAATTACTTATTTTGCATTAAATTTTTTTCACCTTAATGGTCAACTTTGCCGGAAAAAACGAGGGGTTTGAGTTTTTTTTTTAATTTGAGAGTGTTAAGTGTTAATTTTGTATTTTGAGGTGCAAACTGTCCATTTATTGTGTTTCGGGGGTGCAAGTTGTTGATTTGTTCTTAATAGGGAGTGTTAAGTGCTAATTTTATTTAGGGGTGTAAAGTGCCAAAGATTTACAATAGAATTACCTATTTTGCCCTTGAGTTTTTGCTTGAAAATAAAAAAGGGTGCAAAGTGCTAAATTTAAGTTTTGGGATACAAAGTGCCTAATTCCTATGTTTCGGGGGTGCAAAGTGCAAAAAACCCTGATAAGTCTTACTATTATAAAATTACTAATAGTAAGTATATCCGAGCCCAGCTGTTAGGCATGTACATTGAATTCAATTGGTTAGATATTAAATAAGTACTTTTACAATAAATTTAATTAACTGACACCGTCATCATGTATTATTATTATTCAAATCAAGATTGCCATTGACGCCCCCCTCAGATCATTTTACAGCCAGATCTTCTTACTAGTATATTATTTTTGTTCATTTGATAGAGGAATCAAAAAACAACCAACACAAACCAAACCAAAATAGTGAAAATACTCTTCTCATATATATATTTCCTTCCTCTATTAATTTTGGATTTAGTCATAACAGAATAGATGGCTTGCGAAGCTGTAGTTTCTCTAAATCTGATAATTGGGAGGACTACAAATCAGTTCAATATCTTTGATCTCAAGAAAAAAATAGCAGAATTAGTCCGGCAAGAATTATGGTCCTTAAAATCAATTCTGGAATTGGATCATTTCGAAAAGAGCGAGAGATCAAATGCTTTGAAAGGAGAGATCCTGGAGGCAATACCCAAATTCAGAGACCTACTCGAAGACCGTATTAACAAATCTCAAAGCCTCGATGATTTGAGTAGTCAGGAATGGATCTTCGATGATAAAGTCAAAGAGGAAATGATTTCTTTTGCGGAAACCATGAAGAAAATAAAAATGGAGTACAATGCAAAAGATCCGGAAAAAAGCAACAAGGAGTCACCATCTGCGGACGAAGATTTTGGTGGAAACACAAACGATATGGCGAGTGTATATAATGAAGACCTACAACAACTAATTCATAAACTACTTACGGGACAAACGGGAGGGCGAAAACTCCGTTGGCGCTCTATTTTAGTAGTTGGTATGGCGGGTATCGGTAAGACTACTATTGTCAAAGCACTTTATAATGAGCAAAGAGTTACAAATTATTTTGACCTTCGTGCATTTCTCAGGGTTGGACCTGATTTTCATCCAAAAAATATCTTGCTAGATCTTCTAGTTTGCTTGTACCCTAATTATAATAAAGTTTTAGGAATAGAAAAAAGTGAGAAGGATTTGAAACTGGAATTAATCATGTTTGTGAAAGGTAGAAGGTTTTTGATTGTATTAGATGATGTATGGGATGTTAGCTTTTGGAATGAGATTGTGGTGTCACTTCCACGTGATATTGACGGAAGCAGAGTAATCGTTACAACCAGGATGTCAGGTCTGACTTATAATACTTCATCATTCGTTAATGTTGTTCACCAGATTCGCTTTCGGAATGAAGAAGAAAGTTGGAATATTTTCTGCAGAAAGGTATTTGTCCCTCGTGGATTCGAGAAAGTTGGAAAGAAGATTGTCAAAAAATGTGGAGGACTTCCTCTTGGAATAATCTCGATTGCCAACATCCTATCCAAAGCCGAGAAGACGCTTGATTACTGGGAAAAGGTAGCCAAGAATGAGAATTTACTTGCCTTAGCTACAGAGGAAGGGTCATCCATGTCAGAGACACTATTTTTGAGTTACAAGCATTTACCAATACATTTAAAAGAGTGTTGTCTCTATTTTGGAGTTTTTCCTCTAAATCAGGAGATCTCTGTCTCCAAACTCGTCAAATTGTGGGTTGGTGAAGGACTAGTTCAACCATTGCACCTCGATACTTTTGAAGATGCTGCGCGGGTGTATTTGGAGGATCTCGTTTCCCATAATATTGTTTTAGTTGGCCAACGAAGCACCAATGACAGAATTAAAACCTGCAGCGCACATTATTTCTTTTGGCATCTCTTGGTAAGAGAGGCTGCAAACAAAAAGATTTTTCATCTCATAAATAGTTATCTCAGTGCTTTTTCAGAAGGTATACATTGCCAGCACAGGTTGTGCATTCACAGAAACGCTCTTCTTGGCTTCAAACGTGTTTCTGAATCTATTGAATCAGTTTTAAATGTGCGTTCTTTACTTTGTACTGGTCCAGGACATCAATATCCGGTATCAATATGTTCAAATTCGAAGTCTATGAAGGTGCTAGATGCTCTTACAGTCCGTTTATACAAGTTCCCGATTGGAATATTGGAGCTAGTTGAGTTAAAGTACATTGCCTTCACATATGATGGAGAACTCCCTTCTTCCATATCCAGACTCAAAAACCTTATATACTTGATTGTCCATCGATACCACATGAAAATCATCAATTCGTCTCCATCTTATATGCCAACAGAGATATGGAATATGCAAGAACTGAGGCATCTTCAAGTAATGGGTAGCGACCTGCCACATCCCGTTGATGGTGCTCAATTACCCAACCTCTTGACCCTGCTAGGTGTGAGCGATCGCAGTTGTACAAACGAGGTCTTTCAAAGTATCCCAAATCTAGAGCAACTAGGTGTTCGGATTGTTTTACAACAGGGTGTTTATGAAACCTTGCATATCTTTGATCACCTTGCCCTGCTCTCTAGACTCAATTCATTAAAATGCATTGTGTCAAATCCCGATCCTAGGTCTCAACGGGTTCTTCTCTTGCCAAACTTAGTTTTCCCATCTCGTCTTACGAAGTTAACTTTGAGTGGGTGTGGATTTGAATGGAAAGACATGTCAATAATTGGTGCACTAGAATATCTTGAAGTGTTGAAATTGCGATGCTATGCCTTTCAAGGCCCAGAGTGGGTGGTAGATGAAGAAGGGTGGTTCCCGATGCTTATGCATTTGCAACTTGAAGACACCGATCTTGTGCACTGGAGAGTTGGTTATGGTTGCTTCAAATTTCTTGAGCGCCTAATCATTAGGCACTGCTACAAATTGGAAGAGATCCCTCTTGAATTGAAATTACTAAAGGTGATTGAGCTAGTTGATTGCAGCCCTTCAGCTTTGGCTTCTGTTAAACAAATAGTTCTGGAGCAACAAAAGGAATCTGGTATTGAACAAGTTCAAATTCAGGTCTATTCTTCATTAGATGATAAGAAGCACCAGCTATCACTGACACCTTAATTAAAAGGGTAGTAAGTCAGGCACAATTTTATTTGAGTATTACGAAAATTTTACATATGCACGACGTGTGTTTGTCCCAGTATACTCGTTAATCAACAACTTGTTGCTTTCTGATTTCTTAATCATATGCAAAAGTATGCAATGTTGGTTTTTTTATTCTCTTGGTAACTCATCATTCAAACCCCCCCCCCCCCAAAAAAAAAAAAAAGATTAACGAGATGGAGGAGAATGATGATTGAGATTGGAAACTAGAGATACGAATAATGGTTTTTGGTTATGTAGTATTGCTTCTTGTATTTTTAAGCTTGTTTGTTGAGACTTGTATGTGGAATTTTGAATATATTTACATTTTTATGTTAGTGAGATTTTAGTCGTTTAATGTTAGTTAAATTCATAGCTACCATGTATTTCTTTGCAACTTGTGAACGAGTTTTATAGTATAATATTGAGGATTGAATTTAATTTCTTTCGTGATGCAATTTGATCAAATAATCATTATGCTCTTAAATGAAATTACACAAGCTAGCTAGCTAGTTGTGTTGGTAGATTCCAAAAGTGATGGAGTGGGATTTGATTTTCACAAGATTTTTCGGCTTACTAATAATCAATAATATCAATTAATCTCTTCCCTAGTTTCTTCGTTTCTATTTTAAGACCGTTTTCTCTAAAAATCAATGAGTTGTTCATTCATTTCTACTTCAAAATAACTAAACCTTAGAAGTGGTGAAGTCATTGCCACCTCTACAAGAAAGAGAGCAGTCAAGAAGAAGATTTGGAGGTGGAGGTGGTGGTGGTAGGTTTTCCGGTGGAAGAGGAGGTGGAGGAGGAAGAGGAGGATTTAGATTTGGTGGTGGAAGAGGTCGCGGTGGTAATAACAACCGGAAATGGTGAAGAACCACCATCCCTGTTGTATCATAACCTTTCTGCGAAAACTACACTGAGAGTGCTCGTCTTTATTATGCCCAAGTTGGCATAAATTTTTTGGTGGTGATGAAGAAAGTTTTTATTGTTTTATTAGGCATTATTTTTCTAGTTTTAGTTTGCGAGAGTTTTCAATTTTTTTTTTTTGTATTCTGATTTAATAGCACAAACTCTTGGATTTATATTTTGTCTAATCTATAGATGAATTTATTCTACTATTCGATTAATGTAATCGAATTTCAATTGAACACTTTATAATTAACTTTTTGAAGAAATAAAGTTTAATTTCTCACAGAATCAACTGCAATTAGTTGAAAATCTCGTGAATTTAGGTTCTGTACATCAAACAAATTAAACAAACTTCATAAAATGAATTTAGATTGAACTTAGGCATAAATGGCATGACAAAATAATACTAATAAAAAAGAAAAAGTGTTGCATGAAAAACAGTACGAAATTGCTGATTAAGTAAAAAAAAAAAAAGTACTAAATTTTGAATTTTCCTGGTGATTTTTTGTACACTTTCTTTCCAGCTCTCCCTCTAATTCTCCATTGTTTTCCTCTCAATCTTCCCTTCCCCCAATTCCCCCAACAAAACAAAACCCTTTACCCGGATAATTTTTACTGCATCAATATCATGAGTTTCTGGTTGAAAAGATCACCAAAACTAATTTCCAATGCTTATTGTAGCTACAATTCAAAAAAGATCACAACTCTACCCAGAAACCCGACCCGTTTCACTTCTTCTTCTTCTTCCATCCGTCCATATTCCCAACCCATTTTCAGAACCTCTTTTTTACAGAATGGGACTACACAAAATCAACTGAAGAGCCCTCTTCTTGATGGGGCTAAGAGATTTTACTATGTGGACAGAAACCAAGTTCACCATTTCAAATCCAGGGGTTATAAACGCTGGTTTCAAAATCCAAGAGATATGTTCATTGTAATTTTGGTTAGTTCTGGGGTTTTGATTACTGTATATTTTTGGAATTTAGAGACTGTGCCTTATACGAAAAGAACCCGTTTCATGCTTCTGGCCACTAATCTTGAAAAATATCTAGGAGATAGTAGAATGTACTACTATAAGAAGCTGAAAATAATTTTCAAAGAGAAAATACTACCTCCTCTTCATCCAGATAGCATTAGAATTCAGAGGATTTCACAGCGTATAATCGAGGGTCTACAAAAAGGGACGCAATCCCAATCTCAAATGGGGCATTTGGAGGGGTTGAAATGGGAGGTTATTCTTGTAAATGTGCCTTTTAACGGTGCATTCTGTTTGCCTTATGGTAAGATTTTTGTGTTTACTGGGATGCTTGATACGTTTAGAACTGATCCGGAGATCGCCACTGTTATTGCGCACGAGGTGCGTAATTTTATTGGTTGTTATGTTGTGATTTTGATTTAGCTGAAGATTAATTAACATTGTTTACTTACTCGATAGGTTGGGCATGTGGTTGCAAGGCACTTTGCGGAAAAATCTTTGAAGAAAATATTGTGTAATACATTAGAGTTTATTCTTTACCAGATTTTCTTTTTCAACCCTGTTGTTGTCATCGCGATGTCCGATTTCTTTATAAGGCTTCCTTTTTCTAGGAGGTATGCTTGATTTTATTATGCACACATTCTTGATTAATGATTATGTGAGCTATTTTAGATTTGCCATGTTTTTGTGGTTGAATATTTTGTTGAAGTGAGCTCTATTGCCTTAATTGCCTGCTTCTTCATTAGACCAAAACAATGCATCATATCTTTTATGTTGCATTTTCAGTCCTTTTTCTTCTTTACTCAAAAGAGTTTCTCTCTTAAATACACAGAAATGAGATGGAAGCAGATTACATAGGACTGTTTTTGCTTGCTTCTGCTGGCTATGATCCGCGAGTTGCCCCTCAGTTTTACGTGAAGTGGGGAATAATAGATGGGGATTTTGCATTTGAAGATTATGTATCTACTCATCCTTCGAAAAAGAAGAGAGCTACATTACTCGCTGAGGCTAAAGCCATGGAAGAGGCCCTCGCCATATATAAGTCAAGACGTGAAGAAGTCGAGGGCTTTCTAATGTACCTCCTCTGCATTCTCAAATCAAATTAAGTTTTTTTTCGACTGATGAAACAAAACGACTTTTGTACATCGTGAAATGGTTCTGTCTTGCTTGCTTTATGATGGCATGAATTATAGAATTTTCGGAGTATTTGTTCCTAAGATTTGTTGACATACAACTATACAAATGCTTATGCAGGTTGAGAACTAATTTGGTGTGCATGAATTTTTAAATTTCTAGGTGTGAAATGTTGTGAACAAGTCCATATATTTCGAAACAGCTTCAGGATTGGCTTTCCACTAAAAGTGACGACACAAATTTGATAACATTTTTGTGAAGATTTAAGAATATGAGCAAGTTACAAAACAATGTATGTTATAGGTAACACGCATTGTAATTTTAACTAAATTAACGTACAATATGATCTATATACATAGGGGGTGTAAATTAGTTGGGTTGCATCGAACAATGTCATTTAATTTCGGTTGGAACGGTTTTAATCTGGTTGAATATGAGTTGGGCTCGAGAAATTGCAAAAATATCCCTGTAACTAAGACTCATTGGTAAAATAGTCCTTTAAGATTCGGTGTTAAAAATTAAGTTTTGTAACTAAATTAATGAAAATTTAGTTTTATTTGAAATTCTTAAAATTGCAAAAATCGTCCTTTTATGTTCAAAACGATAATTAAATTAACTAACTAAATTAATTTGATAATATCGGTCTTATTTCAACCCGAAATTCTCAATTTCCGTTTAATCCTTTTTCACTTATATCGAACATTATTTCACTGATTTCACATGTACCACTGAATTTACCCTTTTTCATCAATTTTATTCACTTTTCATCCATTTCAACCCATTTTCATTGGTTTCATCATTCACCGGTTTCATTTGTTTTTCACAAAATTCATACGAAATTTTTCATCAATTTCACATGTATTTATAGATTTCATTGGCACTTTTGAACTGATTTCACCCATTTTTTCACCAATTTAACCAGTGTTCACCAACTTCACTCGAATTTTCATCGATTTAACTTGTTTCCAATGATTTTATAGATTATTTTTTAACGGTTTCACAAAATATCAACAATTTCATCATTTTTCCACTGATTTCACCGTTGTTCACGAAAAGAATTCCATGAAAAATTGAGGTTATGCATGTCTTGATATTATTGAATATTCTTTATATTTTTCTATTCAAGCCAAAGTAAAATTAATTACTTTGCTAAGTCATAGTAGTTTTGTTCATTAATAAGTAATATATGATTTTTTTTTAATGTATAACAAAATGATATTTAAGAGAATTTCATTTTAAATGTTTGTATTTAGAGTAGTATTTTTGACTTATGTGGTACACATTTTTTTTACTTAAATAGATATTAATGCTAAATATAATAATTATATTTATTTGAGGGGCTATCTATAATAGTAGTTTTTTTTTTATGGTTCGATTTTATGTGTTATATAGAAGAATAAGATTGAAATAATAAAAGTTGATGTAATACATAATTTATTAATTTTAAAAATTTATGTAGGAGATAAATATAATAATACTCCATGCCTAATTATGCCTCTTCACTTATAGTATAAGATGGTTTCCGTGGCCAGTACAAATTTATAAGTGCTAACTTTAATATTTCTTTATAACAAAAAAGGGAGGTACTAACTTTAATCTTCTATGAAAAGGTGTCATAATATGTTTTAAAAACCGGATCGAACATCGAATCGGTAGCATTACTGGTTATTGGTTAGATCGGTTTAACAGTTTTAATTATTGGTTCAACCAGCGTGATGTCATTAGAAAATAATATTTTAATTTAAGTTATAATGCATGTAATCAACTATTTAAAAAAATATATATTATCCATTTTTTCAAGTTTATTTCCTTGACCAAATGTTTATCAAATGACCAATTATTTTTCCTTCAAATTTTGAGTTGAGAATGAATGATATCAACAAAATTACAAGTATGATAACATGATATCAATGCAATAAATTAAATTATAATAAACACCATATAAAAAACAATAATTTTATTGCTAATCACCCATGTAAAAAATGAAAATATTGATGAATTTTGTCATCGAAGTATATAAAAAAAAAAGAGAATTTCACTTTTGATACTATAATTCTATCTACTTTAGGGATTTGATACCACAATTTTTTATACCGACACATTTGATACCATAACTCAAATCAACTTTGCACATTTAATACTTCCGTCAAATTAATGACGGAATTGTCACGAGAATGTCACGTGGCCGTTAAAACTTTACACATTTGATACCATAACTTATGTTGACTGATAATTTTACCCCATAATATTTCAGGTTACCAAAAAAGCCCCACATCTCCAAATTTAGTGACGATTTTAGTCCACATTGTTGCCAAATTTCCAAATTGACTCGAATAAGACCACGTGCTGACCAATTTAGAAAATTTTAAATCTGAACTTAGGGGGAGAATTGCAATTTTGTTGACTGATAATTTTACCCCATAACATTTCAGGTTACAAAAAAAGCCCCACATCTCCAAATTTAGTGACGATTTTAGTCCACATTGTTGCCAAATTTCTAAATTGACTCGAATAAGACCACGTGCTGACCAATCTAGAAAATTTTACTTATTTTATTTAAATGACTAATTTAATTTATAAACAATATTAATAAATTAAATAATACATTAACATAAATATCATCAAAATTAAGAAAATATATTCTTTTTAAATATAAAATTTATATAATAGAATTAATATATTTAATATTTATTAAAATAATAAATTATATAATTTAAAACTATTTAATATTTATTAAAATAATAAATAATAAATAATTAAAATTAAAAAAAATCCCCACGCCACCCACCCAACCCAACCCACCCACCACCTCCCCACCCCACCGCCTCCCTACCCCGATTACCAGGCCTGCGGCCTGGGATCTTCGGTCCTTGGCCGCGGTGGCTTGGATCGAAAAAACTAGGCCGACGGCCTGGGTTCTGTAGCAGTACAGAATATTTAAAAATTATTCTCCGCACAATTTTTAAAATTAAAATTAGTTAATTTTAATTTTAAAAATTGTGCGGAGAATTCCCAGGCCACTGGCGGGGGCCTGGGACAGAAGACCCAGGCCGCCGGCGGCCTGGGAATCGGGGGTAGGGGGGAGGGGTGGGGAGGTGGTGGGTGGGGTGGGATTTTTTTTTAAAATTAAAATTATTTATTATTTAATATTTTAATAAATATTAAATAGTTTTAAATTATATAATTTATTATTTTAATAAATATTAAATATATTAATTCTATTATATAAATTTTATATTTAAAAAGAATATGTTTTCTTAATTTCGGTGATATTTATGTTAATGTATTATTTAATTTAATTTATTAATATTGTTTATAAATTAAATTAGTTATTTAAATAAAATAAGTAAAAATTTTTAAATTGGTCAGCACGTGGTCTTATTCGAGTCAATTTGGAAATTTGGCAACAATGTGGACTAAAATCATCACTAAATTTTGAGATGTGGGCCTTTTTTGGTAACCTGAAATGTTATGGGGTAAATTATCAGTCAACATAAGTTATGGTATCAAATGTGTAAAGTTTTTAACGGCCACGTGACATTCTCGTGGCAATTCTGTCATTAATTTGACGGAAGTATTAAATGTGCAAAATTGATTTGAGTTATGGTATCAAATGTGTCGGTATAACAAGTTGTGGTATCAAATCCGTAAATTAGGTAGAATTATGGTATCAAAAGTGAAATTCTCTCATAAAAAAAATGAGAATACTTGAAGTTTGACTTTTCTTTTGAAATTGATGCTCAAATATATTTATATAACTTAGTATATAAAAGATTTTTTGTTTTTTGTTGATTTTGTTTAATTCAAAGTGAAAAATAGAAGAAGAGATGTGAGAGTATTGTTGAAGTTTAAAGGCCGCGGAAGAGAAATAAAAATCCGTAGCGTAAACTTTTTTTTTTTATAAGTGAATCAGTGGTTCAATCGGTTCACTGGTTCATTGGTTTTACCGGTTTTTTCGATTCGAACTGGTCAAGAACAAAACTGGTTTTTTAGGGTTAATCGGATCGAATTGACAACCGGTTACAGGTTAAACCAATCGAACTGGCTGGTCCGGTCCGATTTTTAAAACACTGGTTTTAATATAATGTTTGGTGTTGTCAATGAATATTATTTAGAGTAAATCACATTTTTTGTCCTTCTAATGTACTCTCTTTTGCACATTCATTCCTCCTAAATTTTTCGTAGCAGATACATTCTTGTTTATCAATGTAGTATATCACCGTTTCATTTTTCAGCTATTACACGATGGAGACGGCCATCCATCCCGTGCAGGTAATGCACGTGCTTTGCACGCGAGGCCGTCTCTATAATAGCTGGAAAATAAATCGGTGATACACTATATTGATAAGAGAAATGCATGTATCTGCTATAAAAAATTTAATAGGGATAAATGTGAAAAAATAAACCTAAGAGGAGAACGAAAAAAATGATTCACTCTATTTACATTTTTTTTGATACTAGGGAAGTGCACGTACGATGTACGTGTCTAGATAATTTCATCGGTATTTTGTAAATTAGAATAAAATTAATTTTATTATGTCATAAAATAGAGCAAATTAACCCATTTTTCACCTATTTATCATTAGTTTAATTCATTTTTCACTTGTTTAACCTGATTTTTAGTTGTTTTTATTTATTTTTACCAGTTTAATATTTTTTTAACTGTTTTACCCATTTTTTATCGGTTATAACTTATTTTCACTGTTTTTACAATTTTGTCCTTTTACTTTTGTCTGTTTTAAACCATTTTTCTACCGGTTTCACCTTATTTTGTCGGTTAAACTCTTTTTTACTGATTTCATACGTTCTTATCATATTAACTCATTTTTAAACGTTTTTATCAAATTAACTCGTTTTCACTGATTTCACTCATTTTTTCACTGATTTCACATATTTTTTCACCAATTTCACCCGAATGTTTCTTTGATTTGAAACGTTTTCGCGACTTTATTTATGTTTTCACATATTTCACCTATTTTTTATGTTGTTAATTCACCGGTTTCGTCATTTTTCACGAATTACACCCTAATTTCATCGATTTCAGGGGCAATTCATTACCGATCTTACCAAAATTTTACCAATTTCACCCGAATTTTCATCAATTTCACATGTTTTCAATGATTTCATAGTTTTTTTATCGATTGCAAAAAAAATTCATCGATTTTTCACCATTTTCCACCTATTTCACCCGTTTTTCACGAAAATAATTTCATGAAATTTTGAGGTTATGCATGTCTTGATATTTGATGTGAGAATTTATAAATTTTAGGAGTTTATGTAGGAGATAAATTAAATATAATAAGACTTCATATCTAATTATATCTCTTCAATTACTTTATATATTTATCATTGAATTAAATAAATAAGGGTATTTTAGTCCGCACAAAAAAGTTAAGAAATATTCATGCTTTTATAATAGTAGAGATAGAGATAGTATTAACCTAGTTTGTCACTTATTCATAAACTTAACTTGAGCAATGTCTGATCACTTGTAAACTAATAGGTCCAATACTCTGTTTTCAACTTATGTATATGATTTAAGTGAACAAAAATTTAGTTCAAATTATTAAAATCAAATACAAAACTCTAAGTAATTACATGATTAATATTCTCACCATCATTCCATAGTTGCTACCAAACGTGTTCTGTATATACTTGAAGGAGGGGGTAGATGTCTTTTATCTCTTGCAGTGCTTGGATTATGACTTTTTTCTATGTGACTGAAATTGCATTTGTTATTATTGAGGCTAAATGTCTCACATTGGTTGAAAATAATAGTTAAGTCCACTTTATAAAGCCTTATGCAATTCTCACCTTACAAGCTAGTTTTTGAGGTTGAGTTAGGTCCAAACCAAGTAAGTGGACTTAGCCCAATCCATGTGTTGAATTCCATTATGGTATCAAACCCCCAGGTTGAAGTGGGTCACCTCCTTCCGTGATGAGCTCTTTCTTGCGCGCATGATGGGATTTATTCTTCACCCACACGGTCTGGGCAAATCCGCGTGTTGGACTCTTACCCACATGTTAATAATTCCCATATATTGGGCTTTAATATATCACGTGTTGGGCTTGTTTCACCCACACATTCAGCCCGCCTACATGTGAAGGGGTTATTGAGACTAAATGTCCCACATTGGTTGAAAATAACAGTTAAGTCCACTTTATAAGGCATTGTGCAATCCTCACCTTACAAGCTAGCTTTTGAGGTTGAGTTAGGCCCAAACCAAGTAAGTGGACTTAGCCCAATTCATGTGGTGAATTATAATAGGTACCAACAAGGGCGGACCTACATAGGGGTTAGTGGGGTCTATAGCCCCCACTCAGATTTATAATATATATATAGTATTAGTATCCTTGAAATAATTGACTGCACTGGCTCACTGGATAGTGCCTTCCAAATTTTATGCGTTGCCCTGAGTTCGATCCCAACTTGCTACTTTCTTGCACATTTACATTTATAGTATTTCTTGTTTCCTAATAAGCATTGTTTAAATTTGTATTAGTTTTTTTAACCTAAAGATCGCATTTGCTCATTGGTACTGTAATGCATATTATCAATACTGGCCCAAGTTCAAATCCTCAGGAGTGTCATTTCTTTGTTTCCTAATAAGCATTGTTTAAATTTGTATTAGTTTTTTTAACCTAAAGATCGCATTTGCTCATTGGTACTGTAATGCATGATTATCAACACTGGCCCAAGTTCAAATCCTCAGGAGTGTCATTTCTTTGTTATTTTTTATAGTCTTTTTTTTTTTCTTAACAATTATTCCCTTAATCTATTTTATTTTCTCAACAATTGTTCTTTTAATTTCTTTTTCTTTCTCAACAATTGTTCCCTTAACTTCTTTTTCTTTCTGAATAATTGTTCTTTGATTTTTGATATTTCTTAATATTTTTTTATTTGATTTCTTTCTTAATAATAATAAAAAGAATTCGATTTTTTTATACGTTTTATTTAATACATTACTACATAAACACCCTCCCCCTCCCTCCTCCCCCAAAAAAATATTGATCTAGCTCCGCCTCTGGCTATTATGGACAAATTTTAAAAAATTAAAAATCGGTGAAATTAATTGTGAATATAAATGGTGTCATCTGAAATTGTATTTCGATTATTAAATTTATTGTAGAACCTTATAGCACCATGTATTAAAGTTTCATTTTCGACGTATGTCAGTTAGTTGTATATTAGAAACTTTTCGAGATATTTTGAAAATTTTCGAGAAATCTTTGAAAAAATTGTAAATAAAAAGAAAATATGTTAAAGTAGAAACTACTTTATATTCTCGTTTTGGTTAACTTAAATACAAACATATTTTGTTGTTTTCAGGGGAAATTTATCAAAAAATTTATCTATTCTTAGCTCCCACTGACCCGTAATCCTAGATCCGCCCCTGGGTACCAAGGAAAATGAAACTTATATAATTATATTGTGTGTCCTTTAATTTAACAATATCTCTGTTTTATCTGGATGCAGGTGAAAGCGGGGAAATAACAAGTTCACATTTTTATTTTTTTTTTTTGAGAAAATAACAAGTTCACATTTGCTTCTTGGAATTTGGTCACGTAAGGAGTCAGCAGGGCAGAAGATATTAGCCGGGTTCGGCTTTTATGAGGAGAAGGCGAAAGAGTCAATTCCACTTTTTCCTCTCTAATTATCTTCGGAGTCCACTTTGCCCCTCCAACTGCACCAGACATCTTCATCATATTTCCGTTAACATATCTTTAGGAAAACACATTAAAGTTCTGCTTTTATCTTCATATTTTATTGTATGAACTTGTCACTTCCAAGCTATCTTTAAAATATGAAGACCAGAAGGGAAAATCTAAGGTTTTCGGGTAACGGTCTTTTGATGGAAATATGTCAAGTCTAATGATTTGGCGCAATTGAGACATAGATGATAGTTGAAGGGGGTAAAGTGATACAATTGATAGTTGAGGGGGCAAAATGGGCATCGAAGATAGTTGGTAGGATCAAAGTGTAACTTAAGCACTTGATTTGCTCGACTGAACCGTTACACATTTGCTTACATGCAAATGGATAAGGATATAAATTTGAGCTTCAAATAATCGCTACAACTATTTCAATCGTCTTGAAATCTCCACACATACATCTTCAAGAAATTGTTAGCATTTATTGGTGTTGCTTTGATGGGTAGTCATTATCTTTTCTGGTTATGAATTTGGGTTTCTTTTCTTTTCTTTTGTTTTAGGAGGGAATTGTACTTTCGGTACAAAACTATATGCCGATTCTCACTTGTGGTATCATCAAAATCGAAACCAATACATTTTGTAAATCGAATCGTTTTTGGTACTATCGTTAAAAATAGATGTTAGCTGATGACGTGACAGTTAAGTGTTATTGCAAAATTGATATCATTACTTATGTTAACTGACACTTCTATTCTATAACATTTCACGTAGTCAGAATAATCCCACATCTTCAAATTTATTAGTCCACTTTGTCGTCCAATTTCAAAATTGGCTCCAGTAATATACGTACGGATCAATTTGAAGGTTTTACTTATTATATTTACATATTTATTTAACTAATTTAATTTTATAAATAATATTAACAGATTAAATAATACTTTAATATGAACTCGACAAATATTAAAAATATAACATATTTTTTTAAAATCTAAAATTTATATAATAATATTAATATAATAAAAAAAATTAAAATAATTATAATTTAAAAAAAAGATGTTTTATTTTTTATATTTTGTCACTTGGATTAAAATATTACTTGGTCTGTTAATTTTATTTATAAAACTAAATTAATTAAAGAAATATTTAAATATAATAAGTAAAATCTCCAAATTGGTCCGCACGTGTCTTATTCGAGCCAATTTTAAAATTGAGCAACAATGTGAACTAAACTTGTTAGTAAATTTGAAGATGTGGGGTTATTTGACAACCTGAAATATTATGGGGTAGAGTTGTCAATCAACATAAGTAATAGTATCAATTTTGCAATAATACTTAACTGACACATCATCAATTAACGTCCATTTTTAACGCTGGTACAAAAAATAATTCGATTTCTTAAACTGTGGTACCAAATGTGTCGACCTCGATTTTTATGGTTCCACATGTGAGAATCGGATATAGTTTGATAACACGAATGCAATTCTCTCTTTGTTGTAGTTGCATTTGATTCGGTTGACGTGGTAAGAGATTTATTTAAATGTAGGATAAAAGTTCATATCAATTCCTCTGGTGTACAATCAAGACTAAGGGGAAGCCGTTACAATCTACTCAATCAAATTCCACTCCATCACTTTTGGAATCAACTACCACAATAATAATTTCGTTTAAGAGCATAATCATTATTTGATCACGAACGTCAAGCCCCAATATTGTATAAAACTCATTCACAAGGTGCAAAGCATTACATGGTAGTTATGAATTTTACCAACATCAAACAACTAAAATCTCATTAAAATTAAAATGTAAACAAATTCAAAATCCCACAGACAAGTCTCAACAATCAAGCTTAAAAGACAAGAAGCAATCATGTAACATAATCAAAATCCATTATTCATATCTTTAGTTTACAATCTCAATCATCATTCTCCTCCATCTCTTTAATCTTTAATCTGAAAAATTACACATGAATAAGAAAGCAGAAAGCAACAGGTTGTTAGTTAAGGAGTATACTTGTGCATTTCATTCATCCATGTACGTATACGCAAACAAACACACATCATGCATATATAGAGTTGTTGTAATACTCAAATTAAATTGTGTCTGACTTACCATCTTTTTAACTAAGGTGTCAGTGGCTAGTGCTTCTCATCATCTAATGAAGAATAGACATGAAGTTGAAACTGTTCATCACCATTTTCCCTATGTTCCTTCAGTATGTGCTCCGCAGAAGCCAAAGTTGAAGGGTTGCAGTCAACTAGCTCAATCACTTCAAGAATTTCTCCAAGCTCGTGAGGGATCTTTTTCAATTTGTAGCAGTGCCTAATGATTAGGTGCATAAGTTGTGGGAAGGCATAGATAACATTCCAGTACACCAGATCGATGTCTTCAAGTAGCAGATACTCAAGGTTTGGGAACTCCTCTTCATCTACCATCCAATTCTCCCCTTGAAAGGCATAGCATCGCAGTTTCAACACTCAAAGATTTGTTAGTGCACGACCAATCATTGACATGTCTTCCCATGCAAATCCACACCCACTCAAAGTTAGCTTTGTAAGATTAAATGAGAAAATTGACTCTGGCAAGAGAAGAACCTGTTGAGACCTAGGATTGGGATTTTGCACGATGCATTTGAATGACTTGAGTCTAGAAAGTAGGGGAAGGTGATCAAAGATATGCAAGGTTTCAGGAACGCCCTCCGGTAAAACAATCTGAACACCTAATTTTTCTAGATTTGGGATACTTTGAAGAATCTCCTTTGTACAACTGCGGTCGCTCACACCTAGCAGCGTCAAGAGGTTGGGTAACTGAGCATCATCAGCCGGATGTGGCAGGTCGCTTCCCATGACTTGAAGATGCTTTAGTTCTTGCATATTCCATATCTCTATCGGCATATAAGATGGAGATGAATTGATGATCGTCAGGTTGTATCGATGGACAATCATGTATACAAGGTTTTTGAATATAGATATGGAATAAGGGAGATCTCCATCATATGTGAAGGCAAGGTACTTTAACTCAACTAGCTCCAGTATTCCAATAGGGAACTTGTAGAAGCGGACTGTAAGAGCATCCAACACATTGAGATCTGTCGAACCTGAACATATTGATACCGGATATTGATGTTTTGGACCAGTACAAAGAAAAGAACGCATATTTGAAACTGATTCGATCGATTCAGAAACATGTTTAAAACCTAGAAGAGCGTTCCTATGTATGCACAACCTGCGCTGGCAGTGTATATCTTCTGAAAAAGCACTTGAATAACTATTTATGATATGGAAAATCTTTTTCTTTGCAGCCTCTCTTACCCAGAGATGCCAGAAGAAATGGGCGCTGAGAGTTTTAACTCTGCCACTGTCTCCGTTGGCGGACTAAAACAATATTACTGGAAATGAGATCCGCCAAATACTCCTGCATTGTATCTTCAAAAGTTTTTAAGTAATTTTGTTTAACTAATCCCTCACCATCCCACAATGTGAAGAGCTTGGAGACAGAGATCTCATGATCTAGAGGAAAAACTCCAAAATAGAGACAACACTCTTTTAAATGTAGAGGCAATTGCTTGTAACTCAAAAATAGAGACTTTGCCATTGGGTGACCCTTCCTCTGTAACTAAAGCAAGCAAATTTTCATTCTTGGCTACCATTTCCCAGGAATCAAGTGTCTTCTCGACTTTGGATAGGATGGTGGCAATTGAGATTATTCCAATAGGAAGTCCTTCACATTTTTTGACAATTTTTTTTCCAACTTTCTCGAATCCAAGAGGGACAAATACCTTTCTGCAGAAAAGATTCCAACTTTCTTCTTCATTCCGGAAGCGAATCTTGTAAACATCACCGTATGTGCTAAAATTAGAAGCCAGACCTGACAGCCTAGTTGTAATGACTATTCTGCTTCCATTGTTGTCATTTGGAAGGTAGATCAGAATATTGTTTATAACATCAATATTCCATATATCATCTAACACAATCAAATACTTTCTACCCTTCAAAAATTGGTGTATCTGCCTTTTCAAATCATTCTCATACTTTTCCATTTCTAAAATTTTATCAAAATAAGGGGACAAGGAAACTAGAACACCTACCAAGATATCTTTTAGATGATAATCAGGTCCTACTCTGACAAAAGCACGAAAGTCAAAATAATTTGAAATTATTGGATAATTATAAAGTGCTTTGACAATAGTAGTCTTACCGATACCCGCCATACCCACTACCGAAATGATTTTGCGATTTTTATGTTGTCCCGCCACAAGTTTATCAATTAGTTGATGTATGTCCATCATTTACTCCACCAAAATATTCATTAGGATCAGCAGGTGGTGACTCCTTGTTGCTTTTTTCCGGATCTTTTGCGTTGTACTCCTTTTTTATTTTCTTCATCGTTTCCACGAAAGAAATAATTTCCTCTCCGACTTTATCATCGAAGATCCATTCCTGACTACTCAAATCATCGAGGCTTTGAGATTTGTTTATACGGTCTTCGAGTAGGTCTCTGAATTTGGGTATTGCCTCCAGGATCTCTCCTTTCAAAGCAATTAATCTCTCGCTCTCTTCGAAATGATCCAATTCCAGAATTGATTTTAAGGACCGTAATTCTTGCTGGACTAATTCTATTTCTGGGATGAGAAGAAAGAAATTGCGATATTTTGAAATATTTAGAAAGCTCTCAATTATCAGATTTAGAGAAACTACAGCTTCGTGAGCCATCAAAATCCACGTAAGAGAGTATTTGGTTTGGTTTGGCTTGGTTTGTGTTGGTTCCGTTGCTTTGTGATTCCCCTTCCTCTATCAAATGAAATGAAGAAAATGAATATAGTAAGAAGATGTGGCTGTAAAATTATCAGATCTGCTGCTGCTCAAGAATCAGCTGGTGAAGAGAAACCACAGCAGCAGAAGCCATTTATGAGTGAAATAAAGTCAACGAAACATGTTGGTAAAATTTTGGTTTGTGTTGCTTGCCTTTTTATTCTTCCTCTATCAAATGAACAAAATGTAGTAAGAAGATCTGGCTATACAAAATGACCTGAGCTGCGTCAATGGCAATCCTCATTTGAATAATAATAATAATATATGTGACGACGGTTTCAGTTAATTAAATTTATTATAATTAGCATAGATAATCTATACTAACTCTAAAAGTGTGAATAATTTAAGTTTTTTTCTTTTTTGTGAAGACAAAAATACCCTTATTCAAGTTGTAAAATATATTAATAAAATATAGTTAAACATGAATTTTCCTTATATTTTCTCATCAAAAATTTGGTAGGAAAATATTTTAAGAAATTTTTTAACTTCCTCTTAACAAAGCACCATGAATATTGAATATTCAAGTTAGACATGAAGTCTTATTGTAGTTATTTCCTACATTAACTCCAATAATTAAGAAATTAACTCTTACATCACTTTTACAATTTTATTATTGTTCTCCTATAACACAAAAAATAGAAAATGCTATTATTTTGAATTGTTGCTAAAATATATATTTAAAAATTATTATAATGTATTATCAATACGTTGTTATGTAAAAAATATTATTTGTTTCATTGCAAAATTTACAACATGTCACTCCTTAAAAATTCAAATTCTCTTAAATATCATAAAATCTATTAAAGTAGGATCGCATCTTACCTATGAATGAATAAAAATGCTTAAATGAACTAAGTAATCTTTATTTGACAAGAGAAACATTACATCAATTTTTCATGAATTTTTTTTCGAGAAAAATGTATTAATGAAATGAAAAAAAGGATGAAAATTAATGTAAATTGGTGAAACCGATCAAATAAATTTTATGTAATTGATGAAAACATGTGAAATTGATATGGATGAAATTTATGAACACGGGTGAAGTATGTGAAAATATAGGTGAAATTGGTTTTAAAAAATGTCAGTAAAATCGATAAATACAAGTAAAATCGATGAAAATTCGGGTAACATTTGTGAAAACGTGGGAAACAAATTGGTGAAATCAGTGAAAAAACGGGTGAAATATATGAAGAATTTGTTAAATCATTGGAAAAAGATTAAAGCCTGTGAAATAATGTGAAATCAATGAAAATTCAAGTGAAATTGATAAAAAAAACGGAAAAAAAAACATGTGAAATCAGTGAATTATAATTTAAAATGACAAAAATAAGTAAATTAAGAAAAAGAAGAAAAAGTTTTACTAGAAAAACAGTGTGAACTAAACCAATAGAAAAATATTAATTTTTTGTTTGAATAGGATAAAACAAAAGCAATCGATGAAAAATAGGAAAATAATATACAATAGGTTATAATTGATCAAGAACGAGTAAATTAGTAAAAAAATATAAACCAGTAAAAATCAATGAAAATTGATTAAACTAATTAATATAATAAATGAAATGGCTTAGATCGGTAAATAAATGTCTTTCATGTTATGGTAAGTGAAATAATTTGAGATATACTTAAAATTAATTGAAGATGTATAATTATTTGATTTGAAAATTTGGTAAATACACGTGAACTTTAACCGATAAGGTAAAATTAGAAGAAAATTGTTTAAACTGGAAAAAAGATCGACGAAAAACGGGAAAACAATGAAAAATATTATGATCGAAAATCTCTAAAAAAATAAAATAGTGAAAACATATGAGTCAATGAAATTTGGGTTGAATTGGTAAATAGTGGTGAAGTTTGTGAAAAAACTTGAGAAACCAGCAAGAAAAAATATTCGTGAAATTGATAAAAGTTCGGTTTAAAATTATGAAGCAAAGGATAAAACATGTGTCATCGATGAATAATGGATAAACTTGACATGAAAACTCCTATGATGGAATAAACTAAATAATGTTCCTTCTGATCTTATTTTAGAATCAATTTTATAAGATGTACTATCTAAATCAGTCATCATTTTATATATTATTACTCCTATTCAAAGCCATCATTTTTTTATAAACCAATAATAATTAATAAAATTGAATTTCATAAAAAATAAATTGATTAGTCATAAATATATGATATATTATGACATAAAAATGGCTAATTTTATTCTAACTTATGAAAAATACCCATATAATTAAAACTAGACACGTACAACGTACGTGCACTTTTCTAGTCAGATTTAAAAGTACTTATTTAATATCTAACCAATAAAATTCAATGCTTAGCAGGTAGACTCGGATGTACTTACTACTGTTAAATAATAATAGTAAGACTTATCATTTATTAAGGCAAAGTCAATAATAGATTGTTTTGTTATAAGATGTGAAGAGAAGAATTTTGAATAAGCAATAATTTTGAATCTTTGCACAAAACCAAAATTCCTTGTACTTTTAATATACTACGAAAATGTACGTGTGTTGCACGTGATTAACTAATTTTTCATGTTAGTTGAATTATATAATCATTTTTCAATGTACTATCTTAATAATATATCATATAATTTTTTTGACTAATTCATTTTAATATTACTATGTTGTTATCAAGAATATAATTTTTTTAATCATAAATACTAGCTTCTAATCAAAACTTGAAAATAAAAAATAAATTATAACTATCAAGTATTTTTAATCTAAAACTACATGTAAACAACCATTTGAAGGAATGAACAATATCTAAACCATTCTTCCTTCATCTTGATATTTCCATCTAAATCATTTTTCACAGAGAGAATTGCACTTGTGGTACCAAACTATATACCGATTCTCACTTGTGGTACCATAAAAATTAAGGCCGACACATTTGGTACCACAATTTAAGAAATTGAATCACATTTGTTACCACCGTTAAAATTGGACGTTAATTGATGACGTGGCAGTTAAGTTTTATTGCAAAATTGATATCATTACTTATGTTGACAGACAATTATACCCCTAACTTTTCAAGTTGTCAAAATAACCCCACATTTTCAAATTTACTGACATTTTTAGTAAACATTGTTGCCCAATTTTAAAATTGGCTCGAATAAAACATTTGCGGACCAACTTAGAGATTTTACTTATATATTATGTATTTAACTAATTTAATTTATAAATAATATTAACAGACTAAATAATACATTAAAATAAATTAATATATATTAAAAAAATAAATTATATATTATTAATAAAATAATTGTAATTTAAAAAAAAATCGTCGCGGCCTGGGTTTTCAACGGGATTTTTTTTGGGGGGGGGGGGGGGTTAGGGGGGGACGGGGTTGGGGGTGGGAGGTAAAAGATGGGTTTTTTTTTGAATTATTATTATTTGATTAATAATATATTATTTATTTTTTAATAAATATTAAATATATTTATAATATTATATAAATTTTAGATTTAATTAACATTTTATCTAATTTATGTTAAAGTATTATTTGGTCAGTTAATATTAATGATAAAATTAAATTAGTTAAATAAATATGTAAATATAATAAATAAAATACCTAAATTGGTACGCACATGTTTTATTCGAGTCATTTTGAAATTAGGCAACAATATGAATTAAAATTGTCAGTAAATTTGAAGATATGGGGTTATTTTGACAACTTGAAAAGTTAGGGGTATAATTGTCAGTCAATGTAAGTAATGGTATCAATTTTGCAATAAAACTTAACTGTCACGTCATCAGTTAACGGCCAATTTTAACGGTAAAATATGATTCAATTTCGTAAATTGTGGTACCAAATGTGTCGACATCTATTTTTATGGTACCACAAGCGAGAATCGATATATAGTTTGATACCACAATTGCAATTCTCTCATTTTTCATAGGTTTAACCCATTTTTTTTTATTGATTTAACCAGTTTTGTCTGTTATAAATATCTTTTACTGAATTTATCCATTTTCAATTACATGTCTAATCAATTTTTAACGAAGCTAACTCATTTTTACCAACTTTCCTCGATTTTGTAGTGTAGACCTATTTTTATTTTTTGTTATTTTAACATGTTCTTTCATCGATTTTCTCCAGGTTTACTTTGAGTTTACCATTTGATTTTGTGTTAGTTTAATCCGTTCTTTCATTGATTTCACCAATTTTTGTGCTTTATCCATTCTTTAATCGATTCACTCATTCTATCCGATTTGACCCAATTTTACCTATTCTTTTCCTGATGTACACTATTTTCTCGACTATGTCATGTTTTTTTTTTGTCAATTTAACTTGTTTTTTGTTCTTGTTCTTTATCGATTTGAACCTTTTTTTGTTATCTTGTGTTTAGTCGATGTCATTCATTTTTTACCAGTTTACCCGTTTTGTCGATTTACCTCATTATTTTATCGATCATACCATTTTTTGTTGCTTTAACTCATTTTTATTCGATCCAACCCATTTTCCCATTGTTTTGTCGTTATCACCATTTTTAACCACTTATATATTTTGATTTTTTTTTAACCTAAGCCAAATATAAGTTTTTCAGCTAACTAAATATGATTAGTTTAGTTTATTCATATCGAACAAATGTGATTTTTTTAAGGTTTTTTTAATAATTGATCATTTCTTAAAAATTGTCCAAAGAAACACCGATTGCACCTGTTTTTACACTGAATTTACCATTTTTTTGTATTTTGACCCATTCTTTGACCGACTCTACCCATATTTGTGTTTTATCAAATTTGTTAATCAATTCACTCATTATTTTTTCGGTTTAACCCAAATTTAGTGGATTTTACCTATCCTGCTTACTCGTTGTTTTATCAATGGCACAATTTTTTTTTTGTTTAACTCGTTTTTCTTCTATGTAACCCATTTTTTCTCTGATTTACCAATTCTTTTTATCATATATAAATTTTTAGTAGAATATTACCCTTTTCACCAATTTTAACCATTCATATTTTGATTTATTTCGGCTTAAGCCAATTATAAATTTTTCGGTTAACTAAATAGTATTTTCATATAGCCCGAATGTGACCTTTTATTTTTAGATTCTTTAAAAAGTGATAGATTCTTAAGAATTTTTGAAAGAAATATCGTTTGTACCTGTTTTACACTGAGTTTATCATTTTCTTTATTATTTTAGCTAGTTTTTTCACATATTTCATCTATTTTTGTGTGGTTTATCTCATTTCTTATTCAATCCATAATTCTCTCTAGTGTAACCCAATTTTAGTCGATTTTCAAATTTGATAATCAATTCACTAATTCTCTCCGGTTGAACCCAACTTAATCTGATTTTACTTATTATTTTGCTTATTTAACCTATTTTCTCACATATTTCACCTTTTTTTTGCTTACTAACTCATTTATTTGATTTTGTTCTTTTATCGATTTGATTTTATGTTATCCCGTGTTTAGCCGATTTTATTCATTTTAGTTATCGGTTTTACCTATTTTTTTTGCTTGTTAACCTTGTTGTTTTATCAATGGCACAATTTTTTTGTTTCAACCGGCTTTTCTTTCTATTTAACCAATTTTCTCATTGATTTTACTATTTTTATCATATATTATTAATCAAAATTTTACAATATTTTGTTAACTAAATAGATCCTTTTTTAATCACGTAAAACAAATGCGACATAATTTTTTTCGAGGTTCTTTAATGTTTTTTAATTTCTTCAAATAAGTGATATCTACTGAAAAACTTTTCAAAGAATTTTTTTGAAGAAATATAGAGTTATAGCTTTTTTTTTACCATTAATATTTTAATGAGTTGCGGAAGTTTAAAAGATAATTATAAGTTTGTTATATTGGGACTTATTGTCTAAGTATACTTCTATGACTCTTTTATTTTATGATTCTTTTATGTTATATTTTTGCCATAAAATTAAATATCACAATATAGTTTAAATAGGGGTATATTAGTTTTCACAAAAAAGGGAAGAAATTTTCTTAGGCCAACTCGTACTTTTATATGTAAATAGATGGAATAGAATAGATATAGATATATAATAGAATATAGATAGATATAGATATAGAATAGAATATAGATATAGATAGATTAAGAGATAATATAGATAATTTAATTAAAAACTGACGGTGTTACTAAATAATTGGTATTGGGTATTTTATGCAGAGTTTTTAAAAATACAAGGGATTTTAATGAAAAAAACTACTTGGTAATGTTATGCAAGTTTCGCATAACACTGTAATATCTTGCATTTTTCCAGATATTTTGGTTTGTGATTGTTGCTTTTTGATCCCTCTATCAAATGAACAAAAACAATCTACTGATAGAAGTCGTCAATCGATTTTCGGGGAGTGAATAACAATAACTCCCTGTGTTCCTTGTGATAATTTAAATTACATTTTAACTTCCTGTATTTTAGTAAAATAAGCTTACCAATTCCCTCTATCTTTTGTAACTCCAAAAAATATAATAAGAAAATACTATCCTCATGTATATACTTAAACTTAATAGCATATAGTGTCTATTAAACATATCACAGTTTATTTATTCCAATTCTTATAAAATAATGACGAATTTTTTTTCTTGAGAAAATATATAATGATGAATTTAACGGGAATCAAATTTTGTTGTGTAAAAATAGGAGTAATGAATGGAGCGGTGCTTTTCATCAAAGAAAATTTCAGATTTCCATGAAATTTCCATACGCTCGATCCGCCTCATTCCGTGATTTGTATAACACACGTGTGCTCAACGTGAACAATGTGCGATTTTTGCTTATATTTGCATGATTTTTTCAGTCAAAGTTTTCTTGTATTTTTTAATATTTGCGCAAAGCTTTTTTTTATTTTTGAATGTTTGCATAAAAATCCATTGTACTTTAATATATCTAGGGGTAGTTTAGGCAATTCAATTAAAAATTAACGGTGTGAGTAATTAATGGGTATTGGGTGTTTTATGCTGAGATTTTGAAAGTACAAGATATTTTGGTAAAAAAAAAAAATTAACGAGTACTTTGTTACAGTTTTTTCATAACATAGGATAACATCGTGTATTTTTTCAGATGATTGAATCACATTTTGGTCCCTCTGATGACCTAATTTTATCACTTTCGTCCCATTTAAATTTTTTATAGCAGATGCATCTCTCTTATTATTGTAGTGTATCACATTAGTTCCTCTTATCAATATAGTGTAACACATTAGACCTATCACATGACTTGGACTTGCAAATTTTGGAATCAGAATATGAAATTCTTAATTTTTAATTGTCTATTTTTTGCTAAATTAAAATTTTCAGTCATATTGGAATTGATGATTTTCGAGAAAAATAAATTTAATTTTCCAGTAAAAAAAGACATAAATTGATGATTTTCTGAGATAATTAAAATTTTCCATTGATAAGGACTGAAATTGATGATGATGACGCAATAAGAAACGTATATTGTCGAGGTACCACAATAAATTGCCAATTTTGAAACACATCCACTTTAGAGGTCCAAAAATGAAATTTTGCCTCCATTTTAGGATGTATCTTGGATTTAAGAGAGACGAATCTGCTATGAAAAATTTAAGAGGGACGAATGTGTTACACTACATTGATACGAGAGATGTGATACACTACATTGATAAGATGAACGCATCTACTACAAAAAATTTATAAGGAACGAAAGTGATAAAGTCAAGCCATAAGAAGAGGGACCAAAAGTGCGGTTCACTCTTTCAAGATATATGGGTGGACAATTTATTTATCATTTTTTATGGCCTTGAGTTTAGTTGAATAGAATATATTAATTGATTGAGCTAACCTACAAGAGCACTAGTTGGTTAATTAATTAACTTTGTTAGAAGTTGTACATTAATATATGATAGTAGATTGTCGCTGAAAACATCAATAAGGTGAAGTGTTTGAAAGCTATTGTTATACTAATGGGTAAATACCACTTTTGGTCCCTCTTATCATTAACTTTTTACAGAGTGGTTTCTCTTATATTTTTTTCCCACTTTAGTCCCTATTATGAATTATTTGTTTCACTTTAGTCCCTACTATGAATTATGTGTTTCACTTTAGTCCTTATCAGATGGTTCCGATAACACGTGACATGCATATGAATATTTTTTAGGGCATTTTCGTCCGTTCACTATTGAGACTATTTGAGATATTGTTTAATTGGTGAGCAATTTTCGTGTTTGAAAAAGATTTTAGGAAAAAACTTTAGTTTGAAACGAAATGTACGATTAAGTTGGATTGGAATGAAAACATAGTTTGGAAGACATTATATATTTAGTTTTTTTTTTAAATAATTAGAAAGACGAAAATATCTTTGTTAGATTACTTGAAATGATAAAATTACCCTCATGAGCATATCACATGTTATCGGAATCGCCTTGGACCACTTGAAAAGGACTAAAGTGAAATAAATAATTCATAGTAGGGACTAAAGTGGGAAAAAAACATAAGAGGGACCACTTTATAAGAAGTTAATGATAAGAGGGACCAAAAGTGATGTTTACCCTACTAATATTAATGTTAGAGGTTCGTCGTTGAATAACTATACACATGTATTGTTGAGCGATCTGTGAGAGCATGCAATCGGCCATTCTATCCTAAATTATTAAAAAGATCGAAATGTTAAATAACATGTTGGTGTGTCACATATATAAATTTATTAATAAGGGTAAAAATTTAAAAATTAACCCTAGTACATTTGTAGAATAAATCTATCACGAGTGAATAGCAAATTAACTCCCTGTGTTATTTTAAATAGGTAATTTAACTCCCTGTGATAAATAAAATGGCAAAATACCTCCCTGTGATATCCTAAATAGGCAATTTAACTCCCTGTGATAAGAAAAAGGGAAAAATGCCTCCCTGTGTTTTTATAAAAGAAGCAAATTGCCTCCCTCTAAATCGCTCATTTATTCATATCACAGGGAGATAAATTGCTCATTATTTCATTTCACAGGGAGGTAAATTGCCTATTTTTATATCACAAGGAGGTAAATTGCTCATTATTCATTTCACATGGAGTTAAATTGCCTATTTTTATTTCACAGGGAGGTAAATTATCCATTAGACATATCACAGGGAGTTAACTTGCAAAAAACCCAATTTATCACATAACACCAACACCAAAATGTAGTAAAAAAAATTGGGCTTAATCCCATTTTGCACCCTAGAAATGCATCAGTTTGGCACTTTGCACCCTCGAAAAAAATCAATCCCACTTTGCACCCTCAAAACATATATTGTCTTTCAGTTTGCACCCTAGGTGAATATTAGGCCAAAAAGCAGGGGTATCTTTGTCACTTTATTAAAATCAACATATATTTCCTCCAAAATGTACTAATGTGAGATTCATGTGCAATTAAGAGTAAATTGACAATTGCCCATTAAAATAACTCCAAAAAAAAAAAAAAAAAAATTGAGACGTCACATGTTAATATAAATTTGAATTTAGGGTTTTAATGTTTTAATTCATGTGCAGTTAAGAGTAAAATTGATAATTATCCACTAAAACAACTCCGAGAAAAACATTAAAAAAAAATGAGATGTCACATGTTGTAAATATAAATTTAAAAAGAACGATATCAAATGATATTTTTGCCCATGTTGGAGTTTAGGGATCCTAATGTTATTTAAATGCACAAAGCTCTAATATATATATTGTTACATAGACCTTCATATATTATGTTTTGTATGGAACATAATTTTAACCAACTACGTTAAATTTTTAGCTCACTACAAGAAAAACGTAAAATTTGTCGCGGCTTGGGACCGAAACATTTCGTCGAAAAATATCGTGTCGGAATTTTTTTTGATGAATTTTCGAGTGACAAGTATTTTGGATGGTCGTTTGGCGCCATATAATTACTTATACTCCTCCACTTTACTGTAAAAACAAGACTATGCTTTATTTATGTATTGATATTATATTTTCTTATTTCAAGTTATATAAATAATTATTTAGAATAATATTTTATATTAGGTCGAGTTAAGAGTAGTAAATTATTCATTTAACTGCCCTAAAAATGATTTTTTCCAGAGTTATTTTAATGGATAATTTTTCAATTATACTATTAATATTACATATATGTCACATTATTATATTTTGGAGGGAATATGTGTTGATTTTTTAAGAGAGTGGCGAAAATACCCTTGTCTTTTGGCTTGAAATTCATCCAGGGTGCAAAGTGAAATACAATATATATTTTGAGGGTGCAAAGTGGGATTTATTTTTTTCGAGGGTGCAAAGTGCCAAATTGATACATTTGCAGGGTGCAAAGTGGGATTAAGCCAAAAAAATTGGCATAAATAAATGGTCTTGCACTTAATGTGGTTGGACTTTGTAGCCCATCTTTGATTAAGGAATACGCGCGAAAATGGATAAGAAATCCTGTTTTCTTTGATTATACTATTAGTTTCTTATCGCCCAAATATCGTCCGAATTAGTACGTACTTGCCACCGCATTAATGTCTTCAATAATCACACCATAGTCCGCTCGAGAGTCGAGACTCCAAATTACTTCCCACCGCATTAACCACAACACTCGAGTCCCCTTCCACAATCACATTACTCCAATATCTTTCCTTTGCAATTTCCACTGCGAGCAGTGCAACTTTGGCTTCTGCTGCTGTGAGTTTGAGCCTTTGGCGAATACACAATGATCTCCAATCAACACATAAACCATTATCCGATCTAGCTGCCACCCCCAAACCACACATACCATATCTAGGATTCACCGCCGCATCAAAATAAAATTTAATAAATCTGTCTGGAGGAGCTTTCCATAAAACGTTTTTGCACTGCACTGTTTTGGGATGAAGTACGATAGAACACCTGCTTCGAATAGCTTCCCGGAAAATTTTAGCAACCGTAGCAATGTCATGGGCTGCATTTTGGATAACATAACAAGAAAGTACAAGGATGATGAATAAAAATTACATTTAATGAGGAAAAAAATTGGACATAAATTAATAGCATAATAAAAATGCTAAAATATTAATGTAACTATTACTAAAAAATTTCATAAACTTTTTACTCAATTGTTTTTTTTTTTTAACAAAACTCTATCATATACCCATTTAACAAAATAACAATGATTAATTTATATATTTCTTACTTAAATATAATACTATTAAATAATATTTACTATAAAATACTAAAATAAGTCTTGTTTACATATTAATTAAATTATATTTTAAACTAATGGTAAATTATATAGAGATGAAATATACATTTTATATAATTATATCTAAAAAACTCAATAAATATTTTTACAAAATTTAAAAATACTCATTCATTACCCTTTTTTAATAAAATAATAATCTACGTAGTATTTATAATAAATTAAATTGATGGGTTTTTTCTAAAAATTAATAAGATATCCAATTATTTTAGTTTTAGACTAATACATTTTTATAACTATTTATTATATCCAACAATACAATCATAAATTTATTTCTTAATTAAATTCAATATGATTAAATAATATTTTACTTTAAATTACTCAATTAAAATCTTATTTACTGCAAAGTGCTTAATTTTTATATTTTGGAGGTGTAAAAAATTAAATCTAAATTTTAGGGGTGAAAAATGTAAAAAAACCTTAAAAATATTACTTATTCATTTTTCTTCTCTTCACATATTAAAACAAAATAAATGACAAGTCTTACTATTATAAATTACTACTCCCTCCGTTTCATTTTAGATGTCGTTTAAGGTTGTTTCACAATGATTAAGAAATAATTTAATGCTCTAGATTTTAGAAAAATCAAAGGATTGTTGGACAAAATTGCCCTTGAAAAAGATGTTTTGAAAATTGGGAGATATTAAGTATAGTACTTAGGATTAAAGGAGGGTAAAAATGTCAAATTGCATTTAAATCTATCTTGAAATTATAAAGTGACATGTATTGTGGAATTTTTTTTCTTCTCTAAAGTGACATGTAAAAGGAAACGGAGGGAGTATAAATTACTAGTAGTAAGCAATGTTTTCAGAACCGGACCGGACAGTGAACCGGTGAGCCGACTGGTTACTGGTTTTACTGGTCGAACCGGTCGGACCGCTGATCGGACCGGATGACATCATAATAATATAATAAATATATTTAATTTTATATGTAATGTGCATAAAATTTAAACATTATCCTACAATTGATTAAAAATATAAAATTTGTTATATTATACTAAAATTAAATCATATAATATTATCTAACTTATATCATAACGGTAATATGATACTAATTTGTATGTTCATATAAATGATTATATTTCTTTATAAAAATTTAAAAGTGTAAGTTAAAAATACAACAAACTAAGAAATTCATAAATTTTAAAATATGGTTATGTATAAAAGTCTAATATTCAAAGTCAAACTTGCATATTATATCGAATTGACTCTTTATCCTAATAATAATATTGAAAATAAATATTTTATAGAATAAATTATTAAAATTTATTATTTGAGTATTAATTTTCATTCATAATGTATAAAATATTTATTCGAGTTACTTATCTAATTTATAAATAAATTTGGCTACAAGTTTCTATAATTTATAAATTTTAATTTGTACTAAAAGTTCAATAGAGTGAAGTAGCTCAAATGATAAGGAAGTCATGTTTCACTCTAAATGATAGGTGTTTAAATCCTAACTTTTACAAGAATTTTAACATTAAAAAAATTTTAAAAAAATTAAAAAAAAAAAAGGAAATTCAAAACCGGATTGAACCGGTTCACCTGTTCGGCGATTTCGGACCGGTTCAACCCTGTTCAAACTGGGTTTTGGAGTAAGTGGTTTTAGAGGGTAAATCGAATCGGACCAACCTCCGGTTCCCGGTCCAACCGGTCGGACCGGCCGGTCCGATCCGGTTTTAATAACATTGCTAGTAAGTATATCCGACTCCAGCTGTTAAGCATGTACAATGAATTCTACTGGTTAGATATTAAATAAGTACTTTAAAATCTATATTAATCTCCTTATGCTGTGATTATAATAAATTTAATTAACTGATACCGTCATCCCACGTATTATTATTATTCAAAAGAAGATTGCCATTTACGCTCCCCTCAGCTCATTTTACAGGCAGCTCTTCTTACTACATTATTTTTGTTCATTTGATAGAGGAATCAAAATACAACCAACACAAACCAAACCAAAATACTCTTCTCATATATATTTCCTTCCTCTATTAATTGTTGATTTAGTCATAACAGAATAGATGGCTTGCGAAGCTGTAGTTTCTCTAGATCTGATACTTGGGAGGACTACAAATCGGTTCAATATCTTTGATCCCACGAAAGAAATAGCTGAATTAATCCGACAAGAATTATGGTCCTTAAAATCAATTCTGGAATTGGATCATTTCGAAGAGAGCGAGAGATCAAATGCTTTGAAAGAAGAGATCTTGGAGGCAATACCCAAATTCAGAGACCTACTCGAAGACAGTATAAACAAATCTCAAAGCCTCGATGATTTGAGTAGTCAGGAATGGATATTCGATGATAAAGTCAGACAGGAAATGATTTCTTTTGTGGAAACGATGAAGAAAATAAAAATGGAGTACAATGCAAAAGATCCGGAAAAAAGCAACAAGGAGTCACCACCTGCGGACGAAGATTTTGGTGGAAACACAAACGATATGGTGAGAGTATTTGATGAAGACGAACAACAACTAATTCATAAACTACTTACGGGACGATCGAGAGGGCAAAAACTCCTTTATCGCTCTATTATTTTAGTAGTTGGTATGGCCGGTATAGGTAAAACTACTATTGTTAAAGCAATTTACAATGAGCAAAGAGTTATAAATTATTTTGACCTTCGTGCATTTCTCAGGGTAGGACCTGATTATCATCTAAAAAATATCCTGCTAGATCTTCTAGTTTGCTTGTCCCCTGATTATAATAAAGTTTTGGGAATAGAAAAGAGTGAGGAGGATTTGAAACTGGATTTATTCATGTTTCTGAAAGGTAGAAGGTTTTTGATTGTGTTAGATGATGTATGGGATATTAACTATTGGAATAAGATTGTGGCGTCACTTCCATATGATATTGATGGAAGCAGAGTAATCGTTACGACCAGGGTTTCAGGTCAGACTTATAATCATACCCTGTTAAATGATGTTCACCAGATTCGCTTTCGAAATGAAGAAGAAAGTTGGAATATTTTCTGCCATAAGGTATTTGTCCCTCCTGGATTCGAGAAAGTTGGAAAGAAGATTGTCAAAAAATGTGGAGGACTTCCTCTTGGAATAATCTCGATTGCCAACATCCTATCCAAAACCGAGAAGACGCTTGATTACTGGGAAAAGGTAGCCAAGAATGAGAATTTACTTGCCTTGGCTACAGAGGAAGGGTCATCCATGTCAGAGACACTATTTTTGAGTTACAGGCATTTGCCTCCACATTTAAAAGAGTGTTGTCTCTATTTTGGAGTTTTTCCTCTTAATCATGAGATCTCCGTATCCAAAATCGTCAAACTGTGGGTTGGTGAAGGACTAGTTCAACCAAAGCCCCTCGATACTTTTGAAGATACTGCACGAGTGTATTTGGAGGATCTCGTTTCCCATAATATTATTTTAGTCCGCCAACGAAGCACCAGTGACAGAATTAAAACCTGCAGCGCACATTATTTCTTTTGGCATCTCTTCGTAAGAACGACTGCAAACAAAAAGATTTTTCATCTCATAAATAGTTATCTCAGTGCTTTTTCAGAAGGTATAAAATGCCAGCACAGGTTGTGCATTCACAAAAACGCTCTTCTTGGCTTCAAACGTGTTTCTGAATCTATAGAATCAGTTTCAAATGTGCGTTCTTTTCTTTGTACTGGTCTAGAAAATCAATATCCGGTATCAATATGTTCAAGTTCGAAGTCTATCAAGGTGCTAGATGCTCTTACAATCCGTTTATACAAGTTTCCGATTGGAATATTGGAGCTAGTTGAGTTAAAGTACCTTGCCTTCACATATGATGGAAAGCTCCCTTCTTCCATATCTAGACTCAAAAACCTTATATACTTAATTGTCTATCGATACCACATGAAAATCATCGATTCCTCTCCATCTTATATGCCAACAGAGATATGGAATATGCAAAAACTTAGGCATCTTCAAGTAATGGGAAGCGACCTGCCACATCCCATTGATGGTGCTCAATTACTCAACCTCTTGACCCTGCTAGGTGTGAGTGGTCGTAGTTGTACAAAGGAGGTCTTTCAAAGTATCCCAAATCTAGAGCAAATAGGTGTTCGGAATGTTTTACAACAGGGTGTTTATGAAACCTGGAATGTCTTTGATCACCTTGCCCTGCTCTCTAGACTCAATTCATTCAAATGCATTGTGGCAAATCCCGATCCTAGGTCTCAAAGGGTTCTTCCCTTGCCAAAGTTAGTTTTTCCATCTTGTCTTACGAAGTTAACTTTGAGTGGGTGTGGATTTGAATGGAAAGACTTGTCAATAATTGGTGCACTAGAATATCTTCAAGTGTTGAAATTGCAATGCTATGCCTTTCGAGGCCCAGAGTGGGTGGTAGATGAAAAAGAGTTCCCGATGCTTGTGCATTTGCAACTTGAAGATACCGATCTGGTACACTGGAGAGTTGGTTATGGTTGCTTCAAAATTCTTGACCGCCTAATCATTAGGCACTGCTACAAATTGAAAGAGATCCCTCGTGGGCTTGAATTGAAATTACTAAAGGTGATTGAGCTAGTTGATTGCAGCCCTTCAGCTTTGGCTTCTGTTAACCAAATAGTACTGGAGCAACAAAGGGAATCCGGTAATGAACAAGTTCAAATTCAGGTCTATTCTTCATTAGATGATCAGAAGCACCAACTGTCACTGACACCTTAACTAAAAAGTGTAGTAAGTCAGGCACAATTTTATTTGAGTATTACAATAATTTAACATATGCACGACGTGTATTTGTCCGAGTGTACTCGTTAATCAACAACTTGTTGCTTTCTTAATCATGTCATTTCATAATCATATGCGGAAGTATGCAATGTTTTTTTTTTATTCTCTTGGTAACTCATCATTCAAATCATCCCCCCCCCCCCCCCCCCCGATTAACAAGATGGAGGAGAATGATGATTGAGATTGGAAACTAGAGATATGAAAAATGGTTTTTGGTTATGTAGTATTGCTTCTTGTATTTTAAGCTTGATTGTTGAGACTTGTATGTGAAATTTTGAATTTGTTTACATTTTTATTTTAGTGAGATTTTTAGCTGTTTGATGTTGGTTAAATTCATAGCTACCATGTATTGTTTTGCACCTTGTGAACGAGTTTTATAGTATAATATTGGGGCTTGACTTTCTTTCGTGATGCAATTTGATCAAATAATCATTATGCTCTTATATGAAATTACACAAACTAGCAAGCTAATTGTGTTGATAGATTCCAAAAGTGATGGAGTGGGATTTGATTGAACAGATTGTAATGGCTTCCCCATTTTTTACAAGATTTTTTGGCTTACTAATAATCAATAATATCAATTGATGATCTTGGATGACCTACTTAGACTTGACCAAAAAAAAAAAAAAAAAAAATTTAAGACCGTTTTCTCTAAAAATTAATGATTCGTTCATTCATTTCTACTTCAAAATAACTAAACCAAAATCATAAGAACTTCGTAGCCGTCGATAACTTTTTCATAGAGAGTGAATAAATAGTCAGACTCACTCACCACCATTTGACCTAAGTATGCAAGCATGTTAAAACTTGTGATAATAATATTGAGGAGGTAATGAAAAATTTAATCTATATCTATATCTATATACAAATGAAAGTACGAGTTCAGAAAATAGAGTTTTTTGAATTTTTTGTGAAGACTAATATATCCCTATTTAAATTATATTGTGATATTTAAAGTTATGGCAAAAATGTAAAATAAAAGAATCCTAAAAGTTTGTGATATTTAAATTTATGGCAAAAATGTAAAATAAAAGAATCCTAAAAGAAAAGAATTACATAAGTATAGTTAGACAAGAAGTCCCTTATATAACAAACTTATAATTATCTTTTAAAGTTTTGCAACTTATTAAAATATTAATGGTAAAAAAAAACTATAACTCTATATTTCTTCAAAAATTTCTTTGCTTGAAGAGTTTTTAAGAAGTTGAACCTCTATGTCGAATTCGTTTTACGTGATTAAAAAATGTACTATTTAATTAACTAAAAAATGTAGAATTGGCTTAAGCAAAAAAACTTCAAAACATAAAAATTGTTAAAACCGGAAAAATATGTAAAATTTTGATTAGTAATATATGATAAAAATGGTAAAATCAATGAGAAAATTGGTTAGATAGAAAGAAAAATGGGTTAAAACAAAAAAAAATTTGTGCCAATTGATAAAATAACAAGGTTAGCAAGCAAAAAAATAGGTCAAAATAGTAAAAAAAATGAATGAAATCGGCTAAACACGTGATAACAAAAAATCAGATCAAATCGATAAAAGAACAAGAACAAATATATGAGTTAATTGGAGAAAAAAAAGTGAAATATGTGAGAAAATAAGTTAAATAAGCAAAATAATAAGTAAAATCAAACTAAATTGGGTTCAATAAGAGAAAATTAGTGAATTGATTAACAAATGTGAAAATCGACTGAAATTGGGAATGTATAATTGGCTTAAGCAAAAAAACTTCAAAAAATCGATATTGTTAAAACCGGCAAAAAATGTAAAATTTTGATTAATAGTATGATAAAAATGGTAAAATCAATGAGAAAATTGGTTAGATAGAAAGAAAATCGGGTTAAAACAAAAAAAAAAAATCGTGCCATTGATAAAACAACAAGGTTAACAAGCAAAAAAATAGGTAAAAAAGGTAAAAAAAAAAAAAAAAAATCGGCTAAACACGGGATAACAAAAAATCAGATCAAATCAATAAAAGAACAAAAACAAATAAATGAGCTAATTGGCAAAAAAAAAAAAAAGGTGCAATATGTGAGAAAATAGGTTAAATAAGCAAATTAATAACTAAAATCAGTCTAAATTCTGTTCAATCGAAGAAACTTAGTGAATTGATTAACAAATGTGAAAAACGACTAAAATTGGTTACACTTGAGATAATTGTGGATTGATTAAGAAATGAGGTAAACCACAAAAAAATAGATGAAATTGGTGAAAGAACGGGCTAAAATAATAAAAAAAGAATAATAAACTCAGTGTAAAATAGGTACAAGCGATATTTCTTGAAAAAATTCTTAAGAATTTATCACTTATTAAAGAATCTAAAAACAAAAGGTCACATTCAGGCTATATGAATTAGAAAAAAAAAAAGTACTATTTAGTTAATTGAAAAACTTATAATTGGCTTAAACTAAAATAAGTCAAAACATAGAATGGTTAAAATTGGTGAAAACGGGTAAGATTCTACTAAAAATATATATATGATAAAAAGAAAAATTGGTAAATCAGAGAAAAATAGGTTAGATAGAAGAAAAAACGACTTAAATAAAAAAATGGTGCCATTGATAAAACAACGGGGTAAGCAGGATAGGTAAAATCGACTAAAATTGGGTTAAACCGAAAATAATGAGTGAATTGATTAACAAATTTGATAAAACACAAAAATGAGTGGAATTGGTTGAAGTACGAGTTTAAATAACAAAAAAAAAATGATAAACTCAGTGTAAATACAGTCGCAATCGGTGTTTCTTTGGACAATTCTTAAAAAATGATCAATTATTAAAAAACCTAAAAAGAAATCACATTTCTTCGATATGAATAAACTAAAATAATCATATTTAGTTAACTGAAATACTTATGAGATCGAATAAAAATGAGTTAAAGCAACAAAAAATGGTATGATCGATAAAATAATGAGGTAAATCGACAAAACACGGGTAAACTGGTAAAAAATGAATGACATTGACTAAACACAAGATAACAAAAAATGGATCAAATCGATAAAGAACAAGAACAAAAAACGAGTTAAATTGAAAAAAATGTGAAATAGTCGAGAAAATAGTGTACATCAGTAAAAGAATATGTAAAATTGGGTTAAAGCGGATAGAATGAGTGAATCGATTAAAGAATGGGAAAAAACACAAAAAATGGTGAAATCAATGAAATAACGGATTGAAATAACACAAAAACAAATGGTAAACTCAAGTAAAAATGGAGGAAATCGATGAAAGAACATGTTAAAATAATAAAAAAAAAATAGGATATACTTAGTGTAAAAACATGTTTATACTACAAAATCGGGAGAGTTGGTAAAAATGGATTAGATTCATTAAAAATTGATTAGACATGTAATTGAAAATGGATGAATTTAGTATGTATAACAGACAAAACTTGTTAAATCGATAAAAAAAAATGGATTAAACCTGTGAAAAATGGTTGAGATGGAGGAAGAAAATAATAGATATAGTTCATTCGTTCAAATGGTTATTTTAGAATAATAGTTCAGTAGATGTGTAGTTTCAGATTAAAAATACTTTGTTGGTATAAATTAGAGAAGGTTTTGAAGATGACAAAAAGGCCATAATGGTTTTGAAGATCAAAAGGATTAGTCATCAACGAAGAACAGCTTAGTGAAACCTATCTCAAGGTCTGGAAGCTATGTGACCGAATCAGCCGAGTGGGATATCAGATCAGTGAAGATCAGATTGGTTATCATCAGCCGAGTCAAGATAGATGTGTTCATTCTTGAATCAGCAGAGTAGCCATCAACTTAGTACTCCCATCAGCCAAGTGAAGACGATCAGCAAGCTATCCAACGGTAACCTGCTGAGTGCATTAAATGCGACTGACAGAAAGTACAGCAGACTGTACTGTAGCAGTTGCAGGGAGCCGTTCCAGAAGTTGGGGACCAGAACTCGAGGACTGCAGATTTCTGTCTCATCTTCAACGGGCAGAAATTCAAATTCGAGAGTATAAATAGAAGACTAACTGAAGATCAAAGGGGGGACTTGCACAATTCAAGATCACATCTTAAGAGCAAGATCCATCAGTTGAGTCGTCTGATCACAAGCCCAGTCATCTGTTGACGAAGCTTTTTGTTGAAGAACAGAGAACTTGCGTTGTCTGTCTGAGTGACTTTCAACTGAGAAAAGAAAGGAGTGTATATCCATCTGTGTGAAGTGATATAGCTTCTTAGTGTAGGTTTTCTTTGTGAGCTCCTATACTGAAAACAACGTGAGGAGTGTAGATCCATCTATGTGAGTGATCTAGCTTCGGAGAGTAGGATTTCTGTGTGATTTCTTACTGCGCACTTGTGGCCATTTCATTTGTTGTTTGGCACAAGCATTGTATACTGTTAACTTTGTGTTTTCTAGTATAACCCAAGATCTGTGTGACTTGGAAGAGTGGACTAAAGGACTTTGATCCATATAACCACTATAAAAATTGATTGTGTTTTTACATTGCTTTTCAAACTTGCATATTTCCTGATTGCATAAAAACACATTAAGTTAACTGTTTGAAAAGAAGTTAAAAGGAGTTTATAAAACTGGGGAATTACTTTTCAAACTACTAAGTTTACTTGTGAAAAACACTTTGAAAATCCGCTGCAAGTACTCTAAGTATTAAAACTGATTTCTGCAAAATCAGCTAAGTAACCATCAGACGAGTGGTCAACAAGACTGTTCAAAGATTTGTTCGCGAACAGAATTGTAACTTACTAATCTGATCAGCTTAGTCTGTTCAGTAAGAGTAAAGTTTTAAAGTTAAATTTGAAGAAAATTTTTAAAGAGGTTTATTCACCCCCCCTCTAAACCTCTTCTGACCACTTGGGACCAACAAGTGGTATCAGAGCAGATTGGTTCATCTGATCCTCTGCCTGATCAAACGAACTTGATCCAAGGTGTGTTTTTCAAATTTTTCAAAAAGAGAGCATATTTTGAAAATCAAAAACTTTTTGAAAAATGGATGTCATAAGCCATGTTCCTCACATTGGCCTTATGGACTTCTTTAGTTGGAAAATCAGAATGGAAATCCTTCTTGCCGCCTACGACGACAACATGCTTACCTGTTTTACAAAAGGACCATTCAGATTTCAGAAGACTGTGAAGGTTGCTGGCCAACCAGATCAGATAGTTGACAAAGAGCTGGATGAGCTGACTCCCAAAGAAGTCAAGTTAGTAAACCTTGATAAAAAGGCTAAGCTCATCATGTTCAAAGCTGTAGACGAAGAAAGATTCCAGAAGATCAAGCATTTCAAAACTGCCAAAGAGATGTGGGATAAAGTCTGCGAGCTAAGCGAAGGAAACGACGCTATCAAAGAACACAAGCTCAGTGTGGCTCTTGAGGAGTTTGAAAATTTCAAGATGAAGTCTGGTGAAACGATTGATCAGATGGATACCAGATTTACCAAAGCTCTGAATGAAGTTCCAAAGTTTGGTAAAGAATTTTCGAACAAGGAGATCACCGCAAAGGTTCTGAAGGCCTTGCCACCTAAATTCAACATGAAGGTGACAGCCATGGAAGAATCAAGGGATTTAGGGAAGATTTCCCTTTCCGAACTGTTCTCATCCCTCAAAGCTTTTGAGTATCAAATGCCAAGAATGGGATTAGAAGTGTCAACCAGTTCAGACCCTACTGCTGCTCTAATGACGTCAGACAAGTCAAGAAAATCAGCAGACAAGTCAAAACAGAAGACTCTGCTGAGTTCAGAAAAAGTCTACACTGCTGACGACGTTACCCTGCTGATGAATGATTTCAAGAAGTTCTACAAGAAGAAAATGAAATTAAGATCTAAAAATGCTACTTCATCTTCTTCTGATCATTTTCAGGAAAACAGGGATTCCTCCAAAGCAAAACTTAGAGATTACAATGAAGAGGAGTATGGACTCTTGATCAAAGATCATTCTCACTCATCATCTGAAAGTTTGCTGAAAGGGAAAAGAGTGCCAAAGAGGAGCGTAAGCTTAGAAAGAGCAAATCAAAGTTAGCTGATGCAGCAAAGCTAATAAACTCCTGCACATCTTATTCAGACTGTCAGTCGTCTGATAAAGAATTTGAAGAAGTACCTGAAACTCTGTGCTTAACTGTCATAGAATCTGATGATTCTGAATATGAGGTAACTTCTACTATTAATTAAATGCACTATTTGAATCGTTTGAATAAATGCTGAATTACAAATTCAAATATTGTGTGTGCATTTGCCAAGCTTAAGGAAGAGATGACTCTGCTAAAAAGAGCAATCAGATCACTGAAACTTCAGGTTGAAAAACCTCAAGAATCAGCTGACTACCAAAAAGCCTGAGCATGAGAATGAAACTCTAAAAGCTGAGTATGCAATTTATTTTGAAGATATAAATGAACTTAAAAGAAGAAATTGCATCATTCTCTAAACAAAAAGAAATCAGAGGCTTAAAAGAAGAAGTCTACTGATGCTCAAAGGTTAGAACACCTAGTAAGCTACCTAAGACGAATCAGACTACTAAAACCCATCAGCCGAATAGGCTGCTGATAGGAGGAAAATTTAAATGTCAAGTCTGCTAAATCTAAGGTGAGTTATTAAATAACTCGGGTAAGAAATCGAGGCAAAAATGAATTATCTGGCAAGAATTTGAATCACATTATGATAATTATTATGACATGCACTATGCTTCTTCAAATTATCATGTTGATCATGTTCACTGTGCTGATTGCCATCCTCATTTCAATATGCATGTTTATCACACATTTCATGCATCTTACCTCGCTTATGAGCTTTGTTTTAATCATGACCAGAAAATGGTATCATAATGACAAGTGGTATCATCATGATAAAACATAAGTCACTAGATCATCACATGTTAAAGGTCTTACTAATCCTGCTGGACCCAATAAATAAAGGGTACCAAAATTAGTCATCTGTTTTACAGGTGAATTGCATGTGAGATGACAAAGATGAGTTGAATGCCCTTGCAAATTTCAACAAATTCAACAAGTGATCTTACCATCAAGTGTGCATCAGGAAAATTGTACTATTAAGCTGCTTATATCAGGTTGCTCCAAACCATCAAGTGATATCAGTCAAGTGAATGATATGAGACAAGTGGTGTCAGACAATTGGTATAAACCAACAAGTAGTATAAATCAACGAGTGGTAGACGCTACATTTGGAGATTTCAAGGAAGCAAGATTGTTGGAAAGTTGAAGCCTATCAAAGGGTTACAAGTGGTATAAAGACCATCAGAAACCAACAAGTCAACCATGTGACAAAGAAAATTGGTTTGTTGATTTTGGATTCATAAGTTGAGGGGGAACTTATCAGAAGACTAACCCAAAACAGCTTACTGGAATTCAACGGCTGAGTGTCTTTGAAGAGAAACTCTCATCAGACTACTTGACCACGGATTCTTGAACTTAGGGGGAACGTGTACGACTAGCGGTACTCCTAAATAAAGATGAAATTGTCAATAAGTCAAAATGAAGCTATCAGAAGACTGCTTCTCATCAGCCGACTGGAACTCAACAGACAAGTGTTATTCAAGAATGTACTACATCAAGTGGTATCAGCAAGTGCTATCACATCAACAAGTGATATCAGCTGACTAATCTGATTTACATTTATACAAGTAGTATCAGACTACAAGTAGCATCAGACTACAAGTGGAATCAGACCACAAATACCAACAAGTGGTATCAATTCTTGAAGTTAAGGGAAATTTTCTAGCTGGAGTGATAAACAGCAACGAAGACTACCTAATTCAGCCTAGTACTCACCTAATTGTCTTCAGCATACTAAGTTTGCAATCCTATAAAGAGAAAAAGGGGAAGAAGAGATGCAACTCAAGTATTATTGTTGATGACAAAAAGGGGGAAGATAAAGGATGCAACTAAGAACCCTTTAAACAGAAGAACAGAAAAGGGAAAAGAACCAACTATTGGTAATTTTTGAAAGTTGTATCAGATCAATAAATTTCCATCTCAAGGTATGAAGACCAAATCTGAAGACTTAGAAGACGTTCTTAGTTGAAGGTTTTGTCATCATCAAAAAGGGGGAAATTGTTGGTATAAATTAGAGAAGGTTTTGAAGATGACAAAAAGGCCATAATGGTTTTGAAGATCAAAAGGATTAGTCATCAACGAAGAACAGCTTAGTGAAACCTATCTCAAGGTCTGGAAGCTATGTGACCGAATCAGCCGAGTGGGATATCAGATCAGTGAAGATCAGATTGGTTATCATCAGCCGAGTCAAGATAGATGTGTTCATTCTTGAATCAGCAGAGTAGCCATCAGCTTAGTACTCCCATCAGCCAAGTGAAGACGATCAGCAAGCTATCCAACGGTAACCTGCTGAGTGCATTAAATGCGACTGACAGAAAGTACAGCAGACTGTACTGTAGCAGTTGCAGGGAGCCGTTCCAGAAGTTGGGGACCAGAACTCGAGGACTGCAGATTTCTGTCTCATCTTCAACGGGCAGAAATTCAAATTCGAGAGTATAAATAGAAGACTAACTGAAGATCTAAGGGGGGACTTGCACAATTCAAGATCACATCTTAAGAGCAAGATCCATCAGTTGAGTCGTCTGATCACAAGCCCAGTCATCTGTTGACGAAGCTTTTTGTTGAAGAACAGAGAACTTGCGTTGTCTGTCTGAGTGACTTTCAACTGAGAAAAGAAAGGAGTGTATATCCATCTGTGTGAAGTGATATAGCTTCTTAGTGTAGGTTTTCTTTGTGAGCTCCTATACTGAAAACAACGTGAGGAGTGTAGATCCATCTATGTGAGTGATCTAGCTTCGGAGAGTAGGATTTCTGTGTGATTTCTTACTGCGCACTTGTGGCCATTTCATTTGTTGTTTGGCACAAGCATTGTATACTGTTAACTTTGTGTTTTCTAGTATAACCCAAGATCTGTGTGACTTGGAAGAGTGGACTAAAGGACTTTGATCCATATAACCACTATAAAAATTGATTGTGTTTTTACATTGCTTTTCAAACTTGCATATTTCCTGATTGCATAAAAACACATTAAGTTAACTGTTTGAAAAGAAGTTAAAAGGAGTTTATAAAACTGGGGAATTACTTTTCAAACTACTAAGTTTACTTGTGAAAAACACTTTGAAAATCCGCTGCAAGTACTCTAAGTATTAAAACTGATTTCTGCAAAATCAGCTAAGTAACCATCAGACGAGTGGTCAACAAGACTGTTCAAAGATTTGTTCGCGAACAGAATTGTAACTTACTAATCTGATCAGCTTAGTCTGTTCAGTAAGAGTAAAGTTTTAAAGTTAAATTTGAAGAAAATTTTTAAAGAGGTTTATTCACCCCCCCCTCTAAACCTCTTCTGACCACTTGGGACCAACATACTTAATAGTTATAGTTCATTTTTTATTTTCAAGTTTTGATTATAAGTATTTATGATAATTTTTTGTAACAACATAGTAATAATTAAAGTGAATTAATCAAAAAAATTATATGATATGCCATTAAGATAGTATATTGAAAAATGACTGTATGATTCAACTAACATAGAAAATTCAACTAACATAGAAAATTAGTTAATCATGTGCAACGCACGTACACTTTCCTAGTACTTATAAAAGTACGAGTTGGCCTAAGAAAATCTCTTCCCTTTTTTGTGAAGACTAATATACCCTATTTAAATTATATTGTGATATTTAATTTTATGGCAAAAAGGTAAAAGAAAAAAATCCTAGAATTATAATTAGACAATAAGTCTATCCTACATCAACCTTATAATTATCTTTTAAAGTTTTCCAACTCATTAAAACATTAATGATATCTATCTATATTCTATATACATATAAAAGTACGATTTGGCCTAAGAAAATTTCATCCCTTTTTTTGTGAAAATTAATATACCCCTATTTGAATTATATTGTGATATTTAATTTCATCAACAATTATCTTTTAAAGTTTTCCAACTCATTAAAACATTAATGATAAAAAAAAGTTATTCTATATTTCTTCAAATATTTTTGAGGTTCCTTAATAAGTATTATCCTACATCAACCTTATAATTATCTTTTAATGTTTTCCAACTCATTAAAACATTAATGATAAAAAATAAATGGAATAATTTTCAAAATAAAGTGTATAATTAACTTTTTACCGTTAATTTTGAAACACATTTAAAAAAAAAAAAATTTAAAACTTCCCTACGGTGGTTACTTGATTACCAAAAGATGCATCATTTCTTCATTTATTAATCATTCCTGCTTTACTGAAGAGTTGCACTGGTTATGAAACAGTGCAAAATTGTTATAAAAGCAGTGGGCTTTTATACGGCAATCAAGGCAAGGAAAAAGTTCCATTTTACAATATTTTAAAGCACCAAATTTACTCTTATATTTTCAGTTTCTATTTCTTAATTACAATATTGAGTGTTCGGGTTTGTTTTCGAAAGTGCAATTCGCAGTCAAACAACAGTGTATTACTGGACTCCATTGTATCCTGGGACAAATTCGCTGTATAACTTATTTGCACTTTGTAGAGGGCGAATATTGTCTTGAGGAGAGCGTAAAATTTGCGCGACTTGGAGGAATCAATTCAACTTCAAATTTGCTACGTTTTTCAACCACTGATTATTCAAATATATCCAAAAATCTCAAGACAATATGAACAAGCAATGAAATCTCGTGATGCTAGTTTTTGGAAAGAAGCTATCAATGATGAGATGGAATCCATTTTGGGCAATAATACATGGGTACTTGTAGATTTACCTCCTGGTTCAAAACCAATAGGGTGTAAATGGATATTTAAAAGGAAACTAAATGTTGATGGAACTATAGACAAATTTAAAACAAGATTAGTAGCAAAATGTTTTACTCAAAAAGGAGGTATAGACTATTTTGATACATATGCTCCTGTAGCTAGGATTTCTACAATTAGAGTATTAATTGCCTTAGCATCTATTCATAATTTTGTTATTCATCAAATGGATGTTAAAACTGCTTTTTTGAATGGAGAATTAGAGGAAGAAATTTATATGAACCAACCAGAAGGTTTTATTTTGCATGGACAAGAACATAAAGTGTGTAAACTAATAAAATCTTTATATGGCTTGAAACAAGATCCTAAGCAATGGCATGAAAAATTTGATAATGTAATAGTATCTAATGGTTTTATGATTCATGAATCTGATAAATGTGTTTACAGTAAGTTTCATGGTAATAGAGGTGTTATAATATGCTTATATGTTGATGATATGTTAATCTTTGGCACTGATACAGAATCTGTTGAACATGCTAAAAAATTTTTATCTTCTAGTTTGACATGAAAGATATGGGCATAGCTGATGTGATTCTTGGCATAAAGATTGTTAGAAATAGTGAAGGTTTAATTTTCACTCAATCTCATTACATAGAAAATGTGCTTAAGAAATTTAATCATTATCATTGCATTCCTGTTAATACTCATTTCGATTCTAGCATTAAGTTGTGTAAAAATTATGGAAGAGCAGTAAATCAGCTTGAATATGCTAGAGTAATAGGTTGTCTTATGTATGCTATGACTAGTACTAGACCGGATATATCCTTTGTTGTTGGTAAACTAAGTAGATACACTAGTAATCCTAGTCACGAACATTGGAATGCAATAAACAGAATTTTAAAGTATTTGAAGAAAACCATAAACTATGGGATTTGCTTCAAAGGGTACCCTTCGGTTTTAGAAGGATTTACTGATGTCAGTTGGATAACTGAGCGGGAAGATCATACATCCACAAGTGGGTGGATATTCACTCTCGGTGGTGGAGCTATATCATGGAGCTCGAAAAAGCAAACTTGCATGACAGATTCAACCATGGCGTCTGAATTTGTAGCACTTGCTTCTAGTAGTAAAGAGGCGGAATGGTTAAGGAACTTGATGATCGAAATTCCGGTATGGCCAAAGCCTATGCCACCTATATTTATTCATTGTCACAGTGAGGCCACACTGTCAAGAGCCTATAGTAAGGTGTATAATGGTAAGTCCAGACATATTGGACTTAGACATAGCTATGTTAGACAATTACTCACTGATGGAGTAATCACAATTGATTTTGTACGGTCAAGTCAAAATCTGGCGGATCCTTTGAAAAAAGGATTAACAAGAGATCTGATTAATCAAACTGCCAAAGGGATGGGTCTTAAGCCTATTTTCGAAGATCACCAATGATAGAAACTCAACTCTATTCTCGAATTTTCAAGTCTAAGAGTTCAATGAGCAAAATATATCATATGATGTGGTTGAAGCACTAACTACATACCATCCCAAGATAAATAGTGCTTGTTACTGTAATGTTAAAGTAAGGTTGATCAATATGCTCTTAATAGACTTATAACATGTATGTTAAAGTGTTAAAATTACAGGACACTTTTGATAAGTCTACATATATGAGTGTAGAGGGTGGTGCCGCCTTCTATGAGTTAAGGGCTTAACTCTAGAGCGCTCATGAAACAGGATATAGACACAAGGCCAATCCACATGTCGGCTTTTTAGAACACTCAAAATTATTGAAAATATATGTGTGTAAGTGATTCCAGTTGATCAAATAAGGAAGTTGGTTCAAAGACAAGTCTACTAAACTTCTTGATTAACTTTGAAACACTTTCACTAGATAATGGTTCAAGTCGTGAGACACCATTATTGAATCACATATTTCTAAGTCTAAACTTTTAATTTTGAAAATGGTGGAGGAATGTTGGAATAATTTTCAAAATCAAGTGTATAATTAACTTTTTACCGTTAATTTTGAAACACATTTAAAAAAAAAAAAATTTTAAAACTTCCCTGCGGTGGTTACTTGATTACCAAAAGATGCATCATTCCTGCTTTACTGAAGAGTTGCACTGGTTATGGAAACAGTGCAAAATTGTTATAAAAGCAGTGGGCTTTTATACGGCAATCAAGACAAGGAAAAAGTTTCATTTTACAATATTTCAAAGCACCAAATTTACTCTTATATTTTCAGTTTCTATTTCTTAATTACAATATTGAGTGTTCGGGTTTGTCTTCGGAAAGGGCAATTCGCAGTCAAACAACAGTGTATTACTGGGCTCCATTGTATCCTGGGACAAATTCGTTGTATAACTTATTTTTACTTTGTAGAGGGCGAATATTGTCTTGAGGAGAGCGTAAAATTTGCTCGACTTGGAGGAATCAATTCAACTTCAGATTTGCTAAGTTTTTCAACCACTGATTATTCAAATATATCCAACAACACAGTCGCACATAAATAATGTGTGAATGATAAAACTTAGCGAAATCCACTCATCAATTGATGGATTTCGAGTCCAAATTAATCTCTCCTACGTCGTCTCCTCTCATGGCGATCCTCTTTCATCCTCGTGTTTTTACCTTTCCAATTTCCCCAAACCATTCATTTTTTGCCCCAAAACCTTGCTTCCGATTTTCTGCCGGTGCTGCTATTCTGTGGTATAAGCACGACCTTCGCATTGAAGATGATCCAGGCCTGGTTGCCGCCGCTTCTCAGCACCTCTCTGTTGTGCCTCTTTACATCTTTGATCACCGCATTCTCGTAATTCATTATTCCTTTCCTCCTAGTGAATTATAATAGATGTTAATGTATATACAGGTGCTGAAAATATTCTCTACTTAGTAAGTTGCATTTTCTTGTACGAATAGTTTGGTACTTGATATAGGGGTGTAAACGAGCTAGTGTCGAATGACCCATTATTAAAGCTTAGTTTAAATTTTGTGTTATTTAGCTTGATTTGACTGTTAAATCATAAATGAACCGAGCTTGAATGAAGACGAACTTGAATCTAGTATTGAATAACTTGATATTTCACACGTATGTATTCAACTTTTAGCTTACCAAGACGAGCTTAAGCCCAGTTGAAAAGTTACCAAATAAATATGTTATTCAAGTTTGTTTGATATATATGATGTATCGAGCTCAAACGAGCTTTTAATAAACTAGCTTGAGTAGAAAATTGAGTATCTTGGCTTGATTTTCAGTCCTATCAATGTTCTACTGGTAAGTATATATCAAGGAAAGACGAGATTTTGAGGGCACTTCTCTTTATTTTGGTACCTTGATCTATGTCTAATGCTAGATAGGATCATTACTTACTGAATCTCTTGCAGAAATGGACCCTAAAATTGAGATGTGGAGCAGCCCATTCTACAAAACTGAGATGTTTACCTCATAAAATTTAGGCCCTAACAAACGTTTTCTTTTTTTTTTTAAAATTATCGAATTGAGGTTATTATTTATTAGAATAGTTTATATTTGTGGTTTTGTATAGTTTAAAGGATCTTCCAGCTTCATTTGATGACTTCAAAAGGCTAAAGTTACCTGTTGTTTCTCCTCTTATGCCTCCTGAATTACCTGGCGATGGGGTTTTTTGCAAGTTAACTCCCTGTGATATGTCTAATGGGCAATTTACCTCCCTGTGAAATAAAAATAGGCAATTTAACTCCCTGTGAAATGAATAATGAGCAATTTACCTCCTTGTGATATAAAAATAGGCAATTTACCTCCCTGTGAAATAAAATAATGAGCAATTTACCTCCCTGTGATATGAATAAATGGGCAATTTAGAGGGAGGCAATGTGCTTCTTTTATAAAAACACAGGGAGTCATTTTGCCCTTTTTATTATCACAGGGAGTTAAATTGCCTATTTAGGATTTCATAGGGAGGTATTTTGCCCTTTTATTTATCACAGGGAGTTAAATTACCAATTTATAATAACACAGGGAGTTAATTTGCTATTCACTCCCTGGCGATGCGATGAACTTGTCTTGGGGTGAGTGATTCAAGTATTGATTATTAATTTTATCATGTTTTGGCTTGATGTTAAGACCTGAAACTCAATGAAAACATATGAGTCAGGTGATCTTCCCACGCTGGATGACTTGAGAAACTTTATGGAGGATTCAGATGCGGGCAACAAAGAATGGACTCCAATTAAAAAGTTTTCTGCTCAAAGTGCGTTGTAACAAAAGAAGCTGAGGGGAAATTTTGGGATGAAATCAGCAGAACTGAAAGAAAATTATTTGCTGGGGTCTGATAGCAAGACTACCCAAAGACAAAAACCGAAAAAATTCCGCATTTGTAACATCTCAAGGGAAAATTCTTGCCCAAGCCTGGCTTGGCCAAACCCATCTAACCACCAAGCAAGTGTATTGTACTTGCTTTGTGATTAGTCACTTTCCTGAAAGTTACATCCAATCCCAAAGCAAGTGTATTACACTTGCCATATAATTAGTTTGGATTCGGCCAAACCCGATCTGGGTAAGAATTTCCCCATCTCAAGGGAGCTTAGTGGGATGTGGGGCTAGTCTTGTGTTAAATGCATTGGCTGGATACTAAGGGTGCACATGGTTTTCAAAATTGTACCGAACAGTCCCGTACCCTACCGAATCGTACTGAATATTAGATTTTTTTTCTCAAAACCGAAGGTCTTGGTATGGATGACAACCGTATCGAGTATTTTTGTATGGTTTTGATTTTAGACTTCTGATACCGTAAAAAACCGTACTTTACCGAAATTGAAAAAAAAAAGAATTAACTATTCATTTTTTTATATTTATAACTAAATTTTATAAATTTATATTTTTAAATTTATAATTCAAATATTATTGAATACTATATTATTTATAATTTATATTATAATCCATCATAGTTTATAATTACTATATTGCTAGCGTTCAATTAAAAAAAATATGCTCTAATTTTGCACAAATTAAACTTGTTATAATGTTAAAAACTTAAAATGCAAAAATTCTAGACAACAAATACCAAATAGTAAGTTTCTTCACATAATAAAAACAATGATCAAATAATTAACCGATTAATTTTATTCAATTAGGTCGAACTATAACGTCAAATTTGTGAACATTTTCTTTTTCGATACTTTATTTAATGAAAAAAATAGTTTGTAAGAAAATGAATGGAGTAGTGCTTTTCATCAAAGAAAATTTCAGATTTCCATGAAATTTCATACGCTCAATCCGCCTCATTCCGTGATTTGTATAACACAAGTGTGTTCAACGCGAATAATGTGCGATTTTTTATGATATTTGCATGATTTTTTCAGTCAAAGTTCCTTTGTATTTTTTAATATTTGCGCAAAGATTTTTTGTACTTTTGAATGTTTGCACAAAAATTCATTGTACTTTTAATATATATAGGGATAATTTAGGCATTTCAATTAAAAATTAATGGTGTTAGTAATTGATGGGTATTGGGTGTTTTATGCAGAAATTTTGAAAGTACAAGATATTTTGGTAAAAAATAAAATTAACGAGTAGTTTTGTGCAGTTTTTGCATAACACAGGATAATATCGTGTATTTTTTCAGATGAGGGAATCACACTTTTGGTCCTTCTTATGACCTAACTTCATCACTTTCGTCTCTTTTAAATTTTTCATAGCAGATGCGTCCCTCTTATTATTGTAGTGTATCACATTAGTCCCTCTTATCAATATAGTGTGACATATAATATACGGATACTCCGTAAAAAGACAAAGTACTGTATCGAATACACGGGGGTTACCGATACTCGTAAGATACGCGTTGGATACGTATTCGTTACGCCACATGGCGTATTTGTAATAAAAATTAAATAGATATTTATCGGATACACTAGTCTCTAGGGTTAGACATAAACGACTAATATTACTACTCCATATCTTTATTCAAGTCTATTTCCTAGGTCATGAAATCTCAAAAATGAATTCCTTCATTGATGCACTATATTAAGAATGAATTATGTTTACTTTTGGAGTTATATAAACTTTAGTTGATATTTTTGCTTTTAGGACTTAAATTAAATGATCTAGTTATAAACAAAATTAAATTATATTCTTATATATGTATCCATGCTATATCGTATCCAATAAATTTCAAAAATCCATATCACCGTATCTGTATCGAACTGTATCCGTATCCTCGTATCAATATCCGTGCAGCATAGAGTGTAACACATTAGACCTATCATATGACTTGGACTTGCAAATTTTGGAACCAGAATATGATATTCTTAATTTTTAATTGTCATTCGACAATCGATATTTTTTGCTAAACTAAAATTTTCAGTCAAATTGAACATAAATTGATGATTTTCGAGAAAAATAAATTTAATTTTTCGGTACCTTAATTTAAAGTATTTGAAGAAAACCATAAACTATGGGATTTGCTTCAAAGGGTACCTTTCGGTTTTAGAAGGATTTACTGATGCCAGTTGGATAACTGAGCGGGAAGATCATACATCCACAAGTGGGTGGATATTCACTCTCGGTGGTGGAGCTATATCATAGAGCTCGAAAAAGCAAACTTGCATAACAGATTCAACCATGGCGTCTGAATTTGTAGCACTTGCTTCTAGTAGTAAAGAGGCGGAATGGTTAAAGAACTTGATGATCGAAATTCCGGTATGGCCAAAGCCTATGCCACCTATATCTATTCATTGTGACAGTGAGGCCACACTGTCAAGAGCCTATAGTAAGGTGTATAATGGTAAGTCCAAACATATTGGACTTAGACATAGCTATGTTAGCCAATTTTAATAATAATTTTAGCAAAAGTCTTATAGTTTAATATATACATGTACTCTTAGAGATGGCCTAAACGAAATAGAGCCAACTTCAATAATAAATAAATAATACGATTGTCATACTTCTCGTAACTCTCGAACCGCCCAAACTTTCTCTGTATATACAATATCTCGCCATGGATCAGTGCAAGGTACCAAATTTCTTAAAATAAAAGAAATGAAAAAATTGAAACATAATGTTGTTTGATGGATGAATTAATTCATAATTGAAAAATAAAATTATTATTATGAAAAGGACGGGAATAGTTTTGAAATAAAAACTACAAAACTACATATAAAAGAGGGTAAGTGTTACAAGTGATACTCTAGGGAGAAACTGATACCACCCCAATAATTAATGGGAAAGCTATATTTCACCCATATATATATAAGCTAAACATGTATATATATAGAGAGAGGGGAGGGGGGGAGAATATTGTTATATATACATATATAGATTTACTCACACATAGATACGTTAATAATATGCTGATATTAATATAGAATACTCCCTAGTGCACGTATAAAGTGAATCGCAGATGGAAAAAGGATAAAATATCAAAATTATGGTTAAAATTGGTGATAAAATTTTCAATTTTTATAATAGAGTTCCCAAAAATTTGAGTTTTAAAAAATTGTGTTCACATTGTCAGAACATAGGTGATGTGAATTATCGCTTCACATGTTGTAAGTGTATCGGTGGGCTGCACCACGTGTACTTGATGACGTGGTACAGCGGTTACACTAAATAATTTCTCATAGTATGGGCCCCTTAATATTGAAATTACTCTCGAAAGTTTGTCCTAAAATGCTATTTCATGATTAATAGAGAAATAATGAATGTAGTTTGGTAAATTTTGTGATTCTTTTATTGAATTTCGAAGTAATTTTGGCTTATCAGGAGAACTGTTTTTCAAGTAATTATTGTTGTCTAAATCGAGTTTGGTCAAACTCATTCTACTCACATAAAAGTGTAATGCATTTGTTTTTTGACTAAATAATACCCCTAATAAAGTGATTAATCGCAAGACATGTCCCATGTAATTGTCAAATGATTTGATGAGTTTCACCAAATAAAATTTGACCAAAAAACTCTCCTTGTTTGATTGGAACGGATAAATATTACTACTTTGAATTCACTTGCCTTTTTTTTTTTTTTTAATCATTTAGTTTATTAAAATACATGTTTCAAGCAATATTTATATGAATAAAGAAAGAAAAAAGAATTGGAAATTATTGTGTATCCAGGTATTGTTAAGCTGAAAATGAGTGGCATTTTTCAAGGGATTTAATCCTATATAGGCCGGATTATTTAATACCTTGGACTTGGAGATAGGATGTTCTGCAATTGGACTGGCCCACTTATGGGCGGGCTGCCCGTAGATTTGTAAGCCACAAGAACAGTAAATAATGCCCGATAAAATAACCAATCTAGCATAATTATTCCAAACCGAACTGGGCTAAGAATTAAAATCTGGCCCAGATTACCCATACTTGTCTAGGCTATCCTAAGTTGATTAGGAGTTCGTCGATAGTATTTATAGGTCTACGCTAGTTTTGTTGATTAATCGCACAACAAATCAACAAGCCGCCTGAAAAAATACCTAAAATTCATTGGCCTCCAACTCGATTTCGTGAAGGTATGCATGCAACCCAAATCGAATTTAATTTAGTGAAACTAGAATAATTCTTGGTTGTGTTTGGGTTATTTTATTGTTATTTTTTCTAAAATATATACACCCCAGTTGTTCGTAAATACTTATGTAAGGTGTCGAGATAATTTTCTGATGTTGGGAAATCCATGTTTATGTTCTCCCAATTTTGATGTTTTTCATTTTGATTGGCACTCTCAAATTTTTTATTGAATTATCTGCAATTTTTGATAAATAAATATATTAAAAAAATATATATATTATCTTATGTACAGCAGGAAACAATGGAGAAACAACAGAATGAGGGATCCTTAGAGAATATGATATTGTTGGAGATACTATCAAGGTTGCCAGTTAAGAGTCTTTTAAGGTTTATGTGTGTTTGCAAACACTGGAAATCTCTTATCTCATCTCACTCTTTCAGAAAATTACATCATCAAAGACACAATTCTTCCCCCCCTTTAATTCTTGCTTTTCATTCTTCCGCTTCCGGATACGTTGGAGAATATAAACCTGGTATGCTATTTGATTATTTTCTAACCACCTTCGATGTCTATGGAAAAGTCATCCAACACTGTACTCTCCCATTTACTTCAGGATCTCTATCCATCTTATCTTCTCCGTCCCAATCTAAGTTGGTATGCTTCTCCGACACAGTAAGAAAGATATTCATCTCGTATAATCCTAGCACCCGACAATTCGTTCGCTTGCCCGATCCCCCTTCCTTTTCATCACCAGACATTAAACGTTGCATCCCCGATTTGGGCTATATTCCATCCAAGGATGAATACACGTTATTGAACATGGTTGACAAAAATCCAGTCGACAAATGGGTTTTTGAGGTCCTCACTATGTCCATATCCAATGATAACTTTCAATTGCATTACAATGCATGGAGATCCATTGAGGTCACAACAATGCTCAGCCGCGTGTTTAATGGCTCTGGTGTGTTTGTTTGTGGGTCTTTTTATTGGCATGCACTTGATGAAAATGGTAATAACTGTATTCTCTCATTTGACGTTGAGACTGAAGTTTTTTCTACTTTTGGGGTGCCGCAAGGAACATTAGATTGGAATGTAGATCTTTTGGAACTCAAAGATGAGCTATATCTCGTGAATGAACCACATATGCCAGTAAATTTCGATGATCCAGTTCCGCCCCCAATTATAAACCTGTGGAAGATGTCTTCTGATGTCAATAACAACAAGTTGTGGACTCTTAACTGGACCATCAATTTACAAAGTCTTGGTTATAGAGTAGCTCCGGAATATAATGAATTTGATTGGAAAATATTGATATACAGACTAGAATACCTCCAATATTACAACAAGCCACCCGACGTCTTACGAGAAATGGGGATGTTGAAGCTAGAAGAAGAAGACAACTCCATCATGGACGAGGAATACTTCATGCCAGACTTCTGTGTGCGAATCCACACCAACCTCTTTACTCTTTGATTGAAACTAGATATATATCAAGATATTGTTCTTTCTGCTTATCATCTATGTCACGAGGATTACTTATTTTCTATTTTTTAATATAATCTTTTTATTGTGTACTAGACACTCCAGAATTAATTATTATTGCTTTCGATTAAATTAATTCTCCATGTTTTTTCATCGATCGTTACGTGACTTGATTAATTAGTTAGCTTTTCCTACCCATAACAATAAAGGAAGGCTCCATGTTGTCGGGAAAAAAAAAAATATGTTGTTGCTTTTTGTGATTGTGACATGCATGATAGATTGATATCTCATATCTATAATTTGTTATATAAAATGTCTAATATATCATTCCTCCAATTAATAAGTTCAAGTACAAGCCCATTTGCCTGCTGTCTGCTCTGGCTTATTTGAGTAATTAAGTAGAATGGAAAATATAATCGAATTCTATACATATTTTTTAAATTGAGTATAATTTGTTATATATAAAGAAAAGAAAAAAATGAACACTAGAGTACCTACGTGATTTGGAATTGCCAGTTTATTTTTCTAAGAATCAATTTAATTAACTAAATTATGCTATGTATATAAATTCTGTATTTTCACTATACTGAAAATTACACCTCCGATCCATACCGTATATCTATTTGCAAAAAGAGAAAATAACGAAATGGTCCTCGATCAATAATTTTCTTAAACACACATTTTGTCGACATTATTTCCTGCATTTTTGTCATTTGGGTATAGATATTTATAGATTCTAAGGGTATTGAGTAGACATTAATTATTATTTTTTTATTTTTTTGCCATTAATTCAAATGGAAAGAGGACAAGCTGGATCTATTTTAAGTATATTTCTATATTTAAGAAAAAAGACGTACTTATTTATTTACAAGGCCACAAGTATCATGAAAGTGCATATGACCACATTTCAATCTTAAAGATAATTTAATCTAATCTACCTTACGAAATCTAGAGTGACGAAAAATCTTTGAAGCACAAAAAGACAATTTAGATCATGAAAGTACTTACAAGAAAAAAAAATCATCTAATGACAGGGAGAATACTTAAGTTCAGTACTAATACTTTTTGTTGCAAGTATTGAAACTCAATTAAATAAAGTAGAAAAAATAAATATCAAACTATTCAGGTTAAACTTATATTTATTTGAATAAAAAATTGCATTTTTAGAAATAAAAACTAATTCAAGCTAAATTTTGAATTGAATAAGAATTCCATTTCAATTCTAAAATAAATTAAATACTCCAAATTTTATATTCCAATAAAAATTACTCCTACAGGCTATAATATCAAACTAAAATTAATTTCAAAGGATAGATTTACAATACTTTTCATACTATACTTTAAAATATTTTACATATTTGATACTTAATTAGTTTTATGGAAAAAGAAAAAAAAAAACGCATTTGATACTATAATTTGACGGTCATCGACATATTTAGTTTTACCGTCAAAATCATTCTATTAAATTATCATCAAACTTTAAAAATTCTTTCAACATATCGTCAAATTGAGAAATACTTAGACCTTTAGGTTTGCCTATAGTGTATCTAAGAGTACATGTCTAAACTCCAACATGCACTACAAGTAAATTATTTTTTTTGGATAGTATGTTGAATTATAAGAACAAATTTATCACTTTTTATTTATCCAGAATAATTTATTGTTTTCCTTCAAACAATTACAAATAACAATTGCATTTGGCCATGGGTATTTGGCCATCCAAACCCATAAATTTTAGCAACACAAAAATTATACATGTGCTCTTGGAGAACAATTTTAATAATAATTTTAGCAAAAGTCTTATAGTTTAATATATACATGTACTCTTAGAGATGGCCTAAACGAAATAGAGCCAACTTCAATAATAAATAAATAATACGATTGTCATACTTCTCGTAACTCTCGAACCGCCCAAACTTTCTCTGTATATACAATATCTCGCCATGGATCAGTGCAAGGTACCAAATTTCTTAAAATAAAAGAAATGAAAAAATTGAAACATAATGTTGTTTGATGGATGAATTAATTCATAATTGAAAAATAAAATTATTATTATGAAAAGGACGGGAATAGTTTTGAAATAAAAACTACAAAACTACATATAAAAGAGGGTAAGTGTTACAAGTGATACTCTAGGGAGAAACTGATACCACCCCAATAATTAATGGGAAAGCTATATTTCACCCATATATATATAAGCTAAACATGTATATATATAGAGAGAGGGGAGGGGGGGGGGGGGGAGAATATTGTTATATATACATATATAGATTTACTCACACATAGATACGTTAATAATATGCTGATATTAATATAGAATACTCCCTAGTGCACGTATAAAGTGAATCGCAGATGGAAAAAGGATAAAATATCAAAATTATGGTTAAAATTGGTGATAAAATTTTCAATTTTTATAATAGAGTTCCCAAAAATTTGAGTTTTAAAAAATTGTGTTCACATTATCAGAACATAGGTGATGTGAATTATCGCTTCACATGTTGTAAGTGTATCGGTGGGCTGCACCACGTGTACTTGATGACGTGGTACAGCGGTTACACTAAATAATTTCTCATAGTATGGGCCCCTTAATATTGAAATTACTCTCGAAAGTTTGTCCTAAAATGCTATTTCATGATTAATAGAGAAATAATGAATGTAGTTTGGTAAATTTTGTGATTCTTTTATTGAATTTCGAAGTAATTTTGGCTTATCAGGAGAACTGTTTTTCAAGTAATTATTGTTGTCTAAATCGAGTTTGGTCAAACTCATTCTACTCACATAAAAGTGTAATGCATTTGTTTTTTGACTAAATAATACCCCTAATAAAGTGATTAATCGCAAGACATGTCCCATATAATTGTCAAATGATTTGATGAGTTTCACCAAATAAAATTTGACCAAAAAACTCTCCTTGTTTGATTGGAACGGATAAATATTACTACTTTGAATTCACTTGCCTTTTTTTTTTTTTTAATCATTTAGTTTATTAAAATACATGTTTCAAGCAATATTTATATGAATAAAGAAAGAAAAAAGAATTGGAAATTATTGTGTATCCAGGTATTGTTAAGCTGAAAATGAGTGGCATTTTTCAAGGGATTTAATCCTATATAGGCCGGATTATTTAATACATTGGACTTGGAGATAGGATGTTCTGCAATTGGACTGGCCCACTTATGGGCGGGCTGCCCGTAGATTTGTAAGCCACAAGAACAGTAAATAATGCCCGATAAAATAACCAATCTAGGAAACCGAACTGGGCTAAGAATTAAAATCTGGCCCAGATTACCCATACTTGTCTAGGCTATCCTAAGTTGATTAGGAGTTCGTCGATAGTATTTATAGGTCTAGGCTAGTTTTGTTGATTAATCGCACAACAAATCAACAAGCCGCCTGAAAAAATACCTAAAAATCATTGGCCTCCAACTCGATTTCGTGAAGGTATGCATGCAACCCAAATCGAATTTAATTTAGTGAAACTAGAATAATTCTTGGTTGTGTTTGGGTTATTTTATTGTTATTTTTTCTAAAATATATACACCCCAGTTGTTCGTAAATACTTATGTAGGGTGTCGAGATAATTTTCTGATGTTGGGAAATCCATGTTTATGTTCTCCCAATTTTGATGTTTTTCATTTTGATTGGCACTCTCAAATTTTTTATTGAATTATCTGCAATTTTTGATAAATAAATATATTAAAAAAATATATATATATATATTATCTTATGTACAGCAGGAAACAATGGAGAAACAACAGAATGAGGGATCCTTGTTTTGGATTGAAAAATTTCTTTATAATTACTAAATTCGGAAAAAAAAAAAAAGAAAATTAGCTAGGTTGATATTTGATATTAAACAAATTAAGCAATGATATGTCACACAAATTGACTTGTTCATTTTTTAATAATTAGCAATATTTTTCAGTTTTTATAAAAAGCTAATTATGAAAATAAATAGTCATTTTTAAGTAAAAAATTCAATGTATCCAATTAAATCAACAATATACGGCATTAATAAAAAATTAACCACAATCTCCAAAACATGATTTTAATTTATACGAGCTATTAAGGAAAATCAAGAATTTGATACATATGAACCACATGAAAACAGAGAACAATTCATAGGCCACAATGCTAGTAACATGAAGACATTATCGATTTAAAATACAGCACATATTAGCATATCAATTGATCAGCTATTTGTCTATAGCATGAAATATGAAAATCAGAATTAATCAAAGGACAAATATTCCAGAGGGCACAATTCAATCAACTAAATACTTCAAACATAATTGTGCCACAGAACAGAACTACTTGAACCTCAATAAGCTGTAGAACATCACAAATTGACAGAAAGGGTGTCTTATTTAACCATCAAAAGCATTTACAATTAATTAATTAATATTCTATAAATAAAAAAAAGGACCTTCAAATTGGCGTCCATTTCTTGATCAAAATCAAAAGATTGACTCTCAGAATTATCATTGAAATTAATTGCAGGCCACCGGTCTTTGCATAGAGCCTCCCACACACAATCAGACCCACATAACTCTCTCCAAAACCTTGAACAACTGCCCAATGAGCAGACATCAAAAACCTGAGATGAAAAGAAAGAAGGAAAGAAAGTTTAAAGTCAAAATCAAGAACATAATTAAGGTCAAATACTATAAGAGAGAAAGAAGAATGAACCTTCTTTTTATCTTTATGACATTAATTAAACAAATAGTAAGTTTCTTCACATAATAAAAACAATGATCAAATAATTAACCGATTAATTTTATTCAATTAGGTCGAACTATAACGTCAAATTTGTGAACATTTTCTTTTTCGATACTTTATTTAATGAAAAAAATAGTTTGTAAGAAAATGAATGGAGTAGTGCTTTTCATCAAAGAAAATTTCAGATTTCCATGAAATTTCATACGCTCAATCCGCCTCATTCCGTGATTTGTATAACACAAGTGTGTTCAACGCGAATAATGTGCGATTTTTTATGATATTTGCATGATTTTTTCAGTCAAAGTTCCTTTGTATTTTTTAATATTTGCGCAAAGATTTTTTGTACTTTTGAATGTTTGCACAAAAATTCATTGTACTTTTAATATATATAGGGATAATTTAGGCATTTCAATTAAAAATTAATGGTGTTAGTAATTGATGGGTATTGGGTGTTTTATGCAGAAATTTTGAAAGTACAAGATATTTTGGTAAAAAATAAAATAACGAGTAGTTTTGTGCAGTTTTTGCATAACACAGGATAATATCGTGTATTTTTTCAGATGAGGGAATCACACTTTTGGTCCTTCTTATGACCTAACTTCATCACTTTCGTCTCTTTTAAATTTTTCATAGCAGATGCGTCCCTCTTATTATTGTAGTGTATCACATTAGTCCCTCTTATCAATATAGTGTGACATATGATATACGGATACTCCGTAAAAAGACAAAGTACTGTATCGAATACACGGGGGTTACCGATACTCGTAAGATACGCGTTGGATACGTATTCGTTACACCACATGGCGTATTTGTAATAAAAATTAAATAGATATTTATCGGATACACTAGTCTCTAGGGTTAGACATAAACGACTAATATTACTACTCCATATCTTTATTCAAGTCTATTTCCTAGGTCATGAAATCTCAAAAATGAATTCCTTCATTGATGCACTATATTAAGAATGAATTATGTTTACTTTTGGAGTTATATAAACTTTAGTTGATATTTTTGCTTTTAGGACTTAAATTAAATGATCTAGTTATAAACAAAATTAAATTATATTCTTATATATGTATCCATGCTATATCGTATCCAATAAATTTCAAAAATCCATATCACCGTATCTGTATCGAACTGTATCCGTATCCTCGTATCAATATCCGTGCAGCATAGAGTGTAACACATTAGACCTATCATATGACTTGGACTTGCAAATTTTGGAACCAGAATATGATATTCTTAATTTTTAATTGTCATTCGACAATCGATATTTTTTGCTAAACTAAAATTTTCAGTCAAATTGAACATAAATTGATGATTTTCGAGAAAAATAAATTTAATTTTTCAGTCAAATAAGACATAAATTGATAACTTTATGCGATAATTAAAATTTTCCATTGATAAGGACTGAAATTGATGATGAAGACACAATAAGGGACGTATATTGTCGAGGTACCACATCAAATTGCCAATTTTAAAACGCAGTCACTTTAGAGGGCCAAAATGAAATTTTGCCTCCATTTTAGTATGTATCTTGGATTTAATAGGAACGAATTTGCTACGAGAAATTTAAGAGGGACGAATGTGTTACAATTTACACTACATTTATACAAGGGACTAATGTGATACAATACATTAATAAGAGAAACGCATCTGCTTCGAAAAATTTGAAGGGGACGAAAGTAATAAAGTCATGTCATAAGAGGAAAAAAAAATGTTGTTCACTCTTTCATGACATATGGGCGGATAGTGACACCACATTATTGTTTATTTATCATTTTTAATGGCCTTGTGTTTAGTTGAATTGAATATATTAATTGATTGAGCTAACCTACATGTCACATGTGCACTAGTTGGTTAATTAATTAACTATATTAGAAGTTGTACATTAATATGTGATAGTAGGTTATCGCTGAAAACATTAACCAGAGATATTTTTTTATACTAATATTAATTTTAGAGGTTCGTCTTTGAATAACTATACACATGCATTGTTTAGCGACCTATGAGAGCATGCATGCAATCGGCCATTTTATCCTAAATTATTAAAAAGATCGAAATGTTAAATAACATGTTGGTGTGTCACATATATAAATTTATTAATAAGTGTACAAATTTAAAAATTAACCCTGGTACATTTATAGAATAAATCTATCACATAACACCAACACCAAAATGTAGTAAAAAAAATTGTCATAAATAAATGGTCTTTACACTTAATGTGGTTGGACTTTGTAGCCCATCTTTGATTAAGGAACATGAAAATGGATAAGAAATCCTGTTTTCTTTCATTATATTCTTATTGCCCCAATATCGTCCGAATTGTTCGAGAATGTATCGGGGATAAGTTAACAATTAACATTCATACGAGTGACTTAAATTGATGGAGCATTGTCGAATACAATATTCTTCAAATTTGATATGAATTTTATATTCAAACTTGAGATTGGGTTAGCGTTTAATTTGATTGTAAAATATAGTTTTAACCTAGTTTGTCACTGATTCAAAATTTTAGCTTGAGCAATGTCCGAACACTTGTAAACTAAGGAGAGAATTTCAGTTTTGATACAATAATTTTACCTACTTTAGGGATTTGATATCACAACCTTTTATACCGACATATTTGATACCATAACTCAAATCAACTTTGCACATTTAATACTTTGGTCAAATTAATGATGGAATTGTCACGAGAATGTCACGTGGCCGTTTAAACTTTACACATTTGATACCATAACTTATGTTGACTGATAATTTTACCCCATAATATTTCAGGTTACCAAAAAAGCCCCACATCTCCAAATTTAATGACGATTTTAGTCCACATTGTTGCCAAATTTCCAAATTTACTCGAATAAGAACACATGCTGACCAATTTAGAAAATTTTAAATCTGAATTTGGGGGGAGAATTGTGATTTTGGTTGACTGATAATTTTACCCCATAACATTTCAGGTTACCAAAAAAGCCCCACATCTCCAAATTTATTGACGATTTTAGTCCACATTGTTGCCAAATTTCTAAATTGACTCGAATAAGACCACGTGCTGACCAATTTAGAAAATTTTACTTATTTTATTTAAATAACTAATTTAATTTATAAACAATAAATAAATTAAATAATACATTAGCATAAATATCACCAAAATTAAGAAAACATATTCTTTTTAAATATAAAATTTATATAATAGAATTAATATATTTAATATTTATTAAAATAATAAATTATATAATTTAAAACTATTAATATTTATTAAAATAATAAATAATAAATAATTATAATTAAAAAAAATTCCCCTCCCCACCCCACCCACCTCCCTACCCCGATTACCAGGCCGGCGGCCTGCGGCCTGGGTCTTCAGTCCCAGGCCACCGCCGGCCTGGGAACTTCGGTCCTTGGTCGCGATGGCTTGGATCGAAAACCCAGGCCGACGGCCTGGGTTCCCCGATCCCAAGCCACTAGCGGTGGCCTGGGACAGAAGACCCAGGCCACCGGTGGCATGGGAATCGGGGGGTAGAGGGGAGGGGTGGGGAGGTGGTGGGTAGGGTGGGTTTTTTTTAAAATTAAAATGATTTATTATTTAATATTAATAAATATTAAATAGTTTTAAATTATATAATTTATTATTTTAATAAATATTAAATATATTAATTATATTATATAAACTTTATATTTAAAAAGAATATGTTTTCTTAATTTTGGTGATATTTATGTTAATGTATTATTTAATTTATTAATATTGTTTATAAATTAAATTAGTTATTTAAATAAAATAAGTAAAATTTTCTAAATTGGTCAGCACGTGGTCTTATTCGAGTCAATTTGAAAATTTGGCAACAATGTGGACTAAAATCGTCACTAAATTTTGAGATGTGGGGCTTTTTTGGTAACCTGAAATGTAATGGGGTTAATTATCAGTCAACATAAGTTATGGTATCAAATGTGTAAAATTTTAACGGCCACGTGACATTCTCGTGGCAATTCCGTCATTTATTTGACGGAAGTATTAAATGTGCAAAATTGATTTGAGTTATGGTATCAAATGTGTCGTTATAAAAAGTTGTGGTATTAAATCCCTAAAGTATGTAGAATTATGGTATCAAAAGTGAAATTCTCTCGTAAACTAAGAGGTCCAATACTCTTATTTCACTTGTGCATATGATTTAAGTAAAAAAGAATTCAGTTTCAATTTTTTTTTTTGGAAAACATATTACATTCATTCATTAATCAAATCTGTGATAACAATGTTCTGGACAGGTATAGGTAACTTACTCATTAAGAGCATAAGTGTCGACACTAGAAAAACGTGCTATTTCGTGAGTTACTTTATTTCCTTCTCTCCGCAAATGTTAGATAGTAAATAACTCGAATGTTGGGTGTTTGGGATATGAAAGGTTAAGAAATAATTTTAGCAAGACAAAGTAGACTTATTATTTCATCAAGATAATAAGACTACAATATTTTGAGGCTTTTTGCACTAAGCCTTCATACAAGAGAGTAATTTTTCTTCTCTAAATTAACTTGCTAATTGAGTGATTTTTCTAACTCTCCATAAAATTCTACACACTACATACATATATATATATATAGGCATATGAACTATTTTTCTACCTTACACTAGAAGCAACTAGATTAATATTGAATACATGAATCTAATTCAAACTTAATGGCTAAACATGATGATTAAGCTTCTTAAGAGTTCTTCAATGTTAAGGATCTTGATCTCATTGGTTGGCCTTGGTGACTTGAATGTAATTCTAGATAATGTGTTGCAAACTTTGACTATAATTTATCCAAGTATGAATTCTTCATGCTTAAGGAGCTTTTTTATTAAGGAACTTTATGGTAAAGTAATTATGAATTAATTTAACACCCCCTCTTAATTCATAATTCAAACACCATTTTGGAATTGCCCCAACTTCTCTGAATTGACTGCTTTAGTAAAGCTATCTGCAAGTTGATCCTTAGTGTTCACAAACTCCAATTGAATTTCTTGATCTTGAACGAGACTTCTAATGTAGTGGTGTAGAAGTTCGATATGCTTTGTTCTAGTATGAAAAACTGGATTCTTTGTCATCTCTATCCTTGACATATTGTCACAAAATATTGTTGTAGGAGTATCTTGTCTTTGTTCAATGTCTGTCAGAAGTCTTCTAAGCCAAACAGCTTCACGAACTGCGTCAGTGGCAGCAATATATTCTGCTTCTGCTGATGAGAGTGACACGGTCTTTTGCTTCTTTGATGCCGATGATATGATTTTTGAACCCAAACAAAATACATATCCAGCTGTACTTTTTCGATCATCAACTGATCCGGCCCAATCACTGTCAGTGTATCCGATAAGTCTGTTTTCTTTTTCTTTGACATATTTGATGCCAAAATTTCTCGTACCTTAAAGGTAGCGTAGAATTCTTTTTGCTGATGCATAATGCAATTTACTCGGATCATTCATGAATCGCGAGATTAAGCTCACCGAATAGACAATGTCAGGTCTAGTATGTGTGAGATAGATTAGAGAGCCTACTAAGCTTCTGTACATCTTTGTATCAACTTTTGCAGCACCATCATTTAGCATCAACTTTTCACTTAGTGCCAATGGAGTAGATACGGGTTTGCAATTAATCATCTGGAACTTCTTCAACAAACTTTCAAGATATTTTTCTTGTGAGATAAATATTTCTCCTTTAGTTTGACGAACTTGAATTCCAAGGAAATATTTCATTAGACCCAAATTAGTCATCTCATATTCTTGCATCATTGCCTTTTTGAATTCTTCTATCATTAGTGGATTTGTACCTGTGTATATCAAATCATCTTCGTAAAGACAGATAATGAGAAAATCTTTTTCACCTTGTTTCTTCACGTATAATGACGGTTCACTTTGACTTCTTTGAAATCCATTTTTTTTAAAGTACTTATCAATCTTGTTGTTCCAAGCTCTTGGTGATTGTTTTAGCCCATATAGTGCCTTTCGGAGGCGATAAACTTTATCTTCTTTGCCTTGGACAATATAACCTTCAGGTTGTTCGACATAAACTTCTTCACTCAAATCTCCATTGAGAAATGCTGATTTGACATCCAATTGATAAACTGGAAGTTCCATTTGAGCAGCTAATGCTAGGACAATTCGTATTGTCTCCATTCGAGCAACTGGTGCAAATGTTTCATTGAAATCAATTCCTGGTTGTTGAGAATAGCCTTTTGCTACTAGACGTGCTTTGTGCTTTTGAATTGAACCATCTTCTTAGTAATTCGTTTTGTAGACCCACTTTAGTCCAATTATACTTTTATTCTCGGGTAGATCCACTAGTTCCCATGTTTTGTTCTTTTCGATGCTTGATATTTCTTCATCCATAGCATTTGTCCAGATTTCTTCTTCCACAACTTCATCAAAAGTCTGTGGCTCACAATCAAAAAATGCCACGTCACATGATTCATAAATTTCTCTTAAACTTCGTACATTACGTACTGGACTTTAAATTTCTGATACTGGATAGAATTCCTCAGATGCTCCTGGAGAACTTGAACTTGGACATGAAATTGGATTCAAGCTTGGATTTGTCAGATCATTTTGAATTAATGATGAGCTACGCGGATTCACATTATTTGTATTTGTATCTTCTCCCCAATTCCATGATTGTTTCTCATTGAAAATAACATCTCGAGATATAATAAGCTTATTTGTGTTTGGATTTAGTAAACGATATCCCTTGGATTCGTCACTATAACCAACAAAGATAAGCTTTTCTCCTTTTTCACCAAACTTTTCTCGTTTCTCTTTAGGAATATGAGAATAAGCTAAGCAAGCAAAAACTTTGAAGTTTTTTACCTGTGGCTTTCTCCGATGCCATGCTTCATAGGGAGTCTTGTTTGGAACTACCTTTGTTGGTGAACGATTTAAAATATAGAATGTTGTAACTACAGCTTCTGCCCAAAAACTTTTTTGAAGTCCTTTTTCAGCCATCATGCTTCTTGCCATTTCAACTATCGTTCGGTTTTTACGCTCTGCAACTCCATTTTGTTGTGGAGTATATCGCACTGTTAGTTGTCTCTGAATCCCTTCTTCTTTGCAATAATTTAAGAAGGCTTTTCCAATAAATTCTCCTCCTCGGTCTGTTCTGAGAATCTTTATTTTTCTGCCACTTTGATTTTCCTCATTGGCTTTGAACTCCAGAAATTTTGAGAATGCTTCTGATTTTTGCTTCAAAATAAAAACCCACATCATTCTGCTATAATCATCCACAAACAATAGAAAATATCTATTGTTGTTAAGAGACGGAGTTCGAGTTGGGCCACAAATATCGGCATGTGTTAGTTCAAGAGGAACTTTGGTTCTGTAGGATGTCTTTGGAAATGGTAGGCGATGCATTTTTCCATAAATACATCATTCGCATGTTGTGTCTCGATCTGGAATATTTGGAAGACCAAAAACCATATTTTTTCTTTCTAAGAGATTGAGAGCTTTGAAATTTAAATGTCCATAGATGCCATAGGTTATGGTCTTCTTCTGTTGTGCTCTGGAGAATAATTTTCTCGATCAATGACAAATTAAGAGGAAAGATTTTGTTTGAGCTCATCTTTATATTTGCCATTGTGAGATTCTTCTGCTTATCAATAATGACACAATGATCATTATTAAACTCCACTTTATAATTCTTCTCTAGTAATTGACCCACACTCAACAGATTTTGAGTCAAATTTGGAACGTGATGTGGATATATAAATCGTAAGGGTATTTTAGTAATTACCAAATTCTTGATTATTAAAATACCTAAAAACATAATTACATTTATGACCTTCATTGAAATTACCATCCTACCCCTACTTAATGTTAGACTTAGTGGAAGACTTTTCCTCTCCACCTAATTTATGGTGGACCTCTCATCTCCCCCATTTAATATGAGACTCTTCATCTCCTCCCTTTCACCTATAAATACCACCCTCACTTTCATTTGAGGGACAAGTTGCAAGAAGTCTAAAGACAAGTTGAGTTGTTTCCTCCAAGTCCGTCCCGTGACGTCAGAACGAGAGGTGAAAACGATCAAGATAGGAGGAGGTTTTCTCGAAGATACCCTTGATCATTTTCACGCAACATCATTTTTGGCGCCGTCTGTGGGAAATTTCTGATAGGCACGTTGAGATGGCGGACGAGAACGAGGAAAATCAGTGGATGGGAGAGCCAGAAGGACCACCTGAAGGAGGTGAAGACGTGGTAGAAGGCGCACCAGATCCAGCATATATTCCGGAAGCAGCCCCTGATGCGGTACCTGTAGCACCCACAATTCAAATGACTCAGGAGAGGCTCGATGCAATGGCAGCAACAGTTGCCGCACGAGCAGTCGCACAGTATGTAGCTGAACAACGGCGGATGCGCAATTCACCCGTACTCCATCACAGGGAATCAGGAGTAGCAACCAGAGAAGAACAAAGGCCGAGAGAGCAGCAGACTTCAGGACAAATTTGGAATGAAGAAGGAGTTGATGCCAGAGATACAACAAGAGGAGAGGAGACCCTTAGAGAACCCCGCTTGGGGATTAATCAAGACGCTGCTCCAGCAGAAAATGAAAGAAGAAGGGAACGTGAGGAGCAGAACGATGAGCAACCGAGGCGGGGAGAAGTAAGAGAACAATTTGCAACCATGATTCCCATGAGAAGAAGTCCCTTTGCTCCGGCAGTCCTATTAGAACCCTTACCGCAAGGGTTCAGGATCCCAAGCCTCACAGAGTATGATGGAACGGGAGATCCCCAAGAACATTTGGATAAGTTTGCGGCCAAGGCAGACTTATATGCAATGAGCGACGCAGCTACTTGCAAAATTTTCCGTACTACCTTAGCCAAAATTGCCCTTACATGGTTTAACCAACTACCAACAGGCACAATTACCAATTTTGAGCAGATGAGTCAGCGCTTCCTTCACCACTTTTCAATGAATAGGAAGACTCAGAAGACTGCAGCATATTTGTTCACCGTGAAACAAAGAACAGGAGAATCGCTGAGAGAATACATACAGCGCTTTACTAATGCAGTGTTAGAAGTACCTCAGGTAGATCCAGAGCTCCTCGCCAGTATACTCCAGCAAACATTATTGGACGAGCGACTGAAGGAGTCCTTAGCAGGAAAACCCCCGACAACTCTTGATGTACTCTTAGCCCGAGCAGAAAAATTCATCAGGATTGAGGAAGCATCGGAGGTGAAAATGGAGAAAGGAAGCAAAAGAAAGATTAGAGAAGAGGATAAGAACGATCACCCAAGGCGAAAAGAGAATAGAGAGGAAGAAAGAAGAATTGGATATATTCCCAAGTATGCACAGTACACACCCCTAAATGCTACAAGGGAGGAGATTTTCTCGGCAGCAGTTAGGCAAGGGTTACCACAATGGCCGCAACCACTGAAGGAAAATCCAGATCGTCAAAGATCGAACAAATATTGTCGTTACCATAGAGCTCGAGGACATAATACCGATGATTGTTATCATCTTAAGGATGAAATTGAAAGATTAATACAGCGAGGCAGCTTACAAGAATTTGTGAAAAGGAGGCGAGGAATAGATAGAAGAGATACTGTACCAGCCAACTCTCATTCTGGAAGAAACACCCCAGAAGAACGTAGTGGAAGGCAAGAGCCAAACAGAAACAGCTCAGTACAAGGAAGATGTGATGAGAATATGCCTGGAGCAGGTGTTATCAATGTAATATCAGGGGGACCAGCTGGAGGAGATTCAGCTAGTGCTAGAAAAGCTCTGGTAAGGGCAGCAAAGGCATTTCCAGAACTCCCACCACAACCTGAGCATCATATTCATCAAGTTGCAAAAAATATTCACTCTATCACATTTGATGATAATGATTTGGAGAATGGGCAGTTACCTACCCAAAATGATGCATTAGTGATCTCTGCTACACTTGCGAACTATTGGGTAAAGAAAATATTGGTGGATAGCGGAAGTTCTGCTGATATAATCTTTTACAATGCCTTCAAGCAGTTGAACATTGACAACGCCGAATTCAAGAAAGTTAATACCGCACTGTCTGGGTTTTCAGGAGAAACAGTAGAAGCATTAGGAGAGGTGATGTTGCCTATTTCATTAGGAAGTTTTCCAAAAAGGGCCACGAGAATGGTCAAGTTCTTGGTGGTTAAAGCACCTTCCACTTATAACATAATACTGGGAAGGCCTAGCTTAAACCTCTTCAAAGCGGCGATCTCCACTTATTATATGAAGATGAAATTTCCCACAGCAGATGGAGTGGGAGAAGTAATAACAGATCAAATGATGGCCCGCGAATGCTACGCCAATCTCCTTAGAAACAGTAGCAAAAGAGGAAGATCTCAAACAGAGCCCATTGATGTAGAGCAAATACCGAATGAGAAATCCATCATCAAGGAAGAAGAAGTTCAGAGTAAAAAACGAAAGCCTGAAGACTTAAGAATAAAGGCCGTGGAAGAGTTAAAGACTATAGAGTTCGTTCCAGGAGATCCAACCAAAACAACGAAGATCGGGACTAGGATTGAGTCGCATGAAGAATCTCAGTTGATACAATTCCTGCGAGAAAACATGGATATATTTGCATGGGAAGCGACCGATCTCCAAGGAATAGACCCGTCAGTTATGGTGCATAAGCTCAGTGTAGACCCAAAAACAAAGCCAGTAAAGCAGAAGAAGAGGACGTTCGGACAAGAAAGAAATGACATCATTAAAGAGGAAGTGGAGAAATTACTCCAAGCTGGGTACATTCGAGAGGTGCAATACCCAGAATGGTTGTCCAATGTAGTGTTGGTTCCAAAACCCAATGGCAAATGGAGAATGTGCATTGACTTCACAAACTTGAACAAAGCCTGCCCAAAGGATTCATATCCTTTACCAAGGATTGATGTGTTAGTAGATTCCACGTCGGGATGCGAGTTGTTAAGTTTCTTGGACGCATTTCAAGGATATAATCAAATTCCAATGCTACCTGAAGATCAAGAGAAAACTAGTTTCGTTACTGACCAAGGAGTTTATTGTTATAAAGTTATGCCATTCGGCCTGAAAAATGCTGGAGCCACTTATCAAAGATTGGTCAATCACATGTTTGCAAAGCAAATAGGTCGAAACATGGAAGTATATGTAGATGACATGTTGGTCAAAAGTTACAAACGGAACAATCATCTCAAAGATTTGGAAGAAACTTTTGAAGTACTAAGGCGTTATGGAATGAAGCTGAATCCTAACAAATGTACTTTTGGCGTTCAAGGAGGGAAGTTTTTAGGATTTATGATCTCGGAGAGAGGGGTGGAAGTGAATCCCGAAAAAATCACAGCTATACAAAATATGCCTGCTCCCACGACTGTTAAAGAAGTACAGCGACTGGCGGGACGACTGGCGGCATTAAACCGATTTATATCAAGATCAGCTGACAAAGGATTACCATTTTTCAAAACACTTCGTAATATGAAGGAGTTTGTGTGGACTAGAGAATGTCAACAGGCGTTTGAAGATCTTAAAGAGTATTTGACTTCACCTCCCCTCCTTACCAAACCAATTTCAGGAGAGACGTTATACCTCTACCTAGCAGTTTCGGATTTTGCAGTCAGCTCGGTTCTTGTCAAAGCTGAAGGAAAAGAACATCGACCTATATACTATGTAAGCAGAATGTTACAAGGTGCCGAGACAAGATATCCCCAGATAGAGAAACTGTCATTAGCTCTAATCACGGCTTCCAGGAAATTACGACCGTATTTTCAGTCACATCAAGTCGTAGTACTCACAAATCATCCTCTCAAGCAAGTTTTGTCTAACCCAAATGTATCAGGAAGAATGGTTAAGTGGACTGTGGAGTTAGGAGAGTATGGATTAGAATTTCAACCACGACCGGCGATCAAAGCCCAGGTGTTAGCAGATTTTATAGTAGAAATGAAAACAGATCAAGCAACTAGTTCCTTGCCTGCATGGGAAGTGCAAGTTGACGGTTCCGCCACAGCAAATGGGAGTGGAGTCGGAATTTTTATTGAAAGCCCTCACGGAGATGAATTCGAATATGCACTCAAGCTGGACTTTCCAACATCTAACAACGAAGCAGAGTACGAAGCTTTGTTGGCAGGAGGAAGATTAGCCCTAGCAGCTGGTGCAAAAAAGTTGGTAGTTTATAGCGACTCACAACTAGTGGTGAGTCAAATTAATGGATCTTACGAAGCCAAAGGAACAAACATGATCCGATATCTGCAGCATGTCAGAGAATTGCAAGAAAAATTTGAAGAGTTTCAAGTAAAACAAATACCGCGTGAGAAAAACGCCAAGGCGGACGCATTGGCTAAAATAGCCAGTTCCTTGGCAGCCGTGAAAAGCAAAAGGATCACGTTTTTAACAGCAACCAGGCCCGAGATTGAAAATGACGAACATGAGATCCTACCAGTGGTACCCGAGGAGCCGAGCTGGAAGGATGAAATCATGCAATATATCATCTCTGATATTTTGCCTCAGGATAGGAAGAAAGCTAGGCTGATAAAGTTACGAGCAGCGCGTTTTGTAATGATAGAAGGAGAATTGTACAAAAGGGGGTTTTCTCAGCCGTATCTCAAATGCTTAACTCCAGAAAAGGCCAGCTATGTCCTGAGAGAGGTCCACGAAGGCAGCTGTGGAAATCATCTAGGGGGTAGAGCTTTGGCAAACAAGACACTGAGGCAAGGATATTTCTGGCCTACTATGAAAAAGGATGCATTTGAGCTAGTGCAGAAATGTCATAAATGTCAACAGCACGCCAATTCCATACATAGTCCAGCAGCATTAATGCAGCCACTTGAAAGTCCGTGTCCATTTAGCCAATGGGGAATTGACTTAGTGGGTCCTCTACCACCCGCACCTGGACAAAAAAGGTATTGTTGACAATGCCTTAATGAATCACAAGCTTTTAAAATCAAATCAATATCATGACTAATATCATACCTTTGCAATACAAAAAAGATACCTGATTGTGGCTGTTGATTACTTCACCAAATGGGTGGAAGCTGAACCGCTGAGAACTATAAAAGAAGACGACGTCATGAATTTCATATGGAAGAATATTGTTTGCAGGTTTGGCATACTGCAAATTCTAATGTTTAACACTATAAAAGAAGACTACGTCATGAATTTCATATGGAAGAATATTGTTTGCAGGTTTGGCATACCGAGAATTTTGGTGTCTGATAACGGAACTCAATTCCGAGGAAAAGAATTGAAGAAATGGTGTGAAGAAATGAGGATTACTCAAGCATTCGCTTCTGTAGCGAACCCCCAATCAAATGGACAAACAGAAGTAACCAACCGCATTCTGCTTCAACATCTGAAAACCAGACTTGACAAAGCAAAGGGAGAATGGGTTGATGAATTGCCAAGTGTCATGTGGGCCTATCGAACAACTCCGAGGGTCAGCACAGGGGAAACGCCCTTCAGCTTGGTTTATGGAACCGAAGCAGTGATACCGGTGGAAATCGGGGAAATAAGTTTGCGTGTGAAATGTTATGATGATATGATCAACCAACAAGGCTTAAGGGCAAATTTAGATTTACTGGATGAATTGAGAGAAGCGGCTGGCACCAGAGCAGAACGTTACCGTACCAGAATGGTAAAAGCTTATAATGCTCGAGTACGACCTCGTGGTTTTCAAGTTGGAGATTTGGTGCTTCGAAAAGCTGCCGTCAACCCACAGAAAGATAAGAAGAAAAATAAAGTGAAGAAATTACAACCCAAATGGATTGGACCATTCAGAGTAACAGAACTTGTAAGTTCTGGAGCGTACAAATTGCAATACTTAAATGGAGAAGAAGTTCCAAGGACATGGAATGTGGCGAGCTTAAGAAAGTATTACGAATAAAGTAAATCGTTATCATGTAATAAAAAGCTCACGAATATTGTAGAGCAGGTTCTCTTGTGATCCTAAGAAGTTCATTAATAAATCCAATATTATGTTTTCTGGTACTAAATCATGTGTTTATTTCTGTTCAACAAACTCAAGAAGTTTTGATAAGTTATAAAAATGGCTCAGTAAAAGAGCATTACACCTCTATCAGAGGCCAAAATAATCGCTCAGCAAAAGAGCATTACACCTCTAATAGAGGTCAAAAACTTCTGCTTTACACCGAAGCAAAGTAATATAAATAGCTCCATAGGAGAGTATTGTACCCCCAAAAGAGGTCAATAAAAACATCATCATCTCAAAGACAAAAGGCTAAATAACTCCTCAGAAGTTTAACGCCAATAAAAGAAGACAAGTAAATTATTAAAAACACAAGGGTAGAACAATCCCCACTTAAAAGGAAAATGTCATGCCATAAACATTCTTCAAAGGAAATGCAACTAAAGATAAGATATCAAAAGAAGCCTAAATAGTCAAATCAAAGAAAACGACTAAGTCTTCAAGCAAAAGATAAAGAACGTAAAAATAGAAAGGATGATTATTTCCCTCCATCAGCAGGAATCGAAGTATCATCTTCTTCCAAGTCAGGATCTTCAGAGACATCAACATCTAAAAACATAAAGTCTTCGCCAGGATAACGTCCAGATTCCTTAAGAATCCTGCGACAATCGCGGATGGTGCGGTCATACACTAGAAGAGACTCTTTCATTAAGTCCTCTCTATATGCGTCAGATTTCTTGTAATTGCTAACTAGCTCTTTCTCCACCAAACTTTGATACTTGGTGACTAACTCCTTCTCTAAATCTCGGAAGTATATTTTCCCTTCCTCAGACTTTCTGAATTGGTCCCCAGTCAGAACTTCATGTTTCAAATCTTTAGAAAGTCTGGCATTCTCTTTTTCCAGTTTCTGCATTTGAGTAGTCATCTGAGCAAGTTTCTCCTCAGCAGCTTTAGCTTCCCCCTCAAAATGGTTGGAACGCTGACTGAGCAAATGAGACATCAGTGGTATCTGCATAAAAAAAAAAAAAATAATAATAATAATAATATAATAAAAAGTAAGTAAAGGTATTATAGAATACAAATAAATTTTACCCTAGCCAAGTTGGCACAAAGCATTTGATCCAAGGTGCTTGAGGAAAATTGATCAAAGCGAGTGGAGTCATATGTAGATATCAAAGCCCTCGTTTTCTCATACCCTATATCGAGATCAGCAGAATCCCAAAAGGAGTTAACACCTTGATCCCTGTTAAGTCCATATATAAATAGTCCTTTCCCTGCACCAGGACGAGGAGAAATCTCACTCAGTTGCTCCCTAGGGCGTTTACTCGGTGGAGAGGAGGCACGACTCTTCCCAGGTGTTGCAATAGTACCAAATGTCTCTGAAAGTCCTCCATTCCCTCCCTTAGAGGAATTCCCCTTCAGGTGACTGGCGGGGTTTCCTCTGGGAGGGGGAGGAAGAGGACGGTGAGAATCAGAACGATTGGATTGAGAATCAGAACGACTAGATTGAGCTTTTCTCGCAGCACGAACCTCGCTAAGAGATAAACCTTTTCCTGCATCACAAGAGAAAATAATAAATCAGTAAAATAACAAAAGTGAACAAAATTAAAAGTCTGGGAAGAAGAAAAGTAATTATACCCTTAGAAAAAATTTGAGTTACATCAAAATTATTTCTAAAAAGACCAGCGTACTCAAACTTCTCATAGATATCTTCTACATCCATTGAAAGATCATCAAAAAAGAAATTATCACTCCAACTATCACTCCACTCAGTCAAGAAATCCCATCCATCGTTTCTCACGTAAAAAAACTTAGATTTCCAAGGACCCTTAGAACCTCTCCCCGAACCACAACCTTCTAAGAATTTACATGTTTTCCGAGGAAAGAAGTGAAAATATAACTGGTTCGCGACCCTTCTCAAATTAAACAAAGTTCTAAAGGAAGCCAATGTAGGAGAAATGTTCAAATTAGCACAACATTGCAGGAAACCCTCGTAATACATAAATGAGTTGGGAGTTAGTTGGCTAATGCAAATACTAAAACTTTGAAGAATCTCCACCAAAAGGGGATCAGGAGGAATCGAGAAACCACAATAAAAATATTCTTTATAAACGGTAAAATATCCAGAAGGAGGGAACCTAATTCTCTGACCCTCAAGAGGGAGCAGAAATTCATGAGAAAAAGATAAGCTTATGTTGTTTTTTAGAACTTCTAACTCCCTAAAAGACATTTCACTGTTTGCGATATCAATATCCACTATTCGACTTTTACGCTTAGAAGATTGGATAACTCCTTCATCTTCGTCCATCACCCAGCTACTTGCCTCATCAGGCCTAGTGCCTAAAGGAAAAGGAGACACATCAGAAATAGATTCATCAAAAAATGAAACATCAGAAGACTCTGGGGGTAGTTCACGAATAGCTCTAGCAACTTCTTCCTCAATAGGAAGATCAAATCCTGAATCAAAATCCGAAAAATCAACTAACACTTGGAAATACAAGCTACTAGTTCAACTTAAAAAAAAAAAAAAAAAAAAAAAAAAAAAAAATATTATTGCACAAAAGTGTACGAAAATTATAATATAAACTTTATAGAACCTAAAAATATTTTGTATCGATATGCTAATGGCTTTCTTGTTTTCTCATGCTAATTTTGTAACTGGGAGCATATAGGAGAGATTTTTTGACCCAAGAGAAAAATTATTAGATATTATATTGGAACATGAGGAAGCATATTCTAACGAGATTCTAACCATGTGGACAGTGCACTAACCTCTTAATAGCTTACATTCAAGCTCGTTTTCTTTAAATTTACACTACATCTTTGTTCTATGGATCTTAAGATTCAAGTATACATAGACGATAAAAATTCGGTTGTCGCGTGCATATATAACATTTTAGGTCCACGATTTATATGTATATACAAACATCTAGATCCACTCAACTTTGTCAAATCAAATGTAACATCTATTAGCAAACTACCCACCAATCAAAACCAACATCGATTAAATGAAAAACTTGGGACATTTGAATCGAGATAAAGCTACCCCGACAGAGCTCTGCCGAGGCAGCAGCACCCCGGCAGGGATCTGCCGAGGTAGCGCTGCCAGAGCAGAACTCTGCCGAGGCAGCGAGATAAAGCTACCCCGACAGAGCTCTGCCGAGGCAGCAGCACCCCGGCAGGGATCTGCCGAGGTAGCGCTGCCAGAGCAGAACTCTGCCGAGGCAGCAACGCCTCGGCAGAGATCTGCCGAGGCAGCGCTGCCAGGGCAGAACTCTGCCGAGGCAGCAGCGCCTCGGCAAAGGTCTGCCGAGGCAGCGATACCTCGGCAGAGGTCTGCCGAGGCAGCCGCACCTCGGCAGAGGTCTGCCGAGGCAGCAGCTGCCCCGGCAGAACTCTGCCAAGGCAAGGTTGCCCCGGCAGAAATTTTGATATAAAAAAAAAAAAAAAGAAATTTTTAAAAAAAAAAATAATAATAATAAAATAAGATATATATATATATATATATATATATATTAATTATTATAGGCTTGTACAAATGAGGAAATAATAATAAAACATCTCATACCTCGCGAAGACATTCTTAGAATTGAGCTCTTTACAGATTATAAATTTTGAGGATGCTAAAAGTTTGATTAACACCAATGAATGAATAGCTTATAAATACCCCATAGCAAATTTTAATTATGGAAATGTTAGATTCCCAAGTAAGAATAATCTTCCCTAAAGATTTTTCCATAGTTAAGGTACAATCTTAAACTAAATATTTTTATTCTTAATTATGGAATGATCCTTTACTTAATATTATGAAATTCCACAATTGAATATCTCAAGATATTCATTTATGGAATTGGGGGGCTTATGATGTGGATATATAAATCGTAAGGGTATTTTAGTAATTACCAAATTCTTGATTATTAAAATACCTAAAAACAGAATTACATTTATGACCTTCATTGAAATTACCATCCTACCCCTACTTAATGTTAGACTTAGTGGAAGACTTTTCCTCTCCACCTAATTTATGGTGGACCTCTCATCTCCCCCATTTAATATGAGACCCTTCATCTCCTCCCTTTCACCTATAAATACCACCCTCACTTTCATTTGAGGGACAAGTTGCAAGAAGTCTAAAGACAAGTTGAGTTGTTTCCTCCAAGTCCGTCCCGTGACGTCAGAACGAGAGGTGAAAACGATCAAGATAGGAGGAGGTTTTCTCGAAGATACCCTTGATCATTTTCACGCAACATCAGAACGTAAAAAAAACATCTTTGATATTGTCCTTTCTTTATCTGGACTGCTATTGTTCCTTTCCCAGCGATTTTATGTTCCTTGCCATCTCCAAGTTTTACTTCAGATGAATAAGTCTCATCAAGCTCCACAAACATTTTTTTATTTCAACACATATATATGATTACTGCAACCACTATCAACGTACCACGTATTTTCAAATAGTTGTTGAGAATTCAAGCATGAATAAAATACCTGATTGATATCTTTTTCTTCAGTGTAATTGGCCTCATTTTTCTCACCATCATCTCTATGCCAACAATCTCTTTCTGAATGATTGGCGTTTCTGCATCTTTTACATTTGTAGCGGCAATCCTTTGTGTCGTGGTTATTTTTTCTGCATATTCGGCAAAATAAATCTGAATTTTGATTTGCATTTCTTTGGTTAGAGAAACCTCCTCTTCCTAGACCTTGTCCTCGGAAGTTTTGATTTCTTCCACGACCTCTGCCTCTTGATACTCTGGATGTGGAGGCCATATTCTTTTCTGATTGGTCATCTCCTTTTTTATTTTTCTGGTATGCTAGATTAAGCTTTACTTGAAAAGCTTGTTCCAAACTGTGGTTTGAAAATCTGCTCATTATTTTCTCATGAGCTTCTAAAGATCCCATGAGTTCGTCTAAAGAAAGTTTTGATAAATCTTTAGACTCTTCAATCGCAGCAACTATGTGCTCAAATTTTACTGGCAAGCTTCGCAAGACTTTTTCTACAATTCTTTTATCTTCGGCAGAATCACCATAGCCTCTAATTTGATTAACAATTGTAGATACTCTAGAAAAAAAATCTTGCATAGTCTCGCTATCTTTCATGAGTAGATTATCAAATTCTCGCCATAAATTTTGCAATTTCATGGAGACAATTTTTTCATAACCTCCAAATAGTTTTTTCAAAATATCCATGCATCTTTTGAAAATTTAACACCCGTAATACGCGGAAGTATAGATCGACTTACCCCTTGGTGCATAAATAACAAGGCTCTTGCATCTTTGGTCTTGTTCTCTTTATGCTCCTTCTTTTTGGCTCCAGTCAACGTAGCTTCTTCCTCCGGAGTATATATTTCATATCCCACTTCTACGATATCTCAAAGATCATGGGACTGGAATAACTTCTTCATTAGAACGCTCCATAACTCGTAGTCTTGACCAACAAAGATCGGAACACCTTGTTGGGAATATGTAAAGGCAAGTTCATTGCTATTACTTGGATTCATTTTTTTCAATATATGTGGGGGGTTATCAGGCCAAGGGTGGCTCTGATACCACATCGAATCCCAAAGTACTTGCCACCGCATTAATGTCTTCAATAATCACACCATAGTCCGCTCGAGACTCCAAAGTACTTGCTACCGCATTAACCACAACACTCGAGCAGGGCCGGCCCTAGCTTTTTCAGGGCCCTAGGCAAAATTATAAAATGAGGCCTTCAAACAAATATATACTTTAAACTTATTTTTTTACCCCATAGAACAACAAACAAAGGCAATATGTTAAACTTGATGTTTTGTTTTTATAACTAAAATAAAAATACTTTTGTTACTCGCTCAATTACAAATATATTCTCTTAGTTTTAGTTTGAGAGAATTGTATTTTTCATATCAAATTTTTACCTATTTTAAATATTTGGTACTAACCCATGAAAAAAGACACGTTTAATACCAAAATTGAAGGATTTTTTTCACATTCTTAAGCTTTAATGGTGATTTTTGGTATGCTCAAAATTTTTACCAAGCATGCTTATGTGCCCTATTTTATATCTGAAAATTATTTTGGCGTAATTCCTTGTTAATTATGAGATAATATTTAATTTTGATTAATTTTCCAAAATTTTCTTAATTTTCTGCGGATTATTTATTATGTTTTATGAACTGAAACTTGTGCAATTAGAAAGTTCTCGTCAAGAGATTTCCAGTCATATAAAGAACACTAAATTTGGCCCCAAAAAATTGACGGAGAAAGGAAATATAAAAAAATACCTTCAATTTTGGTATTAAATGTATATGTTTGAAAGTTTGAAATCAAATGTCTAAAGTACATAAAAATTTAGTGAAAAATGCAATTCCCTCGTTTTAGTTTTCATAAACTTCTTTACCATAGATACTTTTAGATTATATTGTGAATATTATCTTATAATAAAATTGTATAAAAAAATTATCTTATAAGGAATTCACATTAGTAGCATATATATTACTTTTAGTTTGAATAATTTAATTCTATCATGAATTGATAATCATATACCATGGTACGAAAGAACATTAGTTTCTTACATATATTATATTTAGTTTCTATATTACTCCATTAAATTTACAAAACAATATTATTAACTTAAATAGAGAAAATTTATAAAATTTTGGGGCCCTCTAAAGAGGGGGCCCTAGGCATTGGCCTAATTTGCCTTATGCTTAAGCCGGCCCTGCACTCGAGTCCCCTACCACAATCACATTACTCCATTTTCTTTCCTTTGCAATTTCTACTGCGAGCAGTGCAGCTTTGGCTTCCGCTAATGTGGGTTCGAGCATTTGGCGAATGTACAATTATCTCCAATCAACACATAAACCATTATCCAATCTAGCTGCCACCCCCAAACCACACCTACCATATATAGGATTCACCGCCGCATCAAAATAAATTTTAATAAATCCGTCTGGACTCTGGAGGAGCTTTCCATAAAACTTTTTTGCACTGCACTGTTTTTTGATGAAGTACGGTAGAACACATGCTTCGAATAGCTTCATGGAAAATTTTAGCAAACGTAGCAATGTCATGGGCTGCATTTTGGATAACATAACAAGAAAGTACAAAGATGATGAGTAAAAATTACATTTAATTAGGAAAAAAATTGGACATAAATCAATAGCATTATAAAAATGCTAAAATATTAATAATTAACTCTTACTAAAAAATTTCATAAACTTTTTACTCAAAAAATCACATATTTTTTTTAACAAAACTCTATCATATACCCATTTAACAAATAACAATGATTAATTTATATATTTCTTACTTAAATAGCATACTATTAAATAATGTTTACCATAAAATACTAAAATAAGTCTTGTTTACATATTTATTAAATTATATTTTAAACTAATGGTAAATTATACAGATATGAAATATACATTTTATAAAATTATAACTAAAAAACTCAATAAATATTTTTATAAAATTTAAAAATACTCATTCAATTACCCTGTTTTAATAAAATAATAATATACGTAGTATTTATAATTAATTAAATTGATGGGTTTTTTCTAAAAATTATTAAAATACCCAGATATTTTAGTGTTAGACTAATACATTTTTATAACTATTTAATATATCCAACAATACAATCATAAATTTATTTCTTACTTAAATACAATATGATTAAATAATATTTTACTTTAAATTACGGAATTAAAATCTTATTTACTGCAAAGTGCTTAATTTTCATATTTCGGAGGTGTAAAAAGTTAAATCTAAATTTTAGGAATGCAAAATGTAAAGAACCTTAAAAATATTACTTATTCAATTTTCTTCTCTTCACATCTTAAAACAAAACGATCTATTATTCACTTTGCCTTGATAAATGACAAGTCTTACTATTATAAATTAATACTATATAAATTACTATTATATGGGATTAATACTATGTAATGTGAATATGTACCATACAATATGATACACATTGTGTGATAATACCACCTAATGTGGTATTAGCGGCACCTAACGTAGCGGCACTCTAGAATTTTCCATTAAATTACTAGTAGTAAGTATATCCGAGTCCAGCTGTTAAGCATGTACATTGAATTCTATTGGTTAGATATTAAATAAGTACTTTTAAATCTGTATTAATCTCCTTATAATAAATTTAATTAATGTACTGACACCGTCATCACATGTATTAATATTATTGTATTAATATTATTATTCAAATCAAGATTGCCATTGACGCCCCCCTCAAGTCATTTTACAGCCAGATCTTCTTACTACATTATTTTTGTTCATTTGATAGAGGAATCAAAAAACAACCAACACAAACCAAACCAAACCAAAATACTCTTCTCATATATATTTCCTTCCTCTATTAATTGTGGATTTAGTCATAATAGAATAAATGGCTTGCGAAGCTGTAGTTTCTCTAAATCTGATATTTGAGAGCTTTTTAAAGACTCTAAAACACTTCAGTATCTTTAGTCCCAGCAAAAAAGTAGCAGAATCAGTCCACGAAGAATTATGGTCCTTAAAATCAATTCTGGAATTGGATCATTTCGAAGAGAGCGAGAGATTAAATGCTTTGAAAGGAGAGATCCTGGAGACAGTACCTAAATTCAGAGACTTACTCGAAGATGGTATAAACAAATCTCAAAGCCTCGATGATTTGAGTAGTCAGGAACGGATCTTCGATGATAAAGTCAGAAAGGATTTGATTTCTTTTGTGGAAACGATGAAGAAAATAAAAAAGGAATACAACGCAAAAGATCCGGAAAAAAGCAACAAGGAGTCACCACCTGCTGATGAAGATTTTTGTGGAAACACAAAAGATATGGTGAGAGTATATGATGAAGACGTACAACAACTAATTCATATACTACTTACGGGACAAACGAGAGGGCGAAAACTCCTTGGGCCTATTATTTTAGTAGTGGGTATGGCGGGTATCGGTAAGACTACTATTGTCAAAGCACTTTATAATGAGCAAGTAATTACAAATTATTTTGACCTTCGTGCATTTCTCAGGGTAGGACCTGATTATCATCCAAAAAATATCTTGCTAGATCTTATGGTTTGCTTGTCCCCTAATTATAATAAAGTTTTAGGAAAAGAAAAGAGTGATAAGGATTTGAAACTGGACATAATCAGATTTCTGAAAGGTAGAAGATATTTGATTGTGTTAGATGATGTATGGGATATTGAGCTTTGGCGTAAAATTGTGTGGTCACTTCCATGTGATATTGACGGAAATAGAGTAATCGTTACATCTAGGGTATCAGGTCAGACTTATGATGCTACATCTTTAGATGAAGTTCACCAGATTCGCTTTCGGAACGAAGAAGAAAGTTGGAATCTTTTTTGCAGAAAGGTATTTGTCCCACCCGGACTCGAGAAAGTTGGAAAGAAGATTGTCAAAAAATGTGGTGGACTTCCTCTTGGAATAATCTCGATAGCTAGCATCCTATCTAAAGCCGAGAAGACGATTGATTACTGGGAAAAGGTAGCCAAGAATGAGAATTTGCTTGCCTTAGCTACAGAAGAAGGGTCACGCATGTCCGAGGCACTATTTTTGAGTTACAAGCATTTGCCTCTAGAATTAAAGGAATGTTGTCTCTATTTTGGAGTTTTTCCTCTAAATCACGAGATCTCCGCCTCCAAGCTCATCAAATTGTGGGTTGGTGAGGGATTAGTTCAACCAAACTGCTACGATACTTTTGAAGAAACTGCGCGGGTGTATTTGGAGGTTCTCGTTTCCCATAATATTGTTTTAGTCCGCCAACAGAGCTCTAGTGGCAGAATTAAATCCTGTAGCGCCCATTATTTCTTTTGGCATCTCTTGGTAAGAGAGGCTGCAAACAAAAAGATTTTTCATCTCATAAATAATTATTCCAGTGCTTTTTCAGAAGGTATATATTGTCAGCGCAGGTTGTGTATCCACAGAAACGCTCTTCTTGGCTTCAAATATGTTTCTGAATCGATTGAATCAATTTCAAATGTGCGTTCTTTTCTTTGTACTGGTCCAGAACATCAATATCCGGTATCAATATGTGCAGGTTTGACGTCTATCAAGGTGCTAGATGCTCTTACAATCCGGTTATACAAGTTCCCGATTGGAATATTGGAGCTAGTTGAGTTAAAGTACCTTGCCTTCACATATGATGAAAAACTCCCTTCTTCCATATCTAGACTCAAAAACCTTATATACTTGATTGTCCATCGATACCACATGAAAATCATCAATTCCTCTCCATCTTATATGCCGATAGAGATATGGAATATGAAAGAACTGAGGCATCTTCAAGTAATGGGAAGCGACCTGCCACCTCCCGTTGATGGTGCTCAGTTACCCAACCTCTTGACCCTGCTAGGTGTGAGCGATCGCAGTTGTACAAAGGAGGTCTTTGAAAGTATCCCAAATCTAGAGAAAATAGGTGTTCAGATTGTTTTACCACCGGGTGTTTATGAAACCTTGCATATCTTTGATCACCTTGCCCTGCTCTCTAGACTCACTTCATTCAAATGCATCGTGTCAAATCCCAATCCTTGGTCTCAGCGGGTTCTTATCTTGCCAAAGTTAGTTTTCCCATCTTGTCTTACGAAGTTAACTTTGAGTGGGTGTGGATTTGAATGGAAAGACATGTCAATAATTGGTGCACTAGAAAATCTTCAAGTGTTGAAATTGCAATGCTATGCCTTTCAAGGCCCAGAGTGGGTGGTAGATGAAAAAGAGTTCCCGATGCTTACGCATCTACTACTTGAAGACACCGATCTGGCGCACTGGAGAGTTGGCTATGGTTGCTTCGAACTTCTTCAACGCCTAATCATTAGGCACTGCTACAAATTGGAAGAGATCCCTCGTGGACTTGAAAAATTGACATTACTAAATGTGATTGAGCTAGTTGATTGCAGCCCTTCAGCTTTGGCTTCTGTTAAACAAATAGTACTGGAGCAACAAATGGAATCTGGTAATGAACAATTTCAAATTCAGGTCTATTCTTCATTAGATGATAAGAAGCACCAGCTTTCACTTACACCTTAATTAAAAAGGTAGTAAGTCAGGCACAATTTTATTTTAGTATTACAATAATTTTACATATGCACGACGTGTGTTTATCCGACTATACTTGTTAATCAACAACTTGTTGCTTTCTGATTCTGCTTTCTTTATCATGTCATTCATAATCATATGCGGAAGTATGTAATATTGTTTTTTTTATTCTCTTGGTAACTCATTATTCAAATCCCCCCCCCCCCCCCACACAAGATTAACGAAATGGAAGAGAATGATGATTGAGATTAGAAACTAGAGACATGAATAATGGTTTTTGGTTATGTAGTATTGCTTCTTGTATTTTTAAGCTTGATTGTTGAGACTTGTACATGGAATTTTGAGTTTGTTTACATTTTTACTTTAGTGAGATTTTAGTTGTTTAATGTTAGTTAAATTCATAGTTACCATGTATTGCTTTGCACATTGTGAATGAGTTTTATAGTATAATATTGGGGATTGACTTTCTTTCGTGATGCAATTTGATCAAATAATCATTATGCTCTTAAATGAAATTACACAAACTAGCTAGCTAATTGTGTTGGTAGATTCCAAAAGTGATGGAGTGGGATCAGATTGAGCAGATTGTAATGGCTTTCCCATTTTTCACAATATTTTTCGGCTTACTAATAATCAATAATATCAATTAATCTCTTCCCTAGTTTCTTCGTTTCTATTTTAAGACCGTTTTCTCTAAAAACCAATGATTCGTTCATTCATTTCTACTTCAAAATAACTAAACCAAAATCATAAGAACTTCGTAGCCATCGATAACTTTTATAGAGAGTGAATAAATAGTCAGACTCACTCACTACCGTTTGGCCTAAATTTGCAAGCCTGTTAAAACTGGTGATAATAAGATTGAGGAGGTAATGAAGAATTTAATCTATATCTATTCTATACTTCTATACTACTACTAAAAGTGTGAATGTTTTAAGTTTTTTTCTTTTTTTGTGAAGACAAAAATGCTCTTATTCAAATTGTTAAGTATATTAATAAAATCTAATTAGACATGAATTTTCCTTAAATTTTTTCATCAAAAAGTTGGTAAGAAAATATTTTAAGAAAATTTGTCTTCCTTTCTTCCTAACCAAGCACCATGAATATGGAAGGAAAAAAAAAGTATATTCAAATTAGCGGAAAAAATGCATATTTAGTCACCCAAGTTTAACTCTAAACACACAATAGTCAACCAACTTTCAGAAATAATATATATAGTCACTCAAGTTACAATTAATAACATTACTCATCACCAACTCTTTGACATATGACGGACAAATAACGGAGTATCATCACGAGACATGCACTAGCATTAAAACCAAATGATAAGGTAAGTGAAATAATTTGAGATACACTTAAAAGGAGTTGAAAATTCGGTAAATACAGGTGAAATCATTGAGTGAAAACATGTGAAAATTGGTAAAATGAGTGAAATCAATAAAATGAAGAAAGTTCAACCAACAAAAACAATGTCAAATCATTAGAAAAAAGGTTTAAACCGAAAAAACTAAAGAAATCGATGAAAATACACATGATGAAATCAATAAATTGAATAACATTTTATGACATAATGGAATTAATTTTACTCTGATTTACAACAAAATACAACTGTAATTAAATAAATACGTATAATGTATGTACACTTTAAACCGGTGAAAAAAATGGATGTGAAATTAAATATATTTGAAATCGATAAAAAAAATCGGATAAAATTTATGAAAAATAGATGAAAACGGGTAAAATCGGTTAAAATAAACGGGTCAAAAATGTAAAATCGATTAAAATTAATTTGAATGAAATTTCTAAGAAAAATGATGAAACCAGTGAAATCCAGTCAAATTGGGTAAAGCTGGTGAAAAAAGGGTAAAATCGGTCAAAAACGGAAAGTTGGTACGAACATATTTAATCAATGAAAAATTCAGGTGAATAACATGTGAAATTAGTTTAAAAACATGAAAAATAGGTAAAACGGGTTAAAATGGTAAAAACGAGTGAAATCGGTTAAAAAAGAGTTTAATTGGTAAAATCAGTAGAAATATAGTTTAAACTGAAGAAAAAAATGAAAGAAATCGACCAAAAACAAAAACAATGAAAAATATTATAACCGATAAAAAAAAGTTTCTAAAATAAAATAAATCGGTAAAAAAAGTTTAAGCAGTGAGAACATATGAATCGATTAAAGTTTGTGTGAAATTTCTGAAGAATAGGATAAAATCAGTCAAAAAGCTTGAAGTCAGTGAAAATATATTTAACCAATGAAAAATTTAGGTGAATACTATGTGAAATCAGTGAAATAGGTGGAAACGAGTTAAACTTTAACCGATAAAAACAAGGTGAAATGGGAAGAAAATAGTTTAAATTGAAAAAAAGATCGACGAAACATGAAAAAACAATGAAACATGTTATAATCGATTAAAAAGTGAAAATTTTGATTAAAAAAAATTAAACAGTGAAAACATATGAATCGATGAAAATTCAGGAGAAATAGGTAAAAACTGGTGAAACCAATAAGAAATAATGTTCGTGAAATAGATGAAAGTTCGGGTGAAATTTATGAAGAAACGAATTAATCATGTGACATCAGTGAATAATGGATAAACTTGACATGAAAACTACAATGATGGAATGAGCTAAATAATGTTCTTATAATCTTATTTTAGAATCAATTTTATAAGATTTAATGACTAAATCAATGCTTATTTTTTATATTTTATTACAACTATTCAAAGCAATCTTTTTTTTTTATATAAACCAATAATAATTAATAAAAATAAATTTCTTAAAGAATAAATTGACCTTTTATAAATATATGATATTCTATGACATAAAAATAGCTAATTTTACTCTAATTTATGAAAAATACACATGAAATTAAAACTAGACACGTACAACGTACGTGCACTTTTCTAGTAAGAATAAAAAGCTCCAGTTTTTTCCAGTCAAAATTATGTTGAATTGAGTATGTCAACAAAACAATATTTAAAAAGTAAATGATAATTTTTTCGTAGAAATTCAGCAATTTAAAAGTCTGAAACAAAACGACTATTGTACATCGTGAAATAGTTGTCTGTCTTGCTTTAGGATGCACGCTGATGCAGGTTTAATTTATTTGTCCCTAAAATTTGTTGACAAACAAATGCTTAATTATGCTGGTTGAAAACTAATTTGGTGTACATGAATGTCTTAAATTTCTAGGTTTGAAATGTTGTGAACAAATCCATATATTTCGAAGCCCCTTTAACAGTTTCAAAATTGGCTTTCCACTCAAAATGACAACACCGGTTTGACAAATTTTATGTAATATATGGGATCGAAGAGTTTAAGCAAGTTACAAAACATTGTATTTTAGCTAACACGCATTGTAATTGTTGTTGGCAGTTTTAAAAACAAATCATGAACATAATGCTAAAGAAATCAATTTGGAAATAAAAGGAATGTACATTTAGTTGAAGAATATATAAAATAAATAAACTTATCTTACAATTCTACAATTCTGTATAGTAACATAATTGATCAAATCAAATCGCAGAAAAAAGTCTGCTTGTCTTGAAGAAACTATCTACCCACCTTGGTGCAATTGGGTAACTCGAAACTCCTTCCAAGATAATTTGGTTCCAGAAACTTAATCACTGCACGGTGGTATAAGCTTCACCTCAAAAATTAAAACACTCAGAACCTAGCCAAATTTCTAATGAAATATGCAGAGAGATTTGAGAGAATAATGTATGTTTTTGTTGTGTGTTGTTGCATTTTCGGAAATTCACACACACACATATATATAGCGCGCGCACACACACACATGTATATATATTTTAGCTTGTGATTGAGAAGCAACAAATTAGCTTGGAGAAACTTGAAAATTGTAATCCTCTGCCATGATACATGTTGAAAATTCGGACGTTGCGAGTAACAGATCAGTGGCGGACGACGGGAGTTGAGTTGTGGTGGAGTTAAGATTGGATTTTATAGAAGAAGAATACATAGAGTGAGATGTGAATAGTTGAATTTTGATTTAAATTAGGTATTTTCATTATATATATATATATATATATATATATATATATATATTTATTTCAATTAAACTATGTAATTACCGGATAGGGATCAATACCCGAAACCCGTCCCAATATTTCTTGACCGGGTTTTGTCCCGTCCCAAATAAAAAAAATACCCATTTTGTCCCGTCCCAAATGGGAAAAACCCGATCGGGACGGGACGGGTACCCCGAAACCCGGTCCCAATTACCCAGCCCTATTGAAAAACACTCAGAACATACCCAAATTTCTAATGAAATATGCAGAGAGATTTGAGAGAATAATGTATGTTTTTGTTGTGTGTTGTTGCATTTTCGGAAATGCAGCGCGCACGCACACACACACACATATATATATATATATATATATATATATATATAGGGAGCTTGGATCCAGGAGCAGCCTGCCTGCGGACGCCTGCCCATCCGGGAGGAGCTCGTCTCCAGCCGACGGGGGACTGTTGCTTGCCTCTCCCCTTCGGCTGGAGATGACCTTAACCACTCTGCAAATGAACTCTCAAAGAGTTAAATCCAATGGCATATATAATTTACTTTTATTCTGGAATTATAATTTTGTCTTATAAATAAAAGAATTATCTTTTGTTTATCAAGATTCTTTCTGTAGTGTTTGTGATAATTATTATAGACATTCAAACTCAAACAAATACTCATTTCCTTTTTCTTATTTATCACATTCTTATTTATCACATTGGAAAGAAATGTTTACTTTTATTTATTGTTGTAGGAGTTCAATGTAAAATTAATTATTTTCTTCCAATTTTAACCTTCTTGTTAATGCTTCTTGTTACACGGACCTCCCCCGTGGTTTGGTCTATTCCGCGTCCGATCCGCTCAAAAAATTATAATTACAGAGACCTCCCATGACATTTGCAAAAACTACATCCGTCGGTCCACCGTTAACTTTTGTTGAAGTCATCACCGAAATTTAATTGAAAATTCCATTTTACCCTTGAGGATCCCGTAGCTATTTTCATGGACAATTATACCCTTATTATGTTTGTTGCACGGAAAGAGTTTCAATACAATGTTGTAATTTGTTATGGGTGTAAATGTTATAAATATCAGTGAAAATTTAAAATCTTTAACTGATTTTATTAATGTGTAAATATTAATTTCAAACATTTTCATAATATTTTTAAAATTGAATTACAAGGAAAAGTGAATAAATTATTATTAATCATAAGAAAAAACAAACTTGAAGATAAATAAAAAGATCATTATGAAAATGAAAAAAGTGCCGATTTCTCATGTTTTTGGGGGTACAAAGAACCAAAAAACTACACCTGAATTACCTATTTTGCCTGAAAATAGGAGAGGGCGCAAAGTGCTTAATTTTTCATATTTTGGAAGTGTAAAGTGCTAAATCTAAATTTTAGAGGTGCAAAAAGCCTATTTTCCATATTTTGAAGGTGTAAAATGCAAAAAAACCTTAAAAATATTACTTACTCAATGTTCTTCTCTTCTCATCTTAACTTGCTTTTATTAATTGTAGTAAGTGCATCCGAGTTCAGCTGTGAATCATGTACATTGAATTCTATTGGTTAGAACTTAGATATTAAAGGTAAAATTGCAAAATATATTCAAAACAAATCAATAATTTTGGATTTTCGTCCTAAACTACATCACTTAGCAAATTTCGTCCCGTAATTTTATATTATTTTGGAATATCGTGCCACTTGCCACATGGCTGCTTACAGGTCGAGACGTGATAAATTTTAGCATGAACAATCATACAAGATTGCATAATTCGTCCGAAACTAATCATAAATTTTGATTTTTCATCCCAAACTATATTAATTTGCCGAATTTCGTCTCAAAATTTGTCTTTTTGTATGAATTTAGTCAATTATTAAATTTCTAATTTGAGGAAATGATGATTCATCCTTTACTTTTTTAATGGACTAATGACAATTTATCGATGTTTATAATGTTCAATTTACCCCCTAAAATTTGAAAAGAAGCAATGCACCCCCAATGAAAATTTTAAAAAAGTATTTTATCCCCTTGAACAGGAGAGTGTAACTCAATTGCATAAATTGAGAGTGGGTATGCAAAGTTTAAATTGCTACATTTGTTATATAGTTTGGGACGAAAAATCAAAATTTGTAATTAGTTTGGGACGAATTATGCAATCTTATATATTTATTTATTCTAAAATTTATCACGTAATGACATGTAAGCATTCATGTGGCAAGTGAGACGATATTCCAAAAAAATATAAAATACGGGACGAATTTGGCTAAGTGATATAGCTTTGGACGAAAATCTAAAATCACTAATTAGTTTGAGACTTTTTTTTGCAATTTTTTTGCCGATATTAAATAAGTACTTTTAAATATGTATTAATCTAGGGTTTTTTGCACTTTGCACCCCAAAACATGGGAAATAGGCACTTTGCACCCTCAAAACTTAGATTTAGCACTTTGCACCCTCGGAATATAAAAAATATAGCACTTTGCACCCTCGTTTATTTTCAAGCAAAAATTCAAGGGCAAAATAGGTATTTCAATAGTATTGGCACTTTACACCCTCAAAACTTGAGAATTTCGCACTTTGTACCCCTAAAATAAAATTAGCACTTAACACCCGCTAAATACAATAAATGGGCACTTTGCACCCCAAAACACAAAATTAACACTTAACACCCTCAAATTTAAAAAACCCAAACCCCTCGTTTTTTTGGTCAAAGTTGACTAGCGGAGTAAAAAAATCTAAGGCAAAATAGAAAAATTCATTTTTTTACTTAAATTTTGCAAATTACAATTATAAATACTCGAATACTCATTTTTCTCTCCATCTTTCTTTTCAACAATATAATCATATATAACTAAATAAAGTACAAGTAAACTTCTCGAAGACCCATTGTCTACTTCAACATATCAAAGACCCATAAATAATTACCTATTTTGCCTTAAAAAAATTCACCTTAATGGTCAACTTTGCCGGAAAAAAATGAGGGGTTTGAGTTTTTTTTTTTAATTTGAGGGTGTTAAGTGTTAATTTTGTATGTTGGGGTGCAAAGAATCCATTTATTATGTTTCGGGGGTGCAAGTTGTTAATTTGTTCTTAATTAGGGAATGTTAAGTGCTAATTTATTTTGAGGGGGGGGGGGGCAAAGTGCAAAAAATTTACAATAGAATTACCTATTTTGCCCTTGAATTTTTTATTGAAAATAAATGAGGGTGCAAAGTGCTGCATTTTTCATATTTCGAGGGTGCAAAGTGCTAAATCTAAGTGCAAAAAACCCATGTTTCGGGGGTGCAAAGTGCAAAAAACCCATTAATCTATGCTAATTATAATAAATTTAATTAATTGACACCGTCGTCACATGTATTACTACTTCACACCTTAAAACAAAATGATTAATATTATTAATATAGTAGTTAGTATATCCGAGTCCAGCTGTCAAGCATGTAGTTTTAATTCTATTGGTTAGATATTAAATACTTTTAAATCTGTATTAGTCTATGCTAATTGACACCGTCGTCACATGTATTATTATTATTATTATTCAAACGAGGATTGCCATTGACGCCGCTCAGGTCATTTTACAGCCAGATCTTCTTACTATATTATTTTTGTTCATTTGATTGAGGAATCAAAAAAAACAACCAACACAAACCAAACCAACGTACTCTTCTTATATATATTTCCTTCTTCCTGTATTTATTAATTAATTAATTAATTGTGGATTTAGTCATAATAGAATAGAAAAGATGGCTCATGAAGCTCTAGTTTCTCTAAATCTAATGATTCAGAGTTTTCTATATATTGGACACCGATATACCCTTCATCATCCCATCTTAGATAAAGCAAAAATAGTACAAGAAGAAGTATGGTCCTTAAAATCAATTTTGGAATTGGATCATTGCAAAGAGACAGAGGAATTAAATGCTTTGAAAGGAGAGATCTTGGATGCAATACCCAAATTCAGTGACCTACTCGAAGACCGTATAAAAAAATGTCAAAGCCTTGATGATGGGAGTTGTAAGGAATGGATCTTCTTCGATGATAAAGTCAGAAAGGAAATGATTTCCGTTTCGGAAACGATGAAGAAAATCAACAAGAAGTACAACGCAGAAGATCTGAAGACAAGCAACAAGGAGTCGCCACTTGATGAAGATCTTGGTGGACACGCAAAAGATATGGTAGTAGGAGTATATGATGAAGACCTACAACAACTAATTCATAAACTACTTACCGGACAAACGAGACGGCGAAAACTCCTTAGGCGCTCTATTATTTTAGTAGTTGGTATGGCGGGTATCGGTAAGACTACTATTGTCAAAGCACTTTATAATGAGCAAAGAGTTACAAATTATTTTGATCTTCGTGCATTTCTCAGGGTAGGACCTGATTATCATCAAAAAAATATATTACTAGATCTTCTAGTTTGCTTGTCCCCTAATTATAATAAAGTTTTAGGAATAGAAAAGAGTGAGGAGGATTTGAAACTGGATTTAATCATGTGTGTGAAAGGTAGAAGGTTTTTGATTGTGTTAGATGATGTATGGGATATTGAATTTTGGAATGAGATTGTGGCGTCACTTCCAAATGATATTGACAGAGGATGCAGAGTAATTGTTACAACCAGGGTGTCAGGTCTGACTTATAATTCATCCCCATTAAATGATGTTCACCAGATTCGCTTTCGGAATGAAGAAGAAAGTTGGAATATTTTCTGCAAAAAGGTATTTGTCCCTCCTGGATTCGAGAAAGTTGGAAAGAAGATTGTCAAAAAATGTGGAGGACTTCCTCTTGGAATAATCTCGATTGCCAACATCCTATCCAAAGCCGAGAAGACGCTTGATTACTGGGAAAAGGTAGCCAAGAATGAGAATTTACTTGCCTTAGCTACAGAGGAAGGGTCATCCATGTCTGAGACACTATTTTTGAGTTACAAGCATTTGCCTTCACATTTAAAAGAGTGTTGTCTCTATTTTGGAGTTTTTCCTGTAAATTATGAGATCCCCGTCTCCAAACTCGTCAAATTGTGGGTTGGTGAAGGACTAGTTCAACCAAAGTGCCACGATACCTTTGAAGATACTGCGCGGGTGTATTTGGAGGATCTCGTTTCCCATAATATTGTTTTAGTCCGCCAACAGAGCTCCAGTGGTAGAATTAAAACCTGCAGCGCCCATTATTTCTTTTGGCATCTCTTGGTAAGAGAGGCTGCTAACAAAAAGATTTTCCATGTCATAAATAGTTATCCCAGTGCTTTTTCAGAAGATATATATAGCCAGCGCAGGTTGTGCATCCACACGAACGCTCTTCTTGGCTTCAAGCATGTTTTTGAATCGATTGAATCAAGTTTAAATGTGCGTTCTTTTCTTTGTACTGGTCTAGAACATCAATATCCGGTATCAATATGTTCAGGTTTGAAGTCTATCAAGGTGCTAGATGCTCTTACAATCCGTTTATACAAGTTCCCGATTGGAATACTGGAGCTAGTTGAGTTAAAGTACCTTGCCTTCACATATGATGGAAAGCTCCCTTCTTCCATATCTAGACTCAAAAACCTTATATACTTGATTGTCCATCGATACCACATGAAAATCATCAATTCCTCTCTATCTTATATGCCGAAAGAGATATGGAATATGCAAGAACTGAGGCATCTTCAAGTAATGGGAAGCGACCTGCCACATCCCGTTGATGGTGCTCAGTTACCCAACCTCTTGACCCTACTAGGTGTGAGTGATCGCAGTTTTACAAAGGAGGTCTTTCAAAGTATCCCAAATCTAGAGAAAATATGTGTTCGGATTGTTTTACCACTGGGTGTTTATGAAACCTTGTATATCTTTGATCACCTTGCCCCGCTCTCTAGACTTAATTCATTCAAATGCATCGTGTCAAATCCCGATCCTAGGTCTCAGCGGGTTCTTATCTTGCCAAAGTTAGTTTTCCCATCTTGTCTTACGAAGTTAACTTTGAGTGGGTGTGGATTTGAATGGAAAGACATGTCAGTAATTGGTGCACTAGAAAATCTTGAAGTGTTAAAATTGCAATGCTATGCCTTTCAAGGCCCAGAGTGGGTGGTAGATGAAAAAGAGTTCCCGATGCTTACACATCTGCTACTTGAAGACACCGATCTAGTGCACTGGAGTGTTGGCTATGGTTGCTTCCAACTTCTTCAATGCCTAATCATTAGGCACTGCTACAAACTGGAAGAGATCCCTCGTGGGCTTGAAAAATTGTCATTACTAAATGCGATTGAGCTAGTTGATTGCAGCCCTTCAGCTTTGGCTTCTGTTAAACAAATAGTAATGGAGCAACAAAAAGAATCTGGTAATGAACAGTTTCAAATTCAGGTATATTCTTCATTAGATGATAAGAAGCACCAACTATCACCGACACCTTAATTAAAAAGGTAGTAAGTCATGCACAATTTAATTTGAGTATTACAATAATTTTACATATGCACGATGTGTGTTTGTCTGAGTATACTTGTTAATTAACAACTTGTTGCTTTCTGGTTCTGCTTTCATAAACATGTCATTTCATAATCATATGCGGAGTATGTAGTGTTGTTTATTTTTATTCTCTTGGTAACGAGATTAAATTTATCGGCACAACAATCACAGAATATTTGGTGTATTTTTCCCTAAAATTTGTTGATAAACAAATGCTTAATTATGCTGGTTGAAAACTAATTTGGTGTACATAAATGTCTTAAATTTCTAGGTGTGAAATGTTGTGTACAAATCCATATATTTCGAAGCCCCTTTAACAGTTTCAAAATTGGTTTTCCATTCAGAATGACACAAGTTTGATTAATTTTATGTAATATATGGGATCGAAGAGTTTAAGCAAGTTACAAAACATCGTATTTTAGCTAACACGCATTGTAATTGTTGTTGGCAGTTTTAAAAACAAATCATGAACAATAATGCTAAAAAAGCCAATTACATACAAACCAATTTGAAAAATAAAAGGAATGTACAATTAGTTAAAGAGCATATAAATTAAATTAAATTATCTTACAATTTTGTATAGTAAATTAATTGATCAAACCAAATCACAGAAAGAAGTCAGCTTGTTTTGAAGAAATTATCGACCCACATTGATGTAATTAGGAAACTCGAAACTCCTTCCTTGATAATTTGGCTCCAGAAACTTAATCACTGCACAGTGGTAAAAGCTTCACCTCGAAAAACACTCAGAACCAACCCAAATTTCTAATGAAATATGTAAAGAGATTTGAGAGGAAAATGTATGTTTTTGTTGTGCGTTTGTTGCATTTTCAGAAATGCAGCGCGCGAGCTCACACTCACACGCACCCACACGCACCCCCCCCCCCCCACACACACACACACACATATATATATATATATATATATATATATATATATATATATATATATATATATATATATATATATATGTCGCTGGAGTGATATTTTGAAATTGAAACTGCTCAATTAAAAAGAATAAAAAGATAGGAATGAATAAAAACGTTTCAATAGGTGTTCGGATTGTTTTACCACAGAGTGTTTATGAAACCTTGCATATCTTTGATCACCTTGTCCTGCTCTTTAGACTCAATTCATTCAAATACATCGTGTCAAATCCCGATCATAGGTCTCAGCAGGTTCTTCTCTTGCCAAAGTTAGTTTTTCTATCTAGTCTTACGAAGTTAACTTTGAGTGGGTGTGGATTTGAATGGGAAGACATGTCAATAATTGCTGCACTAGGAAATTTTCAAGTGTTGAAATTGCAATGCTATGCCTTTCAAGGCCCAGATTGGGTGGTAGGTGAAAAAGATTTCCCGATGCTTACGCATCTGCACCTTAAAGACACCGATCTGGTGCGTTGGAGTGTTAGCTATGGTTGCTTCCTATCGCTTAAGCGCCTAATCATTAGGCACTGCTACAAAGTGGAAGAGATCCCTCGTGGGCTTGAAAAATTGATATTTCGAAAAGTGATTCAGCTAGTTGATTGCAGCCCTTCGGCTTTGGCTTCTGTTAAACAAATGGAGCGACGAAGGAAATATGTTAATGAAAATTTTCAAATTCAGGTCTATTCTTCATTAGATGATGAGAAGCAACAACCATCACTGACACCTTAATTAAAAAGATAGTAAATCAGACACAACTTAGTTTGAGTATTACAACAACTCTACATATGCACGATGTGTGTTTGTCCGATTATACTCCATAATTAACAACTTGTTGCTTTATGATTCTTCTTTCTTAATCATGTCTTTTCATAATCATATTTATTTTATTTTTATATCTTGGTAATTCATCATTTGAATCTTTTTTCTCCAGATTAACTAGATGGACGAGAATGATGATTTTTTTTTTTTGGTTTCTTAAGGGTTTAATCCCTTTCGAGGAGCGTCAGACACATAAAGTGGGAACCTCTCCCAACAAAGATTTGAACCCGAGTCCGCTACTTTGTAGTGTCTAGTCTCTTCCACTAGACCAATCACTTGTTGGTGGAGGAGAATGATGATTGAGATTGGAAACTTGTGAACGAATCTTATATGATATTGGTACTTGACTTTAGTGATGCAATTGATCAAATAATTATTATGCTCTTAAATTAAATTACACAAACTAGCAAATTGTGGTGGTAGATTTCAAGAGTAATGGAGTGGGATTCGATTTAGCATATTTTAATGGCTTCCCCATTTCTCATCAAGATTTTTCGGCTTATATAAAAAAAATAAAAAAAAAATAAAAATAAAATCAATTCATCTTTTTCTAGTTTCCTCGTTTCTATTTTAAGATCGTTTTCTCCAAAAATCAATGATTCGTTCATTCATTTCTATTCCAAAACAACTAAACCCAAAACCAATAGATCTTCGTAGCCATCGATAACTTTTCCATAGAGAGAAGAAATAGTGAGACTCACTCACTCCCGTTTGGCATTAAGCTTAAAAGAAATTCCATATCAAGAAAAAGTCGCAAACTTTGTGAATTTGAATGGTTTTGTGAATAAATTAAATTAGCACAATCAAGAAAATATTGTATTTTAGCTAACAGGATTATGTTATATTGAGAATATCAACAAATGGTTCTGTCTTGCTTTAGGATGCAAGCTGATGCAGGTTCATTGGCACAATCAACAGAACATTGTATTTTAGCTAACAGGCATTGTAATAGTAACTAAATCATAAAGAAAAAAATAAAGACCTAAATTATATGAAAGAAATTAACATACAATATGATCTATAAGTAGGGGTGTAAGTTATTCGGGCGGTATGAAATAATGTAAATTAGTTTTAGGTGAATTTTATATTTTTTAGACAAGATTTAAATTGTGTTTTTTTATTTCGTTTGATGGTTAAACGGACTGAGTATGAATAAGTTTTAATTTAGTTTTTTTAAGTGAGAACTTCTATCAGGGATTTGACCTTGAATTTATTACTTAGTAGTGACTAATCCCTTTCGCTAGACCAATAACTTCTTGATAGTTTTAATTTAGTTGAATATAAGTTGGGTTCAAGTAGTTTAAAAAATATTCATATAGCTAAGGCTAGTTGGTAAAATAGTTCTTTTAAGATTCCAGCTAATTATTAAATTATGTAACTAAAATTTACAAATATTGTGTTGTAATTAATGGTCTATGCTAAAAAGTCCTTTTTAGCAAAGACCGACAATTAAATCAAGATTCTCTTCGTAGTGTTTTGGCTGTTAATGTTATAATCATTCTAAACCTTCAAACACAAACGTACAATTTTAAAAGTTTTTCAATATTCTATTAAAAGACAATAATTGAAAAATATCATTTTTGTTTATATTAATTTTAATTTATTATTGCGCAAATTAATTTTCATAGAATTATGGGTAAAATAAGATTTTACGTTTCTTAATTTTCACTAGTCCGCGAAATCAGGAGACTTAACCTTTCGACAAGCAAAATATGTCCTATAACTTTTATACATCCGCAATTTTAGTCAACTTGAGTTCAATTTTAATCTACAATTTGCCGAAAATTACCTAACTGATCAATAATTGTTAACTGGACAATTAATTTGGGTATTTTACCAAAATAACCGTCACATGTCAAATTTTTTTCACATCACCATCCCACATGACAAATTACATTCTGTCTAGAATTATATTCACAAATTACAATCGTTGGTTATTTTAGGTTCTTATGTTGATCCTAGGCATCAAATTCAGATGCATGTCATTGCATCCAAAAGACTTTTACGGTTTCCACATATATCCAGTTCATTCCTCAATTCACCGAACCACAACTTTTTATTTTTAATATTTTAACCCCCAACCATTTCTTTTTTCTCAAGCAAACCCCAAATTTGAACTTTTCCTCGTGATTCGTCTAACTTTCTTCTTAAAACTTTTTTGTTCGTCAACCTCTCAATCTCCCCGCCCCCAATTTTTTTTTTCCTGGATATTTTTCTGGATTTTTTGATTGATTTATATCATGGGATGGTTCAAAAGATCGTCGAAATTGATTTCCAGTGCTTATCGTAGCTACACTTCAAAGATCACAACACTACCCAGAAACCCGACCCATTTCCTCACTTCTTCTCCCAACCCCAATTTTAGCATACCAACCATTCGTCAATATTCCCAACCCGTTTTCAGAAACTCGGCTTTACAGAACGTGTTAAAGCAAAATCAATTGAAGAACCCTTTTCTTGATGGGGCTAAGAGATTTTACTATGTCGACAGAAATCAAGTTCACCATTTCAAACCCAGGGGATATAGACGCTGGTTCCAGAATCCAAGAAATGTGTTCATTGTAGTTTTGGTTTGTTCTGGGGTTTCAATTACTGTATATTTTGGTAATTTAGAGACTGTACCTTATACGAAAAGAACCCATTTCGTGATTTTGTCCAGTAGCCTCGAAAGAGATTTAGGTGATAGACAGTTTAAGCAGCTGAAACAACAGTACAAAGGGAAAATATTACCTGCTCTTCATCCAGATAGCATTAGGGTTCAGAAGATATCACAGGAAATAATTGAGGCTTTACAGAAAGGGTTTAGGAAAGAGCAGGTTTGGAGTGATATTAGGTACTCACCCGAAAGCGTTGGGTTTGTTAATGAGGCTTCTGGACATGAGAAAGTGAAGGCATTGAGTGATAAGATTGCTGATGAGGAAACATTGCATACTGTGGATAATTGGATTAAGGATGATGAGATTCTTGATGATAAATGGGTTCAGCAAAGTAGGAAAAAAGGGAAAGAGAAAGGGATGAAATCGCAAACAGGGCATTTGGAGGGGTTGAAATGGGAGGTTATTGTGGTTAATGAGCCTATTGTTAATGCTTTCTGTTTGCCTGGTGGTAAGATTGTTGTTTTCACTGGGTTGCTTAATAAGTTTAGAGCGGATGCTGAGGTTGCGACTATTATTGGACATGAGGTGCATATGTAGTTTTATTGGTTTATTTTGTATATTTCTCTTGGTTTTGTTGTGATTTTGATTTAGTTGGAGATTAACATTGTTTACTTGATAGGTTGGGCATGCTGTGGCGAGGCACTCTGCGGAACAAATCTCGAAAAACTTATGGTTGACGATATTACAGTTGATTCTTTACCAGTTTTTCATGCCTGATGTTGTCAACACAATGTCGAATCTCTTTCTAAGGCTTCCCTTTTCTAGGAGGTATGTTGATTTATGCATTCTTAATTATGGGCCGTTCATGAATTGTTATGCTTTTGATGTCTTGGGTGTGCTTGTGGTGTGTTGAAGATTGAAGTTAAGCTATATTGCTTCATTATAATAGAGATGGGCTAGCCGTTTCATATGTTTGTGCTCCATCATTAATCTTCTCAATATGTTGGTACCGTTCTTGTTGCCTTTTTTTTGGAAAATATCCATGAACCTTTTGAGGTAATTACTATGTCTGTCCCACTATTTTCAATTCGTTGCTAATGCTGTTGACGAGTTAACTAAGTTTCAAAGTGTCATGAGGAGTAATATAGTTACATTATTCAAAACCATGTTTATAGAGTTGAATAACATTAAATTTAGAACACCAGAAATGCAAAACAGCTAGCACTATATTTAAAAGATTCATTTAAAAGTTTGATTTCACACTGTGAAGTGATAATTGTGGAAAGGAAGGATTAGTAGTTAGGTGTTGATTAAAGTTGCATTGTATTGGTAGATGTTGGAGTCAACAAATCCTTGGTTCTGCAATGTCGAGCAGATAATGATGTTATTTGGCAATTTTACTACATCTTTTGAGATTAAATCATGTCAATGATTTCCATATGAATTATAAATAAAAAAACTTCTTGGCATAAATAAGAATTCTTTTACATTGTAATTCCTTAAATTGCTGATGTAGCCAACAAAAATTTTAGCTTGGAGTTTTTGGTCATATAAGAAAATTGTTGTAAGAGCAATATGGTGTTCTCTGTTTTGTATTTTCACTTGGAAGTATGAAAATGTTTATTGGCCTTTCAAGTTCCCTACAGTTGCTATGTTTTCTCGTTTTTGGTTTTAACTGCTTTACACTCTGCTAGTTTCTCTGTTCTAGTGAATGAAATGTCATGAACTAATTTTGAAGTCTAAATTTTAAAATATTTTACCGGGTGTTTTACTCACTAAAACACTACTCACCATTTTCGATGAACCAAACCAAACATAGCCTTTGTGTGTCTAGAAAATGTATCATCCATTAGAGAGTTATCCAAATTAAGCACTAGGTCCTATATGGCTAGATTATTTCAGTGACAATTTGTTAACTTCCCTTGCCCACATGGTTCATTTCTAGGGTAAAAGTGAAATAATCAAATCTTGTACTTATTTGGTTGTAACTTCAAAATGAATTCCGAAACTATCTTCAGTTCGTGAGGGATGATCACAGTTGTTCACCATTTAATTTGAAATACCCGTCATTTTTTTTTTCCTTCATATTATTCTATCTGTATGTACCTTTTAGTGCAGTTATAGGAATTTCCTTCAATCGGACTTTTACTTGAGAATGTTCTTTTATTTCACAGGATGGAAATGGAAGCAGATTACATCGGACTTCTTTTGCTTGCTTCTGCTGGCTACGATCCTCGAGTGGCCCCACAAGTGTACGAGAAGCTGGGCAAAATAGTAGGTGATTCGAAATTGCAAGATTATCTAGCTACTCATCCTTCGGGAAAGAAGAGAGCTAAATCACTTGGTGAGGCTAAAGTCATGGAAGAGGCCTTTAGCATATACAGAGACGTACAATCAGGAAGAGGTGTCGAGGGCTTTCTTTAGTACCGCCTCTGCATTCTCGAATAGAATTAAGTTTTTTGTCTGTTGACTGATTAAGTGATTCTAGTTTACTTTATCTCCCCCATTCCAAATCCATAATTACGGCTTTTGTACATTGTGAAATGGGTTGTCTTGCTCTATGATTTAAAGTTGATGCATATTTATAGTGGCATGAATCTTCTTAGCTAGCTAACATCAAGTAAATATATGAAATGTCACAGACTTTGGTGTATTTTTTTTGTCCCTAAGATTTTATGCAAATGCAGTTGAGAATTAGGTTGTACATGTGTGATGTGTTTGTCGTGAACAAGTCATTTACTAAAATATGCATTGCGAAGCAAAATGCAAAACCACCCGAAATTTCATGTGTAATTTTTAGTAGCCAAAAAATTCATATGTTAATAATTTTATTAGCTAAAAAAAATGCGGATTTATCATTTTATTAGGTCATAATACCAATTTGAATATTATGAGTTGATCATATTGGATTTTGGTCAAATTTTTAAGTTTACAAGAGGATTATTGTCAAATTTTTAATTTTATATGGGTGTTATTGTCAAATTATTTAAGTTAATGATCAGTTTTTCTCATTTTCTAGTATATGGGGTTATATTTGTCTCTGCCCTTGCAATTCTGCAAATTATGAAAAATACTTACATTTAAAACGAGGAAAATGCATTGGTACCTTATGGGTAGGGCTGTCAATGGGGCGGATTTCAATCCGAATCCGTCCGAATTCGATCTGATTTATTAGGATAATTGTCCGATTAGAGATTCGATGGACCTGATCCGATTATAAAGATCCGAAATCCGAAACTCATGGAGCGAATATGGATTTAGGTCGATCCGATCCGTTGAAGATCCGTATCCGACAACAAATAAAAAGAAAGATATATATACAAAATGATTTATAAAAATAAGTATAATTAATAATATTTCAACGTCAATTTAAGAAGATAGTAATTTATAATTCGTTTATAAATTTATTTAAACCAATATATTCATTTTACAAATATGAATATAGTAAAGAAACTTTGAAAATGTGAGCTAAAATTAAATAAAATTGAAAAGATAATAAACTTATTTTAGGAAAAAAATATTAATTTAACTTTTTAAACACAATTTATTGGATCCGAAAAATATCCGATATCCGACCAAATCCGACCAAGATCCGTTGGTTTCAAAAAATCTAGATCCGAGCACAATCCGAGCAAGATCCGAATCCGACAAGATTCGATCCGATATAAATGGAGCCGGATCTGGACGAGCCTGATTCGACCAGAATCCGACCCATTGACAGCCCTACTTATGGGATAATTATATTTGACTAATTAATACATGTTTTTTTTTTCTTATAAAAGTAATACTTAATATTTTTATGAATTAAAAATAACATGTATTTTTGCATTTCACTTTTGTAATAATAATAATAATAAATAGGACAATAATAATAATAATAATAATAATAATAATAATAATAATAATAATAATAATAATAGTAGTAGTAGTAATAATAATAATAATAGTAATAAATACTAGTACTAAATAGGGACTTAATCATCTTAAAAAAAAATTGGGACCTATAAAAATGAATCATTGTATTATGTAATACTTCCATTATCCAATCTTTTTTTGAATTTCTTTTATATATATAGTTATTATAGATCATTGTATGAGTTTGATTTGACAGTCGAACTTAATTTGAGTTGAACATAAGTTGTTGTTTGGTGTTCGCTTGGTGTCTGCCAATTCCAAATGATCGAATCCAAACGGCTACCCATCAAGAACACTCTAGCACGTTTGATACACAACTGCAAGAACATCAAGCAGCTGAATCAAATTCATTCCCACGTCATAACATCACCACATTTATCCCCAATCGATGGGTCTTTTCTCACCTCTCGCCTTTTCTTTTACCTCTGTACCGTCTCCGATTCACAGTCGTCACTCCATTACGCCAATAAAATCTTTAATCTCATTCAAAACCCGAGTCTTTTTATCTACAACGCCATGATAAGAGCAAATGCGACTAAGATAAAGGATCCCTTTTCGTGTCAATGTTTAGTTTTGTATAAGGAGTTGCTGTTCAATGATCTAATTCCTGATTCTATTACGTTCCCTTTTTTGCTGAAGGAATGCTCCAAAAGGGTTGATAGGATGACGGGTCGGAGCATCCATGCCCATGTGCTGATGTTTGGGTATGAAGGAGACGTTTACGTGCAGAATGCTTTGATAAGTTTGTACTCCGAGTGTGGTGTTTTAATGGATGCGAGGAAGATGTTTGATGAAATGTCTAATAGAGATGTGGTTTCATGGAATTCAATACTTGTTGGGTGTTTGAGAGGTGGGGAACTAGATATAGCATTGGGTTTGTTTCGGGAAATGAATGAGAGGAGAAATATTATTACTTGGAATTCTGTTATCACGGGTTTAGTTCAAGGTGGAAGGGCGAAAGAGGCATTGGAAGTTTTCCATGAAATGCAAGTATCAAACAACAATAAGAATATGGTTCGCCCGGATAAAATAACGCTGGCAAGTGCACTTTCGGCTTGTGCTTCTCTTGGGGCCATTGATCATGGAAGATGGGTCCATAGTTACTTGAAAAGAAGTGGGATTGAATGTGATATGGTGATAGGGACAGCTTTAGTTGACATGTATGGGAAATGTGGGTGTATTGAAAAAGCGTTTGAGGTTTTCAAGGGGATGCCCGATAAGGATGTTTTAGCATGGACAGCCATGATTTCAGTTCTAGCACTTCATGGGTATGGAAACGAAGCTTTTGAGCTTTTCCAAGAGATGGAAGCAGTAGGGGTGAGGCCCAATGCTGTGACATTTATTGGTTTGTTGTCTGCCTGTGCTCACTCTGGCTTAGTCGGAAAAGGTCGCTGGTGCTTTGATATTATGAGGCGTATTCACTTGATTCATCCACAAGTTCAACATTATGCTTGCATGGTGGATATACTTAGTCGAGCTGGGCTTTTCACCGAGGCAGAAGAGCTTATTAGAAGTATGCCAATGAGGCCAGATGTTTTTGTGTGGGGTGCACTTCTTGGAGGATGTCAACTCCATGGAAATGTTAAGTTAGGAGAAAAAGTAGCTCAAAATTTGATTGAATTGGAACCTCACAACCATGCTTTCTATATGAATTTATGTGATTTGTATGCGAAAGCCAGTAGGTTTTATGACCTCAAGATACTTAGATCATTAATGAAAGATCTAGATATAAGGAAGTCAGTTCCTGGTTGCAGCATGATTGAAGTTGATGGTGTTGTCTACGAATTCTCTGTTAATCGATCATCCGAGATGCTAATGGAGGCCCTAAAGAGTGTTTTGATGGTATTAACTAATGAGATGAAAGTAGAAAGATATATGGGCTGCATAGAGGCCATTTAATTTGTACGACCGTGCCTCGGAGGAGAATTTGCTAGGCCTTAGCTTTGGATACCATTGGGGAAAGAAAAAGGATAAATCTTTTGAGGGAGGTATTCTTTAGGGACAAAATACTATTTTGGCATTTAAGCTAGGGTGAAATACAGTTTCCCCCCTTTAAGTATGTGGGTGGTATCAGTTACCCCCTAAAGTATCAATTATAACACCTACCCCCTCTGTTACAGTATTGAACATTTTATTCCAAAACTACCCCGCCCCTTTTATAACAAATAAATATTTTATTATTAATTTATCAAAAAAAAATCTTTATTAATTATGAATTCATCCATCCACCAAACATTATTATGTTTTAATTTCTTCATTTATTTTGTTTCCTACAGTTTTATGATCTCAAAATTTTCCTTTATCTTCATCTCATTTTTTTCTTTATTTCTGTTCAATTTATTTTCTTTATTTTATGCTTCATTTTTATTTATTTCTATCTCAATTTTTGTATATATTTTTATGAGTTTTTATTTGGTGATAATAATCTCATTTATTATCGGTATGGATTATTATTCAAAATGTTGAGTAATTCTTCTTCAAATTCTTTATCGTAAAATTCAAGTTTGACGCCAAACAATATTATGTTTCAGTTTCTTCATTTCTTTATATATATAAAAAAGATCTTTATTAATTATGAATTCATCTATCCACCAAATAATATTATGTTCGATTTCTTCAATTCTTTTGTTTCCTTTGGTTAGAAAAAAATGAGATGAAAATAAAGAAAAATTTTGAGATCGAAAAAAGGAAGGAAACAAAATAACTGAAGAAATTGAAACATAATGTTATTTCGTGGATGAATAAATTCATTATTAATAAAGAGACAATTTTAATTTGATATATTATTAAAGAAAATTTTTATTTATGAAAGGGTTGGGGTATTTTTGGAATAAAAACTACAAAACTATAACAGAGGTGGTAAGTGTTACAAATGATACTTTAGGGGATAATCGATACCACCCCATACTTTAAGGGGAAAACTGCGTTTCATTCTTTAAGCTACTTGTCTCTTGTGTATGGCATTCATTTGAGATGTGGGGCCAATGAGGTAAATTTGTTTATACCATGCTCCACAAATATTGGCCATATCTTCTTGAAAATATGTGAACACCAAAAAAAAAAAAAATGAGGCAAAATGAGCTATCAAAATTAGCTGATGATTCTGACATTTATGGTGTTATCACTTTGTCTTGTCATGCAAATGCTTCCTAGTATCATGTTAATTTAAAATAGATCTTCTTTTGCCAGGCATATGCTGTTGTAATCCAACATATACTACTTGGTTACGTAATTTTCAAACTCCATTTTTTCTTGAGTTTCAGACAACTTCCCAAGAGATGGGCTTTCTTGTCTTAGGTTTGGTAGTTCTCTCTCTTTTTATAGGTTCTCTTGCCACAGGATGTTACATACTGGCACTCTTTGCGCTGCCACTATACTTTGTGGTGGGATTCATAGTATCATTACTCGTCACTTATGTCATAGAACTGATATCAGATGCTGGTCGACCACCAGTGGCTGGGCCAATGATGAATCAACTTATACACTTCAAAAAACTTTTCGATTACCAGAGTACCCTTGCCAAGAAATACCGGACTTATCGTTTGATCACGGACTCACACAGTGAATTATACACTGCTGACCCGTTAAATGTGGAACACATCCTGAAAACCAATTTTCCTAATTATGGAAAGGTAATAGCTTGTGTTTTACTTTTAGTTCTATGGAGTACTGCGATTATCTTGATTTCATCTCTGTTGTTTAGGGAGAGTACAATTGTGACATAATGAAAGATCTTTTTGGTGATGGGATTTTTGCCGTGGATGGGGACAAATGGCGCCACCAACGAAAACTTGCTAGCTATGAGTTTTCAGCCAAAGTCTTGAGAGATTTTAGCACTGCTGTTTTTCGATCTGATGCTGCTAAATTAGCTTTAAAGGTTTATGGAGAAGCACTGGCTAGTAGAGAGATGGATTTACAGGTTTCTCGATCAGCCTTGACTTTTTTATAAATGTTTATGTATTTTGGTTTTAACAACTTTGCTGCTTTGACCTCGTAAGTTTAAGATTTATAGTTTCTCATCCCTGAAGTTAGAAACCGAGGCAAAAGCGACGAATTTCTAGTGTAAAATAAGAACAGTTAGTGATCTTATTCAGGTAATTTGAATATGTTTTTCTTGATGAATAATGAATCCAACAATCTTATTTGGCAGGATTTGTTATTGAAGTCAACTATGGACTCAATGTTTAAGGTGGGATTTGGGGTCGACCTCAATACTCTATCAGGTTCAGATGAAACTAGTAATCAATTCATCAAAGCCTTTGATGACTCCAATGAAACTGTATATTGGAGATATGTTGATGTGCTCTGGAAGCTTAAAAGGTTTCTTAACATTGGCTTAGAAAAGACTCTCAAGGACAACATCAAAGTCATCGACAACTTTATTTATAAGTTGATCCACCTCAAAAGGGAAAAGATGAAGAATGCAAAGGTTATTCCTTTGCTCTTTCCCCTTTAATAAAATTTGTGTATTTTCCTTCTTATCTAATTTATTTATTATAGGGTACAAAAGAAGACATACTATCAAGGTTTCTAATGGAAAGTGAGAAGGATAAAGAAAACATGACCGATAAATATTTGAGAGACATAATTCTTAGTTTTCTTATTGCTGGCAAGGACTCATCTGCAAACACTCTTGCTTGGTTCTTTTACATGCTATGCAAACATCCTCTTATTCAAGAAAAGGTGGCAATGGAAGTGCAATTTGCCACTGAGGTCACAAATCACTTATCTTTTGATGAATTTGTGCTTAAATTAACAGAAGCCACATTGGATAGGATGCAGTATCTACATGCAGCTCTTACCGAGACTCTCAGACTATATCCTGCAGTCCCCGTGGTAATCAAATTGGGAACTCAAGTATTATTAAGCAGCCTCGAAATAGGTTCATTTTGCACTTTGCAGCCTCGAAAACTTTTAATAGCAGATTGCACCCTGGAAATCATGTTATGGCTTCACTTTGCACCCTGCCATTTTACTCTCCGTTGGGAGGGTATTTTAGTGCAAAATGAACCTATTTCGAGGCTGCAAAGTGGAATTAAGAAGCTAAGTTCCTTAAAAAGATGAGTTTCATCGTATATAGGTTTTTGCTTATAGTTATATCTTCTGGATAACTGCAGGATGGCAAGTATTCATATGAAAATGATATTCTTCCAGATGGGCACAAAATAATGAAAGGTGATGGCATAAGTTACATGCCTTATGCAATGGGAAGGATGACTTATGTTTGGGGAGAAGACGCGGAGGAATTTCGCCCTGAAAGATGGCTTGAAAATGGCGTTTTCCGAGCTGAGAGCCCTTTCAAATTCACTGCCTTTCAGGTTAGACTCGTTTTCTTTTTTCTTCAAGTATGACATTCATTTAGAAACTATTTTGTAATACAATGTTTCTTAATCCTGAACTTCTATTTATTCAAATAGGCCGGGCCGCGAATTTGCCTAGGAAAAGAATTTGCTTATAGACAAATGAAGATTCTTGCAGCCACCCTTGTCTTCTTTTTCAGATTCAAACTTGTCGATGGCAGTAAAGAAGCTACTTATAGGACTATGTTTACGCTTCACATGGACAAAGGGCTGCCTTTACATGCATTTTGTCGCCAGAAATGAAATTCTTGATCGTGGTAATGTTTGTATAAATTATATGACCAAGATAAACACAAATTGAATGCTATATACGTAACATTTTATGTAGTATAACCCTGTTGTTTGGATCGTTTTTAAGCTGTTTGAGATGAGAAGAAAATTTGGCTTGAAGGATAGATATGGTCTTAACAAGTTATATGTAAATGAATTGATTGGCAACAGATTGGTCCTACAAGTTTTGGCCTTGTCTTTATCCTTAATTTGAGGGTTTTTTTTGCAAGTTAACTCCCTGTGATATGTCTAATGGGCAATTTACCTCCATGTGAAATTAAAATAGGCAATTAACTCCCCGTGAAATGAAATAACGAGCAATTTACCTTCTCGTGATATAAAAATAGGCAATATACCTCCCTGTGAAATGAAATAATGAGCAATTTAATTCCCTGTGATATGAATTAATAAGCAATTTAGAGGAAGGCAATGCTTTCCTTTATAAAAACATAAGGAGTTATTTTGTCATTTTTCTTAACAAAGGGAGTTAAATTGCCTATTTAGGATACCACGGAGAGGTATTTTGCTCTTTTATTTATCACGGAGAGTTAAATTGCCTATTTTAAATAACACAGGGAGTTAATCTGCTATTCACTCTAAATTTGACTCCATTTTTGAAGTTGCAATCGAATCATTGTTACAAACCCATTTATTATGTGTTTGTAGGTACTATTATGGGTTTGAAATGGATTTTCAAATAATATTTTGTTTTGGGTTGAAAAGTAGATGTTTATCTTTTCCAGATCAACAATGTATTGTGATCCATCCCAACATTCAATCTGATAGTGCAGATCATCAGACTTGATTGGTATATGGTCCCCAAGCTTATCCTTTTTTTCTTTCCAATTTTTTTTAATAATTTTTGGACATAAAAGTCCATTTCATGTTTCTCTTGCCCTATCTCTGTTTTTTTGCAACATTTTCATCCAATATTCCATAATCCATTCCAACATTGCAAGAACTAACTTTCTCTTGCATCTAAAATGCAATAGTTGAATGTCTCGCACTTAGGCCTGTTCATTCGGTGAAAATCGAATCGAATTTAACCGAAAATTTTTGGTTTAGTTTTGGTTTAACCGAAGTTTTATATTATATATAATTTATTAAAAATTATATAATCAAATACCATATTATCTCTATCTCTACTATTATAAAAGCATGAATATATCTTAACTTTTTGTGCAGACTAAAATACCCCTATTTAAATTGAAAGTGATATTTAATTAAATGGTAAATATATAATTAGACATGAAGTCTTATTATATTTATCTCCTACATAAACTACTATTAATAATTTATCTCTTACACTAATTTTTGTAATTTTAATCTTCTTCTCTTAATAGATAAAAACGAATCATAAGAAAACACTATTATTTTAAATATCCCCTAAAATTGTATATATAATTACTATATTTAGCATCAATACTTATTTAAGTAAGAAAATATTAATTTAAATATTTAGAACAAATCACATAATTTAAAATTTTAAAATGAAATTCTCCTAAATATCATTAGGTTACAAAAAAAAATTAAAATTGAATCATATTTTACTATGAAAGAATAAAAAAATACCCATGACTTAGCTCATTACGTAATTTTACTTTAATTTGGCTAGAATGGAAAAATATTAAAAATATTCAATAATATCAAAATATGCATAACCTCGAATTATCATGGAATTCTTTTCGCGAAAAACGGGCGAAATTGGGGAAAAATGGTGAAATCGATGAAATAATTGAAAACATGTGAAATTGATGACAATTCGGTTGAAATTGGTGAACACTGGCGAAATGGGTGAACTTTTGGGTGAAACGGGTAAAAAAAGGCCACTGAAATCGATATATAAATTTGAAATCGATGAATTTTTTTTAAAAAAGGATGAAATCTGTGAAGCGGCAACATCAATTATGATATTTGTAAAATAATGAAATAGAGTTAAGGATGTATATATTCTTGTAAAATTTGTTCGGCTAAAATAATCTTTTTAATATTAAAAGTTACATAAAATCATTCATGGTTGAATCTTTTAAAAATTAATTAAATTTTTATTATTTAATTATCTATCTAAAAAATAATATGTCAATATTTAATTAATATTTTTGCATTTAATAAATAAATAAATTATATCATTATATCTTTTTTATGACAAAGAGCCCCAAATTAGAAATTTGTCTAAGGCCCCCAATATCTAGGACCGGCCTTGAAGGTTGGTAATAACTTCTTCGTTGACTTATGAGGGTACTATTACTACCCATGGATATAATGAGGTTATAAAATGATAATACAAAAAGGCTTTTTTTTTTTTTTATATATTTTTTTTTTGGGTACAAATACAAAAAGTTTTATGTTAATTAAAATGCCACATAAAAGTTTCTATCAAGTACATAATTAGATAAAGCACATATCCAACTTATCCAACTTTTGGACTTTTGTGCCAGACCAGTATATATATATGATCTATATAGTATTGTATTAAACTAATCCGAGTACTAGATCCGTGATTTAATTTTACTTAACACAATAAATAAACACCAACTTGCCCCCTCAGGTCATTTTTTAATTTTTCTTTGATAAAGTCCGTTTGCGGGAGTATTTATTTAAAATGGAGACAAGATTCCGAGTTAATAATAGTCAATTAATCTCACTAGATCGTGCTTATCAACATGTGAACACTGAACACCTTATTGGTTGTTTAATTTGTACTTTTTTCAATCGGATTAATTTTGTAACAATCTCACACTTTCCGTCTTAAAAAAAATTAGTCTCACTTTATATCATCAAAACGAAAAATTAATACCTACCCCGGTGGATTTAATTCATCCGGGTGTTAGATGAATGTCACATGAGCATGTAAGGATAATTTTTTGTCCTTTCATGCCCATGTGGCATTCATCCAACTCCAATGCATTAAATCCACTAATGTAGAATCTAAGTAACCCATCAAAACATATATTGTAAATCACATTTCGGCCCGAATGGGTGTCCGGCGAAAAAATGGAAGTATTTTTCTTCTTTCTTCCAATCAAAAGTAGTTTGTTTACTTCCATTCTCAATGATATATATAGCATGGGTCCAAGCCTCGATCCGTATCTGACCCGAGTAAATTTCATAACCAAAGGAGGGGCATCCAGAGCCACTGCAACAAAAATAATATTTGGTGGCAATAAGCTTGATGGCATTTAGGAGAAAATGTGACAAAAAATGAATATAGTTAGTTACATTTTTTAAGAATGTCAGGAACTAAATGTTAATCATACTGTTTAGTGATATTTTTATATTATTATGACTTTTATAATGTTACATTTTATTATGATAGCATTTAACTTTTACACACACCACTACAAGTGACAATTTGAAAAATGTCACTAGTAAAATGACACATGTAGCGGTGTGGCTAAATGTATCAATGTCACAAACTCACAATTATAGTTAAAAATAATCTATATCTATATCTATACTACTACTAAAAGTATGAATGTTTTAAGTTTTTTTCTTTTTTTGTGAAGACAAAAATGCCCTTATTCAAATTGTTAAGTATATTAATAAAATGTAATTAGATATGAATTTTCCTTAAATTTTTTATCAAAAAGTTGGTAAGAAAATATTTTAAGAAAATTTCTGACTTCCTTTCTTCAAACCAAGCACCATGAATATGGAAGGAAAAAAAAAGGTATATTCAAATTAGTGGAAAAATGTATATTTAGTCACCTCTAAACACACAATAGTCACTCAACTTTCAGAAATAATATATATAGTCACTCAAGTTACAATTAATAGCATTACTCATCACCAACTCTTTGACATATGACGGACAAATAACGGAGTATCATCACGAGACATGCACTAGCATTAAAACCAAATGATAAGGTAAGTGAAAATAATTTGAGATACACTTAAAAGGAGTTGAAAATTCGGTAAATACAGGTGAAAATCATTGAGTGAAAACATGTGATAATTGGTAAAATGAGTGAAATCAATAAAATGAAGAAAGTTCAACCAACAAAAACAATGTCAAACCATTAGAAAAATGGTTTAAATCGAAAAAATTAAAGAAATCGATGAAAATAAACATGATGAAATCAATAAATTGAATAACATTCATTAATGTGATATTTTATGACATAATGGAATTAATGTTACTTTGATTTACAACAAAATACAACTGAAATTAAATAAACACGTATAATGTATGTACACTTTAAACCGGTGAAAAAAATGGATGTGAAATTAAATACATTTGAAATTGATAAAAAAATCGGATAAAATTTATGAAAAATAGATGAAAACGGGTAAAATCGATTAAAATAAACGGGTCAAAAAATGTAAAATCGATAAAAATTAATTCGAATGAAATTTCTAAGAAAAATGATGAAACCAGTGAAATCCAGTCAAATTGGGTAAAGCTGGTGGAAAAAGGGTAAAATCAGTCAAAAAGGGAAAGTTGGTACGAACATATTTAATCAATGAAAAATTCAGGTGAATAACATGTGAAATTAGTTTAAAAACATGAAAAATAGGCAAAACGGGTTTAAATGGTAAAAACAAGTGAAATCGGTTAAAAAAAGAGTTTAATTGGTGAAATCGGTAGAAATGTAGTTTAAACTGAAGAAAAAAACGAAAGAAATCGACCAAAAACAAAAACAATGAAAAATATTATAACCGATAAAAAAAAAAAGTTCCTAAAATAAAATAAATCGGTAAAAAAAGTTTAAGCAGTGAGAACATATGAATCGATTAAAGTTTGGGTGAAATTTTTGAAGAATCGGATAAAATCAGTCAAAAACTTGAAGTCAGTGAAAATATATTTAACCAATGAAAAATTTAGGTGAATACTATGTGAAATCAGTGAAATAGGTGGAAACGAGTTAAACCTTAACCGACAAAAACAAGGTGAAATGGGAAGAAAATAGTTTAAATTGAAAAAAAGATCGACGAAACATGAAAAAACAATGAAATATGTTATAATCGATTAAAAAGTGAAAATTTTGATTAAAAAAAATTAAACAGTGAAAACATATGAATCGATTAAAATTCAGGAGAAATTGGTAAAAACTGGTGAATCCAGTATGAAATAATGTTCGTGAAATAGATGAAAGTTCGGGTGAAATTTATGAAGAAACGGATGAAACATGTGACATCGGCGAATAATGGATAAACTTGCCATGAAAACTACAATGATGGAATGAGCTAAATAATGTTCTTATAATCTTATTTTAGAATCAGTTTTATAAGATTTAATGACTAAATCGGTCCTTATTTTTTATATTTTATTACAACTATTCAAAGCAATCCTTTTTTTAATAAACCAATAATAATTAATAAAAATAAATTTCTTAAAGAATAAATTGACCTTTTATAAATATATGATATTCTATGACATAAAAATAGCTAATTTTACTCTAATTTATGAAAAATACACATGAAATTAAAATTAGACACGTACAACGTACGTGCACTTTTCTGATATTATAAAATATCACTATAGTATAAAAATATCACTAATCATTTATAATTTTTCAAAAGTATGACTATATTAATATTTTATGACATTTTATTCAAAATGCCATCAAGCATGGTGCTACCAAAGACCATTTTTGTTGTAGTGAGCACAACCACAATGGCAAGGACACCAAGTTCTTAGACCCCCAAAGCTCGCCATATATGGCACCTCATTAATTACGCATAATCTCACCAAGATCCACTAACTACGGGTATTAAGGAACGTGGACTCTAACTTGGAAAGAGTTGTCATGCATGCATACTAGATTCATCAAATCAAGGGAGATCCCAACCATCAAAGATATCATCCGCTTGGTATAAATACATCCATGGTACGATCAAACTAACCCTAATAGACATTTTTTTTCGTATCCTTCCTCTGCATATTCTTTGTTTAAGTTCCAAGTACTCTTGCTGACTTAAGCATCAGAGAGGCTCCACGGTAAAACCCCCTACCTCGATGTGTAACCTTTGTTTTGCAGGTTTGGAAGCACATGATACACCTGACTTTGAGGCAGAGTGTACAAGATCCGAAATCACGTATCAGCACCGCTTCAATTGGCGCCGTCTGTGGGAAATCATTCAACAATTCCCTTTCACGAAAACACATGTAAAGCTAGAAGATGGCCAAGCCTCGAAGTGAAAATCCGAGGAACACTGATCCGACCAACTTCCCTCCTCCCAGGGATGAATCCTCTGAAAGAACATGAACGGAGGAAAATCACACCTATTAGGGGAGGGAACTGCTCAAGGGAAGGAAGGATCACACCTATGAGTTTTTTTCTAAAAAAAAATAATTTTAAGTTTTTATATTTAAATTTATTTTCTAATATTTATTGATACAAATAGGTAAGTAATTTTTTTTTTTATTCTTTCAATTATTTTCTAATCTAATCTAATCTAATCTAATCTAACTTACTATTATTTCAAGGGGGTGTTTTGGTCAAAAAAGTTGATTTTGACTCAAATTCTTTTTTTTCCTCATTTTGAATTTTTTTAAAAAATTGAAATGCACTAATTTCACAAATTAAATTCGGATCCACTTCTTTTGAAACCACCGGATGTAACCTCTTTCAACTTCCCCTTAACCTCTTTTGATATAACTTCTATCCAACTTCCATCTTTTTTATATTATAAATTCATATGATTATGATCCCCGAAAGTTTTCTCCTCTAGAGAAATCTAACAACAATCTGAACCAAACCTCCGCCGACATGGAGATGAGAAGTCGGAGAAATTCTTCTCTTGCGATGAAGTACTCAATTTTTGAGCATGTATCCACACGTATAGAGCTAAGTAATTTCTGAATATTTTGATAGATATGTAGAGATCCCGGTATGCCTTCTGAGGTAATTAATGGGAACATCTATTAGTTTCTCCTATGTTCACTGTAAATTTTTCTAAACTTTTTGGTGTTTATTGTCTTAAAACTTATCACCACTCATCTTTGGATCTCTACATTATCGTATCATATGTTTTGTATGCCAATTTTTTCTTCTCTTTTTATTGCATGCGCTGGCTAGCTCTTTCTTTTTGTCTTTTTAATATGCACTGGAGTATTATTTTTTCCCAAACTATTGACATATTGATTTCCCTTACTCCACATGATGGGAGAATTGGGCTAAATTCAATTAGACATATATATAATATGTCACATGTATCTTGATTCTTCATCATATTTCATGACATGGTAACCGGTTATGAATTTACGATTCATTTGGCATTTCGATGAGCCATGAACTACATTCATACCCACTGTTGAACTCATTTAATTTTTTTTTTTTTTTTTTGCAGATAATTGAATGGTCCAGTTACATTTGTTTTAAAGCTTCAATTGTAAGAATCTTTATTTTAATGCAATATTTAGGACACTCAATGATTTTATTGCAGGGAACACTTTTATGAAACCTGAAATTCTTGATCAAGATTTTAGGAAACAGTCTGGAACCGGATGAGAAAGGATAAAGGCAAGCAAACCATTTGGGAGAGATGGTCACATTTGATTGTATTGGAATTCAATGTAACATGACAATGGTTTTTATGTACTAACTGTAAATTGTGCTATACATGAAACCTTACAATTGATAAGTATTGTTAACAATGTTTTTAGGGGTATTCTATGTTCACTGTAAATTTTCTAAGCTTTTTGGTGTTTATTATCTTAAAACTTATCACCACTCATCTTTGGATCTCTACATTATCGTATCATATGTTCTGTATGCCAATTTTTTCTTCTCTTTTTATTGCATGCGCTGGCTAGCTCTTTCTTTTTGTCTTTTTAATATGCACTGGAGTATTATTTTTTCCCAAACTATTGATATATTGATTTCCCTTACTCCACATGATGGGAGAATTGGGCTAAATTCAATTAGACATATATATAATATGTCACATGTATCTTGATTCTTCATCATATTTACATGACATGGTAACCGGTTATGAATTTACGATTCATTTGGCATTTCGATTAGCCATGAGCTACATTCATACTCACTGTTGAACTCATTTTTTTTTTTTTTTTTTTTTTTTTGCAGATAATTGAATGGTCCAGTTACATTTGTTTTAAAGCTTCAATTGTAAGAATCTTTATTTTAATGCAATATTTAGGACACTCAATGATTTTATTGCAGGGAACACTTTTATGAAACCCGAAATTCTTGATCAAGATTTTAGGAAACAGTCTGGAACCGGATGAGAAAGGATAAAGGCAAGCAAACCATTTGGGAGAGATGGTCACATTTGATTGTATTGGAATTCAATGTAACATGACAATGGTTTTTATGTACTAACTGTAAATTCTAACTGTAAATTGTGCTATACATGAAACCTTACAATTGATAGGTATTGTTAACAATGTTTTAGGGTATTCTGTTCTAGGATTTTTTTTGTCATTAGGTATGGATTATAATTGAAGTGTGATTCCAAAAGTGTTAACAATGCTTTTTTTTCAAATACTTAAGTTACACATACTTTTTCTTTAGCCATCACTTATATACCTTTTATCTTTGGATTTAATGAAAAACTTACTTGGAGAATGAGATAAAAAGTATTTATATCATTTGATTGAGATATGAAGTCATATATTTTATGCCATGAATATATCAATTATTTGTTCTACAGAAGTAATTGCGTTTACGTTTTATAGTTTATATTTGTTAGAACCATTTGTTGGTAGTAACTTTCAGTACTACTTAAGATTTACAACTATAGAAAATTAACTTTGTTTGAGTAACCCACTCAAAAGCTTGCAACTAAATGTGTTAAGTATTAATGTATATTTTGCCAGAACCATTTCTTTGTACGAATATTTTTTAATGTTACTAAAGATTTATAGCTATAGCAAATCAACTTTGTTTAATTAACACACTCAAATACTTACTTGTACAAGCGTAATTTTTACCTACTATAAGTTTCTTGATAAAGCTATAGCAAATCAACTTTGTTTAATTAACACACTCAAAAACTTACTTGCACAAGCGTAATTTTTACCTACTTGAAGACAATGAGAATTACGACGAAATAAATAAAATTATTTTCTGTCTGTATTGAATAAATATTTTATAATAAGTTTCTTGATAAAGCTCTGCTATTATAAGTTCAAAAATAGTTTAATTTAAGAAAAATAGTTTTCATGAAAACCTATTAGGTTCAAATAAATTAGTTGAAGTTGGTAGTATAAATAAGCTTCAAATTACAAATGGTGAGACACAAGTGTTCAATTATTTTGATTTCTTATCAAATGAAACTTTCATTCTAAGCCATCCGTTACTTTATATAACCATCTTCGGCGTTATGCATGTTGAATATTTATAGCTTAGTTATATACATAAAATTTTTTTAGCTCTCATAATACGTCAAACTCTTTATTCAACATTTTTTCATTATTGTATAAAATAGTAAGTATAGCTCCGTGCATAGCACGGGTTTAGACTAATTCATATTGTTTTCAAATTTTATCTTTAATTTTCGATTCTTTTTATATGATTTTCAATTCATAAAAATTATATTGAATAATTATCTTTTTGTTATTTGATATTAATATTTTTCATAAAACTCAGGGACTATATTGATACACATAGGTTATATAGGGGCTTAATTGTAACACTATCGTAGTAGTAAACGAACGAAAATGCCCATAGAAGACTACACGTGCATGTTACTTAAGGATATATATCATTACTTACACATTAATTACTGCCAATCACAAATAGATGCCAAAAAACGTAGCAAAAAGTGCAATCAAAGAGTTTGAATAATGCTTTTTCTGGAGAAAAAAAACCCTCAGATTGTTTGATTAAAACTCCTATCTTAGGATTTTTTCGCAGTTAGATTTGTTCACACAGAACTTTAAAACGGGACAAGACTTTGGACAATGGATTTAAATCAAAATGGGCAAATCAGTCATCATAACAAAAATAAAATCGAATTATATAAATACAGAGAACTACAAAAAAGAAAAATTATGTTCATAATTAAAGGGCCAACTTTTGCAGATGAACACAAAAGATTTTGGATGACATGTGCTGGACTTCTCACCCATTTAACCTCTCGTTTCCTCTTCTCTAGTGCCGGGTAGAGTGTTTTCGAAATTAATTTCGTATTACATACACTAATTGAGCTGGAATTTAATTCGGGCCGTGAAAAACTTGAACGGGCCGTGAGATTTCTATTCGATTTTGATTGGAAAACACTCATGTAGAGTTTAATTGCTGTTTGTCATGTTCATTTGAGTGATTCAGAGGTTCGGGCCCTCAAGAACTTAAACCGGCCATGAATTCCATTCAAAATTGGTTCGGATTTCTTGAAGAATCTACTTCTTTTTGTTCGGAGGGTTGATTACAGCCCATTTCCTACGCAATTAACAATAACTCTTGTTGAATTTTGCAAATTGAGCTTCAAATCTGATTTCAGGTTCTTCGATTCTAGCGGTTTTTTGAGTGTTTTTGTTCTTGATTCTGGTTCTACATTGCTTGTTTTGGTTCGTAGTGTTTAATTTCAGGTTTTTTTGCTTAAATTTGATGATTGATTAATTGACATACACCTTTGTTTTAATAATGGAAGAAGAAGGGAAGAAGAAGAAGACAGGGGCATAGAAGTCATTTCGCGCTTGCCTATAGTGTAAATAAGTTTCCGGTAACAGGTGCCAAATATGCCATGTGGCATATTTTGTGTGGTGAACTATGGACAGTTTAGCCAAGACTGAATTGCCCATAGCAAGCCCGATGTAAGAATTGTTCTTGATTTTTAAACTTGGGTTGGGTTTGAGAATTTGGATTATCTTCTCTTGCATTAATAACAATTAAAGTTCTTGAGATGAATCATGCCACATTGCCAAGAGTAACACGTGCGAAATGCCTCAATTGCACGTGCATTAATGACTTCTTGTGAAATGCAACTTCCCTGTATTATGTTAAAATTGCAAGAAATTATTCTATGAAATTTTTATTGTGTCAAACTTTTTTGTATTTTAAAAAATCTTTCAAAATACCCTATTTGTAAAAAATAAGTCGTTATTAATTGACATATTTCAAGAAATCATTTTTAAAATATTTTAAATTAATCCCCACAACTTCAAGTAAAATCTATATACATATAAAAGTACGAGTTGGCCTAAGGAAATTTCTTCCCTTTTTTGTGAAGACTAATATACCCCTATTTAAATTATATTGTGACATTTGATTTTATGGCAATAAGGTAAAAGAAAAAAAATCCTAAAAGCATAACTAGGCAAGAAGTCTATCCTGCATCAACCTTATAATTATCTTTTAAAGTTTTACAACTCATTAAAACATTAATGATAACAAAAAAAATTAGTTATTCTATATTTCTTCAAAAAGTTCTTTGAAAATCTATTATTATTATTATTATTATTATTATTATACATATAAAAGTACGAGTTGACCTAAGGAAATTTCTTCCCTTTTTTGTGAAGACTAATATACCCCTATTTAAATTATATTGTGACATTTGTTTTTATGGCAATGAGGTAAAAGAAAAAAAATCCTAAAAGCATAACTAGGCAAGAAGTCTATCCTACATCAACCTTATAATTATCTTTTAAAGTTTTACAACTCATTAAAACATTAATGATAACAAAAAAATTAGTTATTCTATATTTCTTCAAAAAGTTCTTTGAAAAGTTCTTAAAAAGTTATTATTTATTAAGGAATCTCAAAAATATTAAAGACACCGAAAAAAAATTATGTCACATTCATGCTACATGAATGAAAAAAAAAATACTACTTTGTTAACTAAAAAAATGTATAATTGGCTTAAGTCCAAAAAAGTAAAAAGATTGAAATTATTAAAATCAACAATTCGATTAAAAATATATGATAAAATAGTAAAATCAATGGAAAAATGGATCATACAGAAAGACTAGCGAGTTAAATGAAAAAAATGGTGAATGATAAAAGAAACAAGGTTATCGGACAAAAAAATGGGTAAAACCGGTAAAAAAAAATGGAATGACATCGGCTAAACACGGGATAACAAAAAAATAGATCAAATCGATAAAAGAACAAAAATAAAAAAAAAATGAGTTAGTTGGGAACAAAAAGGTGAAATTTGTGAGAAAATATGTTAAATAAGCAAAAGAGTAAGTAAAATCAGACTAAAATTGGGTTAAATCGGATAGAATGAGTGATTAACAAATGTGAAAATCAACTAATAGGTTAACTTGAGAATGGATGGGTCGATTAATAAACTAGACAAACCATAAAAAGAATTGTGAACGAACGGGTTAAAGTAACAAAAAGGAAATGATAACTCAATGTAAAAGCAGGAAAATCGATATTTCTTTCCTATGTTTTTATGAAATTATAACTTATTAAAGAACCTAATAATTCGGGCTTAGGAATCAAAAAATACTATTTAGTTAACTGAAAAACTTGTAATCAAAACATAGATATGTTAAAATTGGTGAAAAATGGTAAAGATCGAAAAAAGGAAGGTAACAAAGAAATGAAGAAAATAAAACATAATGTAGTTTGGTGGATGAATGTATTCATAATTAATAAAGATGCAATTTTATTTTGATAAAGTAATAAAAAAAAATTATTTATGAAAGGGTTGTCGGTATTTTTGGAATAAATACTACAAAAAATAACAGAGGGGGATAAGTGTTACAATTGATACTTTAGGGGGAAACTGATACCACTTTCATACTTTAAGGGAGGAAATTGTATTACATCCTTTAGGTATTTATGATAATAACTTTAAATTCTTGGGAACGACATAGTAATAATTAAAGCGATTTAGTCAAAAAAATTATGTGATATGATGAAAAATTATTATATGATTCAACTAACATAAGAAATTAGTTACTCAAGCAAAAAAAAAGCTGAAATAGGTGAGAAAATTGGTTGAATCAACATAATAATAGGTAAAGTCTACTAAAATTTGGTTAAATCGGATAGAATGGATAAATTGATTAACAAATGAGATAAAACACAAAAACGGGTGGAATCAGTAAAAGAACGTGTTAAAATAACAAAACAAAAAAAAAGTAAACTCAGGGTAAAAGCGGGTGCAATCGATAATACATTAGAGAACCTAAAAAAACCACATTTGTGCTATATAAATATAATAAAGTACTGAAAAACTTATAATTAGATTAAGTTAAAAAAAATTAAAACATATAAATGGTTAAAAATGGCGCTAACGGGAAAAATTCGATTACAAAATATATGATAAAAACGATAAAATGGGTTAGATCGAATAAAAAAGAATTAAGCAACAAAAAATGATAAAAGTCGATAAAACAATGAAGAAAACGGGTAAAATATTGGATGACGTCGACTAAACACATGATAATAAAAAAATTGATCAAATAGACAAAGAACAAGAACACAAAGACGAGTTAAAATGACCAAAAAAAGGTGAAATAGTCGAGAAAATAGAATAAATCAGCAAAATAATAAGTAAAGTCGACTTAAATTTGGTTAAACCAGAGAAATGAGTGAATTGATTAACGAATGTAAAAAACCACAACAATCGGTGAAATTGATAAAATAACGGATTAAAATAACACAAACTGGTTTAGATGGAAATATCAAAGTCAAAAAAGAAAAGAATTGATATTATTCATTAGCTCAAATGGTTGTTTTAGAATAATAGTTATGTAAACATGTGTTTTATATTAGAAATACTTAGTAATTATAGTTCATTTTTTATTTTCAATTGTTGATTTTAGATATTTATGATAACAACTTTGGGTGTGTGGCTACTCAATCACCCCAAGAGGATTCAGTTAGGCCATATGTGCCTGTGACAGAAAACAGAAGAGAACCAAGTGCCTCTACTGTTTTGCCAACTTCTGGTGTTGGTCACCTTCCGCAAGCTTCTCAAGTAACCAGTTCTGACCAACTACAATCTGTTTGCTCATCACTCCAAACGGAGTTGGAAAGACTAGAAAAGGAGAAAAGTCATAGTTCTAAACTGCATGAAGAGATGGTATGCCCTTCTAATCTTTATCTTTAGCCATTCCTTTTCATAATTTTTTTCGTGTTAAATGCTTACGTGTCTAACTAACCTGTAGAAACAGCAAATGAAAATGGCATGCATCCAAGAGATTGATCAAATTCGTAAAAAATATGATTTGCTGCTTCAGAATTCAGAGATGGCTTACGCAGAAGAGATGAAGTTGTTTGAGGCTAGACTTAAAAATGTGGTTAGTAATAAACTGTTAGCTGAGGCAATGATGGAATATGCAACACAAGATCCCTCACAAGGTTTGTTGAACATAATACTCATAGAACATTCTTAAAATGATTTGAGTTCTATGATCCGATTTATTTTCTTGCTTTTATAAAGAGAGAATTTCACTTTTGATACCATAACTCAACCTACTTTAGGGATTTGATACCACAACTTTTTCTCTCGACACATTTGATACCATAACTCAAATCAACTCGACACATTTGATACTTCCGTCAAATTGGAAACGGAATTGTCACGTGATTGTCACGTGGCCGTTAAAACTTTGCACATTTGATACCATAACTTATGTTGACTGATAATTTTACCCCATAACATTTCAGGTTACCAAAAAAGCCCCACATCTCCAAACTTAGTGACGATTTAAGTCCACATTGTTGCAAAATTTCCAAATTGACTCGAATAAGACCACGTGCTGACCAATTTAGAACTTTACACATTCGATACCATTACTTATGTTGACTGATAATTTTACCCCATAACATTTTAGGTTACCAAAAAAGCCCCACATCTCCAAATTTAGTGACGATTTTAGTCCACATTATTGCCAAATTTTCAAATTGACTCGAATAAGACCACATGCTGACCAATTTAGAAAATTTTACTTATTTTATTTAAATAACTAATTTAATTTATAAACAATATTAATAAATTAAATAATACATTAACATAACTATCACTAAAATTAAGAAAACATATTCTTTTTAAAAATAAAATTTATATAATAGAATTAATCTATTTAATATTTATTAAATTAATAAATTATATAAACTATTTAATATTTATTAAAATATTAAATAATAAATAATTATAATTTGATAAAAAAATCCCCACCCCACCCACCCAACCCAAAATTATATAATTTATTATTTTAATAAATATTAAATATATTAATTCTATTATATAAATTTTATATTTAAAAAGAATATGTTTTCTTAATTTTGGTGATATTTATGTTAATGTATTATTTAATTTATTAATATTGTTTATAAATTAAATTAGTTATTTAAATAAAATAATTAAAATTTTCTAAATTGATCAGCATGTGGTCTTATTCGAGTCAATTTGAAAATTTGGCAATAATGTGGACTAAAATCGTCACTAAATTTGGAGATGTGGGGCTTTTTTGGTAACCTAAAATGTTATGGGGTAAAATTATCAGTCAACATAAGTAATGGTATCAAATGTGTAAAGTTCTAAATTGGTCAGCACGTGGTCTTATTCGAGTCAATTTGGAAATTTTGCAACAATGTGGACTAAAATCGTCACTAAGTTTGGAGATGTGGGGCTTTTTTGGTAACCTGAAATGTTATGGGGTAAAATTATCAGTCAACATAAGTTATGGTATCAAATGTGCAAAGTTTTAACGGCCACGTGACAATCACGTGACAATTCCGTTTCCAATTTGACGGAAGTATCAAATGTGTCGAGTTGATTTGAGTTATGGTATTAAATGTGTCGGGAGAAAAAATTGTGGTATCAAATCCCTAAAGTAGGTTGAGTTATAGTATCAAAAGTGAAATTCTCTCCTTTTATAAATCTAGCTAATTTGCAAGGCTGGTTAACAGAGATATATCAGCTAATTTGTCAAGGAGTTGGTTCACCAATCATAGCTCCAACTAATGCAGAATCTACCTCAGGTCCTGGACAGGATTTGGCAAGTCAACCAATGAATTCAGCATCATCAATGTCAATGCAGCTTCATCAAGCCTTAGTGGGTCATATCATAAAACCATCAAAAACCTATTTAAAAACTAACACTCAAACTCTTCAAACCTATAAAACATTGATTTGACACATACCACCTACTTTTTTCCCCAAATTTCACTAAAAAAGACGTTGATTTGACACCTATCACCTACTTTTTCCCCTAAACGCCAACATCCAAACTCAATCCAAGTAGGGTTTCAACTTATTCAAACCACAAAACCCAAAAGCCAAAACTCATCCAAATGAAGTCTCAAAGGTTTCATCGAAACCACCCAAACCAATTTTTTTAAATCGAGACCCGCGAAACCGAGCCAAAACCCATCCAAATAGACCCTTTAAGTTTTTGGGAACAACATAGTAATAATTAAAGCGATTTAATCAAAGAAATTATGTGGTATGTCATTTAGACCATAGTATGATTAAAAATGATAATATTATTTAACTAACATAACAAATTAATTAATCACGTGCAAAGCACGTGCACTTTTCTAACTTGATTAAAAGAAATTAGTTAATCACGTACAAAGCACGTGCACTTTTCTAACTTTGATTAAAATAAATTAGTTAATCACGTGCAAAGCACGTGCACTTTTCTAGTATTTTTAAAATATTGTAAATTATAAAAAGACCACTTGTCAGACAAGATTCGAGTTCTTTTTTGTTTTTCTGATAATCAACCACATATCAAGTTCTGTCATACTATCTGGTGCTCTAATAATTGTACTACCTTTCTGGCCCATCACTACTCAATTTTTTCACCCAATTCAATAACTTCAGAAAAAGAGACAGTAAAAGTAAAAGTAAAGGCCTCACTCACCTTTTCCAAACCTCATCTCCATTAGCTCATTTCCCCTTCAATTCTTTAAAATTTCTACAATTTTAGCATCCATTTCACAGTAAAGGTCTCTCCTTTTGTTCATTGACCAGACCAATGGCTTATCCTGCTGTGGTACGCCAAATTATTCGTCTCTTGGCCTTGAGATTCGCTGAATTAAGTAATGGGAAAATGCAAATTTAGTCACCCAATTTTAACTCTAATCATATAATGATCACCCAGATTCATAAATGACACATGTAGTAATCCAATTTACAAATAGCGGCACAATACATCATCAGATAAGCTGCAATTGAAGATGAGATAACGGAAGTCCCACTTCATCAACATTAGTCACCAAAGAATCTCGTTTTTCCGTTTTGCATCCTCCAAAACCTTAAGATAACTTCAAGTGTAATTACTGATTTTATTGTAAAAGTGCAATGGCATTTACAGTGTTCACGAGGTTAATAAAGGCTCCACTAGTCTACTGCAAGATTTATTGATTTTACATTATCCTAATTTTTGGACTAAATCACACTAATTATCTCTCAAGTTCAAATATTTTTATCTCTCAAGTCAAAAATTTACTCACTGATATTCCAATTACAATATATTTGTTATATCGACCTTATCTCTGATAATTTTTCTGCCAAAATGACTCTATGTGACATTTACATGACTTTTAAGGGGATAGGTACTTCAATTCCTGGATTACACTATGTGACATTTACATGACTTTTAAGGGGATAATTTGGGTAGTTCAATTCCTACCAAAATGACTTTATGTGACATTTACATGACTTTTAAGAGGGTAATTTGGATACTTCAATTCATGGATTACATTTACCTAAACTCAAAGCTCGCAACAAAAGATTGTGCGTAGTCAAGCCAAGGGAGACTCTTACTAATTTGAGCTGAATAAGTGTAATTCAGTAGATGAAGTATCAAATTATCTCTCGTAAAAGTAATGTGAATGACACATGAGATTTTTCCATGAGAGACGAAATCATAAAAATCATGTTATATAACCGTCAACTGCCTCTTATTTGATGATGGATCGATTGTCCCACTAATTTGTAATTGGGTGGCAAAATGTGTCATTTATGAAACTAGGGTGAACATTGTATAACTAGAGTTAAAGTTGGGAGACTAAATATCCATTTTACCAAATAAAGTAACAACAATAATTGAGCTTTTAACTTACTTGAACATTACCATGTGCTAAGTTTTTAAATAAAGCAACTTGACATAACTAGTTGCAAATATAATAATTCCACAAATGTTGTAAGAAGTTCATTGACTTCATTTCACCCATGAACTGAACCTTTTCTCATCTTTCATGTCTGTATGAGAGTTCATTGACCATACCAATGGCTTATGCTGCTGTGGTTTCTCTTCACCAGATTCTTGAGCAGCAAATCAACCTGCAATCTGATCAATTTCCAAAGCCTGAAATCGAACATCTCCGGATCAAAGTCAAGTCCTTGATAGACTCACTTGAAAAGATATACCCTGTATCAAACAGCAACAAAAACATAGTCAAGGATTTGGAAACACGAATCCGAGATGCGATTTACGCAGCCCAAGACACAATCGAGTCTTACATATCAGGACATGACACCAAATCAATCTTCGAACAACAACTACAAGTTGTAATAGAGTCAATTGATCCCTTAACCGAACAGCTGGAGCAGATCAGAAATAAGCTGAAGACAATATTGCCAGCTGCTGATTCTGTTTCATCATCAAAACCCAAAGTCGGCAGCAAGAATAAGATCGTGGGGCTCGATGATGATGTGGAGGAGCTTATTGGAAAGCTCACCGGAGAGCCTTCCAAGAAACTCGAGATCGTGCCAATCGTCGGAATGGCAGGTATTGGTAAGACTACTCTCGCTACAGCAATTTATAATGATCCACGTCCGGAGAAACATTTTGATACTCGTGCTTGGGTAACGGTATCCCAAGAGTATCGCGCACGAGATATTTTCTCGGGCCTTTTAAGTTCCATGAATAAGCTCGATGAAAGATCGGGTCAAGAAATTGATCAGGACCACTTAGCAACTAAACTACATCAAAATTTGATGCATACTCGTTATTTCATTGTAATAGATGATATGTGGGATAAAGATATTTGGGACAGTATGAGAAGATTCTTTCCGGAGAATGAGAACGGGAGTCGAATCATTCTAACTACTAGGCTATTAGAAATAGCTCTTTATGTCAACTCTTCTAAGCTTCTTCATAAGATGCAATTTTTGAGTGAGGAGAATAGTTGGATACTACTGTCCCAAAATGCATTTGAAGATGCTCGGTGCCCTCCTCATTTGGAGGAGATCGGAAAAGAAATTGCGAACAAATGTGGAGGTCTTGGTCTTGCACTTGTTGTCGTCGGTGGACTACTCTCCAAATCAGGCCACACATTAGACTACTGGAAAGTTGTGGCGGAAGACATAAATTTGGCTATAACGACGAACGATACTCTGTGCTCGGATATAATATCTTTGAGTTATAATCACTTGCCTAGTAAATCAAAAGGATGTTTCCTTTACTTGGGAGCTTTTCCCGAGGACTACGAGATTCCTGTCTCAAAACTTATCAAATTATGGATAGCCGAAGGATTTCTAAAGCCACAGGGATCATCAAAGACCTTGGAAGAGGCGGCAGAAACATATTTGGTGGATCTTGTTGAGAGGAATCTCGTTATGGTTCGCAAGTGGAGATCCATGGGCCAAATCAGAAGCTGCAAAATCCACGATCTCGTACGGGATCTGTGCATGAAAGAGTCTACCAAAGAGAAGTTTTTTCATGTCATAAACAGATATGTCGAAAGTTTTCCAGAAGGCACAAACATTCAACGCCGTATATCTGTTCACAAGAATATTCTCATGTGCATTTCAGACATGTATAAGTTAGCCCAGTTGATTAAACCTGCACGCAGTCTTCTATATGTCGGCCCACACCATCATCATCCAATACCTTCCAATTTATCTTTTGATCTCCTCAGGATATTAGATGCACTTACAGTCTACTTCATTGATTTCCCCCCCGAAATTGTAGACATCATTCATTTACGATACCTTTCTTTAACTTATAACGCAAAGATACCCGCATCAATATCCCAACTCCAAAACCTTCTAGTCTTGATAATCCGCCATCATCCCAAGATAATATTTGTAGGAACATCAGTCCTGCCGGTGGAAATATGGAACATGCCAAAACTAAGGCATCTTCAGTTCGTAGAAAGCGATTTGCCTGATCTTCCTGAAGAAGAGAGCAGCTCTGTTTTTCTTGAGAACCTTCAATACCTTTCAAATGTGAATGCTTATTGTTGCACGGAAGAGGTTCTTCGCAATGTTCCATACTTAAAGAGGTTGGGAATATGGATTGATACACCGGGTGATGATCCTTTACCTTTTCACGTTGATCAACTTGAACACCTGGAAAATTTGAAATTTTTTGTCCTGAATCCAGATCCCGACACTAAGATTGTTTTCCAGCCGGAACTTGCATTCCCAAAGATGCTGAAAAAGTTGAGTCTATGTGGTTGTGGAATTCCTTGGGAAGAAATTACAGTTGTCGGACAGTTGGAGTTTCTTGAAGTGCTAAAACTGAAGGAACTTGCCTTCCAAGGTACAGAATGGGAACCAAATGAAGACGAATTTCTTGAACTGAAATACCTACTGCTTGAATACATGGATTTGGAGCACTTAAGAGTTTATGATGATTCCAGCTGCTTTCCAAGCCTCGAGTCCCTTATTATTCGGCATTGCTACCAATTGGAAGAAATCCCTATGGCGGTAGGAGACTTGTCGTCGCTTAAACAGATTGAATTGGTTGATTGCAGCCCTGATTCTTCAGCTTCAGCAAAAGAAATTCAACAGACACAAAAAGAAAACGGAAATGAAGAACTTAAAGTTCGGGTATATTGTTCATGGGAATGAATGAATATATAGCTTCTTCTTCTATTATAAATGGTAAGTTTGTTTTTTAATCACACCCTTTATCCGCTCATTGAGATTTTGAACTAATAATTACGTATGTTCTTTCTTAATCTTGTACATTCAGGAAAAGAACACATTGCGAAGGAATGAGGTAATCAGTGTTTCGGTTTCATTACCATTTTTTGTTTTGCAGTATTTAGAGAATGTCTCAAGCCCTGAAGGTGTAGGCAGTCACCTCTAGCTGCCTTTGAATGTGTCGCTCGTCGTTACATTTGTTTGTATCTTTTCTTGATTTTGTGAGGAATTTTGATGGTTTTATGAACTTTGATGAGATATTGTTGTCACATTAAGCATGTATGCTCATATTATATAATCAGTGACCAATTTTTTCACTAGTTGGTTTCTTCTTCTTGTTTGTGTACCAAAGCTACACTCAGTATTCTCATATCATGTTGTATAGTCATTAAAAGCATATAGAAAGAAGGGATACTAAGTCTATTTGGCTTAGATCAAGATTTCTTGGTTATGTAAGGAGGGGTATAAAAAAGGGTTTTTTTGCATGTTAACTCTATGTAATATGTTTAATGGGCAATTTATGCAATTTATCTCCCTATGAAATGAAATAATGAGAAATTTACCTCATTGCTAATGGAGGTGTTTCACAAACATTCTATAATGCGATTGAGACTTTATTTTCATGTAAAAAATGACCAGTTTAACCTTACTCTTGACAACATTTTCACCTCACTTTACCCCCATGGTATGCATAAATGGGTTATTTAACTCACTGTGATATGATATAATGAGTATTTTACCCCTTGTAAAAATGTGAAAATCAATGTGCTTAACACAGGGAGTCCTATTCACGGCGATCTGGTTGAATTGGGAGAAGCTGTCGGTATTATTGCGGGCCAATCGATTGGAGAATCGGGTACTCAATTAACATTAAGATATTTTGCTATTTTATTTATCTTAGTGAGTTAATCAACCTATTTAAAATATCATAGGCAGTTAATTTGCTATTCACTCAGTAAATAAATAATTTGACTATTAACAAAGAAACAGGAATCCCATCCCAAATTAGGAAAATACATACTACTATATGATACGATACATCCATAGGTTTAATTCATATAAGAAATCATACCTATTCTCCAGATGAAATAGTGAAAACAGCACGTCTCCGAGTAGTTAATTGGAAGCGGCGGAAACAGAGGAGGCGCCGGAAGCGGCAGAGAGCTAAATTGGGAAAGGGAGCGGGGAAGGAGAGAAAGAAGAAACGCCCTAAGAATTTATATAAATTACACAATTGGTCCCAAGCTAAATGTTCCAAGATATATCGGAGTTCTTAACTCCGGTCTAGATTAACGGTGGGACAACTTAATCGTAGTTTATGTCGAATCGGAATTCTATCAATATATTAAATTACGAGATGAAATTAGGCGATTTAATATAATTTGGACGAAAACCAAAATCGACTATTAATTTTGTATTAACTCCGGTATTAAAATTTAAGAAAAACCTTTCTCTACTAGGTTGGTGACAAAAGGGTGTATTTTTTTTCCTCTTAGATTCCATTTTTTTAAGACGAAGGAAGAAAATTGTTCACTAATAAGGTATAATTTTGGGTAAAAATGGATTTTTGGTCCTTTTTACAAAGTAGCGACTGCGATATTCATTTTTATGCCGTGCAAAAATAGTCCTTTATGTTTGCTCCAACTACAAATTTAGGATATTTCCCCGTGATTTTGGATAATATATTTTCGGGCATGAAGAATGTGTCTACTATGTTTTCTATAACTGCAATTTAAGACATTTACATGCAATTTTGGTACATTTTTCACCTACGAGATTTATCGCGTGATTTGAACTTGTAAATTTGGAGTCGGAGTCAGAATATGAAATTTTTAATTTTTTAGTTCACTCAAAAAATGATATTTTCGGCTATAATTAAAAAAAATGGGTCAAATTTGATATAAATTGATGATTTTCAGTCAAATTTTACATAAATTGATGATTTCAAGCTATATGGTCTGAAATCGATAATGATGACACAATAAATAACATATATTGTCGAGATACCACAATAAAAGACCAATTTTGAAACACGGTCACTCTAGAGGGCATAAAATAAAATTTTGCCGTCTTTATCCTTTGACTCCATTTTTGAAGTTGCAATGGAATCTTGTTAAACCTTGATGGTTATGATGTCTTGTTTCATCCTAGAGGTTAGGTGTTCAAATTCCTCCCTCTATAATTTTTTCAAAGTATTTTTAACATTAAGAAAAATCAATAATAAAAAAAGGAAAAATCCGAACCGCTGGTAGACCCAGTTCACCTCGGTACAGCAGCGGTCCCATTTGAACAGGTTCGATCAGCCGATCCGATCCAATTTTGAGATAGATTTTAGAAATATATTACCGTGTCAAAAGCATTAGACTCGTTCCACTTTATTTTTGAACGTTAGAACTAAATATTATACACAATCGATAATTTTATATTTTTTGAACAAAAGCTAAATGATCTATATGAATTAGAATTAGCAAGGTTTTGTTTGGTCATAGATCTGAAAAGTTTGTGTGAGTGGTTCCAGTGTAAATTAGAGAAGAGTTGATGTTAAGTTGTTAACCCAATTGATTTCTATATTAATGACTGGAAATTTTGATATCAAAATATCTATCAAGTGGGGATAAATAAATAATAGTTGCCCTTTTTAACTTATTGTTTTTTTTTTTTTTTTGAGAGGACTTATTGTTTTACCTAATAAATAAATTAACAAATAAGGGGCCATTCTTAACAAGAGTAAATCTCGTTTTTGGTCCTCCTTATGGATTGACTTTTATACTTTCATACCTCTTGAATTTTTTTTAGCAGATTGATCCGTCTTACCAATGTAGTATATTAGTCTCTTTTAAATATAAAATACATCACTTAAATTCAAAATATATTTTAAAGTGGACGGAAGTTATTTTGAATTTAAGTGATGTATTTTGTATTTAATAGGGACTAATGTGTTACACTACATTGATAAGAGGGACGAATTTGTTATAAAAATTTAAGAGAGAAGAATTTGTTATAATAGGGAAGAATGTGTTACATTACATTGATAAGAGGGACCAATCTGCTATAAAAAATTTAAAAGGGACGAAAATGAAAAATTTAACCCATAAGGAGGACCAAAAATGCTATTCACTCTTCTTAACAAAAAATAAAGAAACACTACACATAAATACAGAGAAACTAACTTTTGAACTCAATCTAAATTCCTATACAAAACAAACTACTTGGGACTATTGTTTACACAACATATGATTATGGAGTTCTTGCCCATGACAACATTTCTTGCAGTTGTAGCAATATTTGTAATCAAGAACTTTTTTTCAACAAAGAAGGAGAAGAAAAAGTACCATCCAATTGGGGGCACCATATTTCATCTTATGCTCAAGTTCAACCATATTTATGACTACTTGACTGATCTCACCCACAAAAACTTGACCTTCAGAATCCTTTATCTTGGCAAGAGTAAGATTTTCACTTCAGATCCTGCAAATATTGAGTATTTCCTCAAAACCAATTTTGCAAACTATGGCAAGGTACGTTCTCCGACCACTTTGTTACTTACAAATATCTAGTTATTGGACTGATTTAATGGATCGTTATTATTAATCTAATATCATAAAAGGCTATAAAATGAGCACCAAATGAAGCTTATCTTCATGCAGGGTTCATATCACCATGACATTTTGGAAGGTCTTCTAGGAGATGGGATCTTCACAGTCGACGGTGAAAAATGGCGGCAACAACGAAAAATTTCTAGTCATGAATTCTCAACTAGAAACCTAAGGGAATTTAGCAGTGGTGTATTCAAAACCAATGCAGCTAAACTTGGTGAGATAGTTTCTGCAGCTGCAACCACAAATCAGACAATAGAAATTCAAGTAAAGTTGTTACCTTTCATTAATATACACCAAAATTTGGAAATCGGAAGAAAATAACAATACTTTCCCAATTCCTATTTGCAGGATTTGTTCATGAAATCTTCAATGGACTCGGTTTTTAAGGTTGTACTTGGTGTTGATCTAGACAGCTTGAGTGGAACAAATGAAGGTGCTCAATTTTCCAATGTTTTTGATGAAGCAAGTGAAATGACATGTTACCGCTATGTAGATATGTCATGGCAAGTAAAGAAGTTTCTTAACATTGGATCCGAGGCCACATTGAAGAAGAGTATGAATGTAGTCGATGACTTCGTTTGCAAGGTTATTGAAAGCAAGATCGAACAAATGAGGAAATCGAATGATAATTTACCAGTAAGTTTAACCAAATAACAGCAAAATTATTTTTTAGTAGAGACATGACTGGATCCTTAACACTATCGGTCTCGTGCTTTAGCACTTCTGGTCCCAAATTTATACTTATCTTTTTGCACTTCCATCACTTTACAAAATTGTACTTTTTGTCTCAATTTCTAAAAAAAAATTTGGAATCTTTCGTCCCAGTTTGGCACTTTTGGTCCCAGAGGATATTGTTAGTTTTACACTTTTTGTCCCAAATAGATGGAAATGAGGTGATGGGACCAAAAGTGCAAATCACTTCACAAAAAGTGCAATTTTATAAAGTATGGGACCGGAAGTGCCAAGTGTTCTTTCCCGTGGGACTAAAAAATACAATTCCCCCACCAAATACCTTCTGTTTTAGTATAGTATGATAATACTAATAAAGGGTTTGTGTGAAATAGGTGAATAAAGGAGATATCCTATCAAGATTTCTTCAAATGGATGAAACAGATCCAAAGTACTTGAAGGATATAATACTAAGTTTTATAATTGCTGGGAAAGACACAACAGCTAGTACCCTTTCCTGGTTTTTCTACATGATGTGCAAATACCCTTCGATACAAGAAAAGATCGTAAAAGAAGTTAGAGAAGCCACAAAGATTAACAAACTCTCAAGTATCGAAGAGATAGCACAGAGTATTTCCGAAGAAGCACTAGACAAAATGCAGTTCCTCCACGCAGCTATAAGTGAAACTCTTCGATTATATCCTGCAGTTTCCTCGGTAAATGATCTTGTAACTAGTACTCGCTGGCAAAAAAGTCCTTTTAAGATTCGAGCTGACAATTAAGTCCTGTAACTAAATTATATGTTGTGTAACAGGTTGGAAAGATGTGTTTTTCAGATGATACATTGCCGGATGGATTTAGTGTAAAGAAAGGGAATTTGATATCTTATGTGCCTTATGCTATGGGAAGAATAAAATCTTTATGGGGTGAAGATGCAGAGGAGTTTAAGCCAGATAGATGGCTTGATGAAAATGGAAAATACCAACAAGAAAGCTCATTTAAATTCACAGCTTTTCAAGTAAGAATTTTTTTTTTGGGTTTTTTGTATTTTGCACCCCTGAAATATGAGAGATATGCACATTGCACCCTTAAAATCTAGATTTAGCACTTTGCACCCTCAAAATATAAAAAATGCAGTACTTTGCACCCTATTTTATTTTCAGACAAAATAGGTAATTCAATTATAAATCTTTGGAACATTGCAACCCCATAACTTGAGAAATTGACACTTTGCACCCCCAAAATAATATTAGCACTTATCACCCTCGAATTAAGAACAAATCAGCAATTTGCACCCCAAAATACAATAAATTGACACTTTGCACCCCAAAACACATAATTAACATTTAACACCCTCAAATTAATAAAAAAAACTCAAACCCCTCATTTTTTCCGGCAAAGTTGACCATCGAAGTGAAAAGAATCTAAAGCAAGTTGCTGATATGTTCTTAACTCGAGGGTGATAAGCGCTAATTTTATTTTGGGGGTGCAAAGTGCCAAAGATTTATAATTAAATTACCTATTTTGCCCTTGAGTTTTTGCTTGAAAATAAAAATTGGTGCAAAGTGCTCTATTTTTCATATTTTGAGAGTGCAAAGTGTTAAATCTAAATTTCGAGGGTGCAAAGTGCCTATTTTTTTTCTTTTTTATCAAAATCTGGAATTTTGAATATATTTTTTTGACATAGACTTGGATACTTTAAAATAGAAAACATGATAATTAATATCTGGAGTCGAATATGATTTATGTAGGCAGGGCCAAGAATATGCTTGGGAAAAGAGTTTGCATATAGACAGATGAAAGTATTTGCATCAGTGTTGCTGAGTGCATTCTCATTTAAAATGGCTGATGAAAACAAAGCCGTGAATTACCGAACAATGATAACACTTCAGATCGATGGCGGCCTCTATCTTCTTGCTAGCCGCAGGCATTAGTTTTTTTTTTTTTTTTTTTTTTGTGTGTTGTCATTGTAAAACTAATTATGCCTTTGTAGTCCTTTTCTTGAATTATCCCAATAGCCGTGAATTTCGTCTATTGGGATAATTAATGCTGGAGTTTTATGAAAAACTAGAAAAGTGCACGTACGTTGTACGTGTTTAATTTTAATTATATGGGTATTTTTCATAAGTTAGAATAAAATTAGCTATTTTTATGTCATAATATATCATAATCAGTATATTTATGACTGATCAATCTTTTCTTATGAAATATATTTTATTAATAATTATTGGTTTGTAAAAAAATATGGCTTTGAATAGATGTAATAAAATATAAAATGATGACTAATGTAGTTATTACTTCTTATAAAATTGGTTCTAAAATAAGATCATAAGAACATTATTTATTTCATTCCATCATAGTAGTTTTTATGTTAAGTTTATCCGTTATTCATAGATGACACATGTTTTATTCGTTTCTTCATAAATTTTCCCCGAACTTTCACGATTTCACGAGCATTTTTTCTTTTGGGTTTCACCAATTTTTTACAAATTTCACCATTGTTTACCAATTTCACACGAAGTTTCCATCTATTCGTATGTTTTCGTTGTTTAATTCTTCTAGATATTTTTTCGCTTTTTTATCGACTATATCATTTTTCGTTGTTCTCCCGTTTTTCCGTCGATCTTTTTTTCAATTTAAACAATTTTCTTCCAATTTCACCGTATTTGTGTCGGTTAAAGTTTAACTTGTTTTCACTTATTTCACTGATTTAACATGTTATTCACATGAAATTTTCATCGATTAAACATGCTTTCGCCTACTTCAAGCTTTTTTGACTGATTTTATCGGTTTATTTAAAGATTTAACCCAAACTTTCATCGATTAATATGTTCTCAATATTTAAAATTTTTTATCGGTTTATTTTTTTTAGCGATTTATCCCTTTTTTTTATTGATTATAATATTTTTCAATGTTTTCTCATTTTTTGTCGATTTCTTTTTTTTTTTCCAGTTTAAACCATTTTTCTATCGATTTCACCAGTTAAACTCTTTTTTTTAACTGATTTCACTCGTTTATATCATTTTAATCCGTTTTTATCTATTTTTCATGTATTTTCACTAATTTCACATGTTATTCACCTAAATTTTTCATTGATTAAATATGTTCTTACCAACTTTACTTTTTTCACTGAATTTACTAAATTTTACTGGATCACTGGTTCTATCATTTTTCTAGTTAAACTTTATTTTTCTTTTTCTTAATTTACTTATATTTATCATCTCAAATATTTCACTAATTTCACATTTTTTTTTATCTATTTCACTTGAATTTTCATTGATTTCAAATTATTTAATATTTTTTCAACGATTTAACAAACTCTTCATATATTTCACCTCTTTTTCACTGATTTCAACAATTTGTTTCCTATGTTTTCACAAATGTCACCCGAATTTTCATCGATTTCACTTATATTTATCGATATCATTGTCATTTTTTATTATCAATTTCACCCGTATTTTCACATAATTCATTAGTGTTCATAAATTTCATCTAGAACGATTTCACATGTTTTCATCAATTACATAAAATTTATTTGATCGGTTTCACCAATTTTCATTGATTTTCATCCTTTTTTTCACTTCATTTACACATTTTTCTCGAAAAGATTTCCATGAAAATTTGAGGTAATGTTTCTCATGTCAAATAAAGATTACTTAGTTCACGTGATAAGATTTTTTTTCATTCATAGATAAAATGCGGTTCTACTTTAACAGATTTTATGTTATTTAAGAGAATTGAATTTTTTAAGGAGTAACATATTGTACTAAATCTTTAAATGTAACAAATAATATTTTTTACATAACAACATATTTATAATACGTTATAATAATTTTAAATATATAAATTTAGCAATTGTTCAAAGTAATAGTGTTTTTTTTATTTTTTTTATTTTTATGTGCTATAGGAGAACAATAAAGAAATAAAGAAATTGTAAAAGTGATGTAAGAGTTGATTTCTTAATAATTAGATTTAATGTAGGAAATAACTATAATAAGACTTCATGTCTAATTTGAATATACTTTTATTTTCCTTCCATTTGAGAAAATTTAAGGAAAATTCATATTTAGTTATATTTTATTTAATATACCTTACAACTTGAATAAGGGCATTTTTGTCTTCACAAAAAAAGAAAAAAAAACTTAAATTATTCATACTTTTAGAGTTAGTATAGATTAATATTTATTTAATTTAGAAATACTAATTTTTCGTCCCAAACTATATCAACAAGATGACTTTCGTAAATTTGTTTATGTGTTATAATAATGTGACAGTTTACCCCTTTGTGTTGTCATAAATGTGGCAATTTACCTCATGTATTATAAGATAAATGTAGCAATTTACCCTCTATTTTATAAAAAAAACTTTGCATACACCCACTCTCAATTTATACAATTGAGTTACACTCTCCTGTTCAAAGGGATAAAATACTTTTCTAAAATTTTCACAGGGGTTAAATTGCTTCTTTTCAAATTACAGAGGATAAATTAAATATTATGAATATCATAGGCAATAAATTGCCATTAGTCCATTAAAAATTTAACAGATAAATCATCTTTTCCATCAAATTATAATTTAATAATTGACTAAATTCATGCAAAATGACAAATTGTTAGACGAAATTCGACAAATTAATATTGTTGGAGACAAAAAAACCAAAATTTACAACTAGTTTTGGACGAATTATAATCTTGTATAATTGTTCATGTTAAAATTCACCAAGTCTTGACATGTAAGTAGACATGTGACAAGTGGACGATATATCAAAATAATATAAAATTATGAGATGAAATTGATTAAGTGATTTAATTTGGGATGAAAATTTAAAATCATTGATTTGTTTAGGACATTTTCTGCAATTTTACACTTAGAATCTAACCAATAGAATGCAATGCACATTCTTAACAGCTGGACATTAAAAAATGACGTGAGCGGCGTCAATGGCAATCCTCATTTAAATATATGATAACAGTAATACATGTGACGACGGTGTCAGTTAATTAAATTTTGGGAAAATTGCTTTTTTGGCAATTTATCCCCTACTAAATGCATAATGTTCAATTAAACCCCTCGTGGTTTAAAAAAGAGCATTTTACCCTTGAAAATTTGTAAAAATTTCACATCGCCTCCCTGATATTTTTATTGGCGGCACTTAATCCACTTTTATTATGATAATGTGATTTTTTACCCATTGTGTTATGATAAATGTGGCAATTTATCCCCCTATGTTAAATAAAATAGTTTGTATGCATACTCTCAATTTCGGCAAGTGAGTTACAATCTCCGGCTGAAGGGGGTAAATTGCTTCATTAAAATTTTACAGGGGGTAAATTGGTTTTTTTCAAATTATAGAGGGATAAATTGAATATTATGTATTTCATAGGGGGTAAATTGCCATTAACTTTGTAGAAAAATTGGGTTTGGTACCAAAATTGCAATGAAAATATATCCTATGGTACCAAATTTGCATTTTCGTATTCAATGGTACCAAAAGTGCAAGTCAGCCTATCCTACGGTACCAAAAAAGCAATTTTCCCATTAAATTTTATATAATTAGCATAGATTAATACAGGTTTAAAAGTACTTATTTAATCTAACCAATAAATTTCAATGTACATGCTTAGCAGGTAGACTCGGATGTACTAAATTATAATAGCAAGACTTATCATTTATTAAGGCAAAGTCAATAATAGATGTGAAGAGAAGAAAATTGGATAAGCAATACTATAAGGGGTAAGTGGGGCAAGTGGTACAACTGATACTTTAGAGGGTATTTAGAGGGTAATAAATAACACGTCTTAATAGATTGTTTTGTTATAAGATGTGAAGAGAAGAATTTTGAATAAGCAATAATTTTGAATCTTTGCACAAAATCAAAACTCCTTGTACTTTTAATATACTACGAACACTACTAGAAAAAGAAAAAATTTTGACAAAATTTTCGACGGAAAAAAATCCGTCGAAATATTGTTTAAATTTTCAATGGAAAAAATTTCCGTCGAAATATTTCGACCGAATAATTATCCGTCGAAAATACATTTATTAAAAAAAATTCGACGGATTTCAAATTCCGTCGAAATTCGGACTATTTCGACAGATTTATTTCCGTCGAAATGTAATAATTTTGTAAAAAAAATTAATAAAAAAGAAAAATAAATAAATTTCGAAGGAATCCAATTTCCGTTGAAAGTTTTGTAATTTCGACGGATTCGTTTCCGTCGAAATGGAATAATTTTGCGAAAAAAAATAAATAAGTAAATTTCGACGGAAACCCAAATCCGTCAAAATTTATTAATTTCGCAAAATATATATATATTTCGACGGAAAACTAAATCGGTAGAAATTTAGACAATTTCGATGGAAAAAAATCCGTCGAAATGTCTTAAAGTTCGACCGAAATAACTTTCCCTCTAAATGTGACTAATCTGAAAAATTGCCCAGTATATTAACTCCTCCTCCTTTCTTCCAAATTTGAAAAATCTCTCCTTCCACTCCAAATCACAGCCGCGGGTCCCTCTTCCCACAGCCAAATCACAGCCGCGGATTCCTCCTTCCACAGCCTAATCACCGCCGCGGGTTCCTCCTTCCACTCCAAATCACCACCGTCTCTTTCTCCAATCGACCCAGCCCGCGCGCCGCTCCACTGCCAGACCTCGTGAGGCCACACCCGTAGCCGCACCTCCACCTACGCCGACTCGGCTCCAGCTCGAACTCCGCCGCGGCTCCAGCTCGATCCAGATCCCAGTCACTCCTCTGGCTCCTGCTCCGATCCGTCCACGGCGCGGCTCCGACTCCGGCCCTACACCACCACCACCACAAGTTCTTCCTAAATACTGAGGTATAATTTCACTTTAATTCCTCAATTTTGCTTTTTTAATTGCTAATGTGATATTTTGGAAATTAGGGTTTGAATTAGTGGTTGTTGGTACTTTTCTTTTCTGTTAAAATAATATGCATAGATAGATAGATTATTTGTTTTTGTGTTGAATTAGGAAATTTCATTGTGAACAGAAGTTTGTGTACGTTTGCTGCACGTGATTAACTAATTTTCTTTGTTAGTTGAATTATATAATCATTTTTTAATGTACTATCTTAATGACATATCATATAATTTTTCTGACTAATTCACTTTAATTATTACTATGTTGTTACCAAGAATTTAATTTTTTTAATCATAAATACTTTTAATCAAAACTTGAAAATAAAAAATGAACCATACTATCAAGTATTTTTAATCTAAAACTGCATATCTACATAACTATTATTCTAAAACAACCATTTGAACGAATGAACAATATCTATTATTTTCTTCTTTCATCTTGATATTTCCATCTAAACAATTTTTCATAACCCATTTTTTTTTATCGATTTAACCAGTTTTTGTCTGTTATACATATCTTTTACTAAATTCATCCATTTTCAATTACATGTCTAATCAATTTTTAACGAAGCTAACTCGTTTTTACCAATTCTCCTCGATTTTGTAGTGTAAACCTGTTTTTACACTAAGTTTACTATATTTTTTTGTTATTTTAACATGTTATTTCATCGATTTCCTCCAGGTTTACTTTGAGTTTACCATTTGTTTATGTGTTATTTTAATCAGTTCTTTCATTGATTTCACCAATTTTTTGTGCTTTATCCATTCTCTATTCACTCATTCTATCCGGTTTAATCCAATTTTACCTATTCTTTTGCTAATGTACACTATTTTCTTGACTATGTCACATTTTTTTTGTCAATTTAACTCGTTTTTTGTTTTTGTTCTTTATCGATTTGAACCTTTTTTTGTTATCTTGTGTTTAGTCGATGTCATTTATTTTTTACCAGTTTACCTGTTTTGTCGATTTACCTCATTATTTTATCGATCGTACCATTTTTTTGTTGCTTTAACTCATTTTTATTCGATCCAACCCATTTCCCCATTGTTTTGCCGTGATCACCAGTTTTAACCACTTATATATTTTGACTTTTTCTAACCTAAGCCAATTATAAGTTTTTCAGTTAATTAAGGGTGAGTTTGGCCCAACGATTGGAGCTCTTAAAATCACTTTTACATCTCTATTGTGATTTTTGAAGTTTTTGGCCCTGATTATAAAAATTACTTATGTTCATGATAGAATAGTGTCCTGCAAGCCAACTATTTTGGCTGCATTTAATTGTAAGGACCATTCAATTGGATTAATAAATGAATTTTATGGTCATCTTTATCTTATGTAATAATTATCTACGCATAAGGATAGAAGTCCTTAGATCACAGGGCTATGGGACAACCCGTGGACGGATCTCCAAGGCCGTGATCTAGAACATATTCAAGAGTCGCAAAATCCAATCAAGATAGGACATCGTTGGATTCGGTTAGACTCTCACTATTGTGTATACTCCAATGAACTGGAGAACGCTGGGGTCCACAAGCGTGACTGGGATAGTCGATACACATAAGTGGGTGGCTTACTGGGATGGTAAGTGCACTGAATACCCCAATTAGGAAATAAATCACCATTGAAGCGGTAGTCGCATATCGGGGATGAAGTTATTCCAATTTACAATAGTATACGAGGAACGATCCCTAAATACTTGAGGTGATAGGGTTTATCTGGTGCGAGAACGTCTATACTTTGATGTGAGTTCCGACTGACTGGAGATTACCAGAAGGTCTATGTGGACTCATGTTGGGTATAGAGGAACTCGTATGCAGGTTCATATCATCAACAAATGATCCATTGACCCGACTTGATAGGTTGGAAAATTCTCCTATGGATTTCTGTGAGAAATTAATTGTGGTAAAATCCTCGGCCGAGGTATTTGACGGCTTTATGTAAGTAGCTCATAAAGATTAAGTCAGAGAGAATTATTTCGAGACCAGAATGCATAAGGTCCAGACAAAAGAAAGGGGGAACCGATGAAAAGTCCATGCCCTTAAGTCTCGACTGGGAGATTGATTGATGGAGAGATTATGGCGTATATGGTAATTGTAAATGATAAAAGGTTCACTGAATTAATTCACCAGTGATTGGGCTCCATGGGCTTGTGGCCAGACATCGACCGTGAAGTGTGGGAGAATTCCTAAATTGACAGGGGTGCTAATTTTGGAATGGTCAGTCGACAAAGTGTTCGACTGATTTAAAGTATTTAATACTTGAATGATTAAATTAATACTTAATTATAACCCACGGCCAATTATGTGGTGAACATATGGGGGCATACACAATACACATGAAGCGAAAGCGAAAGAAAAGGAAACAACTTGGTCGACCAACTCGACTGGGTCTGATAAATCGACTGGGTCGACCCAATTGGAACATGATTGATCCGGTTGGAATTGGATCAAGATTTTAAATTAAATTGAAATTTAATTAAATAGACTTGGAGTATTATTTAATTAATTGGGAGAGTAGTTAACTAATTGGGCTATTTAATTGGGAGATTAAATAAAGCCTGTTTAAATTAATTAACTGGGCCATGAAATAATTAGGAAGGCTTAGTCTTCTAATTAAAAGGGTCATGACCCATGTAGGAGACTTGGACTCCTAGTCCTAGGAGGATTAGGTTTGACATCTAAAAATAAGAAGCTAGATATCATAACTCATGTACAACTTTTAAGAGCCAAAATGCCAAGTCAAGAAAAACACTTTCCCTCTTTCCCAAGCACAAATCGGCCGAACCTCTTTTCTTCTTTGGAAGAATTTTTCGATTTTGTTCTTGTTCCAAATTCGTTTCCTAAACCCAGATCTTAATATATCCTGTGTTCTAGCCGATCAGGGTATATTATATTTCGTGTAATTGTGGTGTATCAACCCATAGAGGCGCAACACGTGGGGCGCTGCTGCAGGGCATATGATCGACCAACCGAGGGAGAAGCTTGACTTCATCTGCCAACTTGGATTTGCAAGGAGATAGGTATAACGTGCAACTATTTATACTATCGTTTATTTAATATTCATATATACACAACTAGAGTAGTATCCTGACAAGATTCCGTAAGAGGTCCTAAAAATTATTAAATTTCGATGTGCCTAGGGCTGTTTATCTTACCGAATCCCAACAGTTCAATCGTGATTTTCATGGTGTTTGGCCCCCCAAGATCATAATCACTTTTGGGATCTCGAGAAGCAAAACATCAACTTATTTTAGAAGCAACTATAGTGTTACTTTTACAAAAGCAATTATACAAAAGCAATTATTCTATAATTAATTTTTATCATAATCAGTTATTACCATAATCAATTTTAGTAAAATTAATTCTCCTATATTTACTTTTCGAATCGCTAGGCTAAACTCTCCCTAAATATGATTAGTTTAGTTTATTCATATCGAATAAATGTGATTTTTTTAAGATTTTTTAATAATTGATCATTTCTTAAAAATTGTCCAAAGAAACACCGATTGCACCTGTTTTTACACTGAGTTTACCATTTTTTTTATTTTAACACATTCTTTGACCGACCCCATCCATTTTTGTGTTTTATCAAATTTGTTAATCAATTCACTCATTATTTTTTCGGTTTAACCCAAATTTAGTGCATTTTACCTATCCTGCTTACCCGTTGTTTTATCAATGGCATGCACCCTTTTTTTTTGTTTAACTCGTCTTTCTTCTATGTAACCCATTTTTTCTCTGATTTACCTATTCTTTTTATCACATATATATATATATATATATATATATATATATATATATATATATATATATATATATATATAGTAGAATCTTACCCATTTTTCACCAATTTTAATCATTCATATTTTGACTTATTTCGGCTTAAGCCAATTATAAATTTTTCGGTTAGCTAAATAGTATTTTTTTATTCATATAGCCCGAATGTGACCTTTTATTTTTAGATTCTTTAAAAAGTGATAAATTCTTCAGAATTTTTGAAAGAAATATCGTTTGTACCTGTTTTACACTGAGTTTATCATTTTCATTATTATTTTAGTCCGTTCTTTCATCAATTTCATCTATTTTTGTATGGTTTATCTCATTTCTTAACCAATCCATAATTCTCTCTAGTGCAACCCAATTTCAGTCGATTTTCACATTTGATAATCAATTCACTAATTTTCTCGAGCCTTTTAAGTTCGATGAATAAGCTCGATGAAAAATCGGGTCAAGAAATTGATCAGGACCACTTAGCAACTAAACTACATCAAAATTTGATGCAGACTCGTTATTTCATTGTAATAGATGATATGTGGGATACCAAGATTTGGGACAGTATGAGAAGATTCTAAAGAAACACAAGGTATGAATTCCTCTCTAGATGAGGAAGAATAAACAATGTATTGAGTATTTATATACAATTACGAGGATCAAAGAATGGAGAAGATCTTGCAACTATACTATATTTACAAGGAGTGAATTATTCAATCATAGGATTATGAGGGAGAGATTTTAGCTATCATATCAATCTTTCCTACAATAAATAAGGAATGAGTTGGGAATCCCTTGAATGCATCATTCATCCATATTTTCAGCCTCTATGGATTCACTTGTGTTAATAGCCCCCTTCAAACGGGGCTGCACATGCGGTGCGAGACCCAGTTTGGTACGAAGACTCTCATGGGACGCGCGACTAAGAGCTTTAGTGAAGATATCAGCTAATTGCAAGGAAGATGGGACATACTTTGTTACAAGATTTCCCAATGCCACTTTCTCTCGAACAAAGCGGTAATCAATTTCGACATGTCTGGTTCTTTCATGAAATACAGGATTTATTGTCATGTGCAAGTGATAACGCCGTGAAAACGTCGTTATTACCTATCTCTTTAAGCCCAAAACATCTTGTTTTGATCTGAGTTTCTGTGTGTCTTCCCGTGTTTTCTTGTCTTTTGTGCTTTTGGCCCTTTGTTCGGTTTTTGTTTATTTGTTCGTGTCTTGATCGTTTTCTCCGTGGTTTGTAGGTATTGACATCTTAGAGTGATTCGGAGTCGTGTATCAATGATGCGAGTCGTTCTACCCACCCCGCGAGTCAAGCTTGAGCTTCAAAAGAGATAGAATCCGAAGCAAATTTTACAAGAATAAAAATATCTGCTCACTCAAGCATGCACAAATTTATCATGGCTGATCCAAATAAGCTGAAATTTGGATATGTTATAGATGAGTGAGTTAGCTACGCTACGAACTTTACGGATCAACATTCGGAGTTCGAAATCAAATGATATGCTGCTCGGAAGGAAGTGCGGCAGAGCAGGAAACGTACTGCCTGTTCCTCGCGGCCGCGAGACCCCTGCTACCAGCAGATATTTTCTGCGGGAAAGGCAGGGGGCTTTTGGTATCTTCCTCCTTTGATCCCATATGTAATTCTAAACTTATTGGGGGACTTTTTGGTCTTAGTTGCCATAGTTTTGAGGGTAACTTAGGTATGAGGAACTTGTTGTGTCTCTAGGTTAGAAGGTTAGGAGTGAAATCTTTGACAACTTACACACTTCACTTTACATCTTGCCTCCAAAGAAGAAAAGCTTTGGTTGGCACTTTTGAATGAAGAACAAACACTTGGACTCCCCATTGAAGATAAAAAGGCTTGAGGGAGAAGTTGTTGAAGATCTCAACCACCTAAGCTTACTATAACTCTAATTACTTTGTTCATTTACATTTATGGCTTTCATTAATGTAATGAATGATATAATTATTTCTATGAGTAGCTAATCTCATTTATTCTAGGTTTTATTGATCCTATGTTTGATTCTTGATTAAATGATGTTATAATGGTTGATGTTATACTTGTATATGTGTTTGTTAATTTAGTTTGAGCTTTTGTCAACTTGTGGATTAGCTAACCATAGGATGAAATCGATTGATCTTTAATTGCTAGGCATAGTGGATTAAATATTAGATTGTAAAACTAAATTGTGATTTGATTTTAGGATAGGAATATACCTTGGTCATTTCATGTTCTAATAAGGCTTGGAACTAATGCATCACTTAGGCTTAATCCTTTTAGACATAAATTGGATTAGTCTACTTTGGTAGGTTCATACGCTATTCGGAAGATATGTATGAATATTTTATGAAATCTTGAACAACAAACATAAGTGAGGTTGTCACTTGTTGAGTCGTTTATCTTGAATTGAACTAGGTGACGTAAAATCCTAGAAGCCTTTACATATTGTTAAGTCAAATGTTAGTTTAATAACCACCTTACCTTAGTCCTATTATCATTACCACCACCACTTTACCGTACTCAACTTACAAATCTAAGTAGAAGTAACAAGACATTAGTTGGTAATTAATTGAATAATTCCTCGTGGGTTCGACACTCATTTATCACTTTATTACTTGTAGACGACCGTATAGTTGCGTGGTTTGCGTACTAGTATTTGGATCGCAACATGTTTTTGGCGCCGTTGCCGGGGAATTGTAAAGATTGTTTGCCAATTTATATTTTTGTATATCTTAGCTTGGATTTGTTATTTACGTTGTGATCTTTGTCTTCCGAGGTATGATGGCCTACAATGATTGCTATCCAAGGTCAACCGAGGGAACATCATGCATTGCATGGGGGAGAGCACAATCGCCGGTTGCCCAATGAGTCCAAATTATTTGCATTATGAGCCGAGTCCCACTTACAATGACTACAATATCGAATGGGGAGATAACCCGTATTATCCGAGGAACAATGAGTGTGGAGGTGGACCACACTCGGATATGATAATGACTACCCCATTTATCGAACCGAACTATCATGAATATTCTCAACCTCCGGTAGAGGCACAATCATCTTTGGAAGAAGCATTCACTAAGTTCATGGAGCACACCACCAAATACATGATTAACAATGATTATAAACTGGAAGAGGTTTCCAAACAATTAGAAGAAAACAGTTGCAAGAAGACTCGGGGCATTAAGGAATCTTCAAACATAAATTGAGCAAATCTCACAAGCTTTATTTATACGACCCCCTGAAACTTTGCTGAGTACTACTGAATCACTCAAACAAGGTATAAATGAGCATTGCAAAGGCTTCACATTGATGAATGAAAAAGCCTATGATGGGCCAGTTGCTCCTAATGAAAAAGCCTGGAGGTTGTTCCATGTAAATAGATCCAAAGATATGCCCATGGAAAAAGGCATGTTTCACATCTAGTTGGCGAAGATTCCATTTTTTGACAGTGGCAATAGCAAGAACTGTACGAATACTTCCTTGTTTTATTACCGGTGAAAATGTCTCAGAAAAGTCAGTCCCCGCAACTTGATGATAACCTTTCGCAACAAATCTTGCTTTCAAGCGATAAAGAGTTCCATCCGATTTGAATTTAGTTTTGAAAACCCACTTCGAATCGATTATAATAGAATCAGTCGGACGTGGGACTAATTCCCATGTGCTGTTTTGAGAAAGAGCATCTAGTTCTTCAAGCATTGCATTTTTCCAACCTTCATGCTTCAGTGCTGATTTGACTGATTTTGATTTAAGTGGAATCGAGTCATAGGCTGAAACAATATGAAAATTGGCATAGCGGGGATTAGGCTTGAAGATTCCATGTTTTGAACGAGTTACAATTTGATTTGATTGGAAATCTGAAGGGAGGTGCTCATCAAGATGCTCCGTAGATAGAGATTGTGACACTTCAGTATCGCCTATATGTATATTCTCTGGGCTTGCGAGGTAGATAGAATCTGCAACTGGATTTGACAACAAAACGTCTTGCTCTTGTATTGGAAAAACTTCATCTATGTTGTCCCTACACGGTGTCATAATGGCTGGAGTTTTAGATGCTTCTGTGCAAATGAAATCATCATTATATTGTACATTCACATTATTAAATGTACTTGGCACGCCTTGTTCATTTTGAGTCATACCACCAAGATCCATAACATCAGAAGAGTCAAGTCACTCATTGTAAGTTGAAATTTCAGCTTCAAACTTTTGCATTCTATATAACGAAGTTGGATCAAAGAATGGAAAGTAAGACTCATCAAATACTACATGCCGAGAGGTAAAAATACGACCCGTCACAGGATACAAACACTTGTAACCTTTATGTTTCATGCTATATCCAATGAAAACACACGGCAATGATTTAGGATCTAATTTATTTTTTCGGTAACTACCCATATATGGAAAACACTTACAGCCCAACACTCGCAAAGACGTGTAATCTGGATGTTCCCATAAATTCGGTAAAATGGTGACTCCATTTTTTGTTTCATTGTGGGCTAGCGGTTGATTAGAAAAACCGCAGTAGCAAAAAAATCAACCCAATACCGTGGTGGAATTTTGGCATGAAACATCATAGTTAATCCCAACTCCGTAATGTTCCTATCTTTGCGCTCGGCCCATTTTGCTCGGTTGTCTTTGGGCATGCTGGTTGATGACGAATTCCATTATGATCAAGATATGCAATAAATTCTTTACTTGCCAATTTAGAACCTTCATCACTTTGAAAAATATTAATTTTCTTGTCAAATTGGCATTCAGCATAACTATGAAAATGAGTGAAACACTTGAGAAAATCAGATTTTTTCTTCATAGGGTAAACCATGTAAACTTTGTAAAACCATCGATGAATATAACATAGTAACGATAATTTTCCACAGATTTTACAGGAGCAGGACCCCATAAATCACAATGAACTTTCATAAAAGGAGTGTCACATTCATCATCAGTTTGTAGAAAAGGCAATTTGGAAGCTTTTCCTAATTGACAACTATCACAAAAGAAATGACTACCATTATTTTTAGACTCAAATTCAATGAAATTTCTACTAGCTAAAAATTCAACAACTCGTAAATGGGATGTCATAATCTTTGATGCCAACATTCTTTATTTGTCTTTGGAAAGCGGTTTGCAAAATAAGCAGTATGTCTTTGACTATCAAAAGTGTATAAACCCCCTCTTCTTGATCCATTTGCAATTATGTCTCTTGTGTGTCTGTTCTTGATCACAAATCCATCTTTGTCAAATTCAAAAACATAAGGCATATGATCTGTTAGTTGGCCAATGGACAATAAATCTTTCTTGATTTCTGGAACTAGCAAAACATTGTTGAGATTTAATATAGTTTTACCACAATCAATTTTCGCATCACCAATTTGAGTTATTGGCAATGATTGTCCATTTCCAACAATGACTCCATCTCTTTCTTTATATGGCCTTAAATTAATTAACTTACCTGGATTTGAAGTCATATGTGCCGTAGCACCAGTATCAGGAAACCATTCAGCACTAGAATCTTCTGAAATAGTGAGAGCAGCTAATGCTTGGGGTACATAACTTGCTTGATAGGCATGATTGAACCGATTGTAGCAATTGAGTGCTGTGTGCCTTCTTTTGCCACAAATTTGACATACAATGTTGCTTTTGCTCTCATCAATTTTAGTTCCCCCATTAGTTTTCCCTGCATAAACTAGTGAACTACCATTTCCTTTATTCATTATGTTAGTATTGCTTTGAGTGAAACCTTTCCCTTTTGAATTAAAATGATTAGACCCATTACCTCTCTTTTTGGATTGTCCACCTTTATTTTTTTGTGCATAGAAAGCCATTTGATGACTTTCAATAAGGTTTGAAGTGTTTCTTGCTTCATGATTCAAAAGAAGAGGAACAATCTCATGATAGGATGGCACTGAGGGCTTGAGCATTGTGGTCACGAAATTTTCGTAACCATGACCAAGGCCTTGTAAAAGCCAAATACTTTGCTCTTGTCCGGAACGGATCTTCCGATGGCTGCAAGGTCATTACAAATAGCTTTGAATTTTCTAAGATATTCATTCAGTGAGTCATTACCTTTGCATAGAAGACTCATGTTCTGCATAAGTTGAAATTCTCGTTCTTAAGAATTGAGAGCATATGAATTCTCAAGAGCCTTCCATACCTCACTAGCAGTTTCGAGTCCAACGACTAGTGACAACACCTCTTCAGATAGAGTACCCATAATCCATCCTCGGAGAAGCCAATCAGATCGTCTCCAAGCTATATAGGTTGGATTTGGAGTTTTTTTTTGCTCCGTCGGTATCAGTACCTTCGGACATGAGATTTGTCATAGGGTACCCCCCATCGATAAAGCCATTCATCTCTTGACTTTCAACAAGTGCAGACATTTGGGTTTTCCATAACAAATAATTGTTAGGAGTAAGTTTCATTGAGACAAAATTGCCAATGTTCAATGAAGCAGGGTATGGTAAGAAATTGTGGAATTGGGAGTGGACATTTAGAAGAAATACTCTTTGTTTCTAATTCCTCAATATTGGCTCTAGATACCATAAAGAAACACAAGGTATGAATTCCTCTCTAGATGAGGAAGAAGAAACAATGTATTGAGTATTTATATACAATTACAAGGATCAAAGAATGGAGAAGATCTTGCAAGTATACTATATTTACAAAGAGTGAATTATTCTATCATAGGATTATGAGGGAGAGATTTTAGCTATCATATCAATCTTTCCTACAATAAATAAAGAATGAGTTGGGAATCCCTTGAATGCATCATTCATCCATATTTTCAGCCTCTATGGATTCACTTGTGTTAATAGATTCTTTCCGGAGAATGAGAACGGGAGTCGAATCCTTCTAACTACTAGGCTATTGGAAATAGCTCTTTATGTCAACTCTTCTAAGCTTCTTCATAAGATGCAATTTTTGAATGAGGAGAATAGTTGGGTACTACTATGCCAAAATGCATTTGAAGATGCTCGGTGCCCTCCTCATTTGGAGGAGATCGGAAAGGAAATTGCGAACAAATGTGGAGGTCTTGGTCTTGCACTTGTTGTCGTCGGTGGACTACTCTCCAAATCAGGCCACACATTAGACTACTGGAAAGTTGTGGCGGAAGACATAAGTTTGGCTATAACGACGAACGATACTCTGTGCACGGATATAATATCTTTGAGTTATAATCACTTGCCTAGTAAATCAAAAGGATGTTTCCTTTACTTGGGAGCTTTTCCCGAGGACTACAAGATTCCTGTCTCAAAACTAATCAAATTATGGATAGCCGAAGGATTTTTAAAGCCACCGAGATCATCAATGACCTTGGAGGAGGCGGCAGAAACATATTTGGTGGATCTTGTTGAGAGGAATCTCGTTATGGTTCGCAAGTGGAGATCCATGGGCCAAATCAGAACCTGCAAAATCCACGATCTCGTACGGGATCTGTGCATGAAAGAGTCTACCAAAGAGAAGTTTTTTCATGTCATAAACAGGTATGTCCAAAGTTTCCCAGAAGGCACAGACATTCAACGCCGTATATTTGTTCACAAGAATATTCTCATGTGCATTTCAGACATGTTTAGTTTAGCCCAGTCGATTAAAACTGCAGTCCAATACCTTCCAATTTATCTTTTGAGCTCCTCAGGATATTAGATGCACTTACAGTCTACTTCATTGATTTCCCCTCCGGAATTGTAGAGCTCATTCACTTACGATATCTTTCTTTAACTTATAACGCAAAGATACCCGCATCAATATCCCAACTCCAAAACCTTCTAGTCTTGATAATCCGCCATCATCCCAAAATAATATTTGTAGGAACATCAGTCCTGCCGGTGGAAATATGGAACATGCCAAAACTAAGGCATCTTCAATTCGTAGAAAGCGATTTGCCTGATCTTCCTGAAGAAGAGAGCAACTCTGTTTTTCTTGAGAATCTTCAATACCTTTCAAATGTGAATGCTTATTGTTGCACGGAAGAGGTTCTTCGCAATGTTCTAAACTTGAAGAGGTTGGGAATATGGATGATACACCGGGTGATGATCCTTTACCTTTTCACGTTGATCAACTTGAACACCTGGAAAATTTGAAATTTTTTGTCCTGAATCCATATCCCGACACTAAGATTGTTTTCCAGCCGGAACTTGCATTCCCAAAGATGCTGAAAAAGTTGAGTCTTAGTGGTTGTGGAATTCCTTGGGAAGAAATTACAGTTGTTGGACAGTTGGAGTTTCTTGAAGTGCTAAAACTGAAGGAACTTGCCTTCCAAGGTACAGAATGGGAACCAAACGAAGACGAATTTCCTGAACTGAAATACCTACTGCTTGAATACATGGATTTGGTGCACTTGAGAGTTTATGATGATTCCAGCTGCTTTCCAAGCCTCGAGTCCCTTATTATTTGGCATTGCTACGAATTCGAAGAAATCCCTATGGCGGTAGGAGACTTGTCGTCGCTTAAACAGATTGAATTGGTTGATTGCAGCCCTGATTCTTCGTATTCAGCAAAAAAAATTCAACAGACACAAAAAGAAAACGGAAATGAAGAACTTAAAGTTCGGGTATATGGTTCATGGGAATGAATGAATATATAGCTTCTTCTTCTTCTATAAATAGTAAGTTTGTTTTCAAATCACACCCATTATTCGCTCATTGAGGTTTTGAACTAATAATTATGTACTTTCTTTCTAAATCTTGTACATTCAGGAAAAGAACACATTGCGAAGGAATGAGGTAATCAGTGTTTCGGTTTCATTACCATTTTTTGTTTTTGCAGTATTTAGAGAATGTCTCAAGCCCTGAAGGTGTAGGCAGTCACCTCTAGCTGCCTTTGAATGTGTCGCTCGTCGTTACATTTGTTTGTATCTTTTCTTGATTTTGTGAGGAATTTTGATGGTTTTATGAACTTTGATGAGATATTGTTGTCACATTAAAGCATGTATGCTCATATTATATAATCAGTGACTAATTTTTTTTCTAGTTGGTTTCTTATTCTTGTTTGTGTACCAAAGCTACACTCAGTATTCTCATATCATGTTGTATAGTCATTAAAAGCATATAGAAAGAAGCGATACTAAGTCTATTCGGCTTAGATCAAGATTTGTTGGTTATGTAAGGAGGAGTAAATAAAGGGGTTTTTTGGCAAGTTAACTTATGTGATATGTTTAATGGGCAATTTATGCAATTTAGCTCCCTATGAAATGAAATAATGTGCAATTTACCTCATTGCTAATGGAGGTGTTTCACAAACATTCTATAATGCGACTGAGACTCATTTTCATGTAAAAAATAACCAGTTTAACCTTACTCTTGACAACATTTTCACCTCACTTTACCACCTTGATATGCGTAAATGGGTTATTTAACTCACTGTGATATGGTATAATTAGCATTTTACCCCCTTGTAAAAATGAAAATCAATGTGCTTAACACAGGGAGTCCTATTCATGGCGATCTTGAATTGGGAGAAGCCGTCGGTATTATTGCGGGCCAATCGATTGGAGAATCGGGTACTCAATTAACATTAAGATATTTTGCTCTTTTATTTATCTTAGTGAGTTAAACAACCTATTTAAGATATTTAAAATATCATAGGGAGTTAATTTGCTATTCTCTTGTAAATAAATTGACTATTAACAAAGAAACAGAAATCCCATCCCAAATTAGGAAAATACATACTACTATATGATATGATACATCCATAGGTTTAAATCATATAAGAAATCATACCTATTCTCCAGATGAAATAGTGAAAACAGCAGGTCTCCGAGTAGTTAATTGGAAGCGGCGGAAACAGAGGAGGCACCGGAAGCGGCAGAGAGCTAAATTGGGAAGGGGAGCGGGGAAGGAGAGAAAGAAGAAACGCCCTAAGAATTTACATAAATTACACAATTGGTCCCAAGCTAAATGTTCAAAGATATATCGGAGTTCTTAACTCCGGTCTAGATTAACGGTAGGACAACTTAATCGTAGTTTAGGACGGATCGAAATTCTAGCAATATATTAAATTACGAAATTAGGCGATTTAATATAATTTGGACGAAAACCAAAATCTACTATTAATTTTGTATTAATTCCGGTATTAAAGTTTAAGAAAAACTTTTCTCTACAAGGTTGGTGACAAAAGGATTTTTTTTATCTTAGATTCCATTTTTTTAAGACGGAAGGAAAAAAATTGTTCACTGATAAGGTATAATTTTGGGTAAAAACGGATTTTTGGTCCTTTTGACAAAGTAGCGACTTTCCGATATTTAATTTTACGCCATGCAAAAATAGTCCTTTGTGTTTGCTCCAACTACAAATTTTTTTACCAGCGATTTTGGATAATATATTTTCGGGCATGAAAAATGTGTCTTCTATGTTTTCAACTTTTCTGTAACTGCAATTTAGGACATTCACATGCAATTTTGGTACATTTTTCACTTATGAGATTTATCGTGTGATTTGAACTTGCAAATTTGGTGTAAGAATATTAATTTTTAGTTCACTCGAGAAATGATATTTTAGGCTATAATTAAAAAAATGGGTCAGATTGGACATAAATTAATGATTTTCGAACAAATTTTACATAAATTGATGATTTCAAGCTATAAGGTCTGAAATCGATAATGGACACAATAAATAACATATATTGTCGAGATACTACAATAAAGGACCAATTTTAAAACACATATCACTCTAGAGAGCGTAAAATAAAATTTTGTTGTCTTTATCCTTTGACTCCATTTTTGAAGTTGCAATGGAATCTTGTTAATACCTTGATGGTTAAGATGTCTTCTTTCATTCCAGAGGTTCAGTGTTCAAATCTCTCCCTCTACAATTTTTTTCAAAGTATTTTTAACATTAAGAAAAGGCAATAATAATAAAAAGGATTACGCCGAACAGCTGGCAGACCCGTTACAGCAGCGAACCGGTTCGATTAGCCGATCCGATCCAATCCTCATAACATTGATGTAGGGATAGATTTGGCAAAATAACAATTTACGTCCCTTAACTTTCACTGGTCCGCAGAATCAATATACTTAATTTTTCAGCAAGCAATTTACGTTCCTTAACTTTCACTGGTCCGCAAAATCAGAACACTTAATTTTCCAACAGGCAATTTACGTCCTTTAACTTTCACTGTTCCGCAGAATCAGGACACTTAATTTTTCAGCAAGCATTTTACGTCCCTTAACTTTCATTGGTTCACAAAATCAGGACACTTAGTTTTTCAGTAAGCATTTTACATCCCTTAACTTTCATTGGTCCGAAAATTCAGGATACTTGATTTTTCAGCAAGCATTTCACGTCCCTTAACTTTCACTGGTCCACGAAATTTATAACTTTTTTATACCCGCAATTTTAGTCCACAACTCATCGAAAATTTCATAATTTCCAACTGGACAATTAATTTGGGGTTTTAAATTAATATTGATGTTGTTAAATAGTTGTAGACGGTTTGTTAAATGATTGTCAAGTTAAATTTAATGTCTTGTTGCCAAAATGTGTCAAGTAGGACTTATTTTGCTTAGTGCTCTATATATAAGAACCTACCTAATCCGAGCATAATGGATGTAAATTGTAATGTTATAGGACGACAAATTTAATGGGCTGAAATTACGGTCAAGTGAACTAAAATTGCGGGAATAGAAAAGTTAGGATGTGTTTTGCTTGTCGAAAAATTAAGTGTCCTGATTCCGCGGACCAGTGAAAGTTAAGGGATGTAAAATGCTTGCTGAAAAATTAAGTGTCCTGATTCTACGGACCAGTGAAAGTTAAGGGACGTAAATTGCTTGCTGAAAAATTAAGTGTCCTGATTCTGCGGACCAGTGAAAGTTAAGAGACTTAAATTGCTTGCTGAAAAATTAAATGTCCTAATTATGCGGACTTATAAAAGTTAAGTGACGTAAATTGCTAATTTACAAAATATAATTGTGTCAAAGGCTCAAAAGCATTAGACTCGTTCCACTTTATTTTTGAACGTTTGAACTAAACATAATACAATCGATAATATTATATTTCAACAAAAGCTAAATGATCTATATGGATTAGTATTAGCACGGTTATGCTTAGTCATAGTTCTGAAAAATTTGGGTGATTGGTTTTAGTAAACTACGATTTAAACTAAGTTTAAATGTGGCGGTTCATGAATCAATGACTTTATAGACAAATTACAGAAGAGTTGATGTTAACCCAATTGATTTCTTTAACTGCTTCTCTATATTGACTGGAAAATTTGATATCAGAATATCTACCAAGTGGGGATAAATAAATAACAGTTGCCCTTTTTAACTTAATTGTTTTACCTGATAAATAAATTAATAAATAAGGTGTCATTCTTAACAAAAAAATCAAGAAACACTACACACAAATACAGAGAAACTAACTTTTGAACTCAATCTAAATTCCTACACAAAACAAAGTACTTGGGACTATTGTTTGCAGAACATATGATTATGGAATTCTTGCCCATGATTAAACCCATATTATTACTCTCAACATTTCTTGCAGTTGTAGCAATATTTGTAATCAAGAACTTTTTTTCAACAAAGAAGGAGAAGAAAAAGTACCATCCAATTGGGGGCACCATATTTCATCTTATGCTCAAGTTCAACCATATTTATGACTACTTGACTGATCTCACCCACAAAAACTTGACCTTCAGAATCCTTTATCTTGGCAAGAGTGAGATTTTCACTTCAGATCCTGCAAATATTGAGTATTTCCTCAAAACCAATTTTGCAAACTATGGCAAGGTACGTTCTCCGACAACTTTGTTACTTACAAATATCTAGTTATTCGACTGATTTTGTGGATCGTTATTATTAATCTAATATCATAAAAGGCTATAAAATGAGCACCAAATGAAACTTATCTTCATGCAGGGTTCATATCACCATGACATTTTGGAAGACCTTCTAGGAGATGGGATCTTCACAGTCGACGGTGAAAAATGGCGGCAACAACGAAAAATTTCTAGTCATGAATTCTCAACTAGAAACCTAAGGGAATTTAGCAGTGGTGTATTCAAAACCAATGCAGCTAAACTTGCAGAAATAATTGCTGCAGCTGCAACTTCAAACCAGACAATAGAAATTCAAGTAAAGTTGTTACCTTTCATTAATATACTCCAAAATTTGGGAATAAAAAAAAATAACAATACTTTCCCAATCCCAATTTGCAGGATTTGTTCATGAAATCTGCATTGGACTCGGTTTTTAAGGTTGTACTTGGTGTTGATCTAGACAGCTTGAGTGGAACAAATGAAGGTGCTCAATTTTCCAATGCTTTTGATGAAGCAAGTGAAATGACATGTTACCGCTATGTAGATATGTCATGGCCAGTAAAGAAGTTTCTTAACATTGGATCCGAGGCCAAATTGAAGAAGAGTATGAATGTAGTCGATCACTTCGTTTGCATGGTTATTGAAAGCAAGATCGAAAAAATGAGGAAACCAAACGACAATCTCCCGGTAAGTATAACCAAATAACAGCAAAATTGTGTTTTTAGTAGAGAAATGACTGGATCCTTAACACTATTGGTCCCGTGCTTTATATAGTTTCCCTTCTGGTCCCAAATTTCTAATTAAATTTTTGCACATTTGTTCCCTCACTTTACAAAATTGTACTTTTTGTCTCAATATTTAAAAAAAAATGGAATTTTTCGTCCCAGTTTGACACTTTTGGTCCCAAAGGATTGTGTTAGTCTTACACTTTTTGTCCCAAACTAGATGGGAAGGAGGTGATGGGACCAAAAGTGCAAAATTGTTTTACAAAAAGTGAACCAAAAGTACAAAATTGGAAAGTATGGGACCAGAAGTGCCGAGTGTTCTTTCCCGTGGGACTAATATACGATTCCCCCACCAAATACCTTCTGTTTTTGTATAGTATGATAATACTAATAAAGGGTGTGTGTAACATAGGTGACTAAAGGAGATATCCTTTCAAGATTTCTTCAAATTGATGAAACAAATCCAAAGTACTTAAAGGATATAATACTAAGTTTTATAATTGCTGGGAAAGACACAACAGCTAGTACTCTTTCCTGGTTTTTCTACATGATGTGCAAATACCCTTCAATACAAGAAAAGATTGCAAAAGAAGTTATAGTAGCTGCAAAACTTAACGAACTTTCAAGCATCGACGAAATAGCACAAAGTATTTCCGAAGAAGCACTAGACAAAATGCAGTTCCTCCATGCAGCTATAAGTGAAACTCTTCGATTATATCCTGCAATTCCCACGGTAAATACTCTACAAGTCTATGTAGCAACTACATGGGAAAATTTCAAAAATGGTCATGTTTGGCCAAAAGGTCCTTTTAAGATTCGGGCTGACAATTAAGTCATGTAACTAAATTATATGTTGCGTATCAGGATGGAAAGATGTGTTTTTCAGATGATACATTGCCGGATGGATTTAGTGTAACGAAAGGGAATTTGATATGTTATGCTCCTTATGCTATGGGAAGGATGAAATCTTTATGGGGTGAAGATGCAGAGGAGTTTAAGCCAAATAGATGGCTTGATGAAAATGGAAAATTCCAACAAGAAAGCTCATTTAAATTCACAGCTTTTCAAGTAAGAACTTTTTTTATCAAATCTTTAATATTGAATATATTTTTTCAACATAGACTTAGATACTTTAAAATAGAAAACATGACAATTAATATGTGGACTGGAATATGATTTATGTAGGCAGGGCCAAGAATATGCTTGGGAAAAGAGTTTGCATATAGACAGATGAAAGTATTTGCATCAGTGTTGCTGAGTGCATTCTCATTTAAAATGGCTGATGAAAACAAAGCCGTGAATTACCGAACAATGCTAACACTGCAGATCGATGGCGGCCTCTATCTTCTTGCTAGCCGCAGGCATTAGTTTTTTTTTTTTTTTTGTGTGTGTGTGTGTGTGTGTGTGTGTGTGTGGTGAGTATTTCTACCTTGTAAGAAAATATATATTAAGTTGTGTGTTTTTACAAAAATGTTACACAATAAGAAGTTTTTATGTTCCACGTTTGAGTGGAGTAGGAGAATATATAGTTTCTCTTGGTATCATATTGGGTAAATAGCATAAATTCTTGTGTATGGCCAAGCATACATGCATGGATTAATCATTATATTGAGTAAATAGCATAAATTCTTGAAAAATTGATTTGTGTTGCTCTTCTAAAATGTTCGAAACAAAATTTAACTGGATTAAGCTTGATTAATGTGGAAAATTGTAGATTCTAAAATTTTGAAATACAATTTGGATGCTAGAGTTTTATGAAAAACTAGAAAAGTGCACGTACGTTGTACGTGTCTAATTTTAATTATATGGGTATTTTTCATAAGTTAGAATAAAAATAGCTATTTTTATGTCATAATATATCATAATGAGTATATTTATGACTGATCAATCTTTTTTTATGAAATATATTTTATTAATAATTATTGGTTTATAAAAAAATATGGCTTTGAATAGATGTAATAAAATATAAAATGATGACTAATGTAGTTATTACTTCTTATAAAATTGGTTCTAAAATAAGATCATAAGAACATTATTTATTTCATTCCATCATAGTAGTTTTTATGTCAAGATTATCCGTTATTCATAGATGACAAATGTTTTATTCGTTTCTTCATAAATTTTCCCCGAACTTTCACGATTTCACTAGCATTTTTTCTTTTGGGTTTCACCAATTTTTTACAAATTTCACCATTGTTTACCAATTTCACACGAAGTTTCCATCTATTCGTATGTTTTCGCTGTTTAATTCTTTTAGAGATTTTTTCGCTTTTTTATCGACTATATCATTTTTCGTTTTTTTCCCGTTTTTCCGTCAATCTTTTTTTTCAATTAAAACAATTTTCTTCCAATTTCACCTTATTTGTGTCGGTTAAAGTTTAACTTGTTTTCACTTATATCACTGATTTAACATGTTATTCACCTGAAATTTTCATCAGTTACTGATTTTATCGGTTTATTTAAAGATTTCACCCAAACTTTCATCGATTAATATGTTCTCAATGTTTAAATTTTTTTATCGGTTTATTTTTTTTAGCGATTTATCCCTTTTTTTATTGATTATAATATTTTTCAATGTTTTCTCATTTTTTGTCGATTTCTTTTTTTTTTCCAGTTTAAACCATTTTTCTATCGTTTTCACCAGTTAAACTCTTTTTTTAACTGATTTCACTCGTTTTTACCATTTTAACCCGGTTTTATCTATTTTTCATGTTTTTTCACTAATTTCACATGTTATTCACCTAAATTTTCATTGATTAAATATGTTCTTACCAACTTTACGTTTTTTGACCGATTTTACCCTTTCTTCACTGACTTTACTAAATTTTACTGGATCACTGGTTCCATCATTTTTCTAGTTAAACTTTATTTTTCTTTTTCTTAATTTACTTATTTTTATCATCTTAAATATTTCACTAATTTCACATGTTTTTTTTTTTATCTATTTCACTTGAATTTTCTTTGATTTCAAATTATTTATTTTTTTTTCAACGATTTAACAAACTCTTCATATATTTCACCCATTTTTCACTGATTTCACCAATTTGTTTCCTATGTTTTCACAAATGTCATCCGAGTTTTCATCGATTTCACTTATATGTATCGATATCATTGTCATTTTTTATTATCAATTTAACCTATATTTTCACATACTTCACCAGTGTTCATAAATTTCATCCAGATTTATTTCACATGTTTTCATCAATTACATAAAATTTATTTGATTGGTTTCACCAATTTTCATTGATTTTCATCCTTTTTTTCACTTCATTCACACATTTTTCTCGAAAAGATTTCCATGAAAATTTGAGGTAACATTTCTCATGTCAAATAAAGATTACTTAGTTCACGTGATATGATTTTTTTTCATTCATAGGTAAAATGCGGTTCTACTTTAACAGATTTTATGTTATTTAAGAGAACTGAATTTTTTAAGGAGTAACATATTGTACTAAATCTTTAAATGAAACAAATAATATTTTTTACATAACAACATATTTATAATACGTTATAATAATTTTAAATATATAAATTTAGCAACTGTTCAAAATAATAGTGTTTTTTTTATATGCTATAGGAGAACAATAAAGAAATTGTAAAAGTGATGTAAGAGTTGATTTCTTAATAATTAAATTTAATGTAGGAAATAACTATAATAAGACTTCATGTCTAATTTGAATATACTTTTATTTTTGTTGGTCCCAAGTGGTCAGAAGAGGTTTAGAGGGGGGGGTGAATAAACCTCTTTAAAAATTTTCTTCAAATTTAACTTTAAAACTTTACTCTTACTGAACAGACTAAGCTGATCAGATTAGTAAGTTACAATTCTGTTCGCGAACAAATCTTTGAACAGTCTTGTTGACCACTCGTCTGATGGTTACTTAGCTGATTTTGCAGAAATCAGTTTTAATACTTAGAGTACTTGCAGCGGATTTTCAAAGTGTTTTTCACAAGTAATCTTAGCAGTTTGAAAAATGTTTCCCCAGTTTTATAAACTCCTTTTAACTTCTTTTCAAACAGTTAACTTAACGTGTTTTTATGCAAACAGAAAATATGCAAGTTTAAAAGCAATGTAAAAACACAATCAATTTTTATAGTGGTTATATGGATTTAAATATCCTTTAGTCCACTCTTCCAAGTCACTCAGATCTTGGGTTATACTATAATCACAAAGTTTACAGTATACTCTGCTTGCGTCGAACAACAAATGAAACGACCACAAGTTCGCAATAGGAAATCACACAGAAAACCTATCCTCTGAAGTTTGATCACTCACAAAGATGGATCACAACTCCGCACAACACTCTTGTTTACAAAATCACTCAGAAGATGTATTTTTCTTGATTCTTCAACTCTGCTTTCGTCAACAAATGACTCAGCTGATGAGTGAGCTGTTCTTGAGACTTAAAGAATTTTGCTTCGGAAATTTCTCTCAGAAAGTGTGTTGCTTGTTTCTTCTTCGTCTCTTTCAGCTATTTATACTTGAGGATTGAAAAGTGTCCGTTGAAGAGAGACAGGATTCAAATTCCTCGAGTACTGGTCCTTAAAATCCGCGAACGGCTCTTTTGCAGTCTGTCCGTACTGTAAACAGTACTATTCTGCAGACAGCATTAAATGCAGCATTAAATGCACTCGGCTGATGCGAAGCTTTTCTTCAATCATTTGTCTTAAATATCCTCGTACTTCAGCATTTATTACACCAAAGGGCATTTATTACCGTTGGGAACACTTCATGATCTTCTTCACTTGGCTGACGAAAGTATAAGTCTGATGGCGAACTCGGCTGATCTCAAACTTGAACAAATCTGATTTGAGTCGGCTGATCTTCACTAGTCTGATAACTTTACTTCAGCAGATCAGAAGTCTTGGACCTTGAAACTTTGACTCTTCTGATGTCTTCATTACTTAGTCAAAATTCCTTGATAAGTTTATCAGCTAAGTTACTCCATACTTAGCCAATCTTTGAAGTTTTGGAATGCATCAAAACCTCCCTTATCAAACTTTCTTTAGTGCCTTCATCTTCATCCTTATCCAACAATTTCCCCCTTTTTGATGATGACAAAACTTCAGCTTAGTACCTGTTGAATACCTAAACTAAAGATTGAAATCCTCAAAATTTTCTGAGATAGAAAAAGTTTTTTGGATTGAACTTGGATATTTTATTGATGTTGAAAGTGAATTACATGTACAAATTCATCAGATGAGATTTCTGAAAAAGTAAACTGATTACAATTGATTTTTCAATTTCTAACTATCAGCTTCTTCATCAGATTCGAGCACTTCTTCATATTCATAAGATGATTCTTCATCATCTTCTTCATCATCAGCTTCTTCTTCCAAGGTTGCTTTGGCAGCTTCCATCTTCTCCTTAAGTTCTTGTTCCTGAAGAGCTTTCAAAGCTTCCATAGCTTTCCTTGCAGACTCTGTATTCTTGTACTTGGTATCTTCTTTTTCAGTCAATTCTTCTTCTTCTACCGTTCCAAGCTTTTCAGTCTTATCAGTTTCAGCTTCAGTCTTGTCAGCTGTTTCTTCAGTTTCTTTGGCTTCAGTTGTTGCAGCAGTAGTTTCCTCCTTAGTTGATCCTTCATCAGCAGATTCCTTTACTGGTTCTTCAGCAGCAGTTTCTTTAGCTGGTTCTTCAGCAGCAGTTTCTTTAGCTGGTTCTTCCCTTTTATCTTCCCCCTTTTTGTCATCATCAACTCTGATGACATTAGAAGGTTCAACAGCAGGGTTGAGGGCAACTGTTGGAATCTTTACTCCAGCACACAAAGCCTTTAGATTCTGATTAACAACGTCATGACTAGCTGTTAGATGTTGAATGTCAGTGCTGATGACATCAGTCTTATCATTGAAGTAGTCAATATTGAGGTTGACAGTCGCAATTTCATTTTGAACTTCATGTGCAGCCTTTGCCACTTCTTGCAACATCCCCAGATTGATTTCCTTCTCTTCATGACTGACTTTAATGAAAGTTGCAGTTAAGTCAGCAATCTTGTGTTCAGCTGATTTTAAGGCAGTGTGAAGATGATTCACATCACCCTTCACATCTTCCACGTTCTGGTTCAGTTCTCTTAAGCTGTGTATCAACTGCAATGAGATGTCTTGAGGAATCGGAATACTGTTGATCTCCTTTTTGATGATCTCTTCTGTTGATCCTTGAACAGTTTCCAGCTGAAGTCTGTTGGTTTCTGCCAACTCTGCTTTCAGCTCCTCCTTAACCTTCAATAGTTGTTGCTTGTGCTTGTCTTCCAGTTCCTTAAGTTGGTTTTCCATCAGCATCTGGATTGCTTCCATCAGTGATGAGTGCTTATCACCTGATGAAGCAGAAGCAGCAGCTACATCCCTTTCATCAATTTCCTGGTGGACAGGAATATCTTCCATCTTTTCGTCTTGATGATTTCCAGAGTCCGTAGCCTTCCACTCAATGGCCAGGGGTTCATCAGCAGCCTTTTCAGCAGACTTGTCTTCAGTCTGATCAGCAGACTTATCAGCAATTTGATCAGCAGGCTTGTCAGCAGTCTGATCAGCAGACTTGACTTCAGGCTTGTCCGCAGCTTTAGGCTCATCAGTAACATCATCATAGACTAAGTTGGTGATAGTGCCATCATCATTGAAGCAAGTGGTTTGTCTGATTTGCCTCACAATGATCCAGGGGTTAACAAAAGCATTATTCCCCTTTGGCACTTCATAGAACGGTTGCACTTCCTTGCCAAAAACGATTTGCTGGATGCTTGGCAGTAGTGGCAAGTCACTTGAACAGCCTTGCTGATACTTAGACTTTTTAGCCCATCTCTTCAGGGCAGCCATAACAGCAAACTTAATTGCTCTTTCCTCAGCATCTTCAGACTTCTCCTTCTTCTCAGGCAAGGTGCTCTTGATTTTCTTGGCTTCCTCCAGTGCAAAGCCTTTTGCATAGCTATGCATGATATCTCTCACATAGCTGGGATCAAGAGCCTTTTGAATGGAGTTTGTCTTCAGCCAACTTAGAACCCATCGTTCTTCATCAGCCAACTCCTTCATACTTTGAAGTTCAGTGATTGACTTGTTCAGCCTGTTGTCCCTCCAACTAATATATCTTGGCTTTTCTTGGTTGAACAGAGTCATCAACATAAGCTTCTGATCATAGTAAGCCAAGGACTTTTCAAACTTCTTGAACAGCTCCTTATCAGCATAGACTATCTCAAATGCTTTTCTGACTTCAAACTTGTCTTTTGACTTGGTTTTGGGGACAGGCAGCAATATTTTCTTCTTGTCTTCTTCATCCTTCCCTTCACCAATCTTGATGCCACCTCCATGGACAGGTCCATAGGCATCAACCTTGCTCAATTCAATCACCGCAGCCATTTCAGCATCCTCAGCAGCTTTTCTTTCTGCTTCAGACATGCGTCTTCTGGCTTCATCCTTTGCTTCTTGAGCTTTGCTTAACTCAAGTGCTTTCTTCTCTTCAAGCTCCTCCTGCTTCCTCTGTTCTGCTTCTTCCCTTGCTCTTTTGTCAGCTTTAGTGATTTTCTTTCTCTTAATCACTATCTTTCTTTTGCCTTTATCAATAGGAGCAGGAGCTGGTCCAGCAGATGATATGGGAGCAGCAGCTATAGGATGGATGATTTGAACATCTGGATCTTCTTGAGGTTGAGCAACCTCAGCTGTTGGTGCTTCCTGACTTGGCTGTTGCTTATCAGCTTTGTCAGTCACAACAGTCTCAACTGATTCAATAGGCCTTTGAGTAGCTTCAGGGTCCTCCCTAGCTACATTTTCCAGATCAGTAGGTTTTTCAATGAATGTCATCTGCTTTCTAGCAGACTTCTTTGTTCTACCTTCACGGTAAGTGGTAGCAGCTGTACTTCTCAGTTGACTTCTTGTCCTTTGAGAAATATCCTCAGCAGACCTCTCAGCTGATGGAGTTCTTGATGGTGATGCAGGGGATCCAGTCCTTACATCATCAATTATATTCTTAACAATCTTAGTGACTTCAGCAGAAGTCACTCTCTCCATCTGCTTAGATTCTTTCTTCTTGGGCTCATCAGCAGCCCTCTTCCTTTTAGTCTCAACAGCCAAACTTGCTGTTTTGACTAATCTCTTTTGCCTTTTGGCAGGAACCTCCTTTGGTTCCTCAACTTCTTCTCGTTCAGGCTCATCAGCCTTCCTCTTCTGAACAGGTAGATACTTGTTCATTGCTTTGGACTTGTGAATTTCTTTCCCATTTGTCATAACACAGCCCAACTTTGATAAGAGGTAACTTAAAGTGATTCTGTGGTTGGTGTAAGGGCCTTTTCCCTTCTTCACTTCCAGAAAATCAGCAAGTATATACCAAATTATGATGGACCAGTTTACCTCTAGCCCGTAGTATACGGCAGCCATGATGCTGAAACGCTTCATTGTAACAGCATCTAGAGAAAAAGTACAGTTCTCAATCAGCTTCGAGACCATATCAGCCATCCGCTGATATTCATCCTTCAGCTGTTTCTTTTTAATGTTGCCAGACAACATTTCTCCTTCCTTGGCGCAGATCGCCCAAAACTGTTGGTGCTTCTCTTCAGTCAGTACGGTAACTTCGTGTCTTCCAGACTTGGGCAAACCAAACTGTTCATGAAGAACTTGTGGAGTGATGACAACAGATTTGTCACCCACTTTCGCTTTGATTTCTAGTTTGTTGTAGTCAGCCTTTGCCGTTGAGTAATACTCCATAACCTGGTCAGTCCAGATTATTCCCTCATTGTACTCCATGAAATTTACCAACTGTGCCGATTTGAATTTTTCCAACAATTCTTTCATTAACTTTGTACCAGACTGATAATAGGACTCATAATCTAAGAACATACCTTCAGCAGCCATTTCAATCTGTTGAAAGTTAGAGAAAAAGAAAGGATTTTGCAGAAAATTTGTTCAAATTTTTCTCACAAATGCTTTTGAAAGTTTAGGGTTCGTAAAGAGCTACTCGACTGATCAGATGGGGATTTATAGAGTTGGGGTTTTTCGATTTCCGTGATATCCGCCAACCGTTAGATCCGTTTTTCTGTCAGTGCTGATCGTGCGGCGTCGGTTACGACCTTTCAAATTCAAAAGATTTTTAATGAAGAGCGGGAATATGTACCGCTCATCAGTTTCTTATAAAAGCGTGTTTTAAATAAAACGTTTTTAAATAGTTCGCTTTTATTTAAGTAATCAGATGAGTATAATAAACACTTATCTGATGGACTATTGTCCTGATGACAATGCTGTTATCAGAGAATGCCAATAGCTGATAACCTTCCTCAGCTGTTTGTCAATCCAGCTAGATAAAATAACTTCAATCTTCGATAGTTGAGTCTTCTGATGAAAACATAACTTTAACTAACTGTCATTAACAAATTTCATCTTTAATTCAGAAGTACCGCTAGTCTTACACGTTCCCCCTGAGTTTAAGAATTCATAAGTTAACTAGTCTGTTGAGAGTTAATCCTTGAAGATAATAACGAATTACTAAGCTGTTGAACTCCAGTCTTCTGATGAGTTCCCCCTCAGCTTATGCTTCCAAATTGAGTAGTCCTAGCTCAGCTCTTAGAGTTGAGAACCTTACTTCACTTAGAGGTTTGGTGAAGATATCAGCAATCTGATTATCAGTATGAACATACTCAATCATTACATTGCCTTTTTCCACATGATCTCTAATGAAATGATGCTTGATCTCAATATGTTTAGTCCTTGAATGACTTGTAGTGTTCTGAGTAAGTGAAATTGCACTTGTATTGTCACAGTAGATTGGAATTCCACTGATCTTGATGTTGTAGTCTTCTAGTTGATGCTTCAACCAAAGTATCTGTGCACAACAAGCTCCAGCAGCTATATATTCAGCTTCAGCAGTAGATATAGAAACTGAGGTTTGCTTCTTACTCATCCATGAGATCAGACGACTGCCCAAGAACTGACAGGCACCAGTTGTGCTCTTTCTGTCAATCTTGCAGCCAGCAAGGTCTGAATCTGAATAGCCAACTAGTTCAAATCCAGATTCTCTAGGATACCATAATCCCAGTTCTTGAGTACCTTTAACATACTTCAATATCCTCTTGGCAGCTAAGAGATGAGATTCTTTGGGGTTTGATTGAAATCTTGCACAGACTCCAACTGAGTACATTATATCAGGTCTGATTGCTGTTAGATACAACAATGACCCTATAATGCCTCTATATTTGGTTATTTCCACTGATTTGCCATCTTCATCTTTATCCAAACGAAGACTTGTAGACATAGGAATGGTAGCTGTTGAGCTAGTTTCCATACCAAATTTCTTGAACAGATCTCTTGTGTACTTTGCTTGGCTGATGAATATTCCATCAGGCAACTGTCTAACTTGCAATCCAAGAAAGTAATTAAGTTCACCCATCATGCTCATTTCAAACTTATTCTGCATCAGCTTGGAGAACTTATCACACATCTGTTGGTTAGTTGAACCAAAAATAATATCGTCCACATATATTTGCACAAGTAATATATGATTTTCCCATTCAATTGTGAACAAGGTTTTATCTACCTTACCTTTTCGAAATCCTTTAATTAAAAGAAAATCAGATAGGGTATCATACCATGCTCTTGGAGCCTGTTTCAGTCCATAGAGGGCTTTCTTCAGACGATATACTTTGTCCTCTTCTTGATAGACTTCAAATCCTGGAGGTTGTTCAACATACACTTATTCTTGCAATTCTCCATTGAGAAAGGCAGACTTCACATCCATCTGATAGACAGTGAAGTTCTTGTAAGCAGCATAGGCTAGAAACAGTCTGATTGCTTCAAGTCTTGCTACTGGTGCAAAAGTTTCATCAAAGTCAATTCCTTCTTCTTGACAATAACCCTTGGCCACTAGTCTTGCTTTGTTTCTGGTAACAATACCATCTTCATTCATCTTATTTCTGAATACCCACTTAGTGCCAATTACTCTTTGATGACTTGGTCTAGGAACTAAGTACCAGGCTTCATTCCTTTCAAATTGATTCAACTCTTCTTGCATAGCTTCTATCCAGAAGGAGTCATTGAGAGCTTCTTCAATTTGCTTGGGCTCTATTTGAGATAGAAATGTGACAAACATAGCATCTTGTGCAGCAGCTCTTCTTGTTTTCACTCTATCTAAAGGATCACCAATAACTAATTCAGGAGGGTGATTCTTGAGCCATCTGAGATCAGGTTGCAAATCAGGATGTTGTCCTCTGTCTTGATCGTGCAACACTACTGTTGGAGTTCCAGTAGTAGTCTGTTGAACATTTGCCGTCTGTTGAACAGTCTCTGGTCTGTCAGCTGTTTGCAACTCGTCTGTTAGACAATCAGCACTGTGATTATGAACAGCACTTGAGTTAGCAGCTGAACTTAGATTAGGTAGTATGATGGGAACATATTCTTCATTTCTTCCAACGTCTAACTTCTGTAAATCAGCAGACAGATCTTGATTTACACTTTGATTCTTTTCAGAAGATTGACTTGGCTCATCAAATACTACATGGATAGATTCTTCTATTAGTAATGTTCTTTTGTTAAAAACTCTATAAGCCTTACTAACAGATGAGTATCCTACAAAAACAGCTTCATCAGCCTTTTCTGCAAATGCAGTAAGGTGATTTTTTCCATTATTCAATACAAAACATTTACAACCAAAAATCTTAAAGTAATGAATGTTTGGCTTTCTGTTGTTCCAAACTTCATATGGAGTCTTGTTTTGATTTTTGTTGATCATACATCTGTTTTGGGTAAAGCATGCTGTGTTTGTTGCTTCTGCCCAAAATCTTTGAGGCAGTTTAGCTTCAGCTATCATGGTTCTGACAGCTTCTTTTAGTGTTCTGTTTCTCCTTTCAGCAACACCATTTTGTTGAGGGGTTCTTGCAGCAGAATACTCATGATGTATTCCTTTGATGTTACAATACTCTTCAACAGTAGAGTTTGTAAACTCTGTCCCTCTATCTGATCTGATCTTCAATATTTTGATACTCTTCTCATTCTGGATCAGTTCCATCAGATTTGTAAGATGTTCCTTGGTTTCACTTTTCTTCTTCATGAAAATCACCCAAGTATATCTTGAATAATCATCCACAACAGCTAGGCAGTATTTCTTTCCACCATTGCTGACTGGATCAATGGGTCCAAATAAGTCCATATGCAACAGCTCCAATATTCTTCCAGAAGATTGGTGCTTCTTTTCTTTGAATGATGACTTGATTTGTTTACCCTTCTGACAGGCGTCACAGAGCTTGTCTTTGCTCATGACTGCTTTTGGAATCCCTTCTACCAAATCATTCTTGATTAATCTGTTTATGGTCTTGAAGTTTAAATGATTCATCCTCTTGTGCCATAGCCAACTAACTTCACTTGGTGCAGATGCCACCAAACAAACACTTGAATTCTTGTCAACAGAATTCCAGTCAACTATGTAGATATTTCCTTGTCGTCTTCCAGATAAAATTACCTTCTTTGTACCAATCTGTTCAACGTAGCACTTATCTGTTGAGAAGATGACTGAATATCCCTTGTCACAAAATTGACTTATGCTCAGCAGATTATACTTCAGGCCTTTAACATAGGAGACGTCAGATATCTCTATGTTTCCCTTGATTAATCTTCCTTTAGCTTTAATCTTGCCTTCTTTGCTGTCTCCAAAAGTGACTTTTGGACCATCCACAGCAACTGCATCAGTCAACTCATGTATGTTTCCACACATGTGCCTTGAACATCCACTGTCCAAGTACCAAATCTTCTCTACTTTACTCCTACTCCTAATCCTAACCTACAAAACAAAAATAAAATTGTTTTAGGTACCCTTATTGAGAGGGTCCTGAAGGATTAGTTCCACCCTTGACAACCCAAGATGTTGAAGTCTTAGGCTTCTTAGGTTTCTGAGTTTTAGGAGCATGAACAGTTTCATTTTTATCATAGTTATCAGATAAGTCATGTTGATGATCAGTATGATATGAATAATGTTCATAAGCAGGGTAAGGTGCATGATATGCAGGATATGCATGCATTGGATGAGCAGGGTAAGGTGCATAGTAACTAGGAAATTGAGGTGCATGATACATAGGATGATATGCAGCAGGTTGCACATAATATGACTCATTTCCATACCAAGCATTTTGATTTTTCTTATTCTTATGCTTCTTTGGTTTACTAGATGCTTGCTCATCTGATTTTGACTTAGTTTTACCACTAGTCTGATTGACTTTAGCTTTATCAGCAGACTTCTTAGGACTCTGCTGTTTGGTCTTACTAGTCTGATTTCCTACACTAGGCTCTTTGCTCTTTTTAGCCTTAGGAGATTTCTTCTCCTTTAACACATTCTCAGATGAGGCAGGTTTAGAAGTTTGAACATACAGAATGACCTTACTATTGTCAGCAGAAATAAATTTTTCAGTATGATTCAACTCTAATTTATCCTTTTCTAAAGGTGTCTCCTGTTTCTTAGGTGTATGCATGGATGCAACAGTTGACTTATCATGAGACTCAATGATTTTCTCAAGTTCCATGATTCTTCCTTTATAGACCTCACATTCAGCTTTCAGAGATTCATGCTCTTGCTCAAGCTGTTTATATTCAGCTGATTCTTTTGGCTTTTCAGCTAAAAGTTTCAGTGAACTATTTTGCTCTTTTAGCAGGATCATCTCTTCCTTAAGCTTTTTATATGCTTCAGCAATACCAGTATTGTTAAGCATCATTTGTTCAAATGAATTAAATAATTCATCATTAAGAGGAGTTACCTCATCCTCAGAGTCATCAGATTCCTTTGCCATAAGACATAGGAGAGCAGTTTTTCTTCATCAGACGATTCTTCGTCAGACGAGTCAGAATCTGAATCAGATGAGTAGACAGCGGTCAGCTTTTCTGCTTCAGCCATCATTGCCTTGCCTCTCTGATGCTTTCTTTCTTTTCTCATTTTCTTCTCTTCCTCAGTGTACTTCTCTGCTTTTGGATATGGGCAGTCTCTTATGAAGTGTCCCAATTTCCTGCAGTTGTAACACATCAGTTTTGATTTATAATCATCCTTATCCTGAGAAGAAAAATTAGGTTTAGAAGTAGAAGCATTGTTGTATTTGTTTTTCATCTTTCTCTTGTAGAACTTCTTGAAGTTGTTCATCAACAGTGCAACATCTCCAGCAGTGTACTCCTTTTTGTTGAGTAGAGTGGCTTCATCAGATGAGTCCACTTCAGCATTTCTTTGAGCTGGTCTTCTTTGGTTTTCAGCAGCAACTAGTGCAGCTGTGGGTCCTGAAGTTGAGGTTTCTTCAATTCCCATCCTTGGCAGTTTATACTCATACGCCTTGAGTACGGAGAACAGCTCTGTTAGAGAAATCTTGCCCAGATCTCTTGATTCTTCCATTGCTGTCACCTTCATGTTGAACTTGGAAGGTAGAGCCTTCAGTACTCTGACAGAAATCTCTTTGTCAGTGAAAGTCTTTCCCAGCTTCAAAACTTCGTTCAGAGTTCTGGTGAATCTGGTATCCATCTGATCAATGGTTTCTCCAGACTTCATCTTGAAGTTGTCCAGCTTCTCCAAGGCAACACTGAGCTGATGCTCTTTAATAGCATCATTGCCTTCACTCATGTCACGAACCTTATCCCACATCTCCTTTGCAGTTCTGCAATGCTTGACTTTGTCAAACCGATCATTATCCAGGGCTTTGGTCATGATGAATCTTCCGACTTTGTCCAGGTTGAACAGCTTTATTTTTTCTGCTGTCATTTCTGTTAAGTCTTTTTCCACCACTATTTGAGCTTCATCTACGATGATGGTCTTGGTGAATTTGAATGGACCTTTGATGATACATGTATGCATGTTGTCATTGTAGGCAGCAAGGAAAATCTCCATTCTGATCTTCCAGTCCTCAAAAGACATACCAGCAATGTGGGGAACATGGCTGATACAATCCATTTTTCAAAAAGTTTTGATTTTTCAAAAAGATGCTCTTTTGAAAAGTTTTAAAAACCTTTGAAAAACACTCGGATCAAGCTCGTTGATCAGGCAGCTGATTCTAATGAACCACCTGCTCTGATACCACTTGTTGGTCCCAAGTGGTCAGAAGAGGTTTAGAGGGGGGGGGTTGAATAAACCTCTTTAAAAATTTTCTTCAAATTTAACTTTAAAACTTTACTCTTACTGAACAGACTAAGCTGATCAGATTAGTAAGTTACAATTCTGTTCGCGAACAAATCTTTGAACAGTCTTGTTGACCACTCGTCTGATGGTTACTTAGCTGATTTTGCAGAAATTAGTTTTAATACTTAGAGTACTTGCAGCGGATTTTCAAAGTGTTTTTCACAAGTAATCTTAGCAGTTTGAAAAATGTTTCCCCAGTTTTATAAACTCCTTTTAACTTCTTTTCAAACAGTTAACTTAACGTGTTTTTATGCAAACAGAAAATATGCAAGTTTAAAAGCAATGTAAAAACACAATCAATTTTTATAGTGGTTATATGGATTTAAATATCCTTTAGTCCACTCTTCCAAGTCACTCAGATCTTGGGTTATACTATAATCACAAAGTTTACAGTATACTCTGCTTGCGTCGAACAACAAATGAAACGACCACAAGTTCGCAATAGGAAATCACACAGAAAACCTATCCTCTGAAGTTTGATCACTCACAAAGATGGATCACAACTCCGCACAACACTCTTGTTTACAAAATCACTCAGAAGATGTATTTTTCTTGATTCTTCAACTCTGCTTTCGTCAACAAATGACTCAGCTGATGAGTGAGCTGTTCTTGAGACTTAAAGAATTTTGCTTCGGAAATTTCTCTCAGAAAGTGTGTTGCTTGTTTCTTCTTCGTCTCTTTCAGCTATTTATACTTGAGGATTGAAAAGTGTCCGTTGAAGAGAGACAGGATTCAAATTCCTCGAGTACTGGTTCTTAAAATCCGCGAACGGCTCTTTTGCAGTCTGTCCGTACTGTAAACAGTACTATTCTGCAGGCAGCATTAAATGCAGCATTAAATGCACTCGGCTGATGCGAAGCTTTTCTTCAATCATTTGTCTTAAATATCCTCGTACTTCAGCATTTATTACACCAAAGGGCATTTATTACCGTTGGGAACACTTCATGATCTTCTTCACTTGGCTGACGAAAGTATAAGTCTGATGGCGAACTCGGCTGATCTCAAACTTGAACAAATCTGATTTGAGTCGGCTGATCTTCACTAGTCTGATAACTTTACTTCAGCAGATCAGAAGTCTTGGACCTTGAAACTTTGACTCTTCTGATGTCTTCATTACTTAGTCAAAATTCCTTGATAAGTTTATCAGCTAAGTTACTCCATACTTAGCCAATCTTTGAAGTTTTGGAATGCATCAAAACCTCCCTTATCAAACTTTCTTTAGTGCCTTCATCTTCATCCTTATCCAACAATTTTCCTTCCATATTCATGGTGCTTGGTTAGAAGAAGTTACAAAATTTTCTAAAAATATTTTCCTACCAAATTTTTGATGAGAAAATTGAAGGAAAATTCATATTTAGTTATATTTTATTTAATATACCTTACAACTTGAATAAGGGCATTTTTGTCTTCACAAAAAAAGAAAAAAACTTAAATTATTCATACTTTTAGAGTTAGTATAGATAGATTAATATTTATTAAATTTAAAAATACTAATTTTTCGTCCCAAACTATATCAACAAGCTGACTTTCGTAAATTCGTTCGTGTGTTATGATAATGTGACAGTTTATCTCTTTGTGTTGTCATAAATGTGGCAATTTACCTCATGTATTATAAAATAAATGTAGCAATTTACCATCTATGTTATAAAAAAACTTTGCATACACCCACTCTCAATTTATACAATTGAGTTACACTCTCCTGTTCAAAGGGATAAACTACTTTTTTAAAATTTTCACAGGCGGTAAATTTGTTGGATGAAGATAAAGTACTGAAGTTAGATTAGTTAAGGGAGGTTTTGATGAATTCCAAAACTCATCAAGATCAGCTAAGTACGGAAAACTTAGTTTAAAACCATTAGAAGAATTTTGACCAAGTAAGAAGATAAATCAGAAGGGTCAATTATTCAAGGTCCAGAAGACTACTGATCTGCTGAAGAGAAGAAATCAGACTGGTGTCTATCAGCCGACTCAAATCAGATTTGTTCAAGTTTGAGATCAGCTCTGCTCACCATCAGACTTGCACTCTCATCAGGCAAGTGGAAAGAATCAAGAAGTCTCCCCAGCGGTAATAAATGCACTTGGAGTAATAAATGCTGAAGACCGATGATATTAATGACAAATGATTGAAGAAATACCTCGTATCAGCTCGGTGCATTAAATGCTGTCAGACAGAAAGTACAGTCTGCAGTATTGTCACTGTGCAGAGAGCCGTTCGCGGAAATTAAGGACCACAAATCGAGAAATTCAAACTGTGTCTCTCTTCAACAGACACTTTTTGAATATGTGAGTATAAATAGCTGAAGAGACGAAGAGAAAAGGAGCTACACACACAACAACTGAGAGAATTTACGAAGCAAAATATTTTCTAAGTCTCAAAAAGCTCAAGAACAGCTCACGCATCAGCTTTGTCATTTGTTGACTTAAGCAGAAGTTGAAGATCAAAGATATACACATTTTTCTGAGTGAAAAACACTTAGTGTTGTGAGGAGTGTTTATCCATCTTTGTGAAGTGATAAAACTCTATAGAATAGGTTTTCTTTGTGATTTCCTATTGCGAACTTGTGGCCATTTCATTTGTTGTTTGGCGCAAGCAGTGTATACTGATTACTTTGTGTTTTTAGTATAACCCAAGATCTGTGTGACTTGGAAGAGTGGACTAAAGGATTTACATCCATATAACCACTATAAAAATCCGTGTGTTTTTACCTTGCATTTTACTTGCATATTTTCAGTTTGCATAAAAACATTTGATAAAACTGTTTGAAAAAGATTTAAAGAAGTTTTATAAAACTGGGGATAAAATCTTTCAAACTACTAAGTTTACTTGTGAAAAACACTTTAAAAATTCGCTGCAAGTATTCTGGTATTAAAACTGATTTTGACTAAATCAGCTAAGTAACTATTAGATTAGTGGTCAACAAAGCTGTTCAAAGATTTGTTCGCGATCAGCTTCGTCAGCTTACTGTTCTGTAACAGCTTAGTCTGCTTACAATTGAACAAAAAGTTTTAAAGTTAAAATTTGATTAAAATTTTCAGAGGTCTATTCACCCCTCTCCCCTCCCCTCTAGACCTCATCTGACCACTTGGGACCAACAAGTGGTATCAGAGCAGGTAGTTCATTAGAATCAGCTGTCTGATCAACGAGCTTGATCCGAGTGTTTTTCAAAGGTTTTCAAAACTTTTTCAAAAGAGCATATTTTTGAAAAATAAAAACTTTTTGAAAATAGACTGTATCAGCCATGTTCCCCACATTGCTGGTATGAGTTTTGAGGATTGGAAGATCAGAATGGAGATCTTCTTAGCTGCATATAATGATAAGATGTACACATGTATCATCAAAGGTCCATTCAAATTCACCAAGACTATCAAGGTTGATGAAGTTGATATAGTGGTGGGGAAAGATTTACACGAGATGACAGCTGAAGAAATAAAGTTGTTCAACCTGGACAAAGTTGGCCGTTTCATCATGACCAAGGCCCTAGACAATGACAGATTTGACAAAGTCAAGCATTGCAAGACTGCCAAAGAAATGTGGGATAAGGTTCGTGATATGCGCGAAGGAAACGACGCCATCAAAGATTATCAGCTGAGTGTTGCTCTGGAAAAGCTGGATAACTTCAAGATGAAGTTATCGAAAACCATTGACCAGATGGATACAAGGTTTACAAGGACGCTGAATGAAGTTTTAAAGCTTAGAAAAACCTTCACAGACAATTACACAAATTACACAATTGGTCCCAAGCTAAATGTTCCAAGATATATCGGAGTTCTTAACGCCGGTTCAGATTAAAGGTGGGACAACTTAATCGTAGTTTATGTCGGAGATTAATGTCGGATCAAAATTCTAGCAATATATTAAATTACGTGATGAAATTAGGCGATTTAATATAACTTGGACGAAAACCAAAATCGACTTTTAGTTTTGTATTAATTCCGGTATTAAACTTTTAAGAAAAACTTTTCTCTACAAAGTTGGTGACAAAAGGGTTTTTTTTTTTTTGTTCTCTTAGATTCCGTTTTTTTTTATGACGAAGGAAGAAAATTGTTCACTAATAAGGTATAATTTTGGGTAAAAATGGATTTTTGGTCCTTTTTACAAAGTAGCGACTTTGCGATATTTATTTTTACGCCATGCAAAAATAGTCCTTCACTCCTTTGTGTTTGCTACAAATTTAGGATATTTACCAACGATTTTGGATAATATATTTTCGGGCATGAAAAATGTGTCTTTTATGTTTTCTATAACTGCAAATTTAGGACATTTACACGCAATTTTGGTACATTTTTCACTTTTTATGAACTATCACGTTATTTGAACTTGCAAATTTTGAAATCAGAATTTTAATTTTTTAGTTCACTCGACAAATGATATTTTAGGCTATAATTAAAAAAAATCGGTCAGATTAGATATAAATTGATGATTTTCGGCAAAATAAATTAATTTTTCGGTCAAATTTTACATAAATTGATGATTTCAAGCTATAAGGTCTGAAATCGATGATGATGACACAATAAATGATATATACTTGTCGAGGTACCACAATAAAAGACTAATTTTAAAACACAGTCACTCTAGATGGCCTAAAATAAAAAAAAAATGCCATCTTTATCCTTTGACTCCATTTTTGAAGTTGCAATGGAATCTTGGTAAGCCTTGATGGTTAAGGTGTCTTGTTTCATCAATTCATCATAGACGTTAGATGTTCAAATCCTTATCTACAATTTTTTCAAAGCCCTTTTAACATTAAACATTAAGAAAAATCAATAATAAAAAAGGTAAAAAACCAAAATGCTGGCAGACCCGGTTCACTGGGTCGCCTGTTCGCCTCGGTACAGCAGCGGTCCCATTTGACCCAGTTCGATCAGCCAATCTGATCCAATTTTCATAACATTGATGTAGGGATAGATTTTACAAAATATAACTGTGTCAAACGCATTAGACTCGTTCCACTTTATTTTTGAACGTTTGAACTAAATATAATATAACTGATACTTTTATATTTGAACAAAAGCTAAATGATCTATATGGATTAGTATTAGCTCGGTTTTGCTTGGTCATACTAGTTCTGAAAAGTTTGTGTGAGTGGTTTCAGTAAACTACAATTTAAATTTAGTTTAAATGTCGGGTTCATGAATCAATGACTTTATAGATTTACAGAAGAGAAGAGTTGATGTTGACCCAATTGATTTCTTTAACTGCCTCTCTATAATGACTGGAAAATTTGATATCAAAATATCTACCAAGTGGGGATAATAAATAATAGTTGCCCTTTTTAACTTATTGTTTTACCTGATAAATAAATTAATAAATAAGGTGTCATTCTTAACAAAATATCAAGAAACACTACACACAAATACAGAGAAACTAACTTTTGAACTCAATCTAAATTCCTACACAAAACAAAGTACTTGGGACTATTGTTTGCACATATGATTATGGATTTGTTTCCCATGATTAAACCCATATTATTACTCTCAACATTTCTTGCAGTTGTAGCCAGGGGCGGACCTAGACCATTTATGCAGGGGGGCCGAAGAATTTTTTTGTTAATACCAAACTCGATATTTTTTCAGTATTTGTCAAAATGATAAAAAAAAAAATATTAAATTAAGATAAACTAATTAACATTATAATTTTGTCGAGCAAAAGGTAAAAATATAATAGCAATTTTTTTGAAGAATATGAATTCTTAAACATTCAATAGTACAATCCAATTTGACAAAAAAAAAATGTTGCTTACAGAGATATGAAAATATCGAATGCACCCTTAAAATGAAAAGGTAAAGTCGTATTTGAAGCTTGTTTTAATGAAAAAATTGTATGATTAATTTCGATTTATCGTATACTATATGATCTTTATATAGTATTGAATAATTGTGCATAACCAAAATTATACTACTTAGGTATGAATAATGAATATTAGATTCATTATTAGATAAAATATCATGTCAATAATAATTTAAATTTATTTGACCATATAATATCTCAAAGATATTGATATCATAATCATCTAGAGAAAAAAAACCTATACCATGAAGCTAATATTGATTAATGGAAAGTTAAAAAGATAATGAAAGAAAATTGCTCTTAATTATGATTTTATATACAAACAATACAAAAAATGTTCTCTTCAGGACTCGAACACGGGACCTCATGCCGTCAAGGGAAATTATATACCCTGCACCAATGCCTAAATTATAACCAATTTTTTTCTGGGGGGAAGTCCCTTAAGAGGTCTGCCCCTGGTTGTAGCAATATATGTAATCAAGAACATTTTTTCAACAAAGAAAGAGAAGAAAAAGTACCATCCAATTTTCATAACATCGATACTTTTATAATTGAACAAAAGCTAAATGATCTATATGGACTAGTATTAGCTCGGTTTTGCATGGTCATAGTTCTGAAAAGTTTGTGTGAGTGGTTTCAGTAGGTACCCACTTAATGTGTAAAATCTGCCATCGAAAGGGACAAAACCCTTGTGAAACAAAAAAAAAAACTACAATTTAAATTTTGTTTAAATTTCGGGTTCATGAATCAATGACTTTATAGAGAAATTATAGAAGAGTTGATATTAAGTTGTTAACCCAATTGATTTCTGTAACTGCTTCTCTATAATGACATTTGATATCAAAATATCAAAATATCTATCAAGTGGAGATAAATAAATAATAGTTCGGGTAGTCTATTATAACTTACATCCCGTACGTGAGTCATAATAAAAAATAATTGTGAGCCTTTGATTACAAATTCGGATGAATCCTAACCGTTAATACATGTACAGGTGTATGAGCCCAAGAAATTGGGTGTGACACTTGTAAGATGGGTTGTACCCATGGAATTTACAATTTTACCCAGGTATAATATATGAAATTACATTCCCTTTGTACCGGGTGAAGATCATCTATACCACTATTAGTGTACCACATGCACTTGTGTACCACTAATAAGTAATTACTTATTAGTGGTACACAAGTGTGGTACACTATATAGTGGTATGGAGGATCTTGAGCCCTTTCTACCCCTCCCACTTTCTTTCTTGCTGAGATTTGGAGATCGAACAATTCCTCTATCAAATTATATGAAAACAGCAAAACATCCACAAAGACAACTTCTGGTTATTGAATCTGGCTCTAAACTTGTGAACGAAAATAGAATCCTCGATTAACACAATTTTTTTGAAGAAATTAAAAGTGAAGGTATGTATTAATTTTTGTTGGTGAAAATATTAACACACTTCTTTTAAATTTTTTTTTGTATATATATTAATCATTGTTGATTTCAATTCTTATGTGCTCGAATTTGTTGATGGTTGATTTAATTTGGTGAGATTTGAGTTAATTTGGCGGAATTAAAAATGGGTGATTTACTCGGACCCCCTCAGGTTTGAGCATATTACAAGAAACCCCCCGCTGTTTCAAAAATTACAGGGACACTCCCTCAGGTATGGACATATTACTAGAAACCCCTTATGGCGTTAAAAACAGACGGAATTTGATGACGTCAGCAAAAAAAATTTAATTTTCCAAACTTACCCCTTGCTAAATATACCCACGTGGGTGTCTATGTAATAATATCATACCACAGGGGGTGTCTATGTAATAATATTATATCACAGGGGTGTCTATGTAATAATATTATACAACATGGGGTATCTGGAAGTTATCGTAATCTTTCAAATACACCCCTATGGTATGATATTATTACATAGACACCCCCTGTGGTATGATATTATTTATTTATTTATTTTGGTTTCCCAAAGGTTTAATCCCTTTCGAGGCGGGTCGGACACATTAAGTGGGTACCTCTCCGAATAGGGATTCGAACCTGAGTCCGCTACTTTGAAGTGACTAGTCCCTTCCACTAGACCAATCACCTGTTGGTGGTATGATATTATTACATAGATACCCCCTGTTGGTATATTTAGCCAGGGGTAAATTTGGAAAATAATTTTTTTTGCTGACGTCATCAAATTCCGTTTGTTTTTTGATAGAATAGTGTCCTGCAAGCCAACTATTTTGGCTGCATTTAATTAAAAGGACCATTCAATTGGATTAATAAATGCATTTCATTATTATATGGTCATCTTTATCTTATGTAATATTTATCTACGCATAAGGATAGAAGTCCTTAGATCACAGGGCTATGGGACAACCCGTGGACTGATCTCCAAGGCCGTGATCTAGAACATATTCAAGAGTCGCAGAATCCAATCGAGATAGGACATCGTTGGATTCGGTTAGACTCTCACTGTTGTGTATACTCCGATTAACTAGAGAACGCTGGGGTTCACGAGCGTGACTGGGATAGTCGATACACATAAGTGGGTGGCTTGCTGGGATAGCAAGTGCACTGAATACCCCAATTAGGAAATAACTCACCATGGAAGCGGTAGTCGCATATCGGGGTTGAAGTTATTCCAATTTACAATAGTATACAAGGAACGATCCCTAACTACTTGAGGTGATAGGGTTTATCTGGTGCGAGAACGTTCATGCTTTGATGTGAGTTCCGACTGACAGGAAATCACCAGAAAGTCTCTGTGAACTCATGTTGGGTATGGAGGAACTCGTATGCAAATTCATATCATCAACAAAGGATCCATTGACCCGACTAGATAGGTTAGGAAATTCTCCTATGGATTTATGTGAGAAATTAATTCTGGTAAAATCCTTGGCCAAGGTATCTGACGACTTTATGTATGTAGCTCATAAAGATTAAGTCAAAGAGAATTTATTTCGAGACCAGAATACATAAGGTCAAGACAAAATAAAAGGGAGACCGATGAAAGACCATACCCTTAAGTCTCGACTGAGAGATTGATCGATGGAGAGATTATGTCGTATATGGAAATTGTAAATGAGTTAAAAGCTTCACTGAATTAATTCACCAGTGATTGAGCTCCATGGGCTTGTGGCTGGACATCGACCGTGGAGTGTGGGAGAATTCTCAAATTGACAGAGGTGCTAATTTTGGAATGATCAGTCGACAGAGTGTTCGATTGATTTAGAGTATATGTTACTCGAATAATTAAATAATATTTTTAATTATAACCCACGGCAAATTATGTGGTGAACCTATGGGAGCATACACAATACACATGAAGCGAAAGCGAGGAAAAGAGAACAACCGAGTCGACTGGGTCGACTGGGTCAATAATCGACTGGGTCGATTAAAATGGGTGTCGACCCAATTGGAGCTAAATGGGATCCAATTGTAATTGGATCAAGATCATAAATTAAATTGGAATTTAATTTGTGAGTTAATTAATTAAAGTTGAATTTAATTAATTGAAGGAATAATTAATTAAATAGACTTGGAGTCTAATTTAATTAATTGGGAGAGAAGTTAATTAATTGGGCTATTTAATTGGAAAATTAAATAAAGCCTAGTTAGATTAATTGAAGTGGGCCATAGATTAATTGGAAGACTTTGTCTTCTAATTAAAGTGGGCCATGGCCCATGTGGAAGAGTTAAAGTCCTAATCCTAATAGGACTAGGTTAATGAGATACCTATAAATAGGGGATTTGATATCATATCTCACACACAACTCTAAGAGCCAAAACAGAGCAAAGGAAAAATTCTCTCTCCCTCTCCCACACAGAAATCGGCCGAACCCCCTCTTCCACTTTGGAAGAATTTTTTGATTTCTATTCGCTCCCAATTCGTTCTATAAGCCTAAATATTAATATACCCTATGTTCTAGTCGATAAGGTTATATTAATTTTCGTGATATTGTAGTGTATCAACTCGTAGAGGCGCAACACGTGGGGCGCTACTAGCAGGACTTGTGATCGATCCAATCGAGGGAGAAAACGCAACTTTGCTGAGCTACTAGGATTTGCAAGTAGACAGGTATAATTTGGATCTAATTATTCTTGTCGTTTTAATATTCATATATATACACCTAAGGTAGTATCCTGGCAAGAATCCGTAAGAGGTCCTATAAAATTTTAAATTCCGCTGTGCCTGGGGCTGTTTATCTTACCGAATCCCAACAGTGGTATCAGAGCCAACTCTAGGCTTTGTGTATATATGAATTTGCAAATTCTGTGATTTAAATCATATGTTTCATTTATTTATGGCTAGTTCTATGACTGTATATGTTTTAGGACGTAGATCTGTTAACTTAGAGTTAATGTAAAAAATTTGATTCGAAATTTTATCGTGTTAATTTTTATTTTGGATTGGGATTTAATTAATTGGATCTGTTTAATTAAATCAAAAGTAATCGAACAAGAAAAATTATATATTTTTGGGATCAACCGTGGTGGCACGCGGCGGTGCGCAGCAGCGCACCGCGGCTAGGCGGCCACCGCGTGCTGCCGTACGCGGCAGCGCGTGAACAGCGCGCTGTCTGCGCATGCAACACACGGCAGCTGCCCTCGGGCAGTTTGCCGCGTGCTGACAACGCGCAACTGCACGCTGCTACACGCTGTCACGCGCGGCAGCAGCCGCTGCATGGGGGCTCACGCGCGGACTCCGTGGCCATGTGTGTGCTGCCACGTGGCAGCGTTCAATTCGTCACTTCGTGGCTGAAGTTTGGTTGATCTCAAACTCAGCTATTTTGGAAGTCCTGAAAATCTTGGAGATTTGGTTGTTATGGAATCTTGGATTGATCTTAGAGATCTAATTAACAAGGAAACTTAGAGTTTCAATTATGATAAGAGATTTAATTAAAATTAATCTCTTTTAGTAAGTTACCAAGATTAAAGATCTTAGAGATCTTATTAAACAAGGAAACTTAGAGTTTCAATTGTGGTAAGAGATTTAATTAAAATTAATCTCTTCTAGTAAGTTACCAAGATTAAAGATCTTAGAGATCTGATTAAATTAGGAAACTTGGAGTTTTTGATAAGGTAAAAATCTTGGTGGATTTGGACACTACCTTAGTTAACTAATCTAGTCAAAATAGGATTATCTTGAGAATCTTGGAGATTTGTAAAAATTGAAAAACTTAGAGTTTTGGATAAGATAGTAATCTTGGAAGATTTGTAACTATCTTAATTAACCAACTTTATCGAGATAAGAGTTGTAGATTACTTAGAACTCAAGTAAGAGTTAATTAATCTTAGAGATTAATTGTTAATTCAAAATTAAATTAACTTGAATAATTTTTGTGAATTAAAATTAAAGGAGCCGGTAAATTTACATTTATGCCCTTATGTGAATTTATGCATGTTCTTGAGTGAATATGTGGATTGGTCGATTTTGCCCTTAAGCCCTGTGTAGTTTTTGGTTTATTTATTTTATGGGTTGTAATTAAATGGGCCTGATTGGTGCTCTTGCTTGCGCAATCAAATGTAATAGAATAGGACCTTTATTTTTATAAGTTAGACTTAGATTAGGCTTGGAGCCAAGAAGACCTCATGAAGACTTGGAGATCCGCATGGAGGCCCATAACATTGGAGGACGTGGAGGCCCAATTCATTACATGGAGGTCCAATCAAGGAGGATATTACAAGAAGGCCCATGATGTATGAGTTTGAAAATTGTAATAGTTAGGACATTTAATTTCCACCCTAGACTGACCAATTGATCCATCATGTGGCTCGTGATGGATCGCATAGGATGGGCAATCAATCAATCGTATGTGCAATGCTAGGTGATGTATGTTTACTTATATTCTTTGATGTATGTCTTGCATGCTTAGAATAGATCACGTAAACAAGATACAGCATGATCTGATGAGACCTCGCACAAGAAAACCTAAAACCTCCAATTGAACCTAAAATTCAATTAGAATATTAAATCGAATAAACGGGCGCATAAGATTGGAGTCTATGGTCCGAGCCTGCCCAATTACTAGGTCTTAGGCATATTGTACGAATATATCTCGATGTCTCACGAGTCGTGGGTCGAGCTATAGGAAGATGATATGTCTATTGCCTCGATGCACGAGTTAAGTGCCAAGGGAGGGGATAGCAAGGTTTTAGGCGCTGTCTCACGAGTCATGGAGCGTCTAGGATTGAACTATTTATCTCCACGAGTATTGGACATGATTTAACGCTAGTAAGTATGGATGTCTCACGAGTCATGGGTCCATATCGAAAAACGAGGCTAAATGAACTTAAGGGTTAGCTGCGATGGTTAACCGACGACATAGTCGACCACCAAGTGAATCAAATAGTATGGCCAACGAGTCGTGGGTACTAGGAGATTGCATTTGGGCCTTAAGCCCGCTAGGATATTTTAAATTCCCGAAACTTATGTGGGGGCATAAGATTTTGATTAAAATAGTGGGAGTAATTTACAAATAAAAACCATGTTTGTAAATTGTGCATTTTAAATTAATCTTTCGCGTAATTATTTCTTCTTTCGTCGTTTTGTAGATATAATGTCTAAGAATCCGATTTCCATCACACTTGAACAAAACAAATTAACTGGACCCAACTTCCATGACTGGATCAAGAACCTTAAGATCATCCTCGCTTCTGAAAAGCGAGGTTTTGTCCTTGATGGGCCCCCTCCCGAACTTGCTAAGGATGCCGATGATACTGAGAAAGAAGCCGTTGATATGTGGCTCGACGATGACTTGCAGTCACGTTGTCCCATGTTGGCATCCATGTCGAATGAGCTTCAAAAGTAGCACGAGCATATGAAGTCTTCTTTTGAAATCTACACGCACCTGAATGGTCTATTTGGGGTGCAAAGTAGATATGAGCGGTATGAAACTGCCAAGACTTTGCAACAAACGAGGATGGCTGAAGGTGCTGATGTTCAATCTCACTGCATCAAGATGGTTGGGCTTATTGAAAAGCTTGGTCATCTTGACGTAAAGATGGACAAAACCTACTGCCAGGATATAATCCTCCAATCATTGCCAAGATCATTCGAACAATTCGTAGTAAACTACAACATGCACAAGATGGATGTTGAACTTCACGAGTTGGCTAATATGCTCGCCACTGCCGAGGCTTCCATGAAAAGAGAGAAGCCAGTGATGGTTGCTACCTCGACCCAATCCAAGTCCAAAAGGACAAAGAAAGGGAAGGGGAAAGGAAATGCTTCTTCAAGCAAAGGCAAAGGACCATCTGGGCACATAGGGAAGGGAAAGAAGCGAAAAGTTTCTGCTGGTGAACAAAAATGTTTTTACTGCAAGAAACCTGGACACTAGAAGAGGAACTGCAAAGAGTTCTTGGAGAGCTCGAGAGGTATATTCCTTGTTGAAGTTAATTTATCAATTAACTGTGCATCATTGGTGCTAGACACTGCGTGTGGTTCTCATCTTTGTAATGATTTACAGGTGATGGGAGCAACAAGACCACTTAGGCCAGGGGTTTGGATCCTGAGATTTGGCAATGGAGCTAGAGCTGCTGCCGAGGCCATTGGCAAAGTGGAGTTAGATTTAGGTGGTAATAAATTAGTCCTTAGGAACGTTCTTTATGTAACTGGTACATTGAAAGATGGACTATACACTGGTACAATTAATAAAGGTTCATTTTCGTTATTCATGAATGATATTTTGTTTTTCACTGGTACATTGAAAGATGGACTATACACCATTGAATCACCTAAGTTAGTTATGCACATACAACAAAACAAAAGAAAACAAGATAATGAAATATCTGCCCAATTATGGCACGCTAGACTTGGACATATATCTAAGTCAAGGATTCAAAAGTTAGCATCATCTGGCGCGATTGAAATCAATCGCATTAATGAAATGCCAACTTGTGAACCAGGTCTAAAGGGTAAAATGGCTAAGTTGCCATTTAAAGGAAACCCGGAGCGAGCCAAACAAACATTGAACCTAATACATACTGACGTATGTGGACAACTAAGAAAAAGCGCCCGAGGTGGCTATGATTACTTCATCACTTTCACTGACGACTATAGTCGTTATGGATATGTATTCTTGTTGAAACACAAGTCTGAAGCCTTTGAGCGATTCAAAGAATTCAAGATGGAAGTTGAGAATCGGCTTGGTCACACGATAAAGGCTCTTTGTTCTGACCGAGGTGGAGAATTTATTAGTAATGAATTTCTGAAATATCTTGTAGAGCATGGAATACTATCGCAGTAGACTCCTCCTGCAACACCATTAAATGGAGTAGCAGAGAGAAGGAATCGAACCTTGATGGACATGGTTCGATCCATGATGAGTGCCACTGACCTTCCTCTTTCATGTTGGGGACATGCCCTCCTCACGGCAACGAAGATACTGAACATGGTACCTTCTAAATCCGTAGAAAAGACACCATACGAATTATGGTTTGGCAAGGCACCCTCATACGCATTCATGTGCATATGGGGATCTCCCGCTTACGTTAAAAAGCTAGTGGGAGATAAATTGGAAACTAAATCTACTTTGTGCAAATTTGTGTGGTATCCGGAAAACTCAATAGGATACGAGTTCTACAATCCTACAAGATAAACTACGTTTGTCTCGAGGAACGCACACTTCTTGGAGAAGGATTTCTTGGTGAACAAGAAAGAAAACAACGTAGAACTAGATGAGGTCACAGAAGCTGAAAAGGTCGAAGAGGTCGATCAAGCTGACCCATCGCCACAGACAGTGGGAGAATAAGAGCATGAAAGTGCACTAGAAAGTACAGCGATACTTCGTAAGTCAGAAAGACAACGTAGAGAACCCGAGAGGTACTATGGTCTGCTGCATAAGACTGGACAGTCTCTATCCGACCCAAGGACTTACGAAGAGGCTATGCTAGACATAGACTCGGGAAAGTGGCGCGAAGCCATGGAATCCGAATTGGACTCCATGCACTCGAACAAGGTCTGGGCCTTGGTAGATCCACCAGTAGGAGTGACTCCCGTGGTTTGCAAGTAGATCTATAAGCGAAAGCATGGAGTGAACGGAGAGGTAATAACCTACAAGGCGCGACTAGTGGCAAAAGGATACACTCAAAGGCTAGGAATTGACTTTGAGAAGACCTTCTCGCCCGTCGCAATGCCTAAATCCATTCGAATCTTGCTGGCCATAGCTACGTGGTATAACTACGAGATATGACAGATGAATGTGAAGACTGCATTTCTCAATGGGGACATTGACAAGGAGATCTACATGGAGCAACCAAAAGGATATGCATCCAAAGGAGATGAACACAAGGTGTGCAAACTCCAGAGGTCCATTTATGGACTAAAGCAAGCTTCCCGAAGTTGGAACATCCGTTTCGATGAAACAATCCAAACTTATGGATTTATCAAAAACGTGTTCGAACCATGCGTGTGCAAGAAGATCAGTGGGAGTACAGTTGAATTTTTGGGTGCTTTACATTTATGACATTCTTCTCATTGGAAATAATGTGAAAGTGTTGTCCGAAACTAAAGCATGGTTATCTACACAATTCTCAATGAAGGATTTGGGAGAAGCATCCTTTGTACTAGGTATAAGGATCTACCGAGATAGATTAAAAGGAATGCTGGGCCTCTCCCAATCGCAGTACATAGATAAAATCTTGAAAAGATTTAATATGGAAGAATCCAAGAGAGGATTGCTTCCATTGAGACATGGAATTGCACTCTCTAAGTCTATGGCCCCAAAAGACGCCTGAAGAGAGAAGCAATGTCTCAAGTACCATATGCATCCGCTATAGGAAGCATAATGTATGGTATGTTATGTACTAGACCAGACGTAGCGTACGCTATAAGCGTTACAAGTCGCTACCAGTCTGATCCAGGTGAGCAGCACTGGATAGCCGTAAAGGCAATTCTGTAGTACCTGAGAAGGACTAAGGAATTGTTCTTGGTATACGATGGAGGAGAATTGAAATTGGAAGGCTATACTGATTCTAGCTTCCAATGTGATGTAGACGACTTCAAGTCGACATATGGATACATGTTCTGCCTCAATAGTGGTGCGGTAAGCTGGAAGAGCTCCAAGCAAGACACTACCGCAGATTCAACCACCGAAACAGAATACATTGCCGCGTGCGAAGCAGCAAAGGAAGGTGTTTGGATGAAAAACTTCATCCAGGAATTGGATGTGACCTAGCATTGTCGAGCCATTACTATCTTCTGTGATAATAATGGAGCTATCTCGCAAGCGAAGGAGTCGAGATCTCATCAGAATCCAAGCACGAACTAAGACGATACCAATTTGATATGTTATATCATTGGTGGAGGAGACATAAAGATGGAACGTGTCACCTCAAAGGATAATACGACGGGCCCGCTATCTAAGCCACTGCCTCAAGGGCATCCCCAAAACATCTATCTAAGATGGGAATCAGAAGTATGAAAAGTTGGCTTTAGTACAAATGGGATATTGATAGAATAGTGTCCTACAAGCCAACTATTTTGGCTGCACTTAATTAAAAGGACCATTCAATTGGATTAATAAATGCATTTAATTATTATATGGTCATCTTTATCTTATGTAATATTTATCTACGTATAAGGATAGAAGTCCTTAGATCACAAGGCTATGGGACAACCCGTGGACTGATCTCCAAGGCCGTGATCTAGAACATATTCAAGAGTCGCAGAATCCAATCGACATAGCACATCGTTGGATTCGGTTAGACTCTCACTGTTGTGTATACTCCGATGAACTGGAGAATGCTGGGGTTCACGAGCGTGACTGGGATAGTCGATACACATAAGTGGGTGGCTTGCTGGGATAGCAAGTGCACTGAATACCCCAATTAGGAAATAACTCACCATGGAAGCGGTAGTCGCATATCGGGGTTGAAGTTATTCCAATTTACAATAGTATACGAGGAACAATCCCTAACTACTTGAGGTGATAGGGTTTATCTGGTGCGAGAACGTTCATGTTGGTCCCAAGTGGTCAGATGAGGTCTAGAGGGGGGGGGGTGAATAGACCTCTGAAAATTTTTGAACTTAAAAACTTTTCAGTCTTCTGTCAGCAGACTAAGCTGATGAAGAACAGTAAGCAGACTAGTCTGATCGTGAACAAATCTTGAACAGACGACTGACCACTCTTCTTACAATGACTTAGCTGTTTTTCAGCAAACAGTTTTTCAAGAGTATACTTGCAGCGGATTGTTTAAAAGTGTTTTTCACAAGTAAACTAAGTTCTAAAAAGATTTTATCCCCAGTTTTCAAACTCCTTATAAAATCTTTTGTTTGATTCAAAGTGTTTAAAATGCAAACTTTAAAATATGCAAGAAAACTTTAAATGCAAGATAACACAAAGAATTTTTATAGTGGTTATATGGATAAAAATCCTTTAGTCCACTCTTCCAGATCACACAGATTCTGGGTTATACTATAATCACAAAGATTACAATATTTCTCCACTTACACCTAAACAACTAATGAGAAGGCTGTAAGCTCGCAATAGGAATTCACAAAGAAAACCTATCCTCTAAAGTAGAATCACTCACACAGATGGATTCTCACTTCGCACAACACTCAGCTATTACAAAATCACTCAGATAATGTTTTTCTGATTTCTTCAACTGGGTTTCTGTCAACAGATGACTTCCACCAGACGAGTGAGCTGTTCGAGCTTTTGAGACTTAGAGAAATTCTGCTTCAAAATTTCGATCTCTGATTGTTGTTGTGTTCTTGCTCGATTTGAAATTCAGCTCTATTTATACATGGAGATGAAATTATGACCGTTGAAGGCAAGTCACAATTCAAATCCATCCTTCAGCTCTTTTTGAAACGGCTCCCTGCAGCATTCCGTACTGTGTACAGTACCTTTCTGTCCATCGCATTTAATGCTGCATTTAATGCACTCTGCTGATCCGAGGATATCTTCAATCATTTGCCATTGCTACCCTTCTCTTACAGCATTTATTACACTTAGGTGCATTTATTACCGTTGGACTAATCTCATGACCTCTTCTACTCTGCTGATCAAAACGACTCTGCTGATAGATACTCTGCTGATCAAATACTGAACTCATCTGATTTGACTCGGCTGATGATCTACCCTTCTGTTCGCTGATTCAGCAAGAGATCACTAGTCTTCTGAGCTTTGAACTTTGAACTCTTCTGATGTCTTCTTTTACCAGTTCAATATTCTTCTAAGGGAACTAAGCTTTCCATACTTAGCTGATTATGACGTTTTGGAAATCATCAAAACCTTCCCTTAATTACTTGTCTTCTTTCATCTTCATCTTCATCCAACAATTTCCCCCTTTTTGATGATGACAAAACTCCAGCTAAGTACCTGTACCTAAACTAAAGTTTTGATCCTCAAAAATTTCTGAGATAGAAATGATATGTTGGAGTCAAACTTGCAATTTTATAAATATAGAACTGATTACATTTTACAAGTTGAAAGATGAGAAGTACAAAATACTTTAAAAGATTACAAGAATTTTTAAAGAAAATCTAGCTAAGCTAGTCTTCTGTCTTCTTTTTTTCTTCAGCAGACTTGGAGGTTCCAACTTCCAATTTCTGCATCAACAGCTCTAGCTTCTTCTTTTTAACATCAGGATCAAGCTGTTCTTCAACTGAATCTTTGGCAGCAGCTAGTTCTTTGTCTGACTTGGCTTTTGCTTCAGATTCTTCCTCATCAGCTTGGTCTTCTTCTTCTGTGATCTTCTCATCTGCTAATCTGCTTGTGTCTTCATTTACTGCTTCATTCCTATTATTAGCAGACTCTTCAGATTCTTCTAACACTTCTGTTTCTTCAGCATTTTGATTTCCTTCCCTTTGGAAATCAACCCTTTGCTGTCCAAATATCCTTTCTTCCCCCTTTTTGTCATCATCAGCAGGGACAGATGGATATTGTGGCACAACTGGTGTGATTAGAAGTGAATCACATAGAAGCTTGATGTTTTCTTCCATAGCATTGATCTGAGCTTGCTGTTTAAGTTGATTGGCTTTAACAGTCTTGACTTCCTTGAGCAAGTCTTCTCCTTGATCACCCAACTGGATTTGAGTTCCCAGAATCCAATTTGATGAAGCAGTGAAGTCTTTCATCATGTTGCCCATGACTTCATCTTCTGCTTGGAGGGCCAATTCAACAGTCTGTTCAATCTGCTTCCAACCTTCAGTGGTGCTTTGTGTCCTTCTCCTGAGTATATCCATATCCTGACATATAGATTGTACATTCTGAGCAGTATCTTTCATTAAGTCAGTAGGAACAGCAGCAGCAACCTTCTGAATAGGTTGATGAACAGCAGCTAACACTTCTGCTTTTAACTCTTCTTTCATCTCCTTCATGGATTTGGTAAACATTAGATGAATAGAGTCCAACAGATTTGAAGTTGAAGGTATATCTGTTGTTGCAGCAGGTGTTTCTTTGATGAGTTGCTCTGATGATTGAGTTGTTAGGACAAGAGACTGATCAGCTGATTTATCAACAAGGCTTGGAGTGCTTTCCATCTCCTTAGCCTGATCATCTCCATCAGCAGCAACTTCTTTCTCCTTTGACTGATCTGCTGGAATTTCTTCTTCCTTCTTTGATTTATCAGCAGCCTCAGACTTGTCTCCCTGTTTTCTGTTCTGATCAGATGGGTCTGAAGTACCCTCTTTTTGCTCTGGTTGATCAGATGACTTTTCTTTCTCTCCATCAGCAGGGGCTATAATCTTCTTGACAGCTTCAACTGTCCTCATCAAACCTTCATTGTCAACAGCAGACCTGTTACAAATCCAAGTAAAGTTGTCAAGAGGAATAAAGGTAGTTGATGATTCCTCTGGCAGCTCCTCATAGGGTTTGATGTTTGGTCCATAGACAATATGCTTGATGTTTGGAAGTGGGACCATTGAGCTTGGCTGTCCCCTTAACTTCCTTGCTTTCTTGGCCCAAAGCTCCATTGCTTGAGCAATAGCCAACTTGATAGATCTTTCTTTCAGATCTACAGAGTCATCAAAATCCTCAGGAATGGATGCAAAGATCTTCTTGGCTTCTTCTTTGACCACATGACAAATCCTCATCCTTAACCTGTCCAGAAAGAATTCTGAATCAAGTGCTTGAATGAGTGAATTTGTTTCAAGCCATTTCAACACCCAGTCTTCTGTAGCCTTGAATTCTTTCCACTTGGCCATTTCAGCAGGACTCTTGGTTAATCTGAATTCTCTCCATCTATTGTATTTGATCTTTTCAGAGTGGAAGAGTGTCAGACGATTGACTCTTTCATTTTCAGCATCAAGTCTTCTGAGAAATTCTTCAAAGATCTCAGGATCTTCCCTGACAATCTCTAAAGATAATCTTATTTCTTCTCTCCTCTTTTCCTTGATCTTAGGTGCAGGCATAGCTGGGATTGGTTTGTTTGGATCCCTTGATTCACCAATCACTATCCCACCACCTTGCTGATGACCATGAGCATCCTTCATGCTTGCTTCAATGACAGCAGCCAACTCTGCTGCCTCAAAAGCATCTCTCTGCTCTTGGGTCATTTTGCTGGCCTCTTCTTCCAGCCTTTTTAATTCTAGGCTTTTCAGCCTATCTTCTTGGTAACATAACTTCAACTAACTGTCATTAACAGATTTCATCTTTAGAACAGAAGTACCGCTAGTCTTACACGTTCCCCCTGTCTTTAAGAATTCATAAGTTAACTAGTCTGTTGAGAGTTAATTCTTGAAATAAATGACTGATGACTAAGCTGTTGAACTCCAGTCTTCTGATGAGTTCCCCCTCAGCTTATGCATCCAGGTTAAGTAATCCTAACTCAGCTCTTAGAGTTGAGAACCTTGCTTCACTTAGAGGTTTGGTGAAGATATCAGCAATCTGATTATCAGTATGAACATACTCAATCAAAACATTGCCTTTTTCCACATGATCTCTAATGAAATGATGTTTAATCTCAATATGTTTAGTCCTTGAATGACTTGTAGTGTTCTGAGTAAGTGAAATTGCACTTGTATTGTCACAGTAGATTGGTATTCCACTGATCTTGATGTTGTAGTCTTCTAGTTGGTGCTTCAACCAAAGTATCTGTGCACAGCAGGCTCCAGCAGCTATATATTCAGCTTCAGCAGTAGATATAGAAACTGAGGTTTGCTTCTTACTCATCCATGAGATCAGACGACTGCCTAAGAACTGACAGGCACCTGTTGTGCTCTTTCTGTCAATCTTGCAGCCAGCAAGGTCTGAATCTGAATAACCAATAAGCTCAAATCCAGATTCTCTAGGATACCACAATCCCAATTCTTGAGTGCCTTTAACATACTTCAATATTCTCTTGGCAGCTAAGAGATGAGATTCTTTGGGGTTTGATTGAAATCTTGCACAGACTCCAACTGAGTACATTATGTCAGGTCTGCTTGCTGTTAGATACAACAATGAGCCAATAATGCCTCTATATTTGGTTATGTCCACTGATTTGCCATCTTCATCTTTATCCAAACGAAGACTTGTAGACATAGGAATGTTAGCTGTTGAGCTAGTTTCCATACCAAATTTCTTGAACAGATCTCTTGTGTACTTTGCTTGGCTAATGAATATTCCATCAGGCAACTGTCTAACTTGCAATCCAAGAAAGTAATTAAGTTCACCCATCATGCTCATTTCAAACTTATTCTGCATCAGCTTGGAGAACTTATCACACATCTGTTGGTTAGTTGAACCAAAAATAATATCGTCCACATATATTTGCACAAGTAATATATGATTTTCCCATTCAATTGTGAACAAGGTTTTATCTACCTTACCTTTACGAAATCCTTTAATTAAAAGAAAATCAGATAGGGTATCATACCATGCTCTTGGAGCTTGTTTCAGTCCATAAAGGGCTTTCTTCAGACGATATACTTTGTCCTCTTCTTGATAGACTTCAAATCCTGGAGGTTGTTCAACATAAACTTCTTCTTGCAATTCTCCATTGAGAAAAGCAGACTTCACATCCATCTGATAGACAGTGAAGTTCTTGTGAGCAGCATAGGCAAGAAACAGTCTGATTGCTTCAAGTCTTGCTACTGGTGCAAAAGTTTCATCAAAGTCAATTCCTTCTTCTTGACAATAACCCTTGGCCACTAGTCTTGCTTTGTTTCTGGTGACAACACCATCTTCATTCATCTTATTTCTGAATACCCACTTAGTGCCAATTACTCTTTGATGACTTGGTCTAGGAACTAAGTACCAGACTTCATTCCTTTCAAATTGATTCAACTCTTCTTGCATAGCTTCTATCCAGAAGGAGTCATTGAGAGCTTCTTCAATTTGTTTAGGCTCTATTTGAGATAGAAATGTGACAAACATAGCATCTTGTGCAGCAGCTCTTCTTGTTTTCACTCTATCTAAAGGATCACCAATAACCAATTCAGGAGGGTGATTCTTGAGCCATCTGAGATCAGGTTGCAGATCAGGATGTTGTCCTCTGTTATGATCTTGCAACACTACTGTTGGAGTTCCAGTAGTAGTCTGTTGAACATTTGCCGTCTGTTGAACAGTCTCTGGTCTGTCAGCTGTTAGCAACTCGTCTGTTAGACAATCAGCACTGTGATTATGAACAGCACTTGAGTTAGCAGCTGAACTTAGATTAGGTAGTATGATGGGAACATATTCTTCATTTCTTCCAACGTCCAACTTCTGTAACTCAGCAGACAGATCTTGATTTATACTTTGATTCTTTTCAGAAGATTGACTTGGCTCATCAAATACTACATGGATAGATTCTTCTATTAGCAATGTTCTTTTATTGAAAACTCTATAAGCCTTACTAACAGATGAGTATCCTACAAAAACAGCTTCATCAGCCTTTTCTGCAAAAGCAGTAAGGTGATTTTTCCCATTATTCAATACAAAACATTTACAACCAAAAATCTTAAAGTAATGAATGTTTGGCTTTCTGTTGTTCCAAACTTCATATGGAGTCTTGTTCTGATTTTTGTTGATCATACATCTGTTTTGGGTAAAACATGCTGTATTTGTTGCTTCTGCCCAAAATCTTTGTGGCAGCTTAGCTTCAGCTATCATGGTTCTGACAGCTTCTTTCAGTGTTCTGTTTCTCCTTTCAGCAACACCATTCTGTTGAGGGGTTCTAGCAGCAGAATACTCATGATGTATTCCTTTGATATTACAATACTCTTCAACAGTAGAGTTTGTAAACTCTGTCCCTCTATCTGATCTGATCTTCAATATCTTGATACTCTTCTCATTCTGGATCAGTTCCATCAGATTGGTAAGATGTTCCTTGGTTTCACTTTTCTTCTTCATGAAAATCACCCAAGTATATCTTGAATAATCATCCACAACAGCTAGGCAGTATTTCTTTCCACCATTGCTGACTGGATCAATGGGTCCAAATAAGTCCATATGCAACAGCTCCAATATTCTTCCAGAAGATTGGTGCTTCTTTTCTTTGAAAGATGACTTGATTTGTTTACCCTTCTGACAGGCGTCACAGAGCTTGTCTTTGCTCATGACTGCTTTTGGAATCCCTTCTACCAAATCATTCTTGATTAATCTGTTTATGGTCTTGAAGTTTAAGTGATTCATCCTCTTGTGCCATAGCCAACTGACTTCACTTGGTGCAGATGCCACCAAACAAATACTTGAATTCTTGTCAACAGAATTCCAGTCAACTATGTAGATATTTCCTTGTCGTCTTCCAGATAAAATTACCTTCTTTGTACCAATCTGTTCAACGTAGCACTTATCTGTTGAGAAGATGACTGAATATCCCTTGTCACAAAATTGACTTATGCTCAGCAGATTATATTTTAGGCCTTTAACATAGGAGACGTCAGATATCTCTATGTTTCCCTTGATTAATCTTCCTTTAGCTTTAATCTTGCCTTCTTTGCTGTCTCCAAAAGTGACTTTTGGACCATCCACAGCAACTGCATCAGTCAACTCATGTATGTTTCCACACATGTGCCTTGAACATCCACTGTCCAAGTACCAAATCTTCTCTACTTTACTCCTACTCCTAATCCTAACCTACAAAACAAAAATAAAATTGTTTTAGGTACCCTTATTGAGAGGGTCCTGAAGGATTAGTTCCACCCTTGACAACCCAAGATGTTGAAGTCTTAGGCTTCTTAGGTTTCTGAGTTTTAGGAGCATGAACAGTTTCATTTTTATCATAGTTATCAGATAAGTCATGTTGATGATCAGTATGATATGAATAGTGTTCATAAGCAGGGTAAGGTGCATGATATGCAGGATATGCATGCATTGGATGAGCAGGGTAAGGTGCATAGTAATTAGGAAACTGAGGTGCATGATACATAGGATGATATGCAGCAGGTTGCACATAATATGACTCATTTCCATACCAAGCATTTTGATTTTTCTTATTCTTATGCTTCTTTGGTTTACTAGATGCTTGCTCATTTGATTTTGACTTAGTTTTACCAACAGATTGATTCAATTTAGCTTTATCAGCAGACTTCTTAGGACTCTGCTGTTTGGTCTTACTAGTCTGATTTCCTACACTAGGCTCTTTGCTCTTTTTAGCCTTAGGAGATTTCTTCTCCTTTACCACTTTCTCAGTTGAGGTAGGTCTAGAGGTTTGAACATACAGAATGACCTTACTATTGTCAGCTGATACAAATTTTTCAGTATGGTTCAACTCTAATTTTTCCTTTTCTAAAGGTGTCTCCTGTTTACTAGATGTATGCATGGATGCAACAGTAGACTTATCATGAGACTCAATGATTTTCTCAAGTTCCATGATTTTTCCTTTATAAACCTCACATTCAGCTTTCAGAGATTCATGCTCTTGCTCAAGCTGTTTATATTCAGCTGATTCTTTTGGCTTTTCAGCTAAAAGTTTCAGTGAACTATTTTGCTCTTTTAGCAAGTTCATCTCTTCCTTAAGCTTAACAAACTCTCCAGCAATAGTAGTATTATTCAACATCATTTGCTCTAGAGAATTAAACAGTTCATTTTCTTGAGGAGTTACCTCATCCTCAGAGTCATCAGATTCCTTTGCCATCAGGCACAGGAGAGCAGGTTTTTCTTCATCAGACGATTCTTCATCAGACGAGTCTGAGTCTGAATCAGATGAGTAGACGGCAGCTGGCTTTTCTGCTTCAGCCATCATTGCCTTGGCTCTCTGATGCTTTCTTTCTTTTCTCATTTTCTTCTCTTCCTCAGTGTACTTCTCTGCTTTTGGATATGGGCAGTCTCTTATGAAGTGTCCCAATTTCCTGCAGTTGTAACACATCAGTTTTGATTTATAATCTTCTTTATCCTGAGAAGAAAAGTTAGGTTTAGAAGTAGAAGCAGCATGATTGTATTTGTTTTTCATCTTTCTCTTATAGAACTTCTTGAAGTTGTTCATCAATAATGCTACATCTCCAGCAGTGTACTCCTTTTTGTTGAGTAGAGTGGCTTCATCAGATGAGTCCACTTCTTTGCTTTTCTGTGCTGGTCTTCTGGTGTTTTCAGCAGCAACAAGTGCAGCTGTGGGTCCTGAAGTTGAGGTTTCTTCAATTCCCATCCTTGGCAGTTTATACTCATAAGCCTTGAGTACGGAGAACAGCTCTGTAAGAGAAATCTTGCCCAGATCTCTTGATTCTTCCATTGCTGTCACCTTCATGTTGAACTTGGAAGGTAGGGCCTTCAGTACTTTGACAGTGATTTCTTTATCAGTGAAAGTCTTTCCCAGCTTCAAAACTTCATTCAGAGTTCTGGTGAATCTGGTATCCATCTGATCAATGGTTTCTCCAGACTTCATCTTGAAGTTGTCCAGCTTCTCCAAGGCAACACTGAGCTGATGCTCTTTAATAGCATCATTGCCTTCGCTCATGTCACGAACCTTATCCCACATCTCCTTTGCAGTTTTGCAATGTTTGACTTTGTCAAACCGATCATTATCCAGGGCTTTAGTCATGATGAATCTCCCAACTTTATCTAGATTGTAAAGCTTTATTTCTTCTGGAGTCATCTCATGAAGGTCTTTCTCCACAACCGTATCTACTTCATTTATCTTTATGGTCTTTGTGAATCTGAATGGACCTTTAATGATACATGTGTGCATGTTGTCATTATAGGCAGCAAGGAAAATCTCCATTCTGATTTTCCAATCCTCAAAGGACATACCAGCAATGTGGGGAACATGACTGATACAATCCATTTTTCAAAAAGTTTCTGTTTTTCAAAAAGATGCTCTTTTGAAAAGTTTTGAAAACCTTTGAAAAACACTCGGATCAAGCTCGTTGATCAGGCAGCTGATTCTAATGAACAACCTGGCTCTGATACCACTTGTTGGTCCCAAGTGGTCAGATGAGGTCTAGAGGGGGGGGGGTGAATAGACCTCTGAAAATTTTTGAACTTAAAAACTTTTCAGTCTTCTGTCAGCAGACTAAGCTGATGAAGAACAGTAAGCAGACTAGTCTGATCGTGAACAAATCTTGAACAGACGACTGACCACTCTTCTTACAATGACTTAGCTGTTTTTCAGCAAACAGTTTTTCAAGAGTATACTTGCAGCGGATTGTTTAAAAGTGTTTTTCACAAGTAAACTAAGTTCTAAAAAGATTTTATCCCCAGTTTTCAAACTCCTTATAAAATCTTTTGTTTGATTCAAAGTGTTTAAAATGCAAACTTTAAAATATGCAAGAAAACTTTAAATGCAAGATAACACAAAGAATTTTTATAGTGGTTATATGGATAAAAATCCTTTAGTCCACTCTTCCAGATCACACAGATTCTGGGTTATACTATAATCACAAAGATTACAATATTTCTCCACTTACACCTAAACAACTAATGAGAAGGCTGTAAGCTCGCAATAGGAATTCACAAAGAAAACCTATCCTCTAAAGTAGAATCACTCACACAGATGGATTCTCACTTCGCACAACACTCAGCTATTACAAAATCACTCAGATAATGTTTTTCTGATTTCTTCAACTGGGTTTCTGTCAACAGATGACTTCCACCAGACGAGTGAGCTGTTCGAGCTTTTGAGACTTAGAGAAATTCTGCTTCAAAATTTCGATCTCTGATTGTTGTTGTGTTCTTGCTCGATTTGAAATTCAGCTCTATTTATACATGGAGATGAAATTATGACCGTTGAAGGCAAGTCACAATTCAAATCCATCCTTCAGCTCTTTTTGAAACGGCTCCCTGCAGCATTCCGTACTGTGTACAGTACCTTTCTGTCCATCGCATTTAATGCTGCATTTAATGCACTCTGCTGATCCGAGGATATCTTCAATCATTTGCCATTGCTACCCTTCTCTTACAGCATTTATTACACTTAGGTGCATTTATTACCGTTGGACTAATCTCATGACCTCTTCTACTCTGCTGATCAAAACGACTCTGCTGATAGATACTCTGCTGATCAAATACTGAACTCATCTGATTTGACTCGGCTGATGATCTACCCTTCTGTTCGCTGATTCAGCAAGAGATCACTAGTCTTCTGAGCTTTGAACTTTGAACTCTTCTGATGTCTTCTTTTACCAGTTCAATATTCTTCTAAGGGAACTAAGCTTTCCATACTTAGCTGATTATGACGTTTTGGAAATCATCAAAACCTTCCCTTAATTACTTGTCTTCTTTCATCTTCATCTTCATCCAACAGTTCATGCTTTGATGTGAGTTCCGACTGACTGGAGATCACCAGAAAGTCTCTATGAACTCATGTTGGGTATGGAGGAACTCGTATGCAGATTCATATCATCAACAAATGATCCATTGACCCGACTTGATAGGTTGGAAAATTCTCTTATGGATTTTTGTGAGAAATTAATTCTGGTAAAATCCTTGGCCAATGTATCTGACGACTTTATGTAAGTAGCTCATAAAGATTAAGTCAAAGAAAATTTATTTCGAGACCAAAATACATAAGGTCAAGACAAAATAAAAGGGAGACCAATGAAAGACCATACCCTTAAGTCTCGACTGGGAGATTGATCGGTGGAGAGATTGTGTCGTATATGGAAATTGTAAATGAGTTAAGGTTCACTGAATTAATTCACCAGTGATTGGGCTCCATGGGCTTGTGGCTGGACATCGACCGTGGAGTGTGGGAGAATTCCAAAATTGGCAGGGGTGTTAATTTTGGAATGATCAGTCGACAGAGTGTTCGATTGATTTAGAGTATATGTTACTTGAATAATTAAATAATATTTAATTATAACCCACGGCCAATTATGTGGTGAACCTATGGGGGCATACACAATACACATGAAGCGAAAGCGAGAAAAAGAGAACAACCGAGTCGACTGGGTCAATAATCGACTGGGTCGTTTAAAATGGATGGGTCGACTGGGTCGACCCAATTGGAGCTAAATGGGATCCAATTGGAATTGGATCAAGATCATAAATTAAATTGGAATTTAATTTGTGAGTTAATTAATTAAAGTTGGATTTAATTAATTGAATTAATAATTAATAAATAGACTTGGAGTCTAATTTAATTAATTGGGAGAGTAGTTAATTAATTCGGCTATTTAATTGAGAAATTAAATAAAGCCTAGTTAGATTAATTGAAGTGGGCCATAGATTAATTGGAAAACTTAGTCTTCTAATTAAAGTGGGTCATGGCCCATGTGGGAGAGTTAAAGTCCTAATCATAATAGGACTAGGTTAATGAGATACCTATAAATAGGGGACTTGATGTCATATCTCACACACAACTCTAAGAGCCAAAACAGAGCAAAGGAAAAATTCTATCTCCCTCTCCCACACAGAAATCAGCCGAACCCCCTCTTCCACTTTGGAAGAATTTTTCGATTTCTATTCGCTCCCAATTCGTTCTCTAAGCCTAAATATTAATATACCTTATGTTCTAGTCGATTAGGTTATATTAATTTTCGTGATATTGTGGTGTATCAACTCGTAGAGGCGCAACATGTGGGGCGCTACTAGCAGGACTTGGGATCGATCCAACCGAGGGAGAAAATGCAACTTTGGTGAGCTACTAGGATTTGCAAGGAGACAGGTATAATTGGATCTAATTATTCTTGTCGTTTTATTATTCATATATATCTTGTCGTTTTAATCCCTTTCGAGGCGGGTCGGACACATTAAGTGGGTACCCCTCCCAATAGGGATTCGAACCTGAGTCCGCTACTTTGAAGTGACTAGTCCCTTCCACTAGACCAATCACCTGTTGGTGGTATGATATTATTACATAGACACCCCCTGTGGGTATATTTAGCCAGGGGTAAATTTGGAAAATAAATTTTTTTTGCTGACGTCATCAAATTCCGTTTGTTTTTAACGCCGTAAGGGGTTTCTTGTAATATGCCCAAACCTGAGGGGGTGTCCCTGTAATTTTTAAAACAACGGGGGGTTTCTTGAAATATGTCTAAACCTGAGGGGGTCTAAGTGTAAATCACCCATTAAAAATTGGTTCTATATTTGTATTTCATACCTTCAGCTGCTACTGTACGAAGTTGTGTTGGGGAAGATGACATATTTGCACATTCAGCCCCCAGGCTCTGTCCCTAGTCAAAATTGTCCTCAAACTTTCAATTTTGCTAAAAAATTAAAGATCTTGTAAGGTTTAATAAAGTGATTAGATTAAATATTGTTAGTTTTAATTTTTAAGTCTGAAATTTGAAAAATACGAAATATCTTGTACGAATATAAAAAAATACGACTTAATTAGAATTTCTGAAAAAAAATACTTAAATAAATCTTAATTAATACAGGACTTTTGGCAACTTGCATCCTCAAAAATGGGTATTTTGGTAGATTGCATCCTCGAATTTAAATTTTGGCAGATTGCACCCTCGAAATACATAAACTTTGGCAGAGTGCACCCTCTAAATTTTTTTGGCCATATAGTTCATCCGAAAATCAGAATTCTGATGTTGGCAAGGGTATAATTGACTTTTTAACTCAATTCCCTCCAAAAAAATCATTACCCTCCAAAAAATTAAGCCAACTAAATTAAATGTGTAATTTAGGGATTAGTTTGTCCATTCACACATTAATTTAATCTAAATTCCTAAAAGAAAAATATAAACACCTGCTCCAGCAACCCATGCTTAGGGCTTTGTCATATTCTCACTTCAATTTTTCCCTATTTTTATATCACATATACTATAAAATCGAAGTTATATGTAATATTAAGTATTATACAACATGGTGAAGGTAACTCTACAATAACTAGAATTTATAGTTGAACCGGAGGATATCTAACTCATTTTGTGTGAAGGCATTGAACGTTGAACCGAAGAATAGTGTAAGCGTTGAATTGAAGGATTTTGTAGACATTGAAAGTGAATGATTTTGTAGTCTAATTGATATTTTACTTATTTTTTCTAGTTATTAATTTAACCATATTTCAATTAGAATGCTCAGTGGTGGTGTTCTAATATGAATCAGATATGGAGTAAGACAAATTTATATGATGTTTTTGGTTTGAAGCTATATGAACTTGCCTAGATTAATTATGAATATTATTGCTTATTTTTATTTGTGGGTTGATGAGTTTATTGTGTTTACATGTTTTTATTATATCTTGGCAACCATTTTATGTTAAATGCAATAATATTAATTTTTTAGGTGATGTAAAACTATGCAAAAATGGTTCATGAATCAATGACTCTACAGATAAATTACAGAAATTGCTGGGAAATCCAAAGTACTTAAAGGATATAATACTAAGTTTTATAATTGCTGGGAAAGACACAACAGCTAGTACTCTTTCCTGGTTTTTCTACATGATGTGCAAATACCCTTCAATACAAGAAAAGATTGCAAAAGAAGTTATAGGAGCTGCAAAACTTAGCGAACTTTCAAGCATCGAAGAAATAGCACAAAGTATTTCCGAAGAAGCACTAGACAAAATGCAGTTCCTCCATGCAGCTATAAGTGAAACTCTTCGATTATATCCTGCAATTCCCGCGGTAAATACTCTACAAGTCTATGTAGCAACTACATGGGAAAATTTCAAAAATGGTCATGTTTGGCCAAAAGGTCCTTTTAAGATTCGGGCTGACAATTAAGTCCTGTAACTAAATTATATGTTGCGTATCAGGATGGAAAGATGTGTTTTTCAGATGATACATTGCCGGATGGATTTAGTGTAACGAAAGGGAATTTGATATCTTATGCACCTTATGCTATGGGAAGGATTAAATCTTTATGGGGCGAAGATGCAGAGGAGTTTAAGCCAAATAGATGGCTTGATGAAAATGGAAAATTCCAACAAGAAAGCTCATTTAAATTCACAGCTTTTCAAGTAAGAAAATTTCTTTTTTCTTTTTTTTTTTTAATCAAAATCTTTAATTTTGAATATATTTTTTTGACATACTTTAAAATCGAAAACATGATAATTAATATGTGGACTGGAATATGATTTATGTAGGCAGGGCCAAGAATATGCTTGGGAAAAGAGTTTGCATACAGACAGATGAAAGTATTTGCATCAGTGTTGCTGAGTGCATTCTCATTTAAAATGGCTGATGAAAACAAAGCCGTGAATTACCGAACAATGCTAACACTGCAGATCGATGGCGGCCTCTATCTTCTTGCTAGCCGCAGGCACTAGTTTTTTTTTTTTTTTATGCTTGTGTGTGTGTGTGTGTGGTGAGCATTTCAACCTTGTAATAGAAAATATATTTTTAAGTTTTTGTGTGTTTTTACAATAATGTTACACAATAAGAAGTTTTTTATGTTCCATTTTTTAATGGAGTAAGGGAATATATCTTTTATCTTGGTATCATATCGGGTAAATAGCATAAATTCTTGTGTATAGTCAAGCATACATAAAAAGGTCCATGTTATTCATTTTTCGTTTTGCATAAAACCCCTTGTGTTTTTATATTCCTTGCACCGAAATCCTCTTCCGCTTACCTCCATCCAACACTTTCGAGCGTGATTTTTATGACCTCCATGTGCGATTGGGCTTAAATTTAAAGTATTATATCTTCAAACTTTTTAGACATGATTTTTTAGTGCAAGAAAAATATATAAAGCAGAAAGAAGTTTTATACAAAACACCACCTTTTGAAGAGCACAATTAATACAAGTGCATATATAGGTCCCAAGAACATACACAATAAGCTAGTGGACCATTTTTGAAGTCACAATTGATTTCTATAACTGCTTCTCTATAATGATTGGAAAAATTGATCAAGTGTGGATAAATAAATAATAGTTGCCCTTTTTGACTTATTGTCTTACTTGATAAATAAGTAAATAAGGTGTCATTATTAAGAACAAATTAATCAAGAAACACTACACACAAATACAGAGAAACTAACTTTTAAACTTGAACAATCTTAAGTCCTACACACAACAAAGTACTTGGGACTATTGTTTGCACAACATATGATTATGGATTTGTTGCTATTATTACTCTCAACTTTTGTTGCAGTTGTAGCAATATATATAATCAAGATTGTTTTATCAACAAAGAAGGAGAAGAAAAAGTATCATCCAATTGGAGGCACCAAATTTCATCTTCTGCTTAATTTCAGCAACTTATATGACTACTTGACTGATCTCACTCACAAAAATTTGACCTTCAGAATCCTTTGTCTTGACAACAATGAGATTTTCACTTCAGATCCTGCAAATATTGAGTATTTCCTCAAAACCAATTTTGCAAACTATGGCAAGGTACGTTCTCCAGCCACTTTGTTACTTATTACAAATATCAAGACTTTTAGTGTAAGAATTATTCTCTTAACCAAACGTACGAGGATCCAATCACGATCACGTAATAAGAACGAACAATCAATCTATCTCGACACTTTTGTCAAGATTGTTATATTGTGGTGTCTCTCTTGACACATCTTGGCAATCATTTGACATAGTTTGGAAATTTTGAGATTAATCACATGAACTTTGTCTTTGTTAAAACATCTTCTACTCCAATTGGTCATTGTTGTAGTGGAAAAGATTAATCTCCACAATGTGGCGAAGCCAATTTCAAATCCTCGTTGAAAGAGGTCATATCACCATCTAATAACTGAATATATATGGGAAACAAATAAAAAAAAATTAAAACATCTAATATGTCTAGTTTTTTTGACTTATTTTATGGATCGACATCAACAATCTAGTCACATAAAAGACTATGTTTACGCAGGGGTCATATCACCATGACGTTTTGGAAGGTCTTCTAGGAGATGGGATCTTCACAGTCGACGGTGAAAGATGGCGGCACCAACGAAAAATTTCTAGTTATGAATTCTCAACTAGAAACCTAAGGGAATTTAGCAGTGGTGTATTCAAAACCAATGCAGCTAAACTTGCTGAAATAGTTGCTGCAGCTGCAACCTCAAATCAGACAATAGAAATTCAAGTTATGTTGTTACCTTTCATTAATATACTCCAAAATTTGGAAATCAGAAGTAAATAACAATACTTTCACTATTCCAATTTGCAGGATTTGTTCATGAAAGCTGCTATGGACTCAGTTTTTAAAGTTGTACTTGGTGTTGATCTAGACAGCTTGAGTGGAACAAATGAAGATGCTCAATTTTCCAATGCTTTTGATAAAGCAAGTGAAATGACATGTTACCGATATGTAGATAAATCATGGCCATTAAAGAAGTTTCTTAACATTGGATCTGAGGCCACATTGAAGAAGAGTATGAATGTAGTCGATGACTTCGTTTGCAAGGTTATTGAAAGAAAGATCGAACAAATGATGAAACCGAATGACAATTTACCGGTAAGTTTGACCAAATAACAGAAAAAATGTGTTTTAGTAGAGACATGACTGGATCCTTAACACTATTGGTCCCGTGATTTATACAGTTGCACTTCTGTTTAAAAATTGGAATTTTCGCCCCAGTTTGGCACTTTTGGTCCCAGAGGATTGTGTTAGTTTTACACCTTTTGTCCCAAACTTGATGGAAATGAGTTGATACTTTGTTAAAGTAGGGGACCAGAAGTGCCGAGTGTTCTCTCCCGTGGGACTAATATACGATTCCCCCACCAAATACCTTCTGTTTTTGTATAGTATGATAATACTAATAAAGGGTGTGTGTGACATAGGTGAATAAAGGAGATATCCTTTCAAGATTTCTTCAAATGGATGAAACAGATCCAAAGTACTTAAAGGATATAATACTAAGTTTTATAATTGCTGGGAAAGACACAACAGCTAGTACTCTTTCTTGGTTTTTCTACATGATGTGCAAATACCCTTCAATACAAGAAAATATCGTAAAAGAAGTTAGAGAAGCTGCTAAGCTTAACGAATTTTCAAGCACCGAAGAAATAGCACAAAGTATTTCCGAAGAAGCACTAGACAAAATGCAGTTCCTCCATGCAGCTATAAATGAAACTCTTCGATTATATCCTGCAATTCCCACGGTAAATACTCTACAAGTCTATGTAGCAACTACATGGGAAAATTTCAAAAATGGTCATGTTTGGCCAAAAAGTCCTTTTAAGATTCGTGCTGACAATTAAGTCATGTAACTAAATTATCTCTTGTGTATAGGATGGAAAGATTTGTCAGGGCCGGCCCTGAGTTTTCGGTGGCCCTAAGCCAAATTTTAAATTGTGGCCCTCAAATTTATACGTACAACAAAATTATGTTAATAACAAATACAAACTTTTTAATGCAATGCAAACAAAACTACTAATTAGAAAAATAATAAACAATTCGAATAATAAATCAAATATAATCTCGCTTTGTAAAAACCATCGATAACACAAGGTATAGTTTTACATAATAAAAAAATGATTATATCCTATAAATTTTTGGAGTAAAATCACAAATTACACTTGCATAATCATGGACTGAGCTAGGCGTATTTTAATTGGGGGGAGGGGGGGGGGGCGAAGTTTTTGGGTAACGAAGTCGATATTTTTGTCGATGTTATTATAAAATAACTAAAACAAATTTAAGGTAAAGTGATACAATGCTTTTATCCATAAAAAAACGAAAAATATACACTAGTATGCTTTTTCAAAAGTAAGATATTTTTTTATAAACTAGAAAAGTGCACGTACGTTGTACGTGTCTAATTTTAATTTCATGTGTATTTTTCATAAATTAGAGTAAAATTAGCTATTTTTATGTCATAGAATATCATATATTTATAAAAGGTCAATTTATTCTTTAAGAAATTTATTTTTATTAATTATTATTGGTTTATTAAAAAAAGGATTGCTTTGAATAGTTGTAATAAAATATAAAAAATAAGGACCGATTTAGTCATTAAATCTTATAAAATTGATTCTAAAATAAGATTATAAGAACATTATTTAGCTCATTCCATCATTGTAGTTTTCATGGCAAGTTTATCCATTATTCGCCGATGTCACATGTTTCATCCGTTTCTTCATAAATTTCACCCGAACTTTCATCTATTTCACGAACATTATTTCATACTGGTTTCACCAGTTTTTACCAATTTCTCCTGAATTTTAATCGATTCATATGTTTTCACTGTTTAATTTTTTTTAATCAAAATTTTCACTTTTTAATCGATTATAACATATTTCATTGTTTTTTCATGTTTCGTCGATCTTTTTTTCAATTTAAACTATTTTCTTCCCATTTCACCTTGTTTTTGTCGGTTAAGGTTTAACTTATTTCCACCTATTTCACTGATTTCACATAGTATTCACCTAAATTTTTCATTGGTTAAATATTTTTCACTGACTTCAAGTTTTTGACTGATTTTATCCGATTCTTCAAAAATTTCACCCAAACTTTAATCGATTCATATGTTCTCACTGCTTAAACTTTTTTTACCGATTTATTTTATTTTAGGAACTTTTTTTTTATCGGTTATAATATTTTTCATTGTTTTGTTTTTGGTCGATTTCTTTCGTTTTTTTCTTCAGTTTAAACTACATTTCTACCGGTTTCACCAATTAAACTCTTTTTTTAACCGATTTCACTTGTTTTTACCATTTAAACCCGTTTTGCCTATTTTTCATGTTTTTAAACTAATTTCACATGTTATTCACCTGAATTTTTCATTGATTAAATATGTTCGTACCAACTTTCCGTTTTTGACTGATTTTACCCTTTTTCCACCAGCTTTACCCAATTTGACTGGATTTCACTGGTTTCATCATTTTTCTTAGAAATTTCATTCGAATTAATTTTTATCGATTTTACATTTTTTGACCCGTTTATTTTAATCGATTTTACTCGTTTTCATCTATTTTTCATAAATTTTATCCGATTTTTTTATCAATTTCAAATGTTGTTGGATGAAGATGAAGATGAAGGCACTGAAGAAAGTTTGATAAGGGAGGTTTTGATGCATTCCAAAACTTCAAAGATTGGCTAAGTATGGAGTAACTTAGCTGATAAACTTATCAAAGAAATTTTGACTAAGTAATGAAGACATCAGAAGAGTCAAAGTTTCAAGGTCCAAGACTTCTGATCTGCTGAAGCAAAGTTATCAGATTAGTGAAGATCAGCCGACTCAAATCAGATTTGTTCAAGTTTGAGATCAGCCGAGTTCACCATCAGACGTATACTTTCGTCAGCCAAGTGAAGAAGATCATGAAGTGTTCCCAACGGTAATAAATGCCCCTTGGTGTAATAAATGCTGAAGTACGAGGATATTTAAGACAAATGATTGAAGAAAAGCTTCGCATCAGCCGAGTGCATTTAATGCTGCATTTAATGCTGCCTGCAGAATAGTACTGTTTACAGTACGGTCAGACTGCAAAAGAGCCGTTCGCGGATTTTAAGGACCAGTACTCGAGGAATTTGAATCCTGTCTCTCTTCAACGGACATTTTTCAATCCTCAAGTATAAATAGCTGCAAGAGACGAAGAAGAAGGAAGCAACACACTTTCTGAGAGAAAATCCGAAGCAAAATTCTTTAAGTCTCAAGAACAGCTCACTCATCAGCTGAGTCATTTGTTGACGAAAGCGGAGTTGAAGAATCAAGAAAAATACATCTTCTGAGTGATTTTGTAAACAAGAGTGTTGTGCGGAGTTGTGATCCATCTTTGTGAGTGATCAAACTTCAGAGGATAGGTTTTCTGTGTGATCTCCTATTGCGAACTTGTGGTCGTTTCATTTGTTGTTCGACGCAAGCAGAGTATACTGTAAACTTTGTGATTATAGTATAACCCAAGTTCTGAGTGACTTGGAAGAGTGGACTAAAGGATATTTAAATCCATATAACCACTATAAAAATTACTTGTGTTTTTACATTGTTTCAAAACTGCATATCTTCTGTTTGCATAAAAACACATTAAGTTAACTGTTTGAAAAAGAACAAAAAGGAGTTTATAAAACTGGGGAAACATTTTTCAAACTGCTGAGAATACTTGTGAAAAACACTTTGAAAATCCGCTGCAAGTACTCTAAGTATTAAAACTGATTTCTGCAAAATCAGCTAAGTAACTATCAGACGAGTGGTCAACAAGACTGTTCAAAGATTTGTTCGCGAACAGATTTGTAACTTACTAATCTGATCAGCTTAGTCTGTTCAGTTAGAGTAAAGTTTTAAAGTTAAATTTGAAAGAAAATTTTTAAAGAGGTTTATTCACCCCCCCCCCCTCTAAACCTCTTCTGACCACTTGGGACCAACAAGTGGTATCAGAGCGGGTGGTTCATTAGAATCAGCTGCCTGATCAACGAGCTTGATCCGAGTGTTTTTCAAAGGTTTTCAAAACTTTTCAAAAGAGCATTTTTTTTGAAAAACAAAAAGCTTTTGAAAAATGGATTGTATCAGCCATGTTCCCCACATTGCTGGTATGTCCTTTGAGGACTGGAAAATCAGAATGGAGATTTTCCTTGCTGCCTATAATGACAACATGCATACATGTATCATTAAAGGTCCATTCAAATTCACCAAGACCATCATCGTAGATGAAGCTCAAATAGTGGTGGAAAAAGACTTAACAGAAATGACAGCAGAGGAAATAAAGCTGTTCAACCTGGACAAAGTCGGAAGATTCATCATGACCAAAGCCCTGGATAATGATCGGTTTGACAAAGTCAAGCATTGCAAAACTGCAAAGGAGATGTGGGATAAGATTCGTGACATGAGTGAAGGCAATGATGCTATTAAAGAGCATCAGCTCAGTGTTGCCTTGGAGAAGCTGGACAACTTCAAGATGAAGTCTGGAGAAACCATTGATCAGATGGACACCAGATTCACCAGAACTCTGAATGAAGTTTTGAAGCTGGGAAAGACTTTCACTGACAAAGAGATTTCTGTCAGAGTACTGAAGGCTCTACCTCCCAAGTTCAACATGAAGGTGACAGCAATGGAAGAATCAAGAGATCTGGGCAAGATTTCTCTAACAGAGCTGTTCTCCGCACTCAAGGCTTATGAGTATAAACTGCCAAGGATGGGAATTGAAGAAACCTCAACTTCAGGACCCACAGCTGCACTTGTTGCTGCTGAAAACACCAGAAGACCAGCACAGAAAAGCAAAGAAGTGGACTCATCTGATGAAGCCACTCTACTCAACAAAAAGGAGTACAGTGCTGGAGATGTAGCATTATTGATGAACAACTTCAAGAAGTTCTATAAGAGAAAGATGAAAAACAAATACAATCATGCTGCTTCTACTTCTAAACCTAACTTTTCTTCTCAGGATAAAGAGGATTATAAATCAAAACTGATGTGTTACAACTGCAGGAAATTGGGACACTTCATAAGAGACTGCCCATATCCAAAAGCAGAGAAGTACACTGAGGAAGAGAAGAAAATGAGAAAAGAAAGAAAGCATCAGAGAGGCAAGGCAATGATGGCTGAAGCAGAAAAGCCAGCTGCTATCTACTCATCTGATTCAGACTCAGACTCGTCTGATGAAGAATCGTCTGATGAAGAAAAACCTGCTCTCCTATGCCTGATGGCAAAGGAATCTGATGACTCTGAGGATGAGGTAACTCCTCAAGAAAATGAACTGTTTAATTCTCTAGAGCAAATGATGTTGAATAATACTACTATTGCTGGAGAGTTTGTTAAGCTTAAGGAAGAGATGAACTTGCTAAAAGAGCAAAATAGTTCACTGAAACTTTTAGCTGAAAAGCCAAAAGAATCAGCTGAATATAAACAGCTTGAGCAAGAGCATGAATCTCTGAAAGCTGAATGTGAGGTTTATAAAGGAAAAATCATGGAACTTGAGAAAATCATTGAGTCTCATGATAAGTCAACTGTTGCATCCATGCATACACCTAAGAAACAGGAGACACCTTTAGAAAAGGATAAACTAGAGTTGAACCATACTGAAAAATTTATATCAGCTGACAATAGTAAGGTCATTCTGTATGTTCAAACCTCTAAACCTACCTCATCTGAGAAAGTGGTAAAGGAGAAGAAATCTCCTAAGGCTAAAAAGAGCAAAGAGCCTAGTGTAGGAAATCAGACTAGTAAGACCAAACAGCAGAGTCCTAAGAAGTCTGCTGATAAAGCTAAAGTCAATCAGACTAGTGGTAAAACTAAGTCAAAATCAAATGAGCAAGCATCTAGTAAACCAAAGAAGCATAAGAACAAGAAAAATCAAAATGCTTGGTATGGAAATGAGTCATATTATGTGCAACCTGCTGCATATCATCCTATGTATCATGCACCTCAGTTTCCTAGTTACTATGCACCTTACCCTGCTCATCCAATGCATGCATATCCTGCTTATCATGCACCTTACCCTGCTTATGAACATTATTCATATCATACTGATCATCAACATGACTTATCTGATAACTATGATAAAAATGAAACTGTTCATGCTCCTAAAACTCAGAAACCTAAGAAGCCTAAGACTTCAACATCTTGGGTTGTCAAGGGTGGAACTAATCCTTCAGGACCCTCTCAATAAGGGTACCTAAAACAATTTTATTTTTGTTTTGTAGGTTAGGATTAGGAGTAGGAGTAAAGTAGAGAAGATTTGGTACTTGGACAGTGGATGTTCAAGGCACATGTGTGGAAACATACATGAGTTGACTGATGCAGTTGCTGTGGATGGTCCAAAAGTCACTTTTGGAGACAGCAAAGAAGGCAAGATTAAAGCTAAAGGAAGATTAATAAAGGGAAACATAGAGATATCTGACGTCTCCTATGTTAAAGGCCTAAAATATAATCTGCTGAGCATAAGTCAATTTTGTGACAAGGGATATTCAGTCATCTTCTCAACAGATAAGTGCTACGTTGAACAGATTGGTACAAAGAAGGTAATTTTATCTGGAAGACGACAAGGAAATATCTACATAGTTGACTGGAATTCTGTTGACAAGAATTCAAGTGTTTGTTTGGTGGCATCTGCACCAAGTGAAGTCAGTTGGCTATGGCACAAGAGGATGAATCATTTAAACTTCAAGACCATAAACAGATTAATCAAGAATGATTTGGTAGAAGGGATTCCAAAAGCAGTCATGAGCAAAGACAAGCTCTGTGACGCCTGTCAGAAGGGTAAACAAATCAAGTCATCATTCAAAGAAAAGAAGCACCAATCTTCTGGAAGAATATTGGAGCTGTTGCATATGGACTTATTTGGACCCATTGATCCAGTCAGCAATGGTGGAAAGAAATACTGCCTAGCTGTTGTGGATGACTATTCAAGATATACTTGGGTGATTTTCATGAAGAAGAAAAGTGAAACCAAGGAACATCTTACCAATCTGATGGAACTGATCCAGAATGAAAAGAGTATCAAAATATTGAAGATCAGATCAGATAGAGGGACAGAATTTACAAACTCTACTGTTGAAGAGTATTGTAACATCAAATGAATACATCATGAGTATTCTGCTGCTAGAACCCCTCAACAAAATGGTGTTGCTGAAAGGAGAAACAGAACACTAAAAGAAGCTGTCAGGACCATGATAGCTGAAGCTAAGCTGCCTCAAAGATTTTGGGCAGAAGCAACAAATACAGCATGCTTTACCCAAAACAGATGTATGATCAACAAAAATCAGAACAAGACTCCATATGAAGTTTGGAACAATAGAAAGCCAAACATTCATTACTTTAAGATTTTTGGTTGTAAATGTTTTGTATTGAATAATGGGAAAAATCACCTTACTGCATTTGCAGAAAAGGCTGATGAAGCTGTCTTTGTAGGATACTCATCTGTTAGTAAGGCTTATAGAGTTTTTAACAAAAGAACATTACTAATAGAAGAATCTATCCATGTAGTATTTGATGAGCCAAGTCAATCTTCTGAAAAGAATCAAAGTGTAAATCAAGATCTGTCTGCTGATTTACAGAAGTTAGATGTTGGAAGAAATGAAGAATATGTTCCCATCATACTACCTAATTTAGGCTCAGCTGCTAACTCAAGTGCTGTTCATAATCACAGTGCTGATTGTCTAACAGACGAGTTGCAAACAGCTGACAGACCAGAGACTGTTCAACAGACGGCAAATGTTCAACAGACTACTACTGGAACTCCAACAGTAGTGTTGCAAGATCATAACAGAGGACAACATCCTGATTTGCAACCTGATCTCAGATGGCTCAAGAATCACCCTCCTGAATTAGTTATTGGTGATCCTTTAGATAGAGTGAAAACAAGAAGAGCTGCTGCACAAGATGCTATGTTTGTCACATTTCTATCTCAAATAGAGCCTAAACAAATTGAAGAAGCTCTAAATGATTCCTTCTGGATAGAAGCCATGCAAGAAGAGTTGAATCAATTTGAAAGGAATGAAGTCTGGTACTTAGTTCCTAGACCAAGTCATCAAAGAGTAATTGGCACTAAGTGGGTATTCAGAAATAAAATGAATGAAGATGGTGTTGTCACCAGAAACAAAGCAAGACTAGTGGCCAAGGGTTATTGTCAAGAAGAAGGAATTGATTTTGATGAAACTTTTGCACCAGTAGCAAGACTTGAAGCAATCAGACTGTTTCTTGCTTATGCTGCTTACAAGAACTTCACTGTCTATCAGATGGATGTGAAGTCTGCTTTTCTCAATGGAGAATTGCAAGAAGAAGTGTATGTTGAACAACCTCCAGGATTTGAAGTCTATCAAGAAGAGGACAAAGTATATCGTCTGAAGAAAGCCCTTTATGGACTGAAACAAGCTCCAAGAGCATGGTATGATACCCTATCTGATTTTCTTTTAATTAAAGGATTTCGAAAAGGTAAGGTAGACAAAACCTTGTTTACAATTGAATGGGAAAATCATATATTACTTGTGCAAATATATGTGGACGATATTATTTTTGGTTCAACTAACCAACAGATGTGTGATAAGTTCTCCAAGCTGATGCAGAATAAGTTTGAAATGAGCATGATGGGTGAACTTAACTATTTTCTTGGATTGCAAGTTAGACAGTTGCCTGATGGGATATTCATCAGCCAAGCAAAATACACAAGAGATCTGTTCAAGAAATTTGGTATGGAAACTAGCTCAACAGCTACCATTCCTATGTCTACAAGTCTTCGTTTGGATAAAGATGAAGATGGCAAATCAGTAGACATAACCAAATACAGAGGCATTATTGGTTCATTGTTGTATCTAACAGCAAGCAGACCTGACATAATGTACTCAGTTGGAGTCTGTGCAAGATTTCAATCAAACCCCAAAGAATCTCATCTTTTAGCTGCCAAGAGGATATTGAAGTATGTTAAAGGCACTCAAGAATTGGGATTATGGTATCCTAGAGAATCTGGATTTGAACTAGTTGGCTATTCAGATTCAGACCTTGCTGGCTGCAAGATTGACAGAAAGAGCACAACAGGTGCTTGTCAGTTCTTGGGCAGTCGTCTGATCTCATGGATGAGTAAGAAGCAAACCTCAGTTTCTATATCTACTGCTGAAGCTGAATATATAGCTGCTGGAGCTTGCTGTGCACAGATACTTTGGTTGAAGCATCAACTAGAAGACTACAACATCAAGATCAGTGGAATTCCAATCTACTGTGACAATACAAGTGCAATTTCACTTACTCAGAACACTACAAGTCATTCAAGGACTAAGCATATTGAGATCAAGCATCATTTCATTAGAGATCATGTGGAAAAAGGCAATGTAATGATTGAGTATGTTCATACTGATAATCAGATTGCTGATATCTTCACCAAACCTCTAAGTGAAGTAAGGTTCTCAACTCTAAGAGCTGAGTTAGGACTACTTAATTTGGAAGCATAAGCTGAGGGGGAACTCATCAGAAGACTGGAGTTCAACAGCTTAGTGTTTCATTATTATCTTCAAGGATTAACTCTCAACAGACTAGTTAACTTATGAATTCTTAAACTCAGGGGGAACGTGTAAGACTAGCGGTACTTCTGAATTAAAGATGAAATTTGTTAATGACAGTTAGTTGAAGTTATGTTTTCATCAGAAGACTCAACTATCGAAGATTGAAGTTATTTTATCTAGCTGGATTGACAAACAGCTGAGGAAGGTTATCAGCTATTGGCATTCTCTGATAACAGCATTGTCATCAGGACAGTAGTCCATCAGATAAGTGTTTATTATACTCATCTGATTACTTAAATAAAAGCGAACTGTTTTAAAACGTTTTATCCAAAATACGCTTTTACAAGTAAACTGTCGGGCGGTACATATTCCCGCTCTTCGTTAAAATATCTTTTGAATTTGAAAGGTCGTAACTGACGCCGCACGATCAGCACTGACAGAAAAACGGATCTAACGGTTGGCAGATATCACGGAAACCGAAAAACCCCAACTCTATAAATCCTCATCTGATCAGTCGAGTAGCTCTTTACGAACCCTAAACTTTCAAAAGTACTTGTGAGAAATTTCTGCAAATTCTCTGCATACTTTCCTTTGTTTCTCTAACCTTCAACAGATTTACAATGGCCGCCGAAGGTATGTTTCTCGTCTATGATTCCTACTACCAATCTGGTACGAATCTGATGAAAGAACTGCTCGAAAAGTTCAAAGCTGCTTCGCTGGTAAACTTCATGGAATACCACGAAGGAATTATCTGGACTGACCAAGTGATGGAGTACTACAACTCTGCGAAAGCTGACTACAACAAACTGGAGATTAAGGCTTCAGTGGGAGGCAAATCTATCACTATCACTCCTGCTGTTCTTCACGAGACGTTTGGGCTTCCTAACAGAGGACGACATGACGTCACTGTACTGACAGAGGACAAGCACCAACAGTTCTGGGCGATCTGCGCCAAAGAGGGAGAAACTTTATCTGGAAATATTAAGAAGAAGCAACTGAAGGATGAATATCAGCGGATGGCTGATATGGTGTGCAAGCTGGTTGAGAACTGCACATTCTCACTAGATGCTGTTACCATGAAGAGGTTCAGCATCATGGCTGCCATATACTATGGAATGGATATCAACTGGTCCATCATAGTATGGTACATATTAGCTGACTTTCTTGATGATAAGAAAGGAAAAGGCCCCACTACCAACCACAGGATCACACTCAGCTATCTGCTGTCAAAGCTGGGCTGTGATATGAAGAATGGAAAGGAAATTCACAAATCTAAGGCATTGTCCAAATACATGCCTGTTCAAAAGAGGAAGGCTGGTGAGCCTGAGGAAGCTGATGTTGAGGAACCAAAGGAGGTTCCTGCCAAAAGGCAAAAGAGGTTAGTCAAAACAGCAAGTTTGGCTGCTGAGACTAAAAGGAAGAGGGCTGCTGATGAGCCCAAGAAGAAAGAACCTAAGCAGATGGAGAGAGTGACTTCTGCTGAAGCCACTAAGATTGTTGAGAACATTATTGCTGATGTAAGGACTGGATCCCCTGCATCACCGTCAAGAACTCCATCAGCAGAGAGGCCTGCTGAGGATATTTCTCAAAGGACAAGAAGTCAACTGAGAAGTACAGCTGCTACCACTTACCGTGAAGGTAGAACAAAGAGGTCTGCTAGAAAGCAGATGACATTCATTGAAAAACCTACTGATCTGGAAAATGTAGCTAGGGAGGACCCTGAAGCTACTCAAAGGCCTATAGAATCAGTTGAGACTGTTGTGACTGACAAAGCTGATAAGCAACAGCCAAGTCAGGAAGCACCAACAGCTGAGGTTGCTCAACCTCAAGAAGATCCAGATGTTCAAATCATCCATCCTATAGCTGCTGCTCCCATATCATCTGCTGGACCAGCACCTGCTGATAAAGGCAAGAGAAAAATAGTGCTAAGGAGAAAGAAAGTCTCCAAAGCTGATAAGAAAGCAAGGGAAGAAGCTGAACAGAGGAAGCAGGATGAGCTTGAAGAGAAGAAAGCACTTGAGCTAAGCAAAGCTCAAGAAGCAAAGGATGAAGCCAGAAGACGCATGTCTGCAGCAGAAAGAAAAGCTGCTGAGGATGCTGAAATGGCTGCGGTGATTGAACTGAGCAAGGTTGATGCCTATGGACCTGTCCATGGAGGTGGCATCAAGATTGGTGAAGGGCAGACTGAAGAAGACAAAAAGAAGATACTACTGCCTGCTCCCAAAGCCAAGTCCAAAGACAAGTTTGAAGTCAGAAAAGCTTTTGAGATAGTCTATGCTGATAAGGACCTGTTCAAGAAGTTTGAAAAGTCCTTGGCTTACTATGATCAGAAGCTTATGTTGATGACTCTGTTCAACCAAGAAAAGCCAAGATATATTAGTTGGAGGGACAACAGGCTGAACAAGTCAATTACTGAACTTCAAGATATGAAGGAGTTAGCTGATGAAGAACGATGGGTTCTAAGTTGGCTGAAGACAAACTCCATCCAAAAGGCTCTTGATCCAAGCTATGTAAGAGATATCATGCATAGCTATGCAAAAGGCTTTGCATTGGAGGAAGCCAAGAAAATCAAGAGCACCTTGCCTGAAAAGAAGAAGAAGTCTGAAGATGCTGAGGAAAGAGCAATTAAGTTTGCTGTTATGGCTGCCCTGAAGAGATGGGCTAAAAAGTCAAAGTATCAGCAAGGCTGTTCAAGTGATTTGCCACTACTGCCTAGTGTCCAGCAAATCATTTTTGGCAAGGAAGTGCAACCATTCTATGAAGTGCCAAAGGGGAATAATGCTTTTGTTAACCCCTGGATCATTGTGAGGCAAATCAGACAAACCACTTGCTTCAATGATGATGGCACTATCACCAACTTAGTCTATGATGATGTTACTGATGAGCCTAAAGCTGCGGACAAGCCTGATGTCAAGTCTGCTGATCAGACTGAAGACAAGCCTGCTGATCAGACTGCTGACAAGCCTGCTGATCAAATTGCTGATAAGTCTGCTGATCAGACTAAAGATAAGTCTGCTGAAAAGGCTGCTGATGATCCCCTGGCCATTGAGTGGAAGGCTACGGACTCTGGAAATCATCAAGACGAAAAGATGGAAGATATTCCTGTCCACCAGGAAATTGATGAAAGGGATGTAGCTGCTGCTTCTGCTTCATCAGGTGATAAGCACTCATCACTGATGGAAGCAATCCAGATGCTGATGGAAAACCAACTTAAGGAACTGGAAGACAAGCACAAGCAACAGCTATTAAAGGTTAAGGAGGAGCTGAAAGCAGAGTTGGCAGAAACCAACAGACTTCAGCTGGAAACTGTTCAAGGATCAACAGAAGAGATCATCGAAAAGGAGATCAACAGTATTCCAATTCCTCAAGACAACTCATTGCAGTTGATACACAGCTTAAGATAACTGAACCAGAACGTGGAAGATGTGAAGGGTGATGTGAATCATCTTCACACTGCTTTAAAATCAGCTGAGCACAAGATTGCTGACTTAACTGCAACTTTCATTAAAGTCAGTCATGAAGAGAAGGAAATCAATCTGGGGATGTTGCAAGAAGTTGCAAAGGCTGCACAGGAAGTTCAAAATGAAATTGCAACTATCAACCTCAACATTGACTACTTCAATGATAAGACTGATGTCATCAGCACTGACATTCATCATCTGACAGCTAGTCATGACGTTGTTAATCAGAATCTGAAGGCTTTGTGTGCTGGAATAAAGATTCCAACAGTTGCCCTCAACCCTGCTGTTGAACCTTCTAATGTCATCAGAGTTGATGATGACAAAAAGGGGGAAGATAAAAGGGAAGAACCAGCTAAGGAAACTGCTGCTGAAGAACCAGCAAAGGAATCTGCTGCTGAAGAATCAACTAAGGAAGAAACTGCTGCTGCAACCATTCAAGCCAAGGAAACTGAAGACACTACTGACAAGGCTGAAGTACTTGAAAAGGTAGAAGAAGAAGATACCAAGTACAAAAACACTGAATCTGCCAGGAAAGCCATGGAAGCTTTGAAAGCTCTACAAGAACAAGAACTTAAGGAGAAGATGGAAACTGCCAAAGCAATTCTGGAAGAAGAAGTTGATGATGAAGAAGATGATGAAGAATCATCTTATGAATATGAAGAAGTGCTCGAATCTGATGAAGAAGCTGATAGTTAGAAATTGAAAAATCAATTGTAATCAGTTTACTTTTTCAGAAATCTCATCTGATGAATTTGTACATGTAATTCACTTTCTATATCAATAAAATGTTCAAGTTCAATCCAATAAACTTTTTCTATCTCAGAAAATTTTGAGGATTACAATCTTTAGTTTAGGTATTCAACAGGTACTAAGCTGAAGTTTTGTCATCATCAAAAAGGGGGAAAATGTTGGATGAAGATGAAGATGAAGATGAAGGCACTGAAGAAAGTTTGATAAGGGAGGTTTTGATGCATTCCAAAACTTCAAAGATTGGCTAAGTATGGAGTAACTTAGCTGATAAACTTATCAAAGAAATTTTGACTAAGTAATGAAGACATCAGAAGAGTCAAAGTTTCAAGGTCCAAGACTTCTGATCTGCTGAAGCAAAGTTATCAGATTAGTGAAGATCAGCCGACTCAAATCAGATTTGTTCAAGTTTGAGATCAGCCGAGTTCACCATCAGACGTATACTTTCGTCAGCCAAGTGAAGAAGATCATGAAGTGTTCCCAACGGTAATAAATGCCCCTTGGTGTAATAAATGCTGAAGTACGAGGATATTTAAGACAAATGATTGAAGAAAAACTTCGCATCAGCCGAGTGCATTTAATGCTGCATTTAATGCTGCCTGCAGAATAGTACTGTTTACAGTACGGTCAGACTGCAAAAGAGCCGTTCGCGGATTTTAAGGACCAGTACTCGAGGAATTTGAATCCTGTCTCTCTTCAACGGACATTTTTCAATCCTCAAGTATAAATAGCTGCAAGAGACGAAGAAGAAGGAAGCAACACACTTTCTGAGAGAAAATCCGAAGCAAAATTCTTTAAGTCTCAAGAACAGCTCACTCATCAGCTGAGTCATTTGTTGACGAAAGCGGAGTTGAAGAATCAAGAAAAATACATCTTCTGAGTGATTTTGTAAACAAGAGTGTTGTACGGAGTTGTGATCCATCTTTGTGAGTGATCAAACTTCAGAGGATAGGTTTTCTGTGTGATCTCCTATTGCGAACTTGTGGTCGTTTCATTTGTTGTTCGACGCAAGCAGAGTATACTGTAAACTTTGTGATTATAGTATAACCCAAGTTCTGAGTGACTTGGAAGAGTGGACTAAAGGATATTTAAATCCATATAACCACTATAAAAATTACTTGTGTTTTTACATTGTTTCAAAACTGCATATCTTCTGTTTGCATAAAAACACATTAAGTTAACTGTTTGAAAAAGAACAAAAAGGAGTTTATAAAACTGGGGAAACATTTTTCAAACTGCTGAGAATACTTGTGAAAAACACTTTGAAAATCCGCTGCAAGTACTCTAAGTATTAAAACTGATTTCTGCAAAATCAGCTAAGTAACTATCAGACGAGTGGTCAACAAGACTGTTCAAAGATTTGTTCGCGAACAGATTTGTAACTTACTAATCTGATCAGCTTAGTCTGTTCAGTTAGAGTAAAGTTTTAAAGTTAAATTTGAAAGAAAATTTTTAAAGAGGTTTTTTCACCCCCCCCCCCCCTCTAAACCTCTTCTGACCACTTGGGACCAACAAATGTATTTAATTTCACATCCATTTTTTTCACCGGTTTAAAGTGTACATACATTATACGTGTTTATTTAATTTCAGTTGTATTTTGTTGTAAATCAAAGTAACATTAATTCCATTATGTCATAAAATATCACATTAATGAATGTTATTCAATTTATTGATTTCATCATGTTTATTTTCATCGATTTCTTTAATTTTTTCGATTTAAACCATTTTTCTAATGGTTTGACATTGTTTTTGTTGGTTGAACTTTCTTCATTTTATTGATTTCACTCATTTTACCAATTATCACATGTTTTCACTCAATGATTTTCACCTATATTTACCGAATTTTCAACTCCTTTTAAGTGTATCTCAAATTATTTCACTTACCTTATCATTTGGTTTTAATGCTAGTGCATGTCTCGTGATGATACTCCGTTATTTGTCCGTCATATGTCAAAGAGTTGGTGATGAGTAATGCTATTAATTGTAACTTGAGTGACTATATATATTATTTCTGAAAGTTGAGTGACTATTGTGTGTTTAGAGGTGACTAAATATACATTTTTCCGCTAATTTGAATATACCTTTTTTTTTCCTTCCATATTCATGGTGCTTGGTTTGAAGAAAGGAAGTCACAAATTTTCTTAAAATATTTTCTTACCAACTTTTTGATAAAAAATTTAAGGAAAATTCATATCTAATTACATTTTATTAATATACTTAACAATTTGAATAAGGGCATTTTTGTCTTCACAAAAAAAGAAAAAAACTTAAAACATTCATACTTTTAGTAGTAGTATAGATAATTAGCAGCACATATTCATAACACTCAATACGGATGTTTAAAATGCAATTCAATTGAACAAAAAATAATTTGGTAGCAACTTGATATATTTATGATGTTCAAATAAAATGACAAAAATTAACTTAGATTATAATAAGTTTATAATTTTATCTAATAACAGGGTAAAGGGATATACTAGGAATTTTTTAAAGTGTCTATTCAACAGATGGTTCAAAAGATTGAAGAATTGATAAGAAGATAATGAACACTTTACAAAATAAATTCAATTTTATAAAGAAAATAATGATATAAAAAGTACAAATATTAAATCTAATTTTTTTTTATATGCTAATTCGTATGACCATATTTATGCGTCGATAATAACTGAATTAGAATTGCACATGACATAAGAATATATAAAACAAAACATGAGAATATATAAAACAAAACTAACCACTTCTCCTCCAGTAGGTTTCAAACCTGGAACCTCATGGTTGACAAACAATTGTTAGAACCACTAGGCCAACTGAACTTTGCTTGTAAAAATTGATAAATAATATTACTAATAGGAATTAATGTTTTTCTACCTACTATACATTAATATTTTTTTGGAGGCCCTCGACTATCAGTGGCCCTAAGCGACCGCCTATGCGGCTTATACTCAGGGCCGGCCCTGAGATTTGTTTTTCAGATGATACATTGCCGGATGGATTTAGTGTAACAAAAGGGAATTTGATATCTTATGTGCCTTATGCTATGGGAAGGATTAAATCTTTGTGGGTTGCAGATGCAGAGGGGTTTAAGCCAGATAGATGGCTTGATGAAAATGGAATATTTCGACAAGAAAGCTCATTTAAATTCACAGCTTTTCAAGTAAGATATTTTTTAATCTTTTGTACATAAAAATCATGTGTTATAAAGAGAGGACATGTTATCCCAATTATAAACATGTTTCATAATCTTGAATATATTTTTTTGACATAGATTTGGATACTTTAAAATTCAGAATTGATAATTAATATGTGGACTGGAATATGATTTATTTAGGCAGGGCCAAGAATATGTTTGGGAAAAGAGTTTGCTTATAGGCAGATGAAAGTATTTGCATCAGTGTTGTTGAGTGCCTTTTCATTTAAAATGGCTGATGAAAACAAAGCTGTGAATTACAGAACAATGCTAACACTACATATCGATGGAGGACTACATATTCTTGCTAGCCGCAGGCGTTCATAATTATTATTATTATTTTTTTTGTATGTGTGTTGAGCATTTCTACCTTGTAAGACAAGAAGAAATTTCAAGATGGTGTTTTTGTGTATTTTTACAATAATCTAACACAAGAAGAAGTTTTTATGTTTCTTGTTGGAATGGAGTAAGAGAATGTATCTTTTCATATTGGATTAATGGCAAAGCCTACAAGAAAGGTCTATCTTATTATTTTTTCTTTTTGCATAAAACCCCTTATATTTTTATTTTCCCTTGCACATAAATCCTCTTCCGCTCACCTCCGTCCAACATCTTTCGAGCGTGATTTTTACGAGCTCCATGTGCGATTGGGCTTAAATTTAAAGTATTTTATCTTCAAACTTTTTAGACGGATGATTTTTCCGTGCAGGAAAAATAAAGCATAATAAGTTTTATGTCAACAACACCTTTTGAAGAGCATTATGAATATGTCAATACCGGCAAAACTGAGACCCCAAAACCAAAAGGTCTTGGGTTCAACTCTCACGAATGTTGGTATATAGTCTGACAGTTATTGAAATAAATTTTGATGTAACAATTTACTATTAAAGTGGCACAATGAATACATGTGCATATATAGGTCCCAAGAACATACACAAAAAGTTAGTGGACCATTTTTGAAGTCACATCCACTTTTGGGTTCCAAAAAGGATCAAAATGCAACCCGACAGAAGAAATCAAAGGCGTTCCCTTTGCTTTCACCATTTTGATTCTAACACCATGTGCCTCCACAATTCCCAATTTCAATCTATGAAGTCTTTTGTACCCAATTGTAGTTTCTTTTACAACTTTAATCCCATCAACATAAACTTCATGTTCTTTTACCCTTTGGCCTAACCCAACTGCTTCTTGGATTCTAACCACATTGAACTTAATCTTCCCAATTTTTGCCTTGAGTTCAATCCAATAATTCTCTTTATCTTCTTCATTTTTAATTTTTTAGTTCACTCAAAAAATGATATTTTAGGCTATAATTAAAAAAAATCGGTCAGATTGGACATAAATTGATGATTTTCGGTCAAATTTTACATAAATTGATGATTTTGTTGAACTATGTGCTAATTTAATAAGTTCAATTTACTATGGAGTTGGAACTAGGTGTAGGTGATGTTCAAACTATTTTTAGCATTGGTCTTTGTAATATTTATTTTGGTATTTGACTATTAGTTGTCATAGTCTAGAAGTATCTTATGGACTCTATAAATATGATGCACTTGTAATGTGTTAAGCATAAGAGAGAAACATAACTTAGTGTACTACTTTCTTATCCTCTAAATATTTAAGTCTTGTCTTCTCCATATCACCTAGCAACCTTTACCCTTGTGTTATTGTAGTTAGTGTTTCTAACTATAATTTCTAAGTATTATTGTTTCTCCACATGGTATCAGAGCCATTGTGGTAAAAGGTTTGCTTGTTTGTCAATTCCTTGGTTTAACTAATCTTCATTCTTTAAGTTCATTCATTTTTCAAGAATGGAGAACGGAGGAACTGTGACTCAATTTGGTGTGGAGAAGTTGAACAACACTAACTATCAATATTGGAAGCTTTGTATTAAAGCTTATCTTCAAGGCCAAGACCTTTGGGAGATGGTTGGTGGTAACGCTAGCGAATTGCCGGCGGACAGTCCCGAAAATTCCGATGCCAGAAAAAGTTGGGCAAAGAAATGCGGTCAAGCATTGTTCATTTTGAGGAGTTCGATTCATAAAGATCTGATCGAACACATCCGGGATGTTGAGTCTCCAAAAGACGTATGGGACACGTTGGAAAAGCTATTCTCAAGGAAGAATACATCTAGACTTCAAATACTTGAAAGCGAGCTTGCAACCGCATCACAAGGAAATATGACTATCAGTCAATATTTTCACAAAGTGAAGAGTATTTGTGCTGAAATTTCAGAACTAGATCCGGAAGAAAAAGTGAGTGAAGGACGTCTACGGTGAAATCTAATTAAAGGACTAAGGAAGGAGTACATGCCATTCATGACTTCGATCCAAGGGTGGACAAATCAACTCTCTATCATTGAATTAGAGAACTTGCTTTCAAATCAAGAAGCTTTAGCCCTTCAGATGGTTCAAGTCTCTATTACTAACAAAGATGAAGCGTTGTTCTCCGGACAACATAAAAAGGATTTCAAGAAAAATTGAAATCAAAAGAAACCCAATGAGCAAAATAAGGACGGCGGGGGAAATTCATCTCAAGGGACACGAAAGCAAGTAATTTGTCACAAGTGTGGCAAACCTGGCCATATACGAAGATTTTGTAGGACCAAAATAGTTGAAGGGAATGCATGCACATTCGAAAAAAAACCGGAAAACTCTGAAGGGACAAAAGACAATCTTCGTGATTGGGAAAGCTGTCTTTCGGCCATTGTGATTGATCGGAAGGCACAAAAAGATGTTATGGCACTAACATCATCAAAGGTTGATGTTCGTGAGGAGGGTCTTGCTGCAATTAATTATAAGAATGATTGGATTCTTGATTCCGGTTGTTCTCATCACGTAACCGGAAATGAATCTTTGTTCTCAAAGTGCCAAAAATATATAGGAGATGCTGCAATTGTTACTGCAGACAACTCGGTTTATCCAGTGCAAAATGAAGGAAGTGTGATGGTGAATACTACGGGAGCGGTAGAAGGTTCGATTACATTAGAAAATGTTTATCACGTTCCAGGTATGGCTAAAAATCTTCTTTCAATTTCTCAAATTACTAGCACTGGAAAATAGGTTTTATTTGGTCCCTGTGGTGTCTTGGTTCTTGAAAATTTGAGAAACTTTGATGCTGATGTTGTACTAAAGGGAAGAAAAGTTGATGACATATATGTCTTGAATGCAAGTGAGGCTTATGTGCAGAAAACCAGCAGACAAGATAATGCAATGTAGTGGCATGCTAGATTGGCTCATGTGGGATATGAAAGATTGAAAGAAATTTCAATCAAAAATATGGTTCATGGGTTGCCAGTCTTGGGAAATTTTCAGCATAGTACAATATGTGAAGGTTGTCAATACGGCAAAGCTCATTGTCTTCCATTTGAACGTTCCATCATCAAATCTACAAAAACATTGCAACTTATTCACTCTGATTTGTTGGGCCCGTGTAGAACATCTAGCTATACCGGATGTCGTTATGTGCTTGTCTTCGTAGACGACTACTCTAGATTCTCATGGGTGTTTTTCTTGAAAGAGAAAAGTGAAGCATTTTCAATTTTCAAGATATTCAAACGAAAGATTGAGGGGGAACTTCAAACCAAAATTGCATGCTTACGAACAGACAATGGAGGAGAATACATGTCCAATGAGTTTCACAATTTCTGTGAAGAACATGGAGTCAAAAGACAATTCACATGCGCCGGAACTTCTCAACAAAACGGGGTCGCCGAGCGCAAGTTGAGACACTTGGCAGAAGTGTGCAGAAGTTGGATTCATGCTAAATCTTTGCCAAAAGAATTGTGGGCTGAAGCTATGAAATGTGAAGAACCAAAAGAGTCATCTTCTCCTTCAGTGGCTGCTGCACAAGAAGAAACTAATGAGGGAACTCAAGAAGAAGATGTCTTTCTACGAAGATCTTTGAGAAATCGAAGAATGCCGGAAAAGTACAAGGATTACCATTTGAATAAGAATCACTGCAATATTAGTGAATGTTTCTTTGCAGGACCAGATTGTGACAACAAACCATCTTCATACGAAGAAGCTAAAGGAGTTTCAGAATGGGAAAATGCCATGGTTGAAGAAATGACTGCACTTCAAAAGAATCAGACTTGGGATTTAGTCCCGAAACCAATTGGTGTTCAACCCATTTCTTGCAAATGGATCTTCAAAATCAAGCGGAAGATTGACGGATCAATTGATCGGTATAAAGCAAGGTTAGTAGCTCGCGGTTTCTCGCAGAAATATGGGATGGACTATGAAGAAACATTCAGCCCTGTAGCAAAAATGACATCAGTACGTGTCGTCTTATCTTTAGCAGCATCAAAAGGGTGGAAACTTTGGCAATTAGACGTCAAAAATGCGTTTCTCTATGGAGAAATTGATCGAGAAATTTTTATGGAGCAGCCACCTGGTTTCAAGTCAGAAAAGTATCCAAATCATGTTTGTAGGCTAAAGAAAGCTCTATACGGACTAAAACAAGCACCGCGTGCTTGGTATGGCAAAATTGTTCAATACTTGAATTTTTGTGGCTATCTCTCATCTAATGCTGATGCTAGTCTATTTGTTAAGAAAGCCTCGAGCATGCAAATCCTAGTATTGTTGTATGTAGATGATATGATAATCACTGGTGACAGTGAAGAGGAAATTGCTAAGTTAAGAAAAGAGCTTGCAATCAAATTTGAAATGAAGAATCTTGGGGAGCTTCACCATTTTCTTGGGTTAGAAATATCAAGGTGTAAGGATGGCATATTTCTATCTCAGAAGAAATACACAAAAAAAATTCTTGAGAAGTTCAAGATGCTAGATTGCAAGCCAATGCCTACTCCAATGGAACAAAACTTAAAGTTGAAGCCAAATGAAGGAAAGTTTGTAGAAGATGTTTCTGTCTACAGAACTTTAATTGGAAGTTTACTCTATTTGACGATTTCTAGGCCGGATATTGCATACTCAGTTGGAGTTATGAGTCAATTTCTACAACAACCTAGAAAGCCTCACTTTGATGCAGCTAAAAGAATAATTCGATATTTAAGGGGTACTATTGACTATGGTCTGATATATAAGAAAAATGTGAAATTCTTTCTTGAAGGATTCACGGATGCTGATTGGGCTGGAGATACATCCACTCGACGATCTACATCAGGCTATGTTTTCAATTTTGGATCAGCGGCGGTCTCATGGTGCAGCAAAAAGCAAGCTACTGTTGCTTTGTCTAGTACAGAAGCCGAATACAATGCTGCAACTTTAGCAGCTCAAGAGTGTGTGTGGTTAAGGAGAATATTTGACAATATTCATCATCCTATTGAAGGGTCTGTAAAGATCTTTTGTGATAATCTGAGCACAATTCGATTGGCCTTGAATCCGGTGTTTCATGCTAAAACTAAACATATTGAAGTTCATCATCATTTCATTAGAGAAAAGGTATTGTCCGAAGAAATTGATCTCGTCAAAGTTGGTACAAATGATCAAGTAGCCGATATTTTTACCAAACCGTTACCTAAAGAAAAGTTTGAATTATTTCGTTCGAAGTTGGGGATGATACCGGAAATTAGCATCAAGGGGGAATGTTGAACTATGTGCTAATTTAATAAGTTCAATTTACTATGGAGTTGGAACTAGGTGTAGGTGATGTTCAAACTATTTTTAGCATTGGTCTTTGTAATATTTATTTTGGTATTTGACTATTAGTTGTCATAGTCTAGAAGTATCTTATGGACTCTATAAATATGATGCACTTGTAATGTGTTAAGCATAAGAGAGAAACATAACTTAGTGTACTACTTTCTTATCCTCTAAATATTTAAGTCTTGTCTTCTCCATATCACCTAGCAACCTTTACCCTTGTGTTATTGTAGTTAGTGTTTCTAACTATAATTTCTAAGTATTATTGTTTCTCCACAGATTTCAAGCTATATGGTCTGAAATCGATAATGATGACACAATAAATAAAAGATCAATTTTGAAACACAGTCACTCTAGAGGGCATAAAATAAAATTTTGCCGTCTTTATCCTTTGACTCCATTTTTGAAGTTGCAATGGAATCTTGTTAAACCTTGATGGTTATGATGTCTTGTTTCATCCTAGAGGTTAGGTGTTCAAATTCCTCCCTCTACAATTTTTTCAAAGTATTTTTAACATTAAGAAAAATCAATAATAAAAAAAGGAAAAAACCGAACCGCTGGCAGACCCAGTTCACCTCGGTACAGCAACGGTCCCATTTGAACAGGTTCGATCAGCCGATCCGATCCGATTTTGAGATAGATTTTAGAAATATATTACCGTGTCAAAAGCATTAGACTCGTTCCACTTTATTTTTGAACGTTATAACTAAATATTATACACAATCGATAATTTTATATTTGAACAAAAGCTAAATGATCTATATGAATTAGAATTAGCACGGTTTTGCTTGGTCATAGATCTGAAAAGTTTGTGTGAGTGGTTCCATTGTAAATTACAGAAGAGTTGATGTTAAGTTGTTAACCCAATTGATTTCTATATTAATGACTGGAAAATATGATATCAAAATATCTATCAAGTGGGGATAAATAAATAATAGTTGCCATTTTTAACTTATTGTTTTACCTAATAAATAAATTAACAAATAAGGGGCCATTCTTAACAAGAGTAAATCTCGTTTTTGTTCCTCCTTATGGATTGACATTTATACTTTCATCCCTCTTGAATTTTTTTAGCAGATTGACCCCTCTTACCGATGTAGTATATTAGTCTCTTTTAAATACAAAATACATCACTTAAATTCAAAATATATTTTAAAGTGGACGAAAGTTATTTTGAATTTAAGTGATGTATTTTGTATTTAGTAGGGACTAATGTGTTACACTACATTGATAAGAGGGACGAATTTGTTATAAAAAATTTAAGAGGGAAGAATGTGTTATAATAGGAAAGAATGTGTTACACTACATTGATAAGAGGGGCCAATCTGCTATAAAAAAATTAAAAGGGACGAAAATGAAAAATTTAACCCATAAGGAGAACCAAAAATGCTATTCACTCTTCTTAACAAAAAATGAAGAAACACTACACATAAATACAGAGAAACTAACTTTTGAACTCAATCTAAATTCCTATACAAAATAAAGTACTTGGAACTATTGTTTACACAACATATGATTATGGAATTCTTGCCCATGACAACATTTCTTGCAGTTGTAGCAATATTTGTAATCAAGAACTTTTTTTCAACAAAGAAGGAGAAGAAAAAGTACCATCCAATTGGGGGCACCATATTTCATCTTATGCTCAAGTTCAACCATATTTATGACTACTTGACTGATCTCACCCACAAAAACTTGACCTTCAGAATCCTTTGTCTTGGCAAGAGTAAGATTTTCACTTCAGATCCTGCAAATATTGAGTATTTGCTCAAAAGCAATTTTGCAAACTATGGCAAGGTACGTTCTCCGACCACTTTGTTACTTACAAATATCTAGTTATTCGACTGATTTAATGGATCGTTATTATTAATCTAATATCATAAAAGGCTATAAAATGAGCACCAAATGAAGCTTATCTTCATGCAGGGTTCATATCACCATGACATTTTGGAAGGTCTTCTAGGAGATGGGATCTTCACAGTCGACGGTGAAAAATGGCGGCAACAACGAAAAATTTCTAGTCATGAATTCTCAACTAGAAACCTAAGGGAATTTAGCAGTGGCGTATTCAAAACCAATGCAGCTAAACTTGCAGAAATAGTTGCTGCAGCTGCAACTTCAAATCAGACAATAGAAATTCAAGTAAAGTTGTTACCTTTCATTAATATACTCCAAAATTTGGGAATCAAAAAAAATAACAATACTTTCCCAATCCCAATTTGCAGGATTTGTTCATGAAATCTGCATTGGACTCGGTTTTTAAGGTTGTCGTTGGTGTTGATCTAGACAGCTTGAGTGGAACAAATGAAGGTGCTCAATTTTCCAATGCTTTTGATGAAGCAAGTGAAATGACATGTTACCGCTATGTAGATATGTCATGGCCAGTAAAGAAGTTTCTTAACATTGGATCCGAGGCCACATTGAAGAAGAGTATGAATGTAGTCGATGACTTCGTTTGCAAGGTTATTGAAAGCAAGATCGAACAAATGAGGCAATCGAATGATAATTTACCAGTAAGTTTAACCAAATAACAGCAAAATTATTTTTTAGTAGAGACATGACTGGATCCTTAACACTATTGGTCCCGTGCTTTAGCACTTCTGGTCCCAAATTTATACTTATCTTTTTGCACTTCCATCACTTTACAAAATTGTACTTTTTGTCTCAATTTCTAAAAAAAAAATGGAATCTTTCGTCCCAGTTTGGCACTTTTGGTCCCAGAGGATATTGTTAGATTTACACTTTTTGTCCCAAATAGATGGAAATGAGGTGATGGGACCAAAATTGCAAATCACTTCACAAAAAGTACAATTTTATAAAGTATGGGACCGGAAGTGCCAAGTGTTCTTTCCCGTGGGACTGAAAAATACAATTCCCCCACCAAATACCTTCTGTTTTAGTATAGTATGATAATACTAATAAAGGGTTTGTGTGAAATAGGTGAATAAAGGAGATATCCTATCAAGATTTCTTCAAATGGATGAAACAGATCCAAAGTACTTAAAGGATATAATACTAAGTTTTATAATTGCTGGGAAAGACACAACAGCTAGTACTCTTTCTTGGTTTTTCTACATGATGTGCAAATACCCTTCAATACAAGAAAAGATCGTAAAAGAAGTTAGAGAAGCCACAAAGATTAACAAACTTTCAAGTATCGAAGAGATAGCACAAAGTATTTCCGAAGAAGCACTAGACAAAATGCAGTTCCTCCACGCAGCTATAAGTGAAACTCTTCGATTATATCCTGCAGTTTCCTCGGTAAATGATCTTGTAACTAGTGCTCGCTGGCAAAAAAGTCCTTTTAAGATTTGAGCTGACAATTAAGTCCTGTAACTAAATTATATGTTGTGTAACAGGTTGGAAAGATGTGTTTTTCAGATGATACATTGCCGGATGGATTTAGTGTAAAGAAAGGGAATTTGATATCTTATGTGCCTTATGCTATGGGGAGAATAAAATCTTTATGGGGTGAAGATGCAGAGGAGTTTAAGCCAGATAGATGGCTTGATGAAAATGGAAAATACCAACAAGAAAGCTCATTTAAATTCACAGCTTTTCAAGTAAGAGTTTTTTTTTTGGGTTTTTTGCATTTTGCACCCCCGAAATATGAGAAATATGCACATTGCACCCTTGAAATATAGATTTAGCACTTTACACCCTCAAAATATAAAAAATGCAGCACTTTGCACCCTATTTTATTTTCAGGCAAAAAATTCAAGGGCAAAATAGGTAATTCAATTATAAATCTTTGGAACACTGCAACCCCATAACTTGAAAAATTGACACTTTGCACCCCCGAAATAATATTAGGACTTATCACCCTCGAATTAAGAACAAATCAGTAACTTTGCACCCCCAAAGTGTCAATTTATTGTATTTTGTGGTGCAAATTGCTGATTAGTTCTTAACTCGAGGGTGATAAGCTCTAATTTTATTTTGGGGGTGCAAAGTGCCAAAGATTTATAATTGAATTACCTATTTTGCCCTTGAGTTTTTGCTTGAAAATAAAAAATGGTGCAAAATGCTCTATTTTTCATATTTTGAGAGCTCAAAGTGCTAAATCTAAGTTCCGAGGATGCAAAGTGCCTATTTTTTTTCTTTTTTATCAAAATCTGGAATTTTGAATATATTTTTTTGACATAGACTTGGATACTTTAAAATAGAAAACATGATAATTAATATCTGGAGTCGAATTTGATTTATGTAGGCAGGGCCAAGAATATGCTTGGGAAAAGAACATGATAAATGGAAATTAATACAGACAGATGAAAGTATTTGCATCAGTGTTGCTGAGTGCATTCTTATTTAAAATGGCTGATGAAAACAAAGCCGTGAATTACCGAACAATGATAACACTTCAGATCGATGGCGGCCTCTATCTTCTTGCTAGCCGCAGGCATTAGTTTTTTTTTTTTTTTTTTTTTTTTGTGTAATAAAATGGCTTTGAATAGATGTAATAAAATATAAAATGATGACTAATGTAGTTATTCCTTCTTATAAAATTGGTTCTAAAATAAGATCATAAGAACATTATTTATTTCATTCCATCGTAGTAGTTTTTATGTCAAGTTTATCCGTTATTCATAGATGACACATGTTTTATTCGTTTCTTCATAAATTTTCCCCGAACTTTCACGATTTCACGAGCATTTTTTCTTTTGAGTTTCACCAATTTTTTTACAAATTTCACAATTGTTTACCAATTTCACACGAAGTTCCATATATTCGTATGTTTTCGCTGTTTAATTCTTTTAGAGATTTTTTCGCTTTTTTATCGACTATATCATTTTTCGTTGTTTTCCCGTTTTTCCGTCGATCTTTTTTTCAATTTAAACAATTTTCTTTCAATTTCTCCTTATTTGTGTCTGTTAAAATTTAACTTGTTTTCACTTATTTCACTGATTTAACATGTTATTCACCTTAAATTTTCATCGATTAAACATGTTTTCGCCTACTTCAAGCTTTTTTGACTGATTTTATCGGTTTATTTAAAGATTGCACCCAAACTTTCATCGATTAATATGTTCTCAATGTTTAAATTTTTTTTATCGGTTTATTTTTTTAGAGATTTATCCCTTTTTTTTTATTGATTATAATATTTTTCAATGTTTTCTCATTTTTTGTCGATTTCTTTTTTTTTTTCCATTTTAAACCATTTTTCTATCGTTTTCACCAGTTAAACTCTTTTTTTAACTGATTTCACTCGTTTTTACCATTTTAACCCGTTTTTATCTATTTTTCAAGTTTTTTCACTAATTTCACATGTTATTCACCTAAATTTTCATTGATTAAATATGTTCTTACCAACTTTACGTTTTTTGATCGATTTTACCCTTTCTTCACTGACTTTACTAGATTTTACTGGATCACTGGTTCCATCATTTTTCTAGTTAAACTTTATTACTCTTTTTCTTAATTTACTTATTTTTATCATCTTAAATATTTCACTAATTTCACATTTTTTTTATCTATTTCACTTGAATTTTTGTTGATTTCAAATTATTTAATCTTTTTTCAACGATTTAACAAACTCTTCATATATTTCACCCGTTTTTCACTGATTTCACCAATTTGTTTCCTATGTTTTCACAAATGTCACCCGAATTTTCATCGATTTCACTTATATTTATCGATATCATTGTCATTTTTTATTATCAATTTAACCTATATTTTCACACACTTCACCTGTGTTCATAAATTTCATCCAGATTGATTTCACATGTTTTCATCAATTACATAAAATTTATTTGATTGGTTTCACCAATTTTCATTGATTTTCATCCTTTTTTTCGCTTTATTCACACATTTTTCTCGAAAAGATTTCCATGAAAATTTGAGGTAATGTTTCTCATGTCAAATAAAGATTACTTAGTTCACGTGATAAGATTTTTTTCATTCATAGGTAAAATGCGGTTCTACTTTAACAGATTTTATGTTATTTATGAGAACTGAATATTTGAAGGAGTAACATATTGTACTAAATCTTTAAATGAAACAAATAATATTTTTTTACATAACAACATATTTATAATACGTTATAATAATTTTAAATATATATATTTAGCAACTGTTCAAAATAATAGTTTTTTTTTTATGTGCTATATGAGAACAATAAAGAAATTGTAAAAGTGATGTAAGAGTTGATTTCTTAATAATTAGATTTAATGTAGGAAATAACTATAATAAGACTTCATGTCTAATTTGAATATACTTTTATTTTCCTTCCATATTCATGGTGCTTGGTTAGAAGAAGTTACAAAATTTTCTACAAATATTTTCCTACCAAATTTTTGATGAGAAAATTTAAGAAAAATTCATATTTAGTTATATTTTATTTAATATACCTTACAACTTGAATAAGGGCATTTTTGTCTTCACAAGAAAAGAAAAAAAACTTAAATTATTCATACTTTTAGAGTTAGTATAGATTAATATTTATTAAATTTAGAAATACTAATTTTTTGTCCCAAATTATATCAACAAGCTGAATTTCATAAATTCGTTCATGTGTTATAATAATGTGACAGTTTACCCCTTTTTATTGTCATAAATGTGGCAATTTACCTCATGTATTATAAAATAAATATAGCAATTTACCCTCTATGTTATAAAAAAACATTGCATACACCCACTCCCAATTTATACAATTGAGTTACACTCTCTTGTTCAAAGGGATAAAATACTTTTTTTAAATTTTCACAGGGGGTAAATTGCTTCTTTTCAAATTACAGGGGATAAATTAAATATTATGAATATCATAGGCAATAAATTGCCTTTAGTCCATTAAAAATTTAACAGATGAATCGTCTTTTCCATCAAATTATAAATTTAATACTTGACTAAATTCATGCAAAATGACAAATTGTTAGACGAAATTCGGCAAATTAATATTGTTGGAGACAAAAAAACCAAAATTTACAACTAGTTTTGGACGAATTATAATCTTGTATAATTGTTCATGTTAAAATATACAAAGTCTCGACATGTAAGTAGACATGTGACAAGTGGACGATATTTCAAAATAATATAAAATTACGGGATGAAATTGACTAAGTGATATAATTTAAGATGAAAATTCAAAATCATTGATTTGTTTAGGACATTTTCCGCAATTTTACACCTAGTATCTAACCAATAGAATTCAATGCACATGCTTAACAGCTGGACATTAAAAAATGACGTGAGCGGCGTCAATGACAATCCTCACTTGAATATATATGATAATAATAATACATGTGACGACGGTGTCAGTTAATTAAATTTCATATATTTAGCATAGATTAATAAAGGTTTAAAAGTACTTAGTTAATCTAACCAATAAAATTCAATGTACATGCTTAGCAGATAGACTCGGATGTACTTACTACTGTTAAATAATAATAGTAAGACTTATCATTTATTAAGGCAAAGTCAATAATAGATCGTTTTGTTATAAGATGTGAAGAGAAGAAAATTGAATAAGCATACTATAATAGAGGGGCACGTGGTACAAGTGATGCTTTAGGGAGTAATAGATAACACATTATAATAGAGAGAATTTCACTTTTGATACCATAACTCAACCTACTTTAGGGATTTGATACCACAATTTTTTCTCTCGACATATTTGATACCATAACTAAAATCAACTCGACACATTTGATACTTCCGTCAAATTGGAAACGGAATTGTCACGTAATTGTCACGTGGCCGTTAAAACTTTGCACATTTGATACCATAACTTATACTGACTGATAATTTTACCCCATAACATTTCAGGTTACCAAAAAAGCCCCACATCTCCAAATTTAGTGACGATTTTAGTCCACATTGTTGCAAAATTTCCAAATTGACTCGAATAAGACCACGTGCTGACCAATTTAGAACTTCACACATTTGATACCATTACTTATGTTGACTGATAATTTCACCCCATAACATTTCATGTTACCAAAAAAGCCCCACATCTCCAAATTTAGTGACGATTTTAGTCCACATTGTTGCCAAATTTCCAAATTGACTCGAATAAGACCACGTGCTGACCAATTTAGAAAATTTTACTTATTTTATTTAAAATAACTAATTTAATTTATAAACAATATTAATAAATTAAATAATACATTAGCATAAATATCACCAAAATTAAGAAAATATATTGTTTTTAAATATAAAATTTATATAATAGAATTAATATATTTAATATTTATTAAATAATAAATTATATAATTTAAAACTATTTAATATTTATTAAAATATTAAATAATAAATAATTTTAATTTAAAAAAAAAATCCCCACCCCACCCACCACCTCCCCACCCTTCCCCCCTACCCCCCGATTCCCAGGCCGTCGGCGGCCTGGGTCTTCTGTCCCAGGCCACCGCCGGCTTGGGTTCTTCGATCCCAGGCCACTTCCGGCCTGGGATCTTCGGTCCCAGGCCGGCGTTGGCCTGGGACAGAAGACCCAGGCCGCCGGCGGCCTGGGAATCTGGGGGTAGGGGAGGGGTGGGTCGGGTTGGGTTGGGTGGGTGGGTGGGGTGGGGATTTTTTTTTTAAAATTATAATTATTTATTATTTAATATTTTAATAAATATTAAATAGTTTTAAATTAAATAATTTATTATTTTAATATATATTAAATATATTAATTCTATTATATAAATTTTATATTTAAAAGAATATATTTTCTTAATTTTGGTGATATTTATGTTAATTTATTAATATTGTTTATAAATTAAAGTAGTTATTTAAATAAAATAAGTAAAATTTTCTAAATTGGTCAGCACGTGGTTTTATTCGAGTCAATTTGGAAATTTGGCAACAATGAGGACTAAAATCATCACTAAATTTGGAGATGTGGGGCTTTTTTGGTAACCTGAAATGTTATGGGGTAAAATATCAGTCAACATAAGTAATGGTATCAAATGTGTAAAGTTCTAAATTGGTCGGCACGTGGTCTTATTCGAGTCAATTTGGAAATTTTGCAACAATGTGGACTTAAATCGTCACTAAATTTGGAGATGTGGGGTTTTTTTGGTAACCTGAAATGTTATGGTGTAAAATTATCAGTCAAGATAAGTTATGGTATCAAATGTGCAAAGTTTTAACGGCCACGTGACAATTACGTGACAATTCCGTTTCCAATTTGACGGAAGTATCAGATGTGTCGAGTTGATTTGAGTTATGGTATCAAATGTGTCGGGAGAAAAAGTTGTGGTATCAAATCCCTAAAGTAGGTTGAGTTATGGTATCAAAAGTGAAATTCTCTCCATTATAATAGATTGTTTTGTTATATGATGTGAAGAGAAGAATTTTTAATCTTTGCACAAAACCAAAACTACTTGTACTTTTAATATACTACGAAAGTGTACGTTTGTTGTACGTGATTAACTAATTTTCTATGTTAGTTGAATTATATAATCATTTTTTAATGTACTATCTTAATAACATATCATATAATTTTTCTGACTAATTCACTTTAATTATTACTATGTTGTTACCAAGAATTTAACTTTTTTAATTATAAATACTTTTAATCAAAACTTGAAAATAAAAAATGAACTATACTATCAAGTATTTTTAATATCTACATAACTATTATTCTAAAACGACCATTTGAACGAATGAACAATATCTATTATTTAATTTTCTTCTTTCATCTTGATATTTCCATTTAAACTATTTTCATAGGTTTGGCCCATTTTTTTTATCGATATAACCAATTTTGTCTGTTATACATATCTTTTACTAAATTCATCCATTTTCAATTACATGTCTAACCAATTTTTAACGAAGCTAACTCATTTTTACCAACTCTCCTCGATTTTGTAGTGTAAATCTGTTTTTACACTAAGTTTACTATATTTTTTGTTATTTTAACATGTTCTTTCATCGATTTTTCTCCAGGTTTACTTTGAGTTTACCATTTGTTTTTGTGTTATTTTAATCCGTTCTTTCATTGATTTCACCAATTTTGTTGGATAAAGATGAAGATGGAGTGCACGGAATTTAAATAAGTTAAGGGAGGTTTTGATGATTTTCAAAACTTCATATCAGCTAAGTAAAGACAACATAGTTGTAATCCCTTAGAAGAATTTTGACCAAGTAAGAAGACATATCAGACGGGTCAAATATTCAAGGTCCAGAAGACTACTGATCTGCTGAAGAGAAGAAATCAAACTGGTGTAAACTCAAATCAGATTTGTTCAAATTTGAGATCAGCTTTGTTCATCATCAGACTTGTACTCTCATCAGCCAAGTGGAAATACCAAGAAGTCATCTCAATGGTAATAAATGCCACTGATGTAATAAATGCTGAAGTTCGAGGTTATTAATGGCAAATGATTGAAGAAATAACTCGTATCAGCTCGGTGCATTTAATGCTACCTGACAGAAAGTACAGTCTGCAGTACTGTCACTGTGCAGAGAGCCGTTCACGGAAATTAAGGACCAGAAATTAAGAAATTTGAATTGTATCTCTCTTCAACGGATATAATTCAAAGTGTGAGTATAAATAGCTGAAGAAGACGAAGAAAATAAGAACACAACAACTGAGAGATTGATTTCGAAGCAAAATATTTTCTAAGTCTCAAAGCTCAAGAACAGCTCACTCGTCTGCTGAAGTCATTCGTTGACAGAAGTCGTTGAAGTTTAAAAGAATATACATTTTCTGAGTGAATCTGTAAAAGAGAGTGTTGTGAGGAGTAGATATCCATCTTTGTGAGTGATATTACTTCGGAGAATAGGAGTTTCTTTGTGATTTCCTGCTGCGAACTTGTGGCTTATCATTTGTTGTAAAGCACAAGCAGAGTATACTGTAAACTTTGTGATTATAGTATAACCCAAGATCTGCGTGACTTGGAAGAGTGGACTAAAGGATTTAAATCCATATAACCACTATAAAAATTCTGGTGTTTGATTTTTGCATAAGTTTTCTTGCACATATATAAAATTGCATAAAACACTTTGGTAACTGTTTGAAAAGTTTTTTTTTTAAAAAAGGAGTTTATCAAAACTGGGGATAAAACTTTCAAACTACTAAGTTTACTAGTGAAAAACACTTTAAAAATCCGCTGCAAGTATTCTGGTATTAAAACTGATTTTAATCAAAATCAGCTAAGTAACTATCAGATTAGTGGTCAACAAAGTTGTTCAAAGATTTGTTCGCGATCAGCCTTGTAAACTTACTGTTCTGTATCAACTTAGTCTGTTTACGTTTGAGCAACAGTTTTAAAGTTAAAATTTGATTAAAAATTTTCAGAGGTCTATTCACCCCCCCTCTAGACCTCATCTGACCACTTAGGACCAACAAGTGGTATCAGAGCAGGTGGTTCATTAGAATCAGCTGCCTCATCAACGAGCTTGATCCGAGTGTTTTTCAAAGGTTTTTCAAACTTTTCAAAAGAGCATCTTTTTGAAAAATTAAATTTTTTGAAAAATAGATTGTATCAGCCATGTTCCCCACATAGCTGGTATGAGCTTCGAAGACTGGAAGATCAGAATGGAGATCTTCTTAGCTGCCTACAATGATAACATGTACACATGTATCATCAAAGGTCCATTCAAATTCACCAAGACCATCAAAGTTGATGAAGTCGATATAACGGTGGAAAAAGATTTACACGAGATGACAGCCGAAGAAATAAAGCTGTTCAATCTGGACAAGGTTGGGCGATTCATCATGACCAAGGCCCTTGACAATGACATATTTGACAAAGTCAAGCACTGCAAGACTGCCAAAGAAATGTGGGATAAGGTTCGTGATATGAGCGAAGCAAACGATGCTATCAAAGAGCATTAGCTGAGTGTTGCTCTGGAAAAGCTGGACAACTTCAAGATGAAGTCTGCGGAAACCATTGATCAGATGGATACAAGGTTTACAAGGACGCTGAATGAAGTTCTGAAGCTTGGAAAAACCTTCAATGATAAGGAGATAACCGTTAAAGTGCTGAAGGCTCTACCTCCAAAGTTCAACATGAAAGTGACAGCCATGGAAGAGTCAAGAGATTTAGGAAAAATCTCACTCACCGAGCTGTTCTCAGTACTCAAGGCATACGAGTATAAACTGCCAAGAATGGGTGTTGAAGAAACCTCAACTTCAAGTCTCACAGATGCCCTGGTTGCTGCTGAAAATCCCAGAAGACCAGCTTACAAAACTAAAGATGTGGATTCATATGATGAAGCCACAATACTCAACAAAAAGGAGTACACTGCTGGAGACGTTGCATTGCTGATGAACAACTTCAAGAAGTTCTATAAAAGAAAAATGAAGATCAAATACAACAATGCTTCTACTTCTAACCCTGCTTCTACTTCTCATGACAAAGATTCTTATAAATCTAAAATGATGTGCTATAACTGCAGGAAACTGGGTCATTTCATTAGAGATTGCCCATATCCTAAAGCTGAGAAGTATACAGAAGAAGAAAAGAGAATCGGAAAAGAAAGAAAGCATCAGAAAGGCAAGGTGCTGGTGGCAGAAGCGGAAAAGCTAGCTGCTATCTACTCATCAGATTCGGATACAGACATGTCTGATGAAGAGTCCTCTGATGAAGAAAGTTCTGCTCTTCTCTGCCTGATGGCTAAGGAATCTGATAGCTCTGAGGATGATGAGGTAACTCCTCTTGATAATGAATTATTTAATTCATTTGAACAAACGATGCTTAACAATACTACTATTGCTGAAGCATTTAGTAAGCTTAAGGAAGAGATGATATTGCTAAGAGAGCAAAATAGTTCACTGAAACTCAAGGCTGAAAAGCCAAAAGAATCAGATGAATATAAACAGCTTGAGCAAGAAAATGAATCTCTGAAAGCTGAATGTGAAGTCCTTAAAGGAAAAATCATGGAACTTGAAAAGTCAATTGAATCTCATGAAAAGTCAACTGTTGCATCCACTCTTATCTCTAGTAAACAGAAGACACATTTAGAACAGGATAAGTTAGAACTGAACCATACTGAAAAATTGTGTCAGCTGACAACAGTAAGGTCATTTTGTATGTTCAGACTACTAAACCTGCTTTACCTGAGAAAGTGTTAAAGGAGACGAAAACTCCTAAAGCTAAAAAGAGCAAAGAGCCTAGTGTAGGAAAACAAACTAGTAAGTCCAAACAGAAGAGTCCTAGGAAGTCTTCTGATAAGGCTAAAACCAATCAGACTAGTAATAAAACTAAGTCGTCTGTTAATGAGCAAGCATCTAGTAAACCAAAGAAGCATAAAAACAAGAAAAATCAAAATGCTTGATATGGAAATGAGTGTTATTATGTGCAACCTGCTGCATATCCTCTTATGTATTATGCACCTTAATTTCCAACTTACTATGCACCATATTCTGCTCATCCAATGCATGCATATCCTGCTTATCATGCATCTTATTCTGCTTATGAACATTATCCTTATCATGCTGATTATCAACAACATGACAAATCTGATAAACGTGATAAAGGCAAATCTGTTCATACTCATGCTGAAAATCAAAAGCCTAAGAAGCCTAAAACTTCAACATTTTGGGTCGTCAAAGGTGGAACTAATCCTTCAGGACCCTCTCAATAAGGGTACCTAAAACAATTTCTTATTTTGTTTTGTAGGTTAGGATTAGGAGTAGGAGTAAAGTAGAGAAGACTTGGTACTTGGACAGTGGATGTTCAAGACACATGTGTGGAAGCATACATGAGCTGACTGATGTTGTTGTTGTGGATGGTCCAAATGTGACGTTTGGAAACAGCAAGGAAGGCAAGATTGTAGCAAGTGGAAAGCTGATCAAAGGCAACATTGAGATATCTGACGTCTCTTATGTTAAAGGCCTCAAATACAATTTGCTGAGCATAAGTCAATTTTGTGACAAATGATATTCAGTCATCTTCTCAACAGATAAGTGCTACCTTGAACAGATTGGAACAAAGAAGGTTATTTTATTTGGAAGACGACAAGAGAATGTCTACACAGTGGACTGGAATTCAGTTGACAAGAATTCAAGTGTTTGTTTGGTGGCATCAACACCAAGTGAAGTCAGTTGGATGTGGCACAAAAGAATGAATCGTGTGAATTTCAAGACCATCAACAGACTTATCAAGAATGATCTGGTAGAGGGAATTCCAAAAACAGTCATGAGCAAAGATAAGCTTTGTGACGCATGTCAGAAAGGTAAACAAATCAAGTCATCATTCAAAAGCAAGAAGCACCAATTATCTGGAAGAATCTTGGAGCTGCTACATATGGACTTATTTGGACCCATTGATCAAATCAGCAATGGTGGAAAGAAATACTGCCCAGCTGTTGTGGATGTTTTTCAAGATACACTTGGGTGATTTTCATGAAGAAGAAAAGTGAAACCAAGGAGCAACTTACGAATCTGATGGAGCAAATTCAAAACAAAAAGAGTATGAAAATACTAAAGATCAGATCAGATAGAGTGACTGAATTTACAAACTCTGTTGAAGAGTATTGTAATACCAGAGGAATCAGCCATGAATACTCTGCTGCCAGAACCACTCAACAGAACGGAGTTGCTGAAAGGAGAAACATAACTCTAAAAGAAGCTACCAGAACGATGATAGCTGAAGTAAAGCTGCCTCAAAGATTTTGGGCAGAAGCAACAAATACAACATGCTTCACCCAAAACAGATGCATGATCAACAAGCACCAAAACAAGACTCCATATGAAGCTTTGAATAAAAGAAAGCCAAACATTCATTACTTTAGAATTTTTTGTTGTAAATGCTTTGTTTTAAATAATGGGAAAAATCACCTTACTGCTTTTGTAGAAAAGGCTGATGAAGCAGTATTTGTAGGATATTCTACTGTTACTAAAGTGTATAGAGTCTTTAACAAAAGAACTTTACTTATAGAAGAATCAATTCATGTAGTATTTGATGAACCTAATCAATCTTCTGAAAAGAATCAAAGTACTGATCAAAATTTGTCTACTGATTTTCAGAAATTGAGTGTTGAAAAGAATGAAGAATATGTTCCCATCATAATACCTGATCTCAACTTCACTGTTAACTCAAGTGCTGTTCAAAATCACAATGATGATTGTCTAACCGAAGAGTTACAAACTGCTGACAGACCAGAGACTGTTCAACAGACAACTGATGTTCAACAGACTACTACTGAAACTCCAACAGTAGTGTTGCAAGATCAAAACAGATGACAACATTATGATTTGCAACCTGATCTTAGATGGCTCAAGAATCACCCACCAGAGCTGGTGATTGGTGATCATTGAGATAGAGTAAAGACAAGGAGAGTTGCTGAAACTGAAGCAATGTTTGTCAGCTTTCTATCTCAAATTGAGCCTAAACAAATTGAATAAGCTCTTAATGATTCAAACTGGATTGAAGCTATGCAAGAAGAGCTAAATCAATTTGAAAGGAATGAAGTATGGTACTTAGTTCCTAGACCAAGTCATCAGAGAGTAATTGGAACTAAATGGGTATTCAGGAACAAAATGAATGAAGATGGTGTGGTCACTAGAAATAAAGCAAGATTAGTTGCCAAAGGTTATTGTCAAGAAGAATGTATTGACTTTGATGAAACTTTTGCACCAGTAGCAAGACTAGAGGTAATCAGACTCTTTCTTGCCTATGCTGCTCATAAGAATTTCACAGTCTATCAAATGGATGTGAAATCAGCTTTTCTCAATGGAGAATTACAAGAAGAAGTTTATGTTGAACAACCACCTGGATTTGAAGCCTATCACGAAGAAGACAAGGTGTATCATCTGAAAAAAGCCCTCTATGGACTGAAACATGCTTCAAGAGTATGGTATGATACCCTATCTGATTTTCTTTTAATTAAAGGATTTCGCAAAGGTAAGGTAGACAAGACCTTGTTCACTATTGAATGGGAAAATCATATATTGCTTGTGCAAATATATGTGGACGATATCATCTTCGGTTCAACAAATCAACATATGTGTGATAAGTTCTCAAAGCTGATGCAGAACAAGTTTGAAATGAGCATGATGGGAGAGCTTAACTATTTTCTTGGCTTGCAAGTAAGACAGTTACCTGATGGAATATTCATCATCCAAGCAAAATACATAAAGGATCTGTTCAAGAAATTTGGTATGGAAACTAGCTTTACTGCTAATATTCCAATGTCTACTAGTCTTCGTTTGGATAAAGATGAGGATGGCAAATCAGTAGACATAACCAAGTACAGAGGAATTATTGGGTCACTGTTATACTTAACAGCTAGCAGACATGATATCATGTACTCTGTTGGGGTTTGTGCGAGATATCAATCAAATCCTAAGGAATCTCATCTCTTAGCTGCCAAAAGAATTCTCAAATATCTTAAGGGCACTGAAGAATTGGGATTATGGTACCCTAGGGAATCTGGATTTGAACTTATTGGATATTCAGATTCTGACCTTGCTGGCTGTAAGATTGACAGAAAAAGCACAACATGTGCCTGTCAGTTCTTAGGTAGCCGTCTGATCTCTTGGATGAGTAAGAAACAGACTTCAGAATCCATATCTACTGCTGAAGCTGAATACATAGCTGCTGGAGCTTGCTGTGCACAGATACTATGGTTGGAGTATCAACTAGAAGATTACAACATCAAATCAGTGGAATACCTATCTAATGTGACAATACAAGTGCAATCAGTCTTACTCAAAACACTACAAGTCATTCAAGGACTAAACATATTGAGATCAAGCATCACTTCATCAGAGATCATGTGGAGAAAGGAAATGTCATGATAGAATATGTGTTTACTGAAAATCAGATTGCTGACATTTTCACAAAACCTCTAAGTGAGACAAGGTTTTCAACTCTACGAGTTGAACTAGGACTACTAAAATTATATGCATAAGGTGAGGGGGAACTCATCAGAAGACTGAAGTTCATCAGCATACACATCATATGATCTTCAAGGATTAACTCTCAACAGACTAGTTAACTTATGGATTCTTAAAGTCAGGGGAAACGTGTAAGACTAGCGGTACTTCTGATTAAAAGATGAAATTTGTTGATGTAAATTAGTTGAAGTTATGTTTTCATCAGAAGATTAAAGTCTTGAAGATTGAAGATTATTCACCTAGCTGGATTGACAAACAGCCGAGGAAGGTTATCAGCTATTGGCTTTCACTGATAACAATCTGTCATCAGGACGGTAGTCCCATCAGATAAGTACTTTAGTTTACTCGTCTGATCAGATGTGTAAAAGCTTACTGTTTAAAACGTTTTATTTAAAAATGCGCTTTTACAAATATGATAAGGCAGTTCGCATTCCCGCCTGTCATTTAATGCCTTTTGAATTTTGAATCGCGTAACTGACGCCCGCACGATCAGAACTGACACAAACGTATCTAACGGTTAGCGTGTGTCAAGGAAACCGAGAAACCCTAACTCTATAAATTCAGATATGATCAGACTTGTGACTCTTTACGCACTCAAACACTTTGAAGAGGATTTGCTAGAAATCTTTCTTCTATCTTTCTGCAAATTCTCTTTATTTCACTAACTTTCCACATAATCAAAATGGGTTCTGCTCAAGAAGCTAAGGCCGAAGGAATGTATCTGATCTATGTTGCATACTACCAGTCAAGTACCGATGTGATGAAGCAATTACTGGAAAAATTTAAGGCTGCATCACTGGTAAACTTCATGGAATATCACGAAGACATAATTTGGACTGATCAAGTCTTGGAGTACTACAAAACTGCTGCTGTTGACTTTGACAAACTGGAAATCACAACAACTGTTGGAGGAAAGGCCATCACCATTACTCCTGCTCTGTTGCACGAGAAATTTGGTTTATCAAATCAAGGACGACATGATGTAGTTACTTTGGCGGAGGAAAAGCTTCAAGACTTCTGGGCAATCTGTGCCAAAGAAGGAGAAATGTTGACAGGGAACATCAAGAAGAAACAACTAAAGGACGAGTATCAGCGCATGGCTGATATGGTCTCTAAGCTGACAGAGAACTGTACATTCTCTCTGGATGCAGTAACCATGAAGAGGTATTGTATCATGCTGGCAATTTACTATGGCTTAGAGGTAAATTGGTCAATTGTTATCTGGTACATCTTTGCTCATTTCCACGAGAAGAAGGGAAAGCAGACTAACCACAGAATTACCCTGAGTTATCTGTTTTCAAATATGGGCTGTGGAATGACGAATGGAAAAGAAATCCACAACGCCAAGGCAGTGGCCAGATATGTGCCTGTTATGAAGAGAAAAAATGAAGAAGAAGATGAGGAACCTAAGGAAAAGGTTCCTGCGAAAAAGCAGAGGAAAACAGCTCAGCCTGCTGTTGAGAAAAAGAAAAAGGCTGATGAGCCCAAGGAAGAGGCTCCAAAGAAAAAGACTAAGGCTTCTGTTCAAACAGCCCAGCCAGCTGTTGAAGCCAGAACATAAGTTTCTGTTGAGAAGGAGGTTGCTGATCAAATCATAAATCAGACAACTGCAGAGATAAGAAGCATGTCTCCTGCCTCCCCTTCAAGAACCGCTTCTGCTGAACCTGAAGCAAATGTGGCTCGCAGAACGCGAAGTCAACTTCGAGATACAGGTGCTTCCAAGCCTGTTCAAGGAAGAGCAAGGAAAACAATAAGGAAGAAAATGATCTTTATTGATTCCCCCACCGAGTTATCAAACTTGGTAAGAAAAAGTCCTCAATCAGCAGAGAGGCCTGCTGGTGTTGAAGAGAAGTCTGCTGATGAGAAAATTGCTGAAGAACAGACTACTTCAACAGCACCAACAGCTGGTGTTGCTCAACCCCTTGATGATCCTGAAGTGCAGATCATCAATCCAATAGCAGCTACACCACTTGCATCTGCTGGACGTGTTCCTGAACCTACCCCTGCTGATAAGAGCAAAGGAAAAGAAAGATCATCATAAAAAAGAAGAAGATCTCTGTTGCTGACAAGAAGAAAAGGGAAGAAGCAGAGCAGAGAAAAAAAGATGACCAAGAAGAACAAAAAGTTCTTGAGCTCAGTAAGAAGGAAGCTGAAAAGGAAGAACTTAGAAGAAAGATGTCTGAGGCAGAACAGAAAGCTGCTGAGGATGCTGAAGTAGCTTTGGTTATTGAAATCAGCAAAATTGATGCTCATGGTCCTGTTGTCTCTGGAGGCATAAAGATTGGTGAATCTTTACAGGCCAAGAAGAAGATGCATGCTGGCATGGTTCAACCAAAGAAGAAGTTTGAAGTAAGAAGAGCTTTCGAAATTATTAACTCAGACTCTTCTGTTTTCAACAGATTTGAGAAGGCACTAGCTTATTTTGACAAGAAGCTGATGCTGAAGACTTTGTTCACTCATGAGAAGAAAAGATACACCAAATGGAGAGAATATAGAGTGAACAAATCTGTTGAAGAGATCCAAAGCTGGGGAGAGTTTGTTGATGAAGAAAAATGGGTTCTGAGTTGGCTGCAAACTTCTTCCATCACCAAGGCGTTGGATCCAGATTTTGTTAGAGATAGGATGCACAAGTATGCACAAGAGTTTGCTACTGAAAAAGCAAAGATTATCTCTAACTCTTTGCCAGCTAAGAAACGAAAGAATGATGATCCAACAAAAAAAGCTGTGCAAATTGCTGTTCTGAAATCCTTGGAGACTTGGGCTGAAAGGTCAAGATATGAGCAAGGCTCGCTAAGTGATCTTCCTTCCATGCCTGGCATTCAACAGATCACGTTTGGCAAAGAACTGAAAGATTATCATGAAGCGCCTAAAGTGAAGAAGCCAGCACCCATTCGTCTACCTGTTGTAAGACAGATTCGTCAGACAACAGTCTTCACTGATGATGGCAAGATCATTGATAAAATCTTTGAAGATGTCACTGATCAGCCTGGTACTGCTAAAGAACCCTTAGCAATTGAGTGGAAAGCTAAGGAGTCAACTGCTGATAAAGAGACTGAATTACAAGATGCACCTGTCCACCAGGAAACTGAAGATGACCAGACTGTTAATCCTTCTGCTTCATCAACTGATATGAACTCATCACTGATGGAAGTCTTCCAAATGTTGCTGGAGAACAACTTAAAAGAGATGGAAGAAAGGAACAAAATACAGCTGGAGAAAATGCAGCAAGCCTTGGAAGAATCCAACATGCTGCAACTTGAGCAAATGCAGAAAGCTACTGCAAGAACAGTACAGGATGTTGTTGACAACTTCCCACTGCCTGATGACAACACTTTGAAGAGAAGTGTGCTGGACTTGAACAGAAATGTTGCAGATGTTAAGGCAGATGTGGATCATCTTCATGCTGCTCTGAAAAGAGGTGAAAACAACATTGCTCATCTAACAGAAACCTTCATCAAAGTCAGCGAAGAAGAAAAAGCTGCAAACATGGCATTATTGAAAGATATCCACATAGCTGGAGATGTTATTCATGAAGAACTTGCCACTATGCAACTCAACGTTGACTGTCTGAATGATCAAAATGATATCATCACCACCTCTCTCAATCATCTCACTGCCAGCCATGATTTGGTGAATCAGAATATCAAGGCCTTATGTGCTGCCCTGAAGATTCATCCTGTTGCACTCAACCCTCCTATCAACCCTGATGATGACAAAAAGGGGGAAGAGAAAAGGGAAGAGCCAACTCTTCAAGCTGCTGCTGACAACAGTCAAGTAGTTGAAGAAAAAGCTGAGGAAGCTACTGCTGCTGAGACCAAGGAATCTGATGCTGCTGATGAAACCAAGAAGTCTGATGCAGTTGGAACAGTTGATGGCAAAGAGAAGTCTGCTGAGGAACCGAAGGAAAAAGCCAAGACTGATGAAGAAAAGGAAAAAGCCAAGACTCATTTTTTAATGTACTATCTTAATGAAATATCATATAATTTTTCTGACTAATTCACTTTATTTATTACTATGTTGTTACCAAGAATTTAATTTTTTTAATTATAAATACTTTTAATCAAAACTTGAAAATAAAAAATGAACTATACTATCAAGTATTTTTAATATCTACATAACTATTATTCTAAAACAACCATTTGAAAGAATGAACAATATCTATTATTTAATTTTCTTCTTTCATCTTGATATTTCCATCTAAACTATTTTCATAGGTTTGACCAATTTTTTTTTATCAATATAACAAGTTTTGTCTGTTATACATATCTTTTACTAAATTCATCCATTTTCAATTACATGTCTAATCAATTTTTAAAGAAGCTAACTCATTTTTACCAACTCTCCTCGATTTTGTAGTGTAAACCTGTTTTTACACTAAGTTTACTATATTTTTTGTTATTTTAACATGTTCTTTCATCGATTTTTCTCCAGGTTTACTTTGAGTTTACCATTTGTTTTTGTGTTATTTTAATCCGTTCTTTCATTGATTTCACCAATTTTGTTGGATAAAGATGAAGATGGAGTGCACTGAATTTAAATAAATTAAGGGATGTTTTGATGATTTCCAAAACTTCATATCAGCTAAGTAAAGACAACTTAGTTGTAATCCCTTAGAAGAATTTTGACCAAGTAAGAAGACATATCAGACGGGTCAAATATTCAAGGTCCAGAAGACTATTGATCTGCTGAAGAGAAGAAATCAGACCGATGTAAATCAGCCGACTCAAATCTGATTTGTTCAAGTTTGAGATCAGCTTTGTTCATCATCAGACTTGTACTCTCATCAGCTAAGTGGAAAGATGAAGAAGTCACCCCAACGGTAATAAATGTCACTGAAGTAATAAATGCTGAAGTTCGAGGTTATTAATGGCAAATGAATGAAGAAATAACTCGTATCAGCTCGGTGCATTTAATGCTACCTGACAGAAAGTACAGTTTGCAGTACTGTCACTGTGCAGAGAGCCGTTCGCGGAAATTAAGGACCAGAAATCAAGAAATTTGAATTGTATCTCTCTTCAACGGATATAATTCAAAGTGTGAGTATAAATAGCTGAAGAAGGCGAAGAAAATAAGAACACAACAACTGAGAGATTGATTTCGAAGTAAAATATTTTCTAAGTCTCAAAGTTCAAGAACAGCTCACTCGTCTGCTGAAGTCTTTCGTTGACAGAAGCCGTTGAAGTTTAAAAGAATATACATTTTCTGAGTGAATCTGTAAAAGAGAGTGTTGTGAGGAGTAGATATCCATCTTTGTGAGTGATATTACTTCGGAGAGTAGGAGTTTCTTTGTGATTTCCGGCTGCAAACTTGTGGCTTATCATTTGTTGTAAAGCACAAGCAGAGTATACTGTAAACTTTGTGATTATAGTATAATCCAAGATCTGTGTGACTTGGAAGAGTGGAATAAAGGATTTAAATCCATATAACCACTATAAAAATTCTGGTGTTTGATTGTTGCATAAGTTTTCTTGCACATCTATAAGATTGCATAAAACACTTTGGTAACTGTAAGTTTTTTTTTTTTAAAAAGGAGTTTATCAAAACTGGGGATAAAACTTTCAAACTACTAAGTTTACTTGTGAAAAACACTTTAAAAATCCGCTGCAAGTATTCTGGTATTAAAACTGATTTTAATCAAAATCAGCTAAGTAACTATCAGATTAGTGGTCAACAAAGTTGTTCAAAGATTTGTTCGCGATCAGCCTTGTAAACTTACTGTTCTGTAACAGCTTAGTCTGTTTACGTTTGAGCAACAGTTTTAAAGTTAAAATTTGATTAAAAATTTTCAGAGGTCTATTCACCCCCCCCCCCTCTAGACCTCATCTGACCACTTGGGACCAACAATTTTTTTGTGTTTTATCCATTCTCTAATCGATTCACTCATTCTATCCGGTTTAACCCAATTTTACCTATTCTTTTGCTGATGTACACTATTTTCTCGACTATGTCACATTTTTTTTTGTCAATTTAACTCTTTTTTGTTTTTGTTCTTTATCGATTTGAACCTTTTTTTTGTTATCTTGTGTTTAGTCGATGTCATTCATTTTTTACCAGTTTACCCGTTTTGTCGATTTACCCCATTATTTTATCGATCGTACCATTTTTTGTTGCTTTAACTCATTTTTATTCGATCCAACCCATTTCCCCATTGTTTTGCCGTGATCACCAGTTTTAAGCACTTATATATTTTGACTTTTTCTAACCTAAGCCAATTTTAATTTTTTCAGTTAACTAAGGATGAGTTTGGCCCAGTGATTGGAGCTCTTAAAATCACTTTTACATCTCTATTGTGATTTTTGAAGTTTTTGGCCCTGATTATAAAAATTAGTTATGTTCAATCGTGATTTTCATGGTGTTTGGCCCCCAAGATCATAATCACTTTCGGGATCTCGAGAAGCAAAATATCAACTTATTTTAGAAGCAACTAAAGTGTTACTTTTACAAAAGCAATTATTCTATAATTAATTTTTATCATAATCAGTTATTAGCATAATCAGTTTTAGTAAAATTAATTCTCCTATATTTACTTTTCGAATCGCTAGGCCAAACTCTCCCTAAATATGATTAGTTTAGTTTATTCATATCAAACAAATGTGATTTTTTAAGGTTTTTTAATAATTGATCATTTCTTAAAAATTGTCCAAAGAAACACCGATTGCACCTATTTTTATACTGAGTTTACCATTTTTTTTATTTTAACACATACTTTGACCGACTCCACCCATTTTTATGTTTTATCAAATTTGTTAAGCAATTCACTTATTATTTTTTCAGTCTAACCCAAATTTAGTGGATTTTACCTATCCTGCTTACCCGTTGTTTTATCAATGGCACCATTTTTTTTTATGTTTAACTCGTTTTTCTTCTATGTAACCCATTTTTTCTCTGATTTACCTATTCTTTATATATATATATATATATATATATATATATATATATATATATTTAGTAGAATCTTACCCATTTTTCAACAATTTTAACCATTCATATTTTAACTTATTTCGGCTTAAGCCAATTATAAATTTTTCGGTTAGTTAAATAGTAATTTTTATTCATGTAGCCCGAATTTGACCTTTTATTTTTAGATTCTTTAAAAAGTGATAAATTCTTAAGAATTTTTTAAAGAAATATCGTTTATACCTGTTACACTGATTTATCATTTTCTTTATTATTTTAGTCCGTTCTTTCACCAATTTCATCTATTTTTGTATGGTTTATCTCATTTCTTAATCAATCCATAATTCTCTCTAGTGCAACCCAATTTCAGTCGATTTTCACATTTGATAATCAATTCACTAATTTTTTCGGGCCTTTTAAGTTCGATGAATAAGCTCGTTGAAAAATCGGGTCAAGAAATTGATCAGGACCACTTAGCAACTAAACTACATCAAAATTTGATGCATACTCGTTATCTCATTGTAATAGATGATATTTGGGATACCAAGATTTGGGACAGTATGAGAAGATTCTTTCCGGAGAATGAGAATGGGAGTCGAATCGTTCATACTACTAGGCTATTAGACATAGCTCTTTATGATGAGTGTGTTATCGTTAGGGTAATTATTCCTTGTCGAACGCGACTCGCCAATAAGAGGATCGGCAGGTCAGCTATGCTAGTCCTCGATTTGTATAGGGAATCCTAACCTGAAAACAAAGATAACTACGTCAGGTTAATGCCGGTGGTTACCCGGCGATAACCCTCCGATGCTAAAGTAAGTATCGAGATAAGGGTAGAGATCGGAGTGTAATTGATAGTCGGAAAAGTGCGTACCTTTTATCTCATTTATGAGGGTTATTTATAGTTTTCCAGATGGGCCACCGGGTCGAATCATGATTGGACGTTATGGTTCGGATATGGATCCTCAGCAATTGATTCGATCCGATTGTAAGTGGATCAAACATAAGAGGACGTCGGCCACTATGTCGGATAAGTCGAAGAGACCGAGGTCGACGCCGACGTCATGCTTATTTGCTAATATACGATGTGAATTCGAGGGGGAGGTCCTCGATATTAATCGATTGACCGACGAGTGTTTATAATGACGAAGACTTGGTACATCAAGAGTCCCCCAAGTTCTAGAGTTTGAGCGTAAGTCGAACTCTGGAAATTTGAATTAGTGTTTGTTTGAATTTTTAAATTCTGCTAGTATCATTGGGAGTCCCCCATGTTCGAGAGTTCGATTGCAAATCGAAGTCTGGGACTTAAAGTATCGGAGTAGAATTTCTCGCCATAATATCTATGCTTTCGCGCCTTCGCTGATTTAGGGTTTAATTCGGCGGGTAATATCTATATTAGGGGTGGAAGTTCAAACGTCGCGTCTTTTCAAGGGGTATTGTGCAAATTTGGTGAAGCGGTAGTTTTTGCAGCTATATATAGGTCGTTCTTTCTGTGTTTTTACACTACGGTAAAAAATATTTGTGACGTCGGAGCTTTATACGTGCATAAAAGAGCTTCATCGAATTCGGTTCTGATATATTAAGACGATGTCGGATAGCGAAGTATCGAGTCCGGAGAGTGTTCATGTGGATGAGGTTGTCGTGTCGGTCTTTGGTGGAGAAGAAAATCGACAGGAAGGCAATGAAGTTGGAATATCCGTAAGTGGTGGTCAGGCTGATGACGACGATGAAGACGAAGAGGAAAAGAGGATGGCATATCATGAGATTCAAGCCGGGGATTATAAAAAACCGTTGTCGAACTGGCCCTCATCGTTTTCGATTGCGGAAGGTTGGGCTTTATCGACTCCGAGTAAGGTACAGCGGATGCATAACCCTCCGAAGAAGACCATAGCCATACACGAGGCGTCGATGGAGTGTGGATTTCGAGTACCAATCGCTCCGGAATTGGCATCGATTCTCAATCATTTGGGTGTCGTGCCTGCCCAGATCGTTCCGAATGGTATCTCAATGATCCTGGGATTTATCGTCGTCATGAAAGCTCTTAGGCAAGAGCCGTCGTTCGGCAATTTTTGGCATTTATTTACGGTGAAGGAGTCACCGAAGTCGGGTGAGGGCTTCTATCAAGTCAGGTCTAGGGGGAATAAAAATAGTTTTCTCACAAATGCCAAGAGTTCTCACGGGAAGGGTTGGAAAGCCCGATTCGTGTTTCTTAGACCACCAAAGGGGCAAAGGCTAAATATCACATCATCCTGGCGTATCGGGCCTATCGATGTACAGAGACCTCCACCATCTACTCTGTCGCCTCAATTTTTGGAAAACTTGCGTAGATATTGCCTCAATGTGAAGGTACTTACCCAAGAGTCGCATTTGCGAACATGTGGGCTATCTGCATCGAAAAGGAGGGGCGATGATCCTTCCCTAGAGGATCTTCTTAGGGGCGCTATAGTTGTACCCAAAGGGAAGAAAAAGGAAGCTCTTGACGCCGAGATTCAACGAAAGTGGCCGCATGGTTTTAGCGCTATGGCTGGGCCTAGTTCGGAGAGACGAACTAAGAGCGTAGGTGATCATGAGGCTCGTCGTATCGAGATTAAGCGAGGAAAGAGGACTCGAGTGGAAGAGGAGACGGAAATGAAGACAATAAATGACCCCGTCGGTTCGATTGCGGATGATAGCGACAATAGTTCAGACGACGATGAGTTCGACCTTAGTTGGTCGATATCTCAATGGGTCGATTCCGAGCACAGGTATCCCGGCGGTTTGGGTCCAAGTGATTCGGTTCTTCAACGAGGTTCTAAGGACGCTGGTTTCAAAAGTTTCATTCACAGCATCTTTAGTCGCGATCAGAGGTGGTTGTCGAGGAAGTCGCTGCAAAAGAATTTACACACTTCAGGGCGAGCAGTCTCTGTGGTAAGTATTATTTCTCGACATCATCTTTTCTACTCCCGATAATGAATCATAAACCTGAGGTTCTTTGATCTTTGTCTTATTTCATGTAGGTAATACAATATTTATTTCAAGGATACCTCCAGGCTGATCTCGCACAACAAGAAGTGGAGAAGCTTAAGGCCGAGCATGATGTCGCGATGAAAGAACGAGAGCAGCAGCTCGATGAGGCGATTAAACAGCTCAGTATCGCCACCAGGGAAGTCGAACGTGTTCGAGCTGGGTACCCTCCAGAAGCTAGGGTAGTGTCCCCTGACCAACGTTTAGCTATTGTGAAGGAGTTTCTTGCGTCTCCTGTTTATGAACACCTCGCAGACGCTAGGATGGGAGATTCGCTGGTCGAAATGCATGAGAAGACCATCAAACAATGTCGATATAGGGGTTTTCTTACCGCAGATTTTGATCCTTCAATGATAGGGGCGGCGCTCGACGAGCAATGTCAACCCCCTGTGCTTATTGGTATAGATGAAGAAGTCGAAACCGCACGAGCGCACGAGTTCGGATGTTTGATTCCATTAGATTAGTTGTAGTTTAAGTAGGAGCTTAGGAGCTTTATAAGCATAGGGTTTTATCTAGAGTATTTTGATTGTATTGACGAAACGTCAACATCTCGTTTTGATCGATAATTATATAACTTTCTATTTGTCTAACATATCTGTTTGATCGATAAATATGTAACTTTCTAGTAATTTTGTTTTTGAGCATTTCTAATCGAATCATCGATTTTGAGTATTGTAAATGGGCTAATATTTGGGCCAGCTATTCGAAAGGAATGTTATTGGGCCGAAATATTTAATCCGTCCTTTTTAGATTGAACCGCCACGTCCATTCAAAATATTTTGCCATTGGGCGCCCTCTTTGGGATTTTTGTCTATATATAGGATGTCAAGAGCTTAACTGTTCACAATTATTGGAAACAGCTTGGGAGGATAATCGTCGGAGCCGTGTCGATCAGCGATTGCCTGCCATCTCTTAGTCGGAGTATTCCTTCCCTCTTAGGTATTTCTAACTCTTTTTCTTACTTATGTCTGGTGGGTCTAAGTCTATAGGAAATGAATCTGTCGGGGAAGGGGAAGGTGTGTCGATAGGTTCTGTAAGGCATCCGAAGAAGGAAGTTATGATTCCTTCAAGGTCTAAGTCGGACCGACATCGAACCAAGGAATTATTCAGTGCCATATCGGCTTGTCGTATACGCATGTCGGATGAGTCATTACTGTCGAAATATCAATTCCCTTCGGGTTGGGGTATTAGAATGCCGTCCTCGAATGAGAGGATGAACGAGCCTCCGAGTGGTTTTAGAGCTTTTCATATCGATAGTTTAGAAAACGGTCTTCATTTTCCTTTAGCTAGCGAATTCATCGATATAGTGAATGGTCTCGGGTTGTGCCCTACTCAATTGGTCCCTAATGCTATTGGATACATCATTGCGTTTTGTATAGTGATGAAAGCAATTGGTCAACCTGCGTCGTTTGCTAATTTTTGTGGGCTTTTCGATGTTCGCCCTTCTCCTCAGTCCAACGAAGGTTTTTACTTCGTACGGTCTAAACCCAAAGTTAGGTTTCTTAGTGATCTAAAATCGTCATATGGAAAAGGTTGGAAGAATAGGTTTATTTTCGTTCATGGCCCCGAGAACTACGTATGGAGGACGACACGTGAATGGAGGTCGGGTGGCATTCTGTTGAGGAATATTCCCGAACCGTCCTGGGGGCCCGACTTTCTTTCTCAGTTGTCGGAGTCGACCTATGACACCAACGCTCTTCTGCGGGAGCCTATTTTGAGTCTAGGAGGAATGTCGATGGCTCCTTTACCTGTCGATTGTCCTACCTTAGGTAGTTTTGATCGTTTTTTGTATTTCCTTAAATAATATATTGATGTATTATCTTAATATATCCATTTGTGCAGAGACAAGCATAATCCCTATGGCTAATCGTGCTATGAGAGCTATATGGAAGTCTCAAAATATCGTGAAGCCACCTGTGCCCTTGTCTCCGACCACTGCTACCGACAAGGCCCCCAAACCCCTTGGCCACTCGAGCACTGTTCCTTTGCCAACAGGCCATCGAGCAGAGGGAGAAGAAGAAAGGGATAAGGGAAAAAGGCCGGTTTCAGCTGAAGTCGATCAGGCGGACATTCCTACTCCGAAGAGGGCTAAGCTGGACGATCTGCCGACTCCTACGAGCAGTGAGATCCCTCCCCCCGCCGGAGGTAACTTAGAGTCTATTCTCGAGGAGCACAAAAGAATGTACGGATCGAGGGCAACTGGTATCTCGATGATGAATCCTGCAATTTTGGATTCTTCAATCACCCCACAGGCGTGGCAGAAGTTTTTGTCGACAGTGTCCTTTGAGGACCACGCCACGCTGTTGAAGAAAGATGGAGCGGACATCCTACGCTTACAGGCGTCCCTCCTTCTATCGGTATTCGTCTTTCGATATAGATTTACGTTCTATTTTTCATTATTTCATACTAATAATGTATTAAATTTTTATTTCACAGTTAGGCCAGACCATCTATTCCTCTGCTGCTCGACATGATGGTTTGAGGAAGCGTTACGAGAAGAGTAAAGGTTCTAGCTCGCATTTGAAGAAAAATGTTGGTCATCTGGAGAAGATGAAGAAGGAGGTCGATGAAAAGGTAGCTATTCTGGAGAAAGAAGCGACGACTAAAGATGGTCGTATCGCCGAATTGGAGGCAGAACTCGAACGGAAGGACCAAGAGTTTGCCATGAAGCTAAAGGAAGAAGTTGCCGATAGCTTTGAATTGGGTCGACGAGAAGGATTGAGGAGTCGTAGTGAGGCAACAGCTGCTGAAAGGAGGGCTATCGTTACCTAATTCTTCAACAGCGTTGTCTACGAAGAGTTGGTCGAACGCCAATCCGGGACCGATTTGTCCAAGGTCTTTGAGAAGGGTTGGAAACAGTGTAGGGCTCTCGGCTTCCTGAATGATCGTTTTGATGAGACGAAGCTCAGCGCTACTTCTGATGAAAATGGTGTTCCGCTCGACTTGGAGTTTTTGATAGATGACCATTCCAATGGCGCTCCTGAGGACCATGAATTTGGATTCCTACTCGAGTTGCAAGCAGCGAAGCTGAGAGCTGAGAGTGCTGACCAGGGAGGTGAAGTCCCCAAGATGACCTCCTCCGATCACATTGATCGTCTCAATTTCGAGACACATAATGATTGTTGACGGCATTTGTTTTGGCCCTGAGTTTGAAAAAAGAAAAAAAAATTATTTCCTCTAAAGCTCGGTTTGTTGGTTATCGAGTCGCGTGTGGGCGGCGTGTTTTGTTGTTTATATGTTGTGTTTAAGAAATGTCGAATATTTCCTTTTTTACTTAATCAATTGCGTACAATCCATTTATCTCCAGTCTGCTCGCAAGTGATAAATTCTGATGTGTGTGTGCTAATTGGCTTTTTTGCCATCCGAGTATGTTCGATGAAGGTTATTTCTTATCTTATCGCATAGTCGGATTGGGTCGATTTAATCTCCATCTAATTTAATTTGTTCGACGTCGCTGGTTCGTTTCCTAATTACTAGTCGAACCATTAAATACACTGGGTAGTTGAGGCGGTTTGCGCATTAAATGGGAACAATCTCAGCCGTTGATCGTGGCGTTTCCTTGACCGTTGGATATAGTCCGCGTTAGTTACCTTGGGTAGCGTAACAGTCGGCTACTTAAATGCGTTCCATCCTGATCGTTGATCCTGATAAATCTGGGCTGTTGGATTGGATGGGCCAATCCTATAAATAGGTAAAGGGATGTCCAATATTCTTCACTTCCAAATCATAAAAACATGTTCCTTTTTAAGAAATATCCGATGAAAATTCCCTTCGATAGTTCGATCTTTGAGAATAAGTTATCGAAGGGTCCCTTACCCTACTTTGGGACCTTTCATCTTGTTCGACCTCCTGATCGATATAAAAAAAATGTTGATATTCTTTTCAATTGGGTGGTATCGGTAAAGGGAGTACTTCAATGGGTGGGCCTCGTTGTTCGAATGGGTGGCATCGGTAACGACAACGAGGTTTGCCCGGGGGCATCTCGGAATCCTCATTGGCTCGGCACTCTGCAACATATGCCGGGTCCTTGGTAATTTCGAGGTGCTTCCGTTTTAGTCGGGGGACAGGGGTGAGGTAGAAGGTATGGCAGCCGATCAGATGGTGGAGGACTTAAAGCGCAAAAATTTTGAGTGGCTTTTTCCTCTTCTGTCACTTGGTCGAACCAGAGAGACCCATCACCCATGGTCGATTTATTGACTGAGATGGTGTGTGTCTGTCTGGTAAGCATGCTGCAATTAAAAGATCCTCCTGTCCTTCGCTGACGCCGAGGATGAATCGTCCCTTCAAGGCCCCGATCAATGAGAGGAAAAGCTATAGGCGGAAAACCTCCATATTTAAGCCTATAGCTAATCCGAAGTCGGTCGTCATCAGCAGTCCTCGGTCGCCGAATATGTAGGAAAACTCGGGATTTCCTCAACTTAGTCGATTAGTCAATGTAATAGTCTGTACTAGGTTTCTTTATACATTTGTATCCTCAACTTAGTCGATTTCACTTGTACATTTGTATCCATGTCGATATAAGAAATAAAATATTCATTAATACTTCAATTTTGTCGACTTGTTCCTTTTACTTGGAATTTGAATTTTTATTTCAGAATGTGTTTGTCGATATGGATTTCATGATCGAAGCTTTTATTATAATCGAGATATATTACTGCTTTGCTGACGTTGCTTTTATAATCGGTCTTTACTATTATCAAGATATATTGTATACTTAGCTTATTTATAGCCCTTTGCTCCGCAATTTCGATTTTTCGATGTAGTAGTCGATCTCGATTTTTATCTCATCAAGTTTGTCAATGTAATTTATGATCGATGTATTTACCATAATCGAGATACGTTTATACTCAGCTTATTTATAGCTTTTTGCTCCGCAAAATTTTTTTATTTTTTTTTAAGTTTTTTTTTTGACGCACATTTGGTGGTTTTGACGATTTGGAGAATTCCTCTCAATGCCTCAACGGCTATCGAGGTACGTTTGGAGATTTCGACGATTTGGAGAATTCCTCTCAATGCCTCAGCGGCTATCGAGGGACATTGGCGATTTCATCCCGATGCCTCAGCGGCTATCGAGGGACATTGGCGATTTCATCCCGATGCCTCAGCGGCTATCGATCTATATGATAGTATTAGAAAGTAACAAAAGAGCTTTTTATATTGATTCCAAAAATAAAAGAAAGATTGTTCCTCTCTAGGAAATTACAAAAACAGCTGGGAATATAGATAAACTAAAGAAAATTTCTTAAGCGTAGAATTTTCTGAGGTTTCTCCCGTTCCAGGTTCTCTTCACGAGTTCTCCTTCCATTGTGCTTAATCGATACGCGCCTTTTCTGCCTGCTTCGATTACCTTGAAAGGCCCTTCCCAATTGCAATCGAGCTTACCCTTTTGCTTGGATACGTCTACTCGTTTTAGGACGAGGTCTCCTACCTGAAAAGATTTTAATCTTACATTTTTATCGTAAGCCCTTGCCATGGTAGTCTTGTATGCTTGGATTCGGGTGGAGGCTCTTTCTCGCTTTGCTTCCGCCTGATCGAGTTCGAAATTCCTTTTGTCCGTATTATCCGATTCGTTGTACATATCAGTTCTCGGCGATGTGACTTCCAGTTCAGCAGGAGCAACTGCCTCAGAGCCATACACGAGACTAAAAGGAGTTTCCCCAGTTGCAGCTCTTTCCTTTGTTCGATTGGCCCAAATGACCCAAGGTAACTCATCGAGCCAAGCACCTCCCGCTTCCGATAGTCTTTTCTTTAGAAGCTTTACGATTTCTCGGTTCGTTACCTCAGTTTGTTTGTTTGTTTGCGGGCAACCTACCGAAGTAAAACGCAGATCGATTTTGTGTTTTGAACACCAATCCACTACTTTTTTCCCCACAAATTGTGGTCCATTATCTGAGATGATTACTCTAGGTATGCCAAACCTGCAGACGATCGACCAATAGAAGTTGATTATTTGGGTCTGAGAGATTTGCTTTAGTGGCACCACTTCTACCCATTTACTGAAATATTCCACTCCTACAAGTAAATAACGTTTCTGTCCTCGCGCCATCGGTAGCGGTCCAACCAAGTCTACACCCCATTGATCGAAAGGCCAAGCAATGGATATTGATTCCATCTTTTGCGCCGGTTGATTCGGCATGGTGGCGTGATATTGGCATTTGGCACACCTTTTAGCATAATCATTGGCGTCTTTGATCAAGGAAGGCCAATAATATCCCAGATGTGATATTCGAACTGCTAACGCTCTGCCTCCCGAATGGCTTCCACAAGATCCTTCATGGACTTCCTTTAGTATCAGGTCGATCTGGGGAGAAGCTACGCATTTGTGCAGCACTCCAGAGACAGATCGTCGATACAATTCGTTTCCAATGACTGCATAGCGGGGTGCCCTATACTTGAGTCTTCTTGCTTCAGTGTTGTTTGTTGGGAGGGTTCCGTTCACTAGATAATCCAGTATTGGAGCTTTCCAACTACTGCGATCATCATCGAGATAGAGTATATCCGCTCCAGGGGGACTCTTTTTGGTATCGATGGCCGGTTTCTCTGAAATCAACAGTGTTACCTTCCGAGTCTTGATTCCTTCTATTAGATTTCCGAACTTGGAGAGAGCATCGGCCCTCGTATTCTCTGTCCTCCTTATATATTCGAGTTGGAATTCATCGAGTCGCGATACCTGCTTGTTGACCAACGCTAAATATTTTATCATTGAATCTTCTTTGGTTTCGAAAAGACCTTAAATTGCTTTTCCACAAGCTGTGAGTCGGTATAAGCAATTAAGTTTTTTATTCCTGTTTCTACTGCCATTTTCAATCCTGCCAGCAGGGCCTCATATTCTGCTTCGTTGTTGGATACTAGAAAGTCTAATTTTAAAGCAAATTCAAGCTCTTCCCTATTTGGGCCTTGAAAGTAAATTCCTGCACCACCGCCTGTCGACGTTGAGGATCCATCGACATGCAGCATCCATTGCTCCTCCTTTTCTTCTATCATTACAGTGCTTTCTAGTACAAAATCAGCTAAAATCTGCCCTTTGACCGAGGTTCTCGGCAAATAATCGATGTCATATTCTCCTAGTTCGACCGCCCATTTGATTAGCCTTCCCGACGCGTTAGGCTTCGAAAGTGTTTGCCTCAGTGGTTGGTTGGTTAGGACGATAACTTTATGCGACTGGAAATAGGGTCTCAATTTCCGCGCAGTAGTTACGATAGAGAGAGCAAACTTTTCAATCTCGGAGTAATTTCTTTCGGGGCCTTGCAAGACACGACTTACATAATAAATCGGGTTGTTTTCTTTTGCTTCCATCCTGACAAGAGCTGAGCTGATCGCTTGTTCAGAAACTGCGATATAGAGGTATAGATCTTCATTATCTTTTGGTTTGGCCAAAAGGGGAGGTGACATAAGATAGGATTTGAGTTCTTCGAATGCCTGGTCGCATTCTTTCGACCACTCGAACCTCTTTGCATTCCTCATTATTTTGAAAAAAGGGAGGCTCTTATCTGCCGAACGAGATATGAATCGATTGAGGGCTGTAATTTTTCCAACTAGCCTTTGTACTTCATTTAAGTTCCGAGGAGCCTTCAAATCGATGACTGCTTGTATCTTTTCTGGGTTCGCTTCAATACCTCTCTCGTTTACCAAGTACCCAAGGAATTTTCCTGACCTAACCCCGAAAGTACATTTGGCTAGGTTGAGCTTCATTCCATATTTCCTCATTATGTCGAAAGCCTCTTTAATGTGTTCTAGATGATCTTTCTCATTTAGGCTTTTGACCAGCATGTCATCAACATATACTTCCATCGATTTCCCCAACAAGCCTTCGAACATCTTATTCACCAGCCTTTGATAAGTGGCTCCTGCATTTCTCAATCCGAAGGGCATTACTTTGAAGAAATATACACCCATTTCGGTAATAAAACCTGTCTTGTCTCGATCCTCTAGTGCCATAAAAATTTGATAAAACCCCTGGAATGCATCCATCATACTCAAAATAGCACAGCCAGCAGTGGAGTCGACCAGGGAGTCGATTCTCGGAAGCGGATATGGATCCCTAGGACATAGTTTGTTAAGATCCGTAAAGTCATTACACATTCTCCACTTTCCTCCTCCCTTGGAAACTAGGACGACATTGCACAGCCACTCCGTGAATTGTATCTCAGCGATGTAATCAGCATCTAGAAGTTTCTTCACTTCCTCCTTTATAATCCTGTTTCTCTCTGGACCAAAATTTCGTTTCTTTTGTCTCGCTGGTCGAGATGACGGATCGATATTGAGTCTATGGACGATAATCTTCGGATCTATTCCTTGGAGGTCAGTGGTTGACCAAGCGAAGACATCCACATTCTCCCTCAAGAATTCGATCAGCTGAGTTTCGAGCCCTTCAGATAGTTGAGTGCCTATCCTCGTCGTTTTCGATGATTCCCCTGGTACCAATTCGATCGATTTATGCCCTTCGGAAGGTTCAATTCTTTCGAATTTTCTCTTTTTGGGATTCATCTCCTTTTGTATCTCGCTTCTTTCAGCAAAACACGTTTTCTTTACCTCGTCCACATCGACCGGTGCCGATGGACTATTCTGCTGCTCCGCTGGCGACTTTTCGTTACCGAAGAAAGAGTCTTCTTTTTTATACTGTTTGTCTAATGATACCGTGTAACAGTCCCAGCCTTCCCTTAGATTTCCTCGAACTTCTCCTATCCCTGGAGTGGTCGGAAATTTCATCTTCTGGTGGTAAGTCGAGATAACGGCCTGGAAACTATTTAAAGTCGGTCTTCCCAAGGTGCGTCGACAATCAAAAATTTAATCATTCTCGTTCTCGAGTTTCCTTCATCTCCCAAGTAAAAAGACAAAGTGAGTGTACCCTTGGGAATAACTTGAGCGCCTCCAAAACCTACAAGTGGGGTAGCCACTGCGTCGAGGGGAGTCGGGCCGAGATCCATTCGCTCTAAAGCATCTTGGAAGATGATATTTGCTGAACTGCCTGAATCTATTAAGATTCTCTTAACAGTAGCCCCCGCAATTTGTGCTGTGATCACCATAGGGCAGTCTGGTACATCCTGGATGTTGAATGGTATGAAATTGGGTTGTAGGTCAGACTCATCGAAACTGATCATTTTGTTCTGCTGGGTTGGTCTTATCGAGAACACTTCCCTTCTTTCATTTTGGGCTCTATCTCTTATAACTCGAGACACTACCCTTCTTGAATTTTTACTATCTCCCCCCGCCGGGCCTCCAGAGATCATATTGACTATTGTTCCGGGTTGTGCTCTTCTCAGCTGGTCTTCTCTATCCTTCGAGCGTTGCTCTCTTCTAGCGGGGGATCTCGAACGTGACTTGTTGTCTTTCTGTCGATTTCTAGGTTGCTCATTCTTTGACGTCTTTACGTACCCAGTGAGGTGCCCTTCTGCTATCAATCTTTCAATCTCGTCTCTAAGTTGATAGCAGTTATCAGTATCGTGTCCTCTCTGTCGATGAAATCGACAATACTTTTTTGAGGCTGGGTAGTCCTTAATTGGAGCCGGTTTTCTCAGCAGGTTGTGGTCCTGGATGGCGAATAAGATTTCGGATCTTAGCTTTTTGAGGGGAGTGTAATTATCGTAGTATTCTTTGTTCGACCTCCCCAATCCTTGTCTTCCCGGATTGTGATTTCTCTCTTCTCTATATACCTTTCTGTTTCTACCTTCATAAGACCGATTGGGTTGCGGCCCCTCGATTGGTCTATCAGGGATGCCAGACGACTGTCCCTCATCAGGCTTCGTCAACCCAAAGAAGGTTCCTCTCAATTTATTCATTTCTTCTTCATTCATGTATTGATTTGCCATTTCCATCAATTTTTCATATGTAGCGGGGTTTTCTCTTACTATTGCACTGGCGAATCCTCGATTTAAAGTGCTTTGGAAAAGAACGGTAATTAAAAAATCAACTCTTGGCATTTCAACCTTGAGGAGCTCATTGTTAAACCTTCCCATGAAACTTCTGAAAGTCTCTCCCGGGTTATGTATGATTGAATATAAATGGTTTGCAGGGGGTCTGACCGCCCTCTTACTACCAAACTGACTCATAAACTTGTCACAGAGTTGGTCGTAGTCGAAGATAGATTTTTCCTCCAATCTTCCGAACCAGGATTGAGCCATTCCGGCTAGTGTGGTGGAGAATGCCTTTGCTGCCACATTATCGGAGATGCCGTGAAGCTGCATTTGGAGATTAAATGAGGCCAGGTGTTCATCGGGATCTTCCGTTCCGAAGTAACGGGGTAACTGAGTGGGCAATCTCTTGTCGAGAGGCAACCTTTCAAAGAAAATTTCATCACAAAATGGTGATTTCCTTAATCGAGAGTTTGATACTGGAGGCTCATTCTTCCTTTCTTGTTTGTCTAACTTTTGGTGCAGCGATCTTACTTCTGAGGCCAATTTGTTGACCTCTCTGACCGATTGCTCCTGCAAGTCTTCTTCCGCGCCATGCCTGACCTGATGTTGATCGGCTCGACTGATTGCTTCGTTTGCCTCGAATCCTGCTCGTGCACCAAAGGCGGTGACATGCGGGGGTCGTCGAGTTTGAATGGCGGTTTCTTTAATCTCCGCGAGCCACTCCTTTTTGGCTTCATCGAGAATGGCTTTTAGATCGTCTCTTGTAAGCTGTATTATCGGAGGAGCCGGTGGTCTTGAAGCCCCGGCCTCGACATGAGGTGCTGGATCAGGATCACGAGTTATTAAATTATCTCCTTGACCCTCTCCATTTTGATCGCGATTTCCCTCCTTTTCTCGCGCTTGGACTGTTTTTGATCTTGTAGTCATTTTTTCACTTTTTCAAAGTTATGTTTCCCACAGACGGCGCCAATTGATGAGTGTGTTATCGTTAGGGTAATTATTCCTTGTCGAACGCGACTCGCCAATAAGAGGATCGGCAGGTCAGCTATGCTAGTCCTCGATTTGTATAGGGAATCCTAACCTGAAAACAAAGATAACTACGTCAGGTTAATGCCGGTGGTTACCCGGCGATAACCCTCCGATGCTAAAGTAAGTATCGAGATAAGGGTAGAGATCGGAGTGTAATTGATAGTCGGAAAAGTGCGTACCTTTTATCTCATTTATGAGGGTTATTTATAGTTTTCCAGATGGGCCACCGGGTCGAATCATGATTGGACGTTATGGTTCGGATATGGATCCTCAGCAATTGATTCGATCCGATTGTAAGTGGATCAAACATAAGAGGACGTCGGCCACTATGTCGGATAAGTCGAAGAGACCGAGGTCGACGCCGACGTCATGCTTATTTGCTAATATACGATGTGAATTCGAGGGGGAGGTCCTCGATATTAATCGATTGATCGACGAGTGTTTATAATGACGAAGACTTGGTACATCACTTTATGTCAACTCTTCTAAGCTTCTTCATAAGATGCAATTTTTGAGTGAGGAGAATAGTTGGATACTACTATCCCAAAATGCATTCGAAGATGCTCGGTGCCCTCCTCATTTGGAGGAGATCGGAAAAGAAATTGCGAACAAATGTGGAGGTCTTGGTCTTGCACTTGTTGTCGTCGGTGGACTACTCTCTAAATCAGGCCACACATTAGACTACTGGAAAGTTGTGGCGGAAGACATAAATTTGGCTATAACGACGAACGATACTCTGTGCACGAATTTAATATCTTTGAGTTATAATCACTTGCCTAGTAAATCAAAAGGATGTTTCGTTTACTTGGGAGCTTTTCCCGAGGACTATGAGATTCTTGTTTCAAAACTTATCAAATTATGGATAGCCGAAGGATTTCTAAAGCCACCGGGATCATCAATGACCTTGGAAGAGGCGGCGGAAACATATTTGGTGGATCCTGTTGAGAGGAATCTCGTTATGGTTCGCAAGTGGAGATCCATGGGCCAAATCAGAACCTGCAAAATCCACGATCTCGTACGGGAATCTGTGCATGAAAGAGTCTACCAAAGAGAAGTTTTTTCATGTCATAAACAGGTATGTCCAAAGTTTCCCAGAAGGCACAGACATTCAACGCCTTATATCTGTTCACAAGAATATTCTCATGTGCATTTCAGACATGTATAGTTTAGCCCAGTCGATTAAACCTGCATGCAGTCTTCTATATGTCGGCCCACACCATCATCATCCAATACCTTCCAATTTAACTTTTGAGCTACTCAGGATATTAGATGCATTTACAGTCTACTTCATTGATTTCCCCTCCGAAATTGTAGAGCTCATTCACTTACGATACCTTTCTTTAACTTATAACGCAAAGATACCCGCATCAATATCCCAACTCCAAAACCTTCTAGACTTGATAATCTGCCATCATCCCAAAATAATATTTGTAGGAACATCAGTCCTGCAGGTGGAAATATGGAACATGCCAAAACTAAGGCATCTTCAATTCGGTGAAAGCGATTTGCCTGATCTTCCTGAAGAAGAGAGCAACTCTGTTTTTCTTGAGAACCTTCAATACCTTTCAAATGTAAATGCTTATTGTTGCACGGAAGAGGTTCTTCGCAATGTTCCAGACTTGAAGAGGTTGGGAATATGGATTGAAACACCGGGTGATGATCCTTTACCTTTTCACATTGATCAACTTGAACACCTGAAAAATTTGAATTTTTTGTCCTGAATCCATATCCCGACACTAAGATTGTTTTCCAGCCGGAACTTGCATTCCCAAAGACGCTGAAAAAGTTGAGTCTAAGTGGTTGTGGAATTCCTTGGGAAGAAATTACAGTTGTTGGACAGTTGGAGTTTCTTGAAGTGCTAAAACCGAAGGAACTTGCCTTCCAAGGTACAGAATGGGAACCAAACGAAGACGAATTTCCTGAACTGAAATACCTACTGCTTGAATATATGGATTTGGTGCACTTGATAGTTGATGATTCCAGCTGCTTTCGAAGCCTCGAGTCCCTTATTATTCGGCATAGCTACGAATTGGAAGAAACCCCTATGGCGGTAGGAGACTTGTTGACTCTTAAACAGATTGAATTGGTTGATTGCAGCCCTGATTCTTCAGCTTCAGCAAAAGAAATTCAACAGATACAAAAAGAAAATGGAAATGAAGAACTTAAAGTTCGGGTATATTGTTCATGGGAATGAATGAATATATAGCTTCTTCTTCTTCTACAAATTAAATGGTAAGTTTGTTTTCTAATCACACCCTTTATCCGCTCATTGAGGTTTTGAACTAATAATTACGTATGTCCTTTCTTAATCTTGTACATTCAGGAAAAGAACACATTGCGAAGGAATGAGGTAATCAGTGTTTCGGTTTCATTACCATTTTTTGTTTTGCAGTATTTAGAGAATGTCTCAAGCCCTGAAGGTGTAGGCAGTCACCTCTAGCTGCCTTTGAATGTGTCGCTCGTCGCTACATTTGCTTGTATCTTTTTTGATTTTGTGAAGAATTTTGATGGATTTATGAACTTTGATGAGATATTGTTGTCACATTAAGCATGTATGCTCATATTATATAATCAGTGACTAGTTTTTTTACTAGTTGGTTTCTTATTCTTGTTTGTGTACCAAAGCTACACTCAGTATTCTCATGTCATGTTGTATAGTCATTAAAAGCATATAGAAAGAAGGGATACTAAGTCTATTCGGCTTAGATCAAGATTTGTTGGTTATGTAAGGAGGAGTAAATAAAGGGGTTTTTTGGCAAGTTAACTTATGTGATATGTTTAATGGGCAATTTATGCAATTTAGCTCCCAATGAAATGAAATAATGTGCAATTTACCTCATTGCTAGTGGAGGTGTAGCACAAACATTCTATAATGCGACTGAGATTCATTTTCATGTAAAAATGACCAGTTTAACCTTATCCTTGACAACATTTTCACTTCACTTTACTCCACATCATATGCGTAAATGGGTTATTTAACTCACTGTGACATGGTATAATGAGCATTTTACCCCCTTGTAAAAATGTGAAAATCAATGTGCTTAACATAGGGAGTCCTACTCAAGCAACCTGGTTGAATTGGTTTGGAGAACTAGGTACTCAATTAACATTTAGATATTTTGCTCTTTTATTTATTTTAGTAAGTTAATCAACCTATTTAAAATATCATAGGGAGTTAATTTGCTATTCACTTGTAAATAAATAAATTGACTATTAACAAAGAAACAGAAATCCCATCCCAAATTAGGAAAATACGGGGAACATGCATATTACTACCTTGTGATATCGAAAACCTGCAAAAAAACTACCCTGTGAATTTTTTTTTGCACCAGACATCCTTGTATTTTCAAAAACCCTGCAAATTACACCCATTCCGTCTCCCTCCGTCAATTTTTTGACGCACGTGTATTCAATGCGCCAAAATTGCGATTTTTTTTTCTGACGTAATTTTTCATTCAAAATGACAAGAATACCCTTGTACCTTTGAATCTTTGCAGAAAACTTCATTGTGTTTTCCACCGTTTGTAAAAAACTTCCTTGTACTTTTGGAAGTTTGCGTCAAACTTCCTTATGCTTTGAAATGTTTGCAAAAAACTTCTATGTTTTTCTTAATGTTTGTAGAAAAGTAACTCATATTTTTTAATGTTTGCGCAAAAAATTCTTGCACTTTTAAACAATTGTTCAAACTCCCTTATACTTTTATGCTATACGCATAATTTTGTATCTTTTAAAATTCACACATAATATCTCTTCTTTCTTTGTTTGTTCCATATGAGAAGCGAGAGAGAAAAATTAGTAAGAGTTTTTATAATTGTAAAAATATAATTTTTTATTAATATATAAGGGGTAATTTAGGCAATTCAATTAAAAATTAACAGTGTCAATGATTAACGGAGAATGGGTGTAATTTGCAGGGTTTTTGAAAACACAAGGAAGTCTGGTTAAAAAAAACTTTCACAGGGTAGTTTTTTGCAGGTTTTCGATATCACAGGATAGTAATATGCATTTTTCCCGAAAAATACATACTACTATATGATATGATACATCCATAGGTTTAATTCATATAAGATATCATACCTAGTCTCCGGATGAAATAGTCAAAACATCACGTCTCCGAGTAGTTAATTGGAAGCGGCGGAAACAGAGGAGGCGCCGGAAGCGGCAGAGAGCTAAATTGGGAAGGGGAGCGGGGAAGGAGAGAAAGAAGAAACGCCCTAAGAATTTACATAAATTACACAATTGGTCCCAAGCTAAATGTTCCAAGATATTATCGGAGTTCTTAACGCCGGTCTAGATTAATGGTGGGACAACTTAATCGTAGTTTATGTCGGAGATTAATGTCGGATCAAAATTCTAGCAATATATTAAATTACGAGATGAAATTAGGCGATTTAATATAACTTGGATGAAAACCAAAATCGACTATTAATTTTGTATTAATTCCGGTATCAAAATTTAAGAAAAACTTTTTCTCTACAAAGTTGGTGACAAAAGGGTTTTTTTTTTTTTTCTCTTAGATTCCCTTTTTTTAAGACGAAGGATGAAAATTGTTCACTAATAAGGTATAATTTTGGGTAAAAATGGATTTTTGGTCCTTTTTAGGCCATCTCCAATGGTTCAGGGCTAGCCCTGGGGCTGCCCCTCCGGGGCAGCCCCAGGGCTAGCCCTGAGCCCTGTCGTCGTCTCCAGTGGTTGGGGCTCCGTGGATGAATTAATTCCATTTTGAAACTTTGCCCACTCTCACCTATTAATATTATAGTTTTAAATTTTTTTAATATTAATATTAATAATAGTAATTATATTAATACTCGTAATTTAATTATTAATTATATTAAAAATATTAATATTAAATAGAAAATTTAATAAAAGTAATTTAAAATTAATACAGAAAATTAATACGCAAACAAATATTTTTATAACACGGAAGAAAATACAAGAAATGAAATACAACAAACAACAAAGGAAATACAAGAAACAACAACGGAAATACAAGAAATCAAAAATACGGGAAATACAAGAAAGGAAACACATAAAAATATTACATTTTACTGATTACCCCCCTGAAACCAGTCGGGACCTTCATTCGATGCATCTCCAAATAAGTTTGTTGGAAGATTTTTCCTTGCTATTTCTCTTCTTTTGTGACTCCAATACGCCTTTGTAATTGGAGTGAATGATGAGCAGTCCATCGCCATAATCCGTTCCTCTTGTAACTTTTCTGTGATTCCCACTCTCGTTGCTTCTTCTTCCCGTTGACGTTGAAGATTCTCCGCATGCCTTCTCTCTCGTCCAGCCTCGAATTCAATTTGACTTTGTCTGGACAACTCCATGGCTATCAATCTTTGGCTTTCAAAATCAGAAAGATGCGAACTCGACGAAGCCTTCCCTTTTCCCTTCTTGGCTTTTTTATTACCAATAGGTCTTTCAGATCTTGTTGTCGAGTGGGGAGTCTCGGGATTTTCTTCATCGCCTAGTGGAGTTGTTTCCGATTCAAATTGAGTTTCTAGTGGGGTTGGAGTATAGCAGTCTACCGTTGGTTGAGATCGGTTAACCGGAGGTGGTTGAGACGCTCCAGCTGTTGACCTGAACATGATCCACTCTGATGCAACTTCCCATGTGTGTTGGAAGCACCAACTTTTCTTCATATCGGACTTGTACAAACGCAATGCCAGATCATGCTAAAAATTACAAAAAATAGTTAATATAACATATTAATAATTATTTAGCATATAATTAACGTAATATTTACCTCGTCCATTATTTGGCCGCCACTTCCCACTTCCCTTCTGGCTTTTTCAATTGCTTCGTTCCATTTTTGCATGCTGTTGCAGATGTGTTTTTTCCATCTACTAGTGAGTGATTCTTTTGTTCTGCGTTCGTAATGAACTCCATGTTGGGATTCAGTAAGATAAACAGCCCTAGGCACAGCGGAATTTAATAATTTTTAGGACCTCTTACGGAATCTTGCCAGGATACTACTCTAGTTGTATATATATGAATATAAATAAAACGATAGTATAAGTTTACACGTTATACCTATCTCCTTGCAAATCCTTTAGCTAGCAAACGAACTCTGATTTCTCCCACAGTGAAAATCGATCCAAGCTCTGCAGTAGCGCCCCACGTGTTGCGCCTCTACGGGTTGATACACCACAATTACACGAAAATAATAAATCTTGATCAGCTAGAACACAAGATATATTATGATCTAGGATATAGGAACGATTTTGGAACAAAGTCGAAAACGAAAAATTCTTCCACAGGAAGAAGTGGGTTCGGTCGACTAGTGGGGAGAGGGAGAGAGAATTTTGCTCTTGCTCAATTTTTGCTTATGGAGTTGTGTGAAAAATAACTATAAGATAGCTACTTATAGTTATCTCCCTAACCTAGTCCTATTAGGACTAGGGCTCTTCTCTCCTACATGGGCCATGGCCCTCTTTAATTTAGAAGACCAAGTCTTCTAATTAATTCATGGCCCAGTTAATTAATTTGACCAGGCTTTATTTAATCTCTCAATTAAATAGCTCAATTAATTAACTTAATCTCCCATTTAATTAAATCAGACTCTAAGTCCATTTAATTAAAATCCCTTCTAATTAATTAAATCCAACTTAATTAATTAATCCACAAATTAAATTCCAATTTAATTTATGATCCTGATCCAATTCCAATTGGATCCCATTTTGTTCCAATTGGGTCGACCCAGTCGACCCACCCATTATAATCGACCCAGTCGATTATTCACCCAGTCGACCCAGTCGACTCGGTCGTTCTTATTTCCTCGCTTTCGCTTCATGTGTATTGTGTATGCCCCCGTAGGTTCACCACATAATTGGCCGTGGGTTATAATTAAATATTATTTAATTATTCGAGTAAGACTTACTCTAAATCGATCGAACACTTTGTCGATTGATCATTCCAAAATTAGCACCCCTGCCAATTTGGGAATTCTCCCACACTCCACGGTCGATGTCCAGCCACAAGCCCATGGAGCCCAATCACTGGTGAATTAATTCAGTGAACCTTTTATCATTTACAATTTCCATATACGACATAATCTCTCCATCGATCAATCTCCCAGTCGAGACTTAAGGGTATAGTCTTTCATCGGTTTCCCTTTTCCTTTGTCTTGACCTTATGAATTCTGGTCTCGAAATAATTCTCTTTGACTTAATCTTTATGAGCTACTTACATAAAGCCGTCAGATACCTCGGCCGAGGATTTTACCAGAATTAATTTCTCACAGAAATCCATAGGAGAATTTCCCAACCTATCAAGTCAGGTCAATGGATCCTTTGTTGATGATATGAATCTGCATACGAGTTCCTCTATACCCAATATGAGTCCACAGAGACTTTCTGGCGATCTCCAGTCAGTCGGGACTCAAATCAAAGCATAGACGTTCTCGCACCAGATAAACCCTATCATCTCAAGTAGTTAGGGATCGTTCCTCGTATACTATTGTAAATTGGAATAACTTCAACCCCGATATGCGACTACCGCTTCCATGGTGAGTTATTTCCTAATTGGGGTATTCAGTGCACTTGCCATCCCAGCAAGCCACCCACTTATGTGTATCGACTATCCCAGTCACGCTCGTGGACTCCAGCGTTCTCCAGTTCATCGGAGTATACACATTAGTGAGAGTCTAACCGAATCCAACGATGTCCTATCTCGATTGGATTCTACGACTCTTGAATATATTCTAGATCACGGCCTTGGAGATCAGTCCACGGGTTGTCCCATAGCCCTGTGATCTAAGGACTTCTATCCTTATGCGTAGATAATTATTACATAAGATAAAGATGACCATATAATAATAAAATGCATTTATTAATCCAATTGAATGGTCCTTTCAATTAAATGCAGCCAAATAGTTGGCTTGCAGGACACTATTCTATCAATCTCCCACTTGTACTAAAGCCAATTTTTCATACTTCTGATTCCCATCTTAGACAGATGTTTTCGGATGCCTTTGAGGCAATGGCTTAGACAGCGGGTCCGTCGTATTATCCCTTGAGGTGACACGTTCCATCTTTATGTCTCCTCTACCAATGATATAATATATCAAATGGTATCGTCTTTGTTCGTGCTTGGATTCTGATGAGATCTCGACTCCTTCGCTCGCGAGATAGCTCCATTATTATCACAGAAGATAGTAATGGCTCGACAATGCTAGGTATCACATCCAATTCCTGGATGAAGTTTTTCATCCAAACACCTTCCTTTGCTGCTTCACTCGCGGCAATGTATTCTGTCTCGGTGGTTGAATCTGCGGTAGTATTTTGCTTGGAGCTCTTCCAGCTTACCGCACCACTATTGAGGCAGAACACGTATCCAGATGTCGACTTGAAGTCGTCTACATCACATTGGAAGCTAGAATCAGTATAGCCTTCCAATTTCAATTCTCCTCCACCGTATACCAAGAACAATTCCTTAGTCCTTCTCAGGTACTTCAGAATTGCCTTTACGGCTATCCAGTGCTGCTCACCTGGATCAGACTGGTAGCAACTTGTAATGCTTAAAGCGTATGCTACGTCTGGTCTCGTACATAACATACCATTCATTATGCTTCCTATTGCAGATGCATATGGTACTTGAGACATATTGCTTCTCTCTTCAGGCGTCTTTGGGGCCATAGACTTAGAGAGTGCAATCCCATGTCTCATTGGAAGCAATCCTCTCTTGGATTCTTCCATGCTAAATCTTTTCAAGATTTTATCTATGTACTGGGATTTGGAGAGGCCCAGCAGTCCTTTTGATCTATCTCGGTAGATCCTTGTACCTAGTACAAAGGATGCTTCTCCCAAATCCTTCATTGAGAATTGTGTAGATAACCATGCTTTAGTTTCGGACAACACTTTCACATTCCAATGAGAAAAATGTCATCAACGTAAAGCACCAAAAATTCAACTGTACTCCCACTGATCTTCTTGTACACGCAAGGTTCGAACACGTTTTTGATGAATCCAAAAGTTTGGATTGTTTCATCGAAACGAATGTTCCAACTTCGGGAAGCTTGCTTCAGCCCATAAATGGACCTCTGGAGTTTGCACACCTTGTGCTCATCTCCTTTGGATGCATATCCTTTTGGTTGCTCCATGTAGATCTCCTTTTCAATGTCCCCATTGAGAAAGGCAGTCTTCACATCCATCTGCCATATCTCGTAGTTATACCACGCAGTTATGGCCAGCAAGATTCGAATGGATTTAGGCATTGCGACGGGCGAGAAGGTCTCCTCAAAGTCAATTCCAGGTCTTTGAGTATATCCTTTTGCCACTAGTCGCGCCTTGTAGGTTATTACCATTCCGTTCACTCCAAGCTTTCGCTTATAGATCCACTTGCAACCCACGGGAGCTACTCCCACTGGTGGATCTACCAAGGCCCAGACCTTGTTCGAGTGCATGGAGTCCAATTCGAATTCCATGGCTTCGCGCCACTTTCCCGATTCTATGCCTAGCATAGCCTCTTCGTAAGTCCTTGGGTCGGTTAGAGACTGTCTAGTCTCACGCAGCAGACTGTAGTACCTCTCGGGTTCTCTACGTTGTCTTTCTGACTTACGAAGCACCGGTGTACTTTCTGGTGCACTTTCATGCTCATGTTCTCCCACTGCCTGTGGTGATGGGTCGGCTTGTTTGACCTCTTCGGCCTTTTCAGCTTCAGTGACCTCATCTAGTTCTACGTTGTGTTCCTTCTTGCCTAGCAAGAAATCCTTCTCCAAGAAGTATGCGTTCCTTGAGACAAACCTAGTTTATCTTGTAGGATCGTAGAACTTGTATCCTATAGAGTTTTCTGGATACCCCACGAATTGCATAAGATGGACTTTACATCCAACTTATCTCCTACCAGCTTATTCACATAAGCGGGAGACCCCATATGCGCATGAATGCATATGAAGGTACAATACCAAAACTCATATCACGTGATATGTTTTGGATCTGGCTTCAGAGATACTTAGCTCAGTATCTTCGATTTTCTCGATCAAGTTTCATTTGTTTGAATAAGGAATTTCATGTAAGATTTCTGAATGGACATTTACATGTCCAGAATGCTCAACAACTGACAATGTTTTGAGCGAGTCTTACATTTCGAGAATCTAATTCTCTATTAAATAATCAATGGCGTACTGCCAATGCATGTTCGATTTTGAATCGATCCAAATCTCTCACATGCTTTCATTGATTAGGCTCTCTTCTTTATTCCAAAAGTAATTTGGAATTGTACATCACAACGTACTTTTACCCATGAGGGTACTAGAGACGCCTTATCTCCCACTAATGCTTTAGTGTTTCTACACACTTTTAAATGGATTAAATCCATTGCAATTGTTTATGCCTCTTGGTTGCCTAGCAACCAACTACTAAATCTAATTTCCATTAAACAAGATTCGAAAGTCGGTTACTGTGTACAGTATCCCAGTCAAGCTCGACCCAGTCGAGCTCAGTTTTTGAATCTTTTAATTCGGAAATATGTTTTAGTATTCGTGTATCACCTTTCGGTTTTTACAACAACTCAAGTGTGTGAAATCTTGATTATTTATATTTTATTGACTATGCATAATATATTTAGTCGATATATGAGTATACATACTCATTTGCTTATGTACACCTTTTGCGTATAAATCTTATAGCGCAATCAGTTCCAACCATTATGGAACTATCACATCCCTTAAGACAAGGGATGGTATAAGCAAATTCTAATGATCTAAATAATTCATGGCTTTAGATGCATTGAATGCATCAATGAGTGCTTCATCGGGTATCCAACACCCTTATGCATTACTTTAACCATAAGGTTAAGTTCAATAAAATTTAATCATCCCTTATGGGATGAATAGGTTCAATTCCCTCTTTCCCTTGATCTTAATCCATGGAAGAACCATTTTGATTGACTTTTCAACTTATCATCCTTACAGAAAAACCTCCAAGGTTATTTCCCTTCAGAGAGGATACATTCCTCTTCTTCCATCTCTCGAGCCTTTTGAGGCCTTTTCACAAGATGTTACTTCCCATTCATGGGAGACTTCATGTTTGCCTTCAAGAAAATTTGGGCTTGAGAACCATCCTCAACCCTCTGGTGAAACTTATCACCTTTCTTATTTGAAGAGTAACTTCGAAAAAGGCAGCTTGGTGAAACCTATCACCATTCCAGTCGAAGTGTAACTTCGAAAGGAAAAACAATGAAATCTTTGTAAGGAGATCAGTCCTTGCTTGGACTCGAGAATAATTTCTCAAGTTTTGAAGTCATTCAAAATTCATTTGGGTTCAGTCAATTTATTTGATTCAAGTATGATGGTAAATATTCATGGATACATAATTTATGATTAAACTATCATAAACATGACGATAAATACGCGGCAGATTAATATCAATGCATAATTTACAAACATGGTTTTCATTTGTAAATTACTCCCACTATTTTTGTCGAATACTTATGCCCCCACATAAGGTTCGGGAAATAAAAATTTCCTAATGGGCTCAAGGCCCAAATGCAATCGCTCAGTACCCACGACTCGTTGGCCATACCAATTGATCCATTTGGTGGGCGATCACGTCGCCGGTTAACCATCCCAGCTAACCCTTGAGTTCATTTAGCCTCGGTTTTCGTTATGGACCCACGACTCGTGAGACATCCATACTTACTCGCGTTAAATCATGTCCAATACTCGTGAAGAGAAATAGTTCAATCCTAGACGCCCCACGACTCGTGAGACAGCGCCTAGAACCTTGCTATCCTCTCCCTTGGCACTAATCTCGTGCATCGAGGCAATAGACATATCATCTTCCTATAGCTCGACCCACGACTCGTGAGACATCGAGATATATTCTTACAATATGCCTAAGACCTAGTAATTGGATAGGCTCGGACCATAGACACCATTCATATGCGCCCGTTATTCGATTTAATATTCTAATTGAGTTTTTAAGCTCAATTGGAGGTTTTAAGTTTTCTTTGTGCGAGGTCTCATCAAATTATGCTTTATCTTGTTTACGTTTTTCTATCCTAAGCATGCATCTCATACATCAAAGAATAATTACGAAAAAGTAAACATTCATCACCTAGCATTGCACACACGATTGATCGATTGCCCATCCTATGCGATCCATCACGAGCCACATGATGGACCAATTGGTCAGTCTAGGGTGGAAATTAAATGTCCTAACTATTACAATTTACAAACCCATACATCATGGGCCTTCTTGTAATATCCACCTTGATTGGCCCTCCATGTAATGAACTGGGCCTCCATGTCCTCCAAGGTAATGGGCCTCCATGTGGATCTCCAAGTCTTCATGAGGTCTTCTCGGCTCCAAGCCTAATCTAAGCCTAGCTTATAAAAATAAAGGCCCTATTCTATTACATTTGTTTGCGCAAGCAAGGGCACCAATCAGGCCCATTTAATTACAACCCATAAAATAAATAAACCAAAACTACACAGGGCTTAAGGGCAAAATCGACCAATCCACATATTCACTCAAGAACATGCATAAATTCACATAAGGGTAAAAATGTAAATTTACCGGCTTCATTAATTTTAATTCGCAAAAATTCATCCAAGTTAATTAATTTTGAATTAACAATTAATCTCTAAGATTAATTTAGCTCTTACTTGAGCTCTAAGTAATCTACAATTCTTATCTTGATTAAATTGGTTAATTAAGGTAATCTAAATCTCTAAGATTCTTACCTTATCCAAAACTCTAAGTTTCCCAAAATTCCCAAATCTCCAAGATTTTCAAGATAATCCTATTTTGATTAGATTAGTTAACTAAGGTAGTGTCCAAATCCTTCAAGATTTATACCTTATCCAAAACTCCAAGTTTCCTAATTTAATAAGATCTCTAAGATCTTTAATCTTGGTAACTTACTAGAAGAGTTTAATTATAATTAAATCTCTTATCACAATTGAAACTCTAAGTTTACTTGATTAATAAGATCTCTAAGATCTTTAATCTTGGTAATTAACTAGAAGACATTAATTGTAATTAAATGTCTTATCACAAATGAAACTCTAAGTTTCCTTGTTAATTAGATCTCTAAGATCAATCCAAGATTCACCAAGATTCCATAACAACCAAATCTCCAAGATTTTCAGATTTATCAAAATAGGCAGAATCAGACTCCAACCCAAAAACGACTAGTCGAGACCAATCAGGAGCTGCCATGTAGACAAACCCACGCGCGACCACCAGGTGCGCGTGAGCTGCCCGCGGCAGCAGCCGTGGCGCGTGGGCTGCGCGCGACATCAGGCTGCCGCGCACAGCTGCGCGTAGACAGCAGCCCGTGGGCTGCTGCTGTGCGCAGCGTGCGTGGACAGCATGTTGTTCGCACGCTGCCGCAGGCCGTGGCTCGCGGTGGCCGCCCAGCCGCGGTGCGCGGCAGCGCACCGCCGCGTGCCACCGCGGGTTGGATCCAAAATATTTTTTTGTTTCTTCGATTACTTACAGATTTAATTTGATAACCCAGTTAATTAAATCCCAATCCAAAATAACATCAACATGATAAAATTTTCGAATCTAAAATTTTACATTAACTCCAAGTTAACAGATCTACGTCCTAAAACATATACAGTTAAAGAACTAGCCACATAAATCAAACATATGATTTAATAAACACAGAATTTGCAAATTCATATATATACAAAGCCTAGAGTTGGCTCTGATACCACTGTTGGGATTCAGTAAGATAAACAGCCCTAGGCACAGCGGAATTTAATAATTTTTAGGACCTCTTACGGAATCTTGCCAGGATACTACTCTAGTTGTATATATATGAATATACAATAAAACGATAGTATAAGTTTACACGTTATACCTATCTCCTTGCAAATCCTTTAGCTAGCAAACGAACTCTGATTTCTCCCACAGTGAAAATCGATCCAAGCTCTGCAGTAGCGCCCCACGTGTTGCGCCTCTACGGGTTGATACACCACAATTACACGAAAATAATAAATCTTGATCAGCTAGAACACAAGATATATTATGATCTAGGATATAGGAACGATTTTGGAACAAAGTCGAAAACGAAAAATTCTTCCACAGGAAGAAGTGGGTTCGGTCGACTAGTGGGGAGAGGGAGAGAGAATTTTGCTCTTGCTCAATTTTTGCTTATGAAGTTGTGTGAAAAATAACTATAAGATAGCTACTTATAGTTATCTCCCTAACCTAGTCCTATTAGGACTAGGGCTCTTCTCTCCTACATGGGCCATGGCCCTCTTTAATTTAGAAGACCAAGTCTTCTAATTAATTCATGGCCCAGTTAATTAATTTGACCAGGCTTTATTTAATCTCTCAATTAAATAGCCCAATTAATTAACTTAATCTCCCATTTAATTAAATCAGACTCTAAGTCCATTTAATTAAAATCCCTTCTAATTAATTAAATCCAACTTAATTAATTAATCCACAAATTAAATTCCAATTTAATTTATGATCCTGATCCAATTCCAATTGGATCCCATTTTGTTCCAATTGGGTCGACCCAGTCGACCCACCCATTATAATCGACCCAGTCGATTATTCACCCAGTCGACCCAGTCGACTCGGTCGTTCTTATTTCCTCGCTTTCGCTTCATGTGTATTGTGTATGCCCCCGTAGGTTCACCACATAATTGGCCGTGGGTTATAATTAAATATTATTTAATTATTCGAGTAAGACTTACTCTAAATCGATCGAACACTTTGTCGATTGATCATTCCAAAATTAGCACCCCTGCCAATTTGGGAATTCTCCCACACTCCACGGTCGATGTCCAGCCACAAGCCCATGGAGCCCAATCACTGGTGAATTAATTCAGTGAACCTTTTATCATTTACAATTTCCATATACGACATAATCTCTCCATCGATCAATCTCCCAGTCGAGACTTAAGGGTATAGTCTTTCATCGGTTTCCCTTTTCCTTTGTCTTGACCTTATGAATTCTGGTCTCGAAATAATTCTCTTTGACTTAATCTTTATGAGCTACTTACATAAAGCCGTCAGATACCTCGGCCGAGGATTTTACCAGAATTAATTTCTCACAGAAATCCATAGGAGAATTTCCCAACCTATCAAGTCAGGTCAATGGATCCTTTGTTGATGATATGAATCTGCATACGAGTTCCTCTATACCCAATATGAGTCCACAGAGACTTTCTGGCGATCTCCAGTCAGTCGGGACTCAAATCAAAGCATAGACGTTCTCGCACCAGATAAACCCTATCATCTCAAGTAGTTAGGGATCGTTCCTCGTATACTATTGTAAATTGGAATAACTTCAACCCCGATATGCGACTACCGCTTCCATGGTGAGTTATTTCCTAATTGGGGTATTCAGTGCACTTGCCATCCCAGCAAGCCACCCACTTATGTGTATCGACTATCCCAGTCACGCTCGTGGACTCCAGCGTTCTCCAGTTCATCGGAGTATACACATTAGTGAGAGTCTAACCGAATCCAACGATGTCCTATCTCGATTGGATTCTACGACTCTTGAATATATTCTAGATCACGGCCTTGGAGATCAGTCCACGGGTTGTCCCATAGCCCTGTGATCTAAGGACTTCTATCCTTATGCGTAGATAATTATTACATAAGATAAAGATGACCATATAATAATAAAATGCATTTATTAATCCAATTGAATGGTCCTTTCAATTAAATGCAGCCAAATAGTTGGCTTGCAGGACACTATTCTATCACTCCAGTACTTTCAAGAAGAACATACATTAAAAGGATGACTCTATCCCAGAAATGTCCCGAAGCCTGGTCTGCCCCGACGATGTTGTCCTCCGATATCTCGATGTAAGCCTTTGTCAAGGCTACATCTTCAGCGGGAGTCCACTTTTTAGTTGACATTGCCTAAAATTTTTTTGCTTTCTTTTTTAGTTAGAGAGAAAGATATTGAGAGGTGTGATTTCAGAAGTGAATACAACTCCCTTTAAATGATTGGCTCGATCGACTGTATGCATTGGACGTGGAAAAATTGCCCAACCGCATGGCAAGGAAGTTTTTCTGGAAGGTCGAAGAAACCTACGATTGTTCTTGAAGCTGTTGCATCACATGATACGTGGATATGGCAAGCCTTTTCTGGCGTGCCGGGAGCATTGAACGACATTACAGTACTTGGTCGTTCACCTCTATTCGATAACCTCACTTCCGGTAACGTTCCCGCGGTTCAGTATGAAGTGAATGGAAATACTTACCGCATGCCTTACTATCTTGCGGATGGTATATATCCGAAGTGGGGAACGCTAATACAGTCGGTGAGAAATCCGAGAACACATCAAGAACAAGTATTCTCGCGATATCAAGAATCGTTCCGCAAAGATGTTGAACGAGCGTTCGGAATTCTCCAAGCTCGGTTCTCAATCGTTAATCAACCTGGCAGGGGGTGGCATACGCAAGATCTTGGCAATATCATGTTAACTTGTATCATACTCCACAACATGATTGTGGAGGATGAACGTGACGAATACAAGGACGATGCCTCGGACGATGATGATACCGACATTAGCACGTCTCGTAGAGCACGCGCTAGAATTTATGACAATCGCGGAAAAGAGTTTCAAAATGTTGGACGGAGAAGACAAACGTTGGATAATTATATGCTGCGTCATGAAGCAATTCGTTCCAATATGACCAACCGTAGACTCCAAAAAGACTTAATAGAACATGTTTATGCAAAATACGGTTAAAAACGAGTGTTTAAATTTAATTTTCTTATCTATTTTAGTATGTATTTAAATTTTTAATTTAGATTAAGTATTAATCTAAATTTTATGGTTATGACGTGTTTATTTTGTATGTTTAACTAATTTGGTATTTAAAAAAAAATTATTTGTATGAGTGTTAAATTAAATGGACTATTCTAATATTAAATAGTATATCATAATTTTATTTAAAATATCATTAAATAATTAATCATATTATATCTATATAATTAAAACAACACATTAATTAAAATAATACATTAATTACTATAACACATTTATTAAAATAAAACACTAATTAAAATAACACATTAAATAAAATAATACATTAATTACTATAACACATTTATTAAAATAAAACACTAATTAAAATAACACATTAAATAAAATCACATTAATTACAATAACACATTAATTAAAATACAACACATTAATTAAAATTACATACAACACATTAATTATACAAAATTATACAACACCAATTAATACACTTTAATTACATAAACACATTAATTACACATTAATTATACATTAATCCATACTTTAATTACATAAACACATTAATTATACATTAATTATACAACAATAATTAATACACTTTAATTCATTAAAGAAAATCAAAAAAAAAAGAAAGAAAGACCAATCAGGTGCCGCCACTTGGCGGCACCTGTTTTAAAGAGGGGCGCGTGTAAACACGCGCCCCTCCTTCTCAATCGCGCCCAGCGGGCTGGGCGCAGGGCTCCGCCGAGCCCTGCGCCCAGCCCGTTCCACCCTGTTTCCCACCCCGGCCCCGACCCCGCGCCGTCTCCAGCGGTTCTCCGCAGCAGCCCCGCCCCGGCCCCGACCCCGCACACCACCGCTGGAGATGGCCTTACAAAGTAGCGACTTTGCGATATTTATTTTTACGCCATGCAAAAATAGTCCTTTGTGTTTGCTACAAATTTAGGATATTTTCCAGCGATTTTGGATAATATATTTTATGGCATGAAAAATGTGTCTTTTATGTTTTCTATAACTGCAAATTTAGGACATTTACACGCAATTTTGGTACATTTTTCACTTTTTATGACCTATCACGTGATTTGAACTGGCAAATTTTGGAGTCAGAATTTCAATTTTTTAGTTCACTCGACAAATGATATTTTAGGCTATAATTAAAAAAAAATCGGTCAGATTGGATATAAATTGATGATTTTCGACAGATAAATTAATTTTTCGGTCAAACTTTACATAAATTGATGATTTCAAGCTATAAGATCTGAAATCGATGACGATGACACAATAAGTGACATATATTTGTCGAGGTACCATAATAAAAGACCAACTTTGAAACACAGTCACTCTAGATTGCCTAAAATAAATAAAAAAATGCCATCTTTATCCTTTGACTCCATTTTTGAAGTTGCAATGGAATCTTGGTAAGCCTTGATGGTTAAGATGTCTTGTTTCATCATAGACGTTAGATGTTAAAATCCTTCTCTCTACAATTTTTTCAAAGCCCTTTTAACATTAAGAAAAATCAATAATAAAAAAAAGGAAAAAACCGAAACGCTGGCAGACCCGGTTCACTGGGTCGCCTGTTCACCTCGGTACAGCAGCGGTCCCATTTGAAACAGTTCGATCAGCCAATCTGATCCAATTTTCATAACATTGATGTAGGGATAGATTTTACAAAATATAACTGTGTCAAACGCATTAGACTCGTTCCACTTTATTTTTGAACGTTTGAACTAAATATAATATAACTGATACTTTTATATTTGAACAAAAGCTAAATGATCTATATGGATTAGTATTAGCTCGGTTTTGCTTGGTCATACTAGTTCTGAAAAGTTTGTGTGAGTGACTGAGTGGTTTCAGTAAACTACAATTTAAATTTAGTTTAAATGTCGGGTTCATGAATCAATGACTTTATAGATAAATTACAGAAGAGTTGATGTTAACCCAATTGATTTCTTTAACTGCCTCTCTATAATGACTGGAAAATTTGATATCAAAATATCTACCAAGTGGGGATAAATAAATAATAGTTGCCCTTTTTAACTTATTGTTTTACCTGATAAATAAATTAATAAATAAGGTGTCATTCTTAACAAAATATCAAGAAACACTACACACAAATACAGAGAAACTAACTTTTGAACTCAATCTAAATTCCTACACAAAACAAAGTACTTGGGACTATTGTTTGCACATATGATTATGGATTTGTTTCCCATGATTAAACCCATATTATTGCTCTCAACATTTCTTGCAGTTGTAGCCAGGGGCGGACCTAGAACATTTATGCAGGGGGGCCGAAGAATTTTTTTGTTAATACCAAACTCGATATTATTTCAGTATTTTGTCAAAATGATAAAAAAAAAATATTAAATTAAGATAAACTAATTAACATCATAATTTTGTCGAGCAAAAGGTAAAAATATAATAGCAATTTTTTTTGAAGAATATGAATTCTTAAACATTCAATAGTACAATTCAATTTGATAAAAAAAATGTTGCTTACAGAGATATGAAAATATCGAATGCACCCTTAAAATGAAAAGGTAAAGTCGTATTTGAAGCTTGTGTTAATGAAAAAATTGTATGATTAATTTCGATTTATCGTATACTATATGATCTTTATATAGTATTGAATAATTGTGCATAACCAAAATTATACTACTTAGGTATGAATAATGAAATATTAGATTTATTATTAGTAAAATATCATGTCAATAATAATTTAAATTTATTTGACCATATAATATCTCAAAGATATTGATATCATAATCATCTTGAGAAAAAACCTATACCATGAAGCTAATGTTGATTAATGAAAAGTTAAAAAGATAATGAAAGAAAATTGCTCTAAATTATGATTTTATATACAAACAATGTTCTCCTCAGGACTCGAACACGGGACCTCATGCCGTCAAGGGAAATTATATACCCTACGCCAATGCCTAAATTATAATTTTATATACATATCTATATACTTAACCAATTTTTTTCTGGGGGCAGTCTGGCAGTCCCTTAAGAGGTCCGCCCCTGGTTGTAGCAATATATGTAATCAAGAACATTTTTTCAACAAAGAAAGAGAAGAAAAAGTACCATCCAATTTTCATAACATTGATGTAGGGATAGATTTTACAAAATATAACTGTGTCAAAAGCATTCGAGTAGTTCCACTTTATTTTTGAACGTTTGAACTAAATATAATATCATCGATACTTTTATAATTGAACAAAAGCTATGGACTAGTATTAGCTCGGTTTTGCTTGGTCCATAGTTCTGAAAAGTTTGTGAGAGTAGTTTCAGTAGGTAACCACTTAATGTGTCAAATCCGTCACTTAATGTGTAAAATCTGCCTTCGAAAGGGACAAAACCCTTGTGAAAAAAAAAAAAAACTACAATTTAAATTTTGTTTAAATTTCGGGTTCATGAATCAATGACTTTATAGATAAATTATAGAAGAGTTGATATTAAGTTGTTAACCCAATTGATTTCTGTAACTGCTTCTCTATAATGACTAGAAAATTTGATATCAAAATATCAAAATATCTATCAAGTGGGGATAAATAAATAATAGTTGGGGTAGTCTATTTTAACTTACATCCCGTACGTGAGTCATAATATAAAATAATGTGAGCCTTTGATTATAAATTCGGATGAATCCTGACAGTTAATACATGTACAGGTGTATGAGCCCAAGAAATCGGGTGTGACACTTGCAAGATGGGTTGTACCCATGGAATTTACAATTTTACCCAGGTATAATATATGAAATTACATTCCCTTTGTACCGGGTGATGATCTTCTATACCACTATTAGTGTACCACTAATAAGTAATTGCCACATGTGTACATGTGGTAATTACTTATTAGTGGTACACAAATGTACGCGGTACACTAATAGTGGTATGGAGGATCTTGAGCCCTTTCTACCCCTCCCACTTTCTTTCTTGCTGAGATTTGGAGATCGAACAATTCCTTTATCAAATTCTATGAAAACAACAAAACATCCACAAAGACAACTTCTGGTTATTGAAACTGGCTCTAAACTTGTGAACGAAAATAGAATCGTTGATTAACACAAATTTTAGGGCTTTTGGCACTTTGCACCCTAACTTAAAAGTTTTGGCACTTTGCACCCTAGAAATACAAATTAGTTGGCACTTTGCACCCTAATGTGTGTTTTGAAGAAAGAAATATTAATTTATTGAAGAGTATAATAGTTATTTTCAAATATTTTTGTCACTTTAAACCCTAAAGGTATAGATTTTGACAATTTGCACTCTGAAATATAGAATATTGGCACTTTGCACCAAAAAAATATAATTTCTGACATTTTCAACCCCGACTTAATATGATAATCTAAATTATGTAAATAACATGCAATATAATAATATGTTAGATATGTAAACGTGTATTTTAGATATAAAGTAAATAATCTTGAGGATACTTGAAAATAAAATGAAGACAATGTCTTTTTTAATCTAAATTTTACAGAGAGAAAATGTTAAAATAAGTTATTATAAAGTAAAATAAATTTAGAATAACAAGTTTATGATTGTTGTGCATAGAAATGACCATTTTATCTCTACATCGCCGACATTCATGAGTCTGTTTTTTTTAAGAAAAATATGGGTGCAAAATGTCATACAAATTATATTTTTGGTGGGCAGAGTGCCAAAAAATTTAACTCGGGGTGAAAGATGTTAATATTTTATAATTTTAGGGTGCAAAATGCCAACATTCTATATTTTAAGGGTGCAAAATCTATATTGCCAAGGTGCAAAGTGAAAAAAAAAATTGAAAATAACTATTCTACCTTCTATCAATGAATTTTCTCACTAAATCACACACTAGGGTGCAAAGTGCCGAATAAATTATATTTCCAGAGTGCAAAGTGCCAAAACTTTTAAGTCAAGGTGTAAAGTGCCAAAACCCTATAATTCCAGGGTGCAAAATGCCAAAAACCCCAAATTTTATGAAGAAATTAAAAGTGAAGGTATATATTAATTTTTTGTTGGTGAAAAAATTAACACACTTCTTCTAATTTTTTTTTTTTGTATATATATTAATCATTGTTGATTTCAATTCTTACGTGCTCGAATTTGTTGGTGGTTGATTTAATTTGGTGAGATTTGAGTTAATTTGGCGGAATTAAAAATGGGTGATTTACACTCAGACCCCCTCAGGTTTGAGCATATTACAAAAAACCCCCCGCTGTTTTAAAAATTACAGGGACACCCCCTCAGGTTTGGACATATTACTAGAAACCCCTTATGGAGTTAAAAACAGACGGAATTTGATGACGTCAGCAAAAAAAATAAAAAAATTCCAACTTACCCCTGGCTAAATATACCCACGTGGGTGTCTATGTAATAATATCATACCACAGGGGGTGTCTATGTAATAATATTATACCACAGGGGTGTCTATGTAATAATATTATACAACATGGGGTATTTGGAAGTTATTGTAATCTTTCAAATACACCCCCTATGGTATGATATTATTACATAGACACCCCCTGTGGTATGATATTATTTATTTATTTATTTTTTTGTTTCCCAAGGGTTTAATCCCTTTCGAGGCGGGTCGGACACATTAAGTGGGTACCTCTCCCAATAGGGATTCGAACATGAGTCCGCTACTTTGAAGTGACTAGTCCCTTCCACTAGACCAATCACCTGTTGGTGGTATGATATTATTACATAGACACCCCCTGTGGGTATATTTAGCCAGGGGTAAATTTGGAAAATAAATTTTTTTTGCTTTTAACGTCATCAAATTCCATTTGTTTTTAACACCGTAAGGGGTTTCTTGTAATATGCCCAAACCTGAGGGGGTGTCCCTGTAATTTTTGAAACAATGGGCGGTTTCTTGTAATATGTCCAAACCTGAGCGGGTTTAAGTGTAAATCACCCATTAAAAATTGGTTCTATATTTGTATTTCATACCTTCAGCTGCTACTGTACGAAGTTGTGTTAGGGAAGATGACATATTTGCACATTCAACCCTTAGGCTCTGTCCCTAGTCAAAATTGTCCTCAAACTTTCAGTTTTGCTAAAAAATTAAAGATCTTGTAAGGTTTAATAAAGTGATTAGATTAAATATTGTTAGTTTTAATTTTTAAGTCTGAAATTTGAAAAATACGAAATATCTTGTACGAATATAAAAAAATACGACTTAATTAGAATTTCTGAAAAAAAAATTACTAAAATAAATCTTAATTAATGCAGGATTTTTGGCAACTTGCACCCTCAAAAATGGGTATTTTGGTAGATTGCATCCTCGAATTTAAATTTTGGCAGATTGCACCCTCGAAATAAACTTTGGCAGAGTGCATCCTCTAAATTTTTTTGGCCATATAGTTCATCCGAAAATCAAAATTTTGATGTTGGCAAGGGTATAATTGACTTTTTAACTCAATTCCCTCCAAAAAAATCATTACCCTCCAAAAAATTAAGCCAACTAAATTAAATGTGTAGTTTAGGGCCGGATTAGTTTGTCCATTCACACATTAATTTAATCTAAATTCCTAAAAGAAAAATATAAACACCTGCTCCAGCAACCCATGCTTAGGGCTTTGTCATATTCTCACTTCAATTTTGCCCTATTTTTATATCACATTTACTATAAAATCGAAGTTATATGTAATATTAGGTATTATACAACATGGTGAAGGTAACTCTACCATAACTAGAGTTTATAGTTGAACCGGAGGATATCTAACTCATTTTGTGTGAAGGCATTGAACATTGAACCGAAGAATAGTGTAAGCGTTGAATTGAAGGATTTTGTAGACATTGAAGTGAATGATTTTGTAGTCTAATTGATATTTTACTTATTTTTTCTAGTTATTAATTTAACCATATTTCAATTAGAATGCTCAGTGGTGGTGTTCTAATATGAATCAGATATGGAGTAAGACGAATTGTGTTTGATTTCTAGACTTGGTATGTAATTTATATGATGTTTTCGATCGGTTTGAAGCTATATGAACTTGCCTAGATTAATTATGAATATTATTGCTAATTCTTATTTGTGGGTTGATGAGTTTATTGTGTTTACATGTTTTTACTATGTCTTGGCAACCATTTTATGTTAAATGCAATAATATTAATTTTTTAGGTGATGTAGAACTATGCAAAAATGGTTCATGAATCAATGACTATAGATAAGTTACAGAAGAGAGTTGAAGTTAACCCAATTGATTTCTTTAACTGCCTCTCTATAATGACTGGAAAATTTGATATCAAAATATCTATCAAGTGGGGATAAATAAATAATAGTTGCCCTTTTTAACTTATTGTTTTACCTGATAAATAAATTTATAAATAAGGTGTCATTATTAACAAAAAATCAAGAAACACTACACACAAATACAGAGAAACTAACTTTTGAACTCAATCTAAATTCCTACACAAAACAAAGTACTTGGGACTATTGTTTACACAACATATGATTATGGAATTCTTGCCCATGATTAAACCCATATTATTACTCTCAACATTTCTTGCAGTTGTAGCAATATTTGTAATCAAGAACTTTCTTTCAACAAAGAAGGAGAAGAAAAAGTACCATCCAATTGGGGGCACCATGTTTCATCTTATGCTCAAGTTCAACCATATGTATGACTACTTGACTGATCTCACCCGCAAAAACTTGACCTTCAGAATCCTTTATCTTGGCAAGAGTGAGATTTTCACTTCAGATCCTGCAAATATTGAGTATTTCCTCAAAACCAATTTTGCAAACTATGGCAAGGTACGTTCTCCGACCACTTTGTTACTTACAAATATCAAGACTTTTAGTGTAAAATTGTTATATATATTGTGGTGCTCTTAAAACACTTTGAGCCAAAAATTCATTTTTCATATCATAGGACTGGACATATTTCACTTTTCATACCAAAATCGCAAAAAAACATATTAATTCTTGATAGACGTTACAGAAGTGATACTTCCGTTAGTTTGTTGTTGGAATTAAATATGGAGATTGAAGCCGAGGTCCAAAGAAGTATAATGACACTAAAAATTCTGAAAAATGTGAAGAAATAAGGTTGTAATCGCGATTTGAAATTTGTGAGGATAATGGTTTCGCTATCTAGATTTTCAAGTTAAAAAGTTGAACGATTCACTCAACGTTATATGAATTTTTTATACGTTTGTAATCACGGTGAAGAGACGAATAAAACCCCTATCCTATTTCCCTCGACCAATGCGTGAAGAAAGAAACAAGGGTCAATTCGAAAAATCACCAAAAGGCAGGAGTCAATCCACAAAATTGCCAAGTTTAATCATTTTTATTAATTTAATCTTTATCTATACTAACTCTAAAAGTGTGAATAGGCTAAAATTCAATTTTGGTACCATAGAATAGGGCAATTTTCAATTTTCATACCAAAAGTCCAAAAATCATACAGCCGTTAAGTTTTGCCACGACCGTTTAGTCTCCTCCGTTAAGTGCATGTGAGGGGCACGTGGGGCACTAATCTGCCCGTTCAACTTTGGTACTAATCTGCCCGTTCAATTTTGGTACCGTAGAATTGGGGAATTTTCAATTTTCATACCAAAAGTCCAAAAATCATACCAATTCTCACTCAGCCGTTTCAAAATAGGGGGGAAATGCAATTGTCTAAAATTGAGCAGGTTGTTTTTGCAATTATTGCCTTCTTCCTCCTATGGACGATCGCCGGCTTCCGGTGGCCGTTTGTCGAAATTGGTTGAAGATTTTTGTTCCTCTTGTCATGGGCGGAGCTCAACTGTCTATGGCAGCCACTTGGGCGGAGCTCAACCGTCTATGGCAGCTACAATAAACCTATGGAAAATGATGCCCACGGTCATGGGAAACTAATGCAACAAGAATTACGAAGTTTGGTTAAGAATCGAAGAAGAAATCACGATTTGAAATTTCGAAAATTTTGACTATAATTCGAAATTAGAACTCAAATTTCGAATAGATTACTCAAAGAATTGAAAAGATCTTTATATGTACGAGTTCTCCACGACAAGGGGAACATAAACCCTCAACCAATTCCGACCAAAAGCCACCAGAGCCGGCGGTCGTAGGGGTGGGATCAGGACTGGTTTTCGGGTATTTCGGGACGGGATTTTGAGTTTCGGGATTTCAAATTTAAGTCCCGAAACCCGGTAGATCAACCAAGGTCCCGTGAGTTTCGGGTACCCGATTTAATTTTGGGATTTCGGGACGGGTTCGGGAGTCCCGGGAATCTAAGTTGCAAATTTAAATTGTGCAAATTAAACTTTTTTTTTAGCTTGTTGTTAAAATGAAATGAAAAAAAAAGTAACATGACTACTAGTCTACTGTAGAACAAACCAATTCAAACATATCACCACAACCATTTCAAAAAAAGAAAAACATAACGGAATTTGGTATAAAAAATGAAATTTGCCCAGTTCTATGGTACCAAAATTGAATTTTATGTTCCAACGGGCAGAATCCGACCCACATGCTCAGCCCGCCCACAAAGACTTAACGTACACGTGGCAGAAACGTTAAGAAAATTAACGGAAGTGCCTTTTTTGAAACGGTTGAGTAGGAACTGGTGTTATTTCTGGACTTATGGTATGAAAATTGAAAATTGCCCTATTCTATGGTACCAAAATTGAATTTTTGCCAGTGTGAATAATTTAAGTTTTTTTATTTTTTTGTGAAGACAAAAATTCCCTTATTCAAGTTGAAAAGTATATTAATAAAATATAGTTAAACAGGAATTTTCCTTACGGTCATAATTAAACTTTGTAACGTCTAGTATATGATATATTATGACATAAAATATATGTCATAAATATTATTCGTAAAAATTGAGTAGTCATAAATATATGATATATTATGACATAAAATTGGCTAATTTTATTCTAACTTACGAAAAATACCCATATAATTAAATTTAGACGTACGTGTACCACGTATGTGCACTTTCTAGTATTATAAAAAAATATTAGTAGTTTAAATTTTTACGGTCAATTGGCAATTCTATCAACAAAACTAACGAAAATATAACTTTGTAACGTCTATCAGGAAATTTGTACGATTTTTACGAGTTTGGTATGAAAAGTGAAATCTACCCAATTCTATGGAATGAAAAATGAATTTTTGCCACATTTTCACACTGTTTGAAAACTTAAAGATTAATCACATGAACTTTATCTTTATTAAAATAATCTTAACAATCAATTGGTGATTGATCAAATGGAAGTGACTACTCCCTATAATAGTTAATACGTGTGCTAACTACCTGGAATACCAGCTTTAAGAAACAAATAAAGGAAAAAAACTTAGAACATCTTATACATCTAGTTATTCGACTCATTTTCTGGATCGTTATTATTAATCTAATATCATAAAAGGCTATAAAACGAGCAACAAATGAGGCTTATCTTCATGCAGGGTTCATATCACCATGACATTTTGAAAGGTCTTCTAGGAGATGGGATCTTCACAGTCGATGGTGAAAAATGGCGGCAACAACGAAAAATTTCTAGTCATGAATTCTCAACAAAAAACCTAAGGGAATTTAGCAGTGGTGTATTCATAACCAATGCAACTAAACTTGCTAAGATAGTTTCTGCAGCTGCAACCTCAAATCAGACAATACAAATTCAAGTAAAGTTGTCACCTTTCATTAATATACTCCAAAATTTGGAAATCAGAAGAAAATAACAATACTTTCCCAATTCCAATTTGCAGGATTTGTTCATGAAATCTGCAATGGACTCGGTTTTTAAGGTTGTACTTGGTGTTGATCTAGACAGCTTGAGTGGAACAAATGAAGGTGCTCAATTTTCCAATGCTTTTGATGAAGCAAGTGAAATGACATCTTACCGCTATGTAGATATATCATGGCCAGTAAAGAAGTTTCTTAACATTGGATCCGAGGCCAAATTAAAGAAGAGTATGTATGTAGTCGATGACTTCGTTTGCAAGGTTATTGACAGCAAGATCGAACAAATGAGGAAACCGAATGACAATCTCCCGGTAAGTTTAACCAAATAACAGCAAAATTGTGTTTTTAGTAGACATGACTGGATCCTTAACACTATTGGTCCCGTGCTTTATATAGTTGCACTTCTGTTCCCAAATTTCTAAATAAATTTTTGCACTATTGGTCCCGTGCTTTAAAAAAAATGGAATTTTTCGTCCCAGTTTGGCACTTTTGGTCCCAAAGGATTGTGTTAGTCTTACACTTCTCGTCCCAAACTAGATGGGAAGGAGGTGATGGGACCAAAAGTGCAAATCATTTTACAAAAAGTGGATCAAAAGTGCAATTGTGTAAAGTAGGGGACCAGAAGTGCCGAGTGTTCTGTCCCGTGGGACTAAAAATACAATTCCCCCACCAAATACCTTTTCTTTTTGTATAGTATGATTATACTAATAAAGGGTATGTGTAACATAGGTGACTAAAGGAGATATCCTTTCAAGATTTCTTCAAATTGATGAAACAAATCCAAAGTACTTAAAGGATATAATACTAAGTTTTATAATTGCTGGGAAAGACACAACAGCTAGTACTCTTTCCTGGTTTTTCTACATGATGTGCAAATACCCTTCAATACAAGAAAAGATTGCAAAAGAAGTTATAGAAGCTGCAAAACTTAACGAACTTTCAAGCATCGAAGAAATAGCACAAAGTATTTCCGAAGAAGCACTAGACAAAATGCAGTTCCTCCATGCAGCTATAAGTGAAACTCTTCGATTATATCCTGCAATTCCCACGGTAAATACTCTACAAGTCTATGTAGCAGCTACATGGGAAAATTTCAAAACTGGTCATGTTTGGCCAAAAGGTCCTTTTAAGATTCGGGCCGACAATTAAGTCCTGTAACTAAATTATATGTTGCGTATCAGGATGGAAAGATGTGTTTTTCAGATGATACATTGCCGGATGGATTTAGTGTAACGAAAGGGAATTTGATATCTTATGCTCCTTATGCTATGGGAAGGATTAAATCTTTATGGGGCGAAGATGCAGAGGAGTTTAAGCCAAATAGATGGCTTGATGAAAATGGAAAATTCCAACAAGAAAGCTCATTTAAATTCACAGCTTTTCAAGTAAGAAATTCTTTTTTTTTTTTTTTTTTATCAAAATCTTTAATTTTTAATATATTTTTTCAACATGGACTTGGATACCTTAAAATAGAAAACATGATAATTAATATGTGGACTGGAATATGAATTATGTAGGCAGGGCCAAGAATGTGCTTGGGAAAAGAGTTTGCATACAGACAGATGAAAGTATTTGCATCAGTGTTGCTGTCTGCATTCTCATTTAAAATGGCTGATGAAAAGAAAGCCGTGAATTATCGAACAATGCTAACACTTCAGATCGATGGCGGCCTGTATCTTCTTGCTAGCCGCAGGCATTAGTTTTTTTTTTTTTTTTTTGTGTGTGTGTGTGTGTGTGTGTGTGTGAGTATTTCTACCTTGTAAGAAAATATATTTTAAGTGTTTGTTTGTTTTTACAAAAATGTTACACAATAAGAAGTTTTTATGTTCCATGTTTGAATGGAGTAGGAGAATATGTAAATAGCATAAATTCTTGTGTATAGCCAAGCCTACATTCTACATAAAAAGGTCCATGTTACTCTTTTTTCCTTTTGCATAAAACCCCTTATTTTTTTATATTCCTTGCACCGAAATCCTCTTCTGCTTACCTCCGTCAAAACACTTTCGAGTGTGATTTTTACGACCTCCATGTGCAGTTGGGCTTAAATTTAAAGTTTTATATCTTCAAATTTTTTAGACGTATGATTTTCTCGTGCAAGAAAAATATATAAAGCAGAAAGAAGTTTTAAACAAAACACCACCTTTTGAAGAGCACAACTAATACAAGTTCATATATAGGTCACCAAGAACATACAAAATAAGCTAGTGGACCATTTTTGAAGTCACAATTGATATCTACAACTACTTCTCTATAATGATTGGAAAAATTGATATCAAAATGTCATAAAGTCTATCAAGTGTGGATAAATAAATAATAGTTGCCCTTTTTGACTTATTATCTTAATAAATTAGTAAATAAGGTGTCATTATTAAGAACAAATTAATCAAGAAACACTACACACAAATACAGAGAAACTAACTTTTGAACTTGAACAATCTCAAGTCCTACACACAACAAAGTACTTGGGACTATTGTTTACACATACGATTATGGATTTGTTGCTATCATTACTCTCAACATTTCTTGCAGTCGTAGCAATATTTGTAATCAAAAACCTTTTTTCAACAAAGAAGGAGAAGAAAAAGTATCATCAATTGGGGGCACCAAATTTCATCTTCTGCTTAATTTCAGCAACTTATATGACTACTTGACTGATCTCACTCACAAAAATTTGACCTTCAGAATCCTTTGTCTTGACAACAATGAGATTTTCACTTCAGATCCTGCAAATATTGAGTATTTCCTCAAAACCAATTTTGCAAACTATGGCAAGGTACGTTCTCCGGCCACTTTGCTACTTATTACAAATATCAAGACTTTTAGTGTAAGAATTATTCTCTTAACCAAACGTACGAGGATCCAATCACGATCACGTAATAAGAACGAACAATCAATCTATCTCGACACTTTTGTCAAGATTGTTATATTGTGGTGTCTCTCTTGAAACATCTTGGCAATCATTTGGCTTAGTTTGGAAACTTTGAGATTAATCACATGAACTTTGTCTTTGTTAAAACATCTTCTACTCCAACTGGTCATCGTTGTAGTGGAAAAGATTAATCCCCACAATGTGGCGAAGCCAATTTCAAATCCTCGTCGTATACCTATGGGAAACAAAACAAAAATTATATAAATAAAGAATTTAAAACATCTAATATGTCTAGTTTTTTTGACTTATTTTATGGATCTACATCAACAATCTAGTCTCATAAAAGACTATGTTTATGCAGGGGTCGTATCACCATGAAGTTTTGGAAGGTCTTCTAGGAGATGGGATCTTCACAGTCGACGGTGAAAGATGGCGGCAACAACGAAAAATTTCTAGTCATGAATTCTCAACTAGAAACCTAAGGGAATTTAGCAGTGGTGTATTCAAAACCAATGCAGCTAAACTTGCTGAAATAGTTGCTGGAGCTGCAACCTCAAATCAGACAATGGAAATTCAAGTTATGTTGTTACCTTTCATTAATATACTCCAAAATTTGGAAATCAGAAGTAAATAACAATACTTTCACTATTCCAATTTGCAGGATTTGTTCATGAAATCTGCTATGGACTCAGTTTTTAAAGTTGTACTTGGTGTTGATCTAGACAGCTTGAGTGGAACAAATGAAGATGCTCAATTTTCCAATGCTTTTGATAAAGCAAGTGAAATGACATGTTACCGATATGTAGATAAATCATGGCCATTAAAGAAGTTTCTTAACATTGGATCCGAGGCCAAATTGAAGAAGAGTATGAATGTAGTCGATGACTTCGTTTGCAAGGTTATTGAAAGCAAGATTGAACAAATGATGAAACCAAATGACAATTAACGGGTAAGTTTAAGCAAATAACAGAAAAATTGTGTTTTTAGTAGAGACATGACTGGATCCTTAACACTATTGGTTCCATGCTTTATATAGTTGCACTTCTGGTAAAAAAAAAAAATTGAAATTTTTGCACCAGTTTGGCACTTTTGGTCCCAGAGGATTTTGTTAGTTTTACACTTTTTGTCCAAACTAGATGAAAATGAGGTGATGGGACCATAAGTGCAATTTTGTAAAGTAGGGGACCAGAAGTGCCGAGTGTTCTGTCCCGTAGGACTAAAAATACAATTCCCCATCAAATACCTTCTGTTTTTGTATAGTATGATTATACTAATAAAGGGTGTGTGTGACATAGGTGAATAAAGGAGATATCCTTTCAAGATTTCTTCAAATGGATGAAACAGATCCAAAGTACTTAAAGGATATAATACTAAGTTTTATAATTGCTGGGAAAGACACAACAGCTAGTACTCTTTCTTGGTTTTTCTACATGATGTGCAAATACCCTTCAATACAAGAAAAGATCGTAAAAGAAGTTAGAGAAGCTGCAAAGCTTAACGAATTTTCAAGCATCGAAGAAATAGCACAAAGTATTTCCGAAGAAGCACTAGACAAAATGCAGTTCCTCCATGCAGCTATAAGTGAAACTCTTCGATTATATCCTGCAATTCCCACGGTAAATACTCTACAAGTCTATGTAGCAACTACATGGGAAAATATCAAAATGGTCATGTAACTAACACTTGTTAGCCAAAAGGTCCTTTTAAAATTCGGGCTGACAATTAAGTCCTGTAACTAAATTATCTCTTGTGTATAGGATGGAAAGATTTGTTTTTCAGATGATACATTGCCGGATGGATTTAGTGTAACGAAAGGGAATTTGATATCTTATGTGCCTTATGCTATGGGAAGGATTAAATCTTTATGGGGTGAAGATGCAGAGGAGTTTAAGCCAAATAGATGGCTTGATGAAAATGGAATATTCCAACAAGAAAGCTCATTTAAATTCACAGCTTTTCAAGTAAGATTTTTTTTAATCTTATGTACATAAATTATGTGTTATAAAGTATCTAGAGAGGACATGTTATCCCAATTATAAACATGTTTCATAATCTTGAATATATTTTTTTGACATACATTTGAATACTTTAAAATGCAGAATTGATAATTAATATGTGGATTGGAATATGATTTATTTAGGCAGGTCCAAGAATATGTTTGGGAAAAGAGTTTGCTTATAGGCAGATGAAAGTATTTGCATCAGTGTTGTTGAGTGCCTTTTCATTTAAAATGGCTGATGAAAACAAAGTTGTGAATTACAGAACAATGCTAACACTACATATCGATGGAGGCCTACATCTTCTTGCTAGCCGCAGGCGTTCGTAATATTCTTTTTTTTTTTTTATATGTGTATTGAGCATTTCTACCTTGTAAGACAAGAAGAAATTTCAAGATGGTGTTTTTGTGTATTTTTACAATAATGTAACACAAGAAGAAGTTTTTATGTTTCTTGTTGGAATGGAGTAAGAGAATGTATCTTTCCATATTAGATAAATGGCAAAGCCTACAAGAAAGGTCTATGTTATTTTTTTTCTTTTCGCATAAAACCCGTATACTTTTATTCTCCTTGCGCAGAAATCCTCTTCCGCTCACCTCCGTCCAACATCATTCGAGCGCGATTTTTACGCTCTCCATGTGCGGTTGGGCTTAAATTTAAATCTTCAAACTTTTTAGACGGATGATTTATTCGTGCAGGAAAAATAAAGCAGAATAAGTTTTATGCCAACAACACCTTTTGAAGAGCATGATGAATATGGCAATGAGGTCGTAGCTTAATGGTAATTACTGGCAAAACTGAGGCCCCAAAACGAAGAAGTCTTGGATTCAACTCTTACGAATGGTGGTATATGACATTTATTGAAATGAATTTTGATGTAACCATATATTATTAAAGTAGCACGATGAATACATGTGCATATATAGGTCCCAAGAACATACACAAAAAGCTAGTGGACCATTTTTGAAGTCACATCCACTTTTGGGTTCCAAAAAGGATCAAAATGCAGCCCCACGGAAGAAATCAAAGGCGTTCCCTTTGCTTTCACAATTTTGATTCTAACACCATGTGCCTCCACAATTCCCAATTTCAATCTATGAAGTCTTTTGTACCCAATTGTAGTTTCTTTTACAACTTTAATCCCATCAACATAAACTTCATGTTCTTTTACCCTTTGGCCTAATCCAATTGCTTCTTGGATTCTAACCACATTGAACTTAATCTTTCCACTTTTTGCCTTGAATTCAATCCAATAATTCTCTTTCTCTTCTTCACTTGGAGCCCAATATGTCCATAAATGGTCATCATCTAGCACATTTTCGGGTCCGAATCCACCATTTTCACCTCCACGGGTACCACTTACTTCCATGTGACAATTTTCGGCCAAATTGGACGAGAAAATCGTATTTATTGCTCCTCTAAGTTGTTTCAATGTTTGGACATCGGATTCAGATATCAATCCAGTTGTATTTGGTGGTACATTGAGTAGTAGCACACAATTTCGGCCCACGGATTTGTAGTAAATATCTAGTAGTTCACTTAATTTTTTTGGGTTTTGTGATTTATGCCAAAACCATCCTTTTCTTATAGAAACATCGCATTCGGCTGGTATCCAATTAGTTCCTCTTGAGTCACCCGTGTTGATATAACTGCAATTATGACAAAGAAATTGCGCCTAGTTAGTTGGTTAAATAATGTCACATTTATCGTGCTAAGTTAGGTTCAACAATGTCACACTCAGCTGTAATTTGAAAAATAACATTTTATCCCACCGTGAAAATTTTAACGAAGTAATTTACTTCAATTTAACGAAGAATGTATCACACTTACTGAAATTAAGAGTGAACATGAAAAGTGTTACATAAAAAGACAAAAATACTTTTAGGGAGTACTAAAGTGTCACATTTAATATGACACAGAGGTAGAGTACCACATTTATCATAACACATGAGGGGTAAAGTGTCACATTTATAAATTAATTGGGTCAAGATATAATACAAAAGCGGAATAGTTTTGTTAATTCGTATTTTTTTCAAGTTTAAATATGTCAGGGAGGTAATATGAAATTTTTGTAAGATTATAGAGAGTAAAATGCTCTTTTTCAAACATAGGGAATAAAGTACTATTTTATAATATTGAGATAAACAGAACATTATACATATCACATAGGGTAAATTGCCATTAACTCCAAAAAAAAAAAAAAGTGAGTTGTGTATCATTGTATCTCATGATTCATAATATTGAGTTTAATTATTGGTGACTTGCAAAATACTTATTTTTCAAAAAAATAAAAATAAAAATCTCTTTTGTTAAATAAATGGATTTATCATATTCCCTTAATTATAGGAAAGCAAACATGAAAACCCATAAACAAATGATAAAAATTTAGTTATTCCCTAAAGTTATGTTTGATTCTTGATTCTTGAATTTTAATTAATGAATAAAATAATGATAAAAATGAAAAAATGAAGCTCAATATATTATCAGTTGATGCGAACACATATTTTCCTCAACGTTTACTCACTAAAATTCAAGAACTAAAATATAGCATAAATTCACAAATAATTCTTGTATTATATGCATTTTAGGAATCATTTATTGAAGTATTAAATTAATTTAGTTTTGATGTTGCTTACTTAACAATGCTAGCATTGCCGATTGATAGAGACGTGGCATTGATGGTGGACCAACACGTGTCCCCGGCGTATCCGTTCTCATTCCCGACCCATCGGACGTCCGGTCCAGCATCGGAAAATATATTGATAGTACTCTGTAATTCTTTCACCATTGAAAACCAATCATTGAAATAATATGTCATGTTTGTTGCATTTGAGCCCTTTGCTCCATCAAACCATATTTCTCTAACACCCCCATATCTGCAAACAAACAAATATGTCTCTATTAATTTCATCGAAAAAAAATGTGATTAATTACTTTAAATAATTTGTATAGCATCAAATACGAAAATACCCCGGCTTGTGTTTTTTAACTGACATATATCGTATATGTTATTTTTATTAGTAAAAATCCTAAGTGATAACAAGTCAAATGCGTGTATTTACCACACTTTCAGGACGCATTGTACTTCATTTGTTGTAAGTGTGAGTATTCTTCATGATTTGTTAGGGAAGTGACAATTATACCCGAGTGTGTTATTTTGCGATTAAATGCAAAAAAATCATTGTTCACTTAAGAAAATTACAATAAAACAAGACTATTAACTTAAAAAATTGACAATAATCTCTACGTTCTCCTTAAACATGTAACTATATGTTGGCGCAATAAGCTAATAAAATATTAATTTTTCCGCAAAGGAATGAGCTTACCTATTGAGAAGTTCTTGTAGTTGAGCTAAGTAATATTCATTGTAGTCCTTATTTTGTCCATATCTTGAATCATGCCTATCCCAAGGTGAAAGGTACAATCCAACATCAATTCCACGGCCGGCCTTGGCTGCATTAACAAACTCTTGAACCACATCTCCATGCCCATTTTTCCATGGACTTCCAATCACAGAATGATTTGTGTACTTTGAAGGCCACAAACAAAAACCATCATGATGTTTGGCCGTCAGTATCATCAATGAGACGCCGGCTTGAGCTGCAGTGTCCGCCCATTGGTTGGCATTGAGACCCGTCGGGTTGAATATACGCGGGCTTTCATGCCCGGTACCCCATTCGGAATCCGTGAAAGTATTGACACCAAAATGAAAGAACATTATAATCTCTCTTTGTTGCCATTTCAATTGGGAATATGAAGGTAAGGGAAGGATGGGCAATGGTGGAGTTGTTTTCATTTGTTCATTTAGTGAGAAGACTAATTGGAATAAGGTAAAGAATATTGTGACAATGTACAATAAATTGTGGGATATAGTCATAATGGCTTTTTAATTTTTTGTTTCAATCTTGATGGAATATATAACAATGATGTAGTGATGAGAACAATGAGACTATGAGAGTGTGGGCCAAATGAAAGGGAAATTCTAAGTATAATGGGCACGCACAATATTTTTGGTATAGAGTTGGACAATACTTTTAGAAAAAGTAATCACTCACCACTAGAATGATAAGAAGAAAAGTAAGAAGCTACTTAGAGGGAAAGTGACTTAATTATGTGATTTCTAGTATAGTTATTAATTATAACACAAATGTAAATATATTTGTTTTGTGATGGATTTAATTTCACTGAGTTAGTTAGGTCATACAAAAAAAAAATTAATCATAATGGGAAAAAAAATCTTTAAAGCATGCCCATAGGTATGGTAAGATAATTGGTTAGTGAGATGTGATTGGAATTTTGTATTATAGCCTAAGATACAAATGTGAGGTCCCGATATGTTACAATCATTCACGAGGGACAAGTGTACTTTGCTTTTCTGATGAAAAATCCTATAAAGTTTAATACTTAGTATGTCTCATTTTTTTTTTTTTTTTTTGGTATAGTTGATTAGTCAACTTGACTAAATTTATAAAAATTAGAATAAATAATTTAATAAATATATTTCATTAATAATTTAATAATATTGGATGACACCATATATATTAATATTTAAAAGATTTAATGCATCACAAATGTGAATAATTTAACAGATAAGCCACTTAAAATTGAAAGATATGATCGGATACTGTAACTAATGGAGTAAAAATAATAGTACAATGGGTGTATATTAATTAGTAAGTTTAGTAATTTGGTATATGTATGTAACTCAATGTTATTATAATCGAACCGGACCGACCGGTCCCACCGCGCACCAGAGAAATGTTCGATCTGATTAACCTCTAAGACAGGTTATTTTAAAATCCAGTCTGAACCGGGTTGAACCGACTCAAATCGGTTCTGATTTTTTTTTTAATATTAAAAATAAACTGAAAATTTTGGTAGAAAGAGGGATTTGAACACATGATCTTTTGAATAAAACATAGGTAAAATTGCAGAAAACGTCCCAAACTAATTAGTGATTTTGGATTGTCGTCCCAAACTATATTACCTCGCCAATTTCGTCCCGCAATTTAATATTTGTTTGAAATATCGTCACAAACTAATTACTGACTTTGATTTTTCGTTCCAAACTATATCAACTCACCAAATTTCGTCCCATAATTTTTCATTTTGTATGAATTTAGTCCCAATATTAAATTTCTAATTTAATGGAAATGACGGTTCAATCTTATAATTAGTTTGGGACTAATTCTGCAATATTATATAATTATTCAAGTTAAAATTTACCACATCATGACACGTAAGCAGCCATGTGATAATTGAACGACAAATGCGCAATTTTCGTCTTATAATTAACGGTGGGACGATATTCCAAAAAAATATTAAATTACGGGACGAAATTCGCCAAGTTGAATAGTTTGGTACGAAAATCCAAAATCAGTGATTAGTTTTGGACGATTTTTGCAATTTTGCCTAAAACTTAACATCCTTATTATTTCAGCTACATCATTTTTGTTGAACTTTTAGTATAAAAATTTATAAATTATAGAAAACTTGTAACCAAATTTATTTGTATTTTAGATTATGATAATTAACTCAAAATAATATTTTACACATTATCAATGAAAATTAAAACTAATTTTAGTTTTATGATATAATTTCTTATTAAAAGTTTTCTGTAAGATATTTCTTTCCAACAATATTTTTTTAAGATAAAGAGTGTTAAAGTTTGAAAGTCAAATCGATATATTATGCAAATTTGATTTTGAATATTAAACTTGTATACATAATCATATTTTAAAATTTATTAATCTCTTAGTTTGTTGTATTTTTATCTTACACTTTTATATTTTTATGAGCATACTAATTAATATCATATTACCATTATGATATTAGTTAGATAAATATTATATGATTTAATAATATATTCTAAGTTTTTGTATATTTTTAATCAATTGTAGGATAATTATTTAAATTTTATGCATATTCTTTATACTTTAAAATTAGATAATTATTTATTATCATTAGGATGTCATTCGGTTCGACCAGTGATCTGACCAGTTCGATCAGTAAATTCAGTGATCAGTCGGCTCACTGATTTATTGTCCGGTCCGGTTCTAAAAACATTAATTGGCGTAACTTTAGTTGTGATCCATTTCAAATTGAATAAATGTTTGAGACAATTTGATATGTTGTAATTTTGTAAGAACTTTATCACTAGTATATTTTTGAAACATGAATTATGGAAGACTAAAACTGAAGAAAGAAGAAAATATAAAATATAAAAGAAGTTGTTTTTATTTTTAGGAGGAAAACCCAAGCCGGGTAAATTCATTCATGATCAATATTGTCAAATACAAAATCAAAAATTAATTCAGGAAGCTCTATCAATGGTTCATAAATACTAAGTTCTAATTTTGCTAAAACACGTGCCATAAAATTGATTTGTCTAAATAAGTTAGAACAACTAAAAATGTGATCATGTGATATTTACAATCAACCAATTTACATTCCGGAACAAATAATTAAGAAAGTCAGAAAGCTTTCAATTAATATATTACAATAAGATCAGAATAAAATCAGAATAAAATGGACGTTCAATTAATATATCACAATAAGATCATAATAAGATCTCACAAACCATTTCTTTATCTCAATCAGTCTCATGATCAAAGTTGAATTTTGTTCACAAGATTCATTAAAGTAATAAACGCGAAAATTGTGAATATGCGTTTGAGTGACTTGGGAGTTGGGAATTCCTATGTTGCAATAAAATAAATACCTCGTGGCTCATATGTTGAATAATCTTTTTGAGTAAATTAAAAATGATCAAATAAATATAATCCTCTGGATGTAACATAGTTTATTTTTTTATCCATTAGACGGTGTATTTATCGTTTGGATCGAATAGTACAAAGGGTATAAGTCTTCTCAAATGTGGTGTCTCTACTCTCTAGTAACATTCGAATTTAGTTTCTCTTCTGAAAGTCGCAAAACATAATTAATTAAACTAACCCCGATACTTATCGCTCATTTCTCGACTATATAAAGGCAGCTAAATCATACTCAATTTTGACTCGACAATAATTTTAGATTTACATAAATTCTAGTCACTTACTAGTCTTCTAATATTTCTAGGTCTTAATAGCATGCGAATAAAAAAAATTACATTTTCTTTTAGTTCTTAAGTTTTATATAAATTTCAATCAGTAAACATAGTTCCATCGGCGTAAGTATGTTAATATTTTTTTAGTGAATCGCATTTTTGTCCTCCTTATGGATTAATTTTTGCACTTTTGTCCCTCTCAAATTTTTGTAGCAGATTCGTCTCTCTTATCCATGTAGTGTATTATATTCGTCCCTCTTATAACACATTTGTTCTTCTTAATTTTTTTGTTGCATATTCGTCCCTCTTATCAATGTAGTGTATCATATTCGTCCCTCTTATCTTAAATTAAAAATACATCAACTTTTGTCTATTTTAGAATTTATTTTGAATTTAAGTGATGTATTTTGAATTTAAAAGGGACTAATGTGTTATACTATATTGATAAAATTAACGAATCCACTATGAAAAATTTAAGAGGGACGCATATATTGCACTATATTAATAAAATGGACGAATGTGATACACTACATTGATAAGAGGGACAAATCTGCTAGAGAAATTTAAAAGGGATGAAAGTGTAAAGTTTGACCCCTGTGAAAGACAAAAAATGATATTCACTCATTTGTTAAGATCCATTGCTGTCTTTTTTAATATCTAGTACTCCATAATCCAACAAAAAATCCATTAACTTTAAAGAGCAAAAGGTAATGGCATGACCCGGCCCGACACTTTACTCGGTCTTACTTATTTTTCACAGTGACAAAACAGAAAAGCAGGCCTGAGATTTCTGTGCTTCTTGTGAAGGTAGGAAATGCTTGGGCTTGAGAACCAAATGCCAGATTGGGCTGCAGTCTTGGCCCATTTTATGGCGTATAGGCCCTTAAGATTGATTATAGCTGGGGATAGGGCTGTCAATGGAGCGGATTTCAATCCGGATTCGGTCCGATTTATTAGGATAATTGTCCGATTAGTGATTCGATGGACCTGATCCGATTAAGAAGATCCGTAATTCGAATTATATGGAGCGAATATGGATCTAGGCTGATCCGATCCGTTACATATCCGTATCCGATATATATTACTGTATATGTTGTTTATATATTATGTATTTAAATAAAAATAAAAATAAAACTATCTATGTTCCACTAAAATCTTTTACTATATTAAAAATAATTTTAAAAAGAAATGCATGAGAGGTGTTGGTGGACTGACCAGATAACTAATTGGGTCTACAACATATTAATTTATACTATTTAATAAGAAAAATCAAACCACAACCATTCATCCTTCAATTTTTATCTTTTCTTCCATTTCTCAATATTGAGTTTTCTTCTTCGTTGTCCCAGTTTATATCTTTTTTACTTATATTTTTGTTTATTCTTTTGTTATAATTTTTATCGTTTATATTTGTCCATCATATTCCATCTTCTACAATTTTTAGGCAATACTTTCGATGAAGTAAGTAAAATTTTACATTTTTAATTCATGATGGTGGAATCTGCAAGTGATTTGGAAGAAAACGGAAAAAAAATAGCTTGCTAAATGGATCCGGATAATTTATCCGGATCCGGGATATCCGCCGGATTCGGATCCGGTTGCTAATACTCCAGATCCGAGCGGATCCGGATCCGGATAGAAGAAATGGAAATCGGACTCGGATCCGGATCTGCCCTGATCCGATCCGAGCCCGACCCATTGACAGCCCTAGCTGGGGACATGAATTAATTAAATCAAATTTATCGTAAATCAAATTGTCTCGAAATGAACATGTTTATTTGATTTACGAGATTTTTAAAAGTATTCAAATTTTCGGAAAGTTTTTAACATGTAGCTACTGAAACATATAAAAAATATTGAACATGATTTTTCGCTTGATAAGATTTGAAGTTTGGCTTGAACCCGACTCAATAAGTTAAATACTGAAAAAATACATATAAACAAGTTACTCGACACTCGGCTCGAGCTCGCTCGATAAAAGTTAGTTTGAGCTTGATTCGTTCAGAAATCAAAACAAGCTCAAACACAAAAGTTCAAGCTCGATAAAATTCAAGCCAAGTTTGAATAGTGTATCATTGGATACTACTCGGCTCGTTTACACCCCTAAATACATGTACATGTATAAAGGATGGAAAAATTTGTTTTGCACCTAATAATATAGATTATTCCCTAGCAAATAGGTAAATAATTAATTTAAATGTTTATTTATATAGTTAATTCAATAAAATTATTTTTTAGGAAGAATTTTCTCAATTGAAAACGGCAACATCAATAAATTGAGAAAAGTATAAGAAAGTGAGAGGAATGATTTGAAATCCAACAAGGCAATCAAGAACACATTTTATCGATCAAGTTTTAGCTGGCCATTCAAAACACATCATCAACCACTTCATTGATTGTTCTTTTATTTTGTCCATTTGAGAAAATAAAATACAATGTGTTCGTCATTCCCAGTTAGTAAAATACAAAAGCAACCCCTGTACTTTTTTTAATTAGCAGAAAGTGCTTTATGTTATTTTCATTACCAAAAACTCTTGAGTTAATAGTTTGGTAAAATTGCAAAAAACGTCACAAATTAATTAGTTATTTTGGGTTTCGTCACAAATTATATCACCTCACCGAATTTCGTCCTGTAATTTAATAGTTTGCATGAATTTAGTCTCAATATTAAAATTTTAATTTATTAAAAATGACAGTTCAATCTTGTAATTACATTGAGACGATTTTCAGGAATATTGTATAATTGTGCATGCTAAAATTTGTCACATCATGGCTAGTAAGCATCCATGTGGCAATTTAACTGTCACATGCGCAATTTCCGTCTCGTAACTAACGGCGGGACAATATTTAAAAAAAATATTAAATTATGGGACGAAATTCTTTCAGGTGATATAGTTTAGAACAAAAATTCAAAATCACTGATTAGTTTCAAATATTTTATGCAATTTTGCTTAATATTTTTAGAAAAAATAAAAATAAAAAACCCTATAATATTATATAGTTCATTACTTCATTACACCCATTTAGAAATAAAAGTTGATCTCAACAGGATTATAACTAAATCTTTTAATGAATTGTCGTATTTTTCTAATAGATACCTAATAGATAACATTTGACTTGTCAATCTAAATGACGTAAAAAATTTCGTAAAAAATTTCATCATGCGAGTATTTTTGCATTTTTCTTTCCCAGTTTGACTTTTAACATGATTCATACATCACCCATGTATTAAGCATTAAATATGGAGATCGTCAAAAAATATAGGTGTCGGTTGAAAATGCTCATAAATTGGCATCTTGTTCTTTTACGAAGTTGCTGACACATTATTCAAATCCACTTGTTTGTATTTATAACCACCAGATAAACATTCAATTAACAACTAGTCAAATAATTTAAAATTTAATATCTTTCTTTTGAGATTTCGATTTTCTTGATATGAAAATAACGTTAAGGTTATCTAACAAATTGACCTAACAAGAATATTAAAAAGGAAATAACTAGTACACATGTATGTCTCTTTGCCAAGTGTTTAAAATAGTAAAGCGTACTTGTTTGATTCAGTGTTTTTAAAATCGGATCAGTTATTGAACCGGAATTCCTACTGGTTACTGGTTCGATCGGTTAGATTGGATCGATCACTGGTTCGATCGGTATAACCGGTGTGACTTTATTATTATGTAATATTTATATATATTTTTAGATTATCTAAAATACAATTAAAATTCAAAAAAAAATTATCATTCTTTGTCAATATATTTTTTTTTTGTTTCATGCAAATAATCAAATGTCTTGAAAATTAAGATCAATGTCAAAATATAAATCTCAAGTATCCCTCAGATACATACATTCAAAACAAAACAACAAAATTAAAAGTTCATCTCATTTTTAAAGTTTTGGATTGTTCATTTAGGTTCTATTGTTGTATGTTGATGTTTATATGGTAATTGATTTGCATAATTTCATACACAAAATAATATTATTCACAATGATGAGAAAATAATTATGTACTTCTTTATGTAAAAAAAATGGTAATATTGCATTGATTGTTAAAACACTAAAATAATGAATGTTATTTCAATTAAAGTATATAAATGTAATCCTATTAAATGTTAAACAAGAGTTCAAATAAATAATAATAACAAAAAATTTCTAAATTAAAAAAAAAATTAAGTGAACCACTGGTTCACTGGTTTTACCGATTTTGAAACTGGTTTTACCGGTTCAAACTGGTTAATTTAAGAACCGATTTTTAGGAGTAAACCGAATCGAATTGGGGACCGATTAGCGATTGAACCGGTCCAACCGGCCAGTCCGATATGATTTTAAGAAAACCATCTAAAAGTTAAAATTGATAGAAAGAAGAAATATTCAGTTTTAACACGTCATCTCACGTGTAGACTATGTTATTGATAAATTTAAATATAGTATTCATGTATAAGTCTGTCTCTGATACAATATTAAATGTCCATCTAAAAGTTTAAAAGTTTAAAGTAAAGCATTGTAACCAACCTGTCATAACTATCATTAACAATTGTGGGAGGGCCATAATTGGCACTAAATTATGGTTTTTTCCTTTCTTTAACTAAATAAGATGGTAGTCCTAATGAGTTAAGTGCAACGTGATCTTGTACATGAGAAAAGACCTAACATCACATATTGTTATTAATTTACAAACCTATCACATGACCAGATAAATTTCGAGACTACAATATTAGTCAATTACATTGGAATATGAGATTCTTGGTTTGTTAAATTTAAAAAAAAAAAAATCTCTCTATTTCATTTTAATTGTCGTTTTAGACTTTTGCACTGTATTAAAGAAGATAAAAATTAATCTAAATTTTAGAAAAAAGTTAGAGTTATATCTAAAATATCCGTCTTCTTCAATCGGTTAAAGTAGAAGAGAGAGAGAAAAAAAATAAGAAGTAAATATGGGTAAAATTGAAAGATATACAATTAATATTACATTGAAATCAAAAAGCGATAATTAATTTGAAACAAAAAAAATCTCTAAACCTAGAATTAAAATGAAATTAAAATGGAATGGAGAAAGTAGTAAATCTCCCAGCATAAACTATAAGCAACCCTTACGTAAAGGATTGCTTTTGGTTTAATATGGTATTGATATGCGTTCAATGGTCCAGCTCAGAATTGCCCGTTTCAAATGCATGATTGGTCAATTCCAAGAATTGGTTCAAAAAGTTGTGTATTTGCTCAAAACAAAACAACTAAGACCATCTCCAACCGAGCCGACAAACGGGCATGAGGGGGGTTGTTGGCTCGGTTCGATTGGAGATGAATGATGACAATTGGGCGGGCAACGGGGCAAGGCGGGTAGGGGGTTCGTGGCAGGCAACCCGGCAAGCAGACAGACAACCATTGGCAGACAAATGCCCCTGCTAGGAGCTGGCAGGGGCTGCCGGGGCTCGGGTGTTATTTTTTTTTATATATAAATTTCATTATTTAAATAAATGAGATTTGGTGAACAATTTCATATATAATTGGACAAATGCAAATCTAAATAAATGAGATTTGTTGAACACAAATACTTAATTTAAAAATACACAATACATCCTAAATAAAAAAACAAATACATAATTTAAAAATACACAATACAACTTAAATAAAGAATGCCTTAATTTTCATGATTGTGTAGCAATTAAAAACATTATTATTAATTTCATTATTATTATTATTATTATTATTATTATTATTATTATTATTATTATTATTATTATTATTATTATTATTATTATTATTATTATTATTACAATAAGTTTGAGCGAGGAGAGTGGGGAAAGTTGCGAAATTTAATTAATGGATGTTGATTGCCCTTCGGTTGGAGATGAGTTTCTTAGGTGGGTCGAAAATGCATGAGAGCAATTGGGCAATTGGGCAAAGCCTTCGGTTGTAGATGGCACTATCCAGGGTTTTTTACACTTTGAATCCTGAAACATGTAAAATAGACATTTTGCATCTTTAAAACATGAACAATTTTGCATTTTGCACCCTTTTTTATTTTTCTCAAAACCTAGAGACAAAATATGTCATTTTTGATCTTTGGCATTTTGCACCCCCAAAACACGAGAAATGGGCATTTTGCATCCCCAAAATCAAATTAGCACTTAACACCCTTGAAGTAAGAACAACTCATCAACTTCCACCCTCGAAACACGAGAAATGGACACTTTGAACCCCCTAAACACAAAATTTGTACTTAGCACCTCAATTTAAGAAAAAACTCAACATCTAGCACCCCTTCATTTTTTTCGACAAAGTTGACCACCGGGGCAAAAAACCTAGGGCAAAATAGGTAATTCTTTTTCTTTTGTATTTAAATTTAAAAATACGATTATGAATACTAGAATACTCATTTCTCTCTCCATCTTAAAACTTGTTTTTGTGATATGATTGAGTCAACTTTGCCCAAAAAAAAGGTGGTGCTAGTTGTTGAGTTTTTCTTAATTTGAGGTGTTAAGTGCTAATTTTGTGTTTGTAGGTTTCATAGTGTCCATTTCTCGTGTTTCGGATGTGCAAGTTGCTGAGCTGTTCTTAATTTGAAGGTGCTTAATGCTAATTTTATTTCGGGGGTGCAAAATGTTCATTTCTCGTGTCTCGGGTGTGCAAAGTGCCAAAGATCCAAAAATGAATTAGTTATTTTGTCCCTAAGTTTTTTGAGAAAAATAAAAGGGGGTGCAAGTTGCTAAAAAATCAAAAATTAATTACTTATTTTGTCCCTAAGTTTTTTGAGAAAAATAAAAGAGGGACGCAAAGTGCTGAATTGTTCATATTATAAGGGTGCAAAATGTTAAATTTAAGTTTCAAAAGTACAAGTTATCTATTTCACATGTTTCGAGGGTGCAAAATAAAAAAAATCCAAATATCCAAAATGTAAAAGTCAGTTTCCAAAAACTTTTGCAAACAACCATTGACACGTCTATTTAATGAGCACACTGCACATTGAACTATTCATGTCATGTCATGTCATTGAGAACGATTGATAAAGAGGCAGTTTTAGAAATCTATTTCAGCATATGGGGTCACTTTAAAAGACAATATTTTATGAATTATAAATATTGAAAAGTCAAAGAAATTTAGTTTTAAAAAATTTAAAGGGTTTACGAAAAGAAGATAAATGGAATGAATTATGGTCATTTTACTCGAAGCTGTCAGACTACTCTCAGGTAACAACACCACTTGTGTCTTTTAGTGTTCCTAGATGTTTTTAATTGGATTCTTAGTCTATTTTTGAATTATTATTATTGTTATCAAATATTAAAGTCATATTTTTTATCAGCCAAAATCAATTTTATCTATTTTCTAGAACGGAAAAATGAGAAGTCTTGTGTTTTGGAGAAATGTCCCAAAACTTTCATATAAACAATCCAAATGAATAAATCAAATATATGAGTTTTAAGTTTAAACAATATAACTATTTGCAAGTGTTCTTGCATTTAAAGTGAGTGATTCCTCCTTTACAAGTGAGTTACTTCTTTGTCGAGTGATTCAGCGATTAATTACATCGAGTGAGTCCGCTACCGCCGATTGGTGGAATGATTCCCGATCACCTATCCTTTTTCCACCGCAGGTTTTGGCCTGCATCAACGATCATAGCCACGACACAGAGTCCGCTACCGCCGATTGGTTGAATGATTCCCGATCACCTATCCTTTTGTTCTATTTCCACGGCAGGTTTCGGCTTGCATTAACGATCATAGCTACGACACATCTACTCAATTATCAAGATTAATGGCAATATAATAGTAATCACCATTCTCCAGCAATAACAAGAGCACATCTACATGTAGTACTAATTAAGAATTCAAAATTGGCTCCACCCCCTAGTGTCATCTAATTTGGATCAGATTTTGACTATGAATGTCTGGTCCAAGTCACTTTTATTGAAAATGACAGCTCAAATTCAACAGTATTGTGGGGAGTTAACCCTCTCCAACTGCGACCAATCACCAGCACCAATACTGTATTTATGTATTCGTATACATTTATGGCTTCAAATCCCATCAATACATAAAGAAACATTCATTCATGTTAAATCTATAAAAGAATTCAGCAGCATTATTACCAAAAATCAAATATTCAAGAATGACCATAAACAGCAAAACACAAACTCCCCACAAGCTTCTATATGCCCAAATGAGTTCATTTTTCACTGAATTGATCAAGTTCACAATTCTTCTAGTCTTATTCTCATTACAAGCTCTATTCATTGTGCAAAAAAGGGGACCAATTTACCATTTCTTGACCATTTCATGTTTTCTTCTTCTTGCCATTACACAATACTTCATTTCAAGGCCTGATTCAGTATACTTGGTGGATTTTTCATGCCTAAAGCCTCCAAATTTCTGCAGGGTACCCTTATCAACCTATCTTGAACATGTCCAAATGCTTGATTTTTTGGACAAAGAAAGTGTAACTTTCATGGCTAAAGTGTTAACAAATTCAGGGCAAGGTGAAGAAACCTATTTGCCTCCTGCAATACACTATATCCCACCAAAATCAAGCCATGTAGAAGCCACAAAAGAAGCCCATTTGGTATTTTTCCCTATACTTGAAGATCTTATGTCAAAAACCAAGATCTCACCATCAGAAATTGACATACTTATTGTCAACTGCAGTGGCTTTTGCCCTACACCATCTCTTTCCTCCATCCTAATCAACAAATACTCAATGAGAGAAGACATAAAAAGCTTCACTATAAGTGGAATGGGGTGCAGTGCAAGTGCACTAGCTATTGACATGGCTCAAAACATACTGAAAACACACAAGAATTCAAATGCAGTAATTATAAGCACAGAGATTTTGTCTACAGGTTGGTATCCTGGAAAAGAACAATCTATGATGGTGATTAACTGCCTATTTCGCATGGGAGCTGCAGCAATTCTAATCACCAACAAAAGGGAAGCAAAGAAAACATCAAAGTACAAGCTACTATACACTCTTAGAACACAAAGAGCATTTGATGACAAGGGTTATTACTCGGCCACTAGAGAAGAGGATTCAGAAGGGCTCACTGGGGTTACACTCAGAAGAGACTTATTGCAGGTAATATCAAAAATACCTCCATTTTTTTGTGAACAATGTACTCCTTAGAGCATCTCGTGCACCAAATTCTACCTAATTTAGATGTTTGTAGCCTCCCGTCCTAAATCACTAAATCACCATAACACCAAAAAATATAGAGATTTTTTTTTTGGCCTCCCACGATGGTCAACCACCATTTCACCATTTCAGAAAAACCTTGCATCTATCATTCCACCATATTTTACACCAAATATAGGAAAAGAAATAGGATTTGGTGTAATTGTCTTTGTCCCTATTTAATTAATTAGCATCTAATGGTGTGATTAGCAACTTATTGAAATGTTTATTATAACTTATATGTATTTAGCTATATTTTAAGTAATTTATCGACTTTTATTAAATAAATACACTAATTATTATTAATAAAAAAAATTTAGTAAAAATAAATATTCTTTACATTATTGTTAATTAATTGTATATTTTGAGGCAATAAATTAATTTATTAATTTTTATCAAATAAATACACTAATTATCATTAATAATTAAATTGAAATAAACTACAAAAAATTCGTTAATGAAATACAATTTCAATAAAACGACAATAAGCAACATCTAAAATTAACATGGTTATAAAAATTTAATGTGTTACATTGTTAATCCTTTAATGTGTTAAATGTGTTATAAGAATTTCCCGCACATTATCATGGATCAAAACTTTTATCATATCCTCCAAAAACATCCAAGAGTTCCAATTTTTGAATCAATGGAAATCAAAGAAAGGCGTAATTTTGAAACTTTTGTTTACCTTGAAATGATTTTCCTTCTCTTAATTTAATAACCTTTTCTACAAATTATCATGGTGTTTTCAAAATATTTCCGTTTTTTCTTTTTTGAAAAGTAGCTGAAACATATACTAAAAAAAAATTTGAACCAATGCACACATAGCAGCCTAGAGTTAGGGTGTGTGTGGATGGGTTTTGGCCCGGTCTCGCGGGACCGAGCCAAAACTCTTTCAAATGAGTTTTCGCCAAACCTATAAAACCATCAAAAACCTATTCAGAAACTCACATTCAAACTCTTCAAACCTATAAAACAATGATTTGACACTTACCACCTACTTTTTTCTCCAAATCTCACTTAAAAAAGCATTGATTTGACACCTATCGCCTACTTTTTTCCCTAAACCCCAATATCCAAACCCAATCCAAGTGGGGTTTTAACTTATTCAAAGCACAAAACCCAATAGTCAAAACCCATCCAAATGAAGTCTCAAAGGTTTCATCGAAACCACCCAAACCAATTTTTTTAAACCGAGACCTGCGAAACCGAGCCAAAACCCATCCAAGTAGACCCTTAATTTCTTTGACTGACTTGCTGACTTGTGTGATGTTATTGCTAATATAAATAAAATATTGAATTTCCTGTCAATATTAAATAACTAAATAGTAAACATAAATTAACCTAACTAAATTTCGAATTTCTACTTTTTCTCGCAGGTAGCAGGAGAAACCCTTCGATCGAACATCGTCATCCTCGGATCTAAATTTCTCCCATACACTGAAATAATACTATACGCATATTCAATTTTCAAAAAAAAATACTTCAACAAATCCACTGAAATTTACGTCCCCAATTTCAAAACAGTGGTTCAACATTTCTGCTTACCCGCGTCGGGTAAACCCGTAATTCGTGAAATCGGAAAAGGATTAAAGCTTGGAGAATGGGATCTGGAGCCAGCATTGATGACATTACAGCGATTCGGGAACCAATCTTCTTCTTCCTTGTGGTATGAACTTTCGTACATGGAAGCTAAGGAAAGAGTGAAGAAAGGTGATAGGGTTTGGCAATTGGGTATGGGAAGTGGGCCCAAGTGTAATAGTTTGGTCTGGGAATGTATTCGGCCCATTATTGGGGAGGCCCGTAAAGGGGTATGGGCTGATAGTGTTGATAGGTATCCTGTGTAAGTGTTGGTGATAAAAGATCATTGTCATAGAGAAGGTATGTATTTTTTGCGATCAGGTCCTTGATATTGTGTGAATTTTCAAAGAAGTCCATTTTTTCTGACATGAGCTTCTCAATATATTTTGGTGTCTATAAGACTATAACTTTTGTGTGGATATATTTGTCCGTTTCAAGATTCAACTTATCTTGGTTAGAGAGGAAATTGAAATTGAGGGTGTTATGGTGAAAGTCGGCACACTAATTTTGTAATTAAACAACATATTCAGAAGAGTGATTAATTGAAATATATATGTGGATTAAACTTTCGAATTTTTTTTTAGAAACATTTAAAAAAGATGTAAACAGAGAAATATATTGAAATAGAAACTACACCATATTTTTTATTTTGATTAGACTAAGAAACAACTTTCTATGAAAACTTATTGAAGTTTTGAACCATGAATATATGTATGAAATATATTTACTTAATGAATGAATAGGTAGACCGGACCATGTTTTGGACTTAAATGTTGTGTCAAATCAGCAAAAGGTAAATGTTTTTGTTACAATATAATAAGTGGACTTAGGTTGAGTTTAGTCAATATTTTAAGATTTTTATTGTGATTTTGAAGGTATTTAATTGGGGGTGTTATCGAGTCGAGTAGTGTCGAACGACATAATGTTCAAGTTTGATTTGATTTTTATCGAGCTTGAAATTTTGCGTTTAAGCTTGGTTTAATTTTAAATCAAGCCGAGCTCAAACGAGCTTTTATCGAACGAGCGCGAGCCTAGTACCGAGTAGCTTAATATTTTACATGTAGATTTTTAATTTTTAGTTTATCGAGTCGAGCTCGAGCTGAGCTTCAAAATTTATCGAACGAAAAATGATGTTCAAGCTTGTTTGATTAGTGTGACGTACCGAGCTCAAACGAGCTTTTATCGAACGAATTCGAATCAAGTATCGAATAGCTTGGTTTGATTTACATCCCTATATTTAACCTCGTAAAACAAGTTAAATAGAATTAACTTTATTTTTTTTTTTCTCAAAAACTCATAATGTAGGTTTTACCAAAAACAGTTCTATAAAAGAAATTTCCATATTTTATTTAATTATAACAAATCACTCTAAAAATTAATTATAATCAAGCTTTCCGCAACCCCAAAAAAAGGAAAAATAAGAAAAGGATTGGGCCGAACTATCTAATTCAAAACGACTTGCAAATCAGAAAATGTAGTCCAAACAAAACCTAGAATTCAAACTGCAGGCTCTAAATTAATTGGGTTTAATATTTCGTAGCCTAGTAGTCACAATTATGTTGAGAATCAAGCAACAACAAAAAAGAATGCATATATCTAGCTAGGAAAATAACCTACCACAATAGGGCTGGACGCGGTCGGGTATTGGGTATTTCGGATTGGGTATCCGACCTGGCGGGTAATGATTTTTCACACCTAAAACCTGACCCGATTTGGGGGGTAGGGTACCCGAAATTTCACTTTTTTATATATATATATATATATATATATATATATATATATATATATATATATATATATATATATATATATATATATGTACAAGACAGAAAAGCAAAAAAAAAAAAATAGAAACCGTATTTTTCACATTCAAGATAGCCAAATAAGTATGATTAGAAGTAAAACTTAAAACAAGACAAAACAATTAAAAATTAATTGAGATATAAACAGAAATATCACCTGAAATGAAGATTCGAAAGAACCTCAAGTCAAAAGATCCAATCTTGGAGTCACCAATTAAAGTAAATCTATAGAAAACTTCACTTTCTTTATGAATAAATGTGCTGCTAATTGCTAAATAATTGTTGGGCCAATTTTTTTTTTTTTTGTTAAATACCCGAACGGGTCCCGAAATACCCGTTTGGGTGTGAGTCTAATACCCAATACCCAACCCGAAAATATATTTCGGGTTCGGGTAAAAACACCTGTTTTTGTCCCAAATGGGTCGAAATGGGTCCCAAAAAATTCGACTCAAACGCCTAGCCCTATACCACAAATCAACGAAGATTGAGCCGAACTTACCTGTTTTCGCTAACCTGTTTTTTAGTTTACAAAAAATGGACTGACGGGAACAAAAAGCTTCTTGCTTATTTTGTAAGATTTTTTTTCCCGGTTAAATCACATTATGGTCCCCAAATATAAAGTGGTGCCAAAGAATTTACACACTGCAATTATTTGTTGTTATACAGTGACTCGAAGGAAAAAACAAAAAAGCCATCAATTGCAAGATTTTTTTTTTTTTGACAAAAGTTTATTTTGTTAACAAATAGTACTTAGAGTAGACATTATGTTCTACATAATCACAACTTTAGTAATTTAATAAGGGTATTACAGAATGGTATTACAGGTACAATGGTATAATTGTGGTATATAAGGGTATAAATGGAATATCAATGAGTAATTTAGAGGCTCTTTTTCATTTTATCTGAAAAATTTACCCGTGTTAAATATTTAACCAATAGTTCTCTTCTAATGGTTCATAAGTAAGTTCTCTGCACCGTTCAGTTCTTTTTCTGCACTACCTATCCACCGTTCAATTTCTGCACTAGATCTCCACCATTCAATTTTTTGAAAATTACATAATACACCCTATAGGCTTTTTCTATTTAAAGGGAGGTATGCTCACTTCTGAAATCACACATCTCTAAAGACGGGGTCGAAGGCAGGTTTGAAGGCGCCGATGGCGGCGGGGTTGAAGGCTGCGGGATTGAAGGCGGGGAAGGCGGTGGCCAGGTAGGTGAAGAAGTAGCGAGATAGCTCTCCAGAAAACTAAAAAATGAATCTTCTTTATCAGAATCTTGATTTACGGACTCTTCATCCCATTCTGCCGGCGAATGCAACGGGGTGGGGGTTCAAATAATGACATAACCTCCATTTCGAATGACTCAAGGCTTTTTATCCACACTACATCCCCAAAGGTTACGCAGAGATGACTTGAGGAAGATGAAGAGTTCGTAGCAGAGGATTTTGTGTAGGTTAGGGAGGGGTTCTGGCGGCTGGAGGAGATCTCCACGGAAGATTTGGATGGGGTTCATATGAAATTGAGGAGTTCGAATGCATTTAAAGATTAATTTACGAAGCATCAAATTACTTTATTACTATGATTAGTTCACCCAACAGAAAGGGCCAAATCAACAGATACCATGGGCCTGGCCTGCTTTAGATAAATTAATTTTGACCCTACCATGTGGAAATGTTGAATGTATCACCCCCCACCCCCAGCCCATAAAAAAAATAAAAAAAAAATCTATAGAAAGCGGGCTATAGAGCTATAGTTTTGGACACCATGCACTCCTATTTTCAGCAAAAACAAAGTCAAATAAATAAAATGAAGAACACTATCACAAGGCTTGCAACAAAAGGGGCCAAAATGGCAATTAGGGGCGGACGATATTTGGGTATACTGAACTACTACTAGTGCTCGCTTCAACGACGAGTAGCTCAGCCTGTGGGAAGGAGCTATTATACGGTACATCTACCAGCAAATCCTGCTCGCTACTTTCTTCATCAAAATGTGAAGAGCCTAGCATTATGGAGTTGTTATCATTTTGCCATGAAAATAATTGGCTTTTTTCACCGAAGAGAGACTCATTTTTCTCTATTTGTTCCTTGTGATCATAGCTCGATTTCCCAATAATCCTTCTTGGGCTCTTCATTATAACTTCTGTTCCAGCAAGAAAACATTTACTTTAGACTGAAGTTTTTGCATTTTGATAGTCCATTTAAATTCTAAGCCTACTAACTACAAGGTGATAAATTCTTAAATAGTTTGTGTGCTCGTTACCTGCAAACTTTTGGTGCTGTCCATCTTGTGACCCTTTCATACTCGACAGATGATCGGTTGCAAGGCCGTTGAGTCCTCCCACTACTTCCGAGTCATCAATTCTAGTTTTACCTTTCAAATCCTAAATCAAAAGTACATTTTATGTGTATTTTAGGATAGGTAGCTAAACATCCCCTGAGGTTAGGTGAAATTACAGGAACACCCGACGTGGTCTTGGTAATTACTAAAACATCAAGGGGTATTTCTGTAATTTCACCTGGTCAAATTCAGAGTCGAGATACTAGACAAATTCTACAAACCTTAAAGATTTTGTATTGTTCAACCCACTTCGATTTAGTAAAATTGCATAAAAGAAGTTTCTTCAATATTCTACAATCATCAGTACTAACCCTGGAAAACGAGTTGTCAAAGACTCCATCCGCAAGAAGTTTTTGGAAGGATAACAAATTCTCCTTGAACTGAGGGCTATCAAACATGCTCTTAAGACTGCACAAAGAAACAGATTCCCTGGTAAGAATACAGGAATCATTAGCTTCTGTCAGCTCAATTATCTACCGCCTACGGCTTGGGAATGTTGCCTTTTACCTTCTTCAAATTTCCCGCACATCATCAACTGATGATGTTGTTAATCTCTAATTACACAGTTTATGCGATTCATATAAACCTGGTATGTGTAAGAATTTCCCGCACATTATCATGGATCAAAATTTTTATCATATCCTCCAAAAACATCCAAAAGTTCCAATTTTTGAATCAATGGAAATCAAAGAAAGGCGTAATTTTGAAACTTTTGTTTACCTTGAGATGCTTTTCCTTCTCTTCATTTAATAACTTCTTTATACAATTTTTCATGGTGTTTTCAAGATATTTCCATTTGTTCTTTTTTTTTTTTTTTTAAATGTTTTCAATGTTAAGCTGAAACATATACTAGAAACGAAATTTTAATCAATCCACACATTGCAGCCTTGCCTAGAGATAATGTCTTTGATTGACGCCAACACATGTTGGCTCAGTTGGTAAGAAACGGACTCCTACCCCTCAGAAGGTTGTGAGTTCGATTCCCTTGCCGACGTGAGGACTATGTTGGTGGGCGATCTGTAAGAACCTCTGTAAGCGACCTTTGGTTCCTGAGGCACGCCCTGGCTCGTGGTGGCGATCGGAGCTGAACCCACCCAAACTTTCTTGTACCAAAAAAAAAAATGTCTTTGACTGACTTGTGTGATGTTATTGCTAATATAGAATTTCCTGTCAATATTAAATAAACACAGGCTTAATCTGCATTTTACTCATCTGAAAAAATAGTAAACAAAAAATAACCTAATTAAATTTCGAATTTCTACTTTTTCTCGCAGGTAGCAGGAGAAACCCTTCGATCGAACATCGTCATCCTCGGATCTAAATTTCTCCCATACACTGAAATAATACTATACACATATTCAATTTTCAAAAAAAAATACTTCAACAAATCCACTGAAATTTACGTCCCCAATTTCAAAACAGTGGTTCAACATTTCTGCTTACCCGCGTCGGGTAAACCCGTGATCCGTGAAATCGGAAAAGGATTAAAGCTTGGAGAATGGGATCTGGAGCCAGCATTGATGACATTACACCGATTCGGGAACCAATCTTCTTCTTCCTTGTGGTATGAACTTTCGTACATGGAAGCTAAGGAAAGAGTGAAGAAAGGTGATAGGGTTTGGCAATTGGGTATGGGAAGTGGGCCCAAGTGTAATAGTTTGGTCTGGGAATGTATTCGGCCCATTATGGGGGAGGCCCGTAAAGGGGTATGGGCTGATAGTGTTGATAATTATCCTGTTGTAAGTGTTGGTGATAAAAGATCATTGTCATAGAGAAGGTATGTATTTTTTGCGATCAGGTCCTTGATATTGTGTGAATTTTCAAAGAAGTCCATTTTTTCTGACATGAGCTTCTCAATATATTTTGGTGTCTATAAGACTATAACTTTTGTGTGGATATATTTGTCCGTTTCAAGATTCAACTTATCTTGGTTAGAGAGGAAATTGAAATTGAGGGTGTTATGGTGAAAGTCGGCACACTAATTTTGTAATTAAACAACATATTCAGAAGAGTGATTAATTGAAATATATATGTGGATTAAACTTTCGAATTTTTTTTTAGAAACATTTAAAAAAGATGTAAACAGAGAAATATATTGAAATAGAAACTAGGGGAGGTCTTAAGTTAGTACATGTTGTGTTATGTACACATAAGGAACCCATCTCTTTGTCATTGGATCAAAAATGAAAAATGAGATTTCAATCTCAGCCTTTAAAAAATTGAACCGGTTACCTATTAAGTAAGTGATTGAGTTGGACAAATTTTTTAATTTTTTAAATTAATCAAAATAAAGTTACACTTTTACTTATCCACTACCTTTTCAACTACACAATTACCTTTCTAGTTAAAAAAAAAAAATCATTTTTATCTTCTTTATTTTATATCGTTTAAAACCACCAGAAATAGGCGTGTTTGATTTCGTGTGTGGTTTTTGGTTTCGATTAAATTTGACAAACTAGGGTTTTTATTCCTATCGTTTCAAGCTTTAATTTGATGTATACTATATGTTATTTGGTTGTGTATTAAAAGAGAATTTTGTGGTTGAATTTCCGTAGGTATTTGAACACGTAATTCAGATCTTTCCAATACTATGGTTGAGAAAAACGCTATGGTTGCTGCTGGAGCTCTTGTGAGACAAAATACCCGCTGGAGAGGTTTGTAGATCTTTATCCAACTGACATATCATAGACAATTTAATGATATTAAGTCGCAAGAAGTTTGTTTCTTCTTTCTGGCTCGGCTCTAAGTATATTTGAATTGCTATGTCAATTTTTTTTATTTATTTATAATCTATCCACAAAAGTCGGTCCTTTCCCCTGTAAGCTTCAAATCTTGCGATAAATTGGAATCTAAGAGTACTGCCTGAAAATAGTTACTGGTATGTATTTTTTTTTTCTCTAATGATTTGAGTGGTTTTAGCAGAGTGATAATACCATTTGAGGATAACATATATTGCTTAATGTGTGATTATTCAATTCCAGGTGTGGGGAGGAAATCCAGCAAAAATTTTGAGGAAGCTTACAGATGAGGAAATTACCTTTATATCTCAATCAGCTTTCAATTATTCAAGCCTGGCCCAAGCTCATGCTGCTGAAAATGCTAAGGAGTAAAATAAGATCGAATTTGAAAAGGTGCTTCCTAAGAAATCCACTAAGCCGGATGAAGAATACGACTCAATGTTAGGTGTTGTTCGCGAAACACCTCAGGAAGTTATCCTTCCTGATAATGTGAAAGCCCCTAAGGCTTCTGCTTGATACAAAAAAATATTTGAACATTTTTTGGTTTCCTGCGGATTTCTAGCAAAATCCCGAGTTTCAATTCCAATAAATTGTGGAGCCAGGCTGAGGTTTAAATGATCAATCCTGGTACACATTTGTTTCTTATGTATTAATCTTAATCCTTGCTTAATTTTGACAATTTATTTGAGTATTGTTGCAAGAAAAGTTGTAGTCCTTTGCTTCTGCTGGTATTTGAATGTCTTCTGCACAAGTGAATGAACTTGAGGCAAAATTTATTAATAAATTAAAATGGATACTTTTGCAGTTTGCACCTTCTAATCTTGAAAGCATTTCATTTGCTAAATTTATGGCTGCATCTAAAACAGTTTGATTATTTAGTTTGAACACGTAATTCAGATCTTTCCAATACTTCTATTAATTAATCTTTTCGTCATTCTTGGGGTTTTTAATTTGTTTTTTTTTTCGAATTATTGTGATGTTGTAGGAAGGGTAAGATCCGACATCCAGGTTCTGCTGTGGGATTCAAATTTGGCAGTCTTTTGAAACTATCAGATACACAGTTCTATCAACAACAAGATGACACTCATGCATTATCTTTGTAAGGTAAGGTATCGGCTCATTTACTCTTCAGATTTTTTATTGTTTTAATCAATGAAATCCGCAAACCTATTAAATGGAATTATTTGACAGATTTGAAGCTTTCTCATACTTGTCTCAATCGAATCGATACGATTGCTGCGGGGTGTCCTTCTTTGGATACGTTGGAATTGTTTCAGTGTCGGGGGTTTAAGAAATTGAATTTTGAGAATCTTCAAAATTTGAGTATATTTGTGTTGGATGACTATATTTGTGTTAGATGGGGTTTGGCCTAAAAAAGAAGAACAATTTGATTCGATTACTATTTCGGTACCTAGTGTCGAATTCTTGGGGATAAGTGGAAACCTCGATTTCAGGTATGTTTTTTTGAAGAATATTTCCGGGTGTCTAGCTGCAAATATTGACTTTCGTTGGACTAGTGGTGATCATGATAAAAATCTTGAAAATGGTGGGTTTAATTCTCGACTTACGACGATTTCTTAATAGTTTGAGTCATGTTCCCACTCTTACTTTTGGAACTTGGTTTATTGAGGTAGCTAATTTGTTTCTTTCTGATATACTTGTATCAGTTTTGAATTGATTTGCTGCTAAATAATTAATTAATTAATTTTTCATGTTTCGATTTCTTTGTTTTTGACAGACTATATCCAGAAAAGTATATGTTGGATTTGAATTGCAAGAATGCATAGAATTGACACTAGAAGCTCCAGTACTTGATCGATACCAACTCGGGATTTTGCATATCATCGAGTCTTGCTCGATAGTTGAAACAGTGACCATCCGACCAAACCGAACACACCCGCCTTGCAAGGTTCGTGTTATATTGTTATATGTGTTCACAGACTTAAAATTAACTACTAAATATCACCTCTCAATCATAATTAGCTTAATAGGTAGGTGAATTAATTAATATGGTTAATTAATTATGTGCAGATATGCCCAAATGGGATATGTATTCATGATAATATTAGCAAAAGCACAAATGAGATATCTCCATTATCATCATCAAGTTCTAATGTATATTATATCACATTGCAGGCGAACGATGTGGTGTTCTGTGGACGAATTATAATGTTTCTTGCTCATTTTTTCCATTGTCAGAACGCTCAGGTAATAATTTCTGTTAATAAAGAGCTCAGTTATCTTCTAACTAACCAACATTTTACAATGCCCTAATGCACATTTCTTGCAGCTGTCAATATCAAAGGAGTTTTCAATACGTCAAATGAAACAAAATACAATAAAGAAGCCCCAGACGGTAATTTTAATTTGCTATATTTTATGCTCAATTCCTTCCACTGTACTGCTCATATCATTTCCCAAGTTCAGTTAGTTTAATTTTTAACTCTATTTAATTAATCTCTTTGCTTTCAGGTAGTTCCATTGATTTCAACTTTTACAAAACTTTTTGGAGTTTACAGGCCAGTAGAAGGGGAGAATATGCTTGCATCAACAATTTATTTTAACTTGTGAACTTTCTGAGAAAGCATATTAGATATTAGTAATTTACATCTTGTTTTTCCGACCGGTTTGGCAATATTTCTTTGGTTTATCATTATTTTTCTTTATTATGAAGCAGAGATGCTTTGAACGGCTAACTGATAACTGATGCTTTTGGATGTATTCTTTAGAAATGATTTCCACGCATATTCTCAATTTATACACTCTCTGGTTGAAGGGGTAAATTGCATCATTAAATTTTTTATAGGGGTAAATTGTGTCTTTTTTTTCAAATTATAGATAGGTAAATTGAACATTATGCATTTCGCAGGACGGTAAATTGCCATTAACTTTTGAGAAAAATTGGGTTTGGTACTGAATTTGCAATAAAAATCTATCCTATGATACCAAATTTACATTTTTGTATCCAATAGTATCAAAATTATAAGTAAGTCTATCTTATGATACCAACAATGTAATTTTGTCAAATAATTGTACGTTAATTTGACATTATTGTATAATTATTCAAAGTCAAATTTAGTCCAATTGCTTCTACTTTCTTTTTTAAATCTGCCTTAGAGCGAGTTAAAGCCATGCTCAAATCAACATAGATTTATTACTTCTTAACTATTCAAAAACTGGTCCGAAAAAACTTTATATTGTCCAAAATTTAAATTAATTTTTACAATAAGTAAGTTCAGACAAGAATTTAATGAATCTAACTCTATTTAAATCTTGATCACATTGCACTCAAATAAATATATGCGCATGAGAACCACGTTCAAGAATCGCTAGTTAATAAAATTATTGCAGGACAATTAATAAGATGGTTAACAAAAAATATATTGAATCTAGAAAACTTCATAATTATAAAATTCATAATGTTAACAAAAGAAATAAAAAAAATAGGTCTCCGATAATAATGCCAAATTATGAGAATACTCATAAAAAATTCACAATAATAAAGTATAAAACTCCATAAGTATTAGCTTCAATTGTTTATGCAATCGACACATCCGGGTCCGTGACATCTTCAAATTTTGTATGAATATAATCATCACCAAGGTCCGCGTACATTTTCACAAGATTGTTCAAATCATTATCATCGTTCAGGGGTATAAATTCAGATTTCAGTGGTATCTTCCCGAGTAATGGTGGTGGATTTTCATAATCGAACACAAACAATTGTAGTGCAAAGGCTGCTCCCAAAACACTATCTAACTTTAGTCCGACACTATCTTGAGATATATATGTAGACAATGTTTTGTACTGTACAAGGAAATGAATACTCCTTCTGCATAGATTTGAACAATAGGTCAATACATATTTTGCAATTCATCTAAAGGTTTAAAAATATTATAGATTTGAATTCATACTACTCACCCTGGTTTAGCTTTATTTTCTTTACAGTTGTACAATTTTGCCGCGATTCTTTTGCGAGCTATAATTGATTCGACCTAAGATATTGATATGAGCACTATTAATATGAAGAAAAATATTTAGCATTTGTGTATGCATATAAATGGTTATGACTCCTTACCTCGGTTAATATCCTATCAATTCTTCCCGGAAATAACATCATAAGACATACATATAAGCCGCAATCATACCTGATAGGCAAAAAAACAAAATAAAAAATATTATATAAGACTACAAGATTGTACTAGTATCATCAGTTTTAGCTATCAACGTTACATACCCATTCTGTTGTTGTACGAAATCTGAGTTCACATACTTGAATTGTGACGACCAATTCTTTTTCTTGAATGGTGGATCATTCCATGCAGTAGACAATCTTTCTAATCTTTGACACTATTTTTATTATGATAATTTTGAGAGTTATTGTGTGCATAAAATACAACTAATGAAATGCAACTTTAATTATATATAACTTTTAAAAGTAACACGTACCACATTGAGTATCCTTTTTTTCCTTTTCTCGCCGATATCTTCACGATATAGTGTGTCAGCAATTATAATCTCTTCCCTAATGAAATCCACGGTACACATGTACCAATGTTTACTGGAGTCATTCATTGGTATACTTATGGATTGACACATATCTGGGCGACCACGGAAACATGCGTTTGAACCAAATATCATCTTATTTATTTTTTCGTCCGTGTATGTACTATTTTCGACCATGTTCTACAATTGAATCACAAATAAATATACTTTAAGAAAATAAATATAAATTTACATAACTCATTAAACTTATTTGTCACTTACACTGAACATGGCCGGAAGATACCAATTTACCGTGGGTTGTTGTAATGTCCCACATTCAGCCCAACATAGATACGCAACACAATCAATGACCTTAAATAACAAATATGATCACCATCACACATAAAACATAATTGTAACCAAAATGCATTTTACAATGTACTTACTCCGCTCATGATCCATTCTTTTTTATCCAGTGTACTTATAGCTGCCCTACAAAGCGTCCAATTCCCGAAATCCACAGCCATGAAACTATAAAAACAATTCTAAAATTGTTAATCCTATAACACATAATAAAACTTAACAAAATATCGACTAATAACTAGATCTTACTTGGGGTTAAGAGTTCTATCGAAGAGATAGACAATCGCGGTGTAGTCTTCCGGCAATTTTGAGATAATAAGATTGAAAAGATCCGATTCAATCTCATGAAAATGAGTCAACCCTTCTTTTTCAAGCTCATATGAATCCACAAAGTGCAATTTTGATAGCACTAAACTTGATGTTTTGGCAGGTGTTGTACCGAAGCCATTATGTGGAGACTCCATTTTGATATTGTATGAATCTTCGAAGTCTAACTGCCTTGGCATGAAAGTTGTTTCTTTCGTTGAATTTATTTTATGATCAGTTGATGGACTTTTCATGCTCATGCATTCATTTTTGCATATTTCGTCTTGCTTGCTTGTATGTTCTTGAACATGCTCCCTCACCTTGTTACCATTTGAACTCCAAGTTTGTTGCACATTCTGTAGGTTAGTCACCATTGTTCTCAATGTTTCTACAAGCTTCACAAGATCTTCAAATTGATTCGAATCTCTCGTTTTTTTATGCAAAAGTCCGTCACATAATATTTGACCAAAAGTGGATTCTAAATGTGTCATTCTTTGGTTTAACATAGCATATTGCTCGCCAAGGTATTTCATAGCTGTGTCAACCGTTATTGTCGAGCCCCTTTCATACAATTGTTTCGAGCATTGGATACATATATTTGGTGGCTGGAGCTCTTCATCCAGCACCCCTTTGACTTCATTGGTTTTTGAATTTGTTGGTGGACCTATGTTTTCCCCAATTCCGTGCCAAATCTACATGCATAATCACTTAGATATACTTCAAAGAAATTTGAATATACATACAAATTATAAATGGGGATTATTTTCTAATAACTCACCACATTGTTCCAATATCCGCCCTTGCTTTTATAAAACTTAAGAATTTCAATCACTTCAAGTTGTGTCCATTGTTCAATCAATGCACACGTTGGATCAAGTTTTTTCCCACAGTCAGGGTATGCTTCCACTAGAATAGATAAAAATACCATCTGAAAAATGATCATCAAATAGACAGTATTAAAAGGTTAGTAAATATAGTATCAATAGTTGAGTACATTAATAAAATAACTATTCATGCAATTTACCTTCAACAAAAGCACACAACCGGTAATGAATTTATGGCTCTGCGACGTCTTGTATTTCTTTATGCTTTCTACAAGCCTATCTAAAACGATTGCCGCCCAATTGTAATTTTCAATCTCATTTAAATGGACAAGCAGATCTAAGTTGGCCATATCAAGTGTATTCCCATATCCGGGGAAAAATATAGTAGCAAACAGAAGCATCATATATAAAACTTTGAAAGCTGGTCCATCGTTAGCTTCCTTTTTTATTTTGTCAATCAATCCCGGCAAGTCAATATTTCCATTGTTGCTTGCAAACAATATGTTATACATGTTGATTCCTCTAGATTCATCCCCTTCCTTAGGGAGAGAATCACCCTTAGCTGGAATGCCAAATACCCTCCTTACAGTCTCAGTTGTTATATGGGCCTTATGACCATGTACCTCCATAGTCATTGTTTGTGTGTTAAAAGAATCTACTAACCAATTTAACAAACCTCTATCTATAGTATTCAACCCGACTTTAGTCATTGATTTGAATCCCATGGAATCTACGGCCTGAATTTGGCTAGGGGTGAGCGTTTGGTTGATGTCCAACAATTTGGGTAGCGAAGTACGATGTTCCAATTTTGAATCCTGCATCAAAATGAGTTGCTTTTACTAAATGCTTCTGAAGCACACAAAATTGCTTCGTCCGAATATAATCTCAGTGGGGCCACTATAATATCATATAGACTATATATTTTATTTTCAGCGAAAAATTATATTACTATTGATTATTAGTGACCACAAAAAACTGTAAAAAGTTAAGCAAACAATCGAAAATTCTTAAAAAAAAAAAAGAAACTTGATTCAAACTAAAAAATGATTAGGTAGATACTTAATTTTTAAATATTGTCAATACTCAATTATTTAGACTGCTTTACGAGTGAATTACTCGAAAATATATCACAATTGGACTTTCTAGTTTTATACTTATACATACAAGAATGTAGTGATAATTTTGTCCAGTACTCAATTAATACTTCAAAAAATGAATCACGTAACATAGTTCTTTCTAATCCTTTCTGTCCATTATCACTTCTTCCCAGAAGACTAAAAGTCATAATCCATTACTACAATCTTTTATGATAATTATAATTCATCATATTGAACTACTTAAGAAAAATACGGTAGTTTATATATATATATACATATATATACCTTTGAATTCATTGGACTTGTTCCATGGTCCCCACCAAAAAACTTGTGCTTTACATCGTTTTGCAATTTTGCTCCCTGCATTTTTTATTATTCCATCGACGATAAAAGAAAATTAGAAGTATATTGGATTAAGAAATATATATATATCATCAATTTAAGCACATCACTTACGTTTTCTCGCAATCGAGAAGAGACACCCATCCGGTTCAAATTATTATTTCCCAACTGTTGTGAAGGAAACATTGTATACATTCTTGGACTTGACATAGGTGAGAGATTGGGTACTTTCCACGTAACCCCTAATTTAGGCCTTTTCTCATTCATGTTTTGGTCATCTTGTTCCCGTTTACCCAATTTTGAAGTCTCTTTCTTTCCTGCCCCACTGACATTAAGAAAAACAATATCATAAATTAATCACACTAAAAATTACAACCGAATATTGAAGACCAAAAAGCAAAACCCAAATAATAGAAGTCAAAAAAATAAGTTCACGCAGAGATAGTAAAAAAATAAGAATTACCTTGTTGAGCCTTTCACCATCTGAAGAAAATTTGCTTGAAAAATTAGGATTCAAATTAAATTGATTGGCAAAGGAAGTAGAAATTTGAATTGGCCTTGAAATTGAATAAAAGTAGTAAAAAACTGCAGAGATATTAGTTGATAGGTTTTATCAAATGTTGAACATGAAGATAGGTGTTAGTTGTGGATTAGCAATGCATAAGGGAAATTAGTTATCTAAATAACGTTAAAGTGGAAAATTGCATATTGATAATTAGTTATTTAAATAACGTTAAAGTGGAAATTAGTTATCTAAATGACGTTAAAGTGGAAATTAGTTATCTAAATAACGTTAAAGTGGAAAATTGCATAAGGAGTTTTTTTTTTGTCAAATCTTTAAGTAAACAAGGGAGTTATTGTCAATTTTCAAAATTAACGAATTATTTTTTGATAATTTGTTAGGCTAAGATAGGTGTTTTTGCATCCTTTGATTGGGATATAATTGTCATTTGGGCTCGAGAGGGTTTTTTTTTTTTTGCTAATAAAAGCACTGATGAGTAATAGCTAATAAAAATAATACAAGTTTTTTTATTATTTTTTTTATAGCTTCTTTGGTTGTCAGAAAAGTTAGAGAAAAATGATTTATTTTATCACTTGTTTGAATATCATGAAATGAAGTTATTATTTTCCTTCAACTTTCTTGTAGGAATATTTATATAGAAAAAGGGAAATTTGCTTTTTTGGTACCATAGGATAGGCTAACTTATAACTTTGGTACCAAACCCAATTTTTCTCCAAAGTTAATGATAATTTACCCCCCTATGAAATGCATAATGTTCAATTTACCCCCTTGTGATTTAAAAGAGAGCACTTTATCTCTTGTGCTTTTATAAAAGTTTCACACAGCCTCTCTGACATTTTTATAGGCGGCACTTTATCCCCCTTTACTATGATATTGTGGCATTTTACCCTCATGTGTTATGATAAATGTGATAATTTATCCCCCTATATTACAAAATATTTTTCATGTATATTCTCAATTTCTGCAAGTGAGTTACACTCTCCAGCTAAAAGGTGTAAATTGCTTTATTAATTTTTTTTTTCAAATTATAGGGGAATAAATTGAACATTATGTAATTTATAGGGGGTAAATTGCTATTAATTTAGGAGAAAAAATGGATTTGGTACCAAATTGCAATGAAAACATATCCTATGGTACCAAAATTGCATTTTCAAATCCAATGGTACCAAAATTGCAAATTGGCCTATCCTATGGTACCAAAAATGCAATCTATGTGCATCATTAGATTACTTCAGATTATTAGATCCCGAACAAGGGGTTTATTGTCAAATTTCTAAGTTAACATGGGGTTATCGATATTTGAATGGGTGTTTTTGCATCTTTTGGTGGGGGTATAATTGTCATTATGTCTTGAATTTTTTTTTTTGGTAATAATAAATAAGCACAAGGAGGTTTTTGGTAATAAATATAAAATAAAGGGTTTTGATAGTTAGACAAAACACAAAGGGTGTTTTGCATTTCACTTTAAAAAATTTCCAGGATTTTCCCATGAAATTGGTGAGAAACTTTTTTCTATAAGGAAATTTGTTTTTTTGGTATCATAGGATAGGCTAACTTGCACTTTTAGTACCATTAAATATGAAAATACAGATTCGGTCTTGTAACGAATGACTTGTGATTGTTTCCGTCCAAAAATCGATGGAGAAATGAAATGTGTTGAGAGAGTGAAATCATAGTATTAATTGATTGATTATTTTCATTATAGGGCCGTTTATTTCAATTTAAATTTCAAAAAAGAATGTGTACCATATTAAAGTTTTAGAACATATAATCATGTATGGTTATTGAAAACTGGTCAAGGCAGTAGCCGAGAGAGGATCAATATCACCAGGGAGTATAGCGATAATAGCTGATGAAAAGCGTCATAGTTATAATCAGCTGATGTTATCTGCTAGAACGTTATCTAGCTTGTTATGCAATTCTGATTTAAAAATTGTAATACAATATTTCAGTGTGTTATAGCTGCAACAAATGCCATCACATAACTTCCATTGATGATGCATTCTAGCTTTTTTTTAGTAGTTTCGAAACTAAAAAGATGACACAATAAAAAAAAATGGAAATAACATTCTCAAAATTGTAAGTCGCAATTCTGAAATAGAATGTCAGCCAACCATATTCAAATATACACACTTTACTGTTGGATTATCCTAGTTTTTAGCATTTCCTTCATTAACAGAGTAAATTTTTCCTTTCTTCGGAATCTGTACCAAGGAAAAAAAGTCCATCACTCTGTTAATAGAATGCAAATAAACATGACACCAATAAACCTTAAACGCATTGTAATTTCCTAATAATTTCAACTAAATTTAAATAGAGACATACATCAACCAAGTGGTCTACCAACCAATCAAACCAACAAGATCAAAACAAAAAATAAGAAAATTGATCCTAAATATTAAAAAATCCACAATTCTTCTCAAGAAATCATCGTAGTTGCAAGTTTACAACGAAAAATAAAAAAAACTGTGTCAATTGAGTCTACATTATAGCTAAATACAACTTAAAACTACTAGAGAGAACTGTGATTGCCTTGAGTATCATCGTGGTTATCATTTTCATTGGTCATGTTTGTACCTCTTCCATTCTCATTAAGTTGGTCAACCTTCATATTTTTTGGATTCTTCTTACATGTGGTAGATTTATGACCAGGCTCGCTGTATGATAATAAAAAAAAATGTACAAGTTAATACGAGAAGAATTAATGTACAAGATAACATTTACATATTAAATACATAAAAGAATCACATACCTACATACTCCACAACGTTGCATCTTTGCACGAGGGGCTCCCTTAGACTTTGTCTTTGCTGGATCAGATACATTAAAATTGTTCAACACATTTGAGGGATCCCTCAGTTCATGGAATGCTTCAGATTCAACTTCATTTTGTTCCTCAGAGTCAAATGAAACATCTTTCGCTGCCTCTTTTGCAGCACGACGAAGACGTTTCAGAGACTTTGTCTTGATTGTTTCACTTTGAGAAGATTGCAAACAAAAATTGAGACACTCTTTGTGTAATTGCATAAACCTAATGCGTTGAGGATCATCACTTTGAAATGTATCTGGAAACATGGGTAGCAGTTTATGCCCAACGCATTTGGTCCATCTTCTACGTATGCAAGAATCAGGAATTTCAGTTACCATCAAACACTTCAAAGCAGCAAAAATATGACTGCAAGGCAACCCATCAGACTCCAACATTAAACACTCACATTCAAACTTTCCATTGTCCCAATCAATTTTTAGCAAACGTGATGTAGAGGACTTTTCGCCATATGGAACAAATTTGAAAGTGAACAAACAATCTTCATGATTTGTTGATTCTTCAACAACGAGCCCTTGAGCTTCAAAAATTTCTTTTTCAACACGCTTATAAATATCTCTGCTATATATAGAGACAGCATATTTTTGAAGACTCGTTAGTGTGGTGGGGATCAAAGTTGGATTTGATCTCTCACAAATTTGTTGATTCACCAAAAAGTTTGCTCTAATTTTATCAAGGCAATGATAATAGTACTTCATAAATTCAGTTATCGTAAACCCATTTGTACGCCGCTGCTTGAATAAAGAGTTCAACGATTCAGCTCTTTGAGTACTCCTCATAATTCCAAGAAATATACCTCGAAAGTGTGCCTCACTCCATGTCTCCTTCTTAGAGTATGTTTCAATCACCCAAGGATGTTCTGCAACTCCATGTTCTTCAACCAACAAAGCCCATTTCTCCTCAAAAAGTTCAATTGAAATGTTGTCCTTTAGAAAACTTCCAAACTTATCAACAAAGGCTTGTATTCGTACTTTTTGCATACAATTTCGTTCTAAGTGCCAGCTGCAAATCCTGTGTTTTGAAGTAGGAAACTCCATAGTTATAGCAGCGCACATTGCTGCATCTTGGTCTGTCAGTATAGATAAGGGAGCTTCACATCCCATTGTTTCCCGAAAGGTTTTCAACAACCATCTATATGATTCTATAGTTTCATTGAACATTAAAGCTGCTCCAAAAACACAGGTGTTCAAGTGGTTATTAACACCACATAATATGACTAATGGAAATTTATAGGTGTTTGTGTCATATGTGCTGTCAAATACAAGCACATCGCCAAATTCTCTATATTCAGCCTGTGAAAATCCATCAGACCAAAATAATCGCGTTAATGAATTATCAGTGTCAGTTGAGTACTTGAATACCAATTTTTTATCACGTATTTTTATGCCTTCAAGAAATGAAATTGCATTGTTCACATCACCATTCCTACGATAATGCATCCGCTGATTACCAAGGAAGTTATAGACGTCCTTTCTTTTATAAAATACTTTTCCAGGACCACCTCCAAAGCGCTCTATAACATCAATAGCATTGCTTGGCCTTAATCCGGCATCCGTAAACCCACTCAACAAAGCCTTATTAGCTGGTGAGATTAACCTTCAGCACATAAATTAATTAAAAGAGGTATATTTACATTATCTACTATCTGAAATTAAAAAATATATTAATATTACAACAAAATTTAGAACAAGTAATACCTGTTACACTTCAAAACATGGGCAGTTTCTCGAGTTTCTAGTGGATGATTGTGTTCGGGATCAAAAACAGCTACCTTATATAATTGATCTACTATATCATGTACTATTCGAAAACGAGCTTTACAACCACACCTAGTTTCATCTTTGGATCGTCGCTTGAAATTACATCCATTTGTCGGTGGTTTACGAAATCCTCCCTAGAACATACCCATTCCATGTTTTTAACAATACCAGCGTTATTAACTTTTTTATGACACTTTCTAACATCAAACCCCATTTTTCGACCATATTCGATATAAAATTTATCTGCCTCTTCTGAACAGGTAAAAATCAACTGCCAAATGGACTCGTTATCTAGCATATCCAAGTCATTTTCAGATTCACCAACAGAATTGTGCTTAAAACTCCTAAAATTTTCACTTTCGGAGGATATATCATTCAAAGTCACTTCATCTTCGAAGAGGGGATCATCGTAATTCATGGGTTGCTGCAAATTTAAGTATGTAAGGTGATTAATTGTAACCACATTCAGTTGCCATAACATAAAACAAAATCACATATTTCTAAAAGTAATAACCAAATATTAAAAAAAAAAAGATTATAACAGACGAACCCAACTCCGAAACAGTAATAATCAATCAAAAGTTACATTTACTCATGCCTTTCACAAACCATAGCTTCAAGTCATAAAAATATAAGAACAACTTCAACTTTGTCATTAAGAAATTACTTCATCAGCATTTTTCAATATTTTTCCCATAAATATTATTTTTATGCCCATTAATGAATTTGACTAATAGGGTCATTCCCATAACTCTAATGCGAAAAGAGGCATACATGACAATTGAAACTAATTAATACTTAGTCTGATTCATGACTACCTAAACATTCCCCTTTATCTTAACGATAGTGGAAATGTGATGTTATTAGGTATTTATGGAATTTGGTAATTGATATACTGGTTATGTTCTTAATATGCAGCCCAATGAGAGGTCTCGTGCTTTAGTTCAGAATCCATTTTCTTCAGAAGTTCATACACCATCCTCTTTAACATGATTTCTGGAGGAATACAATTGATAAGTAGCTCATACAGCTTTCCTCGAACTTCAAACAACCGTTTAGGACTCTGCTCCTTAAATAGCATACAACCGTTTAGGACTCTGCTCCTTAAATATGCTTGATGCTATTTCAGAAACATATTCCTAAACGGTTGTTTGAAGTTCGAAGAAAGCTGTATGAGCTACTTATCAATTGTATACCTCCAGAAATCATTTTAAAGAGGCTGGTGTATGAACTTCTGAAGAAATTGGATTCTGAACTAAAGCACTAGACCTCTCATTGGGCTGCATATTATGAACATAAGTTGCCTCTTGGACAGAAAGCAATATTTCACCTTGAAGCATTTGTGGCCAAGTTTATGAGCATCTACAAAATAACTTCTATGTACCTCTTTTGATTACACTTTTCAGTTCCAATTATTTATAACATTTGTTTGTTTAATCTTCAACTTCATGTTTGAAATTTTAAAATAGTTATATTCTTTTTTCACATTTTCAACTCCTAAAGACAAAATAATTAAATCAGACGTATTTTTAAATCCTACAATAGCTCTACTCTACTGATTCAAAAACTCAACTATTACAAACATATGTTGAATGAATGTTCACATAAACTTTAGGACACCGTTTTGTACCAAATGATGAAAAAGTAGACTAAATACTCCTTCATATGAGATCAAAGTGTTTTCGGTGGAAATTTGTGGAAATCATAATTCAAGAAATCAAGTATCAACTATGCTAGTGTACATCAAAAATAGCCTGGAAAGTCTTTATATATTGATAACCCTGAACCTAAAAATGGAAACCCATAAAATCCTAACAAGCTCAACGGTTTCATTCATGGTCCCTCGCCATTTCCAAGAATGTATGTTGAATTAGAACAAATTAAAGGAAACAATATAATAGATTTTTACTTAATGAATGAATAGGTAGACCGGACCATGTTTTGGACTTAAATGTTGTGTCAAATCAGCAAAAGGTAAATGTTTTTGTTACAATATAATAAGTGGACTTAGGTTGAGTTTAGTCAATATTTTAAGATTTTTATTGTGATTTTGAAGGTATTTAATTGGGGGTGTTATCGAGTCGAGTAGTGTCGAACGACATAATGTTCAAGTTTGATTTGATTTTTATCGAGCTTGAAATTTTGCGTTTAAGCTTGGTTTAATTTTAAATCAAGCCGAGCTCAAACGAGCTTTTATCGAACGAGCGCGAGCCTAGTACCGAGTAGCTTAATATTTTACATGTAGATTTTTAATTTTTAGTTTATCGAGTCGAGCTCGAGCTGAGCTTCAAAAGTTATCGAACGAAAAATGATGTTCAAGCTTGTTTGATTAGTGTGACGTACCGAGCTCAAACGAGCTTTTATCGAACGAATTCGAATCAAGTATCGAATAGCTTGGTTTGATTTACATCCCTATATTTAACCTCGTAAAACAAGTTAAATAGAATTAACTTTATTTTTTTTTTCTCAAAAACTCATAATGTAGGTTTTACCAAAAACAGTTCTATAAAAGAAATTTCCATATTTTATTTAATTATAACAAATCACTCTAAAAATTAATTATAATCAAGCTTTCCGCAACCCCAAAAAAAGGAAAAATAAGAAAAGGATTGGGCCGAACTATCTAATTCAAAACGACTTGCAAATCAGAAAATGTAGTCCAAACAAAACCTAGAATTCAAACTGCAGGCTCTAAATTAATTGGGTTTAATATTTCGTAGCCTAGTAGTCACAATTATGTTGAGAATCAAGCAACAACAAAAAAGAATGCATATATCTAGCTAGGAAAATAACCTACCACAATAGGGCTGGACGCGGTCGGGTATTGGGTATTTCGGATTGGGTATCCGACCTGGCGGGTAATGATTTTTCACACCTAAAACCTGACCCGATTTGGGGGGTAGGGTACCCGAAATTTCACTTTTATATATATATATATATATATATATATATATATATATATATATATATATATATATATATATATATATATATATATATATATATATATATATATATATATATATATATATATATATATATATATATATGTACAAGACAGAAAAGCAAAAAAAAAAAAATAGAAACCGTATTTTTCACATTCAAGATAGCCAAATAAGTATGATTAGAAGTAAAACTTAAAACAAGACAAAACAATTAAAAATTAATTGAGATATAAACAGAAATATCACCTGAAATGAAGATTCGAAAGAACCTCAAGTCAAAAGATCCAATCTTGGAGTCACCAATTAAAGTAAATCTATAGAAAACTTCACTTTCTTTATGAATAAATGTGCTGCTAATTGCTAAATAATTGTTGGGCCAATTTTTTTTTTTTTGTTAAATACCCGAACGGGTCCCGAAATACCCGTTTGGGTGTGAGTCTAATACCCAATACCCAACCCGAAAATATATTTCGGGTTCGGGTAAAAACACCTGTTTTTGTCCCAAATGGGTCGAAATGGGTCCCAAAAAATTCGACTCAAACGCCTAGCCCTATACCACAAATCAACGAAGATTGAGCCGAACTTACCTGTTTTCGCTAACCTGTTTTTTAGTTTACAAAAAATGGACTGACGGGAACAAAAAGCTTCTTGCTTATTTTGTAAGATTTTTTTTCCCGGTTAAATCACATTATGGTCCCCAAATATAAAGTGGTGCCAAAGAATTTACACACTGCAATTATTTGTTGTTATACAGTGACTCGAAGGAAAAAACAAAAAAGCCATCAATTGCAAGATTTTTTTTTTTTTGACAAAAGTTTATTTTGTTAACAAATAGTACTTAGAGTAGACATTATGTTCTACATAATCACAACTTTAGTAATTTAATAAGGGTATTACAGAATGGTATTACAGGTACAATGGTATAATTGTGGTATATAAGGGTATAAATGGAATATCAATGAGTAATTTAGAGGCTCTTTTTCATTTTATCTGAAAAATTTACCCGTGTTAAATATTTAACCAATAGTTCTCTTCTAATGGTTCATAAGTAAGTTCTCTGCACCGTTCAGTTCTTTTTCTGCACTACCTATCCACCGTTCAATTTCTGCACTAGATCTCCACCATTCAATTTTTTGAAAATTACATAATACACCCTATAGGCTTTTTCTATTTAAAGGGAGGTATGCTCACTTCTGAAATCACACATCTCTAAAGACGGGGTCGAAGGCAGGTTTGAAGGCGCCGATGGCGGCGGGGTTGAAGGCTGCGGGATTGAAGGCGGGGAAGGCGGTGGCCAGGTAGGTGAAGAAGTAGCGAGATAGCTCTCCAGAAAACTAAAAAATGAATCTTCTTTATCAGAATCTTGATTTACGGACTCTTCATCCCATTCTGCCGGCGAATGCAACGGGGTGGGGGTTCAAATAATGACATAACCTTCATTTCGAATGACTCAAGGCTTTTTATCCACACTACATCCCCAAAGGTTACGCAGAGATGACTTGAGGAAGATGAAGAGTTCGTAGCAGAGGATTTTGTGTAGGTTAGGGAGGGGTTCTGGCGGCTGGAGGAGATCTCCACGGAAGATTTGGATGGGGTTCATATGAAATTGAGGAGTTCGAATGCATTTAAAGATTAATTTACGAAGCATCAAATTACGTTATTACTATGATTAGTTCACCCAACAGAAAGGGCCAAATCAACAGATACCATGGGCCTGGCCTGCTTTAGATAAATTAATTTTGACCCTACCATGTGGAAATGTTGAATGTATCACCCCCCACCCCCAGCCCATAAAAAAAATAAAAAAAAAATCTATAGAAAGCGGGCTATAGAGCTATAGTTTTGGACACCATGCACTCCTATTTTCAGCAAAAACAAAGTCAAATAAATAAAATGAAGAACACTATCACAAGGCTTGCAACAAAAGGGGCCAAAATGGCAATTAGGGGCGGACGATATTTGGGTATACTAAACTACTACTAGTGCTCGCTTCAACGACGAGTAGCTCAGCCTGTGGGAAGGAGCTATTATACGGTACATCTACCAGCAAATCCTGCTCGCTACTTTCTTCATCAAAATGTGAAGAGCCTAGCATTATGGAGTTGTTATCATTTTGCCATGAAAATAATTGGCTTTTTTCACCGAAGAGAGACTCATTTTTCTCTATTTGTTCCTTGTGATCATAGCTCGATTTCCCAATAATCCTTCTTGGGCTCTTCATTATAACTTCTGTTCCAGCAAGAAAACATTTACTTTAGACTGAAGTTTTTGCATTTTGATAGTCCATTTAAATTCTAAGCCTACTAACTACAAGGTGATAAATTCTTAAATAGTTTGTGTGCTCGTTACCTGCAAACTTTTGGTGCTGTCCATCTTGTGACCCTTTCATACTCGACAGATGATCGGTTGCAAGGCCGTTGAGTCCTCCCACTACTTCCGAGTCATCAATTCTAGTTTTACCTTTCAAATCCTAAATCAAAAGTACATTTATGTGTATTTTAGGATAGGTAGCTAAACATCCCCTGAGGTTAGGTGAAATTACAGGAACACCCGACGTGGTCTTGGTAATTACTAAAACATCAAGGGGTATTTCTGTAATTTCACCTGGTCAAATTCAGAGTCGAGATACTAGACAAATTCTACAAACCTTAAAGATTTTGTATTGTTCAACCCACTTCGATTTAGTAAAATTGCATAAAAGAAGTTTCTTCAATATTCTACAATCATCAGTACTAACCCTGGAAAACGAGTTGTCAAAGACTCCATCCGCAAGAAGTTTTTGGAAGGATAACAAATTCTCCTTGAACTGAGGGCTATCTGTTGGTCCCAAAAGTGGTCAATGAGATCTAGAGGGGGGGGGTGAATAGATCTCATAAACTTTAAAACTTTTTCTCTAACTTTTTCTGTCAGCAGACTAAGCTAATATCGAATCAGTAAGCTGACTAAGCTGATCGCGAACAAATCTTCGAACAGCAGAGTTGACCACTCATCTGATTTCACTCAGCTGATTCAGATGAAATATCAGAGTTTTAGAAACTAGTTGGCAGCGGATTTATCAAGTGTTTTTCAACCAATCTGTTCCTCTTTAAGTTTTCTCGCTCAAAAGATTTTATCCCCAGTTTTTACAACTCCTTTTAAAATCTTTTGGTTCAATTCGTATGTTTGAGTTCTTTTGAAAATAAGCAAGATAAAGAAACACTAAATCAAACACACATAATTTTTATAGTGGTTATATGGATAAAAATCCTTTAGTCCACTCTTCCAAGTCACAAAGATCTTGGGTTATACTAGAAACACAAAGTAACCAGTATACAATGCTTGCGCCAAACAACAAATGAAATGGCCACAAGTGCGCAGTAAGAAATCACACAGAAATCCTACTCTCCGAAGCTAGATCACTCACATAGATGGATCTACACTCCTCACGCTATTTTCAGTATAGGAGCTCACAAAGAAAACCTACACTAAGAAGCTATATCACTTCACACAGATGGATATACACTCCTTTCTTTTCTCAGTTGAAAGTCACTCAGACAGACAACGTAAGTTCTCTGTTCTTCAACGAAAAGCTTCGTCAACAAATGACTGGGCTTGTGATCAGACGACTCAACTGATGGATCTCGCTCTTAAGATGTGATCTTGAATTGTGCAAGTCCCCCTTTTTGATCTTCAGTTAGTCTTCTATTTATACTCTTGAATTTGAATTTCTGCCCGTTGAAGATGAGACAGAAATCTGCAGTCCTCGAGTTCTGGTCCCCAAATTCTGGAACGGCTCCCTGCAACTGCTACAGTACAGTCTGCTGTACTTTCTGTCAGTCGCATTTAATGCACTCAGCAGGTTACCGTTGGATAGCTTGCTGATCGTCTTCACTTGGCAGATGGGAGTACTAAGCTGATGGCTACTCTGCTGATTCAAGAATGAACACATCTATCTTGACTCGGCTGATGATAACCAATCTGATCTTCACTGATCTGATATCCCACTCGGCTGATTCGATCACATAGCTTCCAGACCTTGAGATAGGTTTCACTAAGCTGTTCTTAGTTGATGACTAATCCTTTTGATCTTCAAAACCATTATGGCCTTTTTGTCATCTTCAAAACCTTCTCTAATTTATACCAACACTATCAAACATGCTCTTAAGACTGCACAAAGAAACAGATTCCCTGGTAAGAATACAGGAATCATTAGCTTCTGTCAGCTCAATTATCTACCGCCTACGGCTTGGGAATGTTGCCTTTTACCTTCTTCAAATTTCCCGCACATCATCAACTGATGATGTTGTTAATCTCTAATTACACAGTTTATGCGATTCATATAAACCTGGTATGTGTAAGAATTTCCCGCACATTATCATGGATCAAAATTTTTATCATATCCTCCAAAAACATCCAAAAGTTCCAATTTTTGAATCAATGGAAATCAAAGAAAGGCGTAATTTTGAAACTTTTGTTTACCTTGAGATGCTTTTCCTTCTCTTCATTTAATAACTTCTTTATACAATTTTTCATGGTGTTTTCAAGATATTTCCATTTGTTCTTTTTTTTTTTTTTTAAATGTTTTCAATGTTAAGCTGAAACATATACTAGAAACGAAATTTTAATCAATCCACACATTGCAGCCTTGCCTAGAGATAATGTCTTTGATTGACGCCAACACATGTTGGCTCAGTTGGTAAGAAACGGGCTCCTACCCCTCAGAAGGTTGTGAGTTCGATTCCCTTGCCGACGTGAGGACTATGTTGGTGGGCGATCTGTAAGAACCTCTGTAAGCGACCTTTGGTTCCTGAGGCACGCCCTGGCTCGTGGTGGCGATCGGAGCTGAACCCACCCAAACTTTCTTGTACCAAAAAAAAAATGTCTTTGACTGACTTGTGTGATGTTATTGCTAATATAGAATTTCCTGTCAATATTAAATAAACACAGGCTTAATCTGCATTTTACTCATCTGAAAAAATAGTAAACAAAAAATAACCTAATTAAATTTCGAATTTCTACTTTTTCTCGCAGGTAGCAGGAGAAACCCTTCGATCGAACATCGTCATCCTCGGATCTAAATTTCTCCCATACACTGAAATAATACTATACGCATATTCAATTTTAAAAAAAAAATACTTCAACAAATCCACTGAAATTTACGTCCCCAATTTCAAAACAGTGGTTCAACATTTCTGCTTACCCGCGTCGGGTAAACCCGTGATCCGTGAAATCGGAAAAGGATTAAAGCTTGGAGAATGGGATCTGGAGCCAGCATTGATGACATTACACCGATTCGGGAACCAATCTTCTTCTTCCTTGTGGTATGAACTTGCGTACATGGAAGCTAAGGAAAGAGTGAAGAAAGGTAATAGAGTATGGCAATTAGGTATGGGAAGTGGGCCCAAGTGTAATAGTTTGGTCTGGGAATGTATTCGGCCCATTATGGGGGAGGCCCATAAAGGGGTATGGGCTGATAGTGTTGATACTCCTGTGTAAGTGTTGGTGATAAAAGATCATTATCATAGAGAAGGTATGTATTTTTTGCGATCAGGTCCTTGATATTATGTGAATTTTCAAAGAAGTCCTACTCATTATATTTTTGGTGTCTATAAGACTATAACTTTTGTGTGCATATATTGGCAAATTGCAGAAAATTTTGAATTTGTATCTCGAACTATATCACCTTATCGAAATTTCGCCCCGTAATTTAATATTTTTTTCTAAATATTGTCTCAACCTAATTACTAATTTTAATTTTTCGTCCCAAATTATATCTACTCATTGAATTTCATTCCGTAATTTACCATTTTACATGATATTAGTCTCAATATTAAATTTCTAATGTAATAAAAATGACAGTTCAATCTTGTAATTAGTTTGGGACGAATTATGCAATATTGTATAATTGTACATGCTTAAGTTTGCCATGTTATGACACATAAGAAGTCATATGATAATTTAATGGACAAATGCACAATTACCATCTCATAATTAACGTGAGACGATATTTCAAAAGTATATATTAAATTATGGGATGGAATATATTGAAATAGAAGATTTACTAATCTAATAGAAAGTAAAGGCTCTAGATAGGCTCCGTTCCTTTGACTGATTGTTACACAACTTACACCATATTTTCTTTATTTTGATTAGACTAAGAAACAAAGTGTTCGATGAAAACTTATTGAAGTTTTGAACCATAAATTTATATATGAAATTTACTTGGACCTTCTCCAAGTGTCTTTTTATATACCAAATTATAAGAGATTTGATAAGAATTGTACAAAAAATTAACTCCAAGGGAGTTTTTAAAATTTGAGAATGACAAAAAAATTTGAAATCTTAAAAATTGCTTTTGCAGACAAAAGTACAAATTATAGTACTTTATTATTATATTAAATAGATATTAATTATATATCATTATTATTTATATATAAATTAAAATTAAAAGTAGTTTGTTATAATATAAACGAACTGTTGGAGTGGAGTGGTGTGATTTTTTAAAAATACAAACTTAAAATAAGTGGACTTACGTCGAGTTCGTCAATATTTTAATATTTTTATTGTGATTTTGAATAATACCTTTTAAAACAAGTTAAACAGAAATAACTTCAATTTTTTTCTTCTCAAAAACTCAATATGTAGGTTGTGCCCAAAACAGTTCTATAAAAGAAATTTCCATGTTTTACTTAATTATAATAAATCACTCTAAAAATTAATTATAATCAAGCTATTCGCAACCCCAAGGAAGAAAAAATAAGAAAAGGATTGGGCCGAACTATCTAATTCAGAACGACTTGCAAATCAGAAAATGTAGTCCAAACAAAACCTAGAATTCAAACTGCAGGCCCTAATTTAATTGGGTTTTTAATATTTCGTAGCCTAGTTGTTGTCACAATTATGTTGAGACAAATCAGTGAAGATTGGGCCGACTTTACCTATTTTCGCTAACCTGTTTTTAAGTTTACGAAAAATGTACTGACGGGAACAAAAAGCTTCTTGCTTATTTTGTAAGATCTTTTTTTTTTCCTTTTTCACGGTTAAATCACATTTTGGTCCCCAAATATGAAGGTGGTGCCAAAGAATTTACACAATGCAATTATTTGTTGTTATACAGTGACTCGAAAGAAAAAACAAAAAAGCCATTAATTGCTAGATTTTTTTTTTTGACAAAAGTTTATTTTGTTAACAAATAGTACATAAAGTAGACATTATGTTCTACATAATCACAACTTTAGTAATTTAATAAGGGTATCACAGAATGGTATTACAGGTGCAATGGTATAATTGTGGTATTAAGGGTATAAATGGAATATCATTGAGTAATTTAGAGGCTTTTTTCAGTTTATCTGAAAAATTTATCCGTGTTAAATATTTAACCAATAGTTGATGAACCAGCCAGGGCCGAACCTTCCACTAGAGCTCGAGGCTCCGGAGCCCCGGGGCTGGCCCTGGCCCAACCCTGAGCTCTGCCTGATCGACTTGAATGGCAGGGCTCCAGAATGGAATTAATTCAATTTTTTTCCTTCGCCCACTCTCACCTATTAATATTATAGTTTTAATTTTATTTTTAATATTAATATCAATAATACTAATAATTATTTGCATCTTGTAATTAAATTATTAAATATATTAAAATATTAAAATCAAAGAGAGTAAATAATTAAGTAAAGTAAATTAATACATAATACCAAATACAACAAACAAGGAAGGAAATACAAGAAAGAAAGTACAAGAAATCAGATTAAATAAACGACAAACGCACGAAAATATAACATTTTTACTAATTTCTCCCCTGAAACCAGTCAGTTCCTTCATTCGATTTATCCCCAAATAAGTCCCGAGGAAGATTTTTTTTTATTTCTCTTCTTTTGTTCTTCCAATGCCCATTTGTATCTAGAGTGAATGAATATCAGTCCATCGACATAATCCGTTCCTCCCTTGACATTGTCAATGACATTCTCGTTGCTTCTTCTTCCCGTTGACGTTGAAGCATCTCCATATGTCTTCTCTCTCGTCCTCCCTCTACCAGAAGTGTAGTTTCTCTCATGGCCTTAATTTTTTCCCTTTCCAAGTCAATATTAGCAAATGTACTACTCGACGAATCCTTCCCTTTTCCCTTCTTAGATTTTTTGTTACCAATAGGTCTTTCAGATCTTTCACTCGATTGGAATACGTAGGGAGTCTCGGGATGTTCATCGTTGCCTAGTGGTTCCGATTCAAATTGAGTTTTTGGTGGTGAGGTTGGAATATAACAATCTTCCGTTGGTTGAGATGTCATAACGGGCTGTGTTTGAGTCGTTTGAGATGTTGACCTGAATATGATCCAATCTTGTGCAACTTCCCATGTGTGCTGGATGCACCAATGTTGCTTCGTTTTGGCATTGTACAGACGCAATGCCAATTCATGCAAAAAATTACAAAAAATAGTTAATACAACCTATTAATAATTACTTAGCATAGTATTAGCGTAATATTTACCTCGTCCATTATTTGTCCGCCACTTCCCACCTCTCTTGAGGCCTTATTCTTTCGTTCCATTTTTGCATCTTGTTGCAAATGTGTTTGTTCCATCTACTAGTGATTGAGTCTTTTGATCTTCGTTCATATTGATATCCAGTACTATCAAGAAAGGCATACATTATGGATATGGTTCTTGCCCATAATGTATCTTTTTCCTGGCCTGCCAATACCACGTTGTCCTTTGAGACCTTTATGTATGCCTTTGTCAAGGCTACATCTTCAGCCTGAGACCACTTTGTCGACATTACCTTAAAATGTATGCTTTTTTTATTTTTTATTTTTATATTTAGATTGGAAGATATTGAGATATGTGTGATTTCAGAAGTGAGCACACATCCCTTTAAGTGGGAAAAGCTATAGGTTGTATTATGTAATTTTCTAAAAATTGAATGGTGGAGATCTGATGCATAAATTGAACGTTGGGTAGGTGGTGCAGAAAAAGCACGTTGCAGAAAAAACGGTGCAGATCAGTGCAAAAAAAGAACGGTTATAATCTGGTGCAGAAATAGAACGGTTATGATCCGGTGCAACTTTTGCCTATTTAATAATCCAGTCTTACATTCACTCTTCAGAAAATATTCACTCTTCAAAAATTTCATATTATTTTTTTAAGCTGAACCACAACTATGATTTTGGTTATGGTGATGGTGATGGTGACGAATCATCTTTCGGGAAGGGCCCTATAAAATGGGAGAAGAAAGAAGTGTTTAATTTTATTTTTAACTAATTCCCAAAACATAAGTGTTTAGGGCCCTATAAGATGGCAAATTTAAATTTCGGGTTCTATAAAAAATTAAGGCCCTATAAAATGGAAAATTTAAATTTTGGGTTTTATATCATAAAAAATAGATATAAAAACTTTATTTTTTTGCTTTTTTGGATATCGATTAAATGTTAATATTTTCAATTAATGCATTTTTTATATTTTACCTAGTAATACAATAGATTACAATTTTATTAATTTTAATTTAGAAACCTCCTTTAGCTGATACAATTTTTATGAATTATTAGAAGAGAATTTACTTATGAACCATTATAATAGAACTTACTTTTGAACTTACTTATGAATCATTAACAAAGAATAATTAAAGCAATAGATAGAAGATAACTTAATTACTTCTTAACATCAAGATCGACGCGGCGGCGAGGTCGAAGGTGGGGAAGACGGGGTTGAAGACGACGATGGCGGCAGGGTTAAAAGCGGCGGAGGCGGCAGGATTGAAAGCTGGGGAGGTTGTGGCCAGGTAGGTGAAGGAGTAGCGAGATAGCTTTCCATAAAACTAAAAAATGAATCTTCTTTATTAGAATCTTGATTTACGGACTCTTCACCCATTTTGCCGGCGAATGCAGTGGGGTGGGGGGTTCAAATAATGACATAACCTCCATTTCGAATGACTCAACGCTTTTTATCCACACTACATCCCCAAAGGTTATGCAGAGATGACTTGAGCAAGCATCATTCCGCAAAGATTTTGAACAAGCATTCGGAATTCTCCAAGCTCGGTTCGCAATCGTTAATCAACCCGGTAGGGGATGGCATACGCAGGATTTGTCCAACATCATGTTAACTTTATAATATTCCACAACATGATTGTGGAGGACGAACGTGACGAATACACCGACGATGATAATAATGACATTAACACGTCTCGTAGAGCACGCTGTCACGAACTTAACTTCTCGAAAGTTACCGTGCGGCACTTAGCCACTAACGCCTTTAGCGATCGTTCCGCCCCTCTGTCGGAATTGGCTAAGTCAGCCTCGTCTTGTCCCTAAGAAGGTTGCTAAGTAAGTTGGAAAGAAATAAAAGTGCACAAGAGAGAACTTTAAGGTTTTGCTCTTATATTCACTTGGAGAATGCTTACAACGTTATGGATTGATTACAAATGAAATGCCTACCTCTATTTATACTAGGAGCCTTCCCTAATGGACGGCTAGGATTTACTTAATCTAAGGGCTAGGAATCAATCTCTAAACCCTTCTACAAAACTCCTACCAAACTAGAACTATGTACAATGTTCTAGGATGTTCTACTATGTACAAGATGCTACTACATGTTTCTTGAGCTTTCCACAAGGTTCTAGATCATTTCGGCGTGTTCTACACTTGTGTAGGCTCTTTCGGTTCCTTCTAGTACCTTCCGGCACCTTCCGAATTCTTCCGGACCCATACGGCACCTTCGGGCTTATTCTTGATCCTTTCGGAGTGGTGTGGAACCTCCCGGAACACTCTTGAACGTTCCGGACCCATGTGGAACCCTCTAGAGTCCTCCGAAACCTCTAAGGGCTTGTTTGGTTCCTTAAAACATCCAGGTCAACCCCTGGGACGCCATAATGCCACCCGACGGGTCGTGTCTTGTCACACTGCCTTCCTGTCGCCCGTATAAGTCCCTGCCACACCCGGGCCGTGCCCCGGGTGATATGTTGTGCGCTCGGCAAGCCCTTCAGCCTTGCCGGCAGTCCGATGATGTCCCTTTCGGCCCTTGGCTCGATCAAATCCCTTGCTCGCTCGGCCCCTGTGGTCGGGCAAAGTGCTGGGGCGTGACAACGCGCTAGAATATATCCATGTAACGGAGTAACGTGGGAAAATCCAGTACCAAGAAAACAAACGTTGGATAACTATATGATGCGTCATGAAACAATCCGCTCCAAAGAAACTAACCATAGACTTCAAAAAGACTTAATAGCCTATGTTTATGCAAAATACGGTTAACAAAGAATGTAATTATTTGAATTTACTTTTCTTGTCTATTTTAGTATGTATTTAAATATTCTAAATTATTTGTATAAGTGTTTAATTTTATTTTTGAATAATTTCATAATTTTACAAAAATATAGCCACCACCAATATTGTAGTTAAATGATTAAATTTTTAATTACAATAAAATATATTTGGGCTATTTATTTATTAATGATTTGTCCATAAATAAACTTAATTACAATTCTAATAAAATATTAATGATTTTAATTTTAAAAATTTAATTTTATTATATTAAATAATCAAATTAAAAATTGGTGACTACAAATATTTATTAAATACTAGTAAATATGCAATAAATATACTAAATAAATTTTATTAAATAATTTAATTCTACATATTTAATTTTATTTTATTAATTATTTAAGTATATATATATTATTATTTTCTATTTTAATTTATTAAATAAATAATTTTTTTTAAAAAAAAAGGCGGATCCAGTCAGGGGGCGTCCCCTGACTTAAAGAGACCACGCGCCCCTCTTTCTTCCTCTTTTAGTTAACGCGGGCACGGTCCGCGGCCAGAGCTCCGTAGAGCCTCGACTGCGGCCCGTTCCCGCCCCGCCCCGGCCTTTCCTCCATTGGAGATGACTCCAACAGCCCACGCCAACCCCGCCCCACCCCGGCCATCTCCAATGGAGATGGCCTTAGGCGGTTGTCTAGGGTCTCAAGGGTAGATGGGTCCCAATTTTTTTTGGTAGATGATGTATTTTTTTTTGTAATTTAATAATTAAATGTAATTTATTTTTCATACGTGGTTATATATTATATAATAATGACTTAGGAATGTGAACAAAATAGAATCAAACAATATATTATTCAAAATGGTTAATTTTCTTCTCGAGTTTGAGATTGTACTAGATTAAATAAGACGAGCTCAAAGAACTTTAATCGAGTCTAATTTAACTCATGCCCTAGTAACTTTAAATATATTTATATTTAGTTTATCGAGTTGATCTCGAATAAAGTTTCTAAGACTATTAAAATTCAAGTTTGATGTGTATATTAAATGTGGTCCAAATTACCTTTTAATGACCAAACTTGAATTAAATATAAAGTGATTTGGTTTAATTTTATTAGATTTTGAGTTGTTCATCCACTTTAACGTTGTTTATGTCAGCACATTTTGTAACAATGTTACACGAATATAAAAAATAGCTTGAAAACAATCATTCTAGCATGAAGTATCTAAAAAAAAGTACTAATTCGGAAGATAAATTTTCTTTTTGGAGTCTAATTCGGAAGATAATTAACTTTAAAGTAAAGTACATATCTTCGAGTTTCCAATAGTTTCAGATAGAACAAACAACCTTAAAGACTTCATAAAAGCAATTGTTTTTGTAAATAGGTTAATTTATGCACGAAATTCAATTAATTGAAGGCGGTTTTGCTTTCTTTAAGAAAAACACGACCCCACATTGCAGTACACCGTAAATGCTGCTATTTATTGCAAGTTGTAGAGAAGTTGAACAACTTTGGAAATACAAAGTAAAGAAGAGATCTAGAAAGAGTTAATGATACATAAATAATGCGAGAAAGTGGTTATGGATATGGCTCCTCTCATTCATTACAGGCACAATAATGAGTAAAATGCAAAAATACCACCTTAATTTTTCCAATTGACAAAAACCCTATGTGTTATTTTCATAAGAAAAAAACTCGATATGCTAATATTTTATTAGCTTCATTTAAAAGAAGAATTGACATGGGCTGCAGCCGATTTTATTCATTACGGGGCTTTAGGTGAAATTCCTAGTCGGGAATTTAATTAAATTAATACAATCTCAAATTCAATACAAGATTGAACAATGAATTATTTACTCTGCTGATTTGTTTACATCCTTAGCTCTATTATATATCATCTACGTCAGCTAAAATAAAATATAAATTATCATATAAATATTAAATAAAATTTGTTTTCGCTTTGCAATATTTAAATGCGCAATTGCTCACAAGACTTACATAGATAGCATACATAATTGCACAATGCACAATATAGATCTCGGACATGGGACACAAAAAATTTAGATCTCATTACTAGTATTTCGAAATGAAATATTGAGTAATAGTATAAAAAATTCAAAGTTAACCCCTAAATGCACAATTGAATTCAAGATTATTTAAAATACTTCTAAATATTGATTATATGTTAAAAAAAATAGTACATGTATTCCTAGCACTTATATAGAAATTCATCCTATGAAACATGTCAAGTTTTTTAAGCATTTTGATATTTGGGATAAATATTCGAGTTGAACTTGAACCTCCATTAAGCTCACGTTCAGCTTAATTAACAAAAGGGCTCAAAATTTAAATCTAACTTACATTTAATTTGATTTAGATTAAATATAATTAGGCCGAACTGCAGCCTTCCACTTTAGCGGGTATTTTATTTATTTTTACTGGTCTTTATAATTTCGTAATTATTAAAAATATTATGATGTAATATTCAACCGGGAAAATGAAAAATCTAATCTTAGATTCAACCTAGACAACTTTATGAAGTATAAATTGTCCGATTCATAAAAAGTCATCTACGGTAACTGAATTTTCCCTATCATTGTTCTCTGACAGGCTGTTTACTAATAAAAATGGGGAGACATAAAGTACGTTGATTAAGTACGTAATGTTTAACTTATTTGTAAAAAGAAAAGTATTTTTTCCTTGTGGATCAAAATTATATTTTGAATGTATGTTTCAATAGATAAATATGGGAAACTTCTCGAGAATTTCTCATAAATGTTTCGAAAATACTAGATAAAGTTGTAAAAAAAGTTAATAAAAAATTTCATTCCGAGTATATTACACTTTATTTTCATTTATATTGATTCAAAATTAAAACTTTTCAATGTTTTCGACGAAAAATATAAAATTATTGAAATTTTTGGCATTTTACACCTTAGAAAAAGATAAAGTTCGAATCATTGTTCCAACTTATGAATTCGAGATTTAATATTTTATCACTTTCCTTTTTCTTTTCTTAACTTTATGAGTTCAAATCATCAATCAATCAATTCTTAACTTAATTAATTAATACTTTATCATGTAGAAATTTCAAACAATGACACTAGTACTCATGAATCTAACTAGTTTTGGCCTTAAGTACCGTACACCTTAATGATAAATAAATTATTGCATGATTGTATACTTTAATGTCAATGCTTATCTATGTACATATTTTATCTATGTCTTTATGAATAAAAGCAAAAAAGAAAAAAAGAAAAAAGAAAATTGGCTACTTTTACAGTACCATATTACAATGCTAAAACATTCAAGGAAAAAAAAAGATATATTCGGAATTGTCGTTATTGGTGAACGTAAGCAAAAGAAAAGTCAGACATCAATGCATCATAATGCGTTCTTAGCTTTATGCAAATATTATCCTACTTTTACAATTGCATATAGATATTTATACAAGGTTATGTCGTGGAGAACCTTGAGGACCGCCACATTATCAAAGATTGGTTGCCTAATAAGACGTTATACACATGTTGATCAGAAAAAATTCATGTCCAAGTCTGGCTTGGTCAAACTCATTCGACCATCAAGCAAGTGTATTGCATTTGCTTTGTGATTGATCATTCTACTAGGAGTTAAATTCAATAATTACTTTGAGTTCGACCAAATCTGATGTTGATAAAAAAAATTCAAATATATTTTATCTGTATCGTTATGAATAAGACGTTGAATAAATAAGAATTTTATCTTTATGTATTCTTTATGAATAAGAATTTTATCTTTATGAAAGGCTCAACATCGAGATCCTAATAAGATGTTCAAAGATCTATGTCCTTTTTACACATGTTGATCAGAAATTTTTGTCCAAGTCTGATTTGGTCAAACTCATTTAACTATCAAGCAAGCGCACTTACTTTGTGATTGGTCAGTCTACTAGGAGATACATTCAATTCCAAAGCAAGTGTATTGCATTTGCCTTATAGTTTCTTTGAATTCGATCAAATTCAATGTGGTTAAGAGTTTTCCATTGATAAGCACTGGCGGAGCTACACTATAGACAGGGGGTGCATGGAACCCCCTGAAATTTTGGTCCCAAGCATCATATATATGTATTGTATATGTATATATGATATATTAATATATTTATATTAAACTATAAGATAATTTATAATTTTTTTTTAGTGGACCTTCAATTAAAATTAAATTTCTAAATAAAAGGGGTCCATGTTTATTAGAGTTTGATAAATTTAAGAGTTACAAAGTGGATATTAACTCAAACTCTAATATTTTATTTTTATTTTGTAATTTGCATCATACTATAACACCAATAATACTTTTTAGGGATTGACACATTTTAGGAATATTAAGAGTTCTCAAAATTAAAAGGAATTGGTGATCTTGCTTGAAAATTAGTTGAAACAAAGAGGAACAATGTATATCCTCTTGTATTTTTACTTTTAAAATTTACAATAGTTTTGCCAGTTGCTACAACGTCTGTGGAGAGAGCGTTTTCTGCTATGAAGTATGTAAAAAATCAACTGAGGAATCGGATGGGAAATGAATGGTTAAATGACTCTATGATTACTTATATAGAGAAAGATGTATTTGATATCGTTACATATGATTCAATCATGCAACGATTTCAGTCTATGACAAATCGACGTGTACATTTGTAAAAAAAAAAGTTTTCATTCCATTTAATTTATTTTGAGTTTGAATTAGTTTGGTCATATTTTAATTTTTGTTGCTGATTTTATTTTAATATTTTAAATAATACTCATTAATTTATAAGGACCCCGGTGAAAAAAGTTTCTGACTCCGCCACTGTTAATAAGACCTCTATATGGCTGGCCTTGAGAAAATCCTGATATTTGAAGATTCACAATACATTATTTAGTCATAAATATTAAATGTCTTTAATTTCTAACAACTTAAATCTATAGATAAATTGAACATTCGATATGGTATCAAAGTCAGGATCCAAGAAGAGGTCATGCGTTCTAATCTCTTAACCACCCTATACTATGGCATAAAATTTGTTATTTTAACTTTAGCATAAAAAAACTTTAATTCGATACAATTCATAAGAAATTGATTTCAAAATCAACTCCAATGAGATCGAATCAAGCTTCATATAAGAGTTCAATTAGTTTGAGTTGGACTTCCATATAATGGGCCACTTATAATTTTATTATAGCTAGTAAAATATACAAGGAAATTCAATTAATTTTCAAAACACCTTCCTTTCCCATTACCAAAAACCTTAGGATATTTTCCATAGCATGAATATTGTGAATTATAAAAAAAACCACATGAATACTCTCATACACCTATAGCATTTAAAGAAATATATATTGTTTGACTAGCAACTGCAGTTATGTGTTCATTAATTTAGTTATGGAATGGCAACCCATCTCATTAATCACCAACTCGGACCCCACCGTTTTCTTTAATTCTCTTGTTCTTTTTTAGATTTGTTATGTTGAATTTGTTCGCAAGTTTATGGGGGAGTATGGGTCGGATCTTAATTCAAATTAGGTACGATTTCTCAATAAGGATCTAGACTAATCTGATTCGTTAACTACTGATTACGTTGGTTAACTCATATAAGTAACACTTACAGTGTTTTATAGTAATTGGTACAAGACACAATACATCAATTCTCAACTCATAAAGTAAATTGATTTCAATCGAAATCCCAATCCAAAATTCGACCAAGACCAGAGCACCCGATGGACTTCAATCTGAATACGAAGCTCTTAAAATAAATTAACGTGGATTTGGACCTAAGTTGATCTGAACCAATTCGGATCCAACAAGTATAACATCAACTTGTATAGTGACAGAATAAGACTCGTAAAAAAGTATCGATCACACGCTAAACAAATACAATTACTTTGTGATTGAATGAGTTCGACCAACCTAAATTCTAAGTTGAATCAAGCTAGATTCGAGGTAGAATTTCCATTAGTAGTCGGTCAAAGAAACCAAACCACATAACAAGTTCATTTTTCTTTTCTAATAATCAACCACATATCAACTTTTGTCATTCTATCTAGTGCTCTAATAATTGTACCTATGTGGCCCATCATTCATCTTCCACAGTCCAAAAGCAGTGAGCCACTAGACAGCAACTGAGCAACATGAATGTGGGTTAGTACATAAACTAACTAGTAGTAATAAATTCACCACATAATTAATTGATACTTTTATCCCTAATCAATTTTTTCACCCAATTCAATACAACCAGCATTCATGAATCAACTACCCTATTTACTACCTTCACAAAAAGACACAGTAAAGGTCTCACCTTTTTCCAAACCTCATCTCCATTAGCCCATTTTTCACTTCAATTCTGTAACATCTCCACAGTTTTTCCTCAATTTTCTTCACAAGAAAAATGGGAGGAACACAATTGAAATGGTGGGTGCTTCTTCTTTTGTCAAGCTATCTTGCTACCCCCCTTGTTACATGTACCAAAAACAACCCAATAACAAAGAAAACATACATAGTGTACATGGATAAATTGGCAAAACCAGAGGAATTCAATGACCATTTCCAATGGTACTCGTCACTTGTAAACTCAGTTGCATCAAAAACCGAAAAAGAAGCCGATGTGGGACAAGAAAACAGGATAATTTACCACTATCAAACTGCATTCCATGGCGTTGCTGCCCAACTCAATGAAGAAGAAGTCGAAAAGCTACAAGAACAAAATGGAGTAATGGCTGTGCTTCCTGAAACCATATACCACCTACACACCACAAGAAGTCCTATGTTCCTCGGCCTCGAACGTGAAGACACCACGAGCATTATACCCGATAGGCTATCCGACCACGACGTAGTCGTGGGCGTCCTCGACACTGGTGTATGGCCCGAGAGCCCGAGCTTCAACGACACAGGGATGACCCAAATCCCGGCCCATTGGAAAGGTACCTGCGAAATAGGCCGGGGCTTTGCTAAACACCATTGCAATAAAAAGGTAATCGGTGCTCGAGTTTTTTTCCGTGGGTACGAGGCTGCCTCGGGTAAAATTAACGAACAAGAAGAGTACAAGTCACCACGAGATCAAGACGGGCACGGCACACATACTGCGGCCACGGTCGCGGGTGCACCCGTACGTGGTGCAAATCTTTTAGGCTACGCATATGGTACGGCACGAGGCATGTCCCCGGGAGCGAGAATCGCGGCGTATAAAGTATGCTGGACTGGAGGGTGCTTTAGCTCGGACATTCTCTCCGCAGTCGATCAAGCGGTGGCAGATGGAGTTAACGTTCTTTCGATTTCCTTAGGTGGTGGAGTTTCCTCGTATTATCGAGACAGTTTGTCGATTGCGGCTTTCGGAGCTATGGAAATGGGTGTTTTTATCTCGTGCTCGGCGGGTAATGGCGGACCTGATCCGATTAGTCTCACGAATGTATCCCCGTGGGTTACTACAGTTGGAGCTAGTACAATGGATCGGGATTTCCCAGCTACGGTGAAGCTCGGGATAGGGAAAATTCTTACCGGAGCTTCATTGTATAAAGGTCAAAGAAACCTTGACATAAACAAACAATACCCTTTAGTTTATCATGGAAGTAACTCGACTAGTCCTACACCGAGCTCCATGTGCTTAGAGGGAACTCTAGACCGACGCTCGGTAGCCGGAAAGATCGTGATATGCGATCGAGGCATCAGCCCACGAGTCCAAAAGGGACAAGTGGTAAAAGATGCAGGAGGGATAGGCATGATTCTATCAAACACGGCTGCTAATGGAGACGAACTCGTGGCCGATTGCCATCTTTTACCTGCAGTCGCAGTGGGCGAAACAATCGGAAAAACGATCAAACATTATGCTTCGAGTAGTAGAAACCCAAGTGCAACTCTAGCGTTTCTCGGAACAAAGTTGAGAGTTAAACCATCTCCAGTGGTGGCGGCTTTTTCGTCTAGAGGACCAAATATACTTTCGCTAGAGATTTTAAAACCCGACATGGTGGCGCCCGGGGTCAACATTCTTGCTGCGTGGACCGGAGATTTAGGGCCATCGAGTTTACCAACAGACCACAGAAGAACGAAATTCAACATATTATCCGGAACTTCAATGTCGTGTCCGCACGTGAGCGGCATTGCAGCATTGATCAAGTCACGACACCCGAATTGGAGCCCTGCAGCAATCAAATCGGCACTTATGACTACCGCTTACATCCACGATAATACCCATAATCCTTTAAGTGATGCCTCCACGACTACACTGTCGGGTCCATACGACCATGGTGCAGGACATATAAATCCGTTGAAGGCTCTTGACCCGGGTTTGGTTTACGACATTGGGGGGCAAGATTACTTCGAGTTTCTATGCACACAAGGCTTGACCTCATCCGAGCTTGTGGTTTTCTCGAAATTTGCTAAGAGGACTTGTCGACACTCTTTGGCTAGTCCCGGGGATTTGAATTACCCGGCTATTTCAGCTGTTTTTCCGGAGAGTACGAATATTACGACTTTGACACTGCATAGGACTGTGACTAATGTTGGACCTCCAGTGTCGAGCTACCATGTTGCGATATCGATGTTTAAAGGTGCGTTTGTGAAGGTTGAGCCTGCGAGATTGGATTTTACGAGTAAGAGGCAGAAGATAAGTTTCAAGGTTACGTTTACAACGAAATCTAGGCAAACAACACCCGAATATGGATCTATAATATGGAAAGATGGGTTGCATAAGGTGAGAAGCCCAGTTGTAATCACATGGCTACCACCATTGTAATCATGTTTATGAATGTTGAACAACATGAATTTGGTGGTCCTAAAATAAAGAGATTTTGTTCAAACCCCCCCCCCCCCCCCCCTTTTCAATTGCTTCACCCCTTTTTATTACATGAAATGTTTTCCTTGTTCTTGCAAGAACATTGTCTATTTAACTATTGAATTCCATGAAAATCACAATCAGGAAAAAATGACCATTCAACTATCATTTACAGACCTAAAAACTGAAGTTGCATAAGAAGAGAAACAATTGCAATCTAATATTTAATGCCTCTTTTCTAGGACTTGATTCAATTTTCTAACACTAACCTTAACAACTTTGGAGGGACTTTAAAATTAAATTAAATAGATGCTAAAAATAGAGAACATTTAATCTTTATCAAGAAAAAAAAAACTCCAAGGTAAATTAGTGGGATATTTGGCTAAATAGCCTTATTCCAAATGTTTTTTGCAAATCTAGCCTTTTCTTTTTTCTTTTTTATTTTCTTGGTTTTAATAACAATTAAATCTAATTTAACACAATTAAGTCTAATTAATCGAATAATAATAATACAAAACACCTATAAAATTCATTTCCACTCTCAATTCAAATTTCAAAATTTCTCTAATTACAAAAACTCTCTAAATTTTTATCCCAGTTTTTTCGACATTATTGCCGCTTGTCACTTGGGCGCCCAAGTGACGCCCAAGTGACAAGCGGCAATAATGTCGTTTGTCACTTGGATGCCCAAGTGACAGGCGGCCCGCCTGTCACTTGGGCATCCAAGTGACAAACGACATTATTGCCGCTTGTCACTTGGACGTCCAAGTGACAAGTGACAAAAATTCGGGATTATTTTGTAATTTTTCAGTTAATTTAAAGTTAATTAATAACATAATCTAAGTAAGGCTATGTTTGCAAACAAAAATTTGAAAAAGCTAATTTTATAAATTAAACTTTCCATAAGGCCATATATGCAAATGACTAATGTAGGCTGTAACATAGATTTTTTACAGGGGAATGAGAAAGCTAGTTACCTGGAGTATGTAAGAGTATGTAAAGGACCAATTTTATATGGATCTTTATTTGCATTTTCTGTGTTTGGTTTTGGAGCATTTTGCAGCAGACAATGAAAATTGGTTAAGTTGTAAGTTGTAAATGCTGTGTACTAGAGGCGCTATATAACCATATTAAGGGAATTTTATCTAACAAAATTTTATATTTAATCTTAGTGATTGATCTCAAAACAGATTATTTTATTGTGGTATCATGTCAATTTATATCATTTATTGTATTACTTGTATCAATTTATGTTCTTTTTTGTTCTACCTACCTTAATTTATATCCTATTTAACCTAAATTATTAATTTTCGCTAGAAAATATTAACCGTGTAACACTTAAGAATTGGAAAATTCAATTTCCATCCCAAAAAAGATTAATAAAATTAATTGATTCTCCTTATGCCCAAAGTTTTTTTTTTTTTTTGGTTCGAGTAAAAAAAATTATAATAACTACCTAACATAGAAAGACTCACTCAATCTTCCAATTACAAACCTCAAGCCCAGGTCATCTTAATTTCATACCTCACCCCTAAGTTGCAATGATACTTCAAAATTTTACATGATGTTGTATATACGTATTGAATATTCGGATATTTAGGTACTCATTTGATACATATAAGACATGTTATTGTGACGTTTCCGAAAATAAAAAATAAAAAAATATATCGGATACACCAGATGGCGTATTGGATAAACCCAAAATATTTTAGGGCATGTATTCTACAAATAATTTATGTATTGTATATATTAGCAAAGTGATCTTGATCTTTTCCCCTCGGACTCAATTAGGGAAGAGTTCTTGATCTTTGTTGCTCGCACTTTTGATTGTGTTTGGTTTTAGAAGAACTCTTTATTCTATAACAAATATGTCCCTCTCTCTGTCCAGAAGTTATCACTAAAAATCAGCAAGCAAGCAACAATGCAACATCACACTACTCTATCTAGAAGGCTATCCAGACGACCAAATACCTCCCCAACTCCTTAAGTGGTTGGCTGCCCCACCTAAGGCCTGGTTCAAGGCTTACTCGAATGTTGCCTTAAAAAATGGTGATGCGGCTCTTGCTGTTGTTATACGTAATTCTTCGGGTTCTATTGTGTTTGCTTCTTCAAGATCCACCTTATGTCTCAATGCTAAGGTTGTCGAAGCTCTTGCAATTCGGGACGCATACAAGTTTTTGAACGAGATAGGTGTCCACAATGTGGTTTTTAAAAGTGATTGTCTCCTTGTTGTTCAAGCTATTTTACTTTAAGAAGAGATATGGATTGGGCAATTTACTCGATCATTTTGGAAATACGCAAGATTTGGGCTTGTTGGCTTGTTGGCCTAAGTGGCACTTCAAGTTTGTTTCTCGATCGCCAAATTGTGTTGCCCATAATCTTGCCGCTTGGGCGTTCCTCGTAGTTTGTCTTTGTATCCCTCTCCGAATTGTTTACCTATTAGTATGTTTTGTGACGGAAGTTACCATCCCTGTAAACTGGTTAACTTTTATTTAATTTTTGAATTTATTTTTATCAAACTTTTTTTTACATATGGTGTTAATATTATGACTTTACATGAACACTCAAGTGAGAGGAAGAAAGCATTGTTCATATCAAAATGTGGATTATAAAATAAACTAAGTACAATATATAAAATTTATTATAAATTTTTATAATAATAATTTTTTATTTTAAATTATATTAAAAAAATTACACACATAAATCTTAGTCATATTGTAAAAATTTATATCGTTGTATTCATGTATCCGCATAATTACTTATCGTCATATACCTATTCATGAAACATAGTCACGCCCTTATTGTTAATTCGTGTCATGTTAAGTCTCTTTTAGGGACACTTTTACATAAAATGTGTCCTTAAAACTCCTAACATGATGGATGATGGCTACATGTAGCCACAAAAATTCCCTTGTTTTATCTTTATAACAAAACACTTCGGTTCTTCCGCATACACTGACGCATTCAATTTCCATCCCAAATCCATCCAATTTCAACTTAGGAATTAAACTATAATCATCACCCCCCCCCCCCTACCCTATATTTTAAATTATCATTTTAAACACTTAAGAAACTATTTCATTTTGAATTAACGTGAACTTCTTTTAAATGTAAAGAGAGAATTTGAGGAAAATGTGCCAATGTTTAATTTTTATTTAGATTAAAATAAACATTTTCATATATTAAGGAAACTTTAATATTGTCCATTAAAAATTAAAGTTATAAGCGCATCACGTAAATTCTGAAGTGAAAATATGAAATTCTTAATCACATGACCTTTTAGCGAAAATTAAAATTTAATTAAAACTAATACCTCAGCTTTTGTAAGCATATACTCAGCATATTCAAAGATAATAGTTTTGAAATCTAAAAAAGAAAATCATAATTTGGAAAACTATTAAATTATTCAAAAATATCTTCAAACCCGTGAAGAATATCCCTACGCGCCAGAACCAAAAACCCGGCATCAAACAGAAGGGAACTGATCTCATTTTTTCGTCATTGCTTTTCAGTACGCATAATTCGCATCACCAAAAGAGATTCGATTATGTCGACGATTATCGCCATCAATGGCGGCGGCCAATATTCTCCGACGAAGGAGAAAGCGTCCAGCCGCGGTGGCCTTTCGCCTCTCCTCCACCTCCGGTGGCGGATGTTACTAGTTGTTGCAAAGTATAAGCTCTTCCTGCTGCTTTTCCTCTTTACTTGGCTCTATTTTCTTAGCTCAAAAATCCCCTCTTTGATGGGATGGAACCCTCGGCATCCTTCCTCCGTATCTCATCCTTCCAGGTACATTAATTGGTTTGGATAATGAGTTCTGCATCTGATTAGAAACGATTAATTTGGATTGTTAAGATTACATGTTATTGTAATTTTGTGTGATTGTTAATGATTTGTGTGTTAAAAAAATTAGGTCAATTTGTGCCTCGCTAAGCAAAATTAGGTATTTAATATGTGATTTTGGGATTCTATAATTGGACACGGTGTTGAAATTCTAGCATATAGATTGCCAATTTTGCACTTTAGGATGTATAAGGAGTAAATTCTGGTTTCAATGTTTTTATACTTGGTGATTTTTGAGTATCTTTTTTTTCATTTATTGCACTAGGCTGTCTTGTTATCCGAATGGTTCTTCGACTGAACAGCAATCCTAGATTGTGCTGTAGTGATTGACTCTCGTGTTATCTTTGTCTTCTGATATAACCAGGGGTGGCTACACAGTTGTTATCAATACTTGGAAAAGGAATACTCTGCTTAAGCAATCCGTTGCTCATTATGCATCTTGCCACGGGACTGATTCAATACATGTGGTCTGGAGTGAAACTGATCCACCCTCACCAAAGTTAAAAGCTTATCTTAAAAAGGTAGTCTTAAAGAAGTCGAAAGCAGCTCACAAGCCCAACTTCAGGTTTGACCTAAACAAGGAAGACAATCTGAATAATAGATTTAAACCAATTCAGGATCTTAGAACTGATGCGATTTTCTCAGTCGATGATGATGTCATTGTTCCTTGTCGAACTCTGGATTTTGCATTCACTGTATGGCAAACTGCTCCACTTACAATGGTGGGATTTGTTCCTCGCATGCACTGGCCATACAAAGAGGTCAGCTGCTTCATATTTTCTAGGGCAAGTTTCAAACTTATGTTTTTATGATGGACTATTGTTTACAGCTTATTATATCATTTTATTTTTCACTTCTATATCAGATATGCTATTATGTTGAATGGCAAATGCTTAGAACCTTGATAATGGCTCTCATGTATTTTAACGACAACCGCTGTTGATATCGTGATTTGCCAGAACTAGTAACATGTGCTAAGTTGAATATATACTTTGTCATGTGAATCTATGCAACTGATTAATTCTGAACATTTATGTCACACTTCATGATTCCAAGATAAACTTGGCTAGGCATTTTAAATCATGTTTTAGTGTAACATATCTTACTGTAATAGCATGCTTGAGTAGTTGATATTTATATGATATTTCTATAGATCGAGGAATCTTCTGTACTTATGCTTTTAATGATTGGATTGAGCTTCTATTCTTCTTTTACATACAAACTTTCACCATTGATTGCAGAAAAATGGTTTGTTCCATCACAGATATGGTGGATGGTGGCCTGTTTGGTGGAAGGGCACTTACAATATGGTTCTTTCGAAAGCTGCATTCTTTCATAAGAAGTATTTGGATTTATACACTAACAAAATGCCATCACCAATTCATGATTATGTAAGCAGAGAAAGGTAAATTTAATTTCAGTTTCATCTTAATTTTCCCATACTCGTGAGTTTTTTTATTCAGTTCTTCGTGTTATTTTCTATCAGGAATTGTGAAGACATAGCAATGTCTCTTCTAGTTGCTAACGCCACCGGGGCTCCTCCAATTTGGGTTAAAGGTAATACTATATTGTTTTCGTTGAAGATATTACAATTGTACATATATGTATACTGATTCTATTTTCCATAATTAACATAATCTTACTTGTAAAGAAGTATAAATCTATATTAACTTTAATACTCCGACAGTAATTTTTTCGAAATCAATACTATGTTTCACTTAATTGTTCTTGCATTGGTTTTTCTTTGAAGTTTGTGACTTTACGAGCTACTGTTCTAAAATTCATTGACAAGGGCGAGAATTTGTTCACATGAATCAAAATTAGAAGCCCTTGTCCAGAATTCATCAATTAAAAACTTATAGCTGGATGTAAAGATATATATGATGGCTCATAAAATTGATGTTCATGTGATTTCAGGGAAGATATATGAAATTGGTTCATCAGGGATAAGCAGTTTAAAGAGCCACATCGACACGAGAAATAAATGCACCAATGATTTTGTTTCGATATTTGGAACAATGCCTTTAGTATCGACCAACGTGAAAGTTGTGGATGCAACAAGACATGAATGGTTTTGTTAATTATCAGTTGCTAATTATATATCATGTGTTTGTTTGCTCATTTGACAAACTCACATATTTCCTTCTATGTAACACGGTTTTGTATAGCTTGCGGTGCATAGTTAGATCAGTAAACTATGAACTCGGGAACCTGGTTATGTATCTATGAAATATTTTTTTCTGAAAGACGGGTTCAATCAGTACAGCAACAAGAGATGAACTGAAAAGGGTGGCTAAAAGAATCGATCATGTTATTTTTTGGTTCCTGGATTTCATTGAGTTAAACCTTGAAAAGATTTTCTTGTATCAATAATTAAATGATATAATACTGGCAGCGATTGTTATTCGCTTTCATTTTCCTTATCATTTTACTCATTGAAACACAAAACCTCAACTGGGATGATCAATTATTACTTCAAGGTTTTTTCCAACTTCTGAATCTAGTTCAATTGGTCATAACATATGTCATGATCTAAGGTTTTTTCATTTTTTTTCCTTTTTCAAATTATGTAGAGATGATAAAATAATAAAGTCTATCCACATTGGAAAACAAAATCGAATCACTTGTTAGACCATTTTCAACCGAAGGCTTTGCCCAATTGCTCAATTGTCCAATTGTCTTGCCCTCTTGCCTTGCCCTCATGTCTTTTTGACCCACCTAAAAACCCCATCTCCAACTGAAGGGCAATCAACATCCATTAATTCAACAAGTCTCATTAATTTAGATTTATATTTGTCCAATTATATATGAAATTGTTCAACGAATCTCATTTATTTAATTCATGAAATTTACAAAAAAAAAAAATATAGCACCAGAGCCTCGGGGGGCGTTTGCATGCCGGCAAGCAAACAAGCAATAGTTGTCTGCCTGCTTGCCGGGTTGCCTGCTCCGAACCCCCTGCCCGCCCTGCCCCCTTGCCCGCCCAGTTGCCATCATCCATCTCCAACTGAACGAGCCGGTAACCCCCCTCATGCCCCATTGCAGTCTCGGTTGAAGATGGCCTTAGGGCATTATTTTCAGTTTTGCTCTCTAATCGATCAATGGTATGTCAATCAAATCTTTCGATTATGTCTTGTTAAATTTCTAGTGATTGAGGTGTAATGACTTAATGTGTAAGTCAGCGTATGAAATCAGGCGTAACTATGGTACACAAAAATGTTGCTTCAAATAATATTTGTTTGGGATTAATGCATTTTTGGTATCACAATTATAGTTCGTTGGCGTTCCTATCTCGTATTTTTTGGAATGGCATATTTCATGTTACAACTTCAACATCGGTGACATCTTTGGTGTCAATTGAGGTCCAATTCCAAAACTGGCCCGAAAATCCCTATGCATTGGCCAATTTTTATGTCACGTGGCCGCACGTGGCAGATTATGGGTCAATTTTGGAATTGAGCCTCAATTGGCAAATTTTCACTGATGTTGGAAGTTGTTGCACCAAACGTGACAGCTTAAAAACATATTGGGTCGAAACTGTAACGAGTTACAGTTGTGGCACCAAAAATACAATAATCCTGTTGTTAATCTATATGACATATTAATGTACCAATGTATATGTTGACCCATATAATCATACTAATAATATAGAAATTAAAAAAAAAAATCTTATAAATGAAATAAGAAATTCTTATTAATCATTGAAGTATAAAGACACGAATAATAGCTTCAGGAAGAAGTTGGTTTACATTAGTGAATTACAGCAAAATTAGCGTCTAACCATTAGTTTTCTCTTTTTCTTTGTCAACTTCTTCTTGGGTGAACTTTTTTACTATCTACATAAGTATAAAATGTGATAAAGAGTCTATTGTGCTTTGATAATAATAAATTGAGTGATAATATTAATATTCAGTGGACATATATAAATAAGTATTCATTGTTTTATTAATTAATTAATTAAGAACATTTCACAGGCATTCCTTCTTAAAAATAACCGGCCGGCAAAGTTGAGGTTTCATGACCTTTAGGTTATGGGTTCGAATCCCATCTGAAGAGTGTGCTTTTAGTTTAATACTATTAGTGATTATTTTTTTATTTATTAACTGATTAATATTTTTACTTTATTAGTGATCAATAGATTTGCCGATATAATGTAATCACCATTTCATTTAAAAAAACCATAAACAACCAGGAATCTTAATTAATTTCAATTTGCACATAGATTTGTCAGCATAGTTATGTAATCACCATTTCACTCATAAAAATCCTAAAAATAATCAGGAATCTTAAATTCAATTTGGACTCTTGTGATTCACCCAGAACCTGAGCCACGGACCAGTCATTCAGGCCATGGAGATAACCATCTCCATTGATTCAAGGGGACCTCAAGGGAAGATCCCTCTTGGATTCACACATCCATTGCTTCAAGGTGTGGGGCAAGTCAACTATCCCTCGAGGTCTTCACACGTTGGGGTATAACTCTCTTTTTCTTCTTCTTTTGTTTTAGTTAATAATTTTTTTTAAAATTCCTTTAATTTGTAATTAATTTTAAAAAAGTTAATTTTAGCTTTTAAAATGCAACTTTTATTTAAGAAGCTTAATGAAAATTTGATTATTAAACATTAAAATAACTTACTTTAATTTAAGAATTTAAATTAATAGTCGGTAAATTTAATAACATTGTAAGAAACTTAAATTTAATTAACAAATTATTATAACCTTAAATTGTTTTAATTTAGAATCATATCTAAAATTTATTTTTAAATAGTTTTAATTTAGCACACCAAACATACAAATATGGAATTAAGTATGATTTATTGAATTTTAAATACGATTTATATGTACTAATTGTTGTGGTGTTGTGTACTAATTTTTATTTCTTGAAATTAATGCCAATGCTGAATTAATTTAAAGGTATTCTTAATTTTTTTGATTATTATTATTATTATTAAGTGAGAGTGAGGAAGAATGAGAATTAAAATTAAATAAAATTGATAAATTAAATCATGGTAGATAACTATGAAATGAGAAGCTAAACCTTTAATCTAAAGGAGAAGGGGAAGACCAAGCTGAAGGAAAGCTGGACAACTGAACTTGGACTCTTGAGTCACGGGGATGACTTTATAAGGCCATCTCCAACCCGGAGGGCTATTCACAGCCCAGGGGTGTCAATCTCCACCCGGAGGGCTATTCACAGCTCATGGTGTCAATCTCCACCCGGGTGAATTTGCACCCCCCTGAGCATCGTCTCCAATCCATAGGGCTATCAAACTCAATTAATTAAAAAAAAAAACTTCCCCACTCTCACCTATATTATCTATAATAATAATAGTAGTAGTAGTAATAATAATAATAATAATAATTATTTTAAAAATAAGTAATAATAATATAAAATATTATCTTTGTCCTATGTTGTCCCATTTATCGTTGATAGATATAAATAAAAGTTGTTACATTTAATCACTTTGTTCCATTTATTTTTATCTATAATAATATCTACAACTTTTATAGTTAAATGTAATTTTTATTTTTAGTTAATTAAATTAAACAAGGTATTGTTAAATTTGTAGATAATTTTTTTAATTTTTTAAACTTCTTTTATTAATATTTTACTTATTAATATATATATTTTAATTTAAGAAAAAAAATAAAGGGAATGCACCACGTGGCGCCAAGTGGCACCACCTGGTGCAACGGTGGGAAGGGACACGCTAACAGCGCGTCCCATTACCAGGGCTGTGACCTGGGCTTTTGAAAGCCCAGGCCACAGCCTTGGGCTGTCCAAATTGATCCCCCTGGATGGTTGGAGTCCATCCAGGGGCAGGCCCTGGCCCATCTCCATCCACCCTGGATGGGTTGGAGATGGCCTAAGCTTTCCATTATAATAGTATTGTTCTATTTCACTTATTTATCCACTTAATTAGATTGTGTAAAACTAATATGGAAATATAATCTCGAAGTCAAATATTTCAATCCTCCAAGGCTCTAATTAACTTATTGAGTTGAAACTTATCTTTTTATGTTTAATTATGACATTTTAGTGAAGTTGATGGGCCAACTAAACGAATGATATAAAATTGTGTGCTCGAGGAAAATAATATTCTTGGGTACTAACCCGTTATGGTTTGACACGTGGAATTTAATTTGAATAAGAGACAAGACAAGAGCATTTGCTGGGTAGCCCCTCGTGGATTTAATTTTGCCGACTTTAATAGGGGCAAAACAAATCGTGCATGTGGGCCATTGACTTAAAGTTTTGAGCAAATCCAAGATTATTAGCATTTGGTCCAAGCAAACCCCACATGACACATCTCACATAAAAAAAGAAAACTTAAGACTTTGGTTAAAATATTAAATTTATTTTATTTCAAATTTTAGACTAAATGACAGTTTGTGATCTTTGACCACTTCATATGTTTCCCATTTTTCTTTAAAATTGTGGTCTTTCTTTATCAAAAAATCATTTTAAATTTATCGAAATCTTACTCGAACAGTTTGCACTATGACAAATAACTTTTTTGATTTTGTCCAAATATATAATACAGGAGAGTTTGATAATTAAAGTAACATACACTTTTTTTAATTATTACAAATGCTACATGAAGATTAGAGTCTTATATTGATTCTTGTACATAACTACTTAGAATACTTTATTAAGCAAAGTGCAATTCAACCGGGAACTTTCAAGAGCTCACAAAAAACAAGGGTTTTGACTTTTAAAAAGGATTTGGGAACTTCAAAATTTATTTATTTGAATTCTATAAAATATTATAAATTGAGCTAGATGGAACATCGAAGTTGATATTTAGTACTAGTGTTTAGAGTTTGACGATGAAGCCTAACCTGATGGTAAAGTTGAGGCCCAAAATTATAAAGGTCCTGAGTTTAAATTTCATCATAAATATGAATTTTTTTCTAATTCAATACTAATTTTCTTAATGAATTTTTTGTGTTTATTAGATAATATTTCTTAATATTTTATTAGTGATCGAATAGATTTATCGATTTAACGGTGTAATTTCTTTTTCACTAAAATAAATAGTTTTTACTTTAGAGTTCAAATATCATTTGCTAACTTTCAAAATATAAATGCTCAAGAACTAAACACGGGAAAACATGATTCATACCAACAGGTGATTGGTCTAGTGGAAGGGACTAGTCACTACGAAGTAGCGGACTCAGGTTCGAATCCCTGTTGGGAGAGATTCCCACTTTATGTGCCTGACGCGCCTCGAAAGGGATTAAACCCTTGGGAAACCAAAAAAAAAAAAAAAAAACATGATTCATATTACAAATTTGTACAAGGAATTAAAGAAATTGAGCTGGTACAGGTACATTTGCTAATTTAATTTGATCCTAACTTTTTATAGTTATGATTCATACGGCTGGAAATATTGATTACCTTTTTGTATAAACCTTCGAATATCAATTTGTTTCCGTTCCCAATAAAAAGACGAAAGATGCGAAAAGTTTCCATTCATTGAAAAGTTTGAAGGCATCTCAGTCAATTCATCTTTTCTTTTTCTTTTCATAATTTTGTCTTTTTTAAGCTTGTTTGTTAAGATTTCACTACTTTATGTACTTTTGATTCCCTCAATTTTTTTGTTTTTGTTTTTTCTTCCTTTGAATAGTTTGAAAAAATGAAGAAAAAACATGCATTTGAAAAAGAAATGGCTAAAAAAACATGCATTTTTTATAGTTTGATTCATATATATGGCTATTATTATGAGAAAAAATAAAATGGAGGAAAAATATGCTCAGACGCTCCAGGGGACCGCAAGTACTGTATCATAATAAATTAGAAAAAAGACATGGTTGAATTGATTACGCATTTTATTATGATTCAAAATTGGGAAGTAACGAAAATTACTAGTAAAACTGAGGTTCTACGACCTTTTTGTCTCGAGTCCAAGATTGAAATCATAGCCTGTGAAATTGAAAAGCGTTAAATCAATACTAAATGAGGAATTAACTGAAGTCACCAATTTTTTTTATTTTATATATATATATATATATATAAATATTGCTATAATTTGCTCACTCTATTTAGACCTTGGTTTGCATTTAGGCCAAAAAAAAAAAAAAAAAACTCCTGACCTAATTCAGAAGCTGAAAATAACAGCTTTAAATATTAGTTGTTCATCCATTACTTATTACTGGTCATTGTAAAATGACCTAACCAATGGAAAAAAAAGTCCATCCACTATTAATTTTAGGTCCACATCAAAGCATGGATAAAAAAGTGAAATAAATTATTTTTGCAAACAAACAAAACAAAACAACCTACTCCTCACCTATCCCAATTAATTCCTAATCATGGAACTTAGGTGTTCCCTTTTTAAATTTTTTTAGGGTTTTAGTATTTGCTAATTTTTAGTATTGATTTTCACTAACCATGTGGTTAAGTGGGTGACTTAAAGACTTGAGTGGTTGCGTTTTTCCATTTATGTTATTTGTATAAAATATAAAATATAATGTTGCTTTATTCTTATTACAATGATTAAATTATATTGGCATTCTCGTAATTTTCACTAGGTAATTACCACAATTTTTTGGTTAATCATGCCTGAAGCTGTTTCAGAAGTGGAAAAATTCTTGTCTAAACCTGGTCTTTCATAAATCATACATAAAATTCTGCAATTATGGTGAAGCTGTTCCAGAAGTGGAAAATTTTTTGTCTAAACCTGGTCTTTCATAAATCATACACAAAATTCTGCAATTATGTTTAGTGAATGCACTAATTTTGTCCATGGTCTATGAAAGACTTGATCTAGGCAAGAATTTTTCCCATAAGTGAATGATTATCTGACCTCGTCAATCGAAACTTTTCTATGTCTTCGAATTTTTTAGAGTTTTGTAAATAATAAACATCCACTCTTATAATTATGTAATCCTCCATTCCATTATTTTTACTCTATTAGCTACAGTACCAGGTCAAACTTTTTAACCTTTTAAATGACTTATCATGTCAAATGATTCACACTTGTGGAATATTAAACTTTTTAAATATTAATATATATGATGTCATATGATATTATCAGCTTATTAATAAAATTAATTATTATAATTTTCATAACTTTAGTCAAATTGACTGATCTACTATATCAAGGGATAGTGAAAATATGGGGCCGAAAAAGTTAAAATTATATTATACATAAAATTATTATAACTTAGATATCTTACATATATTTATTCCATTATAAAATTGGGGTTAAGAGATCCTATTTTGACCAAGTAAATTATAAAATCAGATGTTGCACGAGAACGAAATTACGTACAACACATAATCTTTTTTTAACACTTATATTAATACAAGAGGAAAATCAATTTATTTATAAAAAAGATGGGTTTGAATTTGATATCATATTACAAAAAAATTAATGTAAAATCCAAGTTTGACTAAAAAAAACAAAAGGAGATCCAAAATCACAGATTCATTTGCCAAAAAACTTGAGATTGAAGCTGCTGAGAGTGACGGTGACAATTATTTTCCTTATTAACAAATTAAATTAAATTTCATTTCATTTCATTTTTTACACTCCTCCACTCATTAGCTGTCCTCATTAAAACCACCCCCTAAAAACTCACCACCCGAAATTACCATTATGCCCTCCCGTCACCTGCTCTCTCCGTCCCCGTCGCACCACCACTCCCTCCACCTCTTACCCCCCCTCGCCGGCGGCATAACCGCCGCCTTCTCCTGCCTCCTCATCTTCCTCCTCTGTTTCCGCAGATTCAGCAAAAAACGCACCGCCCCTTCCGCCTCCGACACCGATTCGAAGAAACCCCCGCACCGCCTCTCCTACTCCCTCCTCCGCCGCGCCACTTCTAATTTCTCTCCTTCCCTCCGCCTCGGCCAAGGCGGGTTCGGCTCCGTCTACCGCGCGGACCTCAAACCCAACGACACCGTTTTCACTAACTCGAATGTCGCCGTCAAGGTTATGGATTCTGGGTCTTTACAAGGTGAGCGTGAGTTTCAGAACGAATTGCTTCTTTCTTCGAAGATTGACTGTAAGTATGTTGTTTCTGTAATGGGTTTCTCTTCGGATCCTAGGAAACGAAGGATGCTTTTAGTTTATGAGCTCATGGAAAACGGTAGTTTACAAGATTGTCTGTTTCATAAAAAGAGTCAAGAGTTGAGGGATTGGGATAAGAGATTTATGATTGTTATGCATATAGCTAAAGGGTTGGAGTATTTGCATCATTATTGCGATCCACCGATTATTCATGGTGATATTAAGCCCAGTAATGTTTTATTGGATTCGGGTTTTAATGCTAAGATTGGTGATTTTGGTTTGGCGAGGTTTAAGGTGGAGGATAATGTTATCGCCGAAGGTGAGGTGAAGAAGGAGGGAGTGGAGGATAATGGATCTGTGTTGGAGGAGACAGAGAGTGTGATTACGACAAGTGTGTTCGAGGAAGTTAGTAATGTTAATCATGTTGGAGACATGGAGAGGTCGCCGGAGAGTGTGGTTGTGAGAATCGAGGCTTCTCCGGAAACAGTTTTTGGGGTGGATTTGTCACCGGAGACAGAGGTTGGTCCCGTGGTGTCGCCGAGGACTGTGGCCGGGATGGCGTCACCATCCGAGGGATTAGAGAAGACGAGTGTTTCCGAGGGGAATTTTGATAGGTATAGTGTCGAGAGTGGAGGGGAAAGGAGCGTGTGGAAAAAGAAGAAGAAGAGTGTTTCAGGGAAAGATTGGTGGTGGAAGCAAGATAATGGCGGAGATGGGGAGTCTGGTAAGGTGAAAGATTACGTAATGGAATGGATGAGGAACGAGATCAAGAAAGAGAGGCCGAAAAGCGAGTGGGGTGGGGCTTCGTCTAGCTCTCAGTCGGTTAAGAAAACAGAGAAGAAGAAAAAGAAAAGAAGGCAATTGGATTGGTGGGTATCGTTGGACGATGAAAAGAACTTAAAAAAAGAGAGGAGACGACCCGCGAGGGAGTGGTGGAAGGAGGAATACACCGAAGAGCTCGAGAGGAAGAAAAAGAAGAAGAAAAAACAAATGAAGGGTTCAATGAGCGATGATTGTTACAGTGAAAAGCGTTACCCGAGAGACGATGAATTGTATACCGAGAGAAAGAACAAAAGGAGCCGGAGTAGGAGCCGAGGTAGTCGAGGTAGCATGGATTGGTGGCTCGATGGGCTGAGCGGCGAGCTTTGGAAAGCACGTAGAAATAGCTATGATTCCGTTAGCGGTGAAATACCGAGAAGTGGAGGTATTAGTAGTACCCCTAGCATGAGAGGTACCGTATGCTACATTGCACCCGAATATGGAGGTGGAGGCGACATATCCGAGAAATGTGACGTTTATAGTTTTGGGGTTCTTCTATTAGTTGTTATTGCCGGACGTAGGCCACTACAAGTGACGGGGTCGCCTATGTCGGAATTTCAAAGGGCCAATCTTTTGTCATGGTCTAGGCATCTAGCTCGTGCGGGGAAGCTTCTTGATTTAGTTGATCCAAATATTCAAACTTTGAATGTAGAACAAGCCCTTTTATGCATCACAGTCGCACTTCTTTGTTTGCAGAAATCACCTACACGTAGGCCTTCGATGAAAGAAGTTGTGGGTATGCTTTCTGGTGATTTAATATGCCCACCTTTACCAGTTGAATACTCGCCTTCGCCACCTTCCCGTGCGTATAGGGCTCACAAGAAGGTTAGGTGAGTTCTGATTTTTATGAAGAGAGTTTAAGTTGTAGTAGACTGTTTGGATTTGTGTAAAGAAAGTTAAACATTAAATTAACATATATATATATATATATATATATATTGTGCTGCATTTCTTTGACTTGGTTATGTGAACTGTATATGATTTGGAAAGTTAGTACTTAGTACTTGATCAAATGCATTGTTTTAGACTTAAATTTTGAGATGGATTAAATTAATGCTAACCCCTTTCTCTCATTTGTTCACAACAAACTGCTCAATTTGCAAGAACTATTTTTGGCTTTTATTTAATGTCTTTCCTATTTGCGAAGCATGGACAATTCTTGACTAGACCCGATCTAAGAAAGTATTATGTGGTGCATTTTCAACCAGAGGATCCATGTAGATTTCCTAGACCTGATTTAGTCAAGAACGTCCCGCCAAGCATATAAAACCTGTTTGAGACTCCATATGTTTTTTTTTATGAGAACATACAACATGTTTTCTTGTTTGCAGTTGTTTTGAACATTCATATATTGTTGCCTCATGGTTTCTTTTCCTTTGTTTTTAATTTGAGAGAAACATATAGCTATAGAGTATGCTAAGAACTAGGCCTGAAAATCAAACAACCTACTCGATACTCGGCTCGAGTTCGTTCGCTAAAAGCTCGTTTGAGCTCAGTTCGTCAAACAAATCAAACAAGCTTGAACAAGATTTCTTATTTGATAACTTTTGATGCTCGGCTCGAGCTCGACATAATAAGCTTAAAATTGAAAAAACACGTGTAAAATACCAAGCTACTCAATACTCGGCTCGAGCTCGTTTGATAAAAGCTCGTTTGAGCTCGGTTCGTTAAGAAATCAAACCATGCTCAAACATAAAATTTCAAGTTCGATAAAATTCAAACCAAGGTTGAACAACGTGTCGTTCGATGGTACTCGGCTTGTTTACACCCCTACGAAGAACTCTGCAAATGACAGGAAAATAGCATTTTCAGTTCAGATGACTTGAAATTCAATATTCTTGATCCCGTACATTAAAAAGTTGCACTTTCAGTCTCAATTTTGAAAATATGTTGAACATTTGGTCTCATCACCTCCATTGGGGAGGACTAAATGTGCAAAACTGAGATAGTCATGTGAGATTAGAAATGCTTAACAAAGACTATTATACTAAGGACATGAAGTGCAAAATGTTAAAAAATCGAGATTGAAAGTGTAATTTTATAAATCACATATCCAAATGCAATATAATTAAAAAACTTGTCATACTTCATGATGAAATTAAATAAATAAAAGATGAATTTCAATATTCTAGCCTTATACGGGAAATTAACATTTTACTCACTAAAATTCAAGAATCAAACGTAATCCTACTTTTGGTCTAAAATTCAAGAATCAAACGTAATCCTACTTTTGGTAGCATTTGTGCGTTTTGAAATTGAGAAACAATTAGAAATTTAGTTGGTTCTTTACTTTTTAGAATACCAATTAAAAGTATTTCCTTGAATTAATGCTAAAGAAAGCTATATTTATAATTGATGAATATATTTGGCAGCACCTTTTCAATTAATTGTTGCTCAAGTGAAGGAGCTTTTGTAATCCAAAATACAGAAAAATTTAAAGTATTTACTTGGCACAGCTTATAGTAAAATGTAATTTAGCTTCTCATAATTGATCTACTTTCAGTTCATCTGGTTCTCTAATTAAATTTTATCAAAAATGAAGAGGTTTGGTTGATACATTTTTCTTAACCTGAACTGAAAGAGTTAATCCAAATTAGCTCAAAAATCAAAATCAATAGCTAAATCTTGATTTCTTAACCTGAACTGAAAGGTTGATGGAGTATATTTATGTGGGCTTAACATATATAGCAGTAGTATTTTCTTTTGAGCCTTTTGGACAACATTAAATATATATCATCTAAAAGGGCCAATGTACTTATATAATATACTGATCAAATAATATAATCCCTAAAAGCCCAAGGCCCAACAATTTTATCTAATGTTCTCATGGGATTTTTTCCATTCAATTCTCTTTTTCCTAAAATATGTTATAATTCTTTAACATAAATTCATGGATCAAAATTTCGTTTCGAGTATATAGTTTAGTCAGCTAAATATTGGTAACTTTTCGAGACTTATCGGAAATGTTTCGGAAACACTAAGGAAAAATTGTAATAAAAGTTACTAAATTTAGATAAATGATAGAGTTTAAGGCAAACAAATAGTTTCGGAATTACATCTTATTTTCGTTTCGCTTGATTCAAAAAAGGAAACTTTTCAAAATTTTCGAAGGAAAAGAAAATTTTTTTATACATGCATAAATTATTGATTTGAATAACTTATTTTAAACTATTACATATGAGGGCATATATGTAAATATATAGATATAATTACATGTATAGACAAAATGTAAAGATATACCTAAAACTTTAACCTTTTGAATTTTACCTAAAACTCAATGAAAAAAATTAAGGGGGGACTTTAAAATGATTTAGTCCTTACCATCAGTTTCTAAAATAAAATTATTGATTTGATATTTTCCATATACTTTTTCCCCTCAATCACCAGACTTTATTCAATATATTTCAAATTTCTAAAACTCAATGTACAAACTCAATTTGCTTCAAATATTTCGGTTAAACCACTCAAATCAATTTTTGAAATCAAAATCAGATCAAAAAAAATTTTTGAAATCAAAATCAAGCAAAATCAGACCAATACTAGAATCACAGTTTGATTTATTAGTTACATAATCAAATATCAAATCATTGCAATGCAATTGCAATTTGCAGAACTAAGGTGAGGACATAACATGTACACACACATTTTATTATTTATAATAATCTAAATAATTATCACAGTATAAAAACTCATTATTAAAATCAATACATAAATATAATATTTCATCTCAAACGTTATAAAGTTACATATTTGACACATACCACCTACTTTCTCCTCAAAATCTCAACAATCAAACTCCAATTCAAATAATATTTCATATTTTCAAAACCCACAAACTATTATTCTCTTTGTCTTCCTTTTTTTTTTCCTTCACTTTTTGCACAAGTTTTATGTAAGAGTTGAAAAAAGAAACTCTTAAGCATTTTTACTTTTATGTTCTTAAGGGATGTTTGCAAGAGCTTCTTCGTTTGGGGAAGCACATGCTTTTGCCCCAAACCCGTCCCATATCTACCCCTAATTGCATCGCTTGGCACCCTTTTGCTCCTTCCACAATCTATATATTTTGACTACCTAAATTAATTTCTATGAGTTGAACAAGCTATTAGCGACCTATTAGGTAAATGTCAATGATTAAGTTGGTAAGATACAAAGTGCCATCACGGATTAGTGTTGGCCTAAATCTAGACCATCAAGAGACGGGCCGGCCACACCTAAGATGGATCATGTCCCACCAAAGAAAAGGTCTAAATTTAGATCCGAGTCTCAAATCTAATAAATTTTAAATTGTATTGATTTGACACGTTACTTACTTTTATATAAATTAGGGCTAAGCACTGTTCGGGAAATCGCCTAAACTAAACTGGACCGATTACTGAACCGGAAATTCGATTCACGAATTTCCAGAACCGAACCGGTTAGGAACCGAAAATTCGATTGTTTGTTTATTTTTTTGGACCTAATCGAAGAATTTGATTGTTTTTTGGATCAAACCGGATCGAATTGGATTGAACCGGACCAAACCGATAAATTTTATGGTAAAAAACCAGAAAATCTTGGATTCGAGAAACCGTGAACCGAACCGGACCAAAAAATTTCGATCCGATTAACGGTCCATTGATTTTCAGGACCAAACCGACCAGGAACCGAACTTCGATCCGATTCATTCCACTTCGGTCCAAATGCTCACCCCTAATCTAAATCGTATCTCAAATTTTTAAAATCTACGAAATCAAATATCCAAATTCAAATTATATTTTGTTTCAAAATTTTTTGTGAAGCCATATAAATTAATTTTTTGAATGCAAAGCTAAGTGAGATCTAACCAATATCACTTCATTTGAACTTTTTAAATCCCTTTTTTTTTAAATTTATGTTTGACTTCCACTATTACACGTCATTACGTGATTTGGATAACAAAACGTTAGATCTCCAGTTAATTTTATCTTAAAAAAGGGAATATTTTAGAGATGTCATTGTTACTAAAGAAATAAATAAAGACACCAATGAATTATGAGTTGTAGTTAACGTAACACCTATATATGTTTTGTTAATCGTGTCCTTAAGATTAGATACGCTAATAAATTAAGCTAATAATTGTATTGATTAGGTTGACGAGGTTGTCCTATTACGCTATGAGCCTATGATATTAGATTAGGTTGTCCGATTATGCTATGAGCCTATGATACTAGATAGGCCGCCATTTTTAAAGTTTTTTCCTCGTCCTGATCATAAAATCTCTTGAAATACTTACTAAAAAAGAAGAGCTAGATGCAAGAAGCTAATTGGCAATAATTCTCTATGATAAACCAAAAAAAAAAAAAAAATTCTCTATGTTATTTTATTAGCAAAAATTCTATTGTATTTTTTCTGATTAGCAAACAATTCTATTTGAAATTTGTTCATAAGTCACTAACTTGGGATGTTATTGTCAATTTTGTAAGTGAATATGAATGTTGTTGCCAATTTTTAAAGTTAACAGGTGAGTTTTCAACTTTTAGATGAAGCTAGAAGAGAGTTTTTGCGTTTTATGATAGGTATATATTGTTATTTTTCCTGTAAAATATGTACTCCGATTTACAAGATGATTTTTTACTAATAAAATAATATCAAAGAGAAATTTTACTAATAAAATATTATAGGAATTTCTTTTCGAATTAGGGAAAGCATAAATGGCATTTTTGCATTCCACTCAGAAAAGAATCACTTCATGAAAATATGCATCCCAAGATGAGAAAAAGGATCCTAGCATATCAAGTTATTAGATTTTTTTTTAGTGATACGAATTATATCATTAAATCAAAAATCTATTTGAATATAATCAAATTACAAAAAAAATTAACTACCAACCATTAACATAAACTAGAAAAAACTCATACCCATGAATATTGAACCCATGACCTTTTAGTCCTGGGGTTAGTAACAAAAAGTTATTTACCAAATTCCATAAGAGAGCATTTTTCTTTTTGTTTAAGGAGAATTATATTGTGGATTTCTTGATGTTTCATATACAAAATTTACAAAATTACGAAATTAAGTTGATCTTTGTTGAAAAATCCCGAGATGTCTTGTTATCGAAATTAATTAAATTGATATTATTCTGAAAGTTATTTTGGATGTCTTGTGAATGAATATTTTGGTAAACGTTAATTTACTGTGATTTAGAGTGGGAAATAAAATGCGGTTCTTGTAGTGTGATCACCTCACTAAATTTTAAAATGCAATGAGATTTTGCGTATCTCTTATTAATGTAGTGTAACACATTCGTGACTCTTAATTTCAAAATACATCCTAAAATGGACTAAACGGTACCACCTACATATAATTAGATCATTTTAAAATATTTTTATTTTACTCAACAATGAAACATCAACTTATGATAATGCTAAGATATTGCCAGAACAACAATTGTTGCTGCCAGAACAATATTTATATATTTTCAAAAATACCCTTGTCATTAAATACATTTCAGTATTGATATTAGTGCAAAAATTTAATTTTTGCAATTAAAACACTTATTCAATGCTAATTAATGTCACCATCATTACACTTCAACAAACCCACCTCCATCTACGTTATTCCTCCATTCACCGGAATATTAGCATCCATCTACTTCAAAAAAAAAAAAAATCTACGTTATTCCTCCATTCACCGGAATATTCGTGGCTATCTTCTGGGTAGCCACCATATGTCATTTTATGTTACTTTTATTAGGAACATTTTTACATAAAAAGTGTCCCTAAACCCCCCCACATGGTAGATGGTGGCTACCTCATAGGGTAGCCACGAAAATTCTCCATTCACCCACTTACAAGATGCACGATATGAAACATCTTTATTCTTTTTATTTTTGTTATTTTCAAAGTTTGGTTATAGCAAATGGATAATAAGTTTTACTTAATTATTTTATTTTAAGATGTTTACTGAATAATTGCTACCGGTGGTGTAATTAAGTGCATATTTTAACCATTGATGCTCCTAGTATCAATAAGTAAAATTTTCAGTCCATTCTTGAAATAAAAGATGAAATATAGCAAGAAAAAGGAGAAAATAAAAAAAAAGGTTGCGGTTGAAAAAATATGATCTTTAATTATAATTGCATGCTAGTTGTAATGAACTAAAATCAATTCGAGGAACAAAACAACTAATTTTTTAAAAGATTATCGGGGAAATAGGGTAATTAGAAAAGTGAGTTATAATTTCATGATTCACATCTCTTTAAATTAAGAAAATCAGTCTAAATTTTTTATTAAGAGAGCTATATCTAAATTTAAGGTTTTTTTTATTTGATTAAATATCATTTCACTTCTCCTCCTCCTTTTCATGAATTACAGAGACGATACGATATAACATACTCCATTCATTCCATATTACATGTCGTTTAAGGTTTTTTCACAAGGATTAAGAAATCAATTAATGCTCTAATTTTTAGGAAAATAAAAGTATACTTTGACAAAACTACCCTTGAGAAACAATTAAATATTTTATAATTCCCCATAATCCATCTCTCTATTCCAATTTTTAATGAAGAAGGGTAAAAACGTCAAAATAGTATTTACGTTTATCTTGAATTCCTAAAGTGACATGTATTGTGGAATTTTTTTTCTCTCTAAAAAGACATGTATTGTGGAATGGAGGGAGTAATAAATTGGTGAAGAAAAAGGAAAAATATTACTCTCTGTTTTTTTTTTATTTGTCGCTTTGGATGATTACACACGAATTAAGGAATGTCATAAATAGTCACTTTTTTGAAGCAAAATTCCAAAATACCCTTTTAATCAAATAATATTGCATTAATTAGCATTAATGACAAGTATTAGTAAGAAGAGTATAATTGGTAAAATGACATTAATTTTACATTGAAATCCTAAAGCGACAAATAAGACGGAGGGAGTAGGAGTGATCAATTAATTGGTGAAGAGTGATTGATAGTATGAGACAATAATGAAGAGAGAATGTAGGATATAACAATTAAGGTGAGAGAGGATAATTAAAGGGCATATTAAGTAGTTCATAAAAATTGCTCTGGTAGCAATAATTATTGTTCCGATAATATCGCTAGTCTTGTGATAATCATTTCAAAAATAGATTAAGATAATTGAATTATTTTATCATTATATATTTGGTGATTGTATCATTATATATATACTATCTTTCAGTAGTTGCCTGCATTGATGTCAAATGTTGGTTTGGTGGATGACATTTTAAACACAGCTGTAAATGGTGCTGGAAGTGTCAATGCTCATAATTATGGCATTTATCACAATTGCCTATTTTATTGGAAACCATGGTATATATAGAAATATAGAATATATAGTTATATTCACTTTTAATAGGTGACTTAGGTCTTTTATTTTAAATTCAAATCAAATATGAAATGTCCCTTAAAACCATAGAGTAGAATTGTACTTATATTACATGTGCATATATTAAACTTAAATTCTCTTCATTTTGGGCTTTGTTGATTGGCCTTTTATTATGTCCCTAATATTTGGGCATCCCTAGTAAATTTTGGAATTTTCGTGGCTATTTGGGCATCCCTAGTAGATTTTGGAATTTTCGTGGCTATCCTAAGAGGTAGCCACCATCTGCCATGTTAGGGGGGTTTTAGGGACTTTTTTTATGTAAAAGTGTCCCTAAAAAGTACCTAACATGACAGTTTCAAGCCCTACTATTAATTCATTCAACAGATCACCTTTTATTTCGGGAAGCTATACTTTGAAAATTAGAAAAATATTATAGGTATAAACAATGTTTTATATTTGAAATTAATGTTTGAATTCCACTATTATATATCATTACGTGATTTGAATAACAAAACGCAAGATCTCCAATTATTTAAATCTTAAAAAGAAATGTACTTTTCAAAGATGTCATTTTTACTAAAGAAATAAATAAAGGCACCAATGAACTATGAGTTGTACGTAGCTAATGCATCAATAATCACCCAAATCCAAGGAGATACTATAAATTAAGCTAATAATTGTACGGATTAGGTTGATGAGGTTGTCTGATTACGCTTGATACTTGATAGCCCGGCATTAAAGTTTTTCCTCATCCGTGGTCCCAAAATCTCTTCTTGGAATACTCACTAAAAAATAAGAGCTAGATGCAAAAATACTTGTGTTGCCTTGTCTAATTGGCAATAATTCTCTATGTTATTTTATTAGCAAAGATACTATTGTATTTTTTCTGATTAGCAAACAATTCTATTTGAATTTGTTCATAAATCATTAACTAGGTAGGTGGTTGTCAATTTATAAGTGAACGAATGTTTTTGTCAATTTTCAAAGTTAACAGGTGAGTTGTTGCCATTTTTTAGATGCAAAGGAAGGTTTTTACATTTTATGGTGGGTATATATTAATTGTTATTTTTTCTGTAAAATATGTACTACGATTTGGAAGATAATTTTTTGCTAATAAAAGAATATCATAGGGGAATTTTACTAATAAAATAGTATAGTAAAATTTTTGCCAATTAGGGAAAGCATAAATGGCATTTTTGCATTCCACTCCGAAAAGAATCACTTCTTGAAAATATGCATCCCAAGATGAGAAAAAGGATTCTAGCATATATAGCAAGTCATTAGTTTTTTTAGTGATACGAATTATATCATTAAATCAGATATTAAATATAATCAAATTACAAAGAAAATTAACTATCAACCACCAGTATAAACTAGAAGAAAACCCTTACCCATGAGATTGAACCCAGACCCCTTGAGGTTAATAACAAAAAGTTAAATATTAACCAAATTCCATAAGAAAGCATTTTTCCTTTTTGTTTTGTGAGAATTATATTGTGGATTTCTTGATGTTTCATATACAAAATTTACAAAATTATGAAACAAAATTGATCTTTAATTGATTGACAAATATTGAAATGTCTTGTTATCGAAATTAAATCGATATTTTTCCAAAAGTTTTTTGGATGTCTTGTGATCGAATATTTTGGTAAACGATAATTTATTGAGATTTAGGGTGAGAAATAAAATGCGGTTCTAGTAATAATTGAATATTTTTCCAAGATCTTGTGAGTGTCACATGTGATCAAGCCTCACTGAATTGAAAAATTCAACGAGATTTTGTCTAAATGGTAAAGTCAAAAACAGAATTATAGAGCCCTCCCTCCTCTAATGTGAGTTTCCTTTTAATTTGGCAGTAGAATGTTATTTGTACAAGTTAAATTATTTCTAAAACATTATTATATAGTATGGTCTATTTAAGTAATAATTGATTGATTTGCTAATTAAGTCATTGATGACGCACTCCCTAATTTTATATCCGAAACAAAGAAAAATAGTTAATAATTTCTAGGGATCTAGGCTTATATTTTAAATTGTAATTTGGCCAGGTTTGGACTCATATATTCAAACTAGCCAAATTGATCGGGATACTTGTCTAGGCCAGGTCTTTCAAAAACCATGAATAAAATTAGTGCATTCATCAAGCAGTTTGCAATTGTACATGATCTATGAAAAACAGGATATAGGCAAGAATTTTCCAAATTAACCCCATTGAAAATGAGTTTAGGTAACTCTCGGTCCAAACTCCAAATTTCAGACAAGGTCATGACATGTTCAAACCTACTTGAATTTATTGATTTAACACATCTTATGTAAATTTTAACCTATATTTCGTATACTTTTCTCCCTCAAATTCCATCACCCAAACCCCAATCCAGTTTATATTTAAAGTATTCAAACCCATTAATTTTATTTTATCAATAACTTTACCATCTCACTATATATATATATATATATATATATATATATATATATATATATTCCATATATTCAAACCATCTTAAATATTTATTTCCATAAGAGAATGCATTGGTTTATTATTTTAGATCTTAACATCAACCAAAGTACATTCATGCAGGTCTCATTAGTGATACCATATTATATGGTTTTGCGAATGTGTGAACTTCAAATACACATTTATTTTAGTCGAAACCCTTAATTTTCTTAATATTAAACTTATTAAGAAAACACATGCTACATGCTACGAACTTAAATTAATGAATTAAATCTTACTAGCCGAAATGAAAAATAAATAAATAAATAAATTTAGTCACGTTCCATATAAAAAAAATACCTTATTATAATAAAAAACAACTAAGCATGGTTTGCTTGAAAATCACGTGCTCCATCACGACCTTATTAAATACTTAAAAATGAACGTTGTTTGCTAATCAGTATCTTTTTTAAATAATTAATGTGTCAATACCACTAAAAGTGTCTTTTGTATGCAACAATTGTAAACAAGGATAATTTTACCATTTGTTAATCATTCATATTTCATAAGTTGATAAATTACATAAAAAAAAAAAAGAATCATATTTTTGATTGGTCCAACCGAGCTTTTTCAACCCATGACTCAAACAATTTTGAATTTTTTGGGAATAAAATAATTAACATAGTACCTTACAAAAAAAATAATTTGTGGCATTTAATTAATGAAAGACACGTGCGGTTTACTGTATATATTATAGGCTTGTCCTCTCCTAGTCTCCTCTCTATTTAAGTACGATGATTCACAAGTCGGTTCACTTGTGTCTCTCTTCAATTTTCTCAAGCAAAAAGTACACAAAAAATACATCTGAAATTCAATAAATAAATAAATAAATAAACAAATAATGTTCCCTTTAAATAATGAGCAGAGTGAAATGCAGATATTTGAGGAGCTTACACCTTTAATCCAAGAAGAAGACAATAATTTCCTAGAAGAGCTTCTTGCAGTACATGCAGCAACAGAAGTAGTACTTCAGGAGGAGGGCAAAAATGGGAATTGCAATAATCAATTGGAAATAAACAAATTAGGAGATGACGTGGGCAGTAGTAAAATATCCAATAAGAGAAAAATGCATAGAGATCATGAAAGGCAGAGAAGGCAAGAAATGACTGGCTTGTACGCATCACTTAGATCACTTCTTCCTCTTGAATACATTAAGGTGAGCATTAATGATTATTTATTTATTTATTTTAAAATATTTAATAAATTAACCTTGTATTGTGCTTTTCTCAATTTTTTTTTGAGATATTCATTATATGTCTAATGGAAACTCGTGGTTAAACTCCATCGCATGATTAATTGTGTTAAACTCGTGGTTAAGACTTCATCACATCATTAATTGTAGTAAAGTCATACATTTACTGCAATTGATGTGGTAGTGAAGTCCTAACCACAGTCTATGCAAGGAAGGGTATTATAGTCTTTTATGCCACAATAATCAAGTCTTTTATTGTGCTTTCTCTGCATTATACTATGGCAAAAATGTCTAAAACGTCCTAAACTAATCTACTCAGTAATTTTGGATTTTCGTTTCAAATTATATCACTTCTCCGAATCTCGTCCCGTAATTTAATATATTTTTGGAATATCGTCTCACCGTTAATTATGAGACAAAATTTCTGCATGTATCCGTTAAATTGGGTGTTTACGTGTCATGACGTGACAAATTTTAGCATGCATTAACAATTACACAATATTGCAAAATTCGTCCCAACTAATTACAAAATTGAACCCTCATTTTCATTAAATTAAAATTCTAATATTGGGTCTAAATTCATGTAAAATGATAAATTACGGGACGAAATTCGACGACTTGATATAGTTTGGGAAGAAAAACTAAAATTAGTAATTAGTCTGGGACGATATTCCGAAAAAATATTAAATTACGGGACGAAATTCGGTGAGATGATATAGTTTGAGACGAAAACGTAACCCAAAATCACTAATTAGTTTGGGATATTTTTTTACGATTTTGCCTTATACTATTGAGGACGATATATGTAGAGAGTGATTCATTATACTATTAGGAGAAAAAGGAAAGTAATGGATGGTCATTTATAACGGGAATGGATTAAAATGCCTTTCCAACACCGAGTCAAATAGCCCGTCAGAAAAACGCCCATGATGCAAAGTGAAACATAAACAATGACTATTAATTAACTTTCTTCGAGGATGCAGAGTGAAAAATGAGCCTATTTTCAAGGTGCATAGTGAGATTAAGCCGGATATATTTGTGCATTAGGTGATTAAGGAAAGGGTAGAATAGTCTTTTCATGCCTCAAAATCAAGTCTTTTATGCAATATTTTTTATTTTTGCTTGAACAACTTGATTTGTTTACATGAATGTAGGGAAAGCGAGCTATATCGGATTGCATGGACGAAGCAACGAAGTACATTAAAGACATGCAAAAGAAAATCGAAGAAATGAAAATACGGAGAGACAAGTTATCTAATTTAAAGACATGCCGTCCTAGTACTATTGATGATGCAAAGGAAGGGTCATCAAATAATTATGTAAAGGTGAATCTTTTTAGGACAAACGAAGTGGAGATTTTAATCACAAGTTCTACTGCAGGCTTAATCTCAAAAGTGATTTTGGAATTGCTCAAAATTAGAGGCTTCAATGTAGTTAACTGCGTTTCTACAAGAGCAGACGATCACCGGTCTTTCATCCATAAAATTCATATTGAGCCAATTGAGGTATATAAATATATACACATGTATTAAAATTTCCACATTTTCTTTTATTTTGTTTTCGAAATTATTTGTTTAGTTTGAAATTCTTTTATTTTTCTTAATTTAGTAATATTTTTTAAAGGTAAGAACATCCATTTGACTAACTATCATAAACAACTCCTGCATTCTTTCTATTAGCAAATTCCTTGGGTGCTGTTTTATTAGCAAAAAATTCATTTGAAACTCGTTCATAAATCTCAGGGAGATTTTTTTGTCAATTTTTTAAGCGAACAATGAGTTATTGTCAATTTTCAAAGTTATTATGGGGGGTGATTGATAATTTTTATAGTTAAGAAGGGTGTTTTTGCATCATCCTTTGACGGTGGTATAATTGTCATTTTCAATTTGGAATGGAGTTTTCTATTAATAAATAATAAGCACATGAGGGTTTTCTGGTAATAAAAATAATACAAGGGTTTCTTTTTGATAGTTAGATAAGACACAATAGTGTTTTTCCATCCAAAATGTTTATTAATAAATTTCAAAATAATTTCATTATTTTGCTGATCACTACATACATTTAAGACGAAATTTTGATCCATGGTTATATATAATTACTACTCACATGACTTTTTTTAATATGAATTTATGGATATTTTCATTTATTTTCAGGTTAATGTTCTCACATGTGTTGATCTATCTCAGCTTCAAAAAAGATTAACCAATGTGATTAATCAGCTTGCATAGTTTGAATTTGTATTTTTTTTTAAGAACCATGGATAGTTTTCATTCAATTAGAAAGAACAGAGGTCAAGATGTTCCGAATGCAAGTAGGTAAATCTCTAGATGCATAAGAATCATTAAAAGAAAATTGAGCTGCTTGGTTCCTATCTCTACCAATATGCGTTCCTTGAAAACGATCAATTGAGAGATTTTAGGTCCGAAATGATGTTTCCATAATCCACAAGTGAACTCGATTCTCCATTGATAGCTGCTATAATAATACTCGAGGCACCCTCCGAAATGTTGTTATTCCAAGATTGGGTACGGTACAGGCAAAATCGATTATAAACAAAACTGCTTTGCTTCCGCTAATGGAGGGTCAAGAGGTTGACGAATACAAATCGAAGACTAGGGACGAACCCTTATAGAGTCAGGTGGGGACTACATCCCCACTTAAATTTTTTATATACATAGGGTACGTTTGGTTGATAACTCTCCACTGTCCATTATAGTATTATATAATTAGTTGGGCTACATTGATTAATCGAGCCCCATTCATAAATTAGTTGTTTGATTATAAATTTTAGGCCCAAATTGTGCAATTAGGATGAGTGTTAAAATTTGTTTGGTTTGTACCAATAAAGCCCATTACATTTTCTCAAACACATTTGCCCTTGAGCTTAAAAAAAGTAGCTTCAGCATAGTTTCTTGGGTTTGTAAGGTTTCTTCTACGTCACTTTTGCCTTATATTCGGTTGATGTTATACCCTAGTTTGTACATTATTTTTTACGAAATTTAAATTCTTTTATATATAATGAAGGTTTTTGAATGACAGTGGTCAGTGGATAATTCAAAAAATAGTAGAAAGATGATTAAATCTAACTAATTTGAACAAAAAAAAAAAAAAAGTACGAATCATGTGGTCAGAGAGAAAAATAAAAATTATCATTTTCGTTGTAATGCCATATTCGTCTATCCGAGTGCAGGTAATAACGAGCTTTTAAGTATTCCTGCTAAAAGGCTGTCCGGATTTTCCAAAAGCCGCCACATTTGCTTTGTGAGATGGGAAGTATTAAACGCTTCTGGATCACGAAATCCAAGACCTCCATATTGCTTACTCGTTCCCACCAAAATTTCGCCATAAGGGATTCGATCTTGCTACTGAAATAACCCGGAAGATTGTAATACCGTTTTTAGGATACCCACTTTTCCTTCCAACTTTCAAGTCTACAACACACTTTATCCCGGATATTTGAAAACACCTCCTTTTTTGATTTCCCAATAACCAAAGGGAGGCCTAGATATTTGTCACGTTTTTCTACAATTTCCATTGGCAAGAAGGATGTAACCGCCTCAATCGAATCATCAGAAGAAGTTTTGCTAAAAACGATACTTGATTTCTGACAATTAACCACTTGACCAGACGCTTTTTCATAAGTACGAAGGATATCTCTAATACGCTTCGCGGAATGACCATTCGCATTACAAAAAATCAAAATATCAGCTAAATTACCACGACTTATATGGAATAATACTTCTTTGATCATGAATTATGCTTATTTGAGAATGTAAAATGGTTTGCTACATGTACACTAACACTTTGGAAAAATAAAAAATGTAGTCCCTTATACAACTCTCAACATTTTCTATCTGGTAATTAACATAAATATATTTTAAGTCCAAACTATTTTTAAAATATTTTATACTTTTGACCCCACACATTACGAAATTGTACAAAGAAGATCCTTGATGATCGATATTCCACAAATTTTTTTATCAACTATTTACTCCTATATCACCCAAAATGATTTTAGCACAATTTAATTTGATGAACATATGAAGCTGAATTTGGATAATTCCATCCAGTTCGTACATGTATGACAATATAAGTGAAAAATTAGTATAGATTAACAAAATTATGTTCAAATTCATCATTTCAAATTTCATTGATGAAATAGTCTACACACCTAAAAATAAGTAAATTAATAATAATACTAAATGATGATATTTTTCTTCAAATTGATCAGGCTAAATATAATATATTGGTAAAATTGTTGAACTTTAATTCAGTGTTCTAATAATTTAAGTCAATCACACATGTAATAACTTATTTCTAAAAGGTCAAAATTATTAATAGTGAAAAAAAAAGAGATGACGAGGCAATTTCAGTCGGTGCATAGGTTTGGGAATATATTGGGTTGAGGGCAGCTGGAGCTTCGGATCATATATATATATATTCTTTTTGATCAAATTACAATTAACTAACTAAGGGGTTGATTGTGAAATTATCAATTTTCTGAGAACTGGCCAGACAATTTTGATTCAACCTACATTGATTTTCTCTTTGTTCTGTTTCTGTATGTTGGAATTTACTTGCAGATAAAAAAATTTATTTTTGCCCCATAAAGTGGTTGTATGTCAAAATTAGTCCTTTATTGTGCTACCTCGAGAATATACGTCTTTAATTGTGTCATTCATCCTTATCAATTTCAGTCCTTATCGCCGGACGTCATAAATTTATATTTTATTTGACGAGAAAATTTATTTTTTTGCCGAAAGTTGTCAATTTATGTCCTATATTTTGGCCAAAAATATTATGTCATTATTGAATATTCAGCACACAAATTACTTTCTGCACTCCTGTTCTACAACCTCTGTTTCATAAAATGTCTTTAGATTGAGAGATTGTTTGGAATACCCCTCAGATTAACGGGTTTTTTTGTAAGTTAACTCTTTGTGATATGTCTAATGGGCAATTTACCTCCCTGTGAAATAAAAATAGGCAATATACCTCCATGTGAAATGAAATAATGAGCAATTTAACTCCCTGTTATATGAATTAATAAGCAATTTAGAGGGAGACAATGTGCTTCTTTTATAAAACACAGGGAGGTATTTTGCCATTTTTCTTAACACAGAGAGTTAAATTGCCTATTTAAGAAACCACAGAGAGGTATTTTGCCTTTTTATTTGTTACAGGGAGTTAAATTGTCTATTTAAAATAACACAGGGAGTTAATTTGCTATTCACTCCACATTAAGTCCACTTTGTACTAAATTTTGCCTAGAGATGAACATGGTAAAATAACTGCAGAACAACCAATTTTAACTTGTACAACAATTACGAATTCTTTACAAGGGGATTCTAGAGTGCCGCTATGTTAGTTGCCGCTAATACCATATTAGGTGGTATTATCACACAATGTGTATTACTTTGTATGGTATAAGGAGTATAATATATACCATAGAATGTGACACACAATGCGTGGTAATACCACCTAATTTGGAATAAATACTACATGATGTGGGGGTCATACTTAATACTATGTAATGTGATCATGTACCAAAGAATGTGATACACTTTGTGTGGTAATACCACCTAATGTGGTATTAGCGGCACCCTAGAATTTTCCTCTTTACAAAGTTGGATTTCTACCAATTAAACTCAAAATAACTGCAGAACAAGTACAATTCACTTATCAGTTATCATGTATTGGGACAAATTTAGCCAAACTAGATCTGAATATGAATTTTCAACATTTACATGACTGAACCAATCTTGACCCACCCCCAAATTTGCACATTTACCCAATCACAAGCATCAATCTATGCAAAAATTCATAAGAATTTTTAAAATTATATTTAGTGCATATAAGTAAAAGATTACATATCAAATCAGATGAGACTACTTAAGTGTTTGATTTCCCTTTCATTTTATTTGGATTTTTTTGCAGATTACCTCTAATATGTCTAATGACAAATTTAGCTCCTTTGATATAAACATAAACATATTTTAAATTATTATGAAAAATAATAACGAACGTTTTTACCTGATTCTGGACAAAAAGGTAAGAAAAGGACGGAAGTTTTGACACTTTTTCTAAAAACATGAGGAAGTAAATTGTTATTTAAATTTATTATTTATAACGGGAGGAATAAATTATTTTTGAAAATAAGAAGAAATATATAATTTGCTACGAACTCCACTTCATTTGGATGATCACTGTCTACTCACATACGTGAAGGGAATCATTAATATTTTTAAAATAAAATTATCTAAATAACATATCCAATTCTATCCAAAAAATCTGCAACAACTGGTCGTCAGGTTGGAGACAATATATTAGCCCACCTCACCCGTATCGAGGCATGTGCTTTTAAATTTATGATCTATTACTATAGGCTTAATAATTGTTTACATGATTAATTAAATGAAGCATCTTAGATTTCTATGTACTTGTAATGGATTTGATATTTATGAGATCACAATATCTTCTCATTGATTAACTATTAAAAAAAAAAAAAAAAAGAGAAATCTTCTCATTGATTTTATTTGGGAAAATAATTTTTTTGTAATCATAGGATAGGCTAACTTGCATGTTTGATATTATTGGATATGAAAATGCACATTTGATACCATATGATAGGTTTTCATTGCAATTTTGGTACCAAACCCAATTTGTCAACAACTTTAATGCCAATTTACCCCATATGAAATGCATAATGTTCAATTTACCCCTTTATAATTTGCGAAAAAATCAATTTATCCCCTTCAACCGGAGAGTGTAACTAACTTGTCGAAATTGAGAGTAGACATGCAAACTATTTTATAATATAGGGGGGATAAATTGTCACATTTATCATAACACAGGGAGTAAAATGCCACATTATCATAATAAAAGTGGATAAAATGCCGCCTATAAAAATATCAGGGAGACAATGTGAAACTTTAACAAAATTTCAAGGGGTAAAATGCTCTTTTTAAAACCATGAGGGGGTAAATAATTGAACATTATGCATTTTATAGGGGTTAAATTATCATTAACTTTGGGAAAAGATTGGGTTTGGTACAAAAGTTGCAATAAAAACCTATCTTATGGTACCAAATTTGTATTTTCGTATCCAATGGTACCAAAATTGCAAGTTGATCTATCCTATGGTACCAAAAAAGTAATTTTCCCGATTTTATTTTATTGCTATTTCATAGTCAAATAATGATGGGTAAATTATGAATACCCCGAGGTAAAATTTAATTACGAAATCCCCCTGAGATTTATCACCACTTTACAATGAACCCATTACCACTGAATAATTCCAACTTTGTTCTTATGGGATTATTTTGTAATGTGTGTAATATCGTAAAAGTAATTAAATCTTGGGTGCTATTTGTAATATTTCATAAATCATAAAATTTATAATTATATATGTAACACCAAAAAATTGAAAAAATTGTACAATTGCACATAAGTTTCCAAAAATACTAAAAATATCTTATTTTTAAATATTTATTAACAATTTAATTTATATAAGAATAAATTAAACATAATTCATTAATAATATTTTATAAATCAAAGAAATTTATTTACAATTTAATTAAATTAATTATTTTTATACTATATTAATAAATTAGATATTTTAAAAAATAATAAGAAAATTAAAAAAAACAATATAATTTTTTTTATGTTTATGATAATAAAATTTATGAAATTATTATCATAAACATAAAAAGTAATTTATTCAATGAAATCTGTAAATAATAAATATAATTAATAAAATTTCTATATATATTATTAATATTTTTTGAAACTTATGGTCAATTATAAAATTTTATCAATATTTTGATGGTAAATATATAATGATCAAATTATCAAATTTATGAGATATTTCAATTAGCACCCAAGTTTTATTTTTTTTAAAATATTACAATCACTGCAAAATTCCCCTAGGGGGAAAGTTGGAACTTTTCAAGTGGTAATTAAGGGGTCAATTGTAAGATGGTGATAAACTATAGGGGGATATTCATAATAGAGGGAATTGCATTTTTCATACCAAACTTGTACCTACTTTATACATTTGGTACTAAACCTCTGAAAAATACACATTTAATACCAAAATTGAAGGATTTTTTGCACATTTTCTTTCTCTGTCAATTTAGAAGGCCAAATTTTGTATTCTTTATATGGATGGAAAACTCTTGATGAAAGCATTCTAATAGTATAAGTTTCACTTCATGAAACTCAATAAATAATCCGCAAAAAATTAACAAAGTTTCGAGATATTAATCAAAATTAAATCATATCTCATAATCTACAAGGAATCATGCCACGATAATTTCCAAATGTGATATAGGGCACATAAGAATGCTATGGTAAAAAATTTGGAACATAATTTTAAGCATACCAAAAAGCTAAAGAAAATGTGAAAAAAGTCATTCAATTCTGGTATTAAATGTGTCTTTTTCAAATGTTTGGTACCAAATGTATAAAGTAGATAAAAATTTGGTATGAAAAATATAATTCCCTCATTCATAATAATCAATATGTGAATGGAATATTTATAATTAGGTCTTATCTCAGGAGAATTCATAATTTACCCAATAGTTAATTGATTGTTAGTTTGTTACCAAATTTTTAGAAAATAAATAGATTAGGACAGAATATCAACTACTAGGATAGCTAAATCTGGAAAAGATTATTGTTTTTAGTTAACTAATATCTCTTTTTAAAGGATGCAAGTACGAAAATTGATGAGTTGACATTTTTAAGAGTTAATGACAATTTATTCACATGATATTAATAATATTAATTTACCTATTCATGATTAGAAAAATAGCATTTTATTTTATTAAAATTTCATACCGTCTTCCTAATATTTTTATATGTGGCATTTTACTTTCCTTTATGATAATGTGACAATTTACTCTCCGTGTCATGATAAATGTGATAATTTACATCCATAATAAATGTGGAAATTTATTCTTCAATATTAAAAAACACTATTCATACCTCTCTCAATTATGACAAGTGAGTTACAATCTCCGATTTAAAAGTAAATTATTTCTTTAAAAATTTCACAAGAGTGAAATGTTTTTATTAAATCACATGCTGATAAATTGAATATTATGCATTGAAGACCCTTTTTTTTAAACATATACTCATTTTTGTTTAGTTTGGACTGGGTTGAGTAGAAATAAAATCATTAAGAAATAAAATTGAGTCTGAGTCAAGTAATTTTTTTTTTTAATTTTTAGAAGAGTCAGGTAAATTTATTTAATATGACAATTTTTTTTTTTAGGAAGTTTACCCGCATTCAGAGCATTGATATTGATAACATGTGGTATGCAAATTGTAATCATTGTGGAGAAAAGTGTAAATCACATTTTGGTAAAGTAATTTGTATGAGTTGTACTGATGTGATCAATACAACAATCAGGTATAAATTTTGAAATGCAATTTAATTGTTACGTTGATTCTATGTTTTTTTTTTTTTTTTTTAAATGTTAGTAACTTATCTTAACCCTTAAAATTTTTTTCATATGTAGGTACCGAGTTGATATGACGGTTAAAGATGGTAGTGAGTGTATCGTTAAGACTATATAATTCTCAAGCAAAATATATATTCAAAATGGAGGTTGCTTATATAAAAGAATTGCTAAATACGGTATAATTCTTTTCTCAAATTTTCACTAAAGTATATTCCTTTTATTTAAAAAGGTTGATATAAACTTATATTGTATAGGATGGTGGAAGAAAAAATTTGCAACATTATTTAGATACATTCGGACCGCTCCTTCTCATTTATCATTCCAGTACCACCAAGAAAGACACCACCAATCTGTTGCACAGTGAATTTTGTTCTGTTAGTAGATTGGTCCGAAGAATGCCCTCATTTATCAAGGAGACTATTTTTTTTTTTTTTTGGTTTCCCAAGGGTTTAATCCCTTTCGAGGCGCGTCGGACACATAAAGTGGGAACCTTTCCCAACAGGGATTTGAACATGAGTCCGCTACTTTGTAGTGACTAGTCCCTTCCACTAGACCAATCAACTGTGGTATCAAGGAGACTATTTACGGTAGAATAAGAAGGGTGAATATAATTTGTTGCAATTTAACACAAATATATTTTTAAACCAGTAATATACTCTAAATTCTCAATTTTTGAAAATAACACTCATATCTATATTTACCTTTATTTTAAAGGTTTCACTTCAACAATTGCAATGTGCAGATGTTAAGCTACTATATTTATTCTATGTTACTCTTCATAATTTTTATCTTTTGTAAATTTAGTTTATTGATAAGTATTATATTCATTGAAAAATTCTTGACATTCTGGATATTGTTGAACTTTAATTAGTAATGTTTAAGATTTTAATTTAATAACTTATTATAGATATATCAACGGCATGATTTTGTGCATAGCATGGGAATAAGCTAGTACACTACAACAAATATGATCAATAGTGGCACAATGCTTGAGAACATGTTAAAGAAAATGTCACAAATTATTAATATAGTCATATTTTTGAAAAATGTCACAAACTATAAATGTTAATTTTACTGATTAGTGACATTTTATACTATAGTGATATTTTATAATGTTATTTTTAACTATAATTGTGACATTGATACATTTAGCCACATCGCTACAAGTAGCACTTTGCTAGTGACATTTTATATGTAACGACATTTTTCAAACCGCCACTTGTAGCTGTGTGGCTAAAAGTTAAATGTCACTATATAGAATATTTAACATTTATAATTCCTGATATTTTTAAAAAATGTAACTGTATTCATTTTTTCTCACATTTACTTCAAAATGTCACTAAAATGCAAAGGAATCAAACTAATGTGGTAAATTTGGAGGTCGATGAGGCCTAGATTTATGGCGAAGCTGATCTCCATTGTTGGTCCCAAGTGGTCAGAAGAGGTTTAGAGGGGGGGGTGAATAAACCTCTTTAAAAATTTCTTTAAATTTAACTTTAAAACTTTACTCTAACTGAACAGACTAAGCTGATCAGATTTGTAAGTTACAATTCTGTTCGCGAACAAATCTTTGAACAGCTTTGTTGACCACTCGTCTGATTGTTACTTAGCTGATTTTGTTGAAATCAGTTTTAATACTTAGAGTACTTGCAGCGGATTTTTCAAAATATTTTTCACAAGTAATCTCAGCAGTTTGAAAAATGTTTCCCCAGTTTTACAAACTCCTTTTGAATATTTTTCAAACAGTTAACCTAACATGTTTTTATGCAATCAGTAAATATGCAAGTTTAAAAGCAATGTAAAAACACAAGTAATTTTTATAGTGGTTATATGGATTTGAATATCCTTTAATCCACTCTTCCAAGTCACAAAGATCTTGGTTATACTAAAAACACACAGTAATCAGTATACTCTGCTTACGCCTTACAACAAATGAACAGGCCGTAAGTTCGCAGTAAGAAATCACAAAGAAATCCTACTTCTCTGAAGTAATATCACTCACTAAGATGGATATCTACTTCTCACAACACTCAGTGTTTACAAAATCACTCAGAAGATGTGTTTGGCTTGATTCTTCAACTCTGCTTTTGTCAACAAATGACTAAGCTGATGAGTGAGCTGTTCTTGAGACTTAAAGAATTTTGCTTCGAAAATTTCTCAGAGATTGTGTTGCTTATTTTCTCTTCGTCTCTTTCAGCTATTTATACTTGAGGTTTGAAAAATGTCCGTTGAAGAGACAGGATTCAAATTCCTCGAGTACTAGTCCTTAATTTCCGCGAACGGCTCTTTTGCAGTCTGTCCGTACTGTGAACAGTACTATTCTGCAGGCAGCATTAAATGCACCCAGCTGATGCGAAGCAAATCTTCAATCATTTGTCTTTAATAACCTTGTACTTCAGCATTTATTTCACCAAGGGGCATTTATTACTGTTGGGAACACTTTATGATCTTCTTCACTTGGCTGACGAAAGTGCAAGTCTGATGGCGAACTTGGCTGATCTCAAACTTGAATAAATCTGATTTGAGTCGGCTGATCTTCATCAGTCTGATAACTTTCCTTCAGCGGATCAGAAGTCTTTGACCTTGAAAGTTTTGACTCTTCTGATGTCTTCTTGTACTTAGTCAAAATTCCTTCCAAAGGGATCATCAGCTAAGTTACTCCATACTTAGCCAGTCTTGAAGTTTTGGAATGCATCAAAACCTTCCTTCTAAATTTGTCTTCAGTGCATTTATCTTCATCCTTATCCAACAATTTCCCCCTTTTTGATGATGACAAAACTTCAGCTAAGTATCTGTTAAAAGCCTAAGCTAAAGATTGTAATCCTCAAAATTTTCTGAGATAGAAAAAGTATATTGGATTGAACTTGTCTTTTTATTGATATTGAAAATGAATTACAAGTACAAGTTCATCAGATGAGAATTCTGAAGAATAGATAGAAGTAAACTGATTACAATGATTTTACAATTTCTAACTGTCAGCTTCTTCATCTGATCCTCCAAGCACTTCTTCATATTCATAAGATGACTCTTCGTCATCTTCTTCATCATCAGCTTCTTCATCCAAGATTGCTTTGGCAGCTTCCATTTTCTCTTTGAGTTGCTGTTCTTTGATTAGCTCCATTGCCTTCCTGGCTGATTCAGTGTTCTTGTACTTGGTAGTTTCTTTTTCAGTCTTTTCTTCTTCTTCTACCTTTCCAAGTTTTTCAGATTTGTCAGCAGTATCTTCAGTCTCCTTGGCTTCATCAGTTGCAGCAGCAGTTTCCTTAGCTGGTTCTTCCCTTTTATCTTCTCCCTTTTTGTCATCATCAGATTTGATGACATTAGAAGGTACAACAACTGGGTTGAGAGCAACTGTTGGAATCTTCATTTCAGCACACAAAGCCTTTAGATTCTGATTGACAACATCATGACTTGCTGTAAGATGATGAATATCAGTGCTAATGATGTCAGTCTGATCATTGAAGTAGTCAATGTTAAGGTTTATAGTTGCAATTTCATTTTGGACTTCCTGTGAAGCTTTTGATACTTCTTGCAACATCCCTAAGTTGATTTCCTTCTCTTCTTGACTGACTTGAATGAAAGTTGCAGTTAAGTCTGCTATTTTGTGCTCACCTGTCTTTAATGCAGTATGAAGGTGATTCACATCTTCAACATTTTTATTCAATTCTCTTAGACTGTGCACTAATTGCAAGGAGTTATCTTGAGGAATTGGGAAGCTGTCAATTTCTTTCTTGATAATTTCAGCAGTTGACTTCTGAACAGTTTCCAGCTGAAATTTGTTGGACTCTGCCAACTCTGCTCGGAGTTCATTCTTCAGCTCCTCCTTGACCTTCATTAGCTGTTGATTGTGCTTCTCTTCCAGTTCCTTTAGTGAATTCTCCATAAGCATCTGGAGTGCTTCCATCAGTGATGAATGTTGATCAGCTGATGAAGCAGAAGCAGCAGCATCAGCTTCATTCTCATCAGTCGCCTGTTGAACAGGGACTTCTTCCATATCTGTCATCTGATGATCTTCAGAAGTCTTAGCTTGCCATTCAATAGCTAAGGACTTGTCAGCTTCATTCTTTTCATCAGTGACATCATCGTAAAACAGTTTAGTGATTGTGCCATCATCATTGAAGTAGGTTGTCTGTCGGATCTGCCTCACAATGATCCAAGGGTTAACAGGAGCATTGTTTCCCTTTGGCACTTCACTGTACTCCTTTACTTCCTTGCCAAAAATTATTTGCTGAATACTTGGCAGCAGTGGCAAGTCACTAGAGCATCCTTGCTGATATTTTGACCTTTTTGCCCATCTCTTCAAGGCGGTCATACCAGCAAATTTGATTGCCCTTTCTTCAGCATCTTCAGATTTTCTCTTCTTATCAGGCAAGGTGCTTTTGATCTTCTTGGCCTCCTCCAATGCAAAGTCTTTTGCATAATTATGCATGACATCTCTGACATAGCTGGGATCCAAGGCCTTCTGAATGGAGTTTGTTTTTAACCAATTTAGAACCCATTGTTCTTCATTAGCTAACTCCTTCAGATTTTGGAGTTCTGCAATTGACTTGTTCAACCTGTTGTCTCTCCAACTGATGTATCTAGGTTTCTCCTGATTGAACAGAGTCTTCAGCATGAGCTTTTGATCATAGTATGCCAAGGACTTCTCAAACTTCTTGAATAGCTCCTTATCAGCATACACAATCTCAAAGGCTCTTCTAACTTCAAATTTGTCCTTTGACTTGATCTTGGCAGCAGGCATTTTGAGCTTTTTCTCTTCACCTCCATCTTTGCCTTCTCCAATCTTGATGCCACCTCCATGGATAGGTCCATAGGCATCAACTTTGCTCATTTCCAAGACCATAGCCAGTTCAGCATCCTCAGCAGCTTTCCTTTCTGCTTCAGACATGTGCCTTCTGGCCTCATCCTTTGCTTCTTGAGCTTTGCTCAGCTCAAGTGCTTTCTTCTCCTCAGCTTCATCTTGCTTCCTCTGTTCAGCTTTCTCCCTTGCTTCCTTGTCAGCCTTAGAAATTTTCTTTTTCCTCAGCACTATCTTCCTTTTTCCTTTATCAAGTGGAGCAGGAGCTGGACCATCAGATGATAAGGGAGCAGCAGCTATAGGATGGATGATCATGACATCTGGATCATCCTGAGGTTGAGTAACCTCAGCTGTTGGTGTAACTTGACTCGACTGTTGCCCATCAGCTTTGTAGGCAGCAGCAGTCTCATCTGTTTCAGCAGGCCTTTCAGCAACTTCAGGGTTTTCTTTAACCACATTTTCCAATTCAGTAGGTTCTTCAATGAAAGACATCTGCTTTCTAGCAGTTTTCTTAATCCTCCCTTCTCGGTAAATTGAAGCAGCTGTATCTTTCTGTTGACTTCTTGTCCTGTGAGCAACATTTTCAGCACGGAATTCAACAGATGGAGTCCTTGAGGGTGATGCAGGTGAAGCAGTCCTGACATCAGCAGTGACTTGATCAATAATCTTTGTGACCTGATCAGCAGCAGTCACTGACTCCATTTTCTTTGGGGCCTTCTCCTTAGGCTGATCAGCAGCCTTCTTCTTTTTAGTCTCAACAGCCAGGTCAGCTGTTTTGACTAACCTCCTTTGCCTTTTGGCAGGAACCTCCTTTGGTTCCTCATCTTCATCCTCTTCAGGCTCATCAGCCTTTCTCTTCATAACAGGCAAGTACTTGGACATTGCCTTTGACTTGTGGATCTCATTTCCATTCAACATAACACAGCCCAGTTTTGATAGCAGGTAACTGAGTGTGATTCTGTGGTTGGTGGAGGGGCCTTTTCCTTTCTTCACTTCCAGGAAATCAGCGAAGATGTACCATACTATGATGGACCAGTTGACTTCCATTCCATAGTAAATAGCAGCCATGATGCTGAACCTCTTCATGGTAACAGCATCTAGAGAGAAAGTACAGTTCTCTATCAGCTTAGAGACCATATCAGCCATCCTCTGATATTCGTCCTTCAGCTGTTTCTTTCTAATGTTGACAGTCAACATTTCTCCCTCCTTGGCGCAGATCGCCCAAAATTGTTGGTGCTTTTCTTCAGTCAGCACAGTAACATCGTGTCTTCCTCTGTTTGGGAGACCAAACGTCTCGTGAAGAACAGCAGGTGTGATGACCACAGATTTGTCACCGACTGTTGCTTTGATTTCCATAGAGTTATAATCAGCAGATGCCGTTTTGTAATACTCCATAACCTGGTCAGTCCAGATTATGCCTTCGTTGTACTCCATGAAGTTCACCAACTGCGCAGATTTGAATTTCTCCAACAGTTCCTTCATCAAACTCGTACCAGTTTGGTAGTAGGATTCATAAACTAGGAACATACCTTCAGCAGCCATCTTGATCTGTTGAAAGTTAGAGAAGGAGAAGGAATTTTGCAGAGAATTTGCAAGTAATTTTTTTTTCTCTCAAGTGTGCTTTGAATATTTAGGGTGCGTAAAGAACTACACGGCTGATCAGATTAGGATTTATAGGGTTAGGGTATTTCGGTTTCCGTGATACCAGCTAACCGTTAGATCCGTTTCTTGTCAGTGCTGATCGTGCGGCGTCAGTTACGACCTTTCAAATTCAAATCGCATTAAATGAGGAGCGGGAATTTATACCGCCCTTCTGTCTCTTGTAAAAGCGTGTTTTGAATAAAAGCGTTTTAAATAATAAGCTTTTACACAAGCGATCAGATGAGTAAAGTAAATACTTATCTGATGGACTAATGTCCTGATGACACAGCTGTTATCAGAGAATGCCAATAGCTGATAACCTTCCTCAGCTGTTTGTCAATCCAGCTAGATAATATAACTTTATTCTTCGATAGTTGAGTCTTCTGATGAAAACATAACTTCAACTAACTGACATTAACAGATTTCATCTTTAATTCAGAAGTACCGCTAGTCTTATACGTTCCCCCTGAGTTTAAGAGTTCATAAGTTAACTAGTCTGTTGAAAGTTAATTCTCGAAGATAAGTAAGATGAGTAAGCTGTTGAACTCTAGTCTTTTGATGAGTTCCCCCTCAGCTTATGCATCTAATTTTAATAAACCCAATTCAGGTCTTAGAGTTGAAAACCTTGTCTCACTTAAAGGTTTTGTGAAGATGTCAGCAATCTGATTTTCAGTAAATACATACTCTATTATGACATTTCCTTTCTCCACATGATCTCTAATGAAATGATGCTTGATCTCAATATGCTTAGTCCTTGAATGACTTGTAGTATTCTGAGTAAGACTGATTGCACTTGTATTGTCACAGTAGATTGGTATTCCACTGATTTTGATATTATAGTCTTCCAGTTGATGTTTCAACCATAAGATTTGTGCACAGCAAGCTCCAGCAGCTATGTACTCTGCTTCAGCAGTTGATATGGACACTGAAGTCTGTTTCTTACTCATCCATGAGATCAGACGACTACCTATGAATTGACAGGCACCTGTTGTGCTTTTTCTATCAATCTTGCAGCCAGCAAGGTCAGAATCTGAATATCCAATAAGTTCAAATCCAGATTCCCTAGGGTACCATAATCCCAATTCTTGAGTGCCTTTAATATACTTCAATATTCTCTTGGCAGCTAAGAGATGAGATTCCTTAGGATTTGATTGAAATCTCGCACAAACCCCAACAGAGTACATGATATCAGGTCTGCTAGCTGTTAGATATAACAGAGACCCTATAATGCCTCTGTATTTGGTTATGTCCACTGATTTTCCATCTTCATCTTTATCCAAACGAAGACTTGTAGACATTGGAATATTAGCAGTAGAGCTAGTTTCCATACCAAATTTCTTGAACAGATCCTTTGTGTATTTTGCTTGGCTGATGAAAATTCCATCAGACAACTGTCTAACTTGCAAACCAAGAAAATAATTAAGTTCTCCCATCATGCTCATTTCAAACTTGTTCTGCATCAGCTTTGAGAACTTATCACACATCTGTTGATTAGTTGAACCAAAAATAATATCGTCCACATAAATTTGCACAAGCAAAATATGTTCTTCCCATTCAATAGTGAACAAGGTCTTGTCAACTTTACCTTTGCGAAATCCTTTGATTAAAAGAAAGTCAGATAAGGTATCATACCATGCTCTTGGAGCCTGTTTCAGTCCATAGAGGGCTTTCTTCAGACGATACACTTTGTCTCCTTCTTGCAATTCTCCATTGAGAAAAGCTGATTTCACATCCATCTGATAGACTGTGAAATTCTTATGAGCAGCATAGGCAAGAAAGAGTCTGATTGCCTCTAGTCTTGCTACTGGTGCAAATGTTTCATCGAAGTCAATGCCTTCTTCTTGGCAGTAACCCTTGGCCACTAGTCTTGCTTTGTTTCTGGTGACTTCACCATCTTCATTCATCTTATTTCTGAATACCCACTTAGTGCCAATGACTCTTTGATGACTTGGTCTAGGAACTAAGTACCAGACTTCATTCCTTTCAAATTGATTTAGCTCCTCTTGCATAGCTTCAATCCAGTTTGAATCACTAAGAGCTTCTTCAATTTGTTTGGGCTCAATTTGAGATAGGAAGCTGGCAAACATTGCATCACTTGCAGCAGCTCTCCTTGTCTTCACTTTATCCAAAGGATCACCAATCACCAATTCTGGTGGATGATTCTTGAGCCATCTGAGATCATGTTGCAAATCATAATGTTGTCCTTTGTTTTGGTCTTGCAACACTACTGTTGGAGTTCCAGTAGTAGTCTGTTGGACTTCACTTGTCTGTTGAACAGTCTCTAGTTTGTCAGCTGTTTGAAACTCGTCTGTTAGACAATCAGCTCTGTGATTTTGAACAGCACTTGAGTTATCAGCTGGGTTGAGATCAGGTAGTATGATGGGAACATATTGTTCATTTCTTCCAACATTCATCTTCTGTAAATCAGTAGATAGATCTTGATTAACATTTTGATTCTTTTCAGAAGATTGACTTGGCTCATCAAATACTACATGAATGGATTCTTCTATTAGTAATGTTCTTTTGTTAAAAACTCTATAAGCTTTACTAACAGTAGAGTATCTTACAAAAACAGCTTCATCAGCCTTTTCTGCAAATGCAGTAAGGTGATTTTTACCATTATTTAAAACATAGCATTTACAACCAAATATCTTAAAGTAATGGATGTTTGGCTTCCTGTTGTTCCAAACTTCATATGGAGTCTTGTTTTGGTGCTTGTTGATCATGCATCTGTTTTGGGTAAAACATGCTGTGTTTGTTGCTTCTGCCCAAAATCTTTGTGGCAGCTTTGCTTCAGCTATCATGGTTCTGACAGCTTCCTTTAGTGTTATGTTTCTCCTTTCAGCAACACCATTTTGTTGAGGGGTTCTAGCAGCTGAATACTCATGATGTATTCCTTTAATATTACAGTACTCTTCAACAGTAGAGTTTGTGAACTCTGTCCCTCTATCTGATCTGATCTTCAATATCTTTATGCTTTTCTCATTTTAGATCAGTTCCATCAGATTAGTAAGATGTTCCTTGGTTTCAATTTTCTTTTTCATGAAAATCACCCAAGTATATCTTGAATAATCATCCACAACAGCCAGGCAGTATTTCTTTCCACCATTGCTTTGGGTCCAAATAAGTCCATATGTAGCAGCTCCAATATTCTTCCAGAAGATTGATGCTTCTTGCTTTTGAACGATGACTTGATTTGTTTACCCTTCTGACAGGCGTCACAGAGCTTATCTTTGCTCATGACTGTTTTAGGAATCCCTTCTACCAGATCATTCTTGATTAATCTGTTGATGGTCTTGAAGTTTAGATGATTCATCCTCTTGTGCCACAGCCAACTAACTTCACTTGGTGTCGATGCCACCAAACAAACATCAGATAGCACTGTTCAACATCTGTTCAACATAGCACTTATCTATGAGAAGATAACTGAATATCCTTTGTCACAAAATTGACTTATGCTCAGCAGATTATATTTGAGGCCTTTAACATATGAGACGTCAGATATCTCTATGTTTCCTTTGATTAATTTTCCTTTAGCTTTAATCTTGCCTTCTTTGCTGTCCCCAAAAGTAACTTTTGGACCATCCACAACAACTGCATCAGTCAGCTCATGTATGTTTCCACACATGTGTCTTGAACATCCACTGTCCAAGTACCAGATTCTCTCTACTTTACTCCTACTCCTAATCCTAACCTACAAAACAAAATAAAATTGTTTTAGGTACCCTTATTGAGAGGGTCCTGAAGGATTAGTTCCACCTTTGACAACCCAAGATGATGAAGTCTTAGGCTTCTTAGGCTTCTGAGTTTCAACAGGAGCATGAACAGTTTTGCCTTTACCACGTTCATCAGATGTGTCATATTGTTGATGATCATCATGATAAGGATAATGTTCATATGCAGAGTAAGATGCATGATAAGGAGGATATGCATGCATTGGATGAGCAGGATATGGTGCAAAGTAAGTTGAAAATTGAGGTGCATGATACATAGGATGATATGCAGTAGGTTGCACATAATAAGACTCATTTCCATACCAAGCATTTTGATTTTTCTTAATTTTATGCTTCTTTGGTTTACTACTTGCTTGCTCATTAACAGACGACTTAGTTTTCTCACTGGTCTGATTAGTTTTAGCCTTATCAGAGAACTTCCTAGGACTCTTCTGTGTTGGCTTACTAGTCTGTTTTCCTGCACTAGGCTCTTTGCTCTTTTTAGCCTTAGGAGATTTCTTCTCCTTTGATACTTTCTCAGGTGAAGCAGGTTTAGTAGTCTGAACATACAATATGACCTTACTATTGTCAGCTGATATGAATTTTTCAGTATATTTCAGTTCTATCCTTTCCTGATCTAAAGGTGTCTTCTGTTTACTAGACATGTGAGTGGATGCAACAGACGACTTCTCATGAGACTCAATGACTTTCTCAAGCTCAATGATTTTACCTTTTAAAACTTCACATTCAGCTTTCAGAGATTCATTCTCTTGCTCAAGCAGTTTATATTCAGCTGATTCTTTTGGCTTTTCAGCTTTGAGTTTCAGTGAACTGTTTTGCTCTTTCAGAAATATCATCTCTTCCTTAAGCTTTTTAAATGCATCAGCAATACTAGTATTATTGAGCATCATTTGTTCAAATGAATTAAATAATTCATTATCAAGAGGAGTTACCTCATCCTCAGAGTCATCAGATTCCTTAGCCATCAGGCAGAGAAGGGCAGGGCTCTCTTCATCAGAGGACTCTTCATCAGAAGTGTCTGAATCTGAATCAGATGAGTAAACGGCAGCTGGCTTTTTTGCTTCTGCTACCATCGCCTTTGCTTTCTGATGCTTTCTTTCTTTTCTGATTCTCTTTTCTTCTTCCGTATACTTCTCAGCTTTTGGATATGGGCAATCTCTGATGAAATGACCTAGTTTCCTGCAATTATAGCACATCATTTTGGATTTGTAAGAATCCTTATCTCTGATGAAATGACCTAGTTTCTGAAGCATTGTTATATTTGTTCTTCATTTTTCGTTTGTAGAACTTTTTGAAGTTGTTCATCAGCAATGCAACGTCTCCAGCAGTGTACTCTTTTTTGTTGAGTAGTGTGGCTTCATCAGATGAATCCACATCTTTGCTTTTGTGAGCTGGCCTTCTTGGATTTTCAGTAGCAACAAGTGCAGCTGTGGGACTTGAAGTTGAGGTTTCTTCAACACCCATTCTTGGCAGTTTATACTCATACGCCTTGAGTACGGAGAACAGCTCTGTAAGAGAAATCTTCCCCAGATCTCTTGATTCTTCCATGGCTGTCACCTTCATGTTGAACTTGGGAGGTAGGGCCTTCAGTACTCTGACGGTGATCTCCTTGTCAGTGAAGGTCTTTCCCAGCTTTAGAACTTCATTGAGGGTTCTGGTGAATCTAGTGTCCATTTGGTCAATAGTTTCTCCAGATTTCATCTTGAAGTTATCCAGCTTCTCCAAGGCAACACTGAGCTGATGCTCTTTGATGGCGTCGTTTCCTTCACTCATGTCACGAACCTTATCCCACATTTCCTTTGCAGTTTTGCAATGTTTGACTTTATCAAACCGATCATTGTCCAGGGCTTTGGTCATGATGAAACGGCCAACTTTATCCAGATTAAACAGCTTTATCTCTTCTGCTGTCATCTCTGTCAGATCTTTTTCCACCACCAGTTCAGCTTCGTCAACTATAATGGTCTTGGTGAATTTGAATGGACCTTTGATGATACATGTATACATGTTGTCATTGTAGGCAACTAGAAAGATTTCCATTCTAATCTTCCAGTCTTCAAAAGACATACCAGCAATGTGGGGAACATGGCTGATACAATCCATTTTTCAAATAGTTTTTATTTTCCAAAAAGATGCTCTTTTGAAAAGTTTTGAGAACCTTTGAAAAACACTTGGATCAAGCTCGTTGATCAGGCAGCTGATTCTAATGAACCACCCGCTCTGATACCACTTGTTGGTCCCAAGTGGTCAGAAGAGGTTTAGAGGGGGGGTGAATAAACCTCTTTAAAAATTTCTTCAAATTTAACTTTAAAACTTTACTCTAACTGAACAGACTAAGCTGATCAGATTTGTAAGTTACAATTCTGTTCGCGAACAAATCTTTGAACAGCTTTGTTGACCACTCGTCTGATTGTTACTTAGCTGATTTTGTTGAAATCAGTTTTAATACTTAGAGTACTTGCAGCGGATTTTTCAAAATGTTTTTCACAAGTAATCTCAGCAGTTTGAAAAATGTTTCCCCAGTTTTACAAACTCCTTTTGAATATTTTTCAAACAGTTAACCTAACGTGTTTTTATGCAATCAGTAAATATGCAAGTTTAAAAGCAATGTAAAAACACAAGTAATTTTTATAGTGGTTATATGGATTTGAATATCCTTTAATCCACTCTTCAAAGTCACAAAGATCTTGGGTTATACTAAAAACACACAGTAATCAGTATACTCTGCTTACGCCTTACAACAAATGAACAGGCCGTAAGTCCGCAGTAAGAAATCACAAAGAAATCCTACTTCTCTGAAGTAATATCACTCACTAAGATGGATATCTACTTCTCACAACACTCAGTGTTTACAAAATCACTCAGAAGATGTGTTTGGCTTGATTCTTCAACTCTGCTTTTGTCAACAAATGACTAAGCTGATGAGTGAGCTGTTCTTGAGACTTAAAGAATTTTGCTTCGAAAATTTCTCAGAGATTGTGTTGCTTATTTTCTCTTCGTCTCTTTCAGCTATTTATACTTGAGGTTTGAAAAATGTCCGTTGAAGAGAGACAAGATTCAAATTCCTCGAGTACTGGTCCTTAATTTCCGCGAACGGCTCTTTTGCAGTCTGTCCGTACTGTGAACAGTACTATTCTGCAGGCAGCATTAAATGCAGCATTAAATGCACCCAGCTGATGCGAAGCAAATCTTCAATCATTTGTCTTTAATAACCTTGTACTTCAGCATTTATTTCACCAAGGGGCATTTATTACCGTTGGGAACACTTTATGATCTTCTTCACTTGGCTGACGAAAGTGCAAGTCTGATGGCGAACTTGGCTGATCTCAAACTTGAACAAATCTGATTTGAGTCGGCTGATCTTCATCAGTCTGATAACTTTCCTTCAGCGGATCAGAAGTCTTTGACCTTGAAAGTTTTGACTCTTCTGATGTCTTCTTGTACTTAGTCAAAATTCCTTCCAAAGGGATCATCAGCTAAGTTACTCCATACTTAGCCAGTCTTGAAGTTTTGGAATGCATCAAAACCTCCCTTCTAAATTTGTCTTCAGTGCCTTTATCTTCATCCTTATCCAACATCCATGATCTAAGAGTCGTGGACTAAAATTCCACCTATGCGTGTCTATGTATTTTCTCTTATTTCCATAGAAAACAGAGGACCATTTTATGAGGACTAAAATAAACTTAACGTTGTCTACAAGTGAGTTCAAATTCGAATTGGTGTTGCCTATTCCATATTCGAGTACAATTAACTATAGAAAATTGCACATTTAGTTTCATAAAATTGGACATTTAAGTTTAATCTTAATTGTTATAATATTTTGCGTTTCTGGTCCTATCTTTCATTTTTTCCATTCTATATTTCGCACTTTTGGCCACACATAATGGTATCTCTTTTTGCACTTTGATCTCAAGTTGTACGAGCGAAGGAGCAATAATACTAAAACTGCAATTTATTTCATAAATTAGGACAAAAAATGCAATTTTATAAAATATGGACCAAAAGTACTGAAAGTCCAATCCTGGTGGACTAAAATTACAATATCACCAATTAATTAATTATTTAAAGAATTCAACATATTTAGTTCGAATATTCGTAAAGATCCTGATACTCATGATTCTATCAACGTGTACTCTAGTCTACTATAGCTCAAAATACTTAAACTCATATTAACAATTAAAATTTAACCAATTCTGCGAAATTAAAACTATTATTCAACAATTATATGCCACAATAATTTTGAGATTAGAGTGTTACAATTCTCAAATTTGTTCCATATATATACTCTTTGGTCCCGTATTACTTGCTCCCTTTAGAGTTGATGCGAAAATATATGTGAGAGTTGAAAAAAAAAATTTAAAATATATTCATATTTGTGCCCTTAAAAGTTAAAAGTAAAGATTGAGACTCTAATGTGAAAATGTGTGTAAATATGAGAAAAATAAATAATTTTGTTATGAATCTAGTATTTATTTGGTGGATGCATTTGGGAATGTCACTAGTTATATGAATACTCTTGAAACACCAAAAGTCATGTACTTTATTCATTGAATTTTACTTAAACTTATCTTGTAACTTTTGACTATTAAGTTGCACTTGTAGTCCTATAAATAGATGCATTTTAAATTATTTTAGACATACAAGAGTATATGAATAATAAGAAACTCTCCTCCTAATATATATTTTACTTTGTCTACTTTAATTCTTGTTACTTTTAGTTTAGTTTCATAACACGTTATCAACACAAATTTGCTCTATAAATCGATTTTAAGGTTATGAAATATATCACAAAACAAGAGAGAAAAGAGGAAAATACTTGGAGATGTAGATTTTGACCGTTGGATCGTTGGAGAAAAGAGGAAAAGAGGAAAATTCCGGCCTTATCCACCGTTGGATCGTATTCAAATTTGGACTGAAGATTCATCACACCAGGATCTTAATTTTGACCGTTCTGATCGTCATCCCAGTACCTGTAAATGAAACGGCAGCCATCAGAAGTTTCCGAAAAAGTTGAATGAAGTAGCCACAACCTCTCTCTGGTATGCTCAAATTAACAAATAACCTGAACCCTTATTAATTTTATATGCTCTAAATATGAAAAAAAAAATTATGATTCTAAAGCATGTTCTAGGGTTTAAGTTTAATTATTGTTGCCAAAAACTGAAGTTTTTATCTATTCGGCAAAATGATGGGTTCTGTTAATTAATTCGATAGTCTAATTATGTGATCTAAAATGTATGCTACCCTTTAGATTTATATTTTTGTTTATTTGGAACACATGAATTGGATGGTTTAATTATGATTATTGTATTATATCATTGGCTTGAACCGATTCATGTAAACAAGAGTTTTGGTTTGTTTTACATAATGCTTGTGATCATCAGTCACATAAGATATCTAATAGTAAAATGATTATTATATATAAACCCATCATCTATTACTTGACTTCTAAAATTTCCCGAAATTTCAAACTGTGTAGATGGTTGAATTTCATCCACGTTTATGATTTCAGTTTCTTATTTAGGCATGATATTGATCATCCTAAGAAACTATGAATAAATTAATGCATATATATATTAATATATGTCTATCCTTGAATCATGACAACAATTCCATTTGAAGAATGTCTTTATAATTAATCTCTTTTTGGCAACAAAACAATTAGTTCTATAATAGCTATTTTGATCTATTGAAATTGATGGTTTACTCGTTTTCGTTTGATATTTGAGAATACTATTACTTCAATTCATTTCACAAAATACATGACATTAAATTTTATAAAGTTCAGTGAATTGAGGCCGATGGAATCATGGATTATTTTAGCAGATTGATTTTTGTGTTATTCTTTATGTCATATGTGTTTTAAGGAATTGAATCTCGAAACTTCGAAACGGTTTTATCTTTCTGAAAATTGATTTGAGATTATGTACTACATGATTATTGTTCCTTATGAAGAATTTAGTTACTGCTAGAAATTCTTTTATCTTCATTTAGTACATAAGGTAATTCATCTTTATGTTTGGATTTAACGTATGTCAATTTGTAGATCACTTTAATTGATTACATTGATTTGAAGAATATGTGTTTACCTTAAATGTGAGTTATTGGTATAATTTCAGAACTATGTTTGATCCTATGAAATCTAAATTCCCAAGTTGTAATTTGTAATTTAATTTTGGTCGTTTCATTTATTTATCATATCTTATTTTTGGGGCATAAGTTTTCAAATTGTAAAGGAATTCATCTTTATGTTTTATCTTATGCATGTGGTGAACGATTATATATGATTGCATGATAAATGAATGTGAGTGCACTTGGGGTTCATGAATATTGGGATTGGAGTTCCCTGGAATTAAAACCATATAGTTCATTATAAATGGAACAAAAGGGGTTAAAATTACTTATGGAGACAATATGCCCGTAAGAAACTGAGCATTACAATTGTTGGGGGACAATTTGCTAACTAATGTCCCAAAATACTGAGGTTATGGTTCTGATCAGGAGACACTTGGATGAGGTCCTTAGGTTGGACTACTCATTAATTCCCAGAAAAAATTGGGATGTCCTGGTTAGTCTTTTTGATCATCAAAAAACTATTCTTGTTGCTAGAAGCGACAAATAGGTGGAATCCTTTGTTTTTGCAAAACCACATTTATATATTTGAACTATGTTTGGTTATTTTGGACCACATTTTGGGTGGTTTTATTTTGATCCGATTATTATGGTATTTAGTGGTATTAGCTCGATTTACTTTTTCAAGTAAATATTTAAATTGGAATGTATTTGGTTCCTAGGCATGACATGTGGACAATAATGTATGGCTAATAGTGCAATTACGCACACTATCCTAAGGGATAGATCATTAATATAATGCCTATTAAGACCTCTATGACAACAATATATGACACATATGATTTGATAGATGGCTTTGGTAATGCCCATCTTGTGTTGTCAAATGGCACGTTTTTAGCCATTAAAGAGGCTATGTATGCTCCACTTTCAAGAGGAACATTGTTGAGTTTTAAAGATATTCGAGCTAATAGTTACCACATTGAAACCACTGAGGAAAAGGGAATATAGTATTTATGCATTACCTCTAATTTGTGCATTACCAAAATACAAGTGCTCGAGGCACACTTTGTAGATAGCTCGAATCCAACTGACTCGAGCATGTATTTTTCTATGGCATGACCGGCTGGGACATCCAGGTCAAAATGTGATGCGCTATATCGGGCATCCAGTAATAAATAATAAGGATCTAGTACACAGTGATAACTTGAGTGTACCATGTTCTATTGGAAAATTGGTTCATATGCCAGCTTATGCACAAATTATGAGAGCATCTTGAAGATGCATGAACAATTATGTGAGCATTGTAAAAATGAATGGTGGAAATATTTATTTAGTTGACAGTAGGTCGACACACACAATTCTTCGAGATTGAAAATATTATCTAACGTGAACTTAGCAAAAGCAAAAGTTAATACATATTGAGGTATATTATAAAGGCTCCAGAAGAGCAAATATAAATTGTCTGGATGAGCAAATATTTTTATAAAAGAGGCTTTGTGCTCTATAAAATCCAAAATGGATTTGTTGAATTCAAAGAAATACGTCTTGAAAAACGTATTAACGAATATCATATGGAAATTATATATACGAGGGGAATATGATACTTATACTACATCCAATATTTCATGCCAGAAAAATTTTGTTGAATAAAATCCCAGTTTTCTCATCAAAATGAATTTTGCGATCATAAGCAATGTTGGATCAGAAATTTAAGTTGAACCAGAAGTTCAATGATCCATAATATTATGAAGTGACATGATAAACTTAGTCATCCAGGAAAAATTACAAATGCGCCGAATTATTACAGGCATCTTTTAAAGAACCATATAATTATTTACCTCATGAGTATGTGTGTGTTGATTGCTCACAAAGAATGTAAATTATAAGATCATCTACTGTGAAGATTGGTCGTGAATCACAAACCTTTTTATGATAATTTTAATGGGATGTGTGTGGACTTACATATCCACTTTGTGGATCATTATGTAATTTCATGGTCCTGTAAAAGTTTTTTTTGGATTTAAATATGCCTATTGTCAACACATATCGCTTTTGCAGAGATTCTTGCTCAAGTATAAGATTGAGGACAACGTTGCAACTTGTGTCAGGCTGGAAGCCTAATAATTCTCAATTAAAATTTATGATTGTGCGATTTATGTTCTAATTTTTCCACCAAAATGAACATATATGGGTCTACAAAGACGTGTCGGTTAGTTTTTATTTCCCGACTGTAATCATATATTTTGAACGCCTGACGAGGCTATAACCATATATATTAAACGTCTGACGATACGATATGGTTAAATCAAAATATCATGATAATTTTTTTATTAGACAGTTTTCTCGCCGTTAGGGGGAGAATTGATGTCATTGCATGTAGAACGGCGTGAAATTATTTTGACATGAGTACATAAATGTATATTACTTGTCTCAGCTTGGCCCACGCACAAATAATATGAGCAAGAATTGAAAATTGCACCAACATGAATTGAAGTCCTTGGAGGACAATATGCTAGCATACTATATACGCAATTAAAGCGTAAAATTACTATTGGTGCAAAAGAAAACTTATGAAAGAAATTCCCTTATGAGGATGAATCTGTTTTAAAATAAAGCGCTATAGAAAAAATGACTGATCAGTCTAAATAACGATATGTCCATTAAGTGGCACATGAAACAGAAATAAAACTAGGATAGAAAGCAAAATAATAGTTTTGCTTGTTCGGGTCGAACTAAATAAAAGATATAAATCAGGATCCTGAACCGTGAACGGTTAATTTAATGTCGACATAAATAAATATATAAATAATTTGGCCTTATATAAAGATGCGATTCAAGATCGCTATTAAATTGTAAAAGTATTTGGACAAGTTGTCCGTACGCCCAAATACGTGAAATTTATATGTCACAAACATATAATTTTACGAAAACATGATGAAAATGTGATATATAAAACACAACTTCTTGTAGGAATTCTCACAGAGACCAATAACTACGATGAAACATATTCCCCCGTGATTGGTACAATCACGTTGCGGTATTTAATTGATTTGTAGTCCCTGAAGGACTTGAAATGTGTTTATGGATGTAGTTACCGCATATTAGATAGATCATTGGCCAGTGATATTTATATTTAAATTCCTAAAGGAATTAAATGTTCTCATGCTCATCTTTTAGTAAACAAATACGATGCTTATATGAGTAAGGGTGATATGGTCTGATATAACCAGCTAAATGAATACCTCGTAAAAGAAGGATTCGTGCAAAATCCAATTTGTCCATGTATTTTGCATTGAAAGATTTTGAAATGAGTTTTCTATTATGGCGGTATGTGCTGATGATTTTAAATCTCGTGAGGACTCTTGAAGAGATCATTGAGATCGCAAACTACTTGATGAAATAGTTTGAGAGAAAAATCTCGAAATAACAAAGTTTTGTCTCGGCCTGCAGATCGAGCATTTATTAGAGAATATATTTTTCCATATAAAGAAAATTCTGAAAATATCTTATATGGATAAAGTTCATCCATTAAGCACTCTTATGGTTGTTCGATCTTTAGATATAAATAAATATCAAATTTGTCCTCAAGAGGACAATGAATAACTGTTAGGTCCTGAAGTACCTTATCTAAATGCAATTAGAGCTTTAATTTATTCAGCAAATTATATGATGTCGGATATTGCATATAACTCTGCATCTACATGCAGATATTGAAATGAAATTAAACATGTATTATGCTATCTTTGTGGAACAACCGACATGTGCTTGTTTTAATCAGAGGTTCAAATCCACATATGGTGTGTTATGCTTATGATTAAGGTTTATGATTCAACATTTCCAAGAATCATGCCACTTGTATTTCTCAAATCAAGAATGGGTATATAAAAGGAGACTGAACAAAATACATATTACCAATGTTTTTCTTCACCAACGAGCTTCAAAAACATGGTAATATTGATGTTCAATAAATTCAGTCAAGCAATAATTTTGCTGATTTGTTCACTAAAGCACGTGGACCTTACGCCATCATCAGGGGGAGCGTGTCATTAATAATCCACACATTGTACTCTTTTTCCTTCGTCCAGGTTTTGTCCCAATGGGTTTTCTTGGCAAGGTTTTAACGAGGCAGTGTTACACGCTTATCAGCTCCATATGGATATGTACTCTTTTTTCCTTGTTCAGGTTTTTCCCACTGAGTTTTTCTGACGAGGTTTTTAACGAGGCATATTCTATAAGCAACATGCATCCAAGGGGGAGTGTTATGAATCTAGTATTTATTTGGTGGATGCATTTGGGAATGTCACTAGTTATATGAATACTCTTGAAACACCAAAAGTCATGTACTTTATTCATTGAATTTTACTTAAACTTATCTTGTAACTTTTGACTGTTAAGTTGCACTTGTAGTCCTATAAATAGATGCATTTTAAATTATTTTAGACATACAAGAGTATATGAATAATAAGAAACTCTCCTCCTAATATATATTTTACTTTGTCTACTTTAATTCTTGTTACTTTTAGTTTAGTTTCATAACAAATTTCACTTTATGAAAGATATTTTAGGACATCCTCGAAAGAAAATAAAGAGAATGATATATTTTTCATAACTAGGTCAATTTTTAATAAGAAAAATGCATAAACACCTATATTATTTGTAATTGGTTGAAAAGCCCCTGTCTTATTTTATAGCAAAAAACCCCATGTAATTAAATCCATTAGCAAAACCCCGATGTGATACAATTTTTATCAGCTTACTACATTTATTTAAAAATTAAGAGGGATTTTACTGTCAATTTCTTAAGGGTTTTCACATTTTTTTCAACGAAAATATAACATATACTATTTGTTTTTCCCGTGAAAATCTCATACGAATGAGTAAATTAAAATACATTGCAGTACGTCTTCGATGGGGATATATGCCTTTAACTTGTTAAGATTCTTTTGCTAATAAAATTACACATGAATTTCCTGCTCATTGAGAATAATACATGGGGTGTTAATATTTATATGATAAACTTAGTTAATATTTATATGATAAACACTTGGGCTCTATTTGGAAAGGTTTTGGCTCAGTTTCAAAAAATTATTTGAGTGTAGTTTCAGTGAAACTTTTGAAACTCCATTTTGTCAGGTTTTTTATGTTAGGTTTTGTATGTTTGAAAAAGTTGAAATCGCACTTGAATTCATGAGTTTGGATGTTGGGGTTTGGGGAATACAAAATAGATGACTCGGTTTCAAATAAATGTCTTTTTAATAGAATCTGAGGAAAAAAAGTAGGTGGTAGATGTCAAATAAAAGTATAATAAATTTATAAAGTTTGAGTGTAAATTTTAAAATAAATTTGGGATGAATTTCATGAGATTATTTAAACTCCATTTAAAAGAATTTTAATTCAATTTCGCAAGATAGACTAGGATCATCTCAATAGACCCTTAATAATTATAAGCGTTATTGTTTACTCCAAGTGCGAATACATAGAGTGTTAGGTGTGGCCACACTATGTGTATACTTTTTTTTTAAAAATGGTAGGGACATCATATTAATCTTCCTGTAAGTAGAAACCATAGCAGATCTCTACACCCTAACCAACAGTATCTTCTACTTAATTCATAATTAGCTCCATCCAAATCAAATCAAATCAAAGAAATACGATTTTGAAGATCTTTAATTTTAATAGTTAATGAATATGTTTCCTTTCCAACCAAGAGATGAGCTGGATTTTGGAAACCCTACTAGTTCAATTATTTGTCAAGAAGATATTATATTCCCTGCAGATCATCATAATCTGATTGTGGATCATGTTTTTCCACCAAATAATCTGATGATTAATTTCTCGAGCACCGATAAACAGCGAAGCGAAACACGATTCGAATTGACGGAAAGTGAAATGGAGATCAAGAAGGATGAATTCAAAATTGTTAAAAAGGTTATGCATAGAGATATTGAACGACAGAGGAGGCAAGATATGTCTAAACTTTATGCTTCTCTTAGGTCCCTTCTTCCTCTTGACAAGATTAAGGTGATGATCAAATTTATTAATTTAATTTAATTTAATTTAATTCCCCAATTATTTCACTTTTCTGTATATATATATTTATATTTCTTTTCTATAGATATTTGTGTATATATGTATATGATTATACATATTAATCACCCAAGTAATGTTTTTCTTTTTTGGTTTATAAGGTGAAACCCTTGTGTTCAAATTCTTGAAATGTGAGGTCAAGACTAAATATGTCTTCCCCAAAAAAAAACAAAAAAAATCTCTACTTGAGGAACCCAATTATTAGGTCTATAATCTTGATGATAGATATAACTTTGTCGGGTAGAGAGTGTTGGTGGATTGCCGCGCGTGCAAGTATCCTAAGCATGAATTATGAAGATATGGTCGATGGGATCGATCAACGTTCCTAGATATATAGTTAATAGAACATGATCTGCATTCAAAGAATTAAGATTGCATTCAAAGAATTGTTGGGTTGACTGGGTTTAAACTCGGCGAAGACCCTCTGATGCTTAAGTCATGTCAATCTATAATTCCGTCGACCAAAGCTTCATTCTATTGTAGGATAGTACATTAATTACACTTGACAGTCCATCATTGACTCACTGCCTGATGAAGTTATCTATCATCAATAAAACTGCAATTTTTTCAGATGATCTAATTCATGGTTTTTTGTTGTTGTTATAATTAAGGGTAAACGAGCAATAAGTGATCACATGCAGGAGGCAACGAAATACATAAAAGAGTTGCAAAGAAATGTTCAAGAATTGCGATTTCGAAGAGACAAGCTAAAAGAGATATCTAAATCATCATGCACCAAAACTTCAAGCTCAAATGAAAGTGATGATTTGCCATTTAATGTTGTGAAAGTGAACTCGAACAAAAATGGGACGATTGAGATTTTAATTAGCATAAAAAATTGTGAGTTTAAGGTTTCACGTGTGATGGAAGAACTGAATGAAAGAGGGATACAAGTGGTTAGCTATGTTTCCACCAAAATAAATGAGAGGTTTATCCATAAAATCCAGACGAAGGTAAATTTTTGCAAGAACTTAGGGATATGTACATGTTCTCAATATTACTATTATTTTTATAATTATTACAACTTTACTACTTACTGAAATATTCGATCGATCATCGATATTGCAGGCGAGTGATGTGAGAGGCATTGATCCATCCATGCTGCAAGAAAGTTTGGCTAACCTGATTAACTGATCAGGTCTAGGTACTTGATGAAATAATGCTATGAAATTATAATTAATTTCTTCAACATTTAATTGTTTGAGTTTTCTTATATAGTTTTGGATATTTTGTGAGTTTTTAGATATATCTAAAATTTATAATTAATTTCTTCAACATTTAGATTTGAAATCGGGTTGTTTGTTTGAGTTTTCTGATATAATTTTAGATATTTTGTGAGTTTTTAGATATTTGCATTTCGAGAAAAAATGTTTGTTTTGATATTTTCGTGAAATATAAGGAAATAACACAATATGTATATATACTAAAAAAGTAGAAAATGTTGTATGTTTGTTTGTTATGAAGCGTGAGGATGCGCGTTTTCTAAAAATCCAAACAAACAAGGCCAGGGTCTCAGCCCCCAGAAGGTATGCATGATTTGAAGCTCAACATACTTGCATGATGTTCGCATTTCATCAATTTAAGATTTTTATGTAGAACTGCATTTGTTGTATATTTGTTTTCTACTTTTGTTGTCTTCAATTCCCGTTGAAACAATCCGGCAAAGTTGCTAACTTCTTATTTTATTTCTTAATTTCTTATCATACTATATGTGGTTTGCAATTACCGTACCGGTGTATATCGAGTTGTACATTTCATAGCATAATTTAAAATATAATTGCATCTTTCATATCATTGTTAATTATTTGGACAAAATTCGTTGTCGGCTATGCTTGTGGCTGTTAAATCGATAATTTGGAGGGAAAAGTAAAGAACATCTAGGACCTATGATTTTTATTTATGGAGTTTTGCTTGGACACTAAGATATAAACTAATCTAAAGAGTAAACAACATCTAGGACCTATAATGCTTTTCCTCCAAAAAGCCAAGTTAACTGCCACATGCGATGTCCTTTGTCAATTTTGAATTGTTCAAATAATTAATAGTGCTGTGAAATGTGTAATCGTATGTTAAATTATTACGTGAAACCTGCAATTCAATATATCACGATAATTCACTAGGGTGCTGGATGAGCGACAAATGTATATGAGTCTTCTTATGCATATGCGTTTATCATTCAAGCTCTATGAATATAATCCACCGGTTTAGGATGAATAGTTCTCAATTTAAACCTTCGATAAAGAGATATAAAAAAAAAAATCAAATATTTTCTAGTGCATGTTCTCAATTAATATTATTATCTTTATTAATTATTACAAGGTTCTATTAATTTAATTCTTTCAATCATATATTGCAGGCTAGTGATGTGAGAGACATTGATCTATCCATGCTCCAAGAAAGTTTGGCTAACCTAATTAACTGATCAAGTCTAGGTAGTTTATGAAATGCTATTACCCTGTTTGGATGGAAAAACTTTGGTTTAGTATTTTGAAGATTCTCCTTGCAAATTGTGCGTAACTGTTAAAACACGACTCGAATGTATTTTGGTAGGTATCTTTTCGGTGTAAGTATTAATTAAACGATTCGTTTGGGTGGAAAAATGTGTATTGTTATTTCGATATATTTTGGATGTTAAGGCCTTCTCCAACGCCTCAAGGGAAGGGGAATTGTAGTCCAAAAAATCATTTAAAGGATATCTAACAGAAGTATTATTGCAATGGTACCTAAGCCTTTTAATATGAGGGAAGTGCCTTGTGGATCAAGAGTAGAAGTGGCAAAATCAATATCAAAGTTAGAGATATCGTCAGTGTAACAAGTATAGGAACACTATGGATAACAAAGCCAAGGGGAGAGGGAAAAAATGAATTTTTTTAAAGGGGGTGTGGCTCGGCGGGTGTCGACACATGATATTTTTTGCGAAAAATAAATTTTCAAGTCAAACAAGACATAATTTGATGATATTCGATGATAAGGACTGAATCGATAACTCTAACATAATAAATTACGTATATTATCAAAGTATCACAATTAATAACTAATTTTGAAATGCAGTTAGGGGTGCATATGGTTTTCAAAACCGTACCAGACCGTACCGTACCGTACCGAACCGTACCGAATATTAGGTTTTTTTTTCTCAAAACCGAAGGTCTTGGTATGAATGAAAACCGTACCGAGTATTTTGGTATGATTTTGGTTTTAGACTTCTCATACCGTAAAAAACCGTACTGTACCGAAATTAAAAAGAAACATGAATTAACTATTCTTTTTTAAAATTTACAACTAAATTTTATAAATTTATAATTCAAATATTATTGAATACTATATTATTTATAAATTATATTATAGTCCATCATAGTTTATAATTACTACATTGCTATCGTTCAATTAAAAAAAGATATGCTCAAATTTAGCACAAATTAAACTTGTTATATGTTGAAAACTTAAAATGCAAAAATTCTAGACAACAAATACCAAATAATAAGTTTATTCACATAATAAAAACAATGATCAAATAAATAATCAATTAATTTTATTCAATTAGGTCGAACTATAACGTCAAATTTGTAAACATTTTCTTTTCCAATGCTTTATTTAATGTAAAAAATAGTTTATAAAATATTACATTATTAATTTCTTATATAATTGTCAACTATGTGATCAATTATATATGAAAAATTGCACGAAAAAGTTTGTTCGAAAAAACCGCAAAACCGTACCGTACCGGAACCGCACAAAACCGAGTTTGTTGGTATGGTTCATAAAACTCTAGTTTGATTTTGAGTTTTTAAAAACCGCACTAATTGGTACGGTACAATTTTTTTAAAAATACCGCAGAACCGTACCATGTACACCCCTAAATGCAGTTACTTTAGAGGAACAAAAATAAAATTTTGTCACTTCCCAGGTTTTGTTGTGATTTATCTTCTAATAATTAGAACCTTTTTCTTATTCTAATCGTAACTTTTACTTTTCCTTATAATTGAATCATAGTTTGTCGGGGTTCGTGACTCTGTTCAATGCATAATGAATAACTTAGACATAATTGCACTTTTGGTACTAAACTTTATATCGATTTCACTTGTGATATCATAAAAATTTTAACCTATACATTTGGTACCATACTTTAACAAATCCACTCTCATTTGGTACTGTTGTTAAAAATCACTGTTAAGTAGGTGACGTGGCAGTTAAATCAATTTGAATTATGGCAAAATTGATGTCATTACTTATGATGACTGAAAATTCTACCCTATAACATTTTAGACTGACAAAATAACTCCACATCTTCAAACTTGCTGACGATTTTAACCCTAATTATTATTCAATTTTAAAATTGGTTCGAAAAAGATCACGTGCGGACCAATTTGAAGATTTTAATTATTATATTTTCATACCTATTTAACTAATTTTATTTTATAATATTGACGACCTGTGAAATTGGGGTTGGGGTGGGGGGATTGGGTGGGTTGGTGGTGGCCTGGTGGGGGTAGTGGTGCAAATTTTAGATTTAATAAACATATATATTTTTATTTTTTTCAGATTTATATTAAAATATTATTTTGTTTATTACTATTGTTTATAAAATCAAATTAGTTAAATAGATATGTAAATATAATATGTAAAGTTATAAAATTGGTCTACACGTAGTCTTGTTCGAGCCATGTTTGAAATTGAACTACAAAGTGGATTAAAATCGTTATCAAATTTTAAAATGTAAGGTTGTCATGCCAGTCCAAAATGTTATGAGGTAAAATCGCTATTCAACATAACTAATAACATCAAGTTTGCAATAATTCAAAGTGTCTTAACTGCCACGCCACCCACCTAGTTGGTGGTACCAAACATGAGTAAATTTCCTAATTTATGGTATCAAATGTGTCGACCTGAATTCTGATAGTACTAGAAGTGATAATCGATATAAAATTTATAATTAGTACGAAAAGTACAATTATCACGAATAACTAATAATTAGTTTCGTTATATATACATCCTCCTTTTGTATAAATAATGCATCTTAACCAAACAAATCTTCGCATGATCTCATAAACTATGTCTTTGAATTTATCTTTTAGTTATAAGCTATTCAACAAGAAAAAGATACGAATGTTGCCACTTTACATATGATTCCTTCCCATGGTCCAGTACCTTTACATATCTCGCACAATCAAATAAACAATGCGTTCGATACTATGATTTTTTCTAGGTAAACAAACAAATATACATACCGACGTTTTATATACCTTACATATTTATCTCAATTTAACAAATTTATTTAAATTTTGATGAACTTCTTTTGACTTTCTGTAATGCATGTAAGAATGACTTTCAAAGGTTCATTTGTGATCAGGATCCATTTGTGTTCAGAGTGTACATCAGTATGGTGGAATCTCATATTTGGTGGAGACAGGGACGAATCCAGGATTAGAGTATGGGGAGGGGGGGGGGGGGGGCGAGTTGAAGTATTTCTCATAGAAATTAATTGAAAATTATATTTGAAATAATTTATTTGTATGAAAACAAACTATCAACAAGAACCAAATTGAATTCAAAATGTTGAAGTAATTTATAATTTTTATTTTTTATCAAATGGACATAAGAACTTGAAGAAATAATATGTGATATGTAAGTGTGCACAAATAATTCCTTAATTTTGTGGAGAAGAAAGAAGAGGGATTTTACATTGTGAAATTAGGTCCAAACTTAAAATTAGATTATAAATCACAAAGTATTTATTAATTGACATAGCAATATATTTATTTACATAACTAGTAGTATTGTTTATAAAGAATAAGACACGCTTAAAGTATCTTTGATGCCCGATAGGAAAATTCTTGTCCAAACTTGGTTTGGCCAAACCCATCCAACCACTAAGCAAGTGTATTGCAATTGCTTTGTGATTAGTCACTCTCCTGGGAGTTACATCCAATCCTAAAACAAGTGTATTGCACTTGCCTTGTAGTTGCTTTTGGTTCAGCCAAACCCGGTGTGGGTAAGAATTTCCCTGCCCGATAATATGATTTTGTTGAGCTTAGGCGGTGGCCGAAGCTTTATTCTCTCTTTTCTTCTATACTAAAGGGGGAGGGGATAATTTAATTAATTAGATTTGATTGGTAGAGAAACATAAATTAATTCCTTATTAAAGTTATTTTTTTTTACCTTATTAAAATTTATTGGGCCAATGGACTTGAAGAAAAAGAACAACTCAAACTTGGGTCAGAAGTTGTGTGCCTCAACAATATAGCAATAACCTTTTTTTTTTTTTTTCTTTTTTTTTTTATCTTTCCAAAATATTTTTGGATCATAGAACAATAGCACCAATGTTATTAAAATCGGATCAGACCGGTCGATCCGACGGGTTTGACCGTGAACCGGAGGTTGATCCGGTCCGATTTACCCCCTAAAATCACTTATTTCAAAAATCAGATTGAACCGGGTCGAACCGGTCCAAAATCGGCGAATCGGTATGGACCGGTCCAATCCGGTCTGAAATTTTTTTTTCTTTTCGATTTTTTAATTTTTTTAATGTAAAAAATAAACTAAAAATTCTTGTGAAAGGTGAGATTTGAACACCTAACCTCTAAGGTGAAACATAACTCTCTTACCATTTGATAAATTATAGCCAAATTTATTTATAAATTAGATAATTAACTCAAATTAACAATTTACAAATTATGAATGAAAATTAATACTCAAATAATATTTTTTTATTAAAATTTGTTCTATAAAATATTTCTTTTTAATAATATTTTTAGGATAAAGAGTCAAATCGATATGTTATGCAAGTTTGGCTTTTAATATTAGACTTTTATACATAACCATATTTTAAAATTTATGAATTTCTTAGTTTGTTATATTTTTAACTTACACTTTTAAATTTTTATAAAGAAATATAATCATATTATATTTATATGAGCATACAAATTAATACTATATTACCGTTATGATATAAGTTAGATAAATATTATATAATTTAATTTTAGTATATTATAAGATTTTGTATATTTTTAATCAATTGTAGGATAATGTTTAAAATTTATGCATATTACATATACTTTAAAATTAAATATATTTATTACAATGTTATGACGACATTCGGTCCGATCAGCGGTTCGACCGGTTTTGATCAGTAAAACCAGTGGCCAGTCAACTCACCGGTTCACTGTCCGGTCCTGTTCTGAAAACATTGAATAGCACCACTAAAAAAAATCCAAATTCTTGGGGGGGCAAAATAGGCCTGTATTCGTCTCTGGGTGGAGACATATACCGCGACATACATCCTTCAGGGTTCTAGGGCAAAAGTTGTAAGCTTGGACACCTGGATTAAAAAAAAATAAATAAATAAAGAATGACTTAGAAAGAAACATATAATTGCATTAACTACAATAACATACCTCGTGATAGTCACTAAGGGCCCTCAACACCCATCAATGCATGGTGTTCTTCGACAAGGGCAATCTCTTAGGGTCTATTTGGATGGGTTTTGGCTAGGTTTCGCGGGTCTCCGTTTAAAAAAATTTGTTTGGGTGATTTCGATGAAATCTTTGAGACTTCATTTGGATGGATTTTGGCTCTTGAGTTTTGTGGTTTGAATAAGTTGAAACTCCACTTGGATTGAGTTTGGATGTTGGAGTTTAGGGAAAAAAGTAGGTGATATGTGTCGAATTAATGTCTTTTTTAGTGAGATTTTGGGGAAAAAGTATGTGGTAGGTGTCAAATAAATGTTTTATAGATTTGAAGAGTTTGAATGTAAGTTTCTGAATAGATTTTTGATGGTTTTATGGGTTTGACTAAAACTCATTTGAAAGGCTTTTGGCCTGGTCTCGCGAAACCCGCGAGACCGGGACATAACCCATCCACATACATCCTTAGTTCTTACGGGTTGGAGATGATGGGGTCGGTCCACAAATTTTCCTTTATTTGACTCATTTCACTCAAAGGGTTGAATAGAGATATTGCATCAAGTTATTCACAAGGGCCAACTTGATCATTTTCCCAAGAAATTAAATATGTGGGTCCCAAAGAACTACAGACTACAACAACTACATTCCATCACTGTTTTGAGACCGGATCGGCCGGTTGGACCGGTTCAACCGCTAATCGGTCCCAAATCCGATCCGATTTACCCCTAAAAACCAGTCCTCAAATTAACCAGTGTGAACCGGTAAAATCAGTCCCAAAACCAGTAAAACCAGTGAACCGGTAAAACCAGTGAACCAGTGGTTCACTCAATTTTTTTTTTTTTTTAAATTTAGAGTTTTTTTTGTTATTATTATTTATTTGAACTCTTGTTTAACATGTAATAGGATTACATTTATATATTTTAATTGGAATAACATTCATTATTTTAGTGTTTTAACAATCAATGAGAGACAATACATGCAATATTATACTTTTTTTTTTTTACATAAAGAAGTACATAGCCATTTTTCTCATCATTGTGAATAATATTAGTTTTTGTATGTAATTATGCAAATCAATTACCATATAAACATCAACTTACAACAATAGAAGCCAAATGAACAATTCAAAACTTTGAAAATGAGATGAACTTTTAATTTTGTTGTCTTGCATTGAATGTATGTATCTTTGAGGGATACTTGAGATTTATATTTTTGACATTGATCTTAATTTTTAAGACATTTTGATTATTCGCATGAAACAAAAAATATTATATTGACAAAGAATGAATTTTTTTTTAAAATTATAATTGTATTTTAGATAATCTAAAAATATATATATATATATATATATAAATATTACATAATAATAAAGTCACACCGGTTATACCGATTCAACCAGTGGTCGACCCGATCTAACCGATCGAACCAGTAACCAGTAGAGTTTCCGGTTCAATGACCGGTCCGGTTTTAAAAACACTGCATTCCATATATGATCCATATTAAATCTAACCAACTGCCTAAGGTAATGGCTTCAAGCATGACCAACTCCCGTAGGGTTACGGGAGGTGTGTACTTGGCCCTAAAACAAATTCTCCGATGTATTGCTGACTGACAATTTTTAGCAATATTTTGCTTTCATGTAGGCGAGTTGCAGCCAATAATCCGAATTGAGGACAAATTTTGGGGTTACCTCACCCTCATGGAATCGCGCGCGACCCTCTTTGTCCCAAGCCATTGCCATGTACATAATTTCCACCTACCCATTCCGCTATACAATAGGAATATAATTTTAACTTGTACTGTATAAAAATGGGATGTCAGTGGGTCGAATTCAGGTCGAATTAGTCTCAATCTAGTTGATCAGTCAATTTACTCAAATTTTAATAAAATTACAGTAAATAATTTGATTAATGTATTTCGACTATATTCTATAGCACCATATATGTTATTATTTGAAAGGTTTTAGAAGCCATAAATGTGAAAAATGTAGCCTAACATGATATATTGACTTTGCACCATAGCTAATGGAATCTCCAACTGGCTGACCAACAATTCATAAGGTTTGCTCTAGCGGCAAGGGTGGGGGTTCGAATCCCATTTGGAACTTGGATGTAAGCATTTCTATGGGTCTATCTAAGGGTCATTTGTGGTGAAGACCCCTTTGTGCGCAGACTGTACATCAGTATGGTGGGATCCCGAGACTTGGTGGAGGCACATCCTGCGATTAACATCCTTCAGGGTTCTAGGGCAAGGGTTCTGAGGGTCCAGGATTAGTCTAGTGTAAGCTTGTACACCTAGGTTATCAAAAAAAAATAATAATAAATTGAGACAGACGGTAATTCAACAGTACATAATAAGTATAAACGTTTTCGTTTACTCCTAGGTGTGAATATGTAGTGTTAGGTGAGGCCGCATTACGTTATATTATTCTAAGAATGGTGGGGATATCATATTAACCTTCTTGTGACCCTTGTCTATCTATCAAGATCCTTTGCAATTACATGGGAGAATATCAATATTACCATAATGCCACTGCAGATCTCCACACCCTAACCAACAATATCTTCTACTAAATTCATATTTAACTCCATCCAAATCAATTCAAAGAAAATACGATTTTGAAGATCTTCAATACTTATAATAAAGATGTTTCCTTTCCAACCAATAGATGAGCTGGATTTCGGAAACCCTACTAGTTCCACTATCTTTCAAGAAGATAATTTGTTCCCTGCAGATCATCATAATCTGTTTGTGGATCATGTTTTCCCACCAAATAATATGATGATAAATTTTTCGAGCACAAGCGACAGCACAAAAAGACAGCAAATTATCGAAACACAGACCGATATGAGGGAAAATGAAATAGAGATCAAGAAGGTTATGCATAGAGATATTGAAAGACAAAGGAGGCAAGATATGTCTAAACTTTATGCTTCTCTTAGGTCCCTTCTTCCCCTTGAAAAAATTAAGGTGATAATCAATTAATTAATTTAATTTAGTTCCCCCAAGTATTTACCTTTCCTCTCTAATATTCATTTTTATAGAGATTTGTGTGTGTATGTGTTTATGCATATTAATCACTCAAGTAATGTTTTTCTGGTATATAATCTGAAGACCTAATTGTATTGAGGAACCAATTAATTATTAGGTTTATAATTGTATTAATTTATAGAGAGTAGTGGTGGGTTGCCGCGTGCAAGTATCCTACGCCAGAAGCTATGGTCGATGGGATCGATCAACATCCCTATATAGTTAATGGAACCTTACCTGCATTCAAAACTGTTGGGTTCAATGAGATTGAATGTGATGGGGACCCTCCGATGCTTTAAGTCGTGTCAATTCGAATAGATCTATAATTTTATCGACCAAAACTTCGTAGGAGACTACCTTACACGTGACAGTCCATCGTTAATTCTCTGTCCGACGAATTTATCTATCATCAATAAAACTGTAATTTTCTCCGGTGATCTAATTCAAGGGTTTTTTTTTCGTTTTTTTTTTTGTTATGATTAAGGGTAAACGGGCAGTAAGCGATCACATGCAGGAGGCTACAGAATACATAAAAGAGATGCAAAAAAATGTCCAAGAATTGGGATTTCGAAGAGACAAGCTAAAAGAAATATCTGCAAGCTCAAATGAAACTGATAATTTGCCATTTAATAATGTTGTCAAAGTGAACTCGGACATAAATGGGACGATTGAGATTCTAATTAGCATGAAAAAATGTGAGTTCAAGGTTTCACATGTGATGAAAGAACTAAAGGGAAGAGGGATACATGTGGTTAGCTATGTTTCCACCAAAATAAATGAGGGGTTTATCCATAATATCCAGGTGGAGGTAAATTTTTGCATGAACTAGGGTTGTGCATGTGTTCTCAATATTATCTTTATTTTTACTAAATATTCAGTTGGGGAAATTGCATATTGGTACTACTGGATACGTAAATGCACATTTAATAACACAATTTGAAGTTTGGTTGTAATGTTCATACCACGATCAAATAATTTGGACGAAAATGGGCAGAATTGACTGCTAGATCTTCTTTAAGAGGGAAAAAAATTATAATGTTCTGCTCACGTTTTAATATTCCCTCCAAAAGAGATGGAAACATATTGATTTTTTCCATCAAAATATTAGATAACAGTCACGTGCGGTGCATGTGACCGATGTCATCCATTTCGGTCCAATTATTTGACGATAGTATGAGTATTGCAACAAATATTTAAATTATGATACTATATATGTATTTATGTATCTACTGGTACAAAAATTGCAAAGTGCTATATTGTATCATCAATATTGCAGGCAAGTGATGTGAGAGGCCTAGATCTATCCATGCTGCAAGAAAGTTTGGCTAACCTGATTAACTGATCAGGTCTAGGTAGTTTATGAAATGCTATTACCCTATTTGGATATATTTTGGCTCGGTTTGGTTAGCTTTTGGATGAAAAGACTTTGATTTAGTATTTTGAAGATTTTATTTGAAAATTATGCAAAATTGTTAAAAGAACACGATTTAAATGTATTTTGAATTATATCTTTTTAAGTGTAAAATAATATTCCTTTGGTTGAAAAATATGTATTGTGATTCGGATATATATATTTTGGATGTTCAAGTTTTAGGAATAAAGTTCGTTAGACTGTATCAAATCATGTTTGTTAAAATAAAAAATATTAAATAAAATACAATATTAGGTTAAAAATATAATATAATTTTTTTAAAATACACACACTCACAGATCAAGTGGATGAGTTAAGGGATTGCAGGGCCTGAGGGGGGGTGTCAGCCTGTCAGGGTTGCATGTTTAATTTTAAAATTCACACACTAAATTTAATTCCTTGAACTGAAATTCATTCTACGGAAGTTAGATTTGACTTGTTGAAATTAGAGAATAACTTAGAGAATAAACTCGCTCATTGCACCATGTATATCATCTAAGTGAAATTATGTGAATACTCCTGTGGATTCAATCCACTGGGAGTTGAATGCTCGACAAATGTATATGAGAGGACAATCTTTGTCTTCTTATGCATATATGTTTATATATCATCCAACCTATGAATTTTTATAATTCACCGGTGTATGATGAATAATTCTCAATTTTAACCTTCTATAAAAAGATACAATGAAAAAAAGATCAAATATTTTATGGTGCATGTTCTCAATTATTATTATTATCTTTATTAATTATTACAAGGTTCTATTAATTTAATTCTATCAATCATATATTGCAGGCTAGTGATGTGAGAGGCATTGATCTATCCATGCTCCAAGAAAGTTTGGCTAACTTAATTAACTGATCAAGTCTAGGTAGTTTATGAAATGCTATTACCCTGTTTGGATGGAAAAACTTTGGTTTAGTATTTTGAAGATTCTCCTTGCAAATTGTGCGTAACTGTTAAAACATGACTCGAATGTATTCTGGTAGGTATCTTTTCGGTGAAAGTATTAATTAAACGATTCGTTTGGGTGGAAAAATGTGTATTGTTATTTCGATATATTTTGGATGTTAAGGCCTTCTCCAACGCCTCAAGGGGAAGGGGAATTGTAGTCCAAAAAATCATTTAAAGGATATCTAACAGAAGTATTATTGCAATGGTACCTAAGCCTTTTAATATGAGGGAAGTGCCTTGTGGATCAAGAGTAGAAGTGGCATAATCAATATCAAAGTTAGAGATATCGTCAGTGTAACAAGTATACTACAAGAAAAATGAATTTTAGTGACAAAATATTAAGTGACATTGTTTAAATTGTCACTTTTTGCATAATGTATTTAATGACAAGAATATTAGTTTTGTCACAATAACAATAGGACAAGTGCAATAGTGACAAAATATATTCTTAAGTTGTCACTATTAACAATTAGTGACACCCTTTCGGTGACAACTTAGTGATAATAAATATTGTCACTATAATTTAGTGACAACTTTTTAGTCGTCACTTTTGCGGTATCATTAAATGTCAATATTGACAACTTTTTCACATTTTTTGTCACTATTATGTTTATATACATCATTTTAGTGACAATATTTAAATTTTTGTCACTTTGTCATTTACTATTTTGTCACTGAAGTTCAATTTTTTTGTAGTGTATTAGGAACACTATGGATAACAAAGCCAAGTGGAGAGGGAAAAAAATGAATTTTTTTAAAGGGGGTGTGGCTCGGCGGGTGTCAAACAAGACATAATTTGATGATATTCGATGATAAGGACTGAAATTGATAACTCTAACATAATAAATTACGTATATTATCAAAGCATCACAATTAATAACTAATTTTGAAATGCAGACTATGCAGTTACTTTAGAGGAATAAAAATAATTTTTTTTTAAAAATACCGCAGAACCGTACCATGTGCACTCCTAAATGTTGTTACTTTAGAGGAACAAAAATAAAATTTTGTCACTTCCCAGGTTTTGTTGTGATTTATCTTCTAATAATTAGACCCTTTTTCTTATTCTAATCGTAACTTTTACTTTTCCTTATAATTGAATCATAGTTTGTCGGGGTTCGTGATTGTGTTCAATGCATAATGAATAACTTAGACATAATTGCACTTTTGGTACTAAACTTTATATCAATTTCACTTGTGGTATCATAAAAATTTTAACCTATACATCTGGTACTATACTTTAATAAATCCACTCTCATTTGGTACTGTTGTTAAAAATCACTGTTAAGTAGGTGACGTGGCAGTTAAATCAATTTGAATTATGGCAAAATTGATGTCATTACTTATGATGACGGAAAATTCTACCTTATAACATTTTAGACTTACAAAATAACTCCACATCTTCAAACTTGCTGACGATTTTAACCCTAATTATTATTCAATTTTAAAATTGGTTCGAAAAAGATCACGTGCTGACCAATTTGAAGATTTTAATTATTATATTTTCATACCTATTTAACTAATTTTATTTTATAATATTGACGACCTGGGAAATTGGGGTTTGGGTGGGGGGGGGGGGGGGGTTTGGGTGGGTTGGTGGTGGGGGTAGTGGTGCAAATTTTAGATTTAATAAACATATATATTTTTATTTTTTTTTCAGATTTATATTAAAATATTATTTTGTTTATTACTATTGTTTATAAAATCAAATTAGATAAATAGATATGTAAATATAATATGTAAAGTTATAAAATTGGTCTACACGTAGTCTTGTACGAGTCATGTTTGAAATTGAACTACAATGTGGATTAAAATCGTTAGCAAATTCTAAAATGTGAGGTTGTCATGCCAGTCCAAAATGTTATGAGGTAAAATCGTTATTCAACATAACTGATAACATCAAGTTTGCAATAATTCAAAGTGTCTTAACTGCCACGCCACCCACCTAATTGGTGGTACCAAATATGAGTAAATTTCCTAATTTATGGTATCAAATGTGTCGACTTGAATTCTGATAGTACTACAAGTGATAATCGATATAAAGTTTATAATTAGAACCAAAAGTACAATTATCACGAATAACTAATAATTAGTTTCGTTATATATACATCCTCCTTTTGTATAAATAATGCATCTTAACGAAACAAATCTTCTCATGATCTCATAAACTATGTCTTTGAATTTATCTTTTAGTTATAAGCTATTCAACAAGAAAAAGATACGAATGTTGCCACTTTACATATGATTCCTTCCCATGGTCCAGTACCTTTACATATCTCGCACAATCAAATAAACAATGCGTTCGATACTATGATTTTTTCTAGGTAAACAAACAAATATACATACCGACGTTTTATATACCTTACATATTTATCTCAATTTAACAAATTTATTTAAATTTTGATGAACTTCTTTTGACTTTCTGTAATGCATGTAAGAATGACTTTCAAAGGTTCATTTGTGATCAGGACCCCTTTGTGTTCAGAGTGTACATCAGTATGGTGGAATCTCATATTTGGTGGAGACAGGGACGAATCCAGGATTAGAGTATGGGGAGGGGGGGGGGGGGGGGGGCGAGTTGAAGTATTTCTCATAGAAATTAATTGAAAATTATATTTGAAATAATTTATTTGTATGAAAACAAACTATCAACGAGAACCAAATTGAATTCAAAATGTTGAAGTAATTTATAATTTTTGTTTTTTATCAAATGGACATAAGAACTTGAAGAAACAATATGTGATATGTAACTTTGCACAAATAATTCCTTTTGTGGGGAGGAAAGAAGAGGGATTTTACATTGTAAAATTAGGTCCAAACTTAAAATTAGATTATAAATCACAAAGTATTTATTAATTGACATAGCAAATATATTTATTTACATAACTAGTAGTATTGTTTATAAAGAATAAGACACGCTTAAAGTATCTTTGATGCCCGATAGGAAAATTCTTGTCCAAACTTGGTTTAGTCAAACCCATCCAACCACCAAGCAAGTGTATTGCAATTGCTTTGTGATTGGTCACCCTCCTGGGAGTTACATCCAATCCCAAAGCAAGTGTATTGCACTTGCCTTGTAGTTGCTTTGGGTTCGGCCAAACCCGATGTGGGTAAGAATTTCCCTGCCCGATAATATGATTTTGTTGAGCTTAGGCGGTGGCCGAAGCTTTATTCTCTCTTTTCTTTTATACTAAATGGGGGAGGGGATAATTGAATTAATTAGGTTTTTTTTTTTTATATAATTTAATTAATTAGGTTTGATAGGTAGAGAAACACAAATTAATTCCTTATTAAAGTAACTTTTTTTTTTACCTTATTAAAATTTATTGGGCCGATGGACTTGAAGAAAAAGGACAACTCAAACTTGGATCAGAAGTTGTGTGCCTCAACAATATAGCAATAACCTTTTCTTTTTTATCTTTCTAAAATATTTTTGGATAATAGAACAATAGCACCAATGTTATTAAAATCGGATCGGACCGGTCGATACGACGGGTTCGACCGCGAGTCCGGTCCGATTTACCCCCTAAAATCACTTAATCCAAAAATCAGATTGAACCGGGTCGAATCGGTCCAAAATCGGCGAATCGGTATGGACAGGTTCAATCCGGTCTGAATTTTTTTTTCTTTTCGATTTTTTAATTATTTTAATGTCAAAAATAAACTAAAAATTCTTGTGAAAGGTGAGATTTGAACACCTAACCTCTAAGGTGAAACATAACTCTCTTACCATTTGATAAATTAAAATTTATAAATTATAGCCAAATTTATTTATAAATTAGATAATTAACTCAAATTAACAATTTACAAATTATGAATGAAAATTAATACTCAAATAATAATTTTTTATTAAAATTTGTTCTATAAAATATTTCTTTTTAATAATATTTTTAGGATTAAGAGTCAAATCGATATGTTATGCAAGTTTGGCTTTGAATATTAGACTTGTATACATAACCATATTTTAAAATTTATGAATTTCTTAGTTTGTTATATTTTTAACTTGCACTTTTAAATTTTTATAAAGAAATATAATCATATTATATTTATATGAGCATACAAATTAATACCATATTACCGTTATGATAGAAGTTAGATAAATATTATATGATTTAATTTTAGTATATTATAAGATTTTGTATATTTTTAATCAATTGTAGGATAATGTTTAAAATTTATGCATATTACATATACTTTAAAATTAATTATATTTATTACAATATTATGACGTCATTCGGTCCGACCAACGGTTCGATCGATTTGATCCGTAAAATCAGTGGCCAGTCAACTCACCGGTTCACTGTCCGATCCTGTTCTGAAAACATTGAATAGCACCACTAAAAAAATCCAAATTCTTGGGGGGGGCAAAATAGGGATGTATCCGTCTCTTGGTGGAGACATATACCGCGACATACATCCTTCAGGGTTCTAGGGCAAGAGTTGTAAGCTTGGACACCTGCATTAAAAAAAAAAAAAAAAGAAAGAATGACTTGGAAAGAAACATATAATTGCATTAACTACAATAACATACCTCGTGATAGTCACTAAGGGCCCTCAACACCCATCAATGCATGGTGTTCTTCGACAAGGGCATTCTCTTAGGGTCTATTTGGATGGGTTTTGGCTAGGTTTCATGGGTTTCGGTTTAAAAAAATTTGTTTGGATGATTTCGATGAAATCTTTGAGACTTCATTTGGATGGATTTTGGCTCTTGAGTTTTGTGGTTTGAATAAGTTGAAACTCCACTTGGACTGAGTTTGGATGTTGGTGTTTAGGGGGAAAAGTAGGTGATATGTGTCAAATCAATGTCTTTTTTAGTGAGATTTTGGGAAAAAAGTATGTGGTAGGTGTCAAATAAATGTTTTATAGATTTGAAGAGTTTGAGTGTAAATTTCTGAATAGATTTTTGATGGTTTTATGGGTTTGACAAAAACTCATTTGAAAGGCTTTTGACTCGGTCTCGCGAAACCCGCGAGACCGGGACAAAACCCATCCACATACATCCTTAGTTCTTACGGGTTGGAGATGATGGGTCGGTCCACGAATTTTCCTTTATTTGACTAATTTCACTCAAAGGGTTGAATAGAGATATTGCATCAAGTTATTCACAAGGGCCAACTTGATCATTTTCCCAAGAAATCGAATATGTGGGTCGCAAAGAACTGCGGACTACAACAACTACATTCCATATATGATCCATATTAAATCTAACCAACTGCCTAAGGTAATGGCTTCAAGCATGACCAACTCCCGTAGTGTTACGGGAGGTGTGTACTAGGCCCTAAAACAAATTCTCCGCTGTATTGCTGACTGACAATTTTTAGCAATATTTTGGTTTCATGTAGGCGAGTTGCAGCAAGTAATCCGAATTGAGGACAAATTTTGGGGTTACCTCACCCTCATGGAATAGCGCACGACCATTTGTCCCAAGCCATTGCCATGTACATAATTTCCACCTACCCATTCCGCTATACAATAGGAATATAATTTTAGCTTGTACTGTATAAAAATGGGCTGTCAGTGGGTCGAATTAGTCTCAATCTAGCTAATCAGTCTATTTACTCAAATTTTAATAAAATTACAGTAAATAATTTGATTAATGTATTTCGACTATATTCTATAGCACCATATATGTTATTATTTGAAAGGTTTTAGAAGCCATAAATGTGAAAAATGTAGCCTAACATGATATATTGTCTTTGCACCATAGCTAATGGAATCTCCAACTGGCTGACCAACAATTCATAAGGCTTGCTCCAGCGGCAAAGGTGGGGGTTCGAATCTCATTTGAAACTTGGATGGAAGCATTTCTATGGGTCTATATAAGGGTCATTTGTGGTGAAGACCCCTTTGTGCGCAGGGTGTACAGCAGTATGGTGGGATCCCGAGGCTTGGTGAAGGCACATCCTGCGATTTACATCCTTCAGGGTTCTAGGGCAAGAGTTCTGAGGGTCCATGATTAGTCTAGTGTAAGCTTGTACACCTGCGTTATCAAAAAAAAAAAAACTTGGGACAGACGGTAATTCAACAGTACATAATAATTATAAACGTTTCCTTTTACTCCTAGGTGTGAATATGTAGTGTTAGGTGAGGCCGCATTACGTTATATTATTCTAAGAATGGTGGGGATATCATATTAACCTTCTTGTGACCCTTGTCTATCTATCAAGATCCTTTGCAATTACATGGGAGAATATCAATATTACCAAAATGCCACTGCAGATCTCCACACCCTAACAAACAATAGTATCTTCTACTAAATTCATATTTAACTCCATCCAAATCAATTCAAAGAAAATACGATTTTGAAGATCTTCAATACTTAATAAAGATGTTTCCTTTCAAACCAATAGATGAGCTGGATTTCGGAAACCCTACTAGTTCCACTATCTTTCAAGAAGATAATATGTTCCCTGCAGATCATCATAATCTGTATGTGGATCATGTTTTCCCACCAAATAATATGATGATTAATTTATCGAGCACAAGCGACAGCACAAAAAGACAGCAAATCATCGAAACACAACCCCATTTGAGGGAAAATGAAATAGAGATCAAGAAGGTTATGCATAGAGATATTGAAAGACAAAGGAGGCAAGATATGTCTAAACTTTATGCTTCTCTTAGGTCCCTTCTTCCCCTTGAAAAAATTAAGGTGATAATCAATTAATTAATTTAATTTAGTTCCCCCAAGTATTTACCTTTTCTCTCTATATATTCATTTTTATAGAAATTTGTGCGTGTATGTGTTTATGCATATTAATCACTCAAGTAATGTTTTTTTGGTTTATAATCTGAAAACCTTGTGTTCATCTTCTTGGAATGTGAGTTCATCTAATCTGAAAACCTTGTGTTCAATTAATTATTAGGTTTATAATCTTGATGATAGATAACTTTGTCGGGTAGAGAGTAGTGGTGGGTTGCCGCGTGCAAGTATCCTACGCCAGAAGCTATGGTCGATGGGATCGATCAACGTCCCTACATAGTTAATGGAACCTTACCTGCATTCAAAACTGTTGGGTTCAATGGGATTGAATGTGATGGGGACCCTCCGACGCTTTAAGTCGTGTCAATTCGAATAGATCTATAATTTTATCGACCAAAACTTCGTAGGAGACTACCTTACACGTGACAGTCCATTGTTAATTCTCTGTCCGACGAAGTTATCTATCATCAATAAAACTGTAATTTTCTCCGATGATCTAATTCAAGGGTTTTTTTTTTCGTTTTTTTGTTATAATTAAGGGTAAACGGGCAGTAAGCGATCACATGCAGGAGGCTACAGAATACATAAAAGAGATGCAAAAAAATGTCCAAGAATTGGGATTTCGAAGAGACAAGCTAAAAGAAATATCTGCAAGCTCAAATGAAACTGATAATTTGCCATTTAATAATGTTGTCAAAGTGAACTCGGACATAAATGGGACGATTGAGATTCTAATTAGCATAAAAAAATGTGAGTTCAAGGTTTCAAATGTGATGAAAGAACTAAAGGGAAGAGGGATACATGTGGTTAGCTATGTTTCCACCAAAATAAATGAGGGGTTTCTCCATAATATCCAGGTGGAGGTAAATTTTTGCAAGAACTAGGGTTGTGCAAGTGTTCTCAATATTATCTTTATTTTTACTAAATATTCAGTTGGGGAAATTGCATATTGGTACTACTGGATACGTAAATGCACATTTAATAACACAATTTGAAGTTTGGTTGTAATGTTCATACCACGATCAAATAATTGGACGAAAATGGACAGAATTGACTACTAGATCATCTTTAAGAGGGAAAAAAAATTATAATGTTCTGTCACGTTTTAATATTCCCTCCAAAAGAGATGGAAACATATTGATTTTTTCCATCAAAATATTAGATAACAGTCACGTGCGGTGCATGTAACCGATGTCATCCATTTCGGTCCAATTATTTGACGATAGTATGAGTATTGCAACAAATATTTAAATTATGATACTATATATGTATTTATGTATCTACTGGTACCAAAATTGCAAAGTGCTATATTGTATGGACTCATTTGATTCTATCGATCATCAATATTGCAGGCAAGTGATGTGAGAGTCCTAGATCTATCCATGCTGCAAGAAAGTTTGGCTAACCTGATTAACTGATCAGGTCTAGGTAGTTTATGAAGTGCTATTACCCTATTTATATATATATTTTGGCTCGGTTTGGTTAGCTTTTGGACGAAAAGACTTTGATTTAGTATTTTGAAGATTCTATTTGTAAATTGTGCAAAACAGTTAAAACACGATTTGAATGTACTTTGAATGATATCTTTTAAGAGTAAAATAATATTAACTAAATGATTCCTTAGCTTGAAAATATGTATTGTGATTCGGATATATTTTGGATGTTCAAGTTTTAGGAATAAAGTTAGTTAGAATGTATCAGATCATGTTTTAAAATGAAAAATATTAAATAAAATATTAGGTTAAAAATATAATATAAATTTTTTAAAATACACACGCTCACAGATCAAGTGGATGAGTTAAGGGATTACAGGGCCTGAGTGGGGGTGTCAGCCTGTCAGGGTTGCATGTCTAATTTTTGCAGGCTGTGTGTAGGGTTGCATGTTTAATTTTAAAATTCACACACTAAATTTAATTCCTTGAATTGAAATTCATTCTAATGCATGGAAGTTGAATCCAATAAATTAAGGAAGTTGTTGAAACTATAAAGTAGAAAATATGGAAAACTAACTTTAGAAGGATATTAGGAGATATGTGTAAACTTTTTAAATTAGAGTTGATATTTTCTAGTAATTTTGTTCTTAAATAAATTAGATCCTCATAATAAAAGAATTGAATAGAGTCGGGACTTTTGTAAAGAGAAAAATTGAGTGATTAATAAGATAATTAACCTAACTCATAATCAACATTTAATGTGACTCTAGTACAACTTTGTTGCGCAGTGAGAATAATTAAAATGGTCAAATTCAGTGGCCGAAATAACTGTGGAGGGAGGAGGGGAATAATTACTTTTCTGTTCACTCACTTTTTCTTTCTCCAAATTCACAACTCAACCCTACTCCTTAATTCTTACTTTATTACTTTTCACACTTTGTAATTATATTGATCTATTTGGGAAAAAAAAATAACACAGACATATATATTAGATTTTCTCATAAAATTAGTCTTGAATATATTTATTTTCGAAGAGGAATTGCATTTTTCATACCAAATTTTTAATACATTTATACATTTCATAATATCCTTTCAAAATGACACATTTGATACCAAAATTTATTAACCTTTTTCACATTTGGTTTGACCATTAAATTATGGACGGAAAAGGTCATTGCGTGGCACATGTTAAGTCTTACAAGGGGGGGGGGGAGGGGGGGTGATGTACTTGTCTAAAAATTGGGCAGGGTGGTTTTGACCTACGTATATACGAGTTTTCCACGATAAGATGAACAAAAGCCCTCAACAAATTTCGACCAACAGCCACCAGAAGTCGGCGATTGTATGGGAGGAGGAAGAAGAAGGTAAAATTGCAAAAAAACCCTGCCCAATTTTTAATAATTGCATTTCTCACATCTTTTTTATTTAACAGGCATGTGTCACGCACGTGACATTTTCAATCCACAAATTAACTGCCAAACAAAATGCGAAAAACGTTGGTCAATTTTGATATCAAATATGTTATTTTGAAAAATATAGTATGAAATGTATAAAAGTATTAAAAATTTAATATGAAAAGTTTTATTCTCTTATTTATTTACTCAACAACTTCCATAACTCCAAGAAACCAAATTAAGATTAACTTCCTACACTTAAGTAATTCTTGTTTCTTTATATAGGGGAAAGTAGGGAAAATGGTAAAATAGGTCACATAGCTCATGGCCGCTAGCTATCAAGTTTGCTCATAAATTTTTTAATTGTTTATTTTACTTCATAAATCAAACTAAAGTTTGAGTCATTTTTGACCCAACTGAGAGAGTGGGTTTCACTCAGAAGGAGAATCGAAAATTTTGACCAAGATATGACAAAAAAAAGGAAAAAAAAAAAAATCCTAATCGCGATAATTGAACAAAAAATTTTATAATTTTTTTTTTTTGCTTTTCTAAATCTGTGATTTCTGGGACAGTTTTTATTTTCATACTTTTCCTAATCGCGATTTTGGAACAATTTATTTTAAAAAAAAAATTATGATCTTTTTAATTTTTTTTCCCGAAAAGAAATTAAGGTAAAAGATTCCGAAATGGTGATAAGAGCTAGCCTTCCTAAAATTCAAAATTAGATTTTGACGGTCAAAATAGTTCAATTAACATTCATAAGCCCGAGAGTTAAACTCACTCCGTCAATATATTGGGCCGAAGATGTCTCAAATTTGCTTAAGTTTTGTGACCTATGGTATAAAAATATCATAAAATTCTTGGAGCTAACGACCATAAGATATGGGATCAATTTTGTCTTTCTCTTGAGAAAATTAAGACATCTTACTATCTCTAATAGTTTGAGTCGTCAATTAGAAGGGATAATTTCTTGTAATATCTAATACTTCTAGATTTTTTTCGTATTTTACCAAACCTCCCTGCTTTTATTGTGATTTATCTATATAAATTAAGACCTTTTTGTTGGTGTCTAACAATCTGTGTACTTAAATATTTCGATCTAACACAAAAAAAAAAAAAAAAAAAAATTAGTGAGAAATACTTACTTGTATCAAAACCAAAGACCACTTCAATCTTTACGTAAAAAATAAGGAAATTAGACTGAGGCTTGCCGAAACAAATTTTCTTAAGACAATATTTCCGGGGCTGCCACGGTGCATACAGTTTGATTCCCGGTAGTCTCCCAAGATACAACAGTCTGTTGTTCATTATTTGCACAAATAATGAACCCACGGCGAACCGAAGCAAATAGAAAATTCGACATAAATTTAAACGTAAGTAAGAGAAAGAGAGAGTAATGTTTTTCCTTTAGTTACTATATTAATTGATTCAGAATTGACCAGATTCTGTCTCATATTTATAGACGCAAAAGTGCCTCTTGAGAAAGGACACAATGGTTCGGTCCAAAGGGTACCTCTTCGGACCGAATAGACACATCTCATACTTTAATTTATTTCATTCACACATAAAACCCTAACAATCCCCCACATGAATGAAATTGTTGTTCGAGTTCCTTCACATAGACATATCATGTCGAAATTTCTTTAGGAATAATACCGCATCTGAATAGGTGAATTATTTCATCTTGAACCTTCCCTAGTTAAAGCTTATCGGATTTACTTAGCCAATCGGTGAAATATTTCATCTTGAACCGTCGGCTGTTTGTGTAAACCAAGACAATAAACTTAACACAGTACTAAACCGATTTGTTTCAAATTCTCGGTTGTGTTCGTTTTGGCCCCGAACATACTTGGTTATGCGAGTGCTTTAGAGAATTCCAGCCTATAAAGAAATTCTCAACGAGCCGACCCAGCTCACACTAACATAGGTGACCGCATCTATTAAGAGTATCCTAACATACTCCACTTGTTATTGACAAGGTATAGACGTCATTAAAAGCGTTTGCTTAACCTTATAAACGCGGTAGGCTTGCACTTATTGCATCATAAGAATGGGATAGAGTTATACTCTTAAGTGCTTTCTTTTAAGTTAGCCAAGACTGGTTGTCCTATTGAACCTGGTCCGTGGGATCTCCAGTCGCCAGGTTAGGTTTCCGTACGAGGTAACTTAGTCTAATTTAGGCTTTAAGCCCATTCCCCTCGATGCACATACTACTCTCTAGATAAACCTTTAATATCCGGAATCAGGATTATCTCTTGACTTCATAAAGTCCATTCTATTTGAAAGTAGTTGTCTCTCGGTATTGTATCAACGACATGTCATGTCGTGACTTTACCATTATACATAGAGTTTGTTGAGCTCTGTGTATCACCGCTTGATTATCACATTTACGTATGACTAACACAATTTTCAGTCATATTAGAATATCTTCCAAGAATTTTGTGAAGCCATTCAAATTCTTCACTAGCTTTATCCAATGATATTCACTCTTATCTCATAGTGGAATGAGTTATATGCGTATGTTTGGAAGATTCTCAGGAAATTGCGGTGCCTCCAAAATTGAATACATATCTGCTAATAAACTTTGATTCGTCTAAATAAGAAGTTTCATTTGCATTACTATATCCCTCTTGGATCGTTTGAAATTTTTCCAAATATAATGCACATATTTATGTATTCTTTCAAGATTCAAGCATTCTCATTAATGCATCCCAACGAATCTTGTTAAGATTGCTCATGTATCTCCTTAGTTTATTAACCAAAGAGAAGATGTATAGCCTCTTGCATTTTGTGATATATGAATGACAACTAATTTTATGAGCATACTCAAATTATGATACTCTATCACATTTGTTCTCGTATAGCACACAAGGTATGAGATAAATAGAATTATGAAATCCCTTTTCATAAGTATTAAACTATCTATAACTCATCCACGTAATGTGCTTGAGATAGTTTAATGTCATCAGATTACCTCTTAATCATGATTGATTAAACCTAAGTTTTTCATATCATAAGTTAATATTTTCTCAATGGATTTAATACTCACAGTATTAGTCTCAAATATATATTGACATATCATTTGTATATAAACAAACTCTGATACTCAATTATTCAGTTAGTTTATATAGACACACTTGTCAAATTTTATTAATATGACAGTTAAAATTTGTTAGTGACACTATCACATTTTTCGTGTCATTGTTTAGGAGTTTGTTAAAGGTCAACAAGAAAATACATAAGTTTCGCAAACTATGTTTTCTTTTCATTTAACAACTAAACTCTCTGGTTACTCGTTGCTATTAGAGCTATTAACATTCAAATAGATGTTATCCTAATCGCTAGTGAATATGGGTCAAAGAAGTAAAACTATTTACTTTAATAAGGCAACTTGGCTACTCGTCTAGCCTAGTTTTTATTAATTGACTTATCAAAGTTTTTGAACTCTTGAACTTAAAAACCCATCTATATCTAATTGGTTCACTCCTCGAGGTCTACCAATTTTATGAATGTAACTCGCTGTCAATCGTCTATTTCCAATCCACGATATTGGAATGTGATATTATTTATTTATATGTTTGAGGTTAATCCTCTACATATAAGTTAGAATATCTAGATCGAAGAACTTAGAGCTTTAGCTCATTTGTCTCTTCAACTCGTCAACAAACTCATGTTGAAGTAAGATTCATATGTATATTCTCGCAGAATATTATAGTTTTTAATTAAATATAACTATAAACTTCACAAATTTGACTACCTTGATCAAAATTAATTAAATATTTTTCGCAAAATATTCTAGTCTAAAATGGTTAGACTATAATGTTTATTCTCGCAGAATAAAAAAATTATAATTAACTCTAATTATAAAAATGTTTATGTAAGTAATATAATAAATAATATTACTTTATCATAGTAAATCATGCTTACTGAAAATAAATCTGAGCCAAAAGAAGGATCAATTTTATAAGAAATGATTCTCTCAAATCCTTCTTACATTCTCAATTAATGTTACATCACGTGACTCGGTTCACATGATTACATTTATATCAGATTTAAACATAAAAAATATGAACTGCTACTATTTATCGCATAAGCTAGTAGTAATTAATATTTTTAAATTATTTATCTTTTTCGGTGGTGAAACCGAAATCTGACCTAAGTACCCCCACATTTTAAGGTATTTGGTTTTTCTTCCCTTCCAGAACTCATATGTAATGATAATTGACTTTCTTGTATGAAACTCGACTTAGTATGTCTCTAGACATCTAACGAGCTTTCCCCCCACAAGTTGTCAAGTAAACCTGAATTTAAAGATAATATTTAACCACATCTTAAAATTCTGTTATTTTAGCAACCAAATTCAATTGAGTTGAGCTAGGTAAATTATTTGTCGAATTATTCCTAATTTAACACACTCTAAATATATTCGTATTTACCCCCACAATTTGGATATAAGAATTTAATTTTTTCTTATTCCATTATCTGGATTTGTATTTCATAAACGCATCTCTTTGTATTTTACAAATACATTTGTTGCCTCGTATGCAACAATATCTATGTGATTAAATGCATTCTCAAACTCCACGAGTTGGTAATGATTTCAAGATCACACAGTTAATTTAATTAGTTCAAAGTTTTGAACACTTACACATTTGTTTCACAAACAAATAAATTATAATTATTTGACAAATAATTTTTAATTATTTTTCACAAATAAATTATAATTATCAATATATTCTCAAATAACATATTGATATAAAATAATTTATAATTGTTTCGTAAACAACTTATAATTATTTTTCACAATTATATTATCAATATTTTCTCAAATAATATTGATTTGATAATAAATCATAGTTATTTCGCAAATAAATTATAACTCTTTTTCACACATAAATAATCAATCTCAAATAAAATATTAGTATGAGATTAATACTAATTAATCTCTTATCTCCACATTAAGGATATCAGTAAATTTATATGCTTTTAACATGCCTCGCATATATATAAGTCGAATTGATTGAATAATATACACGAGCTATGATTCACATACTTATATGAATATGTTCCTGAGGAGTATGCTGAAAATGAAGATCTTAAGGAACGATCAATCAAGTTGGCAGTTTCCCAAACAATGGAAACTTGGGCCAAAAAGACTAGGAAGATGAAGGGACAACCAAGCTCTATGATTCCCCTTCCAAGTCTGAAGCAAATAGTTTATGGACCTACTATTAGGCCATATGAAGAGCTGCCTGAGGATCCAATCTCCCCGTTTATTCCACTTGATGATTTAACATGGATCACTCACAGGTCTATTGTGGATAATGCAGGTTTAATGCGTACTGTTGCTACTGTTAAGAAGGTCCAAGTACCACCTGCTGATCAGATTAAGGACAAAGAAGGCACTTCTGATCCTGCTGATAAAATCATGGAAAAAGAAGCAACTTCTGACCCTGCTGATCAAACTAAAGAAAAAGAAGCAACATCTGAAACAGCTGATCAAACAAAGGAGAAGGAAAGCTCTCCAAAGCCAGCTGATCAGATCAAGGAAAAGGAGGATACTTCTGAACAAGCTGATCAGACTAAGGAGAAGGAAAGCACTCCTAGTCAGGCTGATGAGACCAAGGAAAAAGAGACAACTCCTGGTTCAGCAGATCAGATCACTGAAGAAGCAACTCTTGCCTTACCTCCCATTCCTACTGATGTTACTTCTACTTCTCAGAGCCTACAAACATCTCTGTTGGACTCAATTCAACAGATAATTTCAAATTCAATGAAGGGATTAGAAGAGAAGATAACTGCTAATCTGTTGGCTGATGTAAGTCAACCAACCCAGAAAGTTGCTGCAATTCCTACTTCTCTGATGGAAGATACTGCTCATAATGTGGAAACTATCAGACAAGATATGGATGTGATTAGAGCAAGGACTCAGAGCACAGCTGCTGGTTGGAGACAGATTACAGAGACAGTTGAAATGGCCATCCAAGCTGAGGATGAAACTTTGGAGAGTATGATGAAAAGCTTCAAGGCATCTGCTGATCTGTTACTTGCAACTCAGATTCAGCTAGGTGACCAAGGAGAATTTGTCCTTAACAGAATGGAAGCTTTTGAGGCCGATCAACTTAGACAGCAAGCTCAACTCAATGCAATGGAAGAAAACATCAAACTTCTCTGTGATTCACTTCAAATCACATCAGTCTTACCACAATATCCAATCAACCCTGCTGATGATGACAAAAAGGGGGAAGATAGGGTACTTGGTGAAGAAGAAGATAAACAAGATGACAAATCTCTTGAAAAGACTGCTGAATTTGAAAACACTGAAGTACTGGAAGAATCTGCTGAAGATGAAAAAGCTGATGAAGAAAATGAAGGCACTAGCAGACCAGTAGATCAGCCTATTGCAGAAGAAGAAAAGGAAGCTGCTGAAACTGAAGCTGAAGAAAATCCTAAGGAAACAGCAAAGACTGATAAAGAAATTGCTGCTGCTAAGGACTCAACTGAAGAACAGCTTAATCCTGATATTAAGAAGAAGAAGTTGGAGCTGTTAAAACAAAAGTTCTTCAAGGATTTAGAAGCTGAGACTTCCATATCTGAAGAAGATGAAGAGGACAAGCAAGAAGACAAGACAGAAGACTAGTTTAGTCTAGGTTACTTATACTTGAAAATCCTTGTAATTTTTTTTTTTTTTTTTGCACATCTCATCTGATTGAACTTTTAAATGTAACCTTTTTCAAAATCTATAAAAAGTTCAAGTTTGAATCCAATACACTATTTCTATCTCAGAAATTTTTTAGGATCAAAACATTAGTTTAGGTACAGGTACTTAGCTGAAGTTTTGTCATCATCAAAAAGGGGGAAATTGTTGGATGAAGATGAAGTGCAAAGAAGATAAGAAGATAAGGGAAGATTTTGATGATTTCCAAAACGTCAAAATCAGCTAAGTATGGAAATGCTTAATTCCCTTAGAAGAATTTTGGACAAGTAAAGAAGACAACAGAAGGGTTCAAAATTCAAAGCCCAGAAGACTACTGATCTCATGCTGAAACAGCAATCAGAAGGGTAGACCATCAGCTGACTCAAATCAGATTAGTTCAGAGTTTGATCAGCAGAGTATCTATCAGCAGGGTTGCATCGATCAGCAGAGTAGAAGAGATCAATGAGATAGTTCAACGGTAATAAATGCACTTGGTGTGATAAATGCTGCAGAAAAGGGTAGTAATGACAAATGATTGAAGAATATTCTCGGATCAGCATGGTACATTTAATGCAGCTACAGGAAAGTACAGCAGAAAAGGTACTGTAGCAGGAAGCCGTTCTGAATTTGGGCTAAGGCTATGGATTTGATTTGTGACTTTCTTCAACGATCATATTTTCAAATCCAAGTATAAATAGAGCTGATTTCAACGAGCGAGATACACAACAACATTCTGAGATTTTGATTCCGAAGCAAAAATTTTTCTAAGTCTCAAGAAGCTCGAACAGCTCACTCGTCTGGTGGAAGTCATTTGTTGACAGAAACCCAGTTGAAGCCAAATAGAAAATACTTTCTGAGTGAAATTGTATTAGTTGAGTGTTGTGCGGAGTTTAGATCCATCTTTGTGAGTGATCTAACTTCAGAGGATAGGTTTTCTGAGTGATTTTCTATTGTGAGCTTACAGCCTTCTCATTTGTTGTTTAGGTGTAAGTGGAGAAATATTGTAAACTTAGTGTTTATAGTATAACCCAGAATCTAAGTGATCTGGAAGAGTGGACTAAAGGATTTTTATCCATATAACCACTATAAAAATTCTTTGTGTTATTCTTGCATTTAAGTTTTCGTGCATATTTCAAAATTGCATAAGTTTACACTTTGAATTATTAAAAGATTTTAAAGGAGTTTTAAAACTGGGGATAAAATCTTTTAAAGACTTAGTCTACTTGTGAAAAACACTTTCAAACATCCACTGCAAGTATACTCTTGTAAAACTGTTTTTGCTGAAAACAGCTAAGTAATTATAAGAAGAGTGATCACACTGCTGTTCAAGATTTGTTCACGATCAGCATAGTCAGCTTACTGTTCTTCATAAGCTTAGTCTGCTGACAGAAGACTGAAAAGTTTTTAAGTCTAAAAATTTTCAGAGGTCTATTCACCCCCCCCCCCCCTAGACCTCATCTGACCACTTGGGGCCAACAATATGCTTTTAACATGCCTCGCATATATATAAGTCGAACTGATTGAATAATATACACGAGCTATGATTCACATACTCATATATGATGTTCATACTTCAGTGCTAATGTCATTAAAACTTTATTTAAATCATTACTTACATGTAATGACCCAGTATATACTAAAATAAGTTAGTGCACAACTAAAATATTTATATATGAAGTAATTCATATCTAGTAAAATGAAAATGCCTTTCATTTAAAAGATGAATATTTTAGAATGATTTTCTGTTTATTGAATTCACAATTCAAATAAAAAATAACACATGTTACACTCTATCCTTTATAATCACCCGCGTGACCATGGATTAGACGAATTAGACTTTTCAGTAATTCTAACCTTGTAACATTTCAGCAATTTTAACCAATAACTCAATGTTAATTCAAAAGATCCAACGCATATACATGTAACTTTCTCTTAGTATGATTTTTATCTTCAATTTCATATGATGAAGATAATCACTCTATAGCATCATAAAATATCCATTTCCAGATAGCGGAATTCTCTTTTATAAGTTTCCAATTATTGGAAGCCCAGAAATGGTTCATTTCTTTCTCAGAGGACTAGATATTAGCAATTCAGATTTCTCACATAAAAAATCTCTTTGCTTTACTGCTGCACCGATTCGCACATATTTGTGCATTTTCCTTTTGGTAATTTTCAAATACAAATTATATCTCATTAAATTATAAATTCTAATTTCAAAGATTATGACTCACTAAAAAATAAATAATAAGGAACCGATTCACCACACTTGTTCATTTGTTAGTATGTAAATATCAGGCACCGATTCAATAATAGCATTAATGATCATGAATATAATGCGAAGGACCTTATCTCCAATGAAAACACCAACTGTACAGTTTTTGTCTCAATTGATTATTTTCAATTTTTGGAAATAAATGATTCTCATTAATCATTTAGTCTTAATTACATCTCATGCCAATATGTCCATCCACTCTCAGTAGATGAATAGTTTGCGCATGGATCAGATTTTAACTCTGATAATTGCAAATTCACCGCTTCACTTGCATCATTGTGCCAAGTAAAAAATAAAGGCACTAATTAATCTAGTGATACTTAAGAAAATATCCTTTGGGGTGAACATTTTCATGTACACCTTCTTGTTTTCTCTCGTAGAAAACTTTCTGAAGGTTGAACAATAGATATTCATCATTCTACAACTTTTATATAATAAGGAAACCATTGATTAATTTCTCTGGATCGTGATTTAAATTATAATACGCTAAAACAGATTTGTTAAACAAAAGCTTATTGTCTTAAGATTGTTGGTGTCTAACAATCTGTGTACTTAAATATTTCGATCTAACACAAAAAAAAAAAAAAATTAGTGAGAAATAGTTACTTGTATCGAAACCAAAGATCACTTCAATCTTTACGTAAAAAATAAGGAAATTAGACTGAGGCTTGCCGAAACAAATTTCCTTAAGACAATATTTACAGGGCTGCCACAGTGCATACAGTTTGATTCCCGGTAGTCTCCCAAGATACAACAGTCTGTTGTTCATTATTTGCACAAATAATGAACCCACGACGAACCGAAGCAAATAGAAAATTCGACATAAATTTAAACGGAAGTAAGAGAAAGAGAGAGTAATGTTTTTCCTTTTGTTACTATATTAATTGATTCAGAATTGGCCAGATTATGTCTCATATTTATAGACGCAAAAGTGCCTCTTGAGAAATGACACAATGGTTCGGTCCAAATGGTACCTCTTCGGACCGAATAGACACATCTCTTAATTTAATTTATTTCATTCACACATAAAACCCCAACACCTTTTTCTTATACTAATCCTAACTTTAAATTTTCCTTATAATTGCATCATAGTTTGTCGGAGTTCATGAATGTGTTCTATGCATAATGAATAACTAATAACTAGTATCATTATATTACCAAACAAATCTTCTCATGATCTCATAAACTATGTCTTTGAATTTATCTTTTAATAAATAAGATTCGAATGTTGCCACTTTACATATGATTCCCACGGTCCAGTACCTATATATTTTTCCACCAAACGAATCTCGTACAATCACATAAACAATGATACTTTGAGTTTTCCTTGGTAAACAAACAAATATACGTACGTACGTACGTACGTTTCATATATCTTACATATCCTTATCAATTGAACTTAATTATTCGTTTAAATTTTGATTTGCTTCTTTTGACTTTCAATAATGCATGTATGAATGACTCGAAAAACAACTTATACTTGTATTAAGTATTAACTACAATAACTCACAAATATATGGGCCCTCACAGAGGCGGACCTATAGGGGGCGGGTGGGGGCGCCCGCCCCCCAACAATTTTTTTTTTTTTTTACTAGTAGTGCATATCTATTATTATTATTATTATTATAGTAGTATATTATATATTCTTGTTAGTACCTTTAAATTCCTAAAGGAAATAATCTTGTGAATAAAAAATCTTTGTCTACTTTAATTAAATGTGTGGTCAGATCTTAGAGAATGGTGTCTTATTAATAGAGTTGCCTAGTTTAAGTAGAATTTGATAAGGAAAATATTATTTAACACTTAATATAATTCTCTTTTAATAAGGAAAAACAAAACAACGTTGAATCTTGGAATTCCAATTTTTTCTCAAATTAACTTTTTTTCACCTAGTTATATCAAGAAAGGGGGTTTTCTTCACAAAGCGGCTGAATCACTCAACGCCATTATCAAAAGGTACTTTTTTGAAAAAGGGGGTTTTTTTCACAAAGCGGCTGAATCACTCAACGCCATTATCAAAAGGTACTTTTTGGTTCTTCCTGTTTCCACAGCGACATCTGAACGTGCATTTTCAGCTATGAAACTTCTGAAGACAAGGTTGCGGAGTAAAATGGAGGACGATTTCTTATCTAGTTCTTTAATAACGTATATTGAGAAAGAAATTGCTCAAAGTTTTGATAGTAATTCTATCATAGATGAATTTGATATCATGAAAAAACGTAGAGCACAATTTAAGATGTCAAAGTAAACTTTTAGTTACTAATATTTTCATTGAAATGTATATTCAACTGTCTTCTTAAGTCGATTCATATTTTTCTTATGTCTAGTGATTGTTTTTGCATATTATATATTTTTTATTATCTTATTTGATTAGATATATTATCAATATCAAGTATCATAAGACTTATCGAAATATTAAAAATAAATTTTGATAATCATAATATTTTATATAATTTAATTATATACTTTCCATTTAATCTCGCCCCCCGCGACTAAAATTTCTGGGTCCGCCCCTGGGCCCTCAACATCCATCAATGTATGGTGTTCTTCGACTAGGTCGATCTTGTAGTTCCTACAGGGTGGAGATTAGGGTTGTGCATTCGGTAAAACCAAATTGTATCGTACCCAATTTTCGATATTTAAACAAATTCTGCAATTTTAGAATACGTACCATATCCCAAACCAAAAAATTCAGTTCGATTCGGTGTTTTATCGAACTGTATATATGTATAGTTAGGTATTTTACCGATGGAGATGATGAGATCGGTCCAATATTCCTTCTTTTTGGCGCATTTAGCTCAAAGGGTTGAAGAGAGATATTGTATCAAATTTTAGTGACAATTTTAGTCTATATTGTTGCCAAATTTCAAAATTGACTTAAATAAGATCTTGCGCAGACCAACTTGAATATCTTACTTAAGAATATTAATAAATTAAATAATACAACATTAACATAATTCTTAAAAGAATTAAGAAAACACATTCTTTTCAAATAGAAGATTTATACAATAGTATTAATCTATTTAATATTAATTAAAGTAATAAAAGTATATAATTAAAAATATATAATGCTAATTAAAATAATAAATAATTATAATTAAAAAAAACAACTTTTTAATATGGCACAATATTATAAAAATATCACTAAACAGTATAATTAACATTTACAGTTTGTGATACTTTTTAAAAGTATGATTATATTAATATTTTGTGATATTTTATTTAAAATATCATCACGTATGGTGCCGTCAAAGACCATTTTAAAATTGGATCAAAATTGTCATTGAAATTGAAGTTGTGGCATCAAATGTGTCATCATGACAAAATGTGGGATTAAAACACCCTCAAATTTTAGTTGTGACACCAAAAATACAATAATCCCAATATTTAATTTGCCTCTTTTGACTTAAGATTCCATGAAAAACAGGATGTAAAATAGTACGGATGAAGCAACGCATCTTGTATATAATTAAAGGGAAAATCGCAATTTTAATACTGGTACAATAATATTTTTGTCACAAGGCAATGACCACATTAATTACTTGTTGCTTATAATCTAATAAATTATTTAATAATGCAAACGAAGTAAAAAATTGTATGATTGTTCAGTTTCAGCTGAAATATTTTCATGGAATATCCTAATAAATTATAAGTTAATGGTTTAGGTTATTTAGTGCATCGCAGGTCCATTTTCTTTGATCCATAAGATAGATATCAAATCAAGAAGATTTCCTCATATTCCTAATACAAATTGATCTCGAGCTTAAAGTGAAAAGAGAATAGCAAATTACTCCCCTGCATTGTTCTTAAATACAATTTTAGTACGTTTGTTAAATAAAAGGACAAATTATACTTCTGTGTTATTATAAAAGAAACAACTAAAAGTGTCTTCAACTTTATTTTTACATTTTCACATGACAGGGGTAAAGTATCTCGTAGGAAATATTATGGGGGTAAAGTGTTCATTTACACATAATACAGAGGAATAAAGTGCTCGTATACGCATCTCACAGTGTATAAAGTGAAGCGAATATATATGTTACCAGGGATAGGCTAAAGAAGTTCACCTTCACAAAAATGAACTGCATTATTTTTTTATTAATAAAAAACTGACATGTACTACCGGTTATAACTAGCAGGTCACAATTGTTGTAGTTACTCTTTTGCCCTCTCCTTGTTAAAAAAAAATTAAAACTTTTGTCATCTTCTTCACCAAGCTCAAGCGAACAAGTCGATCCCCAATTCTGTCCAGCTGATTTCTGGAGGTTTGTGGACAATTGCTGCTCGTTTTCTCTTCTCTAGGGCCTGGGTAGAGTGTTTCCGAAGTTAATTTCGCATTACATACACTAATTGAGCTGGAATTTAATTCGGGCCGTGAAGAACTTGAACGGGCCATGAGATTTCTGTTCGATTTTGATTGTTGTTTGCCGTGTTCATTTAAGTGATTAAGAGGTCCGGGCCCTCAAGAACTTAAACGGACCATGAATTCCATTCAAAATTGGTTCGGATTTCTTGAGGAATCTTCTTCTTTTTGTTTGGAGGTTTGATTACAGCCTATTTCCTACGCAATGAACAGCAGCTCTTGTTGAATTTTGCAAATTGGGTTTCAAATTAGATTTCGGGTTCTTCTATTCTAGCGGTTTTTTGAGTGTTTTTGTTTTTTATTCTTGTTCTACATTGCTTGTTTTGGTTCGTAGTGTTTAATTTCAGGTGTTGTTTGCTTAAATTTGATGATTGATTAATTGGCAGACCACGTTTTTCTTCCTCTGTTTTTTTCAACTTTTTTTTTTGGATGATTTTTTCAACTGCTTGAACGCTTTCGTCAAGTTTAATATTATTGTTTCAAAAAAATATTAATGGGTACATAATTGCAAATAAAATTCAAAATACTGCTTGGGAATCTCCATACCTAAAAGAACTGGAAATTTGATGTTTTTAATGAGGGATTTTCCATAACAGAGGACCACGAGCAACAATTTTGAATTTATGTACAGGAAAGGAACAAAGGAGAGAGAAAATGAAAGGACAGATTAGTTGTGAAGAAGAAGAGTATTTAGGACAATTCTCAAGTCCTAGTAGTAGAAATTGTCACCCGATTTCAAGTCACTTGTTTGCCACATGGCAACAAGTGAATGGTGAACTGTGGGCAGTTTAGCCAATGCTGAACTGCCCATAGCAATCCCCATGTTACCGATGTAAAGAATAAATTGGTCCTTAATTTTGCACATCGCTCGTAAAATGCTCATTATTATATATCACAATTGAGAGAAAATATGTTAATCTTCATATCACAAATGAGTAAATTGTCTATTAGACATGTTACAGGGCTGAATAACTTGCCAAAAACCTTCTAATTGAGTTTTAAAAACTATAAAAACAAATTAATGATTGGTTTGATCGACATGTATATTCATCCGAGCTCGAATGAGTTATTATCCCATCTTAGTCGAATTGACTATTGAATAAATTAAATTAATTATTTCGCTATTTTCCATTAATGGCTAATTCAATCATCACACACTAATAATTAAGTTTTTATAATTATTTGGTCAAAAAGATCTTTGTAAAGATCCGGTCAAAACCTGCTTCCATAAACGTACGTGGACTTATTTTATCCCGATAAAAATAATATATAATTATTAATTTGTAGCTGGTAATTTATCGAGAATAAGAAAGAAAAAATAAGAAAGAATTTATATTCATGAGTATGAAAGCTAATATGAGCTGCAGTAGGGTTCCATTTGTTAGCAGCACACTCAACATCTACGGAGCCATTTGTTTGGTTTCTTTATAATGATTTTAGATATAAAGAAAATTCTTTAATTTAGATGTTTTTGGTTTTAACATATTTGATTAAAAATATTTATTTGAGTTTTCGGGTGAAAGTGAGATAATTCACGAAAAAAAAAAATTGTTTGTTTCAATTTTAGGAATATGAAAACACTTTGGAAAAATTGCATAAATCACCTAATATAGAATAAATACTAAATGACACGGGATTATATTAAATATATGGGGTTAATACTACGTAATGTGTCATCGAACTATCGCATGTTAATTATATCATAGAATGTGACACATATTTCGTTGTAATACCACATAATATGGAATAAATTACTACATAATGAGGGGTCATACTAAATATACGGATTAATACTATGTAATGTGAACATGTATTGTCACATGTGAGTTACAACATAGGATGTGACACAAATTGCATGGTACCACTTAATGTGGAATACATACTAAATGATGTGTGGTTATACTGAATATACGATGTTAATACTATGTATTGTGAGCCCGTCCAGATAAATTAAACCGGACCCATTTTCTAAAAGTAAAAATTATATTAAAAGAAAAAGAAAATAAAGAAAAAAGGATTGTGGGGTCATCTCTTCAATGTTATTGCTAATTAATCAAGATATTGCTATTAAATTGAGGTCGATTACCAATTACAATATACATACAACTGTCCAAGCTCTTGATTATAAGCTTAAACTAAGTCAAACATGTTTCACTTGCAACAAAGCGATGATTTAGTTTTTGATGATCCTTTATTAATTTTCCAAACAGATTCGATCTTGGATCCTTCATTAAGCTTCGACCCCATTGCTAAAATTTCCAAAAAGGGTTCAAAAATATCAAAATCGGACATTCAAGAAAACAAGAACGACGAAAAAAATAATTATGAATGCAAGAATATCAAGAAGGTTATGCATAGAGATATTGAAAGGCAAAGAAGGCAAGAAATGGCTAGCCTTTACGCCTCTCTACGTACCCTTCTTCCTACTGAATATATCAAGGTACCGTAGAAAATTTACAGTTTAAGCTTTTAGATGAGTTGAACATATATTTAATTTGGTAGCAGAACTAGATCTTGTAATTTTTTATATTAACGTCTAGACATCCAATAAAAATTAATCTTGTTTTAACTATACTCATTGTTTGATTTCTAGGGAAAACGTGCGATTTCTGATCATATGAATGGGGCAGTGAATTACATAAACCATATGGAAAGGAATATGAAAGAATTGCGAATACGGAGAGATGAGTTAAAGGATTTGTGTAAATCCTTTAACTCAGTTGGCTCAGCTGGAAATGGATGCTCAAATCTTAGTGTACAAAATGTACAAAATTCTATAAAAGTATGTTCTTGCAAAGATTCAACTGTGGAGATTTTGATAAGCTGTGGAATCAAAGAGGAAGAAGGGTTTCATTTGTCAAAAGTGCTTGTATTATTGCTTCAGACAGGACTTAATGTTTTTAGTTGTGTCTCCACTAAAGCCAATGAAAGATTCCTCTATAGAATCCAATCTGAGGTAATATAAATAATTAGGATATAATTTATTTGAATTATTTATTTTTGGGTATATAGGGTTTGATTAATTTTTCATGATTTTTCACCTTGCTTATATATATATTGAAAAATATTAATTGCAGGCTAGTGGTCTGGCATACATTGATCTGCCTATGCTACAACAAAGGCTTGCAAATTTGATAAACTTTGGGGGAAATTATTAGGTGGTTGATCAAAATTTACCATGAAGAAATAATCTTGGAAAGATTTGGGCCTCATGACAAATACTATACACTTCTTGATAAGTACTAATGATCTGAATCTCAAGTGAGTATAAATATATATGCATATTTGGTTGATTTTGTTGTTACATTTCCAAAATTCTGAACCCAGACCAGACTTGATCAGTTTAATCTAGTATACGACACTTAGTATACTTGTCGTGTGATTGGCCATTCTTGTTCAGAGTGTTACCTGCAACCACAAAAAGTATTGTATTATATTGCACTTTCCAAGTAAATTATTTGGGTCTAGTTTGGAAAAAAATTAAGTATTGTAATGTATTGCACTTTCCATGTAAATTATTTGGGTCTAGTTTGGAAAAAAATTACCCGCTACTATTGGAGTACTTTTTCCTTTTTTATGTGTGTGAAAATAAGATGGTGCTGTATTTGTTTTTGCCATTTTCAATATATGATAGTTCTTGTAATTAATTTCTAAGTTTATAAATGTAAGAGATAATTACCCGGAATCTCACATGAGTTTTGGAGTAATTATTGCCCAATTCTCTCTCAATTTCATAAATACATATTCACCCCCGACATTTCGAAAATCTTAATTATATTTTGGTGACGTCATCGCCTAATTTTTATTGAACTTTTTCTTTTACCCTTGAGGTTACTGTAGTTATTTTGTTGGACAATTATACCCTTGTTATGTTTGGTACATATATAGGAGGAGTTTCTTTGCAATGTATATGTATAATTATGGGTTCAAATGTTATAAATTTACATAAAACTTGTAATTAGTTTATTAGTGTATATATATTCTCAAAATAAAAATATAATAATACATCAACCTTTTTTTCCAATTTTTTTCATAATGCTATTACAATCAAAGTACAAGAAAAAATAAATAAATTATGGTTAATTATAAGCAAAAAATATTGTAGAACATAAATAAAAATATGAATACATTCAACTTCACATGTAACCCGTAATTTTAATAGTTTTATTTTTTTTCCTAATTAGAGTACTAGTAAAAGAATAAAAAAGAATAAATGAATTTCAAAAGTAGTCTATATGTATTCTTAAAATAAAAATATAATAACACATCAATGATTTTTTTTCAAATTTTTTTCATAATGCTTTTACATTTAAATTACAAAGAAAATTAAATAAACTATGGTTAATTATAAGAAAAAAAACATTGTAGAACATAAATAAAAAGTGTAAATATTTAGCCCGTAATTTTAATAATTTTACTTTTGTTCATAATTAAAGTACAAGGATAATTGAATGAATTAAGTTTAATCATGAGAGAAAAAAAACTTGAACAATATTTATTAGACATTATAAAATGATCACATGTTTACTAAAAAAATTCCTAAACTTTTAATTCAATAATTATTATAAAATCAATATTTTTTTACAAAAAAAACTCGATAAAATAAAATAGTTAATATAAAATCATAAACTTTTTTTAATATTTCTTACTTAAATACAATAATATTAAAATCATATCTTATTTATACAAAAATACTACTATTAATAAAACAAAAAATTATTTTTTTTTGTATAAAAAAACCCTCGCCAACCCTAGGGTTCGAACTAGGTCGGCGACACGACCAGGGAGAATTTTAGCGGGGTTGGGACGATGGATGTGGGGTGGGGGTTAGGGTTAGAGTATTTTATTTTTATGTATATTAATTTTTGCAAGGGTAGTATTGTAATTTTGTGTATCATTGCAAGGTTAATAATGTAAATATGTGTAACAATTCACATCATTTTTGTAATTTTCAAATGTGGGGGGAGGTGGATGTAATTATGAAATTGCGAGGGGACTAGGTAATTATTAACCCTAATCTCAGGGAAGGTAGATGTAATTATCCCTTGCAAGGGTAAATAGGAAATTTTGTTAATCTTATTTTTTTTTAATTAAAACTGATGAGGACGATATGGTCATTTCACATTATTTTGTACGGTTTTTCAAATGTGCGGGGAGGTGGATGTAATTAAGAAATTGCGAGGGAATTAGTCCAAGCCTTAGGGGAGGTCGATGTAATTATCCCTAAATGTAAACTTAGTATGTGTTGATGGGGTTCTGATCTGATCTGATTATAGGAAGGGAAATTTCGAAAGAGAAAAATGAATGCTATATTCCTTAGAGGATATGCATGGTATCCAACTAATGATTCCTAGAGACCGTTTGTATTGCTTTTCAAAAGTATTTTAGTGCTCTTTGAAAGTTATACAAACAAGGTCTTATGCTTTAAAACAATGGCTAGCTACAAAATTTCTCTTAAAAAAATTATTTCTTATTTCTAAGAAGCTAAGGAAACTTTAAACTAATTTTAATTTGATTTGCCATAAAATAACAAAATCTCTTATACTACTTTACTTTTACATAACAATAAAATTTTACTTGACATAAAGTACCTTATTTTTTATCCCACTACTCTTCCTTCAACGTCTCTAGAAAAACCTACCAATTATCTATAATATCCATTTCATTTCTAAAAACTCAAACAATTTTTTTAAGTACACGAAATCTGAGGATCTACATATTTCTCTAATTTCTAAAATCATTCTTAGAAAACTGAAGCAAACATGCCTTAAATCTTGCTATGATTGACTGATTGTACACTACTATAATTCTACCTACTCATTTAACAAAAGAATCTATACCTATTTTTGAATATATAAGTGCGGCTAAACTCGATTTGGATTAGATTTTTCTTGTATTTTTAAGGCAAAACTGACTCGAAACTTAAGCACTTGCTTATTTGCAACTTACATGAAATGTAGAAAATCGTATAATCTAATATCATGTACTTGAACTATGTAAGAAATTATTCATGTATATATATTGCTTTTAATTAATTAGATTTATGTACTACCTATAACCTAATTAGCATCTCATTCTTTTGACTTCATGTACATAGATAATCTAAGCATTTTGAAAATAGTCAATTTCAAGTAAATCTTATCATCTCACTTTCATGAAAGATTTTTCTAGATGCAAACACTATAGTTTAATTTGTAATTGTAAATTCTACTAACTTTTCAAACTACACATGACACTTGTGCATCAAACCCTAACAATGCATCACTTATAGTTTTGACCGATTGTGCACTATACAGTTGTGTATAGTTCATCTGTTTGTAAATACATTTCTTGTGAATTAAATGTTTGATTGGCTCGATCAATCAATATCAATGAATGCAATATGCAATATTTCCATATTGAGTGCATGGCAACACGTGCAAGCTTGCAAGAATGTAGGACGAATTGATTTTAGAACTTAGGTGAAATACATTGTACGGTTATAGCTTGCTATTGCCATTTGCTAATGGGAAATTATGTGTCTATTTCGGTGGATTCAATTCATCGGGGTGCTGAATTAGCGACAAGGGTATCGGATTCGACCCCGATAGATAAATATAATTCAATGATATAGAATGAATGTAACCTTGCCAATGTACGTAGCAGTTGATTGCAATATTCTCTCAAATTGATTATTAAAACGACGATTGATACATGTGCAAAACGTGGGCATATTTCTTTTTTGTCTAAATTTAAATTTTGAAACAAATTTTTTAATTTTATGTATGTGATTAGACCTCAATACTTTTGATTCCGTTTTATAGAATTACATTTTTAATTTCAATTTTCCAAAAAGGATTTTGAATTATGATGTAAAACACATATATAATAGTGATATATATACTGTTGGTTATATTATTATGGAACGATGATGTATTCTTATAATCTATAAAAAAAAACTATTCTATATATAGGACAAAATGTGCAAATTATTTTAAGAAATTTAGATCAAAAGTGCAATTCTGTGAATTGCATGATAGAAGTGCACAAAACATATTTCGTGAAATTAGGACAATTAGTACAGTCTACATAGGGAACCAAAAAGTGTTGAAGTTTTCAATCCAATATTGAAATTTAAACAAAATTTATCTAATTAAGGATAGATCGTGCTTCGTGCGTATTGTTTATTTAATACTGAAGTAAGTGGAAGATTATGATTGAATTCTATGTTGAAAAATGAAGGTTGTTACTCGGAAATTTTATTCTTTGTGGGTTAATTTTTCCAAAATATATGTTTTGTGAGATGCACGTGTCCCTCAAATATTGACGATATTTAGTGGTTGCATGAGACGTTCTTCTAAATTAGTGATAGCGAGGAGGGACAGACGAGATATGTAATAAAATTAAAAAATCGAGATTAAAATTGAAAATCTTGATATCTTAGGACAGTCATATTTATTACAATTTTGCTTTTGTTTGTTTATTTTTAAAATAATAATATTTCCTTTGTCCCTAATTTTTTACTACTATTTTTTTTGAGGGGTACTACTATTTCTTTTTTAGATGTTTCTAAATAACACTCTATTTTTATAATTGAAATTATTTTTTCAGACAATATCTATCACATAAAATAGTGATTTGACATCACTAACTCTCGCCATTACATTTAACTTTTAAGGGTATATATGTAAAATTATTTAAATTTTCATATTTTTAACTATTACCTAAAACTTCGTGTAAAAAGTGAAACGAAAAAAAAAATGGGATGAAAGAAGTACTATAATTTTGCTTTAAAAATAAACAATTTTGCTCAATCAACTGATATAGTAGAAGTGATTAACCTACTCGAAGTGAAAACTCAAATTTGAATCCGTATTAAAAAAAATTCCATATAATATTTTTTACGACACCTCAAAAAGAATTAAATCCTTAGTAACCAAGAAAAAAAAATGAACAATTTGTTTGGGATGTATGTTAAGCAAACATTTTCAACTTTGGGTGCATGGTAAAGAAATAATTAGGCCTCCAAATTATTGGTCACGATATAATACATAAAATCAAACAATAGTTATACGCATACGAACCTGCTTACGTGTATCTGATTTCGATAGTTCGTAAAGTAGTAAACAATAATATTGATTTTATTTATATATGAACCTGCTAGTTATTTCCAAATTCTAAGTAATAAATTTTATAATGATTCACTCGAAAAAAGAAAATTCTAATAAATTAATATAATTCACATATTTTAGAAATAAAAAATTAATACAAGTATCACTTCAATTTTCCAATATTATGCATCCGAAAATACATTAAAAAAAAAATTATATGTAAATCTTTTATTTATCAAAACTTCACGTCAAATCATAAACTATAAACAGAAATGAATACATTATATAAGAAAAATTTACAAAAATTTTCGCTTGTTTTTACCTTTAACGAATCGGTCTTTCAATTAAATAATGTATAATTATTTGACAAAATTAATTATATTTTGGTCCAAAATTAATAAAAAAATATGATGTACTGAAATTACGAGTGCTATAATTATAATTTGGGAACTTAATGTTCAATTTAGTTACGTTGCACACATTCCCAAATTAATACAAAATCATATATAATTGAATAATTATTAGTGTAATGGTTATTAGGATTATATTTTCAATGATATATACAACCTGTAGTTCTCCAACATGTCACATGATCAAAATTCAAAATCAGATATATTTTGTTGAATCATTCGGGTCACGCTGTCTGAAATTAATAATATTGGATAAGTTTTTTTATTACAATAATCCACTAGAAGGATTGTTGGTCCCAAGTGGTCAGATGAGGTCTAGAGGGGGGGGGGTGAATAGACCTCTGAAAATTTTTGAACTTAAAAACTTTTCAGTCTTCTGTCAGCAGACTAAGCTGATGAAGAACAGTAAGCAGACTAGTCTGATCGTGAACAAATCTTGAACAGACGACTGACCACTCTTCTTACAATGACTTAGCTGTTTTTCAGCAAACAGTTTTTCAAGAGTATACTTGCAGCGGATTGTTTAAAAGTGTTTTTCACAAGTAAACTAAGTTCTAAAAAGATTTTATCCCCAGTTTTCAAACTCCTTATAAAATCTTTTGTTTGATTCAAAGTGTTTAAAATGCAAACTTTAAAATATGCAAGAAAACTTTAAATGCAAGATAACACAAAGAATTTTTATAGTGGTTATATGGATAAAAATCCTTTAGTCCACTCTTCCAGATCACACAGATTCTGGGTTATACTATAATCACAAAGATTACAATATTTCTCCACTTACACCTAAACAACTAATGAGAAGGCTGTAAGCTCGCAATAGGAATTCACAAAGAAAACCTATCCTCTAAAGTAGAATCACTCACACAGATGGATTCTCACTTCGCACAACACTCAGCTATTACAAAATCACTCAGATAATATTTTTCTGATTTCTTCAACTGGGTTTCTGTCAACAGATGACTTCCACCAGACGAGTGAGCTGTTCGAGCTTTTGAGACTTAGAGAAATTCTGCTTCAAAATTTCGATCTCTGATTGTTGTTGTGTTCTTGCTCGATTTGAAATTCAGCTCTATTTATACATGGAGATGAAATTATGACCGTTGAAGGCAAGTCACAATTCAAATCCATCCTTCAGCTCTTTTTGAAACGGCTCCCTGCAGCATTCCGTACTGTGTACAGTACCTTTCTGTCCATCGCATTTAATGCTGCATTTAATGCACTCTGCTGATCCGAGGATATCTTCAATCATTTGCCATTACTACCCTTCTCTTACAGCATTTATTACACTTAGGTGCATTTATTACCGTTGGACTAATCTCATGACCTCTTCTACTCTGCTGATCAAAACGACTCTGCTGATAGATACTCTGCTGATCAAATACTGAACTCATCTGATTTGACTCGGCTGATGATCTACCCTTCTGTTCGCTGATTCAGCAAGAGATCACTAGTCTTCTGAGCTTTGAACTTTGAACTCTTCTGATGTCTTCTTTTACCAGTTCAATATTCTTCTAAGGGAACTAAGCTTTCCATACTTAGCTGATTATGACGTTTTGGAAATCATCAAAACCTTCCCTTAATTACTTGTCTTCTTTCATCTTCATCTTCATCCAACAATTTCCCCCTTTTTGATGATGACAAAACTCCAGCTAAGTACCTGTACCTAAACTAAAGTTTTGATCCTCAAAAATTTCTGAGATAGAAATGATATGTTGGAGTCAAACTTGCAATTTTATAAATATAGAACTGATTACATTTTACAAGTTGAAAGATGAGAAGTACAAAATACTTTAAAAGATTACAAGAATTTTTAAAGAAAATCTAGCTAAGCTAGTCTTCTGTCTTCTTTTTTTCTTCAGCAGACTTGGAGGTTCCAACTTCCAATTTCTGCATCAACAGCTCTAGCTTCTTCTTTTTAACATCAGGATCAAGCTGTTCTTCAACTGAATCTTTGGCAGCAGCTAGTTCTTTGTCTGACTTGGCTTTTGCTTCAGATTCTTCCTCATCAGCTTGGTCTTCTTCTTCTGTGATCTTCTCATCTGCTAATCTGCTTGTGTCTTCATTTGCTGCTTCATTCCTATTATTAGCAGACTCTTCAGATTCTTCTAACACTTCTGTTTCTTCAGCATTTTGATTTCCTTCCCTTTGGAAATCAACCCTTTGCTGTCCAAATATCCTTTCTTCCCCCTTTTTGTCATCATCAGCAGGGACAGATGGATATTGTGGCACAACTGGTGTGATTAGAAGTGAATCACATAGAAGCTTGATGTTTTCTTCCATAGCATTGATCTGAGCTTGCTGTTTAAGTTGATTGGCTTTAACAGTCTTGACTTCCTTGAGCAAGTCTTCTCCTTGATCACCCAACTGGATTTGAGTTCCCAGAATCCAATTTGATGAAGCAGTGAAGTCTTTCATCATGTTGCCCATGACTTCATCTTCTGCTTGGAGGGCCAATTCAACAGTCTGTTCAATCTGCTTCCAACCTTCAGTGGTGCTTTGTGTCCTTCTCCTGAGTATATCCATATCCTGACATATAGATTGTACATTCTGAGCAGTATCTTTCATTAAGTCAGTAGGAACAGCAGCAGCAACCTTCTGAATAGGTTGATGAACAGCAGCTAACACTTCTGCTTTTAACTCTTCTTTCATCTCCTTCATGGATTTGGTAAACATTAGATGAATAGAGTCCAACAGATTTGAAGTTGAAGGTATATCTGTTGTTGCAGCAGGTGTTTCTTTGATGAGTTGCTCTGATGATTGAGTTGTTAGGACAAGAGACTGATCAGCTGATTTATCAACAAGGCTTGGAGTGCTTTCCATCTCCTTAGCCTGATCATCTCCATCAGCAGCAACTTCTTTCTCCTTTGACTGATCTGCTGGAATTTCTTCTTCCTTCTTTGATTTATCAGCAGCCTCAGACTTGTCTCCCTGTTTTCTGTTCTGATCAGATGGGTCTGAAGTACCCTCTTTTTGCTCTGGTTGATCAGATGACTTTTCTTTCTCTCCATCAGCAGGGGCTATAATCTTCTTGACAGCTTCAACTGTCCTCATCAAACCTTCATTGTCAACAGCAGACCTGTTACAAATCCAAGTAAAGTTGTCAAGAGGAATAAAGGTAGTTGATGATTCCTCTGGCAGCTCCTCATAGGGTTTGATGTTTGGTCCATAGACAATATGCTTGATGTTTGGAAGTGGGACCATTGAGCTTGGCTGTCCCCTTAACTTCCTTGCTTTCTTGGCCCAAAGCTCCATTGCTTGAGCAATAGCCAACTTGATAGATCTTTCTTTCAGATCTACAGAGTCATCAAAATCCTCAGGAATGGATGCAAAGATCTTCTTGGCTTCTTCTTTGACCACATGACAAATCCTCATCCTTAACCTGTCCAGAAAGAATTCTGAATCAAGTGCTTGAATGAGTGAATTTGTTTCAAGCCATTTCAACACCCAGTCTTCTGTAGCCTTGAATTCTTTCCACTTGGCCATTTCAGCAGGACTCTTGGTTAATCTGAATTCTCTCCATCTATTGTATTTGATCTTTTCAGAGTGGAAGAGTGTCAGACGATTGACTCTTTCATTTTCAGCATCAAGTCTTCTGAGAAATTCTTCAAAGATCTCAGGATCTTCCCTGACAATCTCTAAAGATAATCTTATTTCTTCTCTCCTCTTTTCCTTGATCTTAGGTGCAGGCATAGCTGGGATTGGTTTGTTTGGATCCCTTGATTCACCAATCACTATCCCACCACCTTGCTGATGACCATGAGCATCCTTCATGCTTGCTTCAATGACAGCAGCCAACTCTGCTGCCTCAAAAGCATCTCTCTGCTCTTGGGTCATTTTGCTGGCCTCTTCTTCCAGCCTTTTTAATTCTAGGCTTTTCAGCCTATCTTCTTCTGCTTTCTCAGCAGCCATCCTTTGCTTTTCAGCATCATCCAGTTTCTTCTTCTCTGCAGCAGTTATACAAGTTGAAGCTTTGCCCTTAATGGCTCTTTTTCTTTTAGCTTCAGGACTTTCAACTATTTGAATAGGTGTTGCAGCAACTGGAGTAGGATGCAGCAACAGAATTTCTCCCTCTTGTGGTGTACTAATCTGCTGTTCCTTTTCTACATCAGCAGATAGTGCAGCAGTAGAGTCTTCTGTTGTCCCTTCAACTGTAGGAACACTTTCTGGTTCAGCAGTAGCAGCCTTTGCAGTTTCAACAACTGGTTCTTCAATATGCAATGGCCTTTCTGCCTCATTTGTTGTTTTCCTCACAGTTACAGCAGGCTCTTCAGGGAAAGTGACCTTTCTCTTGGCCTTTGACTTAGGAATCTTCTTGATAGCAGGGGGGTTGGCAGTAGGAGGTCCCCTTGCCTCACTCCTAGTCCTTAGTCTCTTCAGTCTTTGAAGTGGAATTTCCTCTTCAGACTCAGTTCCTTCAGAGGATGACCCTGTCTTCATGTTTTCAATTTCAACAGTGAAGTCATCTACCACCTTCTTAGAGACTTCAATTTCAGGCTCTGCTGATCCAGCTACAACAGCAGACTGTGCTGTTGGCTCAGCAGACTGACTAGTCTGACCTTCCTTCTTGCTCTTCTTAGAAGGAGTCTTCTTAGCCTGTTTGGGTGCTTTTCTCTTTGGTTTTTCCACCAGTTGCCTTACTGGTTCGTAAAGTTTGAACTCTTTGCTTCCATGGGTTTGCTTTCCTCCACCCATAGGGCATTGTAGAGAGGCAAACAAGTTACTCAGCAGAATGGCATGAGAATGCCTTTTATCACTTATCAGCTCATAAACATGAGCAGCCCAGTTCACTTTCATCCCATAGTAGATGCAAATCATAGTGTGAAGCCTTCTTCTAGGTAAACCATCCAGAGAACCCGTAGCACAATCCAAAACCTTTGCTATGATATCAGCAAATCTTTGGTATTCATCCTTCAGCTGGGTCTTCATTAAAGTCCCAGTCATCTCCTCTCCCTTCTTAGCACAAATTCCCCAAAATTCCTCTTCTTTTTCTGACCCTAACGCGGTCACATCTCCTCCCTTGTCTGTCAGCTTATAAAGTTCATGTAAAACAGCAGCAGATACAGCAATTTTCTTACCACCTATGACAGCAGTCATAACGGTGTCATCATCGTTGAACTCCCTGGAAGTATAGAAGTGGTATACATCTTCAAGATAAACCCTATCTTCGTGTGCTTCCAAGACTGGGACCAAAGATGCTTCCTTGATCTTTTCCAGTAAAGCGCGCATCAAATCGGTGCCAGAGAAATGGAATTTGTTGTAGTTGAAGTATCTTCCCTCAATAACTTTGTCCATTTCTGAGATTTGTGAGTAAATTCTGCAAAATAATGAACTTTCGCAACAAGAGGGTTTGAGAGATAGAGAGTTTGAGAATTTTTGAGTGCGTAAGACGACTATGCTGTTCAGATCGGATTTTATAGGTTTCCTTTTGATTCGGTTTTCGTGATTTATCTAAACCGTTGATCTAATCTGACAGATTTTAATCGTGCGGATGAGAGTCGCGGATTTCAATTTTATTATTTTAATGTCAGATGGGCGGGAAACTCTATCGACACTAATCTGTTTACTTATAAAAGCGTGTTACTAATAATGCGTTTTATGACCATGCTCATATAAGGTATCAGATGAGTAGAGTTAAACTTATCTGACAGACGAGTGATCTGTTATCTGATATTACTAGAGAATGCCAATAGCTAGTAATCTTCCTCTGCTGTTTGTCAATCCAGCAAGATAAAATAATCTTCACTCTTCAAGAATTAAGAACACATCTTCTTGGTAACATAACTTCAACTAACTGTCATTAACAGATTTCATCTTTAGAACAGAAGTACCGCTAGTCTTACACGTTCCCCCTGTCTTTAAGAATTCATAAGTTAACTAGTCTGTTGAGAGTTAATTCTTGAAATAAATGACTGATGACTAAGCTGTTGAACTCCAGTCTTCTGATGAGTTCCCCCTCAGCTTATGCATCCAGGTTAAGTAATCCTAACTCAGCTCTTAGAGTTGAGAACCTTGCTTCACTTAGAGGTTTGGTGAAGATATCAGCAATCTGATTATCAGTATGAACATACTCAATCAAAACATTGCCTTTTTCCACATGATCTCTAATGAAATGATGTTTAATCTCAATATGTTTAGTCCTTGAATGACTTGTAGTGTTCTGAGTAAGTGAAATTGCACTTGTATTGTCACAGTAGATTGGTATTCCACTGATCTTGATGTTGTAGTCTTCTAGTTGGTGCTTCAACCAAAGTATCTGTGCACAGCAGGCTCCAGCAGCTATATATTCAGCTTCAGCAGTAGATATAGAAACTGAGGTTTGCTTCTTACTCATCCATGAGATCAGACGACTGCCTAAGAACTGACAGGCACCTGTTGTGCTCTTTCTGTCAATCTTGCAGCCAGCAAGGTCTGAATCTGAATAACCAATAAGCTCAAATCCAGATTCTCTAGGATACCACAATCCCAATTCTTGAGTGCCTTTAACATACTTCAATATTCTCTTGGCAGCTAAGAGATGAGATTCTTTGGGGTTTGATTGAAATCTTGCACAGACTCCAACTGAGTACATTATGTCAGGTCTGCTTGCTGTTAGATACAACAATGAGCCAATAATGCCTCTATATTTGGTTATGTCCACTGATTTGCCATCTTCATCTTTATCCAAACGAAGACTTGTAGACATAGGAATGTTAGCTGTTGAGCTAGTTTCCATACCAAATTTCTTGAACAGATCTCTTGTGTACTTTGCTTGGCTAATGAATATTCCATCAGGCAACTGTCTAACTTGCAATCCAAGAAAGTAATTAAGTTCACCCATCATGCTCATTTCAAACTTATTCTGCATCAGCTTGGAGAACTTATCACACATCTGTTGGTTAGTTGAACCAAAAATAATATCGTCCACATATATTTGCACAAGTAATATATGATTTTCCCATTCAATTGTGAACAAGGTTTTATCTACCTTACCTTTACGAAATCCTTTAATTAAAAGAAAATCAGATAGGGTATCATACCATGCTCTTGGAGCTTGTTTCAGTCCATAAAGGGCTTTCTTCAGACGATATACTTTGTCCTCTTCTTGATAGACTTCAAATCCTGGAGGTTGTTCAACATAAACTTCTTCTTGCAATTCTCCATTGAGAAAAGCAGACTTCACATCCATCTGATAGACAGTGAAGTTCTTGTGAGCAGCATAGGCAAGAAACAGTCTGATTGCTTCAAGTCTTGCTACTGGTGCAAAAGTTTCATCAAAGTCAATTCCTTCTTCTTGACAATAACCCTTGGCCACTAGTCTTGCTTTGTTTCTGGTGACAACACCATCTTCATTCATCTTATTTCTGAATACCCACTTAGTGCCAATTACTCTTTGATGACTTGGTCTAGGAACTAAGTACCAGACTTCATTCCTTTCAAATTGATTCAACTCTTCTTGCATAGCTTCTATCCAGAAGGAGTCATTGAGAGCTTCTTCAATTTGTTTAGGCTCTATTTGAGATAGAAATGTGACAAACATAGCATCTTGTGCAGCAGCTCTTCTTGTTTTCACTCTATCTAAAGGATCACCAATAACCAATTCAGGAGGGTGATTCTTGAGCCATCTGAGATCAGGTTGCAGATCAGGATGTTGTCCTCTGTTATGATCTTGCAACACTACTGTTGGAGTTCCAGTAGTAGTCTGTTGAACATTTGCCGTCTGTTGAACAGTCTCTGGTCTGTCAGCTGTTAGCAACTCATCTGTTAGACAATCAGCACTGTGATTATGAACAGCACTTGAGTTAGCAGCTGAACTTAGATTAGGTAGTATGATGGGAACATATTCTTCATTTCTTCCAACGTCCAACTTCTGTAACTCAGCAGACAGATCTTGATTTATACTTTGATTCTTTTCAGAAGATTGACTTGGCTCATCAAATACTACATGGATAGATTCTTCTATTAGCAATGTTCTTTTATTGAAAACTCTATAAGCCTTACTAACAGATGAGTATCCTACAAAAACAGCTTCATCAGCCTTTTCTGCAAAAGCAGTAAGGTGATTTTTCCCATTATTCAATACAAAACATTTACAACCAAAAATCTTAAAGTAATGAATGTTTGGCTTTCTGTTGTTCCAAACTTCATATGGAGTCTTGTTCTGATTTTTGTTGATCATACATCTGTTTTGGGTAAAACATGCTGTATTTGTTGCTTCTGCCCAAAATCTTTGTGGCAGCTTAGCTTCAGCTATCATGGTTCTGACAGCTTCTTTCAGTGTTCTGTTTCTCCTTTCAGCAACACCATTCTGTTGAGGGGTTCTAGCAGCAGAATACTCATGATGTATTCCTTTGATATTACAATACTCTTCAACAGTAGAGTTTGTAAACTCTGTCCCTCTATCTGATCTGATCTTCAATATCTTGATACTCTTCTCATTCTGGATCAGTTCCATCAGATTGGTAAGATGTTCCTTGGTTTCACTTTTCTTCTTCATGAAAATCACCCAAGTATATCTTGAATAATCATCCACAACAGCTAGGCAGTATTTCTTTCCACCATTGCTGACTGGATCAATGGGTCCAAATAAGTCCATATGCAACAGCTCCAATATTCTTCCAGAAGATTGGTGCTTCTTTTCTTTGAAAGATGACTTGATTTGTTTACCCTTCTGACAGGCGTCACAGAGCTTGTCTTTGCTCATGACTGCTTTTGGAATCCCTTCTACCAAATCATTCTTGATTAATCTGTTTATGGTCTTGAAGTTTAAGTGATTCATCCTCTTGTGCCATAGCCAACTGACTTCACTTGGTGCAGATGCCACCAAACAAATACTTGAATTCTTGTCAACAGAATTCCAGTCAACTATGTAGATATTTCCTTGTCGTCTTCCAGATAAAATTACCTTCTTTGTACCAATCTGTTCAACGTAGCACTTATCTGTTGAGAAGATGACTGAATATCCCTTGTCACAAAATTGACTTATGCTCAGCAGATTATATTTTAGGCCTTTAACATAGGAGACGTCAGATATCTCTATGTTTCCCTTGATTAATCTTCCTTTAGCTTTAATCTTGCCTTCTTTGCTGTCTCCAAAAGTGACTTTTGGACCATCCACAGCAACTGCATCAGTCAACTCATGTATGTTTCCACACATGTGCCTTGAACATCCACTGTCCAAGTACCAAATCTTCTCTACTTTACTCCTACTCCTAATCCTAACCTACAAAACAAAAATAAAATTGTTTTAGGTACCCTTATTGAGAGGGTCCTGAAGGATTAGTTCCACCCTTGACAACCCAAGATGTTGAAGTCTTAGGCTTCTTAGGTTTCTGAGTTTTAGGAGCATGAACAGTTTCATTTTTATCATAGTTATCAGATAAGTCATGTTGATGATCAGTATGATATGAATAGTGTTCATAAGCAGGGTAAGGTGCATGATATGCAGGATATGCATGCATTGGATGAGCAGGGTAAGGTGCATAGTAATTAGGAAACTGAGGTGCATGATACATAGGATGATATGCAGCAGGTTGCACATAATATGACTCATTTCCATACCAAGCATTTTGATTTTTCTTATTCTTATGCTTCTTTGGTTTACTAGATGCTTGCTCATTTGATTTTGACTTAGTTTTACCAACAGATTGATTCAATTTAGCTTTATCAGCAGACTTCTTAGGACTCTGCTGTTTGGTCTTACTAGTCTGATTTCCTACACTAGGCTCTTTGCTCTTTTTAGCCTTAGGAGATTTCTTCTCCTTTACCACTTTCTCAGTTGAGGTAGGTCTAGAGGTTTGAACATACAGAATGACCTTACTATTGTCAGCTGATACAAATTTTTCAGTATGGTTCAACTCTAATTTTTCCTTTTCTAAAGGTGTCTCCTGTTTACTAGATGTATGCATGGATGCAACAGTAGACTTATCATGAGACTCAATGATTTTCTCAAGTTCCATGATTTTTCCTTTATAAACCTCACATTCAGCTTTCAGAGATTCATGCTCTTGCTCAAGCTGTTTATATTCAGCTGATTCTTTTGGCTTTTCAGCTAAAAGTTTCAGTGAACTATTTTGCTCTTTTAGCAAGTTCATCTCTTCCTTAAGCTTAACAAACTCTCCAGCAATAGTAGTATTATTCAACATCATTTGCTCTAGAGAATTAAACAGTTCATTTTCTTGAGGAGTTACCTCATCCTCAGAGTCATCAGATTCCTTTGCCATCAGGCACAGGAGAGCAGGTTTTTCTTCATCAGACGATTCTTCATCAGACGAGTCTGAGTCTGAATCAGATGAGTAGACGGCAGCTGGCTTTTCTGCTTCAGCCATCATTGCCTTGGCTCTCTGATGCTTTCTTTCTTTTCTCATTTTCTTCTCTTCCTCAGTGTACTTCTCTGCTTTTGGATATGGGCAGTCTCTTATGAAGTGTCCCAATTTCCTGCAGTTGTAACACATCAGTTTTGATTTATAATCTTCTTTATCCTGAGAAGAAAAGTTAGGTTTAGAAGTAGAAGCAGCATGATTGTATTTGTTTTTCATCTTTCTCTTATAGAACTTCTTGAAGTTGTTCATCAATAATGCTACATCTCCAGCAGTGTACTCCTTTTTGTTGAGTAGAGTGGCTTCATCAGATGAGTCCACTTCTTTGCTTTTCTGTGCTGGTCTTCTGGTGTTTTCAGCAGCAACAAGTGCAGCTGTGGGTCCTGAAGTTGAGGTTTCTTCAATTCCCATCCTTGGCAGTTTATACTCATAAGCCTTGAGTACGGAGAACAGCTCTGTAAGAGAAATCTTGCCCAGATCTCTTGATTCTTCCATTGCTGTCACCTTCATGTTGAACTTGGAAGGTAGGGCCTTCAGTACTTTGACAGTGATTTCTTTATCAGTGAAAGTCTTTCCCAGCTTCAAAACTTCATTCAGAGTTCTGGTGAATCTGGTATCCATCTGATCAATGGTTTCTCCAGACTTCATCTTGAAGTTGTCCAGCTTCTCCAAGGCAACACTGAGCTGATGCTCTTTAATAGCATCATTGCCTTCGCTCATGTCACGAACCTTATCCCACATCTCCTTTGCAGTTTTGCAATGTTTGACTTTGTCAAACCGATCATTATCCAGGGCTTTAGTCATGATGAATCTCCCAACTTTATCTAGATTGTAAAGCTTTATTTCTTCTGGAGTCATCTCATGAAGGTCTTTCTCCACAACCGTATCTACTTCATTTATCTTTATGGTCTTTGTGAATCTGAATGGACCTTTAATGATACATGTGTGCATGTTGTCATTATAGGCAGCAAGAAAAATCTCCATTCTGATTTTCCAATCCTCAAAGGACATACCAGCAATGTGGGGAACATGACTGATACAATCCATTTTTCAAAAAGTTTCTGTTTTTCAAAAAGATGCTCTTTTGAAAAGTTTTGAAAACCTTTGAAAAACACTCGGATCAAGCTCGTTGATCAGGCAGCTGATTCTAATGAACCACCTGCTCTGATACCACTTGTTGGTCCCAAGTGGTCAGATGAGGTCTAGAGGGGGGGGGGGTGAATAGACCTCTGAAAATTTTTGAACTTAAAAACTTTTCAGTCTTCTGTCAGCAGACTAAGCTGATGAAGAACAGTAAGCAGACTAGTCTGATCGTGAACAAATCTTGAACAGACGACTGACCACTCTTCTTACAATGACTTAGCTGTTTTTCAGCAAACAGTTTTTCAAGAGTATACTTGCAGCGGATTGTTTAAAAGTGTTTTTCACAAGTAAACTAAGTTCTAAAAAGATTTTATCCCCAGTTTTCAAACTCCTTATAAAATCTTTTGTTTGATTCAAAGTGTTTAAAATGCAAACTTTAAAATATGCAAGAAAACTTTAAATGCAAGATAACACAAAGAATTTTTATAGTGGTTATATGGATAAAAATCCTTTAGTCCACTCTTCCAGATCACACAGATTCTGGGTTATACTATAATCACAAAGATTACAATATTTCTCCACTTACACCTAAACAACTAATGAGAAGGCTGTAAGCTCGCAATAGGAATTCACAAAGAAAACCTATCCTCTAAAGTAGAATCACTCACACAGATGGATTCTCACTTCGCACAACACTCAGCTATTACAAAATCACTCAGATAATATTTTTCTGATTTCTTCAACTGGGTTTCTGTCAACAGATGACTTCCACCAGACGAGTGAGCTGTTCGAGCTTTTGAGACTTAGAGAAATTCTGCTTCAAAATTTCGATCTCTGATTGTTGTTGTGTTCTTGCTCGATTTGAAATTCAGCTCTATTTATACATGGAGATGAAATTATGACCGTTGAAGGCAAGTCACAATTCAAATCCATCCTTCAGCTCTTTTTGAAACGGCTCCCTGCAGCATTCCGTACTGTGTACAGTACCTTTCTGTCCATCGCATTTAATGCTGCATTTAATGCACTCTGCTGATCCGAGGATATCTTCAATCATTTGCCATTACTACCCTTCTCTTACAGCATTTATTACACTTAGGTGCATTTATTACCGTTGGACTAATCTCATGACCTCTTCTACTCTGCTGATCAAAACGACTCTGCTGATAGATACTCTGCTGATCAAATACTGAACTCATCTGATTTGACTCGGCTGATGATCTACCCTTCTGTTCGCTGATTCAGCAAGAGATCACTAGTCTTCTGAGCTTTGAACTTTGAACTCTTCTGATGTCTTCTTTTACCAGTTCAATATTCTTCTAAGGGAACTAAGCTTTCCATACTTAGCTGATTATGACGTTTTGGAAATCATCAAAACCTTCCCTTAATTACTTGTCTTCTTTCATCTTCATCTTCATCCAACAAGGATTCTGGGCCTACCTGAATCGCCTTCTAACAATTAATAAATCACAAGCATATTTAATAATGTAGCCCCAAATCAATGTGGTATTAATATATTTCATGGTTCACTTTCTTAATTATGAATTAATTAATTCATCCATTTATTGTATAGGCATTGAGATCTAAAATGTATTCGTCCATGAAATTGCATTTTTAGTCTCATAAGATTGGTTTTTCAGTCATTTTAGTCTCGTGCATTACAAAATTACATTCTTGGTCCAAATTATTTATCAAAAAATGTATTTTAGGCCTCAATCTTTACAAAATCGCACATTTAGTCTAGTATCATAGTCTATATTTAAGCACTTTTGGTTTCATGGAACTATTTTTTCCAGTTTTGGCAGTTTTGCACTTTGATGGAAAGACGATGGGATCAAAAGTGCAATTAGAAATATTTATTCACATTTTAAAGATATAGAAGGAGGTGATAAAATTAACTATTACATAAATAACCAAATCGAATTTTTTAATGTGATAACTTCAATTTTGCAATATATATATAAATGTATATATTTGAAATTCTTTCAGTGCGTAGGAATAAAAAAAAAAGATATATAGTGTATTGTCTGCATATATATATCAGATATATATTATCAAATTCAGCATTTGTTGATCTTTTTAGTATTTAGAAGGTGAATTTATGGGTTTTTCTTCCCTTTTTTTTCTTTTCTTTTCTTCTTATTATTCTTAGAGGAAGAGAATGGCAATTTAAAATAAGTTAGATTGGTTTTATTGCTGGGCTCGTGTATGGGCCAAGCCCTTATAAATCAGACCTCCCCTCTAACCAAATAATGTTGGCCTCATTGGGTAAATATGTGGGCCTCTGTTGTATTGAGCAATTAATAAATTGTCCTTGAAATGTTAATTTTTACATCGAGAATAGAATAAAATACTAACATTAGTAAAAACAACGGTTTGATATATTGGTATAAACAAACATTTTCTTTCTTGTTCCACTCTTAGTTATAGTGAGTAGGGTTTAATTGAGTCGAGTAATATCAAACGATACACTGTTCAAATTTAATTGGAATTTTATCGAACTTGAAATTTAATTTATGTTTGAGATTGACTTGATTTTTAAAGGAGCCAAACTCAAACGAGCTTTTATTGACCGAGCTTGAGACGCGTCAAACATATTATATGAGAACCTTTCACAACAGATTTTTGCATCATCATCAATCTCAATATCTTTTATGTCAATTATTCCAAATATATGAAAAATATAAGAGAAAACAATTTAATATATGTTAAGACAATTGATCATGGAAAGTTTAAAGGTGAGAAAAGAGCTAGTGTGATCACCATAATAAACCTTAATTAATATTAACATCGAAATTATTACATGTTAGAGATAATGAAATTCGGAACTTTCCGCAAATCTCCACATAAACATAATGAATAAATTCTAGTAAATTTTACTAAGACATTCTCAACCTAATCTCTAAATTTTTTCTATGCTTTTATTACCCAAGCACAGAAGGTACAACACAATGAAGCTCAGAATCCCACACACTATTAGCACCACTACTAACCCAATTACCATCATTTTCATTCTCATAATACCCATATTGCCCCTCTAACGATGGAAGTGGAGCCCATGAACTTGGCGCTCCATTGACTTGTACATTACGTGCAACTACTTCACTAAGAGGATTGCATTGGTAAGCCAAATCCAAAGCCGGCCATGTACAATTTTTTTCTCCATTAACCAAAAATGCATCTTCATTCATACAATGGTTCCCCTGCGTCGGCCAAGCTACTCGAGACTCGTTCTGACCCACAAAATCCAAAACGGGTCCCACGGGACCAATCGAGTGGGTCGTAGCAATATTGGGTGTATCCTTTTTACATTGATCTAGAAATGCTAATTGATCAAAATTTTGAACACGAGCAACTGGTAATTTGCTCTTTGTTGTGTAATTGATCAGGGGATCTCTCCCTTGAATTGGGACCACGGGACTAACCGAATGGCTCTTTTTGTTAAACAACTTGGCCTTGAGCGCTCCCACGAGTCCGGTCCCGTGCTCCTCTGTTTTACAGATTGCGTCAAAAGAAAATGGCTCGACATTTTCAAGTGTGCTTGAATCGGAGGGTGACCGGGGCAACTCGAAATTGGTACGAGCGTTAACACCTCTGAGTTGTCGTGCAGCGTTGTCGTAAGCACGGGCAGCATCTTCGGCCGTGTCAAAAGTTCCAAGCCAAAGTCTTACCTTTTGCAAAGAGTCTTTGATTTCGGCCACCCACCTCCCGGAAGGCCTTTGGCGAACACCCACGAATTTGTTGTGCCCTCGGGATGATGTTTTTCTTCGGACCCGAACGCCATCTTCGCATGTTGATGTGCTTGGCTTCATGATGTGTGTGCATACTTTGCTTTGCTCAGAATTTGCTAAACATTCGGGGACAACTAGGAATAATTTCTTATAGTAATGAAATGAGTAAAAGGTATCAAGAATTTGTAAAAGGAGACATGAAACTAAATGACAATTTCAGCATTGTGCATGTTTTGATTTTTGTACAATTCGGATGTCACAAGTGCAGGCCTTGTTGAATTTGTCATTGAATAATCCGAAAAATATGAGTTAATTACAAGAAAACATAATCTTAATTAGTAAAATATTTGCATTGGTCTGGTTTGAAATGGTCACAATGGTTTATTGTTGTGGTCTATTGGTCCACAAGGCAGGAGATCAGGGGACCAACATAGCTGATTGTTGGCCCAACAAGACTTTCTTCACGTCATTAATTACGTGTCTACATATATGAATATAAATTAAATATAACATGCATGTAATAGTGTATAACAGTGAATTATTTGAATTTGAATTTGAATTTGCTTTATTCAAATTCATTTCATGGAAAATTGTTTAGAATCCATTTAGGAAATTTAATGGATTAAAACTAATCAAAAGAATTGTAATTCTAATTTGTAAAAGGTATATACGGTCGATGTATAAATATGGAGTTATTTGAACTTTCACTGTTTATCATTGAATTTGTTTTTGATGAAATTGAGTATTTATGGAATTCAACCACAGGTGTTCCTAATAAGAATGTTGAATTTTGTACTTGAATAATATACTATTTTTTTTTGGAGAGAGAATGATATACTATTCAGTACAATAAAGTCTGAATATTAACATTTTTTAATTATAAAAAATATTATCAGCTATTTGAGTGTACTTTTAGGCTATTAATAAACAAATAAATGATTGATATAGTGAAATAGACTAATCACTATAAAGTAGCGGACATTGGTTCAAATCTCTCGTGGCTACCTTTTGTGTAGCAACCATCTGTCCTGTTAGGTCCCTTGTAGGGACACTTTTGCATATTTCCCAAGGGTTTAATTCCTTTTGAGGCGGGTTGGGCACATTAGGTAGTCACCATCTGTCATGTTAGGTCTCTTTTAGGGACACTCATCAAAAGTGTCCCTAAAAGGGACCTAACATGACAGATGTTGGCTATCTAATGTGTCCAACCCGCCTTGAAAGGAATTAAACCCTTGAGAAACGAAAAAAAAAAATCATCTTACACCAATTTTTAATTTTCCTATGATGCCCTTAATATTTTTTATATTACTTAATAAAGTAACTCCTTAACTTTTTCACTTCTTGATACGGACAAAAATAATTGGACTTAGGCTTGCCCACAATCACCAAAAATGTTTTCTTTAATCCGTATTCTTTGATCCTTTTCTCTTAGTTCTTCCTACAAAACATAAGCAATATCAAGACTACATGTGTTAGGCTTTTATTTTTGGGTGAAAAATTAATCAAATTTCATGTAATAATTTAATATTACTCAAGCCAAAGACGTGTGTGTGATGAACAAAAGCTTGACCTAGGTCAACCCCTCTCAAAATTGAGAGCCCCTATGGGCCCAAACCTTATGTCATTTTTGGGCGAAGTCCTTCAATTGAGACTAAAGGCAGTCCTAGGCGTCCATTTTGGAGATAATTAATATTTAAAAATTTCATGTGGATATAAAAAAGTAAATTGATATTTGAAATCATTCTCCTCATGTAACTCAACGCAATCCAACTTAAATCATACCAAAAAAGTTAATGGAAACCACCTAATTAGTTACTTAATAATTAATATCGACTAATTATCATGATTTGAATATCATATTGAACGTAACATATATAACAGTTGGATGACCGTATATGTATTTACTATCCGATCAAGTACTAGCTTCCACAAAGTCATGATCAATTCATCTTCGAATTTTCGTTGGAAGTGATTCTCATATAATATGATCATCGACGTGTCTAAAAAAGAATTAAGTCAAGTTTATGATCAAAATAACCTTGGGAAAGGGAAAAAATGTGATTAATAGAGTCCGACGAGATTAGATCAAAACAAGAATTTTACCTTAAAATTTGGGATGATACTACTATTTGCATTTACATTTCTCAACGGATCGTAATCGAAGTTTCAAAATACATTATCTTATTATGCAATACTCCAATTCATCAAGTTCAAATGTCAAGAAAGATCATTACAGTCATAAACAAATCATCTATTTGCTCTTAATATTAATATACTATATAATTAATATCTAATTAATAAGGTTCTTGACTTCCAAGGCTGCATTTTGTCCTTTGCATGGAACTTCTTCCATTTGGCATTGATATTATACACGATTTTTTTTCACAATCTTCTTGCTTCATTTTGTTTTTCTTTCTCCCAAAGACTATTTCCTTCCATTTGTTTTGGCTGAGGAATTCTAGTTGAGTTGAAGGGCTAGCTAAAATGATGAAATTTTTCTTTTGTTGTCCGGAAAAACAACCTAAGATTGGAGGGTATATTCTCTTTTGTGCTAAATCTTTATGTTCAACATTGTTTCACATACATGACAACCTAGTTAATTAATTCTTATGTACTTTTATCTTCTTCCTTTTTTGGGTGAACTTTAATTAGATCAAGCAATAATAGAGACTATCCATGGGAGATCTACACACTCAAAGAACTTGTTCATGCAACAAACAATTTTCACAACGACAACAAAATCGGTGAAGGTGGATTTGGAAGCGTTTATTGGGGTCGGACAAGTAAAGGCGTCGAGGCAAATTTTATCTTTTCCTTTTAATTTCTTAAATATCATGACCCGTTTGTTTAGGTTTATTTAGAGTGTTTTTAAAGATTTCGAGGTTTTCTGAAATGTCCTTTAGTATGTTTGAATTTTTGTGTAAGAATGACACAGATCTCAAAAAGTGACACAATTTCGTCAAAAGTTGTTGTTTTTTTTTTTTTTTTTACATATTTTGTTTGATGTTGCAGATAGCGGTGAAGAGGCTGAAGTCGATGACCGCAAAAGCAGAAATGGAATTTGCCATTGAAGTGGAGATACTTGGTAGAGTTAGGCATAGGAATTTGTTAGGTTTAAGAGGATTTTATGCTGGTGGAGATGAAAGATTAATAGTGTATGATTACATGCCTAATCATAGCTTAATTACTCATTTACATGGACAACTTGCTGCTGATTGCCTATTGGATTGGCCACGAAGAATGAATTTAGCAATCGGTTCGGCAGAGGGATTAGCGTAAGTATACATCTAATTAATTAAATGCATTTTTCTTGATGATTAGTTTGCAATTTTTAGGGGGAAAATGCAAGATACTCCCATGTGTTATGCTAAACCTGCAAGAAACTACCCTATGAAATTTTTACTGCGCCAATTTTCCTTGTGTTTTCAAAAACCCTGCAAAAAAAAGACCTAATTCGTAAAAAATAAGTTGTTTTGGATCGACAAATTTCGAGAAATAATTTTTAAAATACACACGTGAAGTTGTAGGGAATAACTTGAAGTATTTTAGAAATGGTTTCTTGAAATATGTCGATCCAAACGACCTATTTTTTATATATTGGATGTTTTTTGCAGGGTTTTTGCTAATAAATTTTATGGCTAGCGTAAATATAAATTTAATTAATTAAATGCATTTTTCTTAAACACTTGAGGATTAATTAGTTTGCACTTGGTTTAGTTAAGATTTAACGTGTTGTTAATTAATTAAATGCATTTTCTTAAACACTTGAGGATTAATTAGTTTGCACTTGGTTTAGTTAAGTTTTAACGTGTTGTTAATTGTCATTATATTTGTAATTCATTCTCTTTCATAAGATGATCAAAAGGCATATTTGAGCATATATAATATGTAGAGCCTCAAGTATCTAGGCATTCATAGATCATTTTGGATATAAGGCATTTTCAAATTTCATCGTATATTTCTTCTCCAAAATAAAAAAGTTTACATATTTATATGTACAACAGTACAAACATGTATGGACTAAAATTTTGTTTTATTTGTATTTTGGACAATATATTAAAAAACTCACCTGAAAATTAAATGTCTTGATTCCGCGAATGAAAGTTAAAGTACGTAAAAATGTTTTTTACCCCTTAATTAATTGACATAGTTAAGCATCTTTTGCTTTTTCTTTATGATTTTTGTTATTTATTTATTTCCTAGAAAGAGTTACAGTTCATGCACCTTCCATTTATGTCCACATCACGTTCTTATCGTATTCACTTGAGAGAAACTTTAACCTCCATTTGTATCTCTTCAATTTATGCAAAATTATTTGTTTATCATGGTGTTTGTACCCAAAAAATCACCCTCGATAAATCGAGGAACGACGGCTCGACATAACAAGCCAAAAATGGCATATGGGCCGAATCAAGTCGCTCCAAAACGGTTCAGACCAAATCGGATCCAATTTGGACCGAAAATGGGTCTAGTCGAGCTAATGGGTTAGCTATGAGCCCAATTTCAAAACTCGACCCAATTTCGCAATTAATTAACATTTGGGCCAAAAATATATTAATTAATTGATAAAATTAATTAATAGGCTAAAGTTAATTAATTACTAATTAAAGCCAAATAATGATTAATTACAAACGGGCTCGACCCACTTGATGGCTTTGGTTAATGAAGATTTTGGACTGATTAATTAAGTTTAATTGGGCCAAGTCTAATTAATTGGCCTATTTTTATGAATAAAGGCCATTAAGGGTTTAAAAGGGGTAATTAATTGGACAACTTATTAGACATCAGGGCTCGACCCAGGACCAACCATGGCCCGAGCAGCCCAAGTTGACCATGGCCCACTCCAGATCGGCCACTCTCCATTTTTGGGGCCCACTTGTTGCTTTGTTATTTAATTAATGATTAATTAATTAAGGGATAAGGATTGGGCTAAGTAGTTGGCTTAAAACACTAAGTCCTTAAAAATCTCTTAATTAGTTATTATTATTAATTCAATTTCAAACATAACGTATCTTCTTCTCTAAACCACCACTAACATTAATTTTCAGCACAAAATAACTGCCATCAAAGTAGTGTAAGTAGTGGAGGTTTTTTTTAAGAAGTGGAGAAAGTGGGATAGTGGCTGTCAAGGCATCAGCTTTTGGCCATCAGCTCTCCAGATCCAGCAGCTATAAATACCTTGATACTGTCAGTCGCGCAGCAGATAGACACACAGAATCAATCTACAAAATCTCAGTCTAACACTGAACGGCTCAACGCCTCTCCGGAAGTCCAGCGCCCCGCTGCTTCTTTCTCAGCAAACACCTGTAGAACCCCTGATTATCAACTGTCCCTCCTCAGCCACCAGCCACCTCGACAGCCTGAAGTTAAGCCGCCGCCGCCGCCCAAAATCCTCCGCCGCCGCCCAAGGTCCGCCGCCGCCGCCGCTAAAAACTAGCCGCCGCCGCCGCCGACATTAAGCCGCCGCCGTCGATACTAAGCCGCCGCCGCCGCTGCTTCCGCTGTCCAGACGCTGTCTCGAGCGAAACCCCTTGATAGCAGGCAGTTGACAAGCTGTTTTCTGTCAAGTTATCAGTCTGTCAACTCGTTGATAACAGTCTGTCCCTCCTCAGCCACCAGTGATCCCTGACAGCCTGAAGTCTTGCCGCCGCCGCCGCTCACAGCAAGCCGCCGCCGCCGCTCTCTTCCGCCGTCAGCTGACACTGACTCGAGCGAAACCACTCGTATCAACCAAGTAGCACGCTGGTAACTGTCATGTAAGTGCCCACGTATTTATGTGACAAACTCATTGAGTAGCCATCTGCTTGATGAGCTCGTCGTCAAGTAGCCATCTGCTTGACGGCTATCGGCTAAGTAGCCATCTGCTTCGTCGATGCCTTGGTCAGTGGCCACCCGCTGATCAGGAGCCCGATTGGTGGTTACCCATCAAGGTTGGGCGAACCACTGGCGGTGGTCCCCCGTCGTCAGTGTTACTTTCTGTCTGTCAACTTAACGCATTGTCATGTTTCATCAGCTCATCGGCGGGTTTCCCTGCCGATAAAGGAGTCATTTTTCAGAACTTAATAAACTTATCAGCTCGTTTGGCAGACCCTGCCAAGAAAGGAGAACTTTGTCGTTTTGCATATTTTTGTAATGTTTGTACATCGGGAAACGTCTTAATTTTCTTTTATTGTTAATGGAAGTAATTTAGTTCGTATATCTCGTCTCATTTGCTTAAATATGCTTTGCGTCGACTAATGTCCATTGATATGCTGTTTCTGTCAAGCCTTTGTTTTCTGTCAAGGTGTATGCTTAAACTGATTGATCGTCAAGGTATTAGATTCACTGATATGACAAACAGGCCATCAATTGGCTATAAAAATATGGCATTCAAGAGAGATTTTCATAAATTGTTAAGTCCTGCGGCCAGGCAGGCATAGAAAAGAACTAGGGGTAGTGTTTGCCTACTCTGTCGCAATCGTTTAGAAGTCAGCCTTATCAGGACAACGTATCTCGATATCAATATGTCTTTGTCAGGACACCTATATTATCAATGTATCGATATCAATATGTCCATTTTCGAATCGTTATGTTTGCACGCACAAGCATTGGCACGCCCGCACCTTTTCCATATCATATCGAGGCATTCCTCGTCAAGGTATTGGCTCGTCGAGGGATTCACTGACAGGTTTGCAATGAACAATGCTTTGGCATACCTTGATGTCAATAATACCTCGATTTCAATCCCTCGATGCCAAACACCCCTTGACATCAGTTTCATCGCGAACAATATTTCAACACTCTCAATGCCGATGATTCCTCGATGTCATCGAGGTATCCCTCGATAATGAATTTCCACGCAGACAATCCCTTGACAGCAGGGTATAATCGAATCAAAATTATATACAAACCATCCCTCGATATCGTCAAGGTGTTACTCGATGCCAATCCCTCGACATCAGGGTGTGTTGTCAAAATTTACGCAAACAATATTTTGGCACGCCCAGTGGGACTCGATGCCCAGTGGGACTCGATGCCAAATGTTCCTTGATGCCATGTATTGTCCGATGCAAAATTATTCGCAAACAATATTTTGGCACGCCCAGTGGGACTCGATGCCCAGTGGGACTCGATGCCAAATGTTCCTTGATGCCATGTATTGTCCGATGCAAAATTATTCGCAAACAATATTTTGGCACGCCCAGTGGGACATGAAAGTCTCTTTATTGAAAAACCCACCAGCCAAGCAATTTATGGCTCGGGGGGCATTCTGTATTTTAATTGAGTTGCCATGAAACGATTATCAGCCAATTTTGGCTAGCTGACAGCTTGATTATCTCTTTGCCAAACAGTCAATCAATTGATACTAAGTGGGTGTTTGTTTTGTTGTCATCAGATGACATCACAGGTACCACGAAGGACCCGATCAACCTTGACAAGAACACAGTCTGACTTAACGCATACTTTGGAAAATTTATCAACGGTTCCACTGACTATGGAAGGAACCGACAGAATTGAAGAGCTGACAACAGAGGTTCGCAACTTCACCAGGGACCTCGAGACCAAACAGGGAGAATGGTCTGACATTGTCAGCAAGTTTGAACATATGCTGGGCTCGGCCACTGCTGCTAGTCAGGCCAGTACAGAAGCCAGCCACACTGTAAACAATGCCTTGATACACTTGGAGGCAAAGTTGACATCGCTCACTGAAAGCATCAACATGCTCGCCAATGGCATCCAAACGCAGGCCTGGACTGGGCCGCAGAAGACTGCTGTTGACAAAGGAAAAGGCCCCGCTATCCAGATTGGGGGAAGTTCGTCAAGAGACGAGACGCCTTGCAGACAGGGCAACGGACAATCCCATGTCCAGGAAAGAAACAAAGGAAGCACTTCCAAAACAAGGAACACCCGTCAAGACTCGGGGGGCAGGTCCGAAGAGGACCGATTAGAGGCCGCCGGGTACGGTCAGGAAGGATATCAAGCCAACTCAATGGCTTACGACAGGACTGCTCATCGAGCAGTAGAGGGTCCAGAAGACCTCTTGACAGTGAACCAAGCTGAAGAAATGTTCGTCAGGAGACAGGGAAACAGGGCAGCAAGGTATAATAAGCCTCACCCGGAATATGTCGATCAGATCCCGTTCCCGTTGAACTACAGACCGCCGAATTTCACACTGTTTTCAGGCGAGGGATCACAATCTGCCACAGAGCATCTGGCTCGATTCTCTCTAGAATGTGGCAACATGACAAACGAGTTAAAATTGAAATTGTTCCCTAACTCCTTGACGGGAATGGCGTTCCACTGGTACGCCAATTTGAAACCTGGATCGGTCCCCGACTGGCCATCCATGGAAAAAATTTTTGTGATGAACCACTATCAGGCCCCTCTCGAGGTGTCCGTCATCGAGCTGTCGAACATGAGGCAGCTGACAGGACAGACTGTCGAAGAATACATGAAGAAGTTCATCAGGGCCAGAGGATTCTGCGCCATCCCGTTGCCAGAAAAGGAATGCATCAAGATTGCCATTCATGGCATGCATTTCGAATTACGAAAGATCATGATGGCACAATACCACGAAGATTTGTTTGAATTGACCGACCACGCGGTCCGTTATGAACGAGTGTTGAGAGACGAGAACGGCCGACAGCCTAGAGGAAGCTACTATCAAGTGGGTATGGCCGACTCCAGTGAGGAGCAGATCAATCAGGTCAGCAGACCGATTGAGCAACAGGGTATCGAGATTGGACTGGCAGAAGTGGTCTGCCCTAAGAACACCATCTGTACGGCTCTCGCCAAGCCGAAAGAACCTCAACCTACTATCAAGGTGCCAAATAATTTGGTGCGACGAGACGCTGAATATAAAACTGATAGGGAAAGACGATACTCTTTCGACGTCTCGAAAACAGAGGCCATATTCGATCAGTTGCTGGCCGACAAGATCCTCCGCCTCAAAGGAGACCACGTGATTCCACCATCAGTGAAAATATCAGGTAAAACGTATTGTAAGTATCATGATGTTTGGACTCACGCAACGAACGAGTGTCTAGTGTTCAGGTGGATGGTGCAGGATCACCTTGACAAGGGCATTTTGAGGTTTGCCCCGGATTGGAAGATCACGAAACCGATGACGGTTGACACCAACCCATTCCAACAGAATGAAGTAGGGATAAATGTCATAACAATCACGGAGTTACCGACAGGCGAGAAACTATATTCAGATGATGATCCGGAATATGACATGAGGAACAAACAAATGGGCCTGTGTGCGAGGTGCCAAAACGAATTGGCGACAGTCCCGCTGTTCATCAACCCGGCGATATATGGCCCATACATACCTTGGCCAAATGTAATGCCGTCAGGGTATCCTTATCAGGTGATGCCGCAACCACAGGCAAATCCCCAAACAGCGCCGCAACCGCAGGCGATGCCACCGCCACCACCTCGACCCATGGGGCCGTATCCGGTCCCAACTCCGATGGAAAATACTGAACGCGCAACATCATCGGCGGAACAACGCCGGGAACAGGCTAAAACCGTGATGCCTCGACGGCATCAGGAAGGTTCCAGTCGAAACAGTAGAATCAGGGAAAGATCCCCTGACAGGACACCAGTTAGGCAGGTCAGATCGACCGCCAGTCGTGGAAACAGGACAAATGGTCCGTCACCAAAGATTACTCCGCCAGGCTCATCAAGGCCGCGGACTGTTCATACTCCCGCCGACACACAGGTGGATCGATGGGTTCCTGTCAGGCACCCGAAGTTCCCGGGCGACCGAAAGGTTGACCAAATGACCCGAACTCAATATAGGCGTTTCTTACGCCAACGGAAAGGACTGGAAATTGCTAAGGGGAAAGCCCCGATGAAGGAGGAATCAGCAAAGAAACCTTCACCGTCAGGAGAACAGAAACTGAAACAAGCAATGAAAGAGGCCAAATCTGGCCAAGGGGTCGACAGTAAGGCTAAGACCCCGATGCAAATGGATACTTCCAAGTGGACCCCCGGGAAAGTTAAATTCGGCACTATCGATTTGACAAAAGAAATGGAAGAGGATGACCTGCTGTTCGACGAAGAGGATGGAAATGATCTCGAGGCAAAATTTGCCGAGATTTTCGATGATAAGGGCAATAAGGAGAATGAGGCCAAGGCTGGCCAAGCCGTCGAGGCCAAATCTGGCCAGGAAGTTGAGAAACAGGAAACTGAGAAGCGAGAGGCCGAGAAACAGGCCGTCAAGACAGAAATAAAAACAGTGGAAGATGCTACCGTCAGTCAGCCGACAGACGGCTCGACGATGATGGAATGCAATGCTATTGATTCAGAACTCGTTGAATTCGTCAACGAGGAGTTAGAATATTCCACTGACGGTTTTTGGGATGAGGGTATGCCAGTTGTACAAATGGCAGAAGACCTAGAGCTGCTATCGGTTGACGACAAAAAAGAGACCGATTGGGACAGAAAAATCGAGACAATATTCCAAAAGCCACCATCTTTTATGGCCAGGCATATCAGGCCATTGTATGTATCAGGGCATATCGACGGAAAACCCATTGACAGGATGCTGGTAGATAATGGGGCAGCCGTCAATGTAATGCCTTCGTCGACGATGTACAAGCTGGGCAAGGTCAGCGAGGACCTGCTGGAGACAAAAGTAATTGTCAGCAACTTTACAGGGGGAAAGGCTGATACACTAGGAATCTTGCCTTTCGAGGTGAAGATCGGAAAGACCAGCTTGAAAATTGCATTTTTCGTGGTAGATGCTGCCACCTCTTACAACGCGTTGTTGGGAAGGGACTGGATTCACTCAGCCCTTTGTGTACCGTCCTCTCTTCATCAATGCTTACTAATCTGGGGAGACTCTCCCGAACCTGAAATTATCATGGCCGACAACAGGCCATTCACCGCCAAGGTCAACGCTGTCGAGGCAGCGTATTATCGAGATGATGTAGGTCCTTATCGATTTATCGGGCAGGACAAATACGGGCGACCGAAGGAAGTCACTTCAAGCAAGAAGTTGACGCAATTGGAAATGGCTTGTTTAGCCAAGGAGCTAAGTCGGCCCTGCAACGTCAAGGAGTCAGGGCCGCAGGAAGAGCACTGTCAGGATTAATGAATGGTCCTGATGACGAAAAACCATCGGCCTACAAGGCCGACAGACTGGAAGTTGATGAGATTGTTGTTATCGGGCCGCAGCAGGAAGCATGCGCCGATTTGATCAAGAGGTTTCGGGCCTATGTGGCCGAATGTTATACAGGCGATCTCATCGATGAAGAGGAAACGCCACCGTCGGTCGGCGATGAAATTCAATTAGAAGAGTTAGCAACGGCGCCGGCCAAGCTTGACGACATCAAGATCCAAGTACAGGATCCTGTCATCGAGGTTGAGTTAGGCAGCGAGGAAGATCATAGGCCAACTTACATCAGCGCATTGCTTGATGATAGCCAGAAGGACCGATTGATCCAAGTATTGACAGAGTACAAAGACTGTTTTGCCTGGAACTATGACGAGATGCCTGGGTTAAGCAGGGAATTGGTGGAACATCGTATTCCGATACTGGAAGGGTACTTACCCCGGAAACAGCCCCTGCGAAGGATGTCTGTCGAGGTCTGCAGACTGATCAGGGAGGAGATCGAGAAGCTGTTAAAGGCCAGTTTTATCGAGGTGGCCAGATATCCGGAGTGGGTGGCAAACGTAGTCCCCGTAATGAAGAAAAACGGGAAAATCAGGATATGCATCGATTTCAGAGACATAAATCTTGCATCTCCGAAAGACGAATATCCAATGCCAATGGCGGACATGCTTATCGATGCTGCCGCTGGCAATATGTTCCTGACAGCCGTCGACGGAAGTGCAGGTTACAATCAGATTTTTGTGGCTGTCGACGACGTACCAAAGTTGGCTTTTCAATGTCCCGGCGGAATAGGCACCTTCCAATGGAAAGTGATGCCATTCGGACTCAAGAATGCCGGAGCCACTTATCAACGAGCCATGAACTGCATTTTCAGTGAGTACATCGATGACTTTGTAAAAATTTACATCGATGACATTATTATTAAATCGGCTAGTTATGATGAACACTTGATACATTTGGCGAAGTCATTTGCCAAAATGAGGGAACATAAATTGAAACTCAACCCCTTGAAATGTGTTTTTGCAGTGGCGTCAGCCAATTTTCTTGGCTTTCTAGTACACCGCAAGGGGATTGAGATCGATAAAAACAAGTCCAAGGCTATCCTGACAGCCAGACCTCCGTCGACGAAAAAGGAATTACAGCAGTTCCTTGGCAAAGTCAACTTTTTACGGAGGTTCATCTCTAACTTGGCTGGAAAAACGAAGGTCTTCTCGCCTTTGTTAAAGCTGAAGGACAAAGAAGAGTTCTGCTGGCAAACGGAGCATGAGCAGGCGTTTCAGGATATCAAAGATAAGCTGACAACGCCGCCTGTAATGATGCCGCCCGTCAAGGGGAAGCCCTTGAAATTATATATATCTGCCACGGAAGACACCGTCGGCGGATTTCTGGCACAGGACGATGAAAACGGATTCGAACGAGCTATCTATTATTTGAGCAGGCACCTGACAGAAACAGAGCAAAGGTACTCACCGATTGAAAAGGTATGCCTTGCACTATTCTTCTCTTGTAAGAAATTGCGTCATTATATGCTGCCTGTAAAAGTGTTGGTTATTTCTGGTATTGACGTGATAAAGTACATGATAGCTAAGCCTGTAATGAGGGGAAGGATTGGTCGATGGGCCATCCAACTGATGGAGTATCAATTACAGTACGTACCGCAAAAAGCAGTCAAAGGCCAAGTATTGGCTGATTTTCTGGTTGACCATCCATGTCTCGATATCGATCAAGCCGTTCTCAGGGAACTGGACTCGATGACAGTAGAGATCAGGCCATGGACACTGGCTTTCGATGGGTCTAGAACCGACAGGCTGTCTGGAGCAGGTATAGTCTTGATTTCCCCGTCAAACGTAAAAACTAAGCTATCAATTCAATTTGATTTTGAATGTACTAACAATCAGGCCGAATACGAAGCCTTGATCATTGGACTGGAAATGCTTAGGGAGCTCGACAGGAAGTCTGTTGTCATCGTCGGAGACTCGCAGTTGGTTATCAGGCAAATACAAGGTACTTACAAATGCCGAAACCCAACGCTTGACAAGTATTATTTAACTGCGATGTCTTTGTTGTCGGAGTTTGTTGACGTTACATGTTACCATGTGACGAGGGGAAACAACAGCGAGGCCAACAGTTTGGCCCAACTAGCGACTGGTGTTGATCTCCCTGATGACATCGAGGAATCCCTCTACGTCGTCAGGAGACGACACTGTCCATCATTCATGTATCGAGATAACGTACTGACTGTTTTGAGTGTGTTTCAGGACCCTGATGACTGGAGAGAGCCGATCAGAAAATATCTGGCTGATCCGTCGGACCGAGCATCTCGACAAACGAGGCTCAGGGCAGTCAATTATGTCTTGATAGGCGAGCAACTGTTCAGAAAAAGCCATGACGGCGTGCTCCTGTTATGCGTCGATCAACAAGAGGCCATGAGAATTATGATGGAGGCTCATGAAGGGATTTGTGGGGCTCATCAAAATGGTCACAAGTTAGCATGGCTGCTGCGCCGATATGGCTACTACTGGCCAAAGATGGTGGGAGACTGTATTCAATTGGCAAGGGGTTGTGAGAAATGCCAACGCTTCGGGGTAGTCCAAAGAATGCCCGTCGAAGAAATGAACATGATAATCAAGCCATGGCCTTTCAGATGCTGGGCCATCGATATCATCGGGGAGATCCATCCCTCGTCTTCCAAACACCATCGATATATTATTGTGGCCACGGATTACTTTACTAAGTGGGTAGAGGCCAAACCGCTCAAACAGGCCAATCAGGCCGAAGTGATGAAGTTTATCAAGGACCTAATCATTCACAGGTTTGGTCTGCCACAGACCATTGTCACTGACAGGGGACTGATGTTCGTCGGTCAAGAGATCAAGGAGTTTGCCAGATCAATGGGTTTTGAATTGGTCCATTCAACACCGTACTATGCACAAGGGAATGGCCAAGCGGAAGCTTCTAACAGAGTCCTCAAGGACATTATCTCGAAAATGATAGAGGAAAACCCAAGAGCTTGGCACTTGATGCTGTCAGAGGCATTGTGGGCTTATCGGACAAGCAAACGGACAAGTACAGGCACCACTCCGTACAAGCTAACTTACGGACAGGAAGCCGTTCTACCGATGGAAATCAACGTCCGATCTCTGCGGGTGATGCAGCAAAACGAGCTGACGCCCGAAGAGTATAATGAAAATATGTTCCAGCAGCTTGATGAGCTCGACGAGATCAGGGTTGCCGCGTTAGACAGGATCGAGGCACAAAAAAGGCTAGTTGCCCGATGCTACGATAAAAAGATACGCAGGAAACACTTTGACATCGGGGACATGGTCTGGAGAGTCGTTTTGCCACTTCATCAGCGCGAGAAGAGGTATGGCAAGTGGAGCGCAACGTGGCAGGGGCCATACGAAGTCTTCTCGGTAACTCGGGGAGGAGGCTACATTTTGAAAAAGCCAGATGGGGATCTCTGTCGAGACCCCATTAATGGAAGATACTTGAAAAAGTTTAGGCCTACCCTTTGGGAATCGATGTGTCTGGAACATCAGCGAGCCTTGGAGCTTGAGATCGAACGGCGTCAAGAGTATTTCAACGCGCCGATACCTCTGTAAATATAAGTAGGATTTACTTTAAACTTTCGTTTTTTACTTCGTTTTTTGTTTATTTAGTCTAAAAATCTCTGATTTAGTATTGTTAGGTGTATTTACTTTCGATTATTATTCAAAAGCTTCCATTTTAATTTATATATTTGTTTCCCGATTTACAAATCTTTTACATCAAAGCATTTCGTTTAAGTTTGATAAGTTGGCTCGATTTTAGTGGCAATCAAGTTATGTTTCACTCACGAGAAATGGTCCGTCAAGGGACCGAATCAACTGATTGGAGGTTAAGTACTTAGCTTATTTGGCTTTGATATAAAGAAAATACGATACAAAGCCAAAAGAAAAGTCTACTAAAGAAAATCAGTTTATGGCTATCAAGCCAATACATCGACAGAAAAGTAAACAAGTCTGTGGCCATCAGGCCAATGCATAAACAGATAAACAAATTAAGTCTGAGAAATCAAAGTACCAAGGCACATGTGCCATATCAAATGGCTCGCAGGCCGAAACAGTCAATGCAAGAAATCCTGAGTAAACTTGGTGAGAAATCCTTTGAGGGCAGTCTCGATTCTGGTCTGATCAGCGGCTGCCGCGTTTGCTTTGGCAATTACTTCGTTTTCAGCAGCTTTTGCCTCGTCGAGCAGATCGGCGGTGTTGGACAACTCCACCGTAACTGACTCAGCCTCGCTTACGACATCCGCCATCTTACTTCGGACCGAATCCAGCTCCATCTGCAGCCTGGCCATGGCCGCAACCAAATCGGTTTCTGTATCTTGGAGATGAGTGAGCGAATCATTGAGGCCGGAACCATGAACGTATAGCTCGCTAAATCGAGACTGGAGGGCCTCGACAGGGGATGCAGAAGTTGTCCTCACCTTAATAGCCTTGTCATTTTCCTTGAAATCACCCCTCATCTTCGCAAACTGCCTCGCGAAGTTAGAATAAAAAGGCGCTTTGTCATCAGGGAGTTTGGCGGAAGACAGCCGACTCATTAAGCCATCGAGGGACGGTCCCATATTAATCATTAAGACCTCCAACGGCTGGCTCTGATGACTCGACAGCAGCCCCTCGAATTGAGCAAGCTCTTCGGGAGTAAAAGGGGCCTGATTAGATTGCTCCGATGCTGTCGACAGGGTTTGAGAGGAAGAGCTCATCGACGGAGCGTGAGTGCCAGCAAATCGAGCCAGCATCTGAGAGAGTCGGTGAGAGGTATCCTTGGCTTGATTAGACAAAGGGACCTGCGAAAATAAGAAAGAAACATAATTAGCCAAGCACAAAATAAGCGAGAGTTTTCCGAATGACTCGATGATGAAAATTACCTCTCGACGAGGCAGAGGAACTGAAACAGGAGCCTCCTTGACAGGAATAGACTTGTGGACAGAAGGTTCAACCTCTCGATGGGCTGCGGCCGCATCACTTGGTGTACTGTCGACAGCAGTGTCGACGAGGGGCTCCTCGACGTGAGTTGAAAGTGGCGGATGGGATGGAACCTCTACTCGCTGAAAACGCGACTCATCGTCCTCACTGTCAGACGAGCTGTCAGCCATCGACCTAACTCGTTTTCGAAGGGGGAGGTCGTCCTTAACAGCTTGGCGCCTTCCTTTAGCACTTGCTTCCTGACAGAAAGCGAGACATCAATGATTAGTTGAAAAATGTGATAAGTAAATTAGACAAGGACTACCTCTTCGTCGGAACTGCTCACGATTATGGCACTCGTGCCACCTCGCTGATAGAAGAGCCGACGAGAGCGTCGGATATATACGACGGGGGGATCCGTTACCTTGTCGACAGAAGACTGAGCCTCAGATGTCTGCAAGGATTGAGAAGCGGCGGGCGAGGGTCCTGACGGACTGATGACCTGCAGCGGAATGGCCATGGGGATAATCGGTTCCTTGACAATCTTCCTTTTCTTGTCAGCAGAAGGGGCTGCTGATTTTTTCCCTGTCAAAAACAAACAAACGTGTTAGTACGTTAGAAACGATCAAACAAAGAAAACAATGGAAAGCTACCTGGGTCGTTAAGGGCAATGGTACCCCCGTCTTTGTATTCACACAAGATATAAATCTTCGACATGGCCTGAGGGTCATCAGCTTGATACCCCGTAAAAGTAACTTGGGAGGTACCTTGATGACTACGAGGCTGTGAATTACTACTTGTGCTAGACTCAACGGAGGGAACCACATACCCCGACGACTCGATGAAATCAGGGAGTAACGGAAGGGAAAGGCCAAAGGGCTTGTAAAAAGTGTGCCAAGGAGGAACCTCGCCGGGACCTCCCCGTTTTTTGGCTAATTTAGCATGGGCTAACATGGCTTTTCCTATTCTAATATTTTTCATCGACTCAAAATTGGCAATGGCTTGTTCATACACCCTATCTCTACAATCAGGGTCCCAAATCACATTGTAAAACTTTTCAAAACGAGAAACAACATACAATGTACCTTTTTGAGAGGCCTTGACGGTGGCAGCCGCTGATTGTTCAAGGAAAGGACCATCAGTAGAGATAACCTCCGGATGATTAGGGACCTCGTACTGAGCGATGACGGCATGAAAGGGTTCCCGACGGGTTGATGCAATATAATCCCCCCACCAACTAACGAACTCCGGAGAAGCTACGGGCGTGGGAATGAAGGGCCGAAATACAAAGGCGTCACGGGCGGCCCGCCAGCATCGCCGTAGCTCATCATAACCATCCATATCCTCCATCTCCATCAGCTTATCATTCCTTTCAGACAAAGAGTCGCCATATCGAGGTATCTTCTGTACTAATCCAAATTGACGAGCCACGTAATGCGCAGGGTAAAAGCGGACTGAACACTTGTAAGGTTTGCGCTTTGTCGGAGTTCTAGCCCCAGTAACTTTGAACCCTGACGGAAGGTCCCTAGGCGTCAAAAAACTGGCCCACATCCGTTGATACTCCTTAAAGTCCTCCGCCGACATAGAGGGGTCATAGGTCGATAGCACCGACGGATAGAACACTGAAAAGTCCGGTGCGAGACCTTTCTCAAGGCTATAAAACCTGCTGAAAAAGTAATAAAAATTGCAAGGTGGCGCTCCCTGCCTAGCCACGAATGAGGCATAAATCTCACCATCAGCAGGATAACCATCAAACATACGAAAATCCGGAAAGTAAGCAAGCAGCCAAATTTGTAACAACCAAATGGGCCCCTGCAGCGAAGTACAACTCGAGGCCAAAAACCCCTCCATGCCAGTGCAAAAAGTAGAGAAAACAACAGGACCAAGTGCCACTCGGTCACCCCCGGCAAGGGAGATCGCGAGGGCGTTATATTCTTTCGTAACTGATAAAGCTGGATGGCAAAAAAGGTACCTTGATAACCATAGAGTCAGAAAATGTACGTGCTCCGTGTGCGTCACCTCGACAGCCTCGGACAAACCCTTATATCGACCAATCACAGAGCCGTATGACACGGCCTTATCACCCCCACCTACGGCCGCTGGAAAACGAAAAGCATCGTCGTGTGCGGACGGAGTTGGATCAACATAGTGCCCCATTGGACCAAGGCCACTGATGGCCATGATATCTAAAAGGGTTGGTGTCATCGGACCATGGGCGAAATGAAAAGTGTTGTCTTCTTTGGACCAAAATTGAGCAGCCGCACGGATCAAGGGGAGATTGAGGGGTACCCCTTTCTTGCAAAATTGAATGGTATCGTAAATCCCACAATTCCGCCAAGTTGAAGCGTAAGTCTTCTCAACCCGGGTGCACCAAACAAGCCAATCGGAGTGTGTAACGGAGCCGGCCCACGGCCACCCACGAGTGGTAGATGAAAGGTCCTTCGCTCCCGTGACAAATGGGAGTGACTCAATCGAACGTATGAGTGGGTGTTGCTCCGGCGAAGGCAAATCGGCTTGGGTGTGGTAGGGGCCGATCGTAACTCCAAGAGGGGTGTCTTCGAGTGCTTGAGTGACAATCCGAACATCCTTCCGCTTAATCCGAGCCATAGTAACCCTGCAAAAGAAGCAAAAATTTCGCAATGAGTGGCTAAAACCGAAGCTTTTCGGTTATGGAGGATTTGTGGGAATGGGTATTTCGGGTTTGATGACTTTGAGAGCTTTAAGTTCAGTTTTTACGTACCTTGGATGAAGGAGAAGCCGTGGGTAGCAAAGAAGACGAAATGGGCAGCCCGATTCCGAAAGCTTCGAAGCTTTTTGGCTATGGTGGAATTTGAATGGGTTTTTCGGATTTTAGGGTGTTTGGGGAAGATGGTGATAGTTTTGGATTCCTTGGTTGATGGAGAATCCAATTTTAGCAATTTTGGGGGAAGAAAATCGAAGCAATGGGCTCAATTTTGAGGGAGAAATTTCGGCTATGGGGGTAGAGGAGAAGTCGGCCGTGAAGAAGAAGAGAGAAGGAGAAGGTGAGTAGGAAAAATGAATGTGGGGCCCAGGGAAGTAGAAGAGTTTTATTTGAAAAGGAATAAAGTAGATATGTTGGAAAGTGTGTGTAGAATAGACTTCTAATTAAGTTAGAAGCTATAAAAGTGTCAGGCTTCAATTGAATTTACCCGGGAGTTGGGAATGAGTTGGGGAGTTGACATCTGGCAAAGGAATTAACAGATTGGGAAAAATTCCAAAATCCCAAAAATGCTGATATAATTTAATTGGCTAAGAATGGCCAATTTTAATTATCAAAGCATGATAAAATTAAATGCCAATCGAGGGGTAAAAAAGGGGAAATTTTTTTTAAATACTAAGTCTATCCGATAAAATTTTATTCCCGGATAAAATTTATCAGATACGACTTACGGGGGGCATTGTTTGTACCCAAAAAATCACCCTCGATAAATCGAGGAACGACGGCTCGACATAACAAGCCAAAAATGGCATATGGGCCGAATCAAGTCGCTCCAAAACGGTTCAGACCAAATCGGATCCAATTTGGACCGAAAATGGGTCTAGTCGAGCTAATGGGTTAGCTATGAGCCCAATTTCAAAACTCGACCCAATTTCGCAATTAATTAACATTTGGGCCAAAAATATATTAATTAATTGATAAAATTAATTAATAGGCTAAAGTTAATTAATTACTAATTAAAGCCAAATAATGATTAATTACAAACGGGCTCGACCCACTTGATGGCTTTGGTTAATGAAGATTTTGGACTGATTAATTAAGTTTAATTGGGCCAAGTCTAATTAATTGGCCTATTTTTATGAATAAAGGCCATTAAGGGTTTAAAAGGGGTAATTAATTGGACAACTTATTAGACATCAGGGCTCGACCCAGGACCAACCATGGCCCGAGCAGCCCAAGTTGACCATGGCCCACTCCAGATCGGCCACTCTCCATTTTTGGGGCCCACTTGTTGCTTTGTTATTTAATTAATGATTAATTAATTAAGGGATAAGGATTGGGCTAAGTAGTTGGCTTAAAACACTAAGTCCTTAAAAATCTCTTAATTAGTTATTATTATTAATTCAATTTCAAACATAACGTATCTTCTTCTCTAAACCACCACTAACATTAATTTTCAGCACAAAATAACTGCCATCAAAGTAGTGTAAGTAGTGGAGGTTTTTTTTAAGAAGTGGAGAAAGTGGGATAGTGGCTGTCAAGGCATCAGCTTTTGGCCATCAGCTCTCCAGATCCAGCAGCTATAAATACCTTGATACTGTCAGTCGCGCAGCAGATAGACACACAGAATCAATCTACAAAATCTCAGTCTAACACTGAACGGCTCAACGCCTCTCCGGAAGTCCAGCGCCCCGCTGCTTCTTTCTCAGCAAACACCTGTAGAACCCCTGATTATCAACTGTCCCTCCTCAGCCACCAGCCACCTCGACAGCCTGAAGTTAAGCCGCCGCCGCCGCCCAAAATCCTCCGCCGCCGCCCAAGGTCCGCCGCCGCCGCCGCTAAAAACTAGCCGCCGCCGCCGCCGACATTAAGCCGCCGCCGTCGATACTAAGCCGCCGCCGCCGCTGCTTCCGCTGTCCAGACGCTGTCTCGAGCGAAACCCCTTGATAGCAGGCAGTTGACAAGCTGTTTTCTGTCAAGTTATCAGTCTGTCAACTCGTTGATAACAGTCTGTCCCTCCTCAGCCACCAGTGATCCCTGACAGCCTGAAGTCTTGCCGCCGCCGCCGCTCACAGCAAGCCGCCGCCGCCGCTCTCTTCCGCCGTCAGCTGACACTGACTCGAGCGAAACCACTCGTATCAACCAAGTAGCACGCTGGTAACTGTCATGTAAGTGCCCACGTATTTATGTGACAAACTCATTGAGTAGCCATCTGCTTGATGAGCTCGTCGTCAAGTAGCCATCTGCTTGACGGCTATCGGCTAAGTAGCCATCTGCTTCGTCGATGCCTTGGTCAGTGGCCACCCGCTGATCAGGAGCCCGATTGGTGGTTACCCATCAAGGTTGGGCGAACCACTGGCGGTGGTCCCCCGTCGTCAGTGTTACTTTCTGTCTGTCAACTTAACGCATTGTCATGTTTCATCAGCTCATCGGCGGGTTTCCCTGCCGATAAAGGAGTCATTTTTCAGAACTTAATAAACTTATCAGCTCGTTTGGCAGACCCTGCCAAGAAAGGAGAACTTTGTCGTTTTGCATATTTTTGTAATGTTTGTACATCGGGAAACGTCTTAATTTTCTTTTATTGTTAATGGAAGTAATTTAGTTCGTATATCTCGTCTCATTTGCTTAAATATGCTTTGCGTCGACTAATGTCCATTGATATGCTGTTTCTGTCAAGCCTTTGTTTTCTGTCAAGGTGTATGCTTAAACTGATTGATCGTCAAGGTATTAGATTCACTGATATGACAAACAGGCCATCAATTGGCTATAAAAATATGGCATTCAAGAGAGATTTTCATAAATTGTTAAGTCATGCGGCCAGGCAGGCATAGAAAAGAACTAGGGGTAGTGTTTGCCTACTCTGTCGCAATCGTTTAGAAGTCAGCCTTATCAGGACAACGTATCTCGATATCAATATGTCTTTGTCAGGACACCTATATTATCAATGTATCGATATCAATATGTCCATTTTCGAATCGTTATGTTTGCACGCACAAGCATTGGCACGCCCGCACCTTTTCCATATCATATCGAGGCATTCCTCGTCAAGGTATTGGCTCGTCGAGGGATTCACTGACAGGTTTGCAATGAACAATGCTTTGGCATACCTTGATGTCAATAATACCTCGATTTCAATCCCTCGATGCCAAACACCCCTTGACATCAGTTTCATCGCGAACAATATTTCAACACTCTCAATGCCGATGATTCCTCGATGTCATCGAGGTATCCCTCGATAATGAATTTCCACGCAGACAATCCCTTGACAGCAGGGTATAATCGAATCAAAATTATATACAAACCATCCCTCGATATCGTCAAGGTGTTACTCGATGCCAATCCCTCGACATCAGGGTGTGTTGTCAAAATTTACGCAAACAATATTTTGGCACGCCCAGTGGGACTCGATGCCCAGTGGGACTCGATGCCAAATGTTCCTTGATGCCATGTATTGTCCGATGCAAAATTATTCGCAAACAATATTTTGGCACGCCCAGTGGGACTCGATGCCCAGTGGGACTCGATGCCAAATGTTCCTTGATGCCATGTATTGTCCGATGCAAAATTATTCGCAAACACATGGCATTAAATTTATCTAAATTACTCAATTCTTCGTTCTAATATTTTGTCGTTTGAACTGAAGATACTTGCACCACGAAGCGAATCCTCACATAATACACAGAGACATAAAAGCTAGCAATGTGTTGCTCGACTCAGAATTCCAAGCCAAAGTAGCCGATTTCGGGTTTGCAAAACTAATACCCGAAGGGGTCTCTCACTTGACAACAAGAGTGAAAGGAACCCTAGGTTACTTAGCTCCCGAATACGCCATGTGGGGTAAGGTCTCGGAAAGTTGCGATGTTTATAGCTTTGGAATTTTGCTTCTTGAAATAATCAGCGCTCGAAAGCCCCTAGAAAAGCTTCCAGGAGGAGTTAAGCGCGATATAGTGCAATGGGCTACACCGTATGTACAAAAAGGTGTTTTTGATCACATTGCAGACCCTAGATTGAAAGGAAATTATGATCGTGAGCAGTTGAAAAAATTGATTATGATTGCTATGAAGTGTACGGATAGTAACCCGGAGAACAGGCCAAGCATGTTAGAGGTGGTAGGGTTGCTAAGGGTGGCATGGGGAGGGGGCAAAAAGAGATTGGATTAGTTATAAATAAATTATAATAGGGTTAATTGATGGATGAAGTAGAGAACATATGAAAATATTATGGTTGTAATAAAAGAGTTAATGTGACAATTTACATCCGTAATATTTATAATATTAGGTTTATCTTTATGTTATTTAAAAAAGAGCATTTTAATTATATTCTTGTAATTAGGGCTGTCAATGGGGCGGACTTCAATCCGGATCCGATCCGAATCCGGTCTGATTTATTAGGATAATTGTCCGACTAGTGATCTGATGGACCTGATCCGATTAAGAAGATCCGTAATCCGAATTATATGGAGCGAATATGGATCTAGGCTGATCCGATCCGTTACATATCCGTATCCGATATATATTACTATATGTTGTTTATATATTATGTATTTAAATAAAAATAAAAATAAAACTATCTATGTTCCACTAAAATCTTTTAATATATTAAAAATAATTTTAAAAAGAAATGCATGAGAGATGTTGGTGGACTGACCAGATAACTAATTGGGTCTACAACATATTAATTTATACTATTTAATAAGAAAAATCAAACCATAATCATTCATCCTTCAATTTTTATCTTCTCTTCCATTTCTCAATAATGAGTTTTCTTCTTCTTTGTCCCAGTTTATGTCTTTTTTACTTATATTTTTGTTTATTCTTTTGTTCTAATTTTTATCGTTTATATTTGTCCATCATATTCCATCTTCTACAAATTTTAGGCAATAGTTTCGATGAAGTAAGTAAAATTTTACATTTTTAATTCATGATGGTGGAATCTGCAAGTGATTTGGAGGAAAACGGAAAAATAGCTTGCTAAATGGATCCGGATAATTTATCCAAATCCGGGATATCCGCCGGATTCGGATCTGGTTGCTAATATTCCAGATCCGAGCGGATCCGGATCTGGATCTGGATAGAAGAAATGGAAATCGGACTCGAATCCGGAACTGCCCTGATCCGGTCCGAGTCCAACCCATTGACAGCCCTATTTGTAATATTATATATGTGACACTTTACCCCCTTATGTTATGATAATGGGGTAACTTATCTCCTGTGTTATTATAAATATGGCAAGTTATCCCCTCCCCCGGCCCTCACCCACTTCGTTGTCTCCCCCATATTATGACAAATGTGAAAATTTCATGTGTACTCTTAATTTCGGCAAGTGAGTTATATTATTCGACTAGGGTGTAAAGTGTTATTTTTTAAATTACAGAGAATATAAATTGAACATTATATTTCACATGGGGTAAATTGGCATTAACTTGATAATAAAAGGACTATGAGATTTTCGGAATTTGAGATAGAAAAAATTATTAGGTGTCCAATTCTTTTGAACAATGAATTGTATGCTTGTACAAATTTAAATTGACGTTTTATGTATAATAATACTTCTATTTCACCAATTAATGCATATTGTCTGATGGTGATATATAAATTATGCTGGGTATATAGTAATTTTTTCAATTTCTTAATATTAAAATAACTGAATAATTATATATTAAAGACTAGTCTACCTGAAAAGACCATTTTACCCTTATTTGAGTTTTCATATTTATAAGATGACTCTTCACTTTCTTTCATTTTTCATATAAGTTGCACCTCAATGTCATCGACCTGTTCTGTATATAAGTACCTTCTGTTGGACTTTTGATGCGAAATTAAATTAAATAGAAATAGTTGTTTTGATTCCTATTTTGGACACCCAATTTCTTGAGAATCCAAGTCAAGTTCACAAAGAAACAGGGGAGAGAGAAAGGACAAGGCCCAATTGATTGTTGGGATGGCAGAATAGATTACCCATTTTGAGCCCATTTTCATTTTAAAATGAACAACTTCGCTGTATAGCCCAAATAATTGTCTGAGATCCAAAACTCTAAGTCCATCATTAATGTAAGAGGGGGAAGTAATATATAGACCACATGTTGCTCCCAACCTTTTTTTTTTTTTTTTTTTGACCTTTTTATTTATTCTTGATATATTCCCCAAAAAAAAATTTTCTTTAAAAATTGAATTTACACAAAATCACATTTGAGAAGTCGGTTCAAAATTGAGCAAGTTTCCTTTATGATTTATAGATGCTTGTATGATCATACATTATCTCAAAAAGAAAAAATGAAATTACAAAAATAATTATTTCTAAGAAATTTCAAATGAGATTTTCTGCTAATTAAAAAATACTCCCTCCGTTTTTTTTTATTTTGTCGTTTTGGAGGATTGCACACAGATTAAGAAATGCAATAAATAACCATCTTTTTAAGAAAAAACCCAAAATACCCTTTTAATCAAATAATAACATCATTAATTAGCATTTATTACAAGCATTAACAAAAAGGGTAATATTGATAGAAAATAATTAATTTTACTTTGAAATCATAAAACGATAAATAAAAGTAAACAAATTTTTTGACCAAAGCGACAAATAAATAAAAAAAGGGAGGGAGTAACACAATTATTATTTTCTAATTAAAATAACTCGAAATTTTTTCGCTTAGGACAAAGCACAATAAATATTTCCGCATTTAGCTCTTTCCACTCCTCACATTTTTGCGTAAGTTCTAAATAAGAGTTATTCACATTAAATAATCTTAATATTTTAGCATTTATACTTTCAAAAGTCGTACATGTTTAATAATTAATAAAACCGATTTTTAATATAATTGCACTCTGAAGTCTGAAAATTTACGTAACAATGATGCCATATCATTGGTTAAAGTCAAGCGTAGCACGTTCAGATTTAATGCAACATAATTACGAAAGCTGGCATTATTATAAATATAAAGAGGCTGCTCCAATTCCGAGATGCAAATGTAAAAGATCAAATAAGCATCTAAAAAGAGATCACAAGTTCACAACCTCACATTTTAAGCAAATCATAAAACACATCTTAGCTTCCATTCCATGTCTTCGCCAATTGATCCACACGTTGATCCCTATGGGTACTTGGGAATGATCCGAAACCCGGATGGCTCACTCACTCGTATACCCGAATTTCTCCCCACTAGTACTCCTCCTTCCTATAACCCCGACCCGAATCATGTTCCTGTTCTAACCAAAGACTTTATCATCAACGAAGAAAAAACAACTTGTGCCCGTCTCTATCTCCCCAAGACTAAATCCAATTCCAATCCGACCCAAAAATTACCACTCATTATCTACTACCACGGTGGAGGATTCATCCTAGGTAGGGCGGCATCACTTATGTTCCAAAATTTTTGTTTTCAAATCGCTAGCCGAATTCCAGCTGTCATCGTGTCCGTCGAATATCGTCTAGCGCCAGAGCACCGACTTCCCGCGGCCTACGATGATGGCATGGAAGCGTTGCACTGGATGAGAACCATCAAAGATGAGTGGTTGACTAAGTATGTTGACTTTTCAAAGTGTTTTCTAATGGGATCTAGTGCTGGAGGAAACATAGTGTACCACGTGGGTTTACGTGCGGTCGCGTCTGTTGATGATCTGCTGCCGTTGAAGATCCAAGGTTTGATATTTCATCAACCGTTTTTTGGTGGGATCCAGAGGACTTTGTCGGAGGTAAGGTTGAGTAATAATAAGGTGTTACCTCCTTTGGTGGCGGATGTGATGTGGGATTTGAGTTTACCTGTCGGGGTTGATCGAGATCATAAGTATTGTAATCCGATGGTTGGAATTAAGTCGGAGATTTTGATGAACGTGAAGGATCACGGATGGAGATTGTTGGTTACTGGGTGCTGTGGGGATCCACTTGTGGATCGACAAATTGAATTTATGAGAATGTTGAAAGAGAAAGGATTAGAAGTGATTGGTGAATTTTGTGATGGAGGCTTTCATGGATATGAGTTATTTGATGACTCTAAAGCTGAGATTTTATGTGGTGTTTTGAAGAATTTTGTTCTTTCGATGTAGAACATTTTTATTTAGTGCTTTACATATGAATAAATTGTTGGGTCGAAGGCAGATTGGATTACTGAAAATTAAATACTCTATCCGTTTCATATAAATTGTTACATTTGTCAATTTTTTTGTTTTACATTAATTGACATGTTAGCGTTTTCAAAGCATTTTTTTCTTTCTAATTTTGCTCTTTCCTCACATTTAAGTTGGGAAACTCAATGATCACAACTCACTAATAAAAACTTAAAAAGTAGTCATCATTATAAAGGGTATTTTGCGATATTTTACTTTAAAAAATATATATATATAATTATGAGATTTTTTAATTTGTGTGAAAACAATAAATGTATCAATTAATATGAAACAGATTGAGCTAGTAATAGGGTAGATGGATGAAGTAGAGAATATATGAAAACAAATCATGATTGTTTTTGGGAATGGAGAAATACATGAGAATGGGAGGTAAAAAGAAGATTTAGGAATCCATTTCTTAAGAACTATGTTGTTTGGTATTGAAAAAATCTATTGTAAAAATTCAAATTAGAATTTTACGTGTATGCATGTCACCTATGAATGCATATTCACCTTACATGTTTATATGGGCAAAAATTCAATTTTCATATCATAGAATAGGTCAAAGTCCATTTTTCATATCAGTTGAATAAAAATCATACTGTTGAATAAAGGGACATTTCAAAAATCATACTTCCGTCAAGTTTTTTAACAGAATTGCCACGTGGTCCGTTAAGTTGTATTGAGCGGAAAAATACTCACGTACGCAGCAAGTGTGTTATGAAAAATGAAAATTGTCATGTTCTATGGTATGAAAAATGAATTTTTATCTCTTACATATTATTTATGTTGGTCCCAAGTGGTCAGAAGAGGTTTAGAGGGGGGGGTGAATAAACCTCTTTAAAAATTTTCTTCAAATTTAACTTTAAAACTTTACTCTTACTGAACAGACTAAGCTGATCAGATTTGTAAGTTACAATTCTGTTCGCGGACAAATCTTTGAACAGTCTTGTTGACCACTCGTCTGATAGTTACTTAGCTGATTTTGCAGAAATCAGTTTTAATACTTAGAGTACTTGCAGCGGATTTTCAAAGTGTTTTTCACAAGTAATCTGAGCAGTTTGAAAAATGTTTCCCCAGTTTTATAAACTCCTTTTAACTTCTTTTCAAACAGTTAACTTAATGTGTTTTTATGCAATCAGGAAATATGCAAGTTTAGAAGCAATGTAAAAACACAATCAATTTTTATAGTGGTTATATGGATTTAAATATCCTTTAGTCCACTCTTCCAAGTCACTCAGATCTTGGGTTATACTATAATCACAAGGTTTACAGTATACTCTGCTTGCGTCGAACAACAAATGAAACGACCACAAGTTCGCAATAGGAGATCACACAGAAAACCTATCCTCTGAAGTTTGATCACTCACAAAGATGGATCACAACTCCGCACAACACTCTTGTTTACAAAATCACTCAGAAGATGTATTTTTCTTGATTCTTCAACTCTGCTTTCGTCAACAAATGACTCAGCTGATGAGTGAGCTGTTCTTGAGACTTAAAGAATTTTGCTTCAGAAATTTCTCTCAGAAAGTGTGTTGCATGTTTCTTCTTCGTCTCTTTCAGCTATTTATACTTGAGGATTGAAAAGTGTCCGTTGAAGAGAGACAGGATTCAAATTCCTCGAGTACTGGTCCTTAAAATCCGCGAACGGCTCTTTTGCAGTCTGTCCGTACTGTAAACAGTACTATTCTGCAGGCAGCATTAAATGCAGCATTAAATGCACTCGGCTGATGCGAAGCTTTTCTTCAATCATTTGTCTTAAATATCCTCGTACTTCAGCATTTATTACACCAAGGGGCATTTATTACCGTTGGGAACACTTCATGATCTTCTTCACTTGGCTGACGAAAGTATAAGTCTGATGGCGAACTCGGCTGATCTCAAACTTGAACAAATCTGATTTAAGTCGGCTGATCTTCACTAGTCTGATAACTTTACTTCAGCAGATCAGAAGTCTTGGACCTTGAAACTTTGACTCTTCTGATGTCTTCTTTACTTAGTCAAAATTCCTTGATAAGTCTATCAGCTAAATTACTCCATACTTAGCCAATCTTTGAAGTTTTGGAATGCATCAAAACCTCCCTTATCAAACTTTCTTCAGTGCCTTCATCTTCATCTTCATCCAACAATTTCCCCCTTTTTGATGATGACAAAACTTCAGCTTAGTACCTGTTGAATGCCTAAACTAAAGATTGTAATCCTCAAAATTTTCTGAGATAGAAAAAAGTTTATTGGATTGAACTTGAACATTTTATTGATATAGAAAGTGAATTACATGTACAAATTCATCAGATGAGATTTCTGAAAAAGTAAACTGATTACAATTGATTTTTCAATTTCTAACTATCAACTTCTTCATCAGATTCTTCCAGCACTTCTTCATATTCATAAGATGATTCTTCATCATCTTCTTCATCATCAACTTCTTCTTCCAGAATCGCTTTGGCAGCTTCCATCTTCTCCTTAAGTTCTTGTTCTTGTAGAGCTTTCAAAGCTTCCATGGCTTTCCTGGCAGATTCAGTGTTTTTGTACTTGGTATCTTCTTCTTCTACCTTTTCAAGTACTTCAGCCTTGTCAGCAGTGTCTTCAGTTTCCTTGGCTTTCATAGTTGCAGCAGCAGTTTCTTCCTTAGTTGAATCTTCAGCAGCAGATTCCTTTGCTGGTTCTTCAGCAGCAGTTTCCTTAGCTGGTTCTTCCCTTTTATCTTCCCCCTTTTTGTCATCATCAACTCTGATGACATTAGAAGGTTCAACAGCAGGGTTGAGGGCAACTGTTGGAATCTTTACTCCAGCACACAAAGCCTTCAGATTCTGATTAACAACGTCGTGACTTGCTGTGAGATGATGAATGTCAGTGCTGATGACATCAGTCTTATCATTGAAGTAGTCAATGTTGAGGTTGATAGTTGCAATTTCATTTTGAACTTCCTGTGCAGCCTTTGCAACTTCTTGCAACACTCCCAGATTGATTTCCTTCTCTTCATGACTGACTTTAATGAAAGTTGCAGTTAAGTCAGCAATCTTGTGCTCAGCTGATTTTAAAGCAGTGTGAAGATGATTCACATCACCCTTCACATCTTCCACGTTCTGGTTCAGTTCTCTTAAGCTGTGTATCAACTGCAATGAGTTGTCTTGAGGAATTGGAATACTGTTGATCTCCTTTTTGATGATCTCTTCTGTTGATCCTTGAACAGTTTCCAGCTGAAGTCTGTTGGTTTCTGCCAACTCTGCTTTCAGCTCCTCCTTAACCTTTAATAGCTGTTGCTTGTGCTTGTCTTCCAGTTCCTTAAGTTGGTTTTCCATCAGCATCTGGATTGCTTCCATCAGTGATGAGTGCTTATCACCTGATGAAGCAGAAGCAGCAGCTACATCCCTTTCATCAATTTCCTGGTGGACAGGAATATCTTCCATCTTTTCGTCTTGATGATTTCCAGAGTCCGTAGCCTTCCACTCAATGGCCAGGGGTTCATCAGCAGCCTTTTCAGCAGACTTATCTTCAGTCTGATCAGCAGACTTATCAGCAATTTGTTCAGCAGGCTTGTCAGCAGTCTGATCAGCAGTCTTGACTTCAGTCTGATCAGTAGACTTGACATCAGGCTTGTCCGCAGCTTTAGGCTCATCAGTAACATCATCATAGACTAAGTTGGTGATAATGCCATCATCATTGAAGCAAGTGGTTTGTCTGATTTACCTCACAATGATCCAGGGATTAACAAAAGCATTATTCCCCTTTGGCACTTCATAGAACGGTTGCACTTCCTTGCCAAAAATGATTTGCTGGACACTAGGCAGTAGTGGCAAATCACTTGAACAGCCTTGCTGATACTTTGACTTTTTAGCCCATCTCTTCAGGGCAGCCATAACAGCAAACTTAATTGCTCTTTCCTCAGCATCTTCAGACTTCTTCTTCTTTTCAGGCAAGGTGCTCTTGATTTTCTTGGCTTCCTCCAATGCAAAGCCTTTTGCATAGCTATGCATGATATCTCTCACATAGCTTGGATCAAGAGCCTTTTGGATGGAGTTTGTCTTCAGCCAACTTAGAACCCATCGTTCTTCATCAGCTAACTCCTTCATATCTTGAAGTTCAGTAATTGACTTGTTCAGCCTGTTGTCTCTCCAACTAATATATCTTGGCTTTTCTTGGTTGAACAGAGTCATCAACATAAGCTTCTGATCATAGTAAGCCAAGGACTTTTCAAACTTCTTGAACAGCTCCTTATCAGCATAGACTATCTCAAATGCTTTTCTGACTTCAAACTTGTCTTTTGACTTGGTTTTGGGGGCAGGCAGCAATATTTTCTTCTTGTCTTCTTCATCGTTCCCTTCACCAATCTTGATGCCACCTCCATGGACAGGTCCATAGGCATCAACCTTGCTCAATTCAATCACTGCAGCCATTTCAGCATCCTCAGCAGCTTTTCTTTCTGCTGCAGACATGCGTCTTCTGGCTTCATCCTTTGCTTCTTGAGCTTTGCTTAGCTCAAGTGCTTTCTTCTCTTCAAGCTCATCCTGCTTCCTCTGTTCAGCTTCTTCCCTTGCTCTTTTGTCAGCTTTAGTGATTTTCTTTCTCTTAATCACTATCTTTCTTTTGCCTTTATCAACAGGAGCTGGTCCAGCAGATGATATGGGAGCAGCAGCTATAGGATGGATGATTTGAACATCTGGATCTTCTTGAGGTTGAGCAACCTCAGCTGTTGAAGTGACTTGACTTGGCTGTTGCTCATCAGCTTTGTCAGTCTCAACAATCTCAACTGTTTCAATAGGCCTTTGAGCAGCTTCAGGATCCTCCCTAGCTACATTTTCCAGATCAGTAGGTTTTTCAATGAATGTCATCTGCTTTCTAGCAGACTTCTTTGTTCTACCTTCACGGTAAGTGGTAGCAGCTGTACTTCTCAGTTGACTTCTTGTCCTTTGAGAAATATCCTCAGCAGGCCTCTCTGCTGATGGAGTTCTTGACGGTGATGCAGGGGATCCAGTCCTTACATCAGCAATAATGTTCTCAACAATCTTAGTGGCTTCAGCAGAAGTCACTCTCTCCATCTGCTTTAATTCTTTCTTTTTGGGCTCATCAGCAGCCCTCTTCCTTTTAGTCTCAACAGCCAAACTTGCTGTTTTGACTAATCTCTTTTGCCTTTTGGCAGGAACCTCCTTTGGTTCCTCAACTTCTTCTCGTTCAGGCTCATCAGCCTTCCTCTTCTGAACAGGTAGATACTTGTTCATTGCTTTGGACTTGTGAATTTCTTTCCCATTTGTCATGACACAGCCCAACTTTGATAAGAGGTAACTTAAAGTGATTCTGTGGTTGGTGTAAGGGCCTTTTCCCTTCTTCACTTCCAGAAAATCAGCAAGTATATACCAAATTATGATGGACCAGTTTACCTCTAGCCCATAGTATACGGCAGCCATGATGCTGAAACGCTTCATTGTAACAGCATCTAGAGAAAAAGTACAGTTCTCAATCAGCTTCGAGACCATATCAGCCATCCGCTGATATTCATCCTTCAGCTGTTTCTTTTTAATGTTGCCAGACAACATTTCTCCTTCCTTGGCGCAGATCGCCCAAAACTGTTGGTGCTTCTCTTCAGTCAGTACGGTAACTTCGTGTCTTCCAGACTTGGGCAAACCAAACTGTTCATGAAGAACTTGTGGAGTGATGACAACAGATTTGTCACCCACTTTCGCTTTGATTTCTAGTTTGTTGTAGTCAGCCTTTGCCGTTCCATAATACTCCATAACCTGGTCAGTCCAGATTATTCCTTCATTGTACTCCATGAAATTTACCAACTGTGCCGATTTGAATTTCTCCAACAATTCTTTCATCAAACTTGTACCAGACTGATAATAGGACTCATAATCTAAGAACATACCTTCAGCAGCCATTTCAATCTGTTGAAAGTTAGTGAAAAGGAAAGGATTTTTGCAGAAAACTTGTTTAAGTTTTTCTCACAATTGCTTTTGAAAGTTTAGGGTGCGTAAAGAGCTACTCGACTGATCAGATGAGGATTTATAGAGTTGGGGTTTTTCGGTTTCCGTGATATCTGCCAACCGTTAGATCCGTTTTTCTGTCAGTGCTGATCGTGCGGCGTCAGTTACGACCTTTCAAATTCAAAAGATATTTAATGAAGAGCGGGAATATGTACCGCCCGACAGTTTACTTGTAAAAGCGTGTTTTGAATAAAACGTTTTTAAGTAGTTCGCTTTTATTTAAGTAATCAGATAAGTATAATAAACACTTATCTGATGGACTAGTGTCCTGATGACAATGCTGTTATCAGAGAATGCCAATAGCTGATAACCTTCCTCAGCTGTTTGTCAATCCAGCTAGATAAAATAGCTTCAATCTTCGATAGTTGAGTCTTCTGATGAAAACATAACTTCAACTAACTGACATTAACAAATTTCATCTTTAATTCAGAAGTACCGCTAGTCTTACACGTTCCCCCTGAGTTTAAGAATTCATAAGTTAACTAGTCTGTTGAAAGTTAATCCTTGAAGATAATCATGAAACACTAAGCTGTTGAACTCCAGTCTTCTGATGAGTTCCCCCTCAGCTTATGCTTCCAAATTAAGTAGTCCTAGCTCAGCTCTTAGAGTTGAGAACCTTACTTCACTTAGAGGTTTGGTGAAGATATCAGCAATCTGATTATCAGTATGAACATACTCAATCATTACATTGCCTTTTTCCACATGATCTCTAATGAAATGATGCTTGATCTCAATATGCTTAGTCCTTGGCGCTACCACTTGCCCCAAAACCAATTGGTGTTAGGGAATGCGCATACCCTTCCCTTATAGTGCATTCACGCAAGCGCCCACGATATTCGATTGTGGCTCCACCCGCACACTCAGTTTGGGTCTCCATCCGCACACTCAGTTTGGATGCCACAGGACAATTGCTGTCACCCGCACACTTAGTTTAAGTGCCCAACAATCTCCCCCTCAGCAATTGCTCCTGCTGGGAATCGAACACGTGACCTTGGCTCTGATACCACTTGTATTGTCACAGTAGATTGGAATTCCACTGATCTTGATGTTGTAGTCTTCTAGTTGATGTTTCAACCAAAGTATCTGTGCACAGCAAGCTCCAGCAGCTATATATTCAGCTTCAGCAGTAGATATAGAGACTGAGGTTTGCTTCTTACTCATCCATGAGATCAGACGACTGCCTAAGAACTGACATGCACCTGTTGTGCTTTTCCTGTCAATCTTGCAGCCAGCAAGGTCTGAATCTGAATAGCCAACTAGTTCAAATCCAGATTCTCTAGGATACCACAATCCCAGTTCTTGAGTGCCTTTAACATACTTCAATATCCTCTTGGCAGCTAAGAGATGAGATTCTTTGGGGTTTGATTGAAATCTTGCACAGACTCCAACTGAGTACATTATGTCAGGTCTGCTTGCTGTTAGATACAACAATGAACCAATAATGCCTCTATATTTGGTTATGTCTACTGATTTGCCATCTTCATCTTTATCCAAACGAAGACTTGTAGACATAGGAATGGTAGCTGTTGAGCTAGTTTCCATACCAAATTTCTTGAACAGATCTCTTGTGTATTTTGCTTGGCTGATGAATATCCCATCAGGCAACTGTCTAACTTGCAATCCAAGAAAATAGTTAAGTTCACCCATCATGCTCATTTCAAACTTATTCTGCATCAGCTTGGAGAACTTATCACACATCTGTTGGTTAGTTGAACCAAAAATAATATCGTCCACATATATTTGCACAAGTAATATATGATTTTCCCATTCGATTGTGAACAAGGTTTTATCTACCTTACCTTTACGAAATCCTTTAATTAAAAGAAAATCAGATAGGGTATCATACCATGCTCTTGGAGCCTGTTTCAGTCCATATAAGGCTTTCTTCAGACGATATACTTTATCCTCTTCTTGGTAGACTTCAAATCCTGGAGGTTGTTCAACATACACTTCTTCTTGCAATTCTCCATTGAGAAAAGCAGACTTCACATCCATCTGATAGACAGTGGAGTTCTTGTGAGCAGCATAGGCAAGAAACAGTCTGATTGCTTCAAGTCTTGCTACTGGTGCAAAAGTTTCATCAAAGTCAATTCCTTCTTCTTGACAATAACCCTTGGCCACTAGTCTTGCTTTGTTTCTGGTGACAACACCATCTTCATTCATTTTATTTCTGAATACCCACTTAGTGCCAATTACTCTTTGATGACTTGGTCTAGGAACTAAGTACCAGACTTCATTTCTTTCAAATTGATTCAACTCTTCTTGCATAGCTTCTATCCAGAAGGAGTCATTTAGAGCTTCTTCAATTTGTTTAGGCTCTATTTGAGATAGGAATGTGACAAACATAGCATCTTGTGCAGCTGCTCTTCTTGTTTTCACTCTATCTAAAGGATCACCAATGACTAACTCAGGAGGGTGATTCTTGAGCCATCTGAGATCAGGTTGCAAATCAGGATGTTGTCCTCTGTTATGATCTTGCAACACTACTGTTGGAGTTCCAGTAGTAGTCTGTTGAAAATTTGCCGTCTGTTGAACAGTCTCTGGTCTGTCAGCTGTTTGCAACTCGTCTGTTAGACAATCATCACTGTGATTATGAACAGCACTTGAGTTAGCAGCTGAACTTAGATTAGGTAGTATGATGGGAACATATTCTTCATTTCTTCCAACGTCTAACTTCTGTAAATCAGCAGACAGATCTTGATTTACACTTTGATTCTTTTCAGAAGATTGACTTGGCTCATCGAATACTACATGGATAGATTCTTATATTAGTAATGTTCTTTTGTTAAAAACTCTATAAGCCTTACTAACAGATGAGTATCCTACAAAGACAGCTTCATCAGCCTTTTCTGCAAATGCAGTAAGGTGATTTTTCCCATTATTCAATACAAAACATTTACAACCAAAAATCTTAAAGTAATGAATGTTTGGTTTTCTATTGTTCCAAACTTCATATGGAGTCTTGTTCTGATTTTTGTTGATCATACATCTGTTTTGGGTGAAGCATGCTGTGTTTGTTGCTTCTGCCCAAAATCTTTGAGGCAGCTTGGCTTCAGCTATCATGGTTCTGACAGCTTCTTTTAGTGTTCTGTTTCTCCTTTCAGCAACACCATTCTGTTGAGGGGTTCTAGCAGCTGAATACTCATGATGTATTCCTTTGATGTTACAATACTCTTCAACAGTAGAGTTTGTAAACTCTGTCCCTCTATCTGATCTGATCTTCAATATCTTAATACTCTTTTCATTCTGGATCAGTTCCATCAGATTGGTAAGATGTTCCTTGTTTTCACTTTTCTTCTTCATGAAAATCACCCAAGTATATCTTGAATAATCATCCACAACAGCTAGGCAGTATTTCTTTCCACCATTACTGACTGGATCGATGGGTCCAAATAAGTCCATATGCAACAGCTCCAATATTCTTCCAGAAGATTGGTGCTTCTTTTCTTTGAATGATGACTTGATTTGTTTACCCTTCTGACATGCATCACAGAGCTTGTCTTTGCTCATGACTGCTTTTGGAATCCCTTCTACCAAATCATTCTTGATTAATCTGTTTATGGTCTTGAAGTTTAAATGATTCATCCTCTTGTGCCATAGCCAACTGACTTCACTTGGTGCAGATGCCACCAAACAAACACTTGAATTCTTGTCAACAGAATTCCAGTCGACTATGTAGATATTTCCTTGTCGTCTTCCAGATAAAATTACCTTCTTTGTACCAATTTGTTCAACGTAGCACTTATCTGTTGAGAAGATAACTGAATATCCCTTGTCACCAAATTGACTTATGCTCAGCAGATTATATTTTAGGCCTTTAACATAGGAGACGTCAGATATCTCTATGTTTCCCTTGATTAATCTTCCTTTAGCTTTAATCTTGCCTTCTTTGCTGTCTCCAAAAGTGACTTTTGGACCATCCACAGCAACTGCATCAGTCAACTCATGTATGTTTCCACACATGTGCCTTGAACATCCACTGTCCAAGTACCAAATCTTCTCTACTTTACTCCTACTCCTAATCCTAACCTACAAAACAAAAATAAAATTGTTTTAGGTACCCTTATTGAGAGGGTCCTGAAGGATTAGTTCCACCCTTGACAACCCAAGATGTTGAAGTCTTAGGCTTCTTAGGTTTCTGAGTTTTAGGAGCATGAACAGTTTCATTTTTATCATAGTTATCAGATAAGTCATGTTGATGATCAGTATGATATGAATAATGTTCATAAGCAGGGTAAGGTGCATGATAAGCAGGGTATGCATGCATTGGATGAGCAGGGTAAGGTGCATAGTAATTAGGAAACTGAGGTGCATGATACATAGGATGATATGCAGCAGGATGCACATAATATGACTCATTTCCATACCAAGCATTTTGATTTTTCTTATTCTTATGCTTCTTTGGTTTACTAGGTGCTTGCTCAACTTGTTTAGACTTATCTTTACCAACAGACTGGTTCAATTTAGCTTTATCAGCAGACTTTTTAGGACTCTGCTGTTTGGTCTTATTAGTCTGATTTCCTACACTAGGCTCTTTGCTCTTTTTAGCCTTAGGAGATTTCTTCTCCTTTACCACTTTCTCAGTTGAGGTAGGTCTAGAGGTTTGAACATACAGAATGACCTTACTATTGTCAGCAGAAATAAATTTTTCAGTATGATTCAATTCTAGCTTATCCTTTACTAAAGGTGTCTCCTGTCTCTTAGATGTATGCGTGGATGCAACAGTAGACTTATCATGAGACTCAATAATTTTCTCAAGTTCCATGATTTTTCCTTTATAAACCTCACACTCAGCTTTCAGAGATTCATGTTCTTGCTCAAGCTGTTTATATTCAGCTGATTCTTTTGGCTTCTCAGCTAAAAGTTTCAGTGAACTATTTTGCTCTTTTAGCAGGATCATCTCTTCCTTAAGCTTTTTATATGCTTCAGCAATACCTGTATTGTTAAGCATCATTTGTTCAAATGAATTAAATAATTCATCATTAAGAGGAGTTACCTCATCCTCAGAGTCATCAGAGTCCTTTGCCATCAGGCACAGGAGAGCAGGTTTTTCTTCATCAGAAGATTCTTCATCAGACGAGTCTGAGTCTGAATCAGATGAGTAGAAAGCAGCTGGCTTTTCTGCTTCAGCCATCATTGCCTTTCCTCTCTGATGCTTTCTTTCTTTTCTCATTTTCTTCTCTTCCTCAGTGTACTTCTCTGCTTTTGGATATGGGCAGTCTCTTATGAAGTGTCCCAATTTCCTGCAGTTGTAACACATCAGTTTTGATTTATAATCCTCTTTATCTTGAGAAGAAAAGTTAGGTTTAGAAGTAGAAGCAGCATGATTGTATTTGTTTTTCATCTTTCTCTTATAGAACTTCTTGAAGTTGTTCATCAATAATGCTACATCTCCAGCAGTGTACTCCTTTTTGTTGAGTAGAGTGGCTTCATCAGATGAGTCCACTTCTTTGCTTTTCTGGGCTGGTCTTCTGGTGTTTTCAGCAGCAACAAGTGCAGCTGTGGGTCCTGAAGTTGAGGTTTCTTCAATTCCCATCCTTGGCAGTTTATACTCATAAGCCTTGAGTGCGGAGAACAGCTCTGTTAGAGAAATCTTGCCCAGATCTCTTGATTCTTCCATTGCTGTCACCTTCATGTTGAACTTGGATGGTAGAGCCTTCAGTACTCTGACAGAGATTTCTTTGTCAGTGAAAGTCTTTCCCAGCTTCAAAACTTCGTTCAGAGTTCTGGTAAATCTGGTATCCATCTGATCAATGGTTTCTCCAGACTTCATCTTGAAGTTGTCCAGCTTTTCCAATGCAACACTGAGCTGATGCTCTTTAATAGCATCATTTCCTTCACTCATGTCTCTGACCTTGTCCCACATCTCCTTTGCAGTTTTGCAATGTTTGACTTTGTCAAACCGATCATTATCCAGGGCTTTGGTCATGATGAATCTCCCAACTTTATCTAGATTGTAAAGCTTTATCTCTTCTGGAGTCATCTCATGAAGGTCTTTCTCCACAACCGTATCTACTTCATTTATTTTTATGGTCTTTGTGAATCTAAAAGGACCTTTAATGATACATGTATGCATGTTGTCATTATAGGCAGCAAGGAAAATCTCCATTCTGATTTTCCAGTCCTCAAAGGACATACCAGCAATGTGGGGAACATGGCTGATACAATCCATTTTTCAAAAAGTTTTTATTTTTCAAAAAGATGCTCTTTTGAAAAGTTTTGAAAACCTTTGAAAAACACTCGGATCAAGCTCGTTGATCAGGCAGCTGATTCTAATGAACCACCTGCTCTGATACCACTTGTTGGTCCCAAGTGGTCAGAAGAGGTTTAGAGGGGGGGGGGGGATGAATAAACCTCTTTAAAAATTTTCTTCAAATTTAACTTTAAAACTTTACTCTTACTGAACAGACTAAGCTGATCAGATTTGTAAGTTACAATTCTGTTCGCGGACAAATCTTTGAACAGTCTTGTTGACCACTCGTCTGATAGTTACTTAGCTAATTTTGCAGAAATCAGTTTTAATACTTAGAGTACTTGCAGCGGATTTTCAAAGTGTTTTTCACAAGTAATCTGAGCAGTTTGAAAAATGTTTCCCCAGTTTTATAAACTCCTTTTAACTTCTTTTCAAACAGTTAACTTAATGTGTTTTTATGCAATCAGGAAATATGCAAGTTTAGAAGCAATGTAAAAACACAATCAATTTTTATAGTGGTTATATGGATTTAAATATCCTTTAGTCCACTCTTCCAAGTCACTCAGATCTTGGGTTATACTATAATCACAAGGTTTACAGTATACTCTGCTTGCGTCGAACAACAAATGAAACGACCACAAGTTCGCAATAGGAGATCACACAGAAAACCTATCCTCTGAAGTTTGATCACTCACAAAGATGGATCACAACTCCGCACAACACTCTTGTTTACAAAATCACTCAGAAGATGTATTTTTCTTGATTCTTCAACTCTGCTTTCGTCAACAAATGACTCAGCTGATGAGTGAGCTGTTCTTGAGACTTAAAGAATTTTGCTTCAGAAATTTCTCTCAGAAAGTGTGTTGCATGTTTCTTCTTCGTCTCTTTCAGCTATTTATACTTGAGGATTGAAAAGTGTCCGTTGAAGAGAGACAGGATTCAAATTCCTCGAGTACTGGTCCTTAAAATCCGCGAACGGCTCTTTTGCAGTCTGTCCGTACTGTAAACAGTACTATTCTGCAGGCAGCATTAAATGCAGCATTAAATGCACTCGGCTGATGCGAAGCTTTTCTTCAATCATTTGTCTTAAATATCCTCGTACTTCAGCATTTATTACACCAAGGGGCATTTATTACCGTTGGGAACACTTCATGATCTTCTTCACTTGGCTGACGAAAGTATAAGTCTGATGGCGAACTCGGCTGATCTCAAACTTGAACAAATCTGATTTGAGTCGGCTGATCTTCACTAGTCTGATAACTTTACTTCAGCAGATCAGAAGTCTTGGACCTTGAAACTTTGACTCTTCTGATGTCTTCTTTACTTAGTCAAAATTCCTTGATAAGTCTATCAGCTAAATTACTCCATACTTAGCCAATCTTTGAAGTTTTGGAATGCATCAAAACCTCCCTTATCAAACTTTCTTCAGTGCCTTCATCTTCATCTTCATCCAACAATTTAATTAGATATATATATATATATATATATATATATATTTATTCAATTTCTTTTATTAACTACTCAAACATTTGTTATCGAGTCTCACCATATAAAAATTTTTAATTGAGAAATATTTTTCTACCTATTTATTTAGTAGAAAAGTTAAGGATAAATTGACTTGAATTACAAACCAACCCAATTTGAAATCTGGTATTTCACCTTTTATAAATAGTACCAAATATAAATTTTAAATGACTCAAATACTCGCGTGTTACATTTTTAATATGATCCAACTTAAATATTGAATGATATTTGCTAGGATCAACTTTGACGAGTCCTAATAATTTTTTTTCTTTTGTTAGCAATGAATGTTGATTGATTTCATTGATCAAAACTACATTCTAATGTGAGACCTACACGGTAGATATAATACCTACTAAAGGTTGTATGTCCCTTTGATTAATATACTTTGCAATATTTGTTTAGATTAAAATGTATGGTCAAGAACAAACAAATAGAAGTTGATTATATTTAAAATTGAAAGTGAGGCAAAAACTCAATTTTCATACCGTAGAATAAGTAAAAGTCCATTTTTCATATCAATCGAACGAAAATCATACTTTAGTTTCAATTCAACTTAATGGACACGTAACACTTCCGTTAAAAAACTGACGGAAGTGTGGCTTGGTATGATTTTCATTCGATTGATATGAAAAATGGACTTTATCCTATTATATGATATGAAAATTGAATTTTTACCGTTTATATGATTTCGAGATGTTGTATAGCTTCCATTGGACTTTTGACGAGATACAAATATATAATTTCAATGGACCAACAAATTTTTTTGAGCTTTAATTTTATTGATTAAATCTTTTGTGTAAGCCTGTAATTAAGGTAGATCCAATTTCATAGAAACCGAGTCTAGTTCATAAGAAGCAGGCCGGCTCAACATTTTTGGAGGCCCTAGGCAAAATTAACACTAGGGCCCTATATCATAAAAAAATTATACTCCTACCTAATGTGTATATGTGTTAACTTTTTTTTTTATTCCATAAAACAAAAGTATTAATTTAAAATCAACATTTTGATTTTTATTAAAATAATTTTTATAAATAAAATATTCAGTATACTTCATATTATTTGTTACATAGTGGAGTGTAAATATGTTTTAATTATTTTAAGTTTTGAAAACTTCTTTTAATATAAACAAGGATTTTGTGAATACTGTTTTATAACATCAAACAAAAAGTCGATTCGTTTGATCATTTAATAGCTCAGAAACGGACTCGGCAACTCGGACTCGACACGATTCGGATTCGACAACTCGTTTTCTAAAAAATCTTAAAGATACAACACGTCATGGATACGTATATTTTAATAACATAAATCTATATAGTTTATATAAAAAAATATCTTAGCATCAAAATCATTGAATAACATCAAAACAAGTCTCATTCTAATATTCATAACACAGATTAAAAGAAAAGATCAAGAAAGATGTCTACATTCACTCCAAATACATGATAAATGATTCAAAACAAGTCTCATATGCAAAAAATATCAAAACAAGTCTCATAAGCAAAATAATCACTCAAAGTACATAATTATTAGTCAATTACATAACAAGATCATCATTGGGATCTTCATTAACTTCATCAAAATTCTTGGAAGAGAGAAAATTCTTGAAATATGGCCTAGTGTTTATATAAAAATTGGGGATCGGTCTTTAATTTGAGGTTTGTAGATTTAGAATTACTATTAGAGTGTGGAACGTGGTCCGGGGAGTAAATGAGAAATGCGTAGAACGGTAGAAGAAGATGGAGTTTGTAGATTTAGATTTCAGAATTAGTCATGGTCTGGAAGTAATGTGTAGGAAAGAAGGGATGTAGGGAACGGTAGAAGCATTCCAATTTTTTAATATTTAAGTTTGGAATTTGCATTGTTTACCCAATAATTTGTCAATAATTGTAGAAAGCCCTCGCCGAGTTCTTGATCGTGTCGACTCAGTAGTTGACCAAGTCGGATTCAAGTATCCAATTATTTTTATTTTATTTTCTCGGACACGCCACGTGGCGAGTCCAACGCGTATCCCAACCGTGTCGCACCCGTATCCGAGTCCCCAGAATCCGACTCTACATCTTGCTGTTTTTTGAAGTACCCGTGCTTCATAGTTTAATAGTCATAGTATATAACAATTTTTTAATAAAAATACGATTTTACAATAAATAAAAAATTGTTCAATAATTTGTCTTAATGAGTATTCATGTACGAAAAATAATTAATTGTATTTATGTACTAAGATAAAATAATTAAAATATTTTTTAATTCATAAAGAAACATAAATTATGTAAAACTTGGGGCCCCCAAATGGGGTCTTAGGCCTTTGCCTAACTTGCCTATAGGCAAGGTCGGCCCGGACAAGAAGTCGATGAAGCTAAATGAGAGAGAGAGAGAGAGAGAACAAGGCCCAAGAAGAAAATGTTTTATCACACTTAAAAAAAGGTAAAATTGCAAAAAAGGTTTCAAAATAATTAGTGATTACGGATTTTCGTTCCAAACTATTTCACTAAGTTAAATTAGTACCGTAATTTTATATTTTTTGGAATATTGTCCCACTTGCCATAGGGATGCTTACATGTCATGACATGGCAAATTTTATCATAAACAATTATATAAGATTACAGATTTCGTCCAAAACTACTTATCAATTTTTAATTTTCGTCCCAAACTATATCAATAAGCCGACTTTCATCTCGTAATTGAAATGACATGGGAAAAAAATTTGTTCCAAACTAATTATAAATATTATTATTTATTAATACAAAAAAATATGCACAAAATTTTTCTAATGAACTGTGATATGATTTTGACTAAAAAGCGCATATGAATATAAAAAATCAATACTATTTTTCTCTTAAAAAAAAGTTAATGGTAATATATATCCATGTGATATTCATAATATTCAATTTTGCCTTAAATTGCTTCTCAAATTATAGGAGGTAAATTGAACATAATGAATATATCATAAGGATAAATTTTCATTAGTCCCTTAAAAAAATAAAAGATGAATCGTCATTTCTATAAAATTAGAAATCTAATAGTGGACTAAATTAATGCCAAATGACACATTGTGAGACGAAATTCGGCGAATTAATATAGTTTGGTACGAAAAATTAAAAATTTTAATTGGTTTGGGACGAATTCTGCAATTTTATATAATTGTTTATGATAAAATTTGTCACGTCATGACATGTAAGCATCCATGTGGCAAGTGGGACAATATTTAAAAAAAATATAAAATCACAGGACTAATTTGACTAGATAATATAGCTTGGGATGAAAAAATTCAAAATAACTAATTAGTTTGAGAAATTTTTACAATTTTGTCTTAAATAAATAAGTTTTCATATATATTTGGGAAATTCTTACCCAGACCGGATTAGACCGAACCCAAACTAATTAAATGGCAAGTGTAATACACTTACTTACTTACTTACTTTGGAATTTGATGTAACTTCCAGAAAAATGACCAATCACAAAGCAAATGCAATACACTTACTTGGTGGTTGAATGAATTTGATCAAGACAGACTTGAACAAGAATTTTTCTATATATTTATCTAACGGACTAAACCATCCGGGAAAACTAATCAAAATAATTGATTCGTTGATCCAACTCATCCAAATCCGCAGAGAAGGAAATAAAGAGGCTCGGTTCCTTTGTAAAATTAGTTGGGGGATTCTAGGGGCAGTTCCACTTGTGGAAAACTGCCAACAGTTTAAACCCAAAATGAACTGCCCCGAATATTTTATTATTATTTTTGTGACCTGCTAACCCGGTCTCATTTAGCAGGTCACATTTTGTCCTTTTACATATTTGTCCCTGCATATTAATAATACATAATAAAAACATAAAATCCCATTTATTTCATTTACTCATTTGCCCCTCCTTGTTAATAATATATACTAAAAACATAAAATCCCTTCTTAATTAAACTAATGCTTGAAAATCATTAAAATTATATTCGATTCTCTATATCAAGCTAAATATAAGATGAAAAAATAATAAAATCAAATTTATAAATTTATAATTTTTTTCAATTTTTTTGTCTATAAATATAAAATTAAATTGAACATGTTTAATTTAATAAGACACATTTTTCTTATTAAACATTTGTATCATTAAGTATTTAAATGTCTTTCTCTCTCTTTTTTTTTTTTTTATTGAATTTTAAATAATAGAAAAATAAAAAAAAAAGTTGTCTTCTTCCACAAAACTTCATCGGTGAACGGCGGCGAAATGCAGAGGGGGCACTTCGCCGGCAATCGGATCGCTGCCAAAAAACCCATTTGTCCTTTCTCAAATCAAAATCCTTGTTCTTGCTCCAATTTTTCAATCAATTTATGCTTCCTACTCCCCCTCAAAAACCCCTTTTATACTTGAAGAACAAACACAATAATTCCATAAGAACCCAGAAAGTCAAGCTCATTTTTGGGTTCAATTAAGGGATAAGGGCAATATTAATCCAACTCTTGAAAACAATTAAGGCATAAGAGCAATTATTAGGACCAGAAAAACTGCACAATCAAGCTCATTTTTGGGTTCAATTAAGGCATAAGAACAAACATAATCATTCCACAAATCCCGTTCTAGTCCGAGCACGGTTATGGAGGGAGGAGGGGAGTGGGGCGGCGGTAGCTAGGGTTTCGGAAAGGGGTTGGGGTTGGAGAAGAAAACCAGATTCTGAAGCTTCACATATATGTCAACTAAATAAAGAAAAAACAGGGGAACAGAAAATTGAAGCTTGAAAGTGGAGCTAAAACAGTGATAGGCAGGGTATAGAAGTAATTTCAATTTTGTCTATAGTGTAAATAATGTTCCGGTTGCAGGTGCCAAATATGCCACATGGCATATTTTCTATGGTGAACTGTCCGCAGTGCCGCCAAAGGCGAACTGCGGTTAGCAAGCCCGAAATTAGTTAGTCTAAATCATGATTTGACATGTTCTCCTCTGCAGTATATGAAAAGTTTCTACGAATTATGATAGATACAAATAGATGCTTGAAAGAAATGCACGATACCATTTTATGGCGGAACTTAAAAATTCTTTTTAATTATTTTATTGCATCAAATCCCATGACTTGGTTAGAGGTGAGGTTGAGTAATTTCCTCCTTTGTTGGCTGATGTGACGTGGGATTTGGATTTATCATTTAATTAAGGTTGATCGGGACCATAAATATTATAATCCAATATTATGTGGTGTAGTGAATAATTTTGTATTTTCTATGTATACCATTTTTTTTGCTGTTTGACTTATGAATAAATTATTTGGTGGGGCTTTGTAATTTAAATCTTTTGATTTTAAATGTTTGATGTATATCTCACTAAGATAATTCAATTATTTATAGTATCTAATATACAATTGGGTTCTAGAATTTGAGTCGGAGTTGCTGAGTTGGTAATTTTCTTACGGAATTAGCTATATGCGTCGCTCATGGTAAAATTTAATCCCGAATTATATATTTTCAGATAGGAATTTTTACCATGAATTTCACCGGTAATATTGATAAAAACGTAATTTTTGTATATATTTTCAGTAATTAGTAATTAAAAATTTAAACAAAAATTACACGTGAGCGTAAAACCGGTACAAAAATAATTATAGATGCATATGTGATAAGAAAAAGTATTACTGAATGGAATTTTTTGAACAATTTCTTTTAATACATACACTTATTGCTTGGGAAATATGTGCGTCCCTCACCCCGGATCAGGTCTTATGTGGCCCATCCCGGAGTTCGGTATCGCTCGGCAAGGAGTAACCCATCAGAGTTGCTAAATTTTTATTTTTAAGTTAAATATATGATTGAAACATCATACAAATTATCTAGGGAAAGGAAAAAAAAAAGAATAATACAAGTCATTTCGTATTTAGGGGGTAAAATGCATTATACTCACACACGTTATGCGAAACTTGCATAATTTTTCAATTTAAGATTTTATTGCACCAAATCTTATTTTACTTTTGAATTCCCTGCACACTTTCCCCTTACTCTAGTGGTTGTCTAACTTTGTTAATATTTAGTTGATATATATATATATATATATATATATATATATATATATATATATATACCTAAATTTCTCCTAGATAGAAAGACAGTTTAGGAAGTATAAGGGGATTATGTGCTAAGTAATTTTAAAATTATTAGGGATTCGTCCTAAGTTAAAAAAGTACAAGGTGATGCAGGATAATTACATGATTTTTGAATCCGATACTCCTTGCTCCAATGTCCAGATAATTTCAAGTTTCATGTTCCCTACAAAAGAAAGGTTACAATGCCGGAGTGGGGGTTGTCGACGGAACCTCCTCCTATGATTAAGTCAGCAAGGTGTTAAAAGCTTAAACAATGGAATTGCAGAGAAGGAAGCGATAGAATTGTGTATTAGGGTTAGAATGATCATATCAGTGATGTATTTATACCAGTTGAAAGAGATTTGAATCTAGTAGATTCCTTGTTTGATAAGGGAACTTTCTTGCTTTCCGAGTTTTCATGTTTAAACATGACTCTCTATGGCAAATTGAAGCTCGCGGTTTGCTGGGGCTTAGCTCCCTATGGCACGACACTGAGTCCAAGGGCGAGTTAGCGACTTCATTTCATATTGGGTTAGAGATTTGGTTCGGCTATCGGTCGATGCTATATCAGAGGAAATTTCGTACCAAGTGAAATTAACATATAGAATGAAGTCGAAGGACGGGAGATTCTATGCAGAGAATCTAAAATTATAAAAAAGATTTAGTACAACAAAAATTTTGCAGGAAAGTTTTGTACAAGTTTCACATAATACAGGGAAAAAGAGTATCATGCATTTTCCCTGTAATAAGATACTACCTCCATCCCATTTATTTTGCTCCATTCGATACAATATCCGGTCAAATTTTTAATATTTTACTTGACCTGTGATATTAAATTATTCTCATTTGTGTTATATTAAATCTTTCAAATATTAATATATATGATGTCATACAATATTATCAATTTAATAGTAAAATATATTTTAATTAATTTATTATTATTTTTATAAATTTAATCAAGTTGATCGTACTAATGGAGCAAAATAAATGAAACAGAGAATATATATTAACGAACTAATCACTTATTTCGACGTTATTAATTACGTCAAACTCACCTAACGATGATGCAATATCATTAAATGAATTAATTTTTAATTAAAAATAAATAACTCGTTACTTCTTCATGATCTCAAGTATTTCACGTTCGTCGCGATAAGGTACAGTACATAAAATAATTGAATATCAGATATCACAACTTTATCCTTTATTTCTTATCATTTTTGTAATGAATTATGCATTAATTTATATCACCTCCAATCAATTTAATTTTAAAAAATCGTTATTCAGTAATGTCCTGTAAATAGCACATGTCGTCTTTTTTTATTTTTTATTTTTTATTTTTTGGTTGTTTAATTGTGTCGTGTCTAATGTGGCTTCTTGACTTGCCAGTCCACGTGATTAACCCAACTTGATCCAATATTATATTTTTATTACTTTATAAATGTTAATATGCTAATGTTTTTATCTTGATCGTAGATTCATTACATGTCTATGTTCACACTGTCTAGGTTCGTAATAATCAATTATTAGCCCGTGCATTATTACACCCAATTTTTTTTTTTTTTCAATTTAGCTAGCTCGTTCCTTTTACGAATTTAATTGAAACCTATTATATGCCATTTAATTTCACCTGACCATAAGAGATGTGGACGTTATTGCTTTTACAATTTATTATATATAATATAATTAAAATATAATGCAGTTCATAATTTATTAATATACTTATTTGATAAATAGCTCATTGTATTAGTCCTTGAAATAATAGGCTAACCCTTTTGGGTTCTTATTCAACATATAACACACGTATTAACACACGCGCACTATGTGGCTTAATTGACTTGGAAACTCGCCAAAAAAATAACGATGATGCCATATATATGAGAGAATTTCACTTTTGATACCATAACTCAACCTACTTTAGGGATTTGATACCACAATTTTTTCTCCCGACACATTTGATACCATAACTCAACCTACTTTAGGGATTTGATACAACAACTTTTTCTCCCGACACATTTAATACCATAACTCAAATCAACTCGACACATTTGATACTTCCGTCAAATTGGAAACGGAATTGTCACGTGATTGTCACGTGGCCGTTAAAACTTTGCACATTTGATACCATAACTTATCTTGACTAATAATTTTACCCCATAACATTTCAGGTTACAAAAAAAACCCCACATCTCCAAATTTAGTGACGATTTTAGTCCACATTGTTGCAAAATTTCCAAATTGACTCGAATAAGACCACGTGCTGACCAATTTGGAACTTTACACATTTGATACCATTACTTATGTTGACTGATAATTTTACCCCATAACATTTCATGTTACCAAAAAAGCCCCACATCTCCAAATTTAGTGACGATTTTAGTCCACATTGTTGCCAAATTTTCAAATTGACTCGAATAAGACCACGTGCTGACCAATTTAGAAAATTTTACTTATTTTATTTAAATAACTAATTTAATTTATAAACAATATTAATAAATTAAATAATACATTAACATAAATATCACCAAAATTATAAAAACATATTATTTTTAAATATAAAATTTATATAATAGAATTAATATATTTTATATATATTAAAATAATAAATTATATAATTTAAAACTATTTAATATTTATTAAAATATTAAATAATAAATAATTTTAATTTAAAAAAAAATCCCCACCCCACCCACCACCTCCCCACCCTTCCCCCTACCCCCCGATTCCCAGGCCGTCAGCGGCCTGGGTCTTCTGTCCCAGGCCACCGCCGGCCTGGGTTCTTCGATCCCAGGCCACTGCCGGCCTGGGATCTTCGGTCCCAGGCCGGCGTTGGCCTAGGACAGAAGACCCAGGCCGCCGGCGGCCTGGGAATCTGGGGGTAGGGGAGGGGTGGGTCGGGTTGGGTTGGGTGGATGGGGTGGGGATTTTTTTTTTAAAATTATAATTATTTATTATTTAATATTTTAATAAATATTAAATAGTTTTAAATTATATAATTTATTATTTTAATATATATTAAATATATTAAATATATTAATTCTATTATATAAATTTTATATTTAAAAAGAATATATTTTCTTAATTTTGGTGATATTTATGTTAATGTATTATTTAATTTATTAATATTGTTTATAAATTAAATTAGTTATTTAAATAAAATAAGTAAAAAATTTTAAATTGGTCAGCACGTAATCTTATTCTAGTCAATTTGAAAATTTGGCAACAATGAGGACTAAAATCGTCACTAAATTTGGAGATGTGGGGCTTTTTTGGTAACCTGAAATGTTATGGGGTAAAATTATCAGTCAACATAAGTAATGGTATCAAATGTGTAAAGTTCTAAATTGGTCAGCACGTGGTCTTATTCGAGTCAATTTGGAAATTTTGCAACAATGTGGACTAAAATCGTCACTAAATTTGGAGATGTGGGGCTTTTTTGATAACCTGAAATGTTATGGGGTAAAATTATCAGTCAAGATAAGTTATGGTATCAAATGTGCAAAGTTTTAACGGCCACGTGACAATTCCGTTTCCAATTTGACGGAAGTATCAAATGTGTCGAGTTGATTTGAGTTATGGTATCAAATGTGTCGGGAGAAAAAGTTGTGGTATCAAATCCCTAAAGTAGGTTGAGTTATGGTATCAAATGTGTCGGGAGAAAAAGTTGTGGTATCAAATCCCTAAAGTAGGTTGAGTTATGGTATCAAAAGTGAAATTCTCTCCATATATATTTAATTAAACCATCAACTGACCATTTTGGCTTGTTATTCAATATTCCCTCCCTTTTTTTTTTTTTCGCTTTTGGCAAATTTTTTTATTTATTTTTTTGTTTATCATTTTAGGATTTCAATATAAAATTAATGTTTTTTTTTTTTATCAATTTTATCCTTTTTATTAATACTAATCATTTATGATAAGATTATTTGATTAAAAAGGTATTTTGGAATTTTTTTTTAAAAAAGTAGCTATTTATGACATTCCTTAATTCGTGTGCAATTCTCAAAGCGACAAATAAAAAAAAAAGGAGGGAATATATTAACACAAGCTAACGAAGCTTCACATGATTGATGTTGGCTCAGTTGACGTATATTATCAGGACTAAGAGGTTATTGATTCAACTCTCACTAATATAGGTTCTTCTTTTAAGTTAATACTAATATTTGATAATTGAATTTTTTTTTAGAGATTTTTGCACGTCACCCCCCAATTTTTTTCAATTTTCGCACTTTCCCCCCCGAAACGCCTTAAATGTGACCGTGCCCCCTGATTTTATGTATGTTTGTGCACTTACCCCCCTGAAACGCCTTAAATGTGACTGTGCCCCCTGCTTTTATGTATGTTTGTGCACTTACCCCCCTGAAACGTCTTAAATGTGACTGTGCCCCCTGCTTTTATGTATGATTGTGCACTTACCCCCCCATACCAAATTCCGGCCATATTTTCCACCGGAACTAAAGCACCTGCAAAGCACACAAAATTTAAGAGGGCAAAATGGTAATATTACCAGCGGTGCGGCAATATTCCATATCCAGTACTAACTCCTAGGTGACTTGATTTTTCGGTGTATGTAATGAAGGGGTCTCTATAAAAAAGGAATAAGTAAGCAACAAGAAATGTTGATATTGATTTCTCTAAATTATGAATTTTGTGTGATTGAGAGACGATATGAATTTGTAAAATTGTTCATGATTCACTCAATTTCATTAAATGGAGGAGAAATTAAGCCTAACTGAGATAAACCCTAATTTCTTTTCTCAATTTCAATTCACGTTTTTAACTGATGTTTAGGTTTTGTGGGAAATAAGGATAATTTTACCCTTTTGCCCTCTTAAATTTTGTGTGCTTTACAGGTGCTTTAGTTCCGGTGAAAAATCTAGCCGGAATTTGGTATGGGGGGGTAAGTGCACAAACATACATAAAAGCAGGGGGCACAGTCACATTTAAGACGTTTCGGGGGGGTAAGTGCACAAACATACATAAAAGCAGGGGGCACAGTCACATTTAAGGCGTTTCAGGGGGGTAAGTGCACAAACATATATAAAATCAGGGGGCACGGTCACATTTAAGGCGTTTCGGGGGGGTAAGTGCGAAAATTGAAAAAAAGTGGGGGGTGACGTGCAAAAATCCCTTTTTTTTTATAATTGTAATTCAATAGATCAATTTCTGATTTAATGATATTGATTATTAATTTAATGTTTGTTTCTATTAAAATAAAACCTTCAAACAATGTTTGAATTTGAATTTCCTAAAACATGGTATTTTGGCAGTGAATGGCATCTTGAATCACCATACTTTTAATCAATTTCATCCTTTGGGCCTCTTATTTGAAGACATCAAATATTTAGCTAGTAGTTTGGAAAATTTTATTTGCTCCCATGTGTTTAGGGAGAGTAATTCCGTAGCTCATGCTCTAGCTAAAGTAGCACTAAGTATTTCTCCTCCTACGGATGAGCTTTCGAGCTTTATCATCAATCTTGTAACTAATGACGTTATTCATTACTGATATCTCACCCTTTGGGTCTTCAAAAAAAAAAAAAAAAAAAAAAAAAAAAAAAAAAAAAAAAAAAAAAAACCATCAATTTAAAATTTAATGGTCGTTTCTATTAAAAAAAATATTCAAACAATGTTTGAATTTGAATTTGCTAAAACTTAGGGTCAACCAACTTAATCTATCTATATCTATTATTATTATTTATTTATCTATTATAAAAGCATGAATATTTCTTAACTTTTTTGTGCGGACTAAAATACCCTTATTTGAATTATTATTTAATTAAATGTAAAATATATAAAAGTAATTGAAGAGGTATAATTAGACGTAAAGTCTTATAGTATTTATCTTCTACACGGACTCCTAAAATTTATAAATTATCTCTTACATCATTTTTTGTTATTTTAATCTTCTCTTATAATAGATAAAAACGAACCACAAAAATACACTATTATTTTAAATAGTCCCTAAATAATAGATAAACATTATTATATTATAGCATCAATATTTATTTAAACAAGAAAATATTAATTTAAAATTTTATTACAACATAAGTCATAAACATTCTAAATAAAAATTTAAATTGAAGTTTTCTTAAATATCTTGATGTTACAAAACAAAATTAAAATTTAATCGTATCTTACTATGATAGAATAAAAATTACGTATGGCATGGCTTATTACGTAATTTTACTTTGACTAGAATATAAAAATATAAAGAATATTCAATAATATCAAGACATGCATAACCATGAATTTTCATGAAATTTTTTTCGTGAAAAACGGGTGAAATTGGTGAAAAGGGGTGAAATGATAAAAAAAAAAAAAAAGAAATCTTTAAAATATGTGAAATTGATGAAAATTCGAGTGCAATTGGTGAACACTGGCGAAGTTGGTGAAAATTTGGATGAAACCAGTAAAAAAGTGCCCTCGAAATTGGTATGCACATGTGGAAATCGATGAAAATTCGGATAAAATTAAAAGAAAATGATGAAATCGGTGAAACGACAACATCAATGAAAAGTAGGTGAAATCGGTGAAAAATAAAATGAATAAAGTTCAGGTTGATGAAAAGAACATGTGAAATCAGTAAAAACAATGTTCAAAATGATAAAAATTTGTGAAAAATCAGTTAAAACAAAAGAGTTTAATTGACAAAATAAGGTGAAACTGGTAGAAAAATGGTTTAAAACGGAAAAAATAATGGGACAAAATCTTAAAAACTATAAAAATAAGTTATAACCGATAAAAAAAAAAGGTAAAACAGTGAAAAAATTAAACTGGTTAAACAAGTGAAAAATTAAAGTAAACTAAAAATAGGTGAAAACGGATTAATTTGCTTTATTTTATGACATAATCAAATTAATGTTACTCTTATTTACAAAACACACCCATAAAATTAACTAGACGCGTACAACGTACGTGCACTTTCCTAGTACTATTAAAAAAGGGAAGCCTGATAGTGGCGGTTATGACACCATGCTACACCAAAAAATTATGCCTTTTCAAAACTAACCCTAAATTTTTGAATTTTAAAAATGTAATAAAATGATATTGTTAAGTTTCATGTAACCGTGTGAACACTCGCCATATTGATTTTGTTGTGTATATTTTCCAATTTATCTTTATATATTTTGATTCTGAAATTTTTATCTTAAGTTCCATTTGAAAACTTTTTATAACCAGTTTTTCATATTCCAAATCTAAGTTTTATATATTTTCTCGAGTTGCACGTGAGTACCGCGTGCCACGGACGCTAGTAGTAAAAGATGAAATCTTAAATTTATTCAACGAATTGAGTTGACAAATATCATTTTTTTTACTAAAATTCCTCGGTATGACATATCATTGATTAAATCATCATATAGCCATTTTAGATTTCTCATTCAATATATTAATACAAATTGACGTGGTTGGATAAGTTGACTACTAAATCGTGACTAAGAGGTCCTAGGTTCAACTCCCTCTAATTTAAGTTTTTTTTGTAGTTTAATACTAGTGTTTGGTAAATTTTTTTTTTTTATATATATTGATTGTAATTCAATAGATCGAATTTTGATTTAATGATATTGATGTAATGATTCAAACAATGTTTGAATTTGAATTTCTTGAAATCTAGGGCATAACCATCAATCTAAACCTAAAAATAAAATCTTAAATTTATTCAAGGCATTGATTTATCATATATCATCTGTTTTTTTCCTAAAAAATAATTAATATGGCATATATTTAATTAAACCATGTGCTAGCCGTTTTATATTTATTTTCATATGGCATATATTTAATTAAACCATGTACTAGCCGTTTCATATTTATTTTCATATGGCATATATTTAATTAAACCATGTGCTAGCCGTTTTATATTTATTTTCATATGGCATATATTTAATTAAACCATGTACTAGCCGTTTCATATTTATTTTCATATGGCATATATTTAATTAAACCATGTACTAGACGTTTTATATTTATTTTCAATATATTAACACACGGAGACGTGGCTAAACATGGGTTGATGTTAGCTCAGTTGACTAACACCATAATGACTAGAGAGGTTGTATGTTCAATTCCCTCTAATATATGTTTTTCTCTTAATTGAATATTAATTAGTATTTGTTAATTAATTTTCCTTGTGATTTTATTGTATTTCAATAGATAAATTTCTGATTTAATGATATTGATGTAATGATTGTTTTTAATTTGACAAAAAAAATTAAACAATGTTATTAAAACAGGACCGGATTGGCCAGTCCGACCCCAAACCGGAGATTTGTTCAATCCGATTAACCCCGTAAAATCGGTGAGCTTAAAAATCAGTTTGAATCTGGTTGAATCGGTCCAAAACAGATGAATCGGCAAATCGGTTAAACCTGATGTGATTTTCCTTTTCCTTTTTTTTCCTAGTTATACATTTGTTTTGATATCAAAAATAAAGTTAAAATTGTTTTAGAAGAAGGGATTAGAACACCTAACCTCTTCATTAAAACAAAATAGACTTACCATTTGAGCTATATCATTTTTGTTAAACTTTTAGTATAAAAATATATAAATTATAGAAAATTTGTAACCAAATTTATTTATAAATTAGATTATGATAATTAACTCAAATAATATTTTACACATTATCAATGAAGACATAATTTCTCATAAAAGTTTTTCTATAAGATATTTCTTAATATTATTTTTATGATAAAGAGTGTCAGAGTTTGAAAGTCAAATCGATATATTATGTAAATTTAATTTTGAATTTTAGACTTGTATACATAATCATATTTTAAAAACAAGGGTATTTACTTTAACTGGATTTCAAATTACAGTAAATGAAAATTACCGCACTAGCTAGTACACCCCTGTAATTGGAGTTCAATTTTTACTGTACTATTTGACCTGGTACAAAATTGGAAGCTCTAAAGCATTTCTGATACCTGAGGAACAAAAATTAACCGTTTTTTCTCCTCCGGAGCATGTGTTTAATGTTAATGAAAATCAGTTAGGTCCAAATCATTTTAAGTAAACTCAAATATAAAATCTAATAACTTGCTTTCTAAATAAGACTATTCCAATTGACTTTGATTAAATTGGTTGAGTCGACCTTAAAATTAAGGTGGCATTATGATTATAAAAGGCTGATCCATTTCGCTGATTTTTCTCATCAAAACTCATAAGAACATCCCTCAATTCTAGCAACGTAAAAACAAAGCTTAGCTACTCAATATGTCTTCGCCAATTGATCCACACGTTGATCCCTATGGCTACTTGGGAATGATCCAAAACCCGGATGGCTCATTCACTCGTACACCCGAAGTTCTTCCCACTGCTCCTCCTTCCTACAAACCCGACCCAAACTTTCCCGTTATAACCAAAGACATACCCATCAACCTAGAAAAGAAAACTTGGGCCCGGCTCTATCTCCCCGACAACGAATTAAGTTCCATTCCGACCAAAAAGTTACCACTCATTATCTACTACCATGGCGGAGGATTCGTCCAATTCAGCCCATCATCAATGTTGTTCCAAAACTTTTGCTTTTGGATCGCTAAACAAATCCCAGCTGTCATCGTGTCCATCGGATACCGTCTAGCGCCTGAGCATCGCCTTCCTGCCGCCTACGATGACGGAATGGAAGCGTTGCATTGGTTAAGAACCATCAGCGATGTGTGGATGACTAAGCACGTTGACTTGTCAAAATGTTTTCTCATGGGGAGTAGCTCCGGAGGGAATATAGTGCATCACGTAGGTTTACGTGCGGTCGCATGTGTTGATGATCTGGCCCCATTGAAGATCCAAGGGTTGATATTTCATCAACCATTTTTTGGTGGGACCCAAAGGACTTTGTCGGAGGTGAGGTTGAGTAATGATAAATTGTTTCCTCCTTTGGTGGCGGATGCGATGTGGGATTTGAGTTTACCTGTTGGGGTTAACCGAGACCATGAGTATTGTAATCCCATTGTGGGGATTAAATCGGAGGTTTTGATGAAGGTTAAGGATCAAGGGTGGCGACTTTTGGTTACGGGATGTGAAGGAGACCATCTTGTGGATCGACAGATTGAATTTGTGAGAATGTTGAAAGAGAATGGATTAAATGTGATTGGTGAATTTAGTAATAAAGGTTTTCATGGATATCAATTGGTTGATGAACCTAAAGTCGAGATATTATGTGGTGTACTAAAGAATTTTATAAATTCCATGTAGAACATTTGTGTTTAGTGTTTTACTTATGAATAAATCAATTGGGTGTGGGTCATAGTTAAAGCTTTTTATTCTCATGAGCGTCTCATGTTTATCTCATTGAGACGATTCATATTTATTGTATTAAACCTCTGCAAATTTTCATATGGGTACTAAAGAATATTCTATTTGAGTAGTTGTAGAATTTATATTGTCGTTAATTTTCTTTTTCTTTTTAATTAGCTATGTGTCGCTAGTGATATAATTCTGGACTATATAGAGGAGTGAATATCAAATTAATTTCATGTTTTATTTTAAATAGACAGTTTAACTTTTGATGATAAATGAATGAGCAAAATATCTCACTGTACTTTAATTTTTTCCTCTCTCTTGATTCTTACAATTTTTTAAGAGGGTAAAATGCCCATTATGAGTTTGCGGGTTTTTTTTTCTTAAAATATTATCTGGATGGATTTGGAGAAACCTTTAAAACTCTATTTCAATTGAGTTTGAGTGTTAGCCTTTGTAGTTTTGCAAAACTGAAACCTTATTTGTATTGTGTTTGGATGATGGATTTGGAGAGAGAAATAAGTGGTATGTATCAAACCATTATTTTTAATTTACTTCAAAAGTTAAAAATATGATAAAAATAATGAATCAGAAATTTGAATTCCTATTTTAACAACCTACTTAAAATTATAACGGATTTAAACATGCATGCTATATCAATTTCAACAACAAATATCAAACATATGTTGTTAAAAATATATATCACAATTGATTTAATATAAAACATAATTTGGATCTGATATTATTATTGGGATTCGTACTAGAAACAAGCCTCACGCAACGGATAATAAAAATTATTTGGCTCCCTAATAAGAATTTTGTCAAGATATAATTCAGCATATTTAAATCAATAAATAAATAGTAAAAAACGAAATTACGAGTAATTCGTTATACCTGACTTCTAGCTCGTCCAACTGTGATATGTATTAGAAACTAAAACTTTAATCAACACCCCTTCGACTTCAAGAAATCGGTTCTCTGCTTTGAATAATAACTTAAATGTTGCTTCTCAATAGCTTCACACATGGAAATTTCGTGGCTACCCTCTGAGATAGCCACCATCTGCCCTGCAACCCGGTAGTTTAATTTTTAAAATAAGCAATTGCGCGTTGGTAACTTGTAAACCCGCATTTTTATTCAGGTTGGTACCTACTCGTACTTTTATAATAGTTTATGAGATAGCTCAATCTCAGATCTTATTGCCATTTGCTGAATTGATTATTATGTTCCAAATCTGCTTTGGTTTACTAACAGGTCCTTTAACCTTCCTCAATCAATCATGTTTGAAGGTTTTATTTGCAGAGGTCAATTTTGATGAACAACACCATATGATTTGAGACCACTTCTTCATCAGAACACCATATGTTGCTGCCCTCCAAAAAAGCAATGTTTTCATAACCGGACCGGACAGTGAACCGATGAGCCAACTGACCACTGATTTTACTGGTCGAACCGTTGACCGTACGTCATAATAATATAATAAATATATTTAATTTTAAAGTATATATAATATGCATAAAATTTAAACATTACGGTACAATTGATTAAAAATATATAAAATCATATAAGATATTTAAATATTTTGTGTAAGGTCCAATTTCATAGAAACCGAGTCTACTTCACAAGAAGCAGGCTGGTTCAACATTTTTGGAGGCCCTAGGCAAAATTAACACTAGGGCTCTATATCATAAAAAAATTATACTCTATATATATATATATATATATATATATATATATATATATATATATATATATATATATATATATATATATATATATTATAGCTTATAAGAGCTGAAGCGGTCAAGAAACAGTACAACATAATTTACTTTCGATTTTTGTTAAATCGATTTAATCGAAAAACGCCGGCGTTTTTCGAAATTATTTGCTCTTCGTTGAATTTCTTTTCTCTTTTTATTTAATGCCTTTTTCGCCGTCCGTTTGCAACCTGTGGGCCCGGCAGGGGAATTGTGGTCGTGCGAGTATGCTTTTGCAATTTCTTTTTAAAACGCAAATTCACGAAACGGCTCCGTTTTCCATCAACGAATTATTTGCTCTTGCTTCTATTTCGCTTATAGTGTAATTCGGAAATGTTTTCCGATCTATTTTAATTATGTTTAAAAAAAACGGTTTTAATTTCCTTTTCCTAAAACGGCATAGTCACGAAACGGCGCCGTTTTCCATCATCGAATTCTTTGCTCTTGCTTCTACTTCGCTTAGAGTGTAATTCCGAAATGCTTTCCGATTTACTTTAATGATATTTTTTAAAATCGGTTTTAGTTATCGGCAGAACTTGGGTCGTAAATTACAACGCAATATACTTTCCGGAATTATTTGCTCTTGCTTGAAAGTTTAATACATTCATTTCCTATTAACCTTACACTTGTTGGGAGTTCTGCTGTGTCAAAAGGAGCATGTACGTATGATTTTCAATTTATACTATGAAATAAATTAGACTATATATGATTTTTATAATAAATTTTTCATATATGAATTAAATAAACCTGTTTTCTTGCAGTTTGTTTAGATGGAAGCCTCCCAGCATACAACTTTGATGAGGGTTCTGGGGATGGATTCAGCAATTGGTTGGTTTATCTTGAGGTGATCAGTACTTGATTAATTTTTTTTTAATTTAATTTTTGGTTAAAAAAAAGTTTGATTTAGGTGATCAGGGATCGGAGGCTACATGATATTCAATTTAGAGAGACTTATAAATCGGTCTAGAAATTAATTAAGACAGCTTAAGGCAGAGATATATAGAGATTCCAACATAGAATTTACGTACCAACGAATACACTAATCAAATCTTAACATATACTGTTGTAGATTTTCTTGTTTGGTTAAATCAGCCTAACTCTTTGTAACACACAAATAGTATGTATACAAGTTTATTAATTAGGAGCTTGAACCGCGATATTTTAATTATGAACGAATTTCACCATATACATGACATGTATATATATCGATGGATCGACCATTTATTAATGTGGACTTTAGGGTGGAGGATGGTGCAGCACAAAACATGATTGCAACAACAGGAAATAGAGCTCCTCCAAGATGAAAGAAGCATATTTTTCAGGGATACTTGACAGTACTAGAACCAACAATCCAGGTATCTTAAACATATTTAATACATGGATCAAAGTTTCGTTTCGTAGGTGAGTTTCGGGTATCCAAAAATTTGAAACGTTTCGGAAACGTTGCGGAAACGCTAAGAAAAATTACAAAAACCTGGAAACACACAAATAGTCATAAAAAATACATAAAAATCCAGGTAACTTAAACATATTTAATATAGAAGACTCATCCCTATTTATATAAAAAAAAAAATTCTGACTCAATATATAAATGTTCCTCTAAGTTAATGAAGCCGATTCTCGCCCTTTAAGCATATATATATATATATATATATATATATATATATATATATATATATATATATATATTACCCAGAAAAGGGATATTTTCGGTTGATTTAATATATATTCTACGTTTTATGTCGAATTTGGATTCATTTGCATATTTATTCTATTTGTAGGTTACGAATCTTCACTATAGAGGGGCGAGGATATTTGACGCGGTTATGGAAGAACTACTAGCTAAAGGAATGAAGGATGCTTCTAATGTGAGACTAAATTTATTTTCCTTGTTTATTCTCACTTTTCTTGCATATCAATCCGTAGAACAATCTAGAAAGATGACACTAGAATTTTTATGGGGTAGATATGTTTGTATTTGGACTTGAATTTTCTTTCACAAAACCAAAATATTTCATTGAGAAAAAAACGACACATAACCATAAGCATGACTCTCAAATTTACTTTTATACAATTACAATAAAATAGAATGAAAATGGAGTTGACACATGACGTAGTATGAAGAAGTTCTAAGGACATTGACATAAAAGAAGACATTTTGCAAATTTCGACTTCTGTATTTGTTCATCTAAAAGTTTAAACTATTCGAGATAATGAAACTTTTAATTATTATTTATTATTTCTAATATCAGGTTATATTGACGGGCTGCTCAGCTAGTAGTTTAGCTACCATCTTACACTGTGATGGCTTCCGAACTCTGTTTCCTGGTACTACTAGAGTCAAGTGCATTTCCGATGGCGGTTTCTTCATTCGTGCGTACGATTAAAAACACAAAGACCCTGCTTTATTTAATTAGTTACATCTCATCAAAATAATTTTGTATTTGAATTTGCAACAGGAAAGATCTCTCTGGAGCCAAGAAAAGAGAAGACTACTTTTATTGCAAATTTTATTGGGTACTAATCAATATCATTTGGTTAATAAAAAAATAAAATCAGTGTTTTTTCCCTGAGAATTAATCTGGTTGGAAATATTCAGACACCACTTTTCTTGCTCAATTCTGCTTTTGATTCATGGCAGGTAAGCTTAAACTAGTAATCATATCGTTTTGATTCTTAAATTTTATTTATTGAAATGGATTTTTTATATTAAAAAAGTTAATTTGGATTGGGGGTATTTCAGATAGGAAGTAATTTAGAACCACCCCTTGTGGATCAACCTGGCTGGAATAACTGCACCAAGATGAATCTCAACCTCTGCACAACTAGTCAGCTGCAACTCATAAAAGGTTAGTTATTATGATATGATAAAATTGTTTATTAATTTAGGAGTTACTTCATGAGATTTGAAAAAGAAGCAATTTACCCTTGTAATCTTTGAATGTTTCACACTGTCTCCGTCATTTTTAAACTTAAAAAAAAAAGTACGAATTGAGAAAACTATCCCTTTTATATGTGGTATTTTACCTCCATGTGTTGTGATAAATGTGATATTTTACCCCTTGTATTATAATAAATATGGCAATTTAACCTTTTATGATAAATGTAGCATTTTACCCCCTATGTTATAAAAACGAGTGAATAGCAAATTAACTCCCTGTGTTATTCTAAATAGGCAATTTAACTCCCTGTGATAAATAAAAAGGCAAAATACCTCCCTGTGATATCCTAAATAGGCAGTTTAACTCCCTGTGATAAGAAAAAGAGCAATATGCCTCCTTGTGTTTTTATAAAATAAGCACATTGCCTCCCTCTAAGTTGCTCATTTATTCATATCACAGGGAGGTAAATTGCTCATTATTTCATTTCACAGGGAGGTAAATTGCCTATTTTTATATTACAAGGAGGTAAATTGCTCATTATTCATTTCACAGGGAGTTAAATTGCCTATTTTTATTTCACAAGGAGGTAAATTGCCCATTAGACATATCACAGGGAGTTAACTTGCAAAAAACCCTATAAAAACACTTTACATGCCCACTAGCAATTTCGACATTTGCACTCACCGATTGAAGGAGGTAAAGTTTTAAAATTTTCAAAGGAGAATTGGCACTAGTTCATCATGTCATTAATTTAGTTCGCTAACTTTCAGTTCTTTATCAAAGAATTATCTATTTTTTCGAACTTGACGCATTTGGTCCTAAGTTTCTTATTTAATCCTTTATATTTTAGTATCAAGTATTCAACACAATGAGATACCTTTCATGTTTAATTTCAGATTTTAAGACTTTCTTCTTACAAGCATTGAGGGAAACTGGTAAATCTTCGACGAGAGGAATGTTAATCCATTCTTGCTACCTTCATTGCCACACTTATGGTGGAACATGGGAGAATTTTCGCACGTTGGAAAATAAGGTAAGAATTATTTCATATAAATTGTACTTTATTAGTTGAAGAAACATAATCTTAACAGAAAAGTCTAACTCAAACTCTATTTAATTCAGTACTCATTAGTTTGTTTCGTTCTTTTTAAGAAACTTAATAGGAAATTCTAACTCGAATTCAATTTATGTGCAATCACTTATAACATTCATTTTCTCATAATTGCATAGTTTGCATTTACATTATAATTTATTAACGGTTGAACTTAATTTGAAATAATTTTTTATTAATATTTGTCATGTTTGTAAATATTGAAGATTCGGGTTGGAGTATTTATTTTTCCTTTATTCATTACTAATTATAATTATTGATATCATATGCAGACTCTGGCTAAGGTTATTGGTGATTGGTACTTTGATCGAGCTTCTTATCAAGAGATCGACACCAAAAATCTTACACCACAAAATTGCAGTTTGCGCAAATCAAACTCGTTACCATATCAGAAAGTCTCAATGTATCATATTTGAATGACAAAATGCATGATCCGTATCAGTGGAGTATCACAAAAGAAAGAACATACATTAATTTTAGTATTAATTAAAAACTATATTGTTTCTAGATCGATCTAGTGAGTGTTTTAATGCTCAATTTAACAAGAATAAACTTGATTACATGAACCAGAAAAATGACAAGGCTCTTAAAGAAAAGGCCTATTGATTCTACACATCTAAAGTCATCAATTAAATATGTCCCCTGAGTATTGATAATTTAATGGTTCATCGACCAACAATTACAGTAAAGATATTGCAAAATTAATTGAATACTTGTGCTATTACAAATCCAATAATAATCTAATAAAAACACATAAACTTAACAGAGCTATTACAAATTGAAACAATAACATGTAAAATGTAAATATGTCCCTGAGTATTGATAATTTAATGGTTCATTGACCAACAATTACAGTAAAGATATTGCAAAATTTATTGAATTCTTGTGCTATTACAAATCCAATAATAAACTGTCTCAAGAATGACGAACCCCAAAGCGCAGAGTTCCTCTGCACTTGTAATACATATTTTCCCTTCCCTTATTCATAAGCCTTGATAAATTCTCTTCTTTTAAATAATACACCAATTTCCATATTAATGGTAACTATATTTTAACTATATGTGCTTGCATAATAAATTACAGTGTTGGCACTGCTGTATATCTTTATATTAATGGATGCTCTTGCGGATCAAAAACGCGATTATGACAAGTTTTATCACAAGGGTAAGGACCAGGGGCGGATCCAGGATTACGGGCCAATGGGGGTTAAGAATAGATCAAAATTTTGATAAGTTTCCCCTGAAAACAACAAAATATTTTTGTATTTGAGTTAACAAAAAGGAGAATATAAATTAGTTTCTACTTTTACATATTTTCTTTTTATTTACAATTTTTTCAAAGATTTCTTGAAAATTTTCAAAATATCTCGAAAAGTTTCTAATATACAACTAACCGACATACGTCGAAACTGAAACTTTAATACATGGTGCTATAAGGTTCTACGATAAATTTAATAATCGAAATACAATTTCAGATGACACCAATTATATTTACAATTAATCTCACCGATTTTTAATTTTTTAAAATTTGTCCATAATAGCCAGAGGCGGAGGTAGATCAATATTTTTTTTGGGGGGGGGGGTGTTTATGTAGTAATGTATTCAATAAAACGTATAACAAAAAAATCGAATTCTTTTGATTATTATTAAGAAAGAAATAAAATTAAAAAAAAATTTAAGAAATAACAAAAATTAAAGAACAATTATTCAGAAATTAAAAGAACAATTGTTGAGAAAATAAAACAGATTAAAAGAATAATTGTTAAGAAAAAAAAAACAAAGACTATAAAAAAACTAACAAAGGAAATGACGCTCCTGAGATTTGAACTTGGGGCAGTGTTGAAAATCATGCATTACAGTATTAATGAGCAAATATGATTTTTATGTAACAAAAACTTATTCAAATTTAAACAATGCTTATTAGGAAACAAAATAGACTACAAATGTGCAAGAAAGTAGCAAGTTGGGGTCGAACTTGGGGCAACATACAAAATTTTGAAGGCACTAACCATTGATCCAATGCAGTCAATTTTGTAGATAATACTAATACTAAGTATATTTATAAATCTGAGTGGGGGCTATAGACCCCACTAGCCCCTATGTAGGTCCGCCCTTCAATCTTCTGAAATGGACTTCTGTCATAAAACCAATCTCCAACTGCTTTAGCTATTGTCTGCAACACATATAACAGTATTCACAGCGTCAATGCACCTTCCCACACAGAGAAATAGCGAATTGAAATATAACGAAAACTTATTTAAAAAAAAAAAACTTGTAGGAGATAAATTAAAACCTTGTTAAATAACTTGGGAGAATCAGCTCTAAACCAAGTTTCCTGCATTTCAGTTTGGCAATGTGCATAGCAAGAGTTGATAAAGTATCCTCTCGATGCTAAAGGGCCTAATCCACTCAATGCACTTATAAAGTTCGACCTAAACCCTGAAAACACACACACCATTTCAGACAAAAGATAATGTAACTCAACTTGTTCTTATAAGTACTTTACTTATGTTAGACCTTGCAAGGTTTGGAGCTCATTGACAGAGCATTTGTTTATGTCGGTCTTGCAGTCGTGCCAGAGACCGTGTCGATCAGCTACACCAGGTGCCAAAATATTCTCTATCTGGTTTAGGACAATAAACGAGTTTGTTGGTCCCAAGTGGTCAGAAGAGGTTTAGAGGGGGGGGGGTGAATAAACCTCTTTAAAATTTTCTTTCAAATTTAACTTTAAAACTTTACTCTAACTGAACAGACTAAGCTGATCAGATTAGTAAGTTACAAATCTGTTCGCGAACAAATGTTTGAACAGTCTTGTTGACCACTCGTCTGATAGTTACTTAGCTGATTTTGCAGAAATCAGTTTTAATACTTAGAGTACTTGCAGCGGATTTTCAAAGTGTTTTTCACAAGTATTCTTAGCAGTTTGAAAAATGCTTCCCCAGTTTTATAAACTCCTTTTTGTCCTTTTTCAAACAGTTAACTTAATGTGTTTTTATGCAAACAGAAGATGTGCAGTTTTAAAACAATGTAAAAACACAAGTAATTTTTATAGTGGTTATATGGATTTAAATATCCTTTAGTCCACTCTTCCAAGTCACTCAGATCTTGGGTTATACTATAATCACAAAGTTTACAGTATACTCTGCTTGCGTCGAACAACAAATGAAACGACCACAAGTTCGCAATAGGAAATCACACAGAAAACCTATCCTCTGAAGTTTGATCACTCACAAAGATGGATCACAACTCCGCACAACACTCTTGTTTACAAAATCACTCAGAAGATGTATTTTTCTTGATTCTTCAACTCTGCTTTCGTCAACAAATGACTCAGCTGATGAGTGAGCTGTTCTTGAGACTTAAAGAATTTTGCTTCGGAAATTTCTCTCAGAAAGTGTGTTGCTTGTTTCTTCTTCGTCTCTTGCAGCTATTTATACTTGAGGATTGAAAAATGTCCGTTGAAGAGAGACAGGATTCAAATTCCTCGAGTACTGGTCCTTAAAATCCGCGAACGGCTCTTTTGCAGTCTGTCCGTACTGTAAACAGTACTATTCTGCAGGCAGCATTAAATGCAGCATTAAATGCACTCGGCTGATGCGAAGCTTTTCTTCAATCATTTGTCTTAAATATCCTCGTACTTCAGCATTTATTACACCAAGGGGCATTTATTACCGTTGGGAACACTTCATGATCTTCTTCACTTGGCTGACTGAAGTATACGTCTGATGGTGAACTCGGCTGATCTCAAACTTGAACAAATCTGATTTGAGTCGGCTGATCTTCACTAATCTGATAACTTTGCTTCAGCAGATCAGAAGTCTTGGACCTTGAAACTTTGACTCTTCTGATGTCTTCATTACTTAGTCAAAATTCCTTGATAAGCTTATCAGCTAAGTCACTCCATACTTAGCCAATTTTACGAAGTTTTGGAATGCATCAAAACCTCCCTTATCAAACTTTCTTCAGTGCCTTCATCTTCATCTTCATCCAACAATTTCCCCCTTTTTGATGATGACAAAACTTCAGCTTAGTACCTGTTGAATACCTAAACTAAAGATTGTAATCCTCAAAATTTTCTGAGATAGAAAAAGTTTATTGGATTGAACTTGAACATTTTATTGATATAGAAAGTGAATTACATGTACAAATTCATCAGATGAGATTTCTGAAAAAGTAAACTGATTACAATTGATTTTTCAATTTCTAACTATCAGCTTCTTCATCAGATTCGAGCACTTCTTCATATTCATATGATGATTCTTCATCATCATCTTCTTCATCAACTTCTTCTTCCAGAATTGCTTTGGCAGCTTCCATCTTCTCCTTAAGTTCTTGCTCTTGTAGAGCTTTCAAGGCTTCCATGGCTTTCCTGGCAGATTCAGTGTTTTTGTACTTGGTATCTTCTTCTTCTATCTTTTCTTCTTCTTCTACCTTTCCAAGCACTTCAGCTTTGTCAGTAGTGTCTTCAGTTTCCTTGGCTTGAATGGTTGCAGCAGCAGTTTCTTCCTTAGTTGATTCTTCAGCAGCAGATTCCTTTGCTGGTTCTTCAGCAGCAGTTTCCTTAGCTGGTTCTTCCCTTTTATCTTCCCCCTTTTTGTCATCATCAACTCTGATGACATTAGAAGGTTCAACAGTAGGGTTGAGAGCAACTGTTGGAATCTTCACTCCAGCACACAAAGCCTTTAGATTCTGATTAACCACGTCATGACTAGCTGTCAGATGATGAAGGTCAGTGCTGATGACATCAGTCTTATCATTGAAGTAGTCAATGTTGAGATTGATAGTTGCAATTTCATTTTGAACTTCCTGTGCAGCCTTTGCAACTTCTTGCAACATTCCCAGATTGATTTCCTTCTCTTCATGACTGACTTTAATGAAGGTTGCAGTTAAGTCAGCAATCTTGTGCTCAGCTGATTTTAAAGCAGTGTGAAGATGATTCACATCACCCTTCACATCTTCCACGTTCTGGTTCAGCTCTCTCAAACTGTGCACTAACTGCAATGAATGATCTTGAGGAATTGGAATACTGTTGATCTCCTTTTTGATGATTTCTTCTGTTGATCCTTGAACAGTTTCCAGCTGAATTCTGTTGGTTTCTGCCAACTCTGCTTTCAGCTCCTCCTTAACCTTTAATAGCTGTTGCTTGTGCTTGTCTTCCAGTTCCTTAAGTTGGTTTTCCATCAGCATCTGGATTGCTTCCATCAGTGATGAGTGCTTATCACCTGATGAAGCAGAAGCAGCAGCTACATCCCTTTCATCAATTTCCTGGTGGACAGGAATATCTTCCATCTTTTCGTCTTGATGATTTCCAGAGTCCGTAGCCTTCCACTCAATGGCCAGGGGATCATCAGCAGCCTTTTCAGCAGACTTGTCTTCAGTCTGATCAGCAGACTTATCAGCAATTTGATCAGCAGGCTTGTCAGCAGTCTGATCAGCAGGCTTGTCTTCAGTCTGATCAGCAGACTTGACATCAGGCTTGTCCGCAGCTTTAGGCTCATCAGTAACATCATCATAGACTAAGTTTGTGATAGTGCCATCGTCATTGAAGCAAGTGGTTTGTCTGATTTGCCTCACAATGATCCAGGGGTTAACAAAAGCATTATTCCCCTTTGGCACTTCATAATAAGGTTGTACTTCCTTGCCAAAAATGATTTGCTGGATACTTGGCAGTAGTGGCAAATCACTTGAACAGCCTTGCTGATACTTTGACTTTTTAGCCCATCTCTTCAGGGCAGTCATAACAGCAAACTTAATTGCTCTTTCCTCAGCATCTTCAGATTTCTTCTTCTTTTCAGGCAAGGTGCTCTTGATTTTCTTGGCTTCCTCCAATGCAAAGCCTTTTGCATAACTATGCATGATATCTCTCACATAGCTTGGATCAAGAGCCTTTTGAATGGAGCTTGTCTTCAGCCAACTTAGAACCCATCGTTCTTCATCAGCTAACTCCTTCATATCTTGAAGTTCAGTAATTGACTTGTTCAGCCTGTTGTCCCTCCAACTGATATATCTTGGCTTTTCTTGGTTGAACAGAGTCTTCAGCATCAACTTCTGATCATAGTATGCTAATGACTTCTCAAATTTCTTGAACAATTCCTTATCAGCATAGACTATCTCAAAAGCTTTTCTGACTTCAAACTTGTCTTTGGACTTGGCTTTGGGAGCAGGCAGTAGTATCTTCTTTTTGTCTTCTTCAGTCTGCCCTTCACCAATCTTGATGCCACCTCCATGGACAGGTCCATAGGCATCAACCTTGCTCAGTTCAATCACCATAGCCATTTCAGCATCCTCAGCAGCTTTTCTTTCTGCTGCAGACATGCGTCTTCTGGCTTCATCCTTTGCTTCTTGAGCTTTGCTTAACTCAAGAGCCTTCTTCTCTTCAAGCTCATCCTGCTTCCTCTGTTCAGCTTCTTCCCTTGCTTTCTTATCAGCTTTGGAGACTTTCTTTCTCCTTAGCACTATTTTTCTCTTGCCTTTATCAGCAGGTGCTGGTCCAGCAGATGATATGGGAGCAGCAGCTATAGGATGGATGATTTGAACATCTGGATCTTCTTGAGGTTGAGCAACCTCAGCTGTTGGTGCTTCCTGACTTGGCTGTTGCTTATCAGCTTTGTCAGTCACAACAGTCTCAACTGATTCAATAGGCCTTTGAGTAGCTTCAGGGTCTTCCCTAGCTACATTTTCCAGATCAGTAGGTTTTTCAATGAATGTCATCTGCTTTCTAGCAGACTTCTTTGTTCTACCTTCACGGTAAGTGGTAGCAGCTGTACTTCTCAGTTGACTTCTTGTCCTTTGAGAAATGTCCTCAGCAGGCCTCTCTGCTGATGGAGTTCTTGACGGTGATGCAGGGGATCCAGTCCTTACATCAGCTATTATGTTCTCAACAATTTTAGTGGCTTCAGCAGAAGTCACTCTCTCCAACTGCTTTGATTCTTTCTTCTTGGGCTCATCAGCAGCCCTCTTCCTTTTAGTCTCAGCAGCCAAACTTGCTGTTTTGACTAACCTCTTTTGCCTTTTGGCAGGAACCTCCTTTGGTTCCTCAATATCAGCTTCCTCAGGCTCACCAGCCTTCCTCTTTTGAACAGGCATGTATTTGGACAATGCCTTAGATTTGTGAATTTCCTTTCCATTCTTCATATCACAGCCCAGCTTTGACAGCAGATAGCTGAGTGTGATCCTGTGGTTGGTAGTGGGGCCTTTTCCTTTCTTATCATCAAGAAAGTCAGCTAATATGTACCATACTATGATGGACCAGTTGATATCCATTCCATAGTATATGGCAGCCATGATGCTGAACCTCTTCATGGTAACAGCATCCAGTGAGAATGTGCAGTTCTCAACCAGCTTGCACACCATATCAGCCATCCGCTGATATTCATCCTTCAGTTGTTTCTTCCTGATATTTCCAGACAATGTTTCTCCTTCTTTGGCGCAGATCGCCCAGAACTGTTGGTGCTTATCCTCCGTCAGAACAGTGACGTCATGTCGTCCTCTGTTAGGAAGCCCAAACGTCTCGTGAAGAACATCAGGAGTGATAGTGATAGATTTGCCTCCCACTGAAGCCTTAATCTCCAGTTTGTTGTAGTCAGCTTTTGCAGAGTTGTAGTACTCCATCACTTGGTCAGTCCAGATAATTCCTTCGTGGTATTCCATGAAGTTTACCAGCGAAGCAGCTTTGAACTTTTCGAGCAGTTCTTTCATCAGATTCGTACCAGATTGGTAGTAGGAATCATAAACGAGAAACATACCTTCGGCGGCCATTGTAGATCTGTTGAAGGTTAGAAAAACAAAGGAAAGTATGCAGAGAATTTGCAGAAATTTTCTCACAAGTACTTTTGAAAGTTTAGGGTGCGTAAAGAGCTACTCGACTGATCAGATGAGGATTTATAGAGTTGGGGTTTTTCGATTTCCGTGATATCTGCCAACCGTTAGATCCGTTTTTCTGTCAGTGCTGATCGTGCGGCGTCAGTTACGACCTTTCAAATTCAAAAGATATTTTAGTGAGGAGCGGGAATATGTACCGCCCGACAGTTTACTTGTAAAAGCGTGTTTTGGATAAAACGTTTTTAAATAGTTCGCTTTTATTTAAGTAATCAGATGAGTATAATAAACACTTATCTGATGGACTACTGTCCTGATGACAATGCTGTTATCAGAGAATGCCAATAGCTGATAACCTTCCTCAGCTGTTTGTCAATCCAGCTAGATAAAATAACTTCAATCTTCAATAGTTGAGTCTTCTGATGAAAACATAACTTCAACTAACTGTCATTAACAAATTTCATCTTTAATTCAGAAGTACCGCTAGTCTTACACGTTCCCCCTGAGTTTAAGAGTTCATAAGTTAACTAGTCTGTTGAGAGTTAATCCTTGAAGATAATGACGAATTACTAAGCTGTTGAACTCCAGTCTTCTGATGAGTTCCCCCTCAGCTTATGCTTCCAAATTAAGTAATCCTAACTCAGCTCTTAGAGTTGAGAACCTTACTTCACTTAGAGGTTTGGTGAAGATGTCAGCAATCTGATTATCAGTATGAACATACTCAATCATTACATTGCCTTTTTCCACATGATCTCTAATGAAATGATGCTTGATCTCAATATGCTTAGTCCTTGAATGACTTGTAGTGTTCTGAGTAAGAGAGATTGCACTTGTATTGTCACAGTAGATTGGAATTCCACTGATCTTGATGTTGTAGTCTTCTAGTTGATGCTTCAACCAAAGTATCTGTGCACAGCAGGCTCCAGCAGCTATATATTCAGCTTCAGCAGTAGATATAGAAACTGAGGTTTGCTTCTTACTCATCCATGAGATCAGACGACTGCCCAAGAACTGACAGGCACCTGTTGTGCTCTTTCTGTCAATCTTGCAGCCTGCAAGGTCTGAATCTGAATAACCCATGAGTTCAAATCCAGATTCTCTAGGATACCACAATCCCAATTCTTGAGTGCCTTTAACATACTTCAATATCCTCTTGGCAGCTAAGAGATGAGATTCTTTGGGGTTTGATTGAAATCTTGCACAGACTCCAACTGAGTACATTATATCAGGTCTGCTTGCTGTTAGATACAACAATGAACCAATAATGCCTCTATATTTGGTTATGTCCACTGATTTGCCATCTTCATCTTTATCCAAACGAAGACTTGTAGACATAGGAATGGTAGCTGTTGAGCTAGTTTCCATACCAAATTTCTTGAACAGATCTCTTGTGTACTTTGCTTGGCTGATGAATATTCCATCAGGCAACTGTCTAACTTGCAATCCAAGAAAGTAGTTAAGTTCACCCATCATGCTCATTTCAAACTTATTCTGCATCAGCTTGGAGAACTTATCACACATCTGTTGATTAGTTGAACCGAAAATAATATCGTCCACATATATTTGCACAAGTAATATATGATTTTCCCATTCAATTGTGAACAAGGTTTTATCTACCTTACCTTTACGAAATCCTTTAATTAAAAGAAAATCAGATAGGGTATCATACCATGCTCTTGGAGCTTGTTTTAGTCCATAAAGGGCTTTCTTCAGACGATATACTTTGTCCTCTTCTTGATAGACTTCAAATCCTGGAGGTTGCTCAACATACACTTCTTCTTGCAATTCTCCATTGAGAAAAGCAGACTTCACATCCATCTGATAGACAGTGAAGTTCTTGTGAGCAGCATAGGCAAGAAACAGTCTGATTGCTTCAAGTCTTGCTACTGGTGCAAAAGTTTCATCAAAATCAATTCCTTCTTCTTGACAATAACCCTTGGCCACTAGTCTTGCTTTGTTTCTGGTGACAACACCATCTTCATTCATTTTATTTCTGAATACCCACTTAGTGCCAATTACTCTTTGATGACTTGGTCTAGGAACTAAGTACCAGACTTCATTCCTTTCAAATTGATTCAACTCTTCTTGCATAGCTTCTATCCAGAAGGAGTCATTGAGAGCTTCTTCAATTTGTTTAGGCTCTATTTGAGATAGAAATGTGACAAACATAGCATCTTGTGCAACAGCTCTTCTTGTTTTCACTCTATCTAAAGGATCACCAATAACCAATTCAGGAGGGTGATTCTTGAGCCATCTGAGATCAGGTTGCAAATCAGGATGTTGTCCTCTGTTATGATCTTGCAACACTACTGTTGGAGTTCCAGTAGTAGTCTGTTGAACATTTGTGGTCTGTTGAACAGTCTCTGGTCTGTCAGCTGTTAGCAACTCGTCTGTTAGACAATCAGCACTGTGATTTTGAACAGCACTTGAGTTAGCAGCTGAACTTAGATTAGGTAGTATGATGGGAACATATTCTTCATTTCTTCCAACGTCTAACTTCTGTAAATCAGCAGACAGATCTTGATTTACACTTTGATTCTTTTCAGAAGATTGACTTGGCTCATCAAATACTACATGGATAGATTCTTCTATTAGCAATGTTCTTTTATTGAAAACTCTATAAGCCTTACTAACAGATGAGTATCCTACAAAGACAGCTTCATCAGCCTTTTCTGCAAATGCAGTAAGGTGATTTTTCCCATTATTCAATACAAAACATTTACAACCAAAAATCTTAAAGTAATGAATGTTTGGTTTTCTATTGTTCCAAACTTCATATGGAGTCTTATTCTGATTTTTGTTGATCATACATCTGTTCTGGGTAAAGCATGCTGTGTTTGTTGCTTCTGCCCAAAATCTTTGAGGCAGTTTAGCTTCAGCTATCATGGTTCTGACAGCTTCTTTTAGTGTTCTGTTTCTCCTTTCAGCAACACCATTCTGTTGAGGGGTTCTTGCAGCAGAATACTCATGATGTATTCCCTTCATGTTACAATATTCTTCAACAGTAGAGTTTGTAAACTCTGTCCCTCTATCTGATCTGATCTTCAATATCTTGATACTCTTTTCATTCTGGATCAGTTCCATCAGATTGGTAAGATGTTCCTTGGTTTCACTCTTCTTCTTCATGAAAATCACCCAAGTATATCTTGAATAGTCATCCACAACAGCTAGGCAGTATTTCTTTCCACCATTGCTGACTGGATCAATGGGTCCAAATAAGTCCATGTGCAACAGCTCCAATATTCTTCCAGAAGATTGGTGCTTCTTTTCTTTAAATGATGACTTGATTTGTTTACCCTTCTGACAGGCGTCACAGAGCTTATCTTTGCTCATGACAGCTTTTGGAATCCCTTCAACCAAATCATTCTTGATTAATCTGTTTATGGTCTTGAAGTTTAAATGATTCATCCTCTTATGCCATAGCCAACTGACTTCACTTGGTGCAGATGCCACCAAACAAACACTTGAATTCTTGTCAACAGAATTCCAGTCAACTATGTAGATATTTCCTTGTCGTCTTCCAGATAAAATTACCTTCTTTGTACCAATTTGTTCAACGTAGCACTTATCTGTTGAGAAGATGACTGAATATCCCTTGTCACAAAATTGACTTATGCTTAGCAGATTATATTTTAGGCCTTTAACATAGGAGACGTCAGATATCTCTATGTTTCCCTTGATTAATCTTCCTTTAGCTTTAATCTTGCCTTCTTTGCTGTCCCCAAAAGTGACTTTTGGACCATCCACAGCAACTGCATCAGTCAACTCATGTATGTTTCCACACATGTGCCTTGAACATCCACTGTCCAAGTATCAAATCTTCTCTACTTTACTCCTACTCCTAATCCTAACCTACAAAACAAAAATAAAATTGTTTTAGGTACCCTTATTGAGAGGGTCCTGAAGGATTAGTTCCACCCTTGACAACCCAAGATGTTGAAGTCTTAGGCTTCTTAGGTTTCTGAGTTTTAGGAGCATGAACAGTTTCATTTTTATCATAGTTATCAGATAAGTCATGTTGATGATCAGTATGATATGAATAATGTTCATAAGCAGGGTAAGGTGCATGATATGCAGGATATGCATGCATTGGATGAGCAGGGTAAGGTGCATAGTAACTAGGAAACTGAGGTGCATGATACATAGGATGATATGCAGCAGGTTGCACATAATATGACTCATTTCCATACCAAGCATTTTGATTTTTCTTATTCTTATGCTTCTTTGGTTTACTAGATGCTTGCTCATTTGATTTTGACTTAGTTTTACCACTAGTCTGATTGACTTTAGCTTTATCAGCAGACTTCTTAGGACTCTGCTGTTTGGTCTTACTAGTCTGATTTCCTACACTAGGCTCTTTGCTCTTTTTAGCCTTAGGAGATTTCTTCTCCTTTACCACTTTCTCAGATGAGGTAGGTTTAGAAGTTTGAACATACAGAATGACCTTACTATTGTCAGCTGATATGAATTTTTCAGTATGGTTCAACTTTAGTTTATCCTTTTCTAAAGGTGTCTCCTGTTTCTTAGGTGTATGCATGGATGCAACAGTAGACTTATCATGAGACTCAATGATTTTCTCAAGTTCCATGATTTTTCCTTTATATACCTCACATTCAGCTTTCAGAGATTCATGCTCTTGCTCAAGCTGTTTATATTCAGCTGATTCTTTTGGCTTTTCAGCTAAAAGTTTCAGTGAACTATTTTGCTCTTTTAGCAAGTTCATCTCTTCCTTAAGCTTAACAAACTCTCCAGCAATAGTAGTATTATTCAACATCATTTGCTCTAGAGAATTAAACAGTTCATTTTCTTGAGGAGTTACCTCATCCTCAGAGTCATCAGATTCCTTTGCCATCAGGCACAGGAGAGCAGGTTTTTCTTCATCAGACGATTCTTCATCAGACGAGTCTGAGTCTGAATCAGATGAGTAGACGGCAGCTGGCTTTTCTGCTTCAGCCATCATTGCCTTGGCTCTCTGATGCTTTCTTTCTTTTCTCATTTTCTTCTCTTCCTCAGTGTACTTCTCTGCTTTTGGATATGGACAGTCTCTTATGAAGTGTCCCAATTTCCTGCAGTTGTAACACATTAGTTTTGATTTATAATCCTCTTTATCCTGAGAAGAAAAGTTAGGTTTAGAAGTAGAAGCAGCATGATTGTATTTGTTTTTCATCTTTCTCTTATAGAACTTCTTGAAGTTGTTCAACAATAATGCTACATCTCCAGCAGTGTACTCCTTTTTGTTGAGTAGAGTGGCTTCATCAGATGAGTCCACTTCTTTGCTTTTCTGTGCTGGTCTTCTGGTGTTTTCAGCAGCAACAAGTGCAGCTGTGGGTCCTGAAGTTGAGGTTTCTTCAATTCCCATTCTTGGCAGTTTATACTCATAAGCCTTGAGTGCGGAGAACAGCTCTGTTAGAGAAATCTTGCCCAGATCTCTTGATTCTTCCATTGCTGTCACCTTCATGTTGAACTTGGGAGGTAGAGCCTTCAGTACTCTGACAGAAATCTCTTTGTCAGTGAAAGTCTTTCCCAGCTTCAAAACTTCGTTCAGAGTTCTGGTGAATCTGATGTCCATCTGATCAATGGTTTCTCCAGACTTCATCTTGAAGTTGTCCAGCTTCTCCAAGGCAACACTGAGCTGATGCTCTTTAATAGCATCATTGCCTTCACTCATGTCACGAACCTTATCCCACATCTCCTTTGCAGTTTTGCAATGCTTGACTTTGTCAAACCGATCATTATCCAGGGCTTTGGTCATGATGAATCTTCCGACTTTGTCCAGGTTGAACAGCTTTATTTCCTCTGCTGTCATTTCTGTTAAGTCTTTTTCCACCACTATTTGAGCTTCATCTACGATGATGGTCTTGGTGAATTTGAATGGACCTTTAATGATACATGTATGCATGTTGTCATTATAGGCAGCAAGGAAAATCTCCATTCTGATTTTCCAGTCCTCAAAGGACATACCAGCAATGTGGGGAACATGACTGATACAATCCATTTTTCAAAAAGTTTTTGTTTTTCAAAAAGATGCTCTTTTGAAAAGTTTTGAAAACCTTTGAAAAACACTCGGATCAAGCTCGTTGATCAGGCAGCTGATTCTAATGAACAACCTGGCTCTGATACCACTTGTTGGTCCCAAGTGGTCAGAAGAGGTTTAGAGGGGGGGGGGGGGGGGTGAATAAACCTCTTTAAAATTTTCTTTCAAATTTAACTTTAAAACTTTACTCTAACTGAACAGACTAAGCTGATCAGATTAGTAAGTTACAAATCTGTTCGCGAACAAATCTTTGAACAGTCTTGTTGACCACTCGTCTGATAGTTACTTAGCTGATTTTGCAGAAATCAGTTTTAATACTTAGAGTACTTGCAGCGGATTTTCAAAGTGTTTTTCACAAGTATTCTTAGCAGTTTGAAAAATGCTTCCCCAGTTTTATAAACTCCTTTTTGTCCTTTTTCAAACAGTTAACTTAATGTGTTTTTATGCAAACAGAAGATGTGCAGTTTTAAAACAATGTAAAAACACAAGTAATTTTTATAGTGGTTATATGGATTTAAATATCCTTTAGTCCACTCTTCCAAGTCACTCAGATCTTGGGTTATACTATAATCACAAAGTTTACAGTATACTCTGCTTGCGTCGAACAACAAATGAAACGACCACAAGTTCGCAATAGGAAATCACACAGAAAACCTATCCTCTGAAGTTTGATCACTCACAAAGATGGATCACAACTCCGCACAACACTCTTGTTTACAAAATCACTCAGAAGATGTATTTTTCTTGATTCTTCAACTCTGCTTTCGTCAACAAATGACTCAGCTGATGAGTGAGCTGTTCTTGAGACTTAAAGAATTTTGCTTCGGAAATTTCTCTCAGAAAGTGTGTTGCTTGTTTCTTCTTCGTCTCTTGCAGCTATTTATACTTGAGGATTGAAAAATGTCCGTTGAAGAGAGACAGGATTCAAATTCCTCGAGTACTGGTCCTTAAAATCCGCGAACGGCTCTTTTGCAGTCTGTCCGTACTGTAAACAGTACTATTCTGCAGGCAGCATTAAATGCAGCATTAAATGCACTCGGCTGATGCGAAGCTTTTCTTCAATCATTTGTCTTAAATATCCTCGTACTTCAGCATTTATTACACCAAGGGGCATTTATTACCGTTGGGAACACTTCATGATCTTCTTCACTTGGCTGACTGAAGTATACGTCTGATGGTGAACTCGGCTGATCTCAAACTTGAACAAATCTGATTTGAGTCGGCTGATCTTCACTAATCTGATAACTTTGCTTCAGCAGATCAGAAGTCTTGGACCTTGAAACTTTGACTCTTCTGATGTCTTCATTACTTAGTCAAAATTCCTTGATAAGCTTATCAGCTAAGTCACTCCATACTTAGCCAATTTTACGAAGTTTTGGAATGCATCAAAACCTCCCTTATCAAACTTTCTTCAGTGCCTTCATCTTCATCTTCATCCAACAGAGTTAAACCAAGTAATCGAGCAATTCGGGCAATACTAGGCCTTCACACACACAAAAGTAAAAGGAAAAGTGTACAAGTCTCGTTTATTTGACACGAGACATGTGCTGACCTGCCATGAATCAATGGCTGAATTTATAATGAAAAGGGGCGTTTGAATATCTTTTGCCGTGTTTTGGGGGAAAAAGCACTGCACATTTTGGAAACATATAAACATGAGCTAATTAATTAAGTTGTATCTTTAAATGAAAGCTAATATTTCAATTCATGAAAAATGCTTCTTACCAGACTTGGTTTCATTTTCAAAGTACATGATCGAGGCAAATTCTTTGCAGACCCCTGCACCCAAATTAGCGAAAAAAATTACTATTGGAAGAAAAATCTATAGGAATTACTCGAATGATAAGTAATGAAAGATAAAAGATCGTGGGGAAAATCTTACGTGTGTTGTAACAACATCGTTGTAAAATTCCTCGATATGTTGTGCTCCAGAAACATCTTTCCTGTTAGAAAAAATCGTACATGTTGGCTCCGAAGAAAACAACATAAATTATAATAGTTTTTTTTTTTTTTCGGGTAATTATAGATCGAGATGAAAGCTTACGCATTAATAAAATAACCAGCATCAGCAAAGCATTTTACTTTGGTGCCCATTGGGACGAGAGCCTTGAAGCTATCACAATGAAGAATTGACGTTAATCCACCAGACGAGCATCCGGATAAAACAGCCTAAGTAAGAAGTTAGGAACTTCCATTAGTTATCTAGAACATTAATCAATCAAAATATGTATATAGTTTGGAGGCCAATGAATCAGAAATAAATCATACGTTTTCGGCATTTTTCATTCCTTTTGCTAATAAGTCCTCCATAACAGCAAGAAACACCCTTGCTCCTCTGTAGTAAAGTTTAGTAACCTGTTCAAATTCGGCAAAAAACTACTCGTGAGTATTAAAACAATGAAGAAAAAAATGTAACTGAAATTAAAGAAAAAAAATTGAGATCGAAAAATAAAAGAAAAATAAAGAAATGAAGAAATTGAAACCTAATGTTGTTTGGTGAATGGACAGATTCATAATTAATAAAGAAATAATTTATTTTTAAATTACAAAGAAATTTATTATTTATGAAAGAGGTGGGGGTATTTTTGAAATAAAAACTCCAAAACTATAACAGAAGGGGATAAGTGTTATAAGTGATAGTTTAGGGATAACTGATATCACCCTCATACTTTAAGGGGAAAATTTATATTTCACCATGAATAGAATGATATATTTAATGAGATAATACATATTTTTATGTTGTAATATATACTATATTAAGATGAACATAATTTTTACTTGCTATGATAATCAAATATAACATTTAAAATGCAGTTAGATATTTTAATAACAATTATTTAATACAAAAATTGAAAATGAAAAAATCAAATAATATGATAAAAATTAATAATGCAAAAACTAGTAATGTAATTGATAATGCTAAAATATAAATTATGTAAAATTGGTATATAAAACAAATAAATTATCAAAAAGAAATTAGAGGTAAAAAAAATTGAAAAAAAAGGAAAAAAAAATATAGAAAGGTAGCGTCTATTCCCACGCGGCGGGCCTGGCCGGTTTCGGCCCAGGCCTGTTGCCAAATATGGTTTGGCCCAGTTTGGCAGAGACCAAACTGGGTCATACTAGATCCATATGGGACCTTTTGTTTTTGAATCAATTGAAACGAAATTAAGATGTATTTTCAAAACTCAATATTTATCATAAAACTTTCTTTTTTTCTTAATTTAGTAATTTTTTGCATAATTTTTCCTAATTTTTCCGAAACATTTTCGGAAACTTTTTGAAAAGTTTCTTATATTAAGCTGACCGAATCATATATCGAAAACGAAACTTTGATCCATGCATAGAAAAGAGTGAAGTAGTTGGGGTGGGATTGCGGAGTCGGAATTTTCAATTTTCCTTTTTTTAAGTATATTTAATTATGGATTTATATCGGATCCATTGATGGATCTAGTATGAATCCATAATTTCCATGTGTAAATCCATACTTTGTGAGGTTTCAATCGGATTCATTTTGATTGAAAGTTTACAATACAAAAAAAAAATTGAATTTTGTGACAAGATTTTATCACTTTTTATATCTATAAAGTGACAATAACTTAGATATTGTTACTTCAAAGACATATTAATTACAATAATTGAAAAAAAAATTGTCACTATCGTTGTTTAGTGATAATTAAACTATTGTCACTAGGTTATCCCTAAAAAAGTATCGCTAATTGTCAATAGTTACAACTTAATTATCATACTCTTGTCACTAAAAAAATTTAAGTTGTCACAATTATTATTATGATAACACTAAAATTGTTGTCATAATCACATGCAAATAGCGCTAACCTTTACTTTATCACTTAGAATCATGTTACTAATACACAAATTTCATGTAGTGTTAGTGGATCCTTTATAAATCGATCAGATCAAATTGGGATTAGATCCTTAAATCTGATCCATATTGTGTCACCCCTAACGAAAGGTAGTCATGAGGAGGAATCGGTTTAAGTAATGAGGAGTTCGTTTATTTGAATTCTTAGAGTGTTTTCAGAGATACAAAAATATTTTTGACAGCGGTGTTTTTTCTTAAGAAAACTGTGTTTGAATTTTGTAATTAAACATAATATATTTAAATGAAATAGAAAGATATCAAAGTTTAAAGGGGTGTTTGCAAATGCTTTTGAAAACCCAAAATCAATTGCTCAAAGAAAAGTAAAAAATAATTATATATATTCAAAGGTAGGGGGTGTTTACAAATATGTCAAAAAAGTAGCTTTAATTGTAAAAAAATACAAGAAGCACCTCCTTATCTGCTTCTTATCAATCGACTTTTACCTGCTTTTTAGTTGAAGAAATATTTACAGAAACACATACTTGTAAATACTATCAAAATACTTTAAAAAAGAAAGAAAATTTATTTTCAAAAGTATTTACAATTTCCCTTCTAGAAGCTTCGCCAGAAGCGACTAGTCACTTCCCGAATGCCTCGTTACTTTAGTTTAGTATAGTCGAAAAGAATTGAACTTTTATCTTAGAATATTGAATTCAAAAGTAGGAGATTACTTGGGTTTGTTAGGAAAGCAAGTGCCTTTAAATAGGAATTTTGCCTTTAAATAGGAATTTTGCAGCCGCCCTCCCCTCCCCTCCCCTCTCCTCCCCTTGTTCCCAGTTCTCTAAGAAGTGACGCAATTCTCGATGAACAAAGCGGACGTTTCTGATTTTAAGAAAATATAAATAAACTCAGGGGTTTTAGTTTTACAATCAACTTATTGCGTGTGTATCATGCTTTTCTATTAAAATCTGCCAAATTGCAAAGTTCACTCAAGTATTATTTATAATTAATTTCATGGGTGAAATACAATTTACCCCCTTAAAGTATTAGGGTGGTACTAGTTACCCCCTAAAGTATCAATTGTAACACTGACTCCTCTTTTTTATAATATTGAACATTTTATTCCCAAATTACTCCCGCCCCTTTTATAACAATAATTTTTTCTTTATGAATTTAACAAAATAGAAAAAGAAATATATTTAGGAATTCATCAATTCAACAAACAATATTATGTTTCATTTCTTTCATGTCTTTTGTTTAATTCGGTTTTCTGGTCTCAATTATTTTCTTTATTTTCATCTAATTTTTTCCTTTATTTCCATTTCAATTTGTTTTCTTTATTTATATCTCAATTTTTTCTTCACAATTTGTCTCGAATTTTATTTGGTGATAATTATCTCATTTGTTTTCGTAACAAATTATAATTCAAAATTTTGAGTAATTCTCCTTCAAAATTTTACTTGAAAAATTCAAACTTGACTCAGACTTGTATCGTTAATGCATCAATCTAAAATTACGCGAACTTCTTTATACATCTATTACTAATCAGAAGTAAATTCAATACCAACATAATAATTACCAATAGTATTGGCCTCTGTCAAACTTGAATTTGCGAGAAAGAAAATAAAGGAGAATTAATTAACATTTTGAGTAATATTCGTACCAAAAATAGATGAAATAATTATCACCAAATAAAAATTGAGAAAAATATAAAGAAAAAAATTGCGATAGAAATTAAAACATTGAAACATAAAATAAAGAAAACAAATTGATACAGAAATAAAGAAAAAAATAAGATGAAGAAAAAAGGAAAAAAAAATTAATGAAGAAATCGAAACATAATGTTGTTTTGGTGGATGGATGAATTCATATTTAATAAAGGGACAATTTTTTTTTGAAAAATTAATAAAGAAATTTGTTATTATAAAAGGGGCGGGGGTATTTTTGGAATAAAAACTCCAAAACTATAATAGGGGTTGGGGGGGGGGGTAGGTGGTACAAGTGATACATTAGGGGGGTAAATGATACCACCCCCATACTTTAAGGGGAAAAATTGTATTTCACCCTAATTTCATTATACAATATTGTTGTTTTGTACTTCAATATATTTCTAGTTAATACTTTAATTTTGAAAATTTGCACTTTTCGTACCAAACTTCCATCTACTTTATACGTTTGGTACTATATTTTCTAAAAAACACATTTAATACCATGATTTCACCCCCTTGGCAAAAAAAAATCCGTCAATTTTTTGTACTGAAACAACTGTTAAATCACCAAAATGGCAAGCATATGTGCCATAACATACTAGAAAATTAATGTATCATGATACCTTGTAGATTATTAGATATGATTTAATTTTGATTAATATCCCGAAACTTTGTTAATTTTCTGCAGATTGTTTATTGTATTTCATGAACTGAAACTTATACCGTTAGAAATATCTGGTTTAGAGCTTTCCAGCATATAAAAGACACGAAATTTAGCACTGAAACGAAGGGGTTATGGATGTCTCCGACCAAAAATTGATGGAGAAAGTAAATGTGTCGATGAAGGTGAAATCATAGTATTAAATGTATTTTTCAGAAAGCATGATACCAAATGTATAAAATATGTGAAATTTTGATATGAAAAGTACAATTCCCTCCTTTAATTTTAATTTTATTTTTACAGACTCCTTTAATTTTAAGTTAAAATATGTAATCCTAATTCCATTCATAACAAAAATCGAGTTGATTGGTCCAGATTCATAAAGTGATATTCAATATTTTGTTTATTATTTTTGGGTAACCGTAAATTTCAATAGTGACAATTTTTTTACATTCTTATCATTAATATTTTTATGAAGTGACATTATCTAAGTTAATGTCAATAAATAGATATAAAAAGTGACAAGTTTAACCTTATTACTTGATATATTGTCAAAAAATTCAATTATCATGTAGTGGTAGTTATCACAATGCCATTGAAACTAGTTGGAATAAATGAGTAAATCGTAGCATTAATCACTATACCAGTGTTCGCACGATGGAATCATTATTCACCTACATACTTCGCGAAGATAACTAATGTATGTGTTGTCAACTTGTCATTATTCGTTCAATTAACAAAAGGCCTGGACGATTATTATTCGTTTGTTGGGGCTAACATGTTGTAATTCGCAAGGTCGGGCTTTATATGTCACGTGTTAGGTTTGTTTAACCCGCACACACTTTATAAGGTTTTGCGCAGTCCTCACCTTACAAACTAGCTTTTAAGGTTGAGTTGGGTTCAACTCATTAAATGAACTTAACACTTACCATTTACAAGAATTCTAATAATTATTGTATGATATACTGACGGTGACGGACTTCAGTAGCTCGTCTAGTTTATTACGGTGTCCTTTTTCCATATATGATTGATATTTTTTAGTTTGGTCTAATTATCTGACACATTCCGGTGAGATAAATCTGTTAGATCGATCCTGCCATATGGGTAAGACATGTTTGGCTTGTGTATAATTTATAAATATTTTAATTATAACATTTAGAAATAAAGTTTAGTTTTTTACAAATCTAAAACTATGAAACTTGTAAACCAAAATACATATACCACAACCAAAAGTTCATAAATGATACTAGCTACTGTAGATTGACGCGTATGGGTGGCGGTGGGATAAGAATGGTGGTGACCAGTCCATTCTCTATTCTTTTTGGAATCTTCTTTTGCAGTATTATCTTTTGGCTCAATAAAATAAATCTTTTTTACTTAACAATTTCAATGAATCGCGATAAATTAGACTACCAAAGTATTATATTGAAAGTAACAGTTACTTGATCTTGATGTTTGAACAATTCATCCACTCTTCTCAATAAGATTGGATTGCCAGGGAATAATTTCAGTTGTAATTTGATCTAATGAATTACTGGAGTACATGTTTAATTGATAAATAAATTGATCTGTCTGATTCAATTAAGAAGATCTATAATCTCAAACATTTAAAGTTGATATAAATCTTGATAACATGGATTATTTCAGATACATAATCACTATTGTTGTTTCTAACGAGTTGAGATCTGATATTTATTTTGAAGCTTGTAATTGATTCAAAATCGAGAATTAATATTTTCTACGCTGACAATTAGTAAAGTTTGAGTTATGAATATATTTGAACGAATGACTGTATGGCTTGTTGAAGACAAAGTAATAGACTGGATCTAATTATTATCTTATACACCTATTCGACTCCCACTAATATTGGTACTTCTCTAGTTGAATACCAGTTATGATAGTTTATTTATATTTACTTTTATACCCATTGAATATATTTATGACACAATAACTGATGCTATGATGTAATTTCTAAAAAAAATTTGGAATAATTAAAGTTGATCCAATGAACTGAAAAAATCTATTTGTGTCGCTACGGCTCTCATTTTCTCTTCCAAAGGTTGACGCCCCCAAACTTTGGTGAATCATGGTTAGTACAGATGCATCTTTCAAAGATGAACTCAATTAAGCTTCATTGGCTATTATTATCCGTAAGACCGTAACCACAAAGGTTCGATCCTCTTTGTCGAAACGTTTTATCGCCCCTGCTCCAGCGTCCTTGTGGTTGAAGCCTTTGCGATTGTTGTGGCGAGTTCTCGTATCCACGATGTGAAGGCTATGAATGTCATTTTTTAAAGTGATTGTCTTGTTGCTATTAATACCATGTTGAACCAAGTTGGGGATATGGATTGGACAATTCGGGAGCCAGTTGACGAGATTAGTAGATTTTGGACTTCTTAGTTCAAATGACGTTCCAAATTTTATGGCTCGTGTTGCGAACTATGCAGCCCATAACCTAGCTACTTAGGCAGTTGTGTCAAAGACTCGAGAGAAAATTCTCTTACCCTCCCTCTCCCTTTGTTGTCTTTGTGACGGGGGCTCCCATGCGTTGATGTTGTCCCAAACATTTACTTTTATCAATATATTGAAATTTGTTTGATAAAAATAAACTCTAATCTTTTTGGTAAATACTTTAATTTACTTTTATCACACTTCCGACTACCTTAATCTTTTTCCTTGTTTTTTCTTTTTCTTTGGGGGTCTACTAATTGTTCCTATTAATACTCCCTGGTTACAGATCTACTATGGTTGATTCCATAATCTTTTGATGAAGGCAACTTTTGAGTTATTACATCAAAATATTAATTATAAAAGATCAACTACTATTTTTAGTTTGCTCCATAAGATCTTAAAGGTCCATACTTGAGTATGAATATAGATTTTGTTCCAATGAGATGAGGTCAAATCTCGTTTGCATTTAATTGTATTCCAAATCAAAGGACACTTGATTTCTAAATCAATCTAATGATCTATTGAAAACCAATTAACGATAAACCATGTAAAAGATATATTTTGATATCTACCATTTATTTTTTAAATTCAAAAAATCATATGTCACATATTTTCTTCTTTAAGCTTTAACATTTAAATCATATCTTAAGTTCTTAAATTCTTCCACGTAATTTAACATTCAAACTAAGAAGAAACCACGGCAAGACCGATGCATAGGAAAAAGAATTGCATATATGGTCGTATTAATTTATATGTATTCGTGAACGTATCTGGTAATTTATTATAATTAATGCAATAGAGAGAAGCCTGATATTGTGAATACAATTAATTCCTCATTAAATGAACATGTGCCAATTGAATTATTTGGGATCGATAATGATTGGTTGTTCATTATTAAATAAATAAACATAGAAGCATGCACTACGATTAATAAGTGTTACAACTAACTACTTCAGTAAAAATCAAAATAAAATTTGGAGAAAACGCTAATATTAATGGAAAATTGTAGGGTGCCGCTACGTTAGGTGCGGGTAGTTATAACCAATAAAAATAAGACATGACATTAATTAGTAATTTGTTAAACAAGTTATCAATATGTCATAATAATATTACCACAATAAATGGTACTATACCACATCAAATGATATTATACTATATATTTAATAACATCAAATTGTAAATTATTTTCTAATAAATTATTATGAAAATAAATAAACGAATGTTACAATAATATTTTAAAATAAATAATATGTAATATTTTTTTTGAATAATTAAAATTAACTTTGAAAAAATTGCATAAATCACCTAATATAGAATAAATACTACATGACGTGGGATCATATTAAATATATGGGGTTAATACTACGTAACATGTGCTTGTACTATCACATATGAATTATACCATAGAATGTGATACACAGTTCGTTTTAATACCACATAATGTGGAATAAATACTACATAATGAGGGGTCATACTAAATAAATGGATTAATACTATGTAATGTGAACATGTATTGTCACATGTGAGTTATAACATAGAATGTGATACAAATTGCACGGTACCACTTATTGCTATATGATGTGTGGTTATATTGAATATATGAGGTTAATACTATGTAATGTGAGTCCGTACTGTCATATATAATTTATACCATAGAATGTGACACACATTGCGTGGTAATTAATACCACCTAATTTGGAATAAATACTACATGATGTGGGGGTCATACTAAATATATGAGGTTAATACTATGTAATGTGAGCATGTACTGTCACATGTGAGTTATACCATATAATGTGATACACATTGTGTGGTAATACCACCTAATATGGTAAATTAGCGGCACCTAACGCAACGGCGCCCTAGAATCCCCCAATATTAATATATGTAATGATCAGGATGCTGCTAAAATAGCCTAATACTACTAGATATTAGATCCTGCTATATTTTGAGGTTTCTTCCTATATATATATAGTAGGTTTTCTTTTGAGGATAGCATACAAGGAAAAGAATACGATTCTCACTTTTTGGTAAAGTCAAGAAATCATCTCTAGCTTATTAAGGGAAAAAGTCAAACATTTAAAGTTGTGTTTGGTGCAGACGTACTATAGGGAGCCCAATCCATATTATAATGTTGACAATAATTCTCATCATAGGAAAAAATAAATACTTTTCTTTTCTTTTTCCTCTTTTTTCTTTTCATTATATTTAATTTGATTTTTCGTGTTATTAATTTATTATGAAGTGACAATGAAAGCTTATCCAAAAAATTTAGTTCAAATTGACTCGGTCATACATAAATATTAATTATTTATGAATTATTTATGAATTGCATGCGTGTAATATACTATTTATCTACATACGTAGCTTGTCTAAGATATAGCAATTTAGCATAGAGGAGTATTAATTAATTAGGTGGGTGGGTGGGTGTGTTCAATCGATTTGAGGTTGAATTTTCAATCACTTTCTTCTAACTTGCTATGATTAAGATTTAACATATAAAAAAGAAAAGAAAAAAAAAGGTCTTATTCACCTTTTTCTCCTCTTAATTTCAAACACGAAAAAGAAAAAGAGTCGTATAACATTTGTATGGCTTTAGAGGAATACAACGCCCAAACTTCTAGGTTGATGCCAAAGGAGCAGTCTATTTGAGAGTGACCAATATTGTAGCGGGGTTTAATTTTCAATTAATTGAAATTGACTTGGTATATTAAGTACATTCATCTTGAAATTGGACAACTTTGTTGTGCTTGTTATTGTTCATAGTCCTTATTTCAATCATTTAGTTAGCTCTAATCATTATATTTTAGTGTTTGTAAACAACAATATCATATATTGTAATTTCCATATCAGTATTATAATATTATTCAAATCTTTCGACATGCTCAATTCAATATATATGGAACTATACGGACAAATTAAATTAAAGAGGGTAGATTAGTACATGTGCCGGGTCTGATTGGTCAAGTTAATTTAGTGAAAGTAAATTTAGATTAGATCAAATCAACAACGATCAAGTAAATACTCTATATGACCTAAAATTTTAATTAGTTCATCAATGAAGAAATGTGTTTAGTTCCTATGTTTATGCCCAATATTATTGGATTTGACAAAAATACCCCTTCATTTACACATTTGTTATACCAATAAAAAAACAAGTTAAACTTCTTTCCAATATTGATTTTCATTCCATGAATTCAATTACTCATGTTTCCAAAAAAACACGATTTGCAGTTATATTTTTTTCTTCTTCATTTTCAAGACCAAACAAAAAAATTAATTACTCTTATTTTCTTTTAGTCCTGTTGCAGTACACATGTTTAGACTCCATTTTTTTTTTTTTTGGGTATATCTTACTGGTTTTAGGGCCTTTAAGATTAAAAAATGTCTGGTAATTATGAGACAAATCTGTTCAATATGTATTTATGCCCAATGAATCGATCGATGCTATATGAAAATTGATAATATTGTATGCACATGTAAAATATATATTTTTTTTGACATTGAAGGTTTAAATTGTAATAAAAAATCGTGAGTTGTGAAAAATAGTTTATTGCAGTGAGCTCCCCCATTTATAATCAGCCGAGATAAGGGATTGGTCCACTTTTATTGCCCGCCCAAAATATTATCAGTCAAATCAAACAATAAATATAAGCATAATTCTTTTCTAAATGTAGGCTAATTAATTAGCCAGACCGGGACTTCATAGAAGACAAATGGTATCCAAACTCTAATAATTAAAGTTGACATATTGTGTAATTGTAAGTTAAATAATTGTATGTATTCTCGTTCCAATACAATTTATTGCGGCATTAGAAGCACATAAATATTATCCACAGAATGTATATAACTAGATAGAGTTGTGATTGAACATAATTTTGGCAATGGTAATCACGATTTATATAAATCTTTAAAAAAAATAAGGTTCAAATTATCCTAAAATAACGGGGCAAAAAACAAGACCAACATAGTAAGGAGACCACGCATGATCAAAATAAGAAGCCAACACCCTAGCAAAAAACCATGCAAGATCAAAATCGGTGTTATGCACAATTTTACTTTAGTTTATGGAATAGAAAAATTAGTCAAATTTCACAAGTAAAAGTTACTATTTTTATGTAGAATATTATCATATAATTATACATGTGACTATTGTGAAACCCCAAAAAAGTTGGTTCATGATTTATTTTAAGATTTACTTTATATGGAATTAATAAATTATTTAAATTATTAAATTTGTAAGAATTTGAAGATAAATTAAAAATATATTTGTTAAAAACGAACGTGCATTTTATTTGAAGTTAAGTACATAAAAAAAATGTTTTAATTTTTTCAATGATTTAAATTATTTAAGTTTGGGGATATAATATTATTTTGAAAAATTCAAGGGTCAAACTACAATTAATGCCAAATCTGCATCCAAATAGGCCTAGCTTATATTTGCAACATTTTATTCATGCAATATTATGGGAATTAATTAAATCCATTTACCTTATTATTCCTCATTCCATTATATTACACGCATTTAGCCATATAGGAAAGAAAAAAATCATCTTGGATTGAATTAAAATTGGGTAACATTTTCTATAACCTCTCTATTTTCTTCTCCCATGCTGAAAATTGTGTTGTTCTCAAAATTATATATTCAGATTGTTGAGGTTGTTATTTTATTAATCTTCAAAATCCGAGTGCAAAAAGGTAAGTGAAAATTTAAGGTGGTTCATGGGAAAGACAATTTTATTGGGGGCCCAGAATCACTCTGAAAATCAAAGTATGTCCAAATTGTGATCTTCTTTTGGAATCCAACCCATTTAAAAGTCCCAGTTTTAATCCATCTTTGGGAGCCCGTTTGTGACTCCCCACTCATTATTGTACATGTACAGTTTATTAACATTGATTAAGTTTGGGCTTATGGGCCCCCAATTCTCCCTTCTGATCCCTATGATCCGGCCATTGGTCGATTCTGGGCTCTTTATATATATATATATTGATGATAAGGTAAGGTACTATGCTAGTTAAATAGTTTAATGTTCCATTTTTTTTGTTTTTAATTTGTTACTTTTACAAAATAACAAGTATTTTTTTACCCTTTAATTTCTTATTTGATGGGTCATTGAACAATGAGTCAACTAACATAGAAAAGTCAAACATTAATAAAACAGATAATATCTAAAAACTAAACGGTGTTATTTAGTAGTAACATGCAAGCCTCCCTTTCCAAGTTATGCTAGCATTCCAAGTCAAACAAATTAACTAGTTTCATTCACAATTCTTTATTAAATTCTTTTTTATTTTGATCTTGGAAAATGGATGTAAATATTTCAGTTTGGTTAGAGGAACCTTCAATTGGGAGATGGAACCTAAAAATATCAGCAGCACTAGAGGAAGCAAGTCTAGTCCTTGTTTGGTTATTCAAAAATGCCAAAAATTAAATTCATTTGGGGGTGACATATATATTAAGTGGTATTTTAAATTGTGCTATCATGAACCGATTTAAAAAAAACGTAAAATCGCCGAGTTCAATAAGCGAAGTTGAATTCAATAGTTAATTATTATATTGAAAACTAATTAATTAACTACATTCGTATAACTTAACTTATACTATTTGGCTAGTAATTGGCTAGTAAGAGCAAGTGCTTGCTTCTTAATTAATTAGTTATGCCGTGACGTGGTCTACAAGTTGTTACATATTATCTCTTATATATGTCTATTTGAGATCAGTTCAGTAACTGTCTCATACTAATTTTGACTCAATTCTATTTTTATAGAATTTATAATTTTTTTAAAATCTTCAAAATTATTTCCACAGTCAGTTAGTATTCAAATTCCTACACTCACATATCCACGTTCTCTTTCTTCCCCCACGATTTCCACCTTCAAATTCCTCATACATGAAAATTCTCTACACTATAATCTATTTCTTCTTCTCCCAATTTCAGGCTTTCAAGTATCAGATTTACCACTACAATTCCGAGAGCACCACTCCAATTTATTTTATAGCAACCGGCTTCTTCTTCTCCCAATTTCAGGTACGACTTTGGTTCTTAAAATCTTGGAAGGTTTTTATGTTCTTCAAGGTTAATTGAATTATGGATTTTAACTCACGTATGTTGGAATTTGATTTTATATCTGTTTTTTATTTTTATAATTATTTTCACTTATTACTATTGATTATTGTAGGCAGTTAAATTTTATTGCCAAATTTGAGTACAAGACATATTAATTATTAATTAATTTATTTTGGGATTATATCAAATTTAATTCCTAAAATAATAATTAATTAATCAATTAATTAATTTTATATCCTAATGATTAATTGAATACAAGATTTCTTGCAAATAAATTAAAATCTACATACACAAGGCAAGTTTGTGTAGGAAATTATTAAGCAAGGCAAGATTTTCTTCACAATGCAATATTGGCATGTCATATCTTTTTAAAGGGCAAGAAAATGAAACAAGATATATTTCTTGTCATACAAGGTGTGAAGAACCAATCAAATTGCGCCACATCATATGGAGAATATTGCAATATTTCTCAAAACCCACCTATAAATAGGGGTCATCTTCAAGAAGAAAAACACAACTCAAAAAACACAATTCAAAAAGCAAAAAGAAGTGCAAGGAGAAAATCAAACTCTCTCAAGGCGTTCTTCCAAAAGATCAAGGCGTTCTTCAAATCAAGGCGTTCTTTCCAATATTCAAAGGCGTTCTTCAAGAAGTGAAGAAAAATCCAACGTTTAATCTAAGATTAATATACTTAACTCTTAGATTAACGTTATTGGAAATTCACGAAGTTAAAATAAAGATCAAATCCCTCAAAAATCCAGAATATCCAAGGCGAAGTTCGAGACGTTCGTCAAGGAGATTCAATTCATTTCACGTTTGATCCAACATTAAGCACAATTGCTTTGGATTAACGTTATTCAAGTTCCAAAATCATTTTGGAGAAGATCAAATCAATCTTTTTCAAGATTATCGCTTAGAGGATTAGAATCAGAGGAATCATAGAGATTGTAACCACTACTTTAAATCAATAAAATTTTATTTGTACAATTATTTCTTGTTTAATATATATTTTTAAACTTGAAATTTTATTTGTTACAATTATGTACCCTTTTTCTGGAATAAAACAAAAAGACTGTATGTAGAATTATTTTATTACTATTATTTATATCATAAATAATCTGACTCTAATAAAATCTCTAGTTGAATGAATTCCCAGCTTTGCCTTGGGCTTAAGCTTTGTACGACAACTGATACTAATAAACAATTCAAATACCCCCATTAAGATTTGTAATCCAATTCTTAACTTTGCGGTCTGAATTAAGTAATAGTAAGAAGGAAGAAATTCAGATTTGGGAAATATCAATTGAACGAGAAAAAAATCATAAAGAAAAAACGTACTGTACTGTATAAAACCGAAATTACTGCTGAAACAGGTTCAAAGACAGTTCCAAGAACCAATGGGAGAACAATCGAGACATCGTCGATCATGTTCACATTTGTTACTCTGTTAATCGTTGCTTGGATTGCTTACATTGAAGTTTCATTTTCTGTATCAATTTATATATATCCTTAAACTTGAACTTGCTACATAGTTGTTCTCGAACTTGGAATGAATAAGCAAAAACGGAGAGATTCTTTGTTCAATCCTTAAAAGATTGTATTAAGGACATAAAACAAAACAGTTTTCTTGAACTGTGTTGGAGACTTCGAGTTTGTTCAAGATCGTGTATAGTATCTTTAATTCAGTTCGGCTTTTTTTAAATGTTAATTAATGATTTTAACTCTGTTCTAACTCGGTTGATTGATTCAATAACTTCTCTACCTGTAATTGATTCATCCCTCTTTCTCCAGTTAAATAAATGGTGGAGAACTTTTGAAAGAGAGGTTAAGGATTTGGGTAAAGGTACTGGACGTGGGTTTTCAAATTGGATTCTATCAAATTGGAGTCTACTAACAGGTATTTTGAGGGATTCTTTCCATGTTTCATTTACGGTTCTTATCATTTGGAAGTAAAATCAGATGCGACAATTTGTAGTGTAGGAGTTTCGTTCTAGCATGAGGAGAAATAAAGTTTCGTTCTTAAAATCTTGGAAGGTTTTTATGTTCTTCAAGATTATTGACTTCTCTCTTGCTCATTATACAGGTATAGTTCCACATCGATGGAGTAAAAATAACCCGAGTAAAATTATATCTGTAAATATTATAATTCTTTCCTTTACCAAATTCTAAGGATATTTAACATGAAGGAATTTTTTTTTTTTTTTTTTGTAAATAAATATTGTCATTTTAAATGTTGGTTTTATACATTTTAACTATAACGTACGTTACACAATTTTAGCATATCATGCAAGTTAGTTGATAAAAATATATTTAGTAAGAGTCCGTGCATAGCACGGAGCGTATACTATTATATATATATACCAGTGGCCATTAATTCTCCTAAATTGAAGTTTGTTTTAATTTGAAGAAGATATATACCAGACCAGTGAATGTTTTTAGGTAAACAACTGAATTAATTAATGTCATATATGGTTTAAATAATTAATTAAGTTTAAATAATTAATTAAGTGAATATGGACCATGTGATCCAAGAGTACGGGAACTGCAAGATACTCATTTGCATGCGTTGCACCAAACTATTCTATAAAATATTTATTGCATATAATCCCCTCTTGCTATTAAAATTCAGCAAGAGAGACCCCATTTGTTTAAAATTTATCGTTTCGGGTCGGCATATTTCAAGAAGCTTTTATTATTATAATAGTTCACGTCAAGTTGTAGCTAGGGACCAATATGAAATATTTAAAAAATAATATTTTGAAATATATATGTATATATATTAATCCAAAACGACTTATATATTCTATATAGATGGGGCCGGGGTTGTGTTGAAATTAAAAGTATAGGGGGTTTCTATGCATTAACATTTCACATTGGTAGTTTGGTACAGTTTCCATATAGCACGTGGAACAATCTTGTTGGTATCTTAAAAATTCTTCTAAAGATAGCTAGTTAGAAACATCACTTGGATCGATGTAATGTTATTACAAAATCAGTTAAAAGTTGGCACTTGAAAAGAAAAGTGGATATGTTGTTACAATAAGGGATTTGTAGTGGAAAATAAATAAGAATATGTGAAATCATATTTGTTTGTTTGTTGCAGATTTGTGAAATAGTATTATATTGTATAGAGTTGAATTTTGACACGTTGGAATGAACTAAAATCCTATCATATATTCGAATATGTATATATGTTTGGATATGCAAACAACACAACATAACCGATTTAAGCAATATATGCCCCAAATGCTAATATAGAGAAAACTAAACTACCCTACCCTAGCCTTTGTACACAAATAATAATACAATGAGCAATAGAAAATGATTAAAGTACAAAGGTAATAATACAAATGCTAACATAACCGATGTTAATACTTTCTAGCTCCATTTGATTTATTGGCCTTTGTTTTATAATCTGATAATTTGAGGTTTTCACCATTGTGAGATGGGAGCTTCGAATAATTTGAGATTTTTTTATGTCGGAATGTGGAGAAGTTGACGATTTGGTTGGCCATGGTATTCTATCTAATTGAGATAGAGGACTGACCGACTGAGTTACCTTTTCGAACAATGAGAAGAAATAAATATATGCCTGCTTTATATAGACGTGGATTGGAAGTAAAATTATTGGTTTAGGGGAATTGACTTTGGGAAAATTAGTTGAATGCTTGAATTTGATTTGACTTCAAAAAATCATCTCTATATATTGTGAGGGGAAATTTTTACTCAGATCGAGTTTGGTCGAACCCAAAGCAACTACATGGCAAGTGTAATACACTTGCTTTGAGATTTGATGTAACTCCCAGGAGAGTGACCAATCACAAAGCAAGTGCAATACACTTGCTTTGTGGTTGGATGGGTTTGATCAAGTCAGGCTTGGACAAGAATTTTCCATATTGTGAGAATATTTTTTGAAACGGTATATATTACCTCAATCATTACACTGAATATTGCTTATAATAAAAAATAAAAAAATATTATATTGATTAACTATTAAGAGACAATAATTTAATGTGGTCACAAAAAGCCACACACTACCTTGTCTTGTGCCGATCGACTCCGGTTAGATTGGTCGATATGTATTCCATTGCATTAAAATTTTATTAAATTTTGTTGGCCAATAAAGTTGTATTTTTGACTGATATTTCCACTATAGATGTCGATTTTTTCCGTTTTAAAGCTACTTTGTATGGTGTATGGTTAAGTAGTTTCATATTGGATACTAGCATTGTGGATTTCGTGCTATGTCATAAAGAACGTACTAATTCTGATAATTCAGTGATCATTAAGCACGACAATACTGAATTTATAATTATTGATCCTTAGACTAAAGGCATGCAAATATTTGAATCTAAGGATCATATAAAGAAAAAGTAAATGTATGTATAAGGTTTCAGTGAAACTCTTATAAAGTGATGATATTTCTCATATTCAGGTGCACATTAAGTTCATTTGAGAAAATCATTTGGAGGACCTAGAATAAACATAATGTTTATTCATTAAGAAATGTTGGGCTACTTTTTGAGAAATATGATGCTTTGTGATACATGGAAGATAATACTCGTTTTAGAGGACCTATCGCCATGATTCGTGTATTTGATTTCTATAAGTATTTATGAGATTTAGATATCATTATTCGGACCAAGTGGGAGAATGTAAGTTTATTATTAATTTTATTATAAACTTCATAAAGTGGTCATTTGATCTTCCCACTAACCAATTATTTTAATTCCCACTAACTCATTATCTTGCCCCACTAACTTGAGCATTATGTGAGTCATAAAGTAAAAGACTCTACAACTTCTTGGTGTCTTTGATGGTAAGACACTATATATAGGTGAGCCATGTATAAGGTCCCTACACTCAACATTTTTCACAAAAATACACCATCTAAAGGAGGTTGCTAGAGTGTAGAATCATCTTATACACGACCGGAATTCTTCCAAATATCAATCGCTGAAAGTATGATGATCCATTTGGTTTTCATATATGCTATCTAATTAAAAGTATATATATATATATATTCAAATATCATTGTGATATTTTATAAAGTCTAACATTAATTTTATTGATTAAATCTTTTGTGTAAGGTAGATCCAATTTCATAGAAACCGAGTCTAGTTCACAAGAAGCAGGCCGGCTCAACATTTTTGGAGGCCCTAGGCAAAATTAACACTAGGGCCCTATATCATAAAAAAATTTATACTCCTACCTAATGTATATATGTGTTAACTTTTTTTTATTCCATAAAACAAAAGTATTAATTTAAAATCGACATTTTGATTTTTATTAAAATAATTTTTATAAATAAAATATTTAGTATACTTCATATTATTTGTTACATAGTCGATTGTAAATATGTTTTAATTATTTTAAGTTTTGAAAATTTCTTTCAACATAAACAAGGATTTTGTGTATACTGTTTTATAACAACATCAAACAAAAAATTGATTGGTTTGATCATTTAATAGCTACGTTGCACGGATACGGACTCGGCAACTCGGACTCGACACGATTCGGATTCGGCAACTCGTTTTCTAAAAAATCTTCAAGATACGATATGTCATGGATACGTATATTTTAATAAAATAAATCTATATAGTTTATATAAAAAAAAAACCTTAGCATCAAAATCATTGAATAACATCAAAACAAGTCTCATTCTAATATTCATAACACAAAATCAAAAGAAAAGATCAAGAAAGATGTCTACATTCACTCCAAATACATGATAAATGATTCAAAACAAGTCTCATATGCAAAAAACATCAAAACAAGTCTCATAAGCAAAATAATCACTCAAATTACATAATTATTAGTCAATTACATAACAAGATCATCATTGGGATCTTCATTAACTTCATCAAAATTCTTGGAAGAGAGAAAATTCTTGAAATATGGCCTAGGATTCATATTAAAATTGGGGATTGGTCTTTAATTTGAGGTTTGTAGATTTAGAATTACTATTAGAGTGTGGAACGTGGTATGGGAGTAAATGAGTAATGCGTAGAACAGTAGAAGAAAATGGAGTTTGTAGATTTAGATTTCAGAATTAGTCATGGTCTGGAAATAATGTGTAGGAAAGAAGGGATGTAGGGAACTGTAGAAGCATTCCAATTTTTTAATATTTAAGTTTGGAATTTGCATTGTTTACCCAATATTTTGTCAAAAATTGTAGAAAGCCCCCGCCGAGTTCTTGACCGTGTCGACTCAGTAGTTGACCGAGTCGGATTCAAGTATCCAAATTTATTTTTATTTTATTTTCTCGGACGCGCAACGTGGTGAGTCCAACGCGTATCCCAGCCGTGTCGCACCAGTATCCGAGTTCCCGGAGAATTCGACTCTACATCTTGCTGTTTTTTGAAGTACCCGTGCTTCATAATTTAATAGTCATAGTATATAATAATTTTTTAATAAAAATACAATTTTACAATAAATAAAAAATGTTCAATAATTTGTCTTAATGAGTATTCATGTACGAAAAATAATTAATTGTATTTATGGACTAAGATAAAATAATTAAAATATTTTTTAATTCACAAAAAAATTTAAATTATGTAAAACTTGGGGCCCCCAAATGGGGGTTCTAGGCCTTTGCCTAACTTGCCTACAGGCAAGGTCGGCCCGGACAAGAAGTCATGAAGCTAAATGAGCGAGAGAGAGAGAACAAGGCCCAAGAAGAAAATGTTTTATCACACTTTAAAAAAAGGCAAAATTGCAAAAAAGTTTTCAAACTAATTAGTGATTTTAGATTTTCGTCCCAAGCTATTTCATTAAGTCAAATTAGTGCCGTAATTTTATATTTTTTGGAATATTGTCCCACTTGCCACATGGATGCTTACATGTCATGACATGGCAAATTTTATCATAAACAATTATATAAGATTACAGATTTCGTCCCAAACTACTTATCAATTTTGAATTTTCGTCCCAAACTATATCAATAAGCCGCTTTCGTCTCGTAATTGAAATGACATGGGAAAAAAAATTTGTTCCAAACTTATTATAAATATTTATTATTTATTAATACAAAAAAATATGCACAAATTTTTCCTAATGAAATGTGATATGATTTTTGACTCAAAAGCGCACATGAATTTAAAAAATCAATACTATTTTTCTCTTAAAAAAAAGTTAATGGTAATTTATTTCCATGTGATATTCATAATATTCAATTTACCTTAAATTGCTTCTTTTCAAATTATAGGAGGTAAATTGAACATAATGAATATCATAAGGATAAATTTTCATTAGTCCCTAAGTAAAAGATGAATCGTCATTTCTTTAAAATAAGAAATCTAATAGTGGACTAAATTCATGCCAAATGACAAATTGTGAGACGAAATTCGGCGAATTAATATATTTTGGTACGAAAAATTAAAATTTATAATTGGTTTGGGACAAATTCTGTAATTTTATATAATTGTTTATGATAAAATTTGACACGTCATGACATGTAAGCATCCACGTGGCAAGTGGGACAATATTAAAAAAAAATATAAAATCACAGGACTAATTTGACTAAATTATATAGCTTGGGACGAAAAAATTCAAAATAACTAATTAGTTTGAGAATTTTTTACAATTTAGTCTTCAAAATATAAGTTTTCATATATATATTTGGGAAATTCTTACCCAGACCGGATTTGATCGAACCCAAACTAATTAAATGGCAAGTGTAATACACTTACTTTGAAATTGGATGTAACTTCCAGGAAAGTGACCAATCACAAAACAAGTGCAATACACTTGCTTGGTGGTTGAAAGAATTTGATTAAAACGACTTGGACAAGAATTTTTCTATATATTTATCTAACGGACTAAACCATCCGGCAAAACTGATCAAAATAATTGATTCGTTGATCCAACTCATCCAAATCCGCAGAGAAGGAAATAAAGAGGCTCGGTTCCTTTGTAAATATATTATAATCCAATATTATGTGGTGTAGTGAATAATTTTGTATTTTCTATGTATACCATTTTTTTTGCTGTTTGGTGGGGCATTGTAATTTTAAAGCTTTTGATTCTAAATGTTTGATGAATATCTCAATGAGATAATTCAATTATTTATAGTATCTAATATACAATTGGGTACTAGAATTTGAGTCGGAGTTGCTGAGTTGGTAATTTTCCTACGGAATTAGCTATATGCGTCGCTCATGGTAAAATTTAATCCCGAATTATATATTTTCAGATAGGAATTTTTACCACGAATTTCACCGGTAATATTGATAAAAACATAATTTTTGTATATATTATCAGTAATTAGTAATTTAAAATTTAAACAAAAATTACACATGAGCGTAGAACCGGTACAAAAATAATTGTAGATGTGATAAGAAAAAGTATTGCTGAATGGAATTTTTTGAACAATTTCTTTTAATACATACACTTATTGCTTGGGAAATATGTGCGCCCCTCACCCCGGATCGGGTCTTATGTGGCCCATCCCGAAGTTCGGTATCGCTCGGCAAGGAGTAACCCATCAGAGTTGCTAAATTTTTATTTTTAAGTTAAATATATGATTGAAACATCATACAAATTATCTAGGGAAGGAAAAAAAAAGGAATAATACAAGTCATTTGGTATTTAGGGGGTAAAATGCATTATATACTCACACACGTTATGCGAAACTTGCATAATTTTTCAATTTAAGATTTTATTGCACCAAATCTTATTTTACTTTTGAATTCCCTGCACACTTTCCCCTTATTCTAGTGGTTGTCTAACTTTGTTAATATTTAGTTGATATATATATATATATATACCTAAATTTCTCCTAGATAGAAGGAGATAATATATAAAGTTTAAAAAGTGTACTTAAATTTGTGCTAAGTTTAGGAAGTATAAGGGGATTATGTGCTAAGTAATTTTAAAATTATTAGGGATTTGTCCTAAGTTAAAAAAGTACAAGGTGATGCAGGGTGAATACATGATTTCTGAATCCGGTACTCCTTGCTCCAATGTCCAGATAATTTCAAGTTTCATGTTCCCTGCAAAAGAAAGGTTACAATGCCGGAGTGGGGGGTTGTCGACGGAACCTCCTCCTATGATTAAGTCAGCAAGGTGTTAAAAGCTTAAACAATGGAATTGCAAAGAAGGAAGCGATAGAATTGTGTATTAGGGTTAGAATGATCATATCAGTGATGTATTTATACCAGTTGAAAGAGATTTGAAACTAGTAGATTCCTTGTTTGATAAGGGAACTTTCTTGCTTTCAGAGTTTCCATGTTTAAACATGACTCTCTATGGTAAATTGAAGCTCGTGGTTTGCTGGGGCTTAGCTCCCTATAGCACGACACTGAGTCCAGAGGGCGAGTTAGCGACTTCATTTCATATTGGGTTAGAGATTTGGTTCGGCGACTTCATTTCATATTGGGTTAGAGATTTGGTTCGGCGACTTCATTTCATATTGGGTTAGAGATTTGGTTCGGCTATCGGTCGATGCTATATCAGAGGAAATTTCGTACCAAGTGAAATTAACATATAGAATGAAGTCGAAGGACGGGAGATTCTATGCAGAGAATCTAAAATTATAAAAAAGATTTAGTACAACAAAAATTTTGCAGGAAAGTTTTGTACAAGTTTCACATAATACAGGGGAAAAAAGTATCATGCATTTTCCCTGTAATAAGATACTACCTCCATCCCATTTATTTTGCTCCATTCGATACAATATACGGTCAAATTTTTAATATTTTACGTGACTTGTTATATTAAATTATTCACATTTGTGTTATATTAAATCTTTCAAATATTAATATATATGATGTCATACAATATTATCAATTTAATAGTAAAATATATTTTAATTTATTTATTATAATTTTTATAAATCTAATCAAGTTGATCGTACCAATGGAGCAAAATAAATGAAACAAGGAATATATATTAACGAACTAATCACTTATTTCGACGTTATTAATTACTTCAAACTCACCTAACGATGATGCAATATCATTAAATGAATTAATTTTTAATTAAAAATAAATAACTCGTGACTTCTTCATGATCTGAAGTATTTCACGTTCGTCGCGATAAGGTACAATATAAAATCTTATATATATATATATATATATATATAGGAGAATGGTCTTTGACCAATTTGGACTGAAATTCTAATTTCTGGTGTTTTTGAATTATTTTTATTATTATAATATATATGATTGGTCAATTCAAATTCAAAAAAATGATTAAGTTTATGAAGTTTTAATTACCTAATCTATAATTACCTAAATTGTAGGCTTAATATTAGGAAAGAAAAATTAAATCATATAGATGCATTAGTCAAATCCGTTTCCTAAAATTCAGTAAGACATTAATTAGGAAATCTTGATGACAATTCACACTATATATATTTCATCACATACATGATACATCCTCATTCTCATTCTTTTGTATTCTCAGATTACTCCCAAATCATATCATATTTTTGATTGAAGGTAAAAAACAGCATATGTAGTTCATTACGTGTTTTTTTTTATTTACATAGAGAGTAGACACTTTGCTATCATTATTACTAAATCATTTTGTGAAAATTTGGTTGCAACAGGTTAAAGACGGTGTTGGAGGTCGTTTAAATGTAATAATGTAAAATTTTGATTTTAAGTCTTGTGTTATTTTTTATTCGGGTGTAAATACCATCACAAGTAGAAATAGTTTGGATAGTGACTTCGCAGTGTCATTATTATTACAGTACTTTGTAAGAAATTGGTTGCAATAAATTGTTAAAGACGGGTTGGAGACTATTCTTTTTTAATATAATATCGTATAATTTTTGTTTTATCTTTTCTATAACTTGCATGTGATTCAAATTTGATTTAATTTATATATGATATGAGATAACAGTTATTAATCTTCTACCAATTATTCATAGTAATATTTGAACTTTATTTATTACTATAATCTGAATATTTAATAGCTCAATTATTTAAAAATACGCAAAAAAAATTTTGTTATTTATTCATTCATTTAAATAAATATACCTAATATTAAAATTAGGTATATTTATTTTATTTGTTATAACTTCTAAATGGGTATATATTTTTATTTCTGAGTATTTTTTTATTTATTTAGATTGTGTTTTTACCATTATTTGATTTTTTGTTACTTTTATTTTAAATATTTATATTTAATATTTTTAGTTTAAATATTTCATAATATTAAAACAGTTCAATAAAATAATATGAATACATACACATAGATTTTTTTATTAAATAATATATTTATTTTGACAATTAACTAAATAAATATACCTAATTTTCTTTAAATTATTATAAAAAAACCTGATAAAATTTATTTTTCGACATGAAAAATATTTTTTTTAAAAGAAAAGGAAAAAAAATTGTTACAAGCTAAACATGGAAATACGTATTAGATCATGGAGTCTAACTAATTGCTTAAAATTAGGCATTTATCATCCAGCAAAACATACGTATTTATCTTGCAAAAATTTAGGCATTTATTCATCCCCTAAAACATCTAAACGATTTTCTTTTTATTAACTAATATATTTATTTTGACAATTAACCAAATGAATATACCTAATTTTCTTTAAATTATAATAAAAAAACCTGATAAAATTTGTTGGATAAGGATGAAGATGAAGACACTGAAGACAAAATAATAAGGGAGGTTTTGATGCATTCCAAAACTTCAAAATCTGCTAAGTATGGAGTAACTTAGCTGATCCCTTTGGAAGGAATTTTGACTAAGTATAAGAAGACATTAGAAGAGTCAAAATTTTCAAGGTCCAAGACTTCTGATCTGCTGAAGGAAAGATATCAGACTGATGAAGATCAGCCGACTCAAATCAGATTTGTTCAAGTTTGGGATCAGCTTAGTTCGCCATCAGACTTGCACTTCCGTCAGCCAAGTGGAAAGGATCATAAAGTCTTCCCAACGGTAATAAATGCCCCTGGAAGTAATAAATGCTGAAGTACAAGGATATTAAAGACAAATGATTGAAGAAATGCTTCGCATCAGCTGGGTGCATTTAATGCTGCCTGCAGAATAGTACTGTTGACAGTACGGACAGACTGCAAAAGAGCCGTTCGCGGATTTTAAGGACCAGTACTCGAGGAATTTGAATATTGTCTCTCTTCAACGGACATTTTTCAAACCTCAAGTATAAATAGCTGAAAGAGACGAAGAGAACAAGAAGCAACACACTTTCTGAGAGAATTTTCGAAGCAAAACTCTTAAGTCTCAAGAACAGCTCACTCATCAGCTTAGTCATTTGTTGACGAAAAGCGAAGTTGAAGAACCAAGCTAAATACATCTTCTGAGTGAATTTGTAAAACAGAGTGTTGTGAGAAGTAGATATCCATCTTAGTGAGTGATATTACTTCAGAGAGTAGGATTTCTTTGTGATTTCTTACTGCGCACTTACGGCCTGTTCATTTGTTGTTAGGCGTAAGCAGAGTGTACTGGTTACTTTGTGTTTCTAGTATAACCCAAGATCTTTTTGACTTGGACGAGTGGATTAAAGGATATTTACATCCATATAACCACTATAAATATTACTTGTGTTTTTATTTGCATCTTTACTTGCATATTTCAAGATTGCATAAAACACTTTACTTAACTGTTTGAAAAAGAATTTAAAGGAGTTTATAAAGCTGGGGAAACATTTTTCAAACTACTAGGAATACTTGTGAAAAACACTTTAAAAATCCGCTGCAAGTACTCTAAGTATTAAAACTGATTTTAATAAAATCAGCTAAGTAACTATCAGACGAGTGGTCAACAAACCTGTTCAAAGATTTGTTCGCTAACAGAATTGTAACTTACTACTCTGATCAGCTTAGTCTGTTCACAGTTAGAGAAAAGTTTTAAAGTTAAAATTGGAAGAAAATTTTAAAGAGGTTTATTCACCCCCTCCCCCCCTCTAAACCTCTTCTGACCTCTTGGGACCAACAAAATTTATTTTTCTACATGAAAAATTATTTATTTTTTTTAAAAAAGAAATGGAAAAAAATTATTACAAGCTAAACATGGAAATACGTATTAGATCATGGAGTCTAACTAATTTCTTAAAATTAGGCATTTATCATCCAGCAAAACATACATATTTAACTAATTGCACAAATTATCCAATTATTACAAAATAAAAAAAAATAAAAAATTCAGTTACAATCTAAACATGGTAAAATTATTATATCTTGCAAAAATTTAGGCATTTATTAATCCCCTAAAACATCTAAACGATTTTTTTCTTTTTATTAACTAATATATTTATTTTGACAATTAACTAAATAAATATACCTAATTTTCTTTAAATTATAATAAAAAAACCTGATAAAATACATGAGCTGACTGATGCAGTTGCTGTGGATGGTCCAAATGTTACTTTTGGGGACAACAAAGAAGGCAAGATTAAAGCTAAAGGAAAATTGATCAGAGGAAACATAGAGATATCTGACGTCTCATATGTTAAAGGCCTCAAATATAATCTGCTGAGCATAAGTCAATTTTGTGACAAAGGATATTCAGATATCTTCTCAACAGATAAGTGCTATGTTGAACAAATTGGTACAAAGAAGGTAATCTTATCTGGAAGACGACAAGGAAATATCTACATAGTCGACTGGAATTCTGCTGACAAGAATTCAAATGTTTGTTTGGTGGCATCAACACCAAGTGAAGTTAGTTGGCTGTGGCACAAAAGAATGAATCATTTAAACTTCAAGACCATCAACATATTGATAAAGAATGATTTGGTAGAAGGGATTCCAAAGACAGTCATGAGCAAAGATAAGCTCCGTGACGCCTGTCAGAAGGGTAAACAAATCAAGTCATCGTTCAAAAGCAAGAAGCATCAATCTTCTGGAAGAATATTGGAGCTGCTACACATGGACTTATTTGGACCCATTGATCCTGTCAGCAATGGTGGAAAGAAATACTGCCTAGCTGTTGTGGATGACTATTCAAGATATACTTGGGTGATATTCATGAAAAATAAAAGTGAAACCAAGGAACATCTTACTAATCTGATGGAACTGATCCAAAATGAGAAAAGCATAAAGATATTGAAGATCAGATCAGATAGAGGGACAGAGTTTACAAACTCTACTGTTGAAGAGTATTGTAATATCAAAGGAATACATCATGAGTATTCAGCTGCTAGAACCCCTCAACAGAATGGTGTTGCTGAAAGGAGAAACAGAACACTAAAAGAAGCTGTCAGAACCATGATAGCTGAAGCTAAGCTGCCACAAAGATTTTGGGCAGAAGCAACAAATACAGCATGTTTTACCCAAAACAGATGCATGATCAACAAGCACCAAAACAAGACTCCATATGAAGTTTGGAACAACAAGAAGCCAAACATACATTACTTTAAGATTTTTGGTTGTAAATGCTATGTTTTAAATAATGGTAAAAATCACCTTACTGCATTTGCAGAAAAGGCTGATGAAGCTGTTTTTGTAGGATACTCTACTGTCAGTAAAGCTTATAGAGTTTTTAACAAAAGAACATTACTAATAGAAGAATCCATTCATGTAGTATTTGATGAACCAAGTCAATCTTCTGAAAAGAATCAAAGTGTTAATCAAGATCTGTCTACTGATTTACAGAAGTTGAATGTTGGAAGGAATGAAGAATATGTTCCCATCATACTACCTGATCTCAACCCAGCTGATAACTCAAGTGCTGTTCAAAATCACAGAGCTGATTGTCTAACAGACGAGTTGCAAACAGCTGATAGACCAGAGACTGTTCAACAGACAAGAGAAGTTCAACAGACTACTACTGGATCTCCAACAGTAGTGTTGCAAGATCAAAACAAAGGACAACATTATGATTTGCAACCTGATCTCAGATGGCTCAAGAATCACCCACCAGAATTGGTAATTGGTGATCCTTTGGATAAAGTGAAGACAAGGAGAGCTGCTGCAAGTGATGCAATGTTTGCCAGCTTTCTATCTCAAATTGAGCCCAAACAAGTTGAAGAAGCTCTTAGTGATTCAAACTGGATTGAAGCTATGCAAGAAGAGCTGAATCAATTTGAAAGGAATGAAGTCTGGTACTTAGTTCCTAGACCAAGTCATCCAAGAGTCATTGGCACTAAGTGGGTATTCAGAAATAAGATGAATGAAGATGGTGAAGTCACCAGAAACAAAGCAAGATTAGTGGCCAAGGGTTACTGCATAGAAGAAGGCATTGACTTTGATGAAACGTTTGCACCAGTAGCAAGATTAGAGGCAATCAGACTCTTTCTTGCCTATGCTGCTCACAAAAATTTCACCGTCTATCAGATGGATGTGAAATCAGCTTTTCTAAATGGAGAATTGCAAGAAGAAGTTTACGTTGAACAACCACCTGGTTTTGAAGCATATCAAGAAGGAGACAAGGTGTATCGTCTGAAGAAAACCCTCTATGGACTTAAACAGGCTCCAAGAGCATGGTATGATACCTTATCTGATTTAGTTTTAATTAAAGGATTTCGCAAAGGTAAAGTTGACAAGACATTGTTCACTATTGAATGGGAAGAACATATTTTGCTTGTGCAAATCTATGTGGACGATATTATTTTTGGTTCAACTAACCAACAGATGTGTGATAAGTTCTCAAAGCTGATGCAGAACAAGTTTGAAATGAGCATGATGGGAGAACTAAATTATTTTCTTGGTTTGCAAGTTAGACAGTTGCCTGATGGAATATTCATCAGCCAAGCAAAATACACAAAGGATCTGTTCAAGAAATTTGGTATGGAAACTAGCTCTACTGCTACTATTCCAATGTCTACAAGTCTTCGCTTGGATAAAGATGAAGATGGCAAATCAGTGGACATAACCAAATACAGAGGCATTATTGGGTCATTGTTGTATCTAACAGCAAGCAGACCTGATATCATGTACTCAGTTGGGGTTTGTGCGAGATTTCAATCAAATCCTAAGGAATCTCATCTCTTAGCTGCCAAGAGAATATTGAAATATATTAAGGGCACTCAAGAATTGGGATTGTGGTACCCTAGGGAATCTGGATTTGAACTTATTGGATATTCAGATTCTGACCTTGCTGGCTACAAAATTGATAGAAAAAGCACAACAGGTGCCTGTCAATTCTTAGGCAGTCGTCTGATCTCATGGATGAGTAAGAAACAGACTTCAGTATCCATATCTACTGCTGAAGCTGAATACATAGCTGCTGGAGCTTGCTGTGCACAAATCTTATGGTTGAAGCATCAACTGGAAGACTACAATATCAAGATCAGTGGAATACCAATCTACTGTGACAATACAAGTGCAATCTCACTTACTCAGAATACTACAAGTCATTCAAGGACTAAGCATATTGAGATCAAGCATCACTTTATTAGAGATCATGTGGAGAAAGGAAATGTCATGATAGAATATGTATTTACTGAAAATCAAATTGCTGACATCTTCACAAAACCTCTAAGTGAGACAAGGTTTTCAACTCTAAGAGCTGAACTAAGTTTATTAAAATTGGATGCATAAGCTGAGGGGGAACTTATCAGAAGACTAAAGTTCAACAGCTTACTCATCTTATTTATCTTCAAGGATTAACTCTCAACAGACTAGTTAACTTATGAACTCTTAAAGTCAGGGGGAACGTGTAAGACTAGCGGTACTTCTGATTAAAAGATGAAATCTGTTAATGTCAGTTAGTTGAAGTTATGCTTTCAACAGAAGATTAAAGTCTTGAAGAATGAAGATTTATTATCTAGCTGGATTGACAAACAGCTGAGGAAGGTTATCAGCTATTGGCTTTCACTGATAACAAGTGTGTCATCAGGACAATAGTCCATCAGATAAGTATTTATTTTACTCATCTAATCGCTTATGTAAAAGCTGACTGTTCAAAACGTTTTATTTTAAAATACGCTTTTACAAGTGACAGCAGGGCGGTACAAATTCCCGCTCCTCATTTAATGCGATTTGAATTTGAAAGGTCGTAACTGACGCCGCACGATCAGCACTGACAAGAAACGGATCTAACGGTTGGCTGGTATCACGGAAACCAAGATACCCTAACTCTATAAATCTCAATCTGATCAGCCGTGTAGTTCTTTACGAACCCTAAACATTCAAAGCATACTTGAGAGAAAAATTACTTGCAATTTTCTGCAAAATTCTTCCTATTTCTCTAATTTTTAACAGATTAAGATGGCCGCTGAAGGTATGTTCTTAGTTTATGAATCCTACTACCAATCTGGTACGGATTTGATGAAAGAACTGTTGGAAAAGTTCAAATCTGCACAGTTGGTGAATTTCATGGAGTACAACGAAGGTGTAATCTGGACTGACCAGGTTATGGAGTACTACGAGACTGCAGTTGCTGACTATAACTCTATGGAAATCAAGGCTACAGTTGGAGACAAGTCTGTGGTCATTACACCCGCTGTTCTTCACGAGACGTTTGGTCTTCCAAACAAAGGACGACACGATGTTACAGTGTTGACTGAAGAAAAGCACCAACAATTCTGGGCGATCTGCGCCAAGGAAGGAGAAATGTTGACTGGCAACATAAGGAAGAAACAGTTGAAGGATGAATATCAGCGGATGGCTAATATGGTTTCGAAGCTGATAGAGAACTGTACTTTTTCTCTGGATGATGTTACATGAAAAGGTTTAGCATCATGGCTGCTATCTACTATGGACTGGAAGTCAACTGGTCCATCATAGTTTGGTACATCTTCGCTGATTTCCTTGAAGTGAAGAAAGGCAAAGGTCCCTACACCAACCACAAGATCACGCTTAGTTATCTACTGTTCAAACTGGGATGTCCTATGTTGAATGGTAAGTAGATGCACAAGTCTAAGGCAATGTCCAAGTACCTGCATGTTCAAAAGATGAAGGCTGGTGAGCCTGAAGAGGATGAAGATGAGGAACCAAAAGAGGTTCCTGCCAAAAGGCAAAGGAGACTAGTCAAAACAGCTGACTTAGCTGTTGAGACTAAGAAGAAGAAGGTTGCTGATCAACCTAAGGAGAAGGCTTCCAAGAGAGTGAAGACCGTGGCTGACGTTGTTGTTGACCAAATTATAAATCAGACCACTGCTGATGTAAGGGGAATGTCTCCTGCATCACCTTCAAGGACTCCGTCTGCTGAAGTGCCTGCTGAGAACGTTTCTCACAGGACAAGGAGCCAACAAAGGGACACTGCTGCTTCAAGACCCATTCAGGGTTTATCAAAGAAGTCTGCAAGGAAGCAGATGACATTCATTGAAGAAGCTACTGAGTTAGAAAACTTAGTAAGACAAAGTCCTACATCTGCTGAAAGGCCTGTTGGAGCTGTTGAGGACTCTGCTGCTGACAAAGCTGATAAGCAACAGACTACTCAAGCTACACCAACAGTTGAGGCTGCTCAACCTCAGGATGATCCAGACGTGATGATCATACATCCTATTGCTGCTGCACCAATTTCATCTGCTGGTCCAGCCCCTGCTCCAGCTGACAAAGGTAAAAGGAAGATAGTGCTTAAGAGAAAGAAAATCTCTAAAGCTGACTGAAAGCAAGGGAAGAGGCTGAACAGAGGAAACAAGATGAGTTGGAAGAGAAGAAAGCAATTGAGCTAAGCAAGGCTCAGGGTGCTAAAGATGAAGCCAGAAGACAGATGTCTGAAGCAGAGAGAAAAGCTGCTGAGGTTGCTGATTTGGCTATTGCTATTGAGCTCAGCAAGACTGATGCCTATGGACCTGTCCATGGAGGTGGCATCAAAATTGGTGAAGGCAAGGATGAAGTAGAAAAAAAAAAGCCTAAGATGCCTGCTGCTGAGGCCAAGCCCAAAGAGAGATTTGAAGTCAGAAGAGCCTTCAACATAGTATACGCTGATAAGGAACTCTTCAAGAAATTCGAGAAGTCCTTAGCTTACTATGATCAGAAGCTGATGTTAAAGATATTGTTCAATCAAGAAAAGCCAAGATACATCAATTGGAGAGACAACAGGCTGAACAAATCTATAATTGAACTTCAAAACTCAAAGGAGTTAGCTGATGAAGAACAATGGGTTCTTAATTGGCTAAGAACATACTCCATTCAAAAGGCCCTGGATCCCAGTTATGTCAGAGATGTCATGCATCATTATGCAAGGGAATTTGCACTGGAGGAGGCCAAGAAAATAGACAACTCCCTGCCAGCCAAGAGAAGAAAAACTGACAATGCTGAAGAAAGAGCAGTTAACATTGCTGTTATGACCGCCTTGAAGAGATGGGCAGAAAGGTCAAGATATCAGCAGGGTCACTCAAGTGAGTTGCCCCAACTGCCAAGTATCCAACACATTATCTTTGGCAAGGAAGTAAAGGAGTTCAGTGAAGTGCCAAAGGGAAACAATGCCCCTGTCAACCCTTGGATCATTGTGAGGCAGATTAGACAAACAACATGCTTCAATGATGATGGCACCATCACTAACCTGTTCTATGATGATGTCACTGATGAACCCAAGACTGCTGACAAGACCTTATCTATTGAGTGGAATGCTAAGGCTTCTGAAGATCATCAGGAGACCAAGATGGAAGACGTTCCTGTCCACCAGGAGACTGAAGAGAAAGAAGCTGCTGCTTCTGCTTCATCAAGTGATGAACACTCATCACTGATGGAAGCTTTCCAGATGCTGATGGAGAATTCAGTAAAGGAACTGGAAGAGAAGCATAATCAGCAGCTGATGAAGGTCAAAGAGGAGCTGAAGAATGAACTTGAAGCAGAGTTGGCAGAGTCTAACAAACTTCAGCTGGAATCTATGCAACAGTCAACAGAGAAGATCATAAAGAAAGAAGTTGATAGCTTTCCTATTCCTCAAGACAACTCTTTGCAGTTAGTGCACAGCTTAAATGCCATGAACAGAAATGTAGAAGATGTGAAGGCTGATGTAAATCACCTTCATACTGCCCTACAAAGAGCTGAACACAAGATAGCTGATTTAACTGCAACCTTCATCAAAGTCAGTGAAGAAGAGAAGGCAGTCAACTTAGGGTTATTGCAAGAAGTATCAAACGCTACACAGGAACTCCAAAATGAAATTGCAACTATAAACCTCAACATTGACTACTTCAATGATCAGACTGACAACATCAGCACAACTCTTCATCACCTTACAGCAAGTCATGATGTAGTGAATCAGAATTTGAAGACTATAGGTGCTGCTATGAAGGTTCCAACAGTTGCACTCAACCCTGCTGCTAAACCTGAAGAAGTCATCAAGTCTGATGATGACAAAAAGGGGGAAGATAAAGGGGAAGAATCAACCAAGGAAACTTCTGCTGAAGCCAACAAGACTGATGAAGCTACTGAACTGACCAAGCCTGCTGAAGAAGAACTTGGAAAGGTACAAGGTAAAGACAAGTCTGAAGAAGAAACTAAGGAAAAAGCCAAAACTGATGAAGTAATGGCTGAATCCAAAGACTCTGCTGCTGATCAATCAGAGCCGTTGACCAAGTACAAGAATACAGAATCAGCTAGAAAGGCGATGGAACTTCTAAGAGAGCAGCAACTTAAAGAGAAAATGGAAGCTGCCAAAGAAGTTATTCTTCAAGGTGAAGAAGCTGATGAAGATGAATAAGAAGATGATGAGGAGTCATCTTATGAATACGAAGAAGTGCTTGAAGAATCTGATGAAGAAGCTGATAGTTAGAAATTTTAAAACCATTGTAATCAGTTTACTTTATCTATTCTTCAGACATCTCATCTGATGAACTTGTACTTGTAATACTTGTTCAATATCAATAAAAAGACAAGTTCAATCCAATATACTTTTTCTATCTCAGAAAATTTTGAGGATTACATTCTTTAGCTTAAGTTTTAACAGGTACTTGGCTGAAGTTTTGTCATCATCAAAAAGGGGAAAATTTTTGGATAAGGATGAAGATGAAGGCACTGAAGACAAAATAATAAGGGAGGTTTTGATGCATTCCAAAACTTCAAAATCTGCTAAGTATGGAGTAACTTAGCTGATGATCCCTTTGTAAGGAATTTTGACTAAGTATAAGAAGACATCAGAAGAGTCAAAATTTTCAAGGTCCAAGACTTCTGATCTGCTGAAGGAAAGATATCAGACTGATGAAGATCGGCCGACTCAAATCAGATTTGTTCAAGTTTGGGATCAGCTTAGTTCGCCATCAGACTTGCACTTCCGTCACCAAGTGGAAAGGATCATAAAGTCTTCCCAACGGTAATAAATGCCCCTGGAAGTAATAAATGCTGAAGTACAAGGATATTAAAGACAAATGATTGAAGAAATGCTTCGCATCAGCTGGGTGCATTTAATGCTGCCAGCAGAATAGTACTGTTGACAGTACGGACAGACTGCAAAAGAGCCGTTCGCGGATTTTAAGGACCAGTACTCGAGGAATTTGAATATTGTCTCTCTTCAACGGACATTTTTCAAACCTCAAGTATAAATAGCTGAAAGAGACGAAGAGAACAAGAAGCAACACACTTTCTGAGAGAATTTTCGAAGCAGAACTCTTAAGTCTCAAGAACAGCTCACTCATCAGCTTAGTCATTTGTTGACGAAAAGCGAAGTTGAAGAACCAAGCTAAATACATCTTCTGAGTGAATTTGTAAAACAGAGTGTTGTGAGAAGTAGATATCCATCTTAGTGAGTGATATTACTTCAGAGAGTAGGATTTCTTTGTGATTTCTTACTGCGCACTTACGGCCTGTTCATTTGTTGTTAGGCGTAAGCAGAGTGTACTGGTTACTTTGTGTTTCTAGTATAACCCAAGATCTTTGTGACTTGGACGAGTGGATTAAAGGATATTTACATCCATATAACCACTATAAAAATTACTTGTGTTTTTATTTGCATCTTTACTTGCATATTTCAAGATTGCATAAAACACTTTACTTAACTGTTTGAAAAAGAATTTAAAGGAGTTTATAAAGTTGGGGAAACATTTTTCAAACTACAAGGAATACTTATGAAAAACACTTTAAAAATCCGCTGCAAGTACTCTAAGTATTAAAACTGATTTTAATAAAATCAGCTAAGTAACTATCAGACGAGTGGTCAACAAACCTGTTCAAAGATTTGTTCGCGAACAGAATTGTAACTTACTACTCTGATCAGCTTAGTCTGTTCACAGTTAGAGAAAAGTTTTAAAGTTAAAATTGGAAGAAAATTTTAAAGAGGTTTATTCACCCCCTCCCCCTCCCCCCTCTAAACCTCTTCTGATCTCTTGGGACCAACAAAATTTATTTTTCTACATGAAAAATTATTTATTTTTTTTAAAAAAGAAATGGAAAAAAATTATTACAAGCTAAACATGGAAATACGTATTAGATCATGGAGTCTAACTAATTTCTTAAAATTAGGCATTTATCATCCAGCAAAACATATGTATTTAACTAATTGCACAAATTATCCAATTATTACAAGATAAAAAAAAATAAAAAATTCAGTTACAAGCTAAATATGGTAAAATTATTATATCTTGCAAAAATTTAGGCATTTATTAATCCCCTAAAACATCTAAACGATTTTTTTCTTTTTATTAACTAATATATTTATTTTGACAATTAACTAAATAAATATACCTAATTTTCTTTAAATTATAATAAAAAAAACCTGATAAAATTTATTTTTCTACATGAAAAATTATTTATTTTTTTTCAAAAAGAAAAGGAAAAAAATTATTACAAGCTAAACATGGAAATACGTATTAGATCATGGAGTCTAACTAATTGCTTAAAATTAGGCATTTATCTTCCAGCAAAACATACGTATTTAACTAATTGCAAAAAGTATCCAATTATTACAAAATAAAAAAAATAAAAAATTCAGTTACAAGCTAAACATGGTAAACTTATTATATCTTGCAAAAATTTAGGCATTTATTCATCCCCTAAAACATCTCAACGATTTTTTTTTATTTTTTATTAACTAATATATTTATTTTGACAATTAACTAAATAAATATACCTAATTTTCTTTAAATTATAATAAAAAAAACCTGATAAAATTTATTTTTCTACATGAAAATTTATTTATTTTTTTTTTAAAAAGAAAAGGAAAAAAATTATTACAAGCTATACATGGAAATACGTATTAGATCATGGAGTCTAACTAATTGCTTAAAATCAGGCATTTATCATCCAGCAAAACATACGTATTTAAATAATTGCACAAATTATCCACTTATTACAAAATAAAAAATAAAAAAATTCACTTACAAGCTAAACATGGTAAAATTATTATATCTTGCAAAAATTTAGGCATTTATTCATCCACTAAAACATCTAACCAATTTTTTTTATTTAGTGCAATTATTTACTATTCTGATTTTACATAATAGGAAAGAGTTAAAAGAACTTTCCAAACCATATATATAAGATATGTTTATTTCATTGTCTTTAATCTTGCTTGAAAAATTCAATTTTAACTTCACGTTTGGAATTTGGACATCTATCTCTCAAAAGCAATTCTTTATTTTGTAAGCATCTACTCCAATTCATCTCTCTTTTCTTACAGTTAATTTTGTAATTTATTTTATGTAATTGTACATTTGGAATATGGGATCTTCTTATATTTTTTGTTTTAATTTATTGGTTATATATGTTGTGGAGAACTACGTTTTTTGAACAGGTACATCGATATTGATTATTATTATATAGACTTTTCTTATATTAAGGTACATTTGAAACCTCATGTTATATATTTTAATTATTTGATTATTGATTCGAGATTTTTCTTTTCTAATTTTGATAATATTCTGGGATATGTCATAAGAAAAAGTAGATGAGACTTAATATGTAAGGTTTTGGGCTCTTTTATTCTAAACTTTTATTATTTTTAATGTGATTAAGTTTCCCCAGTAAAGCTACAATTTTATCATATCTTTTGTTATACTTTTCTTTTCACATTTTGTTAATGTGATAGTAATCTATTTCAATAACTGGCCTATTTACATATCTTTTGAAGAAATAAAATTAAGCAATCAATATAAAAGTAAATTTTTTCCCTATTTCTACTACTTTGAAAATAGTATAATTTGGCATCTAATTTAAAAAAAATTAATACCTTAAGTACATGTTAAGAAAGTATATGCTTCTACATTCACATAATTATGACACTACTAAACCTTATTACTTACTAAAATTCACAATTAAAAAGATTTTAACTAATTTAAAGAAAATGGTTTAAACAACTAAAATAAATTTTCCAAATCTTTTATCATATCTTTTGTTATACTTTTCTTTTCACAATAATCGCATTTTGTTAATGTGATAGTAATTTATTTCAATAATTGGCCTATTTACGTATTCATATGAAGAAAGAAATTAAATAAAGTAACTTTTGACAATACTAAACCTTATTACTTACCATAATTCTCATTTAAAAAGATTTTGTAAAGTAAGTAAATAAACTACTTTAAAAAATGGCCCAAATAATATTTATAAATTACATTAGAAACAGAATATAAGGATCTTCGGCAAGCTCGAGGCGACGAAACTCACGTTCCACTCGAGGGACTTCATTTTCTAAAATAAATTTAGGGCAAACTAATCAAAATGAAAACGAAGTCAATGGTTTGTACTTTTGACAAAATTTTATTTAAATATTAAATTTATGAAAGTAATCTTACGAAATTTTACTTAAGTATTAAATATTAAATATCTTAAAGAAAATAAATTAATTATAAAATTATAAAATTTTACTTCCAAAAAAATGGCTATTATTTAATAAAAATGAAAAAAAAAGTTCACTCGGAAAATTTCCAATTTAAAAAACTAATCATTCCCTAAAATTGTGCCAAATAAATAGCTAAGAGAATATTGTGCCAAACAAATAACCAGAATATAACAACAATTTTCAATTAAAATATTAAATTAAATACCTTAAAGGGTGCCAAACAAATAGCTAAAAGTTATTGCTTTAAACAATTAATACAATATTTGATAAGATATCATAATTTAATTTAAAAAAAAAGTCCAAATAATATTTATAAAAATGAGAATTTTGGTAAGTCAATGGTTTGTACTTTTGACAAAATTTTACTTAAATATTAAATTTATGAAATAAATCTATGAAATTTTACTTAAGTATTAAATATTAAATATCTTAAAGAAAATAAATTAATTAAAAAATGGTAAAATTTTACTTCCAAAATAAATGGCTATTATTTAATAAAAATGAAAAAAAAAATTCACTCGGAAAATTACCAATTTAAAAAACTAATCATTCCCTAAAATTGTGCCAAATAAATAGCTAAGAGAATATTGTGCCAAACAAATAGCTAGAATATAACAACAATTTTCAATTAAAATATTATATTAAATACCTTAAAGGGTGCCTAGCAAATAGCTAAAAGTTAAGGGTAAATTGCTTTAAACAATTAATACAATATTTGATAAGATATCATTATTTAATTCGAAAAAAAAGTCCAAATAATATTTATAAAAAAAATGTAATTTATACTACTATATTTAGAACCTTTTCAAATAAATATTTGATTGGTAAGAGTTTTCATCTTCTACTACTTTAAAAATGGTAAAAAAATTTACTTCCAAAAAAATGGCTATTATTTAATTAAAAAAAATCACCCGAATATTTCTACTATAAAAATTTTAACTACCAAAATTCCCAATAAAAAGATATTAGCTACCTTAAAGAAATAGTTTAAACTACTACAACAAAAAGAATTACTTTAAACAATTGATACAATATTTTCTAAGCTATCATATTTTAATGTGAAAAAATAGTTCAAATAATATTTTTAAAATAAAATTGTTATTTACACTTCTTATTGGTATTAATTTTCATCTTATACTACTTTAAAATTGGTAAAAATTTGCTTCTAAAATAAATGGCTATTACATTTAATTTTCTTTTACATACATATGCAATTAAAAAAAAAAGTTAAGGTTATAGAAATGTATTTCTCTATATACATTCACGAGTATAACATGTGGTATGCAAATTGTAATCATTGTGGAGAAAAGTGCAAATCACATTTCGGTAAAATAATTTGTATGAGTTGTAGTGATGTGGTCAATACAACAATCAGGTATAAATTTTGAAATGCAATTTAATTGTTATGTTGATACTTTGTCTTTTTTTTTTTTTTTTAATGATAGTAACTTATCTTAACCCTTATAATTTTGTTAATATGTAGGTACCGAGTTCATATGACGGTTAAAGATGGTAGTGGGGCTATCGACTTAAGACTATATAATTCTCAAGCAAAATATATTATTTGGACTTTTTTTGTGGAACAATGGTGTATATAAGATACCCAATTATAACCACAAAAAAAAGTCAACAATAAAATTGAGCCACAAATTTTAGGCAAAATGTCCCTTGTGACGTGGCATTGAACATTACATTTGAAATTACTAAAAATCAGAAAATATGAAATTTCTAAATTACCCCATCCAAAATTACGAAATTGCCCTATCTTTAATATGTATTATTCAGTCACTTTAAACGTCTTCCTCATCCTCAATTCCTCATCATTCAGCCTCTCTCAAGAAATTACCCAAACCCAATCGGCCCGACTACTACCTTCTTCTTCCTCCTAAATCATTCAGACTCTCTTCAAGTAATTAGCCAATCCCAATCGGCCCGACTACTACCTCGACGAGGCGTGGCTGCGGAAGAAGGGCTACCCAATCGGCCCTTTCACAAATTTCCTTCCATCTCTTGATTTTGCAGTTTCAAATCTCAATTTTCGAATTAATCACTTGATTGTAAGTCGTTTTCTTCTCAATTTCCATTTCTTCTACTTCATGCGATGATTGAAAGACTTACTTACAGCAATGAAGGAGCTCCGAGTCAAGGTGAAAAAATATGGGTTTTTGTTCAAGCTGTAGCCCTTATTACATTTCTTTTACTTATCTATGTGTTTTTATATGGTATTTTATTCCTCCAACCAAGTTGTTCTCCTACTATATTGGCTGTAATGATTTAGAGGTAGAAGGTAGCTTGATTAGACATGGAATATATGAAACGGCTCTTGAATCTACATTACAGGTATTTATTAGAAATCCTTATGTTTACCTTCAAGAATGATATCATTTACTTCAATTTGAGATTTTAGGAGGATGTGCTTAGTTAACTTCAAAATCACAGAACTAGTATGTTCATGCCAGATAGTCTTAGACGTGGTGACTACTTCTTTTGCTTGTTGATATAAATTTTATGAAATGTGCATGCAACTGCTCTCGGTGTGTTGTTGGTTTTACCTGAAACTTAGAACACATGAATTACTGATAGTTGTTATAATCTTTTATTCCTACATGCACTTAAAGTATAAAATGTACCAATGGAAGTGAAAGGGAGTTAAACTTTTGTCAGTTCGTGTTTCCTCGTTGAAACATAATTTTTCTTTGATAGTCCCATGGAAACATTAGTTGCTTTTTTATTGCTTTTATAGGTTGCCTTTCTACATTTTATCTCTTACCGTGTACTTTTTTTCAATTTAACTTCTTCTATTATCTTTTTGTTTTCCCTATCATGTAGCCAAGTTTTGAGTGATAGGACAATATTTTGAATTAAAGCTTCAAACACGTTTTCTTTGCAATAGTTATTGTTTGACAATGCTGTGATTAGAACTTCTGGAAATGATTCTTCTTCGTTGAAAGAGCATTTGATGTAATTAATTTTGTAGAAGTCTCATGGTTTTGTTCTTGTTTTATTATAGGGAACTTATATACATCATAAAGAGATTAAGGCTGCTCAGGGAATAAAGATTCCTGCACAGGTAAATATGTCCTTTTGCCCCACAAAACGAGACAGAGAATGATTTAAATATATAATAAATGGTTCTGAGAAGCATGTTTCGTAAAAATGTTGCCATAGGCATTAAGATAATTGAATTACTCAAGATGCTATCTCTTAGTTCTATTTGGGAGTATGATGATCTACGGACTTCATAAAGGTCCCAGCATGTTGATATCAGGACTTCGTATGATCATCGTATCATTTCTAAGAGCTCTGATGACTTTTATTGCTATTGCTCATTTTGTTTACTTGGTTGCATGAAAAGCTTTCTCCGCTCATCCTTGGAAAAAAAAATCAACCTACTCTATCCCTGGATAATCCATGTTATAGGGAGTTTTCTTGTTAGCATGCCCACATATGCACACATGTAGTTTTTATGTTACTCGTATTAGTAATAGAAGTCCATTTAGTTTCATACAGCTCTTCTGTTTGACAAAATATACACAGCTTGGTAGGGGTCTTTGGGTCCTATTTTCTGTTTTTATGTATTTTTTCCCTGAGTCTCTTAAGGTCAGTCCGGGTGTGTTTTGTTTTAAAAAGCATGTATTAATTAGAAGTGTATGTCAAAGATCACCCTTTTTCAGTTTGAGTAGGCAGTGGTTGTCTAAGGAATTGTTCTGCCAATTTACGTCGTAGCTTGTTAGAATAAGCAATTCCAATATGGGCGACCAGAAAAACAAAACAACTAGTAAATATATTACGTTGATCCATTGTTCTTATGAACCTTTTTTCATTCAGCACTCGTATAAATGTGCAGGTGTTTCTGTCTTTGAAATTTTAATTGAAGCATTTAATGCCATTTTTAATGTGCATTGCAGTTTCCTTATCTCATTTGATACTCAAAACCTAGACTTTCATGCATTATGTTCAACTTATAGTGTTTTTCTCTTTTTTTTCTTTGTGTTTTTCGTATAGGGTCTTGAGCATGCCATTGCAGGCACAAGTCTATATGTTGTAGGGCCTGATGATGATGTGGAAGACATCAAAGATTCAGCTATGGAAGATATGAAATCAGTGATGAATAGGATTGATAGAAGTGGAGTTGGAGTTTATGTTCAAGCATCTACCCTTGGATCATTGGAAGCATTACTGGAGTTTTTGAAGTCACCTGCAGTTAAGATACCTGTCAGTGGTATTAGCATAGGCCCAGTACACAAAAAGGATGTGATGAAGGCGAGTGTTATGCTTGAGAAGCACAAGGAGTATGGAACAATATTGGCTTTTGATGTTAAAGTAACACCAGAAGCTCGTGAACTTGCCGATGAACTTGGCGTAAAGATATTCATTGCAGACATTATTTACAACCTATTTGATCAATTTAAGGCTTATATAGACAATCTTAAGGCTTATATTTCATTTTTGTCAATAGGAAATGTGATTGATATATACTTAGAGCTTCACTTTTGTCATTTGAAGCTTATAGAGGTATTGGTGCTATATGAGTACAAACTGTGGCGGATATATAATCTATCAATGAATTTGATTGTTGTTTTATTGACTTATAACATAGTTTTGGTACAATTTGCTGGAAATAGTTGCAATCCATTTCAGTACAAGCCCTATAAAACAAAAACAAAAACAAAGGCTCAGCGCTACTTCTTGGGCAAAATCAATATTGAGAACCCATAATACTTACAATTATTCGGTGATAATTTTGAATGGTTTGACTAATGATTTGTTCATACCCAACATCTTATTGTTACATGCTATTTTTTTCCTTTTCCATTTAATTTTCTCCTAAGTTATAAATTGTGTCGGGTTTGATGTTGTAGGTAGCCATATATTGTGCTTTGGGTCCCATTTTGCCTTGGCATGAAATATAGTAAATTATGTCAGGTTTAATGACATGAAATATTGTAAAATGACAAATAAATTCCAAGTAAAAACTAGTGATTAAGGAAAAAATGTCTCACGATATTCATATCATTGAACTAATTAATGGACAATCTACCATAGGACATAATCATAAAATAAAAATAAAAAATCAAAACATTTAGTATCTAAAACATATGGATTTTTATGCATCGATTAGGGAAATTCAAAGTGAAATTGCATCATTCTGAGTTTGGTCATTCACATCCCATGCCAACTTGTTAGCCTTGCATTTATACAAGTATAGTGCTACTCGACGCCTAGCGAGTTTCGATTTCTCCTACAATAAAATTACACCATAACAAGTTAGTAGTGTGACATCCATATTATGTTCACGTCTCATGATTCAATCATTTTCAATCTTTGACCATTCAAATAATTGTAACCGTCTTTTCTTTGAAAATTAAGCTTGCCGGGACCACCACACATTTTTTCCATAAGGTACATCACCTGCGATGGTCTTATCCCAGCCATAGTCAGAGTACTTAACCAAGATTTGTCTGCCGCATACAATTGCCTATGTAAATCAAAATATCAATATTTTTTTATTACATTAATTTAGAAAACTGTAAAATTTAATGAATTATAAACTAAAACTAAATTAAACACAAAAGTCACATCTGAAATTTTGGTTCACTGTAATTTTTTCACATGTTTAATATTTTTCACATGTTTAATATTATATTTCATCTAGGATGCCAACACGAGTGTACCTAAAAGATATTCATAAAATATGGATGGCAAATTTCTTAAAAATTAGCAAAGTGCATTCGACCTTAAAAATAAAAATTTACATAATAGTCCGGATTAATGACAAAAATATCTCATTGCTTTCATAATGGAACTTTTCCTTCTATAATAAAGGTCTAATACAAATTGACACTAAAATGCCATCACCAATATAATATTTAAACAACAAAGGATACAACACATTTTTTTTGCATAGATATATTAATTCCTAGTTCTACAGGAAAGCTATCATAAACTCAATCTTCTGACTATATATATATATATATATATATATATATATATATATATATATATATATATATATAAAGCTTTGACATAATCCTATTGGAAACATCCTCAAGAAAGTAACTTTAAAAATACTTGAGAAATGTGTTTTTAAATGAACATAGAATCTACTTGTTACATCGTAATATCTTAGCATCATCCATTGTTGCCAAGTCATGATTGTGACGTGACTCAAATGTTGTTACCTTATACTTCCCAGTCAAACGGTCAAGAGATACTCGAAAAATTGCTTTGCAACCGCATCTACTTTGGTGTCTTGGTTCTCGAATTCGACAATGATCTTTGTCTAACTCATGTCGAAAACCCTCTCGAGAACATACCCAAACACGATTTCTTACAATACCGTCCTTTTTTTTAAGGCTGTGTCTACGAACATCAAATCCAAGTTCTTTTCCATACGCATTATAGAAGTGTTCGGCCTCATCAACAGTATCAAATATTAGTTGAAGAACTAACTCGGAATCTATTTTCTTGAAATTTGAGAAATGACGTGGGCTAGATGGATGTTTACTATCACTTTTAGAATGATAACTATTGTGTTCATCGGAAAAATGCGAGGATGCTTTAGGGCTCTCCAAATTCACGGCCATGTATGTTGAGAAGCGGTGTGGAGAAGCGATTGATTCAGATTAACAAAGCCCTGAGAAAGGATAAAAGGCGATATATATACTCCAATTAAAAAATACTTAAATAATATGGTATTAATTTGAAGGATACTGATTCATCAAAGATGTTTTTCCCACCCAGGAAAAAAGAAAAGATTACATTTAAATGAAGCACAAATTAAACACATAGCTAATTTTGGTAATAATTTGAGTCATATTATATGATAATCATGATAATTAATTAAGCAATATTGGTATTAATTGTTTGAACATACCCACTATCTCCAAGGAGGATGATCTTGAGCAGACTTCGTTTTGGCATTGACGTCGACATATAATTACCTCTTCTCTAGCCCGAATTAATACACAGAATATGAACAAGCGGGTTGGGCTGGGCTTTCTGATGATCATGAGTACGTACGTTCAGATTAACAAAGCCCTAATTTATTTTAGTTGAAAAGAATCGATTAACAGATTTAATAGGGATAATTTTGTCTTTTAGAAATATTTAGAAAAGGGCAATTTTGTATTTAAGAAAATATATTATTTAAATATAAATTTTAAGAAGACACGTGGCACCAAGATAAATACTATCTTATGTGCTCCCCACCCCTCAAAATCTCATTTTAGACGGACCCTAAATAATTGATACAATATTTTCTAAGCTATCATATTTTAATGTGAAAAAATAGTTCAAATAATATTTTTAAAATAAAATTGTTATTTATACTTCTTATTGGTATTAATTTTCATCTTATACTACTTTAAAATTGGTAAAAATTTGCTTCTAAAATAAATGGCTATTACATTTAATTTTCTTTTACATACATATGCAATTAAAAAAAAAAAAGTTAAGGTTAAAGAAATGTATTTCTCTATATACATTCACGAGTATAACATGTGGTATGCAAATTGTAATCATTGTGGAGAAAAGTGCAAATCACATTTCGGTAAAATAATTTGTATGAGTTGTAGTGATGTGGTCAATACAACAATCAGGTATAAATTTTGAAATGCAATTTAATTGTTATGTTGATACTTTGTCTTTTTTTTTTTTTTAATGATAGTAACTTATCTTAACCCTTAAAATTTTGTTAATATGTAGGTACCGAGTTCATATGACGGTTAAAGATGGTAGTGGGGCTATCGACTTAAGACTATATAATTCTCAAGCAAAATATATATTCAAAATGGAGGTTGCTTTTATAAAAGAATTGCTAGATACGGTATAATTCTTTTCTCAAATTTCCACTAAAGTATATTCCTTTTATTAAAAAAGGTTGATACAATAATTTATATTGTTTAGGATGGTGGAAGGAAGAACTTGCAACAATATTTAGATACATTTTTGGACCGCTCCTTCTCATTTATCATTCCAGTACCACCAAGAAAGGCACCACCAATCCGTTGCACATTGAATTTTGTTCTGCCAGTTGATTGGTCCGAAGAATGCTCACATCTATCAAGTAGACCATCTGCGGTAGAATAAGAAGGGTGAGTACAATTTGTTGCAATTAACACAAATATATTTTTAAATTAGTGATATACTAAAGTCTCAATTTTTGAAAATATCACTCATATATATATTTACCTTTATTTTATAGGTTTCACTTCAACAATTGCAATGTGAAAGATGTTAAGCTACTATATTTATTCTATGTTACTCTTCATAATTTTTATCTTTTTTAAGTTTAGTTTATTTATTAGTATTATATTCATTGAAAAATTCTTGACATTCTGGATATTGTTGAACTTTAATTAGTAATATTTAAGATTTTAATTTAACAACTTATTATAAATATATTAACGACATGATTTTGTGCACGGGAATAAGCTAGGGATATATTAATATAGATGTATTGTGCATGCTTTCTTAGTGAGTACATTATTAATTCTAACTTGACTCTATAGTATAGTAAATTCATGTTATGTATATTTTAATTATTTCAAAAAAGAATTGTTTGAACTGAAATATATATATATATATAACTTTTATTTTCATATGCAAATATTGTTTATTGATGTATTTGTTCATATGTAGTTCGTAAAGAATCTAAAATTTTACTTGCTTCATTTCATATTATGTGTTTGCGTATTTATCACCATTAAGTCGTTTATTTGTGTATTGATCACTATTAATCTAAAATTACTCCTAAATTTTACTTGCTTCTTTTTTTACTTTTTGATAGTCATCAACTTACAGTACAATGGTAATAAGCTACACCTAAAGTTCTTAGAATTATAACTCACGAGTCTTAGAAGCATCAATATACCTTTCTCTAAGGCACAACATTTATAAAGTAATATATATTTCCATTATTAACATACTTTCAGTCATAAATAGTGGGCATTAGTCACTTAAATAAAATTGAACACGAGTTTTTCGTTAAGGGGTATAACAAATTTGATTCAAGTACATTATTATTTCTTTTAGTTTATTTCATCATACTTTTAATCATTTGTGCATAGCACGAGGAGTAGGCTAGTAATTGAATATAAGATATCACAACTTTATCCTTTATTTCTTATCATTTTTGTAATGAATTATGCATTAATTTATATCACCTCCAATCAATTTAATTTTAAAAAATCGTTATGAATGTCCTGTCAATAGCACATGTCGTGTTTTTTTATTTTTTATTTTTTATTTTTTGGTTGTTTAATTGTGTCGTGTCTAATGTGGCTTCTTGACTTCCAGTCCGCGTGAAACTTGATCCAATATTATATTTTTATTACTTCATAAATGTTAATATGCTAATTCTTTTATCTTGATCGTAGATTCATTACATGTCTATGTTCACACTGTCTAGGTTCGTAATAATCAATTATTAGCCGTGCATTATTGCACCCAATTTTTTTTTTCAATTTAGCTAGCTCGTTCCTTTTACGAATTTAATTGAAACCTATTATATGCCATTTAATTTCACCTGACCATAAGAGATGTGGACGTTATTGCTTTTACAATTTATTATTTTAAAATATAATGCAGTTCATAATTTATTAATATACGTATTTGATAAATAGCTCATCGTATTAGTCCTTGAAATAATAGGCTTTACAAATATAACACACACACGCGCACTATGTGGCTTAATTGACTTGGAAACTCGCCTAAAAAATAACGATGATGCCATATATATTTAATTAAACCATCAACTGACCATTTTGGCTTGTTATTCAATATTCCCTCCCTTTTTTTTTTCTTTTGGCAAATTTATTTATTTATTTTTATTTATCATTTTAGGATTTCAATGTAAAATTAATGTTTTTTTTTTTTTTTTTATCAATTTTATCCTTTATACTAATACTTATCATTAATACTAAGATTATTTGATTAAAAGGGTATTTTGGAATTTTTATTTTAAAAAAGTAGCTATTTATGACATTCCTTAATTCGTGTACAATTCTCCAAAGCGACAAATAAAAAAAAAGGAAGGAATATATTAACACAAGCTGACGAAGCTTCACATGATTGATGTTGGCTCAGTTGACGTATATTATCAGAACAAAGAGGTTATTGATTCAACTCTCACTAATATAGGTTCTTCTTTTAAGTTAATACTAATATTTGATAATTGAATTTTTTTTTTTATAATTGTAATTCAATAGATCAATTTCTGATTTAATGATACTGATTATTAATTTAATGTTTGTTTCTATTAAAATAAAACATTCAAACAATGTTTGAATTTGAATTTCCTAAAACTTGGTGTTCAACCATCAATTTAAAATTTAATGGTCGTTTCTATTAAAAAAATATTCAAACAATGTTTGTTTGAATTTGAAATTGCTAAAACTTAGGGTCAACCATCAATTTAAACTTAATAGTAAAAGATGAAATCTTAAATTTATTCAACAAATTGAGTTGACAAATATCATTTTTTTAATAAAAATTCTTGGTATGACACGTCATTGATTAAATCATCATATAGCCATTTTAGATTTTTTATTCAAAATATTAATACAAATTGACGTGGTTGGTTAAGTTGACTAACACCATCGTGACTAAGAGGTCCTAGGTTCAACTTCCTCTAATGTAAGTTTTTTTTTAGTTTAATACTAGTGTTTGGTAATTTTTTTTTTGTATATTGATTGTAATTCAATAGATCGAATTCTGATTTAATGATTCAAACAATGTTTGAATTTCTTGAAATCTAGGGCACAACCATCAATCCAAACCTAAAAATAAAATCTTAAATTTATTCAAGGCATTGATTTATCATATATCATCTGTTTTTTTCCTATAAAAATAATTAATATGACATATATTTAATTAAACCATGTGCTAGCCATTTTATATTTTTATCATATATCATCTGTTTTTTTCCTATAAAAATAATTAATATGACATATATTTAATTAAACCATGTGCTAGCCATTTTATATTTATTTTCAATATATTAACACACGGAGACGTGGCTTAACATGGGTTGATGTTAGCTCAGTTGACTAACACCATGAGGTTGTATCTTACTTGTACCATAAAAAAAAAAAAATGAGGTTGTATCTTCAATTCCCTCTAATATATGTTTTTCTCTTAATTGAATATTAATTAGTACTATTTGTTAATTAATTTTCTTTGTGATTTTATTGTATTTCAATAAATAAATTTCTGATTTAATGATATTGATGTAATGATTGTTTTTAATTTGACAAAAAAAATTAAACAATGTTATTAAAACATGATGGGATTGGCCAGTTCGACCCCAAACTGGAGACTTTTTCAATCCGATTAACCCCCTAAAATCGGTGAGCTTAAAAACCAGTATGAACCGGGTTGAATCGGTCCAAAACAGATGAATCGGCAAATTGGTTAACCTGATGTGATTTTCCTTTTCCTTTTTTTCCTAGTTATAAATTTGTTTTAATATAAAAAATAAAGTGAAAATTGTTTTAGAAGAAGGGATTAGAACACCTAACCTCTTCATTAAAACATAATAGACTTATCATTTGAGCTATATCATTTTTGTTGAACTTTTAGTATAAAAATATATAAATTATAGAAAATTTGTAACCAAATTTATTTATAAATTAGATTATGATAATTAACTCAAATAATATTTTACACATATGAAAATTAAAACTAGTTTTAGTTTTATGACATAATTTCTCATAAAAAAATTTCTATAAGATATATCTTAATTTTAGTTTTAGGATAAAGAGTGTCAAAGTTTGAAAGTCAAATCGATATATTATGTAAATTTGATTTTGAATTTTAGAGTTGTATACATAATCATATTTTAAAAACAAGTGTATTTACTTTAACTGGATTTCAAATTACAGTAAATGAAAATTACCGCACTAGCTAGTACACCCCTGTAATTGGAGTTCAATTTTTACTGTACTATTTGACCTGGTACAAAATTGGAAGCTCTAAAGCATTTCTGATACCTGAGGAACAAAAATTAACCCTTTTTTCTCCTCCGGAACATGTGTTTAATGTTAATGAAGATCAGTTAGGTCCAAATCATTTAATTTTAAGTAAACTCAAATATAAAATCTAATAACTTGCTTTTAAAATAAGACTATTCCAATTGACTTTGATTAAATTGGTTGAGTCAACCTTAAAATTAAGGTGGCATTATGATTATAAAAGGCTGATCCATTTCGCTGATTTTTCTCATCAAAACTCATCAGAACATCCCTCAATTCTAGCAACGTAAAAACACAGCTTAGCTACTCAATATGTCTTCGCCAATTGATCCACACGTTGATCCCTATGGCTACTTGGGAATGATCCGAAACCCGGATGGCTCATTCACTCGTAAACCCGAATTCCTTCCCACTACTCCTCCTTTCTACAAACCCGACCCAAACTTTCCCGTTCTAACCAAAGACATTCCCATCAACCTCGAAAAGAATACTTGGGCCCGTCTCTATTTCCCCGACACCGAATTAAGTTCCATTCCGACCAAAAAGTTACCACTCATTATCTACTACCATGGTGGAGGATTCGTCCAATTCAGCCCATCGTCAATGTTGTTCCAAAACATTTGCTTTTGGATCGCTAAACAAATCCCAGCTGTCATCATGTCCGTCGGATACCGTCTAGCGCCTGAGCATCGCCTTCCTGCCGCCTACGATGACGGAATGGAAGCGTTGCATTGGTTAAGAACCATCAGCGATGTGTGGATGACTAAGCACGTTGACTTTTCAAAATGTTTTCTCATGGGGAGTAGCTCCGGAGGGAATATAGTGCATCATGTAGCTTTACGTGCGGTTGCATGTGTTGATGATCTGGCCCCATTGAAGATCCAAGGTTTGATATTTCATCAACCATTTTTTGGTGGGACCCAAAGGACTTTGTCGGAGGTGAGGTTGAGTAATGATAAATTGTTTCCTCCTTTGGTGGCGGATGCTATGTGGGATTTGAGTTTACCTGTTGGGGTTAACCGAGACCATGAGTATTGTAATCCAATGGCGGGGATTAAATCGGAGGTTTTGATGAAGGTTAAGGATCAAGGGTGGCGACTTTTGGTTACGGGATGTGAAGGAGACCATCTTGTGGATCGACAGATTGAATTTATGAGAATGTTGAAAGAGAATGGATTAAATGTGATTGGTGAATTTAGTAATGACGGTTTTCATGGATATCAATTGGTTGATGAACCTAAAGCCGAGATATTATGTGGTGTACTAAAGAATTTTATAAATTCCATGTAGAACATTTGTGTTTAGTGTTTTACTTATGAATAAATCAACTGGGTGTGGGTCATAGTTAAAGCTTTTTATTCTCATGAGTGTCTCATGTTTATCTCATTGAGACGATTCATATTTATTGTATTAAACCTCTGCAAATTTTCATATGGGTACTAAAGAAATATTCTATTTGAGTAGTTGTAGAATTTATATTGTCGTTAATTTTCTTTTTCTTTTTAATTAGCTATGTGTCGCTAGTGATATAATTCTGGACTATATAGAGGAGTGAATATCAAATATCTTCATGTTTTATTTTAAATAGACAGTTTAACTTTTGATGATAAATTAATGAACAAAATATCTCACTGTACTTTAATTTTTTCCTCTCTCTTGATTCTTACGATTTTTTAAGAGGGTAAAATGCCCATTATGAGTTTGCAGGTTTTTTTTCATAAGATATTGTTTGGATGGATTTGGAGAAACTTTTAAAACTCTATTTCAATTGAGTTTGAGTGTTAGGCTTTGTAGTTTTGCAAAGCTGAAACCTTATTTGTACTGTGTTTGGATGATGGATCTCAGGGCCGGTCCTGAGTTTTCGGTGGCCCTAAGCTGACATTAAAAAAGTGGCCCTTGAATTTTTATGTACTTATATTATGTTAATAATTAATACAAACTTATTAAACAAAACAAAAAAAACTATTAATTAGAAAAACAAGAATCAATAATGAATAATGAATCATATATAATCTCGCTTTCATAAAAAAAAAAAAAGGGTAATACGAGACACATTTTTATTAATGTATTAATTTTAGATATAAAGAAACATATTAATATTAAAGTTACGTCACATAACATCCATTGAGGATACAAAAATCTAGGTATAATTTATTTAAAATTGTCGGAAAGGATGATTAGATATGCAAGGTCGAACACTAAAGTATTTAAATTATGAGATAATCCTATGGATCCGTTGGTCACATAAATTTGAAATTGTAATATAAAGATTTTTTTTTTACTTTTTTATTTAGATAATATATATCTTAACTTATGGCCAACTAGTCTAAATATGAGGATCCACTAAATTATTTATGAATGTATTGGATCTGATTTTGAAAATTTAAGCAATGTTTTTGGGTTTTCCATGTTAAAATGTGGGCTCCTCAAAACAAATAACAAAAATAAAAAATAAACACACAAGACATGAAAAGTTTCGAACCTTGGACCTTTGTGATGAGATGTAAAGACATTACCACTTCAATTGTATCACATGTTTATAAAATATACAAGTACACTTATATTTATATTTATATATGCATGTATATATGTATTTTTTTCCGGAGGCCCTCGGGAGTCGGTGGCCCTAAGGGGCCGCCTATGCCGCCTACCCTCAGGGCCGGCCCTGATGGATCTGGAGAAAGAAATAAGTGGTATGTATCAAACCATTATTTTTAATTTAATTCAAAAGTTAAAAATATGATAAAAATAATGTATCAGAAATTTTAACAATGCATGCTATATCAATTTCAACAACAAATAGCAAACATATGTTATTAAAAATATATATCACAATTGATTTAATATAAAACATAATTTGGATCTGATATTATTGTTGGGTTTCGTACTAGAAACAAGCCTCACGCAAAGGATAATAAAAATTATTTGGCTCCCTAATAAGAATTTTGTCAAGATATAATTCAATATATTTAAATCAATAAATAAATAGTAAAACGAAATTTACGATTAATTCGTTATACCTGACTTCTAGCTCGTCCAACTGAGATATGTATTAGAAACTAAAACTTTAATCAACACCCCTTCGACTTCAAGAAATCGGATTAATTCGGTTCTCTGCTTTGAATAATAACTCAAATGTTGCTTCTCAACAGTTCCACACATGGAATTTTCGTGGCTACCTCATCATCCGCCCTGCAACCCGGTAGTTTAATTTTTTAAAAAAACAATTGCGGGCTGGTAACTTGTAAAACAACATTTTTACTAGGGTTGGTACCTACTCGAACTTTTATAATAGTTAATGAGATAGCTCAATCTCAGATCTTATTGCCATTTGCTGAATTTGTGTTCCTTTAGAATCATGTTTTCAGAGTTTACACATATAACTTTATAGAGCTCTTCTCTCTAACAAGCCTAAATTAACTGACCCAAGGAAATCTTGAAATGTAATGAAAGATACCCCCAATTAGTTTATGCAACACGCCAAAGATTAGGTCTGAATTCCTAATCTGCTTTGGTTTACTAACAGGTTCCTATAAGCTTCCTCAATCAATCATGTTTGAAGGTTTTGTTTGCAGAGGTCAGTTTTGATGAACAACACCATATGATTTGAGACCACTTCTTCATCAAGACACCATATGTTGCTGCCCTCCAAAAAAACAATGTTTTCATAGCCGGACCGGATAGTGAACCGGTGAGCCGACTGATCACTGATTTTACTGGTCGAACTGTTGATCGTACGTCATAATAATATAATAAATATATTTAATTTTAAAGTATATATAATATGCATAAAATTTAAACATTACCGTACAATTGATTAAAAATATATAAAATCATATAATATATTTAAATATTTTGTGTAAGGTCCAATTTCATAGAAACCGAGTCTAGTTCAAAAGAAGCAGGCTGGTTCAACATTTTTGGAGGCCCTAGTTAAAATCAACATTTTGATTTTATTACAATAATTTTTACAAATAAAATATTCAGTATACTTCATATTGGTTGTTACGTAGTCGATTGTAAGTATGTTTTAATTAGTCTAAGTTTTGAAAACTTCTTTTAACATAAACAATAAACAAGAATTTTGTGAATTCTGTTTTATAACAACATCAAACAAAAAAATCGATTGGTTTGATCATTTAATAGTCATAGTATATGATAATTTTTTAGTAAAATACAATTTTACAATAAATAAAAAAATGTTCAATAATTTTTCTTAATGAGTAAACAAATACATATTCATTTATGAAAAATTAATAATTTTATTTATGTACTAAGATAAAATAAATAATATTTTTTAATTCATAAAAAAATTTAAATTATGTAAAACTTGGGGGCCCCAAGTGTGGGTCCTATGCCTTTGCCTAACTTGTCTATAGACAAGTCGGCCGGACAAGAAGTCGATCAAGCTAAAAGAGAGAGAGAGAGAGCGCGCGCACAAGACCCAAGTAGAAAATGTTTTAGCCCACTTTAAAAAAATAAGTTTTCCATATATATTTATTTAATCATAAGGGTCTAAACGAGTCGAGTAGTATCGAATGATACGTTGTTCAAATTTGGTTTGAATTTTATAGAGCTTCAAATTTTGTGTTTGAGCTTGATTTGATTTCTTAACGAACTGAGCTCTTTATTGAACGAGCTCGAGCCGACTATCGAGTAGCTTTGTATTTTACATATATTTTTTTAATTTTTAGCTTAGCGAGTCGAGCTCGACCCAAGCTTTAAAAGTTATCAAACCAGAAATCTTGTTCAAGCTTGTTTAATTTGTTTGACGAACCGAACTCAAACGAACTTTTATCGAATAAATTTGAGCCGAATATCAAATAGTTTAATTTGATTTTCAACCCCATCTAACCCTATTTTAGTTAGTCTGAACTCCGAGACCGTGTATATGAAAAGTACGTGGCTCTATGGTATATGAAAAGTTTCTATGAATTATAATACCGTGTTATATATGGCGAAACTTAAATTTTCTCTTTAATTATTTTATTGCATTATATTCCAGATGACTTTGTCAGAGGTGAGGTTGAATAATTATAAGGTGTTTTCACTTTTGTTGGTGGATGAGACGTGGGATTTGGGTTTGGAGGTTGACCGGGACCATGAATATTATAATACAATAACGGAGACTTTGGTTACCGGGTGTGACGGGAACCACTTGTGGATAGATAGCTAGGTTGAACTGGTGAAAATGTTGAAAGAGAAGGGATTAAATGAAATTGGTGAATTTAACGATGACTCTAAAGCGATATATTATGTGGTGTAGTGAATAATTTTGTACCAATTTCTAATTGGCTGTTTGACTTATGAATAAATTATTTGGTGGGTGGATAGATAGGTTGAACTGGTAAAATGGTTGAAAGAGAAGGGGATTAAATGAAATTGGTGAATTTAACGATGACTCTAAAGCGATATATCATGTGGTGTAGTGAATAATTTTGTACCAATTTCTAATTTGGCTGTTTGACTTATGAATAAATTATTTGGTGGGTGGATAGATAGTTTTTTTTTTTTTTTTAGATGGTGAATACATTGTTATGTCAAACACTATAAAGAATCGAAACTATTCCAATGATAACAAAGTGAACTAATTACTAGTATTAAACTAGAGAAATGCTAGTATGAAACTAGAGAAAATACCCACATTCGTGGGAGTTGAACCCATGACCTCCTAGTCATGGAGCCTCATCCTTAACCACTTGGCTAAGGCCTCATCGGCGAGTGGATAAATAGGTTGAACTGGTAAAAATGTTGAAAGAGAATGAATTAAATGAAATTGGTGAATTTAACGATGACTCTAAAGCGATATATTATGTGGTGTAGTGAATAATTTTGTACCAATTTCTTATTTGGCTGTTTGACTTATGAATAAATTATTTGGTGGGTCTTTGTAATGTAAAGCTTTTGGACTTGTTTGTTTGGGTCCAGTATGAAATGAGATTGATTGGGTTTGGTCTTACCTATATCGGGTTAAACCTCATATGATAAAAAGTTTGAATAAATTTCAGTTCAAATCTAAGTTTCAGTTCAAAATGAAATTTACACGGACCTACTTGAGACCTATAAAATTATTAATTCGACATCTGTCATCTATTTTTTACACATAAAGTTATTGATTTGACACCTACTATTTATTTTTCTCGCCCAAATCCCTACAACCAAACTCTAATCCAAATCAAATCTCAAATTTTCAAAATCCACCAACTATTATTTAATAATATTTTAGAATCTCAATATTCCATTGAAACCATTATCCGAATCGAATTTCAAGAGTTTCGTCAAACTTTTGAAACCACTTATTGGAACCAAACCGAGACCTAACTCAGTCAAACTACTTCCATATTAACCCCAATTATTGGTGTTTGGGAAAGTAGTTTGGGAGAGTAGTGGAGGTTTGTGAAATAATTTCGATTTGCGTAATATTGTTTATTTGAGTTTTGAGACAGTGGTTTGATAAATAAAGTAGGTGTAGGTTTTTTTTGGAAGAGTTAGGTTGTAGATGTAAGATGTATAGAACTTTATGGGGATTGTCTCCCAGCAGGTCAGCAACAAAAACCTTTCATAAGGTCGGCAACAAATTTGCCTTGGAATTAAATTTTTTTTTTTAATTTGTTGGAGCTGACCGACACAACCGGTCATTGTCCTTGGGACAACCGGTCGTTGTCCCAAATATATTGTTGAATTTACTTTAAAGCCCTCGAACATATTCATTCCCTTCATTCACTCTGTTCTATATCTTGTCGAAATGAATTATCATTTCTTCTTTTGACGGGCAAAAGAAAGCAGAACTTGAATTCATTCCTTCGAGTTTTGAATTTTCTTAAATTCTCCAAAATTATCACTCCGTTAAAATTCAAATTACAAATTACAAATGGTCGGATACACTGCCAAGATCCACCACCATGAATATTTTCCTCTGATTTTCCCCCAAATTTGTGTCAACTCTTTTCTATATATTACAAATTGCAAATTTGAGGAAACGGGGGAGATTTTCTGTTCTTTATTTTGTATCAAGAGGTAAAGCCCCCAATTTTCTTAAATTTATTTAAAGAAGGTTTAAGTTATTTAAATGTTCTTCATTTTCTGGGTTTTAGGGATCAAAAACACTTGAGTAAAGGATATCAGAAGGTTCACAACATTTTGGTGGGATTCTTTATTTATTATGCAATTTTTGTTCAAATTGATAACATGAGGAAATGATAGCCATAAATTGGGGGAGATTTTGGTGTTCTGGATTTTGTAATCAAGAGGTAAATTCAGCATGCTTATCTCTTAAATTGAAGCCGTAAAATGTTCTTATATTTTGGATTTTTATGATTTCAACACTTTAGTAGGCATTATGTGATTCATATGTCTTTTTTTATATATTAGACCAATTTTATGAGAATTTACACAGTTTTAGAACAAATCTTGAACTGCTTGTTCTAATACAAGAAGAGAGGGGGTCATATAAATATTTGGACTTATTCTCTGTAATTTGATTGACCTTACCTCCGCAAGTGAAACACTTTTATGAGAAGCTACATAGATTTTTGAAGCATTCTCATGTCATTGTTTATGGTTGATCTCACTAAATTATCTGTGTAATATGTGAATAAGGATCTAAAATGTTAGGGACTTTGTCTTTATACTGAAATAATTTGATTTGCTCAAGCGAGTGGTGAAATAATTTGATTTGCTCAATGCAGGGTAGGGTGTGTCAAAACTCACAACACAAACCAAAAAAATGGAAGATAACTTATGAAGCATTCTCATATCATTCTTATTGCTAATTTAAGTCCACATGGATTGCAAGACCATAGTTCTCACAGTACTTATTTTTTTTTATACAGATAAGCCTCAACATGAAGTAGCACAATATTGCATATCATATAGAGGAACTAGAAAATTTTAATGCCAACCCAATGGATGAAGATGCAACATTGACTTCACCTCTTGCAAAATGGTCCAAGATGCAACATTTGATCAAATGAAACAGATCCGAAACTGGTATGTTATTCTTCACACGTTATTAGATTGCATGGATTAAAACATGGTCATGAACTGCTAATAATTTAGGTTTCAATATCTTGTTTGGGCTAATATGTCCAAATGATTTATAAAATGTGAAGACTTAATTTAAAATTATTCATGGCTATTACATCCCCAAAGATAGGGGTAAAATATAAGAACTTTATCACGATGATATGATATGTTTTTAATAATATGAAGTTAATTCACAAAATCAATTAATGAAGATTAGTAAATTTATTAGGAACATGACCTGCAAAAATATAATGACTACATGACTAAACTTATGTAAAATATATGAAAAATGATAAGAAACTTGGGTATATGAAAAATACCATTAAACTTGGTATCAATTAACACTATTCCATAATCCATACCTAAAATAGTACATTTGTTTATATATCAAACTCAAAATTATAAATCCAAACTAAGACCTACAAATAAAATATCAATATGTATATCCTAAAACAAAGCTGCGAAAGTTGATTAAAAAATCCTCATAACAAAATTTATCACAGGATATATCTAATCTAACTTCCAACTTCTAACCTTACTTCATACAACCGACACAATATATCACATATTTCGTAGAAACACTAAATCATCATATAATATAAATATGCAAAACAAATAACATAAGAAGAAGTAAACAGAAATTAGATAAATTTAAAAAGCAAACATAACAAGCAGTAAATAGAAATTATATAAAATTAAATAAGTTGAAATTAAAATAACAAGATATGTAGTGATTGAATATACCAATCACTACATAAGAAACTTCCAAAATCACCATAAACATAAATAAATATCTTGAAATTAAGAAAACAGGGCCGATGTGATTGAAAACATAAACATAAAAATTATTTAGTTAACTTCCCATTCTTCTTCAGATTCCCATCATGCTCTTTAATCCTTCCACAACATGATATTCTTCACTAAGTTGTCCTTCCTTAACACTTGAGAAAATGGCAGTGAGTTCAAACCAGTACCTCTCCCCATTTTGTGTATACTGAGATGCCCAATACTTGGTATCATTATCCTGTATGATTTCACAATAAAAATCATTATTATGGTTAATTGTAATTTAGAAAAAAAAAATTAACTATAAACATATTACCTGAAGAAGTATTTTCCAGACATCTTCATGAGGAGGAAGCAGTTTATTTTGAACAGGATCCCAACTAACACGTCTACTTGTCAAAGCCTGGTCCCAAACCCAAAATCTAGTATGCAATCTATGGTATTGCCTATCAACCACTTCCAAAGTGTAGGGCTTTCCTGTTCTTTCAACAAGTTCAGAGGTTATTTTCTGAAATACATCTCGGTTTGTCCATTTCCAGTGAATATTACCCGCAACCGTCTCATCCATAAGCCTTTGCAGAAAGTATTCAAGATCCTCTTCACTCCACATTTTCGATGCCATAATTCTACAACAAAATAAGGGTTAATTAAAACACACTTCATGCAAATATTGAATTGCATGTAAATAAATAGGGTTTAAAAAAATAGAACCAAAATCATTGCTTACCCTCCTTAATTTTTATCTAGGGATTTAGATTGTTTTAAATTGTAACTGATTGAGAATATTTTTGAGAGTGCATGCTTCTGCGTAGGTATGTTTATATATGAAGGAAGGAATAGGTATGGCATGAAAAGACACAAGAGAGGGTATTAATTTCGGTTTGGGGAAACGAAACGATGAGCCAACACCCCAAGTAATCATCATGACTACTACTTAATTGGGGTATTTATTTATGTATATACATGAATGTGTGAATGGTTGGGTTAAATTTAATTAACATTAATTGTACAATACTAACATCACAGGTCTCCAGATCTTTCCATTATTTTGAATTTTTTTTAATCAATATTTCTAATAAACTAAATTTAATGAAGTAAATTTAATGATCTAAATTAAGTAGTTAAGTAATGGTTATTTTTAATAAAAGGGTTTAACCGTTTAAGTAGATTCAATTTAAAAATATGCCCCAATTTAAAAACCACTATTAAGTGGGTTGGACCGAATTCTTATATTGACCCAATAATAATACATTATCATAGGGTAAAAAAATTTGGCCCAATTTAAAAACCACAATTAAGTGGATCGAGTTTGGACTGAGTTTATATTGACCCAACTATACATTACCCTAGGGTCAACATTGTTGACTATGGTCAATTAGTCGTGCCAATCGTCAATTCGAAATATGATTGACCCAATTTTGATCATGATTTAGATACAATTTAGTGAATGCAATTAAGTTGCTTATTAAATTATTAAGTCGATGTTGGTAAGCGGTAATTTTAATTAGTGTTTGCTTGTAATCGAAAGAGAGTGCAAAGTGATGTATTTTTAATATTTTGAGGGTAGAAAGTGCTAAATCCAAGTTTTGTGGGTGTAAAGTGCTTATTACCTATGTTTCCAGGGTGCATAAAAATTTCCCCAAAATCAGTCCATAAAAGGACGAAGGATATGATTTATTTAAAACAAAAAATCTGAGTTAACAATAATTTTTGATTGACCAATCCAACCATATATGTTCATGGGTTGTTTTTTTTTTTTTTGTCGTATGAACATAGAATAGTGTGTATATTTGTTCACGTGACCAACATCTCTTAAAAAAATTATAACATGAAGACAAATCATGGGCCCTATATATATTGATCATTATTCATTATCATTATGTAGCTTTAGCACACATCAACATTTCCTCTTCCTTTCTCTCTCTCTCTCTCTCTCTCTCTCTCTCTCTCGTAGCAAAACCTCCACATTTTCTTATTAGGGATATGGCCAACAAAATTGGCACTTCATCTGGAAAAAAAAATTGTAAAATACCTGGTTGTTGTCTGGAATCTCATGTCGAGGAAGAGGGATGCAACCGAACATTCCCTTGTGAACGTTGTGGATATATCACAGGCCTAAAGAACCAATTTGATAATTATCTTACACTCTTGGTGGGCAGGTACTCCGATGGAGAATTTTTGATGTATTTCAACTCTCTTCGTGTTTGTGTCTTCGAAAAATTTGAAATTGCTATGCAATTTATCGAAGCATCACATAAGGCAAACATCTCTCCTAAACAACCGTAAGTTTGAATATATATAATACGTAATACAAATTCATATTATTAATATATTTAAAATAGTATTTCTAACAACATTATCGATTTTTTTCGTATGATCCAACAATGAATTCAGAGCGACGTATAAACACTGGCCATTTGTTGGGGGGAAAGTGAAACTGAGGTAAATATCTAAATTTATTATTTAATCGGGATTACTTTAATTATATTAAAATGCCATATTTAAAAAATTTGAAGGATATCCCCGTACTACAAGTACCTGAAGACAAATGGAGAAAAGTGTCATATTTTTCAATTTAGAGATGAGATCAAAAACAAATTAATAAATTTGTTCGTGGAGGGTCTAGCCCAACCCCATTATATGACTATTGCCATATTGGAAGAAAACGAAAATCTGAAATGGTTAGAGGAAATCAAAGAAGAAGTCCTCATGATTAAGGATTCATTTGATTGGTAAATTGCAATGTTGACTAAAAGATTTGACTTTTTAATGAGTCTCCCTCCGGATTTACGTTCCTTATTGTTTCTCGTTTACTGTACCGTTTTGCTTGTACGTTCCAACTTATGTATATTCCACCCATTTGATTTTAGTAATTTCCCATTTATGTGATCTTTTATTTTACGGAATAATTTATCATGTTTCGGGAAAATGCATATGAAAATTAACCTAACTCATTGGTGGTGTATAAATGATATTTAGACCTTTTATAATTTTTGTGGACCGTGAAAGAACTGAAGAATTGTCCTCTTCCATTATAAAAAATTATCAATTCGAACCAACAATGTTTAATATTAAATTCAAAATATTTCAAAAAGTGTTACTTGAATGCAAAATATTACAAAAAGTGTTAACACTTGAATTCAAAAAACACTACCTACAGTGTTAACACTTGAATTCAACAAACACTACGTTTAGTGTTAACACTTGAATTCAACAAACACTACCTAAAGTGTTAACACTTGAATTCAAAAATAATACATAAAATGTTATAAAGTCCACTGAACTGAAAACATTTTTAAATTGGGCAAAATCTTACGTCCACCAATTTTTCCCCAATGTCGGTGTACATTTTAACAAGATCCACCAGGTCTTTGTCTGAATTTAAAGGGACATGTTCGTCTTTGTTAGGAATTTTTCCCTCTAACTGTGCTGAACCACCGTCGTGTCCCCTGAATTGGAATATATCTTCGGCCATGATTCTGTCCAATGTATCACGTAAACTGATATCCAGAGTGTCAAAGTCACTAAGAGATATCAGTAAATTCCCATCTTCTACACACATGGAAAACTCTTGCCTGCATAACCAAATTTAGTTACTATGTTAATAACATGACAAATGATGTGTTGGGACATTAAGTTATTAGATCACATAAACTACCAACCAACGTACCCTTTTGTTGCCTTATTTTGCCTAGAAGAATATAGCTTTACAGCTAGCCTTTTTCGGGTATTATGCGACTGATCCTGCAATACAAATACAACAAAAATAATTATTATTTTGACCAAAAAAACATATACATAATCTTTGAGGAATAAATTAATAATTTTCAAATAACTCATTCAAAACACCATCTACTTTTCCTGGAAACAATATCATGAGGATAACATACAGCCCACAATCATACCTGTAATTATGCCATTGTGATTACTTTTCGAAGCACGAACAAAGAAGACGTGTTATTTGAAATTATATTTTAGATAGAATTACACACCAATTAGGCTGTTGTGGGAAAGAGACATTGTACATCATATTGAATTTGTAGGCCCAATCATTCGTTACAAATTCTCCTTCATCCAATCCCCTGACAATCCTCTCCAATCTTGCACACTGTGAATGAAATTTAATATATTCATCTCAAATATTAGGTGATATATGGTTTTGTAAATATTATATAAGAATTAAGAATCTTTAAACACTCTTACTATGCGGCTAATATATCTCCTTCACTTTTCTGTAACTTGCTTCTCTATCATGAAAGAGTCAGATACTATGATATTCGAGTTCATTAGGTCGACCGTGCAAATGTACCAATGTTTTTCGGTGTCATTCAATGAAATTGTAATTGTTTCACAGGTTGATGGTGGCCCCCGAAAGCATCCATCTTCACCGAATATTGTTTTGTTGATTATTTCATCATCCATCATAGCATCATTTGCCATGTTCTGGTTGTTCATAATAATATGAGGTATTAAATAAGTACGACTCTTTTTTTTAAAAACAAAATATGTGTAGTTAAAAACATACGCTGAACATGGCAGGAAGAACCCAGTGGTTACACGAATCTCCACTTGAATGCCCCTCAGACCATATCAAATATGCAACAGCATCAATGACCTTAAGGTAATTCAGAAATACTATTTATCAATGGTTGTTTATAATCATTAAGACATTTCCATTTTTTATAGCTAGTGAGAACTTACCTCGCCACTAATCCACAAACCTTTGTCCAATGTACGAAGATTTGATCTATGAATGACCCAGTTAGTGGAGAATTCCACTGCCACATAGCTGATTGCACATGTTGAAAAAGATTATGAAAAAATTCAGCATGCAACCATTATTAGTTGAAAACTAAAATATCAGCAAAAATAATACCTTTGATTCAATTTACTTGAAAACAGATATTTAGCAATACCAATATTCTCCGGCATACTTGAGCAAATCATCTCAAACATGCTTGGTGAAACTCCAACATCCTCATATGATGGTATTTCCCCTTTTTCTCCACTTGGTTTTTCCCCAATCTCATCCTCATCCTTCTTATGGGGTGGCCTTTCAATCTTGGCACTTACCAAAGTCGCCAACGAGTTAACCAAATTTGATAGATTGTTAGCATTGTCATAGTCTTGTGTTGGACACTTTGATTGGTACTTATTAATCATTTCATGCATTAGCTCGCTTTCGACGTTTGATATTCTCTGACTCAAAACTGCAATTTGGTTAGCTAAGAAGCTCAAACATCTATCAGAATTGAAGGATGATCCTCCTACAATGTCCCCACGTTCCATGTTGTTGAGTCGATGACTTAACATTTCAATCTGGTTTCCTATGAATTTCAAAATTGATTCAGATTCAACTGATGATCTGCCTACTTCCTCACTTGAACTCTGCACACGGACGTGAGGTTGTGGTTCATCCCCCCATTTTGTTTTACCCTTAGCAATTTTGGTTCTTTGAAAATCTTGCACACTTCCAACCTCATTCAAAATCTGGAAAAGCACGAATAAAGTAAATTTCAGTTTAGGTTTGAAGATAAATTTAAGTATATGAGACATTTCATGAATGATTTTCTAACCTCGTTGTTCCAATAACCCCCTTTGAGTTTAAAATGTTTAATTACATTGTTGACCTCGAGTTGTGTCCACTGTTCAATATGAGGTGAGTTCTTAAGCAAGACTTTCCCACAATGTGGGAAGGTGTTCACCATTGCTGAGAGGTATACAAGCTGCAAAAACATTTGAAGTTGTTAAGCACCACTTTTCCACAATGAAGAAGAAATTCTCTTAAACTCTAATTCTTATAAATTGTATACCTCCAATAAAATCACACAACCAGTGAGGAATGTTCCACCATATTTCTTAAATTTGTTAACTCCTTCAGAAAGGTCGTTTAAGATTTGAGCTGCCCAATTGTACTTGTGAATTTGATTTAAATCAATCAGGTATTCCATTTTTCGAAAGTCTAACTTTTGTCCTGTTCCAGGGAAAATAATTACGCTAAATATGAACATCATGTATAAAACCATGAATTCTTCCCCAAACGACGAACACGCTTTAAGTTTCCAAACTAGTTGCGGCAATTCCATTGGTAATCCGTTGTGGACACAGTATGAGCTTCTCATGATTCTTCCTTTGGATGTAGCAGAAGCATGAAGTTTTGGTAACACATTTCCATTACATGGGACCCCCAAGACTGCATTAACCGTGTCCATTGTAATGTGTATTATTTTGCCATGTAAATTCATGATTCCGCTATCTGGATCAAAGCAATCAACCAACCATTTCAATAGCCGCTTGTCCAAACAATCAATAGCAACCTTCGTTATTGATCCGAAGCCCATCGATTTCACCACATCTATTTGATCTTTTGTAAGTAATTTGTTGACTTCTATCAATTTTGGCAGAGAAGTTCTATGGTCGACAATTGTATCCTGTAGTTGGAAGGTCATTATGTATTAGGCAATATGAAGACATAGTTAGAAGCTATGATTGGGTCCAAAATAAGCACACACATATTAACATGGATTTTATTCATACAAACAATTGATGAATTAAATTACTCGAAAATTCTACGTAACACAAAAATATATTAGTAAATAATATTTTAACCAATTTAATTAACCTTGTCTCCACATTCAGTGGTTGTTTGGGTAGAATCGTCTTCACATCCTCTATCTGCATCAATGTTACATGGAATGGATTCTTTATTCTACATATTTTTAAAAACCAACAGTTAGAAAATTGTTACCCAATAAATATATGAACGGCTATTTTAGATTTTAGCATATGATCAATTGAATCACGACCTTCTCGATTTTCCTATTAGGAGTTCTGGTGGCCTCGGATGGGTACGGAGAGAGATTTGGCACTTGCCAAGTAACCCCAAATTTGGCCTTCAATTGTTTGTTGCTACCACCTTGTTCTTCTTTTATATTGGCCGGCCTTTTATTAGCCCCACGTGAACTTGTTGGTGTTGATTCCCTTACAAATACAATGAGATCAACAAATTAAACACTGTTAATTAATTTAATAAAGTAGTATAGTATGCTTATTTTTCAAAAACTAGATGGACTCATTTCATTTCACTATCATACGATGAAGTCGGACCATGGAACAATGTAAACAAAATTGAGCCCATTTATTTTTGAACATAAAGAAGACATTTGAAAGAGAAAGCAATTAGCAACACACATGAAAAGAATTAAAAAAAAAATCGTAATCAGACGAAATTAGTTAACGTCCCATTTGTACAAAATCATTTAATTAAGTCAATAAATGCCTCTATGAAAACTTCTTACGTGTTATCCTTCATTGCAATTACTTCGGTCTTCTTGTCCTATTTGTGATGGTGGTGTTAATGCAATTTTTGGGGGAAATAGTTTAGAGAAGTAAATGCTTGTGTTAATGGACAAAAACAAGATGAAGAAGATACTTTATTACCCACTCGTTTGGATGTTACTGTTAACATATATAATTTTAAAATGGGGCGATTTTTTGGGATATGGCATCATGATATCAGCTGCTATTTTTGAGGGGTCGATTCCATGTCACATCCAATATATTAAACACCTACTTCACGTATGTAGGCACTAGGCAGCATGAACCATACTCCACTTCCTCGGCCAGATTTTTAATTAAATCTTGTTCCAATTTAAATCTTGTTTAATAAATCTTGAATTAATATGCCCGAATAATCTTTATGATGTTTTGATATATAAATGAATGTATATAGAATAATTTTACAGACCAATTTTAATAGTATGCCCAATTCATAAATTATTTTATTTTATCATAGAAGATTAATTTAAAAAATTAAGATATCATCACCAAATTTAATCTGACCATGAATTAACCTTATATTTCTAATTAAATAAACCGCCATACTTCCCCCAAATTGGAATGTTTATACCACCATCAAATAATTTATGACGTTTATCTCATGCTTTTACATTATTACGTTATATTCTGCACTTCAAAAGACAGATAGCAGCCACATTCAATGTACGTGTCCGATTTCATCCACTTCAATTTAATTATTTGACGGTTGTATAAAAATTGTAACCAATATTTAAATCGTTGTATTGAATGTTTACATACGTATCCAGTGATTGTAATGTTATGTACAAAATGCTCTATTATATGGTACGAAATTTTTACCGATAAAATTTTATATTCATGTGTCAGTATGTAATTCAACATTGAGATATTTGACAAGAACTATTACCGATAAGAAAGATTGAAGCAAGAAATTGAAGAAATTGATATAAAAATTGAAGAGGTATTAACAAAATTACTTTTGATGCCCTTTGCAAAGGCATTACTTTTGATGCCAAAATTGGGTGGACTTAAAAATAGGTTCTTGGATAATCACTTTGTTGGAGCAAGTTTTTTTTGCATTTTTTGATTTGGGGCATCAAAAATGTTGATTCAATGGCCTATTGTTGGAGATGCTCTTATTTGAGTATATGGCATTTGTAATATTTCCAAGAAGTCTTTTATCCAACATCGAAATTCATGTAGAATTATTACATCGTATATACACTTTATCAATTAGAATAACTTGGAGTGTGTGCTTGTGTTTTTGAAGTAATGTATGTTTATAAACACAAGCATCACCTAGTTTTTTTTAATTTTTTTCATTGTTTTTTAAAACTTAATCAATTAATTTGAAATAAAAAACCATTTATAAATAGATAAAGCATAATAGGAGTACTAATATAAAAGATAAAGCATAATAACCTGCATATAATAACGAGTTTTAATTTACAATAAAACCGTTCCACAGCAAAATATAAAATTTAAAGATACCTAACATAATATTAACATACTTAATTAACATACTTAACATAATTAACATACTAAGTAGATAAAGCAAAACCATAATAGGAGTACTAATATACTTAACATTCCATATTATGAACATTTTTCAAAATTTCCACGGCCATAGAACCTCAACATCCATAGAACCTCAACATCACTACTCCATTCTCCTTTTTTTCTCGTCTCTCTCCACTTCATCAGTTTCAGCCTTCACCTCCGACGGTCCAGCCTTTTCTTCCTTGCCCAGTGAAGGTTCAACAGGATTACCCCATACGATTGGTGGTCTTTGATGAGGTAAGACAGCCAGATCATCAACCGGATGGTTTGCAGCAAATATGATGGAAAATTCCCACCAGTATCGCTCCCCTTCGTGTCTGTACCGTTCTGCCCACTCACGAGTCTCCATTCTCTATACCACAAATTTTATGAAAATCAGAACTAATGTTATAGCAATAAATCACTGTATTTAATGAACGTTTTGAAATGTTATACCCGGAGCAGTCTCTCCCACTCCTCGTCCGGACTTTCAAGCAAATTTGTAGTGTGATTCCATCGCACAGTACGGCATTTTGTAGCCTTCTCCCATAAGGTGCATCGGTACAGCAAGTCTAAGAACTTGTTCCTCAAGTCCTTTAATGTGAACAACTTCGCTTTCCTAAACATGATAAGTGGAAGTATCCGGTTAAAAGCATCGGCATTGTCCTTCCTAAAATCGATATTTCCCTTGAATGCTTCGTCTAACAACAACTCAATGTACACTGCTTCGTCTTCCTCTGTCCATGTAAACCTCATCTTGCTTGTTCCTGTATTTGATACAAATACTAGGAATGTAGTAGTAATACAACTTATGTAGTAGGAGTGTAGTAAATACACGAATGTGAACAATATGAATACACACTAACAGTATAGGGGGATTCTAGGGTGCCGTCACGTCATGTGACGTTAGTTTATTTTAGACCATTAGATTCAAACTATATAATCACAACCATAAATATTTTTTAATTTAAAATAAATAAAAATTAAATTAATAATTGGTGACTTGTATAACCGGTTAATTAAGTTTTAGTATCTATCACAATCTCTCTCCTAATTTCGCATATCCCTACTCCTACTCTCTCCACTCTCTCCATCGTCTTCCACAAATCACCATCGCCTTCCACAAATCACAAATCTTCTTCCCTAAAATTGTGAGATTCACAACCTTCATAAAAAAGATATGAATTGATTCTAGAATTCTCGAACGGTATACAATCTTTATCTCCGAAAATTGGTAATTCTCCCCAAACCAATCCCGTAATCCTCATCGCTCCTGTTCGCGTTCGCCTACCATCGGAAGAAATTTGCGTTGTCCTTCGCTGCCTCTGTGTGACTGAATCGACACGCCCACTTGCCACAAAGTTTTATTCTTGCTGAAAATGTCGGGTATAATGATTAATGTAGTTAAACAGGGGTGCCTTTTACTTGTGTGCTTATCTAATGAGTTAGGGAGGGAGGATGCTCTGGATCTTGATGAATGTTAGTTCCTTGAGTTGGTACGTTGTGTGACATGTGGCTCTGGATTGCCCATTTGATCAAGGCTTGGTACTATTAGAAGAATATTTTTTACATTTATTCATGGCATGTTTCTTAATTGAAGTTTAAATGTCATTTCATATGAACTACTATTTTTTATTAACTTCAATTTTTTATCTTTTTGTGTTGCTAGTATTTATATTTTACTCTTGTTGTTGGGTTCTTTAAGAAAATTGTTTGGGGTTGTATGTGTTTTCATTCTTAGAATTTACATGTAATATTTTAACCTTAGAATTTACATGTAATTGTTTGGAGTTGTATAGTTTGTAAATTCCGTTTTTTGAAAAGTAAGCATATGTTCTATTTTAATAACATAGTACTGATTCCACATACTTAGTACGGTCTCATATTAGTAGTAATTAGACACATTATGGAGTATTATCATTAGTATTAAATATCGTATATAATTTCTCACATTACAAAGTATAATGTCTCACATGAGTACGGTCTCATATTAGTAGTAATTAGTCAAATTATAAAGTATTAACATTAATACTGACCAATTTTCTGATAATTTTTCATATTCCATGGTATATGTCTCACATGTAGTAGTATAAACTCACATAACATAGTACTGACTTCACATACATAGTACAGTCTCATGTTAGTAGTAATTAGCCACATTATGGAGTATAATCATTAGTATTAATCATTGTATATAATTATTCACATTACATAGTATAACGTCTCACATGTAATAGTATTGACACCACATACAGAGTACGATCTCATATTAGTAGTAATTAGTCACATTATATAGTATTAACATTAGTACTGGCCAATTTTCTGATAATTTTTTACATTACATGGTATATGTCTCACATGTAGTAGTATAGACTCACATAACATAGTATTGATTCGACATACTTAAAACGGTCTCATATTAGTAGTAATTAGACACATTATGGAGTATTATCATTAGTATTAATTATCGTATATAATTTCTCACATTACATAGTATAATGTCTCATATGAGTACGGTCTCATATTAGTAGTAATTAGTCACATTATATATTATCAACATTAGTACTGACCAATTTTCTGATAATTTTTCATATTACATGGTATATGTCTCACATGTAGTAGTATAGACTCACATAACATAATATTGACTCCACATACTTAGTACGGTCCCATATTATTAGTAATTAGACACATTATGGAGTATTATCATTAGTACTAAATATTGTATATAATTCCTCACATTACATAGTATAATGTCTCACATGTAATAGTATTGACTTCACATACACAGTACGGTCTCATATTAGTAGTAATTAGTCATATTATATAGTATTAACATTAATACTGACCAATTTTCTGATAATTTTTCATATTACATGGTATATGTCTCACATGTAGTAGTATAAACTCACATAACATAGTACTGACTTCACATACTTAGTACGGTCCCATGTTAGTAGTATTTAGCCACATTATGGAGTATTATCATTAGTATTAATCATTGTATATAATTATTCACATTACATAGTATAACGTCTCACATGTAATAGTATTGACTCCACATACTTAGTACGGTCTCATATTAGTAGTAATTAGTCACATTATATAATATTAGTACTGACCAATTTTCTGAAAATTTTTCACATTACATGATATATGTCTCACATGTAGTAGTATAGACTCACATAACATAGTACTGACTCCACATACTTAGTACGGTCTCATATTAGTAGTAATTAGCCAAGTTATGGAGGATTATCATTAGTACTAATCATTGTATATAATTATTCACATTACATAGTATACTGTCTCACATGTAATAATATTGATTCCACATACTTAGTACGATCTCATATTAGTAGTAATTAGTCACATTATATAGTATTAGCATTAGTACTAACCAATTTTTTTATAATTTTTCACATTGCATGATATATATATATATGATATATATATATATATATATATATATATATATATATATATATATATATATATATGTCTCACATGTAGTAGTAGTATAGACTCACATAACATAGTACTTACTCCACATACTTAATACGGTCCTGTAGTAGTAGTATTTACAATATTATGGAGTATATTATTATCAGTACTAACCATTATATAATTCTTCACATTACATAGTATAATGTCTCCCATGTAATAGTATTGACTCCACATACTTAATATGGTCATAGTATTAACATTAATATTAACATAAGTATTGACCAATTTTCTGATAATTTTTCACGTTACATGGTATATATCTCACATGTAGTAGTATAGACTCACATAATATAGTACTGACTCCACATACTTAGTACGATATCATATTAATAGTAATTAACCACATTATGGATTATTATCGTTAGTACTAATTATAGTATATAATTATTCACATTACATAGTATAACGTCTCACATGTAATAGTATTGACTCCACATACTTAGTACGGCCTCATATTAGTAGTAATTAGTCACATTATATAGTATTAGCATTAGTATTAGTACAGACCAATTTTCTGATAATTTTTCACATTACATGATATATGTCTCACATGTAGTAGTATAGACTCATATAACATAGTACTGACTCCACATACTTAGTTCGGTCCCATATTAGTAGTAATTAGCCAAATTATGGAGTATTATCATTAGTACTAATCATTGTATATAATTATTCACATTACATAGTATAACGTCTCACATGTAATAGTATTGACTCCAGATATTTAGTACGGTCTCATATTAGTAGTAATTATGCACATTATATAGTATTAGTACTGACCAATTTTCTGATAATTTTTCACATTACATGATATATGTCTCACATGTAGTAGTATAGACTCATATAACATAGTACTGACTCCACATACTTAATACGGTCTCATATTAGTAGTAATTAGCCACATTATGGAGTATTATCATTAGTACTAGTCATTGAATATAATTATTCACATTACATAGTACACCGTCTCACATGTAATAGTATTGACTCCACATACTTAGTACGGTCTCATATTAGTCGTAATTAATCACATTATATAGTATTAGCATTACTACCGATCAATTTTCTGATAATTTTTCACATTACATGATATATGTCTCACATGTAGTAGTATGGACTCACATAACATAGTAATGACTCCACATACTTAGTATGGTCCCGTACTAGTAGTAATTAACCACATTATGAAGTATTATCATCAGTACTAACAATTATGTTTAATTCTTCACATTACATAGTATAATATCTCACATGTAATAGTATTGACTCCACATACTTAATATGGTCCATAGTATTAGCATTAGTACTAAGCAATTTTTTGATAATTTTTCATAATATATGGTATATGTCTCACATCTAGTAGTATAGACTCAAATAATATAGTACTGACTGCACATACTTAGTATGATCCCATATCGTTTATTATAAAAATATTATTTAGAGAATTGTTTATTTATTTTGTATTAATTTATTAATTTATAATTTACTATTTATGTGATTAAATATTACAATGAATATGGTCAAATAATAGTAAGTACAATTACTTATAGTAATAGTATTATGACCTGTTAGTAACCTGATAAGTAGGTAACTTATTAGTGATGTGTCATTATTTTATTGGTTATAACTTACGTCATGTGACGTGACGTCACCCTAGAATTTTCCAACAGTATATTATCAAATACATCCCATGCAATGACCCTAATTCACACATTCCACACAATTGTCGGCATTTAACCCAATATCAAGAACAATCTGATTTCCCCAAAAAACAAATTCCCCAATTCACGTAATAAAATAAAATTTCCATTTATGATAAAATGTTCTTCCAAAAAAAATAACAGGTATTTCGATTATGTTTACAATTGAATCAAGCATTGTATAACAGTATCATACATATTCAAGAACTAAATTTCACAGAATTTCCCCAATTCACACAATTTCGAAAACCCTAAAATCTAAGTTACGGGTATTTCCCCAGTTCACAAAATTAACCTAAATGAAACTAAAAATTAACCTAACTTACGCTATATGGGCATACTGATTTTCCCAATTCACAAAATACGACCATTTAGGGTATTTCACAACTACACACAGTAATATTAGATGGAATAAAGACCTAAATTTCACAGAATTTCCCAATTCACAAAATACGACCATAAAATTCTTCTCAACGGAAGTTTTACCTTAAATATATGCTTGGTTATGGCTCTTGCTCAGGCTTCCTCCTCTCTCTTTTTCCTCTCTTGCTTATGGTTGAAAGATAATTTTTTTTCTGCAGTCATATATCTCACTTACTGTGGAGGCCGAATATATATGCCAATTAAGGGGACATGAAGCGGCGTTTCCAAAATCATCAGTCATGATGGGGGATTTGACAATTTTTCTGTAATGATCTGAATTGCGATGGTTGGGATTTCCTTTATTCTATTAAACCGATATTATATTTATGATTTTTTAAAACTGTATAGTTTTGGGCATATATATGTAGGTGTTTTTTTTTTTTTTTTTTTTGGTTGTGCAGGTAAGAGTTTCAGATAAATCCCAATCCTGCAAGGAGAGAGAGGTAAAGGGTTGTGTTTGTGGAAGGATGTTCTGATTCAGAGATAATTATACCAACAAAATACAGAAACACCCCGTATCTTTTGTTTAACCATAAAAAAAAAATGGCTTAATTTCACTTTGCACCCTATAAATATAGCATTTTTCACTGTAAGGGAATAAAATAAAAGAAGTTATTTTATTATCTAGTCACATTGTCACCAGTGGTGTATCCAAATATTGGACCCAATTTCTTCATTTGCGCTCTGCTACAGTGTTTTGCAATCTCTGAAAAAGTGTGAACCCATTTTTAAAATTAATTTAAAAAAAATTTATTTCACCAACTTAAAATTAAAGTCTATCTAAAAATACAATCAAAAGTAATTTTGGACTGCAGAAATTTTTTATAACATTCAAAATATTTGTAATTTATTTGTAATTTATTTGTAACTGTAGACAATTACCTCATTGATGGTGTCTTCATTATCCATTTGAATCGAAATTTGATATTATATTATGATACTATTATATTATTTTAACATAAATCATAAAATGATATTGCAAAATAAACCCATTAAGTAATGGATCTTATTTATAAAAGAAACCCTAAATCATAAACCCTAAACCATATATACCCTAAAACCCTAAACCATAACTAATAATCAAATAAAAATAAATCCTACTTAAATAAACCCTAAACCCTAAAACATTATACCCCTCAACCCTAGACCCTAAAATCCTAAACCCTATAATCCTATTCCTAAATCAAACCCTAAATTAAATATTATGTCATAAACCTTAAAATACTTTCAACGTTAGATATCTTAGAGCATCTATAGAAACCAAATACACACACATATTGTTCCAGTAATGACTTGTATTTAGACAAGTATATGCATAATAGACGATTGAACTTGCATATATGGATGTCCATGTATAAATATACAGGACATCCACATAAGCAAATCTACGTTTATTTGAATTAAATGCATATAATTGTTAATAAAATATAAAAATTATTGGTTTGAATCTAATACTTTATTAAAATTATTAATTTATTATATTTAAATAAAAAATTAGGACATGTATTTATTATTAATAATGTATGTGAAAATGAAATAAACGTAATAAAATATTATTTATAACTCGTACTTTATAAATACAGGAGATATATGATAATATGAAATATATGATGATGATTTTTATCGATATTAACGACCAATTGGTTATTTTAAATTTAGTTTGAATCAAAAGTTACAAGTTGATAAAAATTTAGTTTTTTAAATTGACATGATGATAAAAATAATTTAATATGTTTTAAAATAAATTTAATTTGTTTCAGTTTTAAGTAAGTTTTAATATTTTTTAAATTTAATTGAATTTGTTCATGATAAAAAGTTATATATTTATATCTCTACATAAAATTTCCTTAAAAGTCAAAATAACTTCTACCACATAATACAAACAGACAAAATATAGGAACATGAAATTCAGGTAAGTAGCCATATTACATTCACCAAATTTAAGAACAATCATATAAAATATACATATTATGAGCCTAAATCATGAAATCAGTTATCCTTCATCGTCCTTATCTTCACTCTCTTCATCTTCCTCATCTTCCTCCTCCTCTTCATCATTATAGTCCATGGTTAAATCGATCGTAAATACTGGATCAAATGGAGCACAGGGGCAGCGCAAATTTTTTTCATCTACATCCTCTACTGTCATATCATAACAATAAAAACATGTGTGAACAAGTATTTCCCACGTATAGTACGGCTTTTAATATCAATATAAGAATAGATTAGATAGCACCTGTATTAGATCTTTTGCCTCTTATGAAAAGAGGCTCACACCCATCGTAGTCAAAAATTGTTGCATCATACTTCAAATCATCATAGTAATCAAACTGGATTAAATTGCAATGATATAGCTTATGTGCTTCATAAAAAGAATTCCAACACGATCCTACAAATATTACACCTTCATTATTTCTAACACACCAAATTTTCCATGCACCCAAGCGGGTTCTAACAGTTGCAAAACACCCCGAGGGGTCCATCATAGGATATGAGGAAAATAACTTGGGCAATACCTGCATCAAAACAATCAAGCATATTTCACAAGGGATGCAACATCCACCTTTAATAAAAAGGACTAAAATAGTTAAACATATATACCAAGCATAATTCAGAAGATCGTCCGGCCCTTCCAAAAATCTTGAAAGGGATTCCGTTAATATTAGACCCGAATTTCTCAACATAGGTTTGGCCTGAACATATGCAAGCCTCAAAGTTTGAATTGCCCAGATATTCAAAGAAAAACACATCCCCCGTCTGAATTCTGTAATGTTCAACTAATGCACGCGCATTGAACACAATCATATACCAATCACCGTTTTTTCTAGCAATTTTTATGAAGTATTGTTGGCTTCGAATTGATAAAATCCCAGTCCGCTTAGTCCATGGATCTGCCCGTATAACAAATAGAAACGGAAGTAGCTACAAAGAATGAAAGAAACTTGTCAATCTAACATGTACAGATCCATATTCCTCCCCATTGTCCTAACAATGCCAAATTTCTTATTCCAAACATAAACAACTTGTCAAATTTTCATAACCATATATCAAGTAAAATATTTCCTATATCAAAATCTATAAAGAATTAAAATGGAAAAATAAGCCCCCATAAAACTAATAACCCAACAAAATACACAATAAATCTTCTTCACAAACATAATACCTCCAGTTATACTTTTACATCCCCAAAATTAAAAGTACTTACAAATTCGTCGGTGAACTCCTCTGTAATGGGATGAAAAAACCGAAGTCTTCCATATCTTTTGTATATCGGAAATTTAGGGAACGGTGGCGGGGTTCCAGCTAACTTTGTACAAAACCTCAAAAGTGATATTTTCAGAGTAGGCAAAGGAATTTGTTTTTTTAGGTCTAACTCTAACTTGGAAAAGGGTTAGTGCCAAACGACGGAGGAAGGGTACGGGTATAGGCAGACAAATGAAATATCAGAAATTCTAAGTGAACAAAATTTCAAAATCCAATTTCTTAAAAAAGATTTACGAGGGTGTTACGGGTGCCGGAACGTTTACTCCTTCGATTGGAAAAATTCTAAGTGATCAAAATTTCAAAATCAATGAGGGTCTTACGGGTGCCGGAACGTTTACTCCTTCGATTGGACAAATTCTAAGTGAACAAAATTTCAAAATCCAATTTCTTAAAAAAGATTTACGAGGGTGTTACGGGTGCCGGAACGTTTACTCCTTCGATTGGACAAATTCTAAGTGAACAAAATTTCAAAATCCAATTTCTTAAAAAAGATTTACGAGGGTGTTACGGGTGCCGGAACGTTTACTCCTTCGATTGGACAAATTCTAAGTGAACAAAATTTCAAAATCCAATTTCTTAAAAAAGATTTACGAGGGTGTTACGGGTGCCGGAACGTTTACTCCTTCGATTGGAAAAATTCTAAGTGATCAAAATTTCAAAATCAAATTTCTTAAAAAAGATTTACGAGGGTGTTACGGGTGCCGGAACGTTTACTCCTTCGATTGGACAAATTCTAAGTGAACAAAATTTCAAAATCCAATTTCTTAAAAAAGATTTACGAGGGTGTTACGGGTGCCGGAACGTTTACTCCTTCGATTGGACAAATTCTAAGTGAACAAAATTTCAAAATCCAATTTCTTAAAAAAGATTTACGAGGGTGTTACGGGTGCCGGAACGTTTACTCCTTCGATTGGACAAATTCTAAGTGAACAAAATTTCAAAATCCAATTTCTTAAAAAAGATTTACGAGGGTGTTACGGTTGCCGGAACGTTTACTCCTTCGATTGGACAAATTCTAAGTGAACAAAATTTCAAAATCCAATTTCTTAAAAAAGATTTACGAGGGTGTTACGGGTGCAGGAATGTTTACTCCTTCGATTGGAAAAATTCTAAGTGAACAAAATTTCAAAATCAAATTGCTTAAAAAAGATTTACGAGGGTGTTACGGGTGCCGGAACGTTTACTCCTTCGATTGGACAAATTCTAAGTGAACAAAATATCAAAATCCAATTTCTTAAAAAAGATTTACGAGGGTGTTACGGGTGCCGGAACGTTTACTCCTTCGATTGGACAAATTCTAAGTGAACAAAATTTTAAAATCCAATTTCTTAAAAAATATTTACGAGGGTGTTACGTGTGCCGGAACGTTTACTCCTTCGATTGGAAAAATTCTAAGTGATCAAAATTTCAAAATCAAATTTCTTAAAAAAGATTTACGAGGGTGTTACGGGTGCCGGAACGTTTACTCCTTCGATTGGACAAATTCTAAGTGAACAAAATTTCAAAATCCAATTTCTTAAAAAAGATTTACGAGGGTGTTACGGTTGCCGGAACGTTTACTCCTTCGATTGGACAAATTCTAAGTGAACAAAATTTCAAAATCCAATTTCTTAAAAAAGATTTACGAGGGTGTTACGGGTGCAGGAATGTTTACTCCTTCGATTGGAAAAATTCTAAGTGAACAAAATTTCAAAATCAAATTGCTTAAAAAAGATTTACGAGGGTGTTACGGGTGCCGGAACGTTTACTCCTTCGATTGGACAAATTCTAAGTGAACAAAATATCAAAATCCAATTTCTTAAAAAAGATTTACGAGGGTGTTACGGGTGCCGGAACGTTTACTCCTTCGATTGGACAAATTCTAAGTGAACAAAATTTTAAAATCCAATTTCTTAAAAAATATTTACGAGGGTGTTACGTGTGCCGGAACGTTTACTCCTTCGATTGGAAAAATTCTAAGTGATCAAAATTTCAAAATCAAATTTCTTAAAAAAGATTTACAGGGGTGTTACGGGTGCCGGAACGTTTACTCCTTCGATTGGACAAATTCTAAGTGAACAAAATTTCAAAAATCCAATTTCTTAAAAAAGATTTACGAGGGTGTTACGGGTGCCGGAACGTTTACTCCTTCGATTGGAAAAATTCTAAGTGATCAAAATTTCAAAATCAAATTTCTTAAAAAAGATTTACGAGGGTGTTACGGGTGCCGGAACGTTTACTCCTTCGATTGGACAAATTCTAAGTGATCAAAATTTCAAAATTCAATTTCTTAAAAAAGATTTACGAGGGTGTTACGGGTGCCGGAACGTCCACAATAAAACAGTTGTAAAAATGAACATTTATTTCTCTGAGATGCAGATTGCAGATAATATAAAGATGCAGATTGCAGATAATATTAAGATGTAAATTGACTTAGTCCATATCGATATTAATAACATTAGTATTTGATTTAAAAAAAAAATTTCAAGTAATAAAGATGTCCACAATTTTATCATACAAAACAAACCTTAAAACCGAAGCTTTTTATACCATACAATAAATGGAGTATAATTTATAAATTGTATAATGCGGATGATGGCTGGGACGCTGGGTCACATGAATTCAATTATATATAATCGAAATTGATTTCAAACGTGGCCAATTGAACAAGTAATAAAGAAAGAGTCAACACATCCAATCATCAACCTCATATTCCCATGCACGTCAAAGCTGCCGTTTCCAATTCCAAGAGAAGACAGCAGTCATTATGATATCGACTGCGTGGGGTGGGTTTGATTTTTCAGAAATTCGTGCCATGTCAATCAATATCCCTAGCATTATTTAATTTAAAGTAGCCGCGTATTGATACGCGGGAAGGGCCAATTAAACATTTGAGAGATTAAAATTACCGGGTCCGGTAGAGTGAGAGGTCCATTTTTTTCTTGGATAAAAAATTCAAATATATTTATTTAAACCATACATTAACTATAATCAACTAACCTAACCTAACCAAACAAAATTGGGATAATATTTTCCTTTCATTGTATGAAATTATGATCGTTAATTTTTTTTTTCATGTAAATAATAAAATACTATTATTGATGTATTATTGACAAATAATAGAAGAATATGTATCGAAATTGGTAATATTAGGGAATTATTTTGAAATTTCGTCATTGGAAGGTCCAAACGGGAGACTAACTCGTCCACGACCAATTACTCCTCCGTAAATCCAAGTTTAGGGAATTATTTTGAAATTTTGTCATTGGAAGGTCCAAACGGGAGACTAACTCGTCCACGACCAATTACTCCTCCGTAAATCCAAGTTTAGGGAATTATTTTGAAATTTCATCATTGAAAGGTCCAAACGGGAAACTAACTCGTCCACGACCAATTACTTCTCCGTAAATCCAAGTTTAGGGAATTATTTTGAAATTTCGTCATTGGAAGGTCCAAACGGGAGACTAACTAGTCCACGACCAATTACTCCTCCGTAAATCCAAGTTTAGGGAATTATTTTGAAATTTCGTCATTGGAAGGTCCAAACGGGAGACTAACTCGTCCACGACCAATTACTCCTCCGTAAATCCAAGTTTAGGGAATTATTTTGAAATTTCGTCATTGGAAGGTCCAAACGGGAGACTAATTCGTCCACGACCAATTACTCCTCCGTAAATCCAAGTTTAGGGAATTATTTTGAAATTTCGTCATTGGAAGGTCCAAACGGGAAACTAACTCGTCCACGACCAATTACTTCTCCGTAAATCCAAGTTTAGGGAATTATTTTGAAATTTCGTCATTGGAAGGTCCAAACGGGAGACTAACTAGTCCACGACCAATTACTCCTCCGTAAATCCAAGTTTAGGGAATTATTTTGAAATTTCGTCATTGGAAGGTCCAAACGGGAGACTAATTCGTCCACGACCAATTACTCCTCCGTAAATCCAAGTTTAGGGAATTATTTTGAAATTTCGTCATTGGAAGGTCCAAACGGGAGACTAACTCGTCCAAGACCAATTACTCCTCCGTAAATCCAAGTTTAAGGAATTATTTTGAAATTTCGTCATTGAAAGGTCCAAACGGGAGACTAACTCGTCCACGACCAATTACTCCTCCGTAAATCCAAGTTTAGGGAATTATTTTGAAATTTCGTCATTGGAAGGTCCAAACGGGAGACTAACTCGTCCACGACCAATTACTCCTCCGTAAATCCAAGTTTAGGGAATTATTTTGAAATTTCGTCATTGAAAGGTCCAAACGGGAGACTAACTCGTCCACGACCAATTACTCCTCCGTAAATCCAAGTTTAGGGAATTATTTTGAAATTTCGTCATTGGAAGGTCCAAACGGGAGACTAACTCGTCCACGACCAATTACTCCTCCGTAAATCCAAGTTTAGGGAATTATTTTGAAATTTCGTCATTGGAAGGTCCAAACGGGAGACTAATTCGTCCACGACCAATTACTCCTCCGTAAATCCAAGTTTAGGGAATTATTTTGAAATTTCGTCATTGGAAGGTCCAAACGGGAAACTAACTCGTCCACGACCAATTACTCCTCCGTAAATCCAAGTTTAGGGAATTATTTTGAAATTTCGTCATTGGAAGGTCCAAACGGGAGACTAACTCGTCCACGACCAATTACTCCTCCGTAAATCCAAGTTTAGGGAATTATTTTGAAATTTCGTCATTGGAAGGTCCAAACGGGAGACTAATTCGTCCACGACCAATTACTCCTCCGTAAATCCAAGTTTAGGGAATTATTTTGAAATTTCGTCATTGGAAGGTCCAAACGGGAGACTAACTCGTCCACGACCAATTACTCCTCCGTAAATTCAAGTTTAGGGAATTATTTTGAAATTTCGTCATTGGAAGGTCCAAACGGGAGACTAACTCGTCCACGACCAATTACTCCTCCGTAAATCCAAGTTTAGGGAATTATTTTGAAATTTCGTCATTGGAAGGTCCAAACGGGAGACTAACTCGTCCACGACCAATTACTCCTCCGTAAATCCAAGTTTAGGGAATTATTTTGAAATTTCGTCATTGGAAGGTCCAAACGGGAGACTAACTCGTCCACGACCAATTACTCCTCCGTAAATCCAAGTTTAGGGAATTATTTTGAAATTTCGTCATTGGAAGGTCCAAACGGGAGACTAACTCGTCCACGACCAATTACTCCTCCGTAAATCCAAGTTTAGGGAATTATTTTGAAATTTCGTCATTGGAAGGTCCAAACGGGAGACTAACTCGTCCACGACCAATTACTCCTCCGTAAATCCAAGTTTAGGGAATTATTTTGAAATTTCATCATTGGAAGGTCCAAACGGGAGACTAACTCGTCCACGACCAATTACTCCTCCGTAAATCCAAGTTTAGGGAATTATTTTGAAATTTCGTCATTGGAAGGTCCAAACGGGAGACTAACTCGTCCACGACCAATTACTCCTCCGTAAATCCATGTTTAGGGAATTATTTTGAAATTTCGTCATTGGAAGGTCCAAACGGGAGACTAACTCGTCCACGACCAATTACTCCTCCGTAAATCCAAGTTTAGGGAATTATTTTGAAATTTCGTCATTGGAAGGTCCAAACGGGAGACTAACTCGTCCACGACCAATTACTCCTCCGTAAATCCAAGTTTAGGGAATTATTTTGAAATTTCTTCATGGTTATAATTATAATTAAAGAGCATATCAAAAAAATTAATATTACCATAACTATAACAGATATTTCACCCCTTCCAAAATTATAATTGTTGTTTTCCAAATAAATATATAACAAAGATGTCTTAATTTCTTAATTGGGAACATAGTCAACTTTGACGATTTATTCAAATTATTTTAATACATGAGCAATTTATTAATTTTAATAGAGGTTAAGTTTAAATGACTTTAATTTCATATTCAGATTTATTTTCAGCCATCTCTCTCTCCCTCCCTCTGTTATCGTATTTGTACAAATATTCAGATTATCTCACTAGATTTTCTCTCCCCTTTTGGTAAAATCTCCAAAATTTGCAAGTAAATTTCAGTTTAGGTTTGACTTAATATCATTATGGCTCCAGATAATCTGGCATTGGGGCTGCGCTTCTTCATCCAGATTTCCAAGTACTTCAAGACAAACCCCATGTTTGTGAGTACCGTATATTCAATGTTTAATTATTCGAATTTCTTGTTTCTTGTTAGATTTTTTATGAAATAATCTTGCGTCATGAAGGTATAGAAACCCTAAAGGAACAAATCTGAAAATTTTCTTGTATTCCCCTAATTGTTTTTTGTTTGTTATGGCTTAATGCTTTTGAGAAGATTTTTAAAAATCCTATTTTGGACTTTAGATATAGTGTGTCCTTACAATCAAAAAAGATTACCTCGGAAGTATATGGCTTTCAAGAGTCTTCTGTTTTAGTATGGAACTTAAAGGTGATCGAATTTGTCTTCTAGTACGGTTTCCTAACGTGTAGTTTACATCAATATATGATGGTCCCCATATTGGTGCTCAAGATTATTCGTTTAATTACATATGGATGTCCCAAAACTATTTACTTAACATATACTTTACATGGTGGCAGTTGTATATTTATATATGTTTTCCAATCACCATCTAGGTAGAAACATGCTATACTGGTACATGGGGTCAGCGAAATTATTAATTGTAGTTGCAACTGGATTGATTAATGTTCTATAACTAAAATTTAGATGTAACTTTTACATGCTTGTTTATTCCCATTGACAATTTCATCTACCCATTCCTATTTTACGCAGGAAATTCCAAAAGATTTCAAAGACATTGCCCTACATGAACTGGGGCATAACAAAAAAGGATCGTTGAGGGTTCGAAACAAGGTATATGAATGTATTATTGTGCATTCGGGAGACGATGTATTCATAGATGGAAAAGGGATTGCTAACATTGCTTATGACTTCAACGTATCCAAACGCGATGTGGTTTTTTTTTAGTACCATGGGAATGCCATATTTTACTGTATTGTATGCTGTGGATGCACTTATATGGAGAAAAAATCATTGGGCTACGGAACGCCAGTGAGGTTCTTCGTGGAGGCAATTTCATACGATGGATTGGTAAAGTTTTGGTACTTTTAAACCATTAAATATTGATATAGGGAGTAAATCACTAAGGGAATATTTATAAAACATTGGTTAAATTTGCAGGATTTGCCCGATTTCTTGTTCTCGTTTTTCCCTACTAAAGAAACTAACACATTCTTCAAAGTCCAAACACGTCTTGGAACATGGAAGATTGAAGTCAAACATGGGCATGCATGGACCATGCTAGGAGGAGCATGTTGGCAGTCATTCCACAATGCCCACGATCTGTGTAGGTCAATGTATATTCAAATGGATTATCATGGCAATGGGAACTTTACAGCCACTGTTTATAATCAAAATTCATGTTGCGAACAACCGTTCAGCCTCAATGAGATGTTATTTGGGAAAGGTGTTGTATTGTCAATTACATGATAAATTACTGCATCACACAATTTCATTAACTGTAATTTGGACAATTTTCATGGCTAATTGCAAATTATTGTTCCATTTGCATAGTTGAGGAAAGCTTCCAAGGGTTCAAATGTCTGTGCAATATAGACACAATCGATACGAATGGAAATGGTAAGAATGTGGATGATGCCGATAACGTTGACAATGAAGATCAATTGGATGACAATAGCCCACGGTTCGGAAATGTTATCGATTCCTGGATTATAACCACAAGAAAACATATGGTTCCTCAATCTTGTACAAAGACGCTTCCAAGAATGGTATACAATAAATTATATTTCATATTACTAAATTGGGATTATGCTGTTATTTAAGTTCGTAAAACTAATTTGAATCTATCTACATGTTGCAGTACATTCCAACAGCCAAGTGGAAGAAACATGAAATTGATGGGTGTAACGCTGTTATTTTTTTCGTGGAATCGTGTACTGAAACAAGATGGGAGGTCTTGGTGCATCCTTACAAAAGCAATGGGAAAACATGTCGTGTTGGATTGACTCAGGGGTGGACTAAATTTGCAAATGACAACAACTTGAGGATAGGTGCAAAAATGCAAATCAATCTTCTAAGCCCACCACCTGAAGAGGATCATAGTGGTGGCAAGACAGTATACATGTCAATTGCATTTAAATAAGTTCTGTAATAATATTGATAATTAAGTTACTTTTTTCGCATCATTTTCACGGTTAGTATATTTGGATTTATAGTTTATAATATATATTACCATATTCGGGGTTAGTGTATAATATATATTTATTTCATAATTTTATATTGGGAAACTTGCTAAAATCGTCCCAAACTAATCAATGATTTTTGGGTTTTGCGTCCGCAAACCGTCATTTTCATTACTTTGGGACTAAATTCATACAAAATGACAAAATCAAAATTTGTCCCGACGTAATTAGGTGAAAATATATAGTTTGGGACGAAATATCAAAATTAGCAATTAGTTTGGGACGATATTTCAAACAAATATTAAAAATTAAATTGCGGTGCAAAATTCGGTGAGGTAATATGGTTTGGGATGAAAATGCAACATCAATAAGTATTTGGGGATGTTTTCTGCAATTTTACCTTTTATATTTTGAAGTGAAACTATCTATCTGTTTAAATTAACAGATTATACATTAACTTTATATAATACAACATTATTTATATTTTATATGTTATGTATATTAGATTTTGGAATAGGAATAAAATAATAATTTTGAAATAATTAGATGATAACTGCTTTGAATATCTATAACTGAGTAGCTAAAACACTATTTTTGTCCATGTCTAATTTAATATAGTGACATTTTCTCGGTAAAGAGTGCTTCGACGTTATATAAATTTGCCAATTAACCATACTAAATGTCTACTTGTTGCACTTTGTACCTTTCATATATTATACTGGGCAATTATGAAGATGTGCAAAATTTCACGTAATTTAAAAAAATCATCCATAATCTTTGATATTTAAAATTAATGATGTGCAAATTCGATATTATTTATCATAGATTTAAAAAATGATAAGAACCAAAATAATAAAATTATAAATGTTACATGTGTGTTTCAAACAATCCAAACGAAATATTTATTTATCATATAATATACACAACTAATCTAATTGAAGACTGTTATTTCATAGTAGGTTAGCATTATCTTAAAATTGTGTCTAATATACGGATTATACTAGTATATATACATAATGCATATCAAAGCAAACAAAAATATGATAGTCAGCCCTACTTTTAATATCAGGTCAAATTAATTATGCATCTCATATGGCATCCGAAATAAAAATTCCAGAATAATTTGATTTTCCACTAAATCCAAAAAATATATCACTGTATAATTAATGTCCAACATTATATAGTATATAATTTTGAAAAGAAATTTGTATTTCCATGAAAAAAAAAAGAATAAATTTCAGAAATAAATGTTATTATATTTGATAAAAATAAAAAATATACTAGGATATCTGCCAATCCAAGGGATCGAACCCGAATTCCCATCCATCCCGATGTAAATACTCTACCACTGAACCAAATAATTTTGGTTGTAACTGTTGCCACATACACCTAATTATATAAAGCTATAAACACTTACTTTTTAAAGTCCACCATACAAATACAGATTTAATCCTCCAATTCCAAGGAAAGTATAAAGGGAGTCAAGGGACTGGGCATTTTAAGTGATTTCAATCAACCCATCACCACTTCATCAGTTCTCAGGATGGAAGCAAGTGGTAATTTGGCTAGGGGATTGCGATTTTTCTCGGAGATTGATTCTGACGAAAATTATATGTTTGTAAGTTTCATTCCCCTTGTCTAAACCCTAGACGTACAAATACGTATGTATATTTTGCTCGTAACTGCATTCGAAATGTGTGTATCATGAAACATAGAATTTCACATAAATTGATAGATTAGACTTGTTCCGTGCAGGGTAATTTAAACTTCTTTAAATGTATTATTCCCAATTTTTATTCTTTCTCAATCATTCAAGTAAAACATTGTGTCATAGACTATTTTGGGAGTATTTTATGAATGTCAATTGTAATTGAGTGCACAAACTTGTTCCGTGCAGGAAATGCCATCGTTTTTCCTAGATTATGCCGTCGATGAGTTGATGAAAAAAATGAAAAAAATTGAGTTGATGTGTTACCCAAATACCGTTTATGAATGTAAGCTTGTAATCAAGGATGGGCTATTTTACATAGGGGGTGAAGATATAAAGGAGATGTACACAGACTTCAATTTGCTTCCAGATGAAATAGTTTTTTTCGAGTACCTGGGGAATGGCCAATTTTCAGCGTTTCCATGCTCAATAAGAACATTTCTTGAGAAGTACGGGGATAAAAATTGGGACAGTATCGACCGTTTCTATCTGGACAAGCATCACTATGATGATACTAGTTTGGTAATATTATTTTCTAACAAAAACTATCATATTATCATGTTAATTTCACTATTCAAACTTGTTTATAATTAATGGCTTTCCTCGTCTGCAGCGTTTTCCATTTCATGTATATCGTTTAATTCATGTGAGGGAAAACCGATATGCCATAATTCAAACCAAAATTGGGACATGGAAGATAGATTTACACAAAAGTGATGGACAGGCAACATTGAAAGGAAAATGTTGGAGATCTTTCTGCCGAGCCAACAAAGTGAAGACATCTTGCATATTACAGATGGAGTATCACAAGAACATGTACTTCACAACAACCATTTACCAAGATTGTTGGTGCGAGCCACCTTTCATTCCAGATGGGAGATTGTTAGTCCGAGGTGATGTGTTAATTATATAACATTATGGTATCTTAATAGAGTGAAATTTGGATTCTGCCTATTAATTGGATTTTTTGGTGTATCCTATATAGATGACGGCGGACCACAAAGTTATATGTGTTTATGCAAGACAAAAGAGCATACTTCGGAGAACACCAAGGTTACTGTAGTTCGTCCTAAGAACAGTCCTGTAACTTCGAATCAAGAGGCACCATTGCCACGACATCTTGCAAGCTGGTCCAGGACAATCCGTAAACACAATCTCCCGGTTCAATCGAGGAGAGCTGTTTCAAGGCTGGTATGAAATTATAAATATGAAAGTATGGTTTGGAGGCATGGATTAAAACTTAGCCATTTCGATTCATTATAATTAAACTACTCAGTTTGTTTTCAAATGGTTTATTGCAGTACCTTCCACATGAGTTATGGAGGGAACATCAGTTGTATGACACCAAAGTGGCAGAAGTTAGAGTTCCAAGGTCCTCTGATCAAACATGGAGAGTTCAAGTGCATACATATGAAGATTTTCAAACTAACACTCCTGGTCGTGTTGCATTGGGTCGAGGATGGGACAAGTTTGCTAGGGACAACAACTTAAGGTTGGGTCAAGAGGTACAATTCCAGATAATACGGGTTCACAATGAGGTCGTGTACATTGACTTGATTATCTAAAAGTGCTAATGTTGGCTCAGTATATGGTTAGAGTTGGTGATGTTAGGATTGGTATTATGTGGCTTTAAATGGATTTTTTCAATTCTCCGTATGAGTATGGGTTAGTTGCAGCAAACGACATATGTTATTTCTCGTAATTCTGTTATTTTTAAGTATATATAAAATAGCTGCTTCTTTTGGAATCATTGCAGCTATTTCATTAATCCGTTCATCTTTTCATGATTATAATATGCAATATTGGTATTTTTTCTCCTTATCGAGGGTGGAAGGGTAGATTGGAGATGGAGACAAACAAGTCTTTTTCGAAGGGGTTCTATGAAAATTATCTGGAAATTACTCGTAAAATGTTTTTCCCACAAGTAGGGGCTGACTAGAGCCTTTTGGTTAGGGCAAAGTTCAATTATTTCCAAAATTTGTAAGTTGAAGATCCAAACGAGAGACAAATTTCTACCGGACCAATGAACCCTCCGTAAATCACATTTTCATGGAATTTTCTGAAATTTCGAATATCGAAGATCCAAACAGGAGATTAATTTGAACATTACACTAACTCCTCCTTATAGCAAATTTTTGGGGATATTTTTCAAAAATTGGTCGATCGAACATCCTAACGGGAGGAATATAGTAAGTCAAATCCAACATAACTCTTCTACCAGAAAAATTAAATATCCAACATAACTGCAATGTCTTATGAAGTAAAAACAACGAAAAAAATACAACAATACAACACCGGTTATTATAATTACTAATTAAGATACATTGCGACTTGATTGTGTGCAAAAATTATCCTCTTCCATTGCTTCAACATGCGACTTGCCACCATCACCGACATTTTTTGCTTTCTTATTGTCACATGTTGTGGCTTTATGGCCAGGCTTCCTGAGAATATATATTAATTATTAACAAATATTTTATGTTTGCAAATTAATACAGCAACCATAAAAAATTAGTAGATAATAATTTATTAACAAATATTCATACCGACAAATACGACATCGTTGCATAATCGATTTAGGGGCTCCTCTAGAATTGATTTTTGAAGGATCACCGACATATTGTTCTGAACCCGTTTTCTGTGGGTCGCCAATACCATAACACCTTGAAGACTTATCATCTCCCTTTCTTTTTTTCTTGTCGGGTGACTGGTCATCTCTCTTTTCCTTCCGTTCGGGACTAATATTGAATTCTTCTCTACACTGTTTCATAACTTCACGCAAACGGTTCATCAAATTATCTCTGCCATCTTCTTCCTCATAAAATTCAAGGCAAAACTCCAAAATTTTGTAAAACTACAACTGTGGGGGTCTTCAAATGGAAAAGTATTGGGAAAGTTGTAAAGCAAACCACGACCAATATCCACAGTCCATCTCTTGTATATGCATGGGGCAGGAATTTCGGTTATGTTTAAACACTTAAATGCAGCAAAAAGATGGCGACAGGGTAACCAATCAGACTCTAGCATTAGGCAATCACATTCAAATTTTCCAATTTCCCAGTCAATAGCTATAAAACGGCGTCTGCAGTAATCGTCAACTTGTTCCACAAATGTAAAAACAAACCGTTTGTCATCAATATTTTTGGATTCTTCCAGGATCAAACCTTGAGCTTCAAATATTTCTTTTTCTACGATGAAGAATATGTACCTAGTATATATGGATGCAGCGTGCTTTTGAAGACTAACAAGTGTTGTTGGAATAAATGATGGCTGATTGGGTGATTGTGAAGTAGCTTGATCAATTTTAAACTTAACCCTAAGTCTAGCAAGACATGCAAGGTAATGCTTTAGAAACTCGGTTAACTTAAAACCATATGCGGCACCTCGATCCTTCACAAGAGAATTAAGAGACTCAGCTCTTTGAGTACTCCTCATCATCCCAAAGAAATGACCTCGGAAGTGAGCCTCGCTCCACTGTTCTCTCTTAGCATATGTTTCAATAACCCAACGATGTTGTGATAGGCCATGCTCTTCAATCAACTCGTGCCATTTCAACTCAAATTCTTCGATGCCAATATTGTTTTTCAAGAAACTTCCAAAAGCATTGGTGAAGGGTGGTAACCGGACTTTACGTGTACAATTCCTTTGCAAGTGCCAACTACAAAGTCTGTGTTTCGCATTGGGAAACTCTTCTTCTATGGCTTTATGCATAGCCGCATCTTGATCGGTTAAAATTGAGATAGGATCTTCCCATTCCATTGCCTCACGGAAAGTCTTCAACAACCATCTATACGATTCAATACTCTCATTGTACATTATTGCAGTTCCAAATATGCAGGTTCTCAAGTGATTATCTACTCCCGATAAAATCACCAATGGAAACTTGTAACTGTTGTTTTTGTATGTGCTATCAAATAAAAGTATATCCCCGAATAGTCTATATTGAGCCTTGGAAAAACCATCTGCCCAAAATAACCGGGTCAATGTTTTGTAATTTTCGTCGATCGTGTACTTGAATATCAACTCTTCATCGTTTACTTGCAATCCTTCAAGAAAGGACAAAGCAGTGTTCACATCACCATGCTTAACGAGTCTCATTTTCTCCTTATTCAAGTAATTATATCCATCATTCTTAGTAAATGATAATTGCCCCGATCCTCCTTCCATGTATTCTAACCAATCCATTGATTTCGAGGCACCAATACCAGCATTGCTCATCCGAGTCAATAAAGCCTTATGGATTGGTGTCATATACCTGCAGCTCAAAATAATGATCTATTGAAATCACAGAATAATAATATAAAATAAAATAAATGAGTCAATGCTATTGAATACGATTCTTTATCTTGTTCAAATAATATAATGTTGCAAATACCTGTTACACTTCAAACGGTGGGACGTTGCAACAGATTCTAATGGATGGTTGTGATTAACTTCAAAATGAGTGACCTTATATTTCCCATCATAAATATCATGTGCTATGCGGAAACGTGCTTTACATCCACACCTAATGTCATCTCTAGATCTTCGATTGTACTTTCTCCCTTCTTTAGGAGGCACTCGAAAGCCTTCCCTAGAACATACAAATTCCACATTCTTCACAATACCATTATCTATTTTTCTATGAGACTTACGAACATCAAAGCCTTTTCTTCTTGCATATTCAATGTAAAATACTTCAGCTTCACAAGGAGACTTAAAACTAGAAAGCACAATTGGCTCCATCATTAACTCATCATGTTCATTTTCATCACACATTGATTTTACATTAGCATCCGCTTTGGAACTATTTTCACTAGATGAATACCAATCATCTTCATATTTGAAATCCATCACCTCCTACACATTTAAAAGTACCAAACTACGAGCAGTAAATTTATAAATTAAAGTAAAATTAAATTCCCCAACTTTAATTCACATACTTTAATACATATAAGAGCCAGTCTATATATAACATACATATTACCTCCAAACTTTATAATACACATACATATTGAAATATCCAAACTTTAATTGAATATAGTGACACCAACAAATTAAGAGCCAGTTTATATTACATCAACAAAATAACTCCAATGTATTAAGACCAGCATCAAAGTTGAAACAAATTAATACATACAGAAAAAAATGTTATTCTGGGTTGCTTGCCTTGCGTAATAATTTGCTCAATTACTCAATTAAAATAAATAAAATCATGTAGATACAACATATCAAACCACGAATTTACTCTATTACACAACTAAAATAAATAAAATCATGTATTACGAGTATAGGAAATTAGGAAAACAAATTCAGATAACTTCCCGAAACAACCAACTTCAGATAAATTGCTTCTTTACAATAAACAAACACTACAAATATTAAGTCTACGAGAAACAAAAACTTACTGCACTTATACTCAAAGAACTTGAACCACACCGCAAATGTCAAGAACTTGAGGGAAATCTGCAAGAATGTTAACGATTAAACCAACCGACTTAAATCGTGCTCAACTAAGGGAGGTCCTCTTCAAACTTATTCAATTTCAACCTTGGATCAATTAGTGAAGAACCGAAGAAGACAGATGTGCAGAGGAAGAAACAGGAACTAATGTCGGGTGTATAGGTTTTTCAATTTTAATTGAATTAATTGAATAACCGAAGAAGAACTTGGATCAATCAGTGAAGAATGGAGGAAGAAAGAGGAACTAATGTGTGATGTATAGGTTTTCAATTTTAATTAAGGAGGATAAGGGTATTTTGGTCAGTGTAAAATACAAATAGAAAGGGTTGCCGGTATTTTTTTGACACGTGTCGCCTCTCGGTGGCGACCTAATGAATGGTCGGACATTCGTGAACTGCTGGGAGACTAACCCAACTTTATGTCAAAACATGTTTATTGTGAGATAAATTGTGTAAGAGATAGGCTATTTTATGTCAAATTAGAGTAGAGTTTGTATAGGTTATGTTTATAAATAAGAAAATTGTTGTTTGTTTGAGTTTTGAAAGAGTAGTTTGAGAAAATTGAGAGACGAAAAATTTATTTCAGAAAATAAAAACCATGTTTATTTGGCATTTCCCAAACATGAATTTTTTTTTTGGAAACGCAAAACAAACAGGTGATGTTTATCTCACTAAGGTAGTTCAATTATTTATAGTATCTAATTTACATGTGGGTACTCGAATTTGAGTCGGAGTCGTGAGTTGGCACTGTCGATAATTTCCTACGGAATTAGCTATATGCCTCGCTCGTGGTAAAATTTATATGGGTGATTTACAGTCAGACCTTCTCAGGTTTGGGCATATTACAAGAAATTTCCCGATATTTCAAAAATAATAAGGATACTCCCTCATGTTTTGGCATATTACAAGAAATTGAACAGAACTCTGTACGACAAATTGAAGCTCGCGGTTTGCTGGGGCTTAGCTCCCTATGGCACAACATTGAGTCTAGAGGGCGAGTTAGCGACTTCATTTCATATTGGGTTAGAGATTCTGTTCGGCTATTGGTATATGCTATATCAGAGGAAATTTCGTCCCAAGTGAAATTAATATATAGTCGGAAGTGGAAGGACGAGAGATTCTATGCGGATAATTTAAATGTATAAAAAAGATTTAGTACAATAAAAATTTTGCAGGAAAGTTTTGTACAAGTTTCACATAATACAAGGGAGGAGAGTATCATGCATTTTCCTTGTAATAAGATACTCCATCCGTCCCATTTATTTTGCTCCATATATTTAATATAGTATACGGTCAAACTTTTCAATATTTTAAGTGATTTGTGATATTAAATTATTCACATTTGTGGTATATTAAATCTTTTAAATATTAATATATATATATATATATATATATATATAATGTCGTATGATATTATCAATTTATTAGTAAAATATATTAATTAAATTATTTATTATAACTTTTATAAATTTAATCAAGTTGACATGTTTGTACCAAGGGAGCAAAATAAATAAAAAGTGAGGGGTATATAATAATGAACTAATCACTTCTTTTGACGTAATTTAACTTCAAATTCAAACTTATTCAAACTCACCTAATTAACTAGACCATCAACTAACCATTTTGGATTTTTATTCAACGTACAACAGACGTATTAACGCACGCGGCTATATTTAGGGTTGTAATCTAGTTGAGTAGTATTAAACGACATACTGTTCAAGTTTGGTTTGATTTTTATCGAGTTTAAAATTTTGTGTTTGAGCTTGGTTTGATTTTCAATCAAGCCGTGCTCAAAGGAGCTTTTACCGAATGAGCTCGAGCCGAGTATCAAGTAGCTTGATATTTTACATGTATTTTTTTAATTTTTAGCTAGTCGAATCGAGCTCCAGCCGAACTTCAAAAGTTATTGAACGAAAAAAGATGTTCAAACTTGTTTGGTGACAAACCGAGTTCAAACGAACTTTTTCCAAAATGAGCTCGAATCGAATATCGAATAGCTTTGTTGAGAAGCCGGGAGCCCTGCAACTTCTTTGATAACAAATCATCTCAAAGAAACATATGTTCTAAATACATAACCTTATATGAAGATATGCCAATTGCCCTAGCGGTCCTCCTGACCTTGGCGGGTCTTACAGGCCTTTTATCACATAAGATTAATGTTTAGATAGAACATACATCCTTCAAACTGATTTATTACTAAGAAGTACAGGGACCGTAGCATAATCATGGAACATTCCATAGTTCTTAACAAATTTCTGATGTACAGGATCCTCAAAGAGGCAAGTACAGAGCATACTTAATGATAAGATAAGAGCATATTAACCAAGAACCTCAGAGAGGTTTCTGAAGAACTAGATGAAAGATGTTTAGCTAGACATAATGTTTAAGCACAATAGTAGGTTTATTAATCGAAAACTGAATGAGTACATATGATACAACTGCCTCTATATATAGAGGGCGGACTCCAAACCTATTACAATACACGATAATAATATTACAGGTCCACCAATCAAATGGAATCTGTTTTAACAATAGGACAGACGATAAAGTAAACACACTAAAGCAAATGGAATCTGCTTTAATAATAAGACAGACGATAAAGTAAACACTCTAAAGCAACGAAAGTAGACTCCGTGGACCATAACTTTATTAAAGTGACTTTTAGCTGAGTCACGCTTCATTATCAGGGGAATCTTGACGGATGTCACCATCACTGGTATGCATAACCATTGGATCAAAGGTATCGTTCATAGTCGTTGGATCAAACTCACTAAGATCCATAGGTCCATAATCCCATGGGTCTTGGGCATCCTGAAGAGTATCTGGATTGTCTTCCATAATTTTATCTCCTGGTTCATTCTGGGGAAGAGGATTGAAGTTAGGATAACTAGGACCAGAAATATGGAATAGTGGTATAACCATGGACGAAGTACATTCTAGGTCTTCAATGTTGCTGATTGGTACTCCATTCATTCTACAAAGATGTCGGTGTAGACCTCTAAGTTCTTCTGGTTTATTTCCCATACCACCATTGGTGGAAGTGAAAACATATCCATAAGATTGAGGAATAACTCGATCTTTATATCCTCCTGATCCCGCATAATAAGGTCGTTTTAATATAAGAACAGTGTAAGGATTATCCATATGAGAAACATTCTTGATAGTTTCTCTTAAGACCTTAATCCAGTCTGTTCTGGACCAGTATCCAAATAAGAACTTGGTAATCCTTGGTTCAAGACTCCTTTTTCGAATTGCTTTAAGGAGAAAACTGGGTTTGACTTCTATTGCGAAATAGCCTAGTATCCCGAGGCACCAAAAGTACCAGTAGCATTCATCTGGTAAATCAATTTCAGTATGGAATGTGAAGATTGGGAGAAAAGGATGATCTGGGTAAAACCTTCCTTGTTCCAGAGGGACGTTCATTAATATCAAGAATTTGGCAAGGTAGTAGAACAGGTGGTTCCTTGCATAACTTTTGAGACGTCCTGGACTGTTAAGAGGAAAATTGGTTTCTGGGAATTCTGGTAGAATTGCAGGCTGTGGTTGAGACGAAGAAGCCATTAGAATCAATGGTATTGATTTTGTGAGAGAGATCAAATGAACCTGCTTTGGTCTTGATAATAGATCTGGAATGAGATTCCTGTCTCCTTTTATATGCTGGACTTCAAACTGATATTTGGATAACCAATCTTTTAACCTCAATAATTGGGGCTCTGGAAGACCCTTATTTTTAAACTCAAATATCTTAGGAAAAGATGAGTTGTTCATTTGAACAGTAAAGTTGTGCCCTATTAGATGGAATTCAAATTTTTTGATTCCATATTTTACGGCCAAGATTTCTTTGTAGACAGTATGATAATGTTTTTCAGATTCTTTGAATTGTCCACTAGCATGTCCACAGTAATGCTTCTTTCCATCAATTTCTTCAATCAGAATGGCCCCCCAAAACTCATCACTAGCATTAGTCTGCAGAATGCGTTTTCCTTTATCAGGAATCTTTGAAGGAGGTGGCTTTTGACAAAGCAGTTTTAGTTGCTTTACAGCTGTTGTTTGACTGGTTCCCCAAGATGGAGCTCCTTTTCTGAGCATTCTAGAAATCTGACATGTGTATTTGGAACTATGCGGGATAAAGTCCTTCAGATAATTAACTATACCAAGGAACTGTTGAATTTCCTTAGTGGTTAAGTTTTCGTCGGGAAACTTGAGTAATTCCTGTGCAATATGTGGGCCGGGCTGGTACTTTCCTTCTGCAAAATTCATTCCAAGAAATTCAATTTCTGCTTGTCCAACAAAGCCTTTCTTTTCAGATAACATGATCCCATAATTTTGGACTATTTCAAGGAACTGTTCTAAGAGTGTTTCATGGGCCTTTTTATCTTCTGAGAACAGTAGGATATCATCAATGTAAACCAAAGCACTGTATAGAATGGGTTCAAATATTTTGGTCATGGCTTTTTGGAACAGTGATGGGGCGACTTTAAGCCCAAAAGGCATGACAGTCCATTGGAATTGGGCTGTGGGTATACAAAAGGTTGTTTTGTATCTATCCTTTGGATCAATGCCTAATTGCCAAAATCCTGCTTTTAAATCGAACTTAGAAAAGATGTGGGCTTGGGTTAGTTGTGAAAATAGCATCTGGGTCCGTGGTAAAGGAAATTTATCATCAGATAAGAAATGGTTCAAAGGTTTATAATCAATGACGAGCCTTTTCTTTCCTCTAACCTGTTCAGATCGTTTGTTGACATAGAATGCTTGACAAGCCCAATTTGACTTTGTTGGTTCGATTAAGCCGAGTTCCAGGAGTTGTTGACATTCTTTCTTTGCTAAGACTAGATCATCAGGAGTCATTCCTGGATGGGTAGCCTTTGTGGGATTTATATCTTCATTCATTTTGAATGGCAACTGGATAAAGAACTCTGGATTTTCCCATAATGGATTAGGATGATGAAACTCAGCATGAGACTCGGCACAACAATCTTGTAATTTTGCTGTGATGCTTTGAAACTCCTTTGGGGCATTGGAGAGAGCGTAGATCTTCTGGACTGTAGTATAGGGTTGAAATTGCCTCTTATACTTTATCCTATTGGGGAGCAACATAAGTTTTTGAGCCTTATGATAGAGATCAAAACCTATGAGAAGATCTTTTCCTTGTAATTTACTTCCAATTACTTTCATCCATATAATGCAATCTGGGAAGAATTGTATTCCAATAGGATGTTTAGTAATGAGGGAAGTTTTGAACTTCTGTCCATCAGCTGCTTGGAAGTATTCATGATGAGTAGTCCATGCTTCTTTGGGAAGGATGTCTGGGTTCATCATAGATTTGGTAGCTCCGGTATCCATGAATCCAATTACTTTAATTGGTCATTCATACTTATCAGGAAGTACATGGATATTGATATGTGGTGAGGGAATGACTTCTTGACTGATTGTCGCAGATTGTAGGATGGGAATGTATTCCTCTTCTTGTTCTGATTCTGATAAACATGGTTCATCTTCTATTTCTTCAAGAGCAAAAATGCTATCTTCAGTCTGTTCATCTTGTTCAGAGAACAATGATTCTACATCGGTGTCATCAAGAGTGGCATCCGTATTTTCCAGAATATGAGTAATCATTCTGGCAGACTTGGCTCGGTTCTGAGGACAATCTTTTGCAAAATGTCCTTTGTTTCCACAGATATAACATCGATCTGTCCTCTTGTTTCTGAATGACTTTCTCTTGAAAAACCTTAATTTTCCTTTTCTTTTAGACCTGTCATTCTTTTCTGTGGATTTCTTCTTTTTAGTATGGCACTTGCAATTTTCTTTGGAGTGACATTTTATTTCCAAATGAGATTTCTGGCAAGCTTTCTTCAAGGAAGCTTTATTATCAATCATGGATTTGAACATTGTTTGTTGCTCACAAAGCTTCTCTATTGTAGCAATCGCCATTTGGTGAATTTCTCCGAGGGAAAGAATATTGATTTCCTTTCCAGCGGCAGTGATGAATCTGTTCAATTCAGGATGAATTTCTTTGGGGAGAGAGGCCACATAAACATGTTTGAGATTTGGATCATTGCTTCCATTCAATATATAATAAAGTTCTGACATTCTTTTGAAATGGAGATCCAGATCTTTTCTCTGCAAAGAGCAACATTTCATTGCAAAATAGTTTTGCTGGGCCAATTTATCATATATGGAGCTATCACCCAAAAATTCTTGATGTATAGCACCAAGTGCCTGAGGAACATCAGCTTGTATGAATTGAATCTGCCTGTATTCTCCCAATGATAAAAACCATTCTCTTAGAGTTCCTGTGAATCTTGAAGCAAATTCTCGAAGGATTACAGAGAGATTCTGTTCCTTAGTTTTTTGAAGATCAATCCATGCTGCGAAAGATTGTAATCTTTCTCTTCGTTTGTCCACAGGGATGTCTTCAAAGGTAAACCATGGACCATTTGTCGGCTTTGTAGCTGAGGGCTCAGTAGGGTTTGAGGTATGAGAATCTTCCATGGTTTCTTCTTCAGATTCATAAGGAGGTGTGTGAGGGGTGGAAGTATCAGCCATAAGAATCTTAGAGATGTCTGCCAAGTTGTTTTCTTCTTCAGAGGTTTGGCTAGAAGATTCTATAGTGCTGAAGGATTCCTCAGACGAATTTTCAGATGTCTGATCATCAGTTCTCATTTCTGGGAATTTTCGAATCATAAGAGATTTATTGACATCATCCATTTTCGCCTTCAACTTCTCTTCCTTAGGGATAGACTTCTTTCTTTGCCTTGGTGGTGGAGGTGGAAGTTCGAATGGTATGTCAGAAGCCATGGAGAATTGTTTGGAGTAGTTCGGAGTAGAACGAGGGAGTTCAAATAAGGATGAAGATTGGGGAGTTTTGAGGAAAGGAAGATTAGGAATAAATCTCCTTTTTCTATCTTCTTCCATGATATGAAGATCCTTTTTTAACTTTCGAATTTCAGCTTCTTTTTGATCAAACTCAGGACCCATGATATGGGCTGAAAGTAATTGTCTGAGTTCTCTGTCAAGAAGATCGATTCTTTTGATAAGTCGGTTGTAGATCCCTTCAAGCTCTAAAGCCATAGAATCAACTTTTTGAGAGCTGGTTTGGACTTGAGACAAAACCTTATCCACTTTGGAATCAATCTGAACTAAGGTTTTGTTTTGTGCTCTTAGATTGGAAGTTTGCCAATTCAGAACTTCTTCTCCTTGAGTTAGTTCTTCGGTCCTTCCGGTATGGTTTACTGTGGTTGGGTTAATATAAGGCCTTGTCGAAATAGATCCGGTTGTATTTCTTTCCAAAGGGGGAAATTCAGTTTCATAATCTTGATGAAACATCATACAAGGTTGGATTATTTGTGGTGTTGGAACAACTGGTGGTAGAGATTGTCTGCAGGATTTCTGTTGTTCTTTCTTAAGAAATTCCAAGGCTTTATTGTAAAGAGGAAGTGGTTGAGCACAAGTTGGGGGATCTAGATCTGGATCTTCAGATCTGTTGTTTTTACAGGAAAGGCGTTGTTTTCTTGCCTTTCTTCTTCTTCTCCGTCGGCTGGCTTCACTATCATCATCATCTTCAGAGTCAGATGCTTCGTCACAAGAGCATCCTGGATCACACATAGATGGATCAACATCCCAAATGAAATGACCATCAATTTTGTCGGTAAAGATATGGGATCCATCAGGTTTAAAGGATGAGATAGGGATTTCTATCCTTTTCCCATGAAATCCGATTGTGGATCTGCTATCTTGTACTGGTTGGATCATCATTTGCCTGAAAAGAGGTCTGGATGAAGTGGATTCTTCATCATTTAGTTTGAAGATTGTTTTGGTCTTGCCATCGGTCATTTTCTGGAACTCATAAGTAGTAGATCTGATTGGCTCATGAGTTTGCTGGAGAGACTCATAGTTTGTGATCCACTCGGTTGGCATGAGTAATTCCAATTCTTGACAAGGAATTTGTCTTGGGATCTGGACTATTGTGGGAGTGTTGGATCCTGATTCAGCAAGAATCATTAGGGCATCAGGAGATCCAGATCCTTGAAAATCTAACCCATGATCTTGGAGACGATAGACCAATTGGTGATGGAGAGTTGCTGTAATTGCTGAAGCAACTTGTTCTGCACCAGAGATCTGAACTTGAACCTTCAAGGCTGTTGGAAGGTTGGAATCATTGAGGGACATGGCAAAGTTGGGGAAGTATGTAAGGACAGCACTTCCATTGTTGAGAGTAGTAACGACTGTTCCGATAACAGCATGTTCATAACTTGTGAAACGAGTATCCAATAGGGCAAGTCTAGCAGTAACAGGAAGACCTTTCCTTCCTTGATAGGAAAGTACTAGACGAACTGCACCAAAATGAAGGTGAGTATAACCTTCTCTTTGCCAGGATGTAATGAATTCGGTCGGAATAGCAAGGGTGATATATTGTTCCTTCTTTGAATAAGGAAGATCACACTTATCTAATTTTGAAGTTTGTACATATTCCCGGGTTTGAGGTCTGTTTGAAGAGATAAGGGAACGAATTCCCCTGAAGGATCCTCTTTTACGGTAAATATTGTACGGACTCATAACTGGAGGGACAGAGTTTTCTATAACAGCGGAATCTGGGATAGTAGAGTATTCTACTAAATTTTCAATTTTACTGGTGGAGTGGCGCGGTAGGGATAAGGAAGATGATACAGAAATTAAATGGTATGCAGATGTACTGGTTGTAGTCATGTTTAACTGGATCAACTAGTTCTTCCTTCTACCAACTCTTTCGGATCAAGGTTAATATACTCTGGGGCTCTTATAAAAACAAAACATGGCTCTGATACCATGAGAAGCCGGGAGCCCTGCAACTTCTTTGATAACAAATCATCTCAAAGAAACATATGTTCTAAATACATAACCTTATATGAAGATATGCCAATTGCCCTAGCGGTCCTCCTGACCTTGGCGGGTCTTACAGGCCTTTTATCACATAAGATTAATGTTTAGATAGAACATACATCCTTCAAACTGATTTATTACTAAGAAGTACAGGGATCGTAGCATAATCATGGAACATTCCATAGTTCTTAACAAATTTCTGATGTACAGGATCCTCAAAGAGGCAAGTACAGAGCATTCTTAATGATAAGATAAGAGCATATTAACCAAGAACCTCAGAGAGGTTTCTGAAGAACTAGATGAAAGATGTTTAGCTAGACATAATGTACAACAGTCCCTCCGTTTTTTATTTCGTGACGATGATGCCATATTTAATTAAACCATCAACTAACCATTTTGGCTTGTAATTCAATACTCCCTTCGTTTTTCTTTTTTTTTTTTTCCTTTTGACAAAAAAAATTTCTTTAATTTTATTTGTCGTTTTAGGATTTTATTGTAAAATTAATGTTATTTTACCAATTGTATCCTTCTTACTAATACTTGCCATTACTAAGATTATTTGATTAAAAGAGTATTTTGGAATTTTTACTTTCAAAAGTGGTTATTTGTGATTTTTTTAATTCATGTACAATCCTCCAAAGGGACAAATAAAAAAAAAAGGGGAATATATTAACACAATCTGACGTGACTTCACATGCTTGATGTTGGCTCAGTTGACATATACTATCAGCTAAGAGGTTATTAATTCAACTCTCACTAACCTAGGTTCTTCTTTTAAGTTAATACTAGTGTTTGATAATTGTTTTTTTTTTATAATTGTATTTCAATAAATCAATTTCTAATTTAATGATACTGATTATTAATTTAATGGTTGTTTCTACTAAAAAAATATCCAAACAATGTTTGAATTTGAATTTCCTAAAACTTAGGGTTCAACCATCAATTTAAACGTAATAGTAAAATCTTAAATTTATTCAACGAATTGCTTTGACAATTAAATTTCATTTTTTTAATAAAAATTATTGATATGACATATCGATGATTAAATCATCATATAGCCATTTAGAATTTTGTATTCAAAATATATTAATACAAATTGACGTGGTTGGTTCAGTTGACTAACATCATCATGACTAAGAAACCCTAGGTTCAACGTACCCTAATAGTCTAATGTAAGTTTTTCTTTTAGTTTAATGTTAAGTGTTTAGTAATTAATTTTTTTTAATTTGATTGTAATTCAATAGATCTCTGATTTAATGATATTAATGCAATGATTATATCTGTTAAAAATAAAATTCAAACAGAGTTTGAATTTAAATTTTGTGAAATCTAGGATATAACTATCAATCTAAACCTAAAAATAAAATCTTAAATTTATTCAGGGCAAGAATTTGACATATATCATCGATCTTTTTCCTCTAAAAGTAATTGATGTAGAAGAGTAAAATTTATTGCCTAATTAAATATTGCCAGATTTACGAGATATTGAAGATTAAATCAAATCTCTACATTGAAGGCAAGTTTGTGTAGAAAATTTACAAGCAAGGAAAGATTGCCTATAAATTTTCTATACAATGCAATATGTGCATGAAATATCTTTTATATGACAAGAATATATCAAATCAACTATTTTCTTGTCACACAATATATTAAGAGCCAATCAAATCGCGCCACGTCATATGGAGAATATTACAATATTTCTCAAAACCCACCTATAAATAGGGGTCATCTTCAAGAAGAAAATCACAACTCAAAAACACAATTCAAAAAGCAAAAAAAAAGTACAAGGAGAAAAGAAGCAAACTCTCTCAAGGCGTTCTTCCAAAATATCAAGGCGTTCTTCCAAAATATCAAGGCGTTCTTCAAATCAAGGCGTTCTTTCCAATATTCAAAGGCGTTCTTCAAGAAGTGAAGAAAAATCCAACGTTTAATCTAAGATTAATATACTTAACTCTTAGATTAACGTTATTGGAAATTCAGAAAATTCAAATAAAGATCAAATCCCCCAAAAATTCAGAATATCCAAGACGAAGTTCGAGACGTTCGTCAAGGAGATTCAATATTTCACGTTTGATCCAACATTAAGCACAATTGCTTTGGATTAACGTTATTCATCAAGGAGATTCAATATTTCACGTTTGATCCAACATTAAGCACAATTGCTTTGGATTAACGTTATTCAAGTGCCAAATCATTTTGGAGAAGATCAAATCAATCTTTTTCAAGATTATCGCTTAGATGATTAGAATCAGAGGAATCATAGAGATTGTAACCACTACTTTAAATCAATAAAATTTTATTTGTACAATTATTTCTTGTTTAATATATATTTTTAAACTTGAAATTTTATTTGTTACAAATTTTTGGCACGCCCAGTGGGACAATCTCTACCTCTCATCTCTTTTCTTCATTAAGTGGCGCCAATTATGACGACAAACAATCCAACCATGGAGGAACAACTTTTGATGTTAACAAAGGCGATGGAGGAGCTCACAATGCAATTCCAACAGCGAGATGCTAAGCTCGATGAGCTGTTGATCAATTGGGCCAATGTTGAGGCTGTCAACGCAAATGAGAAAGAACTTGAGGAGCTTGAAGCCGCAAATCAACTATTGAGCAGAGGAGGTCATGCTGAGGCGACGCACCTGATGGAAAAGTTGTCCAAGGAGCTCGATGATGGCGAAGCGCCCATAAAGCGACAATCAAATGCAAAGGACAAGTCATCTACCAAAGGAGGTCATCCCGAGGCGAACCACTTGATGGAAAAGTTGCCCAATGAGTTTGACGATGGTGAGATGTCCATAAAGCAACAATCAAATGCAAAAGAAAAATCTTTATCTAAAAAGATTCAAATCTCATCTGATGGTATGATCCAAGCTAGCCAACTGAAGGAGTTCATTTTGGAGGCCATCAAAAGCAAGTTGAACGAGAGCTCGAAGTCTTCCATCACATACACCAAGCCCTACACTCAAAGAATTGACAACTTAAACATGCCAATTGGATATCAACCTCCTAAGTTCCAACAATTTGATGGCAAAGGCAATCCAAAGCAACATGTGGCACATTTTGTCGAGACGTGCAATGATGCTGGGACACATGGAGATCAACTTGTCAAGCAATTTGTATGTTCATTGAAGGACAATGCATTTGACTGGTATACTGACTTGGGGGCAAATTCCATTGATGGATGGGACCAACTGGAGCAAGAGTTTCTCAATCGCTTTTATAGCACTCGAAGAACTGTGCGAATGGTCGAACTCATTAACACTCACCAATGGAAGGAGGAGTCTGTCATCGACTATATAAACCGCTGGAGAAATCTAAGTCTCAATTGCAAAGATCGACTATCTGAAGCTTCATCCATTGAGATGTGTATCCAAGGAATGCAATGGGGTCTTCGATACATTCTACAAGGAATAAAGCCAAAAACTTTTGAAGAGTTAGCCACTCGAGCCTATAATATGGAATTGAACATGTTTAAAAGTCAAACTGATGAGCCGCATGTGCATTCTCCCAACAAAGTTCAAGACGATTCCACTGCCAATGAAGGGGGCAAATCTTTTGATGAGTCTCCAAATAAAGAATTCATCTGAAAATATAGCAACGCTCCTAGATACGAGCTAAAACTATCTGGGATCTTTTAAAATTAGATCTCTTCAAAGCTCCTAGATACGAGCTAAAACTATCTAGGAATCTTTCAAAGTTAGGTCTCTTCAACACTCATTGATACGAGTTAAAACTGTCTACAAATCTTCAAGTTGAAAACAACTCCTTGACACGAGTCAAAACTATCTACAATCTTCAAGTTGAAAACTCCTTGATACGAGTTAAAACTGTCTACAAATCTTCAAGTTGAAAACTCCTTGATACGAGTTAACTGTCTCAAAATCTTCAAGTTGAAATCTCCTTAATACGAGTATAAACTGTTTACATGTCAAATTCATTACTCCTTAACACGAGGATAAACTGTTCACAAATCAAATCTATCACTCCTTAACATGAGGATAAACTGTTTACATAAATCAAATTCATCACTCCTTAATGTGAGTATAAACTGTTCAGAAATCTCAAGTCAAAAGCCTCCAATAGACGAGATGAAAAAGTCCACAAAATCCAAATCAAGTTCTCGCAGACAAGAGAAGAAAATATCTACAAATTTCAAATCAAAGCCTCCAGTAGACGAGACGAAAAAGTCTACAAAACCCAAATCAAGTTCTCCTAGACATGAGAATAAAATGTCTACAAAGTTCAAATGAAAGCCTTAAGTAGACGAGACGAAAAAGTCTACAAAACCCAAATCAAGTTCTCCTAGACATGAGAATAAAATGTCTACAAAGTTCAAATGAAAGCCTCCAGTAGACGAGACGAAAATGTCTACAAATTTTAAATCAACTTCTCCTGGACACGAGTCAAAAGGGTCTATCAAATCTCAAATTCAAAATGCTCCTTGACACACGAGCCTAAAATGTATGTTACTCTTCGTTCATATGAGTATAAATGTGAACATCCATCAAATCAAATTTGATGTTTTGAACTACATTATGACTTGATTCCTTTTTTGGGATACGTAGGCAGCTTGAAACAATTTTGAGCCCAGTCAAATTTCTTATAAAGAAAAATAATGTTGGCTTCAAATTTGACGAATGCGTGAAGAAAAGTCGAGACTTATTTACTTAAAGCAAATGCATTTCGTAAACAAGTCTCGAGGGGGCATTTGTAGAAGAGTAAAATTTATTGCCTAATTAAATATTGCCAGATTTACGAGATATTGAAGATTAAATCAAATCTCTACATTGAAGGCAAGTTTGTGTAGAAAATTTACAAGCAAGGAAAGATTGCCTATAAATTTTCTATACAATGCAATATGTGCATGAAATATCTTTTATATGACAAGAATATATCAAATCAACTATTTTCTTGTCACACAATATATTAAGAGCCAATCAAATCGCGCCACGTCATATGGAGAATATTACAATATTTCTCAAAACCCACCTATAAATAGGGGTCATCTTCAAGAAGAAAATCACAACTCAAAAACACAATTCAAAAAGCAAAAAAAAAGTACAAGGAGAAAAGAAGCAAACTCTCTCAAGGCGTTCTTCCAAAATATCAAGGCGTTCTTCCAAAATATCAAGGCGTTCTTCAAATCAAGGCGTTCTTTCCAATATTCAAAGGCGTTCTTCAAGAAGTGAAGAAAAATCCAACGTTTAATCTAAGATTAATATACTTAACTCTTAGATTAACGTTATTGGAAATTCAGAAAATTCAAATAAAGATCAAATCCCCCAAAAATTCAGAATATCCAAGACGAAGTTCGAGACGTTCGTCAAGGAGATTCAATATTTCACGTTTGATCCAACATTAAGCACAATTGCTTTGGATTAACGTTATTCATCAAGGAGATTCAATATTTCACGTTTGATCCAACATTAAGCACAATTGCTTTGGATTAACGTTATTCAAGTGCCAAATCATTTTGGAGAAGATCAAATCAATCTTTTTCAAGATTATCGCTTAGATGATTAGAATCAGAGGAATCATAGAGATTGTAACCACTACTTTAAATCAATAAAATTTTATTTGTACAATTATTTCTTGTTTAATATATATTTTTAAACTTGAAATTTTATTTGTTACAATTGATATGACATATATTTAATTAAACCATCTACTAGCCATTTTAGATTTGTATTCAATATATTAACACAAGGAGACGTGGCTTAACATGATTTGATGTTAGCTCAGTTGACTACAGCATATTGACTAAGAAATCATATATTCAATTCCCTTTAATATATATAGATTTTTCTCTTAGTTGAATACTAGTATATGATAATTAATTTTCTTTGTGATTTGATTGTATTTCAAATTATGGAGTACTTAGTGTTATATAACCGTCTAACAGACAATTTGACCGAAATAATGACCGAGTCATCATTTTTTAAATTTATTTTTTATATAATTTCAAATTACGAACGACATAGTGTTACATAACCATCTAATAATTTGATCGAAATAATGACCGAATCATCAATTTTTTTTTAAATTACTGATATATTTTCAAATTACGAAGGAATTAGTGTTACATAACCATCTAATAGGCAATTTGATTGAAATAATGACCGAATCATTAATTTTTTTTAAATTATCGATATATTTCAAATTACGGAGGAATTATTGTTGCATAATCATCTAAAAGACGATTTGATTGAAATAATGACCGAATCATCAATATTTTTAAAGCATCGACATATTTTTAAATTACGGAGAACTTAGCGTTACATAACCATCTAATAGACAATTTGATCGGAATAATGATCGAACCCTCAATTTTTTTAATATTATCGATAGATTTACAAATTACGGAAGACACGGTGTTACACAACCATCTAATAGACAATTTGATCGAAATAATGACCAAATCATTGTTATTTTATATATTTTCAAATTAAAGATGAGTTAGTGTTATATAACTATCTAAAAGACAATTTGATTCTAGTCGATATATATATATATATAAAAGAAATAAAAAATTCATCTTTTTCATGTTAATGAGATTTTCACAGGTGAAGGAAGTGGTATTGGTAGAATCTTAAGGACGGGACGTGATAAACCGAATCGTTGTGTGAAATGCATCTTCAATATATTTAATTAGCATACTAAATTAAAAATGCTAATGGTAGAATTTGATTTGATATCTCTGCAAGTTTGTGAAGATTTTCAGATCTAAAAATTGTTTTGAATTCTGTTTTATTCGGGTTTCTTTATATTGTGTGTTTCAATTGTTCAAGAACATGACATTGATACCGGTTATGCCTAAGACTACTTGAACTGTTAACAATTCCAGTCGGTGTTCTTGTTTTTCCGGCCGGCCATGAGGGGAGGGGGTAGTTGTGGGTTAGAGTTTTGGGGAGGAAGATAATATTGGGAGATGAAATGTTTCAATTCTCATTTTTAAATGTAGAAGGGTATTTTGGTATTTATACAAATTAAATGGAATTCATACACAATTCTTTACTGGTATCATGCATGGACACTATCAGCACCGTGTTGAGTGGTTCAATGTAAACCCAACTTTTCAAAGTAAGACTATTGCAATTGACTATTGCAATTAAGGTGGCATTATGATTATAAAAGGGTGATCCATTTCGCTGATTTTTCTCATCAAAACTCATAAGAACATCCCACAATTCTAGCAACGTAAAAACACGGCTTAGCTACTCAATATGTCTTCGCCAATTGATCCACACGTTGATCCCTATGGCTATTTGGGAATGATCCAAAACCCGGATGGCTCATTCACTCGTACACCCGAAGTTCTTCCCACTGCTCCTCCTTCCTACAAACCCGACCCAAACTTTCCCGTTATAACCAAAGACATACAAATTATGTTGAATTGAAAATGACTCAATGAATTGAAAATTTTTTTTTTTATCAATTTTATCCTTTTTATTAATACTAATCATTTATGATAAGATTATTTGATTAAAAAGGTATTTTGGAATTTTTTTTTTAAAAAAGTAGCTATTTATGACATTCCTTAATTCGTGTGCAATTCTCAAAGCGACAAATAAAAAAAAAGGAGGGAATATATTAACACAAGCTAACGAAGCTTCACATGATTGATGTTGGCTCAGTTGACGTATATTATCAGGACTAAGAGGTTATTGATTCAACTCTCACTAATATAGGTTCTTCTTTTAAGTTAATACTAATATTTGATAATTGAATTTTTTTTTATAATTGTAATTCAATAGATCAATTTCTGATTTAATGATATTGATTATTAATTTAATGTTTGTTTCTATTAAAATAAAACCTTCAAACAATGTTTGAATTTGAATTTCCTAAAACATGGTGCTCAACCATCAATTTAAAATTTAATGGTCGTTTCTATTAAAAAAAATATTCAAACAATGTTTGAATTTGAATTTGCTAAAACTTAGGGTCAACCAACTTAATCTATCTATATCTATTATTATTATTTATTTATCTATTATAAAAGCATGAATATTTCTTAACTTTTTTGTGCGGACTAAAATACCCTTATTTGAATTATTATTTAATTAAATGTAAAATATATAAAAGTAATTGAAGAGGTATAATTAGACGTAAAGTCTTATAGTATTTATCTTCTACACGGACTCCTAAAATTTATAAATTATCTCTTACATCATTTTTTGTTATTTTAATCTTCTCTTATAATAGATAAAAACGAACCACAAAAATACACTATTATTTTAAATAGTCCCTAAATAATAGATAAACATTATTATATTATAGCATCAATATTTATTTAAACAAGAAAATATTAATTTAAAATTTTATTACAACATAAGTCATAAACATTCTAAATAAAAATTTAAATTGAAGTTTTCTTAAATATCTTGATGTTACAAAACAAAATTAAAATTTAATCGTATCTTACTATGATAGAATAAAAATTACGTATGGCATGGCTTATTACGTAATTTTACTTTGACTAGAATATAAAAATATAAAGAATATTCAATAATATCAAGACATGCATAACCATGAATTTTCATGAAATTTTTTTCGTGAAAAACGGGTGAAATTGGTGAAAAGGGGTGAAATGATAAAAAAAAAAAAAAAAAGAAATCTTTAAAATATGTGAAATTGATGAAAATTCGAGTGCAATTGGTGAACACTGGCGAAGTTGGTGAAAATTTGGATGAAACCAGTAAAAAAGTGCCCTCGAAATTGGTATGCACATGTGGAAATCGATGAAAATTCGGATAAAATTAAAAGAAAATGATGAAATCGGTGAAACGACAACATCAATGAAAAGTAGGTGAAATCGGTGAAAAATAAAATGAATAAAGTTCAGGTTGATGAAAAGAACATGTGAAATCAGTAAAAACAATGTTCAAAATGATAAAAATTTGTGAAAAATCAGTTAAAACAAAAGAGTTTAATTGACAAAATAAGGTCAAACTGGTAGAAAAATGGTTTAAAACGGAAAAAATAATGGGACAAAATCTTAAAAACTATAAAAATAAGTTATAACCGATAAAAAAAAAAGGTAAAACAGTGAAAAAATTAAACTGGTTAAACAAGTGAAAAATTAAAGTAAACTAAAAATAGGTGAAAACGGATTAATTTGCTTTATTTTATGACATAATCAAATTAATGTTACTCTTATTTACAAAACACACCAATAAAATTAACTAGACGCGTACAACGTACGTGCACTTTCCTAGTACTATTAAAAAAGGGAAGCCTGATAGTGGCGGTTATGACACCATGCTACACCAAAAAATTATGCCTTTTCAAAACTAACCCTAAATTTTTGAATTTTAAAAATGTAATAAAATGATATTGTTAAGTTTCATGTAACCGTGTGAACACTCGCCATATTGATTTTGTTGTGTATATTTTCCAATTTATCTTTATATATTTTGATTCTGAAATTTTTATCTTAAGTTCCATTTGAAAACTTTTTATAACCAGTTTTTCATATTCCAAATCTAAGTTTTATATATTTTCTCGAGTTGCACGTGAGTACCGCGTGCCACGGACGCTAGTAGTAAAAGATGAAATCTTAAATTTATTCAACGAATTGAGTTGACAAATATCATTTTTTTTACTAAAATTCCTCGGTATGACATATCATTGATTAAATCATCATATAGCCATTTTAGATTTCTCATTCAATATATTAATACAAATTGACGTGGTTGGATAAGTTGACTACTAAATCGTGACTAAGAGGTCCTAGGTTCAACTCCCTCTAATTTAAGTTTTTTTTGTAGTTTAATACTAGTGTTTGGTAAATTTTTTTTTTATATATATTGATTGTAATTCAATAGATCGAATTTTGATTTAATGATATTGATGTAATGATTCAAACAATGTTTGAATTTGAATTTCTTGAAATCTAGGGCATAACCATCAATCTAAACCTAAAAATAAAATCTTAAATTTATTCAAGGCATTGATTTATCATATATCATCTGTTTTTTTCCTAAAAAATAATTAATATGGCATATATTTAATTAAACCATGTGCTAGCCGTTTTATATTTATTTTCATATGGCATATATTTAATTAAACCATGTACTAGCCGTTTCATATTTATTTTCATATGGCATATATTTAATTAAACCATGTGCTAGCCGTTTTATATTTATTTTCATATGGCATATATTTAATTAAACCATGTACTAGCCGTTTCATATTTATTTTCATATGGCATATATTTAATTAAACCATGTACTAGACGTTTTATATTTATTTTCAATATATTAACACACGGAGACGTGGCTAAACATGGGTTGATGTTAGCTCAGTTGACTAACACCATAATGACTAGAGAGGTTGTATGTTCAATTCCCTCTAATATATGTTTTTCTCTTAATTGAATATTAATTAGTATTTGTTAATTAATTTTCTTTGTGATTTTATTGTATTTCAATAGATAAATTTCTGATTTAATGATATTGATGTAATGATTGTTTTTAATTTGACAAAAAAAATTAAACAATGTTATTAAAACAGGACCGGATTGGCCAGTCCGACCCCAAACCGGAGATTTGTTCAATCCGATTAACCCCGTAAAATCGGTGAGCTTAAAAATCAGTTTGAATCTGGTTGAATCGGTCCAAAACAGATGAATCGGCAAATCGGTTAAACCTGATGTGATTTTCCTTTTCCTTTTTTTTCCTAGTTATACATTTGTTTTGATATCAAAAATAAAGTTAAAATTGTTTTAGAAGAAGGGATTAGAACACCTAACCTCTTCATTAAAACAAAATAGACTTACCATTTGAGCTATATCATTTTTGTTAAACTTTTAGTATAAAAATATATAAATTATAGAAAATTTGTAACCAAATTTATTTATAAATTAGATTATGATAATTAACTCAAATAATATTTTACACATTATCAATGAAGACATAATTTCTCATAAAAGTTTTTCTATAAGATATTTCTTAATATTATTTTTATGATAAAGAGTGTCAGAGTTTGAAAGTCAAATCGATATATTATGTAAATTTAATTTTGAATTTTAGACTTGTATACATAATCATATTTTAAAAACAAGGGTATTTACTTTAACTGGATTTCAAATTACAGTAAATGAAAATTACCGCACTAGCTAGTACACCCCTGTAATTGGAGTTCAATTTTTACTGTACTATTTGACCTGGTACAAAATTGGAAGCTCTAAAGCATTTCTGATACCTGAGGAACAAAAATTAACCGTTTTTTCTCCTCCGGAGCATGTGTTTAATGTTAATGAAAATCAGTTAGGTCCAAATCATTTTAAGTAAACTCAAATATAAAATCTAATAACTTGCTTTCTAAATAAGACTATTCCAATTGACTTTGATTAAATTGGTTGAGTCGACCTTAAAATTAAGGTGGCATTATGATTATAAAAGGCTGATCCATTTCGCTGATTTTTCTCATCAAAACTCATAAGAACATCCCTCAATTCTAGCAACGTAAAAACAAAGCTTAGCTACTCAATATGTCTTCGCCAATTGATCCACACGTTGATCCCTATGGCTACTTGGGAATGATCCAAAACCCGGATGGCTCATTCACTCGTACACCCGAAGTTCTTCCCACTGCTCCTCCTTCCTACAAACCCGACCCAAACTTTCCCGTTATAACCAAAGACATACCCATCAACCTAGAAAAGAAAACTTGGGCCCGGCTCTATCTCCCCGACAACGAATTAAGTTCCATTCCGACCAAAAAGTTACCACTCATTATCTACTACCATGGCGGAGGATTCGTCCAATTCAGCCCATCATCAATGTTGTTCCAAAACTTTTGCTTTTGGATCGCTAAACAAATCCCAGCTGTCATCGTGTCCATCGGATACCGTCTAGCGCCTGAGCATCGCCTTCCTGCCGCCTACGATGACGGAATGGAAGCGTTGCATTGGTTAAGAACCATCAGCGATGTGTGGATGACTAAGCACGTTGACTTGTCAAAATGTTTTCTCATGGGGAGTAGCTCCGGAGGGAATATAGTGCATCACGTAGGTTTACGTGCGGTCGCATGTGTTGATGATCTGGCCCCATTGAAGATCCAAGGGTTGATATTTCATCAACCATTTTTTGGTGGGACCCAAAGGACTTTGTCGGAGGTGAGGTTGAGTAATGATAAATTGTTTCCTCCTTTGGTGGCGGATGCGATGTGGGATTTGAGTTTACCTGTTGGGGTTAACCGAGACCATGAGTATTGTAATCCCATTGTGGGGATTAAATCGGAGGTTTTGATGAAGGTTAAGGATCAAGGGTGGCGACTTTTGGTTACGGGATGTGAAGGAGACCATCTTGTGGATCGACAGATTGAATTTGTGAGAATGTTGAAAGAGAATGGATTAAATGTGATTGGTGAATTTAGTAATAAAGGTTTTCATGGATATCAATTGGTTGATGAACCTAAAGTCGAGATATTATGTGGTGTACTAAAGAATTTTATAAATTCCATGTAGAACATTTGTGTTTAGTGTTTTACTTATGAATAAATCAATTGGGTGTGGGTCATAGTTAAAGCTTTTTATTCTCATGAGCGTCTCATGTTTATCTCATTGAGACGATTCATATTTATTGTATTAAACCTCTGCAAATTTTCATATGGGTACTAAAGAATATTCTATTTGAGTAGTTGTAGAATTTATATTGTCGTTAATTTTCTTTTTCTTTTTAATTAGCTATGTGTCGCTAGTGATATAATTCTGGACTATATAGAGGAGTGAATATCAAATTAATTTCATGTTTTATTTTAAATAGACAGTTTAACTTTTGATGATAAATGAATGAGCAAAATATCTCACTGTACTTTAATTTTTTCCTCTCTCTTGATTCTTACAATTTTTTAAGAGGGTAAAATGCCCATTATGAGTTTGCGGGTTTTTTTTTCTTAAAATATTATCTGGATGGATTTGGAGAAACCTTTAAAACTCTATTTCAATTGAGTTTGAGTGTTAGCCTTTGTAGTTTTGCAAAACTGAAACCTTATTTGTATTGTGTTTGGATGATGGATTTGGAGAGAGAAATAAGTGGTATGTATCAAACCATTATTTTTAATTTACTTCAAAAGTTAAAAATATGATAAAAATAATGAATCAGAAATTTGAATTCCTATTTTAACAACCTACTTAAAATTATAACGGATTTAAACATGCATGCTATATCAATTTCAACAACAAATATCAAACATATGTTGTTAAAAATATATATCACAATTGATTTAATATAAAACATAATTTGGATCTGATATTATTATTGGGATTCGTACTAGAAACAAGCCTCACGCAACGGATAATAAAAATTATTTGGCTCCCTAATAAGAATTTTGTCAAGATATAATTCAGCATATTTAAATCAATAAATAAATAGTAAAAAACGAAATTACGAGTAATTCGTTATACCTGACTTCTAGCTCGTCCAACTGTGATATGTATTAGAAACTAAAACTTTAATCAACACCCCTTCGACTTCAAGAAATCGGTTCTCTGCTTTGAATAATAACTTAAATGTTGCTTCTCAATAGCTTCACACATGGAAATTTCGTGGCTACCCTCTGAGATAGCCACCATCTGCCCTGCAACCCGGTAGTTTAATTTTTAAAATAAGCAATTGCGCGTTGGTAACTCGTAAACCCGCATTTTTGTTCAGGTTGGTACCTACTCGTACTTTTATAATAGTTTATGAGATAGCTCAATCTCAGATCTTATTGCCATTTGCTGAATTGATTATTATGTTCCAAATCTGCTTTGGTTTACTAACAGGTCCTTTAACCTTCCTCAATCAATCATGTTTGAAGGTTTTATTTGCAGAGGTCAATTTTGATGAACAACACCATATGATTTGAGACCACTTCTTCATCAGAACACCATATGTTGCTGCCCTCCAAAAAAGCAATGTTTTCATAACCGGACCGGACAGTGAACCGATGAGCCAACTGACCACTGATTTTACTGGTCGAACCGTTGACCGTACGTCATAATAATATAATAAATATATTTAATTTTAAAGTATATATAATATGCATAAAATTTAAACATTACGGTACAATTGATTAAAAATATATAAAATCATATAAGATATTTAAATATTTTGTGTAAGGTCCAATTTCATAGAAACCGAGTCTACTTCACAAGAAGCAGGCTGGTTCAACATTTTTGGAGGCCCTAGGCAAAATTAACACTAGGGCTCTATATCATAAAAAAATTATACTCTATATATATATATATATATATATATATATATATATATATATATATATATATATATATATATATATATATATATATATATATATATATATATATTATAGCTTATAAGAGCTGAAGCGGTCAAGAAACAGTACAACATAATTTACTTTCGATTTTTGTTAAATCGATTTAATCGAAAAACGCCGGCGTTTTTCGAAATTATTTGCTCTTCGTTGAATTTCTTTTCTCTTTTTATTTAATGCCTTTTTCGCCGTCCGTTTGCAACCTGTGGGCCCGGCAGGGGAATTGTGGTCGTGCGAGTATGCTTTTGCAATTTCTTTTTAAAACGCAAATTCACGAAACGGCTCCGTTTTCCATCAACGAATTATTTGCTCTTGCTTCTATTTCGCTTATAGTGTAATTCGGAAATGTTTTCCGATCTATTTTAATTATGTTTAAAAAAAACGGTTTTAATTTCCTTTTCCTAAAACGGCATAGTCACGAAACGGCGCCGTTTTCCATCATCGAATTCTTTGCTCTTGCTTCTACTTCGCTTAGAGTGTAATTCCGAAATGCTTTCCGATTTACTTTAATGATATTTTTTAAAATCGGTTTTAGTTATCGGCAGAACTTGGGTCGTAAATTACAACGCAATATACTTTCCGGAATTATTTGCTCTTGCTTGAAAGTTTAATACATTCATTTCCTATTAACCTTACACTTGTTGGGAGTTCTGCTGTGTCAAAAGGAGCATGTACGTATGATTTTCAATTTATACTATGAAATAAATTAGACTATATATGATTTTTATAATAAATTTTTCATATATGAATTAAATAAACCTGTTTTCTTGCAGTTTGTTTAGATGGAAGCCTCCCAGCATACAACTTTGATGAGGGTTCTGGGGATGGATTCAGCAATTGGTTGGTTTATCTTGAGGTGATCAGTACTTGATTAATTTTTTTTTAATTTAATTTTTGGTTAAAAAAAAGTTTGATTTAGGTGATCAGGGATCGGAGGCTACATGATATTCAATTTAGAGAGACTTATAAATCGGTCTAGAAATTAATTAAGACAGCTTAAGGCAGAGATATATAGAGATTCCAACATAGAATTTACGTACCAACGAATACACTAATCAAATCTTAACATATACTGTTGTAGATTTTCTTGTTTAGTTAAATCAGCCTAACTCTTTGTAACACACAAATAGTATGTATACAAGTTTATTAATTAGGAGCTTGAACCGCGATATTTTAATTATGAACGAATTTCACCATATACATGACATGTATATATATCGATGGATCGACCATTTATTAATGTGGACTTTAGGGTGGAGGATGGTGCAGCACAAAACATGATTGCAACAACAGGAAATAGAGCTCCTCCAAGATGAAAGAAGCATATTTTTCAGGGATACTTGACAGTACTAGAACCAACAATCCAGGTATCTTAAACATATTTAATACATGGATCAAAGTTTCGTTTCGTAGGTGAGTTTCGGGTATCCAAAAATTTGAAACGTTTCGGAAACGTTGCGGAAACGCTAAGAAAAATTACAAAAACCTGGAAACACACAAATAGTCATAAAAAATACATAAAAATCCAGGTAACTTAAACATATTTAATATAGAAGACTCATCCCTATTTATATAAAAAAAAAATTCTGACTCAATATATAAATGTTCCTCTAAGTTAATGAAGCCGATTCTCGCCCTTTAAGCATATATATATATATATATATATATATATATATATATATATATATATATATATATTACCCAGAAAAGGGATATTTTCGGTTGATTTAATATATATTCTACGTTTTATGTCGAATTTGGATTCATTTGCATATTTATTCTATTTGTAGGTTACGAATCTTCACTATAGAGGGGCGAGGATATTTGACGCGGTTATGGAAGAACTACTAGCTAAAGGAATGAAGGATGCTTCTAATGTGAGACTAAATTTATTTTCCTTGTTTATTCTCACTTTTCTTGCATATCAATCCGTAGAACAATCTAGAAAGATGACACTAGAATTTTTATGGGGTAGATATGTTTGTATTTGGACTTGAATTTTCTTTCACAAAACCAAAATATTTCATTGAGAAAAAAACGACACATAACCATAAGCATGACTCTCAAATTTACTTTTATACAATTACAATAAAATAGAATGAAAATGGAGTTGACACATGACGTAGTATGAAGAAGTTCTAAGGACATTGACATAAAAGAAGACATTTTGCAAATTTCGACTTCTGTATTTGTTCATCTAAAAGTTTAAACTATTCGAGATAATGAAACTTTTAATTATTATTTATTATTTCTAATATCAGGTTATATTGACGGGCTGCTCAGCTAGTAGTTTAGCTACCATCTTACACTGTGATGGCTTCCGAACTCTGTTTCCTGGTACTACTAGAGTCAAGTGCATTTCCGATGGCGGTTTCTTCATTCGTGCGTACGATTAAAAACACAAAGACCCTGCTTTATTTAATTAGTTACATCTCATCAAAATAATTTTGTATTTGAATTTGCAACAGGAAAGATCTCTCTGGAGCCAAGAAAAGAGAAGACTACTTTTATTGCAAATTTTATTAGGTACTAATCAATATCATTTGGTTAATAAAAAAATAAAATCAGTGTTTTTTCCCTGAGAATTAATCTGGTTGGAAATATTCAGACACCACTTTTCTTGCTCAATTCTGCTTTTGATTCATGGCAGGTAAGCTTAAACTAGTAATCATATCGTTTTGATTCTTAAATTTTATTTATTGAAATGGATTTTTTATATTAAAAAAGTTAATTTGGATTGGGGGTATTTCAGATAGGAAGTAATTTAGAACCACCCCTTGTGGATCAACCTGGCTGGAATAACTGCACCAAGATGAATCTCAACCTCTGCACAACTAGTCAGCTGCAACTCATAAAAGGTTAGTTATTATGATATGAAAAAATTGTTTATTAATTTAGGAGTTACTTCATGAGATTTGAAAAAGAAGCAATTTACCCTTGTAATCTTTGAATGTTTCACACTGTCTCCGTCATTTTTAAACTTAAAAAAAAAAGTACGAATTGAGAAAACTATCCCTTTTATATGTGGTATTTTACCTCCATGTGTTGTGATAAATGTGATATTTTACCCCTTGTATTATAATAAATATGGCAATTTAACCTTTTATGATAAATGTAGCATTTTACCCCCTATGTTATAAAAACGAGTGAATAGCAAATTAACTCCCTGTGTTATTCTAAATAGGCAATTTAACTCCCTGTGATAAATAAAAAGGCAAAATACCTCCCTGTGATATCCTAAATAGGCAGTTTAACTCCCTGTGATAAGAAAAAGAGCAATATGCCTCCTTGTGTTTTTATAAAATAAGCACATTGCCTCCCTCTAAGTTGCTCATTTATTCATATCACAGGGAGGTAAATTGCTCATTATTTCATTTCACAGGGAGGTAAATTGCCTATTTTTATATTACAAGGAGGTAAATTGCTCATTATTCATTTCACAGGGAGTTAAATTGCCTATTTTTATTTCACAAGGAGGTAAATTGCCCATTAGACATATCACAGGGAGTTAACTTGCAAAAAACCCTATAAAAACACTTTACATGCCCACTAGCAATTTCGACATTTGCACTCACCGATTGAAGGAGGTAAAGTTTTAAAATTTTCAAAGGAGAATTGGCACTAGTTCATCATGTCATTAATTTAGTTCGCTAACTTTCAGTTCTTTATCAAAGAATTATCTATTTTTTCGAACTTGACGCATTTGGTCCTAAGTTTCTTATTTAATCCTTTATATTTTAGTATCAAGTATTCAACACAATGAGATACCTTTCATGTTTAATTTCAGATTTTAAGACTTTCTTCTTACAAGCATTGAGGGAAACTGGTAAATCTTCGACGAGAGGAATGTTAATCCATTCTTGCTACCTTCATTGCCACACTTATGGTGGAACATGGGAGAATTTTCGCACGTTGGAAAATAAGGTAAGAATTATTTCATATAAATTGTACTTTATTAGTTGAAGAAACATAATCTTAACAGAAAAGTCTAACTCAAACTCTATTTAATTCAGTACTCATTAGTTTGTTTCGTTCTTTTTAAGAAACTTAATAGGAAATTCTAACTCGAATTCAATTTATGTGCAATCACTTATAACATTCATTTTCTCATAATTGCATAGTTTGCATTTACATTATAATTTATTAACGGTTGAACTTAATTTGAAATAATTTTTTATTAATATTTGTCATGTTTGTAAATATTGAAGATTCGGGTTGGAGTATTTATTTTTCCTTTATTCATTACTAATTATAATTATTGATATCATATGCAGACTCTGGCTAAGGTTATTGGTGATTGGTACTTTGATCGAGCTTCTTATCAAGAGATCGACACCAAAAATCTTACACCACAAAATTGCAGTTTGCGCAAATCAAACTCGTTACCATATCAGAAAGTCTCAATGTATCATATTTGAATTGACAAAATGCATGATCCGTATCAGTGGAGTATCACAAAAGAAAGAACATACATTAATTTTAGTATTAATTAAAAACTATATTGTTTCTAGATCGATCTAGTGAGTGTTTTAATGCTAAATTTAACAAGAATAAAGTTGATTACATGAACCAGAAAAATGACAAGGCTCTTAAAGAAAAGGCCTATTGATTCTACACATCTAAAGTCATCAATTAAATATGTCCCCTGAGTATTGATAATTTAATGGTTCATCGTCCAACAATTACAGTAAAGATATTGCAAAATTAATTGAATACTTGTGCTATTACAAATCCAATAATAAACTAATAAAAACACATAAACTTAACAGAGCTATTACAAATTGAAACAATAACTTGTAAAATGTAAATATGTCCCCTGAGTATTGATAATTTAATGGTTCATTGACCAACAATTACAGTAAAGATATTGCAAAATTTATTGAATACTTGTGCTATTACAAATCCAATAATAAACTGTCTCAAGAATGACGAACCCCAAAGCGCAGAGTTCCTCTGCACTTGTAATACATATTTTCCCTTCCGTTATTCATAAGCCTTGATAAATTCTCTTCTTTTAAATAATACACCAATTTCCATATTAATGGTAACTATATTTTAACTATATGTGCTTGCATAATAAATTACAGTGTGGGCACTGCTGTATATCTTTATATTAATGGATGCTCTTGCGGATCAAAAACGTTATTATGACAAGTTTTATCACAAGGGTAAGGACCAGGGGAGGATCCAGGATTACGGGCCAGTGGGGGCTAAGAATAGATCAAAATTTTGATAAGTTTCCCCTTAAAACAACAAAATATTTTTGTATTTGAGTTAACAAAAAGGAGAATATAAATTAGTTTCTACTTTTACATATTTTCTTTTTATTTACAATTTTTTCAAAGATTTCTTGAAAATTTTCAAAATATCTCGAAAAGTTTCTAATATACAACTAACCGACATACGTCGAAACTGAAACTTTAATACAAGGTGCTATAAGGTTCTACGATAAATTTAATAATCGAAATACAATTTCAGATGACACCAATTATATTTACAATTAATCTCACCGATTTTTAATTTTTTAAAATTTGTCCATAATAGCCAGAGGCGGAGGTAGATCAATATTTTTTTGGGGGGAGGGTGTTTATGTAGTAATGTATTCAATAAAACGTATAACAAAAAAATCGAATTCTTTTGATTATTATTAAGAAAGAAATAAAATTAAAAAAAATATTAAGGAATTACAAAAATTAAAGAACAATTATTCAGAAAGAAAAAGAAGTTAAGGGAACAATTCTTGAGAAAGAAAAAGAAATTAAAAGAACAATTGTTGAGAAAATAAAACAGATTAAAAGAATAATTGTTAAGAAAAAAAAACAAAGACTATAAAGAAACTAACAAAGGAAATGACACTCCTGAGATTTGAACTTGGGGCAGTGTTGAAAATCATGCATTACAGTATTAATGAGCAAATATGATTTTTATGTAACAAAAACTTATTCAAATTTAAACAATGCTTATTAGGAAACAAAAAAGACTACAAATGTGCAAGAAAGTAGCAAGTTGGGGTCGAACTTGGGGCAACATACAAAATTTTGAAGGCACTAACCAGTGATCCAATGCAGTAAATTTTTTAGAGAATATTAATACTAAGTATATTTATAAATCTGAGTGGGGGCTATAGACCCCACTAGCCCCTATGTAGGTCCGCCCTTCAATCTTCTGAAATGGACTTCTGTCATAAAACCAATCTCCAACTGCTTTAGCTATTGTCTGCAACACATATAACAGTATTCACAGCGTCAATGCACCTTCCCACACGAGAAATAGCGAATTGAAATATAACGAAAACTTATTTTAAGAAAAAAACTTGTAGGAGATAAATTAAAACCTTGTTAAATAACTTGGGAGAATCAGCTCTAAACCAAGTTTCCTGCATTTCAGTTTGGCAATGTGCAGAGCAAGAGTTGATAAAGTATCCTCTCGATGCTGAAGGGCCTAATCCACTCAATGCACTTATAAAGTTCGACCTAAACCCTGAAAACACACACACCATTTCAGACAAAAGATAATGTAACTCAACTTGTTCTTATAAGTACTTTACTTATGTTAGACCTTGCAAGGTTTGGAGCTCATTGACAGAGCATTTGTTTATGTCGGTCTTGCAGTCGTGCCAGAGACCGTGTCGATCAGCTACACCAGGTGCCAAAATATTCTCTATCTGGTTTAGGACAATAAACGAGTTAAACCAAGTAATCGAGCAATTCGGGCAATACTAGGCCTTCACACACACAAAAAGTAAAAGGAAAAGTGTACAAGTCTCGTTTATTTGACACGAGACATGTGCTGACCTGCCATGAATCAATGGCTGAATTTATAATGAAAAGGGGCGTTTGAATATCTTTTGCCGTGTTTTGGGGGAAAAAGCACTGCACATTTTGGAAACATATAAACATGAGCTAATTAAGTTGTATCTTTAAATGAAAGCTAATATTTCAATTCATGAAAAATACTTCTTACCAGACTTGGTTTCATTTTCAAAGTACATGATCGAGGCAAATTCTTTGCAGACCCCTGCACCCAAATTAGTGAAAAAAATTACTATTGGAAGAAAAATCTATAGGAATTACTCGAATGATAAGTAATGAAAGATAAAAGATCGTGGGGAAAATCTTACGTGTGTTGTAACAACATCGTTGTAAAATTCCTCGATATGTTGTGCTCCAGAAACATCTTTCCTGTTAGAAAAAATCGTACATGTTGGCTCCGAAGAAAACAACATAAATTATAATAGTTTTTTTTTTTTTTCGGGTAATTATAGATCGAGATGAAAGCTTACGCATTAATAAAATAACCAGCATCAGCAAAGCATTTTACTTTGGTGCCCATTGGGACGAGAGCCTTGAAGCTATCACAATGAAGAATTGATGTTAATCCACCAGACGAGCATCCGGATAAAACAGCCTAAGTAAGAAGTTAGGAACTTCCATTAGTTATCTAGAACATTAATCAAAATATGTATATAGTTTGGAGGCCAATGAATCAGAAATAAATCATACGTTTTCGGCATTTTTCATTCCTTTTGCTAATAAGTCCTCCATAACAGCAAGAAACACCCTTGCTCCTCTGTAGTAAAGTTTAGTAACCTGTTCAAATTTGCCAAAAATCTCGTGAGTATTAAAACAATGAAAATCAAAACACCACCTTTTGTTAGATCCATCTGGAAATCCATAAACATGAGTTATATATTATAATGACTTACAGGATTTACTGCTTCTACGTCACCAGTAAAAGATGCCCCGTCACAGTATCTAACCTTAACCCGATTCCAGTTATAGAAATCTGGAATTTTTCATTTGAAAAGAAACATCAAATTGAGGTATAAAATTTTGATGTGTAATATTAGACAATGAAGCATACCAGGATTAAACTGTGGCTTGTTGCTCAAAATCCCAGAAAAAACAAGCTGCTTAAACATTTGGTTCGAGGAACCAAACCAGTTGTCCCTCCGAGCAAGGCAATTCGTCACATTATTGCACCATCCTCCTCCCTAAGAACATTTACTAAACACAATCAAATCATGAATATTGTAAGCCATTATTCCATCCAGATTCTTGAAAGCAAGAGTCAATATTTACTATACCCACCTACAAAACCATCTGATGATTGAAAAAGTAAAGATAAAATGGAGAAATCCTTTTTGTAATATATTTCTTGTGTGTTTTGTACAATATGAACACCTATATTTATAGTACAAAGAATATAAATAAAATAAGTAACAACTACAATCAAGCTTAGTCAATCTTACACAATCAAAGCTAGCATAATCAAAGCTAACACAATCAAGGCCTAATCACTTTGACACAAATTAAGCTTAGTCATCTTAATACTCCCCCTCAAGTTGGAGCATGAATGTTAAGAATGTTCAACTTGTGTATTATATTCTTAAATTCTTTGCCTCCCAAAGCTTTTGTGAAAACATCAGCCAGTTGGAGAGATGATGGAACAAACTTGGTAATAATATGTCCTGCCTGAATCTTTTCTCTCACAACGTGACAATCAAGTTCAATATGCTTTGTACGTTCATGATACACAGGATTAGCAGCAATATGTAGAGCAGCTTGATTATCACAAAATAGTTCAACCGGCCCTAATGAAACTTGTAAATCATTAAACAAGAATCTTAGCCAAGTTATTTCACATGTTGCAGCAGCCATAGATCTATACTCTGCTTCCGAAGATGATCTAGAAACAGTCTTTTGCTTCTTTGTCTTCCATGAAATTAGAGAATCTCCAAGGAAAACACAATAGCCTGAGGTAGATCTTCTCGTCATAGGACAATTTGCCCAATTAGCATCACAATAAGCTTTAAGGGTTAGCGAACTGTTTGATGAAAATAACATACCACAACCTGGATCTTTCTTTAAGTATCTTACAATTCGAAGAGCAGCTTCCCAGTGAGGTTTTCTTGGAGCATGCATAAACTGACTTAGTATATTCACAGAGTAAGTGATATCGGGCCTGGTAATTGTAAGGTAAATCAATCGTCCTACTAATCTTCTATAGCGAGAAGGATTAAGTAAGACATCTCCTTGGCTATTTGTAAGTTTTAAATTTACTTCCATAGGAGAATCAACTGGTTGTACTCCAAGAAATCCAACATCGTCTAAAATTTCCAGAGTATACTTTCTTTGTGATATCACAATACCAGCTTTAGATCGTGCAACTTCTAAACCAAGAAAGTACTTCAGATAACCAAGATCCTTAATATGGAATTGTTGGTGAAGGAAAATCTTGAGATCTTGAATAGCTTTATCATCATTACCAGTGATAATCATATCATCCACATAGATTAGAACCATAGTTATAGAAGAATTTATTGCACGAACAAATAGAGAATTATCAGAATGAGATTGAATAAAACCCGCATTTTTAATGACTTCAGAAAACTTTGAAAACCAATTTCTTGGTGCTTGCTTTAAACCGTAGAGGGACTTGTGTAGTCGACATACTAGTTTCTCCCCCTGTCGACAAAGACCCGGTGGTGGAGTCATGTATACCTCTTCATCCAAGGTACCATGAAGAAATGCATTATGAACATCCATTTGAAATAATGGCCAGTTACGTACGGCAGCAAGAGCAAGGAGACACCGTACAGTGGTGAGCTTTGCTACAGGAGCAAATGTCTCATGATAATCCAGACCTTCTTTTTGAGTAAAACCCTTTGCTACCAACCGTGCTTTGTAACGCTCTATTGTGCCATTGGAGTTGTATTTAATTCGGAAAACCCATTTACTTCCAATTGGTCGTTTTCCAGGAGGAAGAGAGACCAAAGACCATGTTTGTTGTTTGGCTAGAGCAGTCAACTCTTGATTTACAGCCTCACGCCAATTTGGATCCTGAACAGCCTGTTCATATGAGGTAGGTTCTAGAGTGCTAGAAATGGCGTTAACAAAGAATTTATGTTTAGAAGATAGTAATTCATAAGAAATGAAGTTGGCTAAGGGATATTGAGTACCTGACTTTGAAGAGGATGACGTGGTTCTTGCATGATAAGGAGGTGTACTAATCTGACCACAATGAAAATCACGAAGTATCACAGATGGTTGTCGTATACGGTCACTGCGACGAAGAATAGGAGCAGGGGGAGGTGAAGTTGATGGTGTTGGTATTTCTGGTGAGGGGGGCATTTGATCAGATTCTATAACTGGTGAGTCGGAAGGTGTTAAAGGCTGATTTGAGTCAATAGTAGGTAGAGGTATAGTAGGCAAGTGGCGATTTTCCGGTTCATGAATTGTATTGTTAAGTGAAAAAGGGAAATTTTCTTCATGGAAGACTACATCTCGACTTGTAAAAAATTGATGTGTTTCAAGATCATACACACGGTAAGCTTTTTGTCCAATAGGATAACCAACAAATATACATCGACGAGCACGAGGCGCAAATTTTGCTAAAGGTTTAATGTTGGTAGCATAACATAGACAACCAAATACTCGTAAATGTGTATAAACAGGAGGTTTATTGTATAAAAGTTCATATGGAGTTTTATTATGCAATACCGGTGTAGGAAGACGATTAACAAGATAGGCAGCTGTTAGTAAACTTTCGCCCCAAAATTTTAAAGGAAGATTGGCATGAAATCTTAAGGCTCGCCCTATATTTAAAAGGTGACGATGTTTGCGTTCCACTACACCATTTTGTTGTGGAGTATAAGGACACGAAGTTTGAAATAATATGCCTAGATTAGAGAAAAATGATTTCATGGATACAAATTCAAGACCGTTGTCGCTTTGAACACATTTAATTTGACAATTGAATTGAGTGTTAACATAGGTTATAAATGATTTTAACAAGCTTTGTGTTTCAGATTTGAATTTCATAAGAAATATCCATGTAAAACGAGTAAAATCATCTACAATTGTCAAAAAATAATGTGCTCCTGAGTGAGATGCAATGCGATGAGGTCCCCAAATATCACAATGAATAAGATCAAAAGAGTATTTGGTTTGAATAGAACTCAAAGGAAATGACAATCTGGTTTGTTTAGCTAAAGGGCAAACATCACATAAATGTTCAGAATCAAATAAAAAAGACGGAATTAGTTTACATAAATTTTGAGATGGAGCTTTAGAAGGGTGTCCCAACCGCTTATGCCAAGTGGTGGCAGATGGAGAAGAAACATGGCACGTTATTGGTGGTGAAACTAATGAAGACTCCGAGTGTGGCACAAGATAGTACAGCCCCTTATGCTGCTTCCCCAGACCAATCATCCTCTTCGAAGCTAGGTCCTGTAATATACAAAAAGTAGGAAAAAATTGGATTGAGCAGTTTAGAGCAGAAGTAAGTTGACTTACAGAGAGGAGATTAACGTTGAAAGAAGGAACACAAAGAATGTTTTTAATATGTAAATCATGTGAAAGATGGGTAGAACCAACACCCGTAATTTTAGAATGAGAACCATTTGGTAGAGAAACTTGTGAGGACGTAGGAGTGTTAATGTTTACTGTAGAAGCAATATGATTAGTTGCACCACTATCAATTATCCAATTAGTTAATTTAGTGTGATGTACCATTGATGATGAGCAAAAAGGTGTGGAAGTACCTGTATAGTTTGTAGAAGAAGAACCTTTACCATTTCGGAGGAATGCCTTTATTTGGGAGAACTCTTCAGGGGTGAATTGCAGTGATGACTCAGCTGTTGTAACATGGGGGGCCTTGGTACTAGTATGGTTCACTGCAAATTTTTGATTACGATTTGGCAACTGAACATTTTTACCGTGAAATTTGTGACCCACAGGGAAACCGTTCAAATAATAGCACCTGTCGATTGTATGAGTTGTACCATCACAATAGTTGCAGAAAAGGGCTTTCTTTGACCCTTGTGGCTTTGATGAAGCTGATGACCACTGTTGAGTGTTAGATTGTTGAGATTGTTTTCTGACACTCATAGCATGAACTTGATCTGTTTCTTTGTGTTCGACTAAACCTCGTTGTTTCTCTTCTTCACATAGGAGAGAATATGCTTTCTTTACATTTGGTAAAGGCTGCATTAACATTAGTTGTCCCCTTACAGCAGAATAAGATTCATTTAACCCCATAAGAAATTGTCCTAGCCTTATTTTTTCTTCTTTCTCATTCAAATATTTTAATCCTCCACAAGTGCATGGAATGGATGGACTACATGTTTTTAATTCATCCCACAAAGTTTTCAATTTAGTATAATAAGTAAAAATAGAATCTTGATTTTGCTTTAATTCTACAATGGAACTTTGAGTTTGATAGTGATGAGAAAAATCACCTTGTGAGAACCGTTCTTGCAAATCTGTCCAGATTTCATCAGGAGTTTCCATGTAAAGCACACTATTAGCAAGTTCAGGACTTAATGAATTAAAGATCCACGATAGAACCATATCGTTACATCGTTGCCATGGTTGATGCTTTGGATCAGCCTCACTTGGTGTAGGTATGGTTCCTTTGATGAATCCCAATTTATTTTTGGCACTGAGACTCACCAACATCGATCGTCTCCACATAGCATAATTGGTTCCATCTAGAACTTTGGATACAAGAGTCATTCCCGGATGATCGGATGCATGAATAAAAAGAGGGTCAGTTGGGTCTATAGTGGGAGAAGACATAGTTTGATCAATAGGCTTTGTAATTCCTTGATCAATACTAATGTCTATGTTTTTGTTTGTATTAGAAGTACTGATTCTATCAGTATCTTTCATAGAAATATTGCGGAAGGTGAGGGCTTTAAAAATCTGGCTCTGATACCATGAAAAAGTAAAGATAAAATGGAGAAATCCTTTTTGTAATATATTTCTTGTGTGTTTTGTACAATATGAACACCTATATTTATAGTACAAAGAATATAAATAAAATAAGTAACAACTACAATCAAGCTTAGTCAATCTTACACAATCAAAGCTAGCATAATCAAAGCTAACACAATCAAGGCCTAATCACTTTGACACAAATTAAGCTTAGTCATCTTAATAATGATATATGTAGATATGAATACAGATTAAATTGAGTCAACAAATTATCTCAAAATTATTGAACTTTTTTTTTTTTTTTATCATTTACGTTTCGTAATGGACTAAAATTTTAATCGAAAGGGGGCAAAAGGACGGACCTCGATGTGAACTAACCAATTGTTAATTCCTGCTCCAAATCCCCTATCAAGATGGTATGCAGGTGGACTCCCATCCAAGCAAACTACAAAATTTACAACAAACATGCCAAATTAAATTTTTAAAATAAAATCAAATCCAAAGTGGGATTTATTATTCTTTACCTGCTCCTTTTGCCACAGCACTCTGGACAATAGTTATATCAACAAAGAAACTTTCAGTTCTCAGCACAATCAGCATACAAATCAAAATGTACAGCCATTGCTGATTCATTATTCTGTGCAATGAAAATCAATAATAGATTAATATAGAAAATGACATATTGAATTCATTCAATCCACAATTAGCAAATATAGAAAATCTGAATGCTGAAAATAAACCCACCTTGAATAGAAAACTCAATGAACTAAGCAAAACCCAGTTCAGAATTTAATTTTTGGAGCTCAAAAACCAGCTCCGAATTGCAGAAAATTAAATTTTACAAAAAAAATGAAGAAGAAGAAGAAGAACAAAAAAAATATTAAAGAATGGTTTAACTAAAATAACAGTTTTATACGGGCAGAGAACCCAAGATTCGACCGACACTTATTCTTGAGCGTAAAAGTTTGTGTCATTTATATAGGTTTTTTTATGTGGGTTTGCGGGGCAAAGACCCGACCCGAATGCCATAGAAAATGCACCTACTGACGAATCTTATCGATTGACGCGCTCTGCATTGAATGTGTAACGTGAATGACGAATGGGAACTGGGAAGTAAATTGAGAAGATTATAGTCAAGTAGTTTTCATTTATTTTATTTTCGGATTTTATTAAAATGTTAATATGTTTATGTAGAAATTACATAGAAACATGTATTAATATGTTCATCTTCTCCGTCGAAGTAGTTTGGATGAGTTTGGTCTGGAAAAATGGTTTCGAAGGTTTGGACGAAACATTTGAAACTTATTTGGATAATGGTTTCAATGGAATATTGAGATTGTAAAGTATTATTAAATAATAATTAGTGAATTTTAAAATTGGAGATTTGATTTGGATGGTGGTTTGTTTGTTAGGGTTTGGAGAAGAAAAATAGGTAGTAGGTGTTAAATAATAACTTTATATTATTTGAAATATAATATTTTATTGTGTAATGATTAAGATGATGAGTTATTGATTGAGAATATATTGTATTAATTTAGATATGATTATGATATTAATTTAGATGATGATAAAACAATTGAATGCTTATTTATTTAAATAAAATTATTAATAACTTTATTATCTTGTAAATTATAAGATATATATAATATCTGGCACGACACCATTTTCTAGTCAATATACAATCAAATATAATACGAAAAATACAATAAAGTATTTTGATAACAATTGTTTGAATGCAAAAATTGTAAACATCATTCACATAATGCATAATATTACAAAAAAAAAATTATGACCAAATAAAAACTGAGAAAAATATAAAGAAAAAATTTGAGACAGAAATTAAAAAAAAAAGTAAAATGAAATAAAAAAAAAGAAAAAAATGTAACTGAAATTAAAGAAAAAAAATTGAGATCGAAAAATAAAGAAATGAAGAAATTGAAACCTAATGTTGTTTGGTGAATGGACAAATTCATAATTAATAAAGAAACAATTTTTTTTTTTAAATTACAAAGAAATTTATTATTTATGAAAGAGGTGGGGGTATTTTTGAAATAAAAACTCCAAAACTATAACAGAAGGGGATAAGTGTTATAAGTGATATTTTAGGGATAACTGATATCATCCTCATACTTTAAGGGAAAAATTTGTATTTCACCATGAATAGAATGATATATTTAATGAGATAATACATATTTTTATGTTGTAATATATACTATATTAAGATGAACATAATTTTTACTTGCTATGATAATCAAATATAACATTTAAAATGCAGTTAGATATTTTAATAACAATTATTTAATACAAAAATTGAAAATGAAAAAATCAAATAATATGATAAAAATTAATAATGCAAAAACTAGTAATGTAATTGATACTACTAAAATATAAATTATGTAAAATTGGTATATAAAACAAATAAATTATCAAAAAGAAATTAGAGGTAAAAAAGAAAAATTGAAAAAAAAGGAAAAAAAATATAGAAAGGTAGAGCCTATTCCCAGGCGGCGGGCCTGGCCGGTTTCGGCCCAGGCCTGTTGCCAAATATGGTTTGGCCCAGTTTGGCAGAGACCAAACTGGGTCAAACTAAATCCATATGGGACCTTCTGTTTTTGAATCAATTAAAACGAAATTAAGATGTATTTTCAAAACTCAATATTTATCATAAAACTTTTTTTTTTCTTAATTTAGTAATTTTTTGCATAATTTTTCCGAAACATTTCCGGAAACTTTTTGAAAAGTTTCTTATATTAAGCTGACCGAATCATATATCGAAAACGAAACTTTGATCCATGCATAGAAAAGAGTGAAGTAGTTGGGGTGGGATTGCGGAGTCGGAATTTTCAATTTTCCTTTTTTTTAAGTATATTTAATTATGGATTTATATCGGATCCATTGATGGATCTAGTATGAATCCATAATTTCCATGTGTAAATCCATACTTTGTGAGGTTTCAATCGGATTCATTTTGATTGAAAGTTTACATTACAAAAAAAAACTGAATTTTTGAGACAAGATTTTATCACTTTTTATATCTATTAAGTGACAATAACTTAGATATTGTTACTTCAAAGACATATTAATGACAATAATTGAAAAAATAATTGTCACTATCGATGTTTAGTGATAATTAAACTATTGTCACAAAATTATTGTGACAACATTTATTGTCACTAGGTTATCCCTAAAAAAGTATCGCTAATTGTCAATAGTTACAACTTAATTATCATACTCTTGTCACTAAAAAAATTTAAGTTGTCACAATTATTATTATGATAACACTAAAATTGTTGTCATAATCACATGCAAATAGCGCTAACCTTTACTTTATCACTTAGAAACTTGTTACTAATACACAAATTTCATGTAGTGTTAGTGGATCCTTTATAAATCGATCAGATCAAATTGGGATTGGATCCTTAAATCTGATCCATATTGTGTCACCCCTAACGAAAGGTAGTCGTGAGGATGAATCGGTTTAAGTAATGAGGAGTTCGTTTATTTGAATTCTTAGAGTGTTTTCAGAGATACAAAAACATTTTTGACAGCGGTGTTTTTTCTTAAGAAACTGTTTGTTTGAATTTTGTAATTAAACATAATATATTTAAATGAAATAGAAATATATCAAAGTTTAAAGGGGTGTTTGCAAATACTTTTGAAAACCCAAAATCAATTGCTCAAAGAAAAGTAAAAAATAATTATATTTATTCAAAGGTAGGGGGTGTTTACAATTATGTCAAAAGAGTAGCTTTAATTGTAAAAAAATACAAGAAGCACCTCCTTATCTGCTTCTTATCAATCGGCTTTTACCTGCTTTTTAGTTGAAGAAATATTTACAGAAACACATACTTGTAAATACTATCAAAATACTTTAAAAAAAAAAAGAAAATTTATTTTCAAAAGTATTTACAATTTCCCTTCTAGAAGCTTCGCCAGAAGCGACTAGGCACTTCCCGAATGCCTCGTTACTTTAGTTTAGTATAGTCGAAAAGAATTGAACTTTTATCTTAGCATATTGAATTCAAAAGTAGGAGATTACTTGGGTTTGCTAGAAAAGCAAGTGCCTTTAAATAGGAATTTTGCATTAACAAAACTCTAATCTAACTAATCTCGAACCCAACTCTCAATATCTTAACAACAAAATTTTACTCTCGCAGCCGCCATCCCCTCCCCTCCCCTCCCCTTGTTCCCAGTTCTCTAAGAAGTGACGCAATTCTCGATGAACAAAGCGGACGTTTCTGATTTTAAGAAAATATATATAAACTCAGGGGTTTTAGTTTTACAATCAACTTATTGCGTGTGTATCATGCTTTTCTATTAAAATCTGCCATATTGCAAAGTTCACTCAAGGTATTATTTATAATTAATTTCATGGGTGAAATACAATTTACTTCCTTAAAGTATTAGGGTGGTACCAGTTACCCCCTAAAATATCAATTGTAACACTGACTCCTCTTTTTTATAATATTGAACATTTTATTCCCAAATTACTCCCGCCCCTTTCATAACAATAATTTTTTCTTTATGAATTTAACAAAATAGAAAAAGAAATATATTTAGGAATTCATCAATTCAACAAACAATATTATGTTTCATTTCTTTCATGTCTTTTGTTTAATTCGGTTTTCTGGTACCACTTATTGCTATATGATGTGTGGTTATATTGAATATATGAGGTTAATACTATGTAATGTGAGTCCGTACTGTCATATATAATTTATACGATAGAATGTGACACACAATGCGTGGTAATTAATACCACCTAATTTGGAATAAATACTACATGATGTGGGGGTCATACTAAATATATGGGGTTAATACTATGTAATGTGAGCATGTACTGTCACATGTGAGTTATACCATATAATGTGATACACATTGTATGATAATACCACCTAATATGGTAAATTAGCGGCACCTAACGCAACGGCGCCCTAGAATCCCCCAATATTAATATATGTAATGATCAGGATGCTGCTAAAATAGCCTAATACTACTAGATATTAGATCCTGCTATATTTTGAGGTTTCTTCCTATATATATATATATATATATATATATATATATATATATAGTAGGTTTTCTTTTGAGGATAGCATACAAGGAAAAGAATACGATTCTCACTTTTTGGTAAAGTCAAGAAATCATCTCTAGCTTATTAAGGGAAAAAGTCAAATATTTAAAGTTGTGTTTGGTGCAGACGTACTATAGGGAGCCCAATCCATATTATAATGTTGACAATAATTCTCATCATAGGAAAAAATAAATACTTTTCTTTTCTTTTCATATTACAACGCCCAAACTTCTAGGTTGATGCCAAAGGAGCAGTCTTATTTGAGTGACCAATATTGTAGCGGGGTTTAATTTTCAATTAATTGAAATTGACTTGGTATATTAAGTACATTCATCTTGAAATTGGACAACTTTGTTGTGCTTGTTATTGTTCATAGTCCTTATTTCAATCATTTAGTTAGCTCTAATCATTATATTTTAGTGTTTGTAAACAACAATATTATATATTGTAATTTCCATATCAGTATTATATTATTCAAATCTTTCGACATGCTCAATTCAATATATATGGAACTATACGGACAAATTAAATTAAAGAGGGTAGATTAGTACATGTGCCGGGTCTGATTGGTCAAGTTAATTTAGTGAAAGTAAATTTAGATTAGATCAAATCAACAACGATCAAGTAAATACTCTATATGACCTAAAATTTTAATTAGTTCATCAATGAAGAAATGTGTTTAGTTCCTATGTTTATGCCCAATATTATTAGATTTGACAAAAATACCCCTTCATTTACACATTTGTTATACCAATCAAAAAACAAGTTAAACTTCTTTCCAATATTGATTTTCATTCCATGAATTCAATTACTCATGTTTCCAAAAAAACACGATTTGCAGTTATATTTTTTTCTTCTTCATTTTCAAGACCAAACAAAAAAATTAATTACTCTTATTTTCTTTTAGTCCTGTTGCAGTACACATGTTTAGACTCCATTTTTTTTTTTTTTTTTGGGTATATCTTACTGGTTTTAGGGCCTTTAAGATTAAAAAATGTCTGGTAATTATGAGACAAATCTGTTCAATATGTATTTATGCCCAATGAATCGATCGATGCTATATGAAAATTGATAATATTGTATGCACATGTAAAATATATATTTTTTTTGACATTGAAGGTTTAAATTGTAATAAAAAATCGTGAGTTGTGAAAAATACTTTATTGCAGTGAGCTCCCCCATTTATAATCAGCCGAGATAAGGGATTGGTCCACTTTTATTGCCCGCCCAAAATATTATCAGTCAAATCAAACAATAAATATAAGCATAATTCTTTTCTAAATGTAGGCTAATTAATTAGCTAGACCGGGACTTCATAGAAGACAAATGGTATCCAAACTCTAATAATTAAAGTTGACATATTGTGTAATTGTAAGTTAAATAATTGTATGTATTCTCGTTCCAATACAATTTATTGCGGCATTAGAAGCACATAAATATTATCCACAGAATGTATATAACTAGATAGAGTTGTGATTGAACATAATTTTGGCAATGGTAATCACGATTTATATAAATCTTTAAAAAAAAATAAGGTTCAAATTATCCTAAAATAATGGGGCAAAAAACAAGACCAACATAGTAAGGAGACCACGCAGGATCAAAATAAGAAGCCAACACCCTAGCAAAAAACCATGCAAGATCAAAATCGGTGTTATGCACAATTTTACTTTAGTTTATGGAATAGAAAAATTAGTCAAATTTCACAAGTAAAAGTTACTATTTTTATGTAGAATATTATCATATAATTATACATGTTATTGTGTAAATTCTACACATATAATTTGTAAATGAATTTGTAAAGAATGAAATTGAAAAGAGAATTAGATTATACTGAATATGAAAACTGAATTACAAGAAAATGAGAATTGAATACCGTCAATTGAACAAACTAAGCCTATATATAAGACTAACTAATACAGGGGTAAAAAGGACAATATATGCTGAACGGTTATATACAATGAAACAGAAAACTAATCTGACTTAATTACTGAATTGACCTAAATTGATTTTGAAATTAGGTTACGGCTTCTCCTTTTTCATTCTTCTGTAAATTTGACTTCGAATCTTCTTTTGATTCTTCTGTGTTGGTTAACACCCCCCCACAAGCTGGAGTATAAACATTCCTAATACCCAGCTTGTTTAAGATGTGAGAAAATTGCGGACGAGGTAAGGGCTTTGTGAGAATATCTGCGAGTTGTTCCGTGGATGAAATTGGAATTAATGTCAAATGTTTTTGCTGCAGGTGATCACGAATGAAGTAGAGATCAATCTCTATATGCTTGGAGCGTTCATGAAAGACAGGATTTTTGGCCAAGTGTTGTGCAGAGAGGTTGTCACAGAAGATGGGCGGAGGAGCTTGCTGCACAACCTGTAAGTCTTTCAAAACCTGTTTAATCCATAGTATCTCACTTGTAATAGAGGCCAAAGCACGAAATTCAGCCTCAGCTGAGGATTTAGACACAGTAGGTTGCTTCTTTGATTTCCAGGATATAATTGAGTTTCCTAAGTATGTGCAGTATCCTGTGGTAGATTTTCTTGAATCTAAGCATGATGCCCAATCTGAATCACAGGAACCTGAAAGAGAACAATTAGGTTCCTTAGCATAGAATAAACCTTGACCAGGTGAGGCCTTAATGTACCTTAGGAGATGATGGACAGCGGTTAAATGTGCTTGAGTAGGTTTAGATAAATACTGACTTAATTTATTTACAGCAAAAGTAATATCTGGCCTAGTGATTGTTAAATAAATTAGCCTACCTACAAGTCTCCTATATGGAGAAGGGTCAGTCAATAATTCGGAATCAAAATTCCTAAGTTTGATTTTAGGATCCATGGGCAATAATACAGGTTTACTAGCTAAATAACCTGTATCATCTAAAAGTTGTAGTGCATAATTCCTTTGAGATATGATCAAACCTTTAGATGAATAGGCAAGTTCAATACCCAAGAAGTACTTCAATTTTCCCAAGTCCCTTAATCTAAAATGAGTACTTAAGTTCTGTTTTATTGAACAAATAAGTTTAGTATTGGGTCCTGCAATAATAATATCATCAACATAGACGAGGATAGCAAGAAAAGACATAACTGTCCCTGTTGTAAACAGGGAATAATCTGACCTTGATTGAGTAAAGCCCATTTTAGAGAGGACTTCTGTTAATTTATTATTCCATTGCCTGCTAGCTTGTTTAAGGCCATAGATGGACTTGTTCAGCTTGCAAACTAGGTTAGAAGAAGAAGAAATTGGAGATTTAACAGAATAACCTTTAGGCAATTGCATATATACTTCCTCAAGTAGATCTCCATTTAGAAAAGCATTAGTGATATCAAGTTGATGCAAATCCCAATCCTTAGCCATAGCAAGGGCTAATAAAATTCTAACAGTAATAAGTTTAGCTACTGGTGAAAAAGTAGCATTGTAGTCTATACCTTCTTGTTGTGTGAAGCCTTGTGCCACCAACCTAGCTTTGTATCTTTCTACACTCCCATCAGGGTGTCTTTTTATTTTAAAAATCCACTTGCATCCTATGGTATTTTTATTTGGTGGTAATTCAACAATGTCCCATGTCTTGTTATTTTCCATTGCATTTAATTCTGTATTTATTGCTTCTACCCATTGAGGGTACTTGATTGCCTGTTTGTAGCTAGTAGGTTCTGAAACAGTGGTGATGTTACATAGGAATTGAAAATGAGAGTTAGAAATAGAAGAGTAGTCTAAAACACTTGATAGAGGATATCTGGTCTTAGTGTGTAGGATGCTAGTGTTGCAGTGATAATCCTTAAGGTATGTAGGTTGTTTGATATGTCTGGTAGACTTTCTGAGAGGAGTGAGTTGTGGAGCAGGGTGGGCTGGTGGACTGGAAGAAGTGGAAGTAGGATTAGTGTTTGGATAATTCTCCTGGTGCACAGGTGTGAGGTTATCAAAGTGAAAGGGAGAGAAGTTATGAATGGGAGTAACCAGTGTAGTGTCTTTTGTAAATGACTTGAAAATATTAGGATCATGTAATGGAAATGTGTCCTCATGGAATGTAACATTTCTGGAAACAAAAATCTGGAAAGTATTTATGTCCAATAGTTTATAGCCTTTGTATCCAGGAGAATAACCTATAAATATGCATTTTCTAGCTCTAGGATCAAATTTTAATCTGTGATCTTTTAAGGTAGATGCATAAGCCAAACATCCAAACACTTTTAAAAATTTGTAATCAAAAGAAGTGTTAAAGAGTTTATAAAAGGGGGACTTATTTTGGAGTAAGGGGGAGGGTAGTCTATTCATAATATAAACTGCAGTTAAAATACACTCATTCCAATATTTAATGGGCAATTTAGATTGAAAAAGTAAGGATCTAGCTATGTTTAATATATGTTGATGCTTTCTTTCCACCACAGCATTCTGCTGTGGTGTTTCTACACATGAAAAGTGGTGAATGATGCCTAATTTTGCAAATAAGTCAGTGAAAATTAATTCTTTGGCATTATCACTTCTAAAAGTTTTAATTTGTGTATGAAATTGATTTTTAATCATAGATATGAATCTAGGCAGAACATGTGATACATCAGATTTATGTTGAAGCAAGTAAATCCATGTAAATCTAGTAAAATCATCAACTAAGGTTAAGAAGAATCTATAACCATTGTGAGAAGTAATACTATATGGTCCCCATATATCACAGTGTACAAGTTCAAAAATATTAGAAGATTTGGAAGTGCTTATAGGAAAAGGTAATTGTTTCATTTTTGCCATAGGGCATATATCACAGGGTTTCTTAAGAGAATGAACAGATTTTAATCCTAAAACAGACTGTAGGGAATGTAATCTATCATGGGAAACATGACCTAGTCTATTGTGCCAAGTGTCTATAGTGACATTATTACAAGTAGGAACTGCATTATGAGGAAGGCAAGGAGGAAGAACATAAAGTCCATGAGACAGTTCACCCTTGCCAATCATCTTCAATGACTTCAGTTCCTGAATAGTGAAAGAAGTAGGTGTAAAGGTAATAGTTAATGGTAGAGTATTAAGTAAAGCAGGAACTGAAAGTAGGTTAAATTTGAAATTAGGAACCAGGAGTACATTTGTAAGTGTAATGTGACTATTTAATGTGACTGTTCCTTTGAAATGAACTGAAATGATCGAATTATTTGGTAGTGTGATAGAAGTATTAGTGATAGGGGATAGGGACTGAAATAAGTGAATATTATTGCAAATGTGACTTGTTGCACCAGAATCTATTATCCAATGATTTGTAAAAGCTAAATTATGAGTAAGATTAAGGATAGAAGAGATACCTGAATTAGTAGTGAGATTGAATGTGTTTGATGTAGAGATATCTGTCTGAGTAGAAGGATTAGAATCACTTAACTGACTTGAAAAAAGATGAGATAGGTGGTGAATTTGATCTGTAGACAAATTGTGTATGAACTCTTGTAAGCTTGATTTGGTTGAATCTTCACTTTGTGCATCCTCCTGAACTGAATTAATTTTTGAAGGTGATTGTTGTTGCTGGATTCTGGTAGTGTTGGTGTTGTTGGTAGGAGTTCTGTAGCCAGGGGGGTATCCATGTATTTTGAAACATGTTTCTGTTGTGTGGCCAGGCATCTGGCAATGGGTGCAGAATGGTCTATTTGGCCTTCTGTAATTGTTGGTGAAAGGGTTTCTGAAAGTTGGGTTGGGTGGTCTGGGACTAGTGTATGTTTGATTTGGATTAAAAGGAGGTCTGGGAGATGTGTAGGAAGGACCAGTTCTGGCTGTGAATGCCATAGAGTCAGAGGGTGGAGTGTAGTTTTGTATAGATCTTTGTGCTTCTTCTTGAGTAACAAGAGCATATGCTTTGGGGACTGAGGGTAGGGGTTCCATAAGCAAGATTTGACTTCTGGTGGGAGCTAGGGAATCTTGTAATCCCATAAGAAAATGCAAGAGATACTCTTTGTCAAAATAGTCATCCAAAAGACCACATGTGCATTTGGGTCTGAAATTTGTAATTTCATCCCAAAGAACCTTTAATTTTGAAAAATAGGTTGTGACTGATAGGTTTTGTTGTTGAAGTCCCATGAGTTCTCTTTTAAGTTGATACATCCTCGGGCCAGAGGCCTGTTGAAATCTCTGTTTTAAGTCAATCCAAATGTCCCTTGCAGATGTATGGTAGAGTATAGTGTGATGAATTTCTTTGGGTAGTGAATTGAGGAGCCAAGTGATAACTAGTTTATTGTTTCTATCCCAATAATTCTTGAGTACAGGGTCATTTTCAGGGCATGTAAGTGTGCCATCAATGAATCCCAATTTGTTTTTAACATCTAGTGATAATTGCATTGCAATACTCCAGGTTTGGTAATTGTGTTCAGTGAGTTTTTCAGAAACTAATGATATACTTGGTCCATCCGCAGGGTGTAAATAATATGGACTGCTAGGGTCTTCAATTTGAGCCCTAGTACGAGTAGAAGTGATGACAGGAAGTGTGGGATCATTGTCAGCCATTGTAGAGTTGGAAGGGGACTTGTTTATGGGTTTTTAAGGAGAAAGTTTTACAGGTACTGATTGAATCTTGGAAGAAAAAAAACAATATGTAGAGGATGGAATAGAAAAGAAAAATGGATTTGAAGATCTGTATTTGTGAGAAAGAAGAAAGAAACAAGAATAGAGGGTTAGAGATTACCAGATGATGAACTGAGAGGATGAATTTGTGAGGATGATGGATTCTTGATGATCTGAAGATGATGACCAGACTGAAGTGTGTAGATGAAGAAGAATTCTGCAGATCGTATGAATTGATGATGATGCTTTGAGATTCTGTGTGTATTCTTGAAGAATAATGATGAACTTTCTGCTGGGATTTGAGTATGAAATTGCAGCGGATTGATTACTTTCTATAGAAATTCTACTGATACCATGTTATTGTGTAAATTCTACACATATAATTTGTAAATGAATTTGTAAAGAATGAAATTGAAAAGAGAATTAGATTATACTGAATATGAAAACTGAATTACAAGAAAATGAGAATTGAATACCGTCAATTGAACAAACTAAGCCTATATATAAGACTAACTAATACAGGGGTAAAAAGGACAATATATGCTGAACGGTTATATACAATGAAACAGAAAACTAATCTGACTTAATTACTGAATTGACCTAAATTGATTTTGAAATTAGGTTACGGCTTCTCCTTTTTCATTCTTCTGTAAATTTGACTTCGAATCTTCTTTTGATTCTTCTGTGTTGGTTAACAATACATGTGACTATTGTGAAACCCCAAAAAAGTTGGTTCATGATTTATTTTAAGATTTACTTTATATGGAATTAATAAATTATTTAAATTATTAAATTTGTAAGAATTTGAAGATAAATTAAAAATATATTTGTTAAAAACGAACGTGCATTTTATTTGAAGTTAAGTACATAAAAAAAATGTTTTAATTTTTTCAATGATTTAAATTATTTAAGTTTGGGGATATAATATTATTTTGAAAAATTCAAGGGTCAAACTACAATTAATGCCAAATCTGCATCCAAATAGGCCTAGCTTATATTTGCAACATTTTATTCATGCAATATTATGGGAATTAATTAAATCCATTTACCTTATTATTCCTCATTCCATTATATTACACGCATTTAGCCATATAGGAAAGAAAAAAATCATCTTGGATTGAATTAAAATTGGGTAACATTTTCTATAACCTCTCTATTTTCTTCTCCCATGCTGAAAATTGTGTTGTTCTCAACATTATATATTCAGATTGTTGAGGTTCTTTTTTTATTAATCTTCAAAATCCGAGTGCAAAAAGGTAAGTGAATATTTAAGGTGGTTCATGGGAAAGACCATTTTATTGGGGGCCCAGAATCACTCTGAAAATCAAAGTATGTCCAAATTGTGATCTTCTTTTGGAATCCAACCCATTTAAAAGTCCCAGTTTTAATCCATCTTTGGGAGCCCGTTTGTGACTCCCCACTCATTATTGTACATGTACAGTTTATTAACATTGATTAAGTTTGGGCTTATGGGCCCCCAATTCTCCCTTCTGATCCCTATGATCCGGCCATTGGTCGATTCTGGGCTCTTTATATATATATATATATATATATATATATATATATATATATATATATATATATATATATATATATATTGATGATAAGGTAAGGTACTATGCTAGTTAAATAGTTTAATGTTCCATTTTTTTTGTTTTTAATTTGTTACTTTTACAAAATAACAAGTATTTTTTTACCCTTTAATTTCTTATTTGATGGGTCATTGAACAATGAGTCAACTAACATAGAAAAGTCAAACATTAATAAAAACAGATAATATCTAAAAACTAAACGGTGTTATTTAGTAGTAACAAGCCTCCCTTTCCAAGTTATGCTAGCATTCCAAGTCAAACAAATTAACTAGTTTCATTCACAATTCTTTATTAAATTCTTTTTTATTTTGATCTTGGAAAATGGATGTAAATATTTCAGTTTGGTTAGAGGAACCTTCAATTGGGAGATGGAACCTAAAAATATCAGCAGCACTAGAGGAAGCAAGTCTAGTCCTTGTTTGGTTATTCAAAAATGCCAAAAATTAAATTCATTTGGGGGTGACATATATATTAAGTGGTATTTTAAATTGTGCTATCATGAACCGATTTAAAAAAAACGTAAAATCGCCGAGTTCAATAAGCGAAGTTGAATTCAATAGTTAATTATTATATTGAAAACTAATTAATTAACTACATTCGTATAACTTAACTTATACTATTTGGCTAGTAATTGGCTAGTAAGAGCAAGTGCTTGCTTCTTAATTAATTAGTTATGCCGTGACGTGGTCTACAAGTTGTTACATATTATCTCTTATATCTCTATTTGAGATCAGTTCAGTAACTGTCTCATACTAATTTTGACTCAATTCTATTTTTATAGAATTTATAATTTTTTTAAAATCTTCAAAATTATTTCCACAGTTAGTTAGTATTCAAATTCCTACACTCACATATCCACGTTCTCTTTCTTCCCCCACGATTTCCACCTTCAAATTCCTCATACATGAAAATTCTCTACACTATAATCTATTTCTTCTTCTCCCAATTTCAGGCTTTCAAGTATCAGATTTACCACTACAATTCCGAGAGCACCACTCCAATTTATTTTATAGCAACCGGCTTCTTCTTCTCCCAATTTCAGGTACGACTTTGGTTCTTAAAATCTTGGAAGGTTTTTATGTTCTTCAAGGTTAATTGAATTATGGATTTTAACTCACGTATGTTGGAATTTGATTTTATATCTGTTTTTTATTTTTATAATTATTTTCACTTATTACTATTGATTATGTACCCTTTTTCTGGAATAAAACAAAAAGACTGTATGTAGAATTATTTTATTACTATTATTTATATCATAAATAATCTGACTCTAATAAAATCTCTAGTTGAATGAATTCCCAGCTTTGCCTTGGGCTTAAGCTTTGTACGACAACTGATACTAATAAACAATTCAAATACCCCCATTAAGATTTGTAATCCAATTCTTAACTTTGCGGTCTGAATTAAGTAATAGTAAGAAGGAAGAAATTCAGATTTGGGAAATATCAATTGAACGAGAAAAAAATCATAAAGAAAAAACGTACTGTACTGTATAAAACCGAAATTACTGCTGAAACAGGTTCAAAGACAGTTCCAAGAACCAATGGGAGAACAATCGAGACATCGTCGATCATGTTCACATTTGTTACTCTGTTAATCGTTGCTTGGATTGCCTAAGACATAATTCAATTGTTAAGCTTACATTGAAGTTTCATTTTCTGTATCAATTTATATATATCTGGCGCTTGCTACATAGTTGTTCTCGAACTTGGAATGAATAAGCAAAAACGGAGAGATTCTTTGTTCAATCCTTAAAAGATTGTATTAAGGACATAAAACAAAACAGTTTTCTTGAACTGTGTTGGAGACTTCGAGTTTGTTCAAGATCGTGTATAGTATATTTAATTCAGTTCGGCTTTTTTTAAATGTTAATTAATGATTTTAACTCTGTTCTAACTCGGTTGATTGATTCAATAACTTCTCTACCTGTAATTGATTCATCCCTCTTTCTCCAGTTAAATAAATGGTGGAGAACTTTTGAAAGAGAGGTTAAGGATTTGGGTAAAGGTACTGGACGTGGGTTTTCAAATTGGATTCTATCAAATTGGAGTCTACTAACAGGTATTTTGAGGGATTCTTTCCATGTTTCATTTACGGTTCTTATCATTTGGAAGTAAAATCAGATGCGACAATTTGTAGTGTAGGAGTTTCGTTCTAGCATGAGGAGAAATAAAGTTTCGTTCTTAAAATCTTGGAAGGTTTTTATGTTCTTCAAGATTATTGACTTCTCTCTTGCTCATTATACAGGTATAGTTCCACATCGATGGAGTAAAAATAACCCGAGTAAAATTATATCTGTAAATATTATAATTCTTTCCTTTACCAAATTCTAAGGATATTTAACATGAAGGAATTTTTTTTTTTTTTTGTAAATAAATATTGTCATTTTAAATGTTGGTTTTATACATTTTAACTATAACGTACGTTACACAATTTTAGCATATCATGCAAGTTAGTTGATAAAAATATATTTAGTAAGAGTCCGTGCATAGCACGGAGCGTATACTATTATATATATATACCAGTGGCCATTAATTCTCCTAAATTGAAGTTTGTTTTAATTTGAAGAAGATATATACCAGACCAGTGAATGTTTTTAGGTAAACAACTGAATTAATTAATGTCATATATGGTTTAAATAATTAATTAAGTGAATACGGACCATGTGATCCAAGAGTACGGGAACTGCAAGATACTCATTTGCATGCGTTGCACCAAACTATTCTATAAAATATTTATTGCATATAATCCCCTCTTGCTATTAAAATTCAGCAAGAGAGACCCCATTTGTTTAAAATTTATCGTTTCGGGTCGGCATATTTCAAGAAGCTTTTATTATTATAATAGTTCACGTCAAGTTGTAGCTAGGGACCAATATGAAATATTTAAAAAATAATATTTTGAAATATATATGTATATATATTAATCCAAAACGACTTATATATTCTATATAGATGGGGCCGGGGTTGTGTTGAAATTAAAAGTATAGGGGGTTTCTATGCATTAACATTTCACATTGGTAGTTTGGTACAGTTTCCATATAGCACGTGGAACAATCTTGTTGGTATCTTAAAAATTCTTCTAAAGATAGCTAGTTAGAAACATCACTTGGATCGATGTAATGTTATTACAAAATCAGTTAAAAGTTGGCACTTGAAAAGAAAAGTGGATATGTTGTTACAATAAGGGATTTGTAGTGGAAAATAAATAAGAATATGTGAAATCATATTTGTTTGTTTGTTGCAGATTTGTGAAATAGTATTATATTGTATAGAGTTGAATTTTGACACGTTAGAATGAACTAAAATCCTATCATATATTCGAATATGTATGTTTGGATATGCAAACAACACAACATAACCGATTTAAGCAATATCTGCCCCAAATGCTAATATAGAGAAAACTAAACTACCCTACCCTAGCCTTTGTACACAAATAATAATACAATGAGCAATAGAAAATGATTAAAGTACAAAGGTAATAATACAAATGCTAACATAACCGATGTTAATACTTTCTAGCTCCATTTGATTTATTGGCCTTTGTTTTATAATCTGATAATTTGAGGTTTTCACCATTGTGAGATGGGAGCTTCGAATAATTTGAGGTTTTTTTATGTCGGAATGTGGAGAAGTTGACGATTTGGTTGGCCATGGTATTCTATTTAATTGAGACAGAGGACTGACTGACTGAGTTACCTTTTCGAACAATGAGAAGAAATAAATATATGCCTGCTTTATATAGTCGTGGATTGGAAGTAAAATTATTGGTTTAGGGGAATTGACTTTGGGAAAATTAGTTGAATGCTTGAATTTGATTTGACTTCAAAAAATCATCTCTATATATTGTGAGGGGAAATTCTTACACAGATCGAGTTTGGCCGAACTTAAAGTAACTACATGGCAAGTGTAATACACTTGCTTTGAGATTTGATGTAACTCTCAGGAGAGTGACCAATCACAAAGCAAGTGCAATATACTTGCTTGGTGGTTGGATGAGTTTGATCAAACCAGGCTTGGACAAGAATTTTCCATATTGTGAGAATATTTTTTGAAACGGTATATATTACCTCAATCATTACACTGAATATTGCTTATAATAAAAAATAAAAAAAATTATTATATTGATTAACTATAAAGAGACAATAATTTAATGTGGTCACAAAAAGCCACACACTACCTTGTCTTGTGCCGATCGACTCCGGTTAGATTGGTCGATATGTATTCCATTGCATTAAAATTTTATTAAATTTTGTTGGCCAATAAAGTTGTATTTTTGACTGATATTTCCACTATAGATGTCGATTTTTTCCGTTTTAAAGCTACTTTGTATGGTGTATGGTTAAGTAGTTTCATATTGGATACTAGCATTGTGGATTTCGTGCTATGTCATAAAGAACGTACTAATTCTGATAATTCAGTGATCATTAAGCACGACAATACTGAATTTATAATTATTGATCCTTAGACTAAAGGCATGCAAATATTTAAATCTAAGGATCATATAAAGGAAAAGTAAATGTATGTATAAGGTTTCAGTGAAACTCTTATAAAGTGATGATATTTCTCATATTCAGGTGCACATTAAGTTCATTTGAGAAAATCATTTGGAGGACCTAGAATAAACATAATGTTTATTCATTAAGAAATGTTGGGCTACTTTTTGAGAAATATGATGCTTTGTGATACATGGAAGATAATACTCGTTTTAGAGGACCTATCGCCATGATTCGTGTATTTGATTTCTATAAGTATTTATGGGATTTAGATATCATTATTCGGACCAAGTGGGAGAATGTAAGTTTATTATTAATTTTATTATAAACTTCATAAAGTGGTCATTTGAACTTCCCACTAACCAATGATTTTAATTCCCACTAACTCATTATCTTGCCCCACTAACTTGAGCATTATGTGAGTCATAAAGTAAAAGACTCTACAACTTCTTGGTGTCTTTGATGGTAAGACACTATATATAGGTGAGCCATGTATAAGGTCCCTACACTCAACATTTTTCACAAAAATACACCATCTAAAGGAGGTTGCTAGAGTGTAGAATCATCTTATACACGACCGGAATTCTTCCAAATATCAATCGCTGAAAGTATGATGATCCATTCCGCATTTAGTTTTCATATATGCTATCTAATTAAAAGTATATATATATATATATATATATATTCAAATATCATTGTGATATTTTATAAAGTCTAACATTAATTTTATTGATTAAATCTTTTGTGTAAGGTAGATCCAATTTCATAGAAACCGAGTCTAGTTCACAAGAAGCAGGCCGGCTCAACATTTTTGGAGGCCCTAGGCAAAATTAACACTAGGGCCCTATATCATAAAAAAATTTATACTCCTACCTAATGTATATATGTGTTAACTTTTTTTTATTCCATAAAACAAAAGTATTAATTTAAAATCGACATTTTGATTTTTATTAAAATAATTTTTATAAATAAAATATTCAGTATACTTCATATTATTTGTTACATAATCGATTGTAAATATGTTTTAATTATTTTAAGTTTTGAAAATTTCTTTTAACATAAACAAGGATTTTGTGTATACTGTTTTATAACAACATCAAACAAAAAATTGATTGGTTTGATCATTTAATAGCTACGTTGCACGGATACGGACTCGGCAACTCGGACTCGACACGATTCGGATTCGGCAACTCGTGTTCTAAAAAATCTTCAAGATACGATACGTTATGGATACGTATATTTTAATAAAATAAATCTATATAGTTTATATAAAAAAAAAACCTTAGCATCAAAATCATTGAATAACATCAAAACAAGTCTCATTCTAATATTCATAACACAAAATCAAAAGAAAAGATCAAGAAAGATGTCTACATTCACTCCAAATACATGATAAATGATTCAAAACAAGTCTCATATGCAAAAAACATCAAAACAAGTCTCATAAGCAAAACAATCACTCAAATTACATAATTATTAGTCAATTACATAACAAGATCATCATTGGGATCTTCATTAACTTCATCAAAATTCTTGGAAGAGAGAAAATTCTTGAAATATGGCCTAGGATTCATATTAAAATTGGGGATTGGTCTTTAATTTGAGGTTTGTAGATTTAGAATTACTACTAGAGTGTGGAACGTGGTATGCGAGTAAATGAGTAATTCGTAGAACAGTAGAAGAAAATGGAGTTTGTAGATTTAGATTTCAGAATTAGTCATGGTCTGGAAATAATGTGTAGGAAAGAAGGGATGTAGGGAACTGTAGAAGCATTCCAATTTTTTAATATTTAAGTTTGGAATTTGCATTGTTTACCCAATATTTTGTCAAAAATTGTAGAAAGCCCCCGCCGAGTTCTTGACCGTGTCGACTCAGTAGTTGACCGAGTCGGATTCAAGTATCCAAATTTATTTTTATTTTATTTTCTCGGACGCGCAACGTGGTGAGTCCAACGCGTATCCCAGCCGTGTCGCACCAGTATCCGAGTTCCCGGAGAATTCGACTCTACATCTTGCTGTTTTTTGAAGTACCCGTGCTTCATAGTTTAATAGTCATAGTATATAATAATTTTTTAATAAAAACACAATTTTACAATAAATAAAAAATGTTCAATAATTTGTCTTAATGAGTATTCATGTACGAAAAATAATTAATTGTATTTATGGACTAAGATAAAATAATTAAAATATTTTTTAATTCACAAAAAAATTTAAATTATGTAAAACTTGGGGCCTCCAAATGGGGGTTCTAGGCCTTTGCCTAACTTGCCTATAGGCAAGGTCGGCCCGGGTCATGAAGCTAAATGAGCGAGAGAGAGAGAACAAGGCCCAAGAAGAAAATGTTTTATCACACTTTAAAAAAAGGCAAAATTGCAAAAAAGTTTTCAAACTAATTAGTGATTTTAGATTTTCGTCCCAAGCTATTTCATTAAGTCAAATTAGTGCCGTAATTTTATATTTTTTGGAATATTGTCCCACTTGCCACATGGATGCTTACATGTCATGACATGGCAAATTTTATCATAAACAATTATATAAGATTACAGATTTCGTCCCAAACTACTTACCAATTTTGAATTTTCGTCCCAAACTATATCAATAAGCCGCTTTCGTCTCGTAATTGAAATGACATGGGAAAAAAATTTGTTCCAAATTTATTATAAATATTTATTATTTATTAATACAAAAAAATATGCACAAATTTTTCCTAATGAAATGTGATATGATTTTTGACTCAAAAGAGCACATGAATTTAAAAAATCAATACTATTTTTCTCTTAAAAAAAAGTTAATGGTAATTTATTTCCATGTGATATTCATAATATTCAATTTACCTTAAATTGCTTATTTTCAAATTATAGGAGGTAAATTGAACATAATGAATATCATAAGGATAAATTTTCATTAGTCCCTAAGTAAAAGATGAATCGTCATTTCTTTAAAATAAGAAATCTAATAGTGGACTAAATTCATGCCAAATGACAAATTGTGAGACGAAATTCGGCGAATTAATATATTTTGGTACGAAAAATTAAAATTTCTAATTGGTTTGGGACGAATTCTGCAATTTTATATAATTGTTTATGATAAAATTTGACACGTCATGACATGTAAGCATCAATGTGGCAAGTGGGACAATATTAAAAAAAAATATAAAATCACAGGACTAATTTGACTAAATTATATAGCTTGGGACGAAAAAATTCAAAATAACTAATTAGTTTGAGAATTTTTTACAATTTAGTCTTCAAAATATAAGTTTTCATATATATATTTGGGAAATTCTTACCCAGACCGGATTTGATCGAACCCAAACTAATTAAATGGCAAGTGTAATACACTTATTTTGGAATTGGATGTAACTTCCAGGAAAGTGACCAATCACAAAACAAATGCAATACACTTGCTTGATGGTTGAATGAATTTGGTTAAAACAGACTTGAACAAGAATTTTTCTATATATTTATCTAACGGACTAAACCATCCGGCAAAACTTATCAAAATAATTGATTCGTTGATCCAACTCATCCAAATCCGCAGAGAAGGAAATAAAGAGGCTCGGTTCCTTTGTAAATATATTATAATCCAATATTATGTGGTGTAGTGAATAATTTTGTATTTTCTATGTATACCATTTTTTTTTGCTGTTTGGTGGGGCATTGTAATTTTAAAGCTTTTGATTCTAAATGTTTGATGAATATCTCAATGAGATAATTCAATTATTTATAGTATCTAATATACAATTGGGTACTAGAATTTGAGTCGGAGTTGCTGAGTTGGTAATTTTCCTATGGAATTAGCTATATGCGTCGCTCATGGTAAAATTTAATCCCGAATTATATATTTTCAGATAGGAATTTTTACCACGAATTTCACCGGTAATATTGATAAAAACGTAATTTTTGTATATATTATCAGTAATTAGTAATTTAAAATTTAAACAAAAATTACACATGAGCGTAGAACCGGTACAAAAATAATTGTAGATGTGATAAGAAAAAGTATTACTGAATGGAATTTTTTGAACAATTTCTTTTAATACATACACTTATTGCTTGGGAAATATGTGCGCCCCTCACCCCGGATCGGGTCTTATGTGGCCCATCTCGGAGTTCGGTATCGCTCGGCAAGGAATAACCCATCAGAGTTACTAAATTTTTATTTTTAAGTTAAATATATGATTGAAACATCATACAAATTATCTAGGTAAAGGAAAAAAAAAGGAATAATACAAGTCATTTGGTATTTAGGGGGTAAAATGCATTATACTCACACACGTTATGCGAAACTTGCATAATTTTCAATTTAAGATTTTATTGCACCAAATCTTATTTTACTTTTGAATTCCCTGCACACTTTCCTCCTTATTCTAGTGTTTGTCTAACTTTGTTAATATTTAGTTGATATATATATATATATACCTAAATTTCTCCTAGATAGAAGGAGATAATATATAAAGTTTAAAAAGTGTACTTAAATTTGTGCTAAGTTTAGGAAGTATAAGGGGATTATATGCTAAGTAATTTTAAAATTATTAGGGATTCGTCCTAAGTTAAAAAAGTACAAGGTGATGCAGGGTAAATACATGATTTCTGAATCCGGTACTCCTTGCTCCAATGTCCAGATAATTTCAAGTTTCATGTTCCCTGCAAAAGAAAGGTTACAATGCCGGAGTGGGGGGTTGTCGACGGAACCTCCTCCTATGATTAAGTCAGCAAGGTGTTAAAAGCTTAAACAATGGAATTGCAAAGAAGGAAGCGATAGAATTGTGTATTAGGGTTAGAATGATCATATCAGTTATGTATTTATACCAGTTGAAAGAGATTTGAATCTAGTAGATTCCTTGGTTGATAAGGGAACTTTCTTGCTTTCCGAGTTTCCATGTTTAAACATGACTCTCTATGGTAAATTGAAGCTCGTGGTTTGCTGGGGTTTAGTGATAACGCCGTGAGAACGTCGTTATTACCTATCTCTTTAAGCTCAAAACATCTTGTTTTGATTCGAGTTTTTGTGTGTGTTTGCGTGTTTTCGTGTCTTTCGTGCTTTTGGCCCTTTGTTCGGCTTTTGTTCGCTTTTTGTCTTTTTGTTCGTGTTTTGATCGTTTTCTCCGTGGTTTGTAGGTATTGACATCTTAGAGAGATTCGGAGTTGCGTATCAATGATACGAGTCGCTCTACCAACCCCACGAGTCAAGCTTGAGCTTCAAAGGAAATCGACCCCGAAGCAAATTGTATAAGAACGTATATAGCAGCTCACTAGAACATGCATAAATATTTCATGGATGATCCAAATGAGCTGAATTTTGGATATGTCATAGATGAGTGAGTTAGCTACGCTACGGACTTTACGGATCCGGATTCGGAGTTCGGAATCAAAAGATATGCTGCTCGGAAGAAAGTGCGGCAGAGCAGGAAATTTGCAGAGAGCTTACTGCCTGAGCTCGCGGCCGCGAGCTCAGGGCTCGCGGCCGCGAGACCTGCTGCCAAAAGCTGCGTGTTTAGAGGGTGTTTTGTGTACTTTGCCTTTCCCCTCCCACTTGTAATTTCAACCCCTTTTGGGGACTTTTTGGCCTTAGTTGCCATAGATTGGAGGGTAACTTAGGCATGGAAAGTTGGTAGTTTGCTAGGTTAGATATTAGGAGGTGAAATTCATCACAACTTCATACTTCACTTGACATCTTGCCTCCTTTTTGGAGAAAAAGCTTTGGTTGGCACTTTGAAAAGAAGAACTCTCACTTGGACTCCTAAAGAAGATAAAAAGGCATTGAGGGAGAAGTTGTTGAAGACCTCATCACCTAAGCTTGCTCTAACTCTATCTTTCTTGTTTTGTTCATTTACATTTATGGATTTCATTAATGTAATGAATGATTTATTTAATGTTATGAGTAGCTAATCTCCTTTATTCTATGTTTTTATTGATCCTATGTTTGGTTCTTGATTCTTGATTAAATGATGAGTTAATGGTTGTTGCTATGCTTGTATACAAGTGTTTGTTAAACTAGTTTGAGCTTTTGTCAACTTGTGGTTTGATCAACCATAGGATGAAATGAATTGATCTTTAATTGCTAGGTATAGTGGATTAAAGATAAGATTGTAAAACTAGGTTGTGATTTGATTTTAGGATAGAATTATACCTAGGTCATTTCATGTTCTTATAAGGTTTGAGAATTAAAGCATCACTTAGGCTTAATCCTCTTAGACATAAATTGGATTAGTCTACTTTGGTAGGTTCGTACGATATCGAAAGATACGTATGAATATTTTATGAAATCTTGAACAACAAACATAAGTGTGGTTGCCAATCGTTGAGTCGTTTGTCTTGAATTGAACTAGGTGACGTAAAAGCCTAGAAGCCTTTACATATTTGTTAAGTCAAGTGTTAGTTTCCTTAGTCACCTTAATTGAGTTGTAGTATCAAAACCACCATCACCTCACCAAACTCAACTTACAAATCTAAGTCGAAGTAACAAGACGTTAGTTGGTAATTAATTGAACAATTCCTCGTGGGTTCGACACTCATTTATCACTTTATTACTTGTAACGACCGTATACTTGCGTGTTTGCGTATTAGTATTTGGAACGCAACATTTAGCTCCCTATAGCACGACACTTAGTCCAGAGGGCGAGTTAGCGACTTCATTTCATATTGGGTTAGAGATTTGGTTCGGCGACTTCATTTCATTTTGGGTTAGAGATTTGGTTCGGCTATCGGTCGATGCTATATCAGAGGAAATTTCGTACCAAGTGAAATTAACATATAGAATGAAGTCGAAGGACGGGAGATTCTATGCAGAGAATCTAAAATTATAAAAAAGATTTAGTACAACAAAAATTTTGCAGGAAAGTTTTGTACAAGTTTCACATAATACAGGGGAAAAAAGTATCATGCATTTTCCCTGTAATAAGATACTACCTCCATCCCATTTATTTTGCTCCATTCGATACAATATCCGGTCAAATTTTTAATATTTTACGTGACTTGTTATATTAAATTATTCACATTTGTGTTATATTAAATCTTTCAAATATTAATATATATGATGTCATACAATATTATCAATTTAATAGTAAAATATATTTTAATTTATGTATTATAATTTTTATAAATTTAATCAAGTTGATCGTACCAATGGAGCAAAATAAATGAAACAAGGAATATATATTAACAAACTAATCACTTATTTCGACGTTATTAATTACTTCAAACTCACCTAACGATGATGCAATAGCATTAAATGAATTAATTTTTAATTAAAAATAAATAACTCGTGACTTCATCATGATCTGAAGTATTTCATGTTCGTCGCGATAAGGTACATTATAAAATCTTATATATATATATATATATATATATATATATATATATATATATATATATATATATATATAGGAGAATGGTCTTTGACCAATTTGGACTGAAATTCTAATTTCTGGTGTTTTTGAATTATTTTTATTATTATAATATATATGATTGGTCAATTCAAATTCAAAAAAATGATTAAGTTTATGAAGTTTTAATTACCTAATCTATAATTACCTAAATTGTAGGCTTAATATTAGGAAAGAAAAATTAAATCATATGGATGCATTAGTCAAATCCGTTTCCTAAAATTCAGTAAGACATTAATTAGGAAATCTTGATGACAATTCACACTATATATATTTCATCACATACATGATACATCCTCATTCTCATTCTTTTGTATTCTCAGATTACTCCCAAATCATATCATATTTTTGATTGAAGGTAAAAAACAACATATGTAGTTCATTACGTGTTTTTTTTATTTACATAGAGAGTAGACACTTTGCTATCATTATTACTAAATCATTTTGTGAAAATTTGGTTGCAACAGGTTAAAGACGGTGTTGGAGGTCGTTATTCTTAAATGTAGTATTGTAATTGTGAAAATTTGGTTGCAACATGTTAAAGACGGTGTTGGAGGTCGTTCTTCTTAAATGTAATAATGTAAAATTTTGATTTTAAGTCTTGTGTTATTTTTTATTCGGGTGTAAATACCATCACAAGTAGAAATAGTTTGGATAGTGACTTCGCAGTGTCATTATTATTACAGTACTTTGTAAGAAATTGGTTGCAATAATTGTTAAAGACGGGTTGGAGACTATTCTTTTTTAATATAATATCGTATAATTTTTGTTTTATCTTTTCTATTAATTGAATGTGATTCAAATTTGACTTAATTTATATATGATATGAGATAACAGTTATTAATCTTCTACCAATTATTCATAGTAATATTTGAACTTTATTTATTACTATAATCTGAATATAGCTCAATTATTTAAAAATACGCAAAAAAAAAATTGTTATTTATTCATTCATTTAAATAAATATACCTAATATTAAAATTAGGTATATTTATTTTATTTGTTATAACTTCTAAATGGGTATATATTTTTATTTCTGAGTATTTTTTTATTTATTTAGATTGTGTTTTTACCATTATTTGATTTTTTGTTACTTTTATTTTAAATATTTATATTTAATATTTTGAGTTTAAATATTTCATAATATTAAAACAGTTCAATAAAATAATATGAATACATACATATAGATTTTTTTATTAAATAATATATTTATTTTGACAATTAACTAAATAAATATACCTAATTTTCTTTAAATTATTATAAAAAAACCTGATAAAATTTATTTTTCGACATGAAAAATATTTTTTTTAAAAGAAAAGGAAAAAAAATTGTTACAAGCTAAACATGGAAATACGTATTAGATCATGGAGTCTAACTAATTGCTTAAAATTAGGCATTTATCATCCAGCAAAACATACGTATTTAACTAATTGCAAAAATTATCCAATTATTACAAAATAAAAAAAATAAAAAATTCAGTTACAAGCTAAACATGGTAAAATTATTATATCTTGCAAAAATTTAGGCATTTATTCATCCCCTAAAACATCTAAACGATTTTTTTTTATTTTTGATTAACTAATATATTTATTTTGACAATTAACTAAATAAATATACCTAATTTTCTTTAAATTATAATAAAAAAACCTGATAAAATTTATTTTTCTACATGAAAAATTATTTATTTTTTTTAAAAAAGAAAAGGAAAAAAATTATTACAAGCTATACATGGAAATACGTATTAGATCATGAAGTCTAACTAATTGCTTAAAATCAGGCATTTATCATCCAGCAAAACATACGTATTTAACTAATTGCACAAATTATCCACTTATTACAAAATAAAAAATAAAAAAATTCACTTACAAGCTAAACATGGTAAAATTATTATATCTTGCAAAAATTTAGGCATTTATTCATTCACAAAAACATCTAACCAATTTTTTTTATTTAGTGCAATTATTTACTATTCTGATTTTACATAATAGGAAAGAGTTAAAAGAACTTTCCAAACCATATATATAAGATATGTTTATTTCATTGTCTTTAATCTTGCTTGAAAAATTCAATTTTAACTTCTCGTTTGGAATTTGGACATCTATCTCTCAAAAGCAATTCTTTATTTTGTAAGCATCTACTCCAATTCATCTCTCTTTTCTTACAGTTAATTTTTGTAATTTATTTTATGTAATTGTACATTTGGAATATGGGATCTTCTTATATTTTTTGTTTTAATTTATTGGTTGGACAGATATATATGTTGTGGAGAACTACATTTTTTGAACAGGTACATCGATATTGATTATTATTATATAGACTTTTCTTATATTAAGGTACATTTGAAACCTCATGTTATATATTTTAATTATTTGATTATTGATTCGAGTTTCTTTTCTAATTTTGATAATATTCTGGGATATGTCATAAGAAAAAGTAGATGAGACTTAATATGTAAGGTTTTGGGCTCTTTTATTCTAAACTTTTATTATTTTTAATGTGATTAAGTTTCCCCAGTAAAGCTACAATTTTATCATATCTTTTGTTATACTTTTCTTTTCACATTTTGTTAATGTGATAGTAATCTATTTCAATAACTGGCCTATTTACATATCTTTTGAAGAAATAAAATTAAGCAATCAATATAAAAGTAAATTTTTTCCCTATTTCTACTACTTTGAAAATAGTATAATTTGGCATCTAATTTAAAAAAAATTAATACCTTAACTACATGTTAAGAAAGTATATGCTTCTACATTCACTTAATTATGACACTACTAAACCTTATTACTTACTAAAATTCACAATTAAAAAGATTTTAACTAATTTAAAGAAAATGGTTTAAACAACTAAAATAAATTTTCCAAATCTTTTATCATATCTTTTGTTATACTTTTCTTTTCACAATAATCGCATTTTGTTAATGTGATAGTAATTTATTTCAATAATTGGCCTATTTACGTATTCATATGAAGAAAAAAATTAAATAAAGTAACTTTTGACAATACTAAACCTTATTACTTACCAAAATTCTCATTTAAAAAGATTTTGTAAAGTAAGTAAATAAACTACTTTAAAAAATGGCCCAAATCATATTTATAAATTACATTAGAAACAGAACATAAGGATCTTCGGCAAGCTCGAGGCGACGAAACTCACGTTCCACTCGAGGGACTTCATTTTCTAAAATAAATTTAGGGCAAACTAATCAAAATGAAAACGAAGTCAATGGTTTGTACTTTTGACAAAATTTTATTTAAATATTAAATTTATGAAAGTAATCTTACGAAATTTTACTTAAGTATTAAATATTAAATATCTTAAAGAAAGTAAATTAATTAAAAAATTATAAAATTTTACTTCCAAAAAAATGGCTATTATTTAATCAAAATGAAAAAAAAAAGTTCACTCGGAAAATTTCCAATTTAAAAAACTAATCATTCCCTAAAATTGTGCCAAATAAATAGCTAAGAGAATATTGTGCCAAACAAATGACCAGAATATAACAACAATTTTCAATTAAAATATTAAATTAAATACCTTAAAGGGTGCCAAACAAATAGCTAAAAGTTATTGCTTTAAACAATTAATACAATATTTGATAAGATATCATAATTTAATTTAAAAAAAAAGTCCAAATCTCAATGGTTTGTACTTTTGACAAAATTTTACTTAAATATTAAATTTATGAAATAAATCTATGAAATTTTACTTAAGTATTAAATATTAAATATCTTAAAGAAAATAAATTAATTAAAAAATGGTAAAATTTTACTTCCAAAATAAATGGCTATTATTTAATAAAAATGAAAAAAAAAAATCACTCGGAAAATTACCAATTTAAAAAACTAATCATTCCCTAAAATTGTGCCAAATAAATAGCTAAGAGAATATTGTGCCAAACAAATAGCTAGAATATAACAACAATTTTCAATTAAAATATTATATTAAATACCTTAAAGGGTGCCTAGCAAATAGCTAAAAGTTAAGGGTAAATTGCTTTAAACAATTAATACAATATTTGATAAGATATCATTATTTAATTCGAAAAAAAAGTCTAAATAATATTTATAAAAAAAATGTAATTTATACTACTATATTTAGAACCTTTTCAAATAAAAATTTGATTGGTAAGAGTTTTCATCTTCTACTACTTTAAAAATGGTAAAAAAATTTACTTCCAAAAAAATGGCTATTATTTAATTAAAAAAAATCACCCGAATATTTCTACTATAAAAATTTTAACTACCAAAATTCCCAATAAAAAGATATTAGCTACCTTAAAGAAATAGTTTAAACTACTACAACAAAAAGAATTACTTTAAACAATTGATACAATATTTTCTAAGCTATCATATTTTAATGTGAAAAAATAGTTCAAATAATATTTTTAAAATAAAATTGTTATTTACACTTCTTATTGGTATTAATTTTCATCTTATACTACTTTAAAATTGGTAAAAATTTGCTTCTAAAATAAATGGCTATTACATTTAATTTTCTTTTACATACATATGCAATTAAAAAAAAAAGTTAAGGTTATAGAAATGTATTTCTCTATATACATTCACGAGTATAACATGTGGTATGCAAATTGTAATCATTGTGGAGAAAAGTGCAAATCACATTTCGGTAAAATAATTTGTATGAGTTGTAGTGATGTGGTCAATACAACAATCAGGTATAAATTTTGAAATGCAATTTAATTGTTATGTTGATACTTTGTCTTTTTTTTTTTTTTTAATGATAGTAACTTATCTTAACCCTTATAATTTTGTTAATATGTAGGTACCGAGTTCATATGACGGTTAAAGATGGTAGTGGGGCTATCGACTTAAGACTATATAATTCTCAAGCAAAATATATATTCAAAATGGAGGTTGCTTTTATAAAAGAATTGCTAGATACGGTATAATTCTTTTCTCAAATTTCCACCAAAGTATATTCCTTTTATTAAAAAAGGTTGATACAATAATTTATATTGTTTAGGATGGTGGAAGGAAGAACTTGCAACAATATTTAGATACATTTTTGGACCGCTCCTTCTCATTTATCATTCCAGTACCACCAAGAAAGGCACCACCAATCCGTTGCACAGTGAATTTTGTTCTGCCAGTTGATTGGTCCGAAGAATGCTCACATCTATCAAGTAGACCATCTGCGGTAGAATAAGAAGGGTGAGTACAATTTGTTGCAATTAACACAAATATATTTTTAAATTAGTGATATACTAAAGTCTCAATTTTTGAAAATATCACTCATATATATATTTACCTTTATTTTATAGGTTTCACTTCAACAATTGCAATGTGAAAGATGTTAAGCTACTATATTTATTCTATGTTACTCTTCATAATTTTTATCTTTTTTAAGTTTAGTTTATTTATTAGTATTATATTCATTGAAAAATTCTTGACATTCTGGATATTGTTGAACTTTAATTAGTAATATTTAAGATTTTAATTTAACAACTTATATAAATATATTAACGACATGATTTTGTGCACGGGAATAAGCTAGGGATATATTAATATAGATGTATTGTGCATGCTTTCTTAGTGAGTACATTATTAATTCTAACTTGACTCTATAGTATAGTAAATTCATGTTATGTATATTTTAATTATTTCAAAAAAGAATTGTTTGAACTGAAATATATATATATATATATAACTTTTATTTTCATATGCAAATATTGTTTATTGATGTATTTGTTCATATGTAGTTCATAAAGAATCTAAAATTTTACTTGCTTCATTTCATATTATGTGTTTGCGTATTTATCACCATTAAGTCGTTTATTTGTGTACATGTATTGATCACTATTAATCTAAAATTACTCCTAAATTTTACTTGCTTCTTTTTTTACTTTTTGATAGTCATCAACTTACAGTACAATGGTAATAAGCTACACCTAAAGTTCTTAGAATTATAACTCACGAGTCTTAGAAGCATCAATATACCTTTCTCTAAGGCACAACATTTATAAAGTAATATATATTTCCATTATTAACATACTTTCAGTCATAAACAGTGGGCATTAGTCACTTAAATAAAATTGAACACGAGTTTTTCGTTAAGGGGTATAACAAATTTGATTCAAGTACATTATTATTTCTTTTAGTTTATTTCATCATTCTTTTAATCATTTGTGCATAGCACGAGGAGTAGGCTAGTAATTGAATATAAGATATCACAACTTTATCCTTTATTTCTTATCATTTTTGTAATGAATTATGCATTAATTTATATCACCTCCAATCAATTTAATTTTAAAAAATCGTTATGAATGTCCTGTCAATAGCACATGTTGTGTTTTTTTATTTTTTATTTTTTATTTTTTGGTTGTTTAATTGTGTCGTGTCTAATGTGGCTTCTTGACTTGCCAGTCCACGTGAAACTTGATCCAATATTATATTTTTATTACTTCATAAATGTTAATATGCTAATTCTTTTATCTTGATCGTAGATTCATTACATGTCTATGTTCACACTGTCTAGGTTCGTAATAATCAATTATTAGCCGTGCATTATTGCACCCAATTTTTTTTTTAAATTTAGCTAGCTCGTTCCTTTTACGAATTTAATTGAAACCTATTATATGCCATTTAATTGAAACCTATTATATACGTATTTGATAAATAGCTCATCGTATTAGTCCTTGAAATAATAGGCTTTACAAATATAACACACACACGCGCACTATGTGGCTTAATTGACTTGGAAACTCGCCTAAAAAATAACGATGATGCCATATATATTTAATTAAACCATCAACTGACCATTTTGGCTTGTTATTCAATATTCCCTCCCTTTTTTTTTTTCTTTTGGCAAATTTATTTATTTATTTTTATTTATCATTTTAGGATTTCAATGTAAAATTAATTAATTTTTTTTATCAATTTTATCCTTTTTACTAATACTTATCATTAATGCTAAGATTATTTGATTAAAAGGGTATTTTGGAATTTTTATTTTAAAAAAGTAGCTATTTATGACATTCTTAATTCGTGTACAAGTCTCCAAAGCGACAAATAAAAAAAAAGGAGGGAATATATTAACACAAGCTGACGAAGCTTCACATGATTGATGTTGGCTCAGTTGACGTATATTATCAGGACAAAGAGGTTATTGATTCAACTCTCACTAATATAGGTTCTTCTTTTAAGTTAATACTAATATTTCATAATTGAATTTTTTTTTTTATAATTGTAATTCAATAGATCAATTTCTGATTTAATGATATTGATTATTAATTTAATGTTTGTTTCTATTAAAATAAAACATACAAACAATGTTTGAATTTGAATTTCCTAAAACTTGGTGTTCAACCATCAATTTAAAATTTAATGGTCGTTTCAATTAAAAAAAATATTCAAACAATGTTTGAATTTGAAATTGCTAAAACTTAGGGTCAACCATCAATTTAAACTTAATAGTAAAAGATGAAATCTTAAATTTATTAAACGAATTGAGTTGACAAATATCATTTTTTTAATAAAATTCTTGTTATGACACATCATTGATTAAATCATCATATAGCCATTTTAGATTTTTTATTCAAAATATTAATACAAATTGACGTGGTTGGTTAAGTTGACTAACACCATCGTGACTAAGAGGTCCTAGGTTCAACTCCCTCTAATGTAAGTTTTTTTTGTAGTTTAATACTAGTGTTTGGTAAATATTTTTTTTATATATTGACTGTAATTCAATAGATCAAATTCTGATTTAATGATATTGATTTAATGATTCAAACAATGTTTGAATTTCTTGAAATCTAGGGCACAACCATCAATCCAAACCTAAAAATAAAATCTTAAATTTATTCAAGGCATTGATTTATCATATATCATCTGTTTTTTTCCTATAAAAATAATTAATATGACATATATTTAATTAAACCATGTGCTAGCCATTTTATATTTATTTTCAATATATTAACACACGGAGACGTGGCTTAACATGGATTGATGTTAGCTCAGTTGACTAACACCATAATGACTAGAGAGGTTGTATGTTCAATTCCCTCTAATATATGTTTTTCTCTTAATTGAATATTAATTAGTACTATTTGTTAATTAATTTTCTTTGTGATTTTATTGTATTTCAATAGATAAATTTTTGATTTAATGATATTGATGTAATGATTGTTTTTAATTTGACAAAAAAAATTAAACAATGTTATTAAAAAAGGATCGGATTGGCCAGTCCGACCCCAAACCGGAGACTTTTTCAATCCGATTAACCCCCTAAAATCGGTGAGCTTAAAAACCAGTATGAACCGGGTTGAATCGGTCCAAAACAAATGAATCGGCAAATTGGTTAACCTGATGTGATTTTCCTTTTCCTTTTTTTCCTAGTTAGAAATTTGTTTTAATATAAAAAATAAAGTGAAAATTGTTTTAGAAGAAGGGATTAGAACACCTAACCTCTTCATTAAAACATAATAGACTTACCATTTGAGCTATATCATTTTTGTTGAACTTTTAGTATAAAAATATATAAATTATAGAAAATTTGTAACCAAATTTATTTATAAATTAGATTATGATAATTAACTCAAATAATATTTTACACATTATCAATGAAAATTAAAACTAGTTTTAGTTTTATTACATAATTTCTCATAAAAGTTTTTTTTATAAGATATTTCTTAATATTATTTTTAGGATAAAAAGTGTCAAAATTTGAAAGTCAAATCGATATATTATGTAAATTTGATTTCGAATTTTAGACTTGTATACATAATCATATTTTAAAAACAAGTGTATTTACTTTAAAAGGATTTCAAATTACAGTAAATGAAAATTACCGCACTAGCTAGTACACCCCTGTAATTGGAGTTCAATTTTTACTGTACTATTTGACCTGGTACAAAATTGGAAACTCTAAAGCATTTCTGATACCTGAGGAACAAAAATTAACCGTTTTTTCTCCTCCGGAACATGTGTTTAATGTTAATGAAAATCAGTTAGGTCCAAATCATTTTAAGTAAACTCAAATATAAAATCTAATAACTTGCTTTCTAAATAAGACTATTCCAATTGACTTTGATTAAATTGGTTGAGTCGACCTTAAAATTAAGGTGGCATTATGATTATAAAAGGCTGATCCATTTCGCTGATTTTTCTCATCAAAACTCATCAAAACATCCCTCAATTCTAGCAACGTAAAAACAAAGCTTAGCTACTGAATATGTCTTCGCCAATTGATCCACACGTTGATCCCTATGGCTACTTGGGAATGATCCAAAACCCGGATGGCTCATTCACTCGTAAACCCGAAGTTCTTCCCACTGCTCCTCCTTCCTACAAACCCGACCCAAACTTTCCCGTTATAACCAAAGACATACCCATCAACCTAGAAAAGAAAACTTGGGCCCGTCTCTATCTCCCCGACACCGAATTAAGTTCCATTCCGACCAAAAAGTTACCACTCATTATCTACTACCATGGTGGAGGATTCGTCCAATTCAGCCCATCGTCAATGTTGTTCCAAAACATTTGCTTTTGGATCGCTAAACAAATCCCAGCTGTCATCGTGTCCGTCGGATACCGTCTAGCGCCTGAGCATCGCCTTCCTGCCGCCTACGATGACGGAATGGAAGCGTTGCATTGGTTAAGAACCATCAGCGATGTGTGGATGACTAAGCACGTTGACTTTTCAAAATGTTTTCTCATGGGGAATAGCTCCGGAGGGAATATAGTGCATCACGTAGGTTTACGTGCGGTCGCATGTGTTGATGATCTGGCCCCATTGAAGATCCAAGGGTTGATATTTCATCAACCATTTTTTGGTGGGACCCAAAGGACTTTGTCGGAGGTGAGGTTGAGTAATGATAAATTGTTTCCTCCTTTGGTGGCGGATGCGATGTGGGATTTGAGTTTACCTGTTGGGGTTAACCGAGACCATGAGTATTGTAATCCCATTTTGGGGATTAAATCGGAGGTTTTGATGAAGGTTAAGGATCAAGGGTGGCGACTGTTGGTTACGGGATGTGAAGGAGACCATCTTGTGGATCGACAGATTGAATTTGTGAGAATGTTAAAACAGAATGGATTAGATGTGATTGGTGAATTTAGTAATGGAGGTTTTCATGGATATCAATTGGTTGATGAATCTAAAGCCGGGATATTATGTGGTGTACTAAAGAATTTTATAAATTCCATGTAAGAAATGTGTTTAATGTTTTACTTATGAATAAATATATTGGGTGTGGCGTCGTAGTTAAAGCTTTTTATTCTCGTGTCTCATGTTTATCTCATTAATTGAGACGATTCATATTTATCGTATTAAACCTTTGCAAATTTTCATATTGTCGTTAATTTTTTTTTTTAATTAGCTATGTGTCGCTAGTGATATAACTTCTGGACTATATAGAGGAGTGAATATCAAATTAACTTCATATTTTATTCTAAATAGACAGTTTAATTTTTGGTGAAAAATTAATGAGCAAAATATCTCACTGTGCTTTTATTTTTTCCTCCCTCTTAATTTTTACATTTTTAAAAGAGAGTAAAATGCCCATTATGAGTTTGCGGGGTTTTTCCTTAAAATATTGTTTGGATGGATCTGGAGAAACCTTTAAAACTCTATTTCAATTGAGTTTGAGTGTTAGGCTTTGTAGTTTTGCAAAGCTGAAACCTTATTTGGATTATGTTTGGATGATGGGTTTGAAAAGAGAAATAAGTGGTATGTATCAAACCATTATTTTTAATTTAATTCAAAAGTTAAAAATATGATAAAAATAATGAATCAAAAATTTGAATTCATATTTTAACAACCTACTTAAAATTATAACGGATTTAAACATGCATGCTATATCAATTTCAACAACAAATATCAAACATATGTTATTGAAAATATATATCACAATTGATTTAATATAAAACATAATTTGGATCTGATATTATTGTTGGGATTCGTACTACAAACAAGCCTCACGCAACGGATAATAAAAATTATTTGGCTTCCTAATAAGAATTTTGTCAAGATATAATTCAATATATTTAAATCAATAAATAAATAGTAAAACGAAATTACGATTAATTCGTTATACCTGAGACTTCTAGCTCGTCCAACTGAGATATGTATTAGAAACTAAAACTTTAATCAACACCCCTTCGACTTCAAGAAATCGGATTAATTCGGTTCTCTGCTTTGAATAATAACTCAAATGTTGCTTCTCAACAGTTCCACACACGGAATTTTCGTGGCTACCTCATCATCCGCCCTGCAACCCGGTAGTTTAATTTTTAAAATAAACAATTGCGGACTGGTACCTACTCTTACGTTTATAATAGTTTATGAGATAGTTCAATCTCAGATCTTATTGCCATTTGCTGAATTGAATTTTGTGTTCCTTTAGAATCATGTTTTCAGAGTTTACACATATATAATTAATAATACAACTTTATAGAGCTCTTCTCTTAAATAAATAGAAAGAGGCCTCACGCAACGGATAATAATTTTTTTTTTTTTTAAAAATTATCTTGACAAAATTCTTATTAGGAATTACACTATCTCTTACACAATTTATCTCACAATAAACATATTTTGACATAAAGTTTTATACATCATACATCTACAACCTAACTCTTCCAAAAAAAACTACACCTATTTTATTTATCAAACCACTGTCTCAAAACCTACACCTACTTTATTTAATCATCGATATGTCATATCAATAATTTTTATTAAAAAAATGAAATTTAATTGTCAAAGCAATTCGTTGAATAAATTTAAGATTTTACTATTACGTTTAAATTGATGGTTGAACCCTAAGTTTTAGGAAATTCAAATTCAAACATTGTTTGGATATTTTTTTAAGCAGAAACAACCATTAAATTAATAATAAGTATCATTAAATTAGAAATTGATTTATTGAAATACAATTATAAAAGAAAAAACAATTATCAAACATTAGTATTAACTTAAAAGAAGAACCTAGGTTAGTGAGAGTTGAATTAATAACCTCTTAGCCTGATAGTATATGTCAACTGAGCCAACATCAAGCATGTGAAGTCACGTCAGATTGTGTTAATATATTCCCCCTTTTTTTTATTTTTTTATTTGTCCCTTTGGAGGATTGCACATGAATTAAAAACATCACAAATAGCCACTTTTGAAAGTAAAATTCCAAAATACTCTTTTAATCAAATAATCTTAGCAATGGCAAGTATTAGTAAGAAGGATAAAATTGGTAAAATAACATTAATTTTACAATAAAATCCTAGAACGACAAATAAAATTAAAGAAAATTTTTTTGTCAAAAGGAAAAAAAAACGAAGGGAGTATTGAATAACAAGCCAGAATGGTTAGTTGATGGTTTAATTAAATATATGGCATCATCGTTACGTAATAAAAAACGGAGGGACTGTTGTATGTTGAATAAGTGTGTTGTATGTTAAATATAGTTAGGGATAAAAATCAAACAAAGCTATTCGATACTCGATTCGAGCTCATTTTGGAAAAAGTTCGTTTGAGCTCGGTTTGTCACCAAACAAGTTTGAACATCTTTTTTCGTCCAATAACTTTTGAAGCTCGGTTGGAGCTCGATTCGACTAGCTAAAAATTTAAAAAATACATGTAAAATATCAAGCTATTTGATACTCGGCTCGAGCTCATTTGGTAAAAGCTCCTTTGAGCACGGCTCGATTGAAAATCAAACCAAACTCAAACACAAAATTTTAAACTCGATAAAAATCAAACCAAACTTGAACAGTATGTCGTTTAATACTACTCAACTCGATTACAGCCCTAAATATAGCCGCGTGCGTTAATACGTCTGTTGTACGTTGAATAAAAATCCAAAATGGTTAGTTGATGGTCTAGTTAATGTATGGCATCATCGTTATAAGTTGAGTTTGAATAAGTTTGAATTTGAAGTTAAATTACGTCAAAAGAAGTGATTAGTTCATTAATATATACCCCCCACTTTTTATTTATTTTGCTCCATTGGTACGATTAACATGTCAACTTGATTAAATTTATAAAAGTTATAATAAATAATTTAATTAATATATTTTACTAATAAATTGATAATATCATACGACATTATATATATATATATATATATATATATATATATATATATATATATATATATATATATATATATATATATATATATATATATATATATATATATTAATATTTAAAAGATTTAATATACCACAAATGTGAATAATTTAATATCACAAATCACTTAAAATATTGAAAAGTTTGACCGTATACTATATTAAATATATGGAGCAAAATAAATGGGACGGATGGAGTATCTTATTACAAGGAAAATGCATGATACTCTCCTCCCTTGTATTATGTGAAACTTGTACAAAACTTTCCTGCAAAATTTTTGTTGTACTAAATCTTTTTTATACTTTTAGATTATCCGCATAGAATCTCTCGTTCTTCCACTTCCGTCTATATGTTAATTTCATTTGGGACGAAATTTCCTCTGATATAGCATATACCGATAGCCGAACAGAATCTCTAACCCAATATGAAATGTAGTCGCTAACTCGCCCTCTAGACTCAATGTCGTGTCATAGGGAGCTAAGCCCCAGCAAACCGCGAGCTTCAATTTGTCGTACAGAGTTCTGTTCAATTTCTTGTAATATGCCAAAACCTGAGGGAGTATCCTTATAATTTTTGAAATATCGGGAAATTTCTTGTAATATGCCCAAACCTGAGGAGGTCTGACTGTAAATCACCCATATAAATTTTACCACGAGCGAGGCATATAGCTAATTCCGTAGGAAATTATCGACAATGCCAACTCACGACTCCGACTCAAATTCTAGTACCCACATGTAAATTAGATACTATAAATAATTGAACTATCTCAGTGAGATAAACATCACCTGTTTGTTTGGCGTTTCCCAAAAAAAAATTCGTGTTTGGGAAATGCCAAACAAACATGTTTTTTATTTTCTGAAATAAATTTTTCGTCTCTCAATTTTCTCAAACTACTCTTTCAAAACTCAAACAAACAATAATTTTCTTATTTATAAACAGAACCTATACAAACTCTACTCTAATTTGACATAAAATAGCCTATCTCTTACACAACTTATCTCACAATAAACATGTTTTGACATAAAGTTTTATACATCTTACATCTACAAATTAACTCTTCAAAAAAAAACCTACACCTACTTTATTTATCAAACCACTATCTCAAAACTCAAATAAACAATATTACGCAAATCGAAACTTAGATTTAAACTGAAACTTGATTTAAACAATATTACTCAAATCGAAACTTAGATTTAAACTGAAACTTGATTTTACGGAATTTGATTTGGAGTTTGGAGCTGAGAGTTATGACACGTGTAAAACTGTCGCGCAAATCTGTCGCGATTTTCAGCGTGCTTTTAAGAGAATTCTTGGGCCCAAAGTCTCCTACTTGGACTCAACTTGGTAGATCTATTTAAGGACTTCTAGGTCACGAAATTACACATCTTTGATCAGCTCTAAACATATTTCTTTCATAGAATACACGTACAACATCAAAGATCTACTTGGAGAAAGATTGAAGAAAAAGAGAGAAGTCTTAAAGATCACCAAAGCAAGAAGAACGCAATATTGAAGATCTTTATATTGGATTCATCGTTTTGTCTATAAAACCACATGAACTCAGATTTGTTTTCCTTTATTATTTTCGTCTTATATTTATCATGAATTAATTCTTTAGGATATAGGGTTTTTATGAAATTATGTTACTTTGATTATTTTCAATGGATTGTTCGTAGTTAGGGGCAATTCTTGTGTTTGATTTAATTTCGTTCTCTATGCTTGCAACTTGACTGATCACCTAGTTGTTAGATTTAATATTCTTTTCGAACTTGGAAAAGGGAGATTAGGATTAGATAGGAAATTGAATAGTAAACGACTCTTAGTATAGGAATATACTTAAGGCGTTTATACCCGTTACATGAGGTTCGTGTTTAATGCTTTGTGTTATTTATGAATCACCTAGGAATAGGATCGATTTGTATAATACATTAGGTTCTTACGTAATTCGGAAGATACGTAGGAATATTCTTGAATCCTCGGGTAGCACTCTTGTCACCACAATAACTACGCAAATCTCAATTGAGCAATCGATAAATATCATAGTGGATTATAACCCTAGGTTTCTCTTCTCGTTATTCGAACTCAATCCAAGTACTTATTTTAGTTAATTTAGTTAATTAAAACCCAAGAATATATTTGAATATGGAATCGATTAAAAGTAAATTAGGAATTTGAATTGGTAGATATTAGTCAAGTCCCTGTGGAGACGATACTCTTATACTTACTCTTTATTACTTGTTCGATACGTGCACTTGCGTTTATTTGCGTGTGTAAAATCCGCAACAGCCTCAAACAAACAAGTCCAAAACTTTAAATTACAAAGACCCACCAACTAATTTATACATAAGTCAAACAGCCAAATTAGAAATTGGTACAAAATTATTCACTACACCACAATAATATCTCGCTTTAAAGTCATCGTTAAATTCACAAATTAGAAATTGGTACAAAATTATTCTTTCAACATTTTCACCAGTTCAACCTATCTATCCACAAGTGGTTCCCGTCACACCCAATAACCAAAGTCTCCATTGTTAGATTATAATATTCATGGTCCCGGTCAACCTCCAAACCCAAATCCCACGCCACCAACAAAAGTGAAAACACCTTATAATTATTCAACCTCACCTCTGACGAAGTCATCTGGAATATAATGCAATAAAATAATTAAAGAGAATATTATAAAACAATAATGGAGACTTTGGTTACTGGGTGTGACGGGAACCACTTGTGGATAGATAGGTTGAACTGGTGAAAATGTTGAAAGAAAAGGGATTAAATGAAATTGGTGAATTTAACGATGACTCTAAAGCGAGATATTATGTGGTGTAGTGAATAATTTTGTACCAATTTCTAATTTGCTGTTTGACTTATGTATAAATTATTTGGTGGGTCTTTGAAATTTAAAGTTTTGGACTTGTTTGTTTGAGGCCTGTATGAAATGAGATTGATCGGGTCTTACCTATATCGGGTTAAATCCCATATGATAAAAAATTTGAATAAATTTCAGTTTAAATCTAAGTTTCAGTTCAAAATGAAATTTACACGGACCTACTTGAGACCTATAAAATTATTGATTCGACATCTGTCATCTATGTTTTACGCATAAAGTTATTGATTTGACACCTACTATTTATTTTTCTCGCCCAAATCCCTACAACCAAACTCCAATCCAAATCAAATCTCAAATTTTCAAAATCCACCACTATTATTTAATAATATTTTAGAATCTCAATATTCCATTGAAACCATTATCCGAATCGAATTTCAAGAGTTTCGTCAAACTTTTGAAACCACTTATTGGAACCAAACCGAGACCTAACTCAGTCAAACTACTTCCATATTAACCCCACTTATTGGTGTTTGGGAAAGTAGTTTGGGAGAGTAGTGGAGGTTTGTGAAATAATTTCGATTTGCGTAATATTGTTTATTTGAGTTTTGAGATAGTGGTTTGATAAATAAAGTAGGTGTAGGTTTTTTTTTGAAGAGTTAATTTGTAGATGTAAGATGTATAAAACTTTATGTCAAAACATGTTTATTGTGAGATAAGTTGTGTAAGAGATAGGCTATTTTATGTCAAATTAGAGTAGAGTTTGTATAGGTTATGTTTATAAATAAGAAAATTGTTGTTTGTTTGAGTTTTGAAAGAGTAGTTTGAGAAAATTGAGAGACAAAAATAAATTATTTCAGAAAATAAAAAACATGTTTGTTTGACATTTCCCAAACATGAATTTTTTTTGGGAAACGCAAAACAAACAGGTGATGTTTATCTCATTGAGATAGTTCAATTATTTATAGTATCTAATTTACATGTGGGTACTAGAATTTGAGTCGGAGTCGTGAGTTGGCACTGTCGATAATTTCCTACGGAATTAGCTATATGCCTCGCTCGTGGTAAAATTTATATGGGTGATTTACAGTCAGACCTCCTCAGGTTTGGGCATATTACAGGAAATTTCCCGATATTTCAAAAATTATAAGGATACTCCCTCATGTTTTGGCATATTACAAGAAATTGAACAGAACTCTGTACGACAAATTGAAGCTCGCGGTTTGCTGGGGCTTAGCTCCCTATGGCACAACATTGAGTCTAGAGGGCGAGTTAGCGACTTCATTTCATATTGGGTTAGAGATTATGTTCGGCTATCGGTATATGCTAGATCAGAGGAAATTTCGTCCCAAGTGAAATTAACCTATAGACGGAAGTGGAAGGACGAGAGATTCTATGCGGATAATTTAAAAGTATAAAAAAGATTTAGTACAATAAAAATTTTGCAGGAAAGTTTTGTACAAGTTTCACATAATACAAGGGAGGAGAGTATCATGCATTTTCCTTGTAATAAGATACTCCATCCGTCCCATTTATTTTGCTCCATATATTTAATATAGTATACGGTCAAACTTTTAAATATTTTAAGTGATTTGTGATATTAAATTATTCACATTTGTGGTATATTAAATATTTTAAATATTAATATATATATAATGTCGTATGATATTATCAATTTATTAGTAAAATATATTAATTAAATTATTTATTATAACTTTTATAAATTTAATCAAGTTGACATGTTTGTACCAAGGGAGCAAAATAAATAAAAAGTGAGGGGTATATATTGATGAACTAATCACTTCTTTTGACGTAATTTAACTTCAAATTCAAACTTATTCAAACTCACCTAATTAACTAGACCATCAACTAACCATTTTGGATTTTTATTCAACGTACAGCAGACGTATTAACGCACGCGGCTATATTTAGGGTTGTAATCGAGTTGAGTAGTATTAAACGACATACTGTTCAAGTTTGGTTTGATTTTTATCGAGTTTAAAATTTTGTGTTTGAGCTTGGTTTGATTTTCAATCAAGCCGTGCTCAAAGGAGCTTTTACCGAATGAGCTCGAGCCGAGTATCAAGTAGCTTGATATTTTACATGTATTTTTTTAATTTTTAGCTAGTCGAATCGAGCTCCAGCCGAGCTTCAAAAGTTATCGAACGAAAAAAGATGTTCAAACTTGTTTGGTGACAAACCGAGTTCAAACGAACTTTTTCCAAAATAAGCTCGAATCGAGTATCGAATAGCTTTGTTTGATTTTTAGCCCTAACTATATTTAACATACAACACACTTATTCAACATACAACAGTCCCTCCGTTTTTTATTTCGTAACGATGATGCCTTATTTAATTAAACCATCAACTAACCATTTTGGCTTGTTATTCAATACTCCCTTCGTTTTTCTTTTTTTTTTTTCTTTTGACAAAAAAATTTTCTTTAATTTTATTTATCGTTTTAGGATTTTATTGTAAAATTAATGTTATTTTACCAATTGTATCCTTCTTACTAATACTTGTCATTGCTAAGATTATTTGATTAAAAGAGTATTTTGGAATTTTTACTTTCAAAAGTGGCTATTTGTGAATTTTTTAATTCATTTGCAATCCTCCAAAGGGACAAATAAAAAAAAAGGGGAGGGAATATATTAACACAATCTGATGTGACTTCACATGCTTGATGTTGGCTCAGTTGACATATACTATCAGGCTAAGAGGTTATTAATTTAACTCTCACTAACCTAGGTTCTTCTTTTAAGTTAATACTAGTGTTTGATAATTGTTTTTTCTTTTATAATCGTATTTCAATAAATCAATTTCTAATTTAATGATACTGATTATTAATTTAATGGTTGTTTCTACTAAAAAAAAATATCCAAACAATGTTTGAATTTGAATTTCCTAAAACTTAGGGTTCAACCATCAATTTAAACGTAATAGTAAAATCTTAAATTTATTCAACGAATTGCTTTGACAATTAAATTTTATTTTTTTAATAAAAATTATTGATATGACATATCGATGATTAAATCATCATATAGCCATTTAGATTTTGTATTCAAAATATATTAATACAAATTGACGTGGTTGGTTCAGTTGACTAACATCATCATGACTAAGAAGCTCTAGGTTCAACGTACTCTAATAGTCTAATGTAAGTTTTTCTTTTAGTTTAATGTTAAGTGTTTAGTAATTAATTTTTTTTTAATTTGATTGTAATTCAATAGATCTCTGATTTAATGATATTAATATAATGATTATTTCTGTTAAAAATAAAATTCAAACAGAGTTTGAATTTAAATTTTGTGAAATCTAGGATATAACTATCAATCTAAACCTAAAAATAAAATCTTAAATTTATTCAGGGCAAGGATTTGACATATATCATCGATCTTTTTCCTCTAAAAATAATTGATATGACATATATTTAATTAAACCATCTACTAGCCATTTTAGATTTTAGATTTGTATTCAATATATTAACACAAGGAGAGGTGGCTAAACATGATTTGATGTTAGATCAGTTGACTACAGGATATTGACTAAGAAATCATATGTTAATTCCCTTTAATATATATAGATTTTTCTATTAGTTGAATACTAGTATATGATAATTAATTTTCTTTGTGATTTGATTGTATTTCAATAGATCAATTTCTTATTTAATGATATTGAGTTTTCTAATTTGAAAAAAAAATCAAATAATGTTATTAAAATCGAATCGAACTGGCCAGTCCGACCGCAAACCAGAGACTTAACACCCTAAAACCGATGAGTTTAACAAATAGTTTAAATAGGAATGAATCGATATCGGTTCAATTCTGTTCTGATTTCCTTTTGCTTTTTTCTTTCTTTCTAGTTTTAAGTTTTTTTAATATTAAAAATAAAGTGAAAATTGTTGAAGAAAAAGGGATTAGAACACCTAACCTGTTAATTAGAACATAAAATACTTACACCATTTGAGCTACTTCATTTTTGTTAAATTTTTAGTATAAAAATATATAAATTATAGAAAACTTGTAACCAAATTTATTTATAAATTAGATTATGATAATTAAATCAAGTCAATATTTTATACATTATCAATGAAAATTAAAACTAATTTTAATTTTATGACATAATTTCTTATAAAAGTTTTGTATAAGATATATTTTTTTTTTTTTTTGCAAAAATAAGATATTTCTTTTCAACTATATTATTTTTAGGATAAAGAGTGTCGAAGTTTGAAAGTCACATTGATATATTATGCCAATTTGATTTTGAATATTAGACTTCTATACATAATCATATTTGAAAATTTATTAATCTCTTTGTTGTGTTTTTAACTTACACTTTTATATTTCTAATTAAATTTATATAATCATATTATATTTATATGAGATTACTTATTAGTATCATATTACGGTTATGATATAAGTTAGATAAATTTATATGGTTTAATTTAACTATATTCTATGGTTTTGTATATTTTAATCAATTGTAGGATAATGTTTAAATTTTATGCGTATTATATATACTTTAAAATTAAATATATTTATTATATCATTATGACATATTTCGGTCCAATCAATGGTTTGATAGGTTCGACCACTAAAACTAGTGGCCAATCAGCTCACCGGTTCACTATCCGATACGATTCTGAAAACATTGGTTTTAATTGAATTTCGTGAAACCTAGGGGGTACTACCATCAATTTAAAATTAAAAGTAAAATTATAAATTTATTCAAGGTATTGATTTGACATATATAATATATTTTTTTCCCTAAAAAATGATTGATATGACATACTATATTTTTCTCCTCAAGTTCCTAAATAATATTTCAAATTTTAAAACCACAAGATTCAAACTATTAAGACCCAATTTTTCCTCAATTTTGAGTATTAGTAGTTTTACAAAATCAAAATAAGCAAAACCGGACCAATACCATAGACCCAATTTGAATGGCTTCTGCAATTCGATGAAATAAAATTAAAAAAGGTTGATTAATTATCTAGTCATCCAGTTTTCCTCTAGTACGTAATTTGTAATTTTATTTAACCTTCTAAATGGGTATAATTGGAAAAAGAAACATTCATATTACAAGTACAATATATTTGGTTTGTTTGTTTTGAGATTGAATGATATTGAAAAAAACAAGTGTATTTCCAATAAATTAAAATTCGCGCACTAGATAGTATACCCCTGTAATTGGAGTTAAATTTTTACTGTACTATATGACTTGGTAACAAAAATTGGAAGCTCTAAAGCATTTATGATACCTGAGGATAAAAAATTAACTGTTTTTTATTGGGTGATCAGTTAGGTCCAAAAAATCTAATATCTTGCTTTCAAGGTAAGACTATTCCAATTGACTATGATTAAATTGGTTGATAAAAGGTTCAAAGTAAGACTATTGCAATAGTCTATGATTAAATTGGTTGAGTCAATCTAAAAATTAAGGTGGCATTATGACCATCTAATAGACAATTTGATCGAAATAATGATCAAATAATAAAAAAAATTAAATTGTTAATATATTTTTTAAATTACGGAGGACTTAGTGTTACATAACCATCTAGTAGATAATTTGATCGAAATAATGATCGAATTATCAGTTCTTTAAAAATTATCGGTATATTTATAATTACGGAGGACATAGTGTTACATAACCATCTAATAGACAATTTGATCGAATAATGACCGAATCATCAATCTTTTAAATACTGATATATTTTCACATTACGGAGGAGTTAATGCTACATAACTAGATTGCACGGATACCGCTACGTCGATACGGTATAATACGATAGGAGTATGGCGATACGAATTTTTAAAGGATTCGATACGGCAAAAATACGTGTCTGTATATTAAAAATATATTATAATAAGAAATTATTGTTTTAAAAATGTATTAAAAATTTTTTGTAATATATATTTAGTTCACTTTTTATTCCATATTTATGCAAAATCTTTGACCCTATACAGATTTTCAAGCGTTTTATGTAGATTACTTTGATAATATACATAATCTATAAATTATTTGTAGAAATACATGCTCTCAAGTATTTTGGGTGTTTCCGATATGCCTTCCTTTGTATCTGATACGTATCTTTTTTATTTTCTATTTTCTTATTATTGAAATCGACATGGTAGAGTATTTCACAAGTATCGTACGAGTATCTAAGTATCCGAGTATCCAATACGCATACGATACTGCACGGCGTATAATTTCGGAGTATCCGTGCAACCTAGCTACATAACAATCTAAAAGACAATAATCAAAATATTGATCGAGTCGTCAGTTTTTTAAATTATAGATAAATTTTCAATTATAGAGGACTTAGTGTTATATAACCATTCAACAGACAATTTGATCGGAATAATGACCGAATCATCAAATTTTTAAAAATTATCGATATATTTTCAAATTACGGAGGACATAATGTTACATAACCATCAATTTAGTGTTATATAACCATCTAACAGACAATTTGACCGAAATAATGACCGAGTCATCATTTTTTAAATTTATTTTTGATATAATTTCAAATTACGAACGACATAGTGTTACATAACCATCTAATAATTTGATCGAAATAATGACGGAATCATCAATTTTTTTTTAAATTACTGATATATTTTCAAATTACGAAGGAATTAGTGTTACATAACCATCTAATAGGCAATTTGATTGAAATAATGACCGAATCATTAATTTTTTTTTAAATTATCGATATATTTCAAATTACGGAGGAATTATTGTTGCATAATTATCTAAAGGACGATTTGATTGAAATAATGACCGAATCATCAATATTTTTAAAGCATCGATATATTTTTAAATTACGGAGAACTTAGTGTTACATAACCATCTAATAGACAATTTGATCGGAATAATGATCGAATCCTCAATTTTTTTAATATTATCGATAGATTTACAAATTACGGAAGACACGGTATTACACAACCATCTAATAGACAATTTGATCGAAATAATGACCAACTCATTGTTATTTTACATATTTTCAAATTAAAGATGAGTTAGTGTTATATAACTATCTAAAAGACAATTTGATCCTAGTCGATATATTTTCAAACTATCTAAAAGACAATTTGATTCTAGTCGATATATATATATATATATATATATATATATATATATATATATATATATATATATATATATATATATATATATATATATATGAAAGAAATAAAAAATTCATCTTTTTCATGTTAATAAGATTTTCACAGGTGAAGGAAACCTCCATGGTATTGGTAGAATCTTAAGGACGGGACATGATAAACCGAATCGTTGTGTGAAATGCATCTTCAATATATTTAATTATCATACTTAATTAAAAATGCTAATGGTAGAATTTGATTTGATATCACTGCAAGTTTGTGAAGATTTTTTTTTTCAGATCTAAAAATTGTTTTGAATTCTGTTTTATTTGGGTTTCTTTATATTGTGTGTTTCAATTGTTCAAGAACATGACATTGATACCGGTTATGCCTAAGACTACTTGAACTGCTAACAATTCCAGTCGGTGTTCTTGTTTTTCCGGCCGGCCATGAGGGGAGGGGCAGTTGTGGGTTAGAGTTTTGGGGAGGAAGATAATTTTGGGAGATGAAATATTTCAATTCTCATTTTTAAATGTATTAAATGGAATTCATACACAATTCTTTACTGGTATCATGCATGGACACTATAAGCACCGTGTTGAGTGGTTCAATGTAAACCCAACTTTTCAAAGTAAGACTATTGCAATTGACTGACTATGACTATTGCAATTAAGGTGGCATTACGATTATAAAAGGGTGATCCATTTCGCTGATTTTTCTCATCAAAACTCATAAGAACATCCCTCAATTCTAGCAACGTAAAAACACAGCTTAGCTACTCAATATGTCTTCGCCAATTGATCCACACGTTGATCCCTATGGCTACTTGGGAATGATCCGAAACCCGGATGGCTCATTCACTCGTAAACCTGAATTTTTTCCCACTGCTCCTCCTTCCTACAAACCCGACCCAAACTTTCCCGTTCTAACCAAAGACATTCCCATCAACCTAGAAAAGAAAACTTGGGCCCGTTTCTATCTCCCGGACCCCGAATTAACTTCTATTCCGACCAAAAAGTTACCACTCATTATCTACTACCATGGCGGAGGATTCGTCCAATTCAGCCCATCGTCAATGTTGTTCCAAAACTTTTGCTTTTGGATGGCTAAACAAATCCCAGCTGTCGTCGTGTCCGTTGGATACCGTCTAGCACCTGAGAATCGCCTTCCTGCCGCCTATGATGACGGAATGGAAGCGTTGCATTGGATAAGAACCATCACCGATGTGTGGATGACTAAGTACGTTGACTTGTCAAAGTGTTTTCTCATGGGGAATAGCTCCGGAGGGAATATAGTGCATCACGTAGGTTTACGTGCGGTCACATGTGTTGATGATCTGGCACCATTGAAGATCCAAGGGTTGATATTTCATCAACCATTTTTTGGTGGGACCCAAAGGACTTTGTCGGAGGTGAGATTGAGTAATGATAAATTGTTTCCTCCTTTGGTGGCGGATGCTATGTGGGATTTGAGTTTACCTGTTGGGGTTAACCGAGACCATGAGTATTGTAATCCAATGGTGGGGATTAAATCGGAGGTTTTGATGAAGTTTAAGGATCAAGGGTGGCGACTTTTGGTTATTGGGTGTGAAGGAGACCAACTTGTGGATCGACAGATTGAATTAGTGAGAATATTGAAAAAAAATGAATTAGATGTGATTGGTGAATTTAGTAATGGAGGTTTTCATGGATGTCAATTGGTTGATGAATCTAAAGCCGAGATATTATGTGGTGTACTAAAGAAATTTATAAATTCCATGTAGAACATTTTGTATTTAGTGTTTTACTTATGAATAAATCTTCTGGGTGTGGCGGCGTCATAGTTAAAGGTTTTCATTCTCATGATCGCATTGAGACAATTCATATATATTGTATTAAACCATTGTTTTTAATTTAATTCAAAAGCTGAGTAGTTGTAGTCGTTAAATTTTTTTTTTTTAATTAGCTATGTGTGTCGCTAGTGATATAACTTATGGATTATATAGAGGAGCAAAGAGCAAATTAACTTCATATGTTATTATAAATAGACAGTTTAATTTTTTGTGACAAATTAATGAGCAAAATACTTTCATGTGCTTTTATAAAAGAAATACACCGCCTCTCTCTTGATTTTTACATTTTTAAAAGAGGGTAAAATGCCTATTATGAGTTTGCAGGTTTTGTTCTTAAAATATTATTTGGATGGATTTGGCGAAACCTTTGAAACTCTATTTCAATTGAGATTGAATGTTAGGCTTTGTAGTTTGGCAAAGCTGGAAACTTATTTGAATTGTGTTTGGATGATGGATTTGGGGAGAGAAATAAGTAGTATGAATCAAACCATTATTTTTAATTTAATTCAAAAATAAAAAATATGATAAAAATAATGAATCAGAAATTTGAATTCCTATTTTAACAACCTACTTAAAATTATAACGGATTTAAACATGCATGATATATCAATTTCAACAACAAGTATATGTTATTAAAAACATATATCACAATTGATTCAATATAAAACATAATTTTGATCTGATATTATTGTTGGGATTCGTACTAGGAAACAAGCCACACGAAAGGACACGCGCAACGGACAATAAAAATTTGGCTCCCTAATAAGAATCTTGTCAAGATATAATTCAATATATTTAAATCAATAAATAAATAGTAAAACGAAATTTCGAGTAATTTGTTATACCTGACTTCTAGCTCGTCCAATTGAGATATGTATCAGAAACTAAAACTTTAATCAACACCCCTTCGACATCAAGAAATAGGTTCTCTGCTTTGAATAATAACTCAAATGTTGCTTTTCAACAGCTCGACACACGGAATTTTCGTCATCATCCGCCCTCCAACCCTGTAGTTTAATTTTTAAAATAAACAATTGCGGGTTGGTACCTCCTCTTACGTTTATAATAGTTTATGAGATAGTTCAATCTCAGATCTTATTGCCATTTGCTGAATTGAATTTTGTGTTCCTTTAGAATCATGTTTTCATGTTTTCAGAGTTTACACATATATAATTAATAATACAACTTTATAGAGCTCTTCTCTAACAAGCCTATATTACCTGACCCAAGGAATCTTGAAATATAATGAAAGATAACCCCAATTAGTTTATGCAACACGCCAATTCGTTTTTAGGAGAATCTGTGCATATCATAGGTAACATGTCGATCGTTTACAAGCCAAGATTAGGTCTGAATTCCTAATCTGCTTTGGTTAACTAACAGGTTCCTTTAAGCTTCCTCAATCAATCATGTTTGAGGTTTTGTTTGCAGAGGTCAGTTTTGATGAATACCATATGATTTGAGACCACTTCTTCATCAAAACACCATATGTTGCTGCCCTCCAAAAAATTAATGTTTTCATAACCGGACCGAACAGTGAACCGGTGAACCGACTGGCCACTGATTTTACTGGTTTTTAAAGCTTTTGATTCTGAAATGTTTGATGTTTATCTCACTGAGATAATTCGATTGTTTATAGTATCTAATTTACAGTGGGTACTACAAGTTGAGTTGGCACTGTCGATAATTTTCTACGGAATTAGCTATATGCGTAAGTCGTGGTAAAATTTAAATGAGTGATTTACAGTCAGACCCTCTCAGGTTTGAACATATTATAAGAAACCTCCTGATACCTGATATTTCAAAAATTATAAGGATATCCCCTAAGGTTTGGGCATATTACAAGAAACCCCTTTACGGCGTTAAAAACAGACGGAATTTGATGATGCCAGCAAAAAAAATTATTTTTCCAAATTTATCCCTAGCTAAAAGTACTCACAATGTATGACATCCCATGTAGTATAATATTATTACATAGACACCCCATGTGAGTACATTTAGCCAGGGGTAAATTTGAAAATCAATTTTTTTTGCTGATCATCAAATTCATTATGTTTTTAACGACGTAAAGGAGTACGTTTCTTGTAATATTTTCAAACCTAAGGGGATCTGAGTGTAAATCACCCAATTTATATATATTTTGGGGTAGGAATTTTTATAACGAATTTCACCAGTAATATTGGTAAAAGCTTAGTATTGTATATGTTATCAATATTTAGTAATTTAAAATTTAAACAAAATTTACACATGAACGTAGAACCAGTATAAAAATAATTGTAGATGTGATAAGAAAAACAATTACTGAATGGAATTTTTTGAACAATTTCTTCTAAAACATACACTTATTGCGTGGGAAATATGTGCACCCCTCACTCCGGATCGGGTCTATGTGGACATTTCCGGGGTTCGGTATCGCTCCACATGAAGTAAACCCATCAAGAGTTGTTAAATTTTTATTTTTTAAGTTAAATATATGATTGAAACATCATAAAAATTATCTAGGGAAAGAAAAGAAAAAAAAAGTACAAGTCTTTTGGTATTTAAGGGGTATAAAATATTAAAATGTATTGTACTCACATACGTTATGTGAAACTTGCGCAATTTTTCATTTTAAGATTTTTATTGCACCAAATCTTATTGTAGATTCATTGATTGATAAGGAAACTTCATTGCTTTCAGAGTTTCCATGTTTGAGCAGGACTCTGTATGGCAAATTGAAGCTCGCGGTTTAATTTGCTGGGTCTTAGCTCCCTATAGCACGACACTGAGTCTAGAGGGCGAGTTAGCGACTTCATTTCATACGAAATTAACATATAAATGGAAGCGGAAGGACGGGAGATTCTATGCAGAGAATCTAGAAATATAAAAAGATTTAGTACAATAAAAAATTTGTAGGAAAATTTTGTACAAGTTTTACATAATATATGGGAGGAAAGTATCATGCATTTTTCATTTAATAAGATACTTCTTTTGCCATTTATTTTATTCCATTTGATACAATATTCTGTCAAACTTTTCAATGCTTAAGTAAAACAACTCATAATCGAGGGACTTTTTTTATGGTGTTAGTCAACTTAACCGGTTGGTTAACTCAATTCTACATTCCATTCTAGACTTTTTATTCAATAGATTTTAAATTATTAATACAAATCGACGTGGTTGACTAAGTCAACTTAACCAGTTGGCTAACTCAATTCTACGTTCCATTCTAGACTTTTTAATCAATAGATTTTAAATTATTAATTAAAATTGACGTGGTTGATTAAGTCTACTTAAGCCGTTGGTTAACCTACATTCCATTCTACACTTTTTATTCAATAGATTTTGAATTATTAATACTAATTTAAGTGGTTGATTAAGTTGACTAACAACATCATGATTAAGGTGGTGTTTGCAAAAAAATTATGATTGTGCTTAATTATTATAATCTAAAAAAAAGCTAAAAGTTGTAGAGAAGTAAAAGTAGGCGGTGTTTGCAAATTATGCCAAGAAGTCGTCCAAAAAAAGCACTTTTGGATGTTTGCAAAAAAAATCACTTTTGTCCACTTTTTTCTCTCAAAATGTCAAAGTAGAAGCTAAAAGCACTTCCCCACCAACTTCAGCTTAATTGTACTTTTTAGTTTTTTTTAAGAGAAGTAGAAATAGAATTTCAATTTGAAAACACTATCTAAGTGCTTATTTTTTCTTAAAAGCTGAAAAGTACTTATTTTAAGTTTTTGAAAACACCACCTAAGAGGTCCTCGGTTCTGATGTAGGTTTTTCTTTTAATTTAATATTAATGTTTGGTAATTAATTTATTTTTAATTTAATTGTAATTTCAATACATCAAATTCTGATTTAATGCTATTGATGTTTCTGATAGAAATAGTGTCCTGCAAGCCAGCTGTATGGCTAGCATTAATTGTAATTAATGAGGAACTATTCAATTTAGATTAATAAATGCACTTTTATTAAATGGTCAACTTTATCTTATGTAATATTTGTCTACGCATAAGGATAGAAGTCCTTAGATCACAGGGCTATGGGACAACCCGTGGACTGATCTCTAAGGCCGTGATCTAGAATATATTCAAGAGTCGTAGAATCCAATCGAGATAGGACATCGTTGGATTCGGTTAGACTCTCACTATTGTGTATACTCCGATGAACTGGAGGACGCTGGGGTCCACGAGCGTGACTGGGATAGTCGATACACATAAGTGGGTGGCTTGCTGGGATGGCAAGCGCACTGAATACCCCAATTAGGAAATAACTCACCATGGAAGCGGTAGTCGCATATCGGGGTTGAAGTTATTCCAATTTACAATAGTATACGAGGAACGATCCCTAACAACTTGAGATGATAGGGTTTATCTGGTACGAGAACGTCTATACTTTGATATGAGTTCCGACTGACTGGGGATCACCAGAAAGTCTCTGTGGACTCATGTTGGGTATAGAGGAACTCGTATGCAGATTCATATCATCAACAAAGGATCCATTGACTCGACTTGATAGGTCGAGAAATTCTCCTATGGATTTCTGTGAGAAATTAATTCTGATGAAATCCTTGGCCAAGGTAACTGACGACTTTATGTAAGTAGCTCATAAAGAACAAGTCAGAAAGAATTTATTTCGAGATCAGAGAACATAAGGTCAAGACAAAAGATAAGGGAATCCGATGAAAGACCATACCCTTAAGTCTCGACTGGGAGATTGATCGATGGAGAGATTGTGTCGTATATGGAAATTGTAAATGATAAAAGGTTCACTGAATTAATTCACCAGTGATTGGGCTCCATGGGCTTGTGACTGGACATCGACCGTGGAGTGTGGGAGAATTCCCAAATTAGCAGGGGTGCTAATTTTGGAATGATTGATCGACAGAGTGTTCGATTAATTTAGAGTATTAATTGCTCGAGTAATTAAATAATATTTAATTACAACCCGCGGCCAATTATGTGGTGAACCTACGGGGGCATACACAATACACATGAAGCGAAAGCGAGGAAACAAGAACGAACCAGTCGACTGGGTCGACTGGGTCAAAATCGACTGGGTCGATTAAATGGGTGGGTCGACTGGGTCGACCCATGTGGAACGAAATTGGATCCAATTGGAATTGGATCAAGATTATAAATTAAATTGGAATTTAATTTATGAGTAAATTAATTAATTAGGATTTAATTAATTAATGGAATAATTAATTAATTGGACTTGGAGTTTAATTAATTAATTGGGAGATGATTTAATTAATTGGGCTATTTAATTGGGAGATTAAATAAAGCCCTGAAAGATTAATTAAAGTGGGCCATGAATTAATTAGAAAACTTAGTCTTCTAATTAAATAGGGCCATGGCCCATGTAGGAGAGAGAAGACCTAGTCCTAATAGGACTAGGATAGAAAGAAAACTATAAATAGCTTTCTTCTAGTTATTTTTCACACAACTCCTTAAGCAAAAATTGAGCAAAGCAAAAATCTCTCTCCCTCTCCCAAGTGTGATCGGCCGAACCTACTTCCACTTTGGAAGAATTTTTCGTGTTCGATCTTTGTTCCAAAATCGTTCTTAAAGTCCTGAATTAATATAGCCTATGTTCTAGTCGATTAGGTTATATTATTTTCGTGATATTGTGGTGTATCAACTCGTAGAGGCGCAACACGTGGGGCGCTATACAAAAAGCTTGGATCGATTTTCTGTGAGAGAATTCAGAGTTCATCTAGCCAACTTGGATTTGCAAGGAGACAGGTATAAACGAGAAAACTTATACTGTCATTGATTTATATTCATATATATACAACTAGAGAATATCCTGGCAAGATTCTTTAAGAGGCCCTAGAAATTTTTTATATTCCGCTGTGCCTAGGGCTGTTTTTCTTACCGAATCCCAACAGTGGTATCAGAGCCAACTCTAGGCTTTGTATATATATGAATTTGCGAATTCTGTGTTTATTAAATCATATGTTTGATTTATGTGGCTAAGTTCTTTAACTATGAATGTTTTAGGACTTTATTGTTAACTTAGAGTTAATGGGAATTTTTAGATTCGTATTTTTATCATGTTATTTTAATTTTGGATTGAGATTTAATTGGGACTGTTTTAATTAAATCATAAAAGTAATCAAAAACAAAAAAATTTAGATCCAACCCTGCGGTGGCACGCGGCGGTGCGCGGCAGCGCACCGCGGCTGGGCGACCACCGCAAGCCGCGGCATGCGGCAGCATGCGGACAGCATGCTGTCCGCGCACGCTGCGCACAGCAGCAGCCCACGGGCTGTTGTCTGCGCGTGGCTGTGCGCGGCAGCCTGCTGCCGCGCGCTGTCACGCGCCGCGGCTGCTGCCCGTGGCATCTCACGCGCCCCTGCGGGATCGCACGTGGGTTGTCCGCGTGGCAGCTCCTGATTAGCTTCGACTGGTCATGTTTGGGTTGGACTCTAATTCTGCCTATTTTGAAAATTCTGGAAATTTAGAATTTTGGGAAGATTAGGAAACTTGGAGTTTTGGGATAAGGTAGTTATCTTGTTAGAATTAAACACTACCTTAATTAAACTAATCTAAACAAAATAGGATTATCTTGAGAATCTTGGAGATTTGGGAATATTGGGAAACTTAGAGTTTTGGATAAGGTAAGAATCTTAGAGATTTAGATTACCTTAATTAACCAATCTTAATCAAGATAGGATTTGTAGATTACTTGAAGCTCAAGTAAGAGCTAATTAATCTTAGAGGTTAATTATTAATTCAAAATTAATTAACTTGGATAAATTTTATGAATTAAAATTAAAGGAGCCGGTAAATTTACATTTTTGCCCTTATGTGAATTTATGCATGTTCTTGAGTGAATATGTGGATTGGTCGATTTTGCCCTTAAGCCCTGTGTAGTTTTGGTTTATTTATTTTATGGGTTGTAATTAAATGGGCCTGATTGGTGCCCTTGCTTGCGCAAACAAATGTAATAGAATAGGACCATTTAAATTATGTAAGCTAGGCTTAGATTAGGCTTGGAGCCGAGAAGACCTCATGAAGACTTGGAGATCCACATGGAGGCCCATTTACCTTGGAGGACATGGAGGCCCAATTCATTACATGGAGGCCCAATCAAGCTGGATATTACAAGAAGGCCCATGATGTATGGGTTTAAAAATTGTAATAGTTAGGACATTTAATTTTCACCCTAGACTGACCAATTGATTCATCACGTGGCTCGTGATGGATCGCATAGGATGGGCAATCGACCAATCATATCTTGCTAGGTGATGAATGTTTACTTTTTCGCACATTATTCTTTGATGTATGAGATGCATGCTTAGGATAGAAAACGTAAACAAGATAAGCATAATCTGATGAGACCTCGCACACTTAGAAACCTCCAATTGAACTTAAAATTCAATTAGAATATTAAATCGAATAACGGGCGCATATGAATAGTGTCTATGGTCCGAGCCTATCCAATTACTAGGTCTTAGGCATATTGTACAAATATATCTCGATGTCTCACGAGTCGTGGGTCGAGCTATAGGAAGATAATATGTCTACTGCCTCGATGCACGAGTTAAGTGCCAAGGGAGGGGATAGCAAGGTTTTAGGCGCTGTCTCACGAGTCGTGGGGCGTCTAGGATTGAACTATTTCTCTTCACGAGTATTGGACATGATTTAACGCTAGTAAGTATGGATGTCTCACGAGTCGTGGGTCCATATCGAAAAACGAGGCTAAATGAACTTAAGGGTTAGCTGCGATGGTTAACCGTTGACATAGTCGACCACCAAGTGGATCAAATAGTATGGCCAACGAGTCGTGGGTACTAGGAGATTGCATTTGGGCCTTAAGCCCGCTAGGATATTTTAAATTCCCGAAACTTATGTGGGGGCATAAGATTTTGATTAAAATAGTGGGAGTAATTTGCAAATGAAATCCATGTTTGTGAATTGTGCATTTTTAATTAATCTTTCGCGTATTTATTTCTTCTATCGTCGTTTTGTAGATATAATGTCTAAGAATCCGATTTCCATCATACTTGAACATAACAAATTGACTGGACCAAACTTCCATGACTGGGTCAGGAACCTTAAGATCATTCTCGCTTCTGAAAAGCGAGGTTTTGTCCTTGATGGGCCCCCTCCCGAACTTGCTAAGGATGCCGACGACACTGAGAAAGAAGCCGTTGATTTATGGCTTGACGATGACTTGCAGTCACGTTGTCTCATGTTGGCATCCATGTCGAATGAGCTTCAAAAGCAGCACGAGCATATGAAGTCTTCTTTTGAAATCTACACGCACCTGAATGGTCTATTTGGGGTGCAAAGTAGATATGAGCGGTATGAAACTGCTAAGGCTTTGCAACAAACGAGGATGGCTGAAGGTGCTGATGTTCGATCTCACTGCATCAAAATGATTGGGCTCATTGAAAAGCTTAGTCATCTTGACGTAAAGATGGACAAGACCTACTGCCAGGATATAATCCTCCAGTCATTGCCTAGATCATTCGAGCAATTCGTAGTGAACTACAACATGCACAAGATGAATGTTGAACTTCACGAGTTGGCTAATATGCTCGCCACTGCCGAGGCTTCCATGAAAAGAGAGAAGCCAGTGATGGTTGCTACCTCAACCCAATCCAAGTCCAAAAGGACAAAGAAAGGGAAGGGGAAGGGAAATGCTTCTTCAAGCAAAGGCAAAGCACCATCTGGGCCCATAGGGAAGGGAAAGAAGCGTAAAGCTCCGTCTGGTGAACAGAAATGTTTCTACTTGTTGGTCCCAAGTGGTCAGATGAGGTCTAGAGGGGGGGGGGGTGAATAGACCTCTGAAAATTTTTGAACTTAAAAACTTTTCAGTCTTCTGTCAGCAGACTAAGCTGATGAAGAACAGTAAGCAGACTAGTCTGATCGTGAACAAATCTTGAACAGACGACTGACCACTCTTCTTACAATGACTTAGCTGTTTTATCAGCAAAACAGTTTTCCAAGAGTATACTTGCAGCGGATTGTTTGAAAGTGTTTTTCACAAGTAAACTAAGTTCTAAAAAGATTTTATCCCCAGTTTAAAACTCCTTATAAAATCTTTTTGATTGATTCAAAGTGTTTAAAATGCAAACTTTAAAATATGCAAGAAAACTTTAAATGCAAGATAACACAAAGAATTTTTATAGTGGTTATATGGATAAAAATCCTTTAGTCCACTCTTCCAGATCACACAGATTCTGGGTTATACTATAATCACAAAGATTACAATATTTCTCCACTTACACCTAAACAACTAATGAGAAGGCTGTAAGCTCACAATAGGAATTCACAAAGAAAACCTATCCTCTAAAGTAGAATCACTCACACAGATGGATTCTCACTTCGCACAACACTCAGCTATTACAAAATCACTCAGATAATGTTTTTCTGATTTCTTCAACTGGGTTTCTGTCAACAGATGACTTCCACCAGACGAGTGAGCTGTTCGAGCTTTTGAGACTTAGAGAAATTCTGCTTCAAAATTTCGATCTCTGATTGTTGTTGTGTTTTGCTCGATTTGAAATTCAGCTCTATTTATACATGGAGATGAAATTATGACCGTTGAAGGCAAGTCACAATTCAAATCCATCCTTCAGCTCTTTTTGAAACGGCTCCCTGCAGCATTCCGTACTGTGTACAGTACCTTTCTGTCCATCGCATTTAATGCTGCATTTAATGCACTCTGCTGATCCGAGGATATCTTCAATCATTTGCCATTACTACCCTTCTCTTACAGCATTTATTACACCAAGTGCATTTATTACCGTTGGACTAATCTCTTGACCTCTTCTACTCTGCTGATCAAAACGACTCTGCTGATAGATACTCTGCTGATCAAATACTGAACTCATCTGATTTGACTCGGCTGATGATCTACCCTTCTGTTCGCTGATCCAGCAAGAGATCACTAGTCTTCTGAGCTTTGAACTTTGAACTCTTCTGATGTCTTCTTTTACCAGTTCAAAATTCTTCTAAGGGAACTAAGCTTTCCATACTTAGCTGATTATGATGTTTTGGAAATCATCAAAACCTTCCCTTAATTACTTGTCTTCTTTCATCTTCATCCAACAATTTCCCCCTTTTTGATGATGACAAAACTCCAGCTAAGTACCTGTACCTAAACTAAAGTTTTGATCCTCAAAAATTTCTGAGATAGAAATGATATGTTGGAGTCAAACTTGCAATTTTATAGATATTGAACTGATTACATTTTACAAGTTGAAAGATGAAAAGTACAAAATACTCTAAAAGATTACAAGAATTTTTAATATAAAGAAAATCTAGCCAAGCTAGTCTTCTGTCTTCTTTTCTTCTTCAGCAGACTTGGAGGTTCCAACTTCCAATTTCTGCATCAATAGCTCTAGCTTCTTCTTTTTAACATCAGGATCAAGCTGTTCTTCAACTGAATCTTTGGCAGCAGCTAGTTCTTTGTCTGACTTGGCTTTTGCTTCAGATTCTTCCTCATCAGCTTGGTCTTCTTCTTCTGTGATCTTCTCATCTGCTAATCTGCTTGTGCCTTCATTTGCTGCTTCATTCCTATTATTAGCAGACTCTTCAGATTCTTCTAACACTTCTGTTTCTTCAGCATTTTGATTTCCTTCCCTTTGGAAATCAACCCTTTGCTGTCCAAATATCCTTTCTTCCCCCTTTTTGTCATCATCAGCAGGGACAGATGGATATTGTGGCACAACTGGTGTGATTAGAAGTGAATCACATAGAAGCTTGATGTTTTCTTCCATAGCATTGATCTGAGCTTGCTGGTTAAGTTGATTGGCTTTAACAGTCTTGACTTCCTTGAGCAAGTCTTCTCCTTGATCACCCAACTGGATTTGAGTTCCTAAAATCCAATTTGATGAAGCATTGAAGTCTTTCATCATGTTGCCCATGACTTCATCTTCTGCTTGGAGAGCCAATTCAACAGTCTGTTCAATCTGCTTCCAACCTTCAGTGGTGCTTTGTGTCCTTCTCCTGAGTATATCCATATCCTGACATATAGATTGTACATTCTGAGCAGTATCTTTCATTAAGTCAGTAGGAACAGCAGCAGCAACCTTCTGAATGGGTTGATGAACAGCAGCTATCACTTCTGCTTTTATCTCCTCCTTCATTTCCTTCATCGATTTGATAATCAATTGTTGGATGGAATCCAACAGATTGGTTTGAGAACTCTGAGATATTGAAGGATCTTCTGATGGAGTAGCAGAGACGGTTTCCTTGAGATGTTGCTCTGATGGTTGAGTTATCATTGCAAGGGACTGATCTGCTGGTTCACCAGCATGGCTTGGAGTGCTTTCCTTCTCCTTAGCCTGATCATCTTCTTCAGCAGCAACTTCTTTCTCCTTTAACTGATCTGCTGGAATTTCTTCTTCCTTCTTTGATTCATCAGCAGCATCAGACTTATCATCCTGCACTTTGTCTTGATCAGATGGGTCTGAAGTACCCTCAATTTGCTTTGGTTGATCAGAGGACTCTGCTCCTTCTTTATCAGCAGGTGATATAATCTTCTTGACAGTTTCAACTGTCCTCATCAAACCTTCATTGTCCACTGCTGACCTGTTACAAATCCATGTAAAGTTGTCAAGAGGAATAAAAGTAGTTGTTGGTTCCTCTGGTAGCTCTTCATAGGGTTTGATGTTTGGTCCATAGACAATATGCTTGATGTTAGGAAGTGGGACCAGTGAGCTTGGTTGTCCCCTTAACTTCCTTGCTTTCTTGGCCCAAAGCTCCATTGCTTGAGCAATAGCCAACTTAATAGATCTTTCTTTGAGATCTACTGAGTCATCAAAATCCTCAGGAATGGATGCAAAGATCTTCTTGGCCTCTTCCTTGACTACATGACATATTCTCATCCTCAACCTGTCCAGAAAGAACTCTGAATCAAGTGCTTGAATGGTTGAATTTGTCTCAAGCCATTTAAGTAACCAGTCTTCTGTAGCCTTGAATTCTTTCCACTTAGCCATTTCAGCAGGACTCTTTGTTAATCTGTATTCTCTCCATCTATTGTATTTGATCTTTTCAGAATGGAAGAGTGTCAGACGGTTGACTCTTTCATTTTCAGCATCCAGTCTTCTAAGGAATTCTTCAAAAATTGCAGGGTCTTCCCTGACAATTTCAAGAGACAGTTTGACTTCTTCTCTTCTCTTTTCCTTAATCTTAGGTGCAGGCATAGCTGGTATTGGTTTATTTGGATCTCTTTGCTCACCAATAACTATCCCACCACTATGCTGATGACCATGAGCATCCTTCATGCTAGCTTCAATGACAGCAGCCAACTCTGCTGCCTCAAAAGCATCTCTCTGCTCTTGAGTCATTTTGCTGGCTTCTTCTTCCAGCCTTTTTAACTCTAGGCTTTTCAGCCTATCTTCTTCTGCTTTCTCAGCAGCAATCCTTTGCTTTTCAGCAGCGTCCAGTTTCATCTTCTCTGCAGCAGTTACATAGGTTGAGGTTTTGCCTAACCTCTTTCTTCTTGATTCAGGGCTTTCAACTGCTTGGATAGGTGTTGCAGCAACTGGAGTAGGATGTATTAACAGAATTTCTCCCTCCAGTGGTGTACTAGTCTGCTGTTCCTTTTCTACATCAGCAGATAGTGCAGCAGTTGAGGCTTCTGTTGTCATTTCAACTGTAGGACCACTTTCAGGCTCAGCAGTAGCAGCCTTAGTAGCTTCAACAACTGGTTCTTCAATATTTAATGGCCTTTCTGCTTCAGTTGTTGTTTTCCTCACAGTTACAGCAGGCTCTTCAGGGAAAGTGACCTTTCTCTTGGCCTTTGACTTAGGAATTTTCTTGACAGCAGGGGGGTTGGCAGTAGGAGGTCCCCTTGCCTCACTCCTAGTCCTTAGTCTCTTCAGCCTTTGAAGTGGAATTTCCTCTTCAGATTCAGTTTCTTCAGAGGATGACCCTGTCTTCATATTTTCAATTTCAACAGTGAAGTCATCTACCACCTTCTTAGAGACTTCAATTTCAGGCTCTGCTGATCCAGCCACAACAGCAGACTGTGCTGTTGGCTCAGCAGACTGACTAGTCTGACCTTCCTTCTTGCTCTTCTTAGAAGGAGTCTTCTTAGACTGTTTGGGGGCTTTTCTCTTTGGTTTTTCCACCAGTTGCCTCACTGGTTCGTAGAGTTTGAATTCTTTGCTTCCATGGGTTTGTTTTCCTCCACCCATAGGGCAATGCAGAGAAGCAAACAAGTTACTCAGCAGAATGGCATGAGAATGCCTTTTGTCACTTAACAGCTCATAAACATGAGCAGCCCAGTTCACTTTCATTCCATAGTAAATGCAAATCATGGTGTGAAGCCTTCTTCTAGGTAGGCCATCCAGAGAACCCGTAGCACAATCCAAAACCTTTGCTATGATATCAGCAAATCTTTGGTATTCATCCTTCAGCTGGGTCTTCATTAAAGTCCCAGTCATTTTCTCTCCCTTCTTAGCACAAATTTCCCAAAATTCCTCTTCTTTTTCTGACCCTAACGAGGTCACATCTCCTCCCTTGTCTGTCAGCTTATAAATTTCATGAAGAACAGCAGCAGATACAGCGATTTTCTTACCACCTATGACAGCAGTCATAACGGTGTCATCATCGTTGAACTCCCTGGAAGTGTAGAAGTGGTATACATCTTCAAGATAAACCCTATCTTCGTGTGCTTCCAAGACTGGGACCAAAGATGCTTCCTTGATCTTTTCCAGTAAAGCGCGCATCAAATCGGTGCCAGAGAAATGGAATTTGCTGTAGTTGAAGTATCTTCCTTCAATAACTTTGTCCATTTCTGAGATTTGTGAGTAAATTCTGCAAAATAGTGAACTTTCGCAACAAGAGGGTTTGAGAGATAGAAAGTTTGAGAATTTTTGAGTGCATAAGACGACTATACTGTTCAGATCGGATTTTATAGGTTTCCTTTTGATTTGGTTTTCGTGATTTATTTAAACCGTTGATCTAATCTGACAGTTTTTAATCGTGCGGATGAGAGTCGCGGATTTCAATTTTATTATTTTAATGTCAGATGGGCGGGAAACTCTATCGACACTAATCTGTTTACTTATAAAAGCGTGTTACTAATAATGCGTTTTATGACCATGCTTATATAAGGTATCAGATGAGTAGAGTTAAACTTATCTGACAGACGAGTGATCTGTTATCTGATATTACTAGAGAATGCCAATAGCTAGTAATCTTCCTCTGCTGTTTGTCAATCCAGCAAGATAAAATAATCTTCAATCTTCAAGAATTAAGAATACGTCTTCTTGACAAACTTAACTTCAACTAACTGACATTAACAGATTTCATCTTTAGAACAGAAGTACCGCTAGTCTTACACGTTCCCCCTGTCTTTAAGAATTCATAAGTTAACTAGTCTGTTGAGAGTTAATTCTTGAATGAAATAACTGATGACTAAGCTGTTGAACTTCAGTCTTCTGATGAGTTCCCCCTCAGCTTATGCATCCAAGTTAAGTAATCCTAACTCTGCTCTTAGAGTTGAGAACCTTGCTTCACTTAGAGGTTTGGTGAAGATATCAGCAATTTGATTATCAGTATGAACATACTCAATCAAAACATTGCCTTTTTCAACATGATCTCTAATGAAATGATGTTTAATCTCAATATGTTTAGTCCTTGAATGACTTGTAGTGTTCTGAGTAAGTGAAATTGCACTTGTATTGTCACAGTAGATTGGAATTCCACTGATCTTGATGTTGTAGTCTTCTAGTTGATGCTTCAACCAAAGTATCTGTGCACAACAAGCTCCAGCAGCTATATATTCAGCTTCAGCAGTAGATATAGAAACTGAGGTTTGCTTCTTACTCATCCATGAGATCAGACGACTGCCTAAGAACTGACAGGCACCTGTTGTGCTCTTTCTGTCAATCTTGCAGCCAGCAAGGTCTGAATCTGAATAACCAATGAGTTCAAATCCAGATTCTCTAGGATACCATAATCCCAATTCTTGAGTGCCTTTAACATACTTCAATATCCTCTTGGCAGCTAAAAGATGAGATTCTTTGGGGTTTGATTGAAATCTTGCACAGACTCCAACTGAGTACATTATGTCAGGTCTGCTTGCTGTTAGATACAACAATGAACCAATAATGCCTCTATATTTGGTTATGTCCACTGATTTGCCATCTTCATCTTTATCCAAACAAAGACTTGTAGACATAGGAATGGTAGCTGTTGAGCTAGTTTCCATACCAAATTTCTTGAACAGATCTCTTGTGTACTTTGCTTGGCTGATGAATATTCCATCAGGCAACTGTCTAACTTGCAATCCAAGAAAGTAGTTAAGTTCACCCATCATGCTCATTTCAAACTTATTCTGCATCAGCTTGGAGAACTTATCACACATCTGTTGGTTAGTTGAACCAAAAATAATATCGTCCACATATATTTGCACAAGTAATATATGATTTTCCCATTCAATAGTGAACAAGGTTTTATCTACCTTACCTTTTCGAAATCCTTTAATCAAAAGAAAATCAGATAGGGTATCATACCATGCTCTTGGAGCCTGTTTCAGTCCATAAAGGGCTTTCTTCAGACGATATACTTTGTCCTCTTCTTGATAGACTTCAAATCCTGGAGGTTGTTCAACATACACTTCTTCTTGCAATTCTCCATTGAGAAAAGCAGACTTCACATCCATCTGATAGACAGTGAAGTTCTTGTGAGCAGCATAGGCAAGAAACAGTCTGATTGCTTCAAGTCTTGCTACTGGTGCAAAAGTTTCATCAAAGTCAATTCCTTCTTCTTGACAATAACCCTTGGCCACTAGTCTTGCTTTGTTTCTGGTGACAACACCATCTTCATTCATTTTATTTCTGAAAACCCACTTAGTGCCAATTACTCTTTGATGACTTGGTCTAGGAACTAAGTACCAGACTTCATTCCTTTCAAATTGATTCAACTCTTCTTGCATAGCTTCTATCCAGAAGGAGTCATTTAGAGCTTCTTCAATTTGTTTAGGCTCTATTTGAGATAGAAATGTGACAAACATAGCATCTTGTGCAGCCGCTCTTCTTGTTTTCACTCTATCTAAAGGATCACAAATAACTAATTCAGGAGGGTGATTCTTGAGCCATCTGAGATCAGGTTGCAAATCAGGATGTTGTCCTCTGTTATGATCTTGCAACACTACTGTTGGAGTTCCAGTAGTAGTCTGTTGAACATTTGTGGTCTGTTGAACAGTCTCTGGTCTGTCAGCTGTCAGCAACTCGTCTGTTAGACAATCAGCACTGTGATTATGAACAGCACTTGAGTTAGCAGCTGAACTTAGATTAGGTAGTATGATGGGAACATATTCTTCATTTCTTCCAACGTCTAACTTCTGTAAATCAGCAGACAGATCTTGATTTACACTTTGATTCTTTTCAGAAGATTGACTTGGCTCATCAAATACTACATGGATAGATTCTTCTATTAGCAATGTTCTTTTATTGAAAACTCTATAAGCCTTACTAACAGTAGAGTATCCTACAAAAACAGCTTCATCAGCCTTTTCTGCAAATGCAGTAAGGTGATTTTTCCCATTATTCAATACAAAACATTTACAACCAAAAATCTTAAAGTAATGAATGTTTGGCTTTCTGTTGTTCCAAACTTCATATGGAGTCTTGTTCTGATTTTTGTTGATCATACATCTGTTTTGGGTAAAGCATGCTGTATTTGTTGCTTCTGCCCAAAATCTTTGTGGCAGTTTAGCTTCAGCTATCATGGTTCTGACAGCTTCTTTTAGTGTTCTGTTTCTCCTTTCAGCAACACCATTCTGTTGAGGGGTTCTGGCAGCAGAATACTCATGATGTATTCCTTTGATGTTACAATACTCTTCAACAGTAGAGTTTGTAAATTCTGTCCCTCTATCTGATCTGATCTTCAATATTTTGATACTCTTCTCATTCTGGATCAGTTCCATCAGATTGGTAAGATGTTCCTTGGTTTCACTTTTCTTCTTCATGAAAATCACCCAAGTATATCTTGAATAGTCATCCACAACAGCTAGGCAGTATTTCTTTCCACCATTGCTGACTGGATCAATGGGTCCAAATAAGTCCATATGCAACAGCTCCAATATCCTTCCAGAAGATTGGTGCTTCTTTTCTTTAAAAGATGACTTGATTTGTTTACCCTTCTGACAGGCGTCACAGAGCTTGTCTTTGCTCATGACTGCTTTTGGAATCCCTTCTACCAAATCATTCTTGATTAATCTGTTTATGGTCTTGAAGTTTAAATGATTCATCCTCTTGTGCCATAGCCAACTGACTTCACTTGGTGCAGATGCCACCAAACAAACACTTGAATTCTTGTCAACAGAATTCCAGTCAACTATGTAGATATTTCCTTGTCGTCTTCCAGATAAAATTACCTTCTTTGTACCAATTTGTTCAACGTAGCACTTATCTGTTGAGAAGATGACTGAATATCCCTTGTCACAAAATTGACTTATGCTCAGCAGATTATATTTTAGGCCTTTAACATAGGAGACGTCAGATATCTCTATGTTTCCCTTGATTAATCTTCCTTTAGCTTTAATCTTGCCTTCTTTGCTGTCTCCAAAAGTGACTTTTGGACCATTCACAGCAACTGCATCAGTCAACTCATGTATGTTTCCACACATGTGTCTTGAACATCCACTGTCCAAGTACCAAATCTTCTCTACTTTACTCCTACTCCTAATCCTAACCTACAAAACAAAAATAAAATTGTTTTAGGTACCCTTATTGAGAGGGTCCTGAAGGATTAGTTCCACCCTTGACAACCCAAGATGTTGAAGTCTTAGGCTTCTTAGGTTTCTGAGTTTTAGGAGCATGAACAGTTTCATTTTTATCATAGTTATCAGATAAGTCATGTTGATGATCAGTATGATATGAATAATGTTCATAAGCAGGGTAAGGTGCATGATAAGCAGGGTATGCATGCATTGGATGAGCAGGGTAAGGTGCATAGTAATTAGGAAACTGAGGTGCATGATACATAGGATGATATGCAGCAGGATGCACATAATATGACTCATTTCCATACCAAGCATTTTGATTTTTCTTGTTCTTATGCTTCTTTGGTTTACTAGATGCTTGCTCATTTGATTTTGACTTAGTTTTACCACTTGTCTGATTGACTTTAGCTTTATCAGCAGACTTCTTAGGACTCTGCTGTTTGGTCTTACTAGTCTGATTTCCTACACTAGGCTCTTTGCTCTTTTTAGCCTTAGGAGATTTCTTCTCCTTTACCACTTTCTCAGTTGAGGTAGGTCTAGAGGTTTGAACATACAGAATGACCTTACTATTGTCAGCTGATACAAATTTTTCAGTATGGTTCAACTCTAATTTTTCCTTTTCTAAAGGTGTCTCCTGTTTACTAGATGTATGCATGGATGCAACAGTAGACTTATCATGAGACTCAATGATTTTCTCAAGTTCCATGATTTTTCCTTTATAAACCTCACATTCAGCTTTCAGAGATTCATGCTCTTGCTCAAGCTGTTTATATTCAGCTGATTCTTTTGACTTTTCAGCTAAAAGTTTCAGTGAACTATTTTGCTCTTTTAGCAAGTTCATCTCTTCCTTAAGCTTAACAAACTCTCCAGCAATAGTAGTATTATTCAACATCATTTGCTCTAGAGAATTAAACAGTTCATTTTCTTGAGGAGTTACCTCATCCTCAGAGTCATCAGATTCCTTTGCCATCAGGCACAGGAGAGCAGGTTTTTCTTCATCAGACGATTCTTCATCAGACGAGTCTGAGTCTGAATCAGATGAGTAGACAGCAGCTGGCTTTTCTGCTTCAGCCATCATTGCCTTGCCTCTCTGATGCTTTCTTTCTTTTCTCATTTTCTTCTCTTCCTCAGTGTACTTCTCTGCTTTTGGATATGGGCAGTCTCTTATGAAGTGTCCCAATTTCCTGCAGTTGTAACACATCAGTTTTGATTTATAATCCTCTTTGTCCTGAGAAGAAAAGTTAGGTTTAGAAGTAGAAGCAGCATGATTGTATTTGTTTTTCATCTTTCTCTTATAGAACTTCTTGAAGTTGTTCATCAATAATGCTACATCTCCAGCAGTGTACTCCTTTTTGTTGAGTAGAGTGGCCTCATCAGATGAGTCCATTTCTGCATTTCTTTGGGCTGGTCTTCTGGTGTTTTCAGCAGCAACAAGTGCAGCTGTGGGTCCTGAAGTTGAGGTTTCTTCAATTCCCATCCTTGGCAGTTTATACTCATAAGCCTTGAGTACGGAGAACAGCTCTGTTAGAGAAATCTTGCCCAGATCTCTTGATTCTTCCATTGCTGTCACCTTCATGTTGAATTTGGAGGGTAGGGCCTTCAGTACTTTGACAGTGATTTCTTTGTCAGTGAAAGTCTTTCCCAGCTTCAAAACTTCGTTCAGAGTTCTGGTGAATCTGGTATCCATCTGATCTATGGTTTCTCCAGACTTCATCTTGAAGTTGTCCAGCTTTTCCAATGCAACACTGAGTTGATGCTCTTTAATAGCATCATTTCCTTCACTCATGTCTCTGACCTTATCCCACATCTCCTTTGCAGTTTTGCAATGTTTGACCTTGTCAAACCGATCATTATCCAGGGCTTTGGTCATGATGAATCTCCCAACTTTATCAAGATTGTAAAGTTTTATCTCTTCTGGAGTCATCTCATGAAGGTCTTTCTCCACAACCGTATCTACTTCATTTATCTTTATGGTCTTTGTGAATCTGAATGGACCTTTAATGATACATGTATGCATGTTGTCATTATAGGCAGCAAGGAAAATCTCCATTCTGATTTTCCAGTCCTCAAAGGACATACCAGCAATGTGGGGAACATGGCTGATACAATCCATTTTTCAAAAAGTTTTTGTTTTTCAAAAAGATGCTCTTTTGAAAAGTTTTGAAAACCTTTGAAAAACACTCGGATCAAGCTCGTTGATCAGGCAGCTGATTCTAATGAACCACCTGCTCTGATACCACTTGTTGGTCCCAAGTGGTCAGATGAGGTCTAGAGGGTGGGGGGGGGTGAATAGACCTCTGAAAATTTTTGAACTTAAAAACTTTTCAGTCTTCTGTCAGCAGACTAAGCTGATGAAGAACAGTAAGCAGACTAGTCTGATCGTGAACAAATCTTGAACAGACGACTGACCACTCTTCTTACAATGACTTAGCTGTTTTATCAGCAAAACAGTTTTCCAAGAGTATACTTGCAGCGGATTGTTTGAAAGTGTTTTTCACAAGTAAACTAAGTTCTAAAAAGATTTTATCCCCAGTTTAAAACTCCTTATAAAATCTTTTTGATTGATTCAAAGTGTTTAAAATGCAAACTTTAAAATATGCAAGAAAACTTTAAATGCAAGATAACACAAAGAATTTTTATAGTGGTTATATGGATAAAAATCATTTAGTCCACTCTTCCAGATCACACAGATTCTGGGTTATACTATAATCACAAAGATTACAATATTTCTCCACTTACACCTAAACAACTAATGAGAAGGCTGTAAGCTCACAATAGGAATTCACAAAGAAAACCTATCCTCTAAAGTAGAATCACTCACACAGATGGATTCTCACTTCGCACAACACTCAGCTATTACAAAATCACTCAGATAATGTTTTTCTGATTTCTTCAACTGGGTTTCTGTCAACAGATGACTTCCACCAGACGAGTGAGCTGTTCGAGCTTTTGAGACTTAGAGAAATTCTGCTTCAAAATTTCGATCTCTGATTGTTGTTGTGTTTTGCTCGATTTGAAATTCAGCTCTATTTATACATGGAGATGAAATTATGACCGTTGAAGGCAAGTCACAATTCAAATCCATCCTTCAGCTCTTTTTGAAACGGCTCCCTGCAGCATTCCGTACTGTGTACAGTACCTTTCTGTCCATCGCATTTAATGCTGCATTTAATGCACTCTGCTGATCCGAGGATATCTTCAATCATTTGCCATTACTACCCTTCTCTTACAGCATTTATTACACCAAGTGCATTTATTACCGTTGGACTAATCTCTTGACCTCTTCTACTCTGCTGATCAAAACGACTCTGCTGATAGATACTCTGCTGATCAAATACTGAACTCATCTGATTTGACTCGGCTGATGATCTACCCTTCTGTTCGCTGATCCAGCAAGAGATCACTAGTCTTCTGAGCTTTGAACTTTGAACTCTTCTGATGTCTTCTTTTACCAGTTCAAAATTCTTCTAAGGGAACTAAGCTTTCCATACTTAGCTGATTATGATGTTTTGGAAATCATCAAAACCTTCCCTTAATTACTTGTCTTCTTTCATCTTCATCTTCATCCAACACTACTGCAAGAAACCTGGACACTGGAAGAGGAACTGCAAAGAGTTCTTGGAGAGCTCGAAAGGTATATTCCTTGTTGAAGTTAATTTATCAATTAACTGTGCATCATGGGTGCTAGACACTGCTTGTGGTTCTCATCTTTGTAATGATTTACAGGTGATGGGAGCAACAAGGCCACTTAGGCCAGGGGATTGGATCCTGAGATTTGGCAATGGAGCTAGAGCTGCTGCCGAGGCCATAGGCGAAGTGGAGTTAGATTTAGGTGGTAATAAATTAGTCCTTAGGAACGTTCTTTATGTACCTGGTTTGGTGAAAAACATTATTTCAATTCCTGTTTTGGATAATGAAGGTTTTAATTTTACTATTAATAAAGGTTCCTTTTCATTATTCATGAATGATAATATGTTTTTCACTGGTACATTAAAAGATGGACTATATACCATTGAACCACCTAAGTTAGTGATGCATGTACAACAAAACAAAAGGAAACAAGATAATGAAATATCTGCCCAATTGTGGCACGCTCGACTTGGACATATATCTAAGTCAAGGATTCAAAAGTTAGCATCTTCTGGCGCGATTGAAATCAATCGCATTGATGAAATGCCAACATGTGAACCATGTTTAAAGGGTAAAATGGCTAAGTTGCCATTTAAGGGAAACCCTGAGCGAGCCAAGCAAACATTGGACTTAATACATACTGACGTATGTGGACCACTAAGAAAAAGCGCCCGAGGTGGCTATGACTACTTCATCACTTTCACTGACGACTTTAGTCGTTATGGATATGTGTTCTTGTTGAAACACAAGTCTGAAGCCTTTGAACGATTCAAAGAATTCAAGATGGAAGTAGAGAATCAACTTGGTCATACGATAAAGGCTCTTCGTTCTGACCGAGGTGGAGAATTTCTTAGTAACGAATTTCTGAATTATCTTGTAGAGCATGGAATACTATCGCAGTGGACTCCTCCTGCAACACCCCAGTTAAATGGAGTAGCAGAGAGAAGGAATCGAACATTGATGGACATGGTTCGATCCATGATGAGTGCCACTGACTTACCTCTTTCATTTTGGGGACATGCCCTCCTCACGGCAACGAAGATACTGAATATGGTACCTTCGAAATCCGTAGAAAAGACACCATACGAACTATGGTTTGGCAAGGCACCCTCATACGCATTCATGCGCATATGGGGATCTCCCGCTTACGTTAAAAAGCTAGTGGGAGATAAATTGGAAACTAAATCCACTTTGTGCAAATTCGTGGGGTATCCAGAAAACTCAATAGGATACGAGTTCTACGATCCTACAAGACAAACAACGTTTGTCTCGAGGAACGCACACTTCTTGGAGAAGGATTTCTTGGTGGACAAGAAAGAAAATAACGTAGAACTAGATGAGGTCACTGAAGCTGAAAGGACCTTAGAGGTCGATCAAGCTGACCCGTCACCACAGGCAGTGGGAGAACAAGAGCATGAAAGTGCACCAGAAAGTACACCGATACTTCGTAGGTCAGAAAGACAACGTAGAGAACCCGAGAGGTACTACGGTCTGCTGCATGAGACTGGACAGTCTCTAACCGACCCAAGGACTTACGAAGAGGCTATGCTAGACATAGACTCGGGAAAGTGGCGCGAAGCCATGGAATCCGAACTGGACTCCATGCACTCAAACAAGGTCTGGGCCTTGGTAGATCCACCAGTGGGAGTGGCTCCCGTGGGTTGCAAGTGGATCTATAAGCGAAAGCTTGGAGTGAATGGAGAGGTGATTACCTACAAGGCGCGACTAGTGGCAAAAGGATACACTCAAAGACCAGGTATCGACTTTGAGGAGACTTTCTCGCCCGTCGCAATGCCCAAATCCATTCGGATCTTGCTGGCCATAGCTGCGTGGTATAACTACGAGATATGGCAGATGGATGTAAAGACTGCCTTTCTCAATGGAGACATTGATAAGGAGATCTACATGGAGCAACCAAAAGGATATGCATCCAAAGGAGATGAACACAAGGTGTGCAAACTCCAGAGGTCCATTTATGGACTGAAGCAAGCTTCCCGAAGTTGGAACATTCGTTTTGATGAGACAATCCAAACTTTTGGATTCATCAAGAACATGTTCGAACCTTGCGTGTACAAGAAGATCAGTGGGAGTACAGTTGAATTTTTGGTGCTTTACGTTGACGACATTCTTCTCATTGGAAACAATGTAAAAGCATTGTCTGAAACTAAAGCATGGTTGTCTACACAATTCTCAATGAAGGATATGGGAGAAGCATCCTTTGTACTAGGTATAAGGATCTACCGAGATAGATCAAAAGGACTGCTGGGCCTCTCCCAATCCCAGTACATAGACAAAATCTTGAAAAGATTTAGTATGGAAGAATCCAAGAGAGGATTGCTTCCAATGAGACATGGAATTGCACTCTCCAAGTCTATGGCCCCAAAGACGCCAGAGGAGAGAAGCAATATGTCACGAATACCGTATGCATCCGCGATAGGAAGCATAATGTATGGTATGCTGTGTACGAGACCAGACGTAGCGTACGCTCTAAGCGTTACAAGTCGCTACCAGTCTGATCCAGGTGAGCAGCACTGGATAGCCGTAAAGGCAATTCTGAAGTACCTGAGAAGGACTAAGGAATTGTTCTTGGTATACGGTGGAGGAGAATTGAAATTGGAAGGCTATACAGACTCAAGCTTCCAATGTGATGTAGACGACTTCAAGTCGACATCAGGATATGTTTTCTGCCTCAATGGTGGTGCGGTTAGCTGGAAGAGCTCCAAGCAGGAAACAACCGCGGATTCAACCACTGAAGCAGAATACATTGCCGCGAGTGACGCAGCAAAGGAAGGTGTTTGGATGAGGAACTTCATCCAGGAATTGGATGTAATACCTAGCATTGCTGAGCCCATTACTATCTTCTGCGATAATAATGGGGCAATAGCGCAAGCAAAGGAGCCGAGATCTCATCAGAAATCCAAGCACGTACAGAGACGATACCATGTGATAAGAGATATCATTGGTAGAGGAGACATTAAGATGGAACGTGTCGACTCGGAAGATAATACGGCGGACCCGCTAACGAAGCCTCTGCCTCAAAAGGCATTTGAGAAACATCTGCATAAGATGGGACTCAAGAACATAAAAGACTGGCTTTAGGACAAGTGGGAGATTGATAGAAATAGTGTCCTGCAAGCCAGCTGTATGGCTAGCATTAATTGTAATTAATGAGGAACTATTCAATTTAGATTAATAAATGCACTTTTATTAAATGATCAACTTTATCTTATGTAATATTTGTCTACGCATAAGGATAGAAGTCCTTAGATCACAGGGCTATGGGACAACCCGTGGACTGATCTCTAAGGCCGTGATCTAGAATATATTCAAGAGTCGTAGAATCCAATCGAGATAGGACATCGTTGGATTCGGTTAGACTCTCACTATTGTGTATACTCCGATGAACTGGAGGACGCTGGGGTCCACGAGCGTGACTGGGATAGTCGATACACATAAGTGGGTGGCTTGCTGGGATGGCAAGCGCACTGAATACCCCAATTAGGAAATAACTCACCATGGAAGCGGTAGTCGCATATCGGGGTTGAAGTTATTCCAATTTACAATAGTATACGAGGAACGATCCCTAACAACTTGAGATGATAGGGTTTATCTGGTACGAGAACGTCTATACTTTGATATGAGTTCCGACTGACTGGGGATCACCAGAAAGTCTCTGTGGACTCATGTTGGGTATAGAGGAACTCGTATGCAGATTCATATCATCAACAAAGGATCCATTGACTCGACTTGATAGGTCGAGAAATTCTCCTATGGATTTCTGTGAGAAATTAATTCTGATGAAATCCTTGGCCAAGGTAACTGACGACTTTATGTAAGTAGCTCATAAAGAACAAGTCAGAAAGAATTTATTTCGAGATCAGAGAACATAAGGTCAAGACAAAAGATAAGGGAATCCGATGAAAGACCATACCCTTAAGTCTCGACTGGGAGATTGATCGATGGAGAGATTGTGTCGTATATGGAAATTGTAAATGATAAAAGGTTCACTGAATTAATTCACCAGTGATTGGGCTCCATGGGCTTGTGACTGGACATCGACCGTGGAGTGTGGGAGAATTCCCAAATTAGCAGGGGTGCTAATTTTGGAATGATTGATCGACAGAGTGTTCGATTAATTTAGAGTATTAATTGCTCGAGTAATTAAATAATATTTAATTACAACCCGCGGCCAATTATGTGGTGAACCTACGGGGGCATACACAATACACATGAAGCGAAAGCGAGGAAACAAGAACGAACCAGTCGACTGGGTCGACTGGGTCAAAATCGACTGGGTCGATTAAATGGGTGGGTCGACTGGGTCGACCCATGTGGAACGAAATTGGATCCAATTGGAATTGGATCAAGATTATAAATTAAATTGGAATTTAATTTATGAGTAAATTAATTAATTAGGATTTAATTAATTAATGGAATAATTAATTAATTGGACTTGGAGTTTAATTAATTAATTGGGAGATGATTTAATTAATTGGGCTATTTAATTGGGAGATTAAATAAAGCCCTGAAAGATTAATTAAAGTGGGCCATGAATTAATTAGAAAACTTAGTCTTCTAATTAAATAGGGCCATGGCCCATGTAGGAGAGAGAAGACCTAGTCCTAATAGGACTAGGATAGAAAGAAAACTATAAATAGCTTTCTTCTAGTTATTTTTCACACAACTCCTTAAGCAAAAATTGAGCAAAGCAAAAATCTCTCTCCCTCTCCCAAGTGTGATCGGCCGAACCTACTTCCACTTTGGAAGAATTTTTCGTGTTCGATCTTTGTTCCAAAATCGTTCTTAAAGTCCTGAATTAATATAGCCTATGTTCTAGTCGATTAGGTTATATTATTTTCGTGATATTGTGGTGTATCAACTCGTAGAGGCGCAACACGTGGGGCGCTATACAAAAAGCTTGGATCGATTTTCTGTGAGAGAATTCAGAGTTCATCTAGCCAACTTGGATTTGCAAGGAGACAGGTATAAACGAGAAAACTTATACTGTCATTGATTTATATTCATATATATACAACTAGAGAATATCCTGGCAAGATTCTTTAAGAGGCCCTAGAAATTTTTTATATTCCGCTGTGCCTAGGGCTGTTTTTCTTACCGAATCCCAACAGTTTCTATTAGAAATAAAATTCAAACAATGTTTGAATTTGAATTACGTGAAATCTAGAGTACAACCATTAATCTAAACCTAAAAATAAAATCTTAAATTTATTGAAGTCATTGATTTGACATATATCATTTATTATTTTTCTATAAAAATAATTGATATTGTTATAAAATTATACTTAAATAATAAGACAACTAACAATATAGAGAATAAAGTAGGAGATAAAGTATTTCTCATTCATATAAAATTGATTTTATAAGCATCATACATAGGCACTATTTATAGGCCTTGAATTTCAAATACAAATTGTAGGTTACAAAATAACATAAATGAGAATATACAATTTATTAGGGGGTTACAAAGTTTGGGGGTTACAAAGTTGGGGGTTACAAGATTATGCTTGATTGAAAGAATATTATTTGGGAGTTATGGACATCCATATAATTTTAAATTATTTACAACACTCCCCCTTGGATGTCCATAAAATAGTTATATGTCTCGTTAAAAACCTTACTAGGAAAAACCCAGTGGGACAAAAACCTAGTCAAGGAAAAAAGAGTGCAACATGTATTTACTCCCCCTGATAACAAAATCACTTAATGGATTTAAGTCGACACATCCCAATTTTATTAATCAATTTCCCAAATGTGGCAGTTGGCAATTCCTTTGTTAACAAATCTGCTAGATTTTCAGATGAACGAATTTGTTGAACATCTATGTCACAATTCTTCTGAAGATCATGAGTGAAGAAGAATTTGGTGAAATATGTTTCGTTCTATCTCCTTTAATGTACTCTTCTTTTAGTTGAGCTGTGCAGGCTGTGTTATCTTCATATAAAATTGTTGGGGTATTTTTCTCAAATATTATACCACACATCCCTTGGATATGATGAGTCATCGATCTTAGCCAAACACACTCTCGACTTGCCTCATGCATTGCTATTATTTCTGCATGATTTGATGAAGTGGCAACTAAAGTTTGTTTAGTGGAACGCCATGAAATGTCCGTTCCTCCATTTGTGAACACATAACCTGTTTGAGAGCGGGCTTTATGTGGATCAGATAAGTATCCCCCATCAACATAGCCAACTAATTGTGATTTTAAATTATTGGTATAAAATAACCCCATATCAATTGTTCCTCGGAGGTATCGAAATATATGCTTCACTCCATTCCAATGTCGACGAGTAGGAGAATAACTAAATCTTGATAATAAACTTACAGCAAAAGATATATCAGGACGTGTACTATTAGCAAGACACATCAATGCTCCTATAACGCTGAGATATGGTACTTCATGACCAAGGAGTTCTTCATTATCCTCACGAGGATGAAAAGGGTATTTTTTTCACATCTAGCGATCTTACAACCATTGGGGTACTTAGCAGATGTGCTTTATCCATATAGAATCGTCTTAAAATCTTTTCTATATAAGTTGATTGATGAAGAAGAATTCCGTTTGATAAGTGCTCGATCTGCAGACCGAGACAAAACATTGTTTTTCCAAGATCTTTCATCTCGAATTCTTTCTTTAAATAATCAACTGCTTTTTGAAGCTCTTCTGGAGTTCCAATAATATTCAGATCATCAACATAAACAGCTATTATAACAAACTCTGATATGAATCTTTTTATAAATACACATGGGCATATCAGATCACTTTTATAACCTTCTTTTGACAAGTATTCACTAAGCCGATTATACCACATACGCCCAGATTATTTTAGTCCATATAAAGATTTACGCAAGCGTATTGAACAATTTTCTTGGGAGTCTCCACATGCATTGGAAATTTTAAATCCTTCAGGGACTTTCATATAAATTTCTGTATCCAGCGAGCCATATAAATAGGCTGTAACAACATCCATTAGACGCAAATCTAGTTTTTCACGTACTGCCAGACTAATAAGATATCTAAACGTAATTGCATCCACCACAGGAGAATACGTCTTCTCATAATCAATTCCAGGTCTCTGCAAAAATCCTTGTGCTACTAGTCGTGCTTTATATCTAACAACTTCATTTTTCTCATTTCACTTTCACACAAATACCCATTTATAGCCAACAGGTTTTACTCCTTTGGGTGTTTGGACTACTGGTCCAAAGACTTCACGTTTTGAAAGTGAACTTAATTCTGCTGAATTTCGTCTTTTCATTTTTGCCAATCTATTCTATGACTACATTCTTCAATAGATTTAGGTTCAAGATCCTCATTCTCGTTTATAATTTTCACAGCAACATTATATGCAAAATTATTGTCGACAACTGTTTTATTTCGGTTCCATCTTTCTCTCGTAGTGACATAACTTACTGAGATCTCTTCATTTTCATTATTTTCAGGTACCTGAACCTCTTCTGGGGTATTATCATTAGTTATGTCATACAACTCTTCATGAGTACTTGCCTCCACAATATGACCATCTTCAGTGTTTGCTCCTTTTCTTTTATGAGGATTTTTATCGTTGGAACCAATTGGTCTACCACGTTTTAGACGTGGCTTACTTTCATTTGCACTAGCAGATTGTCCTACAGGGACATCAATACGAATCGGAGCATTCTCAGCTGGTATATGAGATTTAATAACTCTTTTTATAATAATAAATTTATCTTGCAGTAAATTTACAATATTTTGCAAATGTATTATCTTCTGAACTTCTAGTGTACACTGATTTATTCGAGGATCTAGAGAATATAATATTGATGCATTTTATTAAATTTCTTTTACCAGCTCTATATTCTCTCCCCCTAATATCGAGAACATTATTTGATCATGTATACTCTCTCCCTAATGTCGAGAACATTATATCAATAACAATCGACAAATCGTACCATAAATAAATTTAAGGATAATTAGTTATAGAAGGGGATTCATAACAAACATATTCTCAACTTTCTTTGAGGCCCCATCATTGTACGTTGTGGTGGAGCAATTGAAACATATTCCGCACATTTAAAAATGCTAAGATGGGAAATATTTGGCTTCTGGCCAAAAGTCAATTTCAATGGATAGAAATTGTCATAATTTGTTGGCATGATGAACACAAGTGCTTTTGCATGGAAAACGACACATCTCCATGTTGAAACTAGAAGTTTTGTTCTCAATAACTATGGTCTAGAAATCATTTAATGTATCATGAATATGGGCAACATGACTTTCAATTTTTTTTTTTTGTCAATCGATATATAATGTTCATTGAAAGCCTCATATACGAATCTCACCAACATTATCAAGGAACATTGTAATGAATAAATAATCCAAAATTGTGTTTTAAATTTAATTATTTGCGCAAATAATCTCGCAAACATCAGGTTGCAAGTTGACAATAAACACGCATGGGACCTTTTATTGTAGATGCATCTATTAAATTCATTAAATATATAAATAGTCCACATGGTGGTTTAGTGGGCCCACATATATCACTTTGAGTGTATGTCAAAAGTGCTGGAGATTCTAACCCAATTATCTAGTAATATTGAGAATAAACAGCACAAAATGATTCTTTAAATTGAAGAATCTTCTGGTTCTTCAACGAATATTCATGTGAATTCTTTCGCATTATAATTTATTCGAGATGGTCTAACCGGTCATGCCAAATAAATATATTTTAATTAGTAAACTTCTGGTTTACTATAATATGTGTTTCAATTGTAGAACACACATTTCTTTCTTATAAAATTTTCATATTTAAAGTCTAAAAGGAAACAAGGTTAATTAAGATAATAAGTCTCAACTTACTATGAAAAATTCAAGAGCTCAAATATCTCATCAAAATAACCTACATTACTCTTACCATGGTGAATAATCTAATCAAGATGAAATAATTATCACACTATTGAGTTCTCAATTTTCTTTCAATCAAGACATGAGAAGGATAAATTAATATCACGAAAGGCATAAAGAAATAATATATATCATTATATGTAAAATGTCATTCATTGATCTTTATCACATGTTTGTAATCATGCAATCAATTGAAAGAAATATAATAACCTCTCATATCTCATTGGTATTCTTAATACGAATTTATTTTCTGAACAAAATAAAACTCATCATGTTTATGAAACTACAAAATTATAACTACCATTCATATTTTAATGAAATTATTTTCGGCATTAGCTGTATTGACTATAAAAAATACCAGTATTTAACTTTATCAATCAAAATCAAATGTATTCAAATCTTCAAGTTTGAATTTATCAATATCATAACGTTCAAGTTTGAGCTTTATGTTCTTGTAACTTAGGCTTCAGGCCAAAAATAATATTATGAGATTATATTATTTGACAAAACATATGCCTCATTGGTACTTATAATTTTGTCAATTTGGCCTCATTTATAATTTGAATTGGGCCTGTACTTCCGTACTTTAGTTAGCAAAAATATTGATCAATTATGTGTGAGGTTAGTGATAGCACAATTCCTTCTAAGTGATATCACCCCCTTTGTATACATTGCCACCGGCTCTGATTTTTGTTCCACATTTTTTTTAATATGAAAATATCAAGGTCAATCCATGCCAATAAACATATTTGTGGCCTCTTTTGATATACTTCAATTTTAAACATATCTTCAAAATTGAAAGGATTTACCATATAAAATCAAAATAGAATATGGGGTATTGAATTTCAGACCCTCTTTCAGGCTTCCGGCCTTAGTTTCATTTTTAATCGATGAAACTTATAAATCCCATTTACAGAAATATCAATCAACATCTTGAAAGTCAACAAAGAATTCCTTTCAAATTGAAATATGATCATGCAAAGCATATGAGATTTGAAGACAACTAAAACCAATTACTAATGCGAAGCATGTACAATATTGTACTTTATTATGATTACTATGTCAAAACAAATATAGTGAACATTATCTCATAGCAATAGGCAATAAATGTAGATCTTATCAAAATTAAGAAGAACTGATTATTATTCATTTCTAAAATGAAAAACAAGAGAAAAATCAATTTGGCCGAACTATTTACTAAACCAGTGCATAATCATGCCATCAAGATGATCATGTAATACAAGCCTTCAAACTTTATACGTGTTCTGCCAAGAATTTTTGGAATCTTATGCAAATTAGAATTAGAGCCTCATTCAAAGGAGTCAAAATATATCAAATTTTGAAAGAGATTAGGCTGACATCAAATTTTGAAAGAAAATTCCAAAGCATATCTTCAAAACTTATTATCAACAAGCATATCCTTTTAACCCAAGGCCCGAAAATATTTGAAGTGTTGATTCAATTCAATTAATTAATATCATTGTTATATTATAGACTTCAAAGAAATAATATGCGTATTTAACACCATACAAGCATATGTATATAATGACCCTTCTATGAGATAGTTTCAATCTGTATAATTTCATAAAGCAAATTAAGCAAACAAGAACATGGATATTTACCTTAGATATAGAACAAAAAACAGTACCTGAGTAGGATTAATAACTTCGAGCAATTTCGTGCTGATAACGTGTTATGAAATTATACTTAAATAATAAGACAACTAACAATATAGAGAATAAAGTAGGAGATAAAGTATTTCTCATTCATATAAAATTGATTTTATAAGCATCATACATAGGCACTATTTATAGGCCTTGAATTTCAAATACAAATTGTAGGTTACAAAATAACATAAATGAGAATATACAATTTATTAGGGGATTACAAAGTTGGGGGTTACAAGATTATGCTTGATTGTAAGAATATTATTTGGGAGTTATGGACATCCATATAATTTTAAATTATTTACAACATATATGACATATATCTAATTAAACCATATACTAGCCATTTTAGATTTATATTCAAGGGATTTTTGCACGTCACCTAAAGAAAATTTTTATTTTCGTACTTTTCTTTCTACAATTGGAAAAACATGACAGTACCCTCTAGAAGTTGATAAATTAGTGCACTTTGCCCCTTGATCATTTTTAAGTAATTTTTAAAGGGTAAAAACGTCACCAGGGGGTTTTTTGCTATAACAAAAAAAAATTAGGAGGTTAAGTATACAAAATTTTAAAATATTCAAATGCGACTTGCAATTTGAAAAAATAAAAAACATTTACTTATATTGTTGTACAAAAATTCAAATTTAGAATTTTTTTAATGAAATATTCATTATTCTTAATTTTTTATTTATTTATTTACAAATAAATCATCTCTATACTAAAAATATTTTTAATCAAATCAAAAAAATTTGAAAGAAAAGAATTAAAATAAAAAATATGTTATGAGACTAAAATTAGATTACGATGTGATTATTAAGGTAAGGAATTCTATGAAAATGTGTTTTGAAATGTTAACATTCCAATAACTTAGATAATAATATTTTGTCCACTTAGCACCCCAAAATATCAAAAGCATTGCACTAAATCCAAATTTACATTTCTACCCTTTGAAATCTTACAAGTGATTGATCAGGTTGCAAAGTGAACTCGCTTGACAACTTTTAGGAGGTACTGTCATGTTTTTTCAATCGTAGAGGAAAAGTGCGAAAATGAAATTTTTCTAGAGGGTAACGTGCAAAAATCCCTATATCCAATATATTAATACAAGGAGACGTGGCTTTCATGGATGGATGTTAGCTTAGTTGACTAACACCATAATGATAGGTTCAAATTCCCTCTAATATAGGTTTTTGTTTTAGTTGAATACTAGTTTTGGTAATTAAATTTTTTTTTATTGTATTTCAGTAGATCAATTTCTGATTTAATGATATTTATGTAATGATTGTTTCTAATTTGAAAAAAAAAATCAAACAATGTTATTAAAATTGGATTGGACTGGCCAGTCCAATTGCAAATCGGAGACTTATCCAATCCAGTTAACCCCCTAAAATCGATGAACTTAAAATCAGTATTAATCGAGTTGAATCAGTCCAAAATAGATGAACCGGCAAACCGGCTCTACTATGTTCTGATTTTCCTTTTCCTTTTTTTCTTTCTAATTTTAAATTTTTTTTAATATTAAAAATAAAGTGAAAATTGTTGTAGAAGGAGGGATTAGAACACCTAACCTCTTGATTAGAACAAAACATACTTACTATTTGAGCTACATCATCTTTGTTGAACTTTTAGTAGAAAATTTTGTAAATTACAGACAACATGTAGCCAATTTTATTTATAAATTAGATTATGATAATTAACTCAAATTAATATTTTACACATTATAAATGAAAATTAAAACTAGTTTTAGTTTTATGACATAATTTCTTATAAAAGTTTTTTCTATAAATTATTTCTTTTTAACTATATTATTTTTTGGATAAAGAGTGTCAGAATATTAGACTTATATACATAATCATATTTTAAAATTTATTAATCTCTTTGTTTGTTGTGTTTTGACTTATACTTTTATATTTCTAGTTAAATATATATAATCATAATTATATTTATATGAGCTTACTTATTAGTCCGTTATGATTTAATTCAAATATACTCTAAGTTATTGTATATTTTTAACCAATTGTAGGATGTACTTTAAAGTTAAATATATGTATTATATCATTATTACATCGTTCAGTTCAACAAGTGGAATCAGTGATCAGTCGACTCATTGATTCACTATTCGGTTCGGTTCGGTTCTGAAAATATTGAGTTGAGTTGAATTTCGTAAAACATAGGGTACAATCATCAATTTAAACTTAATTGTATTTCAAAACATTGATTTGACATATATAATCTATTTTTCCCTATAAAAATATTGATATGGCATACTATATTTTTTTCTTAGACCCTCAAATAATATTTCGAATTTCGAAACCCACAAGATTCAAACTATTAAGACCCAAATTTTCCACAATATGAGTCTTAGTAATTTTTTATAGGACTGTCAATGGGGCGGATTTCAATTAGGATTCGTCCGAATTCGGTCCGATTTATTAGGATAATTGTTCAATTAGAGATTCGATGGACCTAATCCGATTATAAAGATCCGAAATCCGAAACTCATGAAGCGAATATGGATTTAGATCGATCCGATCCTTTAAGGATCCGTATCCGACAACAAATAAAAAGAAAGATATATATACAAAATGATTTATAAAAATAAGTATCATTAATAATATTTCAACATCAATTTAAGAAGATGGTAATTTATAATTCGTCTATAAATTTATTTAAACCAATATATTCATTCTACAAAATATGAATATAGTAAAGAAACTTTGAAAATGTGAGCTAAAATTAAATAAGATCGAAAAGATAATAAACTTGTTTTAGGAAAAAAATATTAATTTAACTTTTTAAATACGAATTTATTGAATCTGAAAAATATCGATATATCCGGCCAAATCCGACCAAGATCCGTTGGATTCAAAAAATCTAGATCCGAGCACAATCCGAACAAGATCCCAATCCGACAAGATTCGATCCAATATAAATGAAGCCGGATCTGGACGAGCCTGATCCGACCAGAATCCGAACCTTTGACAACACTAATTATACACCAAATACAATCGGTGATCTTTAATTAAATTGATTATACACCAAATCTCTTTTACAACCGCTGATCTTTAATTAAATTCGAGTCAGGTTTGGAATTTAAGATCATGAATCTGTACATGGACAACCTTTTTGAGTTGTTGTGGACTAAAGGACAAATTTATTAAAGCTTGGGCTTTTTGAATTTTAGATATTGCTAATATTAATGGGCCAACTTCAGATATAAATAACATTACCCCCGGGATGTGGAGTTGGATCCGTCCGCAACGGTCCAAGGCCATGGTCCTGACCTGAGATTCGGCACAATTTAAATTGGACCACACCTCACAACTGCATCTAGGGCTGTCAATGGGGCGGATTTCAATTTGGATCCGATCCGAATTCGGTCCGATTTATTAGGATAATTGTTCGATTAGGGATTCGATGGAGCTGATCCGATTAAGAAGATCCATAATCCGAATTATATGGAGCGAATATGGATCTAGGCTGATCCAATCCGTTAAAGATCCGCATCCGGGTAATACTTGATATAATAGTGTATACATTTAATTTTCATGTTTCACCCTTTAAGTGCAATTAGAATGTTTGGTAAGTACATAATTCGTTAATGTTGATTATAAGTATCCACCGACCAAGATACAATTTTAATAATTCCATAAACTTCACAAATATATCGAAGATAGGTTGCCTGATTTGAGATTTAAAAAAAAAGGAAAAACAACATATTTACCATGAAAAAAATAAAGTCTTATGGGATGTGACCCCTTCGATCAACTTCTATTCGGATATTGTAGTTATGGTATAATTATGTTGTGGTAATGTTTACAATTAAACATGTATAAGTTGGTATTACCAACAATCTACCTACTTCGATTATAAGTAGGTGTAGAATTTTATCGTTTATTGTAAAATTGGTAAACTTTGTATTTTGTTCCTACAAATTATCAGCAATTATTTTCATTTCTCTTTAGCTTGTATAAATTTTTTAATTAGATAACTCATAGTTTTTTTATCTTTTAAAGTTAAAATAAAAATTAACTTTTTTTTTTGTTCTGATCCGGATTTTTGAGTCGGATATCGAATATTTTTTGGATTCGGATTCGATAGCTCTTTTGAATATCCGGTAGGATCTTGGATCGGATCCGGATACAACTTTTGATTTTCGGACTCAGATCCGGAGTCACCCAGATTCGCTCCGAATCCGGCCCATTGACCGCCCTAATTTTTTACAAAATCAAAATCTAGCAAAACCGGACCAATACCATAGACCCAATTTGAATGGCTTCTCCAATTCGATGAAATAAAATTAAAAAAGGATGATTAATTAGCTAGTCATCCAGTTACCCTCAATTCTAGTACGTACATTCTATGGGCATGTTGTTTGGTGTTTGGGAAAGTAGTTTGAGAGAGTAATGAAGGTTTGTGAAATAATCACGATTTGCATATTGTTGTTTGTTTGGGTTTTAAGAGAGTGGTTTGAAAAATTAAGTAGGTGTATGTTTTTTTGAAAGGGTTAGGTTGCAGGCTATGTTGCAAGGATATAGATACGAGGATACGGATACAGTACGATACAGATACGGTGATACGGATTTTTTAAATTTATTGGATACGATAGGGCATTGATACAGATGTAAAAATATAATTTTATTTTGTTTATAAGCAACTAGATCATTCAATTTAAGTCCTAAAAGCAAAAATATCAACTAAAAGTTATATAACTCCAAAAGTAAACATAATTCATTCTTAACATAGCGCATCAATGGAAGGAATTCATTTTTGAGATTTCATGACCTAGGAAATAGACTTGAATAAAGAGATGGAGTAGTGATACTAGTCGTTTATGTTTAACCCTAGAGACTTTATCATTTTTAATAATTTAAATATGTACATAAAAAACCTATTGGTGTATCCGATACGTATTTATTTTAATTTTTATTTATTTTTATTACCAATACGCCATGTGGCGTATCGAATATGTATCTCACGCATATCTTACGAGGATCTGTATTCCCCGTATATCCAATACAATACTTTTTCTTTTTTTAGGAGTATCCGTGTATCATAGATTGTAGGTGTAAGACGTGTAAGACTTTATGTCAAATCATGTCTGTTGTGAGATAAATTGTGTAAGAGATATGTTATTTTATGTTAAATCAGAGTAGAGTTCGTATATATTTTGTCCAGAGATAAATAAATTGTTGTTTGTTTGGGTTTTCAGAGAGTAGTTTGAGAAAATTGAGAGATGAAAAATTAATTTCAGAAAATAGAAAACATGTTTATTCGACATTTCCTAAACACAAATTTTTTTTGGGAAATGCCAAACAACAAGACCGTATGTGTTTGCAATAAATCCAACTCTTGATCCTTATAGCTATTTGAAAATTTATTTAATTTCTAAATGGGATTGTTTGCAATCATGTATGTATTCATATTAGCATGCATTTATTTCTGGCAAAAATTTATTTTTGGTACCATTTGTTTTTCAATTTTAGTATCATGATGTCAATTTTGGCACTAATTCTGATTGACCTTTTCAATTTTGGTACTTCCATCAGTTAACTTAACTCACTTCCGTCAGTTGACCGTTAAGTCAACTGACGGAAGTACCAAAATTGAAAAAGTCAATCAGAATTGGTGCCAAAATTGACACAATGGTACCAAAATTTTATTGTGTCAAAAATGATTTTTTGCCAATTAACTCACCAATTACTTTCAATCAACAATTTATGTCACTCAAACATGAAAATCACTTGGCTGAATAAGAGTATACAATTATCTTTTGATTTGAACATCCACTTTTCAGTTGTATCCTTCTTTCAATTGTAAGTTGCCTTCTTCTCATTTTCTTATTATTCCAATAACGGAGACATTGCTTAGATGCATTACTTGTTCTCATTTTGAAGAGTTAGAAGCGATTATTTGTTGATTCCCTTTAAATCGTTCGAAATTATATAAACACCTTTTAAATCATATTTGAAAGTCGGGTTGAAATAATAAATAAACAAATCAATAATTGCATTGATGTGCAATATAAAAAAAATATGAATAAAATAATATAGAAACTAATTTTATATACTCATAGTTAAAATAAAATACTTTAAATAAGTATGCAAACTATTATATGAGAATGTATAATATATTTATTTTCTCAAATTTACATTTAGCCAAAGGAGTTGATCTTAGTTTTCTTTTTTGCTGTATCTCAAGAGATATTCCTTAATTTGAAATTAGAAGTATAATGAATCTTATGAATAAATAGATATATTTTTTAATAAATTCAACCTTATGATTGATAATTCATTTTTGGCACCATAAAACTAGCCGTTTTTTAATTTTGGTATCATCGTGTCAATTTTTGCACCAATATTGACTGGCCTTTTCAATTTTGGTACTTCCGTCAGTTACTTAACGGTCAACTGACGTAAGTGCCAAAATTGAAAACGACAGTCAGAATTGGTACCAAAATTGATACCATAGTATCAAAATTGAAAAACGCCTAGATCTATGGTGTCAAAAATAAAATTTTGTCATTTATTTCTTCATAAAGGCGGTTGTTCTGGTTGTTGACGCTGAAATTATATGTCAATAAATAAATGGAAGAACTTGTAAGTTAGATAAGAAAAAGTGAAGCTTTGTAGCTGCAGCAGCAATCAAGAATTAATTAATTAATTAATGCTAGCTAGTATGGTACGCATATATGATGTATACATGCATGGCTGAGTAAAATCCAACGTGCAGTGGTGGGTGCAGCAATCAATAATATATAGTTCGTCTCATTCTCATAACTGTCAATGCCAAACTACTAATATACTACAGGCTACAGCCAGGGCTGTCCCTTGACTTTTCAGGGCCCTAGGTGAAGTAAAAAAACGAGGCCCTATATTGATTAAAAAATTATGTAAATTTTACTTTTCTTATTTTACTAGATGTAAATTTGTTTCTTATATTTTCATATTCTAGTTTCTCTAACATATCTTGTTCTATAGATAAAATAACCAAATCACTTAATCTTTCTTGTGACTTAGTTGATCGTAAATAGATCTTTATCAATTTTAATTTTGAAAAGCTTCTTTCAAAAGAAGCAACCGTTACAGGTATAGTGAATATTATTCTATAGCAAATACACGTGTTAGGATAAGAATCAAATACTTTTATATGATCAAGAACATCGATTGGCTTACATATATGGACAGACAAAACTTTTGATAAAACTCTTAGTTCATAATATTGATTTAAGGGGAAAAAAAAAAAGAGACGTTTCAACAATTCAACTTGACCCTTGGAATTCTTGGTTTTTTTTTTAATCGCACTATTATAAGAGCCGCCAATGTTTATTTGCATTAAAAAAAAATTTGAAGTAACTTAAGTTGGAGTTGCGCATTGGCAGGATGTAGTTTGTTGGGCTAATATTTCTTTTTTTTCTTTTCATTTTGGATTGGACTAAGTAGATTAAAATATATACATGCATTAATGCATATATGGGTTGGGGCCCCAGGCAATTGCCTAGTTGGACTAGGCACAAGGCCGGCCCTGGCTACAGCAGACATCATATATATTGAATTTATATAGATAAACGAATTGCAATTTCTCCAGGTTAATATTAATTATCAGATGATTATACTTTATCTGTTTATCACACACTATATGTTGAAGGGTCCTGTTTTTGATTTTCTCCTTCGCAAACGAGCAAGATTATTAAGGCTAAAGTTTTGTTTCTTTATATGCTTTAAGCTTATCATCAAATCCCTCTTTAAAAGATACATAATTCAGTAATTACTTAAGTAATTGTGCATGCCTGTTTGATAATGGTTTACTTAAATTACAGCAGATCAAATTTGTACTCAGAATATATATAGACATAACTTGATGTAAACTCGATAATACCCTCTCAGATCAACTGTTAAAATATCATAAAAATAATAATAAGGATGGTTCAATATTCATCTCATGGACTGGTAGTAAAGAGTTAGAAGAAACAAGTGATGGCTCATCAGTTTTTGAAAAGGCTTCTGGATGTGAAGACAAAATTGAAAAGAATACAATATGTTTGTTTTGAGATTGAATGAAATTCAACTAATCCAAAAAAAAAAAAAAAGAAGTGTATTTACTTTAACTGGATTTCAAATTACAGTGAATGAAAATTACCGCATAGCTAGTACACCCCTGTAATTGGAGTTCAATTTTTACTGTACTATTTGACCTGGTAACAAAAATTGGAAGCTCTAAAGCATTTCTGATACTTGAGGAACAAAAATTAACCCTTTTTTCTCCTCCGGAACATGTGTTTAATGTTAATGAAAATCTTGAGCTGGTTTTTTATCAGGTGATCAGTTAGGTCCAAATCATTTAAGTGAACTCAAATATAAAATCTAATAACTTGCTTTCTAAATAAGACTATTGCAATTGACTTTGATTAAATTGGTTGAGTCAACCTTAAAATTAAGGTGGCATTATGATTATAAAAGGCTGATCCATTTCGCTTATTTTTCTCATCAAAACTCATAAGAACATCCCTCAATTCTAGCAACGTAAAAACAAAGCTTAGCTACTCAATATGTCTTCGCCAGTTGATCCACACGTTGATCCCTATGGCTACTTGGGAATGATCCAAAACCCGGATGGCTCATTCACTCGTAAACCCGAAGTTCTTCCCACTGCTCCTCCTTCCTACAAACCCGACCCAAACTTTCCCGTTATAACCAAAGACATACCCATCAACCTAGAAAAGAAAACTTGGGCCCGTCTCTATCTCCCCGACACCGAATTAAGTTCCATTCCGACCAAAAAGTTACCACTCATTATCTACTACCATGGCGGAGGATTCGTCCAATTCAGCCCATCATCAATGTTGTTCCAAAACTTTTGCTTTTGGATCGCTAAACAAATCCCAGCTGTCATCGTGTCCGTCGGATACCGTCTAGCGCCTGAGCATCGCCTTCCTGCCGCCTACGATGACGGAATGGAAGCGTTGCATTGGTTAAGAACCATCAGCGATGTGTGGATGACTAAGCACGTTGACTTGTCAAAATGTTTTCTCATGGGGAGTAGCTCCGGAGGGAATATAGTGCATCACGTAGGTTTACGTGCGGTCGCATGTGTTGATGATCTGGCCCCATTGAAGATCCAAGGGTTGATATTTCATCAACCATTTTTTGGTGGGACCCAAAGGACTTTGTCGGAGGTGAGGTTGAGTAATGATAAATTGTTTCCTCCTTTGGTGGCGGATGCGATGTGGGATTTGAGTTTACCTGTTGGGGTTAACCGAGACCATGAATATTGTAATCCAATTGTGGGGATTAACTCGGAGGTTTTGATGAAGGTTAAGGATCAAGGGTGGCGACTTTTGGTTACGGGATGTGAAGGAGACCATCTTGTGGATCGACAAATTGAATTTGTTAGAATGTTGAAAGAGAATGGATTAAATGTGATTGGCGAATTTAGTAATGAAGGTTTTCATGGATATCAATTGGTTGATGAACCTAAAGCCGAGATATTATGTGGTGTACTAAAGAATTTTATAAATTCCATGTAGAACATTTGTGTTTAGTGTTTTACTTATGAATAAATCAATTAGGTGTGGGTCATAGTTAAAGTTTTTTATTCTTAATACATGGGGGTTGGATGAATGATACATAGGCATAAAATAAAAAAGTATTGTCCTTTTATGTTTATGTGTCATTCTTCCAACACCCGGGTGAATTAAATCCACCGGTGTAGGTACTAATTTTCCTCTCATGAGTGTCTCATGTTTATCTCATTGAAACGATTCATATTTATTGTATTAAACCTCTGCAAATTTTCATATGGGTACTAAAGAATATTCTATTTGAGTAGTTGTAGAATTTATATTGTCGTTAATTTTCTTTTTCTTTTTTGTTTTCTTTTTCTTTTTAATTAGCTATGTGTCGCTAGTGATATAATTATGGACTATATAGAGGAGTGAATATCAAATTAACTTCATGTTTTATTTTAAATAGACAGTTTAATTTTTGATGATAAATTAATGAGCAAAATATCTCACTGTACTTTAATTTTTTCCTCTCTCTTGATTCTTACAATTTTTTAAGAGGGTACACTACAAGAATTTAGCTTTTTAGCTACGAAAAGTTTCGTCGCTAAAAATAGAAATTTCGTCGCCAATAGTCAAGCAAGACGAAATAAATTCGTCGCCAGGGTCGTCGCCAAAGCCGCGACGCTAAATGGAATTGTGTACATAATTGTGCAAATCGTCCCCTATTATGTCAGTAATTGCGACACTTGAGCATTTCGTCGCCTATTCTACGCTTTTGTGGACAGTTTATTTCGTCCCTAAAACATATATTTTCTTGGCTAATTCATCAATTTCGTAGCCAAAATCTTCTTTTGGGGACGAAATTTAATATTTGTACAGAAATACTAGTTTTTCTGCACGAAATTTAAATGTAAAAATGCTCCCTTGTACATTTCGTACCCAAATCTCATTAAAGCACCCAAATCTCATTAAAGCACAACACCTATTACTATTGTAACAAAATATCTGATTAAATTATTACAATAATCTAATTTATAATTGCTCTTCATTTCCATCAAGCATCAATAATCAAAATATATAAAACATGATTAATAGATCAACATTCACTGAATTGGACAAACCAAATACACATTCATTCATGTACAATTGATTCAAAATAGAATTAAACTTAATTTTGAAGTTTACAAGAATGTTGAAAATATATACAAAGTTTATTAGACCAAGATTCGGACTGTATATTTCAACTAACGAGATGATTACACTTATTAACTCACCAAAACTTACATGGTAGCATATGTCAAGAGTCGTCCTGCCAATACAAATTAGTAAAATTAGTGTCAAAGTGCATAAATCGAATCATATAAAGATTGAATGTGAAGAACTTACAACGGATCACAAATTATCTTTAACAGGATTAAACTTAAACAAAATAGAACTCAAAAGCACAATCCACAATGACGATACACATATAACCTAAGATTGCAAATTACATGAATTCGAAAATTACGAATGCATTGAACATAAGGTGTTCTGAAAAATAAAACACAATGGAATCCACAGAACCAAACACATACAGTGTCTTATATTGACACTTATCAAAGCATGCTTGCTGCAGTAAATTTAGATTCCTAATTTACTTATATTGGCATAAATGGAGAAACAAGAATCCGCTAACATAGTAATGTACAATCGGTGATAGAATCTTACCAATTCTATCAGCTAGATAACATCAAGTAAAAACATAAAATATACACATAGTAATCAAGACAGAATGCATGGTTCAAACGGCGTATGAATGACTTATAACCACATTCCACTGGTTACCTCATATTCACAAAATAACTAAAAGCTACATGCAAGAGATTCTCAACAAAGTAATGGTATCACAAACGACCCTTAGGCAAAGATAATGCAGATCCAAATATAATGCAAAAATCACCCCAAGGCAGATAGAAAGAATCTCTTGAGCAGAGGAACCAGAAGAAAAGAACAAAAGAGTAACTATTTAAACCTAATCAATTTCTTGTTAAGCAATTCTCAAAATTCAGAAAACTCACATTTTTAGTGAAAATTTACAAAACTAATCCAAATTAATATGGACATGCATGACTTGATGCTCGAAGTATTAATATGCCACTGATGTTGTCAAGCACATGAATAGAATAGAATTAATTGCACTTAAGTTAAAGCCTTTTAATAATATTGTACAGAATCGAAAAAGCAAGAAGCAGGGTATAGCTAATATTTTATAAAAGTGGGAGTACTTAAAAGGGAAAATCGTAGATTAAACATGATCAAGAGCATCTTAAAGTATGCTAAGCAAGAACATAAAATTATAGAACGAAATTTTATTGAAAGGATAATTCAAGTACTTACTAATGAGAGATAGGTGGTTGTAGATTTTGTTAGAGATAGTATCATTTGTAAAATCTTGTCTTGGTTTGCCATTCGAGCATTAAGCTCATTCAATTGAGTTTCTGCTGCCCCCAAGCGCTCTTTAAGCCGGGTGTTCTCAATTTGAGAATCTTTTAGAGCTTCTTCAAGTTTTCTAGTGTTTGCACTCGAAGCCTTTCTTGGAGGTTTTGGTCCATATCCAAATCCCTTATCATATCCTGATTTCACACCCATAACCTCATCATAGCATTCATTAGGCGTCATCCAATTTCCCTTTGCTATCGATTTTGCTTGGACATTTAGCATAGGTTTCTGCTCAAAATTGATCAAATTCAAAATTACAAATATGACTAGAATACAAATTATAGAAAATTAGTTTTTATATCATTATATTACTCACATATCTGACTTCACACTCTGAAGTTGTCCATTTTCCATCAGTGCAATGTGTTGGAGGAAAGAATTCAATTTTATCCAATTGTTTGCCTGTCTTTTCTTCCTGTATCCATATCAATAAAAAAAATTAAAACTTAAAAAAAAAATTAATCAGCAAATAAGAAGGAAAAACGCAGTTTCAATAAGAAGGGGAAACATGTTTGAAGTTTACTACTATCTTGAAAGAAACTCACAATTATTACTAGTTGAGTAAATCAATAACTAATATCTTGAAAGAAACTCAAATGATTATATAATGTCCATACTTTTTTAATATCAAATCAAATCAAAGATGAGTGAACATGACTACAACACGATTAATTGTGTCCCCATGATAAAAATTGAATAATTTTACTTGTTAAAGTTAGGAACGGACTGTTAATCTGAAAATCAAGACTATTTTGTCATGGACAAAAAGTAAAGTGGCTATTAAGCAATTTTGTGCAGTTAAATATTTTCAAGTCATTCCACCCATAACAATTTCATGCTGCAGCTAATACCAGTAGGGATTTATGAACATTTTGTTGCAGCAAAAATTTCTGTATAATTGATAACAGTTCATATACAAAACTAAATCCGCCAAAAATTTATATACAGTTTATCTAGTCTTGTTTGCTTCATTAGTCAAAACTAAATCTTATTTAACAATTAGAAAATTCAAGGTAAACCATGCATAAGTGAAAATAATAGGACTACCTTGGATGAGAAAGGGGTAGAAACTTCACCAATCTCTTGACAAAGACCGAGGACAGGTATTTAGCTCTAAATAACTACAAATCATAAACAACTAAAGTTAAAATAATAGGAAAATTAACTTCAATTGCAGCCAAATCGAATTCAGACTTCAATTAATTAATATGTCTTATGGTAATTCTCCATTATAAAGCATAATAAAGATAATTAAGAAAATTATCCTCTTCTTTACATGTATGATCAGAAAATACAAGTGTTCTATCGAAAGTTATGCTCTATTTAGAAGAGCTTTGAGCTCTGTTTTCAACAACTCTAACTCAAGAAGAGGCATAACAACTTCAATGCTTATTAAAGTACAAAAATGGATAATAACTCAAGAAAGTTACGCTTATGTACACAATTGAATTACTAATGAAGATTTGACAAGGCTTATTCGGTTGTAAAAAGGAAAACAGGAAAAAGGACATAAAAGTACCAACATAAAATGGATAATAGCAATCTCAAAGGCATCTTGAAATAATATTATATGAATAAATAGAAGGCCCATGCATTGTCAAACCTTTTTCTATTTTTTGTAAGGCTTGAAAAAGAGAGAGCCTTGATTTTTCTTGAGCAATACTGTGAGTATCATCATCATCATCACTGTATCTGTAGAATGGATCAAAAAAATACTCATTATAAGAAATTGAGGATTCCATTGAAATTAAACAACTTGAATTTTGTGAACACTTCAAAACTCTAGCTCATTCCCTGCCATGAACATACCAGTACATGACCATTGAAAATTAAACAACCAGAACATTGAGAACACTTCAAAAACTCATAGCTCATTCCTCACCATGACCATAACTGTACAATGGGGTCGACTCACAGCTCAATCTCCAAATTAATATATATTTTTCAAAAACTCAAACAACAATTATTCACCACATTGTTAGATCATGCAAAATTATCATTACCACTAGAAATTATTCAATTACTTCCGAAGATTTAGTCAACATAATAACACTAGAAAGAGAATATAAAACGTAAGCCCTCACCAAGCGCATTACCATCTAAAGGAGCTCAATTAATTGCTAATTAGTACAAGACATTGAAAAATATGAAAGATTCGTGCAAACATAAAAAAATCGTCGAAATTAGGGCAAACAGAATTGAGATTTACCAATTTTCAATTGGAGAGATTCCGGTTCTCATTTCTGCTAAAATAAATGTTCACACTATAGGATTGTGAGGCGAAACATATTCATAATCTTCTGAATGTGAAGCTCGCCAATTTTCGAGAATTTAAGCTATGAATTTCAAGGAATTTTAACGTCTGATAATGGCGCAGGTGGGAGTATTGTGAGTCTACACACGTCCTTGAATTTTTTTAATATTACAAGTTTGCCACCGTCTAATTTCAATTGGGCACGAAATCCATGGCTTTTCCATATATTACGAGTTTACCACCGCTTAATTTCAATTGGGCACGAAATTCAGAAGAAAATAAGAAACTGGGCCTTTCAGTTTGTCTTGATCCATTGGGAACAATTGGGACAAAGTGGCAGCGTGCCAAAACCTTAATTTATTTGGCAACGAAATTTGAGCGCGCTGAAAGGTCCATTTTGGCACGAAAATTTAAAGTTGTACCAAAATATTATAATTAAGGACGAGCAAAGTTGTCTTCAAATAGATATGAGAATTGGGGATGAAAAAAAGTTCGTAGAAAGTCTTTTTAGGGGATGATGTATGCTTTTCGTACCCTAACGTAATTTTTAGGGACCAAAATTTCAGCGTAGCAACAAAAATCGTCTCCAAATATGAGATTTCTTGTAGTGGTAAAATGCCCATTATGAGTTTGCGGGTTTTTTTTTTTCTTAAAATATTGTTAGGATGGATTTGGAGAAACCTTTAAAACTCTATTTCAATTGAGTTTGAGTGTTAGGCTTTGTAGTTTTGCAAAGCTGAAACCTTATTTGGATTATGTTTGGATGATGGGTTTGGAAAGAGAAATAAGTGGTATGTATCAAACCATTATTTTTAATTTAATTCAAAAGTTAAAAATATGATAAAAATAATGAATCAAAAATTTGAATTCCTATTTTAACAACCTACTTAAAATTATAACGGATTTAAACATGCATGCTATATCAATTTCAACAACAAATATCAAACATATTTTATTAAAAATATATATCACAATTGATTTAATATAAAACATAATTTGGATTTGATGTTATTGTTGGGATTCGTACTAGAAACAAGCCTCACACACGGATAATAAAAATTATTTGGCTCCCTAATAAGAATTTTGTCAAGATATAATTCAATATATTTAAATCAATAAATAAATAGTAAAACGAAATTACGATTAATTCGTTATACCTGAGACTTCTAGCTCGTCCAACTGAGATATGTATTAGAAACTAAAACTTTAATCAACACCCCTTCGACTTCAAGAAATCGGATTAATTCGGTTCTCTGCTTTGAATAATAACTCAAATGTTGCTTCTCAACAGTTCCACACACGGAATTTTCATGGCTACCTCATCATCCGCCTTGCAACCCGGTAGTTTAATTTTTAAAATAAACAATTGCGGACTGGTACCTAATCTTACGTTTTTAATAAAATATTAAACTACCGGGTTGCAGGGCGGATGATGAGCTCGAGCCGAGTATCGAGTAGCTTCGTATTTTACATATTTTTTTTTAATTTTCAGCTTAGCGAGTCGAGCTCGACCCGAGCTTCAAAAGTTATCAAACCAGAAATCTTGTTCAAGCTTGTTTAATTTGTTTGACAAACCAAACTCAAACGAACTTTTATCGAACAAAATTGAGTCAAGTATCAAATAGCTTGGTTTGATTTTCAACCCTTTCTAAGAGCAAACCTGATTAAAGTATTACTTTTTTTTATTTTTTGTTTTGTTTTTTGATTTTGTTTTTAGTGTGTGTATTGTTATTTAATATTGTATTACACAACACAACATGTTTTTATTATTATTATTAAAATTATTATATTTGTTATTATTATTAGTATTGTTATTATATAATTATTATAATGGTAAGAGTAGGGGAGAATTAAACTGAGATTAAATAAAGTGGGAAGCCCCATGATTTTACCTTGATTTGATTTCTTAACGAACCAAGCTCAAACAAGCTTTTGTTGAACGAGCTCGAGCCGAGTATCGAGTAGCTTGGTATTTTACATATATTTTTTTAATTTTCAGCTTAGCGAGTCGAGCTCGACCCGAGCTTCAAAAGTTATCAAACTAGAAATCTTGTTTGGGCATATTACAAGAAATTTCCCGATATTTAAAAAATTATAAGGATACTCCCTCAGGTTTTGGCATATTACAAGAAATTGAACAGGACTCTGTACGACAAATTGAAGCTCGCGGTTTGATGGGGCTTAGCTCCCTATGGCACGACATTGAGTCTAGAGGGCGAGTTAGCGACTTCATTTCATATTGGGTTAGAGATTATGTTCGGCTATCGGTATATGCTATATCAGAGGAATTTCGTCCCAAGTGAAATTAACATATAGACGGAAGTGGAAGGACGAGAGATTCTATGCGGATAATCTAAAGGTATAAAAAAGATGTAGTACATAAAATTTTTGCAGGAAAGTTTTGTACAAGTTTCACATAATACAAGGGAGGAGAGTATCATGCATTTTCCTTGTAATAAGATACTCCATCCGACCCATTTATTTTGCTTCATATATTTAATACAGTATACGGTCAAACTTTTCAATATTTTAAGTGATTTGTGATATTAAATTATTCACATTTGTGGTATATTAAATCTTTTAAATATATATATATATATATATAATGTCGTATGATGTTATCAATTTATTAGTAAAATATATTAATTAAATTATTTATTATAACTTTTAAAATTTAATCAAGTTGATAAAGTTAATCGTACCAAGGGAGCAAAATAAATAAAAAGTGAGGGGTATATATTAATGAACTAATCACTTCTTTCGACGTAATTTAACTTCAAATTCAAACTTATTCAAACTCACCTAACGATGATGCCATACATTAAATAGACCATCAACTAACCATTTTGGATTTTTATTCAACGTACAACAGACGTATTAACGCACGCAGCTATATTTAGGGCTGTAATCGAGTTGAGTAGTATTAAACGACATACTGTTTAAGTTTAATTTGATTTTTATCGAGTTTGAAATTTTGTGTTTGAGCTTGGTTTGATTTTCAATCGAGCCGTGCTCAAAGGAGCTTTTACCGAACGAGCTCAAGCAGAGTATCAAGTAGCTTGATATTTTACATGTATTTTTTCAATTTTTAGCTAGTCGAATCGAGCTTCAGCCGAGCTTCAAAAGTTATTGAACAAAAAAAATGTGTTCAAACTTGTTTGGTGACAAACCGAGCTCAAACGAGCTTTTTCCTAAATAAGCTCGAATCGAGTATTGAATAGCTTTGTTTGATTTTTAGCCCTAACTATATTTAACATACAACACACTTATTCAACATACAACAGTCCCTCCGTTTTTTATTTCGTAATGATGATGCCATATATTTAATTAAACCATCAACTTGTTATGAAATATTCATAATTTGTGGATACCATTGGTAATTTAACATTCAAGAGATTATGTGGCTATGCATAATTCTTCCACTTGGTTAAACAAAGAAATAATACATATCTCCTTATGCGTCAAGACAAAAAAAGGTGTGGCAATACATGTAATGTGTGGCAAATCATGAAGAAGTAAGGGTGGCATGGCATGAACAAGTGGAAGCACCTAAGTACAACCATGTATCACAATGCATATGTAGACACCCATCACTTTCCTTTGCAAGACACATATGAGGCCACCCATCAATTTTCTTTGTATGACATGTGTACTTTTGAACTCTATAAATAGATGAGTTCATCCCCCATTTTGTAACAAGAAGTAGTAGAGAGATTTGAAGAAAAACTACAACTCGAAATGAAATAAAAGAATTGATGAGTCTTCTCTACATATCACTTTGTTTACTACAATTTGTTCATACTTTTATCCTAAGTTTTATAACACAACTAACCATTTTGGCTTGTTATTCAATACTCCCTTCGTTTTTTTTTTTTTTGGTGTTGACAAAAAAATTTGTTTATTTTATTTGTCATTTTAGGATTTTAATGTAAAATTAATGTTATTTCACCAATTTTATCCTTTTTACTAATACTTGTCATTGCTAATATTATTTGATTAAAAGAGTATTTTGGCTATTTGTAATTTTTTTAATTCATGTGCAATCCTCCAAAAGGACAAATAAAAAAAAAGGTGGGGAATATATTAACACAATTTGATGTGACTTCACATGCTTGATGTTGGCTCAGTTGACGTATACTATTAGGCTAAGAGGTTATTAATTCAACTCTCACTAACCTACGTTCTTCTTTTAAATTAATACTAATGTTTGATAATAGTTTTTTCTTTTATAATTGTATTTCAATAAATCAATTCTAATTTAATGATATTGATTATTAATATAATGGTTGTTTCTACTAAAAAAAAATCCAAACAATGTTTGAATTTGAATTTCCTAAAACTTAGGGTTCAACCATCAATTTAAACGTAATAGTAAAATCTTAAATTTATTCAACGAATTGCTTTGACAATTAAATTTCATTTTTTTAATAAAAATTATTGATATTACATATCGATGATTAAATCACCATATAGCCATTTAGATTTTGTATTCAATATATTGATACAAATTGACGTGGTTGGTTCAGTTGACTAACATCATGATGACTAAGAAGCCCTATGTTCAACTTACTCTAATAGTCTAATGTAAGTTTTTCTTTTAGTTTAATGTTAAGTGTCTAGTAATTAATTTTTTTTAATTTAATTGTAATTCAATAGATTGATTTCTGATTTAATGATATTAATATAATTATTTCTGTTAAAAATAAAATTCAAACAGAGTTTGAATTTAAATTTCGTGAAATCTAGGATATGACTATCAATCTAAACCTAAAAATAAAATCTTAAATTTATTCAGGGCAAGGATTTGACATATATCATGATCTTTTTCCTCTAAAAATAATAGATATGCATATATTTAATTAAACCATCTACTAGCCATTTTAGATTTGTATTCAATATATTAATACAAGGAGACGTGGCTTAACATGATTTGATGTTAGCTCAGTTGACTACAGCATATTGACTAAGAAATCATATGTTCAATTCCCTCTAATATATATAGATTTTTCTCTTAGTTGAATATTAGTATATGGTAATTAATTTTCTTTGTGATTTGATTGTATTTCAATAGATCAATTTCTGATTAATGATATTGAGTTTTCTAATTTGAAAAAAAAAATCAAATAATGTTATTAAAATCGAATTGGACTGGCCAGTCCGACCGCAAACCAGAGACTTACACCTTGAAACTGATGAGTTTAAAAAATAGTCTGAATAGGATTGAATCGATATCGGTTCAATCCTGTTCTGATTTCCTTTTGGTTTTTTTTTTTCTTTCTAGTTTTAAGTTTTTTTTTTTTAATATTAAAAATAAAGTGAAAATTGTTGAAGAAAAAGGGATTAGAACACCTAACCTGTTAATTAGAACATAAAATACTTACACAATTTGAGCTACTTTATTTTTGTTAAATTTTTAGTATAAAAATTTATAAATTATAGAAAACTTGTAACAAAATTTATTTATAAATTAGATTATGATAATTAACTCAAGTAATACTTTATACATTATCAATGAAAATTAAAACTAATTTTAATTTAATGACATAATTTGTTATAAAATTTTTTGTATAAGATATATTTTTTTTTTTTGCAAAAATAAGATATTTCTTTTCAACTATATTATTTTTAGGATAAAGAGTGTCGAAGTTTGAAAGTCACATTGATATACTATGCCAATTAGATTTTGAATATTAGACTTCTATACATAATCATATTTTAAAATTTATTAATCTCTTTGTTGTGTTTTTAACTTACACTTTTATATTTCTAATTAAATAGATATAATCATATTATATTTATATGAGATTACTTATTAGTATCATATTACGGTTATGATATAAGTTAGATAAATATTATATGGTTTAATTTAACTATATTCTAAGGTTTTGTATATTTTTAATCAATTGTAGGATAATGTTTAAATTTTATGCGTATTATATATACTTTAAAATTAAATATATTTATTATATCATTATGACATATTTCGGTCCAATCAATGGTTTGATCGGTTCGACCACTAAAATTAGTGGCCAATCGGCTCACCGGTTCACTATCCGATCCTGAAAATATTGGTTTGAATTGAATTTCGTGAAACCTTGGGTACTACCATCAATTTAAAATTAATAGTAAAATTATAAATTTATTCAAGGTATTGATTTGACATATATAATATATTATTTTTTTTCCTAAAAAAAGATTGATATGACATACTATATTTTTCTCCTCAAGTTCCTAAATAATATTTCAAATTTTAAAACCCACCAGATTCAAACTATTAAGACCCAATTTTTCCTCAATTTTGAGTATTAGTAGTTTTACAAAATCAAAATAAGCAAAACCGGACCAATACCATAGACCCAATTTGAATGGCTTCTGCAATTCGATGAAATAAAATTAAAAAAGGTTGATTAATTATCTAGTCATCCAGTTTTCCTCAATTCTAGTACGTAATTTGTAATTTTATTTAACCTTCTAAATGGGTATAATTGAAAAAAAAAAAAACATTCATATTACAAGTATAATATATTTGTTATGTTTGTTTTGAGATTGAATGATATTGAAAAAAACAAGTGTATTTCCAATAAATTAAAATTCCCGCACTAGATAGTATACCCCTGTAATTGGAGTTAAATTTTTACTGTAATATTTGACTTGGTAACAAAAATTGGAAGCTCTAAAGCATTTATGATACCTGAGGATAATTAACTGCTTTTTATTGGGTGATCAGTTAGGTCCAAAAAGTCTAATATCTTGCTTTCAATGTAAGACTATTCCAATTGACTATGATTAACTTGGTTGATAAAAGGTTCAAAGTAAGACTATTGCAATAGTCTATGAATAAATTGGTTGAGTCAATCTAAAAATTAAGGTGGCATTATAACCATCTAATAGATAATTTGATCGAAATAATAATAAAATAATAAAATTAAATTAAATTATTAATATATTTTTTAAATTACGGAGGACTTAGTGTTACATAACCATCTAGTAGATAATTTGATCAAAATAATGATCGAATGATCAGTTTTTTAAAAATTATCGGTATATTTATAATTACGGAGGACATAGTGTTACATAACCATCTAATAGACAATTTGATCGAATAATGACCGAATCATCAATTTTTTAAAATTACTGATATATTTTCAAATTACGGAGGAGTTAATGCTACATAACTAGATTGCACGGATACCGATACGTCGATACGGTATAATACGATACGAGTAAGGCGATACGGATTTTAAAAAATTTGATACGGCAAAAATACGTGTCTGTATAATTAAAAATATATTATAATAAGAAATTATTGTTTTAAAAATGTATTAAAAAATTTATGTAATTATATTTAGTTCACTTTTTATTCCATATTAAAATAAATAATGATATCTACCTCTTATATAAATGTTCAAGTAAACCATAGTATCAATATCATAGGCAAAATCCTTAACCCTATACAGATTTTCAAACGTTTTATGTAGATTACTTTGATAATATACATAATCTATAAATTATTTGTAGAAATACATGCTCTCAAGTATTTTGGGTGTTTCCGATTTGCCTTCCTTTGTATCTGATACGTATCTTTTTTATTTTCTATTTTCTTATTATTGAAATCGACATGGTAGAGTATTTCACAAGTATCGTACGAGTATCTAAGTATCCGAGTATCCAATATGCATACGATACTGCACGGCGTATAATTTCGGAGTATCCGTGCAACCTAGCTACATAACAATCTAAAAGACAATAATCAGAATATTGATCGAGTCGTCAGTTTTTTAAATTATCGATAAATTTTCAATTATAGAGGACTTAGTGTTATATAACCATTCAACAGATAATTTGATCGGAATAATGACCGAATCATCAAATTTTTAAAAATTATCGATATATTTTCAAATTGTGGAGGACATAATGTTACATAACCATCTAATAGAAATTTGATCGAAATAAAGACCGAATCATCAATTTGTTTTTTAAATTATTGATGTATTTTCAAATTGTGGAGTACTTGGTGTTATATAACCATCTAACATACACTTTGACCGAAATAATGACCGAGTCATCATTTTTTAAATTTATTTTTGATATAATTTCAAATTACGAAGGACATAGTGTTACATAACCATCTAATAATTTGATCGAAATAATGACCGAATCATCAATTTTTTATTAAATTATTGATATATTTTCAAATTACGAAGGAATTAGTGTTACATACATCTAATAGGCAATTTGATCAAAATAATGACCGAATCATTAATTTTTTTTAAATTATCGATATATTTCAAATTACGGAGGAATTATTGTTGCATAATCATCTAAAAGACGATTTGATTGAAATAATGACCGACTCATCAATATTTTTAAAGCATCGATATATTTTTAAATTACTGAAAACTTAGTGTTACATAACCATCTAATAGACAATTTGATCGGAATAATGATCGAATCATCAATTTTTTTTAATATTATCGATAGATGTACAAATCACGAAAGACACGGTGTTACACAACCATCTAATAGACAATTTGATCGAAATAATGACCGAATCATTGTTATTTTTTTAAAGTATTGATATATTTTCAAATTAAAGATGAGTTAATGTTATATAACTATCTAAAAGATAATTTGATCCTAGTCGTTATATTTTCAAACTATCTAAAAGACAATTTGATTCTAGTGGATATATATATGTATATATATAAAAGAAAAAGAAAATTCATCTTTTTCATGTTAATGAGATTTTCACAGGTGAAGGAAACCTCCATGCTATTGGTAGAATCCTAAGGACGGGACATGATAAACCGAATCGTTGAGTGAAATGCATCTTCAATATTTAATTATCATACTTAATTAAAAATGCTAATGGTAGAATTTAATTTGATATCTCTGCAAGTTTGTGAAGACTTTTTTTCTCAGATTTAAAAATTATTTTAAATTCGGTTTTATTTGGGTTTTTTTATATTGTGTGTTTCAATTGTTCAAGAATATGACATTGATACCGATTATGCCTAAGACTACTTGAACTGCTAACAATTCCAGTCGGTGTTCTTGTTTTTCCGGACGGCCATGAGGGGAGGGGGCAGTTGTGAGTTAGAGTTTTGGGAAGGAAGATAATTTTGGGAGATGAAATGTTTCAATTTTCATTTTTAAATGTAGAAGGGTATTTTGGTATTTATACAAATTAAATGGAATTCGTACACAATTCTTTACTGGTATCATGCATGGACACTATCAGCACCGTGTTGAGTGGTTCAAAGTAAACCTAACTTGCTTTCAAAGTAAGACTATTGCAATTGACTTATGATTATAAAAGGGTGATCCATTTCGCTGATTTTTGTATCAAAACTCATAAGAACATCCCTCAATTCTAGCAACGTAAAAACACAGCTTAGCTACTCAATATGTCTTCGCCAATTGATCCACACGTTGATCCCTATGGCTACATGGGAATGATCCGAAACCCGGATGGCTCATTCACTCGTAAACCCGAATTTCTTCCCACTGCTCCTCCTTCCTACAAACCCGAGCCAAACTTTCCCGTTCTAACCAAAGACATTCCCATCAACCTAGAAAAGAAAACTTGGGCCCGTCTCTATCTCCCCGACCCCGAATTAACTTCCATTCCGACCAAAAAGTTACCACTCATTATCTACTACCATGGCGGAGGATTCGTCCATTTCAGCCCATCATCAATGCTGTTCCAAAACTTTTGCTTTTGGATAGCTAAACAAATCCCAGCTGTCGTCGTGTCCGTCGGATACCGTCTAGCGCCTGAGAATCGCCTTCCTGCCGCCTATGATGACGGAATGGAAGCGTTGCATTGGATAAGAACCATCACCGATGTGTGGATGACTAAGTACGTTGACTTGTCAAAGTGTTTTCTCATGGGGAATAGCTCCGGAGGGAATATAGTGCATCACGTAGGTTTACGTGCAGTCACATGTGTTGATGATCTGGCGCCATTGAAGATCCAAGGGTTGATATTTCATCAACCATTTTTTGGTGGGACCCAAAGGACTTTGTCGGAGGTGAGATTGAGTAATGATAAATTGTTTCCTCCTTTGGTGGCGGATGCTATGTGGGATTTGAGTTTACCTGTTGGGGTTAACCGAGACCATGAATATTGTAATCCAATGGTGGGGATTAAATCGGAGGTTTTGATGAAGGTTAAGGATCAAGGGTGGCGACTTTTGGTTATTGGGTGTGAAGGAGACCAACTTGTGGATCGACAGATTGAATTAGTGAGAATATTGAAAAAGAATGGATTAGATGTGATTGGTGAATTTAGTAACGGAGGTTTTCATGGATGTCAATTGGTTGATGAATCTAAAGCCGGGATATTATGTGGTGTACTAAAGAATTTTATAAATTCCATGTAGAACATTTGTATTTAGTGTTTTACTTATGAATAAATATTCTGGATGGATTTGGTGAGAATACATTGCCTCTCTCTTGATTTTTACATTTTTAAAGGGTAACATGCCTATTATGAGTTTGTGGGTTTTGTTCTTAAAATATTGTTTGGATGGATTTGGCGAAACCTTTGAAACTATTTCAATTGAGATTGAATATTAGGCTTTGTAGTTTGGATGATGGATTTGGAGAGAGAAATAAGTAGTATGAATCAAAATTTAATTCAAAAAATAAAAAATATGATAAAAATAATGAATCAGAAATTTGAATTCCTATTTTAACAACCTACTTAAAAGTATAACGGATTTAAACATGCATGATATATCAATTTCAACAACAAATATCAAACATATGTTATTAAAAACATATATCACAATTGATTTAATATAAAACATAATTTGGATCTGATATTATTGGTTGGATTCGTACTAGGAAACAAGCCACACGCAACGGACACGCGCAACGGACAATAAAAATTTGGCTCCCTAATAAGAATCTTGTCAAGATATAATTCAATATATTTAAATCAATAAATAAATAGTAAAACGAAATTACGAGTAATTTGTTATACCTGACTTCTAGCTCGTCCAACTGAGATATGTATTAGAAACTAAAACTTTAATCAACACCCCTTCGACTTCAACCCTTCGACTTCAAGAAATAGGTTCTCTGCTTTGAATAATAACTCAAATGTTGCTTTTCAACAGCTCGACATACGGAATTTTCGTGGCTATCCTCTGAGTTAGCCATCATCCGCCCTGCAACCCGGTATTCTAATTTTTAAAATAAACAATTGCGGGCTGGTACTTACTCGTACGTTTATAATAGTTTATGAGATAGTTCAATCTCAGATCTTATTGCCATTTGCTGAATTGAATTTTGTGTTCCTTTATAATCATGTTTTCAGCGTTTACACATATATAATTAATAATACAACTTTATAGAGCTCTTCTATCACAGGGAAAAATGCATATTTCTACCTTGTGATATCGGAAACCTGCAAAATTATCCTGTGAATTTCTTTTTGCACCAGACTTCCTTGTGTTTTCAAAAACACTGCAAATTACACCCATTCCGTCTACCTCCATCAATTTTTTGACGTGCGTGTATTCTACGCGCCAAAAAATGCGAATTTTTTTGTTTCTGACGGAATTTTTCATTCAAAATGACAAGAATACCCTTGTACCTTTTAATCTTTGCAGAAAACTTCCTTGTGTTTTTTAAAGTTTACATAAAATCTCCTTGTGTTTTTTAAAGTTTGCAGAAAACTTCCTTGTGATTTTTAAAGTTTGCGTAGAAGTTCCTAGTGTTTTCCACCGTTTGCAAAAAACTTCCTTGCACTTTTGGAAGTTTGCGTCAAACTTCCTTATGCTATGAAATGTTTGCAAAAAGCTTCTTTGTTTTTCTTAATGTTTGTAGAAAAGTAACTCATATTTTTTAATGTTTGTGCAAAAAAATCTTGTACTTTTAAACGATTGTTCAAACTCCCTTGTACTTTTATACTATACCAATAATTTTGTATCTTTTAAATTTGCACATAATATCTCTTCTTTTCTTTGTTTGTTCCATATGAGAAGCGAGAGAGAAAAATTAGTGAGAGTTTTTGTAATTGTAAAGATATAATTTTTTATTAATATATAAGGGGTAATTTAGGCATTCAATTAAAAATTAACGGTGTCAATGATTAACGGAGAATGGATGTAATTTGCAAGGTTTTTGAAAACACAAGGAAGTCTGGTGCAAAAAAAATTCACAGGGTAGTTTTTTGCAGGTTTTTGATATCACAAGGTAATACTATGCATTTTTCCCGTTAATAAAAATATAATTTTTTATTAATATATGGTGTAATTTAGGCAATTCAATTAAAAATTAATGGTGTCAATGATTAACGGAGAATGGGTGTAATTTACAGGGTTTTTGAAAACACAAGGAAGTCTAGTGCAAAAAAAATTCACAGGATAGTTTTTTGCAGGTTTTCGATATCACAGGGTAGTAATATGCATTTTCCCCTCTCTAACAAGCCTATATTAACTGACCCAAGGAATCTTGAAATATAATGATGAAAGATACCCCCAATTAGTTTATGCAACACGCATTCGTTTTTAGGAGAATCTGTGCATATCATAGGTAACATGTCGTCTACAAGCCAAAGATTAGGTCAGCTTTGGTTAACTAACAGGTTCCTTTAAGCTTCCTCAATCAATCATGTTTGAAGGTTTTGTTTGCAGAGGTCAGTTTTGATGAACACCACCATATATGATTTGAGACCACTTCTTCATCAAAACACCATATGTTGCTGCCCTCCAAAAAGGCAATGTTTTCATAATCGGACTGGACAGTGAACCGGTGAGTCGACTGGCCACTTATTCTCCTGGTTTTAAAGCTTTTGATTCTGAATGTTTGATGTTTATCTCAGATAACTTGATTGTCTATAGTATCTAATTTACATGTGTGTACTAGAATTTGAGTTGGAGAACGTTGCTGAGTTGGCACTGTTGATAATTTCCTATTAATTGTTGGCGCTGTTGCTGAGTAAGTTAATCGACTTGGAGAACGTTGCTGAGTTGGCACTGTTGAAACAATAAATACTTAAAAGCCATCATCAATAAATTTTAACATTATCAAGTCGATTTTTTTTTTTTTTTTGATATATTAATATGGATTTTTTTGTCACATGACCCACAACTCCAAAATTTTAAAATTGCAATACAAAGATTCATTTTCTTACTTTTTGATTTAGACAATGTCTATCTTAATTAATGGGTCTTATTTAATGGTTTTTTTTTTTATGGTGTTAGTTTGGTTAACTCAATTCTACATTCCATTCTAGACTTTTTATTCAATAGATTTTAAATGAGAGAATTTCACTTTTGATACCATAACTCAACCTACTTTAGGGATTTGATACCACAATTTTTTCTCCCGACAAATTTGATACCATAACTCAACCTACTTTAGGGATTTGATACCACAACTTTTTATCCCGACACATTTGATACCATAACTCAAATCAACTCGACACATTTCATACTTCCGTCAAATTGGAAACGGAATTGTCACGTGATTGTCACGTGGCCGTTAAAACTTTGCACATTTGATACCATAACTTATCTTGACTGATAATTTTACCCCATAACATTTCAGGTTACCAAAAAAACCCCACATCTCCAAATTTAGTGACGATTTTAGTCCACATTGTTGCAAAATTTCCAAATTGACTCGAATAAGACCACGTGCTGACCAATTTAGAACTTTACACATTTGATACCATTACTTATGTTGACTGATAATTTTACCCCATAACATTTCATGTTACCAAAAAAGCCCCACATCTCCAAATTTAGTGACGATTTTAGTCCACATTGTTGCCAAATTTCCAAATTGACTCGAATAACACCACGTGCTGACCAATTTAGAAAATTTTACTTATTTTATTTAAATAACTAATTTAATTTATAAACAATATTAATAAATTAAATAATACATTAACATAAATATCACCAAAATTAAGAAAACATATTATTTTTAAATATAAAATTTATATAATAGAATTAATATATTTAATATATATTAAAATAATAAATTATATAATTTAAAACTATTTAATATTTATTAAAATATTAAATAATAAATAATTTTAATTTTAAAAAAAAATCCCCACCCCACCCACCACCTCCCCACCCTTCCCCCCTAGCCCCCGATTCCCAGGCCGTCGGCGGCCTGGGTCTTCTGTCCCAGGCCACCGCCGGCCTGGGTTCTTCGATCCCAGGCCACTGCCAGCCTGGGATCTTCGGTCCCAGGCCGGCGTTGGCCTGGGAGAGAAGACCCAGGCCGCCGGCGTCCTGGGAATCTGGGGGTAGGGGAGGGGTAGGTCGGGTTGGGATGGGTTAGGTGGGTGGGGTGGGGATTTTTTTTTTAAAATTATAATTATTTATTATTTAATATTTTAATAAATATTAAATAGTTTTAAATTATATAATTTATTATTTTAATATATATTAAATATATTAAATATATTAATTTTATTATGTAAATTTTATATTTAAAAAGAATATATTTTCTTAATTTTGGTGATATTTATCTTAATGTATTATTTAATTTATTAATATTGTTTATAAATTAAATTAGTTATTTAAATAAAATAAGTAAAAAAATTTAAATTGGTCAGCACGTAATCTTATTCGAGTCAATTTGGAAATTTGGCAACAATGAGGACTAAAATCGTCACTAAATTTGGAGATGTGGGGCTTTTTTGGTAACCTGAAATGTTATGGGGTAAAATTATCAGTCAACATAAGTAATGGTATCAAATGTGTAAAGTTCTAAATTGGTCAGCACGTGGTCTATTCGAGTCAATTTGGAAATTTTGCAACAATGTGGACTAAAATCGTCACTAAATTTGGAGATGTGGGGCTTTTTTGATAACCTGAAATGTTATGGGGTAAAATTATCAGTCAAGATAAGTTATGGTATCAAATGTGCAAAGTTTTAACGGCCACGTGACAATCACGTGACAATTCCGTTTCCAATTTGACGGAAGTATCAAATGTGTCGAGTTGATTTGAGTTATGGTATCAAATGTGTCGGGAGAAAAAGTTGTGGTATCAAATCCCTAAAGTAGGTTGAGTTATGGTATCAAATGTGTCGGGAGAAAAAGTTGTGGTATCAAATCCCTAAAGTAGGTTGAGTTACGGTATCAAAAGTGAAATTCTCTCGATTTTAAATTATTAATACAAATTGACGTGGTTGACTAATTAAGTCAACTTAACCGGTTGGTTAACTCAATTCTACATTCCATTCTAGACTTTTTATTCAATAGATTTTAAATTATTAATACAAATTGACGTGGTTGATTAAGTCGACTAACAACATCATGACTAAGAGGTCCTCGATTCTGATGCAGTTTTTCTTTTAATTTAATATTAATGTTTGGTAATTAATTTTTTTTAATTTATCTGTAATTTAATAGATCGAATTCCGATTTAATGCTATTGGTGTTTCTATTAGAAATAAAATTCAAACAAATTTGAATTACGTAAAATCTAGAGTACAACCATCAATCTAAATTTAAAAATAAAAGAGCAAAAGATAAAAATATCCCCTATGCTTTGTCTAACTCCCAGAAATTCGCCTGTGTTATTTTAACTACCAAAAAATCTCTTATGTTTGAGTTTAAATACCACATTCGACCCAAGTACGTAGTATATACTTATTTTTTAAAAAAGAATAATTGAATTAAAAAAAACAAACACATAGGGGTAATCTTATCATTCCATCAAAAGTCAAAAATAAAATTATAAGTATATACTACTTGAGTCGAGTGTGGTATATAAAATCAAACGGGGGGGGGGGGGGGGGGGGTTGGAGATTTAAAATGACACAGCAGGGGGTTTTTTGGGAGTTAAACAAAGCATAGGGGTATTTTTGTCTTTTGATGCCAAGGGTAAAATTATCATATCAAAAGCAAAATGTGAACAAATACTTGCATTTTTTACGTTTGAAATACACTCTCTTTTTTGGGGGTGTATTTGGCACTTAAAATCATAGGGAATTTTTCGGGAGTTAAAATAACACAGGGAGATTTTTGGGAATTAGACAAAGCATAGAGAATGTCTTTGTCATCGAAGGCATTGAGTTGACATATATCATTTATTATTTTTCTATAAAAATAATTGATATGACATATATTTAATTAAACCATGTACTAGCCATTTAAGATTTATATTCAAGGGGTTTTTGCATATTTCCCTCAGAAAAAATTTATTTCGCACTTTCCTCCCTACAATTGAAAAGACATGATAGTGCCCTCTAGAAGTTGACAAATTAGTGCACTTTACCCCCTGATCATTTTTAAGTAATTTTTAAAGGGTAAAACGTCACGAGGGGGTTTTGTGCAATAATAAAAAACTTTTAGGGGGTAAAATACACAAAATTTTAAAATATTCAAATGTGACTTTGATAACTCTGTGAAAACAGTGTTATCAAGTCTATTTCCTTTACTCATTCAATTACTTTTATTAGAGTTTTGGTAGAATATTAGGCAATTTTAGTTAGTTTTGTGTTTTGTCGCTCGAGTCATTGGTTTGATTATTTTGTGCATGAATTGAGGTATTTTCTTATATATTGTGTTCATATTTGTAGGCCCGAGCTATTTTGGATTTAAAGACATTATTGGAAGCGAAGAACAACGAATTAAAGATCAAATGAAGTCAAGTAGTGCAAGAACGAAGAAGCTGTCAGAAATGTTGTTATGCACTCCGAGGACCATAACTCATTCAAGGAAGCTCCAATGAAGTTGAATTTCGACTATGATGTAGAGGAATGAGTTAGCTACACCACAGAATTTACGGATCTCGATTTGGAGTTCGGAGCCGAGAGTTATGACACGTGCAAAACTGTCGCGCAAATCTGTCGCGATTTTCAGCGGGCTTTTAAGAGAATTCTTGGGCCCAAAGTCTCCTACTTGGACTCAACTTGGTAGATCTATTTAAGGACTTCTAGATCACGAAATTACACATCTTTGATCAGCTCTAAACATACTTCTTTCATAGAATACACCTACAACATCAAAGATCTGCTTGGAGAAAGATTGAAGAAGAAAAGAGAGAAGTCTTGAAGATCACCCAAGCAAGAAGAACGCAATATTGAAGATCTTTATCTCAGATTCATCGTTTTGTCAATAAAACCACATGAACTCAGATTTGTTTTCCTTTATTATTTTCTTCTTATATTTATCATGAACTAATTCTTTAGGATCTAGGGTTTTTATGAAACTATGTTACTTTGATTAGTTTTATTGGATTATTCGTAGTTAGGGGCAAATCTTGTGTTTGATTTAATTTCGTTCTCTATGCTTGCAACTTGACTGATCACCTAGTTGTTAGATTTAAGATTCTTTTCGAACTTGGAAAAGGGAGATTAGGATTAGATAGGAAATTGAATAGTAACCGACTCTTAAGATAGGAATATACTTAAGGCGTTTATACCCGTTACATGAGGTTCGTGTTTAATGCTTTGTGTTATTTATGAATCACCTAGGAATAGGATCGATTTGTATAATACATTAGGTTCTTACGTAATTCGGAAGATACATAGGAATATACTTAAATCCTTGGGTAGCACTCTTGTCACCACAATAATTACGAAAATCTCAATTGAACAATCGATAGATAACATAGCGGATTATAACCCTAGGTTTCTCTTCTCATTATTCTAACTCAATCCAAGTACTTAGGTTAGTTAATTCATTTAGTTAATCTAGTTTAATTGAACCTGAAAATATATTTGAATTTGGAATCAATTAAAAGTAAATTAGGAATTGGAATTGGTAGATATTAGTCAAGTCCCTGTGGAGACGATACTCTTATACTTACTCATTATTACTTGTTCGATATGTGCACTTGCGTTTATTTGCGTGTGTAAATTCCGCAACAGACTTGCAATTTGAAAAAATAAAAAATATTTAATTATATTTTTGTACAAAAATTCAAATTTAGAAGTTTTTTTTAATGAAATCTTCATTATTCTTAATTGTTTATTTATTTATTTACAAATAAATCATCTCTATACTAAAAATATTTTTAATCAAATCAATGAAATTTGAAAGTAAACAATTAAAATAAAAAATATGTTATAAGACTAAAATTAAATTACGATGTGATTATCAAGGTAATGAATTCTATGAAAATGTGCTTTGAAATGTTAATATTCTAATAACTTAGATAACAATATTTTATGCATGCACTATAGCCACCCAAAAAGATCAAAGTTATTGCATTAAACCCCAAATTTACATTTCTACCTTTTGAAATCTAACAAATGATTAACCAGGGGCAAAGTACACTAACTTAGCAAATTCTAGGGAGTATTATTATGTTTTTTCAGTTAGAGGGAAAAAAGTGTGAAAATAAAACTTTTTTAGAGGGTAACGTGAAAAATCCCCTATATTCAATATATTAACACAAGGAGACTTGGCTTACATGGATGGATGTTAGCTCAGTTGACTAACATCCAAATGACTAAGAGGTTATAGGTTTCAATTCCCTCTAATATAGGTTTTTCTTTTAGTTGAATACTAGTATTTGGCAATTAATTTTTTTTATTGTGATTTTATTGTATTTCAATAGATCAAATCTGATTTAATGACGTTGATGTAATGATTGTTTGTAATTTGAAAAAGAAAAATCAAACAATGTTCTTAAAACTGGACCGGATTGGCCAATTAGATTGCAAATAGGAGATTTGTCCGGTCCAGTTAACCCCCTAAAATTGATGAACTTAAAAATCAGTATTAATCGAGTTGAATCAGTCCAATACAAATGAATCGGCAAACCGGCTCTACTATGTTCTGATTTTCCTTCTCCTTTTTTTCTTTCTAATTTTAAAAAAATTTTAATATTAAAAATAAAGTGAAAATTGTTGTAGAAGAAGGAATTAGAACATCTAACCTCTTGATTTAAACAAAACATGCTTACTATTTGAGCTACATCATCTTTGTTGAACTTTTAGTACAAAATTTTGTAAATTACAGAAAACTTGTAGCAAATTTACTTACAAATTAGATTATGATAATTAACTCAAATTAATAATTTACACATTATCAATGAAAATTAAAATTAGTTTTAGTTTTATGACATAATTTCTTATAGAAGTTTTCTATAAGATATTTCTTTTTAACTATATTATTTTTTGGATAAAGAGTGTCAAAGTTTGAAAGTCAAATCGATATATTATTTAAATTGATTTTTGAATATTAGACTTATATACATAATCATATTTTAAAATTTATTAATCTCTTTGTTTGTTAATTATGTCTTTAACTTACACTTTCATATTTATAATTAAATATATATAATCATATTATATTTATATATATGAGCTTACTTATTTGTATTATATTACCGTTATGATTTAATTTAAATATACTCTAAGTGTTTGTATTTTTTAACCTATTGCTTTAAAATTAAATATATTTATTATATCATTATCACATCATTCGGTCCAATCAGTGAGCCGATCGGTTCAACCAGTGTAACCAGTGATCAGTCGGCTCATCGATTTACTATCAGGTCATGTTCTGAAAACATTGAGTTGAATTAAATTTCGTGAAACATAAGGTACAACCATCAATTTAAATTAAATAGTAATTCAAATCATTAATTTGACATATATAATCTATTATTTCCCTATAAAAATGATTGATATGACATACTATATTTTTTTCCCAGACCCTCAAATAATATTTCGAATTTCGAAACCCACAAGATTCAAACTATTAAGACCCAATTTTTCCATAATTTGAGTCTTAGTAATTTTACAAAATAAAATCTAGCAAAACCGGACCAGTACCATAGACCCAATTTGAATGGCTTCTCCAATTCGATGAAATAAAATTAGAAAAGGTTGATTAATTAGCTAGTCAATAGTCATCCAGTTTTCCTCAATTCTTGTACGTACAGTCTATGGGCATGTTGTTTAGTGTTTGGGAAAGTAGTTTGGGAGAGTAGTGAATGTCCAAATATTATTATATCATTATGATATCATTCGGTTGGATCAGTGGTCCGATCGGCTTGACCAGTAGAACCAGTGACCAATCGGCTCACCGGTTCACTTCCAGTCCAGTTCTGAAAACATTAGTTGAATTGAATTTCGTGAAACCTAGAGTCCAACCATCAATTTAAACTTAATAGTAAAATCTTAAATTTATTCAAGGTATTGACTTGACATATATGATCTACTTTTTTCCTATAAAAATGGTTGATATAACATATTATATAATATTTCAAATTTTGAAACCCATAAGATTCAAACTATTAAGACCCAATTTTTCCTCAATTTGAGTATTAGTAGTTTTATAAAATCAAAATCAAAATCAAGCATAACCGGACCAGTTACCATAGACCCAATTTGAATGACTTCTCCAATTCAATGAGATAAAATTAAAAAAGGTTGATTAATTATCTAGTCATCCAGTTTTTCTTAATTCTAGTACGTAATTTGTAAATTTATTTAACCTTCTAAATGGGTATGATTGAAAAAAGAACATTCATATTAGCAAGTATGACATGTTTGTTTTGAGATCGATGATATTCAACTAATCAAAAAAAAAAAAACACGTGTGTTATTTTAATTGGAGTTCAATTTTTACTGTACTATTTGACCTGGTAACAAATATTGGCTCTAAAGCATTTCTGATACCTGAGGAACAAAAATTAACCCTTTTCCGGAACATGTGTTTAATGTAAATGAAAATCTTGAGCTGGTTTTTGATCGGTTGATCAATTAGGTCCAAATCGTTTAAGTGAACTCAAATATAAAATCTAATAACTTGCTTTCAAAATAAGACTATTCTAATTGACTTTTATAAATTTGTTTAAATAATGCTTCTGTTTTAAAAAATATTTCATATTTTACAGATTATATACTTAAAAACTACTTTTGCAATTTTCAGATTGGTTTTATAATTTTATGTATTATGTAATATTATTGTATTTCAGAAATAAATTCATTTTTTTTTCATTATCATCATTTTTTTTAATAAGAGATGTGGACCGGCCCAAAAGGCCAGCCCACATGAAAGTCCTACAAGCAATATGCCCAAAATTGGGTCTGTTACACGAGGATTTTCGAGAAATGACCTTTCAACAAATTGAAATTCTAGAAATGACCCTTATGCAATATACTCATACCAGCTCCTATTTTCAAAAGAAGTCCCTCTAGAGTTAGAAAAGAAAAAACAAACCAATAATTAATTATTTAAATGGATATGACAGAAGAAATAGCCGATTTACAAAAATAATTAATAGAAATAACTGAAGAAATTATTGGATTAAAAGAACAATATTTAAGCATAATAAATAAAATATTAAAAATGGAAGAAATTTCTAATATTTTTAATGAATTTTATAATGAATTCAAAGAAAAAGAAAATATACCTAAAGAAAAAATTAAAAATCTATCTTACGAATTAAAAAAAATAAAAGAACAAAGTAAAAACTTAGTTCTTATAAAAAAGCAAGAACAACTATTTAATTTTTTCAGAGAATTGCAACCACCAAAGAATCTAATAAAATAATGGAAGAACAAATAGAAGAAATTAGAAGAATGATTGATCAGTTAGAAATAGTACAAGATGAACAAAAAGAGGCTCAAACTGAGCTTGTAGAAAAAATAGAAAATGAAGAAGTAATTTTTGGTACGAATCAGACGAGTCAATACCAGCATATATGGAAAAAGGTGATTATAGTGGAACTAAAGAAGAAGAAATGCCAGATATAAAACTTGAATTAAGAAAAAGAAAATTAAATGATACAAAATGGCATGAGTGGGAAGGAATACATTTTGAAAATAATACTGAAAATAATGGTTATTATAGAAATAAATATGGAAAATATAAAAAGATACCAGATGAATATATACCACACTATCAAAAAGTAACACAAGGAGTGTTAGATATAAATTGCGCTAAAAGCATTGAATCAGTAATTCATGATTGGGCAAGTCAAATTAGTTTACTACTACAAACCAGTGTTTTGAAAACCGGTTCAACCGCTAACCGGTCCCCAATCCGGTCCGAGTTCTTAAATTAACCAGTGTGAACCGGTAAAACCAGTCCCAAAACCGGTAAAACCAGTGAACCGGTAAATCCAGTGAACCAGTGGTTCACTTAAATTTTTTTTTTTAAATTTAGAGTTTTTTTTGGTTATTATTATTTATTTGAACTCTTGTTTAACATTTAATAGGATTACATTTATATATTTTAATTGAAATAACATTCATTATTTTAGTGTTTTAAAAATCAATGAGGAACAAAATAATGCAATATTATACTTTTTTTTTCACATAAAAAAGTACATAGTCATTTTCTCATCATTGTGAATAATATTATTTTTTGTATGAAATTATGCAAATCTCAATTACCATATAAACATCAACCTACAACAATAGAACTCAAATGAATAATCCAAAACTTTGAAAATGAGATGAATTTTTAATTTTGTTGTCTTGTTTTGAATGTATGTATTTTTTAGGGATACTTGAGATTTATATTTTTGCCATTGATTTTAATGTTTAAGACATTTTGATTATTTGCATGAAACAAATAAAAATTATATTGACAAAGAATGACTTTTTTTAATTATAATTGTATTTTAGATAATCAAAATATATATATATATATATATATATATATATATATGTATTACATAATAATAAAGTCACACCGGTTATACCGATCGAACCAGTAACCAGTAGAGTTTTCGGTTCAATGACCGGTCCGATTTTAAAAACCCTGCTACAAACAGATGAAGTATTCAAAACTGCTACAAAAGACACAATTTGGAATTTAATTCTATATAAAACCAAAGGAAATGTATTTAATTACTTATCTGAATATACCTTTTTAGAAAAAGAAATTTTAAAAGACTCATCTATAAGTACAGAAGATTTCTTTAATCTTCTGGAAAATTGTAGGAAGGATTTGGAAAGAATTTGTTGGTCAAGACATAAACGAATATAAAAAAGCAACATTCGAAAGAATTAGGCAAAAAGCCCTATGGTATTTAGATAACATTAAAATATGTAATATGTGCGAATATGAAAATTATGTATGTGAATTTTCAAAGTATTAAATAGATGAGTTCATCCCTCATTTGTAAGAACAATAAGAAAAACTACAACTTGAAATGAATGAAAAGAGGGAATAAGTTTTCTCTACATATAATTAACTTTGTTTACTACAATTTGTTCATATTTTTTATCCTAAGTTTTATAACATTTGTCTTCTTCTTTCTTCCTTTTTCTCAAATGGAGGCGAGTTGGGGTTACTGGAGGTTAAAGCCATTGTTTAGATCTTTATTAAAATAAAAATAAAAACAGTATTATGAAATCAATTTAAAATTAAAGGTGGCCTTTAATCATAAATTTTAGGCAATAATATCGGGTATGACTGAATAAAAAATTATATCCGCGAATAAATTATTGTTCTTGCCCCCTCTGAGCTCTACTATGGCGGTTTCTCCAGATTCTTTCAATAAATCAAAAAATTTAAACAGGGTAATAAGAATGAAGTTCAACCCAAACCAACAATTTTTTTAGAATGTCATGTTTTCTCAAAAAAAATTACAAGATCTTGCAGTTAAACAATTACTCTGTTAAAGTGAAGATGGAGATGGATATAATGGAGAAATTTTCATAATTGTTTCCAGTTTTGTACTTTTTTTGTTGGAACGGAACTATATAAAAATTCTGTTCATGAATGCTTACTAAATCCAGTGTTGTTAAAACCGGACCGGACCGGCCGGTCCGACCGGTTCGACCGCGAACCGGAAGCTGGTCCGGTCCGATTAATTGGCTGGTTTTAACGGTTCGACCAGCGATTCGCCCGGTTCGACCAGTAAAACCACTAAACCAATAGGCTTACCGGTTCGCTCTCCGGTCCGGTTTTAATAACATTGACTAAATCAGTTTTGAAGATGAAGGGTAAAATTGGTATTATAAAAAATTGCTCTTGGGATATTGCTAGTCATTAATGATTAGTATCAATTTTTAAATATTAATTGCATCTTGAAGTCTGAACACTCACCTAACAATGATGCCATATCAATGGTTACGAAAGGTAAAATAATTAACATCACAGTCAAGCATCACATCCCAACATCACAGCCCATAATATAAAATTACAAAAAAAATCCATAATTAATCATCAAATAAAAATAAATTCTACTTATAAAATAAAACCTAAACCATAAACCCTAAACCTAAATCTAAATCCTAAAACTCTAGACCCCTAAATCCTAGACCCTAAAATCATAATCCCTAAATTAAATATTATGTCATAAACTCTAAATTCTAGGTATTGCAAATACTTTTAAATTATGAGTTTATATTTTTATTGTAATTTTCGAGATATTTTATTTTCAAATATTGATAAATGATAAATTAACATTTGAAAAGTAATGAATTATTTTTTATATGAGTAATATCGTATAATTTAGGTATTCTTTTGTAATTTTTGAAAGTTGAGATATTTATATTCAAATATTGGTGAATGTTCAATTATTATTTGGAAAGTATTGAATTATTTTTTATATGAGATATCAGAAAATTTTGGTCTCTTTTGTAATTTTTGAAAGTTGATTGGGTTGTTACTAGATTAAAAAATTTATTTCAAAAAACTTGTTAAACAGGTAGCAGGTAGCACAATTAATTTTAAATACACAAAATATGGACTATACAATGGACTGTGAAAGTAAAGATGTGATATAATCATTTTCTTTAATATAAAAGGGCTCCCCCAATTTCGAGATGCAAATGTAAAAGATCAAATAAACCTCTAACAAAAGTTCACAACTTCACATTTTAAGAAAATCATAAAACACATCTTAGCTTCAATTCCATGTCTTCGCCAATTGATCCAAAAGTTGATCCCTATGGCTACTTGGGAATTATCCGAAATCCGGATGGCTCAATCACTCGTATACCCGAATCTCTCCCCAACAGTACGCCGCCTTCCTATAATCCCGACCCGAATCATGTTCCTGTACTAACCAAAGACATTCCCATCAACGAAGAAAAACAAAATTGGGTCCGTCTCTATCTCCCCAAGACAGCATCCGATTCCATTCCGACCCAAAAATTACCACTCATTATCTACTACCATGGCGGAGGATTCATCCTGGGTAGGGTGACATCACTTATGTCCCAAAATTTTTGTTTTCAAATCGCTAGCCAAATTCCAGCTGTCATCGTGTCTGTGGAATATCGTCTAGCGCCAGAGCACCGACTTCCCGCGGCCTATGATGACGGCATGGAAGCGTTGCTATGGATGAGAACCATCAACGATGAGTGGTTGACTAAGTATGCTGACTTTTCAAAGTGTTTCCTCCTGGGATCTAGTGCTGGAGGGAATATAGTGTACCAGGTTGGTTTACGTGCAGTCGCGTGTGTTGATGATCTGTTGCCGTTGAAGATTCAAGGTTTGATATTTCATCAACCATTTTTTGGTGGAACCCAAAGGACTTTGTCGGAGGTGAGGTTGAGTAATGATAAGGTGTTTCCTCCTTTGGTGGCGGATGTGATGTGGGAGTTGGGTTTACCTATTGGGGCTGACCGGGACCATGAGTATTGTAATACAATGACTGGGATTAAATCGGATGTTTTGATGAACGTGAAGGATCAAGGATGGAGATTGTTAGTTACTGGGTGTCATGGAGACCCACTTGTTGATCGACAGACAGAATTTATGAGAATGTTGAAAAAGAAAGGATTAGATGTGATTGGTGAGTTTAGCGATGGAGGTTTTCATGGATGTGAGTTGTTTGATGACTCTAAAGCTGAAATCTTTTATGGTGTTGTGAAGAATTTTGTATTTTCAGTGTAGACCATATTATTTAGTGTTTTACTTATGAATAAATTGTTGGGTGGGCGATTTGTAGTTAAAGCTTTTGATTTATAGTTAGGTGGAAATAATTGGGTTGATGGATGAAGTAGAGAATAAATGGAAAAGGATTATAGTGATATGATGAAACGGATTTATGATACCTTTTGGGAATTGAATGGAGAAATACATGACGTACAATGAGAGTAAAAAGAAGATTTAGGTATACATTTCTTATGATTTTATGTAATTTGATCGAAAAAATATATTCTAACAATTCAAATTAATATTTAACGTATATATATATGTGTCACCAATTAATGCATAGTCACCTTATGTTTATAATGTTCGAGATTTATAGCTTCCACTGGACTTTTGACGAGATATAAATATAATTTCATTGGACTAATAAATTTTTTGAGCTTTGTCTTTATAGATTAAATCTTTAGTGTAAGGTCCAATTTCATAGAAGCCAAGTCAAGTTAGAGAGAGAGAGAGAGAACACTAATAATTCATCTAACCCAGAGTACATTTTCACTTAAAATAATAAATTTTCCATATAGCCCAAATATTTATCTAACCCATCCCCACCAAATCTGGACAAAGACACTAATAATTGATTCGTTCCAACTCTTCCAAATCCGTAGAGAAAGAAATAAAGTGAATCGTTCCTTAACAAGATTAGAATATATGGTACAAGTTTGTATAAATTATGATACAACATATTATATTATATTATATTATATTATATTATATATATATATATAATAATAATAATGTTTCAAAGATTTCGATCAAACCACTCAGATCAATTTTACAAAATCAAAAATCAAGTGAAATCAAGTAAATACCAATTTATATAGACCCAATTTGAGAAATTTACTTAAAAAGGACTGACTAAATAGTCATCCACTTTTCCTCAATTCTAGTTCAGGTTGCTCAGCTACAACATACCTTAAACCAGTGTTGTTAAAACCGGACCGGACCGGCCGGTCCGACCGGTTCGACCGCGAACCGAAAGCTGATCCGGTCCGGTTAATTGACTGGTTTTAACGGTTCGACCAGCGGTTCGCCCGGTTCGACCAGTAAAACCACTAAACTAGTAGGCTCACTGGTTCGCTCTCCGGTCCGGTTTTAAAAACATTGCCTTAAACATTCATATTATATTTATAATCTATTTGCTTTGAGGTTAAATTAATGACACTCAATCAATCCAAAGGAAGACTTTGTAATAGAATTAGTTCAACCAAATCACTGAAATCAGGTATGAACTAGAATTTTCTCTATTTCTTAATTTTAATATTGCATGCATGCAAGTTTCAATGAATCGTTCGAAAATACTATCTTCACCCCTTTATTTATGATTTTTTTTATTTTTTGCGCAGTGTATTAAATAAGATTTAAATGAAAGTAAAAGTTTTTATATTTTTTTCTTTAAAAATTAAAAATGTCAAATTCGTAATTTACATAAGAAGATATTTTAGAAATTAAGCCCTTTTTCAAGACATCGTCTAAAGCAAATAATTGCAAAAATATATTTATTATATTCTGATCACTCACCTACCAATGATGCCATATGGCCCATATCATTTATTAAATATTTTTTTCTTTTCGATAGAAACATTGATTAAATTTTAAATCATTATGATCCAATATAATTCCAAGATGTAGATCTAAGTGACTAATTTAATAAACCTTATTCTAAAATAAACTTCACAGACTTTTCTCATCAATCATCTCATCAATCATCAGATCTAGAAACAAAGCTTAGCCACACAATATGTCTTTACCAATTGATCCACACGTTGATCTCTACGGCTACCTGGGAATGACTCGAAACCCGGATGGATCAATCACTCGTAAACCCGAGTTTTTTCCCACTGTTCCTCCTTCTTACAAACCCGACCCAAACCCTTTTTCCGTTCTAACCAAAGACTTTCCCATCAACCTAGAAAAGAAAACTTTGGCACGTCTCTATCTCCCCGAGACCGAATTTAATTGCGTTCCGACCAAAAAAATACCAGTCATTATCTACTACCATGGCGGAGGATTCATCCAAGGTAGAGCAGCATCACTTGTGTTCCAAAACTTCTGCTTTCAAATCGCTAACAAAATCCCGGCTCTCATCGTGTCCATGGACTATCGTCTAGCACCGGAGCACCGCCTTCCCGCGGCCTATGATGACGGACTGGAAGCGTTGCATCGGATCAAAACCTCAAAGGATGATTGGCTTACAAATTACGCCGACTTGTCAAAGTGTTTTCTCATGGGATCTAGTGCAGGAGGAAACATAGTGTATCACGTGGGTTTACGTGCTGTCATGTGTGTTGATGATCTAGCGCCTTTGAAGATCCAAGGGTTGATATTTCATCATCCTTTTTTTGGTGGGACCCAGAGGACTCTGTCTGAGGTGAGGTTGAGTAATGATAAGGTTTTACCTCCTTTGGTGGCGGATGTGTTGTGGGATTTGAGTTTACCTGTTGGGGTTGATCGGGACCACGAGTATTGTAATCCGATGATTGGGATTAAATCAGAGGTTTTGATGAAGGTTAAGGATCAAGGGTGGAGATTGTTGGTTACAAGGTGTGATGGGGATCCACTTGTGGATCGACAAAATGAATGGGTGAAAATGCTGAAAGAGAAGGGATTGGATGTAATTGATGAGTTTAGTGATGGTGGTTTTCATGGATGTGAATCGGTTGATGACTATAAAGCTGAGATTTTGTATTGTGTAGTGAAGAATTTTGTACTTTCTATGTAGACCATTTTAGTTTAATGTTTTACTTATGAATAAATTGTTGGCCGGTGCTTCATAGTTGAAGCTTTTGATTCCTAATGTCTTATGTTAATGTCATTGAGATAATTCATATTTGTTGTATTAAACCTATGCTAATTTGCACGTGGGTACTAGAATCGGAGCAGAGTTGCAAAATTTGGCCTATCTTCAATTATTTATTGTTGAATTAAATGTGTGTGTCGCTCGTGGCGCAACTTCCTCCGGGCCCTCTCTTTTTTTTTTTTTTTTTGGGAGAAATTTTCGCGTTGAAGTATTTCACCAGTAAAACTAGGGTGTAGATCCTCTGTACCACTTTTAGTGTACCATTCTTGTGTATCACTACTAATTAATTAACACATGTACATGTGTTAATTAATTAGTAGTGATACACAAGAATGGTACACTAAAAGTGGTACAGAGGATCTTGAGCCGTAAAACTAGGACCAATTTAAAGGTCTACATCAAAAGTTGTGGCTCGGTTTCGGGGTTTGTGTTTCAAAAATATGTTTTGGGCTATTTTGGTGAAACATTTGAAATTTTATATCGATTGAGTTTGAATGTTGAACTTTGTAGTTTCAAAACATTATTTGAATTGCGTTTGATTTGGTATATGTCAGATTATTATATTTTAAATGTCTAATCAATAATTTTATAAGTTTTAAATAAGATTGGATAGATTTCGTCTTAGTCTGAAACTTAAAGTCTGAGTTGAGATTTCTTCAAATTTTTTAAATAATTAGATTTGATTTGATTTGATTGAATACAAACCCAACCAAACTACTTAAACGTAGATCCAAAATATTTATATATGCTATCGATATTTAGTCATTAAAAATTTGATGGAATATTAAATATAAGCCCGGCCCAAAAACCGTACAAAAATAAAAATACATGTAATAATTAAGAAAAATAATATTATGGGTTGGAATTTTTTAAACAGTTTCTTCACATGTTGCATGGGAAATAAGCTTATTGGAGAATATTGGGGTAAATGCAAAATACTCCCTTATATTATGCCAATTTTGCAAGAAATTATCCTGTAAAATTTTTATTACGCCAAACTTTTTCGTACGTTCAAAACCTTGTAAAAAATACACAGTTTAAAAAAAATAGTCGTTTTGGATCAATATATTTTAAGAAATTATTTTTAAAATATTTCACGTGAAGTTGAATGGACCAACTTGAAGTATATTAAAAATGATTTCTTGAAATATGTCGGTCAAAACTGACCTATATTTTTACAAATTAATTTTTTTGCAGGGTTTGAAAGTACCAGGAAGTTTGACTCAATAAAAAATTTACAATGTAGTTTCTTGCAGATTTAACATAACACAGGGATTATTTTGCATTTTCCCCGAAAATATTTCTTTAGGACAAAGAGGATTTCATAATGTGATTTTCAGTGATAGAAACTTGACATAGTGAAAATTCGAGTAATGCTAATTTATCGAAATGCATAATGCAATTTATCTTATGTGGTTTGAAAAAAAGCATTTTATCCCCTTGTAAAAAATTTAAGAAGCAATTTACATCATTCAATCGGAGAGTGTACGTAAACTCACTCGCCAAAATTGATAATTTGCATGAAAAGTGTTTATAACATAGGGGGTAAATTGTCACATCTATTATAACACCGGGGGAGGGGGAATAGTAAACTGTCACATTATCATAAAACTGAAGGGGAAATTCTTATCCACACCGAGTTTGGCCGAACCCAAAGTAACTATAAAGCAAGTGTATTGCACAAAGCAAGTGCAATACACTTGTTTAGTGGTTGGATGAGTTTGACCAAGCCAGACTTGGACAAGAATTTTTCATACTGAAGATAAAGTTCCTCCTATAAAAATGTCAAGCAGGTGATATGAAACTCTTATAATATTAGAGGAGGGGAGAGGGGGGAGAAGGAGGTAAATTATTCTTTTTCAAATTACGAAAAGATAAAATGAATATTATGAATATCACATCGGGGTAAATTGTCATTGATTAAGTGAAAATTCCATCGCAAAGAGAAGGATAATGGAGGGACTCAAACGGCCGGCCCACGCAATGCACGTTTGCCAATTTCATAAAAAATTGTCGGCAGGAAAAAGTGAGCAATTTCTAGTTTACCCAATTATCCAATTATCAGATTGTTTGGACCCACAAATTAATTTAAAGTAGGTGTCGACACTTTTTACAAAAGTCTGTGACATCATTTTTGTTATTGTTACTAATTTAAGTATGTTAGATAGTATGTCCATATGTTATTATTTTTGTATTTACCTAATATATCTATTTCGCTTTCATTCAGTTTTTTCAATTCATATTGAAATATAATCAAAATTATGATCTTGCTTCGTACTTTAAGATAAGTTCTGAAATAATTCTAATATATATTACTTTTCAGAGTTTATAGCACACGCCTTATGCTAATTTGTCCTTAATTAAATGATGGTTCTAGATCGGCAACTTGAACAAAGCAAAAATAACCTAATCTAACAAGTAATAATGAATGAAACTTAAAATATATAGCATAATCTATGATACCTTATGTGATTCAAATAGACTAGTGTGACGTTTAATTAATAATCCTAAATCTTAAATTAAGATGCCCAACAAAATTTTATTTTATTTTATATTTCTACACATATTAAATCTCTATACTTAACTATTTTATATATCTAAACATGAATATTAAAAATTGTGGGTATAAACTAGTGTTTATTAATTGCCAAAAAAAATTGTAAACGAAACATAGTAAATTAATGTTGTTTTTTATTAAACCCTTACTCGATTTTTATGTAAAACAAACCCAACTTGTTCTTCATTTGACCAAATATATCTCGATCAGGTTAGTTTAAGAGTTAATTTGGCCAATTTACATTCTTGTACGTACAATTACATATTTGGGCAATTTACATTCATATATTTGTAAATTATCCGAAATATTGACTAAATCACATTGATCGTCCCTCAGGTTTAAAGTTGTTCACGCTTTTGTTCTTCGTAAATAAAGTATTACACTTTCATTCCTCTTACATAACATGTGTTATACCGATCAATTTTCAGGCCAATTTCCAGCCAAAAAATATACCACGTATTTTCTAATATTTCAGTGTTGCAGTTTCTTACCTCAGTTAATATTTTGTTTCACTTTTGTATTTTTTGTTTCAAATTAATTTTGTTGCAAAAAAGTAAGTAATATTGTACATTGCATACTTTGCTTTTGTCAGAATTAATTTGCTAAACATTCGGGGACAACTAGGAATAATTTCTTATAGTAACGAAATAAGTAAAAGGTATCAAGAAAGGAGACATGATTTTTGTCCAATTCGGATGTCACAAATGCAGGCCTTGTTTAATTTGTCATTGGATAATCCGAAAAATCTGATTTAATTACAAGGAAACATCATCTTCTTAATTTAATTCTAGTATAATTAACTACTACTAATAACAAGGTTCTTGACTTCCATGGCTGCATTTTCTCATTTAACACTCCATTTGGCATTGATGTACACGAATTTTTTAACATCTTCTTGGTTAATTATTTAATTTGTTTTTATCCCAAAAGACCAAAATCCCTTCCATTTGTTTCGGCTGAGGAATTCTAATTGAGTTGAAGTTATAAAATAATGATTTTTTTCCAGAAATATTTCCTTTGTTGTCCGGAAAAAGAGAGAATTGCATTTTTTGTATCGAGCTTTATATCAATTTTTACTTTTGGTATCATCAAATAAATATAAGTCAGTATATTTAATACCGTAATTTAATAAATCGTTCCACATTTAGTACCATGTTTAACTAAATTCGAAATTCACCATCAAATTGGTGACTTGACCGTTACATCAGTACCTCCGGGTTTATGACTTGCTCACCCAATTCGATGTATAATTATTTAATTCTAGTACGTACATGAGCTAGCTCACCCAATTTGAAACTTCTCCAATTATGTCTGACGCCATATCATTAGTTAAAGTTTCAACGTCGGAGGTCTATACTTTTATATATATATACATGAGCTTATGAAAGCTGGCCGGAATTGATCATAAAAAGCTGCACCAATTCCAAGATGTATGGATCAAAGTAGATAAAAAAAGAAAAAGATACATGGATCTAAGTTGACTAATTAAATAAACCTTGATCTAAAATCTTCATAAACAACTCACACTTTTCTCATCAACACTCATCAGAACTTCCCTCAATTCTACAATATGTCTTCGCCAGTTGATCCAATCGATGATCCCTACAGCTACTTGGGAATGACCCGAAACCCGGATGGTTCAGTCACTCGTAAACTTGAGTGTTTTCCCATTGTTCCTCCTTCCTACAAACCCGACCCAAATCCATTTCCCGTTTTAACCAAAGACATTCCCATCAACCTAGAAAAGAAAACATGGTCCCGTCTCTATCTCTCTGAGATCGAATTCAATTCCGTTACGACCAAAAAATTACCACTCATTATCTACTACCACGCCGGAGGATTCGTCCAAGGTAGTGCAGCATCTCTTTTGTTCCAAAACTTTTGCTTTCAAACCGCTTACAAGATCCCCGCCGTCATAGTGTCGGTTGAGCATCGTCGAGCGCCGGAGCATCGCCTTCCCGCGGCCTATGATGACGGAATGGAAGTGTTGAATTGGATCAAAACCCACAACGATGTGTGGCTAACTACGTACGCTGACTTGTCAAAGTGTTTTCTCATGGGATCTAGCTCTGGTGGGAATATAGTGTATCACGTGGGTTTACGTGCAGTCGCGTGTGTTGATGATCTGGCGCCGTTGAAGATCCAAGGTTTGATACTTCATCATCCATTTTTTGGTGGGACCCAGAGGACTGATTCGGAGGTGAGGCTGAGTAATGATAAGGTGATCCCTCCATTTGTGACGGATGTGATGTGGGAATTGAGTTTACCCGTTGGGGTTGACCGGGACCATGAGTATTGTAATCCGATGGTTGGGATTAATTCGAAGGTTTTGATGAAGGTTAAGGATCAAGGGTGGAGATTGTTGGTTACTGGGTATGATGGGGACCCACTTGTGGATCGACAAATTGCGTTCACGAGAATGTTGAAAGATAAGGGATTAGATGTGACTGATAAGTTTAGTGATGAAGGTTGTCATGGGTGCGAGTTTGTTTTTGACTCTGAAGCTGAGATCTTTTGTGGTGTAGTGAAGAATTTCGTACTTTTTATTTAGACTATTTTTGTTTAATTTTTTACTTCTGAATAAATTGTTGGGTGGGGGCTTTTGTAGTTAAACCTTTCGATTCATGTATGTTTGATTTTTATCTCATTGATAATTCAAATTTACTTAATCAAATATCTACGATTTACATGTGGCTACTAAAATTTGAGTAGGAGTTCAATAATTGGTATTGTCGTTAATTTTTTATTGTGGAATCAGATGCATGCATCGCTCGTGATGTAACCCGAACCATTTATTTTGGGGGAGAAATTTTCACGACGAAGAATTTCACCAATAGAAATTATTTTGGTGTGGAATTTTTTGAAACGATTTCTTCTAAAATAAGCCTATTGGAGAAATATTTTTTAAGACAAAAGAGGATTTCAAAATGTGCTTTTCAGTAATAAAATTTCTATATAATCAAAATTTTGTCACAAAAAGGATGGTACTAGAAGGACATAACAGCCAACTCAATGCACGTGGTCAATTTCATCAAAAAATTGACTACGGTATAAAAATGAGCTATTTTTTATTTACCCGATGTATCCATTATTAAATTGAAAAATTCGCACTTTATCCCCTAACCTTTGCAAGTTTTTGCAATCTCCCGCCTAATCTTTACAATTTCACACTTTACCACCTCACCTATTTAAAAAGTCTTAGGCAACCACCTCATCGAGCAAGGCAATGGAATCAGGCGGAGTATTCCATTTTGCTCGAAGTGATGTGGTTTTAGTCAAGGGTAGAATAGTCATTTAAGACACAAACTCAATTTTTCGCTCAATGCTATTAAATTAAGGGAAAAAACAATCTCCCCAATTTCAGACTTATCACCTCAAATTTACAATTCCAAAGTTCCTCCAAGTGAAATTCCTTTCAAAATTTTCCAATGTTTAACCTCAATTGAAGAACACTTTTTGAGCCGATGAGGCCTTAGCCAAGTGGTTAAGGATGAGGCTCCATGACCATGAGGTCATGGGTTCAACCCCCACGAATATGGGTATTTTCTCTAGTTTCATATTAGCCTTTCTCTAGTTTAATACTAGTAATTAGTTCGCTTTGATATCATTGTAATAGTTTCGATTCAATATAGTGATTGATGTAACAATGTATTCATCTTCTAAAAAAAAAAGAACACATTTTTTTTTTTGGCTTTTGAGATATCTACATTATAGCATTTTTTATTTCTTTATTAAAAAATGTTATTGTAGTCATTGATTTGTGGCCGTCGGTGCATATAAGTTAATGTTCCCTAGTCCCTACCATGTGTTTTTTTTTTCACATATTTGTATCTTTCTTTTATTGCTTTAATAGATAGATTGTCATAAATGGTATGCCATGTTGTGTGTTTGTTCAGAACGTAGTGTATTTTGTAGAATAAGTTAATTATTGTAGTGCGTGTATGGTATTTTATGAAATAAACTATTTTATGTGGGGTTATTCTATGGAATCTAATATAACATATGTGATTTCGATTTCTTTGTGTTGTGTACATTGATTTTTTTATGACATTGTTGTCTACTTACTTTCTTATAACAGTGTTGTTTACTTCAAAATTGGGCAAATTCTGATTTGTGTGTACAACTTTGTTTAATGCAAAAAAATTAAATGTCCGCAGGGTCAAACAATGAATATTTCACTATCCGAATGCATCATTATAGATATGGATTTTATTCATATCTATAATGAGAGAATTGCACTTGTGGTACCAAACTTTATATCGATTCTCATTTATTGTATCCTAAAAATTCAGGCTTGGTATCATAATTTAATAAATTCACTCACATTTGGTATCATAGTTAAAAATCATAGTCAAGTGGTGATATGACAGTTAAGTCTTATTGCAAAATTGATGTCATCACTTATATTGACAGAAAATTCTATCTCATAACATTTCAAGTCTTTTAATACTAGTAATTAGTTCACTTTGATATCATTGTAATAGTTTCGATTCGATATTGTGTTTGATGTAACAACGTATTTACCATCTCAAAAAAAAAAAAAAAAAAAAAAAAAAAAAAAACCACAAATCTTCAAATTTATTGATAGTTTTAGTCCACATTGTTGTTCAATTTCAAATTGGCTTGATTAAAACCACGTGTGGATCAATTTAGAGATTTTAATTACTATATTTACATATATATTTAACTAATTTAATTTTATAAATAATATTAATATATTAAATAATGTTTTACCATAATCTTTTTTAAAATCTACAACTTAAATAATTATATTAACCTATTTAATATTTATTAAAATATAAATATTACACTATATTATTAATAAATAAAAAAACCTAAACCCCACCCAAGGCCACACACCGTACCTCAAACCACATACCACCACTCTCCGGTGGTGGCTGTTCGCCGGAGAAAGTTGGGGATTTTATTTGTCTTGACGTTGCGAACACACACGTACGTATAAACTATTTTAGTTTTCATTCATTAATCTCACGAATTGCCACTAGAAAATCCAAATCGCACAACTCCCATTCTTCCCTAATTTCACTTTGCGATTTCGGATTTGTTACCCACCAAACCAAGAAATTTTTGCGCCATTAGAACCCCCTGGACCTAGGCTAATCTAAAGGTCTATATCAAAAGTTGTGGCTCGGTTTTGGGGGTTTATGTTTCAAAAATATATTTTGGGTTATTTTATTTGAAACATTCGAAACTCTATTTTAATTGAGTTTGAATGTTGGGCTTTGTAGTTTTGAAAGCTAGTTTTAAAAAGCTAAAATCTTATTTGGATTGTGTTTGGACTTTGGACCAGTAAATGTCAGGTTATTATATTTTAGATGTCTAATTAATTAATAACTTTATGGACCCGTTTGTTTGTCTGGGAATGACATGTAATTTGGTAATCTGATTACCAGACATCATATAATTGTGTTTGGGTTGATTTACTGTATTTTGGGAGAGGAATTAAATTCCTGGTTTATCCTTATAAATTGTGTTTTTGAATATGTAGATAGTTAGGAAATGTGTGTGGCACGTGATGGTTTCCGTCCAAAATTGACGGGAAATTAGGAAATGTGAAAAAAGAAAAGAAAATCCTTAAATTTTTTTATTGAATGTGTCTTTTTCGAAGATTTGGTAACAAATATGTAAAGTAGTTAAAACTTTGGTATGAAAAATACAATTCCTTCCCAAATTATCTGTTTTTTTTTTTGTTTCCCAAGGGTTCAATCATTATCGAGGCGTGTCGGATACATTAAGTGGGAACCTCTTCTAATAGAAATTTGAACTTGAGTTCGCTACTTTGTAGTGACTAGTTCCTTCCACTAGACCAATCTTATGTTGGTTATCCGTTTTCTTTTAATTACACAAGTCTGTGACATTTTTTGTTACTAGAAATGTGCACGTGCGTTGCACGTGACTAACTAATTAATTACGTTAGTTGAATCATCGTGTAATAATTTTTAATCATACTATCGTCTTAATGACATTCTACACAATTTTTTGATTAAGTCACTTTAATCAATATTTGTTACCGAAATATTAAAGTTGAGATTATAAATACCCAAAATCAAGACTTCAAAATTGAAAACGAAGTATAATTACTAAGTATTTCTAATTTAAAACTACATGTTTGCATAATTATATGTACATCCATTTGAATGAATGGACAATATCAATTCTTTTTTTTATTGACCTTGATAGTTCCATCTAAATCATTTTTAACTCAATTAACCTTTTTTTTCCGACTTCACCATTTTTACCGATAATACATGTTTTTATTGAGTTCATCCGATTTTCAATTACATGCTTAATCATTTCTAATCAATTTAACCCCCCTTTTTTTCAATCATTTTCCTCAATTTTGTCGACTAAAACTGTTTTTCACTGATTTCACCCGCTTTTACATTTAGTTTACTATTTCTTTTGTTATTTTAACCCCCTTTTTTTCATTGATTTCAACCGTTTTTATATTGAGTTTACTATTTATTTATTTTGTTATTTTAACTCGTTCATTCATATAATTCATCCATTTTTCATGGTTTATCCCAGTTATTAATCATTTCACTTATCCTCTTAACCCAATTATAGTGAAAAAAAAAATTTGCTTAACTCATTTTTCTTATCTAATTAATTTTTCAATTGATTTTAGCATTTTTTTTTATCATAGAACTTTCCGAAGAAATATTTATTTCACCCGCTTTTACCCTGAATTTACTATTGACATTTCAATGAGTTATAAAATTTAAAAATAATATTAAATTTGATGTAGTAGAGATCTTTTGTGTAATTATACTTCTTGAATTTAATTCTTTCATTTTTTTGCCATTGTATTATATATCGCAATGAGTTGTAAGACTTAGAAATTATTATAAGAGATGATATAGGAGATACTTATTGTCTAATGTTATTATTGTTTAGTTATATTTCTTAATATTAATATTTTAGTGACTTGTAAAATTTTCAAAATAATTACATTGTCGTATATTAATAATTAATAATAACAACATAATTAATTTTCAATCTGAACACCTATGAACGTTCAATTAATGCATCTCTCTAATAGGTTTGTTGTGTTAGTTTGTAAAATCAATACGATTAAATTTGTTACTGATATTCTACAACATAATTCTAGAAGTATATTATGAAAAATGCTTCATCAAGATTAGAAGATTAATGTTAAAGGTGTTTAGTTTACATGGAAAAATAGTTGTTAATGTTAAAGTATACTTCTTCAAGTGTCAGACTCTGGGTAGAAGTATGCTTCTTCAATTATTTCCAATTTTGCCATCTAAATTAAGTATTATAGTAGAATTTAAGTAGGGGTATATTAGCCTACACAAAAAATTCAAGAAATTCTATTTGATGAACTCGTACCTTTATATGTAAAATAAAAATAATAATAATAATAATATAAATAAATATAATATATAATATATAATATATAAAAATAAAATAAAATAAAATAAAATAAATAATAAAATAATAATAATAATAAATAATATAGAATATAGATATAGAATATAGATTAGATTCAACCAACTCCGGAGCCATGGGTTGTCCCTGCCCCCACCCCAAGCTCTATATGTGGTCGTCTCCAATGGCAGAACTCCGAAATTATTTTAATTCAATTTTCAATTCTTGCCCGCTCTCACTTATAATTATAGTTTTAATTTTTTTTAATATTAATATTAATAATACTAATAAATATTTTAATAATAAAATTAAATTACTAAGCCAACTGTAGACTTCAGAAAGACTTAATAGCCCATATGTATGCAAAATACGGTTAACAATTGTTGGTCCCAAGTGGTCGGAAGAGGTTTAGAGGGGGGGGGGGGGTGAATAAACCTCTTTAAAATTTTCGTTCAAATTTAACTTTAAAACTTTACTCTTACTGAACAGACTAAGCTGATCAGATTAGTAAGTTACAATTCTGTTCGCGAACAAATCTTTGAACAGTCTTGTTGACCACTCGTCTGATAGTTACTTAGCTGATTTTGCAAAAATCAGTTTTAATACTTAGAGTACTTGCAGCGGATTTTCAAAGTGTTTTTCACAAGTAATCTGAGCAGTTTGAAAAGTGTTTCCCCAGTTTTATAAACTCCTTTTTAACTTCTTTTCAAACAGTTAACTTAATGTGTTTTTATGCAATCAGGAAATATGCAAGTTTAAAATCAATGTAAAAACACAATCAATTTTTATAGTGGTTATATGGATTTGAATATCCTTTAGTCCACTCTTCCAAGTCACTCAGATCTTGGGTTATACTATAATCACAAAGTTTACAGTATACTCTGCTTGCGTCGAACAACAAATGAAACGACCACAAGTTCGCAATAGGAAATCACACAGAAAACCTATCCTCTGAAGTTTGATCACTCACAAAGATGGATCACAACTCCGCACAACACTCTTGTTTACAAAATCACTCAGAAGATGTATTTTTCTTGATTCTTCAACTCTGCTTTCGTCAACAAATGACTCAGCTGATGAGTGAGCTGTTCTTGAGACTTAAAGAATTTTGCTTCGGAAATTTCTCTCAGAAAGTGTGTTGCTTGCTTCTTCTTCGTCTCTTGCAGCTATTTATACTTGAGGATTGAAAAATGTCCGTTGAAGAGAGACAGAATTCAAATTCCTCGAGTACTGGTCCTTAAAATCCGCGAACGGCTCTTTTGCAGTCTGTCCGTACTGTAAACAGTACTATTCTGCAGGCAGCATTAAATGCAGCATTAAATGCACTCGGCTGATGCGAAGCTTTTCTTCAATCATTTGTCTTAAATATCCTTGTACTTCAGCATTTATTACACCAAGGGGCATTTATTACCGTTGGGAATACTTCATGATCTTCTTCACTTAGCTGACGAAAGTATACGTCTGATGGTGAACTCGGCTGATCTCAAACTTGAACAAATCTGATTTGAGTCGGCTGATCTTCACTAATCTGATAACTTTGCTTCAGCAGATCAGAAGTCTTGGACCTTGAAACTTTGACTCTTCTGATGTCTTCTTTACTTAGTCAAAATTCCTTGATAAGTCTATCAGCTAAGTTACTCCATACTTAGCCAATCTTTGAAGTTTTGGAATGCATCAAAACCTCCCTTATCAAACTTTCTTCAGTGCCTTCATCTTCATCTTCATCCAACAATTTCCCCCTTTTTGATGATGACAAAACTTCAGCTTAGTACCTGTTGAATACCTAAACTAAAGATTGTAATCCTCAAAATTTTCTGAGATAGAAAAAGTTTATTGGATTTAACTTGAACATTTTATTGATATAGAAAGTGAATTACATGTACAAATTCATCAGATGAGATTTCTGAAAAAGTAAACTGATTACAATTGCTTTTTCAATTTCTAACTATCAGCTTCTTCATCAGATTCGAGCACTTCTTCATATTCATATGATGATTCATCATCATCATCTTCTTCATCAACTTCTTCTTCCAGGGTTGCTTTGGCAGCTTCCATCTTCTCCTTAAGTTCTTGTTCTTGTAGAGCTTTCAAAGCTTCCATGGCTTTCCTGGCAGATTCAGTGTTTTTGTACTTGGTATCTTCTTCTTCTACCTTTTCAAGTACTTCAGCCTTGTCAGCAGTGTCTTCAGTTTCCTTGGCTTTCATAGTTGCAGCAGCAGTTTCTTCCTTAGTTGAATCTTCAGCAGCAGATTCCTTTGCTGGTTCTTCAGCAGCAGTTTCCTTAGCTGGTTCTTCCCTTTTATCTTCCCCCTTTTTGTCATCATCAACTCTGATGACATTAGAAGGTTCAACAGCAGGGTTGAGAGCAACTGTTGGAATCTTTACTCCAGCACACAAAGCCTTCAGATTCTGATTAACAACGTCGTGACTTGCTGTGAGATGATGAATGTCAGTGCTGATGACATCAGTCTTATCATTGAAGTAGTCAATGTTGAGGTTGATAGTTGCAATTTCATTTTGAACATCCTGTGCAGCCTTTGCAACTTCTTGCAACACTCCCAGATTGATTTCCTTCTCTTCATGACTGACTTTAATGAAAGTTGCAGTTAAGTCAGCAATCTTGTGCTCAGCTGATTTTAAAGCAGTGTGAAGATGATTCACATCACCCTTCACATCTTCCACGTTCTGGTTCAGTTCTCTTAAGCTGTGTATCAACTGCAATGAGTTGTCTTGAGGAATTGGAATACTGTTGATCTCCTTTTTGATGATCTCTTCTGTTGATCCTTGAACAGTTTCCAGCTGAAGTCTGTTGGTTTCTGCCAACTCTGCTTTCAGCTCCTCCTTAACCTTTAATAGCTGTTGCTTGTGCTTGTCTTCCAGTTCCTTAAGTTGGTTTTCCATCAGCATCTGGATTGCTTCCATCAGTGATGAGTGCTTATCACCTGATGAAGCAGAAGCAGCAGCTACATCCCTTTCATCAATTTCCTGGTGGACAGGAATATCTTCCATCTTTTCGTCTTGATGATTTCCAGAGTCCGTAGCCTTCCACTCAATGGCCAGGGGTTCATCAGCAGCCTTTTCAGCAGACTTATCTTCAGTCTGATCAACAGACTTATCAGCAATTTGTTCAGCAGGCTTGTCAGCAGTCTGATCAGCAGTCTTGACTTCAGTCTGATCAGCAGACTTGACATCAGGCTTGTCCGCAGCTTTAGGCTCATCAGTAACATCATCATAGACTAAGTTGGTAATAGTGCCATCATCATTGAAGCAAGTGGTTTGTCTGATTTGCCTCACAATGATCCAGGGGTTAACAAAAGCATTATTCCCCTTTGGCACTTCATAGAACGGTTGCACTTCCTTGCCAAAAATGATTTGCTGGACACTAGGCAGTAGTGGCAAATCACTTGAACAGCCTTGCTGATACTTTGACTTTTTAGCCCATCTCTTCAGGGCAGCCATAACAGCAAACTTAATTGCTCTTTCCTCATCATCTTCAGACTTCTTCTTCTTTTCAGGCAAGGTGCTCTTGATTTTCTTGGCTTCCTCCAATGCAAAGCCTTTTGCATAGCTATGCATGATATCTCTCACATAGCTTGGATCAAGAGCCTTTTGGATGGAGTTTGTCTTCAGCCAACTTAGAACCCATCGTTCTTCATCAGCTAACTCCTTCATATCTTGAAGTTCAGTAATTGACTTGTTCAGCCTGTTGTCCCTCCAACTAATATATCTTGGCTTTTCTTGGTTGAACAGAGTCATCAACATAAGCTTCTGATCATAGTAAGCCAAGGACTTTTCAAACTTCTTGAACAGCTCCTTATCAGCATAGACTATCTCAAATGCTTTTCTGACTTCAAACTTGTCTTTTGACTTGGTTTTGGGGGCAGGCAGCAATATTTTCTTCTTGTCTTCTTCATCCTTCCCTTCACCAATCTTGATGCCACTTCCATGGACAGGTCCATAGGCATCAACCTTGCTCAATTCAATCACTGCAGCCATTTCAGCATCCTCAGCAGCTTTTCTTTCTGCAGCAGACATGCGTCTTCTGGCTTCATCCTTTGCTTCTTGAGCTTTGCTTAGCTCAAGTGCTTTCTTCTCTTCAAGCTCATCCTGCTTCCTCTGTTCAGCTTCTTCTCTTGCTCTTTTGTCAGCTTTAGTGATTTTCTTTCTCTTAATCACTATCTTTCTTTTGCCTTTATCAACAGGAGCTGGTCCAGCAGATGATATGGGAGCAGCAGCTATAGGATGGATGATTTGAACATCTGAATCTTCTTGAGGTTGAGCAACCTCAGCTGTTGGTGCTTCCTGACTTGGCTGTTGCTTATCAGCTTTGTCAGTCACAACAGTCTCAACTGATTCAATAGGCCTTTGAGTAGCTTCAGGGTCCTCCCTAGCTACATTTTCCAGATCAGTAGGTTTTTCAATGAATGTCATCTGCTTTCTAGCAGACTTCTTTGTTCTACCTTCACGGTAAATGGTAGCAGCTGTACTTCTCAGTTGACTTCTTGTCCTTTGAGAAATATCCTCAGCAGGCCTCTCTGCTGATGGAGTTCTTGATGGTGATGCAGGGGATCCAGTCCTTACATCAGCAATAATGTTCTCAACAATCTTAGTGGCTTCAGCAGAAGTCACTCTCTCCATCTGCTTAGATTCTTTCTTCTTGGGCTCATCAGCAGTCCTCTTCCTTTTAGTCTCAACAGCCAAACTTGCTGTTTTGACTAATCTCTTTTGCCTTTTGGCAGGAACCTCCTTTGGTTCCTCAACTTCTTCTCGTTCAGGCTCATCAGCCTTCCTCTTCTGAACAGGTAGATACTTGTTCATAGCTTTGGACTTGTGAATTTCTTTCCCATTTGACATGACACAGCCCAACTTTGATAAGAGGTAACTTAAAGTGATTCTGTGGTTGGTGTAAGGGCCTTTTCCCTTCTTTACTTCCAGAAAATCAGCAAGTATATACCATATTATGATGGACCAGTTTACCTCTATTCCGTAGTATACGGCAGCCATGATGCTGAAACGCTTCATTGTGACAGCATCTAGAGAAAAAGTACAATTTTCAATCAGCTTAGACACCATATCAGCCATCCGCTGATATTCATCCTTAAGCTGTTTCTTTCTGATGTTGCCAGACAACATCTCTCCTTCCTTGGCGCAGATCGCCCAAAACTGTTGGTGCTTCTCTTCAGTCAGCACGATAACTTCGTGTCTTCCAGACTTAGGCAAACCAAACTGTTCATGAAGAACTTGTGGAGTGATGACAACAGATTTGTCACCCACTTTCGCTTTGATTTCTAGTTTGTTGTAGTCAGCCTTTGCCGTTGAGTAATACTCCATAACCTGGTCGGTCCAGATTATTCCTTCATTGTACTCCATGAAATTTACCAGCTGTGCCGATTTGAATTTTTCCAACAATTCTTTCATCAAACTTGTACCAGACTGATAATAGGACTCATAATCTAAGAACATACCTTCAGCAGCCATTTCAATCTGTTGAAAGTTAGTGAAAAGGAAAGGATTTTTGCAGAAAACTTGTTTAAAATTTTCTCACAATTGCTTTTGAAAGTTTAGGGTGCGTAAAGAGCTACTCGACTGATCAGATGAGGATTTATAGAGTTGGGGTTTTTCGGTTTCCGTGATATCTGCCAACCGTTAGATCCGTTTTTCTGTCAGTGCTGATCGTGCGGCGTCAGTTACGACCTTTCAAATTCAAAAGATATTTAATGAAGAGCGGGAATATGTACCGCCCGACAGTTTACTTGTAAAAGCGTGTTTTGAATAAAACGTTTTTAAATAGTTCGCTTTTATTTAAGTAATCAGATGAGTATAATAAACACTTATCTGATGGACTAGTGTCCTGATGACAATGCTGTTATCAGAGAATGCCAATAGCTGATAACCTTCCTCAGCTGTTTGTCAATCCAGCTAGATAAGATAACTTCAATCTTCGATAGTTGAGTCTTCTGATGAAAACATAACTTCAACTAACTGACATTAACAAATTTCATCTTTAATTCAGAAGTACCGCTAGTCTTACACGTTCCCCCTGAGTTTAAGAATTCATAAGTTAACTAGTCTGTTGAAAGTTAATCCTTGAAGATAATAACGAATTACTAAGCTGTTGAACTCCAGTCTTCTGATGAGTTCCCCCTCAGCTTATGCTTCCAAATTTAGTAGTCCTAGCTCAGCTCTTAGAGTTGAGAACCTTACTTCACTTAGAGGTTTGGTGAAGATATCAGCAATCTGATTATCAGTATGAACATACTCAATCATTACATTGCCTTTTTCCACATGATCTCTAATGAAATGATGCTTGATCTCAATATGCTTAGTCCTTGAATGACTTGTAGTGTTCTGAGTAAGAGAGATTGCACTTGTATTGTCACAGTAGATTGGAATTCCACTGATCTTGATGTTGTAGTCTTCTAGTTGATGCTTCAACCAAAGTATCTGTGCACAGCAAGCTCCAGCAGCTATATATTCAGCTTCAGCAGTAGATATAGAGACTGAGGTTTGCTTCTTACTCATCCATGAGATCAGACGACTGCCTAAGAACTGACAGGCACCTGTTGTGCTCTTTCTGTCAATCTTGCAGCCAGCAAGGTCTGAATCTGAATAGCCAACTAGTTCAAATCCAGATTCTCTAGGATACCATAATCCCAATTCTTGAGTGCCTTTAACATATTTCAATATCCTCTTGGCAGCTAAAAGATGAGATTCTTTGGGATTTGATTGAAATCTTGCACAGACTCCAACTGAGTACATTATATCAGGTCTGCTTGCTGTTAGATACAACAATGAACCAATAATGCCTCTATATTTGGTTATGTCTACTGATTTGCCATCTTCATCTTTATCCAAACGAAGACTTGTAGACATAGGAATGGTAGCTGTTGAGCTAGTTTCCATCCCAAATTTCTTGAACAGATCTCTTGTGTATTTTGCTTGGCTGATGAATATCCCATCAGGCAACTGTCTAACTTGCAATCCAAGAAAATAGTTAAGTTCACCCATCATGCTCATTTCAAACTTATTCTGCATCAGCTTGGAGAACTTATCACACATCTGTTGGTTAGTTGAACCAAAAATAATATCGTCCACATATATTTGCACAAGTAATATATGATTTTCCCATTCAATTGTAAACAAGGTTTTGTCTACCTTACCTTTTCGAAATCCTTTAATTAAAAGAAAATCAGATAGGGTATCATACCATGCTCTTGGAGCTTGTTTCAGTCCATAAAGGGCTTTCTTCAGACGATATACTTTGTCCTCTTCTTGATAGACTTCAAATCCTGGAGGTTGTTCAACATACACTTCTTCTTGCAATTCTCCATTGAGAAAAGCAGACTTCACATCCATCTGATAGACAGTGAAGTTCTTGTGAGCAGCATAGGCAAGAAACAGTCTGATTGCTTCAAGTCTTGCTACTGGTGCAAAAGTTTCATCAAAGTCAATTCCTTCTTCTTGACAATAACCCTTGGCCACTAGTCTTGCTTTGTTTCTGGTGACAACACCATCTTCATTCATTTTATTTCTGAATACCCACTTAGTGCCAATTACTCTTTGATGACTTGGTCTAGGAACTAAGTACCAGACTTCATTCCTTTCAAATTGATTCAACTCTTCTTGCATAGCTTCTATCCAGAAGGAGTCATTGAGAGCTTCTTCAATTTGTTTAGGCTCTATTTGAGATAGAAATGTGACAATCATAGCATCTTGTGCAGCAGCTCTTCTTGTTTTCACTCTATCTAAAGGATCACCAATAACTAATTCAGGAGGGTGATTCTTGAGCCATCTGAGATCAGGTTGCAAATCAGGATGTTGTCCTCTGTTATGATCTTGCAACACTACTGTTGGAGTTCCAGTAGTAGTCTGTTGAACATTTGTGGTCTGTTGAACAGTCTCTGGTCTGTCAGCTGTTTGCAACTCGTCTGTTAGACAATCAGCACTGTGATTATGAACAGCACTTGAGTTAGCAGCTGAACTTAGATTAGGTAGTATGATGGGAACATATTCTTCATTTCTTCCAACGTCTAACTTCTGTAAATCAGCAGACAGATCTTGATTAGCACTTTGATTCTTTTCAGAAGATTGACTTGGCTCATCAAATACTACATGGATAGATTCTTCTATTAGTAATGTTCTTTTGTTAAAAACTCTATAAGCCTTACTAACAGATGAGTATCCTACAAAGACAGCTTCATCAGCCTTTTCTGCAAATGCAGTAAGGTGATTTTTCCCATTATTCAATACAAAACATTTACAACCAAAAATCTTAAAGTAATGAATGTTTGGTTTTCTATTGTTCCAAACTTCATATGGAGTCTTGTTCTGATTTTTGTTGATCATACATCTGTTTTGGGTAAAGCATGCTGTATTTGTTGCTTCTGCCCAAAATCTTTGAGGCAGTTTAGCTTCAGCTATCATGGTTCTGACAGCTTCTTTTAGTGTTCTGTTTCTCCTTTCAGCAACACCATTCTGTTGAGGGGTTCTTGCAGCAGAATACTCATGATGTATTCCTTTGATATTACAGTATTCTTCAACAGTAGAGTTTGTAAACTCTGTCCCTCTATCTGATCTGATCTTCAATATTTTGATACTCTTCTCATTCTGGATCAGTTCCATCAGATTTGTAAGATGTTCCTTGGTTTCACTTTTCTTCTTCATGAAAATCACCCAAGTATATCTTGAATAATCATCTACAACAGCTAGGCAGTATTTCTTTCCACCATTGCTGACTGGATCAATAGGTCCAAATAAGTCCATATGCAACAGCTCCAATATTCTTCCAGAAGATTGGTGCTTCTTTTCTTTGAATGATGACTTGATTTGTTTACCCTTCTGACATGCATCACAGAGCTTGTCTTTGCTCATGACTGCTTTTGGAATCCCTTCTACCAAATCATTCTTGATTAATCTGTTTATGGTCTTGAAGTTTAAGTGATTCATTCTTTTGTGCCATAGCCAGCTAACTTCACTTGGTGCAGATGCCACCAAACAAATGCTTGAATTCTTGTCAACAGAATTCCAGTCGACTATGTAGACATTTCCTTGTCGTCTTCCAGATAAAATTACCTTCTTTGTACCAATCTGTTCAACGTAGCACTTATCTGTTGAGAAGATGACTGAATATCCCTTGTCACAAAATTGACTTATGCTCAGCAGATTATATTTCAGGCCTTTAACATAGGAGACGTCAGATATCTCTATGTTTCCCTTGATTAATCTTCCTTTAGCTTTAATCTTGCCTTCTTTGCTGTCTCCAAAGGTGACTTTTGGACCATCCACAGCAACTGCATCAGTCAACTCATGTATGTTTCCACACATGTGCCTTGAACATCCACTGTCCAAGTACCAAATCTTCTCTACTTTACTCCTACTCCTAATCCTAACCTACAAAACAAAAATAAAATTGTTTTAGGTACCCTTATTGAGAGGGTCCTGAAGGATTAGTTCCACCCTTGACAACCCAAGATGTTGAAGTCTTAGGCTTCTTAGGTTTCTGAGTTTTAGGAGCATGAACAATTTCATTTTTATCATAGTTATCAGATAAGTCATGTTGATGATCAGTATGATATGAATAATGTTCATAAGCAGGGTAAGGTGCATGATATGCAGGATATGCATGCATTGGATGAGCAGGGTAAGGTGCATAGTAATTAGGAAACTGAGGTGCATGATACATAGGATGATATGCAGCAGGTTGCACATAATATGACTCATTTCCATACCAAGCATTTTGATTTTTCTTATTCTTATGCTTCTTTGGTTTACTAGGTGCTTGCTCAACTTGTTTAGACTTAGCTTTACCAACAGACTGGTTCAATTTGGCTTTATCAGCAGACTTCTTAGGACTCTGCTGTTTGGTCTTACTAGTCTGATTTCCTACACTAGGCTCTTTGCTCTTTTTAGCCTTAGGAGATTTCTTCTCCTTTACCACTTTCTCAGATGAGGTAGGTCTAGAGGTTTGAACATACAGAATGACCTTACTATTGTCAGCAGAAATAAATTTTTCAGTATGATTCAATTCTAGCTTATCCTTTTCTAAAGGTGTCTCCTGTTTCTTATGTGTATGCATGGATGCAACAGTTGACTTATCATGAGACTCAATGATTTTCTCAAGTTCCATGATTTTTCCTTTATATACCTCACATTCAGCTTTCAGAGATTCATGCTCTTGCTCAAGCTGTTTATATTCAGCTGATTCTTTTGGCTTTTCAGCTAAAAGTTTCAGTGAACTATTTTGCTCTTTTAGCAAGTTCATCTCTTCCTTAAGCTTAACAAACTCTCCAGCAATAGTAGTATTATTCAACATCATTTGCTCTAGAGAATTAAACAGTTCATTTTCTTGAGGAGTTACCTCATCCTCAGAGTCATCAGATTCCTTTGCCATCAGGCACAGGAGAGCAGGTTTTTCTTCATCAGACGATTCTTCATCAGACGAGTCTGAGTCTGAATCAGATGAGTAGACAGCAGCTGGCTTTTCTGCTTCAGCCATCATTGCCTTGCCTCTCTGATGCTTTCTTTCTTTTCTCATTTTCTTCTCTTCCTCAGTGTACTTCTCTGCTTTTGGATATGGGCAGTCTCTTATGAAGTGTCCCAATTTCCTGCAGTTGTAACACATCAGTTTTGATTTATAATCCTCTTTATCCTGAGAAGAAGAAAAATTAGGTTTAGAAGTAGAAGCAGCATGATTGTATTTGTTTTTCATCTTTCTCTTATAGAACTTCTTGAAGTTGTTCATCAATAATGCTACATCTCCAGCAGTGTACTCCTTTTTGTTGAGTAGGGTGGCTTCATCAGATGAGTCCACTTCTTTGCTTTTCTGTGCTGGTCTTCTGGTGTTTTCAGCAGCAACAAGTGCAGCTGTGGGTCCTGAAGTTGAGGTTTCTTCAATTCCCATCCTTGGCAGTTTATACTCATAAGCCTTGAGTGCGGAGAACAGCTCTGTTAGAGAAATCTTGCCCAGATCTCTTGATTCTTCCATTGCTGTCACCTTCATGTTGAACTTGGGAGGTAGAGCCTTCAGTACTCTGACAGAAATCTCTTTGTCAGTGAAAGTCTTTCCCAGCTTCAAAACTTCATTCAGAGTTCTGGTGAATCTGGTATCCATCTGATCAATGGTTTCTCCAGACTTCATCTTGAAGTTGTCCAGCTTTTCCAATGCAACACTGAGCTGATGCTCTTTAATAGCATCATTGCCTTCACTCATGTCACGAACCTTATCCCACATCTCCTTTGCAGTTTTGCAATGCTTGACTTTGTCAAACCGATCATTATCCAGGGCTTTGGTCATGATGAATCTTCCGACTTTGTCCAGGTTGAACAGCTTTATTTCTTCTGCTGTCATTTCTGTTAAGTCTTTTTCCACCACTATTTGAGCTTCATCTACGATGATGGTCTTGGTGAATTTGAATGGACCTTTAATGATACATGTATGCATGTTGTCATTGTAGGCAGCAAGGAAAATCTCCATTCTGATCTTCCAGTCCTCAAAGGACATACCAGCAATGTGGGGAACATGGCTGATACAATCCATTTTTCAAAAAGTTTTTATTTTTCAAAAAGATGCTCTTTTGAAAAGTTTTGAAAACCTTTGAAAAACACTCGGATCAAGCTCGTTGATCAGGCAGCTGATTCTAATGAACCACCTGCTCTGATACCACTTGTTGGTCCCAAGTGGTCGGAAGAGGTTTAGAGGGGGGGGGGGTGAATAAACCTCTTTAAAATTTTCGTTCAAATTTAACTTTAAAACTTTACTCTTACTGAACAGACTAAGCTGATCAGATTAGTAAGTTACAATTCTGTTCGCGAACAAATCTTTGAACAGTCTTGTTGACCACTCGTCTGATAGTTACTTAGCTGATTTTGCAAAAATCAGTTTTAATACTTAGAGTACTTGCAGCGGATTTTCAAAGTGTTTTTCACAAGTAATCTGAGCAGTTTGAAAAGTGTTTCCCCAGTTTTATAAACTCCTTTTAACTTCTTTTCAAACAGTTAACTTAATGTGTTTTTATGCAATCAGGAAATATGCAAGTTTAAAATCAATGTAAAAACACAATCAATTTTTATAGTGGTTATATGGATTTGAATATCCTTTAGTCCACTCTTCCAAGTCACTCAGATCTTGGGTTATACTATAATCACAAAGTTTACAGTATACTCTGCTTGCGTCGAACAACAAATGAAACGACCACAAGTTCGCAATAGGAAATCACACAGAAAACCTATCCTCTGAAGTTTGATCACTCACAAAGATGGATCACAACTCCGCACAACACTCTTGTTTACAAAATCACTCAGAAGATGTATTTTTCTTGATTCTTCAACTCTGCTTTCGTCAACAAATGACTCAGCTGATGAGTGAGCTGTTCTTGAGACTTAAAGAATTTTGCTTCGGAAATTTCTCTCAGAAAGTGTGTTGCTTGCTTCTTCTTCGTCTCTTGCAGCTATTTATACTTGAGGATTGAAAAATGTCCGTTGAAGAGAGACAGAATTCAAATTCCTCGAGTACTGGTCCTTAAAATCCGCGAACGGCTCTTTTGCAGTCTGTCCGTACTGTAAACAGTACTATTCTGCAGGCAGCATTGTTGGATGAAGATGAAGATGAAGGCACTAAAGAAAGTTTGATAAGGGAGGTTTTGATGCATTCCAAAACTTCAAAGATTGGCTAAGTATGGAGTAACTTAGCTGATAGACTTATCAAGGAATTTTGACTAAGTAATGAAGACATCAGAAGAGTCAAAGTTTCAAGGTCCAAGACTTCTGATCTGCTGAAGCAAAGTTATCAGATTAGTGAAGATCAGCCGACTCAAATCAGATTTGTTCAAGTTTGAGATCAGCCGAGTTCACCATCAGACGTATACTTCTGTCAGCCAAGTGAAGATTATCATGAAGTGTTCCCAACGGTAATAAATGCCCCTTGGTGTAATAAATGCTGAAGTACGAGGATATTTAAGACAAATGATTGAAGAAAAGCTTCGCATCAGCTGAGTGCATTTAATGCTGCCTGCAGAATAGTACTGTTTACAGTACGGACAGACTGCAAAAGAGCCGTTCGCGGATTTTAAGGACCAGTACTCGAGGAATTTGAATCCTGTCTCTCTTCAACGGACATTTTTCAATCCTCAAGTATAAATAGCTGCTAGAGACGAAGAAGAAGTAAGCAACACACTTTTCTGAGAGAAAATCCGAAGCAAAATTCTTTAAGTCTCAAGAACAGCTCACTCATCAGCTGAGTCATTTGTTGACGAAAGCAGAGTTGAAGAATCAAGAAAAATACATCTTCTGAGTGATTTTGTAAACAAGAGTGTTGTGCGGAGTTGTGATCCATCTCTGTGAGTGATCAAACTTCAGAGGATAGGTTTTCTGTGTGATCTCCTATTGCGAACTTGTGGTCGTTTCATTTGTTGTTCGACGCAAGCAGAGTATACTGTAAACTTTGTGATTATAGTATAACCCAAGATCTGAGTGACTTGGAAGAGTGGACTAAAGGATATTTAAATCCATATAACCACTATAAAAATTGATTGTGTTTTTACATTGCTTCTAAACTTGCATATTTCCTGATTGCATAAAAACACATTAAGTTAACTGTTTGAAAAGAAGTTAAAAGGAGTTTATAAAACTGGGGAAACATTTTTCAAACTGCTAAGAATACTTGTGAAAAACACTTTGAAAATCCGCTGCAAGTACTCTAAGTATTAAAACTGATTTCTGCAAAATCAGCTAAGTAACTATCAGACGAGTGGTCAACAAGACTGTTCAAAGATTTGTTCGCGAACAGAATTGTAACTTACTAATCTGATCAGCTTAGTCTGTTCAGTTAGAGTAAAGTTTTAAAGTTAAATTTGAAAGAAAATTTTAAAGAGGTTTATTCACCCCCCCCCCTCTAAACCTCTTCTGACCACTTGGGACCAACAAGTGGTATCAGAGCAGGTGGTTCATTAGAATCAGCTGCCTGATCAACGAGCTTGATCCGAGTGTTTTTCAAAGGTTTTCAAAACTTTTCAAAAGAGCATCTTTTTGAAAAACAAAAACTTTTTGAAAAATGGATTGTATCAGCCATGTTCCCCACATTGCTGGTATGTCCTTTGAGGACTGGAAAATCAGAATGGAGATTTTCCTTGCTGCCTATAATGACAACATGCACACATGTATCATTAAAGGTCCATTCAAATTCACCAAGACCATCATCGTAGATGAAGCTCAAATAGTGGTGGAAAAAGACTTAACAGAAATGACAGCAGAAGAAATAAAGCTGTTCAACCTGGACAAAGTCGGAAGATTCATCATGACCAAAGCCCTGGATAATGATCGGTTTGACAAAGTCAAGCATTGCAAAACTGCAAAGGAGATGTGGGATAAGGTTCGTGACATGAGTGAAGGCAATGATGCCATTAAAGAGCATCAGCTCAGTGTTGCCTTGGAGAAGCTGGACAACTTCAAGATGAAGTCTGGAGAAACCATTGATCAGATGGACATCAGATTCACCAGAACTCTGAACGAAGTTTTGAAGCTGGGAAAGACTTTCACTGACAAAGAGATTTCTGTCAGAGTACTGAAGGCTCTACCTCCCAAGTTCAACATGAAGGTGACAGCAATGGAAGAATCAAGAGATCTGGGCAAGATTTCTCTAACAGAGCTGTTCTCCGCACTCAAGGCTTATGAGTATAAACTGCCAAGAATGGGAATTGAAGAAACCTCAACTTCAGGACCCACAGCTGCACTTGTTGCTGCTGAAAACACCAGAAGACCAGCACAGAAAAGCAAAGAAGTGGACTCATCTGATGAAGCCACTCTACTCAACAAAAAGGAGTACACTGCTGGAGATGTAGCATTATTGATGAACAACTTCAAGAAGTTCTATAAGAGAAAAATGAAAAACAAATACAATCATGCTGCTTCTACTTCTAAACCTAACTTTTCTTCTCAGGATAAAGAGGATTATAAATCAAAACTGATGTGTTACAACTGCAGGAAATTGGGACACTTCATAAGAGACTGCCCATATCCAAAAGCAGAGAAGTACACTGAGGAAGAGAAGAAAATGAGAAAAGAAAGAAAGCATCAGAGAGCCAAGGCAATGATGGCTGAAGCAGAAAAGCCAGCTGCCGTCTACTCATCTGATTCAGACTCAGACTCGTCTGATGAAGAATCGTCTGATGAAGAAAAACCTGCTCTCCTGTGCCTGATGGCAAAGGAATCTGATGACTCTGAGGATGAGGTAACTCCTCAAGAAAATGAACTGTTTAATTCTCTAGAGCAAATGATGTTGAATAATACTACTATTGCTGGAGAGTTTGTTAAGCTTAAGGAAGAGATGAACTTGCTAAAAGAGCAAAATAGTTCACTGAAACTTTTAGCTGAAAAGCCAAAAGAATCAGCTGAATATAAACAGCTTGAGCAAGAGCATGAATCTCTGAAAGCTGAATGTGAGGTATATAAAGGAAAAATCATGGAACTTGAGAAAATCATTGAGTCTCATGATAAGTCAACTGTTGCATCCATGCATACACCTAAGAAACAGGAGACACCTTTAGAAAAGGATAAACTAGAGTTGAACCATACTGAAAAATTCATATCAGCTGACAACAGTAAGGTCATTCTGTATGTTCAAACTTCTAAACCTACCTCATCTGAGAATGTGTTAAAGGAGAAGAAATCTCCTAAGGCTAAAAAGAGCAAAGAGCCTAGTGTAGGAAATCAGACTAGTAAGACCAAACAGCAGAGTCCTAAGAAGTCTGCTGATAAAGCTAAAGTCAATCAGACTAGTGGTAAAACTAAGTCAAAATCAAATGAGCAAGCATCTAGTAAACCAAAGAAGCATAAGAACAAGAAAATTCAAAATGCTTGGTATGGAAATGAGTCATATTATGTGCAACCTGCTGCATATCATCCTATGTATCATGCACCTCAATTTCCTAGTTACTATGCACCTTACCCTGCTCATCCAATGCATGCATATCCTGCATATCATGCACCTTACCCTGCTTATGAACATTATTCATATCATACTGATCATCAACATGACTTATCTGATAACTATGATAAAAATGAAACTGTTCATGCTCCTAAAACTCAGAAACCTAAGAAGCCTAAGACTTCAACATCTTGGGTTGTCAAGGGTGGAACTAATCCTTCAGGACCCTCTCAATAAGGGTACCTAAAACAATTTCATTTTTGTTTTGTAGGTTAGGATTAGGAGTAGGAGTAAAGTAGAGAAGATTTGGTACTTGGACAGTGGTTGTTCAAGGCACATGTGTGGAAACATACATGAGTTGACTGATGCAGTTGCTGTGGATGGTCCAAAAGTCACTTTTGGAGACAGCAAAGAAGGCAAGATTAAAGCTAAAGGAAGATTAATCAAGGGAAACATAGAGATATCTGACGTCTCCTATGTTAAAGGCCTGAAATATAATCTGCTGAGCATAAGTCAATTTTGTGACAAGGGATATTCAGTCATCTTCTCAACAGATAAGTGCTACGTTGAACAGATTGGTACAAAGAAGGTAATTTTATCTGGAAGACGACAAGGAAATATCTACATAGTCGACTGGAATTCTGTTGACAAGAATTCAAGTGTTTGTTTGGTGGCATCTGCACCAAGTGAAGTCAGTTGGCTATGGCACAAAAGGATGAATCATTTAAACTTCAAGACCATAAACAGATTAATCAAGAATGATTTGGTAGAAGGGATTCCAAAAGCAGTCATGAGCAAAGACAAGCTCTGTGATGCATGTCAGAAGGGTAAACAAATCAAGTCATCATTCAAAGAAAAGAAGCACCAATCTTCTGGACGAATATTGGAGCTGTTGCATATGGACTTATTTGGACCCATTGATCCAGTCAGCAATGGTGGAAAGAAATACTGCCTAGCTGTTGTGGATGACTATTCAAGATATACTTGGGTGATTTTCATGAAGAAGAAAAGTGAAACCAAGGAACATCTTACCAATCTGATGGAACTGATCCAGAATGAAAAGAGCATCAAGATATTGAAGATCAGATCAGATAGAGGGACAGAGTTTACAAACTCTACTGTTGAAGAGTATTGTAATATCAAAGGAATACATCATGAGTATTCTGCTGCCAGAACCCCTCAACAGAATGGTGTTGCTGAAAGGAGAAACAGAACACTAAAAGAAGCTGTCAGAACCATGATAGCTGAAGCTAAGCTGCCACAAAGATTTTGGGCAGAAGCAACAAATACAGCATGCTTTACCCAGAACAGATGTATGATCAACAAAAATCAGAACAAGACTCCATATGAAGTTTGGAACAACAGAAAACCAAACATTCATTACTTTAAGATTTTTGGTTGTAAATGTTTTGTGTTGAATAATGGGAAAAATCACCTTACTGCATTTGCAGAAAAGGCTGATGAAGCTGTCTTTGTAGGATACTCATCTGTTAGTAAGGCTTATAGAGTTTTCAATAAAAGAACATTGCTAATAGAAGAATCTATCCATGTAGTATTTGATGAGCCAAGTCAATCTTCTGAAAAGAATCAAAGTGTAAATCAAGATCTGTCTGCTGATTTACAGAAGTTAGACGTTGGAAGAAATGAAGAATATGTTCCCATCATACTACCTAATCTAAGTTCAGCTGCCAACTCAAGTGCTGTTCAAAATCACAGTGCTGATTGTCTAACAGACGAGTTGCTAACAGCTGACAGACCAGAGACTGTTCAACAGACCACAAATGTTCAACAGACTACTACTGGAACTCCAACAGTAGTGTTGCAAGATCATAACAGAGGACAACATCCTGATTTGCAACCTGATCTCAGATGGCTCAAGAATCACCCTCCTGAATTGGTTATTGGTGATCCTTTAGATAGAGTGAAAACAAGAAGAGCTGTTGCACAAGATGCTATGTTTGTCACATTTCTATCTCAAATAGAGCCTAAACAAATTGAAGAAGCTCTCAATGACTCCTTCTGGATAGAAGCTATGCAAGAAGAGTTGAATCAATTTGAAAGGAATGAAGTCTGGTACTTAGTTCCTAGACCAAGTCATCAAAGAGTAATTGGCACTAAGTGGGTATTCAGAAATAAAATGAATGAAGATGGTGTTGTCACCAGAAACAAAGCAAGACTAGTGGCCAAGGGTTATTGTCAAGAAGAAGGAATTGATTTTGATGAAACTTTTGCACCAGTAGCAAGACTTGAAGCAATCAGACTGTTTCTTGCCTATGCTGCTCACAAGAACTTCACTGTCTATCAGATGGATGTGAAGTCTGCTTTTCTCAATGGAGAATTGCAAGAAGAAGTGTATGTTGAGCAACCTCCAGGATTTGAAGTCTATCAAGAAGAGGACAAAGTATATCGTCTGAAGAAAGCCCTTTATGGACTAAAACAAGCTCCAAGAGCATGGTATGATACCCTATCCGATTTTCTTTTAATTAAAGGATTTCGTAAAGGTAAGGTAGATAAAACCTTGTTCACAATTGAATGGGAAAATCATATATTACTTGTGCAAATATATGTGGACGACATTATTTTTGGTTCAACTAACCAACAGATGTGTGATAAGTTCTCCAAGCTGATGCAGAATAAGTTTGAAATGAGCATGATGGGTGAACTTAACTATTTTCTTGGATTGCAAGTTAGACAGTTGCCTGATGGAATATTCATCAGCCAAGCAAAGTACACAAGAGATCTGTTCAAGAAATTTGGTATGGAAACTAGCTCAACAGCTACCATTCCTATGTCTACAAGTCTTCGTTTGGATAAAGATGAAGATGGCAAATCAGTAGACATAACCAAATACAGAGGCATTATTGGTTCATTGTTGTATCTAACAGCAAGTAGACCTGATATAATGTACTCAGTTGGAGTCTGTGCAAGATTTCAATCAAACCCCAAAGAATCTCATCTCTTAGCTGCCAAGAGGATATTGAAGTATGTTAAAGGCACTCAAGAATTGGGATTATGGTATCCTAGAGAATCTGGATTTGAGCTTATTGGTTATTCAGATTCAGACCTTGCTGGCTGCAAGATTGACAGAAAAAGCACAACAGGTGCATGTCAGTTCTTAGGCAGTCGTCTGATCTCATGGATGAGTAAGAAGCAAACCTCAGTTTCTATATCTACTGCTGAAGCTGAATATATAGCTGCTGGAGCCTGCTGTGCACAGATACTTTGGTTGAAGCATCAACTAGAAGACTACAACATCAAGATCAGTGGAATTCCAATCTACTGTGACAATACAAGTGCAATTTCTCTTACTCAGAACACTACAAGTCATTCAAGGACTAAGCATATTGAGATCAAGCATCATTTCATTAGAGATCATGTGGAAAAAGGCAATGTAATGATTGAGTATGTTCATACTGATAATCAGATTGCTGACATCTTCACCAAACCTCTAAGTGAAGTAAGGTTCTCAACTCTAAGAGCTGAGTTAGGATTACTTAATTTGGAAGCATAAGCTGAGGGGGAACTCATCAGAAGACTGGAGTTCAACAGCTTAGTAATTCGTCATTATCTTCAAGGATTAACTCTCAACAGACTAGTTAACTTATGAACTCTTAAACTCAGGGGGAACGTGTAAGACTAGCGGTACTTCTGAATTAAAGATGAAATTTGTTAATGACAGTTAGTTGAAGTTATGTTTTCATCAGAAGACTCAACTATTGAAGATTGAAGTTATTTTATCTAGCTGGATTGACAAACAGCTGAGGAAGGTTATCAGCTATTGGCATTCTCTGATAACAGCATTGTCATCAGGACAGTAGTCCATCAGATAAGTGTTTATTATACTCATCTGATTACTTAAATAAAAGCGAACTATTTAAAAACGTTTTATCCAAAACACGCTTTTACAAGTAAACTGTCGGGCGGTACATATTCCCGCTCCTCACTAAAATATCTTTTGAATTTGAAAGGTCGTAACTGACGCCGCACGATCAGCACTGACAGAAAAACGGATCTAACGGTTGGCAGATATCACGGAAACCGAAAAACCCCAACTCTATAAATCCTCATCTGATCAGTCGAGTAGCTCTTTACGCACCCTAAACTTTCAAAAGCAATTGTGAGAAAAACTTAAACAAGTTTTCTGCAAAAATCCTTTCCTTTTCACTAACTTTCAACAGATTGAAATGGCTGCTGAAGGAATGTTCTTAGATTATGAGTCCTATTATCAGTCTGGTACAAGTTTGATGAAAGAATTGTTGGAGAAATTCAAATCGGCACAGTTGGTAAATTTCATGGAGTACAATGAAGGAATAATCTGGACTGACCAGGTTATGGAGTATTATGGAACGGCAAAGGCTGACTACAACAAACTAAAAATCAAAGCGAAAGTGGGTGACAAATCTGTTGTCATCACTCCACAAGTTCTTCATGAACAGTTTGGTTTGCCCAAGTCTGGAAGACACGAAGTTACCGTACTGACTGAGGAGAAGCACCAACAGTTTTGGGCGATCTGCGCCAAGGAAGGAGAAATGTTGTCTGGCAACATTAAAAAGAAACAGCTGAAGGATGAATATCAGCGGATGGCTGATATGGTCTCGAAGCTGATTGAGAACTGTACTTTTTCTCTAGATGCTGTTACAATGAAGCGTTTCAGCATCATGGCTGCCGTATACTATGGGCTAGAGGTAAACTGGTCCATTATAATTTGGTATATACTTGCTGATTTTCTGGAAGTGAAGAAGGGAAAAGGCCCTTACACCAACCACAGAATCACTTTAAGTTACCTCTTATCAAAGTTGGGCTGTGTCATGACAAATGGGAAAGAAATTCACAAGTCCAAAGCAATGAACAAGTATCTACCTGTTCAGAAGAGGAAGGCTGATGAGCCTGAACGAGAAGAAGTTGAGGAACCAAAGGAGGTTCCTGCCAAAAGGCAAAAGAGATTAGTCAAAACAGCAAGTTTGGCTGTTGAGACTAAAAGGAAGAGGGCTGCTGATGAGCCCAAAAAGAAAGAATTAAAGCAGATGGAGAGAGTGACTTCTGCTGAAGCCACTAAGATTGTTGAGAACATTATTGCTGATGTAAGGACTGGATCCCCTGCATCACCGTCAAGAACTCCATCAGCAGAGAGGCCTGCTGAGGATATTTCTCAAAGGACAAGAAGTCAACTGAGAAGTACAGCTGCTACCACTTACCGTGAAGGTAGAACAAAGAAGTCTGCTAGAAAGCAGATGACATTCATTGAAAAACCTACTGATCTGGAAAATGTAGCTAGGGAGGATCCTGAAGCTGCTCAAAGGCCTATTGAAACAATTGAGACTGTTGAGACTGACAAAGCTGATGAGCAACAGCCAAGTCAAGTCACTTCAACAGCTGAGGTTGCTCAACCTCAAGAAGATCCAGATGTTCAAATCATCCATCCTATAGCTGCTGCTCCCATATCATCTGCTGGACCAGCACCTGCTGATAAAGGCAAGAGAAAAATAGTGCTAAGGAGAAAGAAAGTCTCCAAAGCTGATAAGAAAGCAAGGGAAGAAGCTGAACAGAGGAAGCAGGATGAGCTTGAAGAGAAGAAAGCACTTGAGCTGAGCAAAGCTCAAGAAGCAAAGGATGAAGCCAGAAGACGCATGTCTGCAGAAGAAAGAAAAGCTGCTGAGGATGCTGAAATGGCTATGGTGATTGAATTGAGCAAGGTTGATGCCTATGGACCTGTCCATGGAGGTGGCATCAAGATTGGTGAAGGGCAGACTGAAGAAGACAAAAAGAAGATACTACTGCCTGCTCCCAAAGCCAAATCCAAAGACAAGTTTGAAGTCAGAAAAGCTTTTGAGATAGTCTATGCTGATAAGGAATTGTTCAAGAAATTTGAGAAGTCCTTGGCTTACTATGATCAGAAGCTTATGTTGATGACTCTGTTCAACCAAGAAAAGCCAAGATATATTAGTTGGAGAGACAACAGGCTGAACAAGTCAATTACTGAACTTCAAGATATGAAGGAGTTAGCTGATGAAGAACGATGGGTTCTAAGTTGGCTGAAGACAAACTCCATCCAAAAGGCTCTTGATCCAAGCTATGTGAGAGATATCATGCATAGCTATGCAAAAGGCTTTGCATTGGAGGAAGCCAAGAAAATCAAGAGCACCTTGCCTGAAAAGAAGAAGAAGTCTGAAGATGCTGAGGAAAGAGCAATTAAGTTTGCTGTTATGGCTGCCCTGAAGAGATGGGCTAAAAAGTCAAAGTATCAGCAAGGCTGTTCAAGTGATTTGCCACTACTGCCTAGTGTCCAGCAAATCATTTTTGGCAAGGAAGTGCAACCGTTCTATGAAGTGCCAAAGGGGAATAATGCTTTTGTTAACCCCTGGATCATTGTGAGGCAAATCAGACAAACCACTTGCTTCAATGACGATGGCACTATCACCAACTTAGTCTATGATGATGTTACTGATGAGCCTAAAGCTGCGGACAAGCCTGATGTCAAGTCTGCTGATCAGACTGAAGACAAGCCTGCTGATCAGACTGCTGACAAGCCTGCTGATCAAATTGCTGATAAGTCTGCTGATCAGACTGAAGACAAGTCTGCTGAAAAGGCTGCTGATGATCCCCTGGCCATTGAGTGGAAGGCTACGGACTCTGGAAATCATCAAGACGAAAAGATGGAAGATATTCCTGTCCACCAGGAAATTGATGAAAGGGATGTAGCTGCTGCTTCTGCTTCATCAGGTGATAAGCACTCATCACTGATGGAAGCAATCCAGATGCTGATGGAAAACCAACTTAAGGAACTGGAAGACAAGCACAAGCAACAGCTATTAAAGGTTAAGGAGGAGCTGAAAGCAGAGTTGGCAGAAACCAACAGAATTCAGCTGGAAACTGTTCAAGGATCGACAGAAGAAATCATCAAAAAGGAGATCAACAGTATTCCAATTCCTCAAGATCATTCATTGCAGTTAGTGCACAGTTTGAGAGAGCTGAACCAGAACGTGGAAGATGTGAAGGGTGATGTGAATCATCTTCACACTGCTTTAAAATCAGCTGAGCACAAGATTGCTGACTTAACTGCAACCTTCATTAAAGTCAGTCATGAAGAGAAGGAAATCAATCTGGGAATGTTGCAAGAAGTTGCAAAGGCTGCACAGGAAGTTCAAAATGAAATTGCAACTATCAATCTCAACATTGACTACTTCAATGATAAGACTGATGTCATCAGCACTGACCTTCATCATCTGACAGCTAGTCATGACGTGGTTAATCAGAATCTAAAGGCTTTGTGTGCTGGAGTGAAGATTCCAACAGTTGCTCTCAACCCTACTGTTGAACCTTCTAATGTCATCAGAGTTGATGATGACAAAAAGGGGGAAGATAAAAGGGAAGAACCAGCTAAGGAAACTGCTGCTGAAGAACCAGCAAAGGAATCTGCTGCTGAAGAATCAACTAAGGAAGAAACTGCTGCTGCAACCATTCAAGCCAAGGAAACTGAAGACACTACTGACAAAGCTGAAGTGCTTGGAAAGGTAGAAGAAGAAGAAAAGATAGAAGAAGAAGATACCAAGTACAAAAACACTGAATCTGCCAGGAAAGCCATGGAAGCCTTGAAAGCTCTACAAGAGCAAGAACTTAAGGAGAAGATGGAAGCTGCCAAAGCAATTCTGGAAGAAGAAGTTGATGAAGAAGATGATGATGAAGAATCATCATATGAATATGAAGAAGTGCTTGAATCTGATGAAGAAGCTGATAGTTAGGAATTGCAAAATCCATTGTAATCAGTTTATTTTTTTTCAGAAATCTCATCTGATGAACTTGTACATGTAACTCATTTTCAATATTAATGAAAAGTCAAGTTCAATCCAATAAACTTTTTCTATCTCAGAAAATTTTGAGGATTTCAATCTTTAGTTTAGGTATTCAACAGGTACTAAGCTGAAGTTTTGTCATCATCAAAAAGGGGGAAATTGTTGGATGAAGATGAAGATGAAGGCACTAAAGAAAGTTTGATAAGGGAGGTTTTGATGCATTCCAAAACTTCAAAGATTGGCTAAGTATGGAGTAACTTAGCTGATAGACTTATCAAGGAATTTTGACTAAGTAATGAAGACATCAGAAGAGTCAAAGTTTCAAGGTCCAAGACTTCTGATCTGCTGAAGCAAAGTTATCAGATTAGTGAAGATCAGCCGACTCAAATCAGATTTGTTCAAGTTTGAGATCAGCCGAGTTCACCATCAGACGTATACTTCTGTCAGCCAAGTGAAGAAGATCATGAAGTGTTCCCAACGGTAATAAATGCCCCTTGGTGTAATAAATGCTGAAGTACGAGGATATTTAAGACAAATGATTGAAGAAAAGCTTCGCATCAGCTGAGTGCATTTAATGCTGCATTTAATGCTGCCTGCAGAATAGTACTGTTTACAGTACGGACAGACTGCAAAAGAGCCGTTCGCGGATTTTAAGGACCAGTACTCGAGGAATTTGAATCCTGTCTCTCTTCAACGGACATTTTTCAATCCTCAAGTATAAATAGCTGCTAGAGACGAAGAAGAAGTAAGCAACACACTTTTCTGAGAGAAAATCCGAAGCAAAATTCTTTAAGTCTCAAGAACAGCTCACTCATCAGCTGAGTCATTTGTTGACGAAAGCAGAGTTGAAGAATCAAGAAAAATACATCTTCTGAGTGATTTTGTAAACAAGAGTGTTGTGCGGAGTTGTGATCCATCTCTGTGAGTGATCAAACTTCAGAAGATAGGTTTTCTGTGTGATCTCCTATTGCGAACTTGTGGTCGTTTCATTTGTTGTTCGACGCAAGCAGAGTATACTGTAAACTTTGTGATTATAGTATAACCCAAGATCTGAGTGACTTGGAAGAGTGGACTAAAGGATATTTAAATCCATATAACCACTATAAAAATTGATTGTGTTTTTACATTGCTTCTAAACTTGCATATTTCCTGATTGCATAAAAACACATTAAGTTAACTGTTTGAAAAGAAGTTAAAAGGAGTTTATAAAACTGGGGAAACATTTTTCAAACTGCTAAGAATACTTGTGAAAAACACTTTGAAAATCCGCTGCAAGTACTCTAAGTATTAAAACTGATTTCTGCAAAATCAGCTAAGTAACTATCAGACGAGTGGTCAACAAGACTGTTCAAAGATTTGTTCGCGAACAGAATTGTAACTTACTAATCTGATCAGCTTAGTCTGTTCAGTTAGAGTAAAGTTTTAAAGTTAAATTTGAAAGAAAATTTTAAAGAGGTTTATTCACCCCCCCCCCCTCTAAACCTCTTCTGACCACTTGGGACCAACAAGCATTAAATGCAGCATTAAATGCACTCGGCTGATGCGAAGCTTTTCTTCAATCATTTGTCTTAAATATCCTCGTACTTCAGCATTTATTACACCAAGGGGCATTTATTACCGTTGGGAATACTTCATGATCTTCTTCACTTAGCTGACGAAAGTATACGTCTGATGGTGAACTCGGCTGATCTCAAACTTGAACAAATCTGATTTGAGTCGGCTGATCTTCACTAATCTGATAACTTTGCTTCAGCAGATCAGAAGTCTTGGACCTTGAAACTTTGACTCTTCTGATGTCTTCTTTACTTAGTCAAAATTCCTTGATAAGTCTATCAGCTAAGTTACTCCATACTTAGCCAATCTTTGAAGTTTTGGAATGCATCAAAACCTCCCTTATCACTTTGGCAGGGAGCCATAATTGGTCTATAAGTGTGGAGTTCATCCCATATGGATTTTAATTTTGTAAAGTATATGTTTACAGTTTGGGAATCTTGTTGTATAGTTGCAAGATCCCTTCGTAATTGAAAAACTCTCGGGCCATTACTTTTTGAAACCTAGTCTTGAGTTCATCCCAAATTTCTTTAGCAATAGGAGTGTAAATAATACTAGAATGGATTTCAGTAGAAACACAGTTTAAAATCCAAGAAACAACTATGTCATTATTTCTTGACCAGGCATCAAAAAGTACAGGGTCAGAGATACCTGGATTAGGGATGGATCCATTAATGAATCCAATTTTATGTTTCACATTCAGGGCAAGAGTCATTTGGCGTGCCCAGGTGCCGTAATTGTCACCAACAAGTTTCTGTTGAACAAGAAGAAGGCCAGGTCCTTCGGAAGGATGCAAGAAATAGGGCCCAGAGGGGTCCTCCATAGGAGGTTTAGTACGAAGAACACCGGAAGAAGATGAGTCCAAACCAGATTCTGTTGACATGGTGAAAAGAACAGAAAGAAAACAGAAGATCGAAAAAAAAAATTGGTGAAGAAAAGATGAAGAAACAGAGAATTTTTCTTGTGAAAGCAGCGGAGAAGATCACAATCTTGCTGATACCATATTACAAATCATTAGTTGAATAAAAGATGAACAAGATGGAATAATTCGATCTTGCAAAATATCCAGAACAAAACTGGAAAAATATTATGGAAGAGAGAGTTACTGTGTGTAAAATTGTGTGTAAAATATGTATATTAATTCAATGTATCTTTACAGAATCGAACCATGTCTATATATATGTACATAAGGCGGCTAACTCCTTAACTAACTAAAAGTGTAAAAAACAAAAGAAACGTGAATACGTTTCTATTAAATACAACAAAGAGAAAATAAAAGATAATTAAAGAAGAAATAATACAAAAAACTCATTTAATCCCTAAAAACCTAAATCGACTTCATCTCTCTGCATCTATCTCTTTCAACCTTCAAATTGAATCCTTCAATTAATTTATGCTGATGATTAAATATCTCCAATAAGCAATTTACATCATTCAACCGGAGAGTGTACGTAACTCACTCGCAATGAAAAATGTTTTATAACATAGGCGGTAAATTGTCACATCTATTATAACACCGGGGGGAGGGGGGAATAGTAAACTGTCACGTTATCATAAAACTGACGGGGAAATTCTTACCCATATCGGGTTTGGCCGAACCCAAAGTAACTATAAAGCAAGTGCAATACACTTGTTTTGGGCTTGGATATAACTCCTAGGAGAGTAACTATTCACAAAGCAAGTGCAATACACTTGTTTGGTGGTTGGATGAGTTTGGCCAAGCCAGACTTGGACAAGAATTTTTCATACTGAAGATAAAGTTCCTCCTATAAAAATGTCAAGCAGGTGATATGAAACTCTTATAAGATTAGAGGAGGGGAGGGGAGGGGAGGGGGGGGGGGGGAAAGGTGGTAAATTGCTCTTTTTCAAATTACGGAAAGATAAAATGAATATTACGAATATCACATAGGGGTAAATTGTCATTGATTAAGTGAAAATTCCATCGCAAAGAGAAGGATATTGGAGGGACTCAAACGGCCGGCCAACGCAATGCACGTTTGCCAATTTCTTAAAAAATTGTCGGCAGGAAAAATTGAGCAATTTCTAGTTTACCTAATTATCCAATTATCAGATTGTTTGGGACCACAAATTAATTTAAAGTAGGTGTAGACACTTTTTACAAAAGTCTGTGACATTTTTTTTGTTATTGTTACTAATTTAAGTATGTTAGATAGTATGTTATTATTTTTGTATTTACCTAATATATCTATTTCGCTTTCATTCACTTTTTTCAACTCATGTTGAAATATTATCAAAATTATGATCTTGCTTCGTAGTTTTAGATAAGTTCTGAAATAATTTTAATATATATTACTTTTCAGAGTTTATAGCACACGCCTTATGCTAATTTGTCCTTAAATGATGGTTCTAGATCGGCAACTCGAACAAAGCAAAAATAAACTAATCTAACAAGTATTAATGAATGAAACTTAAAATATATAGCATAATCTATGATACCTTATGTGATTCAAATAGACTAGTGTGACGTTTAATTAATAATCCTAAATCTTAATTAAGATGCCCAACAAAATTTTATTTTATTTTATATTTCTACACATATTAAATCTCTATACTTAACTATTTTATATATCTAAACATGAATATTAAAAATTGTGAGTATAAACTAGTGTTTATTAATTGCAAAAAAAAATTGTAAACGAAACATAGTAAATTAATGTTGTTTTTTATTCAACCCTTACTCGATGTTTATGTAAAACAAACCCAACTTGTTCTTCATTTGACCAAATATATCTCGATCAGGTCAGTTTAAGAGTTAATTTGGCCAATTTACATTCTTGTACGTGCAATTACATATTTGGGCAATTTACATTCATATACTTGTAAATTATCCGAAATATTGACTAAATCACACTCACCGTCCCTCAGGTTTAAAGTTGTTTACGCTTTTGTTCTTCGTAAATAAAGTATTACACTTTCATCCCTCTTACCTAACATGTGTTATACCGATCAATTTTCAAGCCAATTTCCAGCCAAAAAATATACCACGTATTTTCTAATATTTCAGTGTTGCAGTTTCTTACCTCAGTTAATATTTTGTTTCACTTTTGTATTTTTTGTTTCAAATTAATTTTGTTGCAAAAAAGTAAGTAATATTGTACATTGCATACTTTGCTTTTGTCAGAATTAATTTGCTAAACATTCGGGGACAACTAGGAATAATTTCTTATAGTAACGAAATAAGTAAAAGGTATCAAGAAAGGAGACATGATTTTTGTCCAATTCGGATGTCACAAATGCAGGCCTTGTTTAATTTGTCATTGGATAATCCGAAAAATCTGATTTAATTACAAGGAAACATCATCTTCTTAATTTAATTCTAGTATAATTAACTACTACTAATAACAAGGTTCTTGACTTCCATGGCTGCATTTTCTCATTTAACACTCCATTTGGCATTGATGTACACGAATTTTTTACCATCTTCTTGGTTAATTATTTAATTTGTTTTTATCCCAAAAGACCAAAATCCTTTCCATTTGTTTCGGCTGAGGAATTCTAATTGAGTTGAAGTTCTAAAATAATGATTTTTTTTCCAGAAATATTTCTTTTGGTGTCCGGAAAAAGAGAGAATTGCATTTTTTGTATCGAACTTTATATCAATTTTTACTTTTGGTATCATCAAATAAATATAAGTCAGTATATTTAATACCGTAATTTAATAAATCGTTCCACATTTAGTACCATCTTTAACTAAATTCGAAATTCACCATCAAATTGGTGACTCGACCGTTACATCAGTACCTCCGGGTTTATGACTTGCTCACCCAATTCGATGTATAATTATTTAATTCTAGTACGTACATGAGCTAGCTCACCCAATAAGTTACATCAGTATATAATTAAAAAATGTTATTGTAGTCATTGATTTGTGGCCGTCGGTGCATATAAGTTAATGTTCCCTAGTCCCTACCATGTGTTTTTTTTTTCACATATTTGTATCTTTCTTTTATTGCTTTAATAGATAGATTGTCATAAATGGTATGCCATGTTGTGTGTTTGTTCAGAACGTAGTGTATTTTGTAGAATAAGTTAATTATTGTAGTGCGTGTATGGTATTTTATGAAATAAACTATTTTATGTGGGGTTATTCTATGGAATCTAATATAACATATGTGATTTCGATTTCTTTGTGTTGTGTACATTGATTTTTTTATGACATTGTTGTCTACTTACTTTCTTATAACAGTGTTGTTTACTTCAAAATTGGGCAAATTCTGATTTGTGTGTACAACTTTGTTTAATGCAAAAAAATTAAATGTCCGCAGGGTCAAACAATGAATATTTCACTATCCGAATGCATCATTATAGATATGGATTTTATTCATATCTATAATGAGAGAATTGCACTTGTGGTACCAAACTTTATATCGATTCTCATTTATTGTATCCTAAAAATTCAGGCTTGGTATCATAATTTAATAAATTCACTCACATTTGGTATTATAGTTAAAAATCATAGTCAAGTGGTGATATGACAGTTAAGTCTTATTGCAAAATTGATGTCATCACTTATATTGACAGAAAATTCTATCTCATAACATTTCAAGTTGACATAATAACCACAAATCTTCAAATTTATTGATAGTTTTAGTCCACATTGTTGTTCAATTTCAAATTGGCTTGATTAAAACCACGTGTGGATCAATTTAGAGATTTTAATTACTATATTTACATATATATTTAACTAATTTAATTTTATAAATAATATTAATATATTAAATAATGTTTTACCATAATCTTTTTTAAAATCTACAACTTAAATAATTATATTAACCTATTTAATATTTATTAAAATATAAATATTACACTATATTATTAATAAATAAATAAACCTAAACCCCACCCAAGGCCACACACCGTACCTCAAACCACATACCACCACTCTCCGGTGGTGGCTGTTCGCCGGAGAAAGTTGGGGATTTTATTTGTCTTGACGTTGCGAACACACACGTACGTATAAACTATTTTAGTTTTCATTCATTAATCTCACGAATTGCCACTAGAAAATCCAAATCGCACAACTCCCATTCTTCCCTAATTTCACTTTGCGATTTCGGATTTGTTACCCACCAAACCAAGAAATTTTTGCGCCATTAGAACCCCCTGGACCTAGGCTAATCTAAAGGTCTATATCAAAAGTTGTGGCTCGGTTTTGGGGGTTTATGTTTCAAAAATATATTTTGGGTTATTTTATTTGAAACATTCGAAACTCTATTTTAATTGAGTTTGAATGTTGGGCTTTGTAGTTTTGAAAGCTAGTTTTAAAAAGCTAAAATCTTATTTGGATTGTGTTTGGACTTTGGACCAGTAAATGTCAGGTTATTATATTTTAGATGTCTAATTAATTAATAACTTTATGGACCCGTTTGTTTGTCTGGGAATGACATGTAATTTGGTAATCTGATTACCAGACATCATATAATTGTGTTTGAGTTGATTTACTGTATTTTGGGAGAGGAATTAAATTCCTGGTTTATCCTTATAAATTGTGTTTTTGAATATGTAGATAGTTAGGAAATGTGTGTGGCACGTGATGGTTTCCGTCCAAAATTGACGGGAAATTAGGAAATGTGAAAAAAGAAAAGAAAATCCTTAAATTTTTTTATTGAATGTGTCTTTTTCGAAGATTTGGTAACAAATATGTAAAGTAGTTAAAACTTTGGTATGAAAAATACAATTCCTTCCCAAATTATCTGTTTTTTTTTTTTTGTTTCCCAAGGGTTCAATCATTATCGAGGCGTGTCGGATACATTAAGTGGGAACCTCTTCTAATAGAAATTTGAACTTGAGTTCGCTACTTTGTAGTGACTAGTTCCTTCCACTAGACCAATCTTATGTTGGTTATCCGTTTTCTTTTAATTACACAAGTCTGTGACATTTTTTGTTACTAGAAATGTGCACGTGCGTTGCACGTGACTAACTAATTAATTACGTTAGTTGAATCATCGTGTAATAATTTTTAATCATACTATCGTCTTAATGACATTCTACACAATTTTTTGATTAAGTCACTTTAATCAATATTTGTTACCGAAATATTAAAGTTGAGATTATAAATACCCAAAATCAAGACTTCAAAATTGAAAACGAAGTATAATTACTAAGTATTTCTAATTTAAAACTACATGTTTGCATAATTATATGTACATCCATTTGAATGAATGGACAATATCAATTCTTTTTTTTATTGACCTTGATAGTTCCATCTAAATCATTTTTAACTCAATTAACCTTTTTTTTCCGACTTCACCATTTTTACCGATAATACATGTTTTTATTGAGTTCATCCGATTTTCAATTACATGCTTAATCATTTCTAATCAATTTAACCCCCCTTTTTTTCAATCATTTTCCTCAATTTTGTCGACTAAAACTGTTTTTCACTGATTTCACCCGCTTTTACATTTAGTTTACTATTTCTTTTGTTATTTTAACCCCCTTTTTTCATTGATTTCAACCGTTTTTATATTGAGTTTACTATTTATTTATTTTGTTATTTTAACTCGTTCATTCATATAATTCATCCATTTTTCATGGTTTATCCCAGTTATTAATCATTTCACTTATCCTCTTAACCCAATTATAGTGAAAAAAAAAATTTGCTTAACTCATTTTTCTTATCTAATTAATTTTTCAATTGATTTTAGCATTTTTTTTTATCATAGAACTTTCCGAAGAAATATTTATTTCACCCGCTTTTACCCTGAATTTACTATGGACATTTCAATGAGTTATAAAATTTAAAAATAATATTAAATTTGATGTAGTAGAGATCTTTTGTGTAATTATACTTCTTGAATTTAATTCTTTCATTTTTTTGCCATTGTATTATATATCGCAATGAGTTGTAAGACTTAGAAATTATTATAAGAGATGATATAGGAGATACTTATTGTCTAATGTTATTATTGTTTAGTTATATTTCTTAATATTAATATTTTAGTGACTTGTAAAATTTTCAAAATAATTACATTGTCGTATATTAATAATTAATAATAACAACATAATTAATTTTCAATCTGAACACCTATGAACGTTCAATTAATGCATCTCTCTAATAGGTTTGTTGTGTTAGTTTGTAAAATCAATACGATTAAATTTGTTACTGATATTCTACAACATAATTCTAGAAGTATATTATGAAAAATGCTTCATCAAGATTAGAAGATTAATGTTAAAGGTGTTTAGTTTACATGGAAAAATAGTTGTTAATGTTAAAGTATACTTCTTCAAGTGTCAGACTCTGGGTAGAAGTATGCTTCTTCAATTATTTCCAATTTTGCCATCTAAATTAAGTATCATAGTAGAATTTAAGTAGGGGTATATTAGCCTACACAAAAAATTCAAGAAATTCTATTTGATGAACTCGTACCTTTATATGTAAAATAAAAATAATAATAATAATAATATAAATAAATATAATATATAATATATAAAAATAAAATAAAATAAAATAAAATAAATAATAAAATAATAATAATAATAAATAATATAGAATATATATATAGAATATAGATTAGATTCAACCAACTCCGGAGCCATGGGTTGTCCCTGCCCCCACCCCAAGCTCTATATGTGGTCGTCTCCAATGGCAGAACTCCGAAATTATTTTAATTCAATTTTCAATTCTTGCCCGCTCTCACTTATAATTATAGTTTTAATTTTTTTTAATATTAATATTAATAATACTAATAAATATTTTAATAATCAAATTAAATTACTAAGCCAACTGTAGACTTCAGAAAGACTTAATAGCCCATATGTATGCAAAATACGGTTAACAATAAATGTAATTGTTTGAATTTTCTTATCTTGTTAATTTTAGTATGTATTTAAATATTTTATTATTTTTAAATTGTTAACATAAGTGTTTAACTATATTTTTAACTAATTCGATATTTTTAAAAATATATTGTCACCACCAATATTGTTATTAAATGAATAAATTTTTAATTACAATAAATGAAATTAAAATAAAATATAGATTTTAATTATTAATGATTTTTCCATAAATAAATTATTAATGATTTTAATTTAACAAAAAATTATATTTTATTGTATTAAATAATTCATTTAAGAATTAATAACTACATATATTTATTAAATACTAGTAAATATACAATAAATATACTAACAAATTCGAGTATCGAGTAGTTTCATATTTTTACATGCATTTTGTCAATTTACAGCTTATCGAGTGACCCAATATCGAATACTGGTAATAATATCAGCAAAAGAACGTTCTCCTGTGCTTCCAGACATGCTCAGCTCCACATTTGTCTCCCTCTTTCTGTTTATTTTAGCTCGACTGAATTCTTGTGAACTTGACTTGGTTTCTTTGAAATTATTATTTATATATATATATATATATATATATATATATATATATATATATATATATATATATATATATATATATATATATATATATATATATATATATATTTATTACATATAACAGTACGAGTTCACCAAATAGAATTTCTTGAATTTTCTAAGTAGACTTATATACCCCTACTTAAATTCTACTATGATACATAATTTAAATGGCAAAATTGAAAATAACTGAAGAAGCATACTTCTACCCAAACACTGACACTTGAAGAAGCATACTTTAACATTAACAACTATTTTCCCACATACTCTAGACACCTTTAACATTAATATTGTGATCTTGATAAAGCATTTTTCATAGTATACTTCTAGAATTTATGTTGTAGAATATCACTAACAAAATTTAATCGTATTGATTTTACAAACTAACACAACAAACCTATTAGAGAGATGCATTAATTGAACGTTCATAGGTGTTGAGATTGAAAATTAATTATGTTGTTATTATTAATTATTAATAGACAATATAATTATTTTTAAAGTTTTACAAGTCATTAAAATATTAATATTAAGAAATATAATTAAGCAAGATAACATTACACAATAAGTATCTTCTATATCATCTCCTATAAAAATTTAAATTTCTAAGTCTCACAAATCATTGTGATATATAATACATTGGCAAAAAAATGAAAGAATAAAATTCAAGAAGTAAAATTAGACAAAAGATCTCTACTACTTCAAATTTCATATTATTTTTATGTTTTATAACTCATTTGAATGTTAATAGTAAACCAAATAAATAAAATTCGTCCTTCCAAAATTTATATGAAATTATCACACATAAAAAAATCTTCATAAAAGGAAAATAAATCACATATCCCCTTCTCATGGGCAAAAGGAAAAAAAAAAATACATATGTTCTAAGCATCACTCACATTTTCAGTTTCTAATAAAGAAGCTATAAATTACTATTTAGTTAACAGAAAAACTTAAAATCGATTAAAATTGGATTAAATTGGATATAATTGGTGAATAAATTAACAAATTGGATAAAACCGACTAAAGTTGGATTAAATTGAAGAAAATGGGTGAATTAATAAAAACCGGGATAAAATTTACTAAAATTGAGTTCAATCGGAGAGAATTAGTGAATTGATTATCAAATGGTATAAACCACAAAAAATGGGTGAAATCGGTAAACGAATGGGTTAAAATAATAAAAAAAAAAAAGTAGTAAACTCAGGGTAGAAGCGGATGAAATAGATATTTCTTCGGAAAGTTCTATGTTAAAAGAATTTGTAAAATCAATGGAAAAATTAATTAGATAAAAAAATGAGTTTAGCACAATTTTTTTTACTAAAATTGGGTTAAGAGAATAAGTGAATTGATTAATAAATGGGATAAACCATAAAAAATGGATGAATTATATGAATGACCTATATTAATGAATGAGTTAAATAACCAAAAAAAACAATAGTAAACTCAATGTAAAAGCGGGTGAATTCAGTGAAAAAAGGGGGTTAATAACAAAAAAAAATAGTAAACTAAATGTAAAAGCGGATGAAATCATTGAAAAAAATAGGTTTAGTCGACAAAATGTACATAAAATTATGCAAACATGTAGTTTTAGGTTAGAAATACTTAGTAATTATAGGTAATTCGTTTTCAATTTTTAAGTCTTGATTTTGGGTTTTATAATTTTGAATTTAATTTTTTGGTAACAAATATTAATTAAAGTGACTTAATCAAAATATTGTGTAGAATGTCATTAAGACGATAGTATGATAAAAAATTATTACATGATAATTCAACTAATGTAATTAATTAGTTAATCACGTGCAAGCGCACGTGCACGTTTCTAGTTGCACTAAATATTAAAAGTATAAAAACTAAGCTCAAAAATTTTATTAGGCGAATATTATTATGTATCGTCAAAAGTCCAATGGATTAAATTTTTGTATATGCTAAAGTAATTAGTAATTTAAAAATTAATCAAAAGCTACACATTAACGCAAAACCTGCACAATTGCAGAAAAACTATTCCGGGATTGAATTTTTCGAAACAATTTAAAAATAATTTTTTGAAATAATTGTAGGTGTAATATATCAAATCAATGCCTTGAATAATTTAAGATTTTATTGTATCTTAGGTTTTATGAGATTCAGATTCAAACATTTTTTTTTTCAGTAAAAACAATTATTACATCAATATCTTTACATCAGAATTGATCTATTGAATTAAATTTAAATTACAATGAAAATTAATTACCAAACTTTAATATTAAATTAAAAGAAAAACCTACATTAATAGAAGTTGAACTTAATACTTCTTAGTCCTAATGTTGTTATACACGGATACTCCCAAAAAAGACAAAGTACTGTTTCGGATACACAAAGGATATCGATACTCGTAGGATACGCGTGTGATACGTATATCGGTAATAAAAATAAATAAAATTAAAATAAATACATATCGAATATACTAGTTGGGCATCATGATACACCTATAAGTTTTTTATGTAATATTTACGGTCATATTTCAATTATTAAAAATGATTAATTCTCAAGGGTTAAACATAAACGAATAGTATCACTACTCTATCTCTTAATTCAAGTCTATTTCTAGGTCATGAAATCTTGAAAATGAATTCCTTCCATTGATGTGCTATGTTAAGAATGAATTATGTTTGATTTTGGAGTTATATAACTTTTGTTTATATCATAGTGGATTATTTTTGCTTTTATGATTTAATCTGAATGATATAGTAACTTATAAATAAATCTAAATTATATTTTTACATCCGTATCCATATCGTATCGCATTCAATAAATTTTAAAAATCCGTATCATCGTATCCGTATCATACTGTATCCGTATTCCCGTATCTGTATCGTGCAACATAGTTCGTTAGTCAACTTAGCCAACATCAATCCATTCGTTAGGTTAGTTTGAAGTTAATTAAGCCACATTGTCCGAGTGTGTTAATATATTGAATAAAATGTCAAAATGGCTAGTTGATGGTCTAGTTAATGACATCGTTAGGTGAGTTTGAAGCTAATTAATAACGTTGGAAGAAGTGACTAGACCTTTAATATACGATATATACTCGTTAGGATAGTCAATCGGGCATTGTGAGTCGAACTTTAAATAGCTCGAACTCAAATACTGTCTATGCTCAAACTCGGCTCATAGGCAATTGAGAAAGAAGAGGGCGATAGCCCGAAATTTTCTGATTTCTCTGGCTCAAACTTGGCCCATGTAATTTTTCAGGTTTCGGGTCTATATCAGGCTTATATCGGATATGTTAATATAGTCAAAAATAGCTTGACATAAAAATATTTAGATTATCAAAACACATATGAATAAACTACTATTACTTAATACACGAGTATATATCATTAAATCAACAATATTTTATTTGAAATATCGAGTTATTTGCCCACATTTTTTAAAATACGTTTGATCTATATGAATATGCAATAGAGTTTTAAAGTCTCAAGACTTCAAATTATTGACCTTTTGTGTTAACCTTTTCTTATAACTGCAACACAGATAATTAATCGTAATATTAATAAAAATTATATGTTCAGGTTTTATTCAGGCTTAGTCGTGTTAGGCTCAAGATCAGCTCATAAATTTACCGGGTTTAATAGAATGACTCAAACTCAGCCCGGCTCACAAATATTCGGGTTTGAGCCAATTTTAATCGGGTCGAGCCATCGGGCTTCGGACATGCCCGACTCAATTGACAGTCCTAATACTCGTATTATAGCAGGACGGTCTTTGTCAAAAATTCTGCTCTTTTTACTCAGATTCTAAATTCTTAGAATTTTGAGGTTTTTTTTTTATTCTTAAAATTGTTATTGGTAGGCCACGATTAAAAATCATAAATTTTGATTAACATAATGCGGCCTTTTGGCAGCTTGTACCCTTATAAATATATCATCTGGCAGATTGCACCCTTCAAATTGAATTTTGGCAAAGTGCACCCTCAAAATACATAAATTTTTTAAAATTCATTAATTTTGATTAACACAATGCGGCCTTTTGGTAGCTTGCACCCTTATCATCTGGCAGATTGCACCCTTCAAATTAAATTTTGGCAGAATACTGCACCCTCAAAATACATAAATTTTGGCAGAGTGCACCCTTTAATTTTTTCTGGCCCCAGAAAATCGAAAATCTTGATACTTACATGGGTATAATTGTCCTTTTAACTCATTTTCTTCCAAAAATTTAAGTATTGTGCCTAAATTTTCATTTTTCTTACAACTCAGATTTACATCTCTCAACCATTTTTGAACATTTCATCATCATTTCTGTTGATCTATATTTTGTTTTTCATATCAAAGTTTCTCCATATGGATTATAATCAGATTTTTAAATCTAAAAAAATTATATATATTTCATTTAACAAATATTTTTAATGCTCAAAATTAATATACATTGCATTTAACATAAAAATATGCTCTACTTGATCTACAACATGCTCATGCTTTTGGTTTAAAGCTATATGAACTTATCTAAATTTATATGAATACTTTTGCTAATTATACATGGTGGATTGCTGAGTTTAGTATGTTTACATGTGTTTTCATTGAAAAAAATTGTTAGTGAAATGATCTACAAGTCATTTTTAATATATTTTGGCACTTTAAACCTTGGAAATAAAGATTTTAACCAAATTCAGGAACCTTCATTAGGGATAAAACAATTACAAACGAACATGAAAGGAGCCAAAGGGGAGCGTTTTTGGCATTTTGCACCGTGGAAATATAGGGTATTGGTACTTTGCACCCCTTTTTAAATGTTTTGGTATTTCGCACTCTAGAAATACAATTTATTTGACACTTTGCACCCTAGTGTGTGCTTTAGTGAAAAAATTTGTTAATGAAAGGGTATAATAGTCATTTTTTAATATTTTAGTCACTTTGCACCCTAAAAATACAGATTTTGACACTTTGAACCCTACAAATATAAAAAATTTAGCACAGTCCTCCCCAAATCAAAAAATTTAGCACTTTGCATCTTAAAAATATAATTTTGGGCATTTTGCACCCTAATGTTTTCCTTTGAAAAAACCCTTGAATGTCGTCGGTGGAGAGATAAAATGGTCATTTTTAATGCAAAACAATCAAACATGGTGAAAAAAATTATTTTCGAGTTCAAGCACAAAAATAATCATTTTTTTTGGTAAATTATATTTCAATTTTGGCCTTAAATAGACACTGATTTGCATCAGTTTTGATATTCATACAAAATCATATAATAGATACAACTTATATTCTTTTTTATTCCAAAAATAAGTCTACATGACATACTCTACAAATCTATAATTATTATCTGCTAGCACGTCAGATTTAGGAATTACAAAAAAGAAAAAAAATGTTCTTACCTAATTAATAATTGCTCAATAATGTTTTTAAAATAAAAAATGTGCCAAAATTTTAAGTCCGGGTGAAAAGTGCAAAAAGTTTATATTTTCAGGATGAGAAGGGCCAATAATTTATATTTCTAGGGTGCAAAGTGCCAAAATTTATATTTTTAGTGTGCAAAGTTCCAAAAAAAAAGTCAAAATTGACTATTATACCCTTTCACTAATAAATTTTCTCACTAGAACACACAATAGGGTGTACAGTGCCAAATAAATTGTATTTTCAGGGTCAGTACCAAAACTTTTAAGTCAGGATGGCCAAAATCCTATATTTTCAGAGTGCAAAGCGCCAAAAACCCCAAAGGGGACAATAATTAGAAAGAAAACTACAAAAGACTTTCCTAAATTATGGATAGACTTTAAGGGCTTTTTTGCAATGTTGTTAAAACCGGACCGGACATGTGTGAAAGTGAAACAATGAGAGATTTATCGTTCAAGTAAATGCAGCTGCGGTGCATAACTTGCAGAACATAAAAAAAAAAAAAAAAATTAACGACAATATAAATTCTACAACTACGCAAATTCTAGTATCCATATGTAAATTTGCAGAGGTTTAATACGATAAATATGAATTGTCTCAATGAGATAAACATGAGACAATCATGAGAATGAAAAGCTTTAACTAAATACAAATGTTCTACATGGAATTTATAAATTTCTTTAGTACACCACATAATATCTCGGCTTTAGATTCATCAACCAATTGATATCCATGAAAACCTCCATTACTAAATTCACCAATCACATCTAATCCATTCTCTTTCAACATTCTCATCAATTCAATCTGTCGATCCACAAGATGGTCTCCTTCACATCCCGTAACCAAAAGTCGCCACCCTTGATCCTTAAACTTCATCAAAACCTCCGATTTAATTCTCACCATTGGATTACAGTACTCATGGTCTCGGTTAACCCCAACAGGTAAAGTCAAATCCCACATCGCATCCGCCACCAAAGGAGGAAACAATTTATCATTACTCAACCTCACCTCCGACAAAGTCCTCCGGGTCCCACCAAAAAATGGTTGATGAAATATCAACCCTTGGATCTTCAATGGCGCCAAATCATCAACACATGCGACCGCACGTAAACCCACGTGATACACTATATTCCCTCCGGAGCTATTCCCCATGAGAAAACACATTGACAAGTCAAAGTACTTAGTCATCCACACATCGCTGATGGTTCTTATCCAATGCAACGCTTCCATTCCGTCATCGTAGGCGGCAGGAAGGCGATGCTCAGGCGCTAGACGGTATCCGACAGACACGATGACAGCTGGGATTTGTTTAGCGATCCAAAAGCAAAAGTTTTGGAACAGCATTGATGATGGGCTGAATTGGACGAATCCTCCGCCATGGTAGTAGATAATGAGTGGTAACTTTTTGGTCGGAATGGAAGTTAATTCGGGGTCGGGGAGATAGAAACGGGCCCAAGTTTTCTTTTCTAGGTTGATGGGAATGTCTTTGGTTAGAACGGGAAAGTTTGGGTCGGGTTTGTAGGAAGGAGGAGCAGTGGGAAGAAATTCAGGTTTACGAGTGAATGAGCCATCCGGGTTTCGGATCATTCCCAAGTAGCCATAGGGATCAACGTGTGGATCAATTGGCGAAGACATATTGAGTAGCTATGCCGTGTTTTTACGTTGCTAGAATTGAGGGATGTTCTGATGAGTTTTGATGAGAAAAATCAGAGAAATGGATCAGCCTTTTATAATCATAATGCCACCTTAATTTTAAGGTTGACTCAACCAATTTAATCAAAGTCAATTGCAATAGTCTTATTTTAAAAGCAAGTTATTAGATTTTATATTTGAGTTTACTTAAAATTAAATGATTTGGACCTAACTGATTTTCATTAACATTAAACACATGTTCCGGAGGAGAAAAAAGGGTTAATTTTTGTTCCTCAGGTATCAGAAATGCTTTAGAGCTTCCAATTTCTGTTACCAGGTCAAATAGCATAGTAAAAATTGAGCTCCAATTACAGAGGTGTACTAGCTAGTGCTGGAATTTTCATTTAGAGCTTCCAATTTCTGTAACTGTAATTTGAAATCCAATTAAAGTAAATACACTTGTGTTTTTTTTTGGATTAGTTGAATATCATTCAATCTCAAAACAAACATATTATACTTGTAATATGAATGTTTTTTTTTCAACCATTCCCATTTAGAAGGTTAAATTACGTACTAGAAATTGAGAAAAACTGGATGACTAGATAATTAATCAACATTTTTTAATTTATTTCATTGAATTGGAGAAGCCATTCAAATTGGGTCTATGGTATTGGTCCGGTTTCACTTGATTTTGATTTTGATTTTAATTTTCATTTTGTAAAACTACTAATACTCAAATTGAGGAAAAAATGGGTCTTAATAGTTTGAATCTTGTGGGTTTCAAAATTTGAAATATTATTTGGGGATTTGAGGAGAAAAATATAATATGTCATATCAACCATTTTTATAGGGAAAAAGTAGATCATATATGCCAAATCAATGTCTTGAATAAATCTAACATTTTTCTATTAAGTTTAAATTGATGGTTGGACCCTAGGTTTCACGAAATTCAATTCAAACCAATGTTTCAGAACCGGATCGGAAGTGAACCGGTGAGCCGACTGGTCACTGGTTCTACTGGTCAAACCGATCGTCGGATCGAATGATGTCATAATGATTTAATAAATATATTTAATTTTAAAATATATACAATATACATAAAATTTAAACATTATCCTGCAATTGATTAAAAATATACAAAAACTTAGAATATATTTAAATTAAACCATATAATATTTATCTAAATTATATGATAATGGTAATATGATACTAATAAGTAAGCTCATATAAATATGATACTAATAAGTAAGCTCATATGATTATATTTATTTAATTAGAAATATAAAAGTGCAAGTTAAAAACACACCAAACAAAGAGATTAATAAATTTTCAAATATGATTATGTATAGAAGTCTAAAATTCAAAATCAAATTTGCATAATATAGATTGTTACTAATTTAAGTAAGTTAGTTAGTATGTCCATTCATATATTAAATTTTTGTATTTACCTAATATATCTATTTCGCTTTCATTTACTCCTACTTTTTTCAATTCATGTTGAAATATTATCAAAATTATGATCTTGCTTCGTATTTTTAGGTAAGTTCTGAAATAATTTTAATATATATTACTTTTCAGAGTTTATAGCACACGTCTTATGCTAATTTGTCCTTAAAATGATGGTTCTAGATCGGCTACTCGAACAAAGCAAAAATAACCTAATCTAACTTGTAACAATGAATGAAGCTTAAAATATATAGCAAAATCTATGATACCTTATGTGATTCAAATAGATTAGTGTGACGTTTAATTAATAATCCTAAATCTTAAATTAAGATGCCCAACAAAATTTTATTTTACTTTATATTTATATACAAATTAAATCTCTATACTTAAACTATTCAAATAGATTAGTGTTTAAACATGAATATTAAAAATTGTGGGTATAAACTAGTGTTTATTAATTGCCAAAAAAAAATTATAAACGAAACTTAGTAAAATTGTTTTTTTTTTTTTTATTGAACCTTAACTCGATTTTTATGTAAAACAAACCTAACTTGTTCTTCATTTGACCAAATATATCTCGATCAGGTCAGTTTAAGAGTTAATTTGGCCAATTTACATTCTTGTACGTACAATTACATATTTGGGCAATTTACATTCATATACTTGTAAATTCTCCGAAATATTGACTAAATCACACTGATCGTCCCTCAGGTTTAAAGTTGTTTACGCTTTTGTTCTTCGTAAATACAGTATTACACTTTCATCCCTCTTACATAACATGTGTTATACCGATCAATTTTCAGGCCAATTTCTAGCCAAAAAATATACCACGTACTTTCGTTGAAGATCCAAGGTTTGATACTTCATCATCCATTTTTTGGTGGGACCCAAAGGACTGATTCGGAGGTGAGGCTGAGTAATGATAAGGTGATCCCTCCATTTGTGACGGATGTGATGTGGGAATTGAGTATACCCATTGGGGTTGATCGGGACCATGAGTATTGTAATCCGATGGTTGGGATTAATTCGGAGGTTTTGATGAAGGTTAAGGATCAAGGGTGGAGATTGTTGGTTACTGGGTATGATGGGGACCCACTTGTGGATCGACAAATTAATTGCATTCACGAGAATGTTGAAAGATAAGGGATTAGATGTGATTGGTAAGTTTAGTGATGAAGGTTGTCATGGGTGCGAGTTTGGTTTTTTACTCTGAAGCTGAGATCTTTTGTGGTGTAGTGAAGAATTTCGTACTTTTTATTTAGACTATTTTTGTTTAATTTTTTACTTCTGAATAAATTGTTGGGTGGGGGCTTTTGTAATTAAAGCTTTCGATTCATGTATGTTTGATTTTTATCTCATTGATAATTCAAATTACTTTATCAAATATCTACGAATTTACATGTGGCTACTAAAATTTGAGTAGGAGTTCAATAATTGGTATTGTCGTTAATTTTTATATTGTGGAATCAGATGCATGCATCGCTCGTGATATTGTAACCCGAACCATTTATTTTGGGGGAGAAATTTTCACGACGAAGAATTTCACCAATAATAGAAATTATTATGGTGTGGAATTTTTTGAAACGATTTCTTCAAAAATAAGCCTATTGGAGAAATATTTTTTAAGACAAAAGAGGATTTAAAAATGTGCTTTTCAGTAATAAAATTTCTATATAATCAAAATTTTGTCAAAAAAGGATGATACTAGAAGGACATAACTACAGCCAACCCAATGCACATGGTCAATTTCATCAAAAAGTTGACTACGGTATAAAAATGTGCAATTTTTAATTTATCCGATGTATCCATTATTAAATTGGAAAATTCGCACTTTATCCCCTAACCTTTGCAAGTTTTTGCAATCTCCCCCGGCCCTAATATTTACAATTTCGCGCTTTACCATCTCACCTATTTAAAAAGTCTTAAGCAACCACCTCATCGAGTAAGGCAATGGAATCAGGCTGAATATTCCATTCTGCTCGAAGTGATGTGGTTTTAGTCAAGGGTAGAATAGTCCTTTAAGACACAAACTTAATTTTTCGCTCAATGCTATTAGATTAAGGGAAAAAACAATCTCCCCAATTTCAGACTTATCACCTCAAATTTACAATTTCAAAGTTCCTCCAAGTGAAATTCCCTTAAAAAAATTTCAATGTTTAACCTCAATTGAAGAAAATATTTTGAAATTGAAACAAAACCGAAATAATGGGTTGAAAATTACGAATATCAAATGAAGATGTACCATTTGGAAGAGTTACTCCAGGTTATGATTAGTATGCAAGTAAAACTTTTTTTTTTTTTTTTTGGCTTTTGAAATGTCTACATTATAGCGCTTTTTATTTCTTTATTAAATAATGTTAATTGTAGTCATTGATTTGTGGCCGTTGGTGCATATAAGTTAATGTTCCCTAGTCCCTACCATGTGTTTATTTTCCACATATTTGTATCTTTCTTTTATAGCTTTAATAGTTTTTTTTTTTTTTGAAAAATTATTGCTTTAATTAATAGTTAGATTGTCATAAATGGTATGCCATGTTGCGTATTTGTTCAAAATGTAGTGTATTTTGTAGAATAAATTACTTAAGGAAAATGATTATGTAACCGCCCATACCTTCACAACCCTTTAACAGTTCCTATTTAATGCTTTCATACCTTTAACATCCCCTATTTAATGCTTTCATACTTAATTGTGTTACCTATTACCTGTTTAACATGTTCCTTGTTGGTCCCAAGTGGTCAGAAGAGGTTTAGAGGGGGGGGGGGGTGAATAAACCTCTTTAAAATTTTCTTCCAATTTTAACTTTAAAACTTTTCTCTAACTGTGAACAGACTAAGCTGATCAGAGTAGTAAGTTACAATTCTTGTTCACGAACAAATCTTTGAACAGGTTTGTTGACCACTCGTCTGATAGTTACTTAGCTGATTTTTTTAAAATCAGTTTTAATACTTAGAGTACTTGCAGCGGATTTATAAAGTGTTTTTCACAAGTATTCCTAGTAGTTTGAAAAAAGTTTCCCCAATTTTGTAAACTCCTTTTTAAGTCCTTTTTCAAACAGTTAAGTTAAAGTGTTTTATGCAGTCTTTAAATATGCAATTAAAAGTGCAAGTAAAAACACACAGAATTTTTATAGTGGTTATATGGATTTAAATCCTTTAGTCCACTCTTCCAAGTCACTTAGATCTTGGGTTATACTATAATCACAAAGTTTACAGTATACTCTGCTTGCGCCAATCAACAAATGAAAAGGCCACAAGTGCGCAGTAGGAAATCACTTAGAAACTCCTACTCTCCGAAGTAATATCACTCACAAAGATGGATATCTACTTCTCACAACACTCAGTTTTACAAATTCACTCAGAAGATGTATTTAGCTTTGTTCTTCAACTTCGCTTTTCGTCAACAAATGACTAAGCTGATGAGTGAGCTGTTCTTGAGACTTAAGAGTTCTGCTTAGAAAATTCTCTCAGAAAGTGTGTTGCTTGTCTTCTCTTCGTCTCTTTCAGTTATTTATACTTGAGGTTTGAAAAATGTCCGTTGAAGAGAGACAAAATTCAAATTCCTCGAGTACTGGTCCTTAAAATCCGCGAACGGCTCTTTTGCAGTCTGTCCGTACTGTAAACAGTACTATTCTGCAGGCAGCATTAAATGCACCCAGCTGATGCGAAGTATTTCTTCAATCATTTGTCTTTAATAATCTTGTACTTCAGCATTTATTACTCCAAGGGGCATTTATTACCGTTGGGAAGACTTTATGATCCTTTCCACTTGGCTGACGAAAGTGCAAGTCTGATGGCGAACTAGGCTGATCTCAAACTTGAACAAATCTGATTTGAGTCGGCTGATCTTCATCAGTCTGATAACCTTCTTTCAGCAGATCAGAAGTCTTGGACCTTGAAAATTTTGACTCTTCTGATGTCTTCTTATACTTAGTCAAAATTCCTTCCAAAGGGATCATCAGCTAAGTTACTCCATACTTAGCGGATTTTGAAGTTTTGGAATGCATCAAAACCTCCCTTATTAAATTTCCTTTGGTGCCTTCATCTTCATCCTTATCCAACAATTTCCCCCTTTTTGATGATGACAAAACTTCAGCTAAGTACCTGTTAAAACTTAAGCTAAAGATTGTAATCCTCAATATTTTCTGAGATAGAAAAAGTATATTGGATTGAACTTGTCTTTTTATTGATATTGAAAAAGAATTACAAGTACAAGTTCATCAGATGAGATGTCTGAAGAATAGATAAAAGTAAACTGATTACAAGGATTTTATAATATCTAACTATCAGCTCCTTCATCAGATTCTTCAAGCACTTCTTCATATTCATAAGAAGACTCTTATTCGTCTTCTTCTTCTTCTTCTTCAGCTTCATCATCCAGAATCATGTTTGCTTTGGCAGCTTCCATTTTCTCTTTCAGTTGTTGCTCCCTTAAAAGCTCCATAGCCTTCCTGGCTGATTCTGTATTCTTGTACTTGGTCAATGGCTCTGATTTATCAGCAGCAGAGTCTTTGGATTTAGCCATTACTTCATCAGTTTTGGCTTTTTTCTTTAGTCTCTTCTTCAGACTCGTCTTTACCTTGAACCTTTCCAAGATCAATCTTATCAGCTTCCTTAGCTTCCTTAGTTGGTTCTTCCCTTTTATTTTCCCCCTTTTTGTCATCATCAGAACTGATGACATTTGAAGGTACAACAGTAGGGTTGAGAGCCACTGTTGGAATCTTCATTTCAGCACATAAAGGCTTCAGATTTTGATTTACAACATCATAACTTGCTGTAAGATGATGAATATCAGTGCTGATGACGTCAGTCTGATCATTGAAGTAGTCAATGTTAAGGTTCATAGTTGCAATATCATTTTGGAGTTCTTGTGAAGCTTTTGCTACTTCTTGCAACATCCCTAAGTTGACTGCCTTCTCTTCTTCACTGACTTTGATGAATGTTGCAGTTAAATCAGCTATCTTGTGTTCAGCTCTCTTTAATGCAGTGTGAAGGTGATTCACATCAGCTTTCACATCTTCTACATTTCTGTTCATCTCATTTAAGCTGTGAACTAACTGCAAAGAGTTGTCTTGAGGAATAGGAAAACTATCAACTTCTCTCTTTATGATCTTCTCTGTTGACTGTTGCATAGATTCCAGCTGAAGTTTGTTGGACTCTGCCAACTCTGCTTTAAGTTCATTCTTCAGCTCCTCTTTGACCTTCATCAGCTGCTGATTGTGCTTATCTTCCAGTTCATTTACTGAATTCTCCATTAGCATCTGGAAAGCTTCCATCAGTGATGAGTGTTCATCACCTGATGAAGCAGAAGCAGCAGCTTCTTTTTCCTCAGTCTTCTGTTGAACAGGGACATCTTCCATAACAGTCTCCTGATGATCTTCAGAAGTCTTAGCTTGCCACTCAATAGCTAAGGACTTATCAGCTTCTTTGTGTTCATCAGTGACATCATCATAGAACAGATTAGTGATGGTGCCATCATCATTAAAGCAGGTTGTTTGTCTTATCTGCCTTACTATGATCCAAGGGTTGACAAATGCATTGTTACCCTGTGGCACTTCACTGTACTCCTTTACTTCCTTGCCAAAGATAATGTGCTGGATACTTGGCAGTTGGGGCAACTCACTTGAGTGACCCTGCTGATATCTTGACCTTTCTGCCCATCTCTTCAAGGCGGTCATAACAGCAATGTTAACTGCTCTTTCTTCAGCATTGTCAGTTTTTCTTCTCTTGGCTGGCAGGGAGTTGTCTATTTTCTTGGCCTCCTCCAGTGCAAATTCTCTTGCATAATGATGCATGACATCTCTGACATAACTGGGATTCAGGGCCTTTTGAATGGAGTTTGTTCTTAGCCAATTAAGAACCCATTGTTTTTCATCAGCTAACTCCTTTGAGTTTTGAAGTTCTGTTATAGACTTGTTCAGCCTGTTGTCTCTCCAATTGATGTATCTTGGCTTTTCTTGATTGAACAATTTCTTTAACATCAGCTTTTGATCATAGTAAGCTAAGGACTTTTCGAATTTCTTGAAGAGTTCCTTATCAGCATACACTATGTTGAAAGCTCTTCTGACTTCAAATTTCTCTTTGGGCTTGGGCGCAGCAGCAGGCATCTTAGGCTTTTTCTCTTCCTCTTCATCCTTGCCTTCACCAATTTTGATGCCACCTCCATGGACAGGTCCATAGGCATCAGTTTTGCTGAGCTCAATAGCAATATCCAAATCAGCAGCCTCAACAGCTTTTCTCTCCGCTTCAGACATCTGTCTTCTGGCTTCATCCTTTGCTTTTTGAGCTTTGCTTAGCTCAAGTACTTTCTTTTCTTCGAACTCATCTTGTTTCCTCTGTTCAGCTTCTTCCCTTGCTTTCTTGTCAGCTTTAGAGATTTTCTTTCTCTTAAGCACTATCTTTCTCTTGCCTTTATCAGCTGGAGCAGGGGCTGGACCAGAAGATGAGATTGGTGCAGCAGCAATAGGATGGATGATCATCACATCTGGATCATCCTGAGGTTGAGCAGCCTCAACAGTTGGTGCAGTTTGAGTAGTCTGTTGCTCATCAGCCTTGTCAGCAGCAGAGTCCTCAACAGCTCCAATTGGTCTTTCAGCAGACACTGGACTTTGCCTCACTAAGTTTTCTAACTTAGTAGGTTCTTCAACAAAAGTCATCTGCTTCCTTGCAGTTTTCTTGGTTCTTCCTTCAACATATCTAGAAGCAGCAGTGTCTCTTTGTTGACTCCTTGTCCTGTGAGAAACATTCCCAGCAGGCATTTCAGCAGATGGAGTCCTGGAAGGTGATGCAGGTGAAGCAGTCCTGACATCAGCAGTGACTTGATCAATAATTTTCGTGGCCTGATCAGCAGCAGTCACTGACTCCATTTTCTTCGGAACCTTCTCCTTGGGCTTATCAGCAGCCTTCTTTGTTTTAGTCTCAATAGCCAAGTCAGCTGTTTTGACTAGTCTTCTTTGCCTCTTGGCAGGAACCTCCTTTGGTTCCACATCTTCAGCTTCCTCAGGCTCACCAGCCTTCCTCTTCTGAACAGGCAAGTACTTAGTCATTGCCTTAGACTTGTGAATTTCTTTACCATTCAGCATAGTGCATCCCAGATTAGATAGCAGGTAGCTGAGAGTAATCCTGTGGTTGGTATGAGGACCTTTTCCTTTCTTCTCATCAAGGAAATCAGCCAAGATGTACCAAACTATGATGGACCGGTTGACTTCCAGTCCATAGTAGATAGCAGCCATGATGCTGAACCTTTTCATGGTAACAACATCCAGTGAGAAAGTGCATTTTTCAATCAGCTTAGACACCATATCAGCCATCCGCTGATATTCATCTCTCAGTTGTTTCTTTCTTATGTTGCCAGACAATACTTCTCCCTCTTTGGCGCAGATCGCCCAGAATTGTTGGTGCTTGTCTTCCGTCAGTACAGTGCAAAGAGTTGTCTTGAGGAATAGGAAAACTATCAACTTCTCTCTTTATGATCTTCTCTGTTGACTGTTGCATAGATTCCAGCTGAAGTTTGTTGGACTCTGCCAACTCTGCTTTAAGTTCATTCTTCAGCTCCTCTTTGACCTTCATCAGCTGCTGATTGTGCTTCTCTTCCAGTTCATTTACTGAATTCTCCATTAGCATCTGGAAAGCTTCCATCAGTGATGAGTGTTCATCACCTGATGAAGCAGAAGCAGCAGCTTCTTTTTCCTCAGTCTTCTGTTGAACAGGGACATCTTCCATAACAGTCTCCTGATGATCTTCAGAAGTCTTAGCTTGCCACTCAATAGCTAAGGACTTATCAGCTTCTTTGTGTTCATAAGTGACATCATCATAGAACAGATTAGTGATGGTGCCATCATCATTAAAGCAGGTTGTTTGTCTTATCTGCCTTACTATGATCCAAGGGTTGACAAATGCATTGTTACCCTGTGGCACTTCACTGTACTCCTTTACTTCCTTGCCAAAGATAATGTGCTGGATACTTGGCAGTTGGGGCAACTCACTTGAGTGACCCTGCTGATATCTTGACCTTTCTGCCCATCTCTTCAAGGCGGTCATAACAGCAATGTTAACTGCTCTTTCTTCAGCATTGTCAGTTTTTCTTCTCTTGGCTGGCAGGGAGTTGTCTATTTTCTTGGCCTCCTCCAGTGCAAATTCTCTTGCATAATGATGCATGACATCTCTGACATAACTGGGATTCAGGGCCTTTTGAATGGAGTTTGTTCTTAGCCAATTAAGAACCCATTGTTTTTCATCAGCTAACTCCTTTGAGTTTTGAAGTTCTGTTATAGACTTGTTCAGCCTGTTGTCTCTCCAATTGATGTATCTTGGCTTTTCTTGATTGAACAATTTCTTTAACATCAGCTTTTGATCATAGTAAGCTAAGGACTTTTCGAATTTCTTGAAGAGTTCCTTATCAGCATACACTATGTTGAAAGCTCTTCTGACTTCAAATTTCTCTTTGGGCTTGGGCGCAGCAGCAGGCATCTTAGGCTTTTTCTCTTCCTCTTCATCCTTGCCTTCACCAATTTTGATGCCACCTCCATGGACAGGTCCATAGGCATCAGTTTTGCTGAGCTCAATAGCAATATCCAAATCAGCAGCCTCAGCAGCTTTTCTCTCCGCTTCAGACATCTGTCTTCTGGCTTCATCCTTTGCTTTTTGAGCTTTGCTTAGCTCAAGTACTTTCTTTTCTTCGAACTCATCTTGTTTCCTCTGTTCAGCTTCTTCCCTTGCTTTCTTGTCAGCTTTAGAGATTTTCTTTCTCTTAAGCACTATCTTTCTCTTGCCTTTATCAGCTGGAGCAGGGGCTGGACCAGCAGATGAGATTGGTGCAGCAGCAATAGGATGGATGATCATCACATCTGGATCATCCTGAGGTTGAGCAGCCTCAACAGTTGGTGCAGTTTGAGTAGTCTGTTGCTCATCAGCCTTGTCAGCAGCACAGTCCTCAATAGCTCCAATTGGTCTTTCAGCAGACACTGGACTTTGCCTCACTAAGTTTTCTAACTTAGTAGGTTCTTCAACAAAAGTCATCTGCTTCCTTGCAGTTTTCTTGGTTCTTCCTTCAACATATCTAGAAGCAGCAGTGTCTCTTTGTTGACTCCTTGTCCTGTGAGAAACATTCCCAGCAGGCATTTCAGCAGATGGAGTCCTGGAAGGTGATGCAGGTGAAGCAGTCCTGACATCAGCAGTGACTTGATCAATAATTTTCGTGGCCTGATCAGCAGCAGTCACTGACTCCATTTTCTTCGGAACCTTCTCCTTGGGCTTATCAGCAGCCTTCTTTGTTTTAGTCTCAATAGCCAAGTCAGCTGTTTTGACTAGTCTTCTTTGCCTCTTGGCAGGAACCTCCTTTGGTTCCACATCTTCAGCTTCCTCAGGCTCACCAGCCTTCCTCTTCTGAACAGGCAAGTACTTAGTCATTGCCTTAGACTTGTGAATTTCTTTACCATTCAGCATAGTGCATCCCAGATTAGATAGCAGGTAGCTGAGAGTAATCCTGTGGTTGGTATGAGGACCTTTTCCTTTCTTCTCATCAAGGAAATCAGCCAAGATGTACCAAACTATGATGGACCGGTTGACTTCCAGTCCATAGTAGATAGCAGCCATGATGCTGAACCTTTTCATGGTAACAACATCCAGTGAGAAAGTGCAGTTTTCAATCAGCTTAGACACCATATCAGCCATCCGCTGATATTCATCTCTCAGTTGTTTCTTTCTTATGTTGCCAGACAATACTTCTCCCTCTTTGGCGCAGATCGCCCAGAATTGTTGGTGCTTGTCTTCCGTCAGTACAGTGACGTCATGTCGTCACTGTTAGGAAGCCCATACGTCTCGTGAAGAACAGCAGGGGTGATAGTGATAGATTTACCTCCCACTGTAGCCTTAATCTCCAGTGCGTTGTAGTCAGCTTTTGCTGTATTGTAGTACTCCATCACTTGATCAGTCCAGATCACTCCCTCATTGTACTCCATGAAATTTACCAACGAAGCAGATTTGAACTTCTCTAGTAATTCCTTCATCAACTTCGTACCAGATTGGTAGTATGATTCATAAACAAGGAACATACCTTCAGCGGCCATTGCAAATCTGTTGAAAGTTAGGGAAACAGAAAGAAATTTGCAGAAAATTGCAAGTAATTTTTCTCACAAGTGCTTTTGAATATTTAGGGTGCGTAAAGAACTACACGACTGATCAGATCTGGATTTATAGAGTTAGGGTATTTCGATTTCCGTGATACCAGCTAACCGTTAGATCCGTTTCTTGTCAGTGCTGATCGTGCGGCGTCAGTTACGACCTTTCAAATTCAAATTGCATTAAATGAGGAGCGGGAATTTATACCGCCCTTCTGTCACTTGTAAAAGCGTGTTTTTAAATAAAACGTTTTAAACAGTAAGTTTTTACATAAGCGATCAGATTAGTAAAATAAATACTTATCTGATGGACTATTGTTCTGATGACACAGTTGTTATCAGTGAAAGCCAATAACTGATAACCTTCCTCAGCTGTTTGTCAATCCAGCTAGATAATAAATCTTCATTCTTCAAGACTTTAGTCTTCTGTTGAAAACATAACTTCAACTAACTGTCATCAACAAATTTCATCTTTTAAATCAGAAGTACCGCTAGTCTTACACGTTCCCCCTGACTTGAAGAATTCATAAGTTAACTAGTCTGTTGAGAGTTAATCCTTGAAGATAAGTAAGATGAGTAAGCTGTTGAACTCTAGTCTTCTGATGAGTTCCCCCTCAGCTTATGCATCTAATTTTAATAAACCTAGTTCAGCTCTTAGAGTTGAAAACCTTGTCTCACTTAGAGGTTTTGTGAAGATGTCAGCAATCTGATTTTCAGTAAACACATATTCTATCACGACATTTCCTTTCTCCACATGATCTCTAATAAAGTGATGCTTGATCTCAATATGCTTAGTCCTTGAATGACTTGTAGTATTCTGAGTAAGTGAGATTGCACTTGTATTATCACAGTAGATTGGTATTCCACTGATTTTAATATTGTAATCTTCTAATTGATGCTTCAACCATAAGATTTGTGCACAGCAAGCTCCAGCAGCTATGTACTCAGCTTCAGCAGTAGATATGGATAGAGGTTTGTTTCTTACTCATCCATGAGATCAGACGACTACCTAAGAATTGACAGGCACCTGTTGTGCTTTTTCTATCAATCTTGCAGCCAGCAAGGTCAGAATCTGAATATCCAATAAGTTCAAATCCAGATTCTCTAGGGTACCACAATCCCAATTCTTGAGTGCCCTTAATATACTTCAATATTCTTTTGGCAGCTAAGAGATGAGATTCCTTAGGATTTGATTGAAATCTCGCACAAACCCCAACGGAGTACATGATATCAGGCCTGCTTGCTGTTAGATATAACAATGACCCAATAATGCCTCTGTATTTGGTTATGTCCACTGATTTGCCATCTTCATCTTTATCCAAACGAAGACTTGTAGACATTGGAATAGTAGCAGTAGAGCTAGTTTCCATACCAAATTTCTTGAACAGATCTTTTGTGTATTTTGCTTGGCTGATGAAAATTCCATCAGGCAACTGTCTAACTTGCAAACCAAGAAAATAATTAAGTTCTCCCTTCATGCTCATTTCAAACTTGTTCTGCATCAGCTTTGAGAACTTATCACACATCTGTTGGTTAGTTGAACCAAAAATAATATCGTCCACATAAATTTGCACAAGCAAAATATGTTCTTCCCATTCGATAGTGAACAGGGTCTTGTCAACTTTACCTTTGCGAAATCCTTTAATTAAAAGAAAATCAGATAAAGTATCATACCATGCTCTTGGAGCCTGTTTCAGTCCATAGAGGGCTTTCTTCAGACGATACACTTTGTCTCCTTCTTGATAGGCTTCAAATCCAGGTGGTTGTTCAACGTAAACTTCTTCTTGCAATTCTCCATTGAGAAAAGCTGATTTCACGTCCATCTGATAGACGGTGAAATTCTTGTGAGCAGCATAGGCAAGAAAGAGTCTGATTGCCTCTAGTCTTGCTACTGGTGCAAACGTTTCATCAAAGTCAATGTCTTCTTCTTGGCAGTAACCCTTGTCCACTAGTCTTGTTTGTTTCTGGTGACTTCACCATCTTCATTCATTTTAGTCCTGAATACCCACTTAGTGCCAATGACTCTTTGATGACTTGGTCTGGGAACTAAGTACCAGACTTCATTCCTTTCAAATTGATTCAGCTCTTCTTGCATAGCTTCAATCCAGTTTGAGTCACTGAGAGCTGCTTCAATTTGTTTGGGCTCAATTTGAGATAGAAAGCTGGCAAACTTTGCATTACTTGCAGCAGCTCTCCTTGTCTTCACTTTATCCAAAGGATCACCAATCACCAGCTCTGGTGGATGATTCTTGAGCCATCTAAGATCAGGTTGCAAATCATAATGTTGTCCTTTGTTTTGATCTTGCAACACTACTGTTGGAGTTCCAGTAGTAGTCGGTTGAACTTCTCTTGTCTGTTGAACAGTCTCTGGTCTATCAGCTGTTTGCAACTCGTCTGTTAGACAATCAGCTCTGTGATTTTGAACAGCACTTGAGTTATCAGCTGGGTTGAGATCAGGTAGTATGATGGGAACATATTCTTCATTCTTTCCGACATTCAACTTCTGTAAATCAGTAGACAGATCTTGATTAACACTTTGATTCTTTTCAGAAGATTGACTTGGTTCATCAAAAACTACATGAATGGATTCTTCTATTAGTAATGTTCTTTTGTTAAAAACTCTATAAGCTTTACTAACAGTAGAGTATCCTACAAAAACAGCTTCATCAGCCTTTTCTGCAAATGCAGTAAGGTGATTTTTCCCATTATTTAAAACATAGCATTTACAACCAAATATTTTAAAGTAATGAATGTTTGGCTTCCTGTTGTTCCAAACTTCATATGGAGTCTTGTTTTGGTGCTTGTTGATCATGCATCTGTTTTGGGTAAAACATGTTGTGTTTGTTGCTTCTGCCCAAAATCTTTGTGGCAGCTTAGCTTCAGCTATCATGGTTCTGACAGCTTCCTTTAGTGTTCTGTTTCTCCTTTCAGCAACACCATTCTGTTGAGGGGTTCTAGCAGCTGAATACTCATGATGTATTCCTTTGATATTACAATACTCTTCAACAGTAGAGTTTGTAAACTATGTCCCTCTATCTGATCTGATCTTCAATATCTTTATGCTTTTCTCATTCTGGATCAGTTCCATCAGATTAGTAAGATGTTCCTTGGTTTCACTTTTCTTTTTCATGAATATCACCCAAGTATATCTTGAATAGTCATCCACAACAGCTAGGCAGTATTTCTTTCCACCATTGCTGACTGGATCAATGGGTCCAAATAAGTCCATATGTAGTAGCTCCAATATTCTTCCAGAAGATTGATGCTTTTTGCTTTTGAACGATGACTTGATTTGTTTACCCTTCTGACAGGCGTCACAAAGCTTATCTTTGCTCATGACTGTTTTAGGAATCCCTTCTACCAGATCATTCTTTATTAATCTGTTTATGGTCTTGAAGTTTAAATGATTCATCCTCTTGTACCACATCCAACTAACTTCACTTGGTGTTGATGCCACCAAACAAACATTTGAATTCTTGTCAGCAGAATTCCAGTCGACTATGTAGATATTTCCTTGTCGTCTTCCAGATAAGATTACCTTCTTTGTACCAATCTGTTCAACATAGCACTTATCTGTTGATAAGATAACTGAATATCCTTTGTCACAAAATTGACTTATGCTCAGCAGATTATATTTGAGGCCTTTAACATATGAGACGTCAGATATCTCTATGTTTCCTCTGATTAGTCTTCCTTTAGCTTTAATCTTGCCTTCTTTGCTGTCCCCAAAGGTAACCTTTGGACCATCCACAGCAACTGCATCAGTCAGCTCATGTATGTTTCCACACATGTGTCTTGAACAGCCACTGTCCAAGTACCAGATTCTCTCTACTTTACTCATACTCCTAATCCTAACCTACAAAACAAAATAAAATTGTTTTAGGTACCCTTATTGAGAGGGTCCTGAAGGGTTAGTTCCACCTTTGACAACCCAAGATGATGAAGTCTTAGGCTTCTTAGGCTTCTGAGTTTCAACAGGAGTATGAACAGCTTTGCCTTTACCACGTTCATCAGATTTGTCATATTGTTGATGATCAGTATGATAAGGATAATGTTCATATGCAGAGTAAGATGCATGATAAGGATGATATGCATGCATTGGATGAGCAGGGTAAGGTGCATAGTAAGTTGGAAATTGAGGTGCATGATACATAGGGTGATATGCAGCAGGTTGCACATAATAAGACTCATCTCCATACCAAGCATTTTGATTTTTCTTGATTTTATGCTTCTTTGGCTTACTACTTGCTTGCTCATTAACAGACGACATAGTTTTATCACTAGTCTGGTTAGTTTTAGCCTTATCAGATGACTTCCTAGGACTCTTCTGTTTAGGCTTACTAGTCTGTTTTCCTATACTAGGCTCTTTGCTCTTTTTAGCCTTAGGAGTTTTCGTCTCCTTTAATACTTTCTCAGGTGAATCAGGTCTAGCAGTTTGAACATACAGGATGACCTTACTATTGTCAGCAGATATAAATTTCTCAGTATGATTCAGTTCTTGCATATCCTGTTCTAAAGGTGTCTTCTGTTTACTAGACATATGAGTGGATGCAACAGATGACTTCTCATGAGACTCAATGATTTTCTCAAGCTCAATGATTTTACCCTTATAGACTTCACATTCAGCTTTCAGAGATTCATGTTCTTGCTCAAGCTGTTTATATTCCACTGATTCTCTTGGCTTTTCAGCTGTGAGTTTCAGTGAACAGTTTTGCTCTTTTAGCAATATCATCTCTTCCTTAAGCTTTTTATATGCTTCAGCAATAGTAGTATTGTTAAGCATCATTTGTTCAAATGAACTAAATAGTTCATTTTCAAGAGGAGTTACCTCACTATCCTCAGAGTCATCAGATTCCTTAGCCATCAGGCAGAGAAGAGCAGGGCTTTCTTCATCAGAAGACTCTTCATCAGAAGTGTCTGAATCTGAATCAGATGAGTAGACGGCAGCTGGCTTTTCTGCTTCTGCTACCATCGCCTTTGCTTTCTTATGCTTTCTTTCTTTTCTGATTCTCTTTTCTTCTTCCGTGTACTTCTCAGCTTTGGGATATGGGCAATCTCTAATGAAATGTCCCAATTTCCTGCAATTATAGCACATCATTTTGGATTTATAAGAATCCTTATCTTGAGAAGAAGAAGTAGGGTTAGAAGTAGAAACATTGTTATATTTGTTCTTCATTTTCCGTCTGTAGAACTTTTTGAATTTGTTCATCAGCAATGCAACGTCTCCAGCAGTGTACTCGTTTTTGTTGAGTAGTGTGGCTTCATCAGATGAGTCCACATCTTTGCTTTTGTGAGCTGGCCTTCTTGGATTTTCAGCAGCAACCAGTGCAGCTGTGGGACTTGAAGTTGAGGTTTCTTCAACACCCATTCTTGGCAGTTTATACTCATACGTCTTGAGTACGGAGAACAGCTCTGTAAGAGAAATCTTCCCCAGATCTCTTGATTCTTCCATGGCTGTCACCTTCATGTTGAACTTGGGAGGCAGGGCCTTCAGTACTCTGACGGTGATCTCCTTGTCAGTGAAGGTCTTTCCCAGCTTTAGAACTTCATTTAGGGTTCTGGTGAATCTAGTGTCCATCTGATCAATAGTTTCTCCAGATTTCATCTTGAAGTTATCCAGCTTCTCCAAGGCAACACTGAGCTGATGCTCTTTGATGGCGTCGTTTCCTTCGCTCATGTCACGAACCTTATCCCACATCTCCTTTGCGATTTTGCAATGTTTGACTTTATCAAACCGATCATTATTCAGGGCTTTGGTCATGATGAAACGGCCAACTTTATCCAGATTGAACAGCTTTATTTCTTCGGCTGTCATCTCTGTTAGATCTTTTTCCACCACTAATTCAGCTTCATCAACTATAATAGTCTTGGTGAATTTGAATGGACCTTTGATGATACATGTGTACATGTTGTCATTATAGGCAGCAAGGAAAATCTCCATTCTGATTTTTCAGTCTTCAAACGACATACCGGCAATGTGGGGAACATGGCTGATACAGTCCATTTTTCAAATAGTTTTTATTTTTCAAAAAGATGCTCTTTTGAAAAGTTATGAAAACCTTTGAAAAACACTTGGATCAAGCTCGTTGATCAGGCAGCTGATTCTAATGAACCACCTGCTCTGATACCACTTGTTGGTCCCAAGTGGTCAGAAGAGGTTTAGAGGGGGGGTGAATAAACCTCTTTAAAATTTTCTTCCAATTTTAACTTTAAAACTTTTCTCTAACTGTGAACAGACTAAGCTGATCAGAGTAGTAAGTTACAATTTTGTTCACGAACAAATCTTTGAACAGGTTTGTTGACCACTCGTCTGATAGTTACTTAGCTGATTTTGTTAAAATCAGTTTTAATACTTAGAGTACTTGCAGCGGATTTATAAAGTGTTTTTCACAAGTATTCCTAGTAGTTTGAAAAATATTTCCCCAATTTTGTAAACTCATTTTTAAGTCCTTTTTCAAACAGTTAAGTTAAAGTGTTTTATGCAGTCTTTAAATATGCAATTAAAAGTGCAAGTAAAAACACACAGAATTTTTATAGTGGTTATATGGATTTAAATCCTTTAGTCCACTCTTCCAAGTCACTTAGATCTTGGGTTATACTATAATCACAAAGTTTACAGTATACTCTGCTTGCGCCAATCAACAAATGAAAAGGCCACAAGTGCGCAGTAGGAAATCACTTAGAAACTCCTACTCTTCGAAGTAATATCACTCACAAAGATGGATATCTACTTCTCACAACACTCAGTTTTACAAATTCACTCAGAAGATGTATTTAGCTTTGTTCTTCAACTTCGCTTTTCGTCAACAAATGACTAAGCTGATGAGTGAGCTGTTCTTGAGACTTAAGAGTTCTGCTTCGAAAATTCTCTCAGAAAGTGTGTTGCTTGTCTTCTCTTCGTCTCTTTCAGCTATTTATACTTGAGGTTTGAAAAATGTCCGTTGAAGAGAGACAAGATTCAAATTCCTTAAGTACTGGTCCTTAAAATCCGCGAACGGCTCTGTCCGTACTGTAAACAGTACTATTCTGCAGGCAGCATTAAATGCACCCAGCTGATGCGAAGTATTTCTTCAATCATTTGTCTTTAATAACCTTGTACTTCAGCATTTATTTCTCCAAGGGGCATTTATTACCGTTGGGAAGACTTTATGATCCTTTACACTTGGCTGACGAAAGTGCAAGTCTGATGGCGAACTAGGCTGATCTCAAACTTGAACAAATCTGATTTGAGTCGGCTGATCTTCATCAGTCTGATAACCTTCTTTCAGCAGATCAGAAGTCATGGACCTTGAAAATTTTGACTCTTCTGATGTCTTCTTATACTTAGTCAAAATTCCCTTCCAAAGGGATCATCAGCTAAGTTACTCCATACTTAGCGGATTTTGAAGTTTTGGAATGCATCAAAACCTCCCTTATTAAATTTCCTTTGGTGCCTTCATCTTCATCCTTATCCAACATTCCTTCTTCAAATAATTTTTTTAATCTACTAATAACCCACTCAATTTTAAAAAAAAATTGTATAGTGGAAATCTTTTGCAACTTTTACCACTAAATTTAGATTTTGTCATGATGTGACATTCTATAATATAAAAATCTTAAAATACATTAAAAAAATTTACAACCTATATCTCAACTTTAAAAAATTACAAAATAACACCTAAATTAAACGATATTACTCATATAAAAAATAATTCATTACTTTTCAAATGTTAATTTATCATTTATCAATATTTGAATATAAACTATCTTGAAACTTACAATAAAAATATACAATCATAATTTAAAATTATTTGCAATGCCTATAATTTAGGGTTTATGACATAATATTTAATTTAGGGTTTGATTTAGGGGTTTAGAGTTTTAGGGTCTAGGGTTTTTTTTATAAATAGGATTTATTTTTATTTGATGATTAGTTAGGGTTTAGGAATTAGGGTTTAGGGTTTATTTTATAAATAGGATTTGTTTTTATTTGATGATTAGTTAGGGTTTATGGTTTTAGGGTGTAGGGTTTAGGGATTTAGATTTAGGGTTTATTTTATAAATAGGCTTTATTTTTATTTGATGATTAGTTATGGTTTATTTTGCAATTTTATTTTATAATTTATGTTAATAATATATAATTAGGGCTTATTTTTACTTGATGATTAATTATGGACTTTTTTTGCAATTTCAATGACTTTTCATATCCACCGAACTGTACAAGAGGACTGTGACCATGGGCTGTTATCCTAGTGGTGTCGATTACTTAATTATTGTAGTGCGTGTATGGTATTTTATGAAATAAACTATTTTGTGTTGGGTTATTCTATGGATATAACATATGTGATTTCTTTGTGTTGTCTACATTGTTTTTTTATGACATTGTTGTCTACTTTACTTTCTTATAACAGTGTTGTCTACTTTAATATTGGGCAAATTCTGATTTGTGTGTACAACTTTGTTTAATGCAAAAAAATTAAATGTCCGCAGGGTCAAACATTTTATATTTCACTATCCGGATGCATCATTATAGATATGGATTTTATTCATATCTATAATGAGAGAATTGCACTTGTGGTACCAAACTTTATATCGATTCTCATTTATTGTATCCTAAAAATTCAAGCTTGGTATCATAATTTAACATATTCACTCACATTTTGTATGGGGTTATTCTATGGAGGGTAAATACCACTTTTGGTCCCTCTTATCATTAATTTTTTACAGAGTGGTCCCTTTTATGTTTTTTTCCCACTCTAGTCCCTACTATGAATTATTTGTTTCACTTTAGTCCCTACTATGAATTATGTGTTTCACTTTAGTCCTTATCAGGTGGTTCCGATAACATGTAACATGCATATGATTATTTTTTAGGGCATTTTCGTCCGTTCACTATTGAGACTATTTGAGATATTGTTTAAATGGTGATCAATTTTGGTGTTTGAAAAAAAATTTAGGAAAAAACTTTAATTTGGAACGAAATGTACGATTAAGTTCGATTGGAATGAAAGCCTAGTTTGAAAATTTAGTTTTTTTTTTAAATAATTAGAAAGACGAAAATATCCATGTTAGTTTACTTGAAATGACAAAATTGCCCCCATGAGCATATCACATGTTATCGGAATCGCCTTGGACCACTTGATAAGGACTAAAGTGAAACAAATAATTCATAGTAGGGACTAAAGTGGGAAAAAAAACATAAGAGGGACCACTCTGTAAAAAGTTAATGATAAGAGGGACCAAAATTGGTGTTTACCCTTCTATGGAATATAATATAACATAGGGTAAATTACGAATACCCCCCTCAGGTAAGGCTTAATTACAAAAATCACCCTCACGTATTGGGTATTACAAAAATCCCCCTCAGGTTTGTCACCTTATTACAATTAACCCCTTGTCCCTAAAATATTCCAATTTTGCCCTTGTGTGTTATTTGTATTGTTTGTAATGTCTTATAAATGTTAAAAGTTGCGATCTAATTATTATACCTTATAAATTAGAAAAGAGATAATTATATATTTACTACCAGAATAATTGATAAAATTTATTATTGCCCAAAAGTTTTAAATAATATTGCAAAATAATGTATTTATATATTTATTAGCAATTTAAATTGTAAAATATTAAATTAATTAGAATTTTAATAATATATTTTGTAAATATGAATTATTTACACATCAGTTAAATGAATTTATTTTATAAAGTAGTGTATTTAATAATTATGTTGTGTTATAAATAAGATATTTTAATTTATTAAAGTTTATAGAGTATTATAAATTGAAATTTTTATTGAAATTTATGGAAAATTATAAATTATATCAATTATTTTGGTGGTAAATATATAATTATTATTTTTATAATTTACAAGATATAACAATTAACCACAAGTTTTAAAATTTATAACATATTATAAACATTACAAATAACTTCCAAGGCTAAAATTGGAACATTTTAGCGATAAGGGGTTAATTGTAAGAAGGTGACAAACCCGAGGGGGATTTTTGTAATACCCAATATGTGAGGGGGATTTTTGTAATTATACCTTACCTGAGGGGGGTATTCGTAATTTACCCTATAACATATGTGATTTATTTCTGCTGTCTACATTGTTTTTTTATGACATTGTTGTCTACTTTACTTTCTTATAACAGTGTTGTTTACTTCAATATTGGGCAAATTCTGATTTGTGTGTACAACTTTGTTTAATGCAAAAAAATTAAATGTCCACGGGTTCAAACATTGAATATTTCACTATCCGAATGCATCATTATAGATATGGATTTTATTCATATATATATAATGAGATAATTGCACTTGTGGTACCAAATTTTATATCGATTCTCATTTATTGTATTCTAAAAATTTAGGCTTGGTACCATTATTTAACAAATTCACTCACATTTGGTATCATCGTTGAAAATCACAGTCAAGTGGTGATATGGCTGTTAAGTCTTATTGCAAAATTGATGTCATCACTTATATTGACAGAAAATTCTATCTCATAACATTTCAAGTTGACAAAATAATCACAAATCTTCAAATTTATTGATAATTTTAGTCCACATTGTTGCCCAATTTCAAATTGGCTTGATTAAAACCACGTGTGGACCAAGTTAGAGATTTTACTTCCTATATTTACATATATATTTAACTAATTTAATTTTATTTATAATATTAATATATTAAATAATGTTTACCATAATCTTTTTTTTTAAAATCTACAACTTATACAATTATATTAATCTATTTAATATTTATTAAAATATAAAAATTATACTATATTATTAATAAATAATTATAATTTAAAAAAAAGAAAAACCTAAACCCTACCCACACAGCGTACCTCAAACCACATACCACCACTCTCCGGTGGTGGCTGTTCGCCGGAGAAAGTTTGGGGGTTTAATTTGTCTTGACGTTGCGAACACGCACGTATAAACTATTTTAGTTTTCATTCATTAAATCTCACGAATTGCCACTAGAAAATCCAAATCGCACAACTCCCATTCTTCTCTAATTTCATTTTGCGATTTCGGATTTGTTACCCACCAAACCAAGAAATTTTTGCGCCATTAGAACCCCCTGGACCTAGGCTACGATTCCCATGGATTTATTTCAGTTTCCGCAGCTTTCTGAGCTCCTCCATATATAGTATTTCATTTTGCATAAATCCTAGTTTTTTTTTTTTGTGCTGCTGTTTTAAATGTGTTTGTTGCTTAATTTCAGCTCATTGGCAGTCAAATATATCTAGGGTTGTAATCGAGCCGAGTAGTATCGAACGACACACTGTTCAACTTGGTTTGATTTTTATCGAGCTTGAAGTTTTGTGTTTGAGCTTCGTTTGATTTTCAATCGAGCCGAGCTCAAACGAGCTTTTATCGAACGAGCTCGACCGAGTATCGAGTAACTTGATATTTTACATGTATTTTTTCAATTCTTAGCTTATAGAGTCGAGCTCGAGCCGAGCTTCAAAAGTTATTGAACGATAAAATATGTTCAAGCTTATTTTATTAGTGTGACCAACCGAGCTCAAACGAGCTTTTATTGAACGAGCTCGAGTCAAATATCGAGTAGATTGGTTTGATTTTTAGCCCTTAATATACCACATATATCATCATTTTCAAATGTACCAGGATTATTTTTGTTGAATTGAAGCTCTTTGTTCACGCCAAACTCTTCTTCAATTGCAATGGCAACAACTGCTCATTCGGGCTTTGGGCTGGGCCAGCCCGTTTGGGGGTGGGGAAGGAGAGGGGTGTTTGTTTAGTTTACAGATGTGTGTGGTGGGTGGTTTGGACTAAACTTACAAGTAATTTTGAAGATATGGGTTTATTTTGCCAAATCAAAATATTATGGGGTAGATTTATTAATCTACAGAAGTAATGACATCAATTTTATAATAATTCAAATTGACTTAACTTTTACGTCACCCGCTTAACGGTAATTTGTAACGGTGGTATCAAATGTGAGTGAATTTTTTAAATTATGGTACCAAATATGTTGGCTTGAAGTTTTATGATACCACAAGCGAGAATCGATATAAAATTTAGATAGATGGGTGTTATGGAAACAAGTTCAAAGTTCAAATTAGGAAAAGTAAGTCTTATATTTAAGGTTTTAGCTTTTCAGCTTATAAGTTCAATTGTGTGCTAAAAATACTACATAATTGACTATATGTGTAATGTATAGAGTCAAAATGTATCCCCACCAGTTGAAACAATAGGAACTTTTGCATCAATTCATGCAAAAAATAGAGTTATTAAAAAATTGTTTGTTTTTCTTATATTACATTACTTTGTTCAGCCAGTATAATAACACAACAAATTATCCAATTGTAAATACTCAAAAAGCAAATGTACCAAATGTGTCTCTAGGTCCTACAACTGCCACTGAATTTGTACCAAGAACAAAAAAATTGCAGGAGATTTTTGTTTTTCCAAGGGTTTAATCCCTTTCAAGGTGTGTCAGGTACGTAATGTGGGAATATTTCCCAACAGGGATTCGAACGTGAGTCTAATACTTTGTAGTGACTACTTCCTTCCACTAGACCAATCACCTGTTGGCAGTGTTTTTAAAACCGGACCGGTCATTGAACAGGAAATCTTACTGGTTACTTGTTCAATCGGTTAGATCGGGTCAACCACTGGTTCGATCGGTATAACCGGTGTGACTTTATTAATATATATAATATAATATATATATATATATATATATATATATATATATATATATATATATTAGATTATCTAAAATACAACTATAATTCAAGAAATTATCATTCTTTGTCAATATAAATTTTTATTGTTTCATGCAAATAATTAAGATCAATGTCAAAAATATAAATATCAAGTATCCCTCAAATATACATACATTCAAAACAAGACAACAAAATTAAAAATTCATCTCATTTTCAAAGTTTTGGCTTGTTCATTTGGGTTCTATTATTGTAAGTTGATGTTTATATGGTAATTGATTTGCATAATTTCATACACAAAATAATATTATTCACAATGATGAGAAAATTGTTATGTACTTCTTTATGCAAAAGAAAATGTATTATTGCATTGATTGTGAAAACACTAAAATAATGAATGTTATTTCAATTAAAGTATATAAATGTAATTCTATTAAATGTTAAACAAGAGTTCAAATAAATAAAAATAACAAAAAATCTCTAAATTAAAAAAAATATATATATCAAGTGAGCCACTGGTTCACTGGTTTTACCGGTTCACTGATTTTATCGGTTTTGGAGCTGGTTTTATCGGTTCAAACTGGTTAATTAAGAGACTGGTTTTGTTGGATAAGGATGAAGATGAAGAACACTGAAGACAATTAGTAAAGAGAGGTTTTGAAGAGTTCCAAAACTTCAAATTTGGCTAAGTATGAATCAACTCAGCTGATATCCCTTTGAAGAAATTTTGACTAAGTAATGAAGACATCAGAAGAGTCAAGTTTCAAGGTCCAAGACTTCTGATCTGCTGGAGGAAAGATATCAGACTGATGAAGATCAGCCGACTCAAATCAGATTTGTTCAAGTTTGAGATCAGCTTAGTTCGCCATCAGTCTTGCACTTTTGTCAGCCAAGTGGAAAGGATCATAAAGTCTTCCCAACGGTAATAAATGCCCCTGGAAGTAATAAATGCTGAAGTACAAGGTTATTAAAGACAAATGATTGAAGAAATGCTTCGCATCAGCTGGGTGCATTTAATGCTGCCTGCAGAATAGTACTGTTAACACTACGGACAGACTGCAAAAGAGCCGTTCGCGGATTTTAAGGACCAGTACTCGAGGAATTTGAATCTTGTCTCTCTTCAACGGACATTTTTCAAGCCTCAAGTATAAATAGCTGAAAGAGACGAAGAGAACATGAACAACACACTTTCTGAGAGATTTTTCGAAGCAGAACTCTTAAGTCTCAAGAACAGCTCACTCATCAGCTTAGTCATTTGTTGACGAAAAGCGAAGTTGAAGAACAAAGCTAAATACATCTTCTGAGTGATTTTGTAAAACTGAGTGTTGTGAGAAGTAGATATCCATCTTAGTGAGTGATATTACTTCAGAGAGTAGGATTTCTTTGTGATTTCTTACTGCGCACTTACGGCCTGTTCATTTGTTGATTGGCGTAAGCAGAGTGTACTGGTTACTTTGTGTTTCTAGTATAACCCAAGCTCTTTGTGACTTGGACGAGTGGACTAAAGGATATTCAAATCCATATAACCACTATAAAAATCCTTGTGTTTTATCTGCATTCTCACTTGCATATTTCAAGTTTGCATAAAACCATTTTAGTTAACTGTTTGAAAAAGATTTAAAAGGAGTTGTAAAACTGGGGAAGCATTTTTCAAACTACTAGGAATACTTGTGAAAAACACTTTTAAAAATCCGCTGCAAGTACTCTAAGTATTAAAACTGATTTTAACAAAATCAGCTAAGTAACTATCAGACGAGTGGTCAACAAACCTGTTCAAAGATTTGTTCGCGAACAGAATTGTAACTAACTACTCTGATCATCTTAGTCTGCTCACAGTTATAGAAAAGTTTTAAAGTTAAAATTTGAAAGAAAATTTTAAAGAGGTTTATTCACCCCCCCCCCCTCTAAACCTCGTCTGACCACTTGGGACCAACAAGTGGTATCAGAGCAGGTGGTTCATTTGAATCAGCTGCCTGATCAACGAGCTTGATCCAAGTGTTTTTCAAAGGTTTTCATAACTTTTCAAAAGAGCATTTTTTTTGAAAAATTAAAACTTTTTGAAAAATGGACTGTATCAGCCATGTTCCCCACATTGCTGGTATGTCATTTGAAGACTGGAAAATCGGAATGGAGATTTTCCTTGCTACCTATAATGATAACATGTACACATGTATCATCAAAGGTCCATTCAAATTCACCAAGACTATTATAGTTGATGAAGCTGAACTAGTGGTGGAAAAAGATCTAACAGAGATGACAGCCGAAGAAATAAAGCTGTTCAATCTGGATAAAGTTGGCCGTTTCATCATGACCAAAGCCCTGGACAATGATCGGTTTGACAAAGTCAAACATTGCAAAACCGCAAAGGAGATGTGGGATAAGGTTCGTGACATGAGCGAAGGAAACGACGCCATCAAAGAGCATCAGCTCAGTGTTGCCTTGGAGAAGCTGGACAACTTCAAGATGAAATCTGGAGAAACTATTGATCAGATGGACAATAGATTCACCAGAACCCTCAATGAAGTTCTAAAGCTGGGAAAGACCTTCACTGACAAGGAGATCACCGTCAGAGTACTGAAGGCCCTGCCTCCCAAGTTCAACATGAAGGTGACAGCCATGGAAGAATCAAGAGATCTGGGGAAGATTTCTCTTACAGAGCTGTTCTCCGTACTCAAGGCGTATGAGTATAAACTGCCAAGAATGGGTGTTGAAGAAACCTCAACTTCAAGTCCCACAGCTGCACTGGTTGCTGCTGAAAATCCAAGAAGGCCAGCTCACAAAAGCAAAGATGTGGACTCATCTGATGAAGCCACACTACTCAACAAAAACGAGTACACTGCTGGAGACGTAGCATTGCTGATGAACAACTTCAAAAAGTTCTACAGACGAAAAATGAAGAACAAATATAACAATGCTTCTACTTCTAACCCTACTTCTTCTTCTCAGGATAAGGATTCTTATAAATCCAAAATGATGTGCTATAATTGCAGGAAACTGGGTCATTTCATAAGAGATTGTCCATATCCTAAAGCTGAGAAGTACACGGAAGAATAAAAGAGAATCAGAAAATAAAGAAAGCATCAGAAAGCAAAGGCAATGGTAGCAGAAGCAGAAAAGCCAGCTGCCGTCTACTCATCTGATTCAGATTCAGACACCTCTGATGAAGAATCTTCTGATGAAGAGAGTCCTGCTATTCTTTGTCTGATGGCTAAGGAATCTGATGACTCTGAGGATAGTGAGGTAACTCCTCTTGAAAATGAACTATTTAGTTCATTTGAACAAATGATGCTTAACAATACTACTATTGCTGAAACATATAAAAAGCTTAAGGAAGAGATGATATTGCTAAAAGAGCAAAACAGTTCACTGAAACTTAAAGCTGAAAAGCCAAAAGAATCAGCTGAATATAAACAGCTTGAGCAAGAACATGAATCTCTGAAAGCTGAATGTGAAGTCAATAAAGGTAAAATCATTGAGCTTGAGAAAGTCATTGAGTCTCATGAGAAGTCATCTGTTGCATCCACTCATATGTCAAGTAAACAGAAGACACCTTTAGCACAGGATAAGCAAGAACTGAATCATACTGAGAAATTTATATCTGCTGACAATAGTAAGGTCATCATGTATGTTCAAACTGCTAGACCTGCTTCACCTGAGAAAGTATTAAAGGAGACGAAAACTCCTAAGGCTAAAAAGAGCAAAGAGCCTAGTGTAGGAAAACAGACTAGTAAGCCTAAACAGAAGAGTCCTAAGAAGTCCTCTGACAAGGCTAAAACTAATCAGACTAGTGATAAAACTAAGTCGTCTGTTAATGAGCAAGCATCTAGTAAACCAAATAAGCATTAAAATAAGAAAAATCAAAATGCTTGGTATGGAAATGAGTCTTATTATGTGCAACCTGCTGCATATCATCCTATGTATCATGCACCTCAATTTCCAACTTACTATGCACCATATCCTGCTCATCCAATGCATGCATATCATGCTTATCATGCATCTTACTCTGCATTTGAACATTATCCTTATCATGCTGATCATCAACAATATGACAAATCTGATGAACGTGGTAATGGCAAAGCTGTTCATACTCCTGTTGAAACTCAGAAGCCTAAGACCTCATCATCTAGGGTTGTCAAAGGTGGAACTAATCCTTCAGGACCCTCTCAATAAGGGTACCTAAAACAATTTTATTTTGTTTTGTAGGTTAGGATTAGGAGTAGGAGTAAAGTAGAGAGAATCTGGTACTTGGACAGTGGGTGTTCAAGACACATGTGTGGAAACATACATGAGCTGACTGATGCAGTTGCTGTGGATGGTCCAAAGGTTACTTTTGGGGACAGCAAAGAAGGCAAGATTAAAGCTAAAGGAAAACTAATCAGAGGAAACATAGAGATATCTAACGTCTCATATGTTAAAGGCCTCAAATATAATCTGCTGAGCATAAGTCAATTTTGTGACAAAGGATATTCAGTTATCTTCTCAACAGATAAGTGCTATGTTGAACAGATTGGTACAAAGAAGGTAATCTTATCTGGAAGACGACAAGGAAATATCTACATAGTCGACTGGAATTCTGCTGACAAGAATTCAAATGTTTGTTTGGTGGCATCAACACCAAGTGAAGTTAGTTGGCTGTGGCACAAAAGAATGAATCACTTAAACTTCAAGACCATCAACAGATTGATAAAGAATGATCTGGTAGAAGGGATTCCAAAAACAGTCATGAGCAAAGATAAGCTCTGTGACGCCTGTCAGAAGGGTAAACAAATGAAGTCATCGTTCAAAAGCAAGAAGCATCAGGAAGAATATTGGAGCTGCTACACATGGACTTATTTGGACCCATTGATCCTGTCAGCAATGGTGGAAAGAAATACTGCCTAGCTGTTGTGGATAACTATTCAAGATATACTTGGGTGATATTCATGAAAAAGAAAAGTGAAACCAATGAACATCTTACTAATCTGATGGAACTGATCCAGAATGAGAAAAGCATAAAGATATTGAAGATCAGATCAGATAGAGGGACAGAGTTCACAAACTCTACTGTTGAAGAGTATTGTAACATCAAAGGAATACATCATGAGTATTCAGCTGCTAGAACCCCTTAACAGAATGGTGTTGCTGAAAGGAGAAAAAGAACACTAAAAGAAGCTGTCAGAACCATGATAGTTGATGCTAAGCTGCCACAAAGATTTTGGGCAGAAGCAACAAACACAGCATGTTTTACCCAAAACAGATGCATGATCAACAAGCACCAAAACAAGACTCCATATGAAGTTTGGAACAACAGGAAGCCAAACATTCATTACTTTAAAATATTTGTTTGTAAATGCTATGTTTTAAATAATGGGAAAAATCACCTTACTGCATTTGCAGAAAAGGCTGATGAAGCTGTTTTTGTAGGATACTCTACTGTTAGTAAAGCTTATAGAGTTTTTAACAAAAGAACATTACTAATAGAAGAATCCATTCACGTAGTATTTGATGAACCAAGTCAATCCTCTGAAAAGAATCAAAATGTCAATCAAGATCTGTCTACTGATTTACAGAAGTTGAATGTTGGAAGGAATGAAGAATATGTTCCCATCATACTACCTGATCTCAACCCAGCTGATAACTCAAGTGCTGTTCAAAATCACAGAGCTGATTGTCTAACAGACGAGTTGCAAACAGCTAATAGACCAGAGACTGTTCAACAGACTACTACTGGATCTCCAACAGTAGTGTTGCAAGATCAAAACAAAGGACAACATTATGATTTGCAATCTGATCTTAGATGGCTCAAGAATCATCCACCAGAACTGGTGATTGGTGATCCTTTGGATAAAGTGAAGACAAGGAGAGCTGCTGCATGTGATGCAATGTTTGCCAGCTTTCTATCTCAAATTGAGCCCAAACAAGTTGAAGAAGCTCTTAGTGACTCAAACTGGATTGAAGCTATGCAAGAAGAGCTGAATCAATTTGAAAGGAATGAAGTCTGGTACTTAGTTCCTAGACCAAGTCATCAAAGAGTCATTGGCACTAAGTGGGTATTCAGGAATAAGATGAATGAAGATGGTGAAGTCACCAGAAACAAAGCAAGACTAGTGGCCAAGGGTTACTGCCAAGAAGAAGGCATTGACTTTGATGAAACGTTTGCACCAGTAGCAAGACTAGAGGCGATCAGACTCTTTCTTGCCTATGCTGCTCACAAAAATTTCACCGTCTATCAGATGGATGTGAAATCAGCTTTTCTCAATGGAGAATTGCAAGAAGAAGTTTATGTTGAACAACCACCTGGATTTGAAGCCTATCAAGAAGAAGACAAGGTGTATCGTCTGAAGAAAGCCCTCTATGGACTGAAACAGGCTCCAAGAGCATGGTATGATACCTTATCTGATTTTCTTTTAATTAAAGGATTTCGCAAAGGTAAAGTTGACAAGACCTTGTTCACTATTGAATGGGAAGAACATATTTTGCTTGTGCAAATTTATGTGGACGATATTATTTTTGGTTCAACTAACCAACATATGTGTGATAAGTTCTCAAAGCTGATGCAGAACAAGTTTGAAATGAGCATGATGGGAGAACTTAATTATTTTCTTGGTTTGCAAGTTAGACAGTTGCCTGATGGAATATTCATCAGCCAAGCAAAATACACAAAGGATCTGTTCAAGAAATTTGGTATGGAAACTAGCTCTACTGCTACTATCCCTATGTCTACAAGTCTTCGTTTGGATAAAGATGAAGATGGCAAATCAGTGGACATTACCAAATACAGAGGCATTATTGGGTCACTGCTATATCTAACAGCAAGCAGACCTGATATCATGTACTCTGTTGGGGTTTGTGCGAGATTTCAATCAAATTCTAAGGAATCTCATCTCTTAGCTGCCAAGAGAATATTGAAATATAATAAGGGCACTCAAGAATTGGGATTGTGGTACCCTAGGGAATCTGGATTTGAACTTATTGGATATTCAGATTCTGATCTTGCTGGCTGCAAGATTGATAGAAAAAGCACAACAGGTGTCTGTCAATTTTTAGGTAGTCGTCTGATCTCATGGATGAGTAAGAAACAGACTTCAGTATCCATATCAACTGCTGAAGCTGAGTACGTAGCTACTGGAGCTTGCTGTGCACAAATCTTATGGTTGAAGCATCAACTAGAAGACTACAATATCAAAATCAGTGGAATACCAATCTACTGTGACAATACAAGTGCAATCTCACTTACTCAGAATACTACAAGTCATTTAAGGACTAAACATATTGAGATCAAGGATCACTTCATTAGAGATCATGTGGAGAAAGGAAATGTCATGATAGAATATGTGTTTACTGAAAATCAAATTGCTGACATCTTCACAAAACCTCTAAGTGAGACAAGGTTTTCAACTCTAAGAGTTGAACTAGGTCTATTAAAATTGGATGCATAAGCTGAGGGGGAACTCATCAGAAGACTAGAGTTCAACAGCTTACTCATCATATCTATCTTCAAGGATTAACTCTCAACAGACTAGTTAACTTATGAATTCTTAAAGTCAGGGGGAACGTGTAAGACTAGCGGTACTTCTGATTAAAAGATGAAATTTGTTGATGACAGTTAGTTGAAGTTATGTTTTCAACAGAAGATTAAAGTCTTGAAGAATGAAGATTTATTATCTAGCTGGATTGACAAACAGCTGAGGAAGGTTATCAGCTATTGGCTTTCACTGATAACAACTGTGTCATCAGGACAATAGTCCAACAGATAAGTATTTATTTTACTCATCTCATCGCTTATGTAAAAGCTTACTGTTTAAAACGTTTTATTTCAAAACACGCTTTTACAAGTGACAGAAGGGCTGTATAAATTCCCGCTCCTCATTTAATGCGATTTGAATTTGAAAGGTCGTAACTGACGCCGCACGATCAACACTGACAAGAAACGGATCTAACGGTTAGCCGGTATCACGGAAACCGAAATACCCTAACTCTATAAATCCCAATCTGATCAGCCGTGTAGTTCTTTACACACCCTAAATATTCAAAGCATGCTTGAGAGAAAAATTACTTGCAATTTTCTGCAAATTTCTTCCTATTTCTCTAATTTTCAACAGATTAAGATGGCCGTTGAAGGTATGTTCTTAGTTTATGAATCCTACTACCAATCTGGTACGGATCTGATGAAGGAACTGTTGGAAAAGTTCAAATCTGCACAGTTGGTGAACTTCATGGAGTACAACGAAGGTGTAATCTGGACTGACCAGGTTATGGAGTACTACAAGACTGCAGTTGCTGACTATAACTCTATGGAAATCAAGGCTACAGTTGGAGACAAATCTGTGGTCATTACACCCGCTGTTCTTCACGAGACATTTGGTCTTCCAAACAGGGGACGACACGATGTTACAATGCTGACTGAAGAAAAGCACCAACAATTCTGGGCGATCTGCGCCAAGGAAGGAGAAATGTTGTCTGGCAACATAAGGAAGAAACAGCTGAAGGATGAATATCAGCGGATGGCTGATATGGTTTCGAAGCTGATAGAGAACTGTACTTTTTCTTTGGATGCTGTTACCATGAAAAGGTTCAGCATAATGGCTGCCATTTATTATGGGCTAGAAGTCAACTGGTCTATGATAGTTTGGTACATCTTCGCTGATTTCCTTGAAGTGAAGAAAGGCAAAGGTCCCTACACCAACCACAGGATCACGCTCAGTTATCTACTGTTCAAACTGGGGTGTCCTATGCTAAATGGTAAAGAGATTCACAAATCTAAGGCAATGGCTAAGTACTTGCCTGTTCAGAAGAGAAAGGCTGGTGAGCCTGAGGAAGTTGAAGATGAGGAACAAAATGAAGTTCCTGCCAAAAGACCTAAGAGATTAGTCAAAACAGCTGACTTGGCTGTTGAGACAAAGAAGAAGATGGCTGCTGATAAGCCTAAGGAGAAGGCTCCAAAGAAAATGGAGTCAGTGACTGCTGCTGATCAGGCCACAAAGATTATTGATCAAGTCACTACTGATGTCAGGACTGCTTCACCTGCATCACCTTCAAGAACTCCTTCTGCTGAAATGCCTGCTGAGAATGTATCTCACAGGACAAGGAGTCAACAAAGAGACACTGCTGCTTCTAGATATATTGAAGGAAGAACCAAGAAAACTGCAAGGAAGCAGATGACTTTTGTTGAAGAACCTACTAAGTTAGAAAACTTAGTGAGACAAAGTCCAGTGTCTGCTGAAAGACCAATTGGAGCTGATGAGGCTTCTGTTGCTGAGAAAGCTGATGCGCAACAGTCGACTCAAACTGCACCAACTGTTGAGGTTGCTCAACCTCAGGATGATCCAGATGTGATGATCATCCATCCTATTGCTGCTGCACCAATCTCATCTGCTGGTCCAGCTCCTGCTCCAGCTGATAAAGGTAAAAGAAAGATAGTGCTTAAGAGAAAGAAAATCTCTAAAGCTGACAAGAAAGCAAGAGAAGAAGCTGAACAGAGGAAACAAGATGAGTTGGAAGAGAAGAAAGCACGTGAGCTAAGCAAGGCTCAGACTGCTAAAGATGAAGCCAGAAGACAGATGTCTGAAGCAGAGAGAAAAGCTAATTCCAAAACATCAAATTTGAAGAACACTAAAGACAATTAGTAAAGGGAGGTTTTGAAGAATTCCAAAACTTCAAATTTGGCTAAGTATGAATCAACTCAGCTGATATCCCTTTGAAGAAATTTTGACTAAGTAATGAAGACATCAGAAGAGTCAAGTTTCAAGGTCCAAGACTTCTGATCTGCTGGAGGAAAGATATCAGACTGATGAAGATCAGCCGACTCAAATCAGATTTGTTCAAGTTTGAGATCAGCTTAGTTCGCCATCAGACTTGCACTTTCGTCAGCCAAGTGGAAAGGATCATAAAGTCTTCCCAACGGTAATAAATGCTGAAGTACAAGGTTATTAAAGACAAAGGATTGAAGAAATGCTTCGCATCAGCTGGGTGCATTTAATGCTGCCTGCAGAATAGTACTGTTAACAGTACGGACAGACTGCAAAAGAGCCGTTCGCGGATTTTAAGGACCAGTACTCGAGGAATTTGAATCTTGTCTCTCTTCAACAGACATTTTTCAAGCCTCAAGTATAAATAGCGGAAAGAGACGAAGAGAACATGAACAACACACTTTCTGAGAGATTTTTCGAAGCAGAACTCTTAAGTCTCAAGAACAGCTCACTCATCAGCTTAGTCATTTGTTGACGAAAAGCGAAGTTGAAGAACAAAGCTAAATACATCTTCTGAGTGATTTTGTAAAACTGAGTGTTGTGAGAAGTAGATATCCATCTTAGTGAGTGATATTACTTCAGAGAGTAGGATTTCTTTGTGATTTCTTACTGCGCACTTACGGCCTGTTCATTTGTTGATTGGCGTAAGCAGAGTGTACTGGTTACTTTGTGTTTCTAGTATAACCCAAGATCTTTGTGACTTGGACGAGTGGACTAAAGGATATTCAAATCCATATAACCACTATAAAAATCCTTGTGTTTTATCTGCATTCTCACTTGCATATTTCAAGTTTGCATAAAACCATTTTAGTTAACTGTTTGAAAAAGATTTAAAAGGAGTTGTAAAACTGGGGAAGCATTTTTCAAACTACTAGGAATACTTGTGAAAAACACTTTTAAAAATCCGCTGCAAGTACTCTAAGTATTAAACTGATTTTAACAAAATCAGTTAAGTAACTATCAGACGAGTGGTCAACAAACATGTTCAAAGATTTGTTCGCGAACAGAATTGTAACTAACTACTCTGATCATCTTAGTCTGCTCACAGTTATTGAAAAGTTTTAAAGTTAAAATTTGAAAGAAAATTTTAAAGAGGTTTATTCACCCCCCCCTCTAAACCTCATCTGACCACTTGGGACCAACAGATTTTTAGGGTTGAACCGGACCGGATTGGGGCCCGATTAGCAGTTGAACCAGGTCAACCGGCCGGTCCGATCCGATTTTCAAAACACTGCCTGTTGGTAGTCATGAGTGTTTATTGTTACATGTATTATCAGTTTTCCAATATTTAATGAAAATCAGCTTTTTTCCTATCTAGTTCATATGTATTATCCATTTGTGAGCATGTGATATAATACGATATGTTGCGGTACGACCTTGGATCAAAACTTCAATCGTTTCCGGTACCTTTTTAAAATCAATTGAATATAAGGTGTAATTCCAAAATTATTTGTTTGCCTTGAATTTCTGCATTTAGTAAGTTATTTAACAATTTTTCTTAATATTTTCGAAGCGTTTCCAAAAAAAATCAATATTTTATTGACCGAAATATATTCTCAAAACTAAATTTTTGTTGGGTCTTATGTCCAGCCCATGTGGTTTGAGCCCATTAGAGGAAAATTAGGTTATATGAGACTAGTATAAAAAGACTTTTAGTCTTCTTGTTTGCGTGTGTTGTGTGCTACACACACCAGAAAAATACGTACATCAACATTAAGAGAAAATAATAGTCACAATAAAAGAATATAGGGAGAACTATTGAGATTTATTTTGGGGTTTGTGAAAGAGATCGAGGTACTACAAGTAATTGGTTTCATCTCGGATTCAGTTAGAGATTCTTCACAAAGTGCTCAATCGTCCAATTGGTTCGGGATTTTATTCTTGCTCTTTAGTTTGGTGATTTTTTTTGTTCTCTGTGTTATTCAAGTTAGGGACTTGAGGTTTTCCACCTTGTTGGTGAGATTATTAATATTGTGATCCAAGAGTGTTCTCTTGAGAATTTGGTTAGCCCCTAGTGGTTTTAGGGAGGATTTTGTAAACCCATTATCATTATAGTGGTTGAGTTAGATCGGTTTTCGATCTCGTGGTTTTTTCCCGGTTTGGGTTTCCACGTAAAATTGTCCTGTGTATATTTACTTTTCTCGCACCTTAATTCTTGTTTAGTTCAGTGAATTAGTGCTTGGGTTTAATTTGATCTTGTTATTCTCAATTTCAATCCGTGGATATTTGTGGGAAAGAACGAATTGCTTCCGTTGTGATATTAGTTGTTACTAATCTGGTATTCTTTCCCTAACAATTTTGATCTAGAAATTATAAATATTAAAGAATGTAAGACGATAAAGAAAAGGAAAATATTCATTAATAATGAGATGCCATTAGCCCATTACAGCCTTACATCAAAAGAAATCCCTACAACAACGGGATTGATGGTCCTAACAATAATGCAAAAGTTAATCGTTGGATATCTTTATTAATGGACTATATGGCTTGTGAAATGTCACTATAGCCCAAAACCTCTTCTTCACTAGTTTCTTATACTTCAGTTTCGCCAATTTGACGCAGACAACAAAGCCAATCGAACTTAATTATATGCTTGTTCTCATTTGTGGTACCATAAAAATAAAGGCTGACACATTTAATACTACAATTTAAGAAATCATTCACTTTTGGTACTACCGTTAAAAATGAACATTAATTAATGACATGGCAGTTAAGTTTTTCAACAAAATTGATACCATTACTTATGTTGACTGATAATTATATCCCTAACATTTCAGGTTATCAAAATAACCCCACATCTTTAAATTTACTGACAATCTTTGTCCACATTGTTGCCCAATTTTAAAATTGACTCGTATAAAACAAGTGCAGACTAATTTAGAAATTTTACTTATTATATTTACATATTTATTTAACTAATTTAGCACGGAGCACAGCTAGTTCAGCCATCTTCTTGGTAAAGTATTTAAAAGTGTAGAGTGGTCGCAATAATGTAATCACATTGCACGATGCAAAATGCTTCTTTAATGGTAATATAACAGTATAATACACGCTATTAGGCCAACCACTTTGCTAATTTATTAAATAGAGAATACAGGGTAACATATTGTGAAATTAAAAATTAGAAGATGGAAAACTTTAACAAGTTGCCATGTTCCAATTAAAAATTAGAAGATGGTAACACGCAACCAATTTTATAATCTATACTATAATATACTATTTTTTTTCTATACTTATTATAAAAGGGTAAATAATTTAAGTTTTTTTTTTTTTTAAGACTAATATACTCTTATTCAAGTTGTAAAATAGATTAATAAAATATTATTGAATATTTTATATATTTTTTATTCAAGTTGTAAAGTAGATTAATTTAAACAAACTTTCTTTCCTCTTAACTAAACACCATACGAAAAAATAAAAATTATCTTCCGAAAATTGAATATGAAAAAAAAGCAAAAGTATATTCAACAAGCCAACAAGGTATAATTAGACATGAAGTCTTATTATAGTTATTTTTGACATTAAATCCAAAAATTTAGAAATTAACTCTTACTTCACTTTTACAATTTTAGAATTGAGGGTAGAGTTTTATTTCTTCTTTTTTTTGCTTTGTTGGTTTATGTATTCAAAAGTCTAAGGAAAGCTTCAACAAGTATAGTAGATGTGTGATGTTGATTTAATTTTACGTCATATTCGCACACATCAATATTGACACACTCAACACTTATTTTTCCTAAATGGAGCCAATTTAACCAGTCAAATACATTTTTTAGCAAACAATGAGTGATAGATAGAGCTTGTTGCTAAGTTTATTCTCATTTGGGGTCAATTCAATAATGAATTGGGAGTAGAGCATAGTTGCAGAGATGGACTAAGTTCGACTATATTGCAAAGAATTCCAGAAATCGTCAAATATTCAAAACCCAGAAATCGTCATATATAACATCTCATTATATATTACGTTTCTATCCCTTTAATTTTTGAGTGAAATTTTAAATAAAAGTTAAAAATATTGAATTTTTAGGTATTTTTACATATATATGTCATTAGAAGTAGTGGTTGAATGTTAATGTTGTTAAATCATATGTTGGTTGGGACTTCATAGTTAAAGCTTTTGATTCCGTGTGTCTGATGTTTATCTCATTGATATAATTCAAATATATCATATTAAACCTTAGCTAATTGTGGGAACTAGAAATTGAGTAGGAGTTGCACAATTGGTACTGCCGCCAATTTTTGGAAAGAATTAGCTATGAGCGTAGCTCGTGGCGTAAGTTCTTCCAAAGAAAAATAATTGGGGGTGGGTACTAGGAGTTTTCACGATACAAAACTAGATTTTTGTCAGGCATGGCAAGATGGGTCTGACTCACGGGCCAGCCCGTGATCCGTCCAGACCCAACCCTTTAATTTTTATGTTTGTTGGGTACGTAGGGGTGGGCGTTCGGGTCGGGTATTTTGGGACCCGTCCCGACCCGTTTGGGTATTTCCCGTTTGGGACAAAAAAATGGGTATTTTGACATTCGGGTTCGGGTACCCGAACCCGAAATATATTTTCGGGTAGGGTATTGGGTATCAATTTCACACCCGAACGGGTATTCGGGTACCCGTTCGGGTATTTTAAAAAAAAAATTTTTTAGCCCAGTTAAGGAATTGACAGCCCAAACACATGCCCAATAATTATTTTAAACATTAGTTGGGGTAGAAAAGGAAAAAGAATCTAAACAACACCTAACTCTGTTCTAACTCTTCTCGACCGACCTCTCCCAATTCACAATTTCACTTTCACACTCTCACACAGCAGCCGACTTTGAACAATTTACAATTGAACTCCCAAATCTGAAAATTAATTATTCAATTTTAGACCCAAATCTGAAAATCTAGCCAAGAAGAGAAGCAATTTATCTCAAATCTTCATTCAAGGTATTATTTTGAATTCATTAATTTACAATTTTATGTACATATATGTTGAAAAAAAATTCTTGAAAAAAAAGTGGGTAATTTCGGGTACCCAATACCCAATACCCGAAATACCCGAAAATTTCGGGTACCCGCACTTCGGGTACCCGCCAAATCGGGTAGGGTTTCGGGTATGAAAATTCACTACCCGCCAAGTCGGGTACCCGACCCGAAATACCCAATACCCGAAATACCCTACCCGCGCCCACCCCTATGGGTACGGTTGATTTCGGGTCAGCTTTATAATTAATGGGTCTTTAATGAATCTCATAGTGGATCAGTTAATGGTTCTTATAAAAATTAAATTAAATTAATTAATGAGACCAATTTAAAAGCAAGTTGGCTACTTTGTTTAATTTCAAAAAGAAAACCCTATCATGTCTTGTTCGCTATCATAAAATTGAAGGACTAGAACCGACTTTTCTTATTTTGTAATTACTAACCAATTATTTTAGAAAAAAAATTAATAAAATATCTTAAAATCATTAATCTTTTCTATAACAATTTTATGGCCACTTTTGACTGATAAAATATTGATATCGACTCTCGAAAGGGTTTTTATATTTATTTTTACGCAATATATTTATTATATTCTTATATTTCTTAGATATAAGAGAATAACAAAAATTATATTTTCAAATCATATAATTAATGTCTTCTAATTTGCATGTTAACTTTATTTTTTCAAATCTCGGCATCAATTACTCCCATTTTCTGACTCATGTTACAACGATTTTTTGTATATTTTTTTTAAGGAAAAAAAAAAAGAAGAAGAATAAAGGGTCGATATGACCTAGATCCAACCCGACCCATTAATGACACAACCTGACTCGTTCCGACCTTACCCATTTGCCACCCCTTTGTATATGCAATAATAATTAGTAATTTAAAAATTAACCAATTAAAAATTACACATGGGCACAAAACCTGTACAAAAATTATTGTAGATATATTAGAAAAACTATCTTATGATGGAATTTGAAAAAAAAAAAAAAAAAAAAAAAGAATCTTCTAATGGTAAGTTTTCACGGGTGGATTTTGTAGATTTGAGATATATCTTAGTTTGGTACCATTTCCATAGTCAAAAATAACTTTGTTGAAGAATTTTTGGGCTTGACATTTTCCACTGACTAGTGTTCATTCATTTCCATAGGCTTAATGGGCCATTCTTTGTTGAAGGAATTTCTTGCTCGACATTTTCCATTGCTTAGACTTGGGCTTAATGGGTCATTCTCTTTTGAAGGATATTGGGCTAAACTCTTTCAATAATTTAAATTTACTGTGGGGCAAACATAAGTTATATACAACTTGAAACTAGATCTACGTTTCGCGTCTTCATTTATTTATGGAGTCAATTTACACATGTAGTAATAATTAATGAAACTTAAAATTATATAACAAATCGTATATAATTTTTCTTTCCAATAGTATAAATAATAAGAATATGTTTGGTTCTTAGATTTTAGTAACTAAAACAAAAACAGAAAAACTTTTCTTACGATCAAACATTTAATTTTATTTGTCGTTTATGTTCATTTTACTCATGAAATCCACGAACCAAGCATAGTCTAAAAGGTAAAACAAAAACAAATTTATTTGATGCAATATATATCTTATTGTTTGTTTGTGTTATTTCAATATTTTTCCATCAAAATTTGCTTTAAATCAGAAGTACCCTTAATTATTATAGGCACATGAGTTCTGTTCTGTACAGTAAATGGAACGGTGCCAAATACAATGAATACTGGCAGGTGTGCAATAAACGCGTCATGTTATAGTATTAATTGCAATGTTTTCAGAACCGGACCGGACAGTGAACCGGTGCCGATTGGTTACTGGTTTTACTGGTCGAACCACTGGTCGGACCGGATGACGTCATAATAATATATTTAAATATATTTAATTTTAAAATATATGTAATGTTCGTAAAATTTAAACATTATCCTACAATTTATTAAAAATATAAATTTTGTTATATTATATTAAAATTAAATCATATAATATTTATCTAACTTATATTATAATGGTAATATGGTACTAATTTGTATGGTTATGTATAAAAGTCTAAATTATATTCATAAATTTTAAAATATGGTTATGTATAAAAGTCTAATATTCAAAGTCAAACTTGTATTTTATATCGATTTGACTCTTTATCCTAAAGATAATATTGAAAATAAATATTTTATAGAATAAATTTTAATAAAAATTTATTATTTGAGTATTAATTTTCATTCATAATGTGTAAAATATTTATTTGAGTTTAATTATCTAATTTATAAATAAATTTGGCTACAAGTTTCTATAATTTATAAACTTTAATTTGTATTAAACAAAAAAAGTGAAGTAGCTCAAATGGTAAGAAAGTTATGTTTTACTCTAAAGGTCAGGTGTTCAAATCCCAACTTTTACAAGAATTTTTAACATTAAAAAATATAAAAAAAAAAAAGAAATTCAAAACCGGGTTGAACCGGTCACCGGTTCGGCCGTTTCGGACCGGTTCAAACTAAGTTTTGAAGTAACTGGTTTTAGGAGGTAAACCGGACCGGACCAGGCTCCGGTTCGCGGTCCAACCGGTCGGACCGGCCGGTCCGGTCCGATTTTAATAACATTGATTAATTGACCATTCTAAATTAAGGAAAATACTATATATTTATAAGACCATCTCCAATTGAACTCTTAAATTCAAACCTTTTATTTTAAAATTTAAGGGATGAACAGTGTTATACATTCCCACTTTTTACTCTGCACTTCAACAACTCGTTTATATTTTAAAATTCTACTTTTAAATAACCACAACACTTCACTCCAACAATTCATTTATATTTTTAACAAATTACTTTTAAGTATTATTTATATATAAATAATAATGATATATATTTAGTATTTATTATTTATTGATATAATAATAAAAATTTAATTTAATAAAATTATTTCAGAAAAATAATATGAATTTAGATGAAATAAATCTGAACTATATTTCGAGATTCGTAAATTTGTTTTAATAAGAACTTACATTAAATATTTTTGCAACAAAGTACAAAATAATTTTGTACTTTGTTGCATAAAGTAGAATATACATTTGGCTTTGGACTCTCAAATTTGAGAGTCCAACCTTAAAAATTTAAATGGCCCTTAAATTATAGCATGTCCCTTGGAGCACCTTTTTTGTGAAAATCTTATAATTTTTCTTATAATTTGACATATAGGAGCTTCCTTGGAGATACTCTAATTATTGCCTTAATATTGTAACGAGGGATGAATTTAAGCTATGAAGCACCGACTCTTCAAAGATTATGAAGAATGCCGAGTCGACTCGGCTGGGACTCGGACTCGCCGTCGACTCGGCTGCGACTCGCATCGGACTCGCCACGTGGCGAGTCTGGGAAAAAAAATAAAAAAAAAATTGGACTCGCGAGTCGACTCGGTCAAGCTGAAGAGTCGACTCGGTCAAGGACTCAGCAGGGGGTTTTTGTAATTTTTTTATAAAATGTTGGACTGAAAATGCAAATTACAAATGCGGATCCGAACCTGAGGAACGAAGCAACGACTGCCGACCCGAAGCCGCTAACGAATCACCTAACGGTGTGAATGCTAAGATGAAGAATAGTAGAACTACTCCGAATAAAGCGGCGATGGTAATGTCTAATATTCGCCATTGTTTAACGTGGCGGTTCTTTGAAGATGAGAGATTTAAGTGGCCCATTATTTGCTTAATTATTGGAAATACAACTTCGAGATCTAGTTTTACATGTAGGGAATCACATTTTGTTGAAGATCTGAAGTAGGGGACTATGTGTGAATAGGGTTTCAGATTCACTGTTGAGTTGACTATTTGGATTCGTGTATTGATTTGTTTGGAGGGGTTTAAGTGCACATGGCGTGTGAGGAGGAGGCATGGAAGAAGATGGATCAAGCTTTGGCTAGTGGCACATATTTTTCGCTAGTGGCAGCGTAAAGTACAACGTTTGTTGGTAAGTGTACAACATGAAGTATAGAATTTGTTCTATTCTAGAATGAAGAATTTACTACCGCAGTTTACATTGCAAATCTCTCGCTTCATGAACCGGAGTTGGAAGCAATGTTATTTGTTGATGAAGTTAATGAAGATCCCAATGATGATCTTGTTATGTAATTGACTAATAATTATGTACTCTTTGAGACTTTGTTTTGATGTTTTTTGCATATGAGACTTATTTTGAATCATCATTTATCATGTATTTGGAGTGAATTTAGACATCGTTCTTGATCTTTTCTTTTGATTTTGTGTTATGAATATATAAATGAGTGTTTATTCAATGGCTTTGATGCTAAGGTATTTTTTTTTTATATATAACTATATAAATTTATTTTATTAAAATATACGTATCCATGCCGAGTCGTATCTTTAATTTTTTTTGAAAACGAGTCGCCGAATCCGAATCGTGTCGAGTCCGAGTCGCCGAGTCCGTATCCATGCAACGTAGAATTTAAGACGATAATTCACACATGCCTATATATTTTCATACAGTATTACTCCTATTGATATTTTTCTGGAAATTGTGGGTCGATTCTTGACAGAAAATGTAAATGGGTATTTCCCAAGATATAGCACAGAAAACAATATGAAGGTGTAAATGTGGAATAATTATGTTTAGTCATTCATTCATAGTGGGACCGTTCATATCAGAAATTTATCAAATTTGAAACCTGGTCATTTTTTACATGATTGAAAAATTGCTATTCTCAGAATTTTTCAACATTGGTGTGAAATATTTGAGGCATGTTACATTTGGGAGAGTAATTTGTGAGAATGGTAAGGATTTTTGAAATAATCTCGATGTAATATTGTTTGTTTTGATTTTGAGATAGTGGTTTGAAAAATAAGGTGAGTGTAGTTTTTTTAGAAGAGTTTAAGTTGTAAGTGTAAATATGTAAGACTTTATGATAAATTATGTTTGTTATGTGAGATAAGTTGGGTAAGAGATATTTCTTTTTATGTCAAATCAAAGTAGTGATTGTGTAGGTTTTATTAGAGATAAAAAATTTATTGTTATCTGGTTTTTCAAGAGTAGTTTGGAAAATTAATAGATGATAATGTCGGATTTATGTCAAAGTATTATTTCTTATGTTTCTTAAAACTAATTTTGTTAAATAAATATGTACGTAAATATAATAAGTAAGATATCTAAATTGGTCCGCACGTGTCTTATTCGAGCCAATTTTAAAATTGGGCAACAATGTGGACTAAAATTGTCAATAAATTTAAAGATGCGGGGTTATTTTGATAACCTGAAATGTTAGGGGTATAATTATGAGTCAACATAAGTAATGGTATCAATTTTGCAATAAAACTTATCTGACACATCATCGATTAACGTCCATTTTTAATGGTGGTATCAAAAGTGATTGATTTCTTAAATTGTGGTACAAAATGTGTAGGCCTTGATTTTTATAGTACCACAAGTGAGAATCGATATATAGTTTCATACCACAAGTGCAATTCTCTCAATTAGAATGTATTTGATATTTAGGGATTTTTTTTTATTTCGGTGAATGTTGGTTAATTAATGCTTAATTAGAATGTATAATTGTCGTCAATTTAGATTGTGTCGAAAATCCAAAACTATTGTAAACACAAATTAAATTAAAATTTTCAACCAATTTTGAATTTGTGGAAATTGTTTCCAAATTTCGACAAATTTTTTTTTCTGTCGAAAATGTTTAAAATTTTGAAAGAAATAATTCTGTTGATATTTCAAAATTTCGACAGAAATATCCATTGAAATTGTAAAATTTCGACAGAATAATATTTGTTGAAATTTTAAATTTTCAACAGAAAAAATTTGTCGAAAATAATGAAAATTTGGTTGAGTTATTGAAATTTCAACTGATTTTTTTGAAAAATTCATCGAAATTTCACCTTTTTCTAGTATTGCTTTAGTGACAACCTAGTGACAATAAATATTGTCACTATGATTTAGTGATAATTTTTTATTATCACTTATGGGGTATCAGTAAATATCAATAGTGACAACTTTTTTTTTTTTTCCAATTCTTGTCATTAATATGTATATTAAATGACAGTATCTACGATATTGTCACTTAATATATACAAGAAGTAACAAGTTCAACCTTATCACTTAATATTTTATCACAAAATTCAATTTTCTGTGTAGCTATGCAAGTCAACTTTCTTTAATTGGTCAAGTAGTTGTTTAGAAAACTTTTTTATATATGTGGTCAAAAGTAGCAACAAAGAACCTTAAATTTTCCAATTATGATATATATAAAAGAATTCATAATGATCAAAATTTGGTAAATGGTATTATTAGTCTATATTAATAAAAAAAATTCAAAACATCAAAAAGAAAATCATGTTATTATCAAAAAAACTTTTCCCACTGATTTTTTTTTAAAAATTAATCGAAATTTCACCTTTTTCTAGTATAACTTTAGCAACAACCTAGTGACAATAAATATTGCTACAATAATTTAGTGACAATTTTTTTATTATCACTTAGTGACAATTTTTTTCAATTCTTGTCATTAATATGTCTATGAAATGACAATATCTACGTTATTGTCACTTAATATATACAAGAAGTAACAAGTTTAACCTTATCACTTAATATTTTGTTACAAAATTCAATTGTCTTTTAGTGTAGCTATGCAAGTCAACTTTCTTTAATTGGTCAAGTAGTTGTTTGGAACTTTTTTATATATATGGTCAAAAGTAGCAACAAGAGAACCTTAAAATTTTCAATTATGATATAAAAAAATTCATAATGATCAAAATTCGGTAAATGGTATTATTAGTCTATATTAATTAAGTTTTTTATTTTGGTCAAAACATCAAAAAGAAAAGCGTGTTCATTACCCAAAAAACTTCCTCCACTGATTTATTTGGAAAATCCGTCGAAATTTAACATTTTTCTAGTATTGCTTTAGTGACAACCTAGTAACAATAAATATTGTCATAATAATTTAGTGACAAATTTTTTTTTATCACTTATAGGGTTTCACTAAATATCAATAGTGATAATTCTTTTTCAATTATTGTCACTAATATGTCTATGAAATGACAATATCTACATTATTGTCACTTAATAGATACAAAAAGTAGCAAGTTTAACCTTATCACTTAATATTTTATCACAAAATTCAATTTTCTTGTACTGTAGCTATGCAAGTTAACTTTCTTGAATTGGTCAAGTAGTTGTTTGGAACTTTTTAAATATGTGGTCAAAAGTAGGTAGGTACAAGAGAACCTTAAATTCTCCAATTATGATATAAAAGAATTCATAATGGTCAAAGTTTGTTAAATGGTATTATTAGTTTATATTAATTAAGTTTTTTTTTTTTTTTTTTTGTAAAAACATCAAAAAAAAATCATGTTCATTATTGAAAAGACTTCCCCCACTAATAATTTCGGAAAATCCATCGAAATTTCATCTTTTTCTAGCATTGTTTTAGAGACAACCTAATGACAATAAATACTGTCACAATAATTTAATGACAATTTTTTTATTATCACTTATGGGATGTCACTAAATATCAATAGGGATAGTTTTTTTCCAACTCTTGTCTCTAATATTTCTATGAAATGACAATATCTAGGTTATTGTCATTTAATAAATACAAGAAGTAAGAAGTTTGACCTTATCACATAATATTTTATCACAAAATTCAATTTCCATGCAGTGTACGTAGCTATGCAAGTCAACTTTATTTAATTGGTCAAGTAGTTGTTTGAAACTTTTTTATATATGTGGTCAAAAGTAGGTAGAAGAGAACCTTAAAATTTCATATTATGATATAGAGGAAATCATAATGATCAAAGTTTGGTAAATGGTATTATTAGTTTATCTTAATTTAAATTTTTAAATTTTTTATATATGTGGTCTAGCTCCGCCCCTACTAGGGAGGATAGTATTTGCCTACTCTAAACAATCATTCAATTGGAAGTTAGTTTTATAGTAAGGCATATAATTCACTATTCGATTATGCCATTTAATTTTACGTCATATTCGCAAACATGAATATTGACAAGCTCGACACTCATTTTATTTCCAAAATCGAGCCAATTAATCAGTCAAATACATTTTTGAGGAAACAATGAGTGATTAATAGAGCTTATTGCTAAGTTTATTCTCATTTGGGGTTAATTTAATAATGAGTTGGAAGCAGTACGTAGTTGCAGATATGGACTAAGTTTGACTATATTGCAAAGAATTACAGAAATCGTCAAATATTCAAAACACAACGCACGCAATTTTGAATGGACCAACTGGTTAGAAGACTTGTCTTAGTTATCAGCTCGTTTGATCAAACGCGTCTACTTATATATTACGTCCGTCCCTTTTTTTCTATTCCTTATTTTTTTTACGTGAAGTTTTAAGTAAAAGTTAAAAATATGAAAATTTTAAGTATTTTTAAATATATATGTACTTAGAATTAGTGGTGTTAAATTATTAGTTTATGTAAAACAGTATTTTTGATAAACAAAATTTTATTTTTGGAATCTTAATTTGGGACATCCTAAAAAGTAAAAATTTTGGACAAAGGAAATATAAAATATATTGTAGTTGCCGGTCAGGTGATTTGTTACTATTTTAAAAGTATTAGTCAACTATAAAAGTAGGGTCCGTCTAAAATAAAATTTTGAGGGATGAAAAGCACATGAGATAACATTTATCTTGGTGACACGTGTCCTTGATCTTAAAATTTAAGTTAAAATAATATATTTTCTTAAAGACAAATTTACCCTTTTTTAATGAGTGAAATTCAACAACATCCCTTATGTTTTTGCAAAAAATATGTATTATTTTTATTAGTAAAATATCCATGTATTTTTTTAGTAGTAAAAAATACCCCTCTCAAGTCGAATTATCAATTTTACCCCATCAAATGATGAAAAAATATCCGCTTAACTTAAAAGATTACCAATAGCCCCTGGTAACTTTAAAATTTTTCAATAACCTCCCTGTTTTTCTTTTTATAAACATCGACAAAAACTTCCACTTGATTATTGAAGTCCACTTTAAAGATTTGAAAAAAATCTTATCCCCCCAAAGTTACATATTGTGGCACTTTATCACACTTATGTACAAAATAAGCACTTTACTGCCTCAAATAATTTTATTTAATTTTTGTTCGACGAAAAATATACATGTGCCCCTAACATGAATTTTCAAAGTTAGTTACAACACTTCATACAAGTCCAAATACTTCGCTCATGTGAAAGAACCAAAAATCCGAAGTGAAGTAGAAAAATATTTTATTTGTAAAGAGAGAACATTGTGTTTGTGTACTAATAATTAAGTTGTTCACAAATTACAACATAGAAATGAGAAGGTAAAGTTTTTATTTTAGAGGGGCATATGTATATTTTCCAAGAATATACATGTGCCCCTCAATATATAAAGTAGGCAAAATTTTGGTATGAAAAATGCAATTTTCTCAATTTTTTTTTTGGAAAAGAGATATGAAATTAATTAGAGAAATTTATTTAAACTCATTAATTAAAGGGTTAGTATGTAATTTAACATATGTTTATTTTGAATAAATGTCCAATGCCACATCATCATTGAACATTTTGACCAAAAATTGTGATTTAGATTTGATGTTGACTTTTTTTAGTGGTTAAAATGAGGCATCTCATATACACTTATGTTCCATGAAATTTTATTTTAGAAAGACCCATAAAAGTAAGTGAAAAACACATCCCTTTCATTGGTTAAGACAACACTAATTTGTTGGAGTTTAAATTTAAAAATAATTAACTGATATATGGAACGCCACTCGTGGGACCCGAATTTTTTGGGCCAATTAGGCTTGACAATTCAAGTGCTCGCCTAAGCAAGGGCCCCATAATTTTATGACTTTGAATATCTTTCTTTGGTCATTTATTAATAATAAGAAATAGTAATATATGGCAGATTTAATTTTATGATGCGAAATGAGGTAGAATATAACATTTTGTCTAAACTTGGGGTTTCTTTTCTCATAATAAGAAGAACACAAACATTGTCGAACTTGATTATTTACCCAAGCATGCGCAAATGACTCAAGTTTCGGTTCTATCTTAATGAAATTGGAAAAATACTGAAATTTTATTAATTTTATGAGAATTGTCTATTGCATTTCATGAATTGAAACTTGTACCATTAAAATATTCTTGTTAAGTGCTTTCCAGTCATATATAGAAGACGAAATTTGGCCTTGTAATGAAGTAGTTATGAAAAAATTAAGATTATGTTCAAATACTTACTATCTGAGCAAGGACGTGCAAAATAAAGCAATTTTGGTGATTTCATGGCCATGTGGTCATTTTTGTCCAAAAAATTGATGGTCATAACAAATGTGTCAAAAGGCCTTCAACTTAGGTATTAAATGTGTCTTTTTTGAAGGTTTGGTGCTAAATGTGTAAAATAGATAAAATTCTGGTATCAAAAATTAAATTTTACCCCTTACACGTGCAAAATTTGTGGCGCTTAATAGACACATGCCACGCACGTAATGAATTCATTTAAAAAATTAACAACCAGATGAAAAGTATTAAAATAGCCTAAATTATTTTATTATATATATTTTTTCAGAAAAATTGATGTCAAATGTGTAATTTTATTTTATGCAAGTATTTAAGAAATGAAGCCTTTGAAAACCCATCACAAAAAGAAAATAGCAATAAGAATAATATATTAATTACATCCTTATTCTCACCTGACGTACGTGACGGCTAAAATTCAAAGTCAAGGCAAGTTTCGATTTTTATGCTTAAGAAAGCCGACATTTTGATTGTAAAAGGCTGATCCAATTCCTCTGACTATATATTGAGTAAACTTTGATCTAAAATCTTCACAAACTTCAGACTACTTTTCTCATCAAAACTTCGCTCAATTCTTGCGACGTAAAAACTCAGCTTAATTAGCTACACAATATGTCTTGGCTAATTGATCCAAACGTTAATCCCTACGGCTACATTGGAATGGCCCGAAACCCGGATGGCTCAATCACTCGTATACCCGACTTTTTTCCTACCGCTCCTCCTTCATACAAACCGGCAGACCTAAATAATCTTCCCGTTCTAACCAAAGACATTCCCATCAACATGGAAAAGAAAACTTGGGCACGTCTCTATCTTCCCGAGACCGAATTCAATTCCGTTCCGGCCAAAAAATTACCACTTATTATCTACTACCACGCCGGAGGATTCGTCCAAGGTAGTGCAGCAACACTTTTGTTCCAAAACTTCTGCTTTTGGATGGCTAACCAAATCTCAGCCATCATAGTGTCAGTCGAATATCGTCTAGCACCGGAGCACCGCCTTCCCGTGGCTTATGATGATGGAATGGAAGCGTTGCATTCGATCAAAACCACCAAGGATGAGTGGTTGACTAACTATGCTGACTTGTCAAAGTGTTTTCTCATGGGAACTAGCTCTGGAGGGAACTTAGTGTATCATGTGGGTTTACGTGCGGCTGTGTGTGTTGATGATCTGGCCCCGTTGAAGATCCAAGGGTTGATATTTCATCATCCTTTTTTTGGTGGGACCCAGAGGACTTTGTCTGAGGTGAGATTGAATAATGATAAGGTTTTACCTCCTTTGTTGACGGATGTGATGTGGGATTTGTGTTTACCTATTGGAGTTGATCGGGATCATGAGTATTGTAATCCGATAATTGGAATTAAATCTAAGATTCTGATGAAGGTGAAAGATCAAAGGTGGAAATTGTTGGTTATTGGGTGTAATGGGGACCCACTTGTGGATCGACAAATTGAATTTACGAAAATGTTAAAAGATAAGGGATTAGATGTGATTGGTGAGTTCAGTGATGGAGGTTGTCATAGTTATGAGTTTATGGACGAATCTAAAGCTAAAACTTTATTTGGTGTAGTGAAGAATTTTGTACTTTCTATTATGTAGATCATTTTTATTGTTTTACTTATGAATAAATTATTGGTTGGGACTTCATAGTTAAAGATTTTGATTCCTAGTATCTGATGTTTATCTCATTGAGGGAAAATTAGAACCTATCTCGGTGGATTTAATCCACTTGGGTGCTGGATGAGTGTCACATGAGTATGAAAGAATATTTTTTGTCCTTTCATATTCATGTGGCATTCATCCAAGCCCAATAAATTAAATCCACTAGTGTAGTATCTAAGTAACTCCGAAATAATTCAAATATATCATATTAAACATTTGATAATTTACATGTTGGGACTAGAACTGAGTAGGAGTTGCACAATTGGTACCACCATTAGCTATGTGCTTAGCTCGTGGCATGATACAAAACTAAATCTATGTGCGTAGCTCGTGGCGTGATACAAAACTAAATTTTTGTATATGCTATCGTAATGGGTTTTTGGCATTTTGCACTCTGGTATAGGGTTTTGGCATTTTACATCCTAATTTAAAATTTTTGGCACTTTGCATCCTGGAAATATAATTCATTTGACACTTTGTATCATAGTGTGTGTTTTAGTGAGAAAATTCATTGATAAAAAGGTAGAATAGTTATTTTCAATTTCAGGGTGCAAAGTGCCAAAAGTCCAAGGGTGATACAAAACTAAATTTTTGTATATGCTATCATAATTAGTAATTTAAAAATTAACCGAAAATTACACTTGGGCACAGAACCTGTACAAAAAATAATTCTAGATATATTAGAAAAACTATCATGTGATGGAATTTAAAAAAAAAAAAAAAAATACATCTTCTAATGGTAAGTATTCACGGGTGGATTTTGTAGATTGAGATATAGTACATGTTGTGTTGGGTACACATAAGGAATCCCTCTATTTGTCATTGGATTGAAAATGAGAAATGAGATTTCAATCTCAGCCTTTAAAAAATTGGACCGGCTACCTACTTAGTAGGTGATTGAGTTGGGCAGATTTTTGAATTCTTCAAATTAATCAAATATTAATTAAGTTAGGACTTTTGGCATTTTGCACCCTGGAATTATAGAGTTTTGACACTTTGCACCCTAACTTAAAAGTTTTGGCACTTTAGACCCTGAAAATATAATTTAGTTGGCACTTTGCACCCTAGTGTGTGTTTTGAAGAAAAAATTAATTGATTGAAGAGTATAATAGTTATTTTCGAATATTTTTGGCACTTTTGCACTCTGAAATATAGAAAATTGACACTTTGCACCCAAAAAATATAATTTCTGGCATTTTTAACTCTGACTTAATATGATAATCTAAATTAAGTAAATAACATGCAATATAATAATATGTTAGATATGTAAACGTGTATTTTATATATAAATTAAATAATCTTGAGGATACTTTAAAATAAAATAAAGACAATGTTTTTTTTTTAATTTAAATTTTACAGTGAGAAAATGTTAAAATAAGATATTATAAAGTAAAATAAATTTAGAATAACGAGTTTATGATTGTTGTGCAAAGAAATGACCATTTTATCTCTACATCGCCGACATTTATGAGTGTTTTTTTTTAGAAAAATATATTAGGATGCAAAATGTCATACAAATTATATTTTTAGGGTGCAGAGTGCCAAAAAATTTAAATCGGGGTGAAAATGCTAATATTTTATAATTGATTTAATTAAAAATCTTAAGGCTCAATTTGATGCTCCAAATTGGACTGACTAAACCTTTTTTTCTTCTAAAAAGTGGACTTAATAAACTCATATTTAAAATTAGGGATAAATTAACATTTTAATAAATAAATATTCAAAAATTTCAAACAAGCCCTCAACACCACCACCACCTCCAGCCGGCGGCGATTGGAGTCGCGTCTAGTCACGATTGAAATGGTGGCGGTGGTTGAATGAGGCGATGGTGAGATTTTAGGATATGGAGTTGGAAGGGTTTGGAGGAGATATTGGTTGGAAAGGAAGCTACGGGGAAGGGGAAGGGGAGAAGGAAGGGTGGGGTGGAGTGGGTTGGGGGTTTACGGTTGAAATGGGGTTGGTGGTTTGGTAGGGATGAAGACGTTATTTCCAATTTCTTTTTTTTTCTTTTTTTTTTTTTTTGTATTATTTAGATAAAAAAAATTGAATTTTTTTTTTATTACCTATTAATCAGATTGTCTTGAACAATAATGACATGTGTCTACTGATTAGGGTGTTTCTTACGCGTGCACAACTCAATGAGTTCTTATCTTAAGAATACTCCAATCTTAGTTTGGTACCATTTCCATTGTCGGAAAATAACTTTATTGAAGAATTTTTGGGCTTGACATTTTCCACTGCTAGCCCACGTTAATTAACTAGTGTTCATTCATTTCCATAGGCTTAATGGGCCATTATTTGTTGAAGGATTTTTGAGCTTGACATTTTCCATTGCTTAGAGTTCAGCTTAATGGGTCATTCTCTTTTAAAGGATATTGGGCTCAACTCTTTCAATGAATTAAATTTCTTATATAGAACTATGTAGTTTAGAATGTGGGAAATTGTAAGTTATAAACGGATTAAATGCAAAATAATTCCCTGTGTTATGCTAAATCTATAAGAAATTACCCTGTGAAATTTTTATTGGGCCAAACTTTCTTGTATTTTCAAAAACCCTAAAAAAACACTCAATTTGTAAAAAATAGGTCGTTTTGGATCGACATAGTTCAAGAAATAATTTTTAAAGCACTTCAAGTTGGTCCCTACAACTTCATGTAATATATTTTTTAAATGATTTCTTGAAAAATATCGATCCAAAAACTACCTATTTTTTACAAATTGAATTTTTTTACAGGGTTTTTGAAATCACAAGAAAGTTTGACACAATAAAAATTTCATATGATAATTTCTTGCAGATTTAACATAACACAGGGACAGGGGAGTATCTTGCATTTTCCCCGTTATAAACAACTTAAAACTAGATCTACGTTTCGCCTCTTCGTTTATTTATGGAGTCAATTTACACATGTAGTAATAATTAATGAAACTTAAAATTATATAACAAATCGTGTATGATTCGAATAGCGTTGGTGTGAAACATTAGTGGCCTAAAATAAGAAAGAAACATTTGTGGCCTGTTTGTTTGGCATTTGAAAGAATAATTTGTGAGAGTGGTATAGATTTGTGAAATAATCTCGATATAATATTATTTATTTTGATTTTAAGAGAGTGGTTTGAAAAATAAGGTGAGTGTAGTTTTTTTAGAAGAGATTAAGTTGTAGATATAAGATGTGTAAGACTTTTATGTCAAATTGTGTTTGTTATGTGAGATAAGTTGTGTAATATATATATATATTTTTTTATGTCAAATCAAAATAGAGATTGTGTAAGTCTTTTTAGAGAAAAAAATTATTGTTTGTTTGGCTTTTGAAGAGTAGTTTGAGAAAATTAATACTCCGTAGATGATAATGTTGATGTGTAATGTGTTCGACTTCAATTGGCTAAATCTAACATAGTGTTATGCTAGCAAAATAGTCTGTAAGCCTTGCGTTGGGTCGGCCTGACCGATTTAGCTCGTATATATCTAATAAGATATTATACATTACAAATAACAGTCAGGGATAAAATTGGAACATTTTAAAGGCAACGACTTAATTGTAAAATGTGACAAATTTAAAGAGGTTTTGTAATACCTAATACGCGAGGATAATTTTCATAATTTGATAGCCGAATGATTAATGATTAACAAACAACTTGATATTTGAGCTTGTTTCTTGAGTCTAATCTTAACAGGAATTATTGAGAAGCTCATTATTTGAAGAAATAGGCCCATTTGCAAATATAGCTTAATTGAGAAGAAAATGCCCAATAAAGATCTTACAAGTCCAACAATGAAGAAGGACCAATTTGGAAGAAATGGCTTTGTACGAAATTGGGAGATAGCTCATGAGAAGGCCAATTTTAGCTAAAGGCTCGTTATGAATGAAGATCAAGATCGAAGCCCCTAGCACCCTTGAAGGGCCCAATTTTCGATTCAAGAAAATTGTGGTCAACTTAGTAAGTATTTTTCAATTGATTAAAAGAGCAAGAAAAATTTCAAGCCCAAACTTTTTCAATATTTTGGCCCAAAGCTCTTCGGTCCTTTTTCATAAAATCTTTTGAACCAAAGTCTCCTTTCTTACTTATAAAATGAGCCGTGACCTTTTTAATTAATTATGGCCGAAATTGTTTTTTTTAATTAAGCCTAATTTCTTTTGAAAAACTAATTACTTTGGCCATTAATTTGAATTCTAAATCAAATCATTTTTCAAAAGGGAAGATTTCTTTCAAATCCCTTGAGTTAGCTAGCAAAATAATTTGTCTTCAATTTGTCTCCAATTTGTCTAACTAAATATCTTACCCTTGTTTCTAAAATCAATTCTTTTGGAAAGATTTCATCTCCACCTAAATACTAAACCTTGTCCACATTCATTGAAAAATTAGTCACATGGTTTAATCTTGCAACATCTCTTTAAATGTGACAAAATCATTTTTGAATTTCAAAATCTTTCCCTATTGAACCAACTCCACTCAACTATAAATAGTGGATCATTTCTCATGGCTCAACACAACTCAATTCTCTACATTTTCACTTGCTAAATCATTTCTCCTAGTTAAAGTCTTTGAGTGCTCTTAAGTTTGTTAAAATCATTTTTCTCAAAAGGGCTTTTTAAAATATCTTTTCTTCTTGCTCTTGAAATCTTGAATATACTCTAAGTTATAGAAGAAAAAGATCAGTGCTTACTACTTTGCAAAATCAGCTCATTTTGGAGCATATATTTGTAATCAAAATTTTACTACTGTTTTTGAGCGAAAGTTTTGTACTTGCAAGCTCGTAGTGCGATAGGACTGAGTGTTCAAGCAAGCACTGTTTTTGTGCGATAGGTAGGTGTTGGGATTCGGTAAGATAAACAGCCCTAGGCACAGCGGAATATAAAAACTTTTAGGGCCTCTTAAGGAATCTTGCCAGGATATTCTCTAGTTGTATATATATGAATATAAATAAACGACAGTATAAGTTTTCTCGTTTATACCTGTCTCCTTGCAAATCCTCGGCTAGCAAAACGAGCTCTGAATTCTTCTCCAGCAAAATCGATCCAGGCTTCTCAGGAGCGCCCCACGTGTTGCGCCTCTACGAGTTGATACACCACAATATCACGAAAATAATATATCTCGATCAGCTAGAACACAAGATATATTATAGACTAGGAATTATGAATGATTCAGGAACAAAACTCGAAAAACGAAAAATTCTTCCTTGCACAGGAAGAGGTTCGGCCGATCACACAAGGAGAGGGAGAGAATTTTTGCTCTTGCTCAATTTTTGCTTATGGAGTTGTGTGAAAAATAACTATAAGATAGCTACTTATAGTTATCTCCCTAACCTAGTCCTATTAGGACTAGGGTTCTTCTCTCCTACATGGGCCATGGCCCTCTTTAATTAGAAGACCAAGTCTCCTAATTAATTCATGGCCCAGTTAATTAATATGACCAGGCCTAATTTAATCTCCCGATTAAATAGCCCAATTAATTAACATAATCTCCCATTTAATTAAATCAGACTCTAAGTCTATTTAATTAAATTCCTATCTAATTAATTAAATCCAACTTAATTAATTAATCCACAAATTAAATTCCAATTTAATTTATGATCCTGATCCAATTCCAATTGGATCTCAATTTGTTCCAATTGGGTCGACCCAGTCGACCCACCCAATATAATCGACCCAGTCGATTTTTTCACCTAGTCGACCCAGTCGACTCGGTCGTTCTTATTTCCTCGCTTTCGCTACTTGTGTATTGTGTATGCCCCCGTAGGTTCACCACATAATTGGCCGTGGGTTATAATTAAATATTATTTAATTATTCGAGTAAGACTTACTCTAAATCAATCGAACACTCTGTCGATTGACCATTCCAAAATTAGCACCCCTGCCAATTTGGGAATTCTCCCACACTCCACGGTCGATGTCCAGCCACAAGCCCATGGAGCCCAATCACTGGTGAATTAATTCAGTGAACCTTTTATCATTTATAATTTCCATATACGACATAATCTCTCCATCGATCAATCTCCCAGTCGAGACTTAAGGGTATGGTCATTCATCGGATTCCCTTTTCTTTTGTCTTGACCTTATGTACTCTGGTCTCGAAATAAATTCTCTTTGACTTAATCTTTATGAGCTACTTACATAAAGTCGTCAGATACCTTGGCCAATGATTTTACCAGAATTAATTTCTCACAGAAATCCATAGGAGAATTTCCCAACCTATCAAGTCGGGTCAATGGATCATTTGTTGATGATATGAATCTGCATACGAGTTCCTCTATACCCAACATGAGTCCACAGAGACTTTCTGGTGATCCCCAGTCAGTCGGAACTCATATCAAAGTATAGACGTTCTCGCACCAGATAAACCCTATTATCTCAAGTAGTTAGGGATCGTTCCTCGTATACTATTATAAATATGGAATAACTTCAACCCCGATATGCGACTACCGCTTCCATGGTGAGTTATTTCCTAATTGGGGTATTCAGTGCGCTTGCCATCCCAGCAAGCCACCCACTTATGTGTATCGACTATCCCAGTCACGCTCGTGGACCCCAGCGTCCTCCAGTTCATCGGAGTATACACAACAGTGAGAGTCTAACCGAATCCAACGATGTCCTATCTCGATTGGATTCTACGACTCTTGAATATGTTCTAGATCACGACCTTGGAGATCAGTCCACGGGTTGTCCCATAGCCCTGTGATCTAAGGACTTCTATCCTTATGCGTAGATAATTATTACATAAGATAAAGATGACCATTTAATAAAGCGCATTTATTAATCGAAATTGAACAGTTCCGCATTTATTACAATAAATACTAGCCATACAGCTGGCTTGCAGGACACTATTTCTATCAGTAGAAATAACAATTAATCTCTAAGATTAATTAGCTCTTACTTGAGCTCTAAGTAATCTACAATTCTTATCTTGATTAAATTGGTTAATTAAGGTAATCTAAATCTCTAAGATTCTTACCTTATCCAAAACTCCAAGTTTCCCAAATCTCCAAGATTCTCAAGATAATCCTATTTTGACTAGATTAGTTTAATTAAGGTAGTGTTCACATCTAACAAGATAACTACCTTATCCAAAAACTCTAAGTTTCCTAATCTTCCAAAATTCTCCAAGATTTTCAGGACTTTCAAAATAGGCAGAATTAGAGTCCAACCCAAAAACGACCAGTCGAGACCAATCAGGACTGCCACGTAGGACAGCTAACGCGCGACCACCAAGGCGGCGCTTGAGCTGCCTACGGCAGCAGCCGCTGCACGCGGCTGCGTGCGGCAGCGAGCAGCCGCGCACAGCAGCGCGTAAACAGCAGCCCGAAACTAACATGATAAAATTTTCGAATCCTAAATTAAACATTATCTCCAAGTTAATTAAACATACGTCCTATAACATGCAAAGTTAAAGAACTAGCCACATAAATCAAACATATGATTTAATAAACACAGAATTTGCAAATTCATATATATACAAAGCCTAGAGTTGGCTCTGATACCACTATTGGGATTCGGTAAGATAAACAGCCCTAGGCACAGCGGAATATAAAAACTTTTAGGGCCTCTTAAGGAATCTTGCCAGGATATTCTCTAGTTGTATATATATGAATATAAATAAACGACAGTATAAGTTTTCTAGTTTATACCTGTCTCCTTGCAAATCCTCGGCTAGCAAAACGAGCTCTGAATTCTTCTCCAGCAAAATCGATCCAGGCTTCTCAGGAGCGCCCCACGTGTTGCGCCTCTACGAGTTGATACACCACAATATCACGAAAATAATATATCTCGATCAGCTAGAACACAAGATATATTATAGACTAGGAATTAGGAACGATTCAGGAACAAAACTCGAAAAACGAAAAATTCTTCCTTGCACAGGAAGAGGTTCGGCCGATCACACAGGGAGAGGGAGAGAATTTTTGCTCTTGCTCAATTTTTGCTTATGGAGTTGTGTGAAAAATAACTATAAGATAGCTACTTATAGTTATCTCCCTAACCTAGTCCTATTAGGACTAGGGTTCTTCTCTCCTACATGGGCCATGACCCTCTTTAATTAGAAGACCAAGTCTCCTAATTAATTCATGGCCCAGTTAATTAATTTGACTAGGCCTAATTTAATCTCCCAATTAAATAGCCCAATTAATTAACATAATCTCCCATTTAATTAAATCAGACTCTAAGTCTATTTAATTAAATTCCTATCTAATTAATTAAATCCAACTTAATTAATTAATCCACAAATTAAATTCCAATTTAATTTATGATCCTGATCCAATTCCAATTGGATCTCAATTTGTTCCAATTGGGTCGACCCAGTCGACCCACCCAATATAATCGACCCAGTCGATTTTTTCACCTAGTCGACCCAGTCGACTCGGTCGTTCTTATTTCCTCGCTTTCGCTACTTGTGTATTGTGTATGCCCCCGTAGGTTCACCACATAATTGGCCGTGGGTTATAATTAAATATTATTTAATTATTCGAGTAAGACTTACTCTAAATCAATCGAACACTCTGTCGATTGACCATTCCAAAATTAGCACCCCTGCCAATTTGGGAATTCTCCCACACTCCACGGTCGATGTCCAGCCACAAGCCCATTGAGCCCAATCACTGGTGAATTAATTCAGTGAACCTTTTATCATTTATAATTTCCATATACGACATAATCTCTCCATCGATCAATCTCCCAGTCGAGACTTAAGGGTATGGTCTTTCATCGGATTCCCTTTTCTTTTGTCTTGACCTTATGTACTCTGGTCTCGAAATAAATTCTCTTTGACTTAATCTTTATGAGCTACTTACATAAAGTCGTCAGATACCTTGGCCAAAGATTTTACCAGAATTAATTTCTCACAGAAATCCATAGGAGAATTTCCCAACCTATCAAGTCGGGTCAATGGATCCTTTGTTGATGATATGAATCTGCATACGAGTTCCTCTATATCCAACATGAGTCCACAGAGACTTTCTGGTGATCCCCAGTCAGTCGGAACTCATATCAAAGTATAGACGTTCTCGCACCAGATAAACCCTATCACCTCAAGTAGTTAGGGATCGTTCCTCGTATACTATTATAAATATGGAATAACTTCAACCCCGATATGCGACTACCGCTTCCATGGTGAGTTATTTCCTAATTGGGGTATTCAGTGCGCTTGCCATCCCAGCAAGCCACCCACTTATTTGTATCGACTATCCCAGTCACGCTTGTGGACCCCATCGTCCTCCAGTTCATCGGAGTATACACAACAGTGAGAATCTAACCGAATCCAACGATGTCCTATCTCGATTGGATTCTACGACTCTTGAATATGTTCTAGATCACGGCCTTGGAGATCAGTCCACGGGTTGTCCCATAGCCCTGTGATCTAAGGACTTCTATCCTTATGCGTAGATAATTATTACATAAGATAAAGATGACCATTTAATAAAGCGCATTTATTAAACGAAATTGAACAGTTCCGCATTTATTACAATAAATACTAGCCATACAGCTGGCTTGCAGGACACTATTTCTATCAGTAGGAACCTAGCAAGCACGGTTTTTGTTGAGCGATAGGTTAGGCCTAGCAAGCTCGTTTCGAGAGAAAGAATTGATCTTGTAATCTCGAGTGGCGAAGGTTCGTCCTTTAAGCCACAATATATTAGTGGATTTTACCCAGGGGTGCTGGAAGAGAGGAAGTAGGCCGTTGGGGCGCGAACCTCTATAAATTGTGTTTGCCTTCTCTCCTTTTATTTTTTGCACTTTACTTCCTTCGTAACTTTAATCTTAAAATAATTGGAACGATCAACTTTTATTTAAAGTTACTTGAACTATTTACAAATTGTCTTCTGGAAAATAAACTCTTTGGTATATACCTAATTCACCCCCCTCTTAGGTATCATAATTATGTTTTACCACTAGGATATTCGTAATTTTCCCTATTTAATATATGCTGGGTTGAGATATGGTAAAATTTACATTAGTACGTCTTAACCGTGCAACAAGCACAAAGTGAATTTTGTTTACCTCTTACTCAAGAATGTAGTGAAGCTCGCCGCAATACGAGCAACATATTTTGGAGGAGTTAGTGGAAATTTAGGTTCAAGTTACTTAAAAAATGGTATTTTAACCTATATAATTTTATAAATTTTCACATTGCTTCTCTGTCATCTTTAAACTTACGAAAATATGAATTGATTAAATAGATGAGCAATGCTAAAAGTTAAATTTTAAGAGTTTTGCTAAAATTTTGAAAAAAAGTACTCTCCAAGAGCACCTTTATAATTTAGGAGTTGCTAAATTTTATAAGTTTGGCTTGCCAAATACCCATGGCCAAATTAAAATTGCTATATGCAATTGTTTGTAGGAAAGTACAAAAAACTTTTGTACTTTTATGCAAAACAATAAATTGGGGGCATTGCTAATTAAATTAATAATAAATTTAAATTCATAGTTTGTACTAATTAAACCCATATTGCTTGTACATTCAAATACATATTAATTAAATTCAAATGCATACAAATTTGAATTAAAATTTTAAAATTCAAATTTTATAATTTGAATATCATTATAAAAAATTTGTCACTATTGACAAATAGTGGAACCTCTTTAGCGATAATTAACGTTGTCACGATGAATTAGTGATAATATTTTAATTATAATTTTTGGGGCATCGCTAAATGTCAATACTAAAAATTAATATTTTAAAAAAAACTATTTTTTCTATTATGAAATAAAAATCAATTAGTATTTTAAATATATTATTATTATTTATATAAAATAATAATTAAAGTTATTTGTTAAAATATAAACTAACTATTTGAGTGAAATGATATGGTTGTTAAAAAGTAGACTCTTAAAATATAAACTAGTTGTTGGAGTGATGAGTAAAAAGTGGAATTGTATAACACTGTTCATTAGTTATATTTTAAGATAAGAGGCTGAAATTTAAGAGAGCTATTAGAGATGGCCTTATATGTGGCTCTTTACCCACCTTCCCCGTGTCATAATAAATACGATAATTTACCCTCATATATCACTACAAGAAAACAACAACATTTTTCATTTGCATTCTCGATTTCAACGAATGAATTACAATCTACAACTGAAAAAAATAAATTATCCTTTCAAAATTTGCATGTAAGATAAAATAAATTTTTTCAAATCACAAGAAATAAATTGACATCAACTCATTTTGAAGGGTCTTTTCCCATTGGATAAACCCCTCAAGGGCCTCAAACCCCTCCCCAACCGAGCTTCCCTGAAAGACAATACTAGACATTATCTGAAAAAAAAAAAAAAATTGTAAACTAGACGTAGTAAACCACGGTTGATTCAACCCTAACTCGCTTTTTATGAAAAATAATCATAACTTCTGGTTTATTTGATCAAATCTATCTCGATTTCACCTCTAATTTGCCCCATCACGTTATTGTATAATTATATACTATATTCGTTCCATAATAATTGTTGTTTTAAAGTTTTACACAATATTAAAAAAATCTTTGAAATAAATGAAAAATATATATACCTAACACATCTGAAGATCAAACCAAGTTATTCGATATCCGGCTCGAGTTCGTTCGAAAAAAACTTGTTTGTGCTCGGTTCGTTTAACAAATCAAACAAGCTTGAACAAAATTTTTGTTTGATAAGTTTTGAAGCTCGACTCGATAAGCTATATATTGAAAACATACATGTAAAATACCAAGCTACTCGATACTCGGCTCGAGCTTGTTCAATAAAAGCTTGTTTGAGTTCGATTCAGTAAGAAATCAAACCAAACTCAAACACAAAATTTCAAGCTAGATAAAATTTAAACTAAGTTTGAACAATGTGTCGATCGATACTAATCGGCTCGTTTACATTTCCTAACAAGGGGGATAAAAAGAGTTTTTAGGTGTAATAAATAATGACAAAATTAGAAAATAGGTAATTTAATATTGCAGTGGAATCCTAAAACCACAAATATTTTGAGGCAAATGAAAATTTCTAAAACGACAAATATTATGGATAAAAGGGAGTAATTTTTATAACCGATATTTTGGTTGCCCACTTATCTTTATTCAATCATCAATAAAACCGAAAAGATTTGTATCTAATCGTTTTCCATCGTCGATTTTCCTCTAATTAACCATATCAGGTTTGAATAAAAAAATTCGGTTCAAATGTATGTTTCGGTCAGTCAAATATTGAAAAATTTTCGAGACTATTCGGAAATATTTCGGAAACATTAAGGAAAATTTATAAAAAAAGTTACTAAATTTAGGAAAATAACAGAGTTTAAGACAAATAAATAGTTTCGGAATTACATCTTGTTTTCGTTTCGCCTGATTCAAAAACGAAAACTTTTCGATGTTTTCGATGGAAATTTTGATCCATGATCAAAATACAAGCAAAAAAAAAAAATTAAATATGGAAATATAATCCGAAAAAGATAAAAATAGAAATAGTCCCTAGGCTTCTAGTATACATAGCAATGAAAAAGATAAATACTTGAATCAATGAAGATAATTAAACGTGTACCTCTTTGTTTGTATCAAGATTTTGTTGTTTTCCTTACTAATTTGTGAGCATTTTTAGATACATCATACTTTATCTCTTTGTGGAAACTTTCAAAGATAATACTAGTATAATAATGGACAAATATTAGCAAAACAAACAGGAACATAGTTTGTTTTCTTTCAGTCAAATAAAACAAGAGGTTTTATGTTGAATTGTTAATTATGTGGCACAAAAGGACAGATCGGACCATTCATGTGATGGGACCCATATGTAGAAGAAAATCTCTTGTTTTTACAGCAAATCCATTACATTACATGTTCTTGCTCTGGCCAATTAGCAAACGACATGAGATCCTAAATTGTAGTTAAAGATAATGTCAAATTAATCTGGATTCGATTCGATCGGGATTCTCATGGGAAGGAAGATATTTGTCAACGTGCTTTATTGGAGATAATCATCTAATTTTTCCTTTTTTTTTTTTACTTATTTTTCTTAAATATTTTCTTTCAACATATATCAATTACCCGAACTATAGAAGTTATAGCTCCTAAAACAAGATATATTTATGTATTACAAAGAAAATATTATTTTATTTAATCTAACTTTTTTACTTGCATAATTTCTAGTTCGGGGAAAACATAGGTATACCAATTAAATTACAGAAAATTCGATACTTTTGAAGATATAAATGATATTTTTAACTAGTGAACCAAATATAACATCAAAGTAATTTTCAGTATATTTTTAATATATCGATTTAAGATAGTACTTCTTGAACAAATGTGTTCCTATTAAAATTTAAAAATTTTGCTAAAGAAATCAACTAATTTTCCGATCAATGAAAAAAAAATTGGTTCGAAGGACAAAATGGAGTAAAAGTATGCAATTATAATAATCAATTTAATCATTTTTCGCATATTCTCCCCAAATTTTATCTTCTTGCACATAATTTTTAGTTTTCTTCCCTCTACCTTGAGGTCGCGATAAGTGATCGCTCTACTGTAACACTAATTTTTTACGGTTGCAGTCGCACAATATATTTCACGGTAAAAATAAATACTGGACTTGCCAGTCATTGTCGATCAATGGTTGGGAACGTTATCTAACGCCATAAAAGCTTGGGGGGTGTAGGTCCGGTTTATGTTGTTATTTATTCTTTTAATTAGATTTTAAGTTTAATTTTATGCAAAAATTACAATGACTTCAACTATTTAATCCATGAATTTGAGTTGTCCTATTTTAGGTCATTATAGGATTTAGTTATTTTATTTTATTTATAAAATTTCCAACCTGTCTTCAAATTATATATACAAATTTAGCTAAAACAACAATTTTATCCAATTCCTTAAACTAAAATGAGAATGTCTTATTCACTTGCTAATTTGCTATTGTAATGCATGAACATCAAAATAGAGGAGAAGACAAGAAGAGGGGTAGGCCAGGTGGAATCTTGCCACAAGTGTCGTGTTATGTTAGGAAATTGCAGGGACAAAACAAAATACAATTACCCACATAAGTTTGATTTAGTGCGAAAAAATATACAGCAGAGCAGAGCAGAGCAAAACAGAGCAAAACAGAGAGACAGATACAATTGGCCCAATTACAAAGAAACAAAACGTTTCCACGTGAAGCCGGGCCTTTTGGAGAGCTATCAGATGAAAGTGACAATCATGTAGTATTTCTTGGTTTTTATAATTATTGTTTTTATTTATGGCGGCTGTATATATTTGATGAGAAATTCTTACACATATCGGGATTTATTGAACTCAAAGTAATCAAATAATAAGTGTAATACATTTATTTTGTGATAGGATAAATTAACCAATCATAAAGCAAGTGCAATACACTTGCTTGGTGATTTGATGAATTTGATCAAATAAGACTTGGACAAGAATTTTTCATATTTGCTTTATTTCATTTTTACCATTTAGATATGTACTATCTCCGATTCAATTTTTTTTTTGAACTTTACCTCCGATTCAAATTAATTGACACATTTTGTCTTTTCACATTGATTAAGAAATATATTAACTATTGATTTTTTCAGAATAAAATTACTGTCATTGATCTTTGTGTACTTTACTTTACTCGATAAATCCAGAAGTAAAAAGGGGTAAAAGTTGAAGAAAAAAAAGAAAAGATTCATTGAAAAATCAAATGTGACAGTAATTTGAAACATGAAAATCTTGCAAATGTGCAAATTTGAAACGGAGGGATTATATTACCTCACATTTGCAAGAATTTCATGTGTATTAGATTTGAGCTCAAACATTATTACCAAACATAATTTAATCAACCAAGACGTACACCAATTACTATATGGAATGAATTTGATCCTCATAGGCTCATAATCCTCATCTAGACCAAACTTACCCAAAAATAATATTTTTACATGTTCGTTTAGGTAAACATAACTTGATCAAACCAAGACCAACCCAATACAAACCCTTTTCTAACCTAAGCAATTTCGTATTTGTCAATTTTTTAACCCGAATCGTTTTAATTATAAAAATAAAAGTAAAAAAAATCCCGCCATAATTTAATTTGTTGGTACTTGGGGGGATGGGTTTTGTAGTAAAAGCCGAAAATAGCGACATGAGTAAATAAGGTTCTTATTTTACGTGGGGACTCGTACTCTCATCCACATCCTTAAAGACAATAAGCAAAACAAAATGAAAAATATTTGTGTTTATAATATCATAGGAAAAAGAATGTTGCAGCATATAGGACAAACACTAGGACAATGTCGTCGTATTTGTTCGCAACAATCTTCCAAAATTCCATAAATATATACTAATATATGTACCTTGCCAATAGCAAAATTAGAAAACACTTTCCAAGAATCCACTAGAACGTACATCCAAAGCACTATCAACCCTAAATGGATTCTAGTTCATGATTCATTTTGTGGGTCATGTTTTTTCTCTTGGATTTATTTTTTTAAACTTTAGAATATCAATCCCAATTATCAAAAGTAGGGTTTGAATTATCTTTTCGCCCCCGAGTTTAGCCCTATATATCCTATTTGGCCATTTTCATTTCATTCTAACATTTGGTTAACAAGTTTTCATGCAACCACATTGTTGAACTAACTTGCTTTAGTCATGCGGTTACGTTCAATTAGTCCAAAAGTTTAACATGCTAGAAAAAAGTGGCGTTTAAAGCATAAAGTTTCTAGTTCATCGCTCCAATTACATAATGTATTTATACGTTGTTGCACAACGAGGTCATATCCGATGTGAACTAGAGTAATTAAGAAAGTCATATATAAGTAATCGTCTACATATTATATATGATTTAACATATGGAATTACAAAATTGCCTCATCAACTCTAACTTATTACCTATGTACACAATTCCATGTCTATTCTGCCCTCGATTCGATTATCATTTGTGTTGCTTCATTAATAAAACCTTAATCATAAGAGAACATATATTAAACTATGATTAAATCAAGAACATAGACAACATAGAATATATTATCCATTTATTGATCACTAATGTTGTTGTTGTAGAAACCAATTTGAGAATGTTTGGAGTGTGTTCATATCGGCTCTATAGTGCTTCTGAGTAAACTCAAGCAGGTTTTTCCATCTAAAATCTGGATACATTCTTGGGTAATTGGAGTCCACCAATTCAGGTGGTGGGACCACTACCTTATCTTTGTTTGGACAAAGAAAGAAAGCCAAAGATTTCCTAGTACACTTGTTGTTCACCACTGCCCTGTGCAAACAACTTTTGTATCTCCCATTTGAAAGTGCCTGTCCATTCCAAACAAATAAAATTAACTTCAAAAAAAAAAAAAATTAAAAAAATTAAAAAAAAAACACTAAATATATCATTGGACGACATAAATAGGACATCAAATATGACATAGTTAAGCAATACTGTATTTGTGGTGTTAGTGATGATGTCATGTTTATGTTGTCCGCGATGCCCTATTTTTTGTAGCTAGTGATTATCATACGTACCATGAAAGTGTCGCCTATGTTGACAACAAAAGCGTTAATGTTTGGCGTAATGGAATGCCATTCATCGTCCACGAATACTTGGAGTCCACCAACTGTGTCTTGATGAAGAATAGTAAGTGATGTTGGATCACAATGAGGTCCGGTCCCTAATGTTTGATCCGGTTTTTGGCATGGTGGATAATAGTTCAATCTCATTATCGATTCGTTTTCTTGAAAAAATTGTTTGAAATGGTCGCGATTAACTCCAAGGCTCATTCCCAATAGTTCCATGATGCCTAGAGAGAGTTTGCTCATGGCATCGCAATATTCTTGATATACTTTCCTGTAATTTGCGATTTATTAGATGTCACATATATGCATGTATTGATGAATATTTATGTATTTTTATTTTATAATTGAAATATTAAAGTGCCCGAGAAAAGAAAAGAAAGAACTTTAATAAGTAGCTTTACACGTACCCTAAGTGTGCAAAATCACCACCCAATGTGTTTTGGAAGTATTCTTCCACGATGTGGGATGAGTCCTTTTGTGGGGAGTATTCAAAAGAAAGAGTTTCTTTCCATGGAAGCTTGGTTGAGAATCTTCCGGTGAAGCTACTAGCATAACCACAATGTTCACCAAGTTTCCTTTGAGCCTTTTGCTTCTCATGAAGTGATTGTTCAAAGAAACAATCCATGTAACGATGAGCGTCGGATATGAGTTTAGCATGAACACCATGGTTTACTACTAAAAAGAAACCATGCTTTCGACAAGCCTCGCCTACGAGCTGAGACGCACGTGCGGAGGCGACAGGGTTGCCAGAAAGGAAGCCGTCTAAGTCAATTAGCGGAACTTGAAGCTCCGGAGTGTTGGAGCTAGGCTTTTCGTGATCGGGCCATATGAATTGTGGTGGTATGTTGGGTTGGTGTTGTAGTAAACTTGCATCGAAAATTAGTGATTTTTTAAGTTCATCTTTGTTCTTGATTGTAGGATGAGGAATTGAGGGTTCACTTGTGATCATACAATTAATAGTCATTGCATGAAATTTTTAGTAAGTTTTGGAGAGAAAGATGAAGTATTTAGTTACAAGAGGAATGAGAATAAGAAGTAATTTTTGAGAGAGTTGTGATAGAAGAAAAGCCAATGCCGTTCAATTGAAAATTTTGTGAACAAAACTTGGAATCTTTATAGTATCCCTTTCCCAACACAAAAAACAAAAGGCGGAATGGATGTCTAACTCACCTTACATTTTTAATGTCACACTTTAATTTCACAATTATACTTATGATAATATAATACAATAATATACAAGTGTCCCGATTTAAAATATACATGTGTCAATGCAAATATAAATATATAAAAAATTCATTTCAAAATCAGACTTAGTTGAATCCCAAATATTTACATAGCAATTGTAATGCATCTGCTTTATTGTTAGACAATATTTCTAGCAAAACGATCAATCACATAACAATTGCAGTACAATTGTTTATTTTGTTATAAGATGATCAATTCAAGTCAAGTCTCAAGTCTGAAATATTTACATGGAAAAAAAAACGTCACGTCTGAAGTATAATTTTTTGTTGTTATGTGATATGAAATGGAAGTGGCATAAATAAAATTTTGCCAACAAAAGGAGATTATTTGCAACGAAGGGCTTGATGAAAAGTGTTATTTCAAAAGGGGGCTTCTATTTGGATGATATTGGACAATGGTCCATCCTATTTGTTTGTTTGTAACGTCGACAGATAATCATTTCCCGATGGGTTTTGGCGTTTCTTTTGGTAGGAATGAGTAAAAACAAACTTATCTGAAATCAGATCAAACAAATCTTAATTGGTCTTAGCAAACTTTTTAAATAAATTTTATTTTTGGTTAATGACAATATTGCTTTGCGTTGGATGGTGATGCTTCGGAACTTGAAGAGTTATAGTTGGATCGACCTCTTTGATATTTTAGTATCACATATTTCCATAAATAGAAAAGTATTTCAATTGAATTATTTAAAGGTCTATAATTCAGTTTAACATTCTATATCATATGGTTATAGGCATATTACATCTTATAAAATAAAAATATTAAATGACTATGTTCAATATTTCATCGGAGATTATAATTTACGTGTCGAAATTTGAACTTAGAGGTCAGAATAATAACGTAAAAAGATAAAATTATCCTTCATTGCACATACTATCGTCATTTTAATCTTATGTTTAGGAAATCAAATTTCAAGAAATTCAAAAACTGAATAATATATACAGGGGTTAAATTGATCCACATAAAACATAAAATAACACATAAATAAATTGATTCGCATAAAATAACCACTAATTTACATAAAATAGCGCAGAGATCAAAAGAATTTTTCATAAAATAAAATTCCCTTTTGTTCTAAGGTTTGAGAATAGGACAAATACGATAAGATACTTCTTAGAAAGATAGGAGGTATATTGTCGTTTATCTTATCACATTTGCGTAAATTAAGCATTATACTATATAAATTACCAATGACTCAAAAGAATAGGATATGATCAAGAATGAAGAATCTTTGGCCGATAGTAAAAATAATCTTATCTATACATATTCAGTTTTAGTTAATTTTATGCACCTATTATCGACTTCAAATCCAGGACCCAGCTAAGATTTTAGTATTAAGAATAATTATAATTCTTTAATTCGAAACTGATTGAAATGGGACTCCCATTAATTTTTTTTTAGAACCCAACAGAGGAAATTATAAAAATTTATTTGTTGCTTTGGAGGATGGCACACGGATTAAGAAACGTAATAAATAGCCATTTTTTAAAGCAAAAATCATAGCATTGATTAATATTAATCACAAGCATTAATAAGAAGAGTAAAATTGATAGAAAAAAAGTAATTTTAAATTGAAATCCCAAAATAACAAATAAAAGTACACATTTTTTTTGTCAAAGCGACAAATAGAAAAAAAAAAAAAAAAAAAGAAGCCAGAAGGAGTACATGATTATGGATCTGATGTATCTGGTATAAATAAGATGATTCATAAATCGAAATATGTGGAATGAATATGAATTTTAATCGATTCGTTTCATTGAAAATTTGAATTCGATAATAGCTATATATATATTGTAATCATAATTAGCAATAATAATGTTTGACAAAAAGACTAACATGATCTAATAACTAAAGTGTACTGACAAGTTTATTCTACATGTTTTCGAGCCGATAATTTTACCCCATAATTAATAAATCTGAAGCAATTTGATACATGCCCAATTGGCAAAAATTAACATCACGGCATGTCATGTGCTCGATTATTTAAGGGTTATGCAAAATTTGAAAGTAATAATTGAATATTTACCCCCAAATTTTTAGAATTTTAGCATTATGGAAAATTTTTAAAACTAATAATAGCATACGTACCTACAAATATTAAAATTGAAACATTTTGGCTAGCAGGTTTACCCCTCAAAATTAGGAATTGAACATTTGGATTAAATTTTAAAAACAGTAAATGCATATTTCGATTTGAGGAGTTGTCCAAAAAATTGGATAAACTGTTTTTTTACTACAATAAATAAAATACTAGCTGAATAGTAATCATTCTATGAATTCATTTATTTAATTAATCAAAATATTATGTACAACTATTTAAATCTAGAACTTCATTTTTTTGTATTATTGAAACATAAATGGGTATTTCTAAATTTCATGAAAAAGTAATTGAATTTGAATAATTGATAATTTAAATGGGTATACCTATTTAAGTTAAAATATAATATTTCGTATTTTATTAAAAGATATTTTTAAATCTTGTAAAAGAACAAAATGATTTTTAGTTAAAAGTTTATGGATCATTTATATTACATCAACTATTTTATACATATTGAAACTTTATGAAATATTAAATAATTTTACCTAATATTGGGGGTGGGGTTAAATATGCAATTATCAGTTTTAAAATTTAATCAAAACATCCAATTCCTAAATTTTGGGGTTAAATATGCAATAGTCAATTTTAAGTTAAGTCTAAATGTTCAATTCTAATTTTGAGTGTGAATATGTAGTTATCAGTTTTAAATTTTGATCTAACATGGAGTAATCAATTTTATAATTCAATCAAAATACTCGATTCTAGATGGGGGGGGGGGGGGGTGGTTTGTTAAATATTCAACCATCAGTTTAAAATAAGACAAACTACTCTTGCACAGAATTATGACGAGAATAGGAAGAAGGAACACAAGAAAAATGTCAGTAATAATTAATAACTCCATGGAATTCACCATAACATAAGAGTAAAATTACTCAACTCGTTACTCAATGGTGCTGGACACCATAACTTAGTGTGCGGGTGACAACAATTGATCCGTGGCATCCAAACTGAGTGTGCGGGTGTAGTAACAATCGAATATTGTGCGATCTTGTGTGAATGTATTATAAGGCTAGGGTATGCGTCTTTCCTGATATCAACTGATTTTGGGGAAACTGTTAGTGCCTAAGGTCCTACAAGTGGTATCAGAGTCAATGTTGCATGTTCAATTCCTAGCATGAGCAATTGTTGAGGGGAAGATTATTGGGCACCCTAACTAAGTGGCACTGAAATTGAGTGTGCGGGTGCAGTCACAATTGAATACCGTGAGCGCTTGTGTAAATGCACTATATGGCTCGGGTATTTGTATTTTCTAACACCAATTGATTTTGGGACAACTAGTAGCACCTGAAGTCCTATAAATGAAGTTCACCAAAGAGATAAGAGTAAAATCACTCTAACTAATCACTCAATAGAATCCATCAAAGAAATAAGAGAAAAAAACTAGGAAAAATCTCTCTTCACCATGATAATCTAGCATGGACAACTCCCATGAAATAGATTCATGTATGAAAATTAAATATTATGCATACATGCATGAAGTCAAATGGACACACATCTCATTTATAACTACTAGGTCAATGCATATGAATTAAATTAAGATGCATTAATTAAGTTTTTGTAGGCAAATTTTGCCAGACGTTTTTGCTGCGGGACAACTCGTCCTCTAGTTTTGTTAATTTAGTTTTGCCTATGGCTTCAAGAAATGTTGAGGTGGTCCGCATTGATAACTAGTCTATTTTAATAGAGCAATCACTTGTCGGTAAACTTTTAATAAAAATTATGTGTGAAAGGACATCGTCAAGAACATCACAAAGGTTAGAAATTGATAGCAAGGAAAAAAAAAATCTTACCTGAAAATTATTAAGAATTCACCACACTATCAATTGTATTTATGTCATGCTTTCAAAACTTATAGCATGATAAATTTTTTACCACATGATATATTAAAGAATCTTCCTTGCCCATAATTAATAGTGTGTATTATTATATTTTTGTCATAAAAACTTTAGTGATTGAGCATCAAATATGTACCATATATAGCACTTTATAAGGTATATATATACATATACTTTTAGAAGAACTTAAAAAAAATCATTCAAGTAAACATGTGTCCCAAAAAAAACATAGATCTTTGTCGACTCTTTTAAATAATTGTGTTGCAGTTGACCTAAATAAATAATTTCGGTGGTGAAGGATAGCAGCTGGGATTTTTTGGCGATAGTTTCTGTTCCACATGACAATCTTTTCAGGTGGCTTTGTTCCCCAACCTCCTACCTTCAATGTTATAAATTGTAGCAATTAGTGTCATCAATAAATATTTTATTTTCGAAAGAAATACATAAATTAAATAATTAATGTCACGAGGGGTTCCACCATGGAACGGTACATGCAACTATATGCTAACAATCTTGTCGTGGATTTATATGATAATAATGCAAGAAAATATATTGAAACCTAGCAAGTGTCCATAAAATGCCACACACTTTATCACGTATGGCTAAACTAAAGTCTACTATCTAGCTACACAATTATTCCATCTTACCCCATGTTATCCATTTCTAGGGTTTTGTTTCTATTGTACATGTAAAGGAATAATAATTTGGTTGGAACTAGTATTTTAGAATAAATGTAAGTTTAGGGTCTTAAATGTACAACGTGGTTAACCAAATCTTAGACGTGCACTTGATAGTTATTGAGTTCACTTATCTTTATATATATATATATATATATATTGATAACCTATGTGTTCAAGCTTAAATCAGACTAATTCTGGACCTTTAGAATCCTTGTCCTAGAATTTTGAAAGATGTAAATTGCGGAAATTTATGTATATATTATTAACTTGACTTGTTGATTTTTTCAAATGAATACAAGAAAAAAGAATAACTAAGGTTGGGTCTAATTGACGCCCAAATTTTGACTTATTTTATCCTTTTTTTTCTTTCTGATAACTCAGGTGTCCAAGCTTACACTAAACTAATCATGGACCATCAGATGCCTTGCCCTAGAAACCTGAAGGATGTAAATCGCAGGATGTGCCTTCATCAAGCATCGGGATCCCACCATACTGTTGTACACTCTGTGCACAAAGAGGTCTTCACCACAAATGACCCTTAGACAGACTCATGAAAATGCTTCCATCGAAGTTCCAAATGAGATTCGAACCCCCACCCTTGCCGCTTGAGCAAGCCTTATGAATTGTTGGTCAGCCAATTGGAGATATGCCCTAGGAGCTTATTTTACCCTTTTGATCGTGGCTAAGTTGGTTAGAGTGTCATGCTACGTGGAATATGTCGCATATGATCATTTTCATCTATATTTTAGTGTTTAAGTCGATTAAGCGCTCGACAAGTTTTTTTCTTTGGAGATGGTGAACATTATTGCATCAAGTCGTGAACAAGTTGGATTTTCCTTTATGTATTCACAATAGAGAGTCATGAAAATGACTTAATATATAGTACTATGACTAATCAACTAATGTCATGGAGAAATAAGACTAGATAGATGATTTAATGAAAAATGGCCGGTCAAGATTGTACAACATTGTGAAGTTGTCACAAATTTGCCAACAAGGCCTAATTGTTAATTCGACATTTTGACCCATATGTAAGGAAAACCTCCCAACATATTACATATACGTACGTACACTCAATTTCTTGTTTATCTCAGATTCATGCACGAATGAATTGCATAATTGGTTTATTCTTAACTTATTATGAACTAAAAAGGCATCATAAAACTAATTGCACTCGCCCCACCATTTTTGTGAAAGAAAACAAATATAAGAATCAGACCCACTTGGCCTATATATGGCGGCTTGTGTTAAGATACAGCTATGTTATATATATATATATATATATATATATATATATATATATATATTTTTTTTTAGAGGTATGCTTTATATTTTCGGTACAACTTAACAATCGAATTTATATGAAAAACTAGTATTGTTTCTTCTTTATTTTTGTCCAAGAGTATTCAAGCTTTTAGATTGAACCAGATCCAAAATTCAAAAGTCCAGGAGGTACTACGTACATTATTAATTAAAATAAGTTTTCGAGGAAGATATGCAATTTTTTTTTTTTACATTAGCACACAAATGCAAAAATACAGCGGATTTATAATTCAAAAGTCGAGATGGTACTCAAACTGCATTATCAATAGAAGAAATTTTTTGTTAAAGATATTCAATTTATTTTATTTACATAAGCACACTAAATATAAAAGTACAACAAAACGCATTTTAACTACTGAATTTAAAATATGATAAGTTAACTAAGAAACAATTTTCGCAATCATACACGATGTTATTTCAAAGAATAAAATTATTTATGATGGAACTAATATCAAATTTTCTCAATACTTCTCTCCTAATTAATGTAAATAATCAAAGCACTGACAAAATTTTGATTTTCTATCTTATAAACCTATTTTTCCCAAACTTTATTACTTTATAAATTAGTAGGATAAATACCACAAATGATCCTCTTATCGTTATTTTTTTCTACAATGTTGTCCCTCTTGAATTTTTTTCTCTCTCATATTATTCCCCACTATAGATGATTTATTTTACTTTGGCCCTTTTCAAGCTTGGCACGATGGCTCCGATGTCACATGACTTGCACGTGGGGGTATTTTCGTTCGTTCGATATGATGGTCTTACACTCAAGTCCCCCATAAAATATATATCTATCAATTTAGTCTCTAATTTTATAAGAAACTATAATTTCTAATCAAAATAATAATATTTATGAATCGAAAATCATTTAAAAACAATCAAAATTTAAAAATAATAATAATAATCCTTCAATTATTTGTGTCGTTATGAATTAGAAAATTATTAAAAGAATAGAACAATAAAAAATTTAAAAAAAAATCTTCTATTTGCATTAATAAAAAAACTAAAAAATATCTAAAAAAATAAAAAAAATCAAATAAAAATGAATGGAAATAAAAACAAAAAAAAAAAAAAATCAACATACCCACCCACCCCAAAACCCCATTTCTCCCCCCCCCCCTCTTCAACGACGACACTGATTATTTTTTTAAATATTTTTTTTTATTATTTTAAAATATATTTTTGAATTTTTAAAATTACTTTCTAAATTATATTGATAAAAATACGTGTTTTATTTTCAATTTTATATTCTTTTAATTATTATGAATTTTTCGATTCATAAAGGTTAGAATTAAAAGTTTTTTTTTTATTTGAAATTATTATTTTTCATAAAATTCAGGGACTAAACTGGTACAAATAGATTTTACGGGGGATTTGGGAGGAACTCTATAATAGTGAACGGACGAAAATACCCTTAGTGCAGGTCACGTGACATCGGATTTGCCTTGCTCAACCTGAAAAATGTCAAAGTAAAATAAAATTAATACACAAAAAGGACCGTATAAATAAATGTTTACCCAAATTAATATCAATGTGCACTATGCTATCATAAGTTCTACCCCACGTTTACATGTTCTTAGAATAAACAGCCCATTTTAAAACAAGGAATCGCCATGTCTTAAAAGATATTAGAGATTGTAATTAAAAGCACAACACATAAAGAAATTATTGATCACAAGAATGAAAGAATTGGGAGACAAGAAGATTTAATTCACAATTGACACGAATAATTAGAATATAAACCATCCATTCACGAGGAGTGTTCAACGAACCTGCTAGACCACTCCAACAACCCAACCTAAATCGATGCAATTTACGGGTTGAAGGTTTGATATGTTGATCTTGAACATATTGAAAAAAAAGACTGCAAATTGTAATCGATGTTGATTTTATACTTTTTTAGACTATATATATATTCCATTTAAAAAATAAAAAATGGAAAAAGCAGGTGGCACCAGCTGCTTGGTTGCACGCGCCCGTCCAATGCGTCCAGAGGTTTGGGGGAAGAGGTTTGGGGGAAGGACAGGGGGAGCCTTCCCCCTACCTCTCCTCTCATCATTGAAAACCACTTTCCGGTTGCGCCTCCTCCTTCCCCTCCCCCTCATCACTGGGCCATAAACTTTTTTGAATGTGTCGAATACATTATGTTAAAATCTCTCATGATAATGATTTGAGTTTGGATTGATCGCAATGTGTGTACCTATTCAAAACCCATTTGAAATTAGTTTCAGTTCTTCCAATCCAAGATAGTATGAGTGGGTTCCACAAAGATGTTGATCTTGGACTACTAAAATCACTAACCAGGCAAAATTTCATTTTAAGGTGGTTGCATTTTAAAATTGATATTTTACTGTGGTACCTTGTCAATTTTTATTTTTTATTGTGTCACCGACGTCAATTTCTGTTCTATTTGACAAGAAAATTTAATTTTCACAAAAAATATCATGCCGAGCATGTGACACTTAAACATTGGATTTTTCGGATCCTGACCCTAAAATTTACACGTCAAGTCACGTGATGGATCTACAACTCCAATTTCGGAGGTAAAAATAGTTGAAGTTCCCTAAAAAAATTAAGATGTCTATTTTATTTTTTTTAAAAAAAAGGTAAAATTATGAGATTTTTTATCCTCTAAAGTGGTAGGGTTTCAAAATTAGTATTTATTGTGGTACTTTTCACCAGTTTACATCTTTTCATTGTCCAATAAATTAGTATTTATTGTGGTACTTTTAATTAGTATCCATGGTCATTTTATGCCCAATTTCATCAAAAAATTAAATTTTGTCTAAAAGATCATGTGTCAAGCATGTGAGGGTAAAATGCATATTACTACCCTGTGATATCGGAAACCTGCAAAAGACTATACTGTGAAATTTTTTTTGCACCAGACTTCCTTGTGTTTTCAAAAAACTCTGCAAATTACACCCATTCCGTCTCTCTCCGTCAATTTTTTGACGTGCGTGCATTCTACGCGCCAAAATTGCAAATTTTTTTTCTGACATAATTTTTCATTCAAAATGACAAGAATACCCTTGAATCTTTGTAGAAAACTTCCTTGTTTTTTTAAAGTTTGCATAAAACCTCTTTGTGTTTTTTAAAGTTTGCATAAAACCTCCTTGTGTTTTTTAAAGTTTGCAGAAAACTTCCTTGTGTTTTCTAAAGTTTGCGTAAAAGTTCCTTGTGTTTTCCACCGTTTGCAAAAAACTTCCTTGTACTTTTGGAAGTTTGCGTCAAACTTCCATATGCTTTGAAATGTTTGCAAAAAACTTCTATGTTTTTCTTAATGTTTGTAGAAAAGTAACTCATATCTTTTAATGTTTGCACAAAAAATTCTTGTACTTTTAAACGATTGTTCGAACTCCCTTATACTTTTATACTATACCCATAATTTTGTATCTTTTAAACTTCGCACATAATATCTCTTCTTTTCTTTGTTTGTTCCATATGAGAAGCGAGAGAGAAAATTAGTGACAGTAAATATATAATTTTTGTTAATATATAAGGGGTAGTTTAGGCAATTCAATTAAAAATTAACGTTGTCAATGATTAACGGAGAATGGGGGTAATTTGCAAGGTTTTTGAAAACACAAGGAAGTCTGGCGCAAAAAAAATTTCAGACGGTAGAAATATGCATTTTCCCCGTTAATAAAATATAATTTTTTATTAATATATAAGGGGTAATTTAGGTAATTCAATTAAAAATTAACGGTGTCAATGATTAACGGAGAATGAGTGTAATTTACAGGGTTTTTGAAAACACAAGAAAGTCTGGTACAAAAAAAATTTCACAGGATAATTTATTGCAGGTTTCCGATATCACAGGGTATATCCATTTTACCCAGCATGTGAAATACTTCAAAATTGAAAAAGAAAGGTCAATAATTAAAAGAAAGAAGAAAAAAAAAAGGCACCGTTCTCCCAATTGCATATTATTGTCGGCATTGTTGTCATTAGTTTTGACTTTGTATATCGCCATTGTTATGGAATTGGTGAATATTGAGACTGTTTTGGTTTGTCATTTGTCTGTGTCTTTGATTTTTTTCATGGATTGTTTTGTACATTGTGATGGCTTGTAAACTAGATTTGAACTGTACGGTAGAAGTTGAATAGCTAAATTGGCATAGTATATTAATTTATAATTTTTTTTGGTTATATATTATCTATAATATGATTACACATTGTTGGATAATCAGTTTTAAGATTATCAAAATGTGAACACAAATCGAAACTAAATTCAAATAAACCAATTTGAACAGTAAAGGAAAAATAATTAATTAAATAATCGAACAGATAAATTTAAAGAAACTTATCTCACAATTCTGTATAATAACAGAATTGATCCAAACCAAATCGCAGAAATGATTCTGCTTGCCTTGAAGAAATTATCGACCCACCTTCGGTGCAATTGGGAATCACGAACAGTTCTTCCAGGATAATTTGGCTACAGGAATTCCTCCACTGCACAGTAGCAGAAATTCCACTTCTAGAACACTCAGAAGCAAAATAACCAGAAGAGATTTTCTATCTTTTCAGAAGGAATAGAGAATGTTTATTGTGTTGGTGTGTTTCTGAAACCAGAAAATACACATATATATAGTTGGAGAGTGGGCTATACAATTAATTCTGCAACATAACTTTTTGTAACTGAAAAACGTTTTTCTCAATTGATTTCTGTAACCGAAAGGAGTTACACAATTTAAAACCTGCAGAATTAATATTGTGACTGTTTCAATTTTGAATTTCAAATTAATTGAAATTTTAATTCAAAATTTCTCCATAAAGATAAGTTCGAGACGAGATAATTCGCCCAAACGCCCCAGCCCCAGCCCAGCCCAGCCGAGTCGGGCGGCGGTTGCGCGCGTGTGGTGTATTCATATGACCCCCTTTGTAAAGACTGATACCAAGTCTAAACACTTAAGTTCATATATACTAGTACACACAAATATAAAAAGTCAATGTGGGACAAATGAAGAGTTTGAAACTCTTCAACTTCATCACAAGACTTTTATAATTTGCCAATTAGTCTTAGACCAATGTGGGACAAGCCCACATACAAATTATCTTATTTTCCCCACTTTATATATATAACAATTTATCTATGGATTCCAACCTTTTAATTAGGTATCCATCCATATAATTAGGGTTACCGTGATGTGCTTTCAGCAATTGTACCTTCCGGTTTGAACCACTGCCTAAGTTATCCAACTTATGCTGCCACAGGGACAAATGTTACTTGCTATGTGTTAATATTTAGGTTTGACACTATAGGACATGTGTCCCGATCCTGTATCATGAATGTTATTTGAGGAATAACCCTATTTCCTCTAGTCGTGGCCAAACAACTACATTCACTTAGTTGAGCGTCTCAGGATGTACTGCTAGCATCCCGTCTTACAGACTTGACCTCATTCAGTGTTAATACACTTACTGGATTAGCAGTAGTCAGCTCCTATCAGGTATATCAGGGGATAGACTCAGATACTTAGTATTGGTCTTAATTAGAAGCAACTTTTATATGTACCCAGCAGTTTGTTTATACCACATTGAACCTTCCTTGTGGGATCTCCACTTGGTAGGTTGGGTTGCCACTGCTTATATATTAGTTCAGTCCCATCCCCAGCCTGGATTTCTGTACTAAGGACAAGTCAAGTCCTTTAGTTAAAGGGTCAGCCACATTGTCTTCGGTACCAACAAAGTCAATGACTATGACCCTATCAGACACAAGTTTCCTTAGAGACTTTAGTCTAACTTGGATGTGTCTCTTGGTCTTTTGATTATATTTTTGCATTTTAATCTTTGCAATTGTGGTTTGAGAATCACAATGCACCACGACTGCTGAAAGGGGCAAGCTAACCATGGGTAATTGGATCAATAACCCATGGAGTCATTCAGCTTTAGTCCCTGTCGTGTCTAAAGCACATAATTCGGCCTCAAATGTAGACCGAGTCACCAAGGTTTGCTTGGTTGACTTCGAGAAGACAGCGCCCCCACCTAGGGTAAAAACGTATCCCGTACACCCATTGCTTCCGGAGTTCTTGGCTATCCAGCTAGCGTCACTATACCCTTCAAGTAATGCAGGGAACCTGCCATATTGAAGAGATAGTGATACTGTGCCCTTCAGTTACCTAAGTACCCGGTCAAAAGCTTCCCAATGGGTTCGATTTGGACAACTTGTATATCTTGCTAACTTCGAGACTGCAAACGAAATGTCTGGTCTCGTGCCATTTGCCAGATATTGCAAGCTTCCAATAATTTGTGAATATCTTAATTGAGATACAGGAACACCACTTTCATTTTTAAAGAGAGCTACTGAAGGATCATATGGTGTTTTGGCAATTTTACATTCTTTATAGCCAAATTTCTCAATTATCTTCTCAACATAGTGAGATTGAGAAACTGCTATACCCTCAGTTGACTGAGTCAACTTGAGTCCAAGAATAACATCTGCCACACCCATATCCTTAATTTCAAACTTATTCTTTGAGAATGACTTGGTTTCATTTATTATCTCAATGTTAGATCCAATCAATAGAATATCATCAACGTACAGACATAAGACAATGCATTTATCACCTTTAACTTTACAGTAGATGCACTTATCATTATCGTTTACAACAAAGCCAAAAGATAAAATAGTTTTATCAAACTTTTCATGCCATTGTTTTGGAGCTTGTTTCAAACAATATAGTGATTTAACAAGCTTACAAACTTTTCGCTCATTTTCAGAAGCTACAAATCCCTCTAGCTGATCCATATAAATTTCTTCCTCGAGATCACCATACAGGAATGATGTTTTAACATCCATCTGGTGAATCGGGAAATCATATATAGAGGCCAGTGCTATTAGCACCCGGATTGTAGTCAAACGAGCAACAGGGGAATATGTATCGAAAAAATCGATTCCCTTTTTTTGCCTAAACCCTTTAGCAACTAACCTGGCTTTAAACTTATCTATGGTTCCATCAGATTTAAATTTCTTTTCAAAAATCCATTTACATCCAATCGTATTACACCCCGGAGGAAGATCGACTAGTTCTCATGTCCCGTTAGATACAATCGAGTTCATCTCACTTTTGACAGCTACCTTCCAATGCTTTGCTTCTTTCGTAGTCATTGGATCTTTGAAGGTTACATGATCACTCTCGATGTTGTAAGTGATAAAATCACTTCCAAAATCCTTGGCAATTCTTGCTCTCTTACTCCGTCTAGGTTCATCTGATTCAATCGGTACTGAATCAGAACTACTTGGATTAACCCCCCACATTTGTCATCTTTTCCACATATTCAGGAATTGATGAAGATGTAAGGGCTGAATCTAAAGAATTTTCATTAGACATTCCCGTTTTCATGGGAAATACGTCCTCAAAGAAAGTAGCATCACGATATTCAACTATTGTGTTAACCTCTATGCCAGGAATTTCTGATTTTATAACCAGAAACCTGAGAGCATATCTTGTTTCCACATAGCCTAAAAAGATTGCATCAACAGTCATTGGACCGAGTTTCTTTCTTTTGTGTTCTGGAACTAGAACTTTTGCAAGATAGCCCCACACACGAAAGTATTTTAAACTAGGTTTTCTGCCTTTCCAGAATTCAAACGGAGTGCTTTCATTATGTTTTAGAGGAACTCTATTCAGAATATGGCAAAGCGTATTCAAAGCTTCTCCCCACATATATTTAGGCAATCCAGAATTCAAAAGCAAACTATTAATCATATCTTTAAAAGTTATATTCTTCCGTTCTGCTATTCCATTCGACGAAGGGGAATATGGAGGAGTCTCTTCGTGAATAATGCCAAAATTTCGGCAATATTCTTCGAACAAATTAGACCCATATTATCCACCTCTATCTGATCTTAATCGTTTAAGTTTCTTACCAGTTTGAGTTTCAGCTTCATTCTTAAATGTTATGAATTTTTCAAGTGCTTCAGATTTGTGTTCTAATAAATAAACATAACAATATCTACTGCAATCATCTATAAAAATAATAAAGTATTTCTTATTATCTTTAGTTAAAATTTCATTGAATTTACAAATGTCCGTATGAACCAAATCAAGTATTTCAAAATGCCTTTCAACCGATTGGTATGGCTTTCTTACTTGTTTTGCTTCAACACAAATGTGACATTTGTCTTTATGGTTTATTTCATGTTTGCGGATTAGATTTAAATTCATCATCCGTTTAACAGAATCAAAATTTAAATGTCCTAATCTATCATGCTAAACATTAGAAGATTCAATTGCATTCACAACAGGAAATTAAGAAAATTTATTAGAACCAACATTTTCAACTCTTATTTTAAATAAACCATCATCTAAATAACCTTTACCAACAAAAGTCCCATAATACAGAATTATGACTTTATTGGATTTAAAGTTCATTTCATAACCTTCCCTAACTATTATAGAACCACTTATTATATTTCTCATGATCGTTGGAACATGATGCACCCTTTGTAGTGATAGGATGCGCCCTGAAGGAAACTTCAAGTCCATGCGTCCCATCCCTAAGACTTTTGCACCACTTGAATTTTCCATCGTCACGGATTTTTCATCAACTGGCTGATAAGACACAAATAGCAATTTATCAGCACATACATGCACATTTGCCCCAGTGTCTATTAGCCAATCATATGGCTCATAAATAGTAAGAATTTCAGGTTTCAAGGAAACATACCCATCAACAGAGTTTTCTGGAGCTTTAGGTTCACTAGTATTTCCCACAACCATGTTTACCATAGCCGGAGCTCTAGTTTCACCAATGTCTCCCACAACCATGTTGACTGTAGCCGGTGTAGTAGACTCAGATTTGGCTTTGGACTTTTTGGTAGGACACTCCTTAGCCCAGTGACCCATATGTCCACAAGTCCAGCATGGTATGTTTGCCTTTGGTTTCTTTTTGTTTTAGGTTTATTTATGGATTTCGAGTTGGGGTTTACATGATTCACTTTTTTCTTTCTAGTTATCATATTTGCCTTTGGCTGGTACTCAACAGGAACACCATGAGTTTGGTTTTTTTGTTCCTCTTCGATACTTATAGCAATCATAAGATCATCAAGAGTCAACTTTCCCTTTTGATGTTTTAATGTCATGACAAAGTTTTCCCAAGATTTGGGAAACTTATCAATAATTGACATAACCAGAAATTTATCTGGAAGTTTCATTTCAGCATCAGAAAGAGCATGCTCAAGATTTATCAGTTCATGCGTTTGTTCAGTTACAGACTTTCCTTCAACCATCTGAAATTTCAGGAACTTGGAAACAGAATACTTTTCGAGCCCTTGCTCTTCAGTATTATATTTCCTGTCCAATTCGTCCCAAAGAGACTTAGTTGTGCATGAATCAGAACAGTACACGTCAAATAGTACATTCGATAAAGCAGAAAGAATGACTCCTCGACCAATTTGGTCCCGTTCTGACCATTCAGCTATTTGATAAGTCTTTGGATCGGTTTCAGTTGGTTCAGGTCTAGTCACCTGAATAACCGACAAAAGTCCCTTCATCGTAAACCAAATTTTCATACGATGTTGCCAACGCTTAAAAAACTTGACCCGAAAACTTTTTCGGTAAGCCGGATAGGTCGAGTTTTGTGGCTGACATGGACACAGTACTCGGAGCCTCCTGCAGATGACATGATAATTTTAAAACACGAATATAATTTCTTCAAGATTGTTGGAAAAATCAGTTCTAAGATTATCAAAATGTGAACACAAATCGAAACTAAATCCAAACAAACCAATTTGGACAGTAAAGAAAAAACAATTAATTAAATAATCGAACAGATCCAAACGCTCGAGCCCAGACCAGACCAGTCCAGAGCCGAGCCGGGTCGGGCGGCCCACGGCGGCGCGCGTGTGGTGTATTCATATGACCCCCTTTGTAAAGACTTATACCAAGTCTAAACACTTAAATTCATATATACTAATACACACAAATATAAAAAGTCAATGTGGGACAAATGAAGAGTTTGAAACTCTTCAACTTCCTCACAAGACTTTTATAATTTGCCAAGTAGTCTTAGACCAATGTGGGACAAGCTCACATACAAATTATCTTATTTTCCCCACTTTATATATATAACAATTTATCTATGGATTCCAACCTTTTAATTAGGTATTCATCCATATAATTACAACACACATTAGACTTGATAAATTTGAAGCACATGCGAATTTGATCAATTTTATTTTTCTCTTATAAATAAATATAGGTATTTTCATTTTATTAGGGAATTTATACCCTTTTTTCCTTCTAAATTGGAGCTATAAAGTTAGAATTTAAAATCCCCAATGTTTAAGTATCACGTACTCGGCACTAGATATTTCAAGCAAATATTAATTTTTTCGATCAAATATGACATAAATTGAAGTCGGTGACACAATAAATGACATAAATTAACATGGTACCACAATAAAATATCAATTTTGAAACGCAATCACTTTAAAAGATCAAAAATGAAATTTTCGCCCCAGTAAGCCCATTCATGCAAAGCAAAATTTATTTGTCCTCTAAAGTAACTGCTTTTCAAAATTGACCATATATTGTGGTACATCGACAATATGCGTAATTTATTGTGTCATCATCAATTTCAGTCCACTGAAAATCATCAATTTATATCTTATTTGACCGAAAAATTATATTTGTTTGCCCAAATCACCAATTTATGTCCAATTTGACATAAAAAATCAATTTTAGCCAATAAAATCATCAATCAAGTGACAATAAAAAAATATGAATTTCATATTTTAACTCCAAAATTTGAAAGTCCAAGTCATGTGATAGGTCTATAACTTCAATTTTTTATTAAAATTAGTTAAAGTTTGTTCCCCCATAAATCGAAAGTACCTATTTTTATTTATAATTTATAAAGAAATAAATAGGTCAAAATTCACATCACATTTGCCTCAAATTTATAAAAATTTCGTTGTACAATTCTAATATAAAATAAAAATTGAAGTTATAGACTTGCACATTTAGGTGTCAGAATATGAAATTCTCAATTTTTAAGTGTCACTCGATAAATATTTTTTTTTTAAAACTAAAATTTTCGGTCAGATTGGACATAAATTAATGATTTTTGCAAAAAGAATTTTTTTGGGGTCAAATATGTTGGTCCCAAAAGTGGTCAGATGAGATCTAGAGGGGGGGTGAATAGATCTCATAAACTTTAAAACTTTTTCTCTAACTTTTTCTGTCAGCAGACTAAGCTGATCCAGAATTCGTAAGACTACTAAGCTGTTCGCGCACAAAGCTTTGAGCAGCAGAGTTGACCACTCTTCTAATTTCACTAGGCTGATTCAGATATACTCAGAGTTTCAAAACTTGTATGCAGCGGATATATCAAGTATGTTTTTCAAACAAGTTTATCTTTCAAAGTTTTACCCCAGTTTTACAAAATTCTTTTCAAAACACTTTTAACGGTTGAATGCTCTTTTTGAGATATGCAAGAAAAGAATGCAGATGTAAAACACCGATATTTTTATAGTGGTTATATGGATAAAAATCCTTTAGTCCACTCTTCCAAGTCACACAGATCTTGGGTTATACTAGAAAACACAAAGTTAACAGTATACAATGCTTGCGCCAAACAACAAATGAAATGGCCACAAGTGCGCAGTAAGAAATCACACAGAAATCCTACTCTCCGAAGCTAGATCACTCACACAGATGGATCTACACTCCTCACGCTATTTTCAGTATAGGAGCTCACAAAGAAAACCTACACTAAGAAGCTATATCACTTCACACAGATGGATATACACTCCTCTCTTTTCTCAGTTGAAAGTCACTCAGACAGACAACGCAAGTTCTCTGTTCTTCAACGAAAAGCTTCGTCAACAAATGACTGGGCTTGTGATCAGACGACTCAACTGATGGATCTCGCTCTTAAGATGTGATCTTGAATTGTGCAAGTCTCATTTCGATCTTCAGTTAGTCTTCTATTTATACTCTCGAATTTGAATTTCTGCCCATTGAAGATGAGACAGAAATTTGCAGTCCTCGAGTTCTGGTCCCCATTTTCTGGAACGGCTCCCTGCAACTGCTACAGTACAGTCTGCTGTACTTTCTGTCAGTCGCATTTAATGCACTCAGCAGGTTACCGTTGGACAGCTTGCTGACCGTCTTCACTTGGCTGATGGGAGTACTAAGCTGATGGCTACTCGGCTGATTCAAGAATGAACATATCTATCTTGACTCGGCTGATGATCACCAATCTGATCTTTACTGATCTGATATCCCACTCGGCTGATTCGGTAACATAGCTTCCAGACCTTGAGATAGGTTTCACTAAGCTGTTCTTAGTTGATGACTTAACCTCTTCAAAACCATTATGGCCTTTTTGTCATCTTCAAAACCTTCTCCAATATTAACCAACAATTTCCCCCTTTTTGATGATGACAAAACCTTCAACTAAGAACGTCTTCTAAGTCTTCAGATTTTGTCTTCATACCTTGAGATGGAAATTTATTGATCTGATACAACTTTAAAAAAATACCAATAGTTGGTTCTTTTCCCTTTTCTGGTCTTCTGTTTAAAGGGTTCTTAGTTGCATCCTTTATCTTCCCCCTTTTTGTCATCAACAATAATACTTGAGTTGCATCTCTTCTTCCTCTTTTCCTCTTTATAGGATTGCAAACTTAGTATGCTGAAGACAATTAAGCGAGTACTAGGCTGATTTAGGTAGTCTTCGTTGCTGTGGATCACTCCAGCTTAGAAAATTTCCCCCTAACTTCAAGAATTGATACCACTTATTGGTATTTGTGGTCTGATTCCACTTGTAGTCTGATGCTACTTGTAGTCTGATGCTACTTGTAGTCTGATACTACTTGTATAAATGTAAATCAGATTAGTCAGCTGATATCACTTGTTGATGTGATAACACTTGCTGATACCACTTGATGTAGTACATTCTTGAATAATACTTGGCTGTTGAGTTCCAGTCGGCTGATAAGAAGCAGTCTTCTGATAGCTTCATTTTGACTTATTGAAAACTTCATCTTTATTTAGGAGTACCGCTCGTCGTACACGTTCCCCCTAAGTTCAAGAATCCGTGGTCAAGTAGTCTGATGAGAGTTTCTCTTCAAAAACACTCAGCCGTTGAATTCCAGTAAGCTGATCTGGGTTAGTCTTCTGATACGTTCCCCCTCAACTTATGAATCCAAAATCAACAAACCATTTTCTTTGTCACATGGTTGACTGATACCACACTTGTTGGTGATACTGCTTGTTGCGATAAGTTGTTGGTCTTTAATACCACTTGTTATTCTTTGATAATCTTCAACTTTTCAACATTCTTGCGTTCCTTGAAATCTCCAAATGTAGAGTCTACCACTTGAATTATACCACTTTGTTGATACCACTTATTTGATAACACACTTGTTGGTACATGCTCGCTGGTGAGACCACTTGTTGAACTTGGTGAAATTTGCAAGGCAGTCAACTCATCTTTGTCATCTCACATGTACTTCACCTGTAAACCCGATGACTAATTTTGGTACCCTTTATTTATTGGGTCCAGCATGGTTAGTATAACCTTTGACATGTGATGATCTAGTGACTTATGTTTTATCATGCTGATATCACTTGTCATTATGATATCACTTTCTAGTCATGATTAAAACAATGCTCATAAGCAAGGTAAGATGCATTAGATGTGTGATAAACATGCATATTGAAATGAGGATGGCAATCAGCACAGTGAACATGATCAACATGATAATATAAATAAGCATGGTGCATGTCATAATATTATCATAATGTGATTCAAATTCTTGCCAGATAATTCATTTTTGCCTCAATTTCTTACCCGAGTTATTTAATAACTCACCTTAGATTTAGCAGACTTGACATTTAAATTTTTACTCCTATCAGCAGCCCATTCGGCTGATGGGTTTTAGTAGTCTGATTTTTCTTAGGTAGCTTACTAGGTTTTCTAACCTATTGAGCATCAGTAGACTTCTTCTCCTAAGCCTCTGATTTCTTTTTATTTAGAGAATGATGCAATTTCTTCATTTAGATTCATTTATATCTTCAAAACAGATTGCATACTCAGCTTTTAGAGTTTCATTCTCATGCCAAAGCTTTTTGTAGTCAGCTGATTTTTCGAGGTATTGCAACCTGAAGTTTCAGTGATCTAATTTGCTCTTTTTAGCAGAGTCATCTCTTCATTAAGCTTGGCTAATGCACAAACAATATTTGAATTTGTAATTCAGCAGTTATTCAACAATTCAAATAGTGCATTTAATTAATAGTAGAAGTTACCTCAGTTTCAGAATCATCAGATTCTATGGCAATTAAGCATAAAGTTTCAGGTACTTCTTCAAATTCTTTATCAGACGACTGGTTGTCTGAATAAGATATGCCGGAGTTTATTAGCTTTGCTGCATCAGCTAACTTTGATTTGCTCTTTGTAAGCTTACGCTCCTTTTTTGGCACGCATTTTCTTTTCAGCTAACTTCTCAGATGATGAGTGTGGATGACCTCTGATCAAGAGTCCATACTCTTTGTCATTGTTGTCTCTAAGAATTGCTTTAGAGGAATCCCTGTTTTCCTGAAAATGATCAGAAGAAGATGAAGTAGCATTTTTATATTTTAATTTCATTTTCTTCTTGTAGAACTTCTCAAAATCATTCAGCAGCAGGGTAACGTCGTCAGCAGTGTAGACTTTTTCTGAATTCAGCAGAGTCTTCTCTTCAGACTTGTCTGCTGATTTTCTTGACTTGTCTGACGTCATTAGAGCAGCAGTAGGGTCTGAACTGGTTGACACTTCTAATCCCATTCTTGGCATTTGATACTCATATGCTTTGAGGGATGAGAACAGTTCGGAAAGGGAAATCTTCCCTAAATCCCTTGATTCTTCCATGGCTGTCACCTTCATGTTGAATTTAGGTGGCAAGGCCTTGAGAACCTTTGCGGTGATCTCCTTGTTCGAAAATTCTTTACCAAACCTTAGAACTTCATTCAGAGTTTTGGTGAATCTGGTATCCATCTGATCAATCGTTTCACCAGACTTCATCTTGAAATTTTCAAACTCCTCAAGAGCCACACTGAGCTTGTGTTCTTTGATAGCGTCGTTTCCTTCGCTTAGCTCGCAGACTTTATCCCACATCTCTTTGGCAATTTTGAAATGCTTGATCTTCTGGAATCTTTCTTCGTCTACAGCTTTGAACATAATGAGTTTAGCCTTTTTATCAAGGTTTACTAACTTGATTTCTTTGGGAGTCAGCTCATCCAGCTCTTTGTCAACTATCTGATCTGGTTGGCCAGCAACCTTCACAGTCTTCTGAAATCTGAATGGTCCTTTTGTAAAACAGGTAAGCATGTTGTCGTCGTATGCGGCAAGAAGGATTTCCATTCTGATTTTCCAGCTTTCGAAGTCCATAAGTCCAATGTGAGGAACATGGCTTATGACATCCATTTTTCAAAAAGTTTTTGATTTTCAAAATATGCTCTCTTTTTGAAAAAATTTAAAAACACACCTTGGATCAAGTTCGTTTGATCAGGCAACTGATTCTAATGAACCACCTGCTCTGATACCACTTGTTGGTCCCAAAAGTGGTCAGATGAGATCTAGAGGGGGGGTGAATAGATCTCATAAACTTTAAAACTTTTTCTCTAACTTTTTCTGTCAGCAGACTAAGCTGATCCAGAATTCGTAAGACTACTAAGTTGTTCGCGCACAAAGCTTTGAGCAGCAGAGTTGACCACTCTTCTGATTTCACTAGGCTGATTCAGATATACTCAGAGTTTCAAAACTTGTATGCAGCGGATATATCAAGTATGTTTTTCAAACAAGTTTATCTTTCAAAGTTTTACCCCAGTTTTACAAAATTCTTTTCAAAACACTTTTAACGGTTGAATGCTCTTTTTGAGATATGCAAGAAAAGAATGCAGATGTAAAACACCGATATTTTTATAGTGGTTATATGGATAAAAATCCTTTAGTCCACTTTTCCAAGTCACACAGATCTTGGGTTATACTAGAAAACACAAAGTTAACAGTATACAATGCTTGCGCCAAACAACAAATGAAATGGCCACAAGTGCGCAGTAAGAAATCACACAGAAATCCTACTCTCCGAAGCTAGATCACTCACACAGATGGATCTACACTCCTCACGCTATTTTCAGTATAGGAGCTCACAAAGAAAACCTACACTAAGAAGCTATATCACTTCACACAGATGGATATACACTCCTCTCTTTTCTCAGTTGAAAGTCACTCAGACAGACAACGCAAGTTCTCTGTTCTTCAACGAAAAGCTTCGTCAACAAATGACTGGGCTTGTGATCAGACGACTCAACTGATGGATCTCGCTCTTAAGATGTGATCTTGAATTGTGCAAGTCTCATTTCGATCTTCAGTTAGTCTTCTATTTATACTCTCGAATTTGAATTTCTGCCCGTTGAAGATGAGACAGAAATTTGCAGTCCTCGAGTTCTGGTCCCCATTTTCTGGAACGGCTCCCTGCAACTGCTACAGTACAGTCTGCTGTACTTTCTGTCAGTCGAATTTAATGCACTCAGCAGGTTACCGTTGGACAGCTTGCTGACCGTCTTCACTTGGCTGATGGGAGTACTAAGCTGATGGCTACTCGGCTGATTCAAGAATGAACATATCTATCTTGATTCGGCTGATGATCACCAATCTGATCTTTACTGATCTGATATCCCACTCGGCTGATTCGGTAACATAGCTTCTAGACCTTGAGATAGGTTTCACTAAGCTGTTCTTAGTTGATGACTTAACCTCTTCAAAACCATTATGGCATTTTTGTCATCTTCAAAACCTTCTCCAATATTAACCAACAAAATATGACATAAATTGATGACTTACGGCGATAATTAAGATTTTTCGATGGTAAGGACTGTAATTTATGATAACGACATAATAAATGATGTATATTGTTGAGGTACCACAATAAAGAGCCAATTTTAAATACAGTCACTTTAGAGGGCCAAAAATGAAATTTTGCCCTCATGCGACAACTAAGGCTCAACATAGTCATTTTCTCTAGAAAAACTACATATATACTGTTTTGTATTTAAATTAGTTGAGGTTTTAAGTGTTGATTAAATTTTATTTCTATAATCAGATGTACATATTACTTATGTTCCTTCCGTCCCTTAACTTTATTTTTTATTTTTTGAGCATGTTTCAAAATTAGACATCATTAATTTCTAATTTCTTAATATGATACATAAATGTAAAATTATCTAAAAGTTCAATATTTTCTAACTTTTACTTAAAACATTGTATCAAAAGTGAAAGGAAAAAAAATAAAAATAAAATATCAACACACGAAGTATAAAGGGCAAAAAAATATTTTAGGTCCTTTAACTTTTACAAATCTGTAGGATTAGGACACTACAATTTCAATCCCTATTTATCTGGAATTCATAACATTGTTCAGAAATTGTAAACATTGCAAAATTATTTGCCCCTACAATAACCTCCATCTGTACTAAATGTTTGCATAAGCAACTTATGAATATCAATGTAATTTTAGGTGAAATAGGGATTGAAATTGCGAGAATGTGGACTAAAATTGCGAACAAGTGAATTTAAAGTGCTACTACAAGAAAGATAACTGATTATTTTGTTTGTCGAAAAATAAAGTGTCCTGATCCGCGTCCTAAAAAATTTAAAGGACTTAATGATTTTTTCCAAAGTATAAAGTAACACAATAATGAGCAATTTCATTGTCTCGAATTTTAAGTTGAATTTTTATCAAGAGACATTTTTAGGGACAAGTACATTTACAGATAATTCGGCTAGCGATATTGCCAGAGCACATATTGTTGCTACCAGAGCAACTTTTTTTAATTTCCTATTCTGTCCTTTCAAGTCAATAGTCATTAAATCCATATTTCTCAATTCCCAAAATACTCATTTAATTGGTAATTCAATATTCTCTCTCTTATTAATACATTATAGACTTTTCTTTTCTTTTTTAATAGTAGTATATTTTAACAAGAAAATAAATAAATTATTTTAATGACTTTTTAGATAAATCACATTAATAATTTTACTTTTTCTTCAACATATAATAAACGGCATATGAAAGAAGTCATTCATCATCATGCTTAAAGGTAATTCTTTTAACTTCATTTGCAATTATTAATTTTAATTTTGTCGTAATATAATAAACTGTGCATATGAAAGAAGCCTTCATCATCATCCTTAAATGTAATTTTTTTAACTTCATTTGTAATATAAATAAATTCCGTAATATTAATTTTGGCCCAGTGATGCATTTTTCCCTTCCCATTTTCATGTATATTTGATTAGAATGACACTTATATATGATGTTGTGATAATTTCATTGGATTGTTAAACTATTTTTGTGCATTAATGAATAATTAATATTTTTGAATTTTGAAAATATTTTTAAATAATTTGGATTCGAACGAGTTTTAATTGAATCGAACATATATTAAACTCGTTGAACTTCATATTTACATTTTTTTTTACTAACCGAATCGAGCTTGTGACGAGTTTGAAAGTTAATTATATGACTATATTATTCATGCTAGATTTGATAAGAATAATAGATTTAGATTTGAAAGAGTTTTATTCGAATCGAACATGTATTAAACTCGTTTAACTTTACATCTACATATTTTATTTTTATTTTTGACTTACCGAATAGAGCTTGTGACGAGTTTGAAAGTTATCTAACTATATTATCCATCCACATTTCATTTTTAATTGTGTGAAGTCGACTATGCTCATTTTTGGATTTACCAAATTTGCTTTAAGTCATAAACATTTGGTAATAAGAAGATACAAAAAATTCAATTATAAAGAGGAAAAGTAAAATTATGCAATAGTTCATTTCATCACAAATTAATTTCTTTATATATTATTGTGAATTACATACCAGGCGTATTATACTATTTTATAAAACTATATAATTATTTATATGCTTGAAATATAATAGGACAAGGAAAAAGAAGTTAGATAATAAAAGAAAAAAGGAAAACAATAATAATATATTAATAAGAGAGAGAAAACAAGGTATTAATATGAGAGAGAAAATTGAATTGTCAATAAAATAATATGGTGTGTCATGGGGATTGAGAATTCCAAGTTTTATAATCTTGACTAGAAGGGGTAGATTAGGAAATTAAAATAAGTTGCTCTGGCAGCAACAATATGTGCTCTGACAATATCGCTAGCCATAATAAAAATATCAGTCATTTTAAAATCTTGAATCACATACATACAACTCATGCCAAATAAGATTCCATTAAGTTAGATCAAATAGGACGACGACACGATATATTTGATTAGACCATCACTTTGGAAACAAATAGAAATACTTCCTTTTTATAGAAAAGAACAGAAAAAAAGGGCACAAATGTTGCACTATTAGTATTAAGTGCTTGGTTATTAGAGTGCAAGTTTTTTCTTGTTAACTTTACTTGCAAAACAATTATTAGAGTTCTGATTTTTTTTTAGAGATCTATTGGAATGGATTCACCGACACTAACACACGAAACAAGTGTTTTAATTTGAAATAAATAATATTTTAATCACAACAATAGTCTTACAATATAATATCAATTAATTTAATTGAGAAGACATAATTAATTGACACGTAAAATATGCTTTTCCTCCAAAATATATGAAAATCATAACTCACATTTAAAAATTTCAACCCAACAAATTATTTTGCATTCAAATCAACCACAACTAAAAATCATTCAAGAATTCTTCCCATAGATTAGGCTAAGTTCACATTAAGTGGTTTGAATCTGACTCATCTCAAAAACCACTTCGATGATGCAGGCCGAAACTCGCAGCGTAAAGAAATGAAATGATAGATGTCCAGGAACCCTTCAACTGGCGGTAGCGGACTCACTCAACGCTACTAATCGCGGAATCACTCGATGCGATCAAGTCACTCACTTGTAAAAGAAGAATAGCTCACTCTTAATGCAAGAACACTTGCAAACAAATATTTTTTTTAACTTAAACTCTTTTTTTTTTTTTTTTATTTGGAGGGGGTTTATATAGAAGTTTTGAAACATCTCTCCAAAATATAACAAATTACAAGTCGAATGGCTCTTCATTTTAATATTCTAGAAAATAGATAATATTGACTTTGACTCATAAAAATCGTAGAACATGACCTTAACATCTTATAACAATAATAATATTTCGAAAATAGGTTAATAAACCAAGTAAAACACTTAGAAATACCAAAAGATATAAGGAGTGTTGTTTCCCTAGTACAGTCTGGCAGCCTTTAGTAAAATGGTCATAACTCTTTACACATACCTTCGTTTTGTAAACTGCTTTTTGTTATGTAAACTAGACTTCTTTGGCTTTCCAACCATATATCACAATCCTTATAATTCATGGTAAATCAGAAATTATTATTGTTCAAATTTTACCCCATTTGATGGACCAGTTTTCTGAAATTGCTCCTGCATCACTTAATAGTTGAGGATTTTCCAAGACCTTATAAAGTAAATTTATATTCGATTTTTAACTCATGTCGGACATCTAGTCTCAACGATATGTGGGTGAAACAAGTTATATACGTGATATATTAATGTTCAACCTTGTAAATTACGATATGTGGATAAAGGTCTAACACACGAATAATGATACTCCTACCCTTTATTAAGCGGAGAAATAATTAATGTTAACCAATTTTTATATGGACGAAGTGTGTGGAAAGATAATATAGTTCATCATTCTATAAGGATGAATTGACCCACATTAACATGAGGTTCTCAAACAAAATAAATCAATTTAAAATAACAAATCTAGGTAATAAGAAATGAGAGCGACAATCCAAGAAAATGGAGTATAAAGTACCGAGTACTATTTTTCCGTTGCAAGGATTAATCCTTATATTATATTGTATTGATTGGGACGGGTTTTGGAAGGGACAACTTCGACTAAAATAATGTGAAAACATCTCGTATCTATTTTTAATTGGCGGACAACTGTTTGTGTAATTTTTATTATCAAGAATCTTTATGTATTAATATTTTATTAGAAAAATCAGTTTGCTAATATTTATTAAGAATTAAAAAGATGGCCACATGAGAGTTATTGCTAAATTTTGAAGTTCATAGAGGCGATATTACCAATTTTTAAATTTCTTAAAATAGGTTGTTACCAATTTTTAAAATGAACACTGGTGTTTTCGTATTTTATTCCATGAAAAAATAATATATATATATATATATAGGTAAAATTATCACTCTCCTGCAAATCATAAAGAATACTTACATTTACAATTAGTGAAACACACTGTGGTTTGGGAGAGATAATCTATTTAACAAGGGGAGATTTTCGCTTCTACCAATTAGAAAAACACAAATATATTTTTTCATTTTATTCATATGGCTTCTTAGTTGATTTAAGGAGTAAGTGCAACTATAAAATCCACATCTGGCTTGACTGAGGGAAAGCTTGACTTGGCTAGAAGGGACGAGCGACATAAAATCTTAACTTTTTCTTAGTCTTCTCACTCATTCAAGTGTTTTTTCTTTCCTAAGAAAATAAAATGAATTCGACTATTTCTAACATGTCATAATGTGCGAGTATTGTTGTTTGACTGTGAAGGCAAAAATTGCTCTCGTACGTGCAAAGCCTCGAAGTAAGAGTTTGTGCAGTTCAAACGTGACATTTGACAAAAGTCTCAAAAATTTGAATTGTAGAGTTCCTATCATATATTGTGTATAAAAATTATTCATCATATATTGTGTGCAATTTGTGCAGCTGAAACGTGACATTTGACTAAATCCCTTTTCAGACACTATCGTTAAGTGATATTCTTCCGAACAGAAATTCGAACATGAATTAGCTATACTGTGAGAGACAATCCACCCAGACCCTATTGGTGTTTCGGGAGACATATAACAAGGACCGGATCGGAAAGGGTCTAAATGCTAATACACACAATATATGATGAATAATTTTTATAAATTATGAAGAAAATACATGTGCAAATATATATTGAATACAAGGACAAGCTTAGGTGGGGGAGCAATGCAGTGAGAGGTCCACCAATGGAGGCAACTAACATGGTGCATGGTGGAGTGGCACCAAGACAAAAAAAAGTTGGACAAATGAGTTATCATCATCCCATGAAATTAACTGATTGACCCTGTAAGATTGGATCTTAAAAAAAAGGCACTGTAATAAAGCACCATTGCAATCAGTTACAGACAAAAAACTGTTTCATCTTCCTCTTTCATTATCTACTAAAAAAATTGCTTACCTTTTTTTGCCATTATTAAATTGGTGGGACTTGTAAGAAACTTTTGATCTTATTACATACAAATGGGGGGCAAAGGCAATCTTCTACTGATCTTTGGCTTTTGATCTTTTGTAAGGTTTTGTTAGATTGGAGAATTGTGTTTCTCTTGTTGAGGTAAACCAACTGTGCGTTTTGCTTTGTATTCTAAGAAAACATTAATTATGGCTTGCACAAAATATATATACAAGATTTTCTATACTCTCTGAATAGAGAATCGTAGTCGAAAAAAGATTTTGAACTTTCTGACTCTCACTCAGAAACGTACATAAGACTTTCATCTCACACGACACCTAAGTTCTTCCTTCTTAATCAAGCCACAAAGCCATCAAAGTACGAATTCAAATTTTTTCACAAAATTTCGTGCCATACGAATTAGTGCAGTTTTAGAATGTTTAATATCAAAATTCGGACTTAAAAGCCATAACTTATGCAAAACAATACATACACAAATGTTATGATATTACAACCATCATGTATTAAGGGACCCTATGCGAAATTCAGATTCTATGGCTCGGTGTTGGTCCGGTGTCTATTGACTTTGGTCTTGTAAAATAGGATTGGATATTTTCCGCAGCAAAGCTCCATTTGTATAGAGTTTAGATGTTCGATATCATGACTTGAAAATTTGAGACATAGTCTAGTTTTAATTTCATGGGTATTTTTCATAAATTTATGTAAAATTAGTCATTTTTATGTCATATAATATCATATATTTATAACTGATCGATTTATCTTTTATGAAATTTATTTTTATTAATTCTTATTGGTTTATAAAAAAACGATGGCTTTAAATAGTTGTGATAAAATATAAAATGATGACTGATTTAGTCATTACATCTAATAAAATTGGTTCTAAAATAAGATTATAAGAACATTATTTAGTGCATTCCATAATAATAGTTTTCATGTCAAGTTTATCAGATATTCACCGATGACAAAAAATTTCATCCATTTCTTCATAAATTCATCGATTTCACGAGCATTTTTCCTTACTGGTTTCCTTTGTTAGTTTCATCATTTTTCTTAGAAATTCCATCCTTTTCATTGATTTCACATATTTTCACTAACTTTACCTTTATTTTAATTTACCCATTTTCATCCGATTTTCACAAATTTTGCCCCATTTTTTTTATCGATTTCAAATGTATTTAAGATTTCATATTCATATTTTTTTCACCGGTTTAAAATGCACATACGTTGTACGTGCTATTTAATTTCAGTGGTATTTTGTTGTAAATCAGAGTAAAATTAACTTCATTATGTCATAAAATAACACATATTAACGACTGTTGTTCAATTTATTAACTTTACCATGGGTATTTTCCTCGATTTCTTTAGTTTTTTCCGGTTTTTCAAACCATTTTTCTAATGGTTTGACTTTGTTTTTGTTGGTTGAACTTTTTTCATTTTATTGAATTTTTATCAATTTAACCAATTTTCACATGTTTTTACAAATTTTAGCCTTTTTCACCGATTTTACACGGTTTTCGCATATTTCATCATTTTTTATGTAATTTCATTGTTTCACCGACGTCATCCATTTTTTTCGCAAATTTCACTTGAATTTTCATCGATTTCACATGTATTTACCGAATTTTCAACTCAAATAATTATACATCTTTAATTACTTTTAAGTATATCTCAAATTATTTCACATACTTTACCATTTGAAAAATATATATTTACCGATCTAAGTCATTTCACTTTTTATATTAATTAGTTTAATTCAATTTTCATTGATTTGTACTGGTCTTATATTTTTTTTACTGATTTACTCATTCTTGATCAACTATAACCTATCGTCCATTGTTTTTCCTATTTTTCATCGATTTCTTTTGTTTTCTCCTATTCAAAAAGATTTACACTGTTATTGCTAGTTAAACTTTTTTTTTTTGTCTGATTTTAGTTATTTTTATCAGTTTAACTTATATTTCACATGGAATTTTTAAATTAAAATTGTTTTGAATTTTCAATGATTTCACATTATTTCACCAATTTTTCATTGATTTCACCGATTTGTTTCCCATGTTTTCACAAATGTCACACAAATTTTCATCGATTTCACATGTATTTATCGATTTTAACGGCACTTTTTATTTTACCGATTTCAACCATTTTTTCACCTAATCACCAGTGTTTATAAATTTCATCCAGATCGATCATGTTTTCATCAATTACATAAAATTTATTTGATCGATTTCACCAATTTTCATTGATTTTCATCCGTTTTTTACTTATTTCACACATTCTTTTAAAAAATATTTCCATGAAAAATTGAGGTAATGTTTCTCATGTCAAATAAAGATTACTTAGTTCACTAAGTTATAAGCATTTTAGTTTATTCATAGGTAAGATGCGACTCTACTTTAATAGATTTTATGATATTTAAGAGAATTTGATTTTGGAATGACATATTGTACTAAATCTTTAAATGAAATAAATAATATTTTTTATACATAACAACATATTGATAATACATTATAATAATTTTACATATATATTTTAGCAACTATTCAAAATAATAGTATATTTTTATTTTATTTTTAGTAGAAGTGATGTAGGAGTTAATTTCTTAATTATTGGAGTTAATGTAGGAATTAACTATAATAAGACATCATGTCTATTTGAATATACTTTTTTTTCTTCCATATTCATGGTGTTTGCTTAGAATAGGAAGTTACAAATTTTTTTAAAATATTTTCCTACCAAATTTTTTATGAGAAAATTTAAGGAAAATTCATACCTAATTATATTTTATTAATATACTTTACAACTTGAATAAGGGCATTTTTGTCTTCATAAAAAAAGAAAAAAACTTAAATTATTCACACTTTTAGTATTATTATAAATTATAATATAAAATAATATATAATATATAATATACTTCACAAAAAAAGAAAAAAACTTAAATTATTCACACTTTTAGTATTATTATAAATTATAATATAAAATAATATATAATATATAATATATAAATATAAATATAATAATAATATAATATTAGCATAGAAAAAGCAAGTGATACTTAATAAATAACTTTTATATAGAAAAAATATGTTGGATGAAGATGAAGATAGAAGTGCAATAAAAATAAAAAAAGTTAAGGGAGGTTTTGATGATTTCCAAAACACAAGATCAGCTAAGTATGGAAAACTTAGTTAAAACCCTTAGAAGAATTTTGACCAAATAAGAAGACAAATCAGAAGGGTCAAATATTCAAGGTCCAGAAGACTACTGATCTGCTGAAGAAAAGAAATCAGACTGGTGAAGATCATCCGACTCAAATCAGATTTGTTCAAGTTTGAGATCAGCTCTGCTCACCATCAGATATGTGTTCTCATCAGCCGAGTGGAAAGGATCAGGAAGTCTCCCCAATGTTAATAAATGCCCTTAGAGTAATAAATGCTGAATACCGAGGATATTAATGGCAAATGATTGAAGAAATACCTCGTATCAGCTTGGTGCATTAAATGCTGGCTTACAGAAAGTACAGTCTGCAGTACTGTCACTGTCCAGAGAGCTGTTCGTGAAAATTAAGGACCAGAAACCGAGAAATTTGAATTGTGTCTCTCTTCAACGGACACTTTTCAAATTTGTGAGTATAAGCTGAAGAGACGAAGAGAAAATAACAACACAACAACTGAGAGATTATTTAAGAAGCAGAATATTTTCTAAGTCTCAAGAAGCTCAAGAACAGCTCACTCGCCTGCTGAAGTCATTTGTTGACAGAAGCTTGTTGAAGCAAAAATGAATACATTTTCTGAGTGAATCTGTGTAAAGAGGGTGTTGTGAGGAGTTCTTATCCGTCTATGTGAGTAATAAGTCTCTGTAGAATAGGTCTTCTTGGTGATTTCCTATTGCGCACGTGTCTAGTTAATTTCATGGATATTTTTTATGATTTAGGGTAAAATTAATTTGATTGTCATAAAATAGAGCAAATTAATCCGTTTTTCACCTATTTAATTAATTTTTCACCGGTTTAGCCTGTTTTTTAGCCGATTTTATTCATTTTTACCACTTTGATTTTTTTCACTGTTTTACCCTTTTTTTTATTGGTTATAACTTATTTTCACTGTATTTAATTCATAGTAGTTAAAAGCGAGAAAAGCGCTCACTATAGTGCGCTTTTCGCTATAGCGAGACTTCCTCGCCTCGTTACGCCCTGCGCATGCGCTAATCACTTAGCGCGCGCTATTTGGGCTATAGCACAACAACCCATAGCGCCAAATAGTGCGCTATTTAAGGAAAATCGGAAAATAGAAAGTAAAAAAAAAAGAAAAAAAACTTGGTGTAATTAAGTAACTTGATTGCATAATTAATTGTTGGTTTTCCTAATACAAATGAAATTTACCATTAGGTTAATTTAGCAGAAATTTGGTTGGTTTATGTAATTGATTTTCCCTATGTTTTTCCGTCATCATATAGATGGGGAAATATGGCTTCTAAATCAGGATGATATATATCTATATCTTCTTCATCTTGGTTCATTCTTTGTATGAACAAATTATCACACTCCTTAATCTCAGAGCTTGAGAGCTGATCTCCATTACCAAACTTCTGCTGATCTCCACGACCATGTTGATCAAATTCAGAAGGATTTTTTTTAATTTACAAACTTTTGCGAATTTTGGGTACGAAACTTAAAAAAATTTAAATTTGGATACGTTTGGACGTTTACTTTGGAACTCGAATTTGGAACATGCATACCATTGTTCACACCTTCCTCGTGTTCTTGGAGCTTTTTTACACTAAGTTAGTTAATTCCTGATTTTCCTAAATTAAAATTAAATTTGCCCTATTTTGGTTTAAATATTTTGCTTAAAATCAGTTTAAATTGATTGATTAATTTAATTGTTGATCTTCTTGAATTAAGATGAAAATTACCGTATATTTCACTCATTTCTTATGTTATTTAAATAAGGATTTTAATGAAAAGTTTGGCTGAATTTACTCAAAATTAACATAAATTTAGTAGAAATGACTGCTAGCTGGCAGATTTTACAACAATTAACTTAAATTAGGTGAAATTAGCTTAAAGTTGGCTGAAATATACTCTATGAGTACTTATTAGCTTTATGTTTTATGTGTTAATGTTAGTTTTTATGTTCTATAGTTTCAAAATTTAGTAGCATTCTTGATATATATTAAAAAACCTGTTGGAAGAATTTATTAACTCAAGAACAGCTAAGTGATCTTATCAGTTGAGTTAATTAAGTTAGTTAAAAAGGTTTTGATGATAACAAAAAGGTGTCATCAACTAAGTTACGGAAGCTTAGTAAGCCTTTGAAGATTGGATACTTGGTTTAAAAGAGAATCATTCAAGAACAGAAGTATTCAAGAAATGAAGATTCAATCTTATGATAAGAGTGAAAATCAGATTAGTGAAAGATTGAAAATCAGCTTAGTGGAAATGAGATGGGTGATCATGAGATGACTGGTCATGAGATAACTAGTGATCAGACTAGTGATAAGACTAGTGCATCAGACTAGTGCATAAGACTAGTGCATCAGACTAGTGCATAAGACTAGTGCATCAGACTAGTGCATGAGACTAGTGATCAGACTAGTACATCAGACTAGTGCATGAGACTAGTGCATCAGACTAGTGCATCAGACTAGTGATCAGACTAGTGCATCAGACTAGTACATCAGACTAGTGATCATCAGCGGAGTGGATCCCATAAGCTAAGTAAAATCGGTCAGAAAGCTCTCCAACGGTAACAAGCTAAGTGCATTAAATGCTGCTTACAGAAAGTACAGCAGAGTGTACAGTAAACAGTGCAGAAAGTACATCAGAGTGTACAGTGAACAGTGCGACAGTCTGCAAAAGTTACCATTCAAATTATGACCGTTGCTCAAGGACTTAAATGCAATTTTGCCAACCTTCAACAGGCAAAATTACAAATCCAGGAGTATAAATAGATGGTAAACTGAAGATTCAAGAGAGACTTGCACACTTTCAAGATCAAATCTTTAGAGCAAGAATCCATCAGTTGAGTCATCTTATCATAAGCTTAGTCATCTTATGACGAAGCTGATTGTTGAAGAACAAGATTAAACCCTTGTATATCTGAGTGATATTCAACTGAGTGTTGTGAGAAGTAGATATCCATCTTTGTGAGTGATATTACTTCGGAGGATAGGTCTTCTTAGTGATTTCCTATTGTGAGCTTACAACCTTCTCATTTGTTGTTTTGGTGTAAGTGGAGAAATATTGTAAACTTTGTGTTTATAGTATAACCCAAGATCTAAGTGACTTGGAAGAGTGGATTAAGAGGATTTGTTCCTGTATAACCACTATAAAAATTCCTTGTGTTATTTACTTTATTTGTCTTGCATTGCATATTTTCATAAGTTAAGTAAATACTTTAAAAGAAGTGTCTTTTAAATTGAGGAATTTCCAACTTGGGGTAAAACTTTCTTTGTGCTTTAAAAGTTTAATTGAGTTGAAAACATTGTTTGAAAAACACATATACATTATCCGCTGCATCATTGTTTGAAACTCTGATTATTTAAGTTTGATGAGCAAAATCAGCATAGCAGTCTACTTTACTGAATAAGCTAAGTGCTAAATCAGCATAGTAGTCTCACGAATAAGATCAGCTTACTCTGCTGATAAGCTAAGTGCAAAATCAGCTCAGTCATCTTATTTTACTGATGAGCGAACTCTACTTATAGAAGAAAAGTTTAAGATTTTTTTTTAAAGTTATGAGGTCTATTCACCCCCCCCCCCCCTCTAGACCTCATCTGACCACTTGGGACCAACAAGTGGTATCAGAGCAGGTGGTTCATTAGAATCAGTTGCCTGATCAACGAGCTTGATCCGAGTGTTTTTCAAAGGATTTCAAAACTTTTCAAAAGAGCATATTTTGAAAAACAAAACTTTTTGAAAATGGAGTGCATAAGCCATGTTCCTCACATTGGCCATATGGACTTTGAAGATTGGAAAATAAGAATGGAAATCCTTCTTGCCGCTTATGACGACAACATGCTTACTTGTTTTACAAAAGGACCATTCAGATTTCAGAAGATTGTGAAGGTTGATGGCCAACCAGATCAGATAGTTGACAAAGAGCTGGATGAGCTGACTCCCAAAGAAGTCAAGTTAGTAAATCTTGATAAAAAGGCTAAGCTCATTATGTTCAAAGCTGTAGACGAAGAAAGATTCCAGAAGATCAAGCATTTCAAAACTGCCAAAGAGATGTGGAATAAAGTCTGCGAGCTAAGCGAAGGAAACGACGCTATCAAAGAACACAAGCTCAGTGTGGCTCTTGAGGAATTTGAAAATTTCAAGATGAAGTCTTGTGAAACGATTGATCAGATGGATACCAGATTTACCAAAGCTCTGAATGAAGTTCTAAGGTTTGGTAAAGAATTTTCGAACAAGGAGATCACCGCAAAGGTTCTCAAGGCCTTGCCACCTAAATTCAACATGAAGGTGACAGCCATGGAAGAATCAAGGGATTTAGGGAAGATTTCCCTTTCCGAACTGTTCTCATCCCTCAAAGCATATGAGTATCAAATGCCAAGAATGGGATTAGAAGTGTCAACCAGTTCAGACCCTACTGCTGCTCTCATGGCGTCAGACAAGTCAAGAAAATCAGCAGACAAGTCAAAACAGAAGACTCTGCTGAATTCAGAAAAAGCCTACACTGCTGACGACGTTACCCTGCTGCTGAATGATTTTGAGAAGTTCTACAAGAAGAAAATGAAATTAAAATATAAAAATGCTACTTCATCTTCTTCTGATCATTTTCAGGAAAACAGGGATTCCTCCAAAGCAAAACTTAGAGACCACAATGAAGAGGAGTATGAACTCTTGATCAAAGATCATTCTCACTCATCATCTGAAAAGTTTGCTGAAAAGGAAAAGTGTGCCAAAAAGGAGCGTAAGCTTAGTAAGAGCAAATCAAAGTTAGCTGATGCAGCAAAGCTAATAAACTCCTGCACATCTTATTCAGACCGTTAGTCGTCTGATAAAGAGTTTGAAGAAGTACCTGAAACTCTATGCTTAATGGCCAAGGAATCTGATGATTCTGAAACTGAGGTAACTTCTACAAATTAATGAACTTGCATTATTTGAATCGTTTGAACAAATGTTAATTTCAAATTCAAATATTGTTGGTGTATTTGCCAAGCTTAAGGAAGAGATGACTCTGCTAAAAGAGCAAAACAGATCAGTGAAACTTCAGGTTGAAAAACCTTAAGAATCAGCTGACTTCAAAAAGCTTGGGCATGAGAATGAAACTCTAAAAGCTGAGTGTGCAATTCGTATAGAAAATATAAATGAACTTGAAAGAAGTAACTGCATCATTCTCTATAAAGAAATTAGAGGCTAAAAAGAAGAAGCCTACTGAAGCTCAAAAGGTTAAGAAGCCTAGTAAGCAACCTAAGACTAAACAGACTAGTAAAACTCATCAGCTTAGTAAGCTGAAAGATGCTGCTGATTGGAGTGAAATTAAAAATGTTAAGTCTGCTCAATCTATAGGAGAGTTATCAGTTAACTCAGCTTATCACTTACTTTATGTATCTTACCTTGCTTATGAGAACTGTTTTCATCATGAAAATTATTACCATGCTAAATTTACTGAAATTCATGATAAAACTGAGTCACAAAATCATCACATGTTAAAGGTTATACTAACCATGCAGGACCCAATATAAGGGGTACCAAAAACAGTAATCTGTTTTGTAGGAAAAACGCATGTGTGATGACAAAGGTTGAGTTGACTGCCCTTGCTGATTTCAACAAGTTCAACAAGTGGTTTTACCATCGAGTGGGAGAATATCAACAATTGGTATCCAGTACTGTATCAACATGTGATATCAACCAACAAGTGGTAGCCGCATTGTTTGGAAATAACAAGGAAAGCAAGATTGTTGGAAAATTGAAGTTTATCAAGTGAATCAATGTTTGTATCCAACAAGTGGTATAGTCAATCATGTGACAACAATCTTTCAGCTCTCAAGAGTTGAAAATGGGTTTGTTGAATTTGGATTCATGAGCTGAGGGGGAACATATCAGAAAAATCATCTCAATAGCTTACTGGAATTCAACGGCTGAGTATCTTTCGAGATTGACTCTCATAAGACTACTTGACCACATATTCTTGAACTCAGGGGGAACGTGTACGACGAGCGGTACTCCTGATTAGAGATGATGTTCTCAATAAGTCAAATGAAGTTATCAGAAGACTGCTTCTCATCAGCCGACTGAAACTCAACAACTAAGTGACATTTAAGAATACACTTCAAAAAGGGTGAAGGAAGTAACCAATCAATTCTTGATGTCAGGGGGAACAGGTATTCTAACTGGAGTGATAAACAGCAAAGAAGACTACAAACTGCTGGCTTGCGTATAAAGAAGAATTAATTAACAGCCAACTACCCCGAACAGCTAAGTATTCACCTACCTGTCTTCAGCATACTAAGTTTTGGTGTTGATGACAAAAAGGGGGAAAAGAGAGATGCAACTAAGAACTCTCAAAGGTTGCATTGGATCTAATGATTATATTCCTAGAGTATGAAGACTAAACTGAAGACTTGGAAGACGTTCTTAGTTGAAGGTTTTGTCATCATCAAAAAGGGGGAAATTGTTGGAAGAATTTATTAACTTAAGAACAGCTAAGTGATCTTATCAGTTGAGTTAATTAAGTTAGTTAAAAAGGTTTTGATGATAACAAAAAGGTGTCATCAACTAAGTTACGGAAGCTTAGTAAGCCTTTGAAGATTGGATACTTGGTTTAAAAGAGAATCATTCAAGAACAGAAGTATTCAAGAAATGAAGATTCAATCTTATGATAAGAGTGAAAATCAGATTAGTGAAAGATTGAAAATCAGCTTAGTGGAAATGAGATGGGTGATCATGAGATGACTGGTCATGAGATAACTAGTGATCCGACTAGTGCATCAGACTAGTGATAAGACTAGTGCATCAGACTAGTGCATAAGACTAGTGCATCAGACTAGTGCATAAGACTAGTGCATCAGACTAGTGCATGAGACTAGTGATCAGACTAGTACATCAGACTAGTGCATGAGACTAGTGCATCAGACTAGTGCATGAGACTAGTGATCAGACTAGTGCATCAGACTAGTACATCAGACTAGTGATCATCAGCGGAGTGGATCCCATAAGCTAAGTAAAATCGGTCAGAAAGCTCTCCAACGGTAACAAGCTAAGTGCATTAAATGCTGCTTACAGAAAGTACAGCATAGTGTACAGTAAACAGTGCAGAAAGTACATCAGAGTGTACAGTGAACAGTGCGACAGTCTGCAAAAGTTACCATTCAAATTATGACCGTTGCTCAAGGACTTAAATGCAATTTTGCCAACCTTCAACAGGCAAAATTACAAATCCAGGAGTATAAATAGATGGTAAACTGAAGATTCAAGAGAGACTTGCACACTTTCAAGATCAAATCTTTAGAGCAAGAATCCATCAGTTGAGTCATCTTATCATAAGCTTAGTCATCTTATGACGAAGCTGATTGTTGAAGAACAAGATTAAACCCTTGTATATCTGAGTGATATTCAACTGAGTGTTGTGAGAAGTAGATATCCATCTTTGTGAGTGATATTACTTCGGAGGATAGGTCTTCTTAGTGATTTCCTATTGTGAGCTTACAGCCTTCTCATTTGTTGTTTTGGTGTAAGTGGAGAAATATTGTAAACTTTGTGTTTATAGTATAACCCAAGATCTAAGTGACTTGGAAGAGTGGATTAAGAGGATTTGTTCCTGTATAACCACTATAAAAATTCCTTGTGTTATTTACTTTATTTGTCTTGCATTGCATATTTTCATAAGTTAAGTAAATACTTTAAAAGAAGAGTCTTTTAAATTGAGGAATTTCCAACTTGGGGTAAAACTTTCTTTGTGCTTTAAAAGTTTAATTGAGTTGAAAACATTGTTTGAAAAACACATATACATTATCCGCTGCATCATTGTTTGAAACTCTGATTATTTAAGTTTGATGAGCAAAATCAGCATAGCAGTCTACTTTACTGAATAAGCTAAGTGCTAAATCAGCATAGTAGTCTCACGAATAAGATCAGCTTACTCTGCTGATAAGCTAAGTGCAAAATCAGCTCAGTCATCTTATTTTGCTGATGAGCGAACTCTACTTATAGAAGAAAAGTTTAAGATTTTTTTTTAAAGTTATGAGGTCTATTCACCCCCCCCCCCCTCTAGACCTCATCTGACCACTTGGGACCAACAAAACCTGTATTTATGTGCTTCATTTTCAAAAAGGCCGCGCTATGCGCTATAGCCTCGGAAGCCTTTGCGTGTCGCTGCGCTATGCGCCTCTGACTACTATGATGTAATTACGATTTGTCCTTCTATTTTTTCGTTTTAAACCATTTTTCTACCGGTTTCACCTTAATTTTGTAAGTTAAACTCTTTTTTTTTTACTTATTTTTCACACGTTTTATCATACTAACCTGTATTTACCTATTTTGCACATTTTTTTCATATGTTCTTTTCACCAACCTGAATTTTCATGATATGATACATTTTCACCGACTTTATTTATTTTTTCACCGATTTCACTTATTTTTCATTAATGTTGTCGTTTCACTTCTTTCATCATTTTTTTACGAATTTGACCCGAATTTTCATCGATTTCAAATGTGTTATCGATTTCAGGGGCACTTTTTACCCGTTTCACCCAAATTTTCACCAACTTCACCAGTATTCATCAATTTCACCCGAATTTTCATCGATTTCACATATTTTTAATGATTTCATAGATTATTTTTTTTTTATCGATTTCACCATTTTCCACCAATTTCACCCATTTTTCACAAAATGAATTCCATCCAAATTTAAGGTTATGCATGTCTTGATATTATTAAATATTTTTTATATTTTCTATTTTAGTCAAACTAAAATTACGTAATTAGCTGAGTCATAAATATTTTTTATTCTTGCGTAAGATGCAATTCAATTTTAACCTTTTTTTTTTTAAACATAAAGATATTTAAGAGAATTTCATTTTAAATTCTTACATTTAAAGTGTTTATGATTTATGGTTTACTAATATTTTAAATTAACATTTTCTTACTTAAAAAACATTCATGCTAAAATATAATAGTTTTTATCAATTATTTAGGGGCTATTTAAAATAATAGTGAATTTTTATGGTTTGTTTTTATCTATTATAAGAGAAGATTAAAATTATAAATTATGTAAGAGAGAATTTATAATTTTTAGGAGTTTATGTAGAAGATAAATATAATAGAATTAATGTTTAATTATACATTTTCAGTTACTTTTGTATATTTACCACTGAATTAAATAACAATCCAAATAAGGGTTTTTTAGTCCGCACAAAAAAGTTAAGAAATATTTATGTTTTTATAATAGATAGAATAGAATAGATAGATAGATAGATAGATAGATAGAGATTGCACAAGAATTAAGGAAACTATTAATTACCTTAATTTTACGAGAACAAAAGTCTTATAGTACAAAACTACATTTGAAAAAGGAATAAAAAAATACTCCCTCTCTCCCATTTATTTTGCTCCCCTGGTACAGTTGACCAGTCAACTTGACTAAATTTGTAAAAATTATAATAAATAATTTAATCAATATATTTCAATAATAAATTGATAATATCTCATGACATCATATATATTAATATTAAAAAGATTTAATACACCACAAATGTGAATAATTTAATATGATAAGTCACTTAAAAATTGAAAAGTTTGACCGAATACTGTAGCAAAGAGAGCAAAATAAATGGGACGGAGGGAGTATGTAACTTCTCATATTGTCATTAATGACAAAGGGTAAAAATATCTAAAGAAGATTTAAGTCTCTCTTGAAATTCTGAAATGACATGTGTTTTGAAATGGAGGGAGTAATCAGTAAAAGATATATATTTATTACTATTATGAAAAAGAATATACTAGGTAAACAACCTTGCTATAACACATCTATACTTAAATAGAAAAGAAAAAAATCACGTCAAATAAAAGGGGCATAAACGAGCCGAGCAGTACCAAAAAACATAATATAAAAGTTTGGTTTAAGCTTTTTATCGAGCTTGCAAGAGTTACTACGAAGTTCGGTAAAAAAAAAAAAAAAAAAAAGGAGTAGAAATAGGTTTCAGAAGATTTCAGGACAAACGGTTGTACTGTTCTATGCCCATGAAGGGTAGGGTCTCCTCATGATGCTTTGTCCATGTTGTACACCAAGTTCCCACATTTGTTCATTAAGACACAAAACAGAACAATATATAAGTGAATATATGACTCTTCTCTATTATGACAACAAAAGGACCCAATGTGCTGGGACATATATCATTTAAAGAAAACCCATAACAGAAAACATACACAAATGCCCATCAACCTCAATTTAAAGGCAAGAACAGATTCTTTCATGGAAATCGACGTAAAGAAAACGAAAATGACATCAAGAATTATATGAATGTGAATGAACAATATGATTATAGTATCAGGAGCTAAACATGGTAAGAAAAAAGAAGCAAAAAGACACCTCAAGTTATTGTTTGATATGATTTGCAAACTTTATATGCGCACTCAATTAAAAAAGAGGTTCAAATCAGATACTTAAATTGGTGAAAACCCTTTTCATTCTATTCAAGTTTTACCCCACGTGATTTGCATAATGTTCAATTTACCTTCTTGTGAAAAAGAGTGGCACTTTACCCCCTGTGTTATGATAAATGTTGCACCTAATGTAACCCCTTGTGTTACAAAAAAACTATTCATGTCCACTCTCGATTTCAGCGAGTGAGATACACTCTTCGGTTGATTCCTCTATATAAAGAAGGCGAATATTTTGCAACCACAAGAACACAAGATATTCATTATTAGATGGAGGCATTGCCTATTGTACATAAAGCTAGAATAAAGTCTGCAATATAAAGAATTAAATGGAAAGCTAAAATCTAATAGTACTTGGAAACTTTGGTCTTATGTGATGACTGTAGGTTGCTCCCTTCCGGTAAATTCTTTCAGCTTTGAAGTAGACAGTGCCAAATCTGAGAATTTAATTACACACATTTCAGAAGGGTATGAATTTAGAATATGAAGGTTTTAAAATGAAGAAGAAATATTTTACCGATTAATGGTTTTAATGCTACTTGTGCATCCATGTTATGTTTAGATACATCTGGCTCAAATTGTTCGATATATATTCTAACAGTTGCGCCCGCAGAACCGGTTCCCTACAAATACAAATTTTGATCATTTTTGCGAACAAAAGAATGGAAAAATAATTTATGTTTCACAAAAAATGGAGAGGTGGGATGCAAGTAATTATACAGACCGATAACCGAAATATGATCCTCGATCCATCACTGAAAAGAAACCGAACACCTTGCTTGGAAGCCACACTTCCATCTACCTGAGGATATACGGAAAAAAAAATCATGTTACGTAAGTCAAAAGTAGTGACAAATGATTATTTGATTACATCACATAGGGAAAAATCAATAAATTTGAGAAGTTTTAACTTACTGGATCAGTGTAGTTGAAGTCATCCGCGAATTGAAGGACATAGCTTCCTGCAATAGTAACAAATCTCACTTAAACGTCACCAGAATCCCTCGACTTCATTTGAATCAGAAGGATTTGAACCCAAGTATTTCAAAACCATAATACAAATCAATTTACCCTGTGTGATTTAAAAAAAGTGGCATTTTAAATCCCTGTATTTTTATAAAAGACTCACGTTACCTCCCTAACATTTTTAAACCTGAGAAAAAATTTGATTGACAAAAGTACCGTCCATTATATACTATATATTGGACTTAAATGGACAAGTTTACTCTACCTCCCTGTGTTATTTTTCACAGAGAAGGGTAATGTTGTCTTTTTATGCAACACTTTTCATTCCCACATTCATTTTCGGGCGAGTGGTTAAAATCTCCAACGGAAGGAGGTAAATTGATCATTTCAAATTTTCACAAGGGGTAAAGTGCTCTTTTTCAAATTACAGGGGAGTAAATTGTATATTATGCATATCACAGGGGGTGAATGGGCATTAACCCTTCTTAATTTTGTATAAATTTCAAATTTTTATTGTTCTTTTCACCAAAATGATGAATTTGAAATCTATCCAATAATGGATTCTTTTAAATCCTTACTCCAAATCCTTCTTCCAATTAGAACCTATCATTCGAAATGAATAATCAGCCGACTTCGAAAAATAATGATTAATACTTACCATATGTATCACCCGCCTTGCTTTTAGAAACAATATCTCTAAGATATTCTATCATCTTATTTGCCCCTTCCGATTCACATTCCTGGACACAATCTCATTGAATGAGATACGAAGAGTAGACTAAATTCGAAAATTGAGATGAAAACGATTAAAAGGTGATGAGGCTTCTTGCCTCATAGTCGTATCTAGAAAAGAAATTTCTCCCGTAAGTGGCCCAATGCTCGGTCACAACATCAGAGACGGAAACCAACTTTTCTCCAGGCTTTTTGTCCTTGTTTCGATATGCTATTATTGACAACCAAGCTAAAACAGCCCTGTCATATAACAATATTTGAGTCACCAAATGGCATGTCACAAAAAATATGGCTCTGATTTTAGTAATTGAAAAGAATTACAATTTTTCTTTTTCGTTATATGCGTAAGAGAATGTACAAACCATATCCCATCTTTCTCACGTATGTGGTCAGAGCCGGTTCCAAAACTTTCTTCCCCACAAATTGACAATTTTCCCGCGTCCATCAGATTACCAAAGAATTTCCAACCAGTTGGCACCTAATAGAACTCACATTGCAGCAAATATTAGGTGAGATTAGTTCTTTTACCCAGCTTTATCTCTTGTTTGGTAGCAATGATAAATAGAGCGAATCGACTCATAAACAAGTGATAACCCTCTAAATATAGGCATGAACACAAATATAACTATCCTAAGTCCAGCCTCTGATGATATAATCTCCTTCTAGCAACAAATTTGTTGCTAATCTATGGATTAGACTCTGCTACCAAATAAGTCAAAAAAATAGATTATGTTATCTGCAATAACATAATTAACATTAAGTGAAATGCAAAAATATCCCGTGTTTTGTCTAATTAGCAACAAAAAAATATTGTGTTTATTTTTATTACCAATATTCTGCAGAAAAATGACAATCGTACCCCCAGCAAAACATGCAAAAACACCCCTACTTACCTAAAATTTGACAATAACCCCCGGGTTCAATTTGAAAATTGCCAATAACTTCCCAAATGATTTATGAAGGAATTTCAAATGGGGTTTTTGCTAATAAAAAAAGATCACTGGGGGGGGGGGGGGTTTGCTAATTAAAATTACACGGGGTTTTTTGCCAATTAGGCAAAGCACAGGGGATATCTTTGCATTTAGCTGACAAAATAAAAATAAAAAATCTATATACATTGTCAGCAGTAAATAAGCAAAGCAGTAATCTACTAAAAGTTTAAGAGGAATAAGGAATAGGGAACCTCGTAAAAAGGAAGATTTAACTTGAGAGCTACGCGATCTAGTGCACCACTTGTTGGCATGGACCTAGCTAAACCCTGTAAAATATGTGAACTAATATATAATTATGTGAATTATGAGAAAACTTTATACCAAGAAAATTAGTACTATTTTAAGTTTAAACCTTTGGGCCAGTCTTGAAATATGGGATGGATTCTTGGGCATTGGCGGCAATTATCGCAACAGAATCCGAAGGAGTCACAAAAAATCCCCTCCCAAGAATCATATTTCGATCACCATCTCCTAAAGAAGCATAGAAGTGGTCACTTTTTGATTAAATTTAATTAAAATGAAATGTCGAAACAATCACAAAACAATACCATCACTTGCAGCTCCAACATCGGGTCCATTCTCTCCATACATTATGTCGACCAACTCCTTAGCATATCTAGTCCCGAATAAGTACCAAAACTAAAAATCAGTTATGTTTTAGTTTGAAAATCAAATGTATGTATATTAGAAGCTCGACTTCTTACGTGAGATTAGGATCTGGATGACCATGTCCAAAATCTTCTAAAGGCACCCCATTTATAATAGAGTCCTGTAAAATGAAAATGTAATTATACATAAGTGCAATCCTTTTAGTGTTAATAATAAAAAAAAAAAAAAAAAAAAAAAAGTAACATGCAAAAAAATACCAGGTTAGCTCCTAGCTTGTCCACGAAAATTGGTTTAGCATAAGCACCAGTAACAGCGTGCATTGCATCAAATATAAACCTGGGAATAGAAGTTAAGTCGATGCTAAGGATTTATGAAAAAGATTACGAGTGAATAGCAAATTACTTCCCTGTGTTATCCTTAATATGCACTTTACCCGTATAAATAAAAGGTAAAATAGACCCCCTGTGTTTTTGTGAAAGAAGCACACTGCCTCCCTCCTAGTTCTTAATTTTCAGAGGGGTAAATTGCTCATTTATACATATCACAAGGGATAAAGTGAAGCGAGTATGCTGTTCGGGTAGGGTTAAATTGGTCATTTTCCACATCGAAATGAAGTCCCAGTCGCATTATAGCACGCGTGTGCGACACCTCCACCAGAAAAGAGGTAAAACGCTCATTATTATATATCACGGGGGGTAAAATTGGCTATTTTTCTATCACAACGAGGTAAATTGCAAATTAGGCATATCGCAGGGGGATAAACTTGCCAAAACCCGAAGATTTACGGTAAAATTGAAAATGACTAAAATATCCTTGGTTTAAACACTTTTTTTAGCTAAAACGAATTGAAAAATCCCCTTTTGATTAACTTTTTGTTGAGTCTTTTCAGGTTGTCATCACATTTTAAGAGAGTGACAATGTTAATAAAGCAGAACGAAAATTTTATTATACTTCGATAACTATTTTTTTCCACCCTTCTGTATAGCTTTGCAATAAAATTTGGTAACTTCAACTACAAATTAATAGTAAAGGACAAACAGGATTTTGCATTACTGAAGAAGGAAACTCGCGTACCTGAATTCTGATTTTGAAACAAGGCTCTTAATAAGTGAGAAATCAAATACATTCTACCAAAAGAAAAAGAAAAAATGTATTAGAAATAAAATAATAAAATTGTTATTGAAAACTGTCATGTTTTCTCACCTCCATAAGCTCCAAATAATCAGCAACTGGGTCAACTACCTCTACGGTAAAAGTCCCAAAATCCGTAACTCCAAGATTAGCAAGATCAACGTCCGGAATGTCCCCCATTTTTATTTCACTAATCTGCATGACATTTAGGCAATTCATTCTAAAAATCGTCACATGGAGACTCATAGATATAAATGTTCTCTTATAAAATATATTTCCAAATAATAAACTAGACTAATCAGTCTCGAAAAGTATCAACATATGATTAAATGACTATTTACTCTTAGAATTTAATTTTAATTCTCAACTCAGTTTCTGTAAATTTCTAGCTGAGCAGTAAACTAAATTCACTTGTCTATATCAAATATCATACATAGAAATATGATTAGCTATTGATGACAGTAATATATCTCCATTGCATGCTTCTATACAAAGATGAAAAATAAGAAAAAGAAAGCATCACTTCTCTACAAGTTAGATCCCGAACTCATATTATAGAAACATTTCATCCCTTGTGAAATTAAAAGGAAAGGGGAATACGATCAACGAATATATCCTCGAATGTGCCTATGATATTTTAAAGACCAAAGAGACAAAAATATCACCTTTCACTATAACAGACTTGGCTAATTGCATGTTTTATTAAGCTATCATTCTTTGCAAATTTTGTCAATATATTTTGTATCAATACTACTTTTGTTTAAGTTCATGTGCATTAATGTTTATGTTAAAATACATCAAATTAATTCCAAAACTTAACTTAGATATTAACCAAGATCAATTGACATGAAAAGAAAAAAAAAAAAAAAAAAAAAGAATAAGAAGTTCAATCAAGAAACATGCTCTAGCATTATTGAAGTTGACAATATGGTACCGAATATTGCAGTTGAAACTTTCCTATCCTAACCTAGTCATTTTTTTATTCTAACCATTTCGGCAAAATACAATTTTGATCCTAACTAGAACCGATCCAGCCACCTATAATTTCCAATCTCATATAGTTTGTCAGTTAGATTAAGGATTTTTGCCCGTAAAAGGTAAGCACGAGGATTAACTATATGAATCACATTATGTTCTGCAAAGCTCAGCACACTAAGAAATAAAAAGATAAGTTTACATTTGGACATGCTTAAATGCCTAAGCACGTCTCCCATACGAGTCTAACAGTCAGAACTCAAAAACATGAACCAAAGAATAATTGAAAAATTAATAATATAAGGGGTATATATCATAATCTATATGTTCTTCCTCCTATAATAGTAACATTATTATGAGTTCCTAAAATTTAAATCACTGGTGTATGTGGATGGATTTTGGCCCGGTCTCGCGGGTTTCGCGAGACCGCGCCAAAACCCTTTCAAATGAGTTTTCACCAAACCCATAAAACCATCAAAAACCTATTCAGAAACTCACACTCAAACTCTTCAAACCTATAAAACATTGATTTGACACCGACCACCTACTTTTTCCTTCAAATCTCACTAAAAAAAACATTGATTTGACACCTATCACCTACTTTTTTCCCTAAACCTCAACATCCAAACCCAATCCAAGTGAAGTTTCAACTTATTCAAACCACAAAACTCAAGAGCCAAAACCCATCCAAATGAAGTCTCAAAGGTTTCATCGAAACCACCCAAACCAATTTTTTTAAACCGAGACCCGCTAAACCAGCCAAAACCCATCTAAATAGACCCTAAAGTTCTACAGCTGTAATTGTGTTACATAATTTAATCATGTAATCTTAATAAATGTGTTCTCACTTTTTTGTGTCATCTTTTTGGAAATTGACCTATCACCCAAGTTGAAATAGTATGGTACCCACATCACACCTCAAATCCATGAAACATAAAGGATTACAAAGTAATCATACGCCGACTAAAATTAGGCACTCAAACAATCATAAAGCAACAAAAATCGAGAATTTTGTTTAGTAAAATGTGGAGAGAGAGAGAGAGAGAGAGAGAGATCTATTAAAACAACCTAAACCGAGACATGTACATGCAAGAACATATAGATGAGTAAGTACATACAGAAAGTGTGTTTCCATAGATCTTGTCGGTTATAGACTCAGGTGCAGGTTGGCCACTGCTATAATTAAACTGCAAATAAGAAACCAAAACACCCAATCAGAATTAATCAAAATACATTGTCCGAACTCTAAAACATAATTGTTTACAAGAAGATAATAACAAAAACACCCACAAATTTAGTGTAAATTTACTAACAGTAATACTACACCTTAATACCCCAGTCATAATCAGGACCACCGGGATTGTGACTTGCACTCATTACAAAACCACCATTAGCCTGTAGCATATAAGATAAGCAGAATTTTCAAGATTTTCCTAAGTCCATATATAAAAATAAAGCTAAAATAATAAAGAAGGAACAGTGATTATTGCCTTTCTCTTTCTTATTACTGCAGAAACGGCAGGTGTAGACATAATTCCATCCCTTCATTCACAAATTCAAATCTTAGCTTATAATAATCCAGCCATTTCATAGCAATCACAAACAATAACTTGAGGAGAAACAAATGATTCGTTTAGGACTAAAAAGAGCTTAAAAATGAGAGAAACTCACTTGCCAACTAAGATTTTACCAACACCATTACCGGCAGCAATTTTAATAATTATCTGTACATTAGAAACATCAGCTCGAAAACTACACGATTATGTATTGAAAATAATAATTTAACATAAATTTTAATACCTGTGCAGCCTCACGGTTAAAATACCTACCGTCACCGCCCAAAACCAAGACTCCGTTTTTGTAATCTTCTGGTGGCAAAGAATCAAATAATGCCTTCAATTCACACACACAAAGCCCACATCAAACATACATAAGCATATCATAATCACTAATTCACTGATAATAAGATCAAAATCTCGAACCTGAATCCAATTTGCGAGGTAATTTTCTTCCATAAACACTTTCACCTAATACCCACCATATCAACCAATCAAAATATAATTCAAGAATCCCTATTTCTCAAACATGATCAGTCAATATGACCCTTCATTCATAAACAAAAAAAAAAAAAAATTGAACCTTTTTTCGAAGCCCACTTGTACCAGTCTTCTGACCTTCAATTGGCTTTGTGGGCACACTCTTAATCTAAAAACAAACACCATCCTACATCAATTTAGCTAATAAAATTGACACCCAATTGAAATATAAGCACATAAAATGCATAAAAAAAATGTATGTAACATTGCAATTAAAAATTAAACCAACCTTGAGTTCCTGAGAAATGGTGGTGGGAGAAGAAGATGAAGCAGAGGCGGCCTTAACCGAGACACAGGAGAATTCATTTGAGGCTTTTTTATAGAAAGAAAGACTGGAGAAAATAGGAGTGGGGTTTAGAAATGAGATTGATTTAATGGAGTGGGTTAAAATTGAAACATTGGTATTAGAATTCTTGAATTTTCTCGATAAAACAGAGGAAGGCCTTGAAGTTATGGAATTCAAGGCCATTGTCATTAATAACAAGAAACACTCTTTTGTGTGTTAATTGATGAAAGGGCTTTGGAACTTTTTCTCTTGGATCCTTTTTGGGTTCTTTGTGTGTAAAATGTAGGAATACAAGGACTGGAGAGTGTAGTTTAGTTAGGAATGGTGGAATTGGAATATTATGAGGAATTTAAAAGGTTTTTAGTAGTATTTTTTAAGGAGGAGAAAGAAGAATAAGAGTGAGAATGAAAGCATGTGAGTGAGTGATTTGTGGTTCGGAAATCTAGAGGCTGCCACATGTACGTACGTGAGATTTGCTCTATCTTTTTTTTTATATATAAATTATCACGGATTTCATGTCATCTGGCCCACATCTTGCTTTTTTTTTTTTTTTAATTCGAAATATTTTAAAAATTGATTAATTCTCGAGTTTTTGGTATTTTACATCTTAAAAATATAGGATTTTGATAATTTGAACCTCAATTTAAAACTTTTAACACTTTTCACACGGAAAATATATAATTTGGCACATTGCACCCTTCTTTAATAAAAAAAAATTTCAATGAAAAGTATAATAGTCATTTTCTGGCACTTTGCACTTTGAAAATTTAATTTTTTTGCCACATTTCACCTTGATTAAAAAAATTTGGCACTTTGCACCTTAGAGCATCTCCATTGAGCTAGGGAAGGGAGAATCTATGGGAATGTGGGTGAAGAAATAAACATTTATGGGAGAAGGATGATGGTGGAGGGGTGGCTGGACGGTGGGTGACCCACCGGCCCACACACCTCAATTTGGGGTTGGGCAACGCGCCCAGCCCATTTAGTATATATGAAAAATAAAAATAAAAATAAAAAGAATAGGGGCTGGACAACGAGCCCAACCCTCGTGCCCAATCCATTTCTTATTTTTTTTATTTAAATAGTAACAATATTAATTATCTATTAACATTTAAATATTTAAAAATGTATCCTTTTAAAATCTTAGCATTAATTTACTTTTATTACTTGTACATTTTGTACTTTTATAACTTGTAAAATTGTAATTTTATGTACAAAGTTAATTAATTGTTATTATTATTTAGCTCTATTATTATTAATTTTATTAAGTGAGAGTGAAAATATATGAGAATTAGAATTTTTTGGAATAAATGGTAATAAAGTTAACATTAATAAAGATATTTTATTACTTGTAATATTATAACTTTTACGTAATAAATTACTTATTATTAGTGTCAATATTTAATTTACTATTGACCTTATTATTATTATTATTATTATTATTATTATTATTATTATTATTATTATCATGAAACTAATCATGAGCAAAAAGTTGGGAAGAATAAGTGAGAGTGGGGAAATATGAGTCACTGAAGATGACTACAGAAAGAGGATTCTGAAGGGGAAGGAGAGTCCATACACACTGGAGACGACTTTAGAAATATATCTTTTGGCATTTGCACCCTAATTTTTTTTTTAAAAGAGCTCATGAATGTCGTCGATGTGCACAACAATCAAACATAGGAAACAAATATTTTTTTTTGCAAATTATATATACATGTTGTCCTTAAGTAGACATTGATTTGCATCATTTATGATATTCAATTAAAAACTATATAATAGATAAATGTTTTTAATTTTTTTCAAAAAATTTCTACATGACATACTTTACAAATCTATAGTTATTATCTACTAACATGTCAAACTTAGGAATTAAAAAAAAAATTCTTACCTAATTAAGAATAGGTTAGTAATTTGGTTAAAATAAAAAATGTGCAAAACTTTATGTCGGGGTGGAAAGTGTTTCAAAATTATATTTTCAGGGTGCATAGTGCCAACGATCTATATTTTCAGGGTGCAAAGTGCCAACAATCTATATTTTTAGGGCGTAAAGTGTCAAAAAATTCTAAAATGACTATTATGTCCTTCTTGCAACTAAATTTTCTTATCAAAACACACATTAAGATACAAAATGCCAAATAAATTCTATTTCGGTGTAAAATGTCAAAAAAATTTAAGTCAAAATACAAAGTGCGAAAAACCCTTAATTCTCCATATAAGTTTAATATTCAATATAATTTTATATTTTATGAAGACGGACACTTTTATGTGATATTTTGAAGGATATATAATTACGTCTCATTTTATCATGCAGTGTTATGGATAAATCTAACATTACGGCTGGTAGTAAATTGACTCCAAAAAGATGAAGTTATACAAGAGGGTAAGCTGTTTCACATGGCATAATGCAAGGGGTAAATTGTTGCACAAAAATATTGTGGTAACTTGTTGCACCATTTATATAGAAACCCAGGGGCAAAAGGTCAATTAAAATCACGCTATATTGAGACTAAATGTCCTATATTGGTCGAAAACAATAGTTAAGTTCACCTTATAAGGTCTTGGACAATCCTCATCTTATAAGCTAGCTTTTGAGGTTGAGTTAGGCCCAAACCAAGTAAGTGGATTTAGCCCAATTCATGTGTGAATTTTAATATGGTATCAGGCCCCCAAGTTAAAGTGGGTCGTCTCCTTTCGTGATGGGCTCCTCCTTGTTCGCATGATGGGCTTCATTATCTACCAACACACTTCACCCAGATAACAAAGGTCTGGGTTGTCATTATTCCTCCAGTTATTCAAGGCTTGGAGTGTCATTAGTCCTCTGGTTAACAAAGGCCCGAAGTGTCATTATTCGTGTGTTTGGTCTTCACTCACATGTCGCAAATTCACAAGGTTGGGCTTTCATATGTCATGTGTTTTTTTTTTTTGAGAATTTTTTTTTTTTTGTGTGTTGGGCTTGTTTGATCTACACATTCTGCCCGCCCACACGTGAAGGGGGTGGATTGAGACTAAATGTCCCACATTGGTTTAAAACAATAGTTAAGTTCACATTATAAGGCCTTGGACAATCCTCACCTTATAAGCTAGCTTTTGAGGTTGAGTTAGACCCAAACCAAGTAAGTGGACTTATTATTTCATTGGACAATCCTCACCTTATATAATAACTTTATTGATAACTTTGGGGAAACTCATAAGAAAAATGTACTAAGGGGTCAACATCTGAATCTTTGCAACTAGAGGAACTTAAGGAAAAATTGACAAAGAGAGATGAAGAATTCAAATCTCAACAAACTTTACTTGAAAACTATAAGGAATCTAATGAAAACCAAGCTAAGCTAAGGAAACACATGAACTAAGAGAAGGTTAAATAGAATTTAAGAAAATGATGTTTGCATTTATGAAAATGCAGCAAAACAACTCTTCTTCTAAACTCTGTAAGTCAAACAATCACTTAATATGCACGAAGATAGCTTAAACTATATTTGCTTACTTAGTTTTTTGGAGCTTTGATGCTGAAGTTAACAGAGATGTTCATTAGTAGCCCTAATGGTATTGTTCAATTGTGGATAGGGAGTGCATAAGTGGGTGTTGACAAATCTGATTGTTTATACTTTGTCACTATAGACTTGTGTCTTTATTAATCTCAAATTTTATGCTAAAACAAGTGTCTTATTATTATTTCCTTGCAGGAGGTTATAAAGTGAGGTAAGAGTTTGGCATATTATGCAGAAAACTCTTTGATATTTTCAATTATAGGCTCTACATTGAATTAATGCTAGATTTTGATTATATATACAGATTTTTGCTGCAATAACTTCTTGTGACCGAGTTCTTGAGACGAAAAAGATAACGAGAAAATAAGTTTCTGGAACGAATTTTGTCCTTACAAATGATGCATTTTATTGTAGTGCATATTGAGTTGTTTAGTAGATCTTGCTCAAGAAATAGGAAACAACCAATCAACCAAAGAACTTTATAAGAAATATGAATCAAAACAATGCCTTAAAGTTGCATAGACTTTACCTTAATTTGAACATAATTTTTTAAATCACAATAGAGTTTATTTCAGAATTCACTAAAGCAATAATGAACCAGAGAACATTGAGAGAAAATATTGATTGGATTAATGATACGAGATAGCACGGTAGGTTAGATTGTATGGGCTAATGTGTTACACCAAATCAGAATCGTCGTTCCTTCACCTTCAAATTTAGTCTATTCTTGGTAAGATAAATCAGTTGGCAGATAATGCAAAAAAGAACACATAGGTATTTTTGTTAGTTAAAATAACACATGGGGATCTTTATTAATTAGACAAAACATAAGAGGTATTTTTGTATTTTACCAAAAAAAAAAAAAAAAAAAAAAAAGAAAGTGTCGGGGTAACAACTTACATGCTGCTGAAAATAATTTACGGAGCCGAAATTTCTGATTGGATAGTGGCGGAATCTATTAATAGAGTGTCCCGTTAGATTAAGGCAAGTCACACACCACAACACCGCTAAATATATATACTGAATATACACATTAATCCATTTTTCTCTTTTTCGTTTCTTCTTCAACAACCCAAAAATTTCTCTACTCTGTCTCCTCCAAGATTTCATTTTTACCCCTCACCAAAACATTTTAACTCTTCTTCCTCTTTAATTACACCACCCACTTCCTCTCACACTCTTTACTGTGTGTATTCTGCTTTATTTCTTGAGTTCTGTCGATAAACACAAAGCTCCTCTGTTTTCTTTTTCTTTCTTGGACTCTGATCACTGCTTCAACATGGCTCAAAATCCCATTTCAGGTTCATTTTTTCTCATGTTCTTTTTATGCAGAATGATTTGTTTATACAGTAACAGTTTCGTGTTCTTGTGTTTATGGGTGAATGGTGATAATGTGATTTTTCATTGATTATTTGATTGAAATGATTTCTGTAATAGTGTTTTTTTATACGATGGAGATTTATGTTTTCTTTGATATGGGTTTTCTTGAATTGCTTATTATATGATCTCCAGTTGTTCAATTGAGTTTCTATTTCTTGAAAACTCTGTAGGGTTCCGAATAAAATCTCAATCTTGACCAATATACCATATTTCTTGTATGATCTTCAATCAGTTTGTGAATAGATTTTGGGATTTTTTTTTTTTTTTTGTAGAATCTAGGAATTTCAGTCATTGAAATGTGACGAGTGAACAATTAATTTAAGAAGCTAGATTTATGAATTGTAAATTATTGATGCTTATGGGATAATTTGATACTTTGTAGATGATCTGAATAATCTTTCCTTAAACGGAAAAGGAGGTTCAATTAACAAGAGTCCTCTTGTTGTTTGCTTCGGAGAAATGTTAATAGATTTTGTTCCTACTGTTAATGGAGTTTCATTAGCCGAAGCTCCTGCCTTTAAGAAAGCTCCAGGTGGCGCCCCTGCTAATGTCGCTGTTTGCTTAGCAAAGTTGGGAGGTTCATCCGCGTTTATCGGAAAAGTATCTTTGTTCTTTCCCTTAATAAATTTATGTACTTTTTTATTCATACATTAAAGAAATCCAAATCAAATATATGAAAATGTATTTGTTGTAATGTAGGTTGGAGAGGATGAGTTTGGGTTTATGCTTGCTAACATATTGAAAGAAAACAATGTTAACAACTCGGGTGTTAGGTTCGACCCATGTGCAAGAACTGCACTAGCATTTGTCACTTTGAGAGATGATGGAGAGCGTGAGTTCTTGTTTTTCCGTAATCCGAGTGCTGACATGCTTTTCAAAGAGTCCGAACTCGATGTAAATCTTGTTAAAAAGGTCTGATTTTTTATTTTTATTTTTTTAGGCTATGTTTGGTTCTTGGATGCAACATTGAGCTCAATTTATTGCTCATATACATTTTACTCACAGAAATCCATGAATCAAACATAGCCTTAAATTCTAAATATGATTACATTGTTACGTATCAATTGAAATAAGGTTTCTTGTTTATACATTAAATGCAGGCGGCGATTTTTCACTATGGTTCAATAAGTTTAATTGAAGAACCATGTAGGTCAACACATCTTGCTGCCATGGAAATTGCCAAGAAAGCCGGTAGCTTACTATCTTACGACCCAAATCTGAGATTACCATTATGGCCTTCGGAAGATGCTGCCCGAACTGAAATAATGAGCATATGGAACCAAGCTGATATTATTAAGGTATTACTCATAAAGGGTGTTAAAATTTTTTTCCCTTTTTGGAACATAGAATTATATTAATTTGTTCATATAATGTGACAGATAAGTGAAGATGAGATTTCGTTTCTGACCGAGGGTGATGATCCTTATGATGATAATGTTGTGTTGACAAAGCTTTTTCATCCTAATCTACGTTTATTGCTTGTAAGTGAAGGAAAAGCTGGCTGCCGATATTACACAAAGGTAAATATGATATAAATATAAATAAAACTGTAGTTATATATAATTTCTTTACTTAGTTATGAGTTAAAGATATAAATGCAATATTTTTTTGCAGCATTTTAAAGGAAGGGTTTCTGGTGTAAAAGTTAAACCGGTTGACACAACTGGTGCCGGTGATGCGTTCGTGGGAGCTATACTCTATCGTTTAGCCTCCGATTTGAATCTTTTTCAGGTAACACTTGCAAAGCATTTATGTAACAATAATAATAAAAATAATAATATCTGTCTAATATAGTTTTGATATGTATACCGTCAGGATGAAAATCGTTTAAGAGAGGCACTCTTTTTTGCGAATGCTTGTGGTGCACTCACAGTGACAGAGAAAGGCGCGATTCCAGCCCTACCTACAAAAGAGGCGCTCGAAAAATTTATTGCGGAAGAGACATCCAAGAACGAATAAATACCGTATTACTGTTTCAACTGCAGCAGCAGCATTAGCAATAATGAACTCTTTTTAGTTACTAATTGTATGGGATAATGAGTTAATATTGGAGAGTTCTTGTAAGTGTGTATAATCAATCATTAAGTGGGTGATTTTTACATTTTATGTTCTTCTTCTACATGTTGAAATAATTTTTAGAAGGTTAGATTCTGCTGGAATATTTTGTTGTATGGCTTTATTTTTCCAGTGCTGCTGAAATAAGGGGATCAATATAATAGGTCTGTTTCTAGTTAGACAATAATATAAAGTTGGCTTTTCTTTTCTTTTCTTTATCTTTTTTGTGTTACATTTGGATAGATTTTGTTTCCTTTCTTGTAGACATAAGAGTTTTAGACAAGTGTTGGAATGAGTTTTGGTTTTTTAGACAAGAATTGAACTTGAAAATAGTAATTCTTCTAGGTATTTTACATTTGTGTATTGAAATGATAGGATCAAAATTTTAATCTTTTCCATCGAAAATATCGAAAAGTTTCTGTTTTTGAATCAGGCAAAACGAAAACAAGAAGTAATTTCGAAACTATTTATTTGCCTTAAACTTTGTTATTTTCCTAAATTTAGGAATTTTTTTACAATTTTTCCTTAGTGTCTCCGAAACATTTCTGAATAGTCTCGAAATTTTTTCAATATTTGGTTGACCGAAACAAAATTTAGGTGTTCTAGTTGATGTATTATACATTTTTCAGATAGAATAATAGGTGATGATATAAAAAAAAAAGGTACAATGTGACATGAATCTTTAGAGAGATGGGTGACTATTTTAATGGAAGAGAATAATCCCACAATGTGACGAATCAAAGCTCAAATATCTTTATGAGAAATTTTCCAAGGAATTGTAATAGTAAAAAAGACTTTTGTATATCTTTCGTGATTTTAAGGTTAATCGTGTCTTTATGTGTGCATAAATCATAATTACTTTTAATTCTTATTGGAGAAATTCATATTTTTTTTTTTTAAATCATCATTTTTCAAGAGCAACAAAAGTAACAAATAAGTATAACTTGAAGAAGCATTCCTTCTCATAAAAAAAAAAGAAAAACAACTTGGAGGAGCATTCATTAACTCATCGTGATCGAGCTTCTAAAAAGTGGAGGAAAGCGAACGCGCTTTTAGAATTGCATTTCACATTTTACATTTTACATCACGTTTTAATCACGAGATTTTCCCACGGTTTTTGGCAGAAATCACTCGTCTCACAAAATTCACCGGCGGAAAGGGAAAATAGTTTTCTATTTTTATCGTCTCCTGAAAGCAAAAACCACGTGCACTCGGCATTATTATCGAAAATCTTGTTTAGTGAACTTTAATTAGAAGTGATAGCATTTTGATTTGTTGTTTGATTTTGATCGCCGAGATTCGTTTCCTATGGCCGGAAACCCGAATCCGAATCCCTACAACAATGCGGGTCCGTCGTTGTTGATGCCGGAGATCGGGCCCGACGGCCTTCCTCGAGAATCTGCTGTCATTGCTTACACCGAGAAGGTTTTTTGTTTCTCGTAATTTTGAAATTGATGAGTTGCTTTGTGAACGAAGTGATGATTTTATCGAATTTTTTGCTTTGATTCAGGTAATTGAGGAAGAGCAGCTTCAATTGAGGAAGTACGTTGACTTTCCTCTCTTCCTTTCACTAGTTCTGCTCTGTAGTTATTTTTAGTTTGAGTTTGGCATTATTGTTGAATTTGAATTTTAAGTTTTACTTTGATTGAACAATGTTCTATCACTTGATTCCTAACAATGTGCTAGTTTAGGGTGATTCTGTCGCTTTGATTTATTAGAATAAAAGTTAATTACTGTTTGTTCACTATTGAATGGTGAGAACAAAGCTAGCTATTGTTGTCACATTTGATATATAGGAAAATATATTGCTTTGTTGTGTAGTTATTTGCTATTTAATGGTGAGAACGACGGATTTATAATGATAGAATGGTAATTTCGGCTTATAGATGTGAGAGGTAGTTAGTGTTATTAAACTTTGCTCTCGATCTTCGAGTTTCTTATCAAGATTCAGCCAAGAAGATATGTAAAAGCTACATATATGAGGAGGATGCAAGCAAAATCAGAATCTATATATTTACTGTAAAATAAAAATATATTTGTAGTATGATCAAACATGATTTAGAATACATTTGGAGGACCAAGATATACGAGAAAAGTAAAAACAAATTCTGAATTAAAACCTTCCTATAAGCTGCTTCACTAAGAAAGAGAAAGGGGTACCAACATCCACAACAGTCTCCTACTACTCCCACCTACAAGTTATCATAGGATTGAAAGGCAGTGTGACATAATATAATTAACATCTTCCGCAATCTCTGTGGCCTAAAAATCCACACTTACATACCTATCATCTGTCTGGACGAGGAAGTCTACTCCTTTCCCTGGTGGGTGCTTCATTTAGCTCATAACCTTCAAAGGAAGTTCACTATATCAGCATTCATGCGTGCAGTCTAATGAACCGCTGCTTCTTTCAAACGGAGCCAGTCAAGGACCTTCTTCAATGCTTAACTTTGAATAGCTCCCCTAAAATGCATAGTCCAGAAGATCAATCAAAAGTGGTTTTTAATTATAACTGCCAAAACTAACAGAATTAGCTAAGAAGTGTGATACTTTTTGGGAACCTCATGTTTGAAGACATCATCTCCACACCAGAACACAGTCATAATGATAAAACCATCAAACTTAGGAAATACAGTTTCTTCCACCTCTTAACTGTATGAACACCTCTCAATGTTAACCATCAGACATACTATGTTACTCAAGAAAGTAGAAACTGCCTTGATCAAGAGTGACTTAGTTACTTCAGTCCTTTGCCAGACTCTCCTTATAGGTGGAGCACCCTATTGGTGACAGAGAAATAAGATCTAGTCTCTTTTCCTAAGCCACGTGCAATCTCTTCTTCTGGAGCTAAAAGAACAGTTGCAGTTACAATCTCCACATTCATCACTGTGAACGCCCTTAATGAAAAGACAAATTACTTCAAGGAAGATGTAAATGTATTGATGGCAAATAGATAAGCAAGACACTGATTAATTTCAGTGACGTGGTCATTCATCTGTCTTTGTGTGCTTAAAGCATGGACTCTGAATTATTAGGTCCATGGTGAGAAATAACTGCATCCACTCTTGGCCTGCAATGTTTAAAGAATTTAGGATAGAAATGTTTCATTATTCAGATGTCTTTGGTTTATGACATGTAGGAGGAGCATGGTACTCGGAAAATCCTTGATTAGTAACCATAACAGTGTAACTGGACATTGGAACATCACATTACCTGAACGAATTCATCTTACAGAAGCTCCAGTCCAGGCTGTTCCTCCTTGGTGGTTTAGGAGCAGTTTAGGACCCCTATTTTAGAGGGGTGTCAAAATTAAGTCCCATGTTTTTATAGAAATGAGGGAATTTTAGTCTTCTTATCTTAATTAATGGCATATAATTTTTCTTTTCGTAGGTAATTAATATATATCTGTTTTATTTATCTCACCGATTTGTGGACCCCATCATGTAGCATAGTTATAGGATTACCAAAAATCTATCTGTCATTATATAGCTATTATTGATTTTGATAAGCTACGTGTCACATGCTACTAACGTGCAAATGTGATCAAATGATAATATTGTGTAGCAGTTGCATCGGCTAAAAGAAGTTTTCAAATTAAATTTATTAAAAATATATTTTTGTGATCGAATACGTCACAAGAAAGACTTAGCAAAGTGGCCATTTTATCCGAAGAAAAGGATATGCTAGAAAAATTACAAAACTTAAGATGAAATCAGTACTTTTGCATCTATGAAAGTAAAAAATAAATTTTGTATAAGATATATAATTCATTGTTTTAACAAATATGATCCCGCTTTTGAATTTTGCCTAAGACACCAAAAGAGCAGGACTGGTCCCCGGGTTCCAGCTAAAATGTTCTATTTAAGTTACTTGTAGAAAACTAAGAGTTTGTAGGTTTAAGTATTCCTGTGTCACCTGGATCAAGACTATTCTTATGACATGTGTGCTTTATCTTGATTGGTTAACTGGATATGAATTTCATTTTATCACTGTTATTTCATTACTTATTGAAATACATCCCGTCAGGTACATTGAAGAAAACTATTCAAAGATTCGTGATGTTGAACGAGAATTGGGGAATCTCACAATGGAAATGAAGCTCACAGCTGGGCCAAAGAAAGCTGGTATGTTTGACATTGCTGCATCGTCGCTATTAATATTTTCCGACGACTTTACCTGATAATTGTATCATTTATTCTTTACTTTATCAGCACTCGAACACATGCGAAAGAAAATAGAAATGGCAACAGAGAGAATTCGTGTTGCTAAGCTAAAAGAAGAACAGGCGAAAAAGGTGATTCATCTTTATTTAATGAGGTGCACTTGCTTCTTGTCCAATTTATAAGTGCACGTTTGAATCATGACAAAAATAATTGAGAAAGTTCTCTATTTTCGTTATCAATTACAAATGTTGATGTTTGGCATGCCCTTCTATCTGTTTCATATATATAATGTTCTTTGTTTATCTCATTTTTTCTGATTTCTCATTGAGACAGATCTCATTCACATTTTCAGTTGAGAACATTTAACAATAACTGCTTATCTTTATCCTTTGACATGAGGGAGCAACTTTTATATTTGAAGAAAGTTGCAAATAAATATGAAAGAAAGCTTCAAGAAACAACCTTATAAAAGTGCTTGTGAATTCAATGCGATAGTTATTGGAAACACTAGAAGGTGAATCTGTGTTAATGTTTTATGCATATGTTTAAGTCATTTAGTGACATGTTTGTCCTAATATTTATATTGGCATAACCATTTCACGAATGAGATGACATCTTTTTTTTTTCTTTCTTTTTTAAATCCTAATCAATAACTTTTCCAGGATAACTAAAGAAATCTCCTTTTTCTTTTCAGATATATATTACAGTATGAGCATTTGAGTTTGTTATTGTACATGTTATCTCATTTTCTTGTGTTCTAAGTGTTTCTCTTGTCTTCATCTAACGGTCTTAGCTTAATCATATCTGCTTTTATCGTAATCTGTACTTTCAATGTAATCAATCTCTCATGAATATTCTGCTAAATACTAGGCGTGGGAATTAGCGGCAAAAACTGTGCAAGATGAGGAAGCTATTAAACAGAAACTTTGTGAAGATTTAAATAATTTGGTAAATAATAATTTACATAGACCTCTACTCTCTTCTTTTTATTTAGAGTAAATGATTTTCCTTTACAGGTCCAGGAAAGTAGTAATTCCCAGTTCTCTAGACTGGAGGAATTGAAACGCCGGTTGGAGAATCTGAACCCGAGCAGATCGTCTTCCTATGTTACATCTGTAAGGTTTCCTCTCTACATTCATGTAGGAAGTTTTAGAGTATTTTCTCTATCCATCAATTTTATGCCTATTCATTCTTACTGGCAAACACCTCACTACTAAAACAACTTGAACAGATATTTTATTGGCATGTACCGCACATACAAATGCAACAAATTCAAAATTTGTTTACCATTATGAGATTTGATTGAATTTTTTCCCATAACTGCTCTGGTTACCCAAATTTAGAGTTTTAAGACAACTATAACTCTGATATGTTACCAAGCCTGTAAGAAGCTGTGAATCCACTTATACTTATCTCATTACTGATATGAATTGAGAATTTTATTTTTTCATATTATTACTTAATTATGCAAGTGTTTGATTTTTATACAAGAAAATTGCATTTGTACTCGCTTGACAGTTGGCATTTTTAAGTCTTATGCTTAAAAAATTAGCACTTTTTTCTCTCAATATTCTAATAATTCTGTCATTTAGTCCTTTTCTGCCATTCCCGTCCAATTTTTGGACCTTTGGTACCATAAAACAGTATATGTTTTGCACTTTTGGTTCTACATGACTATCTATTTTGAAAGAGGTGGAAAATACGAAATGTGCAAAAAATTAAAATTAAAGTTTTAACCTCAAGTGCTATTTTGGAAGCGCAAGAAATGTATATTCCTCTACTTATAATGGTTGACTTTTGTGGGGGGAGAAATCACCTAGACTTTGAATTATCACATATCTCAAAACATTTTATGACTGGTACTTACCATTGTTTAGGACGGGAATCAAAGACCAGCTCAGGCTACTATAACTCAAGATTCTTCTACGGTTCCAACTACATTGGAACCATCCAGTGCAACATCAGGAACCGTATCCAATGAAGGTATTGCTGGGAACGTAAAGGGCCAAAACCAACAGCCTTCTGGTGATGGGGATGGAAGAGGAAAAAAGAAAAATATAATCCAAGGTAGAGTAAAGGGAATCGGAGCAGTACCGAAGGGAAGAGGTCCTGCAGGACCTGGTTGGACAGGGGCCGGTTTTGATGTTGATGGCAGAGGTTGATAGCAGCATTTTGAAACATTAATCTCGTCTGGTGAAATGGTAAGTTTTACCAGCTTTTCGTTATTATATCGGTTGATTGTATAGTGGAAAGTATTATATCACGTCATCATTAAAAAACATTTCATGACAACTGGCTTATCTATCTATATTCATAATTATGCTTGTAACTTATCATGTGAAACATTTACAAACTCGAATTCAAGGTTAGAGTTATTGACTTCATGAAAGTTTGCCTTTCATTTGTTCGATATTAAAGTTGCTTGATTTAAACATGATAAAATTTGCTTTTAACTTCTAAAATATTATGTTCTTCATGTTTATAGATGAGTAATAAACTTTATGTAACCTTGGTTCTCTGTTACCGATATCATCGTTTCTTGATGTAAACATCGTACCATTAGTTATGACAAAATTTGCAAACATTTGACCATCACAATCTCCTGCAGATTTGTATTCATTTCATTGGAATTAATTGAGACCGATTTTGATTTTATTATGACATAATAAAAAAGATAGTCCCACTAGTCTGTTTCCAATTAAATAGCTTCTGATCAATCACATGGTTCTCTATACATAAATTTTTATCTATGTAGATCATCAATAAATTTTTAGTAATTTCACATATACAGTTCTTGTGTCAATAATTTTATCTTCTCCTTACTTGCTCTGTTATTAATTCCATTTTATGTAAATATTTCCTCATTTAATTTCTACCTGCTAATACTTTTGAAAATCTGATGGAATTTTTTACCAAATTAATGGCCAGCAAAAAATTCTATGTGATATGATTGGACTGAAGACTATTATCTACAACACTGCTGAAGAAGGAAAACTGGCAGAAGCAGTATTTGTCATTATCAGTGCCTTATTCTGCAATCATTTTCCAATTGTCGAAACTGTTAACAGGTAATTTTGTGATTAAATTTCCATTGTTTTTTTACCAACTTCTTTGGGATATTTTAACTTTCATAAAATGATAATAGCATTTCCTTAAAGATCTTGAATGTCATTATATTAGGTGAAGTAAAGTTGGATCTCTTTCTAACATTAATGTTGAGTGTTGACCTATATATCAACATTTGATATTATTTTGTCTGATGATAAAAGATCATGTGCCCAAATTAATTGCACTCTACATATAGATGTACCTTTTGCCATTCTCATGTTAAATTTGCTTAATGCTCTCAATCTGGGCTGTGGTAAAACACTCTGATTATAGTTTGTTTATCGCATAATTATGGATATAACTACTCTTTGGACGATTGTAAGTATGCTTGTCAATGAAGCAAAATCTAATCTAAATTTGACACGAACCCAAATTATGGTGAAATGAGTTCTTTTCATCTCATTGTTGAGGATTTGTTATCGACGAAGATTGGAAATTCTTATCCTGATTAAATAGAACGAATATGGAGTTGAAGTGATTTGATTCTTAGAGCATCACCAGTGATGTACCTATCTGGGAGCCCAAATTAGTTTAGGTCCAAAATGTACAAAAAATACCTCACCATGGAGGACCTAAAGGGAAGTGCAAAATGCATCCAAAACCCATTTACTTCCAATTGAACCCAAATTTGAGCCATCAAAATTGCTGAATCCATTTTCAACATCTAATCATAAATTGACACGTATACGATGTGGAAAAGAAATCTGATTAGAAATTTCAACAAAAAAATCTTATTTGAAATCTCAGTATCTAATCATAAATTGACACGCAGATAAAAATATTGTCACAAAACTTTTCATAATATAATATCAAATTTCGATTCAAATGGATACAAAAACATATCAAATATAGAATAATGATTGCATAAAATATAAATCCGCACTTGAAAGAAATAATGAAGACACCATTAATGAGTTAATTGTCTATAATTAATAATTATTAAAAAATTACAAATATTTTGAATTTTATTTATTTTTTTGTTTAGTCAAAATTACTTTTGATTGTATTTTTAAATAGACTTTAATTTTAAGTTAGTGAAATAAATTTAATTTAAATTGATTTTAAAAATGGGTTCACACTTTTGATGTTTATTGCTGCAGAAAAAAACTTTTTCAGAGAGTGCAAAACACTGTAGTAGGGTGCATAAGAAGAATTTGGGTCCAATATTTGGGTATACCACTTGTGATGCTCTTATATGATTTGGATTTGATGAAACTCAATTTATATTTATGTATACAATATTGTCCGTATAACATTAACAATATTTTATGCCCAATCTAAAAGGGACGAGGTAATTTTATTTGACGACTCCTTTCTATACCTCAACTTTCATCAATAACATACTTTCTCCGTTTCATTAATTTTGGTCCCTTATGGTTGGTCACGGAGTTTTAGACATTTTGTTACAAAAGTAAACTTTGTTATTTTTTGAGAGAAAAAGGGAATCATGTTTTGGGACATCCTAAAATAGAAATAGGAGAAAAAAAGTGAGACGAAGATAGTAATATTTTTATACAAAGTGGCTTTGAGAAATCTGTTGTCGGGAGCAACAGATGTTCAAATTCTAAGAACTGCAGATATCAATGGATTTTAATATTTATATGAAATTTGACTAGAAATTGAATATCCAATAGATTTGGTGTATTGGAGGTTTAAAAATTTGATACGATTCAAATATTTAGTTATAGGATTAAATATATAATATCGAATCCCCATATTCGTACCAGGACCATATTAAATTTTTTGAAACATGTCATAGCATGCCTCATGGTGTGGACAAATAGATATGTCAGCTTAACTTTTTATAATTGCGTATTAGATTAGACTTTTTTTTTTTAAATAATTTTATTAGACTAGAAAAGTGTACGTACGTTGTATGTGTCTAGTTTTAATTTCATGTGTATTTTTCATAAATTAGAGTAAAATTAGCTATTTTTATGTCATAGAATATCATATATTTATAAAAGGTCAATTTATTCTTTAAGAAATTTATTTTTATTAATTATTATTGGTTTATAAAAAAAAAAAGGATTGCTTTGAATAGTTGTAATAAAATATAAAAAATAAGGACTGATTTAGTCATCAAATCTTATAAAATCGATTCTAAAATAAGATTATATAAGAACATTATTTAGCTCATTCCATCATTGTAGTTTTCATGTCAAGTTTATCCATTATTCACTGATGTCACATGTTTCATACGTTTCTTCATAAATTTCACATGAACTTTCATCTATTTCACGAACATTATTTCTTACTGGTTACACCAGTTTTTACCAATTTCTCCTGAATTTTCATCGATTCATATGTTTTCCCTGTTTAATTTTTTTAATCAAATTTTTCACTTTTTAATCGATTATAACATGTTTCATTATTTTTTCATGTTTCGTCGATCTTTTTTTCAATTTAAACTATTTTCTTCCCATTTCACCTTATTTTTGTCGGTTAAAATTTAACTCGTTTCCACCTATTTCACTGATTTCACATAGTATTCACCTAAATTTTTCATTGGTTAAATATATTTTCACTGACTTCAAGTTTTTTGACTGATTTTATCCGATTCTTTTAATCGATTCATATGTTTTCACTGCTTAAACTTTTTTTACCGATTTATTTTATTTTAGAAACTTTTTTTTTATCGGTTATAATATTTTTCATTGTTTTTGTTTTTGGTCGATTTCTTTCGTTTTTTTCTTCAGTTTAAACTATATTTCTACCGATTCCACAAATTAATTTTTTTGTTTAACTGATTTCACTCGTTCTTACCATTTAACCCGTTTTACCTATTTTTCATGTTTTTAAACTAATTTCACATGTTATTCACCTGAATTTTTCATTAATTAAATATGTTCGTACCAACTTTTCGTTTTTGACCGATTTTACCCTTTTTTCACCAGCTTTACCCAATTTGACTGGATTTCACTGGTTTCATCATTTTTCTTAGAAATTTCATACGAATTAATTTTCATCGATTTTATATTTTTTGACCCCTTAATTTTAACTTAACCAATTTTAACCGTTTTCATCTATTTTTCATAAATTTTACCCGATTATTTTTTATCGATTTCAAATGTATTTAATTTCACATCCATTTTTTTCACCGGTTTAAAGTGTACATACATTTAGGGCTGTCAATGGGGCGGATTTCAATCCGGATCCGTCCGAATTCGATCCGATTTATTAGAATAATTGTCCGATTAGAGATTCGATGGACCTGATCCGATTATAAAGATTCGAAATCCGAAACTCGTGGAGCGAATATGGATTTAGGTCGATCCGATCCGTTAAAGATCCATATCCGACACCAAATAAAAAGAAAGATATATATACAAAATGATTTATAAAAATAAGTATCATTAATAATATTTCAATGTCAATTTAAGAAGATAGTAATTTATAATTCGTTTATAAATTTATTTAAACCAATATATTCATTCTACAAATATGAATATAGTAAAGAAACATTGAAAATGTGAGCTAAAATTAAATAAAATTGAAACGATAGTAAACTTGTTTTAGGAAAAAAATATTAATTTAACCTTTTAAATACAAATTTGTTGGATCCGAAAAATATTCGATATCCGGCCAAATCCGACCAAGATCCGTTGGATTCAAAAAATCTAGATCCGAGCACAATCCGAGCAAGATCCGAATCCGACAGAATTCGATCCGATATAAATGGAGCCGAATCTGGACGAGCCTGATCCGACCAGAATCCGACCCATTGACAGCCCTACATACATTATACGTTTTTATTTAATTTCAGTTGTATTTTCTTCTAAATCAGAGTAAAATTAATTCCATTATGTCATAAAATATCACATTACTGAATGTTATTCAATTTATTGATTTCATCATGTGTATTTTCATCGATTTCTTTAGTTTTTTCGGTTTAAACCATTTTTCTAATGGTTTGACATTGTTTTTGTTGGTTGAACTTTCTTCATTTTATTGATTTCACTCATTTTACCAATTTTCACATGTTTTCAATTAAGTTTATCTCAAATTATTTCGCTTACCTTATTATATGGTTTTAATGCTAGTGCCTGTCTCGTGATGATACTCCGTTATTTGTCCGTCATATGTCAAAGAGTTGGTGATGAGTAATGTTATTAATTGTAACTTGAGTGACTATATATATTATTTCTAAAAGGTGAGTGACTATTGTGTGTTTAGAGTTAAACTTGGGTGACTAAATATGCAATTTTTTCCGCTAATTTGAATATACCTTTTTTTTTTCCTTCCATATTCATGGTGCTTGGTTAGAAAGAAAGGAAGTCACAAATTTTCTTAAAATATTTTCTTACCAACTTTTTGATGAAAAAATTTAAAGAAAATTCATGTCTAATTACATTTTATTAATATACTTAACAATTTGAATAAGGGTATTTTTGTCTTCACAAAAAAAGAAAAAAACTTAAAACATTCACACTTTTAGTAGTAGTATAGTATATAGGGGGCCGTTTGGTAGAACCTAATAGGGGGTATTAAGACATATTATATGAGTTAATATGGCCTAATACAATGTTTGGTGGCATTGTTCTAATACCGGGTCAAATGGATTAAATCCTTACGACCCGGTATTAAGACTAGATTATAATCCACCCAAGCATGGGTGGATTAGTTAATCCGGGTGAACATGGATTAGGTAAAATGTCACTAATAATCTCAAATCTACATATTTCCTTTTTAACATATCATTAAATATCATAAATTCTTCTCAAAACTTTGAAAATATATAAATATATATCTAAACTCATAACTCTACAAAATATATTACGGTAGATTGTTTTAATATAATATGACTCAATCAAATCTACCAAACGTATTTTTAATATGACCTTCAATCAGGCTTCAATCTAATCTACCCTAATCCCATATACCCTACAAAACGGCCCATAGAAGTATAGATATAGATATAGATAAGGCCTGATGTTGGTATGATGGTCAAGGAATTGCAGGATTAGGCTGGAGGTTCGAGTTCGAATCCTAGTAGGTGCAATAGATTCTTATTTCAATTCTTAACCATTTTTTTATAATTTTTCTTTCTTTTTCTTCAATTCTTAAGCCATTTTTTGAAAAAATTCTTTCTTTCTCAATAGTTAAGCCTTTCTTTTAAATTTTCTTTCTTCTTAATGATTATATAAGGAATATGATATTTTATTGTTATTACAATACAAGCATTTTCTTATAATTTTATTTATTTAGTGCATTATTTCTAAAAAAAAAATCTTAATATTTGTAAGAAAAATATGATTTTTATTTTCTTTATAGTATATAAGGTCTTCTCCTTATAATTATATTCATTTATTGCACTTTTCTTTATGTAATATTCTTTATTTAGTGTACTATACATTTCGAAAAAAATCTTTGTTAATAATAATAAAAAAATATATTATTTTCCTAATTATTTACTATATTTAATGCATCCCTTGAAAAAATTTCACACCCCCCCCCCCCAATTAAATCGGTCTAGCTCCGCCACTGGCTGTTATCTAGTATATTAACAAACCATGTTTGTCCTTCAGAAATCAGAATCATAGCAAACTTCTCCACACTCAATTTTTAAGGAAGTTTGATTTTATTATTTAGCTTGAGATTATTTTCGAATTTGGTATTTTAATGAAGGGTACTAAAAAATGAACACAAGTCAATTTCTGAGTAACTTGATATTTTTCATAATATTTTTGCTAATTCTTAGATTATCAAGTCGAGGGAGACTTGGTTTTCAAAAGTTATCAAATGGCAGATGTGTTAAATATTTGGTTAATGTGAGAAACAATTGAACTCAAAAAGACGACCATGCTTGAGTTGAATATTTTGGTATAATTTTCAAGTTTAAGCAAAATTACTTATCCATTTTGACTAATTATGAGGCTCTTTTGTAACATTCTCTTATTAGTAATATAAAATTGACACATAAATTATAGTTATTTATTAATCCTGACAAAACTTGAATACACATTCTAGTGACATGCATTTATTATAGAAAATATTCACAATATTGTAAAAGTTGTATCCACTAAAAGAAGGTTTTCTAAATCAAAATTGTAAATTTTAAATTTTGCCCAGAGTCTCCCAATAGTTAGGGAGGACCCTAGATCTTGTATGGTGATTTGAAGGTATTTCACTCCAATTGAGAGCTAATTTTAGTGGGTCATGATTTTTATGTTGTTTAATCTTTGTTGTCATGAGAATTTATGAAATCTCCAAAAATAAAACATCTACTTATTCAGAAACAAGCCAAGTGTTATTTTAGGCAAAAATAATTCTTTAATATTTTTTTATCATTAATTCTTTAATCATTGACTTTTATTATAATCAAAGTCAACTTAAACAGCTCATTCCAAGAATTTTCATAAGCCCTTCGTAGTTCAACTCCAGTGTCGGCTGTTCATTTCCATGATCACTAACTATTATTTTATTAATTATTTTTATTTTATTTAAAACCAATCAAAATCGTGCGTTTCAAATTTTACTGATAATATATAGACCATTTTTCTCGAAATCAAAGTGGAATAAGGGTATTTTTGTCTTAAAAAAACTTAAATTTTCACACTTTTAATATTAAGTATAGATATAGATATAAATATATAGTATAGAATAGATATAAATACAGATTGGGCAGAAAACTGAAATCATATAAACTAATATGAATGAAGCTTATGCGATTAAACTATTTTGTATACTAAACGTAATTGCTTACTTGATGGGAATCGAAATTAAGAACTTAAGAAGTAAGACTGAGACTGCAGATGCAATCTCCTTAAGATGATATATATTTACGAGACTGTTAATGGTACAATCAATATTCCCCAGTATTCTCCTAAGATACAATAATATTAATTTACGTGGAAAAACACATTCTTCTTGTTCATTTCATTCAGTATAATGTAATGGGCTTTATATTAGTTGAGTTCAACCCAACTACTTGGAACTATCTCAGTTACATTTACACCAACATCAAATGCAGATAAAACGATCTCTACATCAGCAATATTCCAAGAATGTTATCTGAAAAATAATTTGAAAGACATATGATTTTCTTGATATAGGTCCCGTTCTTCCGTATAATACAAAACACACGAATATTAAGTGATTGCAAAGGGTTTAAAATCTAGAAGTCCTCCAGTTCAATTTAGATTCAGATCATAATTCAAAAGTATTAGAGTTACACAGAACCCTTTTGGTAAAGAACAATTGTGGATATATACATGTCGAAAGACTTCAATAACTACTATCATGTAAAGTGCATGCATTGGTAAATATCAATATTTCAGTAGGAAAAAAGTTCAATAATTGACAAAAAAAATCATGAAATGAAATCCTAGGCCAGCAGATACATAATTATTTAAACTTAGAAGATTGCCTCACAGATGTATCAGGCAGATACAAAGATGACTTAAATCTTCTAAACACTATTTCACCATACACACTATCCTAATAGAGTTCAAACCATTTATTGTTAATTCTGATAATGGAAAAAAACTATATCGTCGTCATTGCAAGGCCACCAGTTCAATAGATACATGCCGTCCATTGGGTTCCAGAATTGTTGTCTCGTTACTTGATGTTGAGCCAGAGATCGGTGGATTTTCGACATCTTCCTTCATAAAGGCTCGCCACTCATCAATATAAGCTGCTTTTCCAGGATCCAAGTTTGGAAGCTCATGCTGCTCAAGTAGTTGAAGAATTTCTTCACTTTCACCTAAAAGAACGGCTGCATGACGAACACTTTCCACCCTATCTTTAGTGGCATTGCTTTGGCATTTTGTGATTATAATGTGCGATAAATTTGTTAAGCAAGCAGCCAATATGTCTGAGATAATGACAGATAATCTCTCAAACATCTCCTCATCAGTTTGATGGTTACAATCACTGTGATGAGCTAGCAGAAGAGTTTGACAAATCCGGTACATTGAATTAGCAGCTATAACGTTAACCGGCCAATTGACAGGATTTTCCATGATCAAATCGTTCGTATTAGTCTTGAAATCTGCAACTTTCTTTTCAGCTATATCAGAGAGCTCTTGCAATGTCTGCTTATATGTTCGGTCTTTCAAATTTGTTCCTTGAATATCTAAATCTATCCACTTGTGATATAGTTCAAGTCTTACCCAGACGACATCTGCTGCACTTCTCATGCTTAATGATTCTCCGTTTGTTTCCATGGTTTTCTCTATAAGCTTTACAAATAAGAGGCCTTCACTCACACTTTTCAATAGCTGATCAACCTTGTGATTCGAGATGTTGGGAAGTGCAACTGCAATGCTTGTTAAGGTCACCACTGAAAGAGACCAACAATTACGAGGTTCTTGAGAATGCAAGCTTCTGACTTCATTATTGTCAAACTCTTTCACTCCATTGAAGTTTTCAGACTTGTTTAAAAGTTCAACTATATTCTTTGGTTTATGTGTATTACCAATCTTTATTAGCTTATCAACCTCAATGCAAATGTTTGTAATAATCTTTTTAGGCATCTCAGGCTCACCTTCAAGTAGCAGAACATATGGCCTAAAATTCAGCTCTGTGTTGGCGGCACGTGATGTCAATCCTCCTCTCGTATCATTTGATGGCCACTTCTTGATGTGGTTAAACAATAAAACAAATACATATATCAAGGAAGCTGAAATTATGAGAACTAGTTTGCTGGATAGAATGATTAGACGTTGAATTCCAATGCAAATGTTCAAAAACAATCTTTTTGCGTCATGAAGCACTTTTCTGCACTTTTGGTGTTGAACACGTAAAGGCAATGAGCTTTCTCTCCATTCCACTAGCCTTTGAGTCCAGTATGTCTCAATCTTTAATTCTTCTTTGAGGCTTCTTATATGGTATATCTTTGAGCTTCTGAATCGGACAACAGTGAACCATCTGAATACTGGAGCAATAGCACCTAGTGCTACCCCGCCAAACTGGATGAATAAAATCCAGTTGATGGACCACTTATAATTTGAATTAGTTGGAAAGAAAAAATCATATAAAGAAGATATTCTTATAGAATTTCTTATAGATATTCTTATAGATATTATTATATAAGATTCTGTCAAAGTTAAAGCCATCATCATACACATCACACCCGAAATAACACAAATCACAGAGCGTGCCATCACAAACTGAGGGTTTCCTGTTTCTGCCATCACATAATATTTCTTCAGTACCACTTTCAGTTCATGGATAGGAAGTGTTCCACCCGGTGCCAATCGTTCATTTGAAACTAACATTTTATGCATTTCACAATACTTCGATTCTATGTATCGTTTGGTGGTTGGAACCACAATAGCATAAGAACATAATACAATAAGCATAAGAAGCATGAAGATAATAGCTGCAATTTCTTCAGCCAATACGAGTGAATAATAACTTGTATTGACGATGTAGATACACACATTTACTGTGATTGTAATGACTAGAATGGCTAAAGCAGTTAAGTTCAGTAAAATCTCATTGTTGTCCATGGATGCCATAGATATCATAAAGTTACCTATAGCAGTTGACATCATTACAAGGCTGCTAATTTTAGCAATCTGTTCATTAGCTCCCAGCATCATACTTGTAAGATCCAGTGTTAGCTTCATTGTAACACCTAGTAGAGTCAACGAGGTGGCATTGAGAGAGAAATACTTACACGGGAACCACATTTTTTTGCTTTTGAAACCCGTCAAGGCATCAGCTCCCATTGCAAGTGTGCAGATTGCGGAAGCTGTGGCAATATACATCCCTATCCATGGCATTACTGCATCAAGATTGCTTTGAACTATATCGTAGTCATCGTTGCATATGTCCTGGCACTCGCTGTAGCTATAAACAGTTGAATCCATGAACTTGTATCTTTACGTTTGCAGGCTATACTTATGGAATTTGACACAAATACATATCTATCCAAATTTTCAAGAATTAAATTCTTGGTCAACCGAGAGGGAACCACGAGCATGGTGAGGTAAGATAATAATCAATCAAAAAACTAGTGGACGCGGAAGATACATGGAAGTTTCGTTGCAGTATCAATTAACCATTATAAGGACTATATTGAACTCAGAATTCAACAGCAATTCAATAAATTATCGAGGGAGTTAGTATTTTTCATACCAAACATTTACCTATTACACATTTGGTATTGAATCTGTAAAAAATTCACATTTAATACCAAACTTTTTTCATATTTGCTTGAGTTTTAATGGTGAATTTTGGTATGCTTAAAATTATGCTCCAAATATTTTACCATAGCATTCCTATGTGCCCTATATCATATCTGAAAATTATTGTGGCACGATTCCTTGTAGATTATGATATATGATTTAATTTTGATTAATATTCATAAACTTTGTTAATTTTATGCGGATTATTCATTGCATTTCATGAACTGAAACTTATACCATTAAAAGCTCTCGTCAAAAGCTTTTCAGCCATATAAAGAACACAAAATTTGGCCCCGAAAAAATTGACGGAAAAAAGAAATGTGAAAAAGGACCTTCTATTTTAGTATTAAAAGTGTCTTTTTTGAAGATTTGGTACCAAATATCTAAAGTAAGTAAAATTTTGGTATGGAGAATGCAATTCTCTCATAAATTATTACATATTTAGTTGTGTTATTACATTAGTTTTACAAAATAGTGTTAGCAATTTTCTATTTTGTGGGCTAACATGTATTATTATAACATATGGACCAGCTATTTAAATTAAGACCCAAAACCCACTTAAGTGATCTGATGGAATATAAAGAGTTTTAGAAATACTATATATATATATATATATAATATAGATTTAATGTGTAGATGCCCACTAGTCTAATATGTAATTTATTAGACAATTAAGATGGAATTACTATGGTCCCTTAAAAGTGACTATAAAATACATCAGATTATTTTCTCTTCCATATCTAGAGAAATAGAATGTATTGAACCATCTTCTTAGAAGACTAAGCATCTTGTATTTGTTGTTCTTCCAATCATGGCATCAATAGAATCAGGTTAAATTCCTTATCAAATTACGTCTTTTAAATATCATTTTAATATTTTAATAAAAAGTAGCTTTGAGAAATCTGTTGTCGGGAGCAACAGATGTTCAAATTCTAAGTAGTGCAGATTTCAATGGATTTTAATATTTATATGAAATTTGACTAGAAATTGAATATCCAATAGATTTGGTGTATTGGAGGTTAAAAAATTTGATACGATTCAAAGACTTAGATATAGGATTAAGTATATATTATCGAATCCCCATATTCGTACCAGGACCATATTAGTTTTTTTTGTAACATGTTGTCATAGCATGCCTCATGGTGTGGACAAATAGATATTTCTACGTAACTTTTTATAATTGTGTATTAGACCGCGTGGTTTTTGATGTTGAATGCTTATATGATTTGGGTCAGGACTTGGAACCAATTTTAATTCAGATTAATTAGCGAGTTCTTTTAATTAGCATGAATCAAACATTTAGGACCAATTAATACTAAACTACAATGAGTTGATGACAATTATATTAACAAACCATGTTTGTCCTTCAGAATCATAGCAAACTTCTCCACACTCAATCCTTAAGGAAGTTTGATTTTATTATTTAGCTTGAGATTATTTTCGAATTTGGTATTTTAATGAAGGGTACTAAAAAATGATCTTCAATAGAACGTAACACAAGTCAATCTCGAGTAACTTGATATTTTTCATAATTTTTTTGCTAATTCTTAGATTATCAAATCGAGGGAGAATTGAGTTTCAAAAGTTATCAAATGGCAAATGTGTTAAATATTTGGTTGATGTGAGAAACAATTGAACTCAAAAAGACGACCATGCTTGAGTTGAATATTTTGGTATAATTTTCAAGTTTAAGCAAAATTATTTACCCATTTTGACTAATTATGAGGCTCTTTGTAACATTCTCTTATTAGTAATATAAAATTGACACATAAATTATAGTTATTTATTAATCCTGACAAAACTTGAATACACATTCTAGTGACATGCATTTATTATTGAAAATATTCACAATATTGTAAAAGTTGTATCCACTAAAAGAAGGTTTACTAAATCAAAATTGTAAATTTTAAATTTTGCCTAGAGTCTCCCAATAGTTTGGGAGGACCGATCTTGTATCGTGATTCGAAGGTATTTCACTCCAATTGAAAGCTAATTTTAGTCGGTCATGATTTTTATGTTGTTTGATCTTTGTTGTGATGAGAATTTATGAAATCTCCAAAAATAAAACATCTACTTATTCAGAAACAAGCAAAGTGTTATGTTAGGTAAAAATTATTTAATAATTTTTTTTTTATCATTAATTCTTTAATCATTGACTTATATTATAATCAAAGTAATTCTCATATAATTGCTTTTCAAATGCCTCAACTTAAACAGCTCATTCCAAGAATTTTCATAAGCCCTTCGTAGTTCAACTCCAGTGTCGGCTAAGAAGTTCATTTCCATGATCACTAACTATTATTTTATTAATTATTTTTACTATTTTTATTTTATTTAAAACCAATCAAAATCGCGCGTTTCAAATTTTACTGATAATATATAGACCATTTTTCTCGAAATCAAAGTGGAATAAGGGTATTTTTGTCTTAAAAAACATAAATTTTCACATGCACTTTTAATATTAGTATAGATATCTATATACATATAAAAGTACGAGTTGACCTAATGAAATTTCTTCCTTTTTTTTGTGAAGACTAATATACCCCTATTTAAATTATATTGTGATATTCAATTTTATGGCAAAAAGGTAAAAAAAAAATCCTAAAAGTATAATTAGACAAGAGTCTATCTTACATCAACCTTATAACTATCTTTTAAAGTTTTACAACTCATTAAAAAATTAATGATAAAAAAAAATATTTTATATTTTTTCAAAAATTTCTTTGAAAAGTTCTTTAAAAATTATGACTTATTAAGGAACCTTAAAAATATTAAAGAGACTGAAAAAAAATTATGTCACATTCATGCTACAGGAGAGAATGAGTGAACTGATTAACAAATGTGAAAATCAACTAATGTGTTAATTTGAGAATGGATGGATGGATTAATAAATTGTACAAACCATAAAAATATTGTGAACGAACGGGTTAAAATAACAAAAATGAAATGGTAAACTCAATGTAAAAGCAGGTAAAATCGATATTTCTTTCGTAAGTTTTTAGGAAATTATAACTTATTAAAGAATCTAAAAATAAAAGGCCAAATTCGGGCTATAGGAATAAAAAAATATTATTTAGTTAACTGAAAAACTTATAATCAAAACATAGAATGTTTAATATTGGTGAAAATGGTAAAATTCTATTAAAAATATATATGATAAAAATAATGGTAAAATCAATGGGAAAATGAGTTAGATAGAAGAAAAACGAGTTAAAGAAAAAAATGGTGCATTGATAAAACAAAGGGGCAGGCCGACAAAAAATGGATAATTGGTAAAAATAAATGATATTGACTAAACATGGGATAACAAAAAATAAACTGTACTTTAAAACTTTACTCTAACTGAACAGACTAAGCTGATCAGATTAGTAAGTTACAAATCTGTTCGCGAACAAATCTTTGAACAGTCTTGTTGACCACTCGTCTGATAGTTACTTAGCTGATTTTGCAGAAATCAGTTTTAATACTTAGAGTACTTGCAGCGGATTTTCAAAGTGTTTTTCACAAGTATTCTTAGCAGTTTGAAAAATGTTTCCCCAGTTTTATAAACTCCTTTTTGTTCTTTTTCAAACAGTTAACTTAATGTGTTTTTAAGCAAACAGAAGATATGCAGTTTTGAAACAATGTAAAAACACAAGTAATTTTTATAGTGGTTATATGGATTTAAATATCCTTTAGTCCACTCTTCCAAGTCACTCAGATCTTGGGTTATACTATAATCACAAAGTTTACAGTATACTCTGCTTGCGTCGAACAACAAATGAAACGACCACAAGTTCGCAATAGGAAATCACACAGAAAACCTATCCTCTGAAGTTTGATCACTCACAAAGATGGATCACAACTCCGCACAACACTCTTGTTTACAAAATCACTCAGAAGATGTATTTTTCTTGATTCTTCAACTCTGCTTTCGTCAACAAATGACTCAGCTGATGAGTGAGCTGTTCTTGAGACTTAAAGAATTTTGCTTCGAAAATTTCTCTCAGAAAGTGTGTTGCTTATTTCTTCTTCGTCTCTTTCAGCTATTTATACTTGAGGATTGAAAAGTGTCCGTTGAAGAGAGACAGGATTCAAATTCCTCGAGTACTGGTCCTTAAAATCCGCGAACGGCTCTTTTGCAGTCTGTCCGTACTGTAAACAGTACTATTCTGCAGGCAGCATTAAATGCAGCATTAAATGCACTCGGCTGATGCGAAGCTTTTCTTCAATCATTTGTCTTAAATATCCTCGTACTTCAGCATTTATTACACCAAGGGGCATTTATTACCGTTGGGAACACTTCATGATCTTCTTCACTTGGCTGACAGAAGTATACGTCTGATGGTGAACTCGGCTGATCTCAAACTTGAACAAATCTGATTTGAGTCGGCTGATCTTCACTAGTCTGATAACTTCTCTTCAGCAGATCAGAAGTCTTGGACCTTGAAACTTTGACTCTTCTGATGTCTTCATTACTTAGTCAAAATTCCTTGATAAGCTTATCAGCTAAGTCACTCCATACTTAGCCAATTTTACGAAGTTTTGGAATGCATCAAAACCTCCCTTATCAAACTTTCTTCAGTGCCTTCATCTTCATCCAACAATTTCCCCCTTTTTGATGATGACAAAACTTCAGCTTAGTACCTGTTGAATACCTAAACTAAAGATTGAAATCCTCAAAATTTTCTGAGATAGAAAAAGTTTATTGGATTGAACTTGAACATTTTATTGATATGGAAAGTGAATTACATGTACAAATTCATCAGATGAGATTTCTGAAAAAGTAAACTGATTACAATTGATTTTTCAATTTCTAACTATCAGCTTCTTCATCAGATTCGAGCACTTCTTCATATTCATATGATGATTCTTCATCATCATCTTCATCTTCTTCATCAACTTCTTCTTCCAGAATTGCTTTGGCAGCTTCCATCTTCTCCTTAAGTTCTTGTTCTTGTAGAGCTTTCAAAGCTTCCATGGCTTTCCTGGCAGATTCAGTGTTTAGAAAATTTTAAAGAGGTTTATTCACCCCCCCCCCTCTAAACCTCTTCTGACCACATGGGACCAACAAGTGGTATCAGAGCAGGTGGTTCATTAGAATCAGCTGCCTGATCAACGAGCTTGATCCGAGTGTTTTTCAAAGGTTTTCAAAACTTTTCAAAAGAGCATCTTTTTGAAAAACAAAAACTTTTTGAAAAATGGATTGTATCAGCCATGTTCCCCACATTGCTGGTATGTCCTTTGAGGACTGGAAAATCAGAATGGAGATTTTCCTTGCTGCCTATAATGACAACATGCATACATGTATCATTAAAGGTCCATTCAAATTCACCAAGACCATCATCGTAGATGAAGCTCAAATAGTGGTGGAAAAAGACTTAACAGAAATGACAGCAGAAGAAATAAAGCTGTTCAACCTGGACAAAGTCGGAAGATTCATCATGACCAAAGCCCTGGATAATGATCGGTTTGACAAAGTCAAGCATTGCAAAACTGCAAAGGAGATGTGGGATAAGGTTCGTGACATGAGTGAAGGCAATGATGCTATTAAAGAGCATCAGCTCAGTGTTGCCTTGGAGAAGCTGGACAACTTCAAGATGAAGTCTGGAGAAACCATTGATCAGATGGACATCAGATTCACCAGAACTCTGAATGAAGTTTTGAAGCTGGGAAAGACTTTCACTGACAAAGAGATTTCTGTCAGAGTACTGAAGGCTCTACCTCCCAAGTTCAACATGAAGGTGACAGCAATGGAAGAATCAAGAGATCTGGGCAAGATTTCTCTAACAGAGCTGTTCTCCGCACTCAAGGCGTATGAGTATAAACTGCCAAGGATGGGAATTGAAGAAACCTCAACTTCAGGACCCACAGCTGCACTTGTTGCTGCTGAAAACACCAGAAGACCAGCACAGAAAAGCAAAGAAGTGGACTCATCTGATGAAGCCACTCTACTCAACAAAAAGGAGTACACTGCTGGAGATGTAGCATTATTGATGAACAACTTCAAGAAGTTCTATAAGAGAAAAATGAAAAACAAATACAATCATGCTGCTTCTACTTCTAAACCTAACTTTTCTTCTCAGGATAAAGAGGATTATAAATCAAAACTAATGTGTTACAACTGCAGGAAATTGGGACACTTCATAAGAGACTGTCCATATCAAAAAGCAGAGAAGTACACTGAGGAAGAGAAGAAAATGAGAAAAGAAAGAAAGCATCAGAGAGCCAAGGCAATGATGGCTGAAGCAGAAAAGCCAGCTGCCGTCTACTCATCTGATTCAGACTCAGACTCGTCTGATGAAGAATCGTCTGATGAAGAAAAACCTGCTCTCCTGTGCCTGATGGCAAAGGAATCTGATGACTCTGAGGATGAGGTAACTCCTCAAGAAAATGAACTGTTTAATTCTCTAGAGCAAATGATGTTGAATAATACTACTATTGCTGGAGAGTTTGTTAAGCTTAAGGAAGAGATGAACTTGCTAAAAGAGCAAAATAGTTCACTGAAACTTTTAGCTGAAAAGCCAAAAGAATCAGCTGAATATAAACAGCTTGAGCAAGAGCATGAATCTCTGAAAGCTGAATGTGAGGTTTATAAAGGAAAAATCATGGAACTTGAGAAAATCATTGAGTCTCATGATAAGTCAACTGTTGCATCCATGCATACACCTAAGAAACAGGAGACACCTTTAGAAAAGGATAAACTAGAGTTGAACCATACTGAAAAATTCATATCAGCTGACAATAGTAAGGTCATTCTGTATGTTCAAACTTCTAAACCTACCTCATCTGAGAAAGTGGTAAAGGAGAAGAAATCTCCTAAGGCTAAAAAGAGCAAAGAGCCTATTGTAGGAAATCAGACTAGTAAGACCAAACAGCAGAGTCCTAAGAAGTCTGCTGATAAAGCTAAAGTCAATCAGACTAGTGGTAAAACTAAGTCAAAATCAAATGAGCAAGCATCTAGTAAACCAAAGAAGCATAAGAACAAGAAAAATCAAAATGCTTGGTTTGGAAATGAGTCATATTATGTGCAACCTGCTGCATATCATCCTATGTATCATGCACCTCAATTTCCTAGTTACTATGCACCTTACCCTGCTCATCCAATGCATGCATATCCTGCATATCATGCACCTTACCCTGCTTATGAACATTATTCATATCATACTAATCATCAACATGACTTATCTGATAACTATGATAAAAATGAAACTGTTCATGCTCCTAAAACTCAGAAACCTAAGAAGCCTAAGACTTCAACATCTTGGGTTGTCAAGGGTGGAACTAATCCTTCAGGACCCTCTCAATAAGGGTACCTAAAACAATTTTATTTTTGTTTTGTAGGTTAGGATTAGGAGTAGGAGTAAAGTAGAGAAGATTTGGTACTTGGACAGTGGATGTTCAAGGCACATGTGTGGAAACATACATGAGTTGACTGATGCAGTTGCTGTGGATGGTCCAAAAGTCACTTTTGGGGACAGCAAAGAAGGCAAGATTAAAGCTAAAGGAAGATTAATCAAGGGAAACATAGAGATATCTGACGTCTCCTATGTTAAAGGCCTGAAATATAATCTGCTAAGCATAAGTCAATTTTGTGACAAGGGATATTCAGTCATCTTCTCAACAGATAAGTGCTACGTTGAACAGATTGGTACAAAGAAGGTAATCCTATCTGGAAGACGACAAGGGAATGTCTACATAGTTGACTGGAATTCTGTTGACAAGAATTCAAGTGTTTGTTTGGTGGCATCTGCACCAAGTGAAGTCAGTTGGCTATGGCACAAGAGGATGAATCATTTAAACTTCAAGACCATAAACAGATTAATCAAGAATGATTTGGTAGAAGGGATTCCAAAAGCAGTCATGAGCAAAGATAAGCTCTGTGACGCCTGTCAGAAGGGTAAACAAATCAAGTCATCATTCAAAGAAAAGAAGCACCAATCTTCTGGAAGAATATTGGAGCTGTTGCATATGGACTTATTTGGACCCATTGATCCAGTCAGCAATGGTGGAAAGAAATACTGCCTAGCTGTTGTGGATGACTATTCAAGATATACTTGGGTGATTTTCATGAAGAAGAAAAGTGAAACCAAGGAACATCTTACCAATCTGATGGAACTGATCCAGAATGAAAAGAGTATCAAGATATTGAAGATCAGATCAGATAGAGGGACAGAGTTTACAAACTCTACTGTTGAAGAGTATTGTAACATGAAGGGAATACATCATGAGTATTCTGCTGCAAGAACCCCTCAACAGAATGGTGTTGCTGAAAGGAGAAACAGAACACTAAAAGAAGCTGTCAGAACCATGATAGCTGAAGCTAAGCTGCCACAAAGATTTTGGGCAGAAGCAACAAATACAGCATGCTTCACCCAAAACAGATGTATGATCAACAAAAATCAGAACAAGACTCCATATGAAGTTTGGAACAACAGAAAACCAAACATTCATTACTTTAAGATTTTTGGTTGTAAATGTTTTGTATTGAATAATGGGAAAAATCACCTTACTGCATTTGCAGAAAAGGCTGATGAAGCTGTCTTTGTAGGATACTCATCTGTTAGTAAGGCTTATAGAGTTTTCAATAAAAGAACATTGCTAATAGAAGAATCTATCCATGTAGTATTTGATGAGCCAAGTCAATCTTCTGAAAAGAATCAAAGTGTAAATCAAGATCTGTCTGCTGATTTACAGAAGTTAGACGTTGGAAGAAATGAAGAATATGTTCCCATCATACTACCTAATCTAAGTTCAGCTGCTAACTCAAGTGCTGTTCATAATCACAGTGCTGATTGTCTAACAGACGAGTTGCTAACAGCTGACAGACCAGAGACTGTTCAACAGACGGCAAATGTTCAACAGACTACTACTGGAACTCCAACAGTAGTGTTGCAAGATCATAACAGAGGACAACATCCTGATTTGCAACCTGATCTCAGATGGCTCAAGAATCACCCTCCTGAATTGGTTATTGGTGATCCTTTAGATAGAGTGAAAACAAGAAGAGCTGTTGCACAAGATGCTATGTTTGTCACATTTCTATCTCAAATAGAGCCTAAACAAATTGAAGAAGCTCTCAATGACTCCTTCTGGATAGAAGCTATGCAAGAAGAGTTGAATCAATTTGAAAGGAATGAAGTCTGGTACTTAGTTCCTAGACCAAGTCATCAAAGAGTAATTGGCACTAAGTGGGTATTCAGAAACAAAATGAATGAAGATGGTGTTGTCACCAGAAACAAAGCAAGACTAGTGGCCAAGGGTTATTGTCAAGAAGAAGGAATTGACTTTGATGAAACTTTTGCACCAGTAGCAAGACTTGAAGCAATCAGACTGTTTCTTGCCTATGCTGCTCACAAGAACTTCACTGTCTATCAGATGGATGTGAAGTCTGCTTTTCTCAATGGAGAATTGCAAGAAGAAGTGTATGTTGAACAACCTCCAGGATTTGAAGTCTATCAAGAAGAGGACAAAGTATATCGTCTGAAGAAAGCCCTTTATGGACTGAAACAAGCTCCAAGAGCATGGTATGATACCCTATCTGATTTTCTTTTAATTAAAGGATTTCGAAAAGGTAAGGTAGACAAAACCTTGTTTACAATTGAATGGGAAAATCATATATTACTTGTGCAAATATATGTGGACGATATTATTTTTGGTTCAACTAACCAACAGATGTGTGATAAGTTCTCCAAGCTGATGCAGAATAAGTTTGAAATGAGCATGATGGGTGAACTTAATTACTTTCTTGGATTGCAAGTTAGACAGTTGCCTGATGGAATATTCATCAGCCAAGCAAAGTACACAAGAGATCTGTTCAAGAAATTTGGTATGGAAACTAGCTCAACAGCTACCATTCCTATGTCTACAAGTCTTCGTTTGGATAAAGATGAAGATGGCAAATCAGTGGACATAACCAAATATAGAGGCATTATTGGTTCATTGTTGTATCTAACAGCAAGCAGACCTGATATAATGTACTCAGTTGGAGTCTGTGCAAGATTTCAATCAAACCCCAAAGAATCTCATCTCTTAGCTGCCAAGAGGATATTGAAGTATGTTAAAGGCACTCAAGAATTGGGATTGTGGTATCCTAGAGAATCTGGATTTGAACTCATTGGTTATTCAGATTCAGACCTTGCTGGCTGCAAGATTGACAGAAAGAGCACAACAGGTGCCTGTCAGTTCTTGGGCAGTCGTCTGATCTCATGGATGAGTAAGAAGCAAACCTCAGTTTCTATATCTACTGCTGAAGCTGAATATATAGCTGCTGGAGCTTGCTGTGCACAGATACTTTGGTTGAAGCATCAACTAGAAGACTACAACATCAAGATCAGTGGAATTCCAATCTACTGTGACAATACAAGTGCAATTTCACTTACTCAGAACACTACAAGTCATTCAAGGACTAAGCATATTGAGATCAAGCATCATTTTATTAGAGATCATGTGGAAAAAGGCAATGTAATGATTGAGTATGTTCATACTGATAATCAGATTGCTGATATCTTCACCAAACCTCTAAGTGAAGTAAGGTTCTCAACTCTAAGAGCTGAGTTAGGACTACTAAATTTGGAAGCATAAGCTGAGGGGGAACTCATCGGAAGACTGGAGTTCAACAGCTTAGCGTTTCATTATTATCTTCAAGGATTAACTCTCAACAGACTAGTTAACTTATGAATTCTTAAACTCAGGGGGAACGTGTAAGACTAGCGGTACTTCTGAATTAAAGATGAAATTTGTTAATGACAGTTAGTTGAAGTTATGTTTTCATCAGAAGACTCAACTATTGAAGATTGAAGTTATTTTATCTAGCTGGATTGACAAACAGCTGAGGAAGGTTATCAGCTATTGGCATTCTCTGATAACAGCATTGTCATCAGGACAGTAGTCCATCAGATAAGTGTTTATTATACTCATCTGATTACTTAAATAAAAGCGAACTATTTAAAAACGTTTTATCCAAAACACGCTTTTACAAGTAAACTGTCGGGCGGTACATATTCCCGCTCCTCACTAAAATATCTTTTGAATTTGAAAGGTCGTAACTGACGCCGCACGATCAGCACTGACAGAAAAACGGATCTAACGGTTGGCAGATATCACGGAAATCGAAAAACCCCAACTCTATAAATCCTCATCTGATCAGTCGAGTAGCTCTTTACGAACCCTAAACTTTCAAAAGTACTTGTGAGAAATTTCTGCAAATTCTCTGCATACTTTCCTTTGTTTTTCTAACCTTCAACAGATTTACAATGGCCGCCGAAGGTATGTTTCTCGTCTATGATTCTTACTATCAATCTGGTACGAATCTGATGAAAGAACTGCTCGAAAAATTCAAAGCTGCTTCGCTGGTAAACTTCATGGAATACCACGAAGGAATTATCTGGACTGACCAAGTGATGGAGTACTACAACTCTGCAAAAGCTGACTACAACAAACTGGAGATTAAGGCTTCAGTGGGAGGCAAATCTATCACTATCACTCCTGCTGTTCTTCACGAGACGTTTGGGCTTCCTAACAGAGGACGACATGACGTCACTGTTCTGACGGAAGATAAGCACCAACAGTTCTGGGCGATCTGCGCCAAAGAAGGAGAAACATTGTCTGGAAATATTAGGAAGAAGCAACTGAAGGATGAATATCAGCGGATGGCTGATATGGTGTGCAAGCTGATTGAGAACTGCACATTCTCACTGGATGCTGTTACCATGAAAAGGTTCAGCATCATGGCTGCCATATACTATGGAATGGATATCAACTGGTCCATCATAGTATGGTACATATTAGCTGACTTTCTTGATGATAAGAAAGGAAAAGGCCCCACTACCAACCACAGGATCACACTCAGCTATCTGCTGTCAAAGCTGGGCTGTGATATGAAGAATGGAAAGGAAATTCACAAATCTAAGGCATTGTCCAAATACATGCCTGTTCAAAAGAGGAAGGCTGGTGAGCCTGAGGAAGCTGATATTGAGGAACCAAAGGAGGTTCCTGCCAAAAGGCAAAAGAGGTTAGTCAAAACAGCAAGTTTGGCTGCTGAGACTAAAAGGAAGAGGGCTGCTGATGAGCCCAGGAAGAAAGAATCTAAGCAGATGGAGAGAGTGACTTCTGTTGAAGCCACTAAAATTGTTGAGAACATAATAGCTGATGTAAGGACTGGATCCCCTGCATCACCATCAAGAACTCCATCAGCTGAGAGGCCTGCTGAGGATATTTCTCAAAGGACAAGGAGTCAACAGAGAAGTACAGCTACTATCACTTATCGTGAAGGTAGAACAAAGAAGTCTGCTAGAAAGCAGATGACATTCATTGAAAAACCTACTGATCTGGAAAATGTAGCTAGGGAGGAACCTGAAGCTACTCAAAGGCCTATTGAATCAGTTGAAACTGTTGTGACTGACAAAGCTGATAAGCAACAGCCAAGTCAGGAAGCACCAACAGCTGAGGCTGCTCAACCTCAAGAAGATCCAGATGTTCAAATCATCCATCCTATAGCTGCTGCTCCCATATCATCTGCTGGACCAGCACCTGCTGATAAAGGCAAGAGAAAAATAGTGCTAAGGAGAAAGAAAGTCTCCAAAGCTGATAAGAAAGCAAGGGAAGAAGCTGAACAGAGGAAGCAGGATGAGCTTGAAGAGAAGAAAGCACTTGAGCTAAGCAAAGCTCAAGAAGCAAAGGATGAAGCCAGAAGACGCATGTCTGCAGCAGAAAGAAAAGCTGCTGAGGATGCTGAAATGGCTGCGGTGATTGAACTGAGCAAGGTTGATGCCTATGGACCTGTCCATGGAGGTGGCATCAAGATTGGTGAAGAGCAGACTGAAGAAGACAAAAAGAAGATACTACTGCCTGCTCCCAAAGCCAAGTCCAAAGACAAGTTTGAAGTCAGAAAAGCTTTTGAGATAGTCTATGCTGACAAGGAATTGTTCAAGAAATTTGAGAAGTCATTAGCATACTATGATCAGAAGTTGATGCTGAAGACTCTGTTCAACCAAGAAAAGCCAAGATATATCAGTTGGAGGGACAACAGGCTGAACAAGTCAATTACTGAACTTCAAGATATGAAGGAGTTAGCTGATGAAGAACGATGGGTTCTAAGTTGGCTGAAGACAAGCTCCATTCAAAAGGCTCTTGATCCCAGCTATGTAAGAGACATTATGCATAGTTATGCAAAAGGCTTTGCATTGGAGGAAGCCAAGAAAATCAAGAGCACCTTGCCTGAAAAGAAGAAGAAATCTGAAGATGCCGAGGAAAGAGCAATTAAGTTTGCTGTTATGACTGCCCTGAAGAGATGGGCTAAAAAGTCAAAGTATCAGCAAGGCTGTTCAAGTGATTTGCCACTACTGCCAAGTATCCAGCAAATCATTTTTGGCAAGGAAGTACAACCTTATTATGAAGTGCCAAAGGGGAATAATGCTTTTGTTAACCCCTGGATCATTGTGAGGCAAATCAGACAAACGACTTGCTTCAATGACGATGGCACTATCACCAACTTAGTCTATGATGATGTTACTGATGAGCCTAAAGCTGCGGACAAGCCTGATGTCAAGTCTGCTGATCAGACTGAAGACAAGCCTGCTGATCAGACTGCTGACAAGCCTGCTGATCAAATTGCTGATAAGTCTGCTGATCAGACTGAAGACAAGTCTGCTGAAAAGGCTGCTGATGATCCCCTGGCCATTGAGTGGAAGGCTACGGACTCTGGAAATCATCAAGACGAAAAGATGGAAGATATTCCTGTCCACCAGGAAATTGATGAAAGGGATGTAGCTGCTGCTTCTGCTTCATCAGGTGATAAGCACTCATCACTGATGGAAGCAATCCAGATGCTGATGGAAAACCAACTTAAGGAACTGGAAGACAAGCACAAGCAACAGCTATTAAAGGTCAAGGAGGAGCTGAAAGCAGAGTTGGCAGAAACCAACAGAATTCAGCTGGAAACTGTTCAAGAATCAACAGAAGAAATCATCAAGAAGGAGATCAACAGTATTCCAATTCCTCAAGATCATTCATTGCAGTTAGTGCACAGTTTGAGAGAGCTGAACCAGAACGTGGAAGATGTGAAGGGTGATGTGAATCATCTTCACACTGCTTTAAAATCAGCTGAGCACAAGATTGCTGACTTAACTGCAACCTTCATTAAAGTCAGTCATGAAGAGAAGGAAATCAATCTGGGAATGTTGCAAGAAGTTGCAAAGGCTGCACAGGAAGTTCAAAATGAAATTGCAACTATCAATCTCAACATTGACTACTTCAATGATAAGACTGATGTCATCAGCACTGACCTTCATCATCTGACAGCTAGTCATGACGTGGTTAATCAGAATCTAAAGGCTTTGTGTGCTGGAGTGAAGATTCCAACAGTTGCTCTCAACCCTACTGTTGAACCTTCTAATGTCATCAGAGTTGATGATGACAAAAAGGGGGAAGATAAAAGGGAAGAACCAGCAAAGGAGGTATCTGCTGCTGAAGAATCAACTAAGGAAGAAACTGCTGCTGCAACCATTCAAGCCAAGGAAACTGAAGACACTACTGACAAAGCTGAAGTGCTTGGAAAGGTAGAAGAAGAAGAAAAGATAGAAGAAGAAGATACCAAGTACAAAAACACTGAATCTGCCAGGAAAGCCATGGAAGCTTTGAAAGCTCTACAAGAACAAGAACTTAAGGAGAAGATGGAAGCTGCCAAAGCAATTCTGGAAGAAGAAGTTGATGAAGAAGATGAAGATGATGATGAAGAATCATCATATGAATATGAAGAAGTGCTCGAATCTGATGAAGAAGCTGATAGTTAGAAATTGAAAAATCAATTGTAATCAGTTTACTTTTTCAGAAATCTCATCTGATGAATTTGTACATGTAATTCACTTTCCATATCAATAAAATGTTCAAGTTCAATCCAATAAACTTTTTCTATCTCAGAAAATTTTGAGGATTTCAATCTTTAGTTTAGGTATTCAACAGGTACTAAGCTGAAGTTTTGTCATCATCAAAAAGGGGGAAATTGTTGGATGAAGATGAAGGCACTGAAGAAAGTTTGATAAGGGAGGTTTTGATGCATTCCAAAACTTCGTAAAATTGGCTAAGTATGGAGTGACTTAGCTGATAAGCTTATCAAGGAATTTTGACTAAGTAATGAAGACATCAGAAGAGTCAAAGTTTCAAGGTCCAAGACTTCTGATCTGCTGAAGAGAAGTTATCAGACTAGTGAAGATCAGCCGACTCAAATCAGATTTGTTCAAGTTTGAGATCAGCCGAGTTCACCATCAGACGTATACTTCTGTCAGCCAAGTGAAGAAGATCATGAAGTGTTCCCAACGGTAATAAATGCCCCTTGGTGTAATAAATGCTGAAGTACGAGGATATTTAAGACAAATGATTGAAGAAAAGCTTCGCATCAGCCGAGTGCATTTAATGCTGCATTTAATGCTGCCTGCAGAATAGTACTGTTTACAGTACGGACAGACTGCAAAAGAGCCGTTCGCGGATTTTAAGGACCAGTACTCGAGGAATTTGAATCCTGTCTCTCTTCAACGGACATTTTTCAATCCTCAAGTATAAATAGCTGCAAGAGACGAAGAAGATACAAGCAACACACTTTCTGAGAGAAATTTTCGAAGCAAAATTCTTTAAGTCTCAAGAACAGCTCACTCATCAGCTGAGTCATTTGTTGACGAAAGCAGAGTTGAAGAATCAAGAAAAATACATCTTCTGAGTGATTTTGTAAACAAGAGTGTTGTGCGGAGTTGTGATCCATCTTTGTGAGTGATCAAACTTCAGAGGATAGGTTTTCTGTGTGATTTCCTATTGCGAACTTGTGGTCGTTTCATTTGTTGTTCGACGCAAGCAGAGTATACTGTAAACTTTGTGATTATAGTATAACCCAAGATCTGAGTGACTTGGAAGAGTGGACTAAAGGATATTTAAATCCATATAACCACTATAAAAATTACTTGTGTTTTTACATTGTTTCAAAACTGCATATCTTCTGTTTGCTTAAAAACACATTAAGTTAACTGTTTGAAAAAGAACAAAAAGGAGTTTATAAAACTGGGGAAACATTTTTCAAACTGCTAAGAATACTTGTGAAAAACACTTTGAAAATCCGCTGCAAGTACTCTAAGTATTAAAACTGATTTCTGCAAAATCAGCTAAGTAACTATCAGACGAGTGGTCAACAAGACTGTTCAAAGATTTGTTCGCGAACAGATTTGTAACTTACTAATCTGATCAGCTTAGTCTGTTCAGTTAGAGTAAAGTTTTAAAGTTAAATTTGAAAGAAAATTTTAAAGAGGTTTATTCACCCCCCCCTCTAAACCTCTTCTGACCACTTGGGACCAACAGTCAATGTAAAAGCAGATGAAATCGATAAAATAAAATGTTAAAATAACAAAAAAAAAAAAGATTAACTTAGTGTAAAAGCAAGTTTACTCGACAAAATTGAGGAAAATTGGTAAAAATGGGTTAGAGTTAGATTAGTTAAAAAATGGATTAGGCATGTGATTGAAAATGCATGAACTCATAAATAAATAGGTATAACCGGTAAAACTGGTTAAAGGTATAGATGAAAATATAAGGTCAAGGAAGAAAAGAATTGATATTGTTCAATAGTTCAAATGGTTGTCTTAGAATAATAATTATGTAGACATGTAATTTTATATTATAAAATAGTTCATTTTTTATTTTCAACTTTTGGTTTTAGCCTTTTAGGTAAAGATGAAATATAGTTTCCCCCCTTAAAGTATGAAAGTTGTATCAGTTACCACTCTAAAGTATCAATTGTAACACTTATCCCCCATTCCTTACATAATTAATAAAGATGCAATTTTATTTTCATAAAGTAATAAAAAAAATTATTTATGAAAGGGGTGTAGGTATCTTTGGAATAAATACTACAAAATTATAACAGAGAGGAGATAAGTGTTACAATTGATACTTTAGGAGGGTAACTGATACCACTTTCATACTTTAAGGGGGGAAACTGTATTTCATCCTTTAGGTATTTATGATAATAACTTTAAATTCTTGGGAACAACATAGTAATAATTAAAGCGATTTAGTCAAAAAAATTATGTGATATGTCACTAAGACCATAATATGATGAAAAATTATTATATTATTCAACTAACAAGTAGCCACGCAAAAAAAGCTGAAATAGGTAAGAAAATTGGTAGAATCAACATAATAATAGGTAAAATCTACTAAAATTGGGTTAACTCGGATAGAATGGATAAATTGATTAACAAATGGGATAAAACACAAAAACGGGTGTAATCGGTTAATGAACGTGTTGAAATAACAAAAAAAATAGTAAACTCAGTATAAAAGCAGGTGCAATCGATAATACATTAGACAATTATTAAGAAATGATCAATTATTAAAGAACTTAAAAAAACCACATTTGTGCTAAATAAATATAATAAAGTACTGCTTAGGTAACTGAAAAACTTATAATTAGATTAAGTTAAAAAAAATCATAATGTATAAATGGTTAAAAGTGATGCTTACGGGTAAAATTTGATTAAAAAATATATGATAAAAATGAAAAAATGGGTTAGATCTAATAAAAAAGAATTAAGCAACAAAAAATGATAAAAATAGATAAAACAATGAAGAAAATCGGTAAAATATTAAATGACATCGACTAAACAGTACATGATAACAAAAAACTGGTCAAATTGACAAAGAACAAGAACAAAAAGACGGGTTAAAATGACCAAAAAAAAAAGGTGAAATAGTCGAGAAAATAGGATAAATCAGCAAAATAATAAGTAAAATCGACTTAAATTTGGTTAAACCGGAGAAAATGAGTGAATTGATTAGTGAATGTAACAAACCACAAAAATAGGTGAAATTGGTGAAAAAAATTGATTAAAATAACACGAACTGATTTAGATGGAAATATCAAAGTCAAAGAAGAAAAGCATTGATATTATTCATTAGCTCAAATAGTTGTTTTAGAATAATAGTTATGTAGACATGTAGTTTTATATTAAAATTACTTAGTAATTATGGTTCATTTTTTATTTTCAAGGGTTGATTTTAGATATTTATGATAACAACTTTAAATTTTTTAGAATAACATAGTATTATTGAAAAGATTTAATCAAAGAAATTATGTGGTATGTCATTTAGACGATAGTATGATTAAAAATGATGATATTATTCAACTAACATACGAAATTAATTAATCACGTGCAAAGCACGTGCACTTTTCTAATTTGATTAAAAGAAATTAGTTAATCACGTGCAAAGCACGTGCATTTTTCTAATTTGATTAAAAGTTAATCACGTGCAAAACACGTGCACTTTTATAATTTAATTAAAAATTAATCACGTGCAAAGCACGTGCACTTTTCTAGTAGATATAAATATATAGTATAGAATAGATATAAATATAGATTGGGCAGAAAACTGAAATCATATAAATTAATATGAATGAAGCTTATGCGATTAAACTATTTTGAATACTTAACGTAATTGCTTACTTGATGGGAATCGAAATTAAGAATAAGAAGTAAGACTGAGACTGCAGATGCAATCTCCTTAAGATAATATTTTCGAGACTGCTAATGGTACAATCAATATTCCCCGGTATTCTACTAAGATACAATAGTATTAATTTACGTGGGAAAACACATTCTTCTTGTTCATTTCATTCAGTATAGTGTAATGGGCTTTATATTAGTTGAATTCAACCCAACTACTTGGAACTATCTCAGTTACATTTACACCAACATCAAATGCAGATAAAACGATCTCTACATCAGCAATATTCCAAGAATGTTACCTGAAAAATAATTTGAAAGACATATGATTTTCATGATATAGGTCCCGTTCTTCTGTATAATACAAAACACATGAATACTACGTGATTGCAAAGGGTTTAAAATCTAAAAGTCCTCCAGTTCAATTAGATCATAATTCAAAAGTATTAGAGTTACACATAACCCTTTTGGTAAAGAACAATTGTGGATATATACATGTCGTAATTAAAGACTTCAATAACTACTATTATGTAAAGAGCATTGGTAAATATCAAGATTTCAGTAGGAAAAAAGTTCAATAATTGACAAAAAAATCATGAAATGAAATACTAGGCCAACAGATACATAATTATTTAAACTTAGAAGATTGTCTCTCAGATGTATCAGGCAGATACAAGGATGACTTAAATCTTCTAAACAGTATTTCATCATACACACTATCCTAATAGAGTTCAAACCATTTATTGTTCAATTCTGACAATGGAAAAAACTATATCGTCGTCATTGCAAGGCCACCGGTTCAATAGATACATGTCGTCCATTGGGTTCCAGAATTGTTGTCTCGTTACTTGATGTTGAGCCAGAGATCGGTGGATTTTCGACATCTTCCTTCATAAAGGCTCGCCACTCATCAATATAAGCTGCTTTTCCAGGATCCAAGTTTGGAAGCTCATGCTGCTCAAGTAGTTGAAGAATTTCTTCACTTTCACCTAAAAGAACGGCTGCATGACGAACACTTTCCACCCTATCTTTGGTGGCATTGCTTTGGCATTTTGTGATTATAATGTGCGATAAATTTGTTAAGCAAGCAGCCAATATGTCTGAGATAATGACAGATAATCTCTCAAACATCTCCTCATCAGTTTGATGGTTACAATCACTGTGATGAGCTAGCAGAAGAGTTTGACAAATCCTATACATTGAATTAGCAGCTATAACGTTAACCGGCCAATTGACAGGATTTTCCATGATCAAATCTTTCGTATTAGTCTTGAAATCTGCAACTTTCTTTTCAGCTATATCAGAGAGCTCTTGCAATGTCTGCTTATATGTTCGGTCTTTCAAATTTGTTCCTTGAATATCTAAATCTATCCACTTGTGATATAGTTCGAGTCTTACCCAGACGACATCTGCTGCACTTCTCATGCTTAATGATTCTCCGTTTATGTCCATGGTTTTCTCTATAAGCTTTACAGATAAGAGGCCTTCACTCACACTTTTCAATAGCTGATCAACCTTGTGATTCGAGATGTTGGGAAGTGCAACTGCAATGCTTGTTAAGGTCACCACTGAAAGAGACCAACAATTACGAGGTTCTTGAGAATGCAAGCTTCTGACTTCATTATTGTCAAACTCTTTCACTCCATTGAAGTTTTCAGACTTGTTTAAAAGTTCAACTATATTCTTTAGTTTATGTGTATTACCATTCTTTATTAGCTTATCAACCTCAATGCAAATGTTTGTAATAATCTTTTTAGGCATCTCAGGCTCACCTTCAAGTAGCAGAACATACGGCCTAAAATTCAGCTGTGTGTTGGCGGCACGTGATGTCAATCCTCCTCCCGTATCATTTGATGGCCACTTCTTGATGTGGTTAAGCAATAAAACAACTACATATATCAAGGAAGCAGAAATTATGAGAACTAGTTTGCTGGATAGAATGATTAGACGTTGAATTCCAATGCAGATGTTCAAAAACAATCTTTTTGCATCATGAAGAACTTTTCTGCACTTTTGGTGTCGAACACGTAAAGGTAATGAGCTTTCTCTCCATTCCACTAGCCTCTGAGTCCAGTATGTCTCAATCTTTAATTCTTCTTTGAGGCTTCTTATATGGTATATCTTTGAGCTTCTGAATCGGACAACAGTGAACCATCTGAATACCGGAGCAATAGCACCTAGTGCTACCCCGCCAAACTGGATGAATAAAATCCAGTTGATGGACCACTTATAATTTGAATTAGCCGGAAAGAAAAAATCATATAAAGAAGATATTCTTATAGAATTTCTTATAGATATTCTTATAGATATTATTATATAAGATTCTGTCAAAGTTAAAGCCATCATCATACACATCAAACCCGAAATAACACAAATCACAGAGCGTGCCATCACAAATTGAGGGTTTCCGGTTTCTGCCATCACATAATATTTCTTCAGTACCACTTTTAGTTCATGGATAGGAAGTGTTCCACCAGGTGCCAATCGTTCATTTGAAACTAACATTTTATGCATTTCACAATACTTCGATTCTATGTATCGTTTGGTGGTTGGAACCACAATAGCATAAGAACATAATACAATAAGCATAAGAAGCATGAAGATAATAGCTGCAATTTCTTCAGCCAATACAAGTGAATAATAACTTGTATGGACGATGTAGATACACACATTTACTGTGATTGTAATGACTAGAATGGCTAAAGCAGTTAAGTTCAGTAAAATCTCATTGTTGTCCATGGATGCCATAGATATCATAAAGTTACCTATAGCAGTTGACATCATTACGAGGCTGCTAATTTTAGCAATCTGTTCATTAGCTCCCAGCATCATACTTGTAAGATCCAGTGTTAGCTTCATTGTCACACCTAGTAGAGTCAACGAGGTGGCATTGAGAGAGAAATACTTACACGGGAACCACATTTTTTTGCTTTTGAAACCGGTCAAGGCATCAGCTCCCATTGCAAGTGTGCAGATTGCTTTGAACAATATCGTAGTCATCGTTGCCTATGTCCTGGCACTCGCTGTAGCTATAAACAGTTGAATCCATGAACTTTATCTTTACATTTGCAGGCTATACTTATTGAATTTGACACAATTATAAACAGAAAACTGGCTGACCAAGTCTCTAGCTTCCTGGAAGAAACAAATACACATCTATCCAAATTTTCAAGAATTAAAATTCTTTGTCAACCGAGGGAACCACGAGCATGCATGGTGAGGTAAGATAATAATCAATCAAAAAACTAGTGGACGCGGAAGATACATGGAAGTTTCGTTGCAGTATCAATTAACCATTATATGGACTATATTGAACTCAGAATTCAACGGCAATTCAATAAATTATAGAGGGAGTTGCATTTTTCATACCAAATATTTACCTATTACATATTTGGTACCGAATCTGTAAAAAAGATACATTTAATACCAAACTTTTTTCATATTTGCTTGATTTTAATGGTGAAGTTTGGTATGCTTAAATTTATGCTCCAAATATTTTACCATAGCATTCTTGTGTGCCCTATATCATATCTGAAAATTATTGTGGCACGATTCCTTGTAAATTATGATATATTATTTAATTTTGATTAATATCCAAAAACGTTGTTAATTTTCTACGGATTATTTATTGCATTTCATGAACTGAAACTTATACCATTAGAAAGCTCTCGTCAAAAGCTTTTCAGCCATATAAAGAACAAAAAAATTGGCCCTGAAAAAATTGACGGAAAAAAGAAATGTGAAAAACGACCTTCAATTTTTGTATTAAAAGTGTCTTTTTTGAAGGTTTATTACCAAATATCTAAAGTAAGTAAAATTTTGGTGTGGAAAATGCAATTTCCTCATAAATTATTACATATTTAGTTGTGTTATTACATTAGTTTTACAAAATAGTGTTAGCAATTTTCTATTTTGTGGGCTAACATGTATTATTATAACATATGAACCAACTATTTAAATTAAGGCCTAAAACCCACTTAAGTGATCTGATGGAATATAAAGGGTTTTAGAAATACTATTTATATATACTAGAAAAGTGCACGTGCTTTGCACGTGATTAACTTTTAATTAAATTATAAAAGTGCACGTGTTTTGCACGTGATTAACTTTTAATCAAATTAGAAAAATGCACGTGTTTTGCACGTGATTAACTAATTTCTTTTAATCAAATTAGAAAAGTGCACGCAAATGTGGTTTTTTTAGGTTCTTTAATAATTGATCATTTCTTAATAATTGTCTAATGTATTATCGATTGCACCTGCTTTTATACTGAGTTTACTAATTTTTTTGTTATTTCAACACGTTCATTAACCGATTACACCCGTTTTTGTGTTTTATCCCATTTGTTAATCAATTTATCCATTCTATCCGAGTTAACCCAATTTTAGTAGATTTTACCTATTATTATGTTGATTCTACCAATTTTCTTACCAATTTCAGCTTTTTTTGCGTGGCTACTTGTTAGTTGAATAATATAATAATTTTTCATCATATTATGGTCTTAGTGACATATCACATAATTTTTTTGACTAAATCGCTTTAATTATTACTATGTTGTTCCCAAGAATTTAAAGTTATTATCATAAATACCTAAAGGATGAAATACAGTTTCCCCACTTAAAGTATGAAAGTGGTATCAGTTACCCTCCTAAAGTATCAATTGTAACACTTATCTCTTCTCTGTTATAATTTTGTAGTATTTATTCCAAAGATACCTACACCCCTTTCATAAATAATTTTTTTATTACTTTATGAAAATAAAATTGCATCTTTATTAATTATGTAAGGAATGGGGGATAAGTGTTACAATTGATACTTTAGAGTGGTAACTGATACAACTTTCATACTTTAAGGGGGGAAACTATATTTCATCTTTACCTAAAAGGCTAAAACCAAAAGTTGAAAATAAAAAATGAACTATTTTATAATATAAAATTACATGTCTACATAATTATTATTCTAAGACAACCATTTGAACTATTGAACAATATCAATTATTTTCTTCCTTGACCTTATATTTTCATCTAAACCTTTAACCAGTTTTACCGGTTATACCTATTTATTTTTAGTTCATGCATTTTCAATAACATGCCTAATCCATTTTTTAACTACTCTAACTCTAACCCATTTTTACCAATTTTCCTCAATTTTGTCGAGTAAACTTGCTTTTACACTAAGTTAATCTTTTTTTTTTGTTATTTTAACATTTTATTTTATCGATTTCATCTGCTTTTACATTGACTATACAGTTTATTTTTTGTTATCCCATGTTTAGTCAATATCATTTATTTTTACCAATTATCCCCTTTGTTTTATCAATGCACCATTTTTTCTTTAACTCGTTTTTCTTCTATCTAACTCATTTTCCCATTGATTTTACCATTATTTTTATCATATATATTTTTAATAGAATTTTACCATTTTCACCAATATTAATCATTCTATGTTTTGATTATAAGTTTTTCAGTTAACTAAATAATATTTTTTTATTCCTATAGCCCGAATTCGGCCTTTTATTTTTAGATTCTTTAATAAGTTATAATTTCCTAAAAACTTACGAAAGAAATATCGATTTTACCTGCTTTTACATTGAGTTTACCATTTCATTTTTGTTATTTTAACCCGTTCGTTCACAATATTTTTATGGTTTGTCCAATTTATTAATCGATCCATCCATTCTCAAATTAACACATTAGTTGATTTTCACATTTGTTAATCAGTTCACTCATTCTCTCCTGTTTAACCCAATTTTAGTTGGATTTTACTTATTCTTTTGCTTATTTAACATATTTCACTTTTTTTTTGCCAATTAACTCATTTTGTTTTGTTTTGTTTTTTTATCAATTTGATCCATTTTTTTGTTATCCCGTGTCATTCAATTTTTTTTCCCAATGTTACCCATTTTTTTGCCGGTTACCTTGTTCTTTTATCAATTCACCATTTTTTTGTTTGTTCTTTTATCGATTTGACCCTTTTTTTTTGTTATCCTGTGTTTAGCCGATGTCATTTAATTTTTTTTATCGGTTTTACCCATTTTTTTTGCTTTAACTCGCTTTTCTTTCTGTGTGATCTATTTTCCCCTTGATTTTACTATTTTTATCATATATTTTTTATCGAATTGTTGATTTTAATAATTTATATCTTTTGACTTTTTTGGGCTTATGCCAATTACACATTTTTTAGTTAACTAATTAAATAGTACTTTTTTTTTTTTTTTTTTTATACATGTAGCATGAATGTGACATAATTTTTTTTCAGTCTCTTTAATATTTTTAAGGTTCCTTAATAAGTCATAACTTTTAAAGAACTTTTCAAAGAAATTTTTGAAAAAATATAAAATATTTTTTTTTATCATTAATTTTTTAATGAGTTGTAAAACTTTAAAAGATAGTTATAAGGTTGATATAAGATAGACTTCTTGTCTAATTATACTTTTAGGATTTTTTTTTACCTTTTTGCCATAAAATTAAATATCACAATATAATTTAAATAGGGGTATATTAGTCTTCACAAAAAAAGGAAGAAATTTCATTAGGTCAACTCGTACTTTTATATGTATATAGATATATATATATAATGTGTAGATGCTCACTTGTCTAATATGTAATTTATTAGACAATTAAGATGGAATTACTATGATCCCTAAGAAGTGACTATAAAACACATCAAATTATTTTATCTTCCCCATCTAGAGAAATAGAATGTATTGAACCATCTTCTTAGAAGACTAAGCATCTTGTATTTGGTGTTCTTTCAACCATGGCATCAATAGAATCAGGTTAGATTCCTTATTAAATTACTGTCTTTTATATATCATTTTAATATTTTAATACTAAGTAGCTTGGAGAAATCTGTTGTCGGGAGCAATAGATGTTCAAATTCTAAGAAGTGCAGATTTCAATGGATTTTAATATTTATATGAAATTTGACTAGAAATTGAATATCCAATAGATTTGGTGTATTGGAGGTTTAAAAATTTGATACGATTCAAAGACTTAGATATAGGATTAAGTATATATTATCGAATCCCCATCTTCGTAACATGTTGTCATAGCATGCCTCATGGTGTGAACAAATAGATATTTCTGCGTAACTTTTTATAATTGTGTATTAGACCGTAAATTTTGTATTAAATTGGGACTTAATACCGCCGTACCGCGTGGTTTTTGATGTTGAATGCTTATATGATTGGGTCAGGACTTGGAACCAATTTTAATTCAGATAAATTAGCGAGTTCTTTTAATTAGCATGAATCAAACATATAGGACCATTACTAAACTACAGTGAGTTGATGACAATTGTATATATTAATAAACCATGTTTTCCCTTCAGAATCATAGCAAACTTCTCCACGCTCAATTTTTAAGGAAGTTTGATTTTATTATTTAGCTCGAGATTATTTTCGAAATTTGATATTTCAAAAGAATATCTTAAATAGAACGTAACACAAGTCAATCTTGAGTAACTTGATATTTCTCATAATTTTTTTGCTAATTCTTAGATTATCAAGTCGTGGAAGAATTGAGTTTCAAAAGTTATCAAAAGGCATATGTGTTAAATATTTGGTTGATATGAAAAATAATTGAAATAAAAAATACGACCATGCTTGAGTTGAATATTTTGGTATGATTTTCAAGTTTAAGCAAAATTATTTACCCGTTTTGACTAATTATGAGGCTCTGTTGTAACATTATCTCATGAGTGATATAAAATTGACACATTAATTAGAGTTATTTATTAATCCTAACAAAACAAGAATACACATTCTAGTAACAGGCAATATAGAATAATATTCACAATATTGAAAAAGGAAAATTTGTACTCGTTAAAAGGAGGTTTTCTAAATTAAAATTAATAGAATTGTGATCTATTATATCACAATCAAAGTTAGGTAAAATATATAAAATGTTTTAGCATAACTGAAAAAATTAACATTAACATTTAATAGATACCCAAAAAAGCAGAAAAATAAACTTTTTATACCTATTTTTTTTCCTAATCTATAATATATCTAAATACAAACCCTTCCCACATTCAGAAAACGTCAGTTTTTTTAGTCCATTTTACAAAAAATGTCCTCAAATCTTAAAATTTAACCGTAAAGATATTGGAAAGGTAAAATTGCAGAAAACGTTCCAAACTAATCGGTAATTTTAGATTTTCGTCCCAATCTGTATCACTTAACCAAATTCGTCCCATAATTTTATATTCTTTTGGCCGGAATATCGTCCCACTTGCCTTACGTGTCATGACATGTAAGCATCCACGTGACAAGTGGGACGATATTCCACAATAATAAAACATTACTGGATGATTTTGGCTAAGTGATATAACTTGGGACAAAAATCCAAAATCACTAATTAGTTTGAGACGTTTTTTTTATAATTTTGCCTATTGGCCAGAAAAACAGGGTTAAATTTTGAAAATATTATACCAATAAAGTGATTTCGTTTTTTAGACATACAGTTATTTTTTTTAAAGCTTTGACATAAAGGTCCATAGGGCAAACCCAATTCTGGGGGTCGGGGTCAAGCTCCAGAGCTCCCCAGTTGCTCCTGCCTCCACCCCCTGTCTATCTAAATCCAACTCTGGATTTTCCACTTCATTTAGGGTGAATTTGGCATAACGTGCTTCTATAATAATTGATTATAGTATAATTGCTTTTAATAGAATTACTTTTACGAGAATTGATTTAGCGTTTGGTTTCATCTTTTCAAAAATGCTTTCAAGAATGTAGATTGTTATTTAATTTACAAAATTAACCTTGTAATTATATGTATGTTAAAGAATATAATTCAATAATATTTTTTTCATACTATCAAATAGCACAAGACCATTAATTATAAAATACATAATTAAATTAGCAGAAAAATTTAATTGCTTATTATTTTTTTTTTTGTTGGGTTTTCCAAGGGTTTAATCCCTTTCGAGGCGGGTTGGGCACATTATGTGGGTACCTCTCCCAACAGGGATTCGAACATGAGTCCGCTACTATGTAGTGACTAGTCCCTTCCACTAGTTTGATAATTTTAAACTTTTAATAGTTGAGGTTTAACGCTATGTTGTGCATAGCACGGGAATAAGTTAGTATCTATTTATTTGTTATTGTTCTAGCCTCAACACATCAGGACATAAAATTGATGCATAGAGGAAATACTACTTTCATGGACCTGTAAAGGAAAATTATTTACTATAAATAAAAAGAAGAAAAAGAGGTCTAAGTAAATTATTATTTACCAGATTATATAAATCTTCACAAAGCTTCTGTTTAATAGCTTGCTCATCCTGCACAGCTTTTGCCTCTAATTCCCAGGCCCAATATTTAGCAGAATAATATTCGAACAAACTACAGATTACGATAAATCAGATATGATTAAGCTAAGTCCATTAGAAGAAGACAAAAGAAACACTTAAAACACAAGAAAATGAATTATCACCGGTATTTTTTTCAAACACGTTGGGAAAATGCACCATGTGCATGTTATGTGAAACCTGCAAAAAATATTCTGTGATCTTTTGTTTTTGGTACGAAACTCCCTTGTATTTTCAAAAACATTGCATAAAAACTCTATCTCTGTGAGTTATTAACACTGTTAATTTTGTAAAAAGTGAATGGTATTAACACCGTTAATTTTGTAACTCTCTCTCCCAATAATTCTTCCATCTCCACTTCCTCGTACATACACATTGGTCTGAAGTGTATAAGGTTTTCCAAATGTTGTCCCAAGAAATTCAATATCCACTTCATCATGATATCATGGATGAGCTTCATTGTTCGATTGCTGCATAATTTTATTTTAATAATTATCTATTTGTTGAACAATTTTGCACGAATTATATATTAACCTTAATTTATTGGCTGACATGTGGCCAATAAGAGTCTAATATATACCTGATTTAATTTAACCAAATTCAATTAACCGAATGTCAGGTGAAAATTGTCGCTTTTCTAAGAGTGTCATGTGGCCAAGGGAGAATTTTGCCTCTAACATGTTGGACCAGGTATTCATTGACCATTTAAAGACTAATAATAAGACAAATTAAGTAAATCAAAGCACTCTTTAGTATGTACAAAGTAATATTAGTACATAGAACATCAATTAAAGATGTATTAATTATATATACTATTAACATTAGAATATTCTTCTTACATAGAAAGCTGTATTAGTCCCAGCAGTATAACCCCTTTGGAGCTTCATGGAGGCTCCAAAGTATCCAGATCGAAATGGTTTCACCGACTTGAATCCGCTTCCTATTGATCATCATTATCCAAAAAACAAAAGATATTCAAGTAGTCATGAATTAATTAAGCACCAGAATGTGACACCAAAGTGAAGCAGATACAAAGATGACTTAAATTTTCTAAAAGGTATTTCACCATACACACTATCCTAAAACAGTTCAAACCATTTATTCTTCAATTCTGACAATGGAAATAAAAATGAATCTTCATCATTGCAAGGCCACAAGTTCAATAGATACATGTTGTTTATTGGGTTCCAGAACTGTCGTCTTGTAACTTGATGTTGAGCCAGAGGTCGGTGGATTTTCGACATCCTCCTTCAGAAAGGCTCGCCACTCATCAATATAAGCTGCTTTTCCGGGATCCAAGTTTGGAAGCTCACGCTGCTCAAGAAGTTGAAGAATTTCTTCACTTTCACCTAAAAGAACGGCTGCATGACGAACACTTTCAACCCTATCTTTGATGGCAATGCTCTGACATTTTGCGATTATAATGTGCGATAAGTTTGTTAAACAAGCAGCCAATATGTCTGAAATAATGACCGATAATCTCTCAAACATATCATCATCAGTTTGAAGGTTACTATCATTCTGATTAGCTAGCAGATGAGTTTGACAAATCCGGTACATTGAGTTAGCAGCTATAACATTAACCGGCCAATTGACAGGATTTTCCATGAGCAAATTATTCGTATTAGTCTTGAAATTTGCAACTTTTTTTTCAGCTATATCAGAGAGCTCTTGCAATGTCTCCTTATATGTTCGGTCTTTCAGATTTGTTCCTCGAATATCTATATCTAGCCACTTGTGATATAGTTCGAGTCCTACCCAGACAATATCTGCTGCACTTCTTATGCTTAATGATTCTCCGTTTGTGTCCATGGTTTTCTCTATAAGCTTTACAAATGAGAGGCCTTCACTCACGCTGTTCAATAGTTGACAAACCTTGTGATTCGAGATGTTGGGAAGTGCAACTGCAATGCTTGTTAAGGTCACCACTGAAAGAGACCAGCGGTTACGAGGTTCTTGAGAATGCAAGCTTCTGACTTCAATATTGTCAAAATCTTTCACTCCACTGAAGTTTACAGATTTGTTTAAAAGTTCGACTATATTCTTTGGTTTATGTGTATTACCAATCTTTATTAGCTTATCAACCCCAATGCAAATGTTTGTAATTATCTGCTCAGGCATCCCAGGCTCACCTTCAAGTAGGAGAACATATGGCCTAAAATCCAACTCCGTGTTGGAGGCCAATCCTTTTGTATCATTTGATGGCCATAAAACATACTTCTTAATGTGGTCGAACAATGAAACTACTACATATATCAAGGCAGCAGAAATTATGAGAACTAGTTTGCTGGATAGAATAATTAGACATTGAATTCCAATGCAGATGTTCAAAAACAATCTTTTTGCATCATGAAGAACTTTTCTGCACTTTTGGTGTCGGACACGTAAGGGTAATGAGCTTTCTCTCCATTCCACCAGCCTTTGAGTCCAGTATGTCTCAATCTTTAATTCTTCTTTGAAGCTTCTTTTGTGGTCTATCTTTGAGCTCCTGAATCGGACAACATTGAACCATCTAAATACCGGAGCAATAGTACCTAGCGCTACCCCGACAGACTGGATGAATAATATCCATTTGATGGTCCACTTATAATTTGAAGAAGTTTCAGAGAAATAACCATATACAGGACTTCTTGTATGAGCTTCTATCAAAGTTAAAGCCATCAACAGACACATCATACCCGAAATAACACAAATCACAGAGCGTGCCATCACAAACTGAGGGTTTCCAGTTTCTACCATCACATAATATTTCTTCAATACCACTTTCAGTTCATGGATAGGAAGTTTTCCACCTGGTGGCAACCGTTCATTTGAAACTAATATTTTGTGCATTTCATAATACTTCGAATCTATGTATCTTTTGGTGGTTGGAACCACAATAGCATAAGAACATAATACAATAAGCAAAAGAAGCATGCAGATAATAGCTGCAGTTTCTTCAGCCAAAAAAACTGCGACATTAACACCAATACTAAACATGACGTTGTGGGTAAACGCATTTACTGCAATTGTAATGACTAGAATGGCTAAAGCAGTTAAGTTTAGTAAAATTTCATTATTTTCCATGGATGCCATAGATATCATAAAGTTTCCTAAAGCAATTGACATCATTACAAGGCTGTTAATATTAACTCCCACCATATGACTTGTAAGATCCAGTGTTAGCTTCATTGTCACGCCTAGTAGAGTCAACGAGGTGGCATTGAGAGAAAAATACTTACATGGGAACCACAATTTTCTGCTTTTGAAACCCGTCAAGGCATCAACCGCCATTGCAAGTGTGCAAATTGCGGAAGCTGCGGCAATATACATCCCTATCCATGGCATTGGTGCATCAAGCCTTCCTTGAACATAGGTCTCGTAGTCATTGTTGAATATGTCCTGGCACTCGCTGAAGCTATAAACAGTTGATTCCATGAACTTTATCTTTACGTTTGCAGGCTATACTTATGGAATTTGACACAATTATAAACAGAGAACTACTTGATCAAGTCTCTACTTCTTTGAACATAGGTATCGTAGTTATTGTTATTTGAATCCATGAACTTTACCTTTACGTTCTAGAGTTTATATTGAATTTTTTTTTTTTCTTAACCTTTGCAGGCTATACTTAAGGAATTTGACACAATTATAAAAAACACATACGTACACAACAAAGGAAATTTCGTTCGAAGACTTAAATTCTTGGTCAAGCGAGAGGGAACCACACATATGATCATATAATAATCAATCAAAAAACCAGTGGATGCGGAAGGTACATGGAAGCTTCATTGCAGTATCAATTAACCATTATAAGGACTATATTGAACTCAGAATGCAACAGCAATTTAGTCACTAAAAATATAATATCCACCCACATAAATTTGATTTTTTGGAGAGGTATTAATTATGAGTTAATGGTAATTTACTCCCATGTGATATATATATATATATATATATATATAATTTTTAATTTACTTAAATATAATTTAGAAAAATATCATTTTACCCCCTTAAATCTAACTAATATTTTCACACTATCGCCTTAATATTTTTAACCTTAAAAAAATACATATAAATTGACAAAACTACCCCTCTTATATACTCCCTTCGTTTTTTTTATTTGTCGTTTTGGAGGATTGCACCCTGATTAAGAAATGCAATAAATAGCCACTTTTTTTAAGCAAAAAACTTCAAATACCCTTTTAATCAAACTAGGAAAGTGTACGTGCGTTGCACGTGATTAACTAATTTTTTATGTTAGTTGAATCATATAATCATTTTTCAATATACTATCTTAATGACATATCATATAATTTTTTTGATTAATTCACTTTAATTATTACTATGTTGTTACAAAAAATTATCATAAATACTTATAATCAAAACTTGAAAATAAGAAATGAACTATAACTATTAAGTATTTTTAATATCTATTATTTTCTTCCTTTACAATGATATTTCCATCTCAACCATTTTTCACAGGTTTAACCCATATTTTTTTTTTATCGATTTAACCAGTTTTGTCTGTTATACATGTCTTTGACTAAATTCATCCATTTTCAATTACATGTCTAATCAATTTTTAACAAATCTAACCCATTTTTACCAACTCTCCCCGATTTAGTGTAAACCTGCTTTTACACTAAGTTTACCCTATTTTTTGCTATTTTAACATGTTCCTCGAGTTTACTTGAGTTTACCATTTATTTTTGTGTTATTTTAATCCGTTCTTTCATTGATTTCACCAATTTTTGTACTTTATCCCATTTTTTAATCGATTCACTCTTTTTATCCGCTTTGCCCCAATTTTACCTATTATTTTGCTGATGTACACTATTTTCTCGACTACTTCACATTTTATTTTTCAATTTAACTCGTTTTTTGTTCTTGTTCTTTATCGATTTGATCCATTTTTTGTTATTTTTCTCTGATTTATCAATTTTTTTATCATATATATATTTTTAGTAGAATCTTACCCGTTTTCACCAATTTTAACCATTCTATGTTTTGACTTATTTTGGCTTAAGCCAATTATAAATTTTTCAGTTAACTAAATAATATTTTTTTTTATTCATATAGCCTGAATGTGACCTTTTAATTTTAGATTCTTTAATAAGTTATAAATTCTTAAGAATTTTTGAAAGAAGTATCGCTTGTACCTATTTTACACTGAGTTTATCATTTTTTATTATTATTTTAGGCCTTTCTTTCACCGATTTCATCTATTTTTTTTTTTTTTTTTGTGGTTTATCTCATTTCTTCATCAATCCATAATTATCTCAAGTGTAACCAATTTCAGTCAATTTTCACATTTGTTAATCAATTCACTAAGTTTCTTCAGTTGAACCCAATTTAGTCTAATTTTACTTATTATTTTGCTTATTTAACCTATTTTCTCACATATTTCACCTTTTTTATTGCCAATTAACTCATTTATTTATTTTTGTTCTTTTATCGATTTGATCTGGTTTTTTGTTATCCCGTGTTTAGCCAATTTCATTCTTTTTTTTTACCGATTTTACCTATTTTTTTGCTTGTTAACCTTGTTGTTTTATCAATGGCACGATTTTTTTTTGTTTTAACCCGCTTTTCTTTCTATCTAACCAATTTTCTCATTGATTTTAACATTTTATCATATATTATTAATCAAAATTTTACATTTTTTTGCCGGTTTTAACAATTTCGATGTTTTAATACGAAGTTTTTTTGCTTAAGCCAATTATACATTTTTAGTTATCTCTAGTGTAAACCAATTTTAGTCGATTTTCACATTTGTTAATCAATTCACTAATTTTCTCTGGTTGAACCCAATTTCGTCTGATTTATTATTTTGCTTATTTAACATATTTTCTCACATATTTCCCTTTTTTTTTGCCAATTAACTCATTTATTTGTTCTTGTTCTTTTATCGATTTGATCTGATTTTTTGTTATCACGTGGTTAGCCGATTTCATTCATTTTTTTTTTTACCGATTTTTCCTATTTTTTTGCTTGTTAACCTTGTTGTTTTATCAATGGCAGAATATATTTTTTGTTTTAACCCGCTTTTCTTTCTATCTAACCAATTTTCTCATTGATTTTACAATTTTTATCATATATTATTAATCAAAATTTTACATTTCTTGCCGGTTTTAACAATTTCTATGTTTTGAAGTTTTTTTGCTAAGCCAATTATACATTTTTAGTTCTCTCTAGTGTAACCCAATTTCAGTCGATTTTCACTTTTGTTGGTTGAACCCAATTTAGTCTGATTTTACTTATTATTTTGCTTATTTAATTTTCTCACATATTTAACCTAATTTTTTTTTTGCCAATTAACTCATTTATTTGTTCTTGTTCTTTTATCGATTTGATCTGATTTTTTGTTATCCCGTGTTTAGCCTATTTCATTCATTTTATTTACCGATTTTACCTATTTTTTTGCTTGTTAACCTTGTTGTTTTATCAATGGCACACTTTTTTTTTTGTTTTTAACCCGCTTTTCTTTCTATCTAACCATTTTTTTCATTGATTTTACCATTTATATCATATATTACTAATCAAAATTTTACATATTTTGCCGGTTTTAACAATTTCTATGTTTTGAAGTTTTTTTGCTTAGGCCAATTATACATTTTTTAGTTAACTAAGTAGTACATTTTTAAACCACGTAGAACGAATTCGACATAGAGGTTCCTTAATGTTTTTTATGTTCTTCAAATAAGTGATAACTTCTTAAGAACTCTTCAAAGAATTTTTTTAAGAAATATAGAGTTATAGTTTTTTTTTACCATTAATATTTTAATGAGTTGCAAAACTTGAAAAGATAATTATAAGTTTGTTATATAAGGGACTTTTTGTCTAATTATACTTCTGTAATTCTTTTCTTTTAGGATTCTTTTATTTTACATTTTTGCCATAAATTTAAATATCACAATATAATTTAAATAGGGGTATATTAGTCTTCACAAAAAAGGGAAGAAATTTCTTAGGCCAACTCGTACTTTTATATGTATAAATAAATAAATAAATAAATAAATAAATAAATAAATAAATAAAATATAAATAATAGATAGATAGATAGATAATAACATCATTAATTAGCATTTGTTACAAGCATTAACAAGAAGAGTAATATTGGTAGAAAACAATTAAATTTACATTGAAATCCTAAAATGACAAATAAAAGTAAACAATTTCTTTTTGCCAAAGCAACAAATAAAAAAAACAGAGGGAGTACTATATTTTGTCACAGTCAACATATAAATATGACACTTTATCCCTTACATTTACTATAAATGTAGCACTTTACCTCCATATATTATGATACATATGGCATTTTATCCATGTGTTATGATAAATATAAAATATGTTAATTGAACTATATACATGTTAAATAAGTAACAGGTGGCAAATTTAATTTCCAAACCCATCAAAGAGGGCTGTCAATGTACAGCCATGTCATATAGTTATTTTCCAAAAAAATATATAGAATTAAAATATCAATTAACATACAATTAGTTTATTAGAGATAACAAAGACACGGACATAGTGATAGAGTAGAGATAAATTCGCAATTGAGCATAATCTAGATCAATTTGTTAGTAAAAATTAGGCACAAACAATACGAAGACAAGTTCATGTAAAGGAAACGGATGATAGGTCAAGATTTGTTTTTTTTTTTTTTTTTTTTTTTTTTTCTAGTGTAAGAATATTTTAGGTCAAGATGCCAATTGGGCCATACAATTTTTTTAGCCTATGACAAAAATATAATTGATTGAATTATACCATTCATAAACATAGTTTGTAAACTTGTATATGAGATGATCAATAAAAAAAAATTACTAAAAATATATAAAGTGTAAATTAAAGTAAAAAATATTGGAAAAAATGCACAATACTATCCTATGTTATGTGAAACTTGCAATAAAATATCATGCGATTTGTTTTTTTCCACCAAACTTCCTTGTACTTTCAAAAACTCTGCATCAAAATGCAGGATTTTTCAAAATACAAATGAGTTTGGTGCCAAAAAAAATATTCACAGGATAATTTTTTGCCGGTTTCAAATAACATAGGGTAATAATATCTTGCATTTTGCCAAGGCATTTGAGCACGTGTTTGAAAAAAATACCGGTGATAATTTTCAGAAATTTTGAAGGAAGAAGGAAAACAAATTTAAGGCAAAATAGGTAATAATTTATGGGTATTTGATATTTTGAAATAGACAATGAGTCTTCGAGAATCTTCGAGAAGTTTACTTGTACTTATTTAGTTATTTATGGTTATGTTGTTGAAAAGAAAGATGGAGAGAGAAATGAATATTCGAGTATTTATAATTGTATTTTGTAAAATTTAAAGAAAAAAATGAATTACCTATTTTGCCTTAGATTTTTTTCACTTCAATAGTCAACTTTGACGAAAAAAAGAGGGGTTTGAGTTTTCTTAATTTGAGGGTGTTAAGTGTTAATTTTGTATTTTGAGGTGCAAATTGCCCATTTATTGTGTTTCGGGGGTTAAAGTTGATTATTTGTTCTTTATTAGAGGGTGTTAAATGCTAATTCTATTTTGGGGGTTACAAAGTGCGAAATTCTCATGTTTTGAGGGTGCAAAGTGCCAGTACTATTGAATTACCTATTTTGCCCTTGAATTTTTGCTTGAAAATAAAAAGGGTGCAAAGTGATACATTTTTCATATTTTGAGGGTGTCAAGTGCTAAATTTAAGTTTCGGGGGTGCAAAGTGCAAAAAACCCTTTTTCTTTACAGGTCCATGAAAGTAGTAGTATTTCAATTTTTATAACAATCATAAAATAAATAGATATTGTTTGTATTCTTTTTTTTTTTTTTTTTGAGAGTGTAACCCCCGAAAGAAAGAGTGATCCGATGAATGTTATTGGACTGATGGGACAAATGAATAAATGGGCCAACAAAGTAAAAATTTGGAGTTGAATTCAAATGCCTATTAACGGCCCAGACTAAATCAATAAAATTAAAAGGGCCAACAAACGTCAGGCCCAAAATTGAAAGGCAAATTAAAACACTTGGACATGTTCCAAAAACAATCCAAAACGCGAGGGATCTAAGTTGCAAAAAAGATAACTTGGAAGGATTAGAATTCCAATTAGTTCTGGCTACAACTGATTTGTAGATCAAAGGTTCATCAATCACGTGGCCTATTCAGTTAGGACTGATCAACAAACTCAATTTAATTGAAGCCACCTGATTGGCTGGAGCAAATCAAATCAGAGATGGAAACTATACATATGGGACATATGGTGATTTGGGCGGTAGGGACATGTGGGAGGATCATGACCGTAGGATCATTCGAATAGATTCCGTACCAAGTTGAGGCGGAGATCATAATTCCATAAGGCCAAATCGTAGAGAGGGTAGATCGTTTGCCAAGTGGAGCGGAGATCATAGTAATGATCTGCCAGATTGTAGAGAGGAGAGATTATTTATCAAGTGAAGCGGAGATCATAGTAGAGAGGGGAGATTGTGCAATCGTCCTGCTCTAAAACTTACCAATAACAAATAATTAAAAATCCACTATAATTTCTTATGTCAAAGGTCAAAGGCTATTTAGCCAAAATCGATCTAAGCAATTGTTCTTCCTTTTAGATAGTAAGGATATCTGATCTTAATTTTACAAATAATCCACAATTTTCGACGTCAAGCTCGTTACATACCCTATGTATTAACAACCTGAAGATTCGATTTTGGCCCCAAGAATTTTCTACTTGAAGTTTCTATTTAAGCTTCACAATTTCGATCAAATAGGTCCAAACGAGCTCGTACCTCTCTCTCTCGGCCTCCCAACTCTTTATTTCGATCCCTGGCTCGAGTCATGAATTCGGGTATATGGTTTTGAAAAGTATTCAACCTTAATATTTCAAGAATGAAACGCCATTTGATGTCAATTTTGTTTAATTCTAAGCCAGTGGCTTCCTTTTCAATCCGACAACAAATAATGGGAAGGGAAAGATTAATGTTTTGTAAATTATTGATGATTAGGAAATGTTAAAAGACAATCTTATCTACTTTTTTTTGTTGGTTTTGTAACACCACTAGGTTGAAGTTGAACAAGTGTGAGCTGCTTAAGGCTTTTTGTTATTCCAAATTCAGCCCAAGTTCAATTTATTCTAATCTATCGAGTTATACTTTTTCTTGATCGAGGGAAGTGCCAAAATGGTTTTACTCTGATTTTAATTTGATCTCAAAAGTTTGAATTTGACCTCATTGATGAGTTCGATCTGAGAACTCTTTATTTGATCCCCAACATTTTTGCCTCAATCATTTGTTCTTCATTTTTTACTGGGTAAATGCAAAATATTTTCCTGTGTTATGTTAAATTTGCAAAAATTAACCTGTAAAATTTTTATTACACAAAAACTTCATTGTGATTTCAAAAACCTTGCAAAAAACACCAAATTTGTAAAAATAGGTCATTTTGGATCGACATATTTCAAAAAATAATTTTAAAAATATTTTACTTGAAGTATTTTAAAAACCTATTCTTGAAATATGTCGATCCAAAACGACCTATTTTTATAAACTGTATGTTTTTGCCGGTTTAACATAGCACACGAGAATATTTTGTATTTATCCTTTTATTACCTCAGTAAAAGTTTGTTTTAACGATATCAGCAACTAGAGACCATTTTTGAAGCTATCAGGGCCAAAAGTCTTGTTCCAAGTCATTTTCTGATTTCGATTACGACCACCTATTCAGTTTTGAGCTTAATATTTTTCGATTTGACGTTTAGATTTGAGCTCAGTAATTGTCTACCCAAATTCAATTTTGAGCTCTGCAATTCTCTGAACCAAAATTTCGATGTCAAGCTCTGCAATTTCTAAACTGATTATCGATCTCAAGTTGTGCAATTTCCATAAACTTTTGTCTATTTGAATGAAGACCACTCAAGATCATATGAAGGGTAATAACCAGTGTTTTTAAAATCGGACAGATCATTGAACCGGAAGTCCTACTAGTTATTGGTTCGATCGGTTAGATTGGATCAACCACTGGTTCGATCTGTATAATCGGTGTGATTTTATTATTATGTAATATATATATATATATATATATATATATATATATATAGATTATCTAAAATACAATTATAATTCAAGAAATTATAATCAAAATTATCATTCTTTGTCAATATAAAGAAATTATAATTATAATTATAAAGAAATTATCATTCTTTGTCAATATAAATTTTTATTGTTTCATGAAAATAATCAAAATGTCTTAAAAATTAAGATCAATGTCAAAAATCTAAATCTCAAGTATACCTCAAAGATACATACATTCAAAACAAGACAACAAAATTAAAAGTTCATCTCATTTTCAAAGTTTTGGGTTCTAAAATTACATTTTCGGTACTGTGCTTTAGGTCAATTCCCACTTTTGATACACAATTTTATGTGTCCAACACATTTAGTACACCTCTTTAACAAATTTTGACACATTTGGTACAACCGTTAAAAATTGACGTTAAGTGGTGACGTGACAGTTAAGTCTAATTGCAAAGTTGATGCCATTACTTATGTTGACTGATAATTTTATCCCAAAACATTTCAGACTCTCAGAAAAGCCCCACATCTCCAAATTTAGTGATAATTTTAGTCTACATTGTCGCCAAATTTCAAAATTGACTCGAATAAGACCATGTGCTGATCAATTTGGAGATTTTATTATAATTAAATAATTAATTTGATTTAGAAATAATATTAATAAATTAAATAATACTTTAACATAAATCTAAAAAATAATTAAGAAAACATATTCTTTTCAAATATAAAACATAGATAATAGTATTAATCTATTTATTATTTATTAAAATAATAAATTATATAATTAAAAATATTTAATATAATTAAAATAATAAATTATTATAATTTAAAAAAAAATCCAACCAACCAACCCACCCACCCCCTTAACCCATCCCCCTCCCTCCCTCCCTCCCTCCCTCCAATTCCTGGCCCCTGCCGGCCTGGGATCTTCGGTCCTAGGCCGCGGCTGCCTGGGATCGCAGAACCCAGACCGCCAACCTAGATTGGATTGGTTTTTCTTTAATTATTATTTATTATTTTAATTATATAATTTAGTATTTTAATAAATATTAAATAGATTAATACTATAATACAAGTTTTATATTTGAAAAAAATATGTTTTCTTAATTCTTTTTGAGATTTATGTTAAAGTATTATTTAATTTATTAATATTATTTTTAAAACAAATTACTTATTTAAATATAATAAGTTAAATCTTCAAATTGATCAGCACGTGGTTTTATTCAAGTCATTTTTAAAATTTGGCGACAACGTAGATTAAAAACGTTACTAAATTTGGAGATGTGGAGTTTTTTTGATAGCCTGAAATGTTTTGGGGTAAAATTATCAGTTAACATAAGTAATGACATCAACTTTGCAATTAGACTTAACTGTCACGTCACCACTTAACGCCAATTTTTAACGGTTGTATCAAATGTGTCAAAATATGTTAAAGCGATGTACCAAATGTGTAGGACACATAAAACTATGTACCAAAAGTGGAAATTGACCTAAAGCTCAGTACAAATAATGCAATTCTCTCTATTATTGTAAGTTGATGTTTATATGGTAATTGATTAGCATAATTTCGTACACAAAATAATATTATTCACAATGATGAGAAAATGGTTATGTACTTCTTTATGTAAAAGAAAATGTATTATTGCATTGATTGTTAAAACACTAAATAATGAATGTTATTCCAATTAAAGTACATAAATATAATTCTATTAAATGTTAAACAAGAGTTCAAATAAATAACAATAACAAAAAATCTCTAAATTTAAAAAAAAAATTAAGTGAACCGTTCACTGGTTTTACCGGTTCACTGATTTCACTGGTTTTGAAGCTGATTTTACCGGTTCGAATTGATTAATTAGAAGACTGGTTTTTAAGGATAAACCGGACCGAATTAAGGACCGATTAGCGGTTAAACCGGATCAACCGGTCGATCCGGTCCGATTTTCAAAACACTGGTAATAACTAATAAATAACCAGATGATATCTATGTGTATATATATAGTGTAACTTTTGTGAATAATTTATTTTGTCTGATGCATATATGAAATATTGTTAGTTGGTATCTTGGTTAATTACCAATTTACCATATATTTCAATTATAGGATTGTCCTTGGATGTCTTTAGCTATTTCCTTGAAGTGATTCGGAAAGCAATTGGGACCATCGATCAAAATTTCGTTTCGAGTGTATGTTTCGGTCAGTCAAATATTGAAAACTTTTCGTGACTTTTTGGATATGTTTCGGAAATACTAAGGAAAAATTGTAAAAAAAGTAACTAAATTTAGGAAAATAACAGAGTTTAAGGCAAACAAATAATTTCGAAATTATATCTTATTTTCGTCACGCTTGATTAAAATTCGAAAACTTTTCGATGTTTTCGACGAAAAAAATAAAAATATTGATTTATGATTGGAACTCATTTGTTAGACGGGAATGAAATATGTATTTGACTATTTGGTAATCAAATTGTTAGGTATTACATAATTAAGTTTGATAAAAAAAATTAGATTCTGAAAAAGAAATATATTCCTTAAAACTATGAATATTGCAACCAAAATATGAGAATATAAAATTCAATGTGATATGATTGGACTGAAGACTATTATCTACAACACTGCTGAAGAAGGAAAACTGGCGGAAGCAGTATCTGTCATTATCAGTGCCTTATTCTGCAATCATTTTCCAATTGTCGAAACTCTTTACAGGTAATTTTGTGATTAAATTTCCATTTCTTTTTTACCAACTTCTTTGGGATATTTTAACTTTCATAAAATGATAATAGCATTTCCTAAAAGATCCTGAATGTCATTATATTAGGTGAAGTAAAGTTGGATCTCTTTCTAACATTAATGTTGAGTGTTGACCTATCAACATTTGATATTATTTTGTCTGATGATAAAAGATCATGTGCCCAAATTAATTGCACTTTACATATAGATGTACCTTTTGCCATTCTTATGTTAAATTTGCTTAATGCTCTCAATCTGGGCTGTGGTAAAACACTCTAATTATAGTTTGTTTATCGCATAATTATGGATATAACTACTCTTTGGACAATTGTAAGTACGATTGTCAATGGCGCAAAATTTAATCTAAATTTGACATGAACCAAAATTAGCATTACTTGGTGAAATGAGTTCTTTTCATATCATTATTGAGGTTTTGCTATCGATGAAAATTGGAAATTCTTATCCTGATTAAATAGAATGAATATGGAGTTGAAGTGATTTGATTCTTATATGATTTGGATTTGATGGAACTCAATTTATATTCATGTATACAACAACTTTCACCAATAACATAATATTTTAATACAAAGTAGCTTTGAGAAATCTATGTCGAGAGCAATAGATGTTCAAATTCTAAGAAGTGCATAGATTTTAATAATTATCTGAAATTGAATATCCAATAGATTTGGTGTATTGGAGGTTTAAAAATTTGATTCGATTAAATGACTTAGATATAGGACTAAGCAATATATAATCGACACTACAACATTTAAGGGTTTTCTCGGCGCTTAAAAAGCGCCGGGAATAGCAAAATTAGCGCCGGGAATACATTCCCGGCGCTTCTAAAAACGCCCCACTGCCGCCGGGTAAAAGGGGCGACGGGAATAAAAAAAGCGCCGGGAACAAGTATTCCCGGCGCTTAAAAAGCGCCGGGAATATTTATTCCCGGCGCTTTCAAAGCTATTCCCGGCGCTTAAAATGCGCCGGGAATAAGCCCACTTTTAATTATAAATATAAAAAATAATTATTTTAAAATATATTTTGTACTTTTGATTAGTGCATTTATATAACCTAAATTTAAATCCAATAATTTCTTTTATGATCTTTTAACAAATCAAATCACAATAAATTTTTCTAATAATCCAATATATTCTATCAAAATATGCTTCTCTTCCAAATCATCCAACAAATGAAATGCCTCAACAATTTGCATTAACAAAAAAATTAATAAAATATCTATCAAACTAAATACAAAATAATGTGCGATTTAACCCTTCATCTTTGGCAACACCTTCCTGAAATACAGAAAATAAATGTGTTAGAAACATAACAACAATGAAAAACAAATAGTAAATCCAAGAAATGAAACTTATGATATAATAATGGCTAAACAAGATAAACCAACAATAAATACGATGAATTCTACCAAATAGAACTTAACGTAGACATGAATTATATTACTAATAGAAGCACTTCCACAATCATAATTGCCAAAGCATATGGTAGTAGTTAAATAAGATGAATTCAACCGAATAAAACTTAACATAGACATGGAATTCATTAACTAAAGAGAAATTTCCAAACCATATGATAGTAGCTAAATAAGACAAACCAACAATAAATACGATCAATTCAACCTAATAAAACTTTAACATAGACACGATATTCATTATCAATAGAAAAACTTACATGAACACAATTAGCAAACTTAACATAGACATGATATTCATTAACCTCTCATACCTCGTCGATATTGTGGTTTTGCGTTTGTTTTTTTTTCACTTTAGTTTCTTGCATGGGTACTTGCGTCTGCAATTAATTTGAAAATCATAGATTAGCTAAGATAAGTATAGTATATTACTTTAAGAATAAACAATGATTCAATATAAGTTGAAAAATGCTGAAATTAAGCTTGCACCTGAAAAAGGCTGAAAGAAGAGCAATGGAAATTAATGTTCTTGCGGTAGAAATTATTTAATGTAGCGTGTAGTATCTTTACGAAATTGTAGAGGCCGTCGCCTAAAAGAATAGTGATGAGTGTGCTTTCGTTAAGGTGGTTATTCCCGATCGAATGCAACTCGCCAATATGAGGATCAGCAGGTCAGCTATGCTAGTCCTCGATTTGTATAGGGGATCCTAACCTGAAAACAAAGACAACTACGTCAGGTTAATGCCGGTGGTTACCCGGCGATAACCCTCCGATGCTTAAGTAAGTTTCGAGATGAGTTGGGATGTCGGAGCGTATTTAATGCTTAGAAGTGCGTACCTTTTATCTCATTTATGAGGGCTATTTATAGTTTCAGGATTGATCACCGGGTCGAATTAAGATTGGACGTTTCGGTTCGAATATGGGTGCTCCGTATTTTATTTGATCCGATTATAAACGGGTTAACTGTAAGTGAACGTCGATTACCATGTCGGATAAATCGAAGACATTAATGTCAACGCCGGCGTTAGTTTATTCGTAAATGATCGATGTGAACTCGTAGAGGGGAGGTTCTCGATGTCGATCGACTGATTCATAGTTGTTTATAATGACGAAGACTTGGTACATCAAGAGTCCCCCAAGTTCTAGAGTTCGAGTGTAAGTCGAACTCTGGAAGTTTTGAAGTGATGATCGTTGAATTTTGAATTTTAAATTCTGCTTGTATCTCAGTCAGTGGGAGTCCCCCAAGTTCGAGAGTTTGATTGTAAAGCGAGGTCTTGAACTTGTAGTATCGGAACAGGATTTCCCGCCCTGGTGTCAATGTTTTCGCGCCTTCCAGGTCTAGGGTTTAAATTGGCGGGAAATTCCCATATTAGGGGTGGAAGATTAAACGTCGCGTCTTGTCATGGGGCATTGTGCAATTATGATGAAGCGGTAGTTTTCGCGTCTATATATAGGTTGGTTGTTCATCCTGTGCTTTTACACTACGGTAAAAATAGATTTCTAGACGTCGGAGCTCTGTAAGCAAATAAAGGAGATCTTCATCGATTTGAACTCTAAGATACTCAGAAAATGTCGGACAGCGAAGCATCGACTCCAGAGGCCGTTCATGTGGATGAAGTGGTTAAGGATGTTTTCGGTGAGGGAGCAAATCGAGAAGAGGGGAACGAAGGTGATATACCAACTAGTGGTGGTCACGCTGATGAGGATGATGAAGAGGAAGCGGAAAGGCAGTTGGCTTATCAAGAAATTCAAGCCGGAGATTATAAAAAACCGTTGGCGACCTGGATATCGTCGTTCTCGATCGGTCAGGGCTGGGGTTTATCTAGTCCTAGTAAGGTACAGCGAATGCATAACCCTCCAAAAAAGTCGATAGCGATACACGAGGCATCGATGGAGTGTGGGTTTCGAGTTCCTATCGCTCCCGAGCTCGCTTCAATCCTTAATTACTTGGGTGTCGTTCCGGCCCAGATCGTCCCAAATGGCATGTCGATGATCCTAGGGTTTATTGTCGTCATGAAGGCTCTCAGACAGGAGGCATCGTTTGGCAACTTCTGGTGTTTATTTACTGTGAAAGAGTCTCCTAAGTCAGGAAAGGGCTTCTATCAGGTGAAGTCTAGAGGGAACAGGAATAGTTTCCTGACAAATGCTAAAAGTTCTCATGGGAAAGGGTGGAAGGCTCGATATGTGTATCTTAGGCCATCAAAAGATCAAAATTTGAATATTACATCGTCCTGGCGTAGTGGCCCGATTAACGTGCAGATGCCCCCGCCACCTACTCTATCGCCTCAGTTTTTGGAGAATCTACGTAAGTATTCTCTGGATGTGAAGGTCCTTACCCAAGAGCGCTGTCTTCGATCGTGCGGGTTATCTCCATCCAAAAAGAGGGGCGATGATCCTTCTTTAGATGACCTTCTTAGGATTGCCATGGTTGCGCCCAAAGGGAAGAAACGGGAAGCCCTCGAGGCCGAGAATCGACGCAAGTGGCCACAAGGTTTTGGCGTCATGGCTGGATCTAGCGCGGAGGCCAGAGCGAAGAGTGTAAGTGACAATGAGGCTCGTCGAATTGAGATTAAGCGAGGAAAGAGGCCTCGCAGAGAAGAAGAGACGGTTTTGAAGGCGGAAAATGATCCCGTCGCTCCGATTGAAGATGTCAGCGATGAAAGCTCTGATGACGATGAGGTCGATCTTAATTTTTCGATATCTCAATGGGTCGACTCTAAGCATAAATATCCCGGAGGTTTGGGCTCCAGTGATTCAGTTCTTCAGCGAGACTCAAAGGATACAGGGTTTCAAAGTTTTATTCACAGTGTTTTCAGTCGCGACCAGAAGTGGTTGTCGAGGAAATCGCTGCAAAAGAATTTACACAGCTCAGGGCGGGCAGTCTCGGCGGTAAGTACAGTTCCTCTATATTAATTTTGTAATATTGATAATAAGTCATGTAGCGGAAATCAGGTGTTTCGTTTTACGCAGGTGACGCAATATATGTTTCAAGGTTACTTCCAGGCTGATCTCGCGAGAGAAGAAATGGAAAAACTTAAGGCTGAACATGATGTCGCCATGAAAGAACGAGAACAGCAGCTTGAGGAGGCGATTAAACAGCTTAGTATCGCCACCCGGGAGGTCGAACGTGCTCAATCTGGGTATCCCCCAGAAGTTAGGGTCGTGTCCCCTGACCAACGTTTGGCTATCGTGAAGGAATTTCTCGCGTCTCCTGTTTTCGAACACCTCGCAGACGCTAGGATGGGAGATTCGTTGGTCGAAATGCATGAGAAGACCATCAAACAATGTCGATACAGAGGTTTTCTTACCGCGGATTTTGATCCTTCAATGATAGGGGCGGCGCTCGACGAGCAATGTCAGCCTCCTGAGCTTATTGGTATAGATGAAGAAGTCGAAACCGCACGAGCGCACGAGTTCGGATGTTTGATTCCATCAGATTAGTAGTAGTTTAAGTAGGATCTGTATAAACATAGGGTTTTATCTGGAATATTTTTGATTGTATTGTTGAAATGTCAACGTCCCATTTTGATCGATAATTATATAACAGTGTACTTGTTTAACATATCCGTTTGATTTGGTAAAACATGTAACTTTCCAGTTACTTTGTTTTCGAATACTTCTATCGAGTCTTCGATTTCGAGTATTGTAAGATGGGCCAATTATTTGGGCCGGCTATTCGAAAGGAATGTTATTGGGCCGAAATATTGAATCAGTTTTCTTTATTGTGAACCGCCACATCTTTTCAAACAATTTTGCCAATGGGCGCGCGCTTTAGGAATCCCCGCCTATATATATGGCGTTAGTAGTTTAACTGTTCATACTTATAAAAAACGTCTTGGGCGAAAGGTTGTCGGAGCTTTGTCGATCAGCGATAGCTTGGAGCATCGTAGTCGGAGTATTCCGTCCCTCTTAGGTATTTCTATCTCTTTTATTCATTTATGTCAGGTGGGTCTAAGTCCATAGGAAATGAATCTGTCGGGGAAGGGGAAGGTGTGTCGATAGGTTCTGTAAGGCGTTCGAATAAGGAAGTTATGATTCCTTCAGGGTCCAAGTCGGATCGTCATCGAACGAAAGACTTATTTAGTACCATATCTGCATGTCATCTTCGTATGTCTGACGAGTCGTTAGTATTGAAGTATGAATTCCCCTCAGGTTGGGGTATTAAGATGCCATCGTCGGATGATAGGATGAATAAGCCTCCGAGCGGCTATAGAGCCTTCCATATCGATAGTCTGGAAAATGGCATCCGTTTTCCTTTAGCAAATGAATTCATCGAAATAGTTAATGGTCTCGGTTTATGCCCTACTCAATTGGTTCCTAATGCTATTGGTTATATCATTGCCTTCTGTATAGTGATGAAAGCGGTCGGTCAACCCGCTTCTTTCGCTAATTTTTGTGGTTTATTCGACGTCCGTCATTCCCCTCAATCCAATGAAGGTTTTTATTTTGTACGGTCAAAACCCAAAGTTAGGTTTCTTAGTGATTTAAAATCATCCCATGGGAAAGGTTGGAAGAATAGGTTTATCTTCGTTCATGGCCCCGAGAACTACGTATGGAGGACGACACGCGAATGGAGGTCGGGTGCCATTCATTTGAAGAACATACCTGAACCTTCATGGGGGCCCGACTTTCTTTCTCAGTTGTCGGAATCGACTTACGATACTAATGCACTTCTGCGGGAGCCAATTTTGAGTTTAGGAGGAATGTCGATGGCTCCCTTACCTGTCGATTGTCCTCCCTTAGGTAGTTTTAATCGTTCTTTGTGTTTTCTTTATATAATACATTGATATATTCCTTTAATATATTTGTCTGTGCAGAAGACATCGTCCCTATGTCGAATCGTTACCTTAGATCGATATGGAAATCTCAACATCTCGTGAAACCACCTGTGCCTCCGTCTCCAACTACTGCTACTGAGAAAACCTCGAAACCTCCCGGTCACTCGAGCACTATCCCTCCACCGACCAATCCTCAAGTGGAGGGAGAACAAGAAAATGATAAGGGAAAAAGACCAATGTCGGCTGAAGTCGATCAGGAAGATATCCCTTCGCCAAAAAAGGCTAGGGTAGATGATCAACCGACCCCTACTAGTAGTGAGATCCCTGCCCCTGCCGGAGGTAATCTTGAGTTTATTCTTGAGGAACATAAAAGAAAGCTGGGATCGAGGACGGCCGGCATTTCGATGATGAATCCTGCAAACTTGGATTCTTCAATCACGCCTCAGGCCTGGGAGAAATTTTTGTCGACCGTGTCTTTCGAGGATCACGCCACGCTTCTGAGGAAAGATGATGCGGACATCCTACGATTGCAGGCGTCTCTCCTTCTTTCGGTATTTTTCTATCGATATCGATACGCGATCTGTTTTCCTTTAATTCATTTTGATAATGTAAGAATTTCGAATCTTGCAGCTAAGCCAGACCATCTATTCTTCAGCTGCCCGACATGATAGCCTGGGTAAGCGTCACGAGAAGAGCAAAAGTTCTAACGCACATCTGAAGAAGAAGGTTGGTCATTTGGAGGAAAAGATGAAAGGAGTTACTGAAAAGATGGCTGTTCTGGAACAAGAGGCGACGGCGAAAGATGGTCGTATTGCCGAGTTGGAGGCAAAACTTGAGCAAAAAGATCAAGAACTAGCCATGAAGCTGAAGGAAGAGGCTGCCAACAGCTTTGAATTGGGTCGACAAGAAGGATTGAGGAGTCGCAGTGAAGCGACCGCTGCTGAGAGGAAGGCTATCGTTACTGAATTCTTCAATAGCGTTGTTTACGAGGAACTTGTCGAACGTCAGTCGGGAGTCGATTTGACGAAGGTCTTTGAGAAGGGCTGGAAGCAATGCAGGGCGCTTGGCTTTCTGAACGATCGTTTTGACGAGACGCAGCTTAGCGCTACTTCAGACGAAAACGGTGTTCCGCTCGATTTGGGTTTCTTGATGGAGGAAAATCCCAAGAGTGCACCAGAGGACCATGAATTTGGATTCTTACTTGAACTACAAGCGTCCAAGCTGAGAGCTGAGAGTGCTGACCAAGGAGGTGAGGTTCCCCAGTCGACCTCCTCCGATCATGTTGATCTTCTCAATTTTGAGACCCATAACGATTGTTAACGGCATTTATTTTGGCCCTGAGTTTAAAAAAAAAGAAAAAACTTCTATTTCCTCTAAAGCTCGGTATTCTGGCTATCGAGTCGCGCGTGGGTGGCGTGTTTTGCTGTATATGTAATTTGTAAGGAATGTTGAATATGTCGGTTTTCATTAATTGAATGTTGAACTTTTCCGTCATTAATCGATTATGTTTAGTTTGTGTATCTTTATTCTGTTCGCAAGTCATATATCTTGATGGGTGCTTACTAATCGGCACCTCATCATCTGAGTATATTCGAGGCTGGTTGTCGCTTATCTTATCGTTTAGTCGGATTAATTCGATCAAACCTCCGTCTAATTTGATAATAATGATTTGCTTCTTCATAGTATAGTATCTTTTGTACATCGAGGTATGAATACGTACTAAAGAGGCCCTTTCGGTAAGTCGATAGATCGATATGTTCAATTTGTCAGGGTAATGTCATAAGTGTAAATTAAAGCATTAATGCTTCAATGTAGTTGAAACGGTCAACACATTAAATGGGAACAATCTCAGCCGTTAAACGTGGCTTCTCTTTGACCGTTGGATATAGGCTGCGTCAGTTACCTCGGGTAGCGCAACAGTCGGCTACTTAAATGCATTGCATCTGGACCGTAGAACCTAATAATTCATCACCGTTGGATTGGATGGGCCAACCCTATAAATATGTGGGGGGTTTCCTCTCTTTCTTCATACCAAAAATCATACAAACATGTCCCTTTTTTACAAATATCCGAGAGGAACCTTCCTCGATAGTCCGTTTTTTGATATTAGTTTATCGAAGGGTCCCTTCTCCTTCTTTGGGACTTTTCATCCTACTCGACCTCCAGACCAAAACAATAAATGTGATATTCGTTTCGATTGGGTGGTATCGGTAAAAGGTGTACTTCAATGGGTAGGCCTCGTTGTTCGAATGGGTGGCATCGGTAACGACAACGAGGTCTGCCCGGAGTCATCTCGGAATCCTCATTGGCTCGGCACTTTGCAACATATGTCGGGTCCTTGGTGATTTCGAGGTGCCTCCTCTTACTGGGAGGACAGGGGTGAGGAAGAATGTGTGGCAGCCGATCAGATGGTGGAGGACTTAAAGCGCAAAAAATATTAAGCGACTTTTTCCTCTTCTGTCACTTGGTCGAAGCAGAGAGATCCATCACCCATGGTCAACTTATTGACTGAGATGGTGTGTCTCTCGAGTAAGCATGCTGCAATTAAAAAGATCCCCCTGTCCTTCGCTGACGCCGAGGGTGAATCGTCCCCTCAAGGCTTCGATCAATGAGAGGAAAAGCTATAGGCGGAAAACCTCCATATTTAAGCCTATAGCTAATCCGAAGTCGGTCATCCTCAGCAGTCCTCGGTTGTCGAATTTGTAGGAATACTCGGGGTTTCCTCAACTTAGTCGATTTTTCCAATGTAATAGCCTGTATTAAATTTCGATAGTTGTATTATAGATTTCATTTGTACATTTGTATTCTAAGTCGATATTATGAATAAAATAATCGTTCAATATCTCATTCAACATTCCGAGTTGTTACTTCTATTCAGAAGCAGAATTTTATATCTGAATGTACTTATCGATTTCGTGTGTTAAACCTAAACCTTCATCACAATCGAGATATGTCTCTATGTTGTCGACTCCGTTTATACAATCGATACATTTATTGTGATCGAGATACTCTCTATATTTAGCTCATTCAATGTAATCGTTGATCCTAATGATTCGTTTCCAAGTATCTTTGTCGATTTTGACTTTTGATTGATGCCTTTACCATCATCGAGACATGTTTATTGTAATCATTGATCTCCGCTATTTATCTCCAAGTGTCTTTGTCGATTTTGACTTTTGATTGATGCCTTTACCATCATCGAGACATGTTTATTGTAATCATTGATCTCCGCTATTTATCTCCAAGTGTCTTTGTCGATTTTGACTTTTGATTGATGCCTTTACCATTATCAAGATATGTTTATACTTAGCCCATTTATTGCTTTGCTTTAACAATTTCGATTACATTCGGCAGTGTCAAAGACATGGAGATTTGTAGATTTGGAGATTTCCTCTCGATGCCTCAACGGCTATCGAGGTACGTTTTTAGATTTGGAGATTTCCTCTCGATGCCTCAACGGCTATCGAGGTACGTTTGTAGATTTGGAGATTTCCTCTCGATGCCTCAATGGCTATCGAGGTACGTTTGTAGATTTGGAGATTTCCTCTCGATGCCTCAACGGCTATCGAGGTACGTTTGTAGATTTGGAGATTTCCTCTCGATGCCTCAACGGCTATCGAGGTACGTTTGTAGATTTGGAGATTTCCTCTCGATGTCTCAGCGGCTATCGATCTATACGTTAGTCTTAGAAAGTAACAAAAGAGCTTTTCATTAGGTTCAAAATTAAAGAAAGAAATTACAAGAACAGTTGGAAATATAGACAAACTAAAGAAAATTTCTTAGGCGTAGAATTTTCTGAGGTTTCTCCCGTTCCAAGTTCTTTTCACGGATTCTCCTCCCATTGTTATTAATCGATATGCGCCTTTTCTACCAGCTTCAATTATCTTGAATGGCCCTTCCCAATTGCAATCAAGCTTACCTTTTTGCTTGGATACGTCTACTCGTTTTAGGACGAGGTCTCCTACCTGAAAAGATTTTAACCTTACATTTTTATCGTAAGCTTTTGCCATGGTAGTTTTATACGCTTGAATACGGGTGGAGGCCCTTTCTCGTTTTGCTTCCAGCTGATCGAGTTCGAAATTCCGTTTGTCCGTATTATCCGATTCATTGTACAGTCCAGTTCTTGGCGACGTGACTTCCAGTTCAGCAGGAGCGACTGCCTCAGAGCCATACACGAGACCAAACGGAGTTTCCCCAGTTGCAGCTCTTTCCTTCGTTCGATTGGCCCAAACGACCCATGGTAATTCATCGAGCCAAGCACCTCCAGCTTCCGATAATCTCTTCTTCAAGAGCTTTACGATCTCCCGATTCGTAACTTCAGTTTGTCCATTTGTTTGCGGGCATCCTACCGACGTAAAACGCAGATCGATTTTGTGTTTCGAACACCAATCCACTACTCTTTTCCCCACAAATTGAGGTCCATTATCGGAGATGATAACTCTAGGTATGCCAAACCTACAGACGATCGACCAATAGAAGTTGATTATCTGGGTCTGAGAGATTTGCTTCAGTGGCACCACTTCTACCCATTTACTGAAATATTCCACTCCTACCAGTAAGTAACGCTTCTGGCCTCGTGCCATTGGTAGCGGTCCAACCAAGTCCACGCCCCATTGATCAAAAGGCCAAGCAATCGATATTGATTCCATCTTTTGCGCTGGTTGATTCGGCATGGTGGCATGATATTGGCACTTGGCACACTTTTTAGCATAATTGTTGGCGTCTTTGACCAAGGAAGGCCAATAGTATCCCAGACGCGATATTCGAACTGCTAATGCTCTGCCTCCAGAATGGCTTCCACAAGATCCTTCATGGACCTCCTTTAGTATTAGGTCGATCTGAGAAGAATCTACGCATTTGTGCAATACTCCAGTGACAGATCGTCGATATAATTCGTTTCCAATAATTGCATAGCGAGGTGCCCTATACTTGAGCCTTCTCGCTTCTGTGTTGTTTGACGGGAGGGTTCCGTTCGCTAGATAATCGAGTATCGGGGCTTTCCAACTACCGCGGTCGTCATCGAGATTGAATACGTCCATACCAGAGGCACTCCTTTGGATATCGATGGCAGGTTTCTCCGAAATCAACAGTGTCACTTTCCGAGTTTTGATTCCTTCTATTAGATTCCCGAACTTAGAGAGAGCATCGGCCCTTGTATTCTCTGTTCTCCTTATATATTCGAGTTGGAATGCATTGAGTCGTGATACTTGGTCATTGACCAAGGCTAAATACCTAATCATTGAATCCTCTTTGGTTTCGAAAAGACCCTTAAACTGCTTTTCCACGAGCTGTGAGTCGGTGTAAGCGATTAAGTTTTTTATTCCCGTTTCTACTGCCATTTTCAATCCCGCCAGCAAGGCCTCATATTCTGCTTCGTTGTTGGATACAAGGAAGTCTAATTTCAAAGCAAATTCGAGCTCTTCCCCGTTTGGGCCTTGAAAGTAAATTCCTGCGCCACCCCCTGTCGTCGTAGAGGATCCATCGACATGCAGCATCCACTGCTCTTCTTTGTCTTCTGTCGTGACAGTGCTTTCCAGTACGAAATCAGCTAAAATCTGCCCTTTGACCGACGTCCTTGGCATGTAATCGATGTCATACTCTCCTAGCTCAACCGCCCATTTGACTGGCCTTCCCGACGCATTAGGCTTTGAAAGTGTCTGCCTTAGTGGTTGGTTGGTCAGGACAATAACTTTGTGCGACTGGAAGTATGGTCTCAACTTGCGCGCAGTAGTTACGATAGAGAGAGCAAACTTTTCGATCTCGGAGTAGTTTCTTTCGGGGCCTTGCAAGACACGACTTACATAATAAATTGGGTTGTTTTCTTTTGCTTCCATCATGACAAGAGCTGAGCTGATTGCTTGTTCAGAAATTGCGATATAGAGGTATAGATCTTCATTATCTTTTGGTTTGGCCAAAAGGGGAGGTGACATAAGATAGGATTTGAGTTCTTCGAACGCCTGGTCGCATTCCCTCGACCACTCGAACTTCTTTGCATTCCTCATTATTTTGAAAAAGGGGAGGCTCTTGTCTGCCGAACGAGATATGAATCGATTGAGGGCCGTAATTTTTCCAACCAGCCTCTGTACTTCATTTAAGTTTCGTGGAGCCTTCAAATCGATCACAGCTTGTATCTTTTCCGGGTTTGCTTCAATACCTCTTTCATTTACTAAGTACACGAGGAATTTTCCTGACCTAACCCCGAAAGTACATTTGGCTGGGTTGAGCTTCATTCCATATTTCCTCATTATGTCGAAAGCCTCTTTAATGTGTTCGAGATGATCCTTCTCACTTAGGCTTTTGACCAGCATGTCATCGACGTATACTTCCATCGATTTACCCAATAGTCCTTCGAACATCTTATTCACCAGTCTTTGATAAGTGGCTCCTGCGTTTCTCAATCCGAAGGGCATTACTTTAAAGAAATACACACCCATTTCGGTGATAAAAGCTGTCTTGTCTTGATCCTCTAGTGCCATAAAAATTTGGTAAAACCCCTGAAATGCATCCATCATACTCAAAATTGCGCAGCCAGCAGTGGAGTCGACCAGGGAGTCGATTCTAGGGAGCGGGTACGGATCCCTTGGACATAGTTTGTTAAGATCCGTGAAGTCATTACACATTCTCCACTTTCCTCCTCCCTTGGAAACTAGGACAACATTGCACAGCCACTCCGTGAATTGTATCTCAGCGATGTAGTCAGCATCTAGAAGTTTCTTTACTTCCTCTTTTATAATTTTGTTTCTCTCAGGACCAAAATTTCGTTTCTTTTGTCTGGCTGGTCGAGATGAGGGGTCGATATTGAGTCTATGAACGATAATCTTGGGATCTATTCCTTGGAGGTCAGTGGTCGACCAAGCAAAGATATCCACATTTTCCCTTAAAAATTCGATCAGCTGAGTTTCAAGCCCTTCAGATAATTGAGTGCCAATCCTCGTTGTTTTCGATGATTCCCCTGGTATTAGTTCAATCGACTTATGTCCTTCGGAAGGTTCAATTCTTTCGAATTTTCTCTTTTTGGGATTCATCTCCTTCTGCATCTCGCTTCTTTCAGCAAAACACGCTTTCTTCACTTCGTCCACGTCAACCGGTAGCGGTGGACTATTCTGCTGCTCCGCTGTCGACTTTTCGTTACCAAAAGGAGAGTTTTCTCTTTTATGCTTTTTGTCTAAAGACACCGTGTAACAGTCCCATCCCTCCTTTAAATTTCCTCGAACTTCGCCAATCCCTGGAGTGGTCGGAAATTTCATCTTTTGGTGGTAAGTTGAGATAACTGCCTGGTAACTATTTAAAGCCGGTCTTCCCAATATGACATTGTAGGCACAAGGAGCATCGACAATCAAAAATTTAATCATCCTCGTCCTCGAATTTCCTTCATCTCCCAGGGAGAGAGACAAAGTAAGCGTTCCCTTTGGAATTACTTGAGCGCCTCCAAAACCCACTAGTGGGGTAGCTACTACGTCAAGGGGAGTCGGGCCTAGATCCATTCGTTCTAAAGCGTCTTGGAAGAGGATATTTGCCGAACTGCCTGAATCTATCAAGATTCTCTTAACAGTAGCTCCCGCAATCTGTGCTGTGATCACCATAGGGCAGTCTGGTACATCCTGGTCATTGAATGATGTGAAATCGGATTGTAGGTCAGACTCATCGAAACTGATCACTTTCTTCTGCTGGGTTGGTCTTATCGAGAACACTTCCCTTCTTTCATTTTGGGCTCTATCCCTTATAACCCGAGACACTACCCTTCTTGAATTTTTACTGTCTCCCCCCGCCGGGCCTCCAGAGATCATATTAACTATCGTTCCAGGTTGTGCTCTTCTCGGCTGGTCTTCTCTATCCTTCGAGCGTTGCTCTCTTCTGGCGGGGGATCTCGATCGCGACCGATTGTCTTTCTGTCGATCCCTAGGTTGCTCCTTTTTTGATGTCTTTACATACCCAGTGAGGTGTCCTTCTGCTATCAATCTTTCTATCTCGTCTCTAAGTTGATAGCAGTCATCAGTATCGTGTCCTCTCTGTCGATGAAATCGGCAATATTTTCTCGAAGCCGGGAAGTCCTTAATTGGAGCCGGTTTTCTCAGCAAGTTGTGGTCCTGGATCGCGAATAGGATTTCGGATCTCGGCTTTTTGAGGGGAGTGTAATTGTCGTAGTATTCTTTATTCGACCTCCCTAATCCTTGTCTTCCTGGATTCTGATTTCTCTCCTCTCTAAATACCTTCCTGTTTCTACCTTCATAAGACCGATTGATTTGTGGCCCTTCGACTGGTTTATCAGGTATGCCCGACGATTGTCCCTCTTCTGGCTTTGTCAACCCAAAGAAAGTTCCTCTTAATTTGTTCATTTCTTCTTCATTCATATATTGATTCGCCATTTCCATCAATTTTTCATATGTAGCGGGATTTTCTCTTACTATCGCACTGGCGAATCCTCGATTTAAAGTGCTTTGGAAAAGAACAGTGATTAGGAAATCAACTCTTGGCATTTCAACCTTGAGGAGCTCATCGTTAAACCTTCCCATGAACTTTCTAAAAGTCTCTCCCGGGTTATGTATGATCGAGAATAAATGGTTTGCAGGGGGCCTGACCGCTCTCTTACTACCAAACTGACTCATAAACTTGTCACAAAGTTGGTCATAGTCGAAGATAGATTTTTCCTCCAATCTTCCGAACCAGGATTGAGCCATCCCGGCCAGCGTGGTAGAAAATGCTTTTGCTGCTACATTATCGGAGATGCCGTGAAGCTGCATTTGGAGATTAAACGAGGCCAGGTGTTCATCGGGATCCTCCGTTCCGAAGTAACGGGGTAACTGAGTGGGCAATCTCTTGTCGAGAGGCAACCTTTCAAAGAATATTTCATCACAAAATGGTGATTTCCTTAATCGAGAGTTAGATACTGGAGGTTCATTTTTCTTTTCTTGTTTATCTAACTTTTGGTGCAGCGACCTTACTTCTGAGACCAATTTGTTGACCTCTCTGACTGATTGCTCCTGTAAGTCCTCTTCTATGCCATGTCTGTCTTGATGTTGATCGGCTCGACTTATTGCTTCGTTCGCCTCGAATCCTGCCCGTGCACCAAAGACGGCAGCATGCGGGGGTCGTCGAGTCTGAAGGGCGGTTTCTTTAATCTCTGCGAGCCACTCCTTCTTGGCTTCATCGAGAATGGCTTTTAGTTCATCTCTCGTAAGTTGTATTACCGGAGGAACCGGTGGTCTTGAAGCTCCGGCCTCGATATGAGGTGCAGGATCAGGATCACGAATTAATAAATTATCTCCCTGACCCTCTCCGTTTTGATCGCGATTTCCCTCTTTTTCTCGTGCAAGATTTGTTTTCGATCTTGTAGTCATTTTTCACGTTCTCAAAGTTATTGTTCCCACAGACGGCGCCAATTGATGAGTGTGCTTTCGTTAAGGTGGTTATTCCCGATCGAATGCAACTCGCCAATATGAGGATCAGCAGGTCAGCTATGCTAGTCCTCGATTTGTATAGGGGATCCTAACCTGAAAACAAAGACAACTACGTCAGGTTAATGCCGGTGGTTACCCGGCGATAACCCTCCGATGCTTAAGTAAGTTTCGAGATGAGTTGGGATGTCGGAGCGTATTTAATGCTTAGAAGTGCGTACCTTTTATCTCATTTATGAGGGCTATTTATAGTTTCAGGATTGATCACCGGGTCGAATTAGGATTGGACGTTTCGGTTCGAATATGGGTGCTCCGTATTTTATTTGATCCGATTATAAACGGGTTAACTGTAAGTGAACGTCGATTACCATGTCGGATAAATCGAAGACATTAATGTCAACGCCGGCGTTAGTTTATTCGTAAATGATCGATGTGAACTCGTAGAGGGGAGGTTCTCGATGTCGATCGACTGATTCATAGTTGTTTATAATGACGAAGACTTGGTACATCAAATAGCAATGGAGATAAATACCTGCAATGCAAGCAAAGTTGTTGTTGTATAAATAAGGAAAAACAGAGAGAGAGAGAGAATACCCTACCCTATAGCCATTAAGACTCTGCATACTGCTTTCTGGTATATCTGCTGGAAACCAATCTCCTTTGAGCTTTGAAATAAGTGGCCACATCATACCATATGAAACAACAGCTCCAAGTAGAAGAGAAACCACATTCCTCTTTTGCTATGTAAAACCATTGAAACAAGCCCCAAATAAAACTCAAGGAGAAAGACTTGATGAAACCCCCTACTTGCAATCTGCATTTAAAATTGTTTGTTTATTATTATTAGTAGTAACTGAACTCAATTAGAAGAGAAGTATTCAAGTTTAGATAATTAAGGGTGCATGATTTTTACTTTGCCATTTTGTCACCTCTGCTATGGAATCCATTAATAAGAACTGCAGTTGCCATGCCACTTGGAAAAGTCAACTTGTAGTCGATTATGAAGATCTGGGGATCATTTTCAGATTAATTAATTATTCCATCTCCAATTAAGAAATAGAAAAGCTAGTAGGAAGCTACTACATCATCTTTTAATATAAAACTAAAAAAAAGTAATAATCCATCATCTGATATTGTTTCTGAATCTTTTCTGTAATCAGAAAGAAAGAAGTTGGGGTGCAGGTAAATTGGAAAAAACTATTCTAATCAAAATATGGGGATTCGAATCCCCATATTTGGACCAGGACCACATTGAAACTTTTTGAAACATGTTGTCATCATAGATCAAAATTTTCATCTTTTCGTCAAAAACATCGAAAAGTTTCTGTTTTTGGATCAATCAAAATGAAAACAAGATGTAATTTCGAAACAATTTGTTTGTCTTAAACTCTGTTATTTTTAGTAACTTTTTTTTATAATTTTTCCTTGGTGTTTCCGAAATATTTATGAAAAGTCTCGAAAAGTTTTCAATATTTGACCGATCGCAACATACATTCGGAACGAAATTTTGATCCATGGTTGTCATAGCATTGCCTCATGGTGTGGACAAATAGATATTTCAGCTTAACTTTTTATAATTGTGTATTAGATTAGGCCTTTTTTTTTTTTTTTTAATAATTTTATTAAAGACCATGAATTTGTATTAGATTGGGATTTAATACCGCGTGGTTTTTTATGTTGAATACTTTTATGATTTGGTCAGGACTTGAAACCTATTTTAATTCAGATTAATTAGCGAGTTCTTTTAATTAGCATGAATCAAACATATAGGACCGTTACTAAACTACAATTTGTTGATGACAATTGTAAGTTAGGCTGTTATCCTAGTATATTAACAAACCATGCTTGTCCTTCAGAATCATAGCAAACTTCTCCACCCTCAATCTTTAAGGAAGTTTGATTTTATTATTTAGCTCGAGATTATTTTCGAAATTTGATATTTCAATGAATGGTACAAAAGAATATCTTAAATTGAACGTAACATAAGTCAATCTTGAGTAACTTGATATTTCTCATATATAATTTTTTTTGCTAATTCTTAGATTACCGAAGTCGTGGGAGAATTGGGTTTCAAAAGTTATCAAACTGCATATGTGTTAGATATTTGGTTGATGTGAAAAACAATTGAACTAAAAAAGACGACCATGTTTGAGTTGAATATTTTGGTATGATTTTCAAGTTTAAGCAAAATTATTTACCCGTTTTGACTAATTATGAGGCTCTTTTGTAACATTCTCTAATGAGTGATATGAAACTGACACATAAATTAGAGTTATTTATTAATGGATAAACACCACTTTTGGTTCCTCTTATCATTAATTTTTTACAAAGTGGTTCCTCTTATATTTTTTTCCCACTTTAGTCCCTACTATGAATTATTTGTTTCACTTTAGTCCTTTTCAAGTGGTCCAAGGCGATTCCGATAACATGTGATATGCTCATGAGGGCAATTTTATCATTTCAAGTAAACTAACAGGGATATTTTCGTCTTTCTTATTATTTAAAAAAAACTAAATATATAATCTCTTTCAAACTAGGCTTTCATTCCAATCTAATTTAATCGTACATCTCGTTCCAAACTAAAGTTTTTTCCTAAAATCTTTTTCAAACACCAAAATTGCTCACCAATTAAACAATATCTCAATTAGTCTCAATAGTGAGTGGACGAAAAAGCCCTAAAAAATATTCATATGCATGTCACGTGTTATCGGAACCACCTGATAAGGACTAAAGTGAAACACATAATTCTTAGTAGGGATTAAAGTGAAACAAATAATTCATAGTAGGGACTAAAGTGAAAAAAAATATATAAGAGGGACCACTCTATAAAAAGTTAATGATAAGAGGGACCAAAAGTGATATTTACCCTTTATTAATCCTAACGAAACAAGAATACACATTCTAGTAACAGGCAATATAGAATAATATTCACAATATTGTAAAAGGAAAATTTCTACTCGTTAAAAGAAGGTTTCCTAAATTAAATTTAATAAGATTGTAATCAATTATATCACAATCAAATTTAGGTAAAATATATAAAGGGTGAGTATGACCCAGCGATTGGAGCTCTTAAAATTACTTTTATATCTCTATTGTAATTTTTGAAGTGTTTGACCCTGATTATAAAAATTACTTCTGTTCAATCGTGATTTTCATGGTGTTTGTCCCCCAAGATCACAATCACTTTTGTGATATCTAGAAGCAAAAAATCAACTTATTTTAGAAGCAACTAAAGTGTTACTTTTACAAAAACTATTATACAGAAACAATTATCCTATAATTAATTTTTTACCATAATTAATTATTACCAAAATCAATTTAGTAAAATTAATTCTCCTATAATTACTTTCGAATCGCTAGGCCAAACTCATCCAAAATGTATTAGCATAATTGAAAATATTAACATTAACATTTAATAGATACCCAAAAAGCAGAAAAATAAAGTTTTTATACCTATTTTTTGTTCCTAATCTATAATATATAAAAACAAACCCTTTCCACACTCAGAAAACGTCAGTTTTTTAGTCCATTTTACGAAAAATATCCTCAAATCTTAAAAACTTAACCGTAAAGATATTGGAAAGGTAAAATTGCAGAAAATGTCTCAAACTGATCGGTGATTTTAGATTTTTGTCCCAAGCTGTATCACTTAGTCATATTTGTCCCGTAATTTTATATTCTTTTGGAATATCATCCCACTTGCCTTACGTGTCAAGACATGAAAATTTTTAGCATGAAAAATTATACAAGATTGCAGAATTCGTCCCAAAGTAATTATAAATTTTGATTTTTGGTCCCAAACTATATTAATTCGCCGAATTTCGTCCAACGATTTATAATTTTGCATGAATTTACTCCATTATTAAATTTCTAATTTAATGAAAATGTCGATTCATCTTTTTACTTTTTTAAGGGAGTAATGGCAATTTATCCCCTCTGATATTCATAATGTTCAATATATCCCCTGTAATTTGAAAATGAGCAATTTACCCCCCTGTGAAAAAAAAATATTTTATCCCTTTGAACCGGAGAGTGTAACTCAATTGCATAAATTGAGAGTGGGCATGCAAAGTGTTTTATAACATAGGGGATAAGTTGCTACATTTATACATGAGGTTTTTTTCCACATTTTTCACAACACGGGGGAATGGGGGGGGGGGGGGGGTTAAAATGTCACATTATCATAATAAAGGGATGTAAATTGAACATTATGATTATCACATGGAAGTAAATTGCCATTAACTTTGTTTAAGAGAAAATAAAAATGTATGTAAATTTGAAATTCCCTTGCGTTTTTTATTAAAAAAAATAATCTTATCTCAGTTCATTAGGAAAAAAATCTGCATTTTTTTTATTAATAAATAATAAATATTTATAATTAGTTTGGAACAAATTCTTTTTCCATGTCCTTTCAATTACGGGACGGAAGTTGGCGTCTTGATATAGTTTGGGACGAAAAATTAAAATTTGTAATTAGTTTGGAATGAATTATTCAATCTTATATACTGGAGTAATTGTTTATGCTAAAATTTGCAACGTCATGATACGTAAGCATCCATGTGACAAGTGGGACGATATTCCAAAATAATATAAAATTACTGGATGATTTTGACTAAGTGATATAACTTGGGACGAAAATCCAAAATCACTAATTAGTTTGGGACGTTTTTAGCAATTTTGCCTATTGGAAAAGCAGGGTTAAATTTTGAAAAAATTATACCAATAAAGTGATTTTGTTTTTTAGACATACAATTTTTTTTTCTTTAAAGCTTTGACATAGAGGTCCTTAGGGCAAACCCAATGCTGGGGTCGGGGTCGGGATCGAGCTCCAGAGCTCCCCAGTTGCCCTTGCCTCCACCTCGTCTATCTAAATCCAACCTTGGGGCTTCCCACTTCATTTAGGGTGAGTTTAGCCTAGCGTTTGTATAATAGCTTTTATAATAATTGATTATAGTATAATTGCTTTTAATAGAATTACTTTTACGAGAGTTGATTTAGCGTTTGGTTTCATCTTTTCAAAAATGCTTTCAAGAATGTAGATTGTTACTTAATTTATAAAATTAACCTTGTAATTATATGTATGTTAAAGAATATAATTCAATAATATTTTTTTCATACTATCAAATAGCACAAGACCATTAATTATAAAATACATAATAAAATTAGCAAAAAAATTTAATTGCTTATACTGAAAAACCAAGTTTGATAATTTTAAACTTTTAATAATTGAGGTTTAATGCTACATTAGCACGGAAATAAGCTAGAATTTAATAAAGCGTGTTTGAAATTGCAATGAAGCTACCATGTATCTTCCGCGTCCACTAATTTTTTGATTGTTTATTATATGACGAAGAATTTAAGTCTTCAAAATTTTGTCAACAAGTCCTCTTTGTTTATTATTATGTCAAATTCCATGATTATAAAGGTAAATATGATTAGAATAAGTACATTACAAATTTGGTGCCATTTAGCCAAAAAAATAAAAACCAATATCAAGTCTAGAACGTAAAGATAAAGTTCATGGATGACAACGTCACCCGTATTCAAAACAATCTTGATGCACCAATGCCATGGATAGGGATGTATATTGCCGCAGCTTCCGCAGCCTGCACGCTTGCAATGGCAGCTGATGTCTTGACGGGTTTCAAAAGCAAAAGAACGTGGTTCCCATGTAAGTATTTCTCTCTTAATGCCATCTCATTGACTCTACTAGGCGTGACAATGAAGCTAACACTGGATCTTACAAGTATAATGCTGGGAGCTCATGAACAGATTGCTAAAATTAGCAGCCTTGTAATGATGTCAACTGCTATGGGTAACTTTATGGTATCTATGGCATCCATGTATTTTTATGAAAGGATGCTAAACATTATTGCTTTAGCCATTCTAGTTTTTACAGTTCAAGTAAATGTGGGTATCTACATCTTCCAGACAGGAGATTTTCATGAAGGACAATTTGTTTTAAACGAAGAACATGCATCTACTATCTTCATGCTTCTTTTGCTTCTTGTATTATGTTCTTATGCTAATGTGATTCCAACTACCAAAAGATACATAGAATCAAAGTATCGTGAAATGCACAAATTATTAGTTTCAAATGAACAATTGCCACTGGGTGGAAAACTTCATATCCATGAATTGAAAGTGGTACTGAAGAAATATTATGTGATGGCAGAAACCGGAAACCCTCAGTTTGTGATGGCACGCTCTGCGATTTGTGTTATTCCGGGTGTGATGTGTCTATTAACGGCTTTAACTTTGATGATAGCTCATATAAGAATGCAATTGTTATACAAGTCTTTCTCTAGAACTTCTTCAAACTATAAGTGGTCCATCAACTGGATTTTATTAATCCAGTCAGGCGGGGTAGCACTAGGTACTATTGCTCCGGTATTTAGATGGTTCACTGTTGTCCGATTCAGAAGCTTAAAGATATACCATATAAGAAGCCTCAAAGAAGAATTAAAGATTGAGACATACTTGACTCTAGATAAAATGAGAGAACACTCATTACCTTTATGTGTTCGACACAAAAAGTGCCGAAAATTTCTTAATGATGCAGAAAGATTGTATACCATCTTCTTCAGTGGAACTCAATATCTAATTATTCTCTCCAACAAACTAGTTCTCATAATTTCTATTGCCTTGATATATGTAGTTACTTTATTGTTCAACCACATGAATAAGTGGCCATCAAATGATACGAGAGGAGGATTCACATCAAGGGCTGCCAACACAGAGCTGGATTTTAGGCCGTATGTTCTGCTACTTGAAGGTGAGCCTGAGATGCCTGAGCAGATAATTACAAACATTTGCGTTGGGGCTGATAAGCTAATAAAGATTGGTTATACACAGAAACCAAAGAATATAATTGAACTTTTAAACAAGTCTGAAAACTTCAATGGAGTGAAAGAGTTTGACACTAATGAAGTCAGAAGCTTGCATTCTCAAGAACCTCGTAATTGCTGGTCTCTTTCAGTGGTGACCTTAGCAAGCATTGCAGTTGCACTTCCCAACATTTCGAATCACAATGTTGATCATCTATTGAACAGTGTGAGCGAAGGCCTCTTATTTGTAAAGGTTATAGAGAAAACCATGGACACAAACGGAGAAACGGTAAGCATTAGAAGTACAGCAGATATCGTTTGGGTGGGACTCGAATTACATCACAAGTGGCTAGATATAGATATTCGAGGAACATATCTGAAAGACCGAACATATAAGCAGATATTGCAAGAACTCTCTGATATAGCTGAAAAGAAAGTTGCAGATTTCAAGACTAAGATGAACGATCTGCTCATGGAAGATCTTGTCAATTGGCCGATTAACGTTATAGCTGCTAACTCAATGTACAGGATTTGTCAAACTCTTCTGCTAGCTCCTCACGATGATTGTAACCATCAATCTGATGAGGAGATGTTTGAGAGATTATCGGTCATTATCTCAGACATATTGGCTGCTTGCTTAACAAACTTATCGCACGTTATAATCACTAAATGTCAGAGCTTTGCCATCAAAGATAGGGTGGAACGTGTTCGTCATGCAGCCGTTCTTTTAGGTAAAAGTGAAGAAATTCTTCAACTCCTTGAGCAGCGTGAGCTTCCAAACTTGGATCCCAGAAAAGCAGCTTATATTGATGAGTGGCGAGCCTTTATGAAAGAGGATGTCGAAAATCCATCAATCTCTGGCTCAGCATCAAGTAATGAGACACCAATTCGGGAACCCAATGGACAACATGTATCTATTGAATTGGTGGCCTTGCAACGATGAAGATTCAGTTTTATTTCCATTGTTAGAATTCATGAAAAATAAATGGTTTGAACTCTATTAGGATAGTGTGTATGGTGAAATACTGTTTAGAAGATTTAAGTCATCTTTGTACCTGTTGATACATCTATAAAGCAATCTTCTAAGTTTAAATATTTATGTATCTGTTGGCCTAGGATTTCATTTCATGATTTTTGTGTCAGTTATTGAATTTTTTTCTTACTGAAAAACTGATATTTACCAATATACTTTACATAATAGTAGATAATGGAAATGAGAGAAATTTCATTATTGTCCATGGATGCCATAGAATAATTTGTTTGATTGTCAAATCAAAGATATTATAAATATATACAAAATCTAACTTCCACTTGGCATATTCAATTTGTCATTGAAAAAACGATACAATCTTTATCTATATATATATTAACTCTAAAAGTATGAATACTTTAAGTTTTTTTTTTTAAGATAAAAATGCCTTAATTCAAGTTGTAAAGTATATTAATAAAATATAGTTAAACATGAATTTTCCTTAATTTTCTCATCAAAAATTTGGTAGGAATTTTTTTTAAGAAAATTTGTAACTTCTTTTCCTCCTAACAAAGTACCATGAATATGAAAATGAAAGTATATTCAAATTAGACATGAATTCTTATTATAGTTATTTCCTACATTAACTCCAATAATTAAGAAATTAACTCTTACATCAACTTTATAATTTCATTATTGTTCGCCTATAACACATAAAAAATAAGAAAATACTATTATTTTGAATAGTTGCTAAAATATATATATTTAAAATTATTATAATGTAATATCAATATATTGTCATGTAGAAAATATTATATGAAAACATGTGTAATCGATCTGGATGAAATTTATGAACACTGTTGAAGTATGTAAAAATATGGGTGAAATTGGTAATAAAATATGCCAGTAAAATCGATAAATACAAGTGAAATTGATGAAAATTCGAGTGCCATTTGTGAAAACATGGGAAACAAATTGGTGAAATCAGTGAAAAACGGGTGAAATATATGAAGAATTTGTTAAATCATTGAAAAAAGATTAAAGTCTGTGAAATAATATGAAATCAATGAAAATTCAAGTGAAATTGATTTAAAAAAAGCATGTGAAATCAGTGAAATATAAGTTAAATTGATAAAAATAAGTAAATTAAGAAAAAGAAAAAAAAGTTTATCTAGAAAACGTTTTTTTTTTTGAATAGGAGAAAACAAAAGAAATCGATGAAAAATAGGAAAAATTACGAACAATGGGTATAATTGATCCAGAACGAATAAAATCAATAAAAAAATATAAAATCAATAAAAATTAAATTAAACTAATTAATATAATAAGTGAAATGACTTAGATCGATAAAGAAATATCTTTCAAAGATTATCGTAATTTGAGATATATTTAAGTCGTGCATTAAAAAGAACAAGTGATAGTATTTGCCTACTCCGTATGATCAGTTAATTAGAAGTTAGATCCTTATCTATGCACATTGAAACACTCTGCACTCACTTTAATCATTTATATACTTAAACTTTTACTTGCAACATAATGAGTAATACATAGTGGACACATTTGTATTAGAAGTTTAAAACTTTTGGTGTATTAGAGGTTTAAAAATTTGATACGATTCAAAGATTTAGATATAGGATAATCATATATAATCCGAATCCCCATATTCCCACATTAAAACTTTCTGAATACATAGTGGACACATTTGTATTGGCCGGTGTGAACAAATAGACATTTCAACTTAACTTTTTTATAATTGTGTATTAGATTAAGCCTTTTTCTTTTTTTAATAGGATTTTATTAGATTAGGCCATAGGACCATAATACCGCGTGGTTTTTGACGTTGAATACTTTTATGACTTTGGGGCAGGACTTGGAACCAATTTTAATTCAGATTATTGAGTTCTTTGAATTAGTTTGAATCAAACACATAGGTCCAATACTAAACTACAATGAGTTGATGACAATTCTATGTTACATATTGTCCTTCAGAATCATAGCAAACTTCTCCACACTCAATTTTTAAGAAAATTTGATTTTATTATTTAGCTCGAGAGTATTTTGGAATTTGGTATTTCAATGAATGGTATTAAAAACTGATCTTAAATAGGACGTAACACAAGCCTATCTCGAGTAACTTGACATTTCTCATAATTTTTTTGCTAATTCTTAGATTATCAAATCGAGCACGAATTGAGTTTCAAAAGTTATCAAACGATATATATGTTAGATATTTCGTTGATATAACAATTAAACTAAAAAAGTCGACCATCTTGTGTTTAATATTTTGATATGATTTTCAAGTTTAAGCAAAGTAATTTACCTATTTTGAATAATTATGAAGCTCTTTTGTAACATTCTCTCATGAGTAACATAAAACTGGCACACAAATTAGAGTTATTTATTAATCATGACAAAAGTTGAATACATATTCTAGTAACACGCATTTATTATAGAATAATATTCACAATATGGTAAAATTTGTATCAGCTAAAGAAAGGTTTTCTAAATTAAAATTAATAAAATTATAATCTATTGTATTTCAATAAAAATTAGGTAAAATATAAAAAATGCATTAGCATAAATGAAAATATTAACATTTAATCGATATTCAAAAAAGCAAAAAAATAATGTTTTTATAACTATTTTTAAATTTAAATTTGCCATTATATAGGGCCCTAATTTTAAATTTCTCCAAGAGTCTTGTCCAATAGTGTAGGGTCCTAATTTTTATTATAATCAATTATTATCAAAATCAATTTTAGTATAACTAATTCTTGTAGAAATGATTTTCAAATGAGTCTCAACTTAAACAACCTCACTTCTATCCTACGAGGCGTAGTTCAACTCCACGTGTCGGTTAAGAAGTTCATCTCCATGATCACTAACTATAATTCTACTAATTATTTTAATTACTATTCTTATTTTATTCAAAACCATCTAAAATTGTGTGTTTCAAGTTTTACTAAAAAATATATAGACCATTTTTCTCGAAACCAAAGGTGGAGGTAAAGTCAGCCAAAATTGATTTATATTTTTCCCATGTCGTGTTCTATTTATTGGGGGATTTCTTGGTGTTAAATTTCACTCATTCTCTTATGCAGTTCAATTTTTCATTGTTTTAGTTGCTTTAATTAGTGAAGAACTTTTGTACGTGAAATGAAAAGAACAATTGTGGATATGTACATGTCCAAAGACTTCAATAACTACTACTATGTAAAGTATATTGGTAAATATCAAATTTTCAGTAGGAAAAAAGTTCAATAACTGACACAAAAATCATGAAATGAAATCCTTGACCACCAGATACAAAGATGACTTAAATCTTCTAAACAGTAATTCAACACTATCCTAATAGAGTTCAAACCATTTATTCTTCATCATTGCAAGGCCACCAGTTCAATTGATACATGTTGTCCGTTGGGTTCCCGAATTGTCGTCTTATTACTTGATGTTGGGCCAGATATGGGTGGATTTTCGACATCCTCCTTCATAAAGGCTCGCCACTCATCAATATAAGCTGATTTTCCAGGATCTAAGTTTGGAAGTTCACGCTGCTCAAGAAGTTGAAGAATTTCTTCACTTTCACCTAAAAGAACGGCTGCATGACGAACACTTTCAGCCCTATCTTTGATGGCAATGCTCTGACATTTTGCAATTATAATGTGCGATAAATTTGTTAAACAAGCAGCCAATATGTCTGAAATAATGACTGATAATCTCTCAAACATCTCATCATCAGTCTGATGGTTAAAATCATTTTGATGAGCTAGCAAAAGAGTTTGACAAATTCGGTACATTGAGTTAGCAGCTATAACGTTAACCGGCCAATTGGCAGGATTTTCCATGACCAAATCGTTCATATTAGTCTTGAAATCTGCAACTTTCTTTTCAGCTATATCAGAGAGCTCTTGCAATGTCTCCTTATATGTTCGCTCTTTCATATTTGTTCCTTGGATATCTATGTCGACCCACTTCTGATATAGTTCGAGTCTTACCCAGATGACACTTGCTGCACTTCTCATACTTAATGATTCTCCGTTTGTGTCCATGGCTTTCTCTATAAGCTTTACAAATGAGAGGCCTTCACTCACACTATTCAATAGCTGAGCGACCTTGTGATTCGAGATGTTGGGAAATGCAACTGCAATGCTTGTTAAGGTCACCACTGAAAGAGACCATGAATTACGAGGTTCTTGAGAATGCAAGCTTTTGACTTCATTATTGTCGAACTCTTTCACTCCATTGAAGTTTACAGATCTATATACATATAAAAGTACGAGTTGGCCTAAGAAAATTTCTTACCTTTTTTATGAAGACTAATATACCCCTATTTAAATTATATTGTGATATTTAATTTTATGACAAAAAGGTAAATAAAAAATAATCCTAGAAGTATAATTAGACAAGAAGTCTATCCTACTTCAACCTTACAATTATCTTTTAAAGTTTTACAACTCATATACCCCTATTTTAATTATATTGTGATATTTAATTTTATGGCAAATAGGTAAATAAAAAAAATCCTAGAAGTATAATTAGACAAGAAGTCTATCCTACATCAACCTTACAATTATCTTTTAAAGTTTTACAACTCATTAAAATATTAATAATAACAAAAAAAAAATTATTCTATATTTCTTCAAAAATTTCTTTGAAAAGTTGTTAAAAAGTTATTACTTATAAAGGAACCTCAAAAATATTAAGAGACTAAAAAAAATTATGTCACATTCATGCTACATGAATAAAAAAAAAGGTACTATTTATTTAGTTAACTAAAAATGTATAATTTGCTTAAGCCCAAAAAAGTCAAAAGATAGAAATTATTAAAATCAACAATTCGATAAAAAAATATATGATAAAAATAGTAAAATCAATAGGAAAATGGATCATGTAGAAAGAAAAGCGAGTTAAACAAAAAAAATCGTGAATTGATAAAAAAAAAAAATCAAGGTTAACCAACAAAAAAATGGGTAAAACCATAAAAATAAATTGAATGACATCGGCTAAACATGGGATAACAAAAAAAATGGATCAAATCGATAAAGAACAAACAAAAAAAATGCTGAATTGATAAAACATCAAGGCTAACCGGCAAAAAAATCGGCAAAATCGGTAAAAAAAAAATTGAATGACATCGGCTAACACGGGATAACAAAAAAATGGATGAAATCGATAAAAGAAAAAAAAATGAGTTAATTGGTAAAAAAAAAGGTGAAATATCTGAGAAAATATGTTAAATAAGCAAAAGAATAAGTAAAATCAGACTAAAATTGGGTTAAACCGGAGAGAATGAGTGAACTGATTAACAAATGTGAAAATCAACTAATGGGTTAACTTGAGAATGGATGGATCGTTTAATAAACTGGATAACCATAAAAAAATTGTGAACGAACGAGTTAAAATAACAAAAAAGAAATGATAAACTCAATGTAAAAGTAGGTAAAATCGATATTTCTTTGCAAGTTTTTAATAAATTATAGTTAATCACGTGCAAAATATGTGTAGTTTTCTAATTTGATTAAAAGAAATTAGTTAAGAGAATAAGTGAACTGATTAACAAATGTGAAAATCAACTAATGGGTTAACCTGAGAATGGATGGATCGTTTAAATAAACTGGATAAACCATAAAAAATTGTGAACGAACGGGTTAAAATAACAAAAAAGAAATGATAAACTCAATGTAAAAGCAGGTAAAATCGATATTTTTTTTGTAAGTTTTTAAAAAATTATAACTTATTAAAGAGCCTAAAAATGATAACAACTTTAAAGCGATTTAATCAAAGAAATTATGTGGTATGTCATATAGACCATAGTATGATTAAAAATGATGATATGATTCAACTAACATAAGAAATTAGTTAATCAATGTAAAACACGTGCACTTTTCTAATTTGATTAAAAGAAATTAGTTAATTACGTGCAAAGCAGCTGTACCTAAATGGTTAAGTAGTTAACTTTTATCAATCTTCAAATGACATAAATTAAATAACTAAAATTCCTCTTTCAGATGACTTCAGTATACGACCCCCAGGATTTGCCTCCACACATTGACACTACTACCAAGTCATCATCCACTTGGATTATTGTGGTAGTAGTCGTCATTGCCTCAGCGGCAATTATGTCTGTAATAATCAACCGTCTACTAAGACGCTTCTGCATGTTGGACGCTTCGGCCAATGATGCGTCCAACGAATTGGCCTCGGTTGTTATCGAGGATAATAACAATAGCAGCGAATGCATCGTCTGCTTGTCGGAGTTCGAGCCGAATGAGCAGCTGCGGTTCCTACCTTGTTCCCATGTTTTCCATGCAGAGTGCGTGGAGTCATGGTTACTCACAAGTAGAACGTGCCCTCTCTGTAGGAGCGCAGTACCGGATGAAGATAATGGGTGACTTTTGCTATTTAGGATATCATATTTTTTTTTCTATTAATATTAATGATATCAGTTGTAACAATTTTAACTTTGATTAAAAAGAATTAGTTAATCACGTGCAAAATACGTGCACTTTTCTAATTTGATTAAAAAAAATTAGTTAATCACGTGCAAAGCACGTGCACTTTTCTAGTTTGTTTAAAAGTTCAACTATATTCTTTGGTTTCTGTGAATTACCAATCTTTATTAGCTTATCAACCCCAGTGCAAATGTTTTTAATTATCTGCTCAGGTAACTCAGGCTCACCTTCAAGTAGCAGAACATACGGCCTAAAATCCAATTCTGTGTTGGCGGCCAATCCTTTCGTATCATTTGATGGCCAGAAAACATACTTCTTGATGTGGTCGAACAACAAAACAACTGCATATATCAAGGCAGCAGAAATTATGTGGACTAGTTTACTGGATAGAATAATTAGACGTTGAATTCCAATGCAGATTTTCAAAAGCAATCTTTTTGCATCATGAAGAACTTTTCTACACATTTGGTGTCGAACACGTAAAGGTAATGAGCTTTCTCTCCATTCCACCAGCCTTTGAGTCCAGTATGTCTCAATATTTAATTCTTCTTTGAAGCTCCTAAATTGGACAACAGTGAACCATCTAAGTACAGGAGCAATAGTACCTAGTGCTACCCCGGCAGACTGGATGAGTAAAATCCAGTTGATGGACCACTTATAGTTTGAAAAAGTTCTAGAGCTGTATAACAAATGTATTCTTATATGAGCTTCTGTCAAAGTTAAAGCCATCAACATACAAATCACTCCCGAAATAACACATATCACAGAGCGTGCCATCACAAATTGAGGATTTCCTGTTTCTGCCATCACATAATATTTCTTCAGTACCACTTTCAGTTCATGGATAGGAAGTTTTCTACCCGATGGCAATCGTTCATTTGAAATTAATATTTTGTGGATTTCACAATACTTCGATTCTATATATCGTTTGGTGGTTGGAACCACACTAGCATAAGAGCACAATACAATAAACATAAGAAGCATGAAGATAATAGATGCAGTTTCTTCAATCAGAAGACTGTAAATAACACGTAATTGGACTTCATGGATACACACATTTACTGCAACCGTAATGACTAGAATGGCTAAAGCAATTAAGTTTATTACAATTTCATTATTGTCCATGGATGCCATAGATATCATAAAGTTACTTATTGTTAGATTTTATGGGTATTAACCCAATTGGATTGAGCCCAATTGGAATTAAGCCCACAAAATGAGAAATGAATGAAGCTTAGAAGAAAGGAAAATGCATTCATCCCACATGGAGGAAAGTAAGAAGTTTTTTGTCATTTATAATACAAAAAATTGTATAAGGGTAGGGCCCCTTGGGGGTACCAAGTTTTATGAGGGGAGAAGACGTAGATGACAATGGTTTCCCACACGCGCGCGCGCCGCCGCCGCCGTCCGTCCGACCGACCGACTCGACTCGGCTCGGCTCGGCACGGCACGGTCCGGTCCGGTCCGGTCCGGTCCGGGTCGGGTCGGGTTTGGGTTTGGATTGGGCTTGGGCCTCAACATAACATTATTCTTTTTGGACAAAACTTATTTAATTTTTTAGCCCAAAATTAAAAGCCCAATTTAAAATCCATACAACATTAGATCCGCGTACCACATCCAGTTGACCCGAACAAGATCCGCGCGACTGACCCGTTTGCTCCAAAAGATCCGCGCGCCTTTTTTTTTAATTGTCTGTACCGGTTCGGTTTAAACCGAACCGGTTGCACCTTTTCGGACCAAACCAGTGTAAAGGTTTAAATCCGAAAAGACATGTCTCTCCAAACAGCACCTTTCTGCAGCTATAAATAGGAGGAGAATCTGGCCAATTCTCTCATCCCGTTTTCTAGCAATCAAAGCAGAATCCTATCCTCCTCTCTCTGATATTCTTCTCTTCTTCTTCTTTTTTCAAGTATTTTATTTGTTGAAGTTCGCTGTGGACTTGTTCTTAGTGCAAAGAAACAAGTATCCGACCGTTGAATCTTGGGAGACCACTGGGACGAACTGTTGCACCTTGACAGCCCAGAAATATTGTCTTAAGGATATTGCATTTGCAAGCCTCGGTCGATTTTACGGTTCAGAATTACTACAGTAAGTACACTGTTATTAAATTCTGATTTTGTTTGTTCTGCGAGAATAAACTATACTAAGATTTATAATTAGAGTTAATTATAAATAATTATTCTGTTGGAATAATTTACTATAGTTTTATAATATAAAGTATTTCATAATATTTTATAATTTACTATAGTACTTAGAAATATAAAATATTCTATAATATTTTATATACACAGATTGTTTTAAACATATTTAACAACAATCTTAAGACAATATATTTAATCTGTTTAATTCATCTGTGTAGATGGCATCAAACACTGAAATAGTTGAAACGCCAAAAGTCGCTGCTCCGCCGGCAATACCACCATTCAAGTTCAAAGGGACTGACTTTGGAACATGGCAAAATAAGATGTACTTTTACATCACATCCTTGAGCATGGCTAGATTTCTCACCGAGGAGGTACCTAAGCCAAAGGAGGGGGCCAGTCCAGAGGAACTTGAAGAAATGGCACTAGTGTTAAAAGCTTGGAATAACTCGGATTTTATGTGCCGAAACTACATTCTTAGCTATTTGGATGAATCTTTGTACAAGATTTATAGTCAATTTAAGACTAGTAAACTCTTGTGGGAAGGTTTAATCAAAAAGTTTAAGACTGAAGATGCAGGCTACAGAAAATTCGTGGTGGATAAATTCCAGTTTTATCGAATGGTTGATAGTAAAACTGTGAATGAGCAAGTCGAAGAACTCCAGAATATGATTCACGACATCTTGGCCGAAGGACATGAACTTAGCGAGTCTTACCTGGTTGCTTGTATCATTGGCAAGCTTCCTCCTGGTTGGACGGGGTTCAAACATCACTTGAGGCACAAGAAATCAGTTGCAAAGTGGAACTTGCAAGATCTCACAGAATATCTGAAAACCGAAGAAAACAATCGGTATACTGACAAAGGCAGCAGTAACTATGTGGCTATGCCTCAGCCCGGAGGGGCTAAGGTTCATGTCATAGAAGGCTCAAAGAAAAGCAAGAAGCGTAAGGCCAATACTTCCAACAAAGGACAAAAGGGTAACAAGAAGCGAAAGTTCAATGGAGCTTGCTTCACATGTGGAAAAAATGGACACCTTGCAAAGGATTGTCGTAGCCGTGCTCAGCCAAAGGATGAAGCAAATGTTAGCATCAATTTAGCTCCATCTGACATCGATAACATGCATTTATCTGCAGTTGCTGAAGCATTCCTGACAAGTGAATCCAAAGGCTGGTGGGTGGATACTGGAGCTACCCGTCACATTTGCTCCGACATAAACATGTTCACTTCATACAAGAAGTTTGATCATGAAGAGAAGCTGTACATGGGAAATAATGCTCACTCCGTGGTGGAGGGACAAGGCACAGTGGTTCTCAAATTCACCTCAGGAAAAGATGTTACTCTCAATGAAGTTCTTCATGTCCCAGACATTAGGAAGAATTTAATTTCTGGCTCTGTCCTATCTAAGAAAGGTTTTAGACTAGCCTTTGAGTCAGATAAATTTGTACTGACCAAAGGGGGTATGTATGTAGGCAAGGGTTATGTATGTGATGGCCTATTTAAGGCTAATGTAGCCGTTATTGGCAAAAACAACAAATTTATTAATAATAATAATTCTTCTGCTTACTTGCTTGAGTCGACGTTACTTTGGCATGATAGATTAGGTCATATTAATTTTAGAAAAATGAAAAAATTATCAAACTTAGGATTAATTCCTAAATTTGATATTGATAAATCTTATAAGTGTGAAATTTGCATTGAGGCAAAGTTTGCGAAACAACCTTTCCCTTCAGTGGAAAGGAGCTCACAACCATTAGAGCTAATTCACACAGACTTGTGCAATCTCAAGTCAACTCCAACTCGAGGAGGAAAAAAATACTTCATCACATTTATTGATGATTGTACACGATATTGCTACGTTTACTTATTGAATAAGAAAAAGGAAGCAATAAATGCCTTTGTAAGATACAAGGCTGAAGTAGAAAATCAGTTAAATAAGAAGATAAAAATTCTTAGATCTGATAGAGGTGGTGAATATGAGTATCCCTTCGCACAGTTGTGTGCCGACTCTGGGATAATTCACCAAACAACGGCACCATACTCACCTCAATCAAATGGAATAGCCGAAAGGAAAAACCGAACCTTAAGAGACATGATCAATGTATTACTTTTGAATTCGGGTTTACCTAGGAACTTGTGGGGGGAAGCTCTATTTATGGCTAATCATATATTAAATAGAGTTCCGCACAAGAAAAATGATACCATTCCGTATGAGTTATGGAAAGGTAGACAACCAAGTTATAAATACCTCAAAGTGTGGGGGTGCTTGGCAAAAGTAGCTGTACCAAAACCTATGAAAGAAAAGGTTGGACCAAAAATTGGACCAAAAACCGTGGATTGCTACTATATAGGTCATGCAGAAAATAGTAGCGCTTACAGATTTCTAGTGTTCAAATCTGAAGTAAGCAACATACACGTGAATACTATAATTGAATCACGTGATGCTACATTCTTCGAGAATGTATTTCCACATAAGAAAAACTCGGATGTTACTTCTCATAAAAGACCATATGAATTAATTTCTAAGGAAAATAATTCTCAAATCAGCAATGAGGTTGTTGATCATTGGTCAAATAAATCAAATTCTAAGGAAAATGATTTTCAAATCAATAAAGAGATTGCTGAAGAATCTGACGAGCCCCGAAGAAGCAAGCGAGCTAAAATTGCTAAATCATTCGGACCAGATTTCTTAACTTATATGTTAGAGGATGATCCTAAAACATATACTGAAGCCATGTCTATTCCTGATGCCTCTTATTGGAAAGAGGCAATAGACAGTGAATTACAGTCCATTCTAAGTAATAATACTTGGGAGTTGGCTGATCTTCCTAAGGGAAGTAAGCCAATTGGATGTAAATGGGTATTCAAAAAGAAACTAAAACCCGATGGCTCAATTGATAAATATAAGGCTAGATTAGTAGCCAAAGGTTATAGTCAAAAGGAGGGAATAGATTTCTTTGACACCTATTCACCAGTGACTAGGATAACATCCATTAGAACATTAATAGCTTTAGCAGCTATATATAATCTAGAGATACATCAAATGGATGTTAAAACCGCTTTCCTCAATGGAGAATTGAATGAGGAAATATATATGGAGCAACCCGAGGGTTTTGTTGTTAAAGGCAAAGAGAATAAAGTATGTAAACTTGTTCGATCTCTTTATGGCCTTAAACAAGCTCCTAAACAATGGCACGAAAAATTTGATAGTGTCATGATTAAAAATGGTTTTCAAATCAATGAATGCGACAAGTGTGTCTATATTAAACAATTTGGACAAGCAACTGTCATAATATGTTTATATGTAGACGATATGTTAATACTTGGGACTAATATGGAGGTCATTAAGTCCGCAAAGAAAATATTAACAAAACACTTCGATATGAAGGATCTCGGTGAAGCGGATGTTATTTTGGGAATTAAAATAACAAGATCACCGGATGGGATTAAATTATCTCAGTCACACTATGTAGATAAAGTGCTTGAGAGATTTAAAAACTATGGAATTAAGGGAACAAATAACCCATTTATTCCATCTCTTGTTTTACACAAGAATAAAGGTGATAGTGTATCACAAAACGAGTATGCTCGTATCATTGGATGTCTCATGTATATCATGAATTGCACGAGACCAGACATCGCTTACTCAGTCAATAAATTGAGTAGGTACACGAGCAATCCAAGCAAAGAACATTGGAACGCTCTGAAGAGAGTGCTTGGATACCTAAAAAATACATCAAAATATGCATTACACTATGGAAAATATCCAGCTGTCCTTGAGGGATATAGTGATGCAAATTGGATTTCTGATTCAGAGGAATCAAAATCCACAAGCGGATATGTATTTACTCTGGGGGGAGCCGCTATTTCTTGGAAATCTTCCAAACAAACCTGTATAGCTCGATCCACTATGGAATCAGAGTTTATAGCTTTGGATAAAGCTGGAGAAGAAGCTGAGTGGCTTCATAACTTTCTGGAAGATATTCCAATATGGCCGAAACCTGTGTCGGCTATATGTATTCATGGTGATAATCAGGCGGCATTACATAGAGCTCATAACTTTATGTATAACGGTAAATCACGACACATTCGTCGTCGACATAATACCGTGAGACATTTACTCTCAAATGGAATAATTTCCATTGACTTTGTGAAATCAAAAGATAACCTCGCGGATCCGTTTACTAAAGGTTTATCTGGTGAGAGAGTAGAATGTGCGTCGAGGGGAATGGGCTTAAAAGCCTAAAATATAACTAAGTTACCTTGTACGGAAACCTAACTTGGCGACTGGAGATCCCACGGACCAGGTTCAATAGGACAACCAGTCTTGGTTAACTTAAAAAGTAGAGCACTTTAGAGTCCAACTCTAGCTCATTCCTATGATGCAAAAAGTGCAACCTACAGCGTTTGATTAGGTTAAGCTTATGCTTTTAATGACGTCTATATCTTGTCAAGAACAAGTGGAGTATAGTAGGATACTCTTAATAGATGCGGTCACCTATGTAAGTGTGAGCTGGGTCGGCTCGTTGAGAATTCTTATAAGGCGGGAATCCTCTAAAGCACTCGCAGAACCCAAGAATGTTCAGGGCCAAAACGAACACAACCGAGAACTCTTAACAAATCGGTCTAGTGCTGTGTTAAGTTTATTGTTTTGGTTTACATAAACAGCCGACAGTTCAAGATGAAATATTTCACTGATTGGCTAAGTAAATCCGATAAACTCTAACTAGGGAAGGTTCAAGATGGAATATTTCACCTATCTCGATGCAGTACTATTCCTAAAAGATATTTGACTTTGATATGTCTCGTGTGACGAGATATGAAGAATATTTTCATTCATTTGTGGGGGATTGTTAGATTTTATGGGTATTAACCCAATTGGATTGAGCCCAATTGGAATTAAGCCCACAAAATGAGAAATGAATGAAGCTTAGAAGAAAGGAAAATGCATTCATCCCACATGGAGGAAAGTAAGAAGTTTTTTGTCATTTATAATACAAAAAATTGTATAAGGGTAGGGCCCCTTGGGGGTACCAAGTTTTATGAGGGGAGAAGACGTAGATGACAATGGTTTCCCACACGCGCGCGCGCCGCCGCCGCCGTCCGTCCGACCGACCGACTCGACTCGGCTCGGCTCGGCACGGCACGGTCCGGTCCGGGTCGGGTTTGGGTTTGGATTGGGCTTGGGCCTCAACATAACATTATTCTTTTTGGACAAAACTTATTTAATTTTTTAGCCCAAAATTAAAAGCCCAATTTAAAATCCATACAACATTAGATCCGCGTACCACATCCAGTTGACCCGAACAAGATCCGCGCGACTGACCCGTTTGCTCCAAAAGATCCGCGCGCCTTTTTTTTTAATTGTCTGTACCGGTTCGGTTTAAACCGAACCGGTTGCACCTTTTCGGACCAAACCAGTGTAAAGGTTTAAATCCGAAAAGACATGTCTCTCCAAACAGCACCTTTCTGCAGCTATAAATAGGAGGAGAATCTGGCCAATTCTCTCATCCCGTTTTCTAGCAATCAAAGCAGAATCCTATCCTCCTCTCTCTGATATTCTTCTCTTCTTCTTCTTTTTTCAAGTATTTTATTTGTTGAAGTTCGCTGTGGACTTGTTCTTAGTGCAAAGAAACAAGTATCCGACCGTTGAATCTTGGGAGACCACTGGGACGAACTGTTGCACCTTGACAGCCCAGAAATATTGTCTTAAGGATATTGCATTTGCAAGCCTCGGTCGATTTTACGGTTCAGAATTACTACAGTAAGTACACTGTTATTAAATTCTGATTTTGTTTGTTCTGCGAGAATAAACTATACTAAGATTTATAATTAGAGTTAATTATAAATAATTATTCTGTTGGAATAATTTACTATAGTTTTATAATATAAAGTATTTCATAATATTTTATAATTTACTATAGTACTTAGAAATATAAAATATTCTATAATATTTTATATACACAGATTGTTTTAAACATATTTAACAACACTTATAGCAGTTGACATCATTGCAAGGCTGCTAGTTTTAGAAATCTTTTCATTAACTCCCAGCATCATACTTGTAAGATCCAATGTTAGCTTCATTGTCACGCCTAGTAGAGTCAACGAGGTGACATTGAGTGAGAAATACTTACATGGGAACCACAGTTTTTTGCTTTTGAAACCCGTCAGCTGTCATTGCAAGCGTGTAGACTGCGGAAGCTGCAGCAATATACATCCCTATCCATGGCATTGGTGCATCAAGATTGTTTTGAATATTGATTTCGTAGTTATTGTTGCATATGTCCTGGCACTGGCTGTAGCTATACAAATCTGACTCCATGAACTTTATCTTTACGTTCTAGTGTTTATATTGAGTCTGCTTTTTTTTTTCTCTATCTTTGCAGGCTATATTCATGAAATTTGACACAATTATAAACAGAGAACACACACAACTATCCACAAGTATGGTCAGATAATAATCAATCGAAAAACTATTGGATGCTTCAATGCAGTATCTAACAATTAATGGAGAAATAAAAGTCAAGGAAGTAGGCTCTATTTGTGAAAGAATCTTTGTTGTACATCACTAACCAATTTTTTATATTAACAATATTTTATGCCCAATCTAAAAAGAGATGAGTTAATATTTTATACTTAAACTTTTACTTGCAGCATAATGAGTAATACATAGTGGACACATTTGTATTGGAAGTTTATAACTTTTGATACCTCATGGCCGGTGTGAACAAATAGACATTTCAGCTTAACTTTTATAATTGTGTATTAGATTAGGCCTTTTTTATTTATTTTTATTTTTTATAATTTTATTAGATTAGGCCATAGGACCATTAATTTTTGATGTTGAATATCTTTTATGATTTGGGTCAGGACTTGGAACCAATTTTAATTCAGATTAATTAGTGAGTTTTTTTTATTAGCATGAATCAAACACATAGGACCAATACTAAACTACAATGAGATGATGACAATTGTATGTTAGGCTGTTATCTAGTACATATTAACAAACCATTTTTTGTCCTTTAGAATCATGGCAAACTTCTCCACACTCAATCCTTAAGGAAGTTTGATTTTATTATTTAGCTCGAGATTATTTTCGAATTTGATATTTCAATAAATGGTACTAAAAACTGATCTAAAATAGAACGTAGCACAAGTCAATCTTGAGTAACTTGATATTTCTCATAAATGATTTGCTAATTCTTAAATTATCAAATCGAGCACGAATTGAGTTTCAAATGTTATCAAATAGTGTATTAGATATTTAATATTACGTTGATATGAAAAACAATTGAACTAAAAAAGTCGACCATCTTGTGTTGAATACTTTGATATGATTTTCATGTTTAGGCAAAGTTATTTATCTATTTTGACTAACTAGAAAAGTGCACGTGCTTTGCACGTGATTAACTAATTTCTTTTAATCAAAGTTAGAAAAGTGCACGTGCTTTGCACGTGATTAACTAATTTCTTTTAATCAAGTTAGAAAAGTGCACGTGATTAACTAATTTCTTTTAATCAAGTTAGAAAAGTGCACACGTTTTGCACGTGATTAATTAATTTGTTATGTTAGTTAAATAATATTATCATTTTTAATCATACTATGGTCTAAATGACATACCACATAATTTCTTTGATTAAATTGCTTTAATTATTACTATGTTGTTCCCAAAAACTTAAAGTTGTTATCATAAATATCTAAAATCAACAATTGAAAATAAAAAATGAACTATAATTACTAAGTATTTCTAATATAAAACACATGTTTACATAACTATTATTCTAAAACAACCATTTGAGCTAATGAATAATATCAATTATTTTCTTCTTTGACTTTGATATTTTAATCCGTTATTTTATCAATTTCACCGATTGTTGTGGTTTTTTTACATTCGTTAATCAATTCACTCATTTTCTCTGGTTTAACCAAATTTAAGTCGACTTTACTTATTATTTTGCTGATTTATTCTATTTTCTCAACTATTTCACCTTTTTTTGGTCATTTTAACTCGTCCTTTTGTTCTTGTTCTTTGTCTATTTGATCAATTTTTTATTATCATGTGTTTAGTCGACGTCATCCAATATTTTACCCGTTTTCTTCATTGTTTTATTGAATTTTATCATTTTTTGTTGCTTAATTCTTTTTTATTCGATCTAACCCATTTTATTGTTTTTATCATATATTTTGTAATCGAATTTTTCCCGTTAGCACCATTTTTAACCATTTATATGTTTTAATTTTTTTTAACTTAATCTAATTATAAGTTTTTCAGTACTTTATTATATTTATATAGCACAAATGTAGTTTTTTTAGGTTCTCTAATGTATTATCGATTGCACCCGCTTTTACCCTGAGTTTACTTTTTTTTTGTTTTGTTATTTTAACAAGTTCTTTTACTGATTCCACCCGTTTTTGTGTTTTATCTCATTTGTTAATCAATTTATCCATTCTATCTGATTTAACCAAATTTTAGTAGACTTTACCTATTATTATGTTGATTCAACCAATTTTCTCACCTATTTCAGCTTTTTTTGCTTGAGTAACTAATTTCTTATGTTAGTTGAATCATATAATAATTTTTCATCATATCACATAATTTTTTTGACTAAATCGCTTTAATTATTACAATGTCGTTCCCAAGAATTTAAAGTTATTATCATAAATTAATACCTAAATGATGTAATACAATTTCCTCCCTTAAAGTATGAAAGTGGTATCAGTTACCCCCTAAAGTATCAATTGTAACACTTATCCCCCTCTGTTATTTTCTGTAGTATTTATTCCAAAAATACCGACAACCCTTTCATAAATAATTTTTTTATTACTTTATCAAAATAAAATTGCATCTTTATTAATTATGAATCCATTCATCCACCAAACTACATTATGTTTTATTTTCTTCATTTCTTTGTTACCTTCCTTTTTTCGATCTCAACTTTTTTTCTTCATTTTGATCTCATTCTTTTATAACCAAAGGAAACAAAATAAATGAAGAAATTGAAACATAATATTGTTTGATGGATGGATGGATAAATTCATAATTAATAAAGTTCTTTTTTATAAAGGAATGAAGAAATTAACATATAATATTATTTGGTGTTAAACTTGAATTTTACGAGAAATAATTTGACGGATAATTAATCACATTTTGATAATAATTTGAACCGAATATAAATTAGATAATTATCACCAAATAAAAACTCAGAAAAATATAAACAAAAAATTTGAGATAAAAAATTGAAACATAAAATAAAGAAAATCAATTGAAAAGAAATAAAGAAAAAAGTGAGATGAAAATACTAAAGAGAAATTTGAGTCCACAAAATCGAAGGAATAAAAAAAATGAAGAAATTAAAACATGATGTTGCTTGGTGGATGAATGGATTAATATTTAATAAAGAGATAAATTTTTAATAAAAAATTTTTATTCATTATGTAAAGGATGGGGGTAATTTTGGAATAAAAACTACAAAACTATAACAGAGGGAGGTAAGTGTTACAATTGATACTTTAGGGAGGGGGGTAACTGATAACACCCCCATACTTTAAAGGGGGACTTGTATTTCCCCTTTACCTAAAAGGCTAAAATCAAAAGTTGAAAATAAAAAATAAACTATAATTACTAAGTATTTATAAGATAAAACTACATGTCTAGATTATTTTTATTCTAAGACAATCATTTGAACTAATGAACAATATCAATTCTTTTCTTCATTGACCTTTATATTTTCATCTAAACCTTCAACCAATTTTATCGGTTATACGTATTTATTTATAAGTTCATTCATTTTCAATCACATGCCTAATCCATTTTTTAACTAATCTAACCCGTTTTTACCAATTTTTCTAAATTTTATCGAGTAAACTTGCTTTTCTACTAAGTTTAACATTTTTTTGGTTATTTTAACATTTTCTTTCATCGATTTCATCTGCTTTTACATTGAGTTTACCATTTATTTTTTGTTATCTAATGTTTAGTCAATATCATTCATTTTTACCAGTTACCCATTTTTTGCCAGCTCTATCTAACACATTTTTCTATTGATTTCACCATTTTGTTTAACATATATATATATTTTTAATAGAATTTTACCATTTTTCACCAATTTTAACAAATCTATGTTTTGATTACAAGTTTTTCAGTTAACTAAATAGTATTTTTTGATTCCTAAGCCCGAATTATTAGGTTCTTTAATAAGTTATAATTTCATAAAAACTTAGGAAAGAAATATCGATTTTTCTGCTTTTACATTGAGTTATCATTTCCTTTTTGTTACTTTAACCCGTTCGTTCACAATTCTTTTTATGGTTTGTCCAGTTTATTAATCGATCCATCCATTCTCAAATTAACCTATTAGTTGATTTTCACATTTGTTAATCACTCATTCTATCCGATTTAACCCAACATATTTTCTCACAAATTTCACCTTTTTTTTCCCAACTAACTCATTTTTTTTATTTTTGTTCTTTTATCGATTTGATCTATTTTTTTGTTATCCCGTGTTTAGCCGATGTCATTCAATTTTTTTTATCGATTTTACCCATTTTTTTGCCGATTAACCTTGTTGTTTTATCAATTCAGCATTTTTTTGTTTGTTCTGTTATCTATTTGATCCATTTTTTTGTTATCGCGTGTTTAACCGATGTCATTCCATTTTTTTTTACCGGTTTTACCCATTTTTTTGTCCGATAACCTTGTTTCTTTTATCATTCACCATTTTTTTCATTAAACTCGCTGTTCTTTCTGTATGATCCATTTTTCCATTGATTTTATTATTTTATCATATATTTTTTTATCGAATTGTTGATTTTAATAATTTCAATCTTTTTACTTTTTTGGACTTAAGCCAATTATACATTTTCTTAGTTAACAAAGTAGTATTTTTTTTATTCATGTAGCATGAATGTGACATAATTTTTTTTCAGTGTCTTTAATATTTTTGAGATTCCTTAATAAATAATAACTTTTTAAGAACTTTTCAAAGAACTTTTTGAAGAAATATAGAATAACTAATTTTTTTTGTTATTATTAATGTTTTAATGAGTTGTAAAACTTTAAAAGATAATTATAAGGTTGATGTAGGATAGACTTCTTGCCTAGTTATGCTTTTAGGATTTTTTTTCTTTTACCTTATTGCCATAAAATCAAATGTCACAATATAATTTAAATAAGGGTATATTAGTCTTCACAAAAAAGGGAAGAAATTTTCTTAGGCCAGCTCGTACTTTTATATGTAATATAGAATAGATTATGAAGCTCTTTTGTAACATTCTCTTATGAGTAACATTAAATTGGCACACAAATTATAGTTATTTATCAATCATGACAAAAGTTGAATACACATTCTAGTAAAATGCATTTATTATATAATAATATTCACAATATTGTAAAAATTGTATCAGTTAAAAAAGGAAGGTTTTTTAAATTAAAATTAATTAAGTTGTAATCTATCATTAGAATTCACCACATTGATCGGGCTAAGTTCACTTACTTAGCTTGGACCTAACTCAAATTCAAAAGCTAGCTTACAAAATGATTGCCTAAGACCTTATAAGGTGTACTTAACTATTGTTTTTAACCAATATGGGACAATTAGTCTCAATACTCCCCCTTCACGTGTGGGCGGACTGAATGTGTGGGTGAAACAAGCCCAACACGTGAAATATTAAATCCCAACTTGCGGATTACGTCATGTGGGCCCCAACACACGAATAATGACCATCCAGGACTTTGTTAACTGGACGAAGAATGACAACCCAGACCTTTCTTACTTGGGGGAAATGTGTGGGTGAAGAATAAATTCTATCATGCGCGCAAGAAAGAGCCCATCACGGAAGGAGGTGGTCCACTTCAACCTGGGGCTCTGATACCATATTAGAATTCACCACATTAACTGGGCTAAGTCCACTTACTTGGCTTGGGCCTAACTCAACCTCAAAAGCTAGCTTATAAGGTAAGGATTGCCTAAGACCTTATAAGGTGTATTTAACTATTGTTTTCAACCAATGTGGTACAATTAGTCTCAATATCTATTGTATTACAATAAAAATTAGGTAATTAAAATATAAAATATGCATTAGCATAATTAAAAATATTAACATTTAATCGATATCCAAAAAAGCCAAATAATAAAGTTTTTATATCTATTTTTAAATTTAAATTTACCATTATCTAGAGCCTTCCAATAGTGTAGGGTCCTAATTTTTATTATAATCAATTATTATCAAAATCAATTTTAGTATAAGTAGTTCGTGTAGAAATGATTTTCAAATGACTCAAACAACCTCACTTATATCCTACGAGGCGTAGTTCAACGCCACGTGTCGGTTAAGAAGTTCATCTCCATGATCACTAACTATAATTTTATTGATTATTTTTACTATTTTTATTTTATTCAAAACCATCTAAAATTGTGTGTTTCAAGTTTTACTGAAAAATATATAGACCATTTTTCTCGAAACCAAAGTGGAGGCAAAGTCAGCCAAAATATAATTGATTTATATTTTTACATGGGGTGTTCAATTTTTCATTGCTTTAGCTGCTCTGATTAGTGAAGATCAAATTGTATGTATATATATATATATATATATATATATATATATATATATTAAGTTTGAAGGTAATGTGACCCTAGATCGATTGTGTTTGATGAATGCAAGGAACGAGGGAAATTTACTCTGTTTTTCATAGTTAATTATTAATTATGTCACTTCAAATATATATGATACTATGTGCCATTACAAATTCCACCTTTTTTTTTATTTTTTCAATTGATGAACAATGGAAGAAGAAATGCTTTTGCCGATAGTTATCTTGAAAATATTCCCACCGATTTCAAATCAGTGGTAATAATTAAGAAAGATGATCGGTCAGAAATTTGTTATTTATTCCGAACAATATGAGATCGGTATTCCGACCGATCTCTAAACCGGTCGGAATATTGAATTTATTAATTTTTTTATTTCAAATAATTCCGATCTATTTGGATTTTATCCGATTAATTCGAAAATATATTCATGAATGTCACCCGGATTTTCTCGATTGTATTTATCGATTTTACTGGTATTTTTTATTATCGATTTCACCAATTCTTTCACCAACTTCACCAGTATTCATAAATTTCATCCGGATCGATTTCACATGTTTTCATCAATTACATGAAATTTACTTAATCGATTTCAAGAATTTTCATTGATTTTCACCCCTTTTTTTTTTCACTTATTTCACACTTTTTTTCTGAAAGATTTCCATGAAATTTAAGGTAATGCATGTTCTTGGATAATCTTTATATTTTATTTATCAAGCCAAATAAAGATTATTTAGTTCGCTAAGTCAGAAGCATTTTTTGTTCATTTAGAGGTAAGATGCAATTCTATTTTAACATTTTATTTTGTGTATGTGTGTAGCCATTATGATATTTAAGAGAATTTGACTTTTTTAGGAATGATATATTTAATTAAATCTTTAAATGATACGAACAATATTTTTTACTTAAAAACATATTTTTTTAATTGATGATACATTATTATAATAGTATATATGTATGATAGCTTAAAAATAATGGTGTTTTTATTTTTATGTGAACGTACGTGTCTAGTTAATTTCATTGGTATTTTTTGTAAATTAGAGTAAAATTAATTTGATTATGTTATAAAATAGAGCAAATTGACCTGTTTTTACCTATTTAATTCATTATTCACCAGTTTAATTAATTTTTTTTATCTATGTTACCCTTTTTTTTATCAGTTATAACTTATTTTCACTATTTTTACGATTTTGTCTTTTTGTTTTTTTTTCGTTTTAAACCATTTTCCTACCGGTTTCACCTTTTTTTGTCAGTTAAACTCTTTTTTTTACTGATTCCACACATTTTTATCATATTAACCCGCTTTTAAAATTTTAATCATATTAACCCATTTTTACCTATTTCACACATTTTTTCACTGATTTCAGATGTTCTTTTCACCAATTTCACCTGAATTTTCATTGATTTAACACGTTTTCACATACTTTATTAATTTTTCACTGATTTTACCAGCTTTTTATGTTGTTTCACCAGTTTCATCATTTTTCACGAATTTCACCCAAATTTTCATCAATTTCACATGAGATTATCGATTTCAGTAGAACTTTTTCTTTACCGATTTCACCCGAATTATCATCGATTTCACCATTTTCCACCAATTTCACCCATTTTTCACAAAATGAATTCCATGAAATTTCGAGGTTATACATGTCTTGATATTATTGAATATTCCTTATATTTTTCTATTCTAGCCCAAGTAAAATTATGTAATTAGCTAAGTCATAAGTATTTTTAATTCTTTCACAGTAAGATGCGATTCAATCTTAATTTTTTTGTAACATAATGATAATTAAGAGAATTTAATATTAAATTTTATATTTAGAGTGTTTATAACTTACATGTACTAAATCTTTAAATTAACATTTTCTTACTCAAATAATTATTGATGCTAAAATATAATAATTATATATATATATACATATATATATATATATATACATATATATATATATATATATATATATATATATATATATATATATATATATATATATAAAATAATAGTATTTTTTAATGGTTCGTTCTTAAGTGAAGAAAATTAAAATTACAAAAATTGATGTAAGAGAGAATTTATAAATTGTAGGAGTTTATGTAGGAGATAAATTAAATATAACAAGACTTCAGGTCTAATTATACCTCTTCTTTACTTTTACATATTTATAATTGAATTAATATCACTTTACAATTTAAATAAGGGCATTTTAGACCGCACAAAAAAGTTAAGAAACATTCATGCTTTTATAATAGTAGAGATAGAGATAGAGATAGAGATAGAGATAAGAGATAGAGATAGAGAAGAGATAGAGATAGAGATAGGAAAAGAAGAATGAAATTATGAAAGTGATGCAAGAGTTAATTTTTAAACTTTTGGAGTTGATGGAGGAAATAACTATATATGACTCCATGTCTAATTATACCTCTTATAACATGTTGAATATATAATTTTCTTTTTCTTCCATATCCAATTTTTGTAAAGGTAATTTTTATTTACATGTATGGTGTTTGATTAAGGAAAGGAAGCTATATATTTTCTTAAAATATTTCCCTACCAATTTCTTATGAAAAAATTTAAGAAAAATCCATATCTAATTATATTTTATCAATATTACTTTATAATTTGAATAAATTTGTCTTGGAAAAAAAAAAAGAAAAAAACTTAAATTATTAACACTTTTATTATTAGTAAAGTAATAATAGTAATAATAAGTAAACAACTGTTTGGACCTATCCCAATTACATCAACATCAAATGCAGATGAAACGATCTCTACATCAACAATTTTCTAAGAATATAACCTGGAAAATGATTTGAATGACATAGGATGTTCTTGATTGAGGTCCAATTCTTCCGTAGAATTCAAAACACATGAATATTATGTGATTTCAAAGGGTTCAAAATCTAAAATCAAAATCTAAGAGTCCTCCAGTTCAATTTGGATTCAGATCATAATCCAAAGTATTAGAGTTACACATAACCCTTTTGGAAAAGAACAATTGTGGATATATACATGTCGAAAGACTTCAATAACTACTATTATGTAAAGTATATTGGTAAATATCAATTTTTCAGTAGGAAAAAAGTTCAATAACTGACACAAAAATCATGAAATGAAATCCGAGGCCAACAGATACATAATTATTAAAACTTAGAAGATTGCCTTATAGATGTATTAATAGATACAAAGATGACATAAATCTTCTAAATAGTATTTCACCATACACACAATCCTAATAGAGTTCAAACCATTTATTCTTCATGAATTATGACAATGGAAATAAAATTGAATCTTCATCATTGCAACGCCACCAGTTCAATAGATACATGTTGTCCATGTTCCCGAATTGTCGTCTCATTACTTGATATTGGGCCAGAGATCAGTGGATTTTCTACATCCTCTTTCATAAAGGCTCGCCACTCATCAATATAAGCTGCTTTTCCGGGATCCAAGTTTGGAAGCTCACGCTGCTCAAGAAGTTGAAGAATTTCTTCACTTTCACCTAAAAGAATGGCTGCATGACGAACACTTTCCACCCTATCTTCGATGGCAATGCTCTGACATTTTGCGATTATAATGTGCGACAAGTTTGTTAGACAAGCAACCAATATGTCCGAAATAATGACCGATAATCTCTCAAACATCTCATCATCAGTTTGATGGTTATAATCATTGTGATGAACAAGCAGAAGAGTTTGACAAATCCGGTACATTGAGTTAGCAGCTATAACGTTAACCGGCCAATTGATAGGATTTTCCATGACCAAATCGTTCGTATTAGTCTTGAAATTTGCAACTTTCTTTTCAACTATATCAGAGAGCTCTTGTAATGTCTCCTTATATGGCCGGTCTTTCAAATTTGTTCCTTGAATATCAATATCTATCCACTTGTGATATAGTTCGAGTCTTACCCAGACGACATCTGCTGCACTTCTCATGCTTAATGATTCTCTGTTTGTGTCCATGGTTTTCTCTATAAGCTTTACAAATGAGAGGCCTTCACTCACACTGTTCAATAGCTGATCAACCTTGTGATTCGAGATGTTAGGAAGTGCCATTGCAATGCTTGTTAAGGTCACCACTGAAAGAGACCAACAATTACGAGGTTCTTGAGAATGCAAGCTTCTGACTTCATTATTGTCAAACTCTCTCACTCCATTGAAGCTTACAGACTTGTTTAAAAGTTCAACTATATTCTTTGGTTTTTGTGAATTACCTATCTTTATTAGCTTATCAACCCCAATGCAAATGTTTGTAATTATCTGCTCAGGCATCTCAGGCTCACCTTCAAGTAGCATAACATACGGCCTAAAATCCAACTCTGTGTTGGCGGCCAATCCTTTCGTATCATTTGGTGGACAGAAAACATACTTCTTGGCGTGGTCAAACAATGAAACAACTACATATATCAAGGCAGCAGAAATTATGAGAACAAGTTTGCTGGATAGAATAATTAGACGTTGAATTCCAATGCAGATGTTCAAAAATAATATTTTTGCATCATGAAGAACTTTTCTGCACTTTTGGTGTCGGACACGTAAAGGTAATGAGCTTTCTCTCCATTCCACTAGCCTTTGAATCCAATATGTCTCAATCTTTAATTCTTCTTTGAAGCTTCTTCTATGGTCTATCTTTGAGCTCCTAAATCGGACAGTAGTGAACCATCTAAATATAGGAGCAATAGTACCTAGTGCTACCCCGCCAGACTGGATGAGTAAAATCCAGTTGATGGACCACTTATAGTTTGAAAAAGTTCTAGAGCTGTATAACAAAGGTATTCTTATATGAGCTTCTGTCAAAGTTAAAGCCATCAACATACACATCACTCCCGAAATAACACATATCACAGAGCGCGCCATCACAAACTGAGGATTTCCAGTTTCTACCATCACATAATATTTCTTCAGTACCACTTTCAGTTCATGAATAGGAAGTTTTCTACCCGGTGGCAATCGTTCATTTGAAACTAATATTTTGTGGATTTCACAATACTTCGATTCTATATATCGTTTGGTGGTTGGAACCACAATAGCATAAGAACACAATACAATGAACATAAGAAGCATGAAGATAATAGCTGCAGTTTCTTCAATCAGAAAACCATAAATAACTCTTATTTCGACATTATGAATGCACACATTTACTGCAACCGTAATGACTAGAATGGCTAAAGCAATTAAGTTTAGTAAAATTTCATTATTGTCCATGGATGCCATAGATATCATAAAGTTACCTATAGCAGTTGACATCATTGCAAGGCTGCTAGTTTTAGCAATCTTTTCATTAACTCCCAGCATCATACTTGTAAGATCCAATGTTAGCTTCATTGTCACGCCTAGTAGAGTCAACGAGGTGGCATTGAGAGAGAAATACTTACATGGGAACCATAGTTTCTTGCTTTTGAAACCCGTCAAGGCATCAGCTGCCATTGCAAACGCGCAGGCTGCAGAAGCTGCGGCAATATACATCCCTATCCATGGCATTGGTGCATTAAGATTGTTTTGAATATTGATTTCATAGTCACTGTTGCATATGTCCTGGCACTCGCTGTAGCTATAAATATTTGAATCCATGAAATTTATCTTTACGTATGCAGGCTATACTAAACAGAGAACTGCTTGACCAAGTCTCTAGCCTCCTGGAAGAAAAACACACAAGTATGGTTAGATAATAATCAATCAAAAAACTATTGGATGCTTCAATGCAGTATCTAAAAATTAATGGAGAAATAACAGTCAAAGAAGTAGGCTCTATTGGTGAAAATCTCTGTTGTACATCACTAACCAATTTTTTATATTAACAATATTTTATGCCTAATCTAAAAAGAGATGAGTTAATATTTTATTTGATGACTCCTTTTTATACTTTAACTTTTACTTGCGAGTTGCGACATAATGAGTAATACATAGTGGACACATTTGTATTATAAATTTTAGGTTTAAAAATTTGATACGATTCAAAGATTTAGATATAGGATAATCATATAATCCGAATCCCCAGCATTGATTTTTCATTGTAGCTATAGCTCCGTCCATGATTCCTGAAAAGATTGTATTATATAGGTTTGAATCATAGTAGTAAGTATCTTACGATTCACGATACGAATCGTACGATTTGATGCGATTCCAGGCTTTCGCGAAGAATCGCCGGGTGTTTGTTTCGCAATGATTCGTTTGCGATACGATACGAATCGTATGATACACGATACATTTGCGATACGTACGATTCTTTGACTTAAAGTAGTTTTTTTTTTTTTTTTACAAATATAGAAAATGGTCAATTAGAAACCCATACAAAATGCATAATATTTTCCCTCTTTGCTATTAGATGTACGTTGCAGTAAACATTGTGGTATTTGATGTGAAACTATTTATATCTTGTGTTGTTATATGTGGATTGATAGTTTTGTCTTTTTAGTATAACTAGAAAAGTTCACGTAGGTTGTACGTGTCTGTCTACTTAATTTCATAAATAAATTTTATAAATTATAGCAAAATTAACTTTAGCATATCACAAAATAGCACAATTAATGACAAATATTCAATTTAATTAATAAAAACGATGTCTTTAAAATATTGTAATTAAATTTAATTGATTGATTAGTTCATATGATCTTGTAGATTTTTTTCTAAACTAAAATCATAACAAAATTATTTAATTCAATCCATTATAGTAGTTTCCATTTAAAATTATTTGTTTTAATTATTTATTTGTTATTTGAAATGCATTTGTTTACGGATTTTGTCCTCTCATGCCCATTTATAGGACATTCAACCCCGATTGATTAAATTCACTGGGGTAGGATTTAAGTAACCGTAATACCAAAAAAGTTGTTCAAATATTCAATTCATTAGTTTAATCCATCTTTTTCACGGGTTTATCCCATCTTTTTACTTTTTGCATTGATTTAATATAATTTTTTCTCCAATTCACATATTCTTTTATCGAAACCTACTTTCATTATTTTCCATTTTTTCGTCGATTTCTTTTATTTTTTTCAATTTAAACCATTTTCAACCGGTTTCATCCTGTTTTTATAGGTTAAACTTTTTTTTTTCCTTTTTACAATTTTCACTCGTTTTCCCACGGATTTACATGTTCATCCACCAATTTTATCTCATATTTAATTGATTTCACATGTTTTCAATACTTCACTTTTGTTCCCCAATTCACTGATTTCACCAATTCTTAACGATTTCATCCGTTTTTCACTTATATCACCAATCTCATCCGTTTTTCATGAACTTCATCCAAAGTTATTTGATTCCAAATGTAATTATCAATTTTATAGGCGCATTTTTATCAGGTTCACTCGTTTTTCACCAACTTTACCAGTGTACACAAATTTCACCCAATTTTTTTCTTCATTTTCACATGTTTTAACTGACTTTTATTGATTTTATCGATTTTTATTAATCTATTTCGCCTATTTCCATGAAAATTTGAGTACCACCAATTTCATCAGTTTTTCACGAATTTCACAATTTTAGTTTTAACGGTTACACAATTAAATTCACCAACTTTACTAATATTTATATTCGAGGTTATTCATGTCTTGATATTCTTGGATTTTGTTAATATTTTGCGCCTATAACCAAAGAAAAATTACATAATCAGCTAAGTCATAAGCATTTTTTTTCTTTAACACATATGTTGTACGTGTCTAGTTAATTTCTTTAGTAAATTTAATAAATTATAGTAAAATTAATTTTGTCATATCACAAAATGACACAAATTAATGCCTAATATTTTAATTTAATTATTATTTCATCAAAAAAATGATGACTTTAAATTATTGTAATCAAATACTAAATGATGATTGATTTGTTCTTAAGATCTTGTAAGTTCTTTTCTAAAATAAGATCATAACAAAATTATTTAGTTAATTCCATTAAAGTAGTTTTCATTTAAAAATCACTAAATATAAGAACACTATTTATTTATTTTTATTTAAAATAATATCATGTCATTTGAAATGTATTTTTTTACAAACCTAAGCCATTTTTCACATATTTAATCCATTTTTCACGGATCTAACACGTCTTTTTATCGATTTCATTTATTTTGCATCGTTTTAATATATATTTTTATTTGATTTATCCGTTATTTTATCGGTTTAACCCACATTAATTGTTTTCCCCATTTTTCGTCGATTTGTTTTGTTTTTCCGGTTTCACCCTGTTTATGCCAGTTAAACGTTTCCATTGATTTACATGTTTTTTTCACCAATTTCACCTCATATTCATATATTTCACATGTCTTCACCGACTTTACATTTATTCTCTGACTTACTAATTTAACCAGTTTCTAACGATTTCATCCGTTTTTCAATAATTTAACCAGTCTTATCCGAATTTACCCAAAGTTATGTGATCCCATATGTATTTATCGATTTCTTGGGCGCCTTTTTACTGGCTTCACAAGTTATTTACCAACTTTACAAGTGTTTACCAATTTCAACCAAATTTTTATTATTTTCACATATTTTGACCGACTTTTCTCGATTTTGCCAATTTTCATTAACCGATCCCGTATTCCATGAAAAGAACTCCATGAAATTCGAGTATAATCAATTTCACAATTTTTTTTTTATGTTTATTTTCTATCATCTTCATTAATTCACTTTACTAATATTCTTTATTCTAATGACACGGTGTGGTGGCTAGTGTTTATGGTTGAAATTTCGATAGGGAAAGGAACTCTAAGATATATTTTTTTCAAGTGGTAGTGTTTATGTAGAAGTATGCTTCTTGAAGTTTTTTCCTATTTTGCCATTTAAAATAATTTTTAAGTAAGGGTATATTAGTCTTTACAAAAAATTCAAGAAACTCTATTTTCTGAACTCGCACTTTTATTTGTATATAATATATATAGATAATATTGAGTTATAGCTGCAATGACTGCATAATTTTGTCTTTTTAGTTAAATAAAATTGAGGTGTAGCTATACGGTCAGTCTAGTTATTTAGTATTTATTTTAGTTTTGGAACTTTATTTTATTATATCTTATTGATGATTGGGTGTCTTATGAAATTTGAATGAACATAGAGTATCACAGAGTTTATACTTTAATTGGTAGTAACTTTATTTTGTTTGATTATTTGATTAAAATATTATTTTATTCGGGTAACATTGATAATGTGGTGATGTGTAGTCTATATTTGAGAAAAAAAATCATTTAAGATTGATATTTCGATGTTAATTTAGAAAATTCTATTATTTCTTTTTATTTTGTAACAAGAAAGTTCAAATTTGGAACTTGATTTTTTTTAAATGATTTTTTTTTTACTTTAATTGCTTAGTCTTTTAAATGTTTCTATTTCTTAGTAGGACTGTCAATTGAGCCGGGCCTACCCGAAGCCCGCTGGCTCGGCCCGATTAAATATGACCCGAACCCGAATAATTGTGAGCCGGGCCGATTTTGAGCCATTATATTAAACCCGATCAATTTATGAGCCGAGTTTGAGCCTAATAAGGCTCAGCCCGAATAAAGCCCGATCGAATAACTACTGCTAATTATTTATATCAAAATTATTATGTACCAAATATCAAAATCAATTACATACAATTGTACAAGCCAAATGAAAAACATAAAGGAAAAACAAAAGGGAAAAAGATAAAAGAAAGTGATCAAGATTGGGAATTTGGAAGTCTTGGAACACTAAAACTCTACTTACCTGGAGTAAAAAAAAATGTATATCAATAATTTTATTTCTAGGAAGATGAAAAGTTTTTATCTAATACAGTAATACAATTTAATGTTATTTAATGTTTAATATTATGAAGAACAAGTGTGGAATTTAAATATTCTTGTCTCGTGTGTATTAAGTAAGAGTGGTTTATTCATATTAGTGCGTAATTCTTTTATTTATGGAGTAACATTTGCTAGTATTAATAAACCCGACATAAGCCCGATATAAACCCAAAGCCCGAAACGTTACATGAGCTGAGTTTGAGCCGAAACAATTAAAAAATTTATGAGCCGAGCTTGAGCCTATAACTATGAAGCCCGATGGTAATTGAGTTTGAGCTATTTAAAGCTCGGCTCACAAGGCCCGATTGACAGTCCTATTTCTTAGTAATGTGGAAGATATATTTTATTTAACTTTTTATAAGTGATTTGTATCTTACGATACGATACACGATACACGATTCGATACGATACGATGGCTCACTCATACGCGATACGATTCGCGGTTCAATAACTATGGTTTGAATTCTCTTGTTAGTGTGTCGATAATTATATTTTTGATGCTTTTTATGTAACTGATTTTCGCTGGATATCTCGAGAATTCTAGTTGCCATCTGATCAGTCGTCCTTGATTGTAATTTGCTTTAAGGTTGTATCTAATAAATTCGGTTAGATATGTTTTATCGGTTCTTAATAAGAATTCTTTTGGTAATAGATTTATTCTCCATATTTTGAACATTTTCAAACAAGATAAAGTTTCATTTTCATGGATGGGGTATCTCTTTTATGATTATATAAAAGTTCCTAAAACATATCTGCATAATGTTCTTTTGATTTTTTAGACAATAAATCATTTATGTTAGACATAAATGAAGTATCCTTTAATTCTTCACCATTTAAGGTTTTTGAATACTCAACGATTCATTTATGCCTTCCTAATTAGTAGGTTTCTTGATAACCATATCTTTTTTTTAATACATTTCATTTATCCTGACCATATTCATCCGAAGCATCTGTTTCAACTATTATGAAGTCATTGTTAATTGGATTGTATAATCTAGGTAAATTTTTGGTTTCTTCCTCTATTTTTTCTACAATTTTACTATCTTCTTGTTCCCAAACCATTGCTTTTTTATACTAATTTTTTCTTTTCTTTTGCAAAATTGTCTAAAAATCCTAATTCGGATATATAAAGTTGCTTTCTATCTTCTAGTTTATTCGGAAACATATGTAATTTTTTCTAAAACATGTTTTTGTAATTATATTTCTCCATTTTCTTTTATAGTAGTTCCTCAATTTCTTGTTTACAAATTTGTGCTTTTTACTTACTCAAAACCAATCATTTTTCTTTACAACGCTTTAAAACAAACAAGACTTTTTTCAAATAATCTTCTTGGCTTGTATTACTAAAAATTAGTATATCTTCAATGCAAACTAAACAAAAATATTCAAGACCTTCAAGATTTTTGCTCATATATCTTTGGAATATACATGGTGCTTGTTTTAATCCAAATGGTAATACATTCCATTCATAATACTTTTCTGGGGGACAAGTAAATGCAGTTAGTGGTTTTGTATTTTCATGTAGTCATAGTTGGTAGTACCCAGACCTAGCGTTTAGGAAGCTAAACCATTTCATACCTCTAACTTTTTCTTTAATGGAATCTCTTTTTGGTAATTTGTGTGCATCACCAATGGTCGCATCATTCATCTTTTTATAATTTATAACCATTCTTCTTTTGCCAAGTTTTTTTTTCATTATGGTTTTCTACGTAAAAAATTGGTGCAACGTGTCTGCTTTTACTGTCTCTTAATAATTTTTTATCTAGTAATTCTTTACAATCCTTCATATATCCTTCAATATCTCTTTTAAAATAAGGTATTCTATTCGGAACATTTACTTCTTGATTTTTATTTTTTAACTCTATTTAGAACATTTACTACAGGAAGTTAAAGTGCTAATTTACGCATATCACAAGAAGATAAATTGCATATTTACGCAACACATGAAGGTAAAATGAGGTGAATACGTTGTCAAGGGTAAGGTTAAGTTGGTCATATTTTACATGAAATGAAGTCTCAGTTGCATTATTGAGTGTGTGTGCAATACATCCACTAATAAGGAGATAAATTGCTCATTATTTCATATCACAAGGAAGTAAATTGCTCATTATTTTATCGCATGGAGGTAAATCGCCTATTTTCATATCACAAGGAAGTAAACTGTTGTGGATGTTTAAATAAATATGTGTATATAAAATATTATAAATACTTTATATGTCTAATTACTATAATTCAATAATTATAGTATATTATTCTCACAGAATAATTATTTATAATTAACTCCAATTACAAATCTTAATATAGTTTATTTTCACATAACAAACAAAATCATAATTTAATAACAACACACTTAATGAACTGAAACATAAATGCTCGACTGATGCTTGCTAATATAATGTTCTTAAGACAATATTTCTGACCTGTCAAAATTGCAACAGATCATCACAATAATCTTCAAAGATAAAACGGTCGGATACTTGTTTCTTTGAACAAACAACAAGTCCACAACGAACTTTAACAAACATTATTTATTCAACAATATAAAGTGAAGAAGAAAGAGAGAGAATATATGATTATGCTTTTATTGCTAGAAAACGGCATAAGAGAATTGACCGGATTCTCCCTCTATTCATAGGTGTAGAAATGAAATTCTGGAGAGACTAGGGGTGCACATGGTTTTCAAAATCGTACCGGACAGTCCCGTACCGTACCGAACCGCACCGAATGTTAGTTTTTTTTTCTCAAAACCGAAGGCCTTGGTATGAATGAAAACCATACCGAGTATTTTGGTATGGTTTTGGTTTTAGACTTCTCATACCGTAAAAAACTGTACCGTACCGAAATTGAAAAGAAACATGAATTAACTATTTTTTTTTTAAATTTACAACTAAATTTTATAAATTTATAATTCAAACATCATAGTTTATAATTACTACATTGCTATCGTTCAATAAAAAAAAGATATGCTCAAATTTAGCACAAATTAAACTTGTAATTATATGTTGAAAACTTAAAATGCAAAAATTCTATACAACAAATACCAAATAATAAGTTTCTTCACATAATAAAAACAATGATCAAATAATTAATCAATTAATTTTATTCAATTAGGTCGAACTATAGCGTCAAATTTGTGAACATTTTCTTTTCCAATGCTTTATTTAATGTAAGAAAGTAGTTTATAAGATATTACATTATTAATTTCTTATATAATTGTCAACTATGTGATCAATTAATTATATATGAAAAATTGCACGAAAAAGTTTGTTCGAAAAAATCGCAAAACCGTACCGTACCGTACCAGAACCGCACAAAACCGAGTTTGTTGGTATGGTTCATAAAACTCTAGTTTGATTTTGAGTTTTTAAAAACCGCACTAATTGGTACGGTACAAATTTTGTTAAAAATACCGCAGAACCGTACCATGTGCACCCCTATTCAACATAACGCAATATTCTCATTCTTGGCTACATTTTGTTGCTCCTGGAAAAGTTCACAATGAAGGGCCTTAGATCATATAAATTGGGGTTAATGACATCACCATAACCATAATCATCACTCAAATTTAGGACAAAAAAAGATGTTGCTCAAATTTACAATGTCTCTCCCATTGTTCGGATCTAAACTAGAAGCAAAGCTTCGGTCCGAACAGGTGCAATCAGTTCGATTTGAACTGAAATGACTCACTAACTCGTTTAAAAAAATGGCGCGCGGATCACAACATAGGAAACGGTCAGTCGAGGATTTTATTCGATATGAATTTAATTATTGGACTTTTAAGTTATGGGCCAAAAAAATAATTAAATTTTCTCTAAAAGTATAATATATTGTTGAAGCCCAAGCCCAAGCCCAAGCCCAAGCCAAAGCCAAAACCCAAACCCAAACCCGGAACATGCCGTGCGGATGACGGCGACGTGTCTGTGGTGAACCCATAGTCATGTAGACCCTCTTCCCTTATAACATTTGGTACCCTAAGGACCCAATCCTTAGTACAAATTTTTGCTTTATAAGTAGTAAAAGCTTATTCATGAACTTGACTCCTATTGGGCTCAAACCAAGAGTAACATCATTCAATCAAATGTTGATGGTGTTTAACAATCTGCGTAACCGAAATATATCCGCACTATATTTTGCAATAAACTGTAGTATATATAAATAATGATAGTTCAATTAATTAAATGACTACAGAAAGTATAATAAAACTATATATTCGTAGAATTTTACGTGATTGTAGAGAGTTCAAAGAGCCACATTCGGTGTCAAAATGCTCATCATCGCTACTTTATTGTTGTATCCTTGCATGGACAGTAAGGATTTAAGATGCAAAGGCATCAAGGAGTTACTTACCTTGAGATAAAATGGTAATCATGATCCACAGAGCATTCACTATATAGTATGAAATATCAAAACTCCATTAATTTGGAAAAGAACAATTGTACATGTGCATGTCGAAAGACTTCAATAACTACTAGCATGTAAAGTGCATGCATTGATAAATATCAATTTTCAGTAGGAAAAAAGGTTCAATAATTGACACCAAAATCATGAAATGAGATCCTAGGCCACCAAATACATAATTATTTAAACTTAGTAGATTGACTCATAGATGTATCAACAGATACAAAGATAGACTAAAATCTTCTAAACAATATTTAACCATATACACTATCCTAATAGAGTTTAAACCATTTATTCTTCATGAATTCTGACAATGGAAATAAAACTGAATCTTCATCGTTGCAAGGCCACCAGTTCAATAGATACATGATGTCCATTGGGTTCCCGAACTGTCGTCTCATTACTTGATTCTGAGCCAGAGATCGGTGGATTTTCGACATCCTCCTTCATAAAGGCTCGCCACTCATCAATATAAGCTGATTTTCCAGGGTCCATGTTTGGAAGCTCACGTTGCTCAAGAAGTTGAAGAATTTCTTCACTTTCACCTAAAAGAACGGCTGCATGACGAACACTTTCCACCCTATCTTTGATGGTAATGCTCTGACATTTTGCGATTATAATATGCGATAAGTTTGTTAAACAAGCAGCCAATATGTCTGAAATAATGACCGATAATCTCTCAAACATCTCATCATCAGTTTGATGGTTAAAATCATTGTGATGAGCTAGCAGAAGAGTTTGACAAATCCGGTACATTGAGTTAGCAGCTATAACGTTAACCGGCCAATTGACAGGATTTTCCATGACCAAATCGTTCGTATTAGTCTTGAAATTTGCAACTTTCTTTTCAGCTATATCAGAGAGCTCTTGCAATGTCTCCTTATATGTTCGGTCTTTCAAATTTGTTCCTTGGATATCTATATCGATCCACTTGTGATATAGTTCGAGTCTTACCCAGACGACATCTGCTGCACTTCTCATGCTTAATGATTCTTCGTTTGTGTCCATGGTTTTCTCTATAAGCTTTACATATGAAAGGCCTTCACTCACACTGTTCATTAGCTTATCGACCTTGTGATTCGAGATGTTGGGAAATGCAACTGCAATGCTTGTTAAGGTCACCACTGAAAGAGACCAGCAATTACGAGGTTCTTGAGAATGCAAGCTTCTGACTTCACTAGTGTCAAACTCTTTCACTCCATTGAAGTTTACAGATTTGTTTAAAAGTTCAAATATATTCTTTGGTTTCTGTGAATTACCAATCTTTATTAGCTTATCAACCCCAATGCAAATATTTTTAATTATTTTCCTAGGCATCTCAGGCTCACCTTCAAGTAGCAGAACATACGGTCCAAAATCCAGCTCTATGTTCGCGGCCATTGATGTCAGTTCTCCTCTCGTATTATTTGATGGCCACTTCTTGATGTGGTTGAACAATAAAACAGCTACATATATCAAGGAAGCAGAAATTATGAGAACTAGTTTGCTGGATAGAATAATTAGACGTTGAATTCTAATGCACACGTTCAAAAGCAATCTTTTTGCGTCATGAAGAACTTTTCTACACTTTTGGTGTCGAACACGTAAAGGTAATGAGCTTTCTCTCCATTCCACCAGCCTTTGAGTCCAGTATGTCTCAATATTTAATTCTTCTTTGAAGCTTCTTCTATGGTATATCTTTGAGCTCCTGAATCGGACAACAGTGAACCATCTAAATACAGGAGCAATAGTACCTAGTGCTACCCCGCTAGACTGGATGAATAAAATCCATTTGATGGACCACTTATAGTTTGAAAAAGTTCCAAAATAATAAGTGTATAAAAACCTTCTTGAATGAGCTTTTATCAAAGTTAAAGCCATCAACATACACATCACTCCCGAAATAACACAAATCACAGATCGTGCCATCACAAACTGAGGGTTTCCGGTTTCTGCCATCACATAATATTTCTTCAGTACAACTTTCAGTTCATGGATAGGAAGTTTTCTAGCTGGTGGCAATCGTTCATTTGAAACTAATATTTTGTGCATTTCACAATACTTCGATTCTATGTATCTTTTGGTGGTTGGGACCACAATAGCATAAGAACATAATACAATAAGCAAAAGAAGCATGAAGATAATAGCTGCAGTTTCTTCAGTCAAAAAAGTTTTTCCAAAAAAAACACTTATTTGGACATTGTTGATACACACATTTACTGCAACTGTAATAACTAGAATGGCTAAAGCAGTTAAGTTTAGTAAAATCTCATTGTTGTCCATGGATGCCATAGATATCATAAAGTTACCTATAGCAATTGGCATCATTACAAGGCTGCTAATTTTAGCAATCTGTTCAAGATATCCCATCATCATATTTGTAAGATCCATTGTTAGCTTCATTGTCACGCCTAGTAAAGTCAACGAGGTGGCATTGAGCGAGAAATACTTACATGGGAACCACAGTTTCTTGCTTTTGAACCCTGTGACGGCATCAGCTGCCATTGCAAGCGTGCAGACCGCGGAAGCTGCAGCAATATACATCCCTATCCATGGCATTGGTGCATCTAGATTGTTTTGAATATAGGTTTCGTAGTTATCTGGATCCATGAACTTTATCTTTACGTTCTAGAGTTTATATTGATTCTGTTAATTTTTGAAGAATGAAAAGCCATTTGATGACCAACAACCACTGTTAAATCCGTGACTATTTGTCAATTTCTTTAATTCTAAGCCAGTGGCTTCCTTTTCAATCCGACAACAAATAATGGGAAGGGAAATTATTGATGATTAGGAAATGTTAAAATAATGAAATTGATATAACATTTATGTCTAGAGGAGGTTTTTTTTTATGACCTCGAAAGAATGAATTTTGTCTGCTTTTTGTTTTTTTTTTATAACTCAGGTGTTAAAACTTACACTATATTAATCGTGAACCCTCAGAATCCTTATCCTAGAACTCTGAAGGATGTAAATCGCAGCATGTGCCTTCACAAAGCCTCGAAATATCACCATACTGTTATTATGCATATTTTACCTCACAAAAAGTTTGTTTTAACTATGTTATCATTCAAGCTATTTCATAACGACCTATTTTTTTAAATGGGTTTCACTAAAATTTTAAAAATAATTTTTTGAAATATGTCGATCCAAAACAACCTATTTTTTACAAATTGGATGTTTTTTGCATAATTTTTAAAATCATAAGAAAGTTTAGCACAATAAAAATTTCACAGGATAATTTTTTGTAGGTATAATATAACACAGGGAAGTATTTTGCATTTACCTCAAAAATTGAACATAGTTTGACATTATTAATAAAACTATCATAAATTGTTAAATCATGCATTAAAAAAACAATTGATAATGTTTGTCTATTCTGCGATTAAAAGTTAGATCATTATCGAGGCATTTGGAATCAATTCATCGATTATTATATATGCACATACGGATAATATTGGAACACAATGCACTCCACTCACTCTAATTATTTAAATCGAGTCTTATTCATATCGAGGCTAGCCAAACGATTTTTATAGAGCCAGTATTTGTGAAAGAATCTTTGTTGTACGTCACTAACCAATTTTTTATATTAACAGTATTTTATGCCCAATCTAAAAAGTGATGTGTTAATATTTTATTTGATGACTCATTTTTATACTTTAACTTTAACCTGCAACATAATGAGTAATACAAAGTGGACACATTTGTATTGGAAATTTTAAACTTTTGGTGTATTAAAAATTTGATTAGGTTCAAAGATTTAGATATAGGATAATCATATATAATCCGAATCCCCATATTCGGACCAGGGACCACATTAAAACTTTTTGAAACATGTAATAGCATGCCTCATGGCCGGTGTGAACAAATAGATAATTAACTTTTTATAATTGTGTATTAGATTAGGCCTATTTTTCTTTTTTGAGAGAATTGCATTTTTGGTACACAGTTATAGGTCAATTTCCACTTTTGGTACACAGCTTTATGTGTCCAACACATTTGGTACACCTCTTTAACAAAGTTCGACACATTTGGTACAACCGTTAAATAAATTGCAAAATCACCGTTAATTCGATCACGTGACATCACGTGCCCGTTAGTTTGACACATTTGGTACACCTCTTTTACCCAAAAAAAAAAAAATTAAACTTGATAAACTTTTATAAAAATTATCATATGTATTTGTTATATTTATCATATCAAATTTATATAATGATAAAAAATATGTATTTATTATTTATATGACATGTAAAATATAATAAACTATATAATGTCATTTATAGTTTAATACTGGAAGAAGAATAAAATATAATAAAAAAGTTTATCAAGTTTCAATTTTTAAAAATTATTTATAAAAATAGTTTATTATGTATAAAAATTATTAAAAAATATGTATTTATTATTTATATGACATGTAAAATATAATAAACTATATAATGTCATTTATAGTTTAATATTGGAAGAAGAATAAAATATAATAAAAAAGTTTATCAAGTTTCAATTTTTAAAAATTATTTATAAAAATAGTTTATTATTTATAAAAATTATTAAAAAATATGTATTTATTATTTATATGACATGTAAAATATAATAAACTATATAATGTCATTTATAGTTTAATATTGCAAGAAGAATAAAATATAATAAACAAGTTACTTTAATTTATCATATTTATAAAAATTATTAAAAAATACGTATTTATTATTTATATGACATGTAAAATATAATAAACAATAATGTTATTTATAGTTTAATATTGGAAGAAGAATAAAATATAATAAAAAAGTTTATCAAGTTTCAATTTTTTTTTTTTTTTTTTTATAAAAGAGGTGTACCAAATGTGTCGAACTAACGGTCACGTGATCGAATTAACGGTGATTTTGCAATTTATTTAACGGTTGTACCAAATGTGTCGAACTTTGTTAAGGAGGTGTACCAAATGTATTAGACACATAAAGCTGTGTACCAAAAATGGGAATTGACCTATAGCTGTGTACCAAAAATGCAATTCTCTCTTTCTTTTTTACTATAATTTTATTAGATTAGGCCATAGGACCATGAATTTGTATTAGATTGGGATTTAATACCGCGTGGGTTTTTATGTTAAATACTTTTACGATTTGGGTCAGGACTTGGAACCAATTTGAAATCAGATTATTGAGTTCTTTGAATTAGTAATCAAACACATAGGACCAATACTAAACTACAATGAGTTGATGACAATTCTATGTTATCTAGTATATATTAACAAGCCATGTTTGTCCTTTAGAATCAAAGCAAACTTCTCCACACTCAATCCTTAAAGAAGTTTGATTTTATTATTTAGGTCGAGATTATTTTGGAATTTGGTATTTTCTAAACTAAATTAAAATTAATAAAATTGTAATCTAAATTAAAGATCCAAATATGAATTACGTATTCTGTCCCTAGATTTTTTGGAAAAAATAAAATAGGGTGCAAAGTGTTTAACTGTTCATATTTTGGAAGTGTAAAGTGCTAAATTTATGATTTAAGGGTGCAAAGTGCCTAAAGTGCCTATTTTCTATGTTTTTGGGGTGGAAAGTGCAAAAAAAAACCGAAACCAAAGTGGAGGCAAAGTCAGTCAAAATTGATTTATATTTTCCCCATGTGGAGTTCTGTTTATTGGGGGTTTCTTTGGTGATAAATTTCATTCATTCTCTTATGCAGTTCAATTTTTCATTGCTTTAGTTGCTCTGATTAGTGAAGATCAAATTGTGTGTATGTATATACATATATACTTACATTATTCAGAAAACAAAACAAAACAAAACAGAAAAAGGAAAGAACTTGTGTACATGATAATATTATGTTTGAAGGTAATGTGAACTTAATTGGCAGAGTAACTAATTGTGTAGTGGTAGTACAATTTCGATTGTGTTTGATGAATGTAAGGAACGAGGGAAAATTACTTTGTTTTTCATAGTTAATATTAATTATGTCACTTCAAATATATAAGATACTAATTGCTATTACAAATTTCACAAAGTTAGTGGCTTTGTGAAAATATCTGCAAGCTAATTTGTGATCGAACTGGCATTAGTCGAATAATCCCTTTGGTTACTTGTTCTCGTATGAAGTGGCAATCCACTCTATATGCTTCGTTCGCTCATGGGAAATCGGGTTTTCAACTATGTGAATGGCTGCTGAGTTATTACAGTAAAGTGGAGTCGATGTTGATCCTTTTACTTGAAAGTCTTCTAGTAATTGTCTAAGCCAAATAATCTCTGCTGCTGTTGTAGCCATTGCACAATATTCGCTTCAGCTGATGACCTTGAGATGGTTGTTTGTTTCTTGGATTTCCAGGATATTAGAGACTCTCCAAGGAATAGAATCCAGTAGTTGATTTTCTTGGGTCCAAGCATGAGCTCAATCAGCATCAGCAAAAGCCTTTAGTGTTAATTTTGAATTTGCCTGAGTAAAAAAGTCCTTGTCCCGGTGAACTTTTGATAAAACGAAGTAGATGATGAACTGCTTGTAAGTGACTTGTCCATGGTTTTGAAAGAAATTGGCTTAGCTTGTTGACAGCATAGCTGATTTCTGGCCTTGATATTGTCAATATTCTCCCAATTAATCTTCTGTGTAAAGAAGGATAAAAAAGTAGCTCACCATCTTCCGAGCTAAGTTGATTTTTTGCATCCATAGGAAGAGTGACAGGCTTGCACCCTAAGAATCCATTGTCTTCTAATAGATTTAAGGTGTACTGCCTTTGTGATAGCATGATTCCTTTTGATGATCGGCACTATTTCCAATCCTAGGAAATACTTCAGATTGTCAAGGTCTTTTAGTTTGGACTGAGTGCGCAAAAAATCCTTGATTGCTTGTATGGCTTCATTGTTTGGACCTATTACAATTATGTCGTCTATGTATACCAAAAGAGCTGCAAAATAACTTTCATTATCTTTAGTATAGAGGGAATAATCAGATTTTGACTGTCTAAAACCAAATTTTATAATGGACTCATTGAAATTTGAGTTCCATTGTCGAGAGGCCTTCTTTAGGCAATATAAAGATTTATTTAGTTTGCAAACCATTTTAGTTTTATTTGATGTAGAAATATCGTAGATACATGAAATTTATGCCCAATTAAATAATGACACTTATAAATAATTTATTAGTAATCAATTAATTTTTTATTTTTGGGATTTTATTATATTAAATTCCGAAATTAAATAATGATATTAATTGATTTCTAATATTTATTTATTGGCCAATTATATCAAGCCATGTGTCAAAATGATATATTTAAAGCCATATAATTATGTGGCCAATCAAAATGTGCCACATGTCAAAGTGAGGTGTTTTGGCCAATCAAATGAAGTCTTTCATTCCAAGGAAGTAAGGGTTATTCGTGACACGTCACCAAGCTGCTATGAAGGACTCTCTTCAAAATCTATATAAAGAGGTCTTGTGAATTCATTTGAGGATATACAGACACACATATATACATATCTACATACAAATTCACATATACGCATAGATATTCTCCTCAAGCTTTGAAGGTCTGCAAGCACTTCAAATCTGTGACTCCATCTGCAAATCTTGGAGAAAGTCGCATCACACGATTCAAGAACAAACCTAGTGCACTTGAATCCATACGCTCAACAAAGAGAAGAATCAGAGGATTCATACATAGAGATTTTGTAACCACTTTTAAATTTTAAATATATATTATTTGTTACTTCTTATTTTATTGTCTATTCAAGCTTTTTGCAGACTTTAAAATTTGTTGTAAACAAATTTTTGGCACACCCAGTGGGACATCTCTACCTCTCATCTCTTCTCTTCAATAGATGGTTCGTCCTACAAAGTACCGAACTATGACTGATTTGATGAATGACCCAAGAACCATGCTCATTGAAAAGAAGGCGCATGATGATTCTCAAAGCGGTGGGTCTTCACCCCTTTCTCACTATTCGACTGGAGCGCCTGTTATGACAACAAACGCTACGACTATGGAAGAACAACTCATGGCTCTAACTAAGGCCATAGAAGGGCTCAACAAGCGTGCGCAAGAGCAAGATGCAAGGATTGAGAGACTTCTCAGCCAAGGACTCTTTGCCAAGACAAATCACTCGATGGGAAAACGACCTATGGATCCCGAGGAAGATGAGGTATCAACAAAACGATACTCAAAAGTGAACGAGGACCAACTCGAGGATTCTGAGGAGGACGACATCCTCTTAGGACGACATTCGACTGAGAAGACTAAGGGTCTTCAAGTCTCACCCGACGGCATGATTCCCGTGGATCGACTGGAAGACTTCATCACTGGAACCATCAAGTGCAAATTGGAAGGAGGTTCAAAATCTTCACTTACTTACGTGAAGCCCTACACTCGTCGCATCGACACAATGAAGATGCCCACTGGATATCAACCGCCAAAGTTCCAACAATTCGATGGGAAAGGGAATCCAAAGCAACATGTCGCTCACTTCATAGAAACTTGTAATAATGCTGGAACTACTGGAGATCTACTCGTGAAATGATTTGTCCGCTCGCTTCAAGGGAATGCTTTTGACTGGTACACCGACTTGGAGCCTGGAAGCATTGATAGTTGGGAACATCTTATACAAGAATTCCTCAATCGATTTTATAGCACAAGAAGAATCGTAAGCATGATCTAGCTCACAAGCACTCATCAATGGAAAGAAGAAAAGGTCATCGATTATATCAATCGATGGAGAAATCTAAGCTTAAACTGCAAGGATCGTTTGTACGAAACTTCTGCCATAGAAATGTGCATCCAAGGGATGCACTGGGGCTTGTGTTATATTCTTCAAGGCATAAAGCCTAGAACATTCGAAGAGTTAGCTACGCGTGCGCACGACATGGAACTTAGTCTTGCTTCAAGGGGAGATCAAAACTTCTTACCCATTCAAGATTCAAAAAATCCCAAGGATAGGCAAAATATCAAGAGAGGTGGTAAACCTTTGCCTGCAAGTGATAACAAAGAATTTATGACAATCAACGCCGCCCCAATTAATTTTTCTTCCAACCCAAAGAAAAGAGAAGAAGTTAAGGGCAACCCCTCTCAAGGAGGATTTCAGAAAAAGTTAACGTTGAAAGATATGCAATCAAAGGAATACCCGTTCCTTGATTCTGATGTTGGAGCAATGATCGAAGATTTACTTGAAGCTGAACTCATAGAATTACCTGAGATGAAACGACCAGAAGAAGCTGGGCAAAGCAATGATCCCAACAATTGCAAATATCATCGTCTAATTGGACATCCCATCGAAAAATGTTTTGTCTTGAAAGACAAAATTATGGAATTGGCTCGTCAAGGAAAGATCTTACTCGAAGAAGACAAGATGACTGCCAATCAAACCACGACTGAGGTTTTGCCTGTGGCCTCTAGAGACTCTGTTAAGAAGTCTGCAATGGACCATTTTTCGTCATTTTATATAAAGTTTGGAAGTTTTGATCCAACCGAGTTCAAGGTGAACTCAAAGTCCATAACATCTGATTCTGCCATTCAACAAACGCTCATTTGTAGGGATGAAGTCATCCAGAAACAAGAAGAAATTGACCCCGACGATGGGGGCTGGACAGTTGTCACTCGTCGAAAGAAACGCTACTCATCTACAAAACAATCTGGCCAACAATTTCTGCAGGATCTAAGTTTGAAAGAAAATAATGGAAGAAAAATGAAAAGAAAACCAAATGTCATTCATGTTAGAACCTCATCTCCAGCGCAACAATGTTATTATCCTCCCATAACATCGTTAGATTTCGTTCCCAAATGGTTTCTTGATCGTGGTTCATTCCCCACTTCCTCGACATATAATGCAACTAGCAAGGATGATGAGAGCGACTTTGGAAGTCCACGTCTCTCATCAAAAGAAGATCCAAAAGATGAGGAAGTTGAAGACATCGTGAGAAGCTACATAGCATCTATCCCTTTCACTGACGAAGATCTACTTTTGGGTTCTAAACCACACAATCGTCCTTTGTTCGTAGCAGGTTATGTACGTGAACGGAAGCTCAATCGCATGATGTTGGATGGAGGGTGAGCAGTCAACATTTTACCTTTACATGTGGTGAAACAACTTGGCATTGCCATGGACGAACTCACGCATAGTCGCGTAATGATTCAAGGATTCAATCAAGGAGGACAAAGAGTTGTTGGAGTGATAAGACTTGATTTGTTAATCGACGACATGTCTTCAAGTGCGCTTTTTCACGTGATTGATGCAAAGACAACTTACAATATGTTGTTAGGACGACCTTGGCTTCACAAGAATGGAGTGATTCCATCTACGCTACATCAATGTTTCAAATATTGTCGCCAAGGCGTTGTGAAGAAAGTAATGGCTGATGATAAACCTTTCACTGAGGCAGAATCATATTTTGCTGATGCCAAGTTTTACTTCAATCGTGAAGACATGAACAAGGTGAAGAATAGTGACACTTCAAATCCTCTTGGAAGTATACCCCATCTGGAGAATGCAGAAGAAATGGAGAAAATTCCACCACATGAAGGCATGGTCGAAAGATAAAGTGACTCTACCAAAGATACCCAAGGACAAGAAATTCAACCTCTTGAAGAATACAATGGAAGTCAAGTTAATTCTACCAAAGCTCAGCGACAACCCAAAATGATGTTATGTTATGTACCAAAATCAAAAAGAAAAGAAGGACAACCGCCTTTGGTTAAGTGTGAAGCTTTGAACAATTGTACACTTCCCATCACAAAAGTTGATCTACTGAGATCAACTCAACCTCCACTAGAAAAATTCGTTCGCCCAATCGAGGGGAATAAAATAGAGCATGGTACGCTTCCTACCAAACAATCACATGGAGCTTTTGGTCGCAACGCCTACAAGCTCATGGTTAAAGCTGGATACGACCCTACTGGAGTTGGAGCTCTTTGCAAACTTGCATCGGAAACTAACATTAAGGAAGAGCATGGTCTTAATGATACTCAAAGGATGTTGAAACGCATGGGACATGTTGTGCCTAATTCATTGACTGGACTTGGTTATGTCCTGCCTACGCCTGTTCGTATCCCGATAAAGAGAGCAAGTAACCATCATATTAGTTTTGGTGATGAAGCGTACTCTACGACTCCTGAGCCAGTTGTGATTAATCAATTTGAAACGTCGAAATGTAAAGGCTCGGTATTCGACAGGTTGGGAATTATGTCGAACAACAATAGAAGTTCAATATTCAATAGATTGGGGACTGACTCCAACAATAAAAGCTCAGTATTCAATAGATTGGGGAATAACTCCAACGGTAGAAGCTCGATATTTAGCAGATTGGGACCAAAGCAGCGAGAGCAAACTGCAAGGCGTTGGAGGAAAAGAAAAACGTCTACTAAAGATAGGAGCCTCAAAAAGCTTCACAGCATCATACCCTCACAAATGAAAAGATGTGAAGACATGGTTATCTCGTATGATGGTACGATGAAAGCTAAGTGGCAGACCATCATATACACACGATCCAATCATAATGAGGAAGATAGAGAAAGCGTAGGCTCTTCATATCATGCATCTTTTAGTGATGAAGGACTACTCGAAGAGAATGATGAAACATGCTCTTCACATCATGTCACTATTGGCAGTGATGAACTTGTTGAAGAAGATGCCGACGATGCTCCTCCTGAGATGGAGTAAAAACTACTGTTGACAACCTAAAAGAGGTTAATCTTGGTGATGACGACAGTCCGCGACCAACTTTCATAAGTGCCTCACTAACTCAAGAGTAAGAGTTGGCCTATGTAAGTCTCCTACAAGAATACAAAGATGTTTTTGCTTGGACATACAAGGAAATGCCTGGTTTAGACCCAAAAATTGCAGTACATCACCTATCTGTGAAACGAGGGGTTCGACCCGTCAAACAAGCACAACGTCGGTATCGTCTTGAATTGATTCACGTGCTTCAGGAGGAAGTAAACAAGTTGATCGAAGCGGGCTTCATCGGAGAAGTAAAGTATCCTACTTGGGTTTCAAGCATTGTCCCTGTACGAAAGAAAAATGGGCAAATCCGTGTTTGCGTGGATTTCAGAGATCTCAACTACGCATGTCGTAAAGATGACTTTCCGCTGCCTATCGCGAAGTTAATGATTGATGCAACGACTGGTCACGAAGCTTTATCGTTCATCGATGGCTCTTCTGGTTACAACCAAATTCGCATGTCTCCAAAAGATGAAGAACTCACGGCATTTCGAACGCCGAAGGGAATTTATTGCTACAAGGTGATGCCTATTGGTTTAACGAACGCAGGTTCCACCTATCAACGAGCTATGCAAAAAATATTCGATGATATGCTGCATAAAAATGTAGAATGTTATGCAGATGACTTGGTGGTGAAACCAAAGAAGCGAATTGATCACTTGCAGGATTTGAAAAAGGTTTTCGATCGTCTGCGTAGATATCAACTCAAGATGAATCCTCTAAAATGTGCTTTTGGTGTTAGCTCCGAAAAATTCCTTGGGTTCGTCGTACGAAATCGAGGAATCGAGGTGGATAGATAAAAAATTGATGCGATACTCAAGATGCCTGATCCTAAGACATGAACTCAAGAGTCTGCAAGGAAAGTTAGCATATATCCGGCGATTCATCTCAAATTTAGCAGGTCGATGCCATCCATTCAGCAGATTGATGAAGAAAGATGTTCCATTTAACTGGGATGAGTCGTGCAAAAATGCTTTTGAAAGCATTAAGGCATATCTCATGAGGCCTCCTGTCTTGTCTGCTCCTATTCCTGGAAAGCCGCTGATTCTTTACATTGCTGCACAAGAACGTTCAGTTGGGGCATTACTTGCTCAAGAAAATGACAGTGGGAAGGAGAATGCACTATACTACTTAAGCAGAACGATGACATCAAATGAGCTTAACTATTCCCCGATTGAAAAGTTATGTCTAGCTCTTATATTTTCAATCCAGAAATTGAAGCATTATTTTCAAGCTCACACTGTTCGTCTTATCTCTAAGGCGAATCCCGTCAAATATGTGATGTCAAAACATGTTCTCTCCGATCGTCTTGCAAGATGGTATCTGCAAATTCAACAATTTGAAGTCGTGTATATTCCACAAAAGGCAGTAAAGGGGCAAATTTTGGATGACTTTCTTGCCGATCATCCAATACCTGCTGAATGGAAGTTATCTGACGACTTGCCAGATGAAGATGTAATGGTGGTTGAAATCCTACCCCCGTGGAAGAAGTATTTTGATGGTGCTGCACATAAAGAAGGGGCAGGAGCTGGGGTGGTGTTCGTCTCCCCTGAGGGCGATGTTATGCCTTTCTCATTCACTTTGACATATTGTTGCTCCAACAACGTGGCTGAATACCAAGCGTTGATACTTGGGCTCGAGATGGCGGTGGACATGAAGCATGTGGAACTTCAAGTTTATGGAGACTCACAACTCATAGTCAATCAACTTTTAGGACTTTACGAAGTAAAGAAACCTGATTTGTTGCCATACTTCAATTATTCTAAAAGGACTCATCGACCGACTCCAAGATCTAACCATCGGACATATACCAAGGAAGGAAAATAGACAAGCTGATGCCTTAGCCAAACTCGCATCTGCATTAATCTTGCCTGATCAAAACGCACAAATTCCAATATGTCATAAATGGGTGGTGCCGTCTTTGTTCGACAATGAATATGATGGAAGTGTTGAGAACAATGCGGTCTCGGTTTTCGAAGTTGACCAAGAAGACTGGAGATATGCTCTCATCGACTATCTCAAACATGGAAAGTTGCCGGACGATTTTAAACGAAGAGTGGATATTCGCCGTAGGGCACCACGCTTCATTTACTACAAAGAAACTTTGTACCGTCGATCTTTTGATGGAGTATTTCTTCGTTGCTTAGGAGATGAAGAGGCACGAACTGCAATTTTAGAAGCACATGCTGGAGTTTGTGCGGCCCATCAATCAGGGCCAAAGTTGCACTTTAAGATTAAAAGGATGGGATATTACTGGCCGACTATGGTTAAAGACTGCATGGATTATGCTAGAAAATGTCAAGCTTGTCAATACCATGCCAATTTCATTCATCAACCGCCCGAGCCGCTGCACCCGACTGTCTCGTCTTGGTCGTTTGATTCATGGGGGGTAGATGCAGTCGGACCTTTAAAAAAGTCATCTGGTCAACACATGTACATTTTGGCCGCAACAGACTATTTCTCGAAATGGGCTGAAGCTATACCCCTTCAACAAGTAAACCAAAAAAGTGTGGCGGACTTTATACAAAAGCATCTCATATATCGCTATGGGATCCTGAGATGCATCATTACCGATAATGGAAAACCCTTCTGCAATAGCGTGGTGAGCAATCTTTGCCAAAGATTTGGCTTCAAGCAGTACAATTCATCCATGTATAATCCTGCTGCTAATGGTCTCGCTGAAGCTTTCAATTAAACTTTATGCAGTCTGTTAAAGAAAGTAGTAGCGAAGTCCAAAAAAGACTGTCATGAGAGAATTGGAGAAGCTCTATGGGCATACCGAACAACTTACCGAACACCAACTCAAGAAACTCCATATGCACTGGTATACGGTGTAGAAGCTATTCTGCCTCTCGAACAACAAATTCCGTCTTTAAGAATTGCTATCCAAGAGGGTCTTACAAGTGAAGAAAATGCAAGTCTACGTCTTGAAGAACTCGAGGCACTTGATGAGAAAAGGTTGGAAGCCCAACAATGCCTTGAATGCTACCAAGCTCGCATTACTCGAGCTTTCAACAAAAGGGTGCGACCTCGGTCCTTCCGAATTGGAGATTTAGTGCTTGCTGTTAGAAGACCAATTAATATGAAACGTCGTATCGGCCATAAATTCGAATCAAAATGGGATGGCCCTTATGTCGTCAATGAAGTTTATACAAGTGGTGCATATAAGTTGGTTGCTGAAGATGGCCTTCATATCGGACCTATCAACGGCAAATTTCTAAAGCAGTACTAAGCCTAAGTCTATAAGAAGACAATGCTCCTGTTGGGATTCGGTAAGATAAACAGCCCTAGGCACAGCGGAATATAAATATTTTAGGACCTCTTACGGAATCTTGCCAGGATACTACTCTAGGTGTATATATATAAATATTAATTAAACGATAGTATAAGTTTTCTCGTTTATACCTATCTCCTTGCAAATCCTCGGCTAGCAAAACGAGCTCTGAATTCTTCTCTGGCAAAATCGACCCAGACCTTTTGAGTAGCGCCCCACGTGTTGCGCCTCTACAAGTTGATACACCACAATATCACGAAAATAATATATCTCGATCAGCTAGAACACGAGATATATTATAAACTAGGAATTAGGAACGATTTAGGAACAAAACTCGAAAACGAAAAATTCTTCCAAGTGGAAGAAGGGTTCGGTCGATATAGCTAGGGAGAGGGAGAGAGAATTTTTTGCTCTTGCCCAATTTTTTGAATATGGTGCTGTGTGAAAATCAACTATAAGAAAGCTACTTATAGTTTTCTCTCTAACCTAGTACTATTAGGACTAGGTCTTCTCTCTCCTACATGGGCCATGGCCCTCTTTAATTAGAAGACCAAGTCTTCTAATTAATTCATGGCCCAGTTAATTAATTTGACCAGGCCTAATTTAATCTCCCAATTAAATAGCCCAATTAATTAACTTAATCTCCCATTTAATTAAATTAGACTCTAAGCCCATTTAATTAAAGTCCCTTCTAATTAATTAAATCCAACTTAATTAATTAATTCACAAATTAAATTCCAATTTAATTTATGATCCTGATCCAATTCCAATTGCATCCCATTTTGTTCCAATTGGGTCGACCCAGTCGACCCACCTAATATAATCGACCCAGTCGATTATTCACCCAGTCGACTCGGTCGTTCTTATTTCCTCGCTTTCGCTTCATGTGTATTGTGTATGCCCCCGTAGGTTCACCACATAATTGGCCGTGGGTTATAATTAAATATTATTTAATTATTCGAGTAAGACTTACTCTAAATCAATTGAACACTCTGTCGATTGACCATTCCAAAATTAGCACCCCTGCCAATTTGGGAATTCTCCCACACTCCACGGTCGATGTCCAGCCACAAGCCCATGGAGCCCAATCACTGGTGAATTAATTCAGTGAACCTTTTATCATTTATAATTTCCATATACGACATAATCTCTCCATCGATCAATCTCTCAGTCGAGACTTAAGGGCATGGTCTTTCATCGGATTCCCTTTTCTTTTGTCTTGACCTTATGTACTCTGATCTCGAAATAAATTCTCTTTGACTTAATCTTTATGAGCTACTTACATAAAGTCGTCAGATACCTTGGCCAAGGATTTTACCAGAATTAATTTCTCACAGAAATCCATAGGAGAATTTCCCAACCTATCAAGTCGGGTCAATGGATCCTTTGTTGATGATATGAATCTGCATACGAGTTCCTCTATACCCAACATGAGTCCACAGAGACTTTCTGGCGATCCCCAGTCAGTCGGAACTCATATCAAAGCATAGACGTTCTCGCACCAGATAAACCCTATCACCTCAAGTAGTTAGGGATCGTTCCTCGTATACTATTATAAATTTGGAATAACTTCAACCCCGATATGCGACTACCGCTTCCATGGTGAGTTATTTCCTAATTGGGGTATTCAGTGCGCTTGCCATCCCAGAAAGCCACCCACTTATGTGTGTCGACCATCCCAGTCACGCTCGTGGACCCCAGCGTCCTCCAGTTCATCGGAGTACACACAATAGTGAGAGTGTAACCGAATCCAATGATGTCCTATCTCGATTGGATTCTACGACTCTTGAATATGTTCTAGATCACTGCCTTGGAGATCAGTCCACGGGTTGTCCCATAGCCCTGTGATCTAAGGACTTCTATCCTTATGCGTAGATAATTATTACATAATATAAAGTTGACCATTTAATAAAGTGCATTTATTAATCGAAATTGAATAGTTCCGCATTTATTACAATAAATACTAGCCATACAGCTGGCTTGCAGGACACTATTTCTATCAATCTCCCACTTGTCCTAAAGCCAGTCTTTTATGTTCTTGAGTCCCATCTTTTGCAGATGTTTCTCAAATGCCTTTTGAGGCAGAGGCTTCGTTGGCGGGTCCGCCGTATTATCTTCTGAGTCGACACGTTCCATCTTAATGTCTCTTCTACCAATGATATCTCTTATCACGTGGTATCGTCTTTGTACGTGCTTGGATTTATGATGAGATCTCGGCTCCTTTGCTTGCGCTATTGCCCCATTGTTATCACAGAAGATAGTAATGGGCTCAGCGATGCTAGGTATCATATCCAATTCCTGGATAGAGTTTCTCATCCAAACACCTTGCTTTGCTGCGTCACTCGCGGCAATGTATTCTGCTTCGGTGGTTGAATCCGCGGTTGTTTCCTGCTTGGAGCTCTTCCAGCTAACCGCACCACCATTGAGGCAGAATACGTATCCTGATGTCGACTTGAAGTCGTCTACATTACATTGGAAGCTCGAGTCTGTATAGCCTTCCAATTTCAATTCTCCTCCACCGTATACTAAGAACAATTTCTTATTCCTTCTCAGGTACTTCAGAATTGCCTTTACGGCTATCCAGTGCTGCTCACCTGGATCAGACTGGTAGCGACTTGTAACGCTTAAAGCATAGGCTACGTCTGGTCTAGTACATAACATACCATACATTATGCTTCCTATCGCGGATGCATATGGTACTCGAGACATATTGCTTCTCTCTTCAGGTGTTTTTGGGGCCATAGACTTAGAGAGCGCAATCCCATGTCTCATTGGAAGCAATCCTCTCTTGGATTCTTCCATACTAAATCTTTTCAAGATTTTATCTATGTACTGGGATTGGGAGAGGCCTAGCAGTCCTTTTGATCTATCTCGGTAGATCCTTATACCTAGTACAAAGGATGCTTCTCCCATATCTTTCATTGAGAATTGTGTAGATAATCATGCTTTAGTTTCGGACAACGCTTTCACATTATTTCCAATGAGAAGAATGTCGTCAACGTAAAGCACCAAAAATTCAACTGTACTCCCACTGATCTTCTTGTACACGCAAGGTTCGAACATGTTTTTGATGAATCCAAAAGTTTGGATTGTCTCATCGAAACGAATGTTCCAACTTCGGGAAGCTTGCTTCAGTCCATAAATGGACCTCTGGAGTTTGCACACCTTGTGTTCATCTCATTTGGATGTATATCATTTTGGTTGCTCCATGTAGATCTCCTTATCAATGTCCCCATTGAGAAAGGCAGTCTTTACATCCATCTGCCATATCTCGTAGTTATACCACGCAGCTATGGCCAGCAAGATTCGAATGGATTTAGGCATTGCGACGGGCGAGAAGGTCTCCTCAAAGTCAATTCCAGGTCTTTGAGTGTATCCTTTTGCCACTAGTCGCGCCTTGTAGGTTATTACCTCTCCGTTCACTCCAAGCTTTCGCTTATAGATCCACTTGCAACCCACGGGAGCTGCTCCCACTGGTGGATCTACCAAGGCCCAGACCTTGTTTGAGTGCATGGAGTCCAATTCGGATGGCTTCGCGCCATTTTCCCGAGTCTATGTCTAGCATAGCCTCTTCGTAAGTCCTTGGGTCGGTTAGAGACTGTCCAGTCTCATGCAGCAGACCGTAGTACCTCTCGGGTTCTCTACGTTGTCTTTCTGACCTACGAAGTATCGGTGTACTTTCTGGTGCACTTTCATGCTCATGTTCTCCCACTGCCTGTGGCGATGGGTCAGCTTGATCGACCTCTTCGGCCTTTTCAGCTTCAGTGACCTCATCCAGTTCTACGTTGTTTTCCTTCTTGTATCCTATTGAGTTTTCCGGATACCCCACAAATTTGCACAAAGTGGATTTAGTTTCCAATTTATCTCCCACTAGCTTTTTAACGTAAGCGGGAGATCCCCATATGCGCATGAATGCGTATGAGGGTGCCTTGCCAAACCATAATTCGTATGGTGTCTTTTCTACTTATTTTGAAGGTACCATGTTTAGTATCTTCGTTGCCGTGAGGAGGGCATGTCCCCAAAATGAAAGAGGAAGGTCAGTGACACTCATCATGGATCGAACCATGTCCATCAAAGTTCGATTCCTTCTCTCTGCTACTCCATTTAATTGGGGTGTTGCAGGAGGAGTCCACTGCGATAATATTCCATGCTCCACAAGATAATTCAGAAATTCGTTACTAAGAAATTCTCCACCTCGGTCAGAACGAAGAGCCTTTATCGTATGACCAAGTTGATTCTCTACTTCCATCTTGAATTCTTTGAATCGCTCAAAGGCTTCAGACTTGTGTTTCAACAAGAACACATATCCATAACGACTAAAGTCGTCAGTGAAAGTGATGAAGTAGTCATAGCCACCTCGGGCGCTTTTTCTTAGTGGTCCACATACTTCAGTATGTATTAAGTCCAATGTTTGCTTGGCTCGCTCAGGGTTTCCCTTAAATGGCAACTTAGCCATTTTACCCTTTAGACATGGTTCACATGTTGGCATTTCATCAATGCGATTGATTTCAATCGCGCCAGAAGATGCTAACTTTTGAATCCTTGACTTAGAAATATGTCCAAGTCGAGCGTGCAACAATTGGGCAGATATTTCATTATCTTGTTTCCTTTTGTTTTGTTGCTCATGCATCACTAACTTAGGTGGTTCAATGGTATATATAGTCCATCTTTTAATGTACCAGTGAAAAACATATTATCATTCATGAATAACGAAAAGGAACCTTTATTAATAGTAAAATTAAAACCTTCATTATCCAAAACAGGAATAGAAATAATGTTTTTCACCAAACCAGGTACATAAAGAACGTTCCTAAGGACTAGCTTATTACCACTTAAATCTAACTCCACTTCGCCAATGGCCTCGGCAGCAGCTCTAGCTCCATTGCCAAATCTCAGGATCCAATCCCCTGGCCTAAGTGGCCTTGTTGCTCCCATCACCTGTAAATCATTACAAAGATGAGAACCACAAGCAGTGTCTAGCACCCATGATGCACAGTTAATTGATAAATTAACTTCAACAAGGAATATACCTTTCGAGCTCTCCAAGAACTCTTTGCAGTTCCTCTTCCAGTGTCCAGGTTTCTTGCAGTAGAAACATTTCTGTTCACCAGACGAAGCTTTACGCTTCATTCCCTTCCCTATGGGCCCAGATGGTGCTTTGCCTTTGCTTGAAGAAGCATTTCCTTTCCCTTTCCCTTTCTTTGTCCTTTTGGACTTGGATTGGGTCGCGGTAGCAACCATCACTGACTACTCTTTTCATGGAAGCCTCAGCAGTGGCGAGCATATTAGCCAACTCGTGAAGTTCAACATCCATCTTGTGCATGTTGTAGTTCACTACGAATTGCTCGAATGATCTTGGCAACGACTGGAGGATTATATCCTGGCAGTAGGTCTTGTCCATCTTTACGTCAAGATGACGAAGCTTTTCAATAAGCCCAATCATCTTGATGCAGTGAGATCGAACATCAGCACCTTCAGCCATCCTCGTTTGTTGCAAAGTCTTAGCAGTTTCATACCGCTCATATCTACTTTGCACCCCAAATAGACCATTCAGGTGCGTGTAGATTTCAAAAGAAGACTTCATATGCTCGTGCTGCTTTTGAAGTTCATTCGTCATGGATGCCAACATGAGACAACGTGACTGCAAGTCATCGTCAAGCCATAAATCCACGGCTTCTTTCTCAGTATCATCGGCATCCTTAGCAAGTTCGGGAGGGGGCCCATCAAGGACAAAACCTCGCTTTTCAGAAGCGAGAATGATCTTAAAGTTCCTGACCCAGTCATGGAAGTTGGGTCCAGTTAATTTGTTTTGTTCAAGTATGATGAGATGGACAAATCTCTAAGTGCTCTAAGCTCTTTTGACATCATATCTATTAAAACGACGAGAGAATAAATAAATACGCGAAAGATTAATTTAAAATGCACAATTTACAAACATGATTTTTATTTGTAAATTACTCCCACTATTTTAATCAAAATCTTATGCCCCCACATAAGTTTCGGGAAATTAAAATATCCTAGCGGGCTTAAGGCCCAAATGCAATCTCCTAGTACCCACGACTCGTTGGCCATACTATTTGATTCACTTGGTGGTCGATTACGTCGACGGTTAACCATCGCAGCTAACCCTTAAGTTCATTTAGCCTCGTTTTTTCGATATGGACCCACGACTCGTGAGACATCCATACTTACTAGCGTTAAATCATGTCCAACACTCGTGAAGAGAAATAGTTCAATTCTAGACGCCCCACGACTCGTGAGACAGCGCCTAAAACCTTGCTATCCCTTCCCTTGGCACTTTCTCGTGCATCGAGGCAATAGACATATCATCTTCCTATAGCTCGACCCACGACTCGTGAGACATCGAGATATATTCGTACAATATGCCTAAGACCTAGTAATTGGATAGGCTCGGACCATAGACACTATTCTTATGCGCCCGTTATACGATTTAATATTCTAATTGAATTTTAACGTTCAATTGGAGGTTTTAAGTTTTCTTGTGCGAGGTCTCATCAGAGTATGCTTATCTTGTTTACGTGATCTATTCTAAGCATGCATAACATACATCAAAGAATAACAGTAAACATACATCACCTAGCAGGATATGATTGATCGATTGTCCATTCTATGCGATTCATCACGAGCCAAGTGATGAATCAATTGGTCAGTCTAGGGTGGAAATTAAATGTCCTAGCTATTACAATTTTCAAACCCATACATCATGGGCCTTCTTGTAATATCCAGCTTGATTGGGCCTCCATGTAATGAATTGGGCCTCCAAGTCCTCCAAGGTAAATGGGCCTCCATGTGGATCTCCAAGTTTTCATGAGGTCTTCTCGGCTCCAAGCCTAATCTAAGCCTAGCTTACATAATTTAAATTGTCCTATTCTATTACATTTGTTTGCGCAAGCAAGGGCACCAATCAGGCCCATTTAATTACAACCCAAAAATAAATAAACCAAAAACTACACAGGGCTTAAGGGCAAAATCGATCAATCCACACATTCACTCAAGAACATGCATAAATTCACATAAGGGCATAAATGTAAATTTACCGGCTCCATTAATTTTAATTCGCAAAAATTCATCTAAGTTAATTAATTTTTGAATTAACAATTAACCTCTAAGATTAATTAGCTCTTACTTTAGCTCTAAGTAATCTACAAACCTTATCTTGATTAAATTGGTTAATTAAGGTAATCTAAATCTCTAAGATTCTTACCTTATCCAAAACTCCAAGTTTCCCAAATTTTTCCAAATCTCCAAGATTTTCAAGATAATCCTATTTTGACTAGATTAGTTTAATTAAGGTAGTGTTCACATCTAACAAGATAACTACCTTATCCAAAAACTCTAAGTTTCCTAATCTTCCAAAATTCCAAATTTTCAGAATTTCCAAAATAGGCAGAATTAGAGTCCAACCCAAAAGCGACTAGTCGAGACCAATCAGGACTGCCACGTAGGACAGCCCACGCGCGACCATCAGGTCGGCGCGTGAGCTGCCTGCGGCAGCAGCCGCGCACAGCAGCGTGCGAACAGCAGCCCGAAGGCTGCTGCTGCGCGCAGCGTGTGCGGCCAGCGTGCTGCCAGCGCGTTGCCGTTGGCATCGGCTTGCGGTGGCCGCCCAGCCGCGGTGCGCTGCCGCGCACCGCCGCGTGCCACCGCGAGTCGGATCTAATAAATTTTTTTTTTTGATTACTCACAGATTTAATTTAACAGATCCAGTCTAATTAAATCCCAATTCAAAAATAAAAAACTAACATGACAAAATTTTCGAATCCAAAATTAAACATTAACTCTAAGTTAACCAGCATATGTCCTATAACATGCAAAGTTAAAGAACTAGCCACATAAATCAAACATATGATTTAATAAACACAGAATTTACAAATTCATATATATACAAAGCCTAGAGTTGGCTCTGATACCACTGTTGGGATTCGGTAAGATAAACAGCCCTAGGCACAGCGGAATATAAAAATTTTAGGACCTCTTACGGAATCTTGCCAGGATATTACTCTAGGTGTATATATATAAATATTAATTAAACGATAGTATAAGTTTTCTCGTTTATACCTATCTCCTTGCAAATCCTCGGCTAGCAAAACGAGCTCTGAATTCTTCTCTGGCAAAATCGACCCAGACCTTTTGAGTAGCGCCCCACGTGTTGTGCCTCTACGAGTTGATACACCACAATATCACGAAAATAATATATCTCGATCAGCTAGAACACGAGATATATTATAAACTATGAATTAGGAACGATTTAGGAACAAAACTCGAAAACGAAAAATTCTTCCAAGTGGAAGAAGGGTTCGGTCGATATAGCTAGGGAGAGGGACAGAGAATTTTTTGCTCTTGCCCAATTTTTTGCATATGGTGCTGTGTGAAAATCAACTATAAGAAAGCTACTTATAGTTTTCTCTCTAACCTAGTCCTATTAGGACTAGGTCTTTTCTCTCCTACATGGGCCATGGCCCTCTTTAATTAGAAGACCAAGTCTTCTAATTAATTCATGGCCCAGTTAATTAATTTGACCAGGCCTAATTTAATCTCCCAATTAAATAGCCCAATTAATTAACTTAATCTCCCATTTAATTAAATCAGACTCTAAGCCCATTTAATTAAAGTCCATTCTAATTAATTAAATCCAACTTAATTAATTAATTCAAAAATTAAATTCCAATTTAATTTATGATCCTGATCCAATTCCAAATGGATCCCATTTTTTTCCAATTGGGTCGACCCAGTCGACCCACCTAATATAATCGACCCAATCGATTATTCACCCAGTCGACCCAGTCGACTCGGTCGTTCTTATTTCCTCGCTTTAGCTTCATGTGTATTGTGTATGCCCCCGTAGGTTCACCACATAATTGGCCGTGGGTTATAATTAAATATTATTTAATTATTCGAGTAAGACTTACTCTAAATCAATCGAACACTCTGTCGATTGACCATTCCAAAATTAGCACCCCTGCCAATTTGGGAATTCTCCCACACTCCACGGTCGATGTCCAGCCACAAGCCCATGGAGCCCAATCACTGGTGAAATAATTCAGTGAACCTTTTATCATTTATAATTTCCATATACGACATAATCTCTCCATCGATCAACCTCCCAGTCGAGACTTAAGGGCATGGTCTTTCATCGGATTCCCTTTTCTTTTGTCTTGACCTTATGTACTCTGATCTCGAAATAAATTCTCTTTGACTTAATCTTTATGAGCTACTTACATAAAGTCGTCAGATACCTTGGCTAAGGATTTTACCAGAATTAATTTCTCACAGAAATCCATAGGAGAATTTCCCAACCTATCAAGTCGGGTCAATGGATCCTTTGTTGATGATATGAATCTGCATACGAGTTCCTCTATACCCAACATGAGTCCACAGAGACTTTCTGGCGATCCCCAGTCAGTCGGAACTCATATCAAAGCATAGACGTTCTCGCACCAGATAAACCCTATCACCTCAAGTAGTTAGGGATCGTTCCTCATATACTATTATAAATTTGGAATAACTTCAACCCCGATATGCGACTACCGCTTCCATGGTGAGTTATTTCCTAATTGGGGTATTCAGTGCGCTTGCCATCCCAGCAAGCCACCCACTTATGTGTGTCGACCATCCCAGTCACGCTCGTGGACCCCAGCGTCCTCCAGTTCATCGGAGTACACACAATAGTGAGAGTCTAACCGAATCCAATGATGTCCTATCTCGATTGGATTCTACGACTCTTGAATATGTTCTAGATCACGGCCTTGGAGATCAGTCCACGGGTTGTCCCATAGCCCTGTGATCTAAGGACTTCTATCCTTATGCGTAGATAATTATTACATAAGATAAAGTTGACCATTTAATAAAGTGCTTTTATTAATCGAAATTGAATAGTTCCGCATTTATTACAATAAATACTAGCCATACAGCTGCCTTGCAGGACACTATTTCTATCAGCTCCATGACGCACGAGCCTAAACCGCATGTTACTCCTGACCCACACGAGTATAAACTGTGAAAGGTACCCACCTATGGTAATTCAAGTGGTTAAACTGCTAACTTACTCCACCAATAGTAATTCATGTGGCAAAAATGTTAACTTACTCCACTAATGGCATTTATGTGGTTACCTAGTCCGAGGTGGTTAAGAAACGGATACTCCTGGCGCGCATGAGTATAAACTGTGAACGTCCCCCCCCCCTCCATCTTGTTAATCAAAAGTTGTTTTGAACTACGTTATGACTTGATTCTCTTTATGAGATACGTAGGCAGCCTGGAAGCTAATTATGAGTTCAGTCGCGTTAAGAAAAAAAAAGTTTGAGTGTTGAAGAAAGCCATTAGGAGCATTAGCTCTAACGAAACAAAGTTTTCCAGACTTGTTTTGCAGTTACATCGAATCTCTTTATTTAATACTTAGATTAAATTCTTAGTTTTAAATCAAAGAATGAAAGTTGAATTTGATCAAGTGCAACCATGGAAACAAATTTCAACAAAGAATGAAATGAAATCAAGATGGGAAAAGAAGAGAAATCAACTTTATTCATCTTCATATCTAAGAGTCCAATACAAAAGAAAAGAAAGGTGCAAGTTCCTACTTAGCAACAAAGAAAATGAAACAACTAAATCTAAATCAAGGGAAAAGTTTAAAATTCTTCAAATCTTGAAGATTGGCCTCTAGCTCCTTCTTCAGGTTCGTTTGACGCACAAGATCATCCTCAGATAAGGGCGGATTGCTTTCAAGAATCGAAACCTCATTTTCTATTCTAGAGATGGCAGATTGGGTATCAAGCTGTTGTTTCTCGTCTTCTTGGAGCGACAAGCCTATCTCTTCCTTTTGGTTCGCTATCTCTTCAAGTTATCTTCCTTCTCCCCCAACTCAGTAAGCTTCACTTCGAGATCTCGAGCATGAATGGCGTGTTGACTCTCTCGCACTCGCATATCTTGGAGACGTTGATTAGCACCAGAAATTTGTTGGTCAAACAACTCCTTCTTCACTTTTTAGGACAATAACTGAGTCTCCTCGACATATTGATTAGCATTCCCAAGAAAATCATTCATCCTCTCATGTAAACTCGTCACGTCAATGCCTCCATGTTGACTCATGGCTTGGAGGATGCCATTCACTTCTTCTTTGATAAAATGTAACCCATCAAATGATGTAGTCGAAAGTTGTTGAAAGAGGTCATTCCACATTATTTCGACCATTTTGCGTTTGCTATGTGCCACTACTTCATCGCATCGAAATGTAGAAATCGAAGATGGTGATGTCCGAACTGGTGGCTCAAAAGCTATTATCACATTTTCAGTCCTTGAAGAAGTCAAGTCTACTTGTTGAACTCCATGTTTGCTAAAGGATGGCAAATGCAAAGGAATCTTAGAACTCGTTGCTTTCCCTTTACATGAGGCCAAAACTTGAGTAAGTGGGAGACGATCAGAATCGTCATCGATTTCCTTAGTCGTTGAAGAACTTGAGTGAGTACTATCATTTGGCGCCTCAACATCTTTGCCCTTTGAGGACACTTCTTGGTTCCTTGGATTTTCGATATCAGCACGCTACATAAATTAAAAGAAAATAGTTAGACGAATTTAAAATTGACATGTGTAGAAAAAAAATGGAATTTTAATGCATGAATCAAATTATTACGCGTCGAGCTATATCTTCAAAGTTCATGTCTGAACTCGGACAATCCTCAAAGAATGTGTCAAAATCAAAGCTAATTGAATCTAAATCAAAAACTTGGATCTTTTTCCTACGTTTCCAATGATGATCACGATGCGAGTCACTTTCGGAAGTCGAAGATTCAACCACATTTCTTTTAAGTTTTCTCGCTTGAACCTCAGGTTTCGAAGTACCATTAGGTGCTAAGTTAGAAGCAGAAGTGTGTTCCTTTTGCGCTCCATTGCTAGAAGAGTCAATGGCTTTCTTCTTTGATTTTTTCGAAGAATCGCATGCACCGTTAGAAAGTTTCAAAACAACCTTAGGGGAATATTTGAAAGGATTATGGTAATTACTCGACCACCATTGAAAATACTCATGCGTGGCCAATTGCTCAATTGAACGAGGGAAGTTAATTTGGCTCCAGTGTAGACGCGAGTTGAGAACTCCCAAAGTTGCATGGCCGCTTGGAGGATCCCTCTCCATTCTCAATCCTTCTGGAAGATCCTGACAAAATCCGAATTGCCTTCCAAATCTAGTTGGATTATAAGACTCAACTACATAGTGCTTGTCGAGTCGCAAGATGAGATAGCACGATCGGAGACTGATGAATAGGTCCCTATCGACCTCAGAAAAATTTCCATTGTCGAAGAAAATCTGCATTTTTTCTTTGCACATCGGGAAAGCCGCCATGCGACCCGGTTCGATCGATTCAAAGACATCTTGAGCCTCCACTGCACTATATTTTCGCGCCATTTTCTCTCCTGCGAACTTAACCATCTTCGCTCTCATGGAATTAGTCTTTCGTGCAGTCTCAGTGTTGTCAAAATGTGTCTTACGATAGCTACCAAACCAGCCGTATACATAGTGGATTGGAAAAGTGGCGTCGCATTCTTTCAAATTAGTAGATGAAGTCAGTCCTCTTAACCCTCGATATATGCTCGCCAATACAGGAATGGCTATGCAAAACTTTTCTCCAGAAGCCATCATGCTTGCAACCTTGAAGACGCTGGGTCGTATGTGATTAACATTTTTACTTGGAACAAGAAACCTGCATATCCAACACACCAATAAAGCAGCTATGTAAGTCTCTTCTCTATCAAGATCAGCAATCCCGAGGGTATCGAAAGGGGTATTTTCTTCTGTTGTCCGATCACGAGTTGAAGAAGCGGGAATCTCCCCTGAAGGATTATAAGAAACTCGAGGCTTTGTCACTCCTTTCCTACATGATCGTGGGTATGGTTCTCGATATCTGATAGAACCTTTGAACCAGAACTGCACCCAGTCAAGAACGTTTAACCCGTCAGAATTGCCGCCTCCTAAATGATGATATGCCGAAAACAAGTGTCGACAACTAGAAGGGAAGAATGATTTGCCCTCTCCATCAACTTCAAGAAGCTCCTTCGCTGATGGGATCACCTCGTCATAGAATAGACCGCGAAGGGGAAGTCCACCGAGTATATGCAAATCCCACAGAGAAATGGAAAGTTCCCCAACTGCAGTGTGGAGCGAATTGGTGGATGGACTCCATAGGTCCCAGAAGGTGCGGATGATGCTTTCTTCGACGTCATAAGTAAACAAAGAAGCCCAAACTGCATCATGTATCCCAGCTTGATGGAGATTCTTGTTCCTCTTTGCAAAGACATCTTCCACGCACTCCCAGTAACCTGAAACATGAGAAAATTCACCGAGAGACGGTGCCGAAGAGTACCATGAAGACCTCCATGTAGTTGATGAACGAATAGGGTGCGAGAAACTGGACGGTGAACCTCTGTTAAATGCGTTATGCTGCAAAATACACACTTTCTGATGCTTAGGTGTTGCCGAAAACAATACACTAACATCCTTTAAAATCTCCAATGAAACTTTTGATGAGTGTGGCTCCTTAGACAGGGTGTATTCTGGGGCGAATTGACCAATTGCCGGTTGATACACAGTTAAAGTAGTTCCTTTTGTTTTATCTGCTTCATCCTTCTTGATCATATAGAGGCTCGGGTATGGAACTTTTCAGTCGATAAACTCCATTGGTGGCGCGATGTTATATCTGCAGCAAAAAAAAAAAAAAGGGACAATAAAATAAAGGGGCATGATGCGAAATTAAGGTTGCGGAGCTGAATATATTCTTGATATAGATTATTTTTTGTACTAAAGATATATATGGTTCGAGGTACTACTCCAAATGCTATGGTACAAGTCCCTAGGCCTATAGTACAAATTCTACAATTAAGCTTCCTATTTGAAGATCTAAAACAGTAATTGTATTATGGATTGGCTTTGATTCAGTGAAAGTTTATTGGAGTAAATTGTATCTACAAACTATGTTAACATAGAGAAAGTTAAGATTGAGGTTAAATGCTAAATGCCTTTTCTATTTAAGAGCACTCGTAGATTTAAAAAAAAAGGGGGGGGGGGGGATTGAGGTTGATGAAGAAATAAAGAACAGGAGTCGTGTGGAAGAAAAGGATTACTGTTTGAACTATGTTAATGATGCTTAAGCTCTCATAATATTATTGCTGATGAAGGTAAAGGGTTTTGATGTGCTCTTTTATAGATGTTATTTTGAGATTATTATGAGAAATGAAGAGAATTTTTGGAAATTCTAAATTTTCCCGAGAAGAAGATGGAGTAAATTGTTGGTAAAAAATTTCCATGTATGACAGCTAGATTATTCTCAAAGATCGGAACATATTGTTGTGGACTCATATATCGAATATTAGGAGGAGTAGATTTAAATTCAAGGTATCTTAAAATTGAGAGTCAATTTGTTTCTTGAATTAAAGATTTATTGCCTTGATCACTTGATACAAGTCTCCGATTATGGAAAGAGAATGATTTGAGAAGAATTCTACATATTGGATTAAATTTGTCAATTGTCAAGATATTTACGGCTTCTGTAAATCAAAGGAATTGAAGAAGATGAAGTGGGTTTTATCGCCTACACTTGGTCTACATAGACCATACATGTTAATGAGCCAAATTGAATGGGCTTAAGTAATGGGTATTTAATTAAATTATGTACCCACTTAAAGTCCACTTCAATTAAATTCATGTTCACGGTTGTCCAAATTTCTTTTACCGTGACGTAATATTTTCCAAGTGCATTTTTTATGTCAAAGTCGTGACTTACTCACTTCAAAGTATGCTTCGAAAGCGTTATTCGTGAATAAGTCTCGAAGGGGCATTTGTAGATACATGAAATTTATGCCCAATTAAATAATGACACTTATAAATAATTTATTAGTAATCAATTAATTTTCTATTTTTGGGATTTTATTATATTAAATCCCAAAATTAAATAATGATATTAATTGATTTCTAATATTTATTTATTGGCCAATTATATCAAGCCATGTGTCAAAATGATATATTTAAAGCCATATAATTAAGTAGGACTGTCAATTGAGCCGGGCCTACCCGAAGCCCGCTGGCTCGGCCCGATTAAATATGACCCGAACCCGAATAATTGTGAGCCGGGCCGATTTTGAGCCATTATATTAAACCCGATCAATTTATGAGCCGAGTTTGAGCCTAATAAGGCTCAGCCCGAATAAAGCCCGATCGAATAACTACTGCTAATTATTTATATCAAAATTATTATGTACCAAATATCAAAATCAATTACATACAATTGTACAAGCCAAATGAAAAACATAAAGGAAAAACAAAAGGGAAAAAGATAAAAGAAAGTGATCAAGATTGGGAATTTGGAAGTCTTGGAACACTAAAACTCTACTTACCTGGAGTAAAAAAAAATGTATATCAATAATTTTATTTCTAGGAAGATGAAAAGTTTTTATCTAATACAGTAATACAATTTAATGTTATTTAATGTTTAATATTATGAAGAACAAGTGTGGAATTTAAATATTCTTGTCTCGTGTGTATTAAGTAAGAGTGGTTTATTCATATTAGTGCGTAATTCTTTTATTTATGGAGTAACATTTGCTAGTATTAATAAACCCGACATAAGCCCGATATAAACCCGAAGCCCGAAACGTTACATGAGCTGAGTTTGAGCCGAAACAATTAAAAAATTTATGAGCCGAGCTTGAGCCTATAACTATGAAGCCCGATGGTAATTGAGTTTGAGCTATTTAAAGCTCGGCTCACAAGGCCCGATTGACAGTCCTATAATTAAGTGGCCAATCAAAATGTGCCACATATCAAAGTGAGGTGTTTTGGCCAATCAAATGAAGTCTTTCATTCCAAGGAAGTAAGGGTTATTCGTGACACGTCACCAAGCTGCTATGAAGGACTCTCTTCAAAATCTATATAAAGAGGTCTTGTGAATTCATTTGAGGATATACAGACACACATATATACATATCTACATACAAATTCACATATACGCATAGATATTCTCCTCAAGCTTTGAAGGTCTGCAAGCACTTCAAATCTGTGACTCCATCCGCAAATCTTGGAGAAAGTCGCATCACACGATTCAAGAACAAGCCTAGTGCACTTGAATCCATACGCTCAACGTAGAGAAGAATCAGAGGATTCATACATAGAGATTTTGTAACCACTTTTAAATTTTAAATATATATTATTTGTTACTTCTTATTTTATTGTCTATTCAAGCTTTTTGCAGACTTTAAAATTTGTTGTAAACAGAAATATAAAGATTTATTCAGTGATGTGGATGTCACTCCCTTTTTGCAATAACCTGGAGGCATAACCATGTATATCTATTCAAACAACTCTCCATTTAAAAAAGCGTTATTCACATCTAGTTGATAAAGAAACCAATTATGTGTAGCAGCTAAAGCTAGAAGAATTTCTAACTGCTACCATCTTTGCTACATGAGAAAAGGTATCTATAAAGTCAATCCCTTCATGTTGGTTATAACCTTTGGCTACCAAACGAGCTTTATGTTTATCTACTTGACCATCTGATTTATATTTTATCTTATACACCCATTTGCACCCAATGGAGTGTTTTTCAGGAGGTAGAGGTACTATAGTCCAAGTATTATTATTTTCTAAGGCTGACATTTATTCATCCATTGCTTGAATCCACTCTTTATGTTTAATAGCTTGATGAAATAATTTTGGTTCAAAAGAAGAATTTACATTCATTATGTATGATTTGTAGCCTTTTGATAAGGAACTGTAACTAATTTGGTTAGATATAGGATACTTGATATTCTTTTGTACTGAAACATTGTACACTCATAGTCTCTCAAGTATGATGGTTTATTAGTTAATCTGGTGGATCTTCTCAAAGAACCGTGGTCTGCTATGATAGTAGAATTAGGATCTAAAAGATGGGATTTATGGGCAAGTTTTCTCCTTGGTCTTGTGACGTGTTATTTAGATCAAGAGTAAAATTGTGATCATGATCAATATGTGATGAGGTAGTGGGGTTTGGTGTAACAAGGTTGGGAAAAGGATCTATATTAGTATTAGATTTAGTGATTGAATGAAAAGGAAATATGTCCGCATGAAATACCACATCCCTTGAAATAAAAATTTGTTTTGAGGCAACATCATAAAGTTTATATCCCTTGACCCATTAGGATACCCAAGAAAAATGCAAAAGCTCTAGGTTCAAACTTCTTGCTATGAGCTTGTAATGTGCTAGCAAAGGCAAGACAACCAAACACTCTTAAAGTAGAATAATCAAAAACGTTGTTATATAGCAGATCATATGGAGACTTATTTCCTAAGATCTTTGATGGAGTTCTATTTATAAAAAAAATGGCAGTAGTAATGCATTCAGATGGACCAAAAATGAATGGAAACTCTTGATTTAAAAAATAAACCACGTGCAACATTTAAAATGTGTTGATGTTTTCTCTCCACAACTGAATTTTGTTGTGGAGTCTCAACACATTAAAATTGGTGAACTACTTCCAAGTTATCAAATAACTTTTCAAATTTCAATTCCTTTGCCTTGTATGATCTAAAAGTCTTGATACTTGTATTAAATTGAGTTTTAATCATGCTAAAAAATTTAGGAATTGCACTTAATATGTCCGATTTATGTTTAAGCAAGAAAATCCATGTATATCTAGTGCAATAATCAACAAGAGTTGCAAAATATTTATATTCATTATGAGATGGTGTGTGATACATATATCACAATGTAAAGTCAAAAGGAGTGCTACAAATATTATTGTTTGAACTAAAAGATAATCTCTTTTGCTTGGCCAAAGGGCAAATATAACAAGGCATTTTATTTTTAATGTCCATTACATTGCCAATATTTCATATATCTTTCAGTACATGAAACCTTTTATGAGATAGGTGTCCTAATCTTGAGTGCCAAGTTGATATGGAAACTTAATTACAAAGAAACAAATTTTCTTCATTCTTTCCAAGGTTAAAAATTTATAGGCCATCTACTCTATCACCCTTGCCAATCATCCTCTTGTACATGTCCTGAATAGTAAAAGAGTTATGAAGAAAAGTTACTATTAGTTCTTGATTTTCGATCAAAGCACTGACCGGGAGGAGATTAAACTTAAATTTAGGCACATAGAGAACATTTTTAAGAAGTAAACTTGGTGGGAGTTTTACATCGCCTATAAAGTCTACTGTCTTGAAAGTAAGAATTATCAGGTAGGACAACTCTAGCATTACCTATATGTCTATTAGACTTGAAATATTGTTTGTTATTGCATATATGTTTTGAGGCTCCAAAGTCAATGATCCAAAAACTTGGATTAATCAAATTAATATTAGAGAGAGTAGTGAAACACATACCAGTGGCGCATGAAATGTTGGTAACTTCCATTTTTTCATTCTTACCATTAGAGGGATTCTGCAGATGGTTTGAAAAGAGATCTACCAATTGTTGACATTGAGAGTTGCTGAGAGTATGAAGTATGCTGCCAAAAGGATTTGTTTGGTCGATTTGTCTTTTAGAATCAGAGTTGTGATTCCACTTCCTGTCATCTCTAGAGGCTTGATTAATGGATGCATTTTTATTAGAATTATAGTTTGTCTTTGGCTTAAAACCTGGTGGATACCCATGTATTTTATAGCATTTCTCTATACTATGTCCAACCAGAGGCGGACATACATACTGATTTGGAGGGCCCCCCCCCAGAATTTAAAAAAAAATAATAGAGCATTAATAATTAAAAATTAGCTGAAGCTACAAACTAACTAAAGTTTCTACGGCTACGGGACTACAACAAGTAACTTATTTGTTTGAATCAAAGCCCAACAAATACAATTCCAGCCTAATTATTTCTTTTCTTTCTATGAATAACAATTAATCTCTAATCCTAATTCTATTTGGTCTCTTTTAGTTAATAGCAAAACTTATAAATTCATCTGTGTACTTTAATTGAAGAAATTGCGTAAACAAGATTCTTGAGAATTTGTCTATTATCTCCTTCTCAAAACATCGAATTTCATTGATTCTTGAAAAACTTTAATAATTGTGAATCGATTCGTTTTGTGTCTTCGATTATAAGGTATGTTAATTTATACATTTATATTTACTTTGATTGATATAATAATATGTATTCTAGTTTATTTATAATTTTTTTACTTGTTATATATTAGGAGATATATTATTGATTGAAATTCAAATATGGGAAAATCGTCTACAATTGATGCATTTTTCAAAAGAAAGAATGTTGAAAATCCTGAACCACAAATTGCATCATCAAATATTAGAGCACCAAGTGGTCCACCAACATCTTCTATTTCTCAGCCACATAAAGTACGAAGGATTGAAAAAGAAGTAATTGATATTTCTTCCATAGAACGGGATCCGGGATTACGTCCTTCGATTGAATTGCATCCAATCGAACAACGTGATAAAATAAGACGAGCTTATATAATGGCAGGGCCATATCAACCTAGACTTGATAAATATCCTCTCTTAGGGTCTGCTAACCATCTTTGAACTTTTCAAGAGTCTTGGTTTGATAAATTTTCTAGTTGGCTTGAGTACTCAAAGGCTAAGGACGCTGTATTTTGTTTACCATGTTATGTGTTCAGTAATTTATCAAGCTTTCGTATTGGAACAAATGCATTCATAGAAGTTGGCTTTCGAAACTGGAAAAAAGTTAACGATGGAAAAAATTGTGCATTGTTTAAACATATTGGTACAAATCCTAGTTCACCACATAATATTTGTGTTAGAACATGTGATGAATTGATTACTCAATCTCAACATATAGATAAGGTTATGCAAAGACAAACTTCTAAAATGATTCTTGAAAATCGTTCACGGTTGAAAACCTTGATTGATGCTATTCGATGGCTCACATTTCAAGGATGTGCCTTTAGAGGTCATGATGAAACTATTTACTCGTTGAATCGAGGTAATTTCATTGAGTTGGTCAAACTTCTTGCATCATACAATTCAAATGTGAAACATGTGGTGCTAGAAAATGCTCCTGGTAATGCTCAATATATCTCTCCCACTAATCAGAAAGACATTCTACACATTTTTGCAAGAAAGGTACGAGCCGTAATATGCGAAAAAATTGGTGATGCAAAATATTGTATTATTATTGATGAAGCTCGGGATGAATCCAAGCGAGAACAAATGGCAATTGTTTTGAGATATGTAGACAAAGAAGGTCAAGTTCAGGAAAGGTTCTTCGATCTTATTCATTTCAGATACAACCTCATTAACTTTGAAAGCTGAGATAACATCGGTTCTTTCTCATAATAATCTTCATATTCATAATATTCGTGGTCAAGGATATGATGGAGCAAGCAATATGCGAGGTGAATGGAATGGATTACAAGCTTTATTTTTAAACGAATGTTCTTCTGCTTATTATATCCATTGTTTTGCTCATCGACTACAATTGGCGTTAGTTGCCGCTGCAAGAGAAGTTCACCCAATACATAATTTTTTCACAAAATTGACATTTATCGTCAATCTTGTTAGTGCTTCTTAGAAACGACATGATCAGTTAAGAGATGCTCAGACTTCCAATGTTGTCAATTTGATTGAAAACAATGAGCTTGAAACTGGTAGTGGACTCAACCAAATTGGCACTTTACAACGAGCTCGTGATACGCGATGGAGCTCCCATTTGAACTCAATCCGGAGCTTATTGAAAATGTATGATGCTACATACTCTGTTCTTGAAAGTAACACGAAGGATGGTAATTATTCTCAAAAAGGTGATGCACATGCCGCGTGTGAAGCAATGATATCTTTTGAGTTTATTTTTATCTTGCATATGATGAGAGATCTTTTGGAAGTAACCCATGATCTTAGTCAAGCTGTGCAACTTAAGTGTCAAGATATTTTGAATGCATTATCCTTGATTTCTACCACCAAGACTTTGATTCAAAAGATGAGAGAAACAGGTTGGGAAAATTTCATAAAAGATGTTAAATTCCTTTGTGAAAAGCATGATATTGATATTCTTGATATGACTATACCTTATAAGCCTAGAGGGGGTCGAACTCGTCGTCAAGTAGATTCGATTTCACTGGAGCATCATTATCGGGTTAATTTGTTCATTGCTACTATTGATACTCAATCACAAGAGTTAAATAGTCGATTTAATGAAAATAGTGTGGAGCTTCTTAGATTAAGCTCAACATTTGATCCTAGTAGTAATTACAAGTTATTTAATGTTGATCACATTTGTGAATTTGCAACTAAGTTTTACTGAGCAAGAGATGTTACATATGAAAATACAAGCACAACATTATCAGCTCAATGTTCCCAATCACCTAGAGTTCCAAGAGTTATCAAGAATATATGAGCTATGTCTACGATTGACGAGTACGAAAAAGTCGATGGTGTATCCTTTAATTGATCGTTTGATTTGATTGATCCTGACTCTTCCTGTCACCACTGCTACGACTGAACATTCATTTTCAGCAATGAAGTTGGTGAAAAATAAGCTCAGAAATAAGATGGAAGATCAATATCTTGCCGACTGTATGAATACTTACATTGAAAGACGAATTGCTGAGAAATTTGATATTGATTCTATCATAGATGAGTTTTATGATATGACCACTTAGATAATATTTTTTAATTAGATTACTGTTTCCTTCTGAATTCGATATAATTTTCATTGACAATCTATTTTTTTAGTATTATTTGTGAGTTTGTGCACAATATTAATTTCAATATTATGGTCGATAAAATTTGACGGAAAAAAAAGTTCGCCCCCCCCCCCCCCCCCTAATCTTCAATCCTGGATCCGCCCCTGTGTCCAACAATCTTGCAATGAGTGCAATAAGCCCGTTTTTTCTTCTTGAAGTTTCCATTGTAAGACTGAATGTTTCTTCCATTGTAAGATTGAACTTTTTTGTTGCAAAGGCCATGTTGTTCAAAGGATCGTGAGAAGAGATGATACCAATGGATTTTTGCTTCTCTTATTGGGAAATTAGGGAGAAAACCTTATTAATTGGGGGCAAAGGATCCACGATGAGGATCTGTCCTCTTGCTTGAGAAAAGGACTCGTTTAGCCCCATTAAAAAAGACATAATATTCACTTTGATGATAAGTGTTAAGCTTTTCTACTCCAGAACAAGTACAATGTCCACAAGTGCAGATAGGGCGAAAGTTGCTAAGTTCTTCCCATATCGTTTTCAATTTTGTGAAATACACTCACAGAATCTTGACCTTGGGTGAGGTTCATGAGATCACGACGTAACTGAAATATTCGCGGACCGTTGCTCTGTTGAAACGAGTCTGAATATCATCCCATATCTCTTTAGCTGATTTTGTATAAATGATACTCGCTCCGATTTCTTTTGATACCGCATTTAATATCCACGATATCACAATATTGTCATTTCGTATCCAAGAACTGAGGAGGGCTTCATCATCTGATTTTGGCTTGTCGATTGATCCATCTACAAATCCAGTTTTGTTCTTTACGGTTAAGGAGATAATCATTGCACGCCTCCAGGACTTGTAATTATCCTCGGCGAGCGGTTGGGACACAAGTACAAGACCTGATCCATCTGATGGATGTAAGAAATAGGTACTTGATGGATCGTCCATGGGAGATTTTTTATTAGAGGTGGTCATGGCTAACCAAAATGGATCAAGGAGGACGTTCTTGATGAATGAAAAGGGAAGAAGATTTATGAATACAGCGGAAATAATTTCAAAATGATACCATGATAAGTTCTTTAATCAGAATTTCCAATATGAAAAACATGATAGGGAATATTTTGAATTAATATGAATGAGTTATTTACATATGAGAAGTGTGTACATATACATACACGTACAAAGAATAAAAAAAAGGAAAGCATTGATCATGGGATTCGTAATTGTGTGATTAGCTGCTAGTATCACTCAACGGATCATTTCAATTATACAGGGGAGTTAATTTGAATCTTGATAAAGTTTGAGGGATGTCAGTCTTCATCATTTAGGTAGGTCACATTATTAATTATTAATGAGTGAATAATAAATTACTCCTTGTCTTATTTTAAATAAGCAAGTTAATTTTATGTGATAAATAATAGGGAAAAATATCTCTTTGTGTTATAAAAAAAGATGTACATTGCCTTAATCTTGATTTTTACATTTTTACAAGGGGGTAAAATACATATTATGCAGTATTACAGGAAGTTAAAGTGCTCATTTATGCATATCACAAGAAGATAAATTGTCTATTTACGCATAACACGGGAAGATAAATTGAAATGAATATGTTGTCAAAAATAAGGTTAAGTTGGTCGTTTTTTTACATGAAATGAAGTCTCAGTTGTATTATAGAGTGTGTGTGCAACACCTCCACTAGTAAGCAATGTTTTAAAAACCGGATCGGACATCGAACCGGTAATCTCACTGGTAACTGGTTAGATCGGTTTAACCGTTTTAACCACTAGTTCAACCGGTGTGACGTCATTACAATATAATATTTTAATTTCAATTTTAATATATGTAATCAACTATTTAAAAAAAATATTATTAATTTTTTAAAATTTATTTCCATAAACTAAATGTTTATCTCATTATCAATTATTTTTCCTACAAAATTTGACTTAATAATGAATTATAGCAACAAAATTAGAAGTATGATAACATGATATCAACGCAATAATTCAAATTATAATAAACACCATATCAAAAACAATAATTTTATTACTAATCACCTATGAAAAAAAGAAATTGTTGATGAATTTTGTCATTGAATTATAGAAAAAATATAAAAATACTTGAAGTTTGTGAATAAAATGACTTTTCTAATTAATTTGATACTCAAATATATTTATATAACTTATTATATATAAGATTTTTTTGTTTCTTGTTGATTTTGATTATTTCAAAGTGAAAAATAGAAGAAAAGATGTGAGAGTATTGTTGAAGTTTAAAGGTCGCGGAAAAGAAATAAAAATTCGTAGCGTAAACTTTTTATTTTTATAAGTGAACCAGTGGTTCAATCGGTTCACTGGTTCATTGGTTTTACCGGTTTTTAACCGGTTTTTGCCGGTTCAAACTGGTCAGGAGCAAAGCTGGTTTTGGAGGATTAACCGGACCGAATTGACAACTGGTTACCGGTTAAACCGATCGAACCGGCCGGTCCGGTCCGGTTTTTAAAACACTGCTAGTAAGGAAGTAAATTGTTCATTATTTCATATCACATAGATGTAAATTGCTCATTATTTAATTTCACATAGAGGTAAATCGCTTCTTTTCATGTCGCATGGAGGTAAATTGCCCATTAAACATATCACATGGAGTTAACTTGCCAAAAACCCCATTATGAATTGTTGGATGAAAAAATAAACTCAAAACATATAACTAAATTTATATAATCTCATATATAACAGTGAGTGAGTGGGTGGGTGAGAGTGTATCATTTTAAATTTTGAAATTTATCTTAACCTAATTAATTTTATATTAAATCAAATTATTAAAAATTTCTTTTTTAGATTTTATATTAAGTATTATTTAATTTATATATATTATATGTAAAATCTAATTAATTTAAAATACTTTTTTTCCAAAATTTGAAAAAACTAATAAGTTTAATTTTATTTATTTTTTCAAAATTTATATTATATAATATATATTATATGTAAAATCTAATTAGTTTAAAAGATTTTTTTTCGAAATTTAAAAAATCTTATAAGTTTAATTGATATTTTTCAAATATTATATTTAATATAATATAATTTACATATATTATATATAAAATCTCATTAGTTTAAGAGATTTAATAATAATATTTATTAAATAGGATTAATAATTTAACTAGTTTTGCAATTGGGATTGAAATGCTTCAGAGTTGTGAATTGTGGGATAAATCTGCCGGCCAGAAAATATGTGGGGCAAACTTTGCTGATAATCTTTAATTATATGATCAATTTTGCAAAATTTTCATTAATTTTCCGTCATAATTTTAACTTAAGTACCAAATGTTTTGAGTCCCGTTGACTTTTGATATCAAATGTGTTGATTTTGTAATTTATGATACCGTAATCATAAAGTAAGGTCACTTATGGTACCAAAAGTAAAATTTTCTCCAATAACAAGTGTGTAATTTTCAAATTATTCATAAATGAAACAGTTATCGGCTCCGATCAATGCGAATGAGTGTTCTTTGTGCAGTCCTCCTGTCAGTCCTTAATCCACATAATAAAGTGTTAAATAGACCCAACAATTTAACAATTATTACTTCTCCAAAAAAATATAAATAAAAAATTAACAATTATTAGTCAAATTAAAAAATGAGCAAATGAAGATGCTAAATCAAAAATTTAACAATAGTTTTTTTTTTTTTAAATCAACTACAATATAAAGTTTATACATGCTGTTCAGATATTCGTGGGAGGAACAGAAGACGATAAAAACATGAAACAAAAGACTGTCCAAAGAAACATGAACCTAAATGTTTTATAAGCACCACCACTCCAGTACTTGAAACACAAAGGTCGTGGAACATCAGCAATTTTTTAAGAATGGAAAATGATTTGAAAGACATATAATGTATGTTCTTGATTGAGGTCCAGTCCTTCCTGAGAATGAAAAATGATTTGAAAGATATATGATGTATGTTGTTTGAGGTCCAATTCTTCCGTAAATTCACAACACGAGAATATTATGTGATTCAAAATCAAAACGTCCTCCAGTTCAATTTGGATTCAGATGATAATCCAAAAGTATTAGAATTACACATAACTTTTGGAAAAGAACAATTGTGGACATATACATGTCGAAAGACTTAAATAACTACTATTATGTAAAGTGCATTGGTAATATCAATATTTTGTAGGAAATAAGTTCAATAATCGACAAAAAAAAATCATGAAATGAAAATCCTAGGCCAACAGATGCATAATTATTTAGACTTAGAAGATTGCCTCACAGATGTATCAAGCAAATACAAAGATGACTTAAATCTTCTAAACATTATTTCATACATACTATCCTAATAGAGTTCAAACCATTATTTATTCTTCAAGAATTCTCATAATGGAAATAAAACTGAATCGTCATCATTGCAAGGTCACCAGTTCAATCGATACATGTTGTCCATTGGGTTCCAGAATTGTCGTCTCGTTACTTGATGTTGAGCCAGAGATCGGTGGCTTTTCGACATCCTCCTTAATAATGGCTCGCCACTCATCAATATAAGCTGCTTTTCCGGGATCCAAGTTTGGAAGCTCACGCTGCTCAAGAAGTTGAAGAATTTCTTCACTTTCACCTAAAAGAACGGCTGCATGACGAACACTTTCAGCCCTATCTTTGATGGCAATGCTCTGACATTTTGCGATAATAATGTGCGATAAGTTTGTTAAACAAGCAGCCAATATGTCTGAAATAATGACCGATAATCTCTCAAATATCTCATCATCGGTTTGATGGTTACAATCATTGTGATGAGCTAGCAGAAGAGTTTGACAAATCCGGTACATTGAGTTAGCAGCTATAACGTTAACCGGCCAATTAACAGGATTTTCCATGACCAAATCATTCGTAGTAGTCTTGAAATTTGCAACTTTCTTTTCAGCTATATCAAAGAGCTCCTGCAATGTCTCCTTATATGTTCGGTTTTTCAAATTTGTTCCTTGAATATCTAAATCTATCCACTTGTGATATAGTTCGAGTCTTACCCAGACGACATCTGCTGCACTTCTCACGCTTAATGATTCTCCGTTTGTGTCCATGGTTTTCTCTATAAGCTTTACAAACAAGAGACCTTCACTCACACTTTTCAATAGCTGATCAACCTTGTGATTCGGGATGTTGGGAAGTGCAAGTGCAATGCTTGTTAGGGTCACCACTGAAAGAGACCAGCAATTACGAGGTTCTTGAGAATGCAAGCTTCTGACTTCATTATTGTCAAACTCTTTCACTCCATTGAAGTTTACAGACTTGTTTAAAAGTTCAACTATATTCTTTCGTTTTTGTGAATTACCAATCTTTATTAGCTTATCAACCCCAATGCAAAAGTTTGTTATTATCTGCTCAGGCATCTCAGGCTCACCTTCAAGTAGCAGAACATACGGCCTAAAATCCAGCTCTATGTTGGGGGCACTTGATGTCAATCCTCCTCCCGTATCATTTGATGGCCACTTCTTGATGTGGTTAAACAACAAATCAACTACATATATCAAGGAAGCAAAAATTATGAGAACTAGTTTGCTGGATAGAATGATTAGAGATTGAATTCTAATGCAGATATTCAAAAGCAATCTTTTTGCATCATGAAGAACTTTTCTGCACTTTTGGTGTCTAACACGTAAAGGTAATGAGCTTTCTCTCCATTCCACCAGCCTTTGAGTCCAGTATGTCTCAATCTTTATTTCTTCTTTGAAGCTTCTTCTATAGTCTATCTTTGAGCTCCTGATCCGGACAATAGTGAACCATCTAAATACAGGAGCAATAGTACCAAGTGCTACCCCGCCAGACTGGATGAATAAAATCCAGTTGATGGACCACTTATAGTTCGTATAATTTCTAGAGAAATAAGCGTAGAACAAATGCATTCTTATGTGAGCTTCTATCAAAGTTAAAGCCATCAACATGCACATCACTCCCGAAATAACACATATCACAGAGCGTGCCATCACAAACTGAGGATTTCCAGTTTCTGCCATCACATAATATTTCTTCAATACCACTTTCAGTTCATGGATAGGAAGTTTTCTACTTAGTGGCAATCGTTCATTTGAAACTAATATTTTGTGCATTTCACAATACTTCGATTCTATGTATCGTTTGGTGCTTGGAACCACAATAGCATAAGAACATAATACAATAAGCATAAGAAGCATGAAGATAATAGCTGCAGTTTCTTCAGCCAAAAGAAATTTTCCGTAATAAACACTTATTCGGACATTGTTGATACACACATTTACTGCAACTATAATTACTAGAATGGCTAAAGCAGTTAAGTTTAGTAAAATTTCATTATTGTCCATCGATGCCATAGATATCATAAAGTTACCTATAGCAATTGACATCATTACAAGGCTGCTAATTTTAGCACCCTGTTCATTCGCTGCCAGCATCGTACTTGTAAGATCCATCGTTAGCTTCATTGTCACACCTAGTAGAGTCAAGGAGGTGGCATTGAGAGAGAAATACTTACATGGGAACCACATTTTTTTGCTTTTGAAACCCGTCAAGGCATCAGCTGCCATTGCAAGCGTGCAGACTGCGGAAGCTGCCGCAATATACATCCCTATCCATGGCATTACTGCACCAAGATGGTTTTGAATAAAGGTTTCGTAGTTATTGTTGCATATGTCCTGGCACTGGTTGTAGGTATACAAATCTGACTCCATGAACTTTGCAGGCTATACTCATGGAATTTGACACAATATATAAACAGAGAACACACACAACCATCCACAAGTATGGTCAGATAATAATCAATCAAAAAACTATTGGATGCTTCATTGCAGTCAAAGAAGTAGGCTCTATTTGTTGTACGTCACTAACCAATTGTTTATATTAACAATATTTTATGCCCGATCTAAAAGGAGATGAGTTAATATTTTATTTGATGACTCCATTTTATACTTTTAACTTTTACTTGCAACAGAATGAGTAGTACATAGTTGGACACATTTTTATTAGAAGTTTAAAACTTTTGGTTTATTAGAGGTTTAAAAATTTGATACGATTCAAGGATTTAGATATAGGATAATCATATATATTATAATCCGAATCCCCATATATTCCCACAATAAAACTTTTTGAAACATGTCATAGCATGCCTCATGGCTGGTGTGAACAAATATATATTTCAGCTTAACTTTTTATAATTGTGTATTAGATTAGGCCTTTTTTTTTTTTTTTTTTTCAAAATCATTTATTTCAAATTATTTCTGAAATTTATATAGACCATTTTTCTCGAAACCAAAGTGGAGGGAAAATCAGTCAATATTGATTTTTGTACTTTCCCCATGTGGCGTTCTATTTAATTGGGGGGGGAGGGGTTGCAGGGGTTAAATTTCATTCATTCTGTTCAATTTAAAATTTCATTGCTTTATTTGCTCTCAAGGGTGGCTCCACGTAGGGCTAGTGGGCTCTATACCCCCACTCAAATATTTTATATACTTATTATAGTATTAGTTTTTTGTGCAAAGTAAGTACCTTAGCCCAAAATGTAATACAAGAGTATGGTCCAGGTTCAGGAGAAATTATGTAGTTTTTTAATAAAATTATATTTTTTTTGAACATGGCTCATAACATGGGGTAATGTCCACATTCAGTGGTGGACTTGTGGGGTGATGTGAATTATCATTCCACATAACATAAGTGCAGTGGCGGACTGCACCGTATGTACTTGATAATGTGCTGCAGCAGTTGCACTATATTAATCTCTCTAGGTCCAGAGTTCTAATCCCAGAAGTTTCTTTCTTGTTTTTTTATCAGTCTGTTTTTTCTTTCTTAACAATTATGTTTTGAAAAAAATAATAGTTTCTTGACAAGAAAATTACTTTGGCTCATTGGTTTGAGTTAGGGTTGTCAATAGGTCGGATTCTGGTCGAATCAAGCTCGTCCTGATCCGATTCAATTTATTTCGGATCAGATGTCATATTCAAATCTTGTTCGGATTATATTCGGATCTAATTTTTTGAATTTAATGGATATTTGTAGGATTTGGTCGGATATCGAATCTTTTTCGGATACAATATAATTTTTATCAAAAAAATTACATTAATATTTACTTCTAAAACAAGTTTATTAACTTTACAATTTTATTTAATTTTAGCTCTTATGTTCAGACATCCTTTACTAATATTCATATTTTTAGATGAAAATATTAGTTTAAATAAATTTGTAAACGAGTATAAATTACAATCTTCTTAAATTGACAATAAAATATTATTAATGGTACTTAACTTTTATAAAATATTATATATATATATATATATATATATATATATATATATATATATATATATATATATATATATATATATATATATCATTTTTCTTATTTTTTATCGGATATAGATCTTTAATGGATCGGATCGACCTAAATCCATATTCGCTCTATGTGTTCCAGATTACAGATCTTTATAATCGAATCGAGTCCATAGAATCTCTAATCGTACATTTATTCTAATAAATCTGAATAGATTCGGACAACTTCGGATTGAAATCCGCATCATTGACAGGCCTAGTTTGAGTGATGCAAAATTTTGAATAAGGTTCAAAGTTCAAAACCCAAGAGAGCTATTTCTTTTTTTTTTTTCTTTTGTTGCCCTATAAAATATTCTTTTAAATTATCTTTTTTCAATAACAATGTTCTTAACAATAGTTCTTTAATTTCTTTTATCTAAATAATTGTTCTCTGATTTTTGTTTTTTTTTTACTTTCTTAATAACAATTAAGAGAATTTGATTTTTTTAATAACACGATTTCTAGCTATTTCTTTGATTTTTAATACATTACTACACAAACCCTCCCCTCTCCCAAAAAAAAAACTGATCTAGCTCTGTCAGTCTATTATGAACCGATTTCAAAAAATAAAAAATTGGTTCGGTCAATTGAGAATGTAATTGGTGTCATATAAAATTATAATTGGGATAGTAAATGATTTGTCTTTTTTGGAGTCATAATGGGGTATCATATGTAATTATAATAATTTTTAGAGGTTATTTTGTCAAAGTTCACCTTCTATTTTTTTATCTCCTCATATATATATTTTTGTGAATAAAATATAATTTTCAAGTTTGACTGTTTTTTATTGAATTTTTTTTCTTCGTATTTCGATTATTAAATTTATTATAAAATTTTAGCTCCCACTACACCATATTCCTGCATTCCTCAACCCACTCCTGATTGCTCTGATTAGTGAAGATCAAATTGTATGTATTATTACATTATTAAGAAAACAAAACAATACAAAAATAAAAATAAAAAGAAAAAAAAAAAGAACTTGTGTACGTGATAATATTATTATTTGTGAACTTAATTGGCAGAGTAGCTAATTGTATAGTGATAGCACAAGATCGATTGTGTGTGATGAATGCAAAATTTACTCTGTTTTTCATAATTGATTATTAATTCTGTCACGTCAAATATACATATTAGAATTCACCACATGGATTGGGCTAAGTCCACTTATTTAGCTTGGGCCTAACTCAACCTCAAAAGCTAGCTTGTAAGGTGAGGATTGCCCAAGACCTTATAAGGTGGACTTAACTATTGTTTTCAACCAATGTGGGACAATTAGTCTCAATACTCCCCCTTCACGTGTGGGCGGGCTGAATGTGTGGGTGAAACAAGCCCAACACGTGACATATTAAAGCCCAATATTTGCGAATTATTAACATGTGGGTAAGAGTCTAACACGCGGATTTGACCAGACCGTGTGGATCCCAACACGCGGATTTCCCAGACCGTGTGGGTGAAGAATAAATCCCATCATGCGCGCAAGAAAGAGCCCATCACGGAAGGAGGTGGCCCACTTCAACCTGGGCTCTGATACCATATTAGAATTCACCACATGGATTGGGCTAAGTCCACTTACTTGGCTTGGGCCTAACTCAACCTTAAAAGCTAGCTTGTAAGGTGAGGATTGCCCAAGACCTTATAAGGTGGACTTAACTATTGTTTTCAATCAATGTGGGACAATTAGTCTCAATAATATATGATACTATTTGCCATTAGAAATTCCACTTTTCATGACTTCCTAAAGTTTCATGAAAGTTTGAGGGAGGTCAGTCTTCACATTTAGCTAGGTCACATTATTAACGAGTGAATAATAAAGTAACTCCCTTTATTATTTTAAATAGATAAATTAACTTTATATGATAAATAAAAGGGTAAAATATTTCTCTGTGTTTTTATAAAAGATGCACCTAATTTATATTTTTTAAAGAGGGTAAAATGCCTATTATACTAAACTACATGTTACGCATATCACATGGGGGTAAAGTGAAATGAATATGTTGTCAATTGTAAGGTTAAATTGATCATTTTTATATGTAAATAAAATCCCAGTTGTATAATATAGTTTTTCTACAACACATCTACCAGCAAGGAAATAAAATGCTCATTATTTCAATCATATGGAGGTAAATCGCCTATTTTCATATCATAGATAGGTTAATTGTCCATTAACCATATCACATAAAATTCATTTGCCAAAATACTTATTATTAATTGTTGGATGAAAAAACATACTCAAAAAATATAACTAAATTTATATAATTTCATATATGACAGTGCGCAGTTCGGAACCAAGAGAAACACTGAGATATATTGACCAAAAGGGGAAAGAAGATCATGATAAGAATGAAGCTGAATATTTATGAACTACTTTAGAAGGGGAAATTTGCATTTTTTTTACCACATGATAGATTTTTATTACAATTTTGGTACTAAACTCAATTTTTATCCAAAGTTAATGACAATTTGCACCCCCTATGAAATTATAATGTTCAATTTACCTCCCTTTGATTTGAAAAAAAAAAGTAATTTACCATCTTTAATTTTATAAAAGTTTCACACCGTCTCCCTGATATTTTTATAGGCAGCACTTTATCCCCTTTTATTATGATAATGTGGAAGTTACCCACCTGTGTTATGATAAATATGACAATTTATCCCCCGTGTTACGATAAATGTGGCAATTTACCACCCTATGTTACTAAATATTTTTCATGCCCACTCTCAATTTCGACAAGTGAGTTATACTCTCCGACTTAAAGGAATAAATTAATTTTTTTCAAGTCACATGGTATTAGAATGGCTTAATCTCATTTTGCACCCTACAAATAGGAGCATTTTTCACTTTGCACCCTACAAAAATTTTTATCCCACATTGCACCCTACAAACCACTATTTCATTTCAGATTGCACCTTCAACCATTTTCAGCCCATTTTAGTTGCCGGAGTAAGGGTAAATTCGTCCATTCACATTATTAACCACCCTAATTTTCCCCCAAAAACAATATATGGGCAAAATTGACATATCTCCATAATAACTTTAAAAAAAAAAGAAACTGAAAATAGAAAACAAGTCTTACGGGGACTTAGGGTTTACCCAATTCTCATCTTTCTTCTTCAAGTCGATTCCAGTGCCGCCTTTTTCTTTTCCACTTTACATATAATAATATTGAAACTAACCTAGAGTAATTATGAGAATATACATGTAATTATTCCTAATTATCCCTAATTACTAATTTTACAAACAAGTATAATATAGTTGTTAACGAAAATGAGATTCAAACCGTAAATAAGATGAGAAATTGAGAATATGGTAAACACCATTCATTCTCTTTTCTTAGCACCCAACACATTTTTTCTTCAAACATAAAAAAGAAAAAGACGGCACTGGATTGAATTTGAAGAAGAAAGAGGAGAAATTGAGAATATGGTACCCATAAAACTTATTTTCTATTTTTCAGCTTTTTTTTAAGTTATTATTATGGTGATATGTTAATTTTGCCCATATATTGTTTTTGGGGGGAAATTGGGGTGGTTAATAATGTGAATGGACGAATTTACCCTTATCCATATGACTTAAATGGGCTGAAAATGATTGAGGGTGCAATCTGAAATGAAATAGTGGTTTGTAGGGTGCAAAGTGGGATAATTTTTTTTGTAGGGTGTAAAGTAGAAAATGCTCCTATTTATAGGGTGCAAAGTGGGATTAAGCCGTATTAGAATATTTAGAATATGAATTTGTCATCATTTGAATTAAATGATTGAATTCTGTATAATTGCTCTGAAGAAGAAAACTGCCGTGAAGGAAATTGTAATTAATGAGAATAATTAATGGAACCGACCATTAATTAAGGAGAAAGAGAATGAGAAATACAAAGGGCCCAAGTCCTATTTATAAGCAACCTACCAGAACTAAAAAGGTGAAAAAGGAAACAAGGAAAAGAAAGAAACAAAAACCGCGACTTTGGAACTATTCTAACGGTAACAATGAAAATAGACTCCCAGATGAAATGAAACCCCTAATAAGCATCTTCCTCCTTGAGTGAGCATGAATTTGCAGGTAAATCCTCCTCTTTGTGAAGCTCTTCAAATATATGGGGATAAATTGAACATTATGCATTTTATAGAGGTAGATTATAATTATTTGAAAAAAAAATGGGCTTGGTACCAAAGTTACAATGAAATACTATCATCTTATACCAAATTTGCAGTTGCGTGTCTAATGGTACCAAAATTATAATTTGGCTTATTCTATTGTACCAAATAAATAAATTTCCATTTTAGAAGTAGTAAGCGCGCATTTCCAGCTTACCAAGTTGTTTTAAACAATGTTATTAAAAATGACCGGCCGGTCCAATTGACTACAAATCGAAATCTTGTCCGATCTGATTAACCTCCTAAAATCAGTAAGGTTAACAACAAATTTGAACCGGGTTAAACCAGTCCAAACAGGCGAACCTGTTCGATCCGGTTATGATTTTATTTAATTTTTTAATTCTTTTTAATATTAAAAATGAATTGAATATTTTTGTAAAATGATGGATTTGAACACTTAACCTCTTGAATAAAATATAACATCCTTATCATTTGAGCTACTTCATTTTTGTTGAACTTTTAGTGTAGAAATTTATATATTTTAGAAAACTTATAAAAAAAAATATTTATAAATGAGGTTATGATAATTAGTTCAAAATAAAATATTTTACACATTATCAATTCTTTCATAAAACTAATTTTAATTTTATAACATAATTTCTTATTAAAGTTTTTCTATAAGATATTTTTTTTTTCAATTATATATTTTTAGGATAAAGAGTGTCAAAATTTGAAAGTCAAATCGATATATTATGTAAATTTAATTTTGAATATTAGACTTGTATGCATAATCATATTTAAAATTTACTATTCTCTTAGTTTGTTGTATTTTTAACTTATATTATCATATTTTAATAAAATAAATATAATCATATTATATTTATATGAGCTTACTAATTAGTATCATATTACCATTATGATTTTAGTTAGATAAATAATATATGGTTTAATATAAATATATTCTAAGTTTTGTATATTTTTAATCATTTGTAGGAAAATGTCTAAATTTTATGCATAGTATATATACTTTAAAATTAAATATATTTATTATATAATTATGACGCTATCCTGTCCGACTGATTCGATCAGTAGAACCAAAGATTAGTTAGCTCATCGGTTTATTGTCCGGTCCGATTATGAAAATATTGGTTTTAAGCAGTTTCGCCAAGGAGAAGAGCGGGTCGGGATTGGTCTAATGAATTATTTTTTTTTTAATATCAACTGCAATAGAAAGTTTATACATGCTGTTCAAACATTCAGGGGAGGAACAGAAGACGAGAAAAACATGGGATATACTTACAGATTTTAGATTGTAATCTTTAACTGTAAGAAATGAATACAAATCTGCAGAAATTGTGATGGTCAAATGTTTTCAAATTTTGTCATAACTAATGGTAGGATGCATGTTTATATCAAGAAACGATGATATCGGTAACAGAGAACTGTTGGTACAATTTTTTCATAGTATTATCTCTAGTCTAAATTGTCAAATGAAGCAATGGTTAATTCAATCAATTAGTACTTGTATTTTGTACAATGAGGAAAAACAACTTTTGATATTGAACTTTAGTTCAAAAAACACATTTGATATCAAGTTTTCCAAAAAATATATTTTATACCATGATTCAAATCTTCGTGACATATTTAATTTTGCCGTCAATTTTCGGACGTAATTCAGCACGTGTTTCTCACGTGCCTGTTAAGTTAATATATAATGATAGAACTTTAAAATTTGTGTATGTTTTCCCTCTCATTGCCAACTTAACGGTCATGTACTGAATTCCGTCCGAAAATTGATGACAAAATTAAATATATCAAGACGATGTGAATCAGGGTGTAAAATGTATTAAAGTTTGTTAGCAAAACTGATTTTCCCTCTTTGTACAGCTACTGTAATTAAACAACTAAATTGATGTTGCATTCTGAGTTCAATATAGTCCTTATAATCGTTAACTCATTTAATTAATTTATATATTTTTCGTACACTACACAAATAATGTAGACTGAAACTAAAAATTCACAAATTTTACCGTTTGATCCCTTCGACTTTTCAATCATTCATAAATATATATTTGACTGTTAATTGTTTGATATTAATTGCAATGAAGCTTGACCAAGAATTCAAGTCTTCAAAATTTGGATTCTTGCATATGTGTAGAGACTTAGTCAACAAGTTCTCTGCAGTAGTGATTAACACAACTTTATCTACTCTACATTATACGGTGAGGAATTATAGTTCAAAATGTTTAAAACTCAGAAAGAACTTCGCCAAAAAAAAGGGAAAAACAGAATCAATATAAACTCTAGAACGTAAAGTTAAAGTTCATGGATTCATGTGAATGCCACAGCGAGTGCCACGAATTATGCCCGGACATATGCAACGATTACTACGTCATCCGTATTCAAAATAATCTTGATGCACCAATGCCATGGATAGGGATGTATATTGCCGCAGCTTCTGCAGTCTGCACGCTTGCAATGGCAGCTGATGCCTTGACGGGTTTCAAAAGCAAAAAAATGTGGTTCCCATGTAAGTATTTCTCTCTCAATGCCACATCCTTGACTCTACTAGGCGTGACAATGAAGCTAACACTGGATCTTACAAGTTTGATGCTGGGAGCTAATGAAAAAATTGCTAAAATTAGCAGCCTCGCAATGATGTCAATTGCTATAGGTAACTTTATGATATCTATGGCATCCATGGACAATAATGAAATTTTACTAAACTTAACTGCTTTAGCCATTTTAGTCATTACAGTTGCAGTGAATGTGTGTGTCAACAATGTCGAAATAAGTGTTTTTTACGGAAAATTTCTTTTGACTGAAGAAACTCCAGCTATTATCTTCACGCTTCTTATGCTTATTTTATTGTGTTCTTATGCTATTGTGGTTCCAACCACCAAACGATACATAGAATCGAAGTATTGTAAAATGCACAAAATATTAGTTTCAAATGAACGATTGCCACCGGGTAGAAAACTTCCTATCCATGAACTGAAAGTGGTACTGAAGAAATATTATGTGATGGCAGAAACTGGAAATCCTCAGTTTGTGATAGCAAGGTCTGTGATATGTGTTATTTCGGGAGTGATGTGTATGTTGATCGCTTTAACTTTGACAGAAGCTCATATAAGAATACCTTTGGTATACAACTCTAGAACTTCTTCAAACTATAAGTGGTCCATCAACTGGATTTTGTTCATCCAGTCTGGTGGGGTAGTACTAGGTACTATTGCTCCAGTGTTCAGATGGTTCACTACTGTCCGATTCAGGAGATCAAAGTTCAAAGAAGAATTAAAGATTGAGACATACTGGACTCAAATGCTGGTGGAATGGAGGGAAAGCTCATTACCTTTACGTGTTCGACACCCAAAGTGCAGAAAAGTTCTTCATGATGCAAAAAGATTGCTTTTGAAAATCTGCATTGGAATTCAATGTCTAATTATTCTATCCAGCAAACTAGTACTCATAATTTCTGCTGCCTTGATATATGTAGTTGTTTCATTGTTCGACCACATCAAGAAGTATATTTTCTGGCCATCAAATGATACGAAAGGATTGGCCGCCAAAACAGAGTTGGATTTTAGGCCGTATGTTCTGCTACTTGAAGGTGAGCCTGAGATGTCTGAGCAGACAATTACAAACATTTGCATTGGGGTTGATAAGCTAATAAAGATTGGTAATTCACATAAACCAAAGAATATATTTGAACTTTTAAACAAGTCTGTAAACTTCAATGGAGTGAAAGAGTTTGACAATAATGAAGTCAGAAGCTTGCATTCTCAAGAACCTCTTAATTGCTGGTCTCTTTCAGTGGTGACCTTAACAAGCATTGCAATTGCACTTCCCAACATTTCGAATCACAAGGTTGATAAGCTATTGAACAGTGTGAGTGAAGGCCTCTTATTTGTAAAGCTTATAGAGAAAACCATGGACACAAAAGGAGAATCAGTAAGCATTAGAAGTGCAGCAGATGTCGTCTGGGTAGGACTCGAATTATATCACAAGTGGCTGGATAAAGATATTCGAGGAACAAATCTGAAAGACCGAACATGTAAGCAGACATTGCAAGAACTCTCTGATATAGCTGAAAAGAAAGTTGAAGATTTCAAGACTAATATGAACGATTTGCTCATGGAAAATCCTGTCAATTGGCCGATTAACGTTATAGCTGCTAACTCAATGTACCGGGTTTGTCAAACTCTTCTGCTAGCTCTTCACGATGATTGTAACCATCAAACTGATGAGGAGATGTTTGAGAGATTATCAATCATTATCTCAGACATACTGGCTGCTTGCTTAACGAACTTATCGCACATTATAATCACAAAATGTCAGAGCATTGCCATCAAAGATAGGGTGGAACTTGTTCGTCATGCAGCAATTCTTTTAGGTGAAAGTGAAGAAATTCTTCAACTTCTTGAGCAACGTGAGCTTCCAAACTTGGATCCCGAAAAAGCAGCTTATATTGATGAATGGCGAGCCTTTATGAAAGAAAATGTCGAAAATCCACCAATCTCTAGCCCAGCATCATGTAATGAGACGACAATCTGGGAACCTAATGGACATCATTATCTATTGTACCATTAATTTGTTTCCAATTAAATAGCTTCTGATCAATCACATGGGTTTCTGTACTATCTGTTAACTTTATCTATGTAGATCATCAATAAACTGTAAATTTTATCTATGTAGATCATCAATAAACTTTTAGTACTTTCACATAGACAGTTCTTGTGTCAATAATTTTATCTTCTCCTTGCTTGCTATGTTTTTATTTTCTTTTTATGTAAATATTTCCTCATTTAATTTCTACCTGCCAATAATATTGAAAATCTGATAGAATTTTTTACCAAATTAATGGCCAGCAAAAAATTTAATGTGATATGATTGGACTGAAGACTATTATCTACAACACTGCTGAAGAAGGAAAACTGGCAGAAGCTGTATTTGTCATTATCAGTGCCTTATTCTGCAGTCATTTTCCAATTGTCGAAACTGTTAACTTCATAAAATGATATTTTGTGATTTTAACTTCCATTAAACTTCTTTGAGATATTTTAACTTCATAAAATGCTAATAGCATTTCCTTAAAGAGCTTGAATGTCATTATATTAGGTGAAGTAAAGTTGGATCTCTTTCTAACATTAATTTTGAGTGTTGACCTATCAAAATTAGATATTATTTTGTCTAATAATATAAGATGTACCTTTTGCCATTCTCATGTTAAATTTGCTTAATGCCAACACTCTAATTATAGGTTGTTTGTTGCATAATGATGGATATAACTACTCTTTGGACAATTGTATGTATGGTTGTCAATGGAGCAAAATTTAATCTAAATTTGAATGAACCCAAATTAGCTCTGCTTGGTGAAATGTGTTCTTTTCATATCACTAGAAAGGTGAACGTACGTTGTACGTGTCCAGTTTTAATTATATGGGTATTTTTTATAAGTTAGAATAAAATTAACCATTTTTATGTCATAATATATTATATATTTATGACCGATCAATTTATTTTTATTAACTATTATTGGTTTATAAAAAAATGATGGCTTTGAATAAGTGTAATAAATATAAAATGATGACTGATTTAGATATTACATCTTATAAAATTGGTTCTAAAATAAGATCATAAGAACATTATTTAGTTCATTCCATCATAGTAGTTTTCATGTTAAGTTTATCCGTTATTCATCGATAACACATGTTTTATCCATTTATTCATAAATTTCACCCGAAATTTTATCGATTTCGAGAGCATTTTTTCTTACTGGTTTCACCGTTTTTTCACAAACTTCACCACTGTTTACCAATTTCACCCGAAGTTTCATCGATTCATATGTTTTCACTGTTTTATTTTTTTAGAGATTTTCGATTATAACATTTTTCATTGTTTTCCCATTTTTCGTTGATCTTTTTTCCAATTTAAACCATTTTCTTCCAATTTCACATTGTTTTTGTCAGTTAAAGTTTAAACCATTCTTGTCGGTTAAAGTTTAACTCGTTTTCACTTATTTCACTGATTTCACATGTTATTCACCTAAAGTTTTCATTGATTAAACATGTTTTCTCTGACTTCAAGCTTTTTTGACTAATTTTATCCGTTTCATTACATGTTTCACCAAAACTTTCATCCATTCATATGTTCTCAATGTTTAACTTTTTTTTATCGATTTATTTTTTTTAGCGATTTATCCCTTTTTTTTTATCGATTATAATGTTTTTCAATGTTTTCTTATTTTTTGTCGATTTCTTTTATTTTTTTAAGTTTAAACCATTTTTCTAATGATTTCACCAGTTAAACTCTTTTTTAACTGATTTCACTCATTTTTACCATTTTTTACCTATTTTTAATGTTTTTTTTCACTTATTTCACATATTATTCACCTAAATTCTTCATTGATTAAATAAGTACTTACCAACTTTACGCTTTTTGATCGATTTTATCCTTTTTTTCACCGACTTTACCCAATTTTACTGAATTTCACTGGTTCCATCATTTTTCTTAGAAATTCCATTCGAATTAATTTTCATCAATTTTACATATTGTCACCAAATTAACATTTATTTTAACCGATTTTATTCGGTTTCATCCATTAATTTACATCCATTTTACAATTTCACATGTATTTTTTTCACCGGTTTAAAGTGCACATACGTTGTACATATTTATTTAATTTCAGTTGTAAATTAGAGTAAAATTAATCTTATTATATAATAAAATTGCACGTATTAATGACTGATATTCAATTTATTAACTTCATCATAGGTATTTTTCATCGATTTCTTTAGTTTTTTTAGGTTTAAACCATTTTTCTAATGGTTTGACTTTGTTTTGTTGGTTCAAATTTTTTCTTTTTATTGATTGTACTCAGTTTTACCAGTTTAACCAATTTTCACATGTTTTCACCGATTTTACCCCTTTTTCACATATTTGATAATTTTTATGTAATTTTATCGTATCACCGATGTCATCAATTTTTTTCGCAAATTTACTTGAATTTTCATCGATTTCACATGTATTAACCGAATTTTCAACTCAAATAATTTTACATCTTAAATTTCTTTTAAGTATATCTCAAATTATTTTACTTGCCATAATATTTGAAAGACATTTCTTTACCGATCTAAACCATTTCACTTATTATATTAATTAGTTTAATCAATTTTCATTGATTTTTATTGGTTTATATTTTTTTTACTGATTAATTTTCATTGATTTTTATTGGTTTATATTTTTTTTACTGATTAGCTCGTTCTTGATCAATTATAACCTATTGTCCATAGTTTTTTCTATTTTCCATCGATTTCTTTTGTTTTTTCCTATTCAAACAAAAAAACAAAATTTTTCTACTAGTGTTGTTCACACTTTTTATTCTTTTACTTAATTTACTTATTTTTATCAGTTTAACTTATAATTCACTGATGTCACATGTTTTTTTTTATATCAATTTCACTTGAATTTTTATTGATTTCATATTATTTCACAGACTTTAATCTTTTTCCAATGATTTAACAAATTCTTCATATATTTCACCCGTTTTTCACTGATTTCACCAATTTGTTTCCCATGTTTTCATAAATGTCACCCAAAATTTTCATCGATTTCACTTGTATTTATCGATTTTACTGGCATTTTTTAATACCAATTTCACCCATATTTTCATATACTTCACCGTTGTTCATAAATTTCATCCAGATCGATTTCACATGTTTTCATCAATTACATAAAATTTATTTGATCGGTTTCACCAATTTTCATTGATTTTTCATCCTTTTTTTTTCACTTCATTCACACATTTTTCTCGAAAAGATTTCAATGAAAACTTGAGGTAATGTTTCTCATGTCAAATGAAGATTACTTAGGGTGAGTTTGGTCTAGCGATTCAAAAAGCAATTATAGGAGAATTAATTTTACTAAAATTGATTTTGGTACTAATTGATTATGATAAAAATTAATTATGTAATAATTGCTTTTGTATAATAGTTTTTGTAAAAGTAAAACTATAGTTGATTCTAAAATAAGTTCATTTTTTGCTTCTCGAGATCCCAAAAGTGATTATGGTCTTGGAGGCCAAACACCATGAAAATCATTATTGAACAGAAGTAATTTTTATAATCAGGGCCAAACACTTCAAAAATCACAATAGAGATGTAAAAGTGATTTAAGATCTCCAATCGTTGAGCCAAATCACCCTTAGTTCACTAAGTCATAAGAATTTTTGTTCATTCATTGGTAAGATGCGATTCTACTTAAACAGATTATATGATATTTAAGAGAATTTGAATTTTTTAAGGAGTGACATATTGTATTAAATCTTTAAATGAAACAAATAATATTTTTTACATAACAACATATTGATAAGACATTATAATAATTTTAAATATATATTTTAGCAACTATTCATAATAATAGTGTTCTTTAATTTTTATGCGTTATATGAGAACAATAATGAAATTGTAAAAGTGATTTAAGAGTTAGTTTCTTAATTATTGGAGTTAATGTAGGAAATAACTATAACAAGACTTCATATCTAATTTGAATATAATTTTATTTTTCTTCCATATTCATGGTGTTTTGTTATGAGGAAAAGAAGTTACAAATTTTCTTAAAATATTTTCCTACCAAATTTTTGATGAGAAAATTTAAGGAAAATTCCTTATTAATGTGCTGAACAACTTGAATAAGCATTTTTGTCTTAAAAAAAACTTAAATTATTCACACTTTTAGAATTATTAGTATATTAGCATTAGTATAGATAATTTTATTAAATTAGGCCATAGGACCATGAATTTGTATTAGATTGGGATTTAATACCGCGTGGTTTTTATGTTGAATACTTTTATCATTTGGGTCAGGACTTGGAACCAATTTTAATTCAGATTAATTATAAGTTAGTTCTTTAAATTAATATGAACTAAACTACATTGAGTTGATGACAATTGTATGTTAGGCTGTTATCTAGTACATAACAAACCATGTTTGTCCTTCAGAATCATAGCAAACTTCTCCACACTCAATCTTTAAGGAAGTTTGATTTCATCATTTAGCTCGAGATTATTTGGGATTGGTATTTCAATGAATGGTACTAAAAAATGATCGATCTTAAATAGAACGTAACATAAGCCTATTTCGAGTAATTTGATATTTCTCATAATTTTTTTGCTAATTCTTAAATTATCTAGTCAAGTGTGAATTGAGTTTCAAAAGTTGTCAAACGATATATATGTCAGATATTTGGTTGATACGAAAAATAATTGAACTAAAAAATGCAACCATTCTTGTGTTGATTGTTGAATTTTTTGATATGATTTTCATGTTTAAACAAAGTTATTTACCTATATGGACTAATTATGAGGCTCTTTTGAAACATTCTCTTATGAGTAACATAAAATTGACACACGAATTAGAGTTATTTATCAATCATGGCAAAAGTTGTAAGTACACATTCTAGTAACAAGCATTTATTATAGAATAATATTCACAATATTGTGAAAATTGTACGTATCCGCTAAAGGAAGGTTTTCTAAATTAAAATTAATAAAATTGTAATCTATTGTATTACAATAAAAATTAGGTAAATATAAAAAATGTACTAGCATAATTGAAAATATTAGCATGTAATTTGTATTCATGAATAAAGTTTTTATACCTATTTTTTTTATATAGAACCCGAATTTTAAATTTGCCATTATATTAAGGCCTTAATTTTAAATTTCGCCAAGATCCTCTCAATAGTGTAGGAACCCAATTTTGATTATAATCAATTATTATTAAAGTCGATTATAAGTAGTTCTCGCGCGTAGAAATGATTTTCAAATGAGTCTCGACTTAAACAGCCTCCCTTCTAACCTAAAGAGGCGTAGTTCAACTCCACGTGTCGCTTAAGAAGTTCCTAATTTCCATGATCACTAGTTATTATTTTATTATTTTTATCTTACTTACTATTATTTCAAGGGAGTGTTTTGGTCAAAATAAATAAATTTGACCCAAATTCTTTTTTCTCCTGTTTTTGAATTTTTTTTTAATTCAAGAAGTAAACGTCAATAATTAAAAAAAACCTCCCCACTTTTTTAGCCTAACGTGATTAATTTAAAAAAAAAAAAAAAAAACCTCCCTACTACATTAGTAACTTCCCTTTGCCTAAAAAATTATCTGCACCATGAACTCAAATTTAATACTTACTTATCATATACTTCAATTTGATCTCAATTACTTTCTTGCTTAATGTCGTACTTTTAGTTCGTGGTGCTAACCAGTTTATTGTTATTATTTATCATGTGTGTTCACCTTTAAAGTTGAGTTCATTTGCTTTGCATAAAGTATCCATGTTCAAAGTGAATGCCATATGTTTGATTAAATGCAAGACAAAATAATTGCTCTAATTTCGACTGAGCATTTTCTTATCATTTTTCTGATATTTGTTATAGTTTTATGATTCGGTTCTCTAACTCATTTATTGTTCTTTTAAATGGTAAAAGTTGACCCATCCAAGGGTAATCAATGTCTTCGGGGTGTAATAGAAGCAAAGATGTCGAAGAACGTGGTCGGAAAATAGAAAATGGACATCCTATTTGAAAAGGGATTGGAATTGATTTTAGTCTCTGACCATGATCAAGTATGAGATAAATATTTGTTGACTTGAATTCAATGGTTCTTAGATATAGTGATTGTAGCATAAGATGCTCGAAATGAAGAAATATTTAGAACGAATTCTTAGATCCATAAAAAAATAAAACTCCATGATCCTATTTATCTTGCAGCCATCCTCAAATGATCAAGCATATGATGTTATTTTTAATAGAAACCTTATATATTCTTAATTTCATAGCATCAATGGACTTAGATATTTGTGTTTTGTGCTTATAATGCTTTTGGCCGCGAGTGTTTTGTAAAGAGTGGTCTTTTATTTACAATGCATTAGTTTGCACATTCTATCCAGTATGCTCATCATGTTATTATATGTGTGAAATTGTTCTTTTTATGTGTCATCTAATGTTATCCTTATTGGATGTCAAGGTTTTATATGAAGAAATCATAATTTGTCTGACTCTTAATGTATCTTCAGAGTATAATGAAAGTGAAATATGGGAAAAAAGGTTTCATCAACCAACATAGTTCAATTGAAGTTAATGAAGTTATTGAAGGACTATTTTCTACATTGGCTAAGATCCACAAATTAGATAATATCTTTGCTGGTGATCAAGATGACTGACTCTTTATTATCATAGACATCCTCAATGTTATGTTAGGGGATATATACCAATCACATAGTATAGTATCCTTCACAAATTCGATGTTTTGATTATTTTTGTTCAGTTTTGTATAAAAAAAATTCAATTTCAACCATTGAACATCGATATATTCTTTTGACTTCAACATTTTATGCTTAAATACCCATTGTCGATGACATTTTTTACTTCAATAGTTTATGACGTGGTCGACTATACATTTTTCACCTTTTTTTGAGTTTGCAAAGTAATGTTTAATTGTAATAGCTTATATTACTAATTTGTCATATAAGCTATTTGTAATAATATAGTTGATATGATTCCGTGCATAGCACGGGTTTAGGCTAGTTTTTATTTAATTCAAAACCAATCAAAATCGTGTATTTCAAGTTTTTCTTATAATATATAGACCATTTTTCTCGAAACCAAGGATTTTTTTGCATTTTGCACTCCCGAAATATGGGAAAAAGGCATATTGCACCTTCAAAACATAAATTTAGCACTTTACACCCACAAAATATGAACAATTCAGCACTTTGCACCCTCTTTTATTTTCCTCAAAAAATCTAGGAACAAAATAAGTAATTAATTTTTAGATTTTTGGAACTTTCCACCCCTCAAATACGAGAAATGAATATTATGCACCCCCGAAATAGAATTAGCACTTAACACCCTTGAATTAAGAACAACTCATCAACTTGAACTCCCGAAATACGAGAAATGGACAGTTTGAAAGCAGTCAAATCAAGAGAAACTCAACGACTAACACCCTCTCGTTTTATTCGGCAAAGTTGACCACCAGGGGCAAAATAGGTAATTCATTTTCTTTTTTTCCTTAAATTTAAAAATACAATTGTGAATACTAGAATACTCATCTGTAAAATTGCCCCTAGGTTTTTTTTGACTCCAGTGGCCAACTTTACCCAAAAAAACGAGGGGTGCTACTAGATGAGCTTTTCTTAATTTGAGGTGCTAAGTGGTAGGTTCAAATATCCATTTTTCGTGTTTCGAGGGTGCAAATTGCTGAGTTGTTCTTAATTCGAGAGTCCTAAGTGCAAATTCTATTTCAGGGTTGCAAAATACCCATTTCTCGTATTTCGGAGTACAAGGTGCCAAAGATTCAAATATGGATTACCTATTTTATCCCTAGATTTTTTTTTTAAAATCACTGCAATATAAAGTTTTTATTAGTCAAATGAAAAATGAGCAAATGAGGATGCAAAATCAACAATTTAACAATAGTTTTTTTTTAAATCAACTGCAATATAAAGTTTATACATGTTGTTCAAATATTCGTGGGAGGAACAGAAGACGAGAAAAACATGAATCAAAAGATTGCCCAAAGAAACATGAACCTAAACAGGGGCGGACCTAGAGGCAGGGGCGGACCTAGAGGCGTTTGGTTGGGGGGCGAGAATTTTTAATAGTAAACTTGATATTTTTTCTGTTATTGAGATAAATAGACAACTTAATGAAAATAAGTAATTTTGTATATTTATCTAATAAAAGGTGAAAAATATAATAGTAATTTTTTTTAAAGAGTTTCATTCAACAAATGGTTCAAGATATTGAATAATCCTAAAACACATAAATATTTTACAACATAAACCCAGTTCTATAAAAAAAGGCTACAAAACAAAAAGTACCAAAATTAATATTAAAACTTTTTTTTTTATTGTAATGCATTTTATAAAATCAAATATTTTTATCATAAAATATGATGATTATAATTAAGACATTAATAAATTATTAACATAAAAATATTTACAATAATGTTAGTACACATACCATATTAATGTTTATAAATTGATCCATATATTTATAATAAACTAGAGGAAAGAAAGACAAATAGATTATAATTAAAAAATATAACAGACAAATAGATTATATTAAAAAATATAACTGATAAATAGATTATATTAAAAAATATAATAGACAAATAGATTATATTAAAAAATGTAACAGCTATGAAGATCAGGGGAATCGAACTCCAGCCTACTCGTTAGAAATGGAGTAGACAATCCACTGCACTACATACTATATTTGAACATACTTAGACAAATACATATATAAAAAAATTTCGTCCAGATTTTCTTGGGGGGGCGGCCGGCCGCCCCCCCCCCCCCCCCCAAGCCCCTTAAGCGGTCCGCCCCTGAACCTAAATGTTTTATAAGCACCGCCAATCCAGCACTTGAAACACAAAGGTCGTGGAAACGGTAACTGTCATCAGCAATTTTTTAAGAATGGAAAATGATTTGAAAGACATATGATGTATGTTCTTGATTGAGGTCCAGTTCTTCCGTAAATTCACAACGCGAGAATATTGTGTGATTCAAAATCAAAACGTCCACCAGTTCAAATATGGATTCAGATCATAATCCAAAAGTATTAGAGTTACACATAACCCTTTTGGAAAAGAACAATTGTAGACATATACATGTCGAAAGACTTCAATAACTACTATTATGTAAAGTGCACCGGTAAATATCAATATTTCAGTAGGAGAAAAAAGTTCAACAATTGACAAAAAAAATCATGATATGAAATCCTAGGCCAACAGATACTTAATTATTTAAACTTAGATTGCCTCGCAGATGTATCAAGCGGATACAAAGATGACTTAAATAATCTAAACAGTATTTCACCATACACACTATCCTAATAGAGTTCAAACCATTTATTCTTCAATTTTGACAATTGAAATAAAACTGAATCGTCATCATTGCAAGGCCACCAGTTCAATAGATACATGTTGTCCGTTGGGTTCCAGAATTGTCGTCTCGTTAGTTGATGTTGAGCCAGAGATCGGTGGATTTTCGACATCCTCCTTCATAAAGGCTCGCCATTCATCAATATAAGTTGCTTTTTCGGGATCCAAGTTTGGAAGCTCACGCTGCTCAAGAAGTTGAAGAATTTCTTCACTTTCACCTAAAAGAACGGCTGCATGACGAACACTTTCAGCCTTATCTTTGATGGCAGTGCTTTGACATTTTGCGATTATAATGTGCGATAAGTTTGTTAAACAAGCAGCCAATATGTCTGAAATAATGACCGATAATCTCTCAAACATCTCATCATCAGTTTGATGGTTACAATCATTGTGATGAGCTAGCAGAAGAGTTTGACAAATCCGGTACATTGAGTTAGCAGCTATAACGTTAACCGGCCAATTGACAGGATTTGCCATGAGCAAATCGTTCGTATTAGTCTTGAAATTTGCAAATTTCTTTTCAGCTATATCAGAGAGCTCTTGCAATGTCTCCTTATGTGTTCGGTCTTTCATATTTGTTCCTCGAATATCTATATCTAGCCACTTGTGATATAGTTCGAGTCCTACCCAGACAACATCTGCCGCACTTCTTATGCTTAATGATTCTCCATTTGTGTCCATGGTTTTCTCTATAAGCTTTACAAATGAGAGGCCTTCACTCACACTGTTCAATAGTTGATCAACCTTGTAATTCGAGATGTTGGGAAGTGCAACTGCAATGCTGGTTAAGGTTACCACTGAAAGAGACCAGCAATTACGAGGTTCTCGAGAATGCAAGCTTCTGACTTTATAATTGTCAAACTCTTTCACTCCATTGAAGTTTACAGACTTGTTTAAAAGTTCAACTATATTCTTTGGTTTATGTGTATTACCAATCTTTATTAGCTTATCAACCCCAATGCAAATGTTTGTAATTATCTGCTCAGGCATCTCAGGCTCACCTTCAAGTAGGAGAACATATGGCCTAAAGTCCAACTCAATGTTGGCGGCCAATCCTTTCGTATCATTTGATGGCCAGAAAACATACTTCTTAATGTGGTCGAACAATGAAACTGCTACATATATCAAGGCAGCAGAAATTAAGAGAACTAGTTTGCTGGATAGAATAATTAGACGTTGAATTCCAATGCAGACGTTCAAAAACAATCTTTTTGCATCATGAAGAACTTTTCTGCACTTTTGGTGTCGGACATGTAAAGGTAATGGGCTTTCTCTCCATTCCACTAGCCTTTGAGTCCAGTATGTCTCAATCTTTAATTCTTCTTTGAAGCTTCTTCTATGGTCTATCTTTGAGCTCCTGAATCGGACAATAATGAACCATCTAAACACCGGAGCAATAGTACCTAGTGCTACCCCGGCAGACTGGGTGAATAATATCCATTTGATGGTCCACTTATAGTTTGAAGAAGTTTCAGAGAAATAACCATATATGTGACTTCTTGTATGAGCTCCTATCAAAGTTAAAGCCATCAACAGACACATCACACCCGAAATAACACAAATCACAGAGCGTGCCATCACAAACTGAGGGTTTCCGGTTTCTACCATCACATAATATTTCTTCAATACCACTTTCAGTTCATGGATAGGAAGTTTTGCACCCGGTGGCAATCGTTCATTTGAAACTAATATTTTGTGCATTTCATAATACTTCGAATCTATGTATCTTTTGGTGGTTGGAACCACAATAGCATAAGAACATAATATAATAAGCAAAAGAAGCATGCAGATAATAGCTGCAGTTTCTTCAGCCAAAACAACTGCGACATTAACAACAACACTAAGCATGACGTTGTGGGTAAACGCATTTACTGCAATTGTAATGACTAGAATGGCTAAAGCAGTTAAGTTTAGTAAAATTTCATTATTTTCCATGGATGCCATAGATATCATAAAGTTTCCTAAAGCAATTGACATCATTACAAGGCTGTTAATATTAACTCCCAACATATTACTTGTAAGATCCAATGTAAGCTTCATTGTCACGCCTAGTAAAGTCAACGAGGTGGCATTGAGAGAAAAATACTTACATGGGAACCACATTTTTTTGCTTTTGAAACCCGTCAAGGCATCAGCCGCCATTGCAAGTGTGCAAATTGCGGAAGCTGCAGCAATATACATCCCTATCCATGGCATTGGTGCATCGAGACTTCTTTGAACATAGGTATCATAGTCATTGTTGCATATGTCCTGGCACTCGCTGTAGCTATAAACAGTTGAATCCATGAACTTTATCTTTACGTACGTTTGCAGGCTATACTTATGGAGTTTGACATAATTATAAACAGAGAACTGCTTGACCAAGTCTCTAACCTCCTGGAAGAAACACACACAACTATCCACAAGTATGGTCAGATAATAATCAATCAAAAACTATTGGATGCTTCATTGCAGTATCTAACTATTAATGGAGAAATAACAGTCAAAGAAGTAGGCTCTATTTGTGAAAGAATCTTTGTTGTACATCACTAACCAATTGTTTATATTAACAATATTTTATGCCCAATCTAAAAAGTGATGAGCTAATATTTTATTTGATGACTCCTTTTTATACTTAATGTTGGTCCCAAGTGGTCAGAAGAGGTTTAGAGGGGGGGTGAATAAACCTCTTTAAAAATTTCTTCTAATTTAAACTCTAAAACTTTCACTCAACTGAACAGACTAAGCTGATCAGATTAGTTAGTTACAATTCTGTTCGCGAACAAATCTTTGAACAGTCTTGTTGACCACTCGTCTGATTATTACTTAGCTGATTTTGTTAAAATCAGTTTTAATACTTAGAGTACTTGCAGCGGATTTTCAAAGTGTTTTTCACAAGTAATCTGAGCAGTTTGAAAAACGTTTCCCCAGTTTTATAAACTTCTTTTTAACTATTTTTCAAACAGTTAATCTTAACGTGTTTTTATGCAAACAGAAATTATGCAGATTTAAAAGTAATGTAAAAACACAAGTAATTTTTATAGTGGTTATACAGGAACAAATCCTCGTAATCCACTCTTCCAAGTCACTTAGATCTTGGGTTATACTATAAACACAAAGTTTACAATATTTCTCCACTTACACCAAAACAACAAATGAGAAGGCTGTAAGCTCACAATAGGAAATCACTCAGAAATCCTATCCTCTGAAGTTAAATCACTCACAAAGATGGATTTAAACTTCGCACAACACTCAGTTGAATATCACTCAGATATACAAGGGTTTAATCTTGTTCTTCAACAATCAGCTTCGTCATAAGATGACTAAGCTTATGATAAGATGACTCAACTGATGGATTCTTGCTCTAAAGATTTGATCTTGAAAGTGTGCAAGTCTCTCTTGAATCTTCAGTTTACCATCTATTTATACTCCTGGATTTGTAATTTTGCCCGTTGAAGGTTGGCAAAATTGCATTTAAGTCCTTGAGCAACGGTCATAATTTGAATGGCAACTTTTGCAGACTGTCGCACTGTTCACTGTACACTCTGCTGTACTTTCTGCACTGTTTACTGTACACTCTGCTGTACTTTCTGTCAGCAGCATTTAATGCACTTAGCTTGTTACCGTTGGAGAGCTTACTGACCGATTTTACTTAGCTGATGGGATCCACTCCGCTGATGATCACTAGTCTGATGCACTAGTCTGATCACTAGTCTTATGCACTAGTCTGATGCACTAGTCTGATGAACTAGTCTGATCACTAGTCATATGCACTAGTCTGATGCACTAAGCTGATGCACTAGTCTGATGCACTAGTCATATGCACTAGTCTTATGCACTAGTCATCTCATGATCAGTCATCTGATGATCACCCATCTCATTTCCACCAAGCTGATTTTCAATCTTTCACTAATCTGATTTTCACTCTTATCATAAGATTGAATCTTCATTTCTTGAATACTTCTGTTCTTGAATGATTCTCTTTTAAACCAAGTATCCAATCTTCAAAGGCTTACTAAGCTTCCGTAACTTAGTTGATGACACCTTTTTGTTATCATCAAAACCTTTTAACTAACTTAATTAACTCAACTGATAAGATCACTTAGCTGTTTTTGAGTTAATAAATTCTTCCAACAATTTCCCCCTTTTTGATGATGACAAAACCTTCAACTAAGAACGTCTTCCAAGTCTTCAGTTTAGTCTTCATACTTCTAGGAATAAAATCATTAGATCCAATGCAACATTTGAGAGTTCTTAGTTGCATCTCACTTTTCCCCCTTTTTGTCATCAACACCAAAACTTAGTATGCTGAAGACAGGTAGATGAGTACTTAGCTGTTCGGGGTAGTTGGCTGTTAATTAATTCTTCTTTATATGCAAGCCAGCAGTTTGTAGTCTTCTTTGCTGTTTATCACTGCAGTTAGAAAAACTGTTCCCCCTGACTTCAAGAATTGATACTTGTTGGTTACTTCCTTCACCCTTTTTGAAGTGTATTCTTGAATGTCACTTGGTTGTTGAGTTTCAGTCGGCTGATGAGAAGCAGTCTTCTGATAACTTCATTTGACTTATTGAAAACGTCATCTCTAATCAGGAGTACCGCTCGTCGTACACGTTCCCCCTGAGTTCAAGAATCTGTGGTCAGGTAGTCTTATGAGAGTCAGTCTCGAAAGATACTCAGCCGTTGAATTCCAGTAAGCTATTGAGATGATTTTTCTGATATGTTCCCCCTCAGCTCATGAATCAAATTCAACAAATCCATTTTCAACTCTTGAAAGCTGAAAGATTGTTGTCACATGATTGACTATACCACTTGTTGGATAAAAACGCTGATTGACTTGATAAACCTCAATTTTCCAACAATCTTGCTTTCCTTGTTATTTTCAAGCAACTCGGCTACCACTTGTTGGTTGATATCACATGTTGATACAATACTGGATACCAATTTTTGATATTCTCCCACTCGATGGTAAAATCATTTGTTGAACTTGTTGAAATCAGCAAGGGCAGTCAACGCACCTTTGTCATCACACATGCGTTTTTCCTACAAAACAGATTGCTGTTTTCGGTACCCCTTATATTGGGTCCTGCATGGTTGGTATAACCTTTAACATGTGATGATTATGTGACTCAGTTTTATCATGAATTTCAGTAATTTTAGCATGGTAATAATTTTCATGATGAAAACAGTGCTCATAAGCAAGGTAAGATGCATGAAGTAAGTGATAGCTGAGTTAACTGATAACTCTCATATAGATTGAGCAGACTTAACATTTTTAATTTCACTCCTATCAGCAGCATCTTTCAGCTTACTAAGCTGATGAGTTTTACTAGTCTGTTTAGTCTTAGGTTGCTTACTAGGCTTCTTAACCTTTTGAGCTTCAGTAGGCTTCTTCTCTTTAGCCTCTGATTTCTTTATAGAGAATGATGCAATTACTTCTTTCAAGTTCATTTATATTTTCTATAGGAATTGCACACTCAGCTTTTAGAGTTTCATTCTCATGCCCAAGCTTTTTGAAGTCAGTTGATTTTTAAGGTTTTTCAACCTGAAGTTTCAGTGATCTGTTTTGCTCTTTTAGCAGAGTCATCTCTTCCTTAAGCTTGGCAAATACACCAACAATATTTGAATTTGAAATTAACATTTGTTCAAACGATTCAAATAATGCAAGTTCATTAATTTGTAGAAGTTACCTCAGTTTCAGAATCATCAGATTCCTTGGCCATTAAGCATAGAGTTTCGGGTACTTCTTCAAATTCTTTATCAGACGACTGGTTGTCTGAATAAGTTATGCCGGAGTTTGTTAGCTTTGCTGCCTCAGCTAACTTTGCTTTGCTCTTACTTGGCTTATACTCCTTTTTGGCACCTTTTTCCTTGTTAGCAAACTTTTGAGAGATTAGATGCGGACGATCTTTGGTGAAGAGTCCATACTCCTTGCAATTTTGGTCTCCAAGTTTTGCTTTTGAGGAATCCCTGTTTTCCTGAAAATGATCAGAAGAAGATGAAATAACATTTTCATATTTTAATTTCATTTTCTTTTTATAGAACTTCTTGAAATCATTCAGAAGTAGGGCAACGTCGTCAGCAGTGTATGCTTTTTCTGAATTCAGCAGAGTCTTTTCTTCGAACTTGTCCGCTGATTTTCTTGACTTGTCTGACGCGATAAGAGCAACAGTAGGGTCTGAACCAGATGACTCATCTATTCCCATTCTAGGCATCTTAAACTCATAATCTTTGAGTGACGAGAACAGTTCAGAAAGGGAAATCTTCCCTAAGTCCCTTGATTCTTCCATGGCTGTCACCTTCATGTTGAATTTAGGTGAAAGAGCCTTGAGAACCTTCATGGTGATCTCCTTGTCTGAAAACGTTTTACCAAGTCTTAGAACTTCGTTCAAAGTTTTGGTAAATCTGGTATCCATTTGATCAATCATTTCACCAGACTTCATCTTGAAATTTTCAAACTCCTCAAGAGCCACACTAAGCTTATGTTCTTTGATAATGTCGTTTCCTTCGCTCAGCTCACAAACTTTGTCCCACATCTCCTTGGCTATTTTGAGATGCTTGACCTTCTGGAATTTGTCTTCATCTAGAGCTTTGAACATTATGAACTTAGCCACCTTGTCTAGATTGACTAATCTGACTTCTTCGGGAGTTAGTTCATCCAGCTTTTTGTCAACGATCTGATCAGGCTGGTCAGCAACCTTTACAGTCTTCTTAAACCTGAATGGTCCTCGTGTAATACATGTAAACATGTTATCATTATAAGCAGCAAGAAGGATTTCCATTCTGATTTTCCAATCTTCAAAGTCCATATGGCCAATGTGAGGAACATGGCTTATGCACTCCATTTTCAAAAAGTTTTGTTTTTCAAAATATGCTCTTTTGAAAAGTTTTGAAAACCTTTGAAAAACACTCGGATCAAGCTCGTTGATCAGGCAACTGATTCTAATGAACCACCTGCTCTGATACCACTTGTTGGTCCCAAGTGGTCAGAAGAGGTTTAGAGGGGGGGGGTGAATAAACCTCTTTAAAAATTTCTTCTAATTTAAACTCTAAAACTTTCACTCAACTGAACAGACTAAGCTGATCAGATTAGTTAGTTACAATTCTGTTCGCGTACAAATCTTTGAACAGTCTTGTTGACCACTCGTCTGATTATTACTTAGCTGATTTTGTTAAAATCAGTTTTAATACTTAGAGTACTTGCAGCGGATTTTCAAAGTGTTTTTCACAAGTAATCTGAGCAGTTTGAAAAACGTTTCCCCAGTTTTATAAACTTCTTTTTAACTCTTTTTCAAACAGTTAATCTTAACGTGTTTTTATGCAAACAGAAATTATGCAGATTTAAAAGTAATGTAAAAACACAAGTAATTTTTATAGTGGTTATACAGGAACAAATCCTCTTAATCCACTCTTCCAAGTCACTTAGATCTTGGGTTATACTATAAACACAAAGTTTACAATATTTCTCCACTTACACCAAAACAACAAATGAGAAGGCTGTAAGCTCACAATAGGAAATCACTCAGAAATCCTATCCTCTGAAGTTAAATCACTCACAAAGATGGATTTAAACTTCGCACAACACTCAGTTGAATATCACTCAGATATACAAGGGTTTAATCTTGTTCTTCAACAATCAGCTTCGTCATAAGATGACTAAGCTTATGATAAGATGACTCAACTGATGGATTCTTGCTCTAAAGATTTGATCTTGAAAGTGTGCAAGTCTCTCTTGAATCTTCAGTTTACCATCTATTTATACTCCTGGATTTGTAATTTTGCCCGTGGGCCTGTCTATTTTTTGAGAATAGTAGAATATCATCAATATAGACCAAGGCACTGTGCATTATGGGCTCAAATAATCGCGTCATGGCCTTTTGGAATTGTAAGATTTCTTTTTAAAGAATCTGAGCTTTCCTTTCTTTTTGGGTTTATCCTTGTCATTTGTAGATTTTTTCTTTTTAACATGACAAGTACAAAGCAACGGTCATAATTTGAATGGTAACTTTTGCAGACTGTCGCACTGTTCACTGTACACTCTGCTGTACTTTCTGCACTGTTTACTGTACACTCTGCTGTACTTTCTGTCAGCAGCATTTAATGCACTTAGCTTGTTACCGTTGGAGAGCTTACTGACCGATTTTACTTAGCTGATGGGATCCACTCCGCTGATGATCACTAGTCTGATGCACTAGTCTGATCACTAGTCTTATGCACTAGTCTGATGCACTAGTCTGATGAACTAGTCTGATCACTAGTCTTATGCACTAGTCTGATGCACTAAGCTGATGCACTAGTCTGATGCACTAGTCATATGCACTAGTCTTATGCACTAGTCATCTCATGATCAGTCATCTGATGATCACCCATCTCATTTCCACCAAGCTGATTTTCAATCTTTCACTAATCTAATTTTCACTCTTATCATAAGATTGAATTTTCATTTCTTGAATACTTCTGTTCTTGAATGATTCTCTTTTAAACCAAGTATCCAATCTTCAAAGGCTTACTAAGCTTCCGTAACTTAGTTGATGACACCTTTTTGTTATCATCAAAATCTTTTAACTAACTTAATTAACTCAACTGATAAGATCACTTAGCTGTTTTTGAGTTAATAAATTCTTCCAACACTTAAACTTTTACTTGCAACATAATGACATTTGTATTGGAAGTTTAAAACCTTTGGTGTATTAGAGGTTTAAAAATTTGATACGATTCAAAGATTTGAAACATGTCATAGCATGATGCCTCATGGCCGGTGTGAACAAATAGACATTTCAGCTTAACTTTTTATAATTGTGTATTAGATTAGACCTTTTTTTTTTTTTTTAATAATTTTATTAGAGTAGGCAATAGGACCATGAATTTTTTATGTTGAATATCTTATATAATTTGGGTCAGGACTTGGAACCAATTTTAATTCAGATTAATTTGTGAGTTCTTTTAATTAGCATGAATCAAACATATAGGTCCATTACTAAATTGTAGTTGATGACAATTGTATGTTAGGCTATTAGCTACTATATATATATAGGTACAATTGCAGAAATGTCCCAAACTAATTAATGATTTTGGATTTTCGTCCCAAACTATATTACCTCATCAAATTTCGTCCCGCAATTTAATATTTGTTTGAAATATCGTCCCAAACTAATTACTAATTTTGATTTTTCGTCCCAAACTATATCAACTCGCCGGATTTCGTCCCATAATTTACCATTTTGTATGAATTAAGTCCCAATCTTAAATTTCTAATTTAACGAAAATGACAGTTCAATCTTGTAATTAGTTTGGGACGAATTCTGCAATATTATATAATTATTCATGTTAAAATTTACCACGTCATGACATGTAAGCAGCCATGTGGTAATTCAACGGCAAATGGGCAACTTTCGTCTTATATTTAACAGTGGGACGATATTCCCAAAATATATTAAGATTAAATTATGGGACGAAATTCGCCAAATTGAATAGTTTGGGACGAAAATCCAAAATCAGTAATTAGTTTGGGACGATTTTTGCAATTTTGCCTATTAACGAACCATGTTTGTCCTTTAGAATCAAAGCAAACTTCTCCAAATTCAGTCTTTGATCCTTGAGGTTGAATCAGAATCAAAATAAAAATCTGTGAAAGTCTTGAATTTAATAAACTACATTGATCATGAGTTGATGACAATTGTTGCATATGTCCAGGCACTCGCTGTAGTTATAATATCCGAAGCATTCATGTGAATCCATGAACTTCATCTTTACGTTCTAGAGTTGATAACTTGATATTGGGTTTTTTTTTTCAAGACATAAAATTCTTGGTCAAGCTCTATGGACGCGGAAGATACATGGAGAAATAACAGTCAAAGAAGTATCAAACTTGTGGTTACCAAAGGGATGCATGATTGAAGAGCCGAGGGGACCAAACTGTACAATTTGTGAATTTTTACTTTTAGTCTACTTTATTTGTATAGCGTACGAAAAATAAATGAATAAATTAAATTAAATGAGTTTGTACGATTGATTATAAGGACTATATTGAATTCAGAATGCAACAGCATTTTAGTTGTCTTATTACATTAGTTTTACAAAATACAAGTAATAATTGATAACCATTGCTTCAGATTACAATCTAGACAAGAGATAATACTATGACAAATCTATTCCAACTTTTCAACAAATACGAGATTAGTAATTCGAAAACTCACTTGTTTGGAAGAATAATTAAGCTTTGCAATAATTAATATCCCTACAAACTATAAACTAAATGCTATTAAATAATTATACAAAATCAATAATCACCAAAAAAAAAAATTTATACATAATCAATAGTCAGTAGAGTTAAAATATTATCAACATATGATTGGTCTAATATTGGAAGGAACTAGTCACTAAAAATATAATATCCACCCACATAAATTTGATTTTTTGGAGAGGTATTAATTATGAGTTATTGGTTATTTACTCCCCTGTGATATATATATATATATATATATATATATATATATATATATATATATATATATATATATATATATATATATATATATATATATTTTAAGTTTAAAAATATCATGGAGATTTTTAAGTCTAATATGTAGTTTCAATGTAATAAATCCCTGACGAATATTTTGCTAAATACTAGGCCTGGGAATTAACAGCAAAAGCTGTGCAAGTGAGGAAGCTATTAAACAGAAGCTTTGTGAAGATTTAAATAATCAGGTAAATAATAATTTACATAGAGCTCTATTTTCTTCTTTTTATTTATAGTAAATAATTTTCCTTTACAGGTCCATGAAAGTAGTATTTTGACTATTTTCACTATGCATCAATTTTATGTCCTGATGTAGTGAGGTCAGAACAATCATAAAATATTAAGATATTGTTTTGTACCAAAAAAGAAAAAAATTCGAGAGTGTAACCCCCGAAATAAAGAGTGATCCGATGAATGTTATTGGACTGATGGGACAAATGAATAAATGGGCCAACAAATGGCCCATTCTGAACAAATGATGGACTTATCGGAAAAAATTTTGGACTTGAAGTCAAATGCCTATTAATGGCCTAGATTAAAACAATAAAATTTAAACGGCCAACCAACGTCAGGCCCAAAATTGAAAGGCAAATTAAAACACATGGACATGGTCCAAAAAATAAAGTAACAATCCAAAACGCGAGGGATCTAAGTTTCAAAAAAAAAATAACTTGGAAGGATTAGAATTGCAATTATTCCTGGCTACAACTGACTTGGAGATCAAAGGTTATCAATCACGTGGCTTATTCAGTAAGGATTGATCAACAAACTCAATTTAATTAAATTTGTTGCCTAATTAATTAAATATTGCCAGATTTACGAGATATTGAAAATTAAATCAGATATCTACATAGAAGGTAAGTTTGTGTAGGAAATTTACAAATAAGGAAGAATGCCTAGGAATTTTCTATACAAAGCAATATGTGCATGAAATGTATTTTATATGACAATAATATAAAATTAACTATTTTTCTGGTCACACAATATATGAAGTGCAAATCAAATCGCGCCACATCATGAAGAGAATTTTACAAGATCTTCAAATCCCATTTATAAATATGAGTCGTCTCTAAGATGAAAATCACAACTCAAAATACAATTCAAAAATCACAAAGGACGAAAGGAGCAAATTCTCTCAAGACGTTCTTCAAAAGATCGAAGGAAAGTTGGCGTTTGATTCAAGATTAAGCCATGAGGCCCTCAAATAAACGTTAATGGAGATCTACGTCGTTCCAAAGAAAATCAAAGTCGATTAAATCTAGATGTTTCAAGACGAAGTTCAAACGATTCTTCAAAAACTAACATTTAAGCCAGTTTGATTCAAAATCAAGAAATTTTGATTCATGGACAAACATGTACCGAAGTTGATCCATAGAAGACCAAATCATTACCTTCCAAGATCAAGCTTCAACAAATACATTATTTGGAGATTAGAATCAGAAGGTTATTAGAGATTGTACTCATTAAATCATTATAGTTACCCTCCTCTCTTCATTAAGTGTTTAGGTTTTTATAGTTGCATTTTTCCTTCCGGGTCGGTTGAATAGTTTCGGGTCACACCATACGGAATTGTACTGTAGTTCGTACAAAAGTAAGTCAGTGGTAGGGAAAGGTTAGAGGATCATGACCGTAGGATCATTCGGACGGATTCCGTACTAAGCTGAGCCGGAGATCGTAGTTCTCTAAGGCCAGATCGTAGAGAGGGGAGGTCGTTTGCCAAGTGGAGTGAAGATCATAGTAATGATCGGCCATATTGTAGATAGGGGAGATTGCATGTTTACCTAGTGGAGGGAAGATCATAGTATAGATCGGCCAGATCGTAGAGAAGGGAGAATCGTGCAGTCGTCCTGCACTTATACTTGCCAATCGGATGCCATATGGACCAATCACATAGCGCCATGTCTATATACGAAGTATAGTATATCATATGCGAGCTAGAAAAACCACAACTAAATCAATCAACAACACCAATCACTATTTTACTCTTTAATGGCAAATAGTAGCTAGTACAAACAAGTTGTAAGTGCCCACATATTTACAAGATTATCCTAAGAGTAGTCATCTGCTCGATGGATGCCTGTATCAGCATCCATATGCTGATTTGGAACCCTTTCGGCAATTGTTTATTGAGTTGGGTGAAACAACATGCTAGATTTCAGTGTATTCTTAGTATAATATTTCAGCACGATGATTTAATACAAACTTCAGGGAATTTCCCGAAATCTGCATGTTATTTTTAATTTCAGTAATTACTTATTTATCGAATGGTTTTAAATTGATTTCATGTCGTTATATAGTTGTATATATGTTTTTTGTAAAACGTCTCGATACGATATTTTATTTGTACGAAATTATCTATGAAATCAACCCCCGATATTATGTTCCAAAATCAGCCATATTTGGGAAAGGATCTTTAATGTACGTCTCTAACCAATTTTTTATATTATGTAAACATCGTACCATTAGTTATGACAAAATTTGAAAACAATTGACCATCACAATCTCCTGCAGATTTGTATTCATTTCATTGGAATTAATTGAGACCGATTTTAATTTTATTATGACTGAAACACTTCTGCAGAAGTTAGATGAATTAATAAAAAAGATAGACCACTAGTCTGTATCCAATTAAATAGCTTCTGATCAATCACATGGTTTTCTATACTATCTGTTAATTTTATATATGTAGATCATGGAATAAATATGTAGTACTTTCACATATACAGTTCTTGTGTCAATAATTTTATCTGCTCCTTACTTGCTCTGTTTTTAATTCCATTTTATGTAAATATTTCCTCATTTAATTTCTACCTGCCAATACTTTTGAAAATATGATAGAATTTTTTACCAAATTAATGGCCAGCAAAATGTGATATGATTGGACTGAAGACTATTATCTTCAACACTGCTGAAGAAGGAAAACTGACAGAAGCAGTATTTGTCATTATCTGTGCTTTATTCTGCAATCATTTTCCAATTGTCGAAACTCTTTACAGGTAATTTTGTGTTTAAATTTCCATTATTTTTTACCAACTTCTTTGTGATATTCTAACTTTTATAAAATGATAATAGCATTTCCTTAAAGAGCTTGATGTTATTAAATTAGGTGTAGTAAATTTGGATCTCTTTCTAACATTATCAATATTTGATATTATTTGTTAAATGATATAAGATCATTAATTATTTTGCTATTCTCATGTTAAATTTTGCTTAAATAGTTTGTTTATGGCATAATGATGGATATAACTACACCTTGGACAATTGTAAGTATGCTTGTCAAAGGAGCAAAATTTAATCTAAATTTGACATGAACCCAAATTAGCACTACTTGGTGAAATAAGTTATTTTAAAATTTTCATCTCGTTATTGAAGACAGAATCAGATAGAATTTAAAAAATATTTTCCTGATTATACAGAACGAATATGGAGTTGAAGTGATTTGATTCTTATATGAATTGGATTCAATAGAAATCAATTTATAGGGCTTTTGGCACTTTGCACCCTGGAATTATAGGGTTTTGGCACTTTGTACCCTAATTTAAAAGTTTTGGCACTTTACATCCTGGAAATGCAATTTAGTTGGCAGTTTGTACCCTAGTGTGTGTTTTGAAGAAAAAGTTCATTGATTGAAGAGTATAATAGTTACTTTCGAATATTTTTGGCACTTTGCACCCTAAAAGTATATATTTTGACACTTTGCACTCTGAAATATAGAATATTAGCATTTTGCACCCAAAAAATATAATTTCTGTATTTTCAACCCCGACTTAATATAATAATCTAACTTATGTAAATAACATGCAATATAATAATATGTTAGATATATAAACTTGTATTTTAGATATAAAGTAAATAATCTAGAGAATATTTGAAAATAAAATGAAGACAATGTCTTCTTCTAAATCTAAATTTTACCGAGAGAAAATGTTAAATAAGTTATTATAAAGTAAAATAAATTTAGAATAACAAGTTTATGATTGTTGTGCATAGAAATGACCATTTTATCTCTACATCGATGATATTCATGAGTTTTTTTTGTTTTTTTTAAGAAAAATACATTAGTGGTACAAAATGTCATACAAACTATAATTTTAGAGTGCATATTGCCAAAAAAATTAAACTGGGGTGAAAAATGCTAATATTTTATAATTTTAGGGTGCAAAATGCCAACATTCTATATTTTAAGGGTGCACAATCTATATTGCCAAGGTGCAAAGTGAAAAAAAATTAAAAATAACTATTATACCTTTCTACCAATGAAATTTCTCTCTAAAACACACACTAGGGTGTAAAGTGTCAAATAAATTATATTCAGGGTGCAAAGTGTCAAAACTTTAAAGTCATGATGCAAAGTGCCAAAACTCTATAATTTCATGGTGCAAAATGCCAAAAACCCTCAATTTATATTTATATTAATTTATACAATCTTGTATGTATAATATTAACAATATTATATGCCCTTATTTAAAAAGAGATGAGCTTTTTTTTTTTTTTTAAATGGTGATTAAATTGTTACATCAAATACACTATATCTAATCGAAACTATTCCAATGATAACAAAGTGAACTACTTACAAGTATTAAACTAGAGAAAATACCCACATTTGTCGGAGTTGAACCCATGACTTTCTAGTCATGAAACCTCATCCTTAAACACTTGTATAAGGCCTCATCGGCGAGTTAATATTTTATTTGATGACTCCTTTATATACTTAAATTTTTACTTGCAACATAATGAGTAATACATAGTGGACACATTTGTATTAGAAGTTTAACTTTTGGTGTATTAGAAGCAATGTTTTCAAAATCGGACCGGACATCGAATTGGTAGCCTTATTGGTTACTAGTTAAATCGGTTTAACCGTTTTAACTATTGGTTCAATCAATGTGACGTCATTACACTATAATATTTTAATTTAAGTTTTAATGTATGTAATTAACTATTTTAAAAAAAATATTATACATTTTTTCAAATTTATTTCAATAAACTAAAAGTTTATCTCATGATCAATTATTTTTTCTACAAATTTTGAGTTGAAAATGAATATAGCAACAAAATTACAAGTATGATAATATGATATCAACGCAATAATTCAAATTATAATAAATACCATATCAAAAATAATAATTTTATTACTAATTACCTATGAAAAAGAAATCATTGATGAATTTTGTCATTGAATATTATAAAAAAAATAAATTACTTGAAGTTTGAGAAAGAAAAAAATGACTTTTCTAGCGAAATTGATGCTCAAATATAATTATATAACATATTATATAAAGATCTTTTGTTTCTTGTTGATCTTGTTTAATTCAAAGTGAAAAATAGAAGAAGAGATGTGAGAGTATTGTTGAAGTTTAAAGGTCGCGGAAGAGAATTAAAAATCCGTAGCGTAAACTTTTTATTTTTATAAGTGAACCAGTGGTAATTCAATCGGTTCACTGGTTCATTGATTTCATCGATTATTTCCGATTCGAACTGATCAGGAACAAAATTGATTTTGAAGGGTTAGAAGTATGAAAAACTGATTAGAAGTTTAAAAAATTGATACAATTCAAAGATTTAGATATATGATTATGTTGGACTGATCCAATGGGCCGGGTCGGATCGGGTTCGCCCATGTGGGCTGACCCGAACCGGATCCGGATCCAGTTGGTTAGGGGGAGTTTTAATTAACTCCCCACTCCTATTTTGTGGGACAACTCCCTCCCCCTCTCTCTTCTTATCAGTTAATTAGAAGAGACGTTTATAATCTCTCTCTCTCTCAGACAATACAGTTTATCACAATTACAATTTGAAAAATCAGAGAAAACGTTTTACAGAGAAAAACAAAAACAGAGAGAAAAATACTTTTGGGGAGAGTTAATTGATCAATCAAGAACATCAGTTCAGGGTTCTTAGGCTGTGAATTGTGTCTACTTTCCGTCCGTGATCGGAGACCGACCAGAGTGTTGGAAAACTACCAGAAATCAGAAATCAGAAATTCGTGATTCAATTGCCGGTTCGAATAGTTAAGTGAGATCCCTTTTATTTTATTTGCTTCGATTATGCGTATTTGGAGCATGTATGTTGTAGAAACCAACATTGGTATCAGAGCCAGGTTGCAATTGAGTTCGAAACTCTTTATATTCTGATTATATTCGAAAATCATGCTGTATGTGACTTGTAATTCCTGTCAAATTGTTTTTGTTATGATTTTTTCGAATTTGTGGAATTATAGTTATACTGTTTTAATTTTCGAGGCATGATATAGTTGTCGGATAATTCTGAAATTTTTACTGAGGCATGCTCATATGATGTAGTAATTATCTGAATTTTTTCAGAATTGTTTGATTAATATTCTGTTCTGAAAAAATTGTTTTCTTAAAATCGTATTATGCGTTTTCCCGATGTGTTACTTGGAATTATGTGATCTACCATATATGCTTACGTTCCTCTCGAAATAAGCTTTCTGGATCTGTGCCCAGATTATTTTTTGGCCATATATTTCGTTCGGAAATTGAGTGTTAAGTCTCTGCCTAATTACATTAATAATCTGGAAAATTAATTTAATAACACATAATGCATAATACACTCACCACTCTCTTCCTATGCGGTTGTAACACACACTCCAACGTCGAGAGCTCAAAACGTAAATCTGATTGCACCAATGGATTCGAAAGGCACGAAAATGGGGGGGTAGCCAGAAGGACGACGCCGGAAAACGAGCGGAAAGCGGCGCGTGTGGTACACGCGCCACCCTCGCGAGTGGGACAAATCATGGGCAGTTGTAACTGCCCAGTCACACGTAGACATCCACGTGGCGTCCACGTCAGACACACGTGTCTGCCACGTCAGCGCCACGTAGGATTTCGAGACTTGTCCTGCCACGTCACTGACACGTGTACATCCACGTGTCGATGACGTGACCATCTGACGTGGGTATCCATGTCACTGTTACTTGCCACGTGTCCACGTCAGGGACTGCCACGTGGCAGCAGAAGCTTGTTTAAAAAAAAAAAAAAATATTCACCCACCGCCGGCGCGTGTCGGCGCGTGAGGTGGCTTCCGGCGGCCGGTTTCGACCTGATTTTTTTCTGTGAACTCCAAATTTTATTTGTGATTTATCTGTGAATTAAAATAATTTTTTGAACAATGTTTAAAATTTATTTTGATTTATTGTCTTTTAAATCTTTAGAAATTCACAGAAAATAAAATTCTTCATCAGAAAATTCCAAATGTTTTCCAGAAAATTTAAATTAAATTGTCCTTCATGGGTGGCTACTGAGATTGAATTTTTGATACTTTAGAAAAATTAAGCTCCTTTATTCTCGCTTGAGCATTTGTTTTTCGCATGTTTTTATTTGAAATTTGGCAAGTAAATATTCTTGAAAGTATCAAAATGTATTTCAATCACTGAAAATATTAAAATTCCGCAAACATTTAATTTTTACCCTCATCCTTCAGGTATGCCTTTGATCTATAGCAACCAAAGGGTACTTCGGGGAAGAGCCCTTGATCGACGTATTCATGAGCTACCGGGGGTCATAGAAGATTTGGTGTCATACCGAATGGATCCCAAACACTCTTTGAAAGAGCATTGGAGGGTAATGAGAAAGTTACACCGCCACATTTACTTTTATGGTACTGACATTCATCCGTTCGAAAAACGGTGTGATGTCTACAAGCAATCTCTTCCAGTTGAACTTCATAAAGTATGGGAAGAGGCGAGAAACTATGTTGGAAGAGATACCTCAATAGATAACTTTATTCACAACATGCATAATGGATGGAAATTATACCTCAAGAAAAAGGCTGAAAAGACTTTGTTTCTTAGTCTGAACTCTAACCTCCGCAACCTGAGGTCCGACATGAGGAAGAAATCAACTCATCGGTCCTTGAAGCAAGTACCTTGTGACAGGCTGTCTCAAGCCATTGCCAATGAAGCTTTTGTTCAGTCTTGGCAATCAATCGAACCAGAGGGTCGATTTTTCGGATTTGAATGATTTCTGTAATTTCATTTTCATTTAAAGATATTCTATGTTGTTTGTTTGTTTTCTACATGAGACTGGATTTGATGACTATTTGTATGGATCTTCATTGTTTTTAATTCAAAATGCATGCTTTGTTTGCCTACATATTTATGATCGTATATGTATTGTTATGCTATAGCATGTTTGATCATCTTTTCCAGTGGGAGTTCTTAGGTTTTAGAATGACTATCACCAAGAACTTTAGTTTTTATACTTTTGATATTAAGTCCATAATTATGAGATACTTGTAAATGGATGATGATTGGGAACATTGCGTGAACTTTCGAATCCATTGCTTGTGTCAAGTCTTAATGGAGCTTAATTGACTTAGTATAAAATAAAATATGTGTATAAGGGTTTTAACATTTAATCACCTCTTACATAACAGACTATGGCATCTAAATCAATAATTGCTGACCTTAACAAAGGTGACAAACTGAACGGTGACAACTATGACATCTGGCGTCATAAGATTTGGTATGTGCTCGATGAGCAAGATGCTTTGGATGGCATCAACCGAATCTTGGATGACCCAGGTGTTGGAAATAGTGTCCAACAGAGAAGGGATCAAGAGGCTTACCAGGCGTGGAAAAAGAAAAATTCCACTGCTCGTGCAATCCTGGTTAGCTCTGTGATTGATGATCTGATTTACGAGTGTGAGCAGCACCCTACCGCTCATGACATATGGGTGTTTCTCAGGGAGAAATATGGGGGTACGACAATCACTCGTCTGAGGCAGCTGACAATCAAATTTGACACTTATAAGAAATTGCCCAATCATAACATTAAGCAACACATTAGGGTGATGTCTAATATGATTAGGAAGCTTGTGTCAGCTGGCCATATCCTCTCTGATGAGCAACAAGTTCAAGCCTTAATCCGGTCACTTCCTGACAAGTGGGAGCATCTGAAAATCAATCTGACTCATAATGATAGCATCAAAACTTTTGCTGATGCTGCTCGCCACGTTGAACTTGAGGATGAGCGACTTGGAGTTGCAAAATCCATGTCAAGTGCTTACATTGCTGAGACTAGTTCCAAGAAAGCTTCGGGCTTCAAACGTAAGAGGAACTGGAAGAAAGGCAACCCTGGGAAGCAGACTGGTGAGAAGAACAACAACCCCAACCATGGCGGTAAACGTAAGCGTTTTGCTAAGAAGAAGAAAGACAAGAACAAGATGAAGTGCTTCAACTGTGGAGCACTCGGGCACTTTGCTCGAGAGTGCACCAATCCTAAGAAGGATAAGGTAGCACACCATGACTCGTCTTTGTCTTTTGTTCATGTATCTAGTACTGTTTTATTAACTGAATCATATCCTGTGTGGATTGTTGACTCAGGTGCAACAGACCATGTGACTAGAGACCGTGAATCGTTGGTAGAGTTTCGTCGAGTCCCTGTTGGAACAAGATGGATATATGTAGGAAATAACGCCAGAGTGGAGGTTAAAGGGATTGGTACTTGCAAACTTGATTTGCATGGTGGACGAACCCTAATCCTACAAGATGTCTTATTCGCTCCAGAAATTCGACGGAATTTAGTTTCAGTTGTTGCTCTTCTAGGATTAGGTTTTAATTTGAACTTTTGTCGTAATTCTGTTCATGTTTATCAAGACAATGTTTATTATGGTTCTGGACATCTTCGAGATGGTTTTATGGTTTTTGATTGTAACAGACATAATTTTAACTTTTATGTTAATAGTAGTTCTGTTCTGAATGCTTGTTCCTCCAGTAATTCTATTGTGAATGTTAATACTTGGCATGCTAGATTAGGTCACATAGGACAAGATAGAATGAATCGTCTTGCTAGAGAAGGACTATTGGGTCCAATATCTAAAATCGATTTATCTACTTGTCAAAATTGTCTTGCTGGAAAATCTATTCGTAAACCTTTTGGAAAGGCTATTAGAGCTGAATTTCCATTGCAATTAGTCCATTCAGACATCTGTGGTCCGATTAGTGTTATGGCAAGACATGGAGCCTCCTATTTCATTACTTTCATAGATGACTTCACTCGCTTTGGGTATGTCTATTTGATTTCACATAAGTCTGAAGCACTGGAGTGTTTTAGACGTTACCTTAATGAGGTAGAAAACCAATTAGACAGAACGATCAAATCCTTGAGAACTGATCGAGGCGGGGAATATCTATCAGGTCAATTTAAGGACTTTTGTAAAGAAAAGGGGATAACTAGGCAATTAACTAATCCTGACACACCTCAGCAGAACGGAGTTGCTGAGAGGAGGAATAGAACATTGCTAGAAATGACCAGGTCCATGATGGCGCAAGCTAACTTACCAATTTCCTTTTGGGGAGATGCTTTGTTAACTGCTGCCTATATACTGAACAAAGTGCCATCAAAATCAGTGGCTACCACTCCATATGAACTTTGGACAGGTAGGAAACCAGATCTAAGTAACCTTAGACCTTGGGGATCAGCTGCCTACGTGCTCGACTCGTCGAACAAATATGGCAAGATTGGCCCCAGAGGAAAGAAATGTATCTTTATAAGATATGCTCAACACTCTAAGGGTTACGTGTTCATAGGAGAAAATGAAGAGGGTAGCACCACTGAAATCGACTCACGAGATGCGACATTCTTAGAGAACGAATTTCCTAAAAGGGGTGAGATCAAAAGTCGAGAACCTCTATTCGAATTAACTGATTCAGCGAATGGCATTGAGCTAGACGAATCGTTGGTGGAAAATGATACGACTGGACCACTTGATCCAAGTGGGAGTAATTTACCCCAGAACGATATTACTGAATCACAACTTAGGAAAAGTTCTAGAGGAAATATTCCTAGACGCCATTACGACGTAGAAGGACATATTTTTAATATTTCCTCTATAGAAGATGAAGAGCCCAAATCTTTTGATGAAGCTCTGTCATGTCCTCAGAAGGACGAATGGAAGAAAGCGATGGAAGAAGAAATGGATTCCATGAAATCGAACCAAGTCTGGGAGTTGGTCGATCTTCCTTCTGGCAGAAAATCTATCGGGAATAAATGGATTCTCAAGATTAAGCAGAAGGCAGATGGAACCATTGATAGATATAAAGCTCGTTTAGTAGCTAAAGGATATACTCAACTTGAGGGTATTGATTATGAAGAAACCTTCTCGCCTGTAGTGAGATTTGCCTCTATTCGCCTCCTTTTGTCCATTGTAGCTAACTTAGATTTAGAATTACATCAAATGGACGTTAAGACTGCTTTTCTTAATGGAGAATTAGAAGAAGAAATCTACATGGATCAACCAGTAGGATTTATTCTCAAAGGCCAAGAACAAAAAGTGTGTAAATTGAAAAGATCAATCTATGGTCTTAAGCAGTCATCAAGGCAGTGGTATTTGAGATTTCACCGGGCTGTAATCTCTTATAACTTCGTCATGATGGATGAAGACCACTGTGTCTATGTCAAACGTTCAAACAAATTTTTTGTAATACTATCTCTTTATGTCGATGACATTTTGTTAGCCGGAAATGACAAAGGATTCTTAAACACCATCAAGGAATGGTTATCGTCTAACTTCGAGATGAAAGATATGGGTGAAGCAAATTTCATACTGGGCGTTAAGATCCACAGAGATCGTTCAAAGAAACTCCTTGCTCTTTCTCAAGAATCTTATATAAGGAAGATCATAGAAAGATTTAGGATGAACGATTGCAAGCCAATAGATACTCCTGTGATGAAAGGCGACAGCCTGAATCAGGAGATGTGTCCAACGAATTTAGCAGAGAAACAAGAAATGTCAAAAGTACCATATTCCAGTGTTGTAGGGAGCTTGATGTATGCTATGATGTGTACTCGCCCCGACATTTGTTATGCCGTAGGTCTGGTCAGTAGGTATCAATCCAATCCCGGAAGAAGACACTGGGTTGCTGTAAAGAGGATTTTCAGATACCTAAAGGGTACTGCAGACTATTTCCTTTGTTTTCAAGGAAAGGGATTATCGCTGAAAGGCTACACAGATGCTGACTGGGGTGGAGACTTGGATCGTCGTAAGTCCACTTCCGGATATGTTTTCTTACTGAATGATGGCGCCATATCATGGAGCAGCAAGAAACAAAAGTGTGTAGCACTATCAACCATGGAATCAGAATTCGTGGCATGTTCAGCTGCAGTACAGGAAGCTGTTTGGTTGCGAAGATTTCTCCTGCATTTGGGGATAGTAAGTAATTCTGAAGGAGCTGTGACTATTTATTGTGATAGTCAAGCAGCTATGGCTTACACTAGAGATCCCAAATATCATGGACTGACCAAACACATTGACACGAGATATAACTTTGTAAGAGATATCATTGAGAAGAAAGAGGTGACTGTCAAGTACATATCTACGCATCAGATGGTTGCTGATCCTTTCACTAAACCTATAGCTAAAGAGGCTTTCATAGGTCATACCAAGTCTTTAGGACTGCGTAGAATTTAATGTACTAGATTCAGTTAAGAATGTTATTGCCACTAACATTAATGTATTAATGTTTTTTATATATATACACATATTTTGAGATCTATTTTAAAATGTCTTCACTAAAAAGTATGTCGGATAAGTAGAGATTGACTCTCTCACATGAGCAATCGCCTCTGACACTGGGAGTGTGCAGAGGTGAGATTTTCTCAATCAAATGAAATTGGCTCATTCACATGAGATATCGCCTCTGATATTTTGGAATATGCAGAGATGAGGTTACTATATATATAAAGTAATCGAAATGGATTCCCCACTATCCATTGTACTTATCTTAAGCCAGATATGAGTTTTCTTGGGAGTTGAGCCGAGGACGACGAAAGAAGAAAACTCGGGTTTGGGTATCGAGGAATACTTAAACTGAGATCTGTACGATACAGATTTACAAATCCCTTTGTAAATGACATACGCTTCTGCTCGGGAAGAAAAGTATCGTAACACATGTTTTCGTACCACGTGTGCAAGGTGACCACAAAGGTTAATGAGCAAATGTATCCCTGCTTTCTCATTATGTGAGACCTTGAGGTTCAAGGGAATCTCAAAATTTATACCCTTAAGACTTTTGACAGTTTCTTATGGTTTCCCATTGGTGTTGCTACTTTAGCACGTTACTAATAGCCATGAATCATACGGTGATGCGGTGCGTGTCTAGGAAAGCTGCTAAAGTGAAATCAGAAGATCCTTGTAGGAAAGGAAGATTATCTTCGACTTACACCCTACTTGCATTCACCAGCTAGCTAATTACATTAAACTTAATTGTTTTGAGATGTAATTGTGAATACAGAGTAGTATTGGCCAAAGAGTCGAGTATGCCCTATAACCAAGGTTGGAGGGATAAGGGATACGTCGACTGGTGTAGTACGAAAGATATCTAGGGAATAGCGAGAATAGTCCTCTTCTGGAATTTGTTTCCTTGAGCAGCTATATCACCCTAACAGGTATATAGCAACGTGCTCATATACTCGCCGGGTCACACGGCCTATTTGCCCATACGAAACTTCGGATGTAAATTGGATTGATCACTGAAAGCACGGGGTCAGCCCGCACGTGCGAGTGGGAGATGTTGGACTGATCCAATGGGCCGGGTCGGATCGGGTTCGCCCATGTGGGCTGACCCGAACCGGATCCGGATCCAGTTGGTTAGGGGGAGTTTTAATTAACTCCCCACTCCTATTTTGTGGGACAACTCCCTCCCCCTCTCTCTTCTTATCAGTTAATTAGAAGAGACGTTTATAATCTCTCTCTCTCTCAGACAATACAGTTTATCACAATTACAATTTGAAAAATCAGAGAAAACGTTTTACAGAGAAAAACAAAAACAGAGAGAAAAATACTTTTGGGGAGTGTTAATTGATCAAGAACATCAGTTCAGGGTTCTTAGGCTGTGAATTGTGTCTACTTTCCGTCCGTGATCGGAGACCGACCAGAGTGTTGGAAAACTACCAGAAATCAGAAATTCGTGATTCAATTGCCGGTTCGAATAGTTAAGTGAGATCCCTTTTATTTTATTTGCTTCGATTATGCGTATTTGGAGCATGTATGTTGTAGAAACCAACAGATTAAGCATATATAATCCGAATCCCCATATTCGGACCAGGACCACATTAGAAATTTTGAAACATGTTGTGATAGCATGTCTCATGGTGTGGACAAATAGATATTTCAGCTTAACTTTTTATAATTGTGTATTAGATTAGGCCTTTTTTTTATAATAATTTTATTAGGTTAGGCCTTAGGACCATGAATTTGTATTAGATTGGGCTCTAATATATACCGCGTGGTTTTTTATGTTGAATACTTTTAAGATTTGGGTCAGATTAATTAGTGAGTTCTTTTAATTAGCATGAATCAAACATATAGGTCCATTAGTAAACTACAATGAGTTGATGACAATTGTAGGTTTGTCCTTTAGAATCAAAGCAAACTTCTCCACATCCAGTCTTTGATCCGGAGGTTGAATCAGAATCAAAATAAAAATCTGTGAAAGTCTTGAATTTAATAAATTGAAATTGTTATAGTTTTTGAAAGAACAACAATAAACTTTTAGGCCTTGTTTGGATGTTTTTGGCACAGTTTGAGAAATATTTTTCGTTTATGTATTTTAAAGATTCTCTTAAAACCTACACGAAACATTACTTGAATTCATCTTAGTTTATTTATATTCAATGTAAAATATTTATACATATATAGGTGGTATAAATATTCAATGTAAAACCTACATTATTTATATTCAATGTAAAATAATGTTAATTTAATGTTATGACAATCTGAGTTGGGGTTAAATGTGTTTTGAGGAGAAAATATAGGTAATATCATGGATCAACATTTCCATCTTTTCCTTCGAAAATAGCGAAAATTTTCTGTTTTTGAATCAATCGAAACGAAAATAAGATGTATTTAATTTCGAAACTCAATTTTGTCATAAAATTTTCTTTTTTTCTTAATTTAGTAACTTTTTTCATAATTTTTCCGAAACATATATAAAAAATGAAACTTTTATCCATGTGTAATATGTGTCTAATCATGTATTATTAAGTTAAATTAAAATGATCTGATCAATTTGATTGAAAGTATTGTTATTCTAAATTAAAACACTTGTTTCGTGAGTATACGTCAGTGGAAATCGTTCCATACGATATTTGGTCCAAAGAATATTCGAAATACTTGAGCCAAAATGAATCCAAACAAAGGCACCCTAATAAATTTCATTTCATTGTTTACGCCGTTCAAATAGTCGAATATAAATTGGTAAATTTGCTAGATCTCCATCAATCTAACACAAATAATAAAACATAAGTCGAGGAGGCATAACCTAATGGTGAAATTGAGATCCTTGTTTCGACTGTGCCGACTCATATCGCGGGCCTCTTCGCCATGCTCTTAACATATAAGTGGGAGAAATAAAAATAAATATAAATTAAAAATAAATTAAAAATAATGTTTATATACTTTTTTTTTTAATGTAAGTAAACAGTATTAATTTATGTACCCAAAAAGATTAGTCTATACTGTATTCGAGATAGTTATTTAAATAGGAATTAACATATGACATGGGGGTGACAGATATGAGTCAAGACTGACAAAAAATACTGTATACAAGCTCCAAAGGGCCATGCAAATATTTCAGCCACCACTTGACACGTTATCGAATTTAATACTTTAATTATATGTGATCACATGATACCCCCCATTCTTCTTAGATTTTTATTCTGAAAAATTGTTCATGTACTGTTTATTCAATAATATTCTCATCTATATATTGTTCTTCTTCTTTGCACTGACACCTATCCATATAGAGATTAGCATTATTATATAGGGGTTTTTGCACATTTTATTTAAGGCGTTTTGGGGAAATAAGCGAAAAATGAAAAAAATTAGGGGGTGACGTGCAAATATTCCAATTATATATATTGGCCCTGCAGGATTACTGAATTTGTGTGATCTCGACTTGGATTGGACTTATCTGCAATTTTTCAAATTATGAGATGATTTCCCTCTTATTTGCATATGCAAATTTAAATCAAGTTAATGCTCAACGGTCTGTGATCCGGGTTATGTGTTATTAATTAATTTATTATTATATATTTTATAATATTAATGCTGTAGTGGTAGCTAATTATTAGACATTATTCAGTTTGTCAAATCATAGCGTATTTATATATTACTCTACTGCCACATACATAAATCCTTCAAATCAGCAATGTTAGATTTTTTTAGTCGGTAAATAAATAATTACATAAAAATTATTTAAATCTATCTCATTGGCATTAAAGAATATAAATATCATCTTTAATATTAATTAATCCTTTCATTAGCTTATTATATTTTAATTTATATGATTTTCGGAGTATTAAATTTTTTACATATTGATGTGTATAGTATTATTATATTACTATGAATAAATTGTTGAGATGAAGTAACTAGATTTGTCTATTACTAATAATAATTTTGAAAATCATTTCAATATTTATTATATAATAATTTGAAAATCATTTCAATTGATTGTTGTGAAATAAAAAGACGAAGGGAGTATTAAATGTAAAGCATGAATCTAGGGAAACTATGGCCTATAAAGTTTTTTATGGTATGCACACGATATATATATATATATATATATATATATTCCTTAATCGACTTGGTTTATCTAATTTGTTTGCAGGAAAAGATGTAGGGCTAAAAAGTTGATATTAGATGACAAAAGTTTTTGAGCATTTCTCTAATTTTTCTGAAAGTGATCTAAAAAATAAATTGACTTTTATTTTTAAATTTCTCGGTTTCAATAATATTTGTTTAGATGAAATAAATACTACATATGTATTTTAGAAATGAGTATTTTTTTAAGAGGTTATGGAAAAAAGAGAATTAATGTTAAGATATATTACTTTATGTCAAATCAAAATAGAGTTTGTCTAGGTCTTTTAAGAAATTAGAGAATTTTTTTCAAGATAAAAATATTTTGAATATTGAAAAGGAATAAATTATTTATGGAAAGAAAAAGAAAAACGTTTTTTATTTCGTTCTCACATGTTTCATATTATTTATCGCTTTGAGAAGTGGCACATATATTAATAAGCCTATTACATTGCCACCAATTGAAGATAAAAATTCAAAAATACCCTCACTGGAGTATTACTTATTTTTCTCTCTCCTCTTTTAATTAGGAGGTAGAATAATAAATATGAAAGGATAAATTTGAAAAAAAAAATATTAATTTTGCATTAAACTTTTGAAAGGACAAATAATATATAAAAAATAAATTTTCAGAAGTGTTATAAGTAAAGCAAGACTGCCCTACCTTTTATTACACATATTTGTGTCTGTTGGACTTGTCTGCAATTCAAATGGAGAGATTGTTTCCCTCGTTTTGCATATGCAACTCACGTGTCCAACGGCCTTAAGATCTGAGTTAGTGTATTATCTTGTGATATTATTTGTGTTTATGTTGAGATTGAAAATCCAACATGGATTGATATCAAGAATAAGTGATTCCTTTGTGATTTTGAATAATTTTTTAATTCGGAAAATTCCTTTTTTGGTACCATAAGATAGGATGACTTGTACTTTTGGTATCATTGGATATGAAAATGCAAATTTGGTACAATAGGATAGGTTTTCATTGCAATTTTGGTACCAAACCCAAATTTTTCTAAAGTTATTGGCAATTTACCCCCTACTAAATGCATAATGTTCAATTAAACCCCTCTGGTTTAAAAAAGAGCATTTTACCCCTTGAAATTTTGTAAAAATTTCACATCGCCTCCCTGATATTTTTATAGGCGGTACTTAATCCACTTTTATTATGATAATGTGATTTTTTACCCATTGTGTTATGATAAATGTGGCAATTTATCCCCCTGTGTTAAATAAAATAGTTTGCATGCATACTCTCAATTTCGGCAAGTGAGTTACAATCTCCGACTGAAGGGGGTAAATTGCTTCATTAAAATTTTACAGGGGGTAAATTGATTTTTTTCAAATTGTAGAGGGATAAATTGAACATATGCATTTCATATGGGGTAAATTGCTATTAACTTTGTAGAAAAATTGGGTTTGGTACCAAAATTGCAATGAAAATATATCCTATGGTACCAAATTTACATTTTCATATCCAATGGTACCAAAAATGCAAGTCAGTCTATCCTACGGTATCAAAAAAGCAATTTTCCCTTTTTTAATTTTCTTAGCCAATTTTTTAAGATGAATAGGCTCAATCTTTTTAGATGTTATCTTGTTGGATAACCCGCAAGTTCCACTGAATTCGGGTTATAGTTTTCTTCGTGTTGAACATATAACATGTTAAGATTATCAATGTTGAATTTTAATAATATCATGCATTTGGCTTGTTTCCAACAATACGTTCACTTCGTACGTACGATCTTTGCTAAAATGGAAAGTGTTGAGACTAAAAAATTCAACATGGATAAAAATCTTGAATATTAAAACTAAGTGTTGAGACTGAAAATTTCAACATATACATCTTCTACTAAATTTTTAATAAGTAAAAAATTAATTCATTTATGAGGACTTAACCTGATCCATGTGCCTAAGGGTTCAGTAGTACATTTGTATATTGTGTTATGTCAAAATATTGAGTGATAGTTTCATACTTCTACCGCTGATCATATGATATAAATCTTCAATTAATGGACGATCGTATAGATTCTATGTGAAATTTATTAGAGCTTAATATGCCAACTATATGTTATGATAGAGTATGAAGCGCTTATCAATAGACCACAAGATATTTTCAGTACTCTCCCCGTCCTATTATTCTTTACTCCTTGGTACGGTTAACTAGTCAATTTGATTAAACTTCAAAAAATTATGATAAATAATTTAATTAATATATTTCACTAATAATTTGATAATATCATATAACACTATATATATATACATATTAACAGGGGCGGATCTAGGATTTTCAGTCAGGGGGGCTAAATAGTACAAAAAAATAAGTCAAACATAAAGCATATATTATGCACGAGAAAATATAGACGCCATACAAAAATAGGAAAGTGGAGTTTGACAAAAATAACCCCTACGAGATACTTTAATTACACATGCTATCCTGTTATAGTCCTAAAAGAAGCCAGAAATCTACGTGTTTACATTAATAATTGACCATGACGATTTCTCATTTTTTTAAATCGGTACATGATAGCATCGTTTGAAATACAACTAAATATGCACATTCGGTTACTAAGTTGATTCTTCACTATCTTCATAGCCGAAAAAATCTCTTTACTTATGCAGTTCCAACAGGTAGAATAAGCGTTAATGTCACAAGTTTGTAAACAAATGAGAATGCAACATGCCTTTTAGTTTCAACCATCTCCTTAGCAAGATCACCAGTCTAATTCAAGCTAAAAATTTCATCACTTGATCGAATATTCCTAATATAATTTTCATGTTGATTGGAATAGACCGAGAACTCGAAAAAAAGAAGTTGTTTGGATTGAAGATGTTGGAAGTTAGGAAAAAATTTGAGCTTTAATTGAGGCTTGGGTAGAGTTAGATAATATTAGGGTGGATTAATCTTGGGTTGAATTAATTGGACTAATTTCTTATAAATTTGGATAAAATTTTTAAATGAGCTAGAGAATTTCTTATTGTGCTAATTTTTTGGGAATTTTTTTTTCCAAACTACAATTATACTAAAACCCAAAAAAAAATTGAGGGGGGGCTATAGACCCCCCTTGTCCCTCTCTCCATCCGCCCCTGTAATATTAACATTCAAGAGGTTTTATAAGCTACAAATATGGATAATTTAAGTTGGTAAGTCTTTTAAAAGATTGAAAAATTTGACCGATTATTGCGGATAATTGAGGAAAATTAAATTGACGAAGGGAGTATAAATTTTTTGTTTCTGATCTTAAATGGTAATAATAATATATATTGTTACAAATAGCATCTTCTGATGAGGTCTAACATCATCATCAGACTTCGGTACACAAATAGTGAAATAGAAATAGTTAAAGCTGGTACTTTAATGTACGTACCCCTTTAATAAAACAAATGTTATTCGAATAAAATCATCTTTTTTATAATTAATTATTTGCTTCATCTCTTCAATTGTACTCTACATTTGGTTGAAATTCGATTATTATTGGTTCCAAGCTCTCCTTTCTATGAATTCGGAATCATATCCTTATGATTTTCATTTTCACCACACCTTTATATATGAAAAGTAACTAAACTCCAACCTTTTCTATTCTTTGTCACATGAACAATTTGATGCTACGTAGGTTACATAGATTCTCTTAAAAGTTTGTTATGTTAAACCTTAATTTATTTAATAATGGTGTTTAATTGTATTTTGGCTTATATGCAAATTATACACACGTGTAAATTAGTTTTAATAATATATTTTGTTGTACTATAGAAAATATTCCTTAGTGTTCATAAATATATATGTACCACTTCAATATTTCTCTAAAAATGCCTCATGTACATATAGTTAACCGAAATGGGTGATCCAATTTTTCTCTAAAATAAATTTTGAATATCTATATTATGACGATAATACAAAATAATTTGTTTTGAGAACAAATGTTTATATATTTTATAAATTATGTAACACTGAAAAATAGATTATATAGTCACAATTTCTTCTAATATTTATCTTTCAATTCAATTTTATGAAAATATTGAGACGAATTAATGTATTTAACTTACTTAAATTAGAGATTTTTTTTTTATTATCTACTAAACTGTATATTTACAGCACGGATCGATGAATATATTCGATATAGGTCCTCCTTAATATGATATCTTCAGTTGAATTCAAACTTGAGTTTCGTCTATTGACGTCGCAAACCACTACTACTTGACACAATCGTTTGGGTGATATGGTGTTCTTTCTAGTTTTATTTGGTGTCATTTGGTATATAGTACCAACTTAAATTTCATTAAAAAATCATAACCAAAAAATAACTTTCTTCAAAAAAATAAAAATTACACAAAAAGAGATATTTTAACATCAAATATTACTTACAACGAGTTAATTACATCAAAATCTATAGCAAAATATATATAAATTTCATTACTTACCAAAGATGCAAAAACAAGAAAAAGAAACTATCATACTACTACTAAATAAACAAACTACCCATGTGTAGCCCTCTAATTCCAGTCCCATTTCCACTTTATACAAGTCACGTGGGACCCTACAAAAGTAGCAACCAATAGCATCTGGTCACGTGACACCCGTCAGTAACTGTCTCTGTTCCTCCGCCGTCGTACTGACACCACCTCCGCTACCGTCTCACGCACTAACGACTCCACGATTTCACCTTCAATCTCACACACTATCCTCTCCCTTTCATCCTCCAAAAACCCATGTTCCATCGACTTACAAAAATCTGTATCTATCAACGCATCAATATCTTCAAGAACCTCGCAATTCGCCGCCGGGAAACTCAAGATTTTCTCGCAAAGCTCGTCCACCAAATCAAAAGGTTGATTATTATTAGAAACCCGTTTCGAAATTTCAGCTAAGAGTTCGTCGACTAGTTGAAAAATCAGTTTTCTGTTGCAACGGCGGCTTAAGACGGTGGCGCCGCCACCGACGACGGAGGTGATGGGGTGGAAGAGTTCGACGTAATGGAAGATTGAAGGGTCGAGGGGTTGTGAAGGGGTGTGCCATTTGGATAAATTTAGTGGGTCTGTGCGTTTTAGGATTTTTTGGATGTAATTTTTGTACTCCGCCGCAGCGCCGCCTTGTACGGTGGTGGCGCAACCGTTAGTGCTGTCGGGAAGGACTGTGAATATTTTATGGGGGTGCTGTTTGTACGAATGGCTCGGATTACTAGATAACTGTGTGTACCTTTTCGATGAAAGAGCATCTGATACCTGTGACCAAATTTTCCACCCACCCAAAAAGAAATAAAAATGAAATTAATTTAATGTAGAATATAATTCAAAAAATGAATAATTGACAATGATGGGATATTGACATGAAATTTGGATTTTCCGATCGTACAAAATATTTCATGTAATCATATGTTTTAAAGGTTCAAACTTTAGTTTCATTCAATTTTTTTTAACAAAAATTACATGTTAGAATTACTCAAATCTTGCCTTTTGAGTTAAGTAAAAATTCTACTTCTCTTAAAGCACTCAAAATATATAATTTAGGTGATTGAATAGTTTTATAAATAAATTTGAAATAGATAAATTACAATTTTAGTCGCATGTGATAGGATCCTTAGCAATTTCGATCATGTAATTTATAAAATTGTACTTATGATTCTAAAATTTTAATATATTTCGTGTATTTATTCCACAATTTATAAAATTACAATTTGGTCTCAGTGTTTAAATATTTTGCATTTTACGTCTCTTAAAACAATCCCTATTTAACAATGTTGATCTAATAAGATTGTTTCGACTTTTGTACTTTTGATCTCAATTGAGGTGATAGGACCAAAAGTCCAAAACTTTTCAATAATTGATAACCAAAAATATTAAATTTCGAATTAAAAAAAAAATATTTAATTTTGACAAACAGAACAAATATACAAGACATAGAGCATGAAAGGATTGATGGAGCGTCCTAAGAAAAGTTCTTTGTACGATGAAAACTTTCAGAAATACGTATTTAGATTCTTTCGAGCAACAGATTCCTAGTATGAGTTCTCCAATAAACAATCCAAAAAATTAAAAAACATAAACACTAATAAAAAAAATAAAAAAAAGGTGTGAAATTCATACCTGTTTTTGAGGTAATTTTGTAGCATGAAGTGAAGGGTCTTTCTTGATGGGCAAAAGGGTCGGGCCACTTATATTCAAAAGCTCACTCGACAATGTAGTTTTTTTCTTAGCCGACTTCTTGTCCGAAAATTTAACTTTATTTGTAGCTGCCGAATGAACAAACAACTCCTCTTTCTTGTTCCTAATACCTTTCGATGCTAATTTTTTCATTTTCTTCCCATCATTTGGAAGCATAATTTCACGGGACTTCGAATTCGACAAATTATCCGAAAAGGGTACCAAAATTCTTGGACTTTTCGACTTTAACACAATAAGATTTTCATCCCTCCTCTGTAATTTCTCCCTGTTTTTCGAATTAGTAATATCAATCAACCCAACTCTTCTACTCACATTTTCTTTAACTTGCTTCACAATTTCCTTAGCATCTTGTGTTACTTGTTGCCTGGACTTTCTTCTCATTCTTTGCTCCGCGAATTCGTCATTATTTATATTCTCTTTATTTATCTGCAGAGACAGTCTATGATTGTACTCGACGTCCGACCTTCTCGATGACGAAGACACTCTCGGTGTTTCCGGAAGCGAACGGGCACCGATACTAATATCATCGTCATAAAACCCGGTTTTGTTTTGAAAATTATTTCTTTGATGGAAATGTGATTTTTTTGATTTGGGTAATTTTGAATTTGAATTTGAAGAGGAGGATAATGAAGGTGAAGTGCATTCCGGGAGTAAATCAAGGCCCATAAGCCTTGCTACAAGTGTTGGGGTTTTTGTCCCCGGCGAAGAAATTTCATCTATTCTTGATTTTGAATCAGAAATTCTTGGTGATGATAACGATATTTTTTCGTGCCCTGTTTTTATTTGAATACCCACCTGAATTAACAAATTTCAATTTTTTTTTTTTTTTGCATTTATTAGTCTATATATAAGTTTATCAAGTAAATGAAATCAATGTAACAACCACTTTTTAGTAAATACTTACTGGGAAATTTAAATTATTTTCTTCTTTTATTGATGGTGGCTCATTTAACTCCAAGCTGTTTCTTGGCGCTTCTACACCTGAGCAAAAAATGAGGAAAAGCAAATTGGTGATGAAATCAAGATTTGAACAAGAAAGAAAATTAAATAATTTTTTTTTATACCTTTTGATGAAGTGGGTTCTTCTTGAAAATCAGGACTAAAATTACTAGATTGGTGTTGTTGATTTAGAGGAAAATGGAAATGATGTAAATCAAAGAGTTGAAAAACAGCACACATGCATCCAGCTGAAGTGGCTGTGGCATCTTTCATTTCTTTAGGTATTCTCTTCCCTTTCTTGGCGGTGGACTTACTATTTCCGCCATCTCCTCCGCCACCACCGCCGCCGCCGCCAACCCAGTAGAGCCACTCTTTCCTCATTTTATTTTGTTTTGTAATAATAATAATAATATCAGAGTGAAAATGACACGAGAGTTAGTTAGTTCTTAAAAAGATGGAGAGAAGAAAAAGGAGGAGTATGCAAAATGGTTTTTGAAGCGAAGAATGCGGATCTACGGGTTATAAACCGGATGAGTTAATTGCAATTTACCCCGTGATATTCATAATGTTCATTGTACTTCTATATGATTTGAAAAAAGTATATTTTACACCCCTTATTTAATTTCATAAAAATTTCACATCGTCTTCATGTCATTTTTATAAGTGACACTTCATCATTTTTGTTATGATAATATGACAGTTTATCTCCTAGGTTATGATAAATATGACAATTTAATTACTAATGGATTAAAATTTCCATCTTTTTCGTCGAATACATAAAAAAATTTCCGTTTTTGAATCAATCGAAACGAAAATAAGATGTATTTTCAAAATTCTATATTTGTCTTGAGATTTTCTTTTTTCCTTAATTTAGTAATTTATTTCATAAAATTTCCTAATTTTTTCGAAACGTTTCTGGAAACTTTTTCTTATATTCAGTTGACCGAAACAAATATCGAAAACGAAACTTTGATTCGTGAATTTACCCGCCTATGTTACATAAATACTTTTGATAAGTGAATTACACTCTCTGGTTGAAGAGGTAAATTGCTTTTTTAGATTTTTTACATAAATTACGTAAAATATTCTTTTTTAAATTACAGGGAATAAATTAAACATTATACATTTTAAGGAAATAAACTGACATAAACTCAAAATCGGACCCTCATTTTTTGTTGGATGAAGATAATAAAATTCAAATTCTTTTTTTTGTTTATTTTTATTTTATATATCACACACACAAAAACATACACACACGCACACAGCAGTGAGAGTCTGTGGTTTATGTCTGCTTATCTAACAGTTTGTTTATATATTATTAATTATCACTCACTCCCAAGCATTAGCAGAACAGAGCAAAAAAAACAATTCTCTCTCTAACGTCTCTCTCTTTGCATCGGGAATATAAAGGATGACGAAATGGCCACGCTCTTTTGTGCTATTTTTATTAAGACAATCACATATGGGGTTTTAAATTTAAGGTGGTTTGTTGGGGATCTGCAAATCTGCAATGATATTGTAATGTGACTATACCTCATCTTAATTAGTACCACTTTGATACTTAATTGTTCCCATCTTATGACAATTTATTTTATTGTACTTAACTCTAACCAAGAGAGATTCCAATTTGAATCTACTATATCTAATAGAGTGGATCGGAAGATTACTAGTTACTATTTGAATTCAGGATCAAATTCTCGTTGGTAGAGGTTTTCATGTAATTTGTGTTTTTTTCTATGTTATTCTCTACTATGAATTATTTGTTTAACTTTGATCATTTACAATAGATTTTTTTACTTATAGTGTTTCACTTTTGATGTCTCCAAATTTTGTACCCAAGGGCAATTAAGAGATTACACTAAGTTGTATAAATAAGAGATTCGTAACGTCTTTATCATAAACTCTCGTAACGTCTTTATCATAAACTCTCGTAACGTCTGTAACGTCTTTGTATTTATTACTTGTAACGTCTTTTCTGAAAAGACTATTATACCCCTGTATGTACCTATAAATAGGTCGCCCTATTTCCGAACAGAAGGAACTCAATTCACTATTATAATTTCTATATACAAATTATCTCTCGATATAAGCGTGCAGGCCTTATTTCATTATTGTGATGTTGCTATAGATCGAAGGGCTTAATCCATTTTTGCCCTGAACATTTTTATACAACATCATCATTGCCGCCGTCTGTGGAAATCGATTGATCTGTACATTTAACGAGAGAAACTTTTGAAAAAAAATATATATTTTAGAGCCACCAATCACGAAACTCTATGAAGTATCAACTAAATTTATCCTTGAGCCTTCGTGTGGATTCATTTTCCTCAGCAGAAGTCTCAATTCTAATCCAAATAAACTTGATTTGGAAATCATATTACCAAGGTTACTCCCCAAATCAGCAATTCGTATCTAAGACAATGCATCAATATTGCAAGTCTCTCAAAAGTGGACAAAATTGCACACTTGATCCAGAAGATGACAAAATTGCAGAATAATCTAAAAAATTAGTGAGAATTACAAAGTTGACCCTAAAGTATCTTAAGATTGCAGAACTACACAAATGAGGTAAATTTTAAATTTTTTGTCTTCCAATTAAGTTATACTTATTTATTTACGGGTGCATGAAACCAATAATAAATGAATCTCTAAAACTACAAACGGTAAATCGATGGTCTCTTCGCGATCAAGAAGGGTAAATTGATCATCCCTAAGAAAGTAAAGGGTAAATCGATCATTGCTCAACGATCAAAAAAGGGTAAATCAGAATCCCTAAACGATTGAGGGTAAATCGATCGTCTCTAGAGATCAAAGGGTGAATGGATCATCCCTCCGCAAAATGCTAGGGGGTAAATTGGTCATCCTTCAACGATCAAAAGGGGTAGTCTGATCGTCTCTCGGCACCAAACAACAAAAAAAAAAAAAAAAAACGACAACGACGATAGAATACTATCAAAATCAAAACATAGAACAACGTGAATCAAGTTACACTTGTGACTGAAATTTAAATTTATTTTTACTACATTTACTTTCAATTGCTCATATTTGACCACACAAATTTGTGTTTTACATGTAATTATGGCTTTGGGAGGCAACTTTTGACAAACAAATATCTCAAAGAATAATATTTACTCCATATAAGAAAGAGTAGCTAAAGAAAAAGAGCATCCCTACTCTTCACCAAATTTACAAGGGGAGCGTGTCTTAGCATTGTACTCTTTTTCGTTCGTCCAAGTTTTTGTCCCAATGGGTTTTTCTTGGCAAGGTTTTACGAGGCAGTGTTACATGCTTATTTATTACATATGGAGGTATGATGTTCGTAGCTACAATGCTCAGATACTTGAATCAAGTTTCGACCAACACTATCGATATTTTAAATCTCATTGTGCAAGCTAGGTTGAAAACTATCGATGTGGCTATTGAAAAAATTAGGGAGAGAGTGAAGTATGTGAAGAGGTCAATATCGAAGTCCTTAAAACTTGATGAATGTGTGTGTGAAACAACTTTTCTTGAAATGGGAAAGAAGTTGAGGCAAGATATGCTGGTGGGGTGGAATTCTACTTATTTAACGTTGTATAGTGCGCTAGCTCACACTCAAACACTTATTAGATTGAAGTATGTGGATCCAAATTACAAGTGGTGTCTTTCAATGAAATAATGGGATTTAGTTGAGAGAATTGATAGGTTTTTGACATGACTAATTTTTTTTTCTTGAAGTTTGTACCCCACTGCCAATTTATATCTCCATAATAAATGGCTGGTGCAATTGCTTTTTCAAGAGGAAATTGAAAGTGAAGATGCAGTTTCAAGTTTTATGGCATATGAGATTAAGCCTAAATTTGATAAACATTGGAAGTATTATAGTGTAGTGTTATCATATGATATTTTGTTAGATCCGCGCTATAAGCTTGAATTTGTAAAGTTTTACTACAATAAGCTTGACTCAATAAAATGTAATGCGAAGGTCCAAGATTTAAAACAAGAGATGCAAGTTTTATTGGAAACTTACATGTTAAAATCACCTTCTCTTGGTGTACAATCTTCAAGGTTTAGCACTAGATGTAATGATGATGTGGTAAAACATTTAGCAGTAAGTCAAGTTATTTAACTTAGATAATAAAATCAGGGTATTTTCAAATTTAAACTAACCACCTCTTCAAATAGATAGTAGAGATCAACTTGATCTAATAACTAAAAATGATTATATAGAAAAATCTAGCAACCTAAATCTTTCTACATACATTCTAGAGATATCCAACCTAAACAAAATATGATTTCTACCACTGCCAAAAATAGTGTTAGAAAATCAAATTTCATTGCAAAAAATTTTTTGCCACCATGCCGCAACGACGGATTGAGACTCGTGTTTGTGAGGGTAGTGATTATGACCACCACCACTAACAGGCATGGTGAAAACATTGATCGTGTCTTTGTGATAGTCATGGTGGAAAATGTTGTTTGCGTTGGCTTCCTAGTTGTGGTTGAAGTCATTCACATTGGCTTTCTAGCAGTGCGGATGCTTTAAGACAAAGTGGATGTTTTTAATCATGGATGTGCAACCAGTGTGGATAGTTTTCATCATACACATTCGTGACTTTATAAGTACTTGTCAACTCTATGTTATTTAATTTTTTTTAAATAAGATTACAATGACACAAGTTAAAAAAAAAATAAAAGCAATTTAAATTGTTTGTTATCACAAAACCACTAAGCAACAAATATTTATAACACGTTAAATGATACTTACTAGAGATATCATATACCTACACTAAAAATATGATTTCCACCATTACCAAAAATAGTTCTGAAAAATCTTCCGTTGCAAAAACTTTGTTGCCCCGCGTCGCAATGATGGATTCTGAGTTGTGTTTGTGAGGGTAGCGGTTGTGACCACCACGACTAACAACCTTGGTGGAAATATCCCCCATGCCTTTGTAATAGTCATGGTGGAAAATGTTACTTGCATTGGTTTCCTAGTTGTGGTTGAAGTTATCAACATTGACTTTCTAACAATGGCGGATGTTTTTCCCCATGACTTTGAGCCAAGGTGGATGTTTTCCATCATGGATGCAACCGATGTGGATGTTTCTACCATGAACAATCATGACCTCATAAATACTTGTCAAATCTATATTTACCTTTTTTAAAAACTAAAGCAAGTTTAAATTGTTTGTTATCATAAAACCATTAATCAACAATATTCATAATGCGTTAAATGCAAAATAACATAAAAGCCAACTTGATAGAACCAATATTTAACATGTTATGAATATTAAAATTATATTTCATGCCCAAATGAAAGTTACGTCTTCTTATCTTTATATTGTGTATGCTCAATGTGAATCATTTATGGTTTATGTTTTTAAATTATGACTAATTTATTTAATATCATCTAAATTTTAAATTTTATTTTTCTAATTTTTCGGATCAAGTACATAGGTAGAACTTTCATTGTTAAGGTGACAAAATTGAAAATTTCTAAAATTAGGGATTAAAAATCACATATGACATAAGCTTATAAATTTTTTGTTCAGAGATATATATTAAATGCTTGTGTCATAAGGTGATAAAACTCGCAATTAATTTTCACTCTGTAACTAGTGATTTTCTTGCAATATTTCATTATGGGAACTAGCATTAGGAATATATAGATTATCAAATAAAAAAATAGAACCAACAAAATTATAATTTTAATAAGACTAACTTTATTATTTGAAAAAGTGAAAATAAAATTGATTTGTCCAAAATAGAAAAAAAAATTGTCTAAAAATACAGTCCAAAAAATGTTTCATATAAATTCAATTAAAAAACTAGTTTTAACTATAATCTAAAACCATTATGTTCTCATTACATTTATATTTCATTGAAACGAGTTTTTCTAAAAGATTATCCGCCTCAGACTTTTCTTTCTAAGCAAAATATTGCTCAGTTTCCTCAAGGAACTTCTTTGTCTTCAATAACAAAACACCTAAATGCTTCTGGAATGGAACACTTCATAATCATTAAGCGCCTCATGTTGGATCGATCCCAGTTTTCTATTCTGACTTCATTGAGGTATTCCGGAGTAGAAATGGACCGGGCCTCCCGAAATGGTTGATCAAAGTCCATAATACGGAGAATAATCTTCACAATTTATTTCCATAGTTTGTGGTTCGTCTCACTCAACATAGGGATATTGCTAATTTGGGCAAAAATATCTGTATCGGTAGCAATGATAATTGTAAATAGAATTAGGTAAACAAACATGACACAAAATGAGAATTTGTAATAGGATACCTAAAACAGCATTGATGTTTGGCCTTTTGGAAGAAACACCAATTTGTAAATGGTATTCCTAGAGCAGGAATCAAATGTAATAATAAATCCTGTCAAATAATAAGTTTTCCTTTGTGCCGTCTTACTAATCACATGGAAGCTTAAAGTTCATTACACATTTATTACCACAAGTACATTAATTATTTAGCCAAACAACAAAATTTCTTTGGGCCTATTGTTGAGCGCATAAAATAATAAACTTATCAATTTGAAAGCATAAAAATTCTATTATTTGGTCAGACCAAAATCTTCCTTTGGGCCAATTATTATCAACAGAAACAACAAATACCGATGTTAATTATTTGATCAAACAATAGTCTTCATTTGTGCAGACTATGACTCGCATAAATAACGAACATTAAAATGAGCACAATTGAAAACAATAAAACTAAAATTTTATTTTTAGGCAAGATTTATTCTCAAACCACATAAATAAACAATGCACAAATTAGAAGAAAAAAAATGTGTTTTTTATTATTATTACGTGCAACTAAACAATCCTTTAATAATAATCCAATCCAAAACCTCTGAATTGTTCCAGATCCATAACCAAATAGAATATGAGTTGGACATCTTTTACTTTAACCGACCCAGAATCAAAACTTTTCATCCATATTAGGGTCACCTAGCCCGGAAGAACCGAATGCAAACTGGATCTCGTCTTCAATCGGTAATCAGAAAAATCGAATTTGGACACCGACAATTTTGGATCCATAGATTTAAAGCATGAAACATCAAATAACCAACAATAATCATGATTTCTTACAAGAAAAATGCAGAAATTATGAAACAAAACCAATAGAAAAACTTTCCACCGATAGAATCCCAAAAGATATTTTTAGTTTCAAATCACTGGTTTAGCATATTTAAGGCTCTATGTGGATGGGTTTTGGCCCGATCTCATGAGACCAGACCAAACTCCTTTCAACTGAGTTTTCATCAGACTCATGAAACTAATTACAAACTTATTAATATCTACATTCAAACTCTTGAAACCTATAAAATATTGATTTGACACCTACCATCTATTTTTTTCTCAAACCTTAACATCCAAAATTAATCCAAGTGGGATTTTAACTTTTTCAGACCACTAAACCTAACCAAATGAGGTTTCAAAAGTTTTACCAAAACTAATTTTTTGAAATCGAAACCCACGAAACTATACCAAAATCCTTCCAAATAGGGCCTAAATTCCTCAAATTCTAACTTTTGTGCACATCATACTCGTGGAACTTAGAACTCGTGGATTCCAGCTCATGGGTTTCTAAGCTCTTGTTTTGTTATAATTATACAAACAGAGGGACAAACAAATCAATTCCTTAACAAGATATGAACTAAATTCACACGACAATATAAAAGCACAAACCTTATTCACAAAATAAAGAAAATTTCCCTTTGATGAACAGATGAAAGTTAACCCATTTTATCTTTATCCACTATTTCCGTGCTTATCATTAAATCACATATTGAAATCAATTACTAAAACAATCCGACGGCACGCTTTAAGCAACAATTAACTTGATTTGTCTATATTTAAATCCACAACAATTCATGTAATAAATAAGCTTTAATTGAATTGTAAAACCTCAAGTTCCTTAAGTTCTAATTAAATTCCACAGAAAAACAGGCCATACGTTGTATCACGAATTGGATCTGGTATATAATTTTTTAAGCAAACTGCAATCTTTAACCTAACTTTGGAATCGGTTAGATTATTTAAAAATTCGAAAAGAATCCATAGATTTGACAAGAAGTAATTCAACCACAATATTTATGTTTTCTCCGAGATATTTACAAGCGAACATATATTAATGGAGAAAACATATTATAAAATTAAATCTTCGAATTTTAGAAAAATTGAATAACCCTAATGATATAGTATGAGTGGCTCTAATACCACTTGTTGGATTTAACCCCAAAGATCTATCTCATACTAAATCTTAAAAGTTGTATATTAATTAAACAGTCGTGTACATATATACGTTGCCAACGATTAATCTGATACGGTATGTCTGAAATCGATCACAAGTATTAATCTGATCAACCGAGTATGAGGTCTTTATTTCCTAGTAGACTTCAGGGTCATCTTCTTAATGGGGGAGAAGAGAGCGATATATTGATTTGGTGAAAAAACTTAATTATGGAGTATTAATTACCACCGGATATTATCTACTAATACACCATTTTTTTAAACAATTAATTAAATTTCAAAAAGAAAAAAATAAAGGCATTAAATCTCTAATCCATTGGATGTGAGCTAAGTTTTGTTAAGGAAAAGCTAAACTATTAGCTATATTAGTTGAACAATGATTTATTATTTCATATGTAAAAACAAATAATCACATTACTAGCATGTCCCATGACAGCTTCATTAAATCTCAGTTGTTTTTGTCCGAATCGCTAAAGCAATTAGAAATTATGATCGGGACCACCTTCGATTCCATTGAAATTGTTTTTATTATCATTTTGATGTAACATTTCTTCAATTTATTTCTGATAAGTTAATTTATAGGTAAGATCATAATATATATGTCCTATGTTCGGCCGAGCTGCCAGCAAATGTTGATGATTTTGTTCCGTATATTTTTCAGCAACCTTGATTTGGATAAAGTATAAAACTGTGTAATATCAAACCGTTGGCAGAAAAAGAATTTAATTCATTTAGCTACATTTAGCACTTTTCTTGACTTTGTTGTATAGCTCATTTTAAATTCCATCAGATTGAAATTGATGAAATCAACATTTATTGACTAACTAACCGAAACATTTATACACTATACATATAATAGAGGTACACATCGTAGAATGATATTCAAGTTTATATTTCTTGTTTGATGTAAGTATTAAATTTGAGGTTGGTGACAATTTTATTTCTTTTGTACATTAGTTCATAAGTGGATAATCCAGTTTGTGTTAATTAGGAATTTTGATGAATTATAAACACGTTTTCATTATATGCATTGAGATAAAAGCATTATCTAGAAATGAATGTTTCGTTTTATTTTAAGGAATCCAAACTCGGAAAATGGATTGAATTATATTATGGATATATTGGGTTTTTTTTTTATTTTCGCGAAATAGGTCAATGCGAGCTCTCCTAACAAGGTACATTTGTCAAGGTTTCACGATTGTTTAACGCTTGTAATTAAATGACAATTATTATCACACTAATGTTAATTCAATTCGAAGGAGATTATACATAAGCGATGGCTTCACTACAAGAAATAGGAGTATCAGTCACGCATAAAATATAGTAGTGAATATCACAAGGTCGTTGCCAAAACTCAACTACCACGACTTTGCAACGTTTTTCATGTGTGGCTTATGGAGAAATGACGAAAGTATTCATCACGACTTTTAGCCATACTTAGGATATCCACAACGTCGGCTAGTCGTGGTGCATGGATGTTTCCACCACTGTTTCAAGTCATGATTACTGGATTGTAATTTGCATAAATGAATAATTATTCACAGTCATGGTAGATGTTTCCACCATTTTTTCAACTCGTAGTTTGTATTGCACAAACGATTAGTTAGCTATGACGGGTACATATTAAAAAATACTCTAATTTCTTATAGTGCTCGTAAATATATCGCAAAATCGATACAAATGACCATCTATAAGGACTTTTGAGTTGACTCATGTTTAAGTAAAACCAATCTTATTTTAAGTATCATCTCATGTAAACTATCGATATGACTAGTTACTCAAGAGTTTTTTTATATTTAATTCTCAAAAAATCTTTTTTTTTTTTTTTTTTTTTGGAAGTGTAAAAATTAGTCAACTGCTATTAATTACGGTTACTATGTTGTTTGATTAGTGACATATTCCAAAGATTCAAAATTCACTAAATATAAGTTTGTTAAATGGTCTATTTGGGAATCCCAAGGTTTGCACCAATTAAGCCACAAAACACGTATGGATGAGTACATAATATGTCTATATATATCCATGTCTTAATGAAAAGGTCCAATAATTTTACAAAACTACTTTTAAGTACTAATAAATAGAGTACAATATAAAATTAAAATTTTGGAGTCTATTCATCCAAACACGCCTTGATGAAAATTAATTAATTAAATATAGTCCAACTTGTAAAGTCCAAATCGCACGACGCTCTATGTCAGTCGGATCACAAGGGGCTTTCAACAGAATAGGGTGCAATATCATTGTTTTGAGACAACACAAAATAAACTCTCAGTTTCAATTCATTATTCTATTTTGTAGTGATGTAAAACTTGAGTTTTTATTTTTATTTTTATTTTTTATTTTTTATTTTTATGGGTTTTGGCATTGTAAATAACTGTGTGTGACTGTGCACGCGCGTGCTTTTTTATAAGGAGCTAATGGTAATTATTCATTATATATTATATATAATGTTCAATTTACACTCAGCAATTTGAAAAATTGTGTTTAACTTCATCTAATTTCATAAAAATTTCACTTTGTCTTCTTACATTTTTAAACAAAAAGAAATATGCATTGGCAAAAGTATCCCTTTTATATTATACATTGACTCAGTCGATTTATAAATATGGTACTTTATCCCACCTGTGTTATTATAAATGTGACATTTTACCCCCTTCCCTCGTGTTATGATAAATATGATACTCAACCCCGCGCTTGTGTTATAATAAATGTGACAATTTACCCACTAAGGGTACTTTTATCTTTTTATGCAGTAGTTCTCATGTTCACATTCAATTTTGACGAATGTATTATACTCTCAGTTGGAAGAAGGTATATTACTCCTTTAAAATTTTCACAGGAAAATATAATTGTTCTTTTTCAAATCACTAAGATGTAAATTGAACATTATGCATATCACATGGAGTAAATTGTCATTTTAGTCTTGTTTTATAAGTGAATGGTCGAGTAAGCCAATTAATAATTGGGACAACTACCCTCACATTGGGAAATTCTTACCCAGACCGGGTTGATCGAACCCAAACTAATTACATGGCAAGTGTAATACACTTGCTTTGTGATTGGATATAACTTCCAGGAAAGTGACCAATCACAAAACAAGTGCAATATACTTGCTTAGTGGTTGAATGGGTCTGGCCAAGTCAGACTTGGGCAAGAATTTTCCCCCTCACATTCCCTGAAGATAGGTGCAATTACAAAAAAGTTATCTGAAATTTTTGTAATTACAAAAAACTCCTTACTTTTAAGTTTTACTTAATAGACCCCGTCATTTAATTTCAACTAGAAAAAGTGATGTCATAAACAAAATATTAATGAAATGCCAGTTTTGTCTTAATTGAATGGCATTGAGTTTGACCAATTTTTATGACAATAGAAAAACTTATGTATCCAATGATATATCTTGAAAAACTTAATATAAATATAAATATATCTAAATTTGAATAGCTCTGCTCCTAACTCTGGAGATAAATTAAATTAAGGCAAGTTTCAGGTCACAATACCGGACAAAAATATATTCAAAGTGCATTTTGGCAAATTTGTGTTAATTTGACAGTGTGAAAGTTCTTTTATTTTTTTTATTTTTTATTTTACTTTTGAGGTGTAATAGCTGCAATCTCAAGGTCCAAAATGTTGATAAGGATAAATAAGTTTAGAATTAATAATATTTAATTCAACCTTCATTTAAGTTAATAGTATTGTCACATAATTATCGTGAAAAAAATACTAGTCACGTGTACGACCTTTTTAGTTCAAATGATCAAATGGAGATGTCGTGATATAAATTTAATGTTATTAATTCACTAGCTATCCTTACTTTGTGCATTTAATAATTTGTTGAACAGCAAAATAATTAATTTGAAATAAGAGAGGCTAAAACCATACTTCTTGTTCTCCTACATTTATGTAACATATACAACGTTTGAAATTGGGGAAAAATACATATTTAGTCACCAAACTTTAATTCCAGATATACAATGGTCACCCTAGTTTCATAAATGGCATATTTAGTCATCCAATTTATAAATATATAGTGGTACAATTCATCATCAAATAAGTGGCAATTGATAGAGAGATAACATGATTTTTATGTTTTCGTCTCTCCTAACACTTTTTCGACCAAAATGATCTCATGTGTCATTCACATGACTTCCAAGTGAGATAATTCCGTACTTTATGTCTTGAATTACACTTATCAAAACTCAAATTAGTAAAAGTCTTCCTCAGCTGGATTTTGCACAATCTTTTGTTGTGAGCTTTGAATATGGGCAAGTGTAATTCAAGAATCGAAGTACCCGAATTATCCTCTTAAAGTCGCGTAAATGGGACATAAAGTTATTTTGAACAAAAAATAACAGAGATAAGGTCGATGTAATTATATTTTGTAGTAGGAATATCAATGTATAGATTTTTTGACACCAAAGACAAAAATGTTAAAATGTTTAAACTTGAGCGACAATTAGTGCGATTTAGTCCAAAAATTAGGACAATGTAAAATCAACAAATCTTGTAGTGGAGTCTTTATTAGGAAAATTCCAGGGTGCCGCTACGTTAGGTGCCGCTAATACCACATTAGGTGGTATTACCACACAATGTGTATCACATTCTATGGTACATGATCACATTACATAGTATTAACATCATATATTTAGTATGACCCACACATCATGGGGGCCGTTTGGTAGGGTGTATGGGATTAATGTGGATTAGACTGGAGTAGGATTGAAGGCCATATTAAAAACATGTTTGGTAGATTTGATTGAATGCTTCCATATTAATTGTAAATTGATTGAGATTTTAATTTGTGATTTATTTATGTGTAATGTTTTTCCATTTTCAGATATTTGAGAATAATTTATGATATTTAATGATATGTTTAAAAGGAAATATGTAAATTTGATGTTATTAGTGATATTTATCTAATCCATATTAACCTGGATTAACTAATCCACCCATGCCTGGGTGGATTATAATCTAGTCTTAATACCGGGTCGTAAGGATTTAATCCATTTGACCCGGTATTAGAGCAATGCCATCAAACGTTGTATTAACTCATGTAATATGATCTAATACCCCCTATTAGGTCCTACCAAACGACCCCATGTAGTATTTATTCCAAATTAGGTGGTATTACCACGCAATGTGTGTCACATTCTATGGTATATATTATACGCCTTATACCATACAATGTGATACGCATTGTGTGATAATACCACCTAATGTGGTATTAGCGACACGTAACGTAGCGGCACCCTAGAATATTAACCTAGGGCACACTATAAATGCCATTGTAACTTTACAATAAAATCAATAATTACAATTGAAATTGTTGATGAATTGAGAGCTTTGATGATTAACGTTGATGAAGTGGGACTTTCGTTATCTCTCCGTCTACTGTAACTTATTTGATAATGAATTGTGTCACTATTTATAAACTGAGTGACTAAATATACAATTTTTCCCTTTGAAATTGAATTTATTATGATCCGAATTCCGAAAACCTGTTCTCCTACATTAATGTAAAATACAACGTTTTGAAATTATGATCTCAACAAAATTATGGGACCATTTTTATCCTTACTAGTCGACATATGACATATGACATATCATATTTATTTACTTCCGTCCCTTTCCCCTGAACTAGTAAGTCATATCTGATAACTTGAGAGTGAGAGTGAGAGTGGTGGGTGGCTAGATTAATATTCCTTGTAGGACTGAAATGGTGCAATTTACGATGAAATTTTGATTTAGTCAACTTTGCATATTACTCCCTCCAATTTTTTTTATTTGTTATTTTGGCAAAAATTATTTGTTTACTTTTATTTATCGTAGTAGGATTTCAATGTAAAATTAATTGTATTCTATCAATATTACCCTGTTTGTTAATGTTTGTAATTAATGCTGATTAATAACCCCTCCGTTTTTTTTTTTATTTATCTCTTTAAGATTTCAATGTAAAATTAGTGTTCTTTTACCAATTTTAACCTTCTTAATAATACTTGTCATTAATGCTAAGATTATTTGATTAAAAGAATATTTTGAAATTTTTGCTTCAAAAAATTGGCTATTTATGACACTCTTTAATTCGTGTGCAATCCTCCAAAGCGACAAATAAAAGAAATGGATGGAATATTTTGATTAGGGTTTTTTGCATAAGTGAAAAATATGGTTATTTATTGTATTTATTAATCTATGTATAATCCTCCAAAACGACAAATAAAAAAGGAAGGAACTACAAAGTGGGAATGAGATGAAAATTTCTTGGATTCACATACTCCTTGAATTTAGAGACTAAACACAATCTCCTTTATGTAGTGTACCACGCCATCTATACATATGATGCATAAAGTAGTTTAATTTTCGAATTTACAAAATATTTTTTTTCTGGATAGAAAGAGGGGGATGGGTTATTTTCATGATTTAAAATTACCGTGTAATATATTCCTATAAATTAAAGGATGTTATTAATTAAATATTATAGTAAGGCATTTCCAATGGTGAGGGGGAGGGGATGCCCGATAAGTCATCTTCAACCAAAAGGGGGGAGGGAGGTTCCCTATAGGCTGCAGCCAAGTAGGTGGCGCCACCTACTTTTTTTTTTTTTTATTAATCTCATTTTAAATATGGGAGAGTAAAAAAAATTAAAAACTTAACTTAAAAAAAATATTATTTTTAAATTTTGTGTATGATTTAATAAAATTGTATTTTAAATTAAATATATAACATTATTAGTATAATGAGAGTGATAATAAAAAAAAAAATTGGAGACGAGGTAGACAAGGGAACCCTTCTTTAGAAATGGCATAAGAACAATGATTGTGTTTGAGTTGTCATTATGATGATGAATATATATTTTTAGAACCCTTCTTTAGAGATAATTAATAATTACCCCCCCCCCCCCCCACACACACACATATATATATATATATATATAACTATTTCATTACAATTTTTGAACTTATGTCATTAGTTGTCAAAAGTAACAAATTAATAAAATTATTATTACTATTTTTTTGGATTAAAATTATTGCTACTATTATTATGTCAAACTCATTTCATTAAAAAAAAGTTTATTATCATTTATACTAATCTAGGCATTTTTCTTGTATGGTCCTTCTTCCACAATTTATTTTCAGTACATGGATAAAGTGGCCAAAACAAATCCACAATTAAAGAAGGGTAAAATACTATAAAAAAATATATATATATATTCCACTCACATAATATTACATTCTTTATTCATTATTACAGGTCATCATCTGAATATTTAATAAATAGTACAATTATTGCAGCTGCTAATTAATACCATATATTAAATTTGACAATAGAGAGTGTCAAGAGCAATTTCTTGTTGTTGGTGGCCCAATAAATAAATCAGTAACCACCTTCGAGCTTTCTGTACTTTGGCTGCTACTAGCAATTTCTTTCTGTTTTTCTTTTGCATTATTTGGCCCCAATTCACACTGCATCTATGTAAAAAAAAATTAAAATTTATAATGTTTTAAAACTTTATATATTAATATTTAAAGTGATTAATTAATATTATGAAAATATTACTGAAATTGCAATCACAATAAAAATTGTATCAAAGTTGAATATTTTTACCTTTTCACATAATCTTGCGTTTTCTTCTAATAGATTTTTCCCCTGGAATTGTAAAAATAATTTAACTCAGAAATTAATGCAAGCACGTGTCAATATTTTTGAGAATGTGTCAATTGTATATATGATCATACCTTTGCTTGTAATTTTTCTACTTCCTCCTTGAATAGTTGAGACTGAAAAAAGAAATAGGAAATATTTATTGTTTTTCAGATTTATTTCATTTATTTATTTATTTATTTTAAAAGAAAAGGCGATAATATAATCTGATCACTTATATTTCATTTCAATTTTGCAGTTCCAACTCGTTTTTAGGGTTAATCGTTTTTTTTTTTTTTTTTTTTTTCTATCACCCAAATCTTTATGATAAAATTATAAATAGTAAACTTGCAATGAAATAAAAATATTTGACCAGAAAAAGGAATAATACATACAGGTCTTGTTTGGTGAGAATTATTGGGCTTGGTATAAATTTCCTAGAGCTCAAATAAATATTCTGTAGAGTTAATTGAACTACCAAGGGCCAATATTTTGTTGGGTTTTGTCGGATAAAATCCGAAAAGGCCAATAATGTACGCCCTTAATATCATTCAACACCAAGCCCATTTATATGAAACAAAATTAAAATCTAGGTTTTGATAAAATAAAATAAAAAAAAAGTAAAATTAAGTTCTTAGAATTAAAAGAAAAAAATTCTCAAAAAAAAAAATTCAGAAGAAAAAAGGAATATGACTCCATTGGAATTGGTGTTGGCCGAGCTTCACTATTTTAACAACTGTCTTTTTTTTTATTTTATTTAAGTTCCATCAAAATTTAATAAAATCTTAAAGCTATAGAAAATTCTAATTTAACATCTATTATTTTTTTTTCTATAAAAATCATTGATTTTAAACATATTATCTATCTTTTTTTTTTTGTAAAAACTATTGATTTGATAGTATAACTTACTTATTTCCCTCAAATGTGAAAATAAATTCAAATAATATCTCAAATTTTTAAAATTCACAAAACCCAACATCAAAACTCAATTCGAATAATTTATGACAGGTTTCGTTGCAACTGCTCAAACCAATTTTTCAAATCAAAACCAAGCGAAATCAAGTCAACAATTTGATCCGTGTGAACCTTTTAAGGGCATAATTGTGATTGGCCATATAATCTCATCATTCCATTTAAGTTAATTATATTGGCAACTTTATCAACAAAAACAAAAAGCCTTAGGAATAGATATATTTACCTTTCTTGCCCTGATGTTTATTAGGCTTCTCTCTAGCTGGGTATCAATTTCTTGAAGCTCCTCAAATGAACAATTTCCCACATTATGCCCTAAAAGCTTCCTGAAATATATACACCAAAAATTCAATTACTTAAATACTATATATTAATATAAACATAAATTTTCTAAAGTAATTAATTAACAACTAATTAAGAAAAGAACCGTTGAGAATTCTCTATAAGCTCTATCTTCTTTGCCAAGAACGCAGCTTCATGCTTTAAATGCTGAAAGTAGAATCACTTATTGAGAGTATTATATCATATTTTGTAAATAGAAGGTAAATATCCTTGACCTAGTACATAAATAAAAATCATAAAATAATAGTAGAAAAAATAATGATAATTAATTTATATGAAATTAAATAAGGAAATTAGAGATAGTAATGTACGTATAAACCACAACCGATTCACGTTTTGGTTTTTGTTTTGTTATTTATTCGATTAAATTCAATATTTTTATTAGGTCATATATAATTTTTTTTGTGCCATATATATATATATATATATATATATATATATATATATATATATAATTATTTACTTGATAAAATAACTATTGACTAGTAGTTTTTAGTTCTATAAAATAAGGTGGTTTGCACTTATGGTATCAAAGTATGTCGAATTGTACACTCGATTTCATGATTTAACATACGGTTGCACATTTTATACCACTGTTAATTATTTGGACGAAATTGATCACGTGTTTCACATATGTCTGGTAACTCGGCATTTTGAAGTTTACATTTTCGATAATTTGTTTATTCTTTAAATTAATTTATAATTTATATTTACTTGTCCAAGCAAAAGTCCGTAAAAATTATGAAATTCTATATACCAATAGAAAAACGTGATCTTTTCCTCCAAAATGCCGAGTTAGCGATCATGTATGACACACGTGATCAATTTCTCCCTTATAATAAATCGTGGTATGAAATGTGCAATAGTGTATTAAATTACGATATGAAACCAAAAGTGCAAATCACCATATTTAACTATTAAATATGAATTGCTAAATTTCTAATTTAGACAGATGAAATATACCAACTAATGCACTAATTATATACTAGTATATTTCAGCTGAGAATTAAATCAGACCTGTATCTGCTCTTCATTTTCGGGTGCTAGTATTTTTCTGTTCTTTTGTATGTTCCCGATACCTCTCTATTGTCTTCTGCATACTAGCATTCAATACCAAATAATTAAAACATGATAAGAATCAATATATATATATATATATATATATATATATATATATATATATGTATCATACATTGATCTATGTAAAATTCTCAATTAATTAGTTGCAAAGAGACATTTTTGACCGTTCGGTTGTATGCATTATAAGAGGTTAAGAATATTATTTCCAAGAACAAATCTCTAAGAATTTCATTAAGCATGATGCATGATAAATTATTTTCGAGTTCAGTTTCTTATCCATATCAAACAAGTTTGAACCACATTCTTACTTTCCTTTTTTATCTTGGATCGTAAGATAAACATTTTCAATTATATATGTGTAAATAAGAAGTTGTTCAAAACTCGAATACATGTGGAAAGAGATGTTTCATTTAACAATCAAAATAAAGTGTAACAGGTGTTTTCAACATCGATTCAATATTCAAATTAAACTTGAATAATGTGATGTACGACACTACTCGATTCAAGTATAAATCTAATAGTGAATAGCAAATTAACTCCCTGTGCTATTCTAAATAGGCAGTTTAACTCCATGTGATAAATAAAAGGACAAATTACCTCTTGATTTTTACATTTTTACAAGGGGTTACAATGCACATTATGCAATATCACAGGGAGTTAAAGTGCTCATTTACGCATATCGCATGGATTAGGGAGTTAAAGTGCTCATTTACGCATATCACAGGGATGTAAATTATATATCTATTTACACATATCACAGGGGTTAAAATGAGGTAAATATGTTGTCAAGGGTAAGGTTAAATTGGTCATTTTTAACATGAAAATAAAGTTTCAGCCACATTATAGAGCGTGTGTGCAACACCTCCACTAGCAAGGAAATAAATTGCTCATTATTTCATATCACCTGGAGGTAAATTGCTCATTATTTAATTGCACGTGTATGTAAATTGTCTATTTCATATTACAAAGAGGTAAATTGTCTACTAGACATATCACATGGAGTTAACTAGCCAAAAACCCATACATCTAATAAGATTTTCTAACTTTGGGAGAGAAGAAATATTTTGCTTTTCACCTATCCAAACAAATAAATGAGATAACATGCAATATATATTTGCCTATTTATAGGAATCACAAGCTGCCTATAATATAAGACATTCTAATTTAGTCGAACTTGTGACTTTTTTTTAATACATTATTTTTATTTTTATGAAAATAAAAATAAAAATAGTTGAACTTGTGGTTTTACTACTTTACTTCCCAAAATTATACATGTGATCAATTTTGCACACAAGAAACTTCCCTTTTTGTAGGGTGAATATATATGAAGAAAAAACTTTAAATTGCAACCAATAAATCAATTGAAGGCCATCTTTCACGAAAAAGGACTCAATTCCTTTGCCTTGAAGCATTCTAGTGTGTGAAATTATAATAAACTATATATGTTTTTGACATATTTCAAATATGAATTCTATCATGTAAAAGAACTGAAAATTTCATAAACTCATCTCAAGAAGATGACTAACAACACAATTAATCAGTTGTTAAGAATATAACATAGTTTTTATTTGATTTGTTATAAATTTAGAAAGAAAGAAAAAGAATGATGCCCCCTCATGTCTAGAATGAACTATCCCAATTAAAACAATTCAGAAGCAAGCAATCATATTTTACTCATTTCATAAAGTAATTGGCACAAAAGATTTCTCTAGTACACATGACAAATTTCAGAAAAATTAAATGATATGTCTAAATATGCAAGTAACATCAACATCTTAAAATTTATTTCATATATAAGAAATTACTGTATATCGTACTCTAGTCTTTAAATTTACTTAAAGGCCTTATCAAATCGCTTCCTTGAGCACTATACCAATATTTTCAAGTACAAGAGCATTAACAATCGGGTACACATGCATTGAACAAAGTGAAACTTGTAAAATATGTAATAATATAATCTATTTTTTTCTGGGATTTGGTTTGTGGAATGAATTTTGTAATAAAAAGACAAGATATATATAATTGTGTAAAAAAAATAGTTATAATTAACTTACTTTGAGCTTGAATATTGATAAAGTCTTCCCTTTTGAGAAAAAATGATCAAAGCTACTTCAGCATCACAAAGTACCGAGAGCTCGAAAGCCTTCTTCAATAAACCATTTCTACGCTTCGAAAAGGTCACGAGCCTTCTCGTCGTGTTCTCGATTCGCTCCATTCGGACCTTCCCTCTCACCATTTTTCTCTACATAAAATAAAAAAAAAATTAATTAAGAGAATGAAACCCTTGAGAAAAGAAAACATACCTAAATGATTCTAAAAATGTATCCAATCTTACCGGAGAAAATTGCAAAAAGAAACCTCCTTCAGCTCAGAAATTTGGGTGAAAAAAGAAACCCTATTGAAATTAGAACTCCGGAATTAAAAGTGGTGTTCCTAATTTATACACCTCCCTAAGAACCCTAATTAATTCACTTGCCAAAAGTTTGGAAAGTTAATTAATTATGGCAAGAAAACTACAACCTAGAAAACCTAGGTTGCAAGATTTGCTTTTGAAAAAAGGAAATATGTTATAAAAGTTGTGGAAATAAAAGTAAAATAAGGGAACCACAGAAATAAACTTGATCTGGGACTATCACAAAGAGAACAAGAAGTACGGAGAAGGGATTTTTTTTAAATTTATTTTGAGAATTGAATGTGATGAGAGATATATATAGAAAGAACAAAAACAGGAAGGATCTTTATCCGGAAATCAGATAATAATTGATGAAACTAATCTCTTTAGCTTCAGACCACAGAACCCAATATTTCCTTATTGATCTTGCATATGTTATTCTTCTTGTCTTTCTCTATCAAGTCTTACCCACAAAAAAGGAAATACCCACAAAAGAAAGTATACCCAAATGATGGGGGTAGGGGTAGGGGTGTGGGGGTAAAGGAATACTATTAGAATAAAAGAAAAGAAAAAGAAAATGATAGTTTTTGATACATAATTATATATTAAATCAAGTATGTCGTATAGACTATGTATTACTTTGTGACGCGATGAGTTTGACCAAATGATCAGACTTGAGTTAAGAGTATTATCATGTAATTGTAGAATCGTTGAAAGGTTACTTTTTGGAGCTTAGATATGGAGGGATTCGAATGAATTCAAGTCTACAAAATAGACAACTGTCAGAACTAAGTCGTAGTGATTCTGAAGGCTATATGATTCTTACAACATACTAATTTGTAATAATAGAGGAAAAATGAGAGAATAAAGTCTTCTGAAATATGACTAGTATTCAATAACGAATGTATTTTAGTAGGGATTATGCCTCGTTAACGCTTGGTAGAATATGTATTATCCCGTGATTGGATGATGGAATGGAATATCTTCTTATTATGTGATGATCCAGTTATGGTTAATATGTGATTTAGCTTTTATGTCGGGTTGATTTATCAGATAGTAGGACGAAGGTAAGGAATGAGTACATGTGAAAAGATCATGTACATTAATATAAGTGATTTATTTGATAATTGAAAACAGAGGATCTTGAATACTATTCAAAATTCAGAAGACTCTCGGGCCTCTAGTGAGTTATAGATAAAGTTTTCGCAACTCAATCATAGAATGATTGAATCATCAAAAAAATTCTCATGATTTGGGCAATATCGATCTGCTTCCCGGAACTACTTGGACTAGCTTAGTTTCGAGGTGATATGGTACGAGCTCTCATGTGCTTCGTTTCATCTTAATATCGACAATGTGCCTGATCTGATGATGGTAGGCCGCCTACATACCTTCGGCTCCTTCCTGAGTTACAAATTCTTGATTTCCCGTCAATATCATTAGTGAATTTTGAATAATACGCACTTAGCTTTAAATATATTCAATCTATCTTAATTAATAGGAATAAATAAACACAATTCAATGAAAAAAATTGATAATGGTATTCCAAAATAGTAATAAATTTAATCATTAATAACTAGGCTTGACATATGTGGTATTTAGCTTCAAAGCTAGATGATGCAATTTAGTGTCATTTTAGTAGTTTTTTTTTTTCTCTTTTGTTTGTTTTATAAAAAATGATACAAATGGAAAACAGGAGTAAAAATATCAATAATAAATCTAACTATCTTGGTCAAGAGATAAATTGACCAATCTATAGAATTTAATTAATATGAAACTGATATCAAATCTAAAAGATAATTTACAACAGAAATAATTTTGGACAAAAATATATATGAGAGAAAGGTCTAGTTTATAATTTGTGAGGGGAGGAAAAAGATTTGTTTTCAATTAATGTAAATGAAAATAAGGATAATTACATCTACACCCCTTGAGGTTAGATAAAATTTTAAAAATATCATCTGATATGCCAATGCTTTTAATTTTATACAAAAATCTCCAATCTCACCAAAATCCATAAAATAAAATTAAAATTAAAACATAGACACTTTTACCCTTGTCATATCCTTAAAATTAAAATGTGAAATTTTTAAATGACAAATAATAAGACAAATCATATATAAATCCCTAAGTGAAAAAAACTAAACAAAAAGGTATATATCACCCCAATCCAACCTCTAGTTTGGTTGAGCTCCATCTCGATCTGGTCATAAAAAGTTATTTCGGAATTTCTGGCTAAATTTCTTAAACTAGATTTGATAATGTTTAGATATTAAAATATTATTTGGGTTTTGAGGTTTACAAAGACATTCTTAAGGTTTACATTAATTACAAATAAAAATAAGCCTTGTAAGAAAAAAATTACATGTGAGATATTCATTTACATCTCCCTTTGTACGAGATGTTTTTCTTTGTTTCTTTTTTCTTGATATTTTTGGTGAGAGGTGTTTGTAATTGCTAAAATCTTATAAGACATATCTACAACTTTACCATTTCAAGACATGTTGACGTAATTCTCCTTAGGGCAACTCCAATATAAATTTCTAAATGGAGATGTCAAGCCCTAACTTCCAATTTTCATTCTAATTGTGCATTTTCTCACTCTCCAAAGGGAGATGTAAATGAGTATCTATAAATAATAGAATTAAATTATATATGCCTTTGAAGTGTTAAAATTGGAAACCCAAATAAAGAGAGAAAAATAATATGTATATGGTAGTTATTTGTGAAGAAACGAATTTGATTGGATAAAAAAATGGTTTAAATAATAAATAAAAAAATTGATAAAGTCATGTGGAGACTTATCTACATACTCATGATTTGAATGAATCACTTTAGATGAGTAGGAATACAATTATTTGGGAATGTATAACGCATTTTATATTTCCAAATATACAAACTCCTATTGGATCGGTTGCCCTTATAATAATTGAAAAGTGAAACAAATAAGTCTTTTTTCTTCTTAGAAATAAACTCGTCCTGTGAATTTACGTCTCAATTTTAAAAAATTATCTTATCTCTAAAAAAAACTAACCAAACTCTAATTTAATTTGACATACATTAACATGTCCTTTAACTTATCTCGCGTGACAAATTTAGTTGACATATAGAAAATTATCTCTTAATGCATTTCTTTTTATAATATCTAAATATAACTTTGTGTTTACTATTTTGTATGTCCCTAAATTTTCCCTATTACTTTGTATTTGCGATTTTCCATAATTACATTTCCTTTCTATAACTGAAATTATTTTTCTTCTCACATAAAATAATGACTTGATACCATTAACTTTTAACCACTACTTTTAATGATATTTATATAGTAAAATGTTCAATATTTTTAATTTTTATTTAAAACTCCACGTCAAGTGTAAATAATAGAGAAAAAATGGACGGAGGAGGGAGTATTAATTATTTAATACCTAAATATCTAAATAAACAATTATTTTTAATATAAAAAGAATCTTAAAAATTTTCTAACGTCTGAATCATCATCGTACAATGATGTGATGTGCCAATAAAGCGCGTGCCAACTGCACATATTCCAATAGTTATCGTACACATAGTTCACCGCTACCAATGGGACGAAGAAAGCTAGTCACGTGGTTGAACTTGTTTTGGCTCGACAAAATTAACGATGTACTATTGTTAATTTTTTAAGAAATTTTTAAGTAGATATTTCTTATTTAAAAAAAAAAAAAAAAAGATCTTCTTGTCTAAAGTGTTAAAATGGAAGTACTTGGAATGGGTTTGCTCTTGGTTTGATCTTAATAATTGATTTTAGAGGTTTGGACGAAATATTTGAAACTCGATTTGAATAATGGTTTTGATGAAATATTGAGATTGTAAATTATTATTAAAGAATAGTTAGTGGATTTTAAAACTTTGAGATATGACATAGATTGATGTTTGCTTGTTGGAATTTAGAGGAGAAAAATAGATGGTAGATGTCAAATCAATAATTTTATATGTAAAAGTTAGATGATAATATCAAATCAATAACTTTATAGGTCTCAAGTAGGATTGTGTAGATTTCAATTTGTCTGAAACTTGAAGTTTGGCCTCAGACCTCTTCAAACTCTTTACTTGATGAAATCAAATCAAGGCAAACTAGATTCATATACAACCTAAGGTTCTATTTGGATGGGTTGTGGCTCGATCTCGATTTTAAAAATTGATTTGGGTGATTTCGGTAAATTTTTTGAAACTTCATTTGGTAAAGTTTTGGATGTTGAGTTTTATGGTTCTGAAAAAGTTGAAAGCTCACTTGGATTGATTTTGAATGTTGAAATTTAAGGAAAAAAGTAGATAGTAGACGTCAAATCAATTAATGTCTTTTTTTAAGAGTTTGGAAAAAAAATACATGGTAAATGTCAAACCAATATTTTAAAGGTTTTAAGAATTTGAATATAATAAGTTTATGATAAGTTTCATGAATATGATGAAAACTCACTTAAACAAATTTAGCCGAATCTTATAAAACCCGTAAGACTGGGGCCAAAATCCAACCAGCATAATTGTCACACGTACTTTTTATCAATTCAAAATGCTAATGGGTATGTTGGTTTGAATTTACCGAGGAAATAAGTTATCTAATTTTGACATAATGTATCTATTTTTTAAAGAAAAAAAAAGAAGTTTCTATTTTTATTTGACATAATGTATCTATTTTTTAAAGAACAAAAAGAAAGTTTCTATTTTTATTTGACAACATGTAATTAACTACTTTTTGACATACTTCACGCGCATAATAATTTTTATTTAACATGAGTAATATATCTCTTACTTTGTTTTTTTTTTTTTTAATTGTAAAATTAAACAACTGTTCATTTTTTCTAACTCTAAACAAATGACTTTTATTTTTTTAAATACTGAGTATAAAAACTGAGACCATCTCATATACATACACTCAACTTTATACATTGTTTGAACTCGAATTTAGTTGGACTTATTCTCATCTTTAAATTTAGAAAATAAAAATTGACGAGTCTTAACCAACTTAAGATAGTTGACAATCTCATTATCGTGAATTAATTAATTGATTAATTATTTAGTTTAATTTGAAGAAAGTATTAGGTTAATTTTAAACCCTTGGGCGCAAGGGGTTGTTATGATTGGGTCGCCGTCTTTAGACATTTAAGGTTGATTTTGGCACCTTAAGCTAGGGGGTTACTTTGGCTAATTAAGTATTAGAATTTGGGCTATTGCATTTGGAATCAAATTATTGACTAATTAAGTATAATTAATTATTTTATAATTTAATTTAGTATGTGTGTGAATAAAGTTAAGTAAGAACAATACAACTTGTTTCTTTTTAATAATAAAATTTTAAAATATACCGTAACTTATAGCTTTAGGCCATCTTCAATGATCAAATTCAACGCTACCTTGAGTGGTTGGGGCGGTGGATACAAGGTGCTCCCAGCTTGCCTCACCCATTGATTCTGGGACACTCAGCGCGTCCCATCATCACATTTTATTTTAGTTTTTTTTTTTTTTGTTAGTTGGAATTTTTTTTAAATATCATTATTTGAATAAGTTAATTTTAGTTTTAATAAAGTATTTTTTATTTAAGAAGTTTAACATTAATTGTGTGAAGTTTAATAACATTGTAAGAAACTTAAATTTAACTAACATTAATATTATAACCTTGATTTGTTTTAATTTATAATATTCTAATTTAAAACTTATTTAAAAAAAATATTTAGCACACAAAACATACAAATTAAATACGATATAACCCTATATTTATATATTGAAACACTTGAGCTATCTAAATAAATACGATTATATGGCCAAATGTCGTTAAGATACGATCACCATTTGGACCGTGTGTTGCTCATGCATGTTCAACTAAGTCGGCTTGAAGTTGGCAATTGACCTCTACTGATCGTATTTGGTGACGACGTTACATATAATCTTGTATGGATATGGGCTTGATCGTATATCCAAATCCAACGTTAAATTAATTTAGAAGTATTATAATTTTTTTTGCATATTATTATTGCACATTATTATTATTATTATTATTATTAGTATTAGTATTAGTATTATGTGAGAGTAAGGAATTATTATTATTAAGTGAGAGTGGGGAATGATGAAGATTGAAATTAAATGAATGGGAAGATTGAGTCATTGAGATGACTTTGAAAAAGGGAAGCTGAGGGGAATGAAAAACTGGACTTAGATTGGGGAGTAATTCGAGATAGCCTTACCTTTTATAACAGTTACTGATTTTTATTTTTATTTTGATAAACCAGGTATCCAAGCTTACGCTAGACTAATCCTGGATCCTCAAAACCTTTGCCCTAGAACCCTGAAGGATGTAAATCGCAGGATGTGCCTCCACCAAGTCTCGAGATCCCACCAAACTGCTGTACACTCTGCGCACAAAGGGGTCTTCACCACAAATGACCCTTAGACAGACCCATGAAAATGCTTCCATCCAAGTTCCAAATGGGATTCGAACCCTCACTCTTGCCGCTGGAGCAAGCCTTATGAATTGTTGGTCAACCAGTTAGAGATATGCCCTGGGGGCATTATTGATTTTTTATATCATCAAAACAAGATTTGCACTTCAAATAGTTTATTGGAGAAGATGAGGAGACTTAATCTGATGGCAAAGTTGATGCTTCAAGACTTTAAAGATTTTGCGTTCGACTCTTATTAAACATGTGTATTTTAATTTATTGTTTAGGACTAATTAAATACATATGACCACCTTGAACTATGAATGTTGTATCACTTAATGTAACAGTTACCTCCTTAAATGCTACTCCCTCCATTTCACAATACATGTTTTTTAGAGATTTTTTTTTTCACAATACATGTCACTTTAAGAATTCAATATAAATTTAAGGAAAATTCTAGGGTGCCGCTACGTTAGGTGCCGCTAGTTATAATCAATAGAAATAAGACATGTCATAATAATATTACCACAGTAAGTGGTATTATACCACAACAACTGATACTATACTATATATTTAGTAACATCAAATAGTAAATTATTTTCTTATAAATTATTATGAAAATAAATAAATGTATGTTACAATAATATTTTAAAATAAATAGTATGTAATTTTTTTTGAATAATTAATATTAACTTTGGAAAAATTGCATAAATCACCTAATATAGAATAAATACTACATGACGTGGAATCATATTAAATATATAGGGTTAATACTACGTAATGTATCCTCGTACTACCACATGTTAATTATACCATAGAATGTGATACACATTTAATTGTGATACCACATAATATGGAATAAATACTACATAATGAGGGGTCATACTAAATATATGGATAAATACTATGTATGTGAACATGTACTGTCACATGTGAGTTACAACATAGAATGTGATACAAATTACATTGTACCACTTAATGTGGAATACATACTACATGATGTGTGGTTATACTGAATATATGAGGTTGATACTATGTATTATGAGCCCGTACTGTCATATATAATTTATACCAAAGAATGTGATACACATTACGTGGTAATACCACCTAATTTGGAAATAAATACTACATGATATGGGGTCATACTAAATATATGGGGTTAATACTAATTTAGAATAAATACTATATGATATAGGATCATATTAAATATATGGGGTTAATACTATATAATGTGAGTATGTACCATCACATGTGATTTATACCATATAATGTGATACACATTGTGTGGTAATATCACCTAATGTGGTAATTAGTGGCACCTAACGTAACGGCACCCTAGAATCCCCCTAAATTTAAATGTTATTTTTACATTTTTACCCTTCTTCATTAAAACGAGAGAAGACGGAATGTATAAGAAAGAGAAAATGGTTTATAGGAAGTTACAAAAAATTTAATTATTTCTCAAGGGTAATTTTGTTCAACTACATTCTTATTTTCTTTAATTAATTGATTCATTAATCCTTGTAAAAAAATCGTAAACGTCATGTAATGTGTAATTGAGGAAGTAACAATCATCCCTTATGTCTTCATCACTCAACCGTTATGAGTAAAATATAAAATAGCTGCCCCCAGGGCATATCTCCAACTGGTCGACCAATGATTCATAAGGCTTGCTCCAGCGGCAAGGGTAGGGGTTCGAATCCCATTTGGAACTTGATGGAAGCATTTCTATGGGTCTATCTAAGGGTCATTTGTGGTGAAGACCCCTTTGTGCGCAGAGTGTACAGCAGTATGGTGGGAACCCGGGGCTTGGTGGAGGCACATCCTGCGATTTACATCCTTCAGGATTCTAGGGCAAGAGTTCTGAGGGTCCGGGATTAGTCTAGTGTAAGCTTGTACACCTGGATTATAAAAAAAAAACAAAAAAACAAAAAAACAAAAAAAAAACATATAAAATAGCCCCTATGCAGTGAAATTTCATTTTTAAATCCATACGCCACATGTTTAATTTACTATTGTTCCTACAATATACTTTCATTATGAATTGCAACCTTCACCAACACAACTTTAACTTCCATTTGCGTCCAATATAATTTGAACATATAACAAAGGTTTAGAAGACCTAGTCCTATCCAATAGACAATGGATATTTATGTAAAATATTTCGATCAATTAATGATTTTTTTTCCTTCTAAATGCAGTATTTTGGTATCATATTGCTTACAAATTATATTTTTCCAGTAGCATAACTTTTTTTTTTACTTAGAATTGTTTACTAAATACTTATTTTCATGAATCAATTTGTATTTTTAAGGTTATTTTGATCAATTTCTGGTTAACCACATATATTTCATTAGGTTTATTTTGGCAAAACATGTGCATATGGAGGTAAAAATAAAATATCATTAAATATATCATATATATGAGGGGCTTTCTTGTATTTCACCTGAAAAAGTCAAGGATATTATATTTGATTATTATATTTTTTACCGTTGAACTAGGCATTCTTTTATTCGTTAGATGCATATTTTTGTTACATTTATAATAATCAAATAGATATTTCAATGCAATAATGTGTTCTAGAAAAGATACTTCATTGGGAGGAAATGTACACCAACTCAAACTTAGACTAGACCCAACCTAGCTATTAGTTAGATCAAGCATCTTATGCAGTTCATTATTTCCCACGTCGTTTAATCATAATTCCATAGATGGATGGCATGCTTGTTAACTTGTAGACCACACAAAATTACTAAGTTTGGTAGCAAAATTATTACATGACTTTGCATATACATTAAAATTTGGCTATGCTTTGGTACGCCTTTGATTGGAAAAAAGTGTTTTGAAAAGAATCGACAAGTTAATTGGAGAATAGTTTTTTTTTTAAAACCTTTAAGGTTGTCGGTGTGATACGAAATACCTTTTTATTTTAGGAATTTTAGCACAATACCTCCAATTTATTTATTTATTTGCACTTTTCTTCTATAATTGAAAAAACTTGACTGAACAATCTCGAAGTTGAGAAGTTAGTGCACTCATTTATCAACTTCTTTTAATCACATGCAAGTTTTTTTTTTTAGTAGGAGGGAAATGCAAAATTGAAAACTTTTGAGGAGTGATGGGCATAAATCCTTTATTTTTATTTATTTAATTTTTACATGTAGACGTAGTACATGCGACAAAAAAAAAACACAATTTCAATTTTTCTTGCGAAAAATCTTAAATAGTAATATTAATGGAAAAATTAAGTAAACCATAATGATGTGTGTGATTCTTGAATTATTTCAGTGATTAAAATGATGAAAAATAAAATTAAAAAGAGATGAAGCTCAATATTTTATTATTTGATGCATAAAATTCTTAACATTTTATTTATTAAAATTGGGTCAAGGCCAATTTACATAATGTGATATGCATAAATCTTAATATACCTCAATGTGATTTGAAAAAAGTACTTTACTCCTAGTAATATGCATAATGTTCAATTTTTCTCTATTTAATTTGAAAATTTCCCTGTAAAATTTTAAATGAGCAATTTACCCTAATTTAATTTGAAAAGGAGCAGTTTATCTATTGTGAAAATTTTAAAAGAGCAATTTTACCCTTTGTGAAAATTTTGAAGGAGCAATTTACCCCTTAATCGGAGAGTATAAGACACTCGCCGAAATTGAGAATGAACATAGTGTTGCGTAAAAAGAGCAAAATATCCTCAGGGGGTAAAGTGTCACATTTATATAATATTGGGAGGAATAAAGTTTCATATTTATCATAATACAATTTATACAGGGAGTAAAAAAATGCAGTTGATGGGTCAAAGTATAATATATAAGAGGGGTAGTTTTGTTAATTCGTACTTTTTTAAGTTTAAAAATATCAGGAAGACGGTATCAAACTTTTATAAGATTATAAGATGATGAAATGTTATTTTCAAATCATACATGAAAATAAATAAAACATTATAAATTTACATGGGTGTAAACTAGCATGAACTCTATTAAAGTTCAAGAACCAAACTTAGCATCAAAACCAGCCGACATTATTTCAGTGACTAGACCTATAATGTTGCAGCTCGGCTTAATTATTTAAAAAAAATATAAGATCATTGATTAATTTAGACTTGCGAAAATTGGACCAGCTAAAGTGAAATTCGTTTCTATACAAATTTAATAGAATCTGCTTTATAGGGTTGCCAAGACTTCGATCAAATCTATATTAGCATTTATTATACCTAAAGTTTAGTTCTACGTTTTTCACTAAATGTAAACTGATCTTCTAAGATTATAATGAAAACCTTAATTAAGTAATGGTTGAAATAATAATAAATGAATTAGAAAAATGGCTTGAATGAAGCCTAAAATTCTACGTGGATGGGTTTTGACTTAGTCTTGTGGGTTTCGCGAGATCGGGTCAAAACTTTTTCAAATGAGTTTTCGTTAGACCCAATAAACTCATCACAAACCGATTCATAAATATATATTCAAACTCTTGAAACCTATAAAACATTGATTTGACACATACCATTTATTTTTTTATCAAATTTTATACAAAAGACATTGATTTGACACGTACCACCTCCCCATACATCAACATCCAAAATCAATCAAAGTTAGGTTTCAAATTTTTCAGAACCACAAAACTTAACATCCAAAACCTAACCAAATAAGGTTTGGCTTAATTCCACTTTGCACCCTCGAAAAATATTAATCCCACTTTGCACCCTGAAAACATATATTGTATTTTACTTTGCATCCTGGATGAATTTCAACCCAAAAAAAACAAGGGTCTTTTTGTCACTCCCTTCAAAAAATCAATATATATTCCCTCTAAAATATAATAATGTGAGATTTATGTACAATTAAGAGTATAATTGAAAATTTGTCGATTAAAATAACTTTGAAAAAAATCATTTTGGAGGACAGTTAAAATATAAAATATTATTCTAAAAAACATTTATATAAATTTTAATTGCACATGAATCTCACATTAGCACATTTTGAAGGGAATATATGTTGACTTTTGAAGGGAGTGACAAAAATATCCCTACTTTTTGTCCTAAAATTCACCTAGGGTACAAAGTGAAAGACAATATATGTTTTGAGGGTGCAAAGTGAGAATAATTTTTTTCGAGGATGCAAAATGATAAACTGATATATTTCTAGGGTGAAAAGTGGGCTTAAACCAATAATGATTCAAAGGTTTCACGAAAACCATCCACATAATTTTTTAAAATTGAGACTCACAAATTCGGGCAAGAAACCATCCAAATAGGTCCACATATTTTTTCTTCTTTTTAAAACACAATGGATTATATACAAGGGAAAAATACAAAATCACCCTCAAAACAATGAGATTGTAACACTTACCCCTAATTTATAGAACGTACAGTCACCTTCCTAATGTATGAAAGACAATAGTTATACTCTACGCGAGTAAATCACGCTTTTGGTCCTTCTTATGGATTAATTTTTGCACTTTCGTCCCTCTTAAATTTTTTGTAGCAGATTGGTCCCTCTTATCAATGTAGTAGTATATCACATTCGTCCTTCTTATAACACATTCGTCCCTCTTAAATATTTTGTAGCAAATTCGTCCCTATTATCAATGTATTGTAACACATTAGTCCCTCTTACAAAGTACATCAACTTTTGTCCACTTTAGTATTTTGAATTTAAGTGAAGTATCTTTGTAAATCAACTTTTGTCCACTTTAGTATTTTGAATTTAAGTGATGTATTTTATATTTAAGAGGGACTAATATGTTACACTACATTGATAAGAGGGAGGAATTTGATACAAAAAATTTATGAGGGACGAACGTGTTATAAGAGGGATATTAATGGTATATATATGTTTGTGAATATCTTGAAAATATTTTTTAGGCTATTTATGTAAATATTCTTGGTGTACAAGAATTATCTTTGTATATATATTTGGCTAAGGCCATTGTTAATCAATGAGAAAAACTTTTTCACAAAACTCTTTATGGTACCAGAGACATCTCAAGAACAGGAGATCTAGATCTTGACAATCAAAATTTTTTTTCTCCCGAATCGTTCTCTAGAGATTGAAACTTTCGACCTTTCAACACGAAATTCGATTATCGAAATTTAATCATGGGTGACGACAAGACCATCAAACCCCTCGACTCCACTTCACCCTACTACCTCCATCCCTCTGACGGACCACAAATCACAATATGTCCTATTTAGGGCTGAAAATCAAATCAAGCTACTCGATACTCGACTCGAGCTCGTTCGATAAAAGCTCGTTTGAGCTCGGTTCGTCACACTAATCAAACAAGCTTGAACATCTTTTTTCGTTCGATAACTTTTGAAGCTCGGCTCGAGCTCGACTCGATAAGCTAAAAATTGAAAAAACACATGTAAAATATCAAGCTACTCGATACTCGGCTCGAGCTCGTTCGATAAAAGCTCGTTTGAGCTCGGCTCGATCGAAAATCAAACCAAGCTCAAACACAAAATTTCAAGCTCGATAAAAATCGAACCAAGCTTGAACAGTGTGTCGTTCGGTACTACTCGGCTCGATTACAGCCCTAGTCCTATTGTGTTACGTGGTGAGAACTACAACGAATGGGTTCGTTCGATGCGCAATAATTTTCGTGCAAAGAACAAGCTAGGGTTCCTCGATGGAACTGTAACCAAACCGAAGAAGAAACTACAGAAGCTTCCATATGGGTGACGGTTAATTCGACACTCGTGGGATGGATTCATAATACCCTTGATCCAGTCCTACGCTCCTCCGTCCCCCAACCAGATGATGTGAAAAACATGTGGGATGATATTCGACAACGTTTCTCGATAGGAAACGGTCCGAGAATTCATGAGTTAAAAACACTTTTGGGTGCTTGCAGACAGCGTGGTCGCCCGGTGGTAAATTACTACAACGACCTGCGAAAGATATGGGATGAACTTGCGGGATATTCTAATGTTCCGACGTGTACTTGTGCTGCTGCTACTGCGTTTGCTCAAGAAAAGGAGAATGAAAAGGTACATGATTTTCTTGTTGGTTTGGATTCCACTCTTTATGTTACTGTTGTTTCTAATATTTTGATGTTGGATCCTTTGCCGAGCTTGAACACGGTCTTTGCTAAGATCGTGACTGAAGAACGTCACCAAACTGTTGCTTGAGCCCATGAAACCAATTCTGATGTTGTCGGTTTCGCGGCGCAAGGGGTTGCTAGGGGACGGAATGAACGGCCTCGAATTAATGGAGTTTGCTCACATTGCGCCAAACCTGGACATGAACAACAAAATTGTTTTCAACTGACTGGGTTCCCGGATTGGTGGTACTCCGAGAACCGCACCAATGGAGGGCAAGGTAGAGGTGGAGGCAGGTCTGGTCGAGGGGGAGGAAAGAGTGCAGGTAAAGGAGGCTGCGGGCAGGTAGCAAATGCCGCATCCACCTTGAAGCTAGTTACTCCAGCACCCGTACACGAGTCTGATCGTCGTGGCATTCATGGTCTCTCGGATGATCAGTGGACTATGCTTGTGAACATGCTTAACACTTCAAAAGGCCAGTCTTCTTCAACCGAAAAGTTGAGTGGTAAGTTTGATTCCTCTGCTCAATGGATCATCGATACCGGATGCTCGAATCACATGACTGGTAATGCTAAATTATTTAGCCAATTATTTGATGTTTCTCCTACTTCTGTTGGGCTGCCTAATGGTAAACAAACCATTGCCACTAAGGAAGGCAAGATACATTTGAGCAACAATATGGTTCTCCATAATGTTTTATATGTTCCAGATCTTACTTGTAATTTGATGTCAGTATCCCACTTGCTTGCCGATGTATCTTATTTGGTCACTTTTACTGATAAGCTTTGCATCATACATGACCGTGCTTTGAGGACTCTGATTGGAGAGGGTGAACAATGTGACGGGGTTTATTGTTTTCGGCCTTTGCGACAACTTCAAGCTTATCAAGCGATTGTGGGAGATAAAAGAGATTTGTGGCATCAAAGGCTGGGACCCCCGTCTCGAAAAGTGGATTTTCTTTTGCCTGATTTTATTAGAAGTACTGGAAATAAGGATGTTAATGTCCATGAACCTTGTGATATTTGTTTAAGAGCCAAGCAAACTAGAAACACGTTTCCTTTGAGTGATAGTAGAGCTAAAGATGTTTTTGATTTAATCCATTGTGATATATGGGGTGCGTATACTTTGTCTGCTAATTCTGGTGCTCATTATTTTTTAACTATTGTTGATGACTGTTCTCGAGCAGTATGGGTTTATTTGATGTCTGCAAAATCTGAGGTGCCTCAACTTATTAAGGATTTTTGTAAGATGGTTCAAACTCAATTTGATAAGCATGTTAAAATTTTACGAAGCGATAATGGAAAGGAATTTACATGTCTTCATCGGTTTTATGCTGACAATGGTATACTTCATCAAACCTCGTGTGTCGGCACTCCCCAACAAAATGGAAGGGTCGAACGTAAACATAGACATATTCTTAATGTGGCTCGGGCATTACTTTTTCAGTCTAATCTTCCTATTTCTTTTTGGGGGGAGAGTATCATGACAGCTGCCTATGTCATAAACCGGACACCTACCCCATTACTCAATAATAAAACACCACACGAAATTCTTTTTGGTTCACCTCCTAAGTATGATGCCCCTCGTGTTTTCGGATGTCTATGTTTTGTCGAAAATCAACCTCGTGTGAAGGATAAGTTTGGCACTCGCTCTCGTCGTTGTGTGTTTGTGGGGTATCCATTTGGTAAAAAGGGGTGGCGTTTGTATGACTTAGAACAAAATGTGTTCTTTATATCTCGAGATGTGGTTTTTTGTGAACAATAAATTCCCTTCGTAAATGAAGCCTATTTGCATGATACTGATGATATGTTTGAAAATAAGGACTACTATCACACTGAGACTTATTCTGATGATACTCCCTTAGCAAGGGGAATGAGGAGCAATCGGTTGTGGCAGGAGAAAAAGAAGACGTAGATGTACAACACGTCCCAACCCCTTTGGGTGGCGACTTGAATGTTGTCCAGCAACTTGGTGTTGGTGTAACTTCAGATAATGGGGAGGTTGTGATTAATGGAGAAACTATTCCGCATGAAACTGGTCGAGGTCATCGAATAAAGAAGCCTTCTAGTAAACTCAAAGCCAACACCGTTCGAGTTATAAACCCTGTCACATCACCTACCACTGCTCCGTCAAAGTCCTCAGGTACTCCTTTTCCTATAGCTTATTATGTAAATTGTGATAAGTTTTCTGTGCGACACACCCATTTTTTGTCAGCAATCACTGCAGACACTGAACCCACTTCCTTTAAAGAAGTTGTTAAGGACTCTGGTTGGCGAAATGCAATGCAGGAAGAAATAGATGCACTTGAGAGAAACGGAACTTGGACTTTAGTGGACCTTCCACCTGGGAAGAAAACGATTGGGTGTAAGTGGGTCTATAAAATCAAGTACCGTTCTAATGGTACGGTTGAACGATTAAAGGGGCGCCTAGTAGTGTACGGGAATCGACAAGTTACCGGAATTGATTTCAATGAAACGTTTGCCCCTGTAGCTAAAATGGTCACGGTTCGCACATTTTTAGCTACAGCGGTGGCAAGAAAGTGGGAATTGCACCAGATGGATGTGCATAATGCCTTTTTACATGGAGATCTTGATTAGGAGGTATATATGCAACTTCCTCCTGGTTTTAACTCAGCTGCTTCAGGTAAGGTGTGTCGTTTACGTAAGTCATTGTATGGACTCCGACAAGCGCCTCGAAATTGGTTTGCTAAGCTCTCGACTGCTTTAAAGGAAATTGATTTTACACAATCTTATGCTGATTACTCATTGTTTAGTTATTGAAAGGGTGATGTTGCTTTACATGTTCTTGTGTATGTGGATGACATTATAATCACAGGTTCTTCGTCTTTGGAAATCCAAAAATTCAAGCAACAACTTGGTGCGAAATTTCATATGAAAGACTTGGGCGTTCTCAAGTATTTTCTCGGCATTGAAGTAGCACGTGGAAATGACGGTTTGTTTCTTTCACAACGCAAATATGTTCTTGATATTATTAGTGAGGCTGACTTACTTGGCGCACGCCCTATTTCTACACACATGGAACAAAACCATCATCTTGACACCATCAATGGCGCCGTCTTTGAGGATCCAGAAAAGTACCGGCGACTTGTAGGGCGCCTAATCTACTTGACGATTACACGACCTGAATTGTGTTACTCTGTTCATATATTAGCTCAGTTTATGGGTGATCCTCGTGTTGAACATTGGGACGCAGCTTTGAGAGTTTTGCGGTATTTAAAAGGTTGTCATGGACAAGGTATTCTGCTGCGCAGGGAGAGTAATTTTCAACTCCATGCCTTCTGTGATAGTGATTGGGCAAGTTGTCCTCTGACTCGGAAATCCTTGATTGGTTACTTTGTTTTACTAGGCTCTTCTCCTGTCTCTTGGAAAACGAAAAAACAGCCAACGGTTTCTCGTTCTTCTGTAGAGGCCGAGTATAGGTCTATGGCCACTACTACATGTGAATTAAAATGGTTGAAATCCCTTTTAGCTTGTTTTGGGATACATCATGGGCGCCCCATGCGATTGTTTTGTGATAGTCAAACTGCTCTTCATATAGCTGTTAATCCAGTTTTTCATGAACGAACGAAACATATAGAAATGGATTGTCACTTTGTTCGTGATGCTTTGCAAGATGGAACAATTTCTACATCTCATATTCGAACAAGTGCACAACCCGCAGATATTTTGACCAAAGCTCTTGGTCATTCACAATTTTATTTCCTTCTTTGCAAGTTGGGCATTTGCAATCTCCATGCTCCAACTTGAGGGGGAGTATTAATGGTATATATATGTTTGTGAATATCTTGTAAATATTCTTTAGGCTATTTGTGTAAATATTCTTGGTGTACAAGAATTATCTTTGTATATATATTTGGCTAAGGCTATTGTTAATCAATGAGAAAAACCTTTTCACAGAACTCTTTAAGGGACGAATGTGATATACTACATTGATAAGAGGGACCAATCTACTACAAAAAATTTAAGAGGGATGAAAATGCAAAATTTGACCCATAAGTTGGAAAAAAATGCTATTCACTCACTCTAAGCCATCAGTCAACTATTAAAATTTAATATTGTAAAGTTTTTCGGGTAAAATACAAAAGAGTGCCTAATAATAATATATTCAATTTGCCAGTTTGCCACATGTTTTACAATTATACCAGTACTATCTTCATTATGGATGAAAATTTCACATAACCTACTTCTAGTGATTGATCATTGATAACAGAAAAAGACTTATGTAAAACTAATTGAAGCAATTAAAGTTTTTTTGGCCTTTTCCATCATTGCTTACAAAAATTCGATATTTTTGGTGCCATATAATTGGAAAAAAATTAAAAAGAGCATAAAATTGTTTATTAATTAAAATTGATATAACTAGTAAATTGATTATAAAATATTTTTCAGTGAAATCAAATTATGACTTGTGGTTCAACAAACAATTCAGCCATAAAAATATTTTCAATCAAATCCCAGTAAACACCATTTGAGCATGTATAAACATTTCGTTTTGAGTTAAACAAAAATATATAGTTCAACATTTTCTTAATTAAAGTATATAGTTTAACTTCGTTCTTTGATTTTCAATTTTTTCCAAATTGTTTCTTGGTTTTTTTCTGAAAATTCCTGAAAGTTTTCGATTTTTTTTTCAATATTTGACTAACTAAAATATACCAGGAAATTGAAATTTATACTCAAAAAAATCGATAGAATTTTCAATATTTGAATGGCTAAAATATACTATGAGATCGAAATAAAAATAAATACTCAAAGAAATGATAGAATGTTTGTTTTGAGATAAACTAAAACAATTTTATTTGTTGAATTGTTGCTTCATTAGTAATTTTATTTGTTTTGAGATAAACTAAAAATGTTTTATGTAATATTTGGGCTTCAATGGCCCACGATATAAGCCCGTGTTATGGCCCACAAAAATTAACTGAACTTAGCTTATACTGAAATATTCAGAAAGCAGAAAAACATGAATAGGAAAATGGGGGACAGGAAAAGAGAAGAGAAGAAAATGAAGAAACAGTGGCCAACCATTAAATCCAAGTCTAATCTTCAAATCAATAGCCTTAAAGGAGACGATTTGTTTACTGTATGGAACCTTTTCTTCAATTATCTGCTCATTTTGTCGTTCAATTTTATTATATGAGGTTGTGAAAAATTGACCATGATTATTGTTTTTTTTCCGAGTAGTTGTGTGATTGGCTATTTCGTAATAGATTTTTATTTTTCTATAATTAAATTTAGGAATGGAGCTGATTTCCCTAGTTTGTTTGCGTATTTAAGTTAATGTTTACTTTAGGGTTCATCTGGATTTGATTTTGTTAAAATTTGTTTGGATTCAAGTACATGTGGTTGATGTTATAAAAAAAAAGATACATGTGGTTGTATATTCAGTTCATGAATAAATAAACATGCTCAATTTTGCTAGTAATTTCTGGTTGTAAGGTCCCAAACTTGGCATTTTGGTATTTTTTGGGATTAATTACTGTTTTTGTGATTCTTTCCTCCGGCAGCACTGATTGTGATGCCTTAAATGATTATATGAGGTGAAATCTAAAAAAACTTGTCATGGGTATTTAAAATTTGTTCTTTGATCTTCAAGTGGATTGACTGAAAATTTTATAGTGTTTGATTTTGGTAATGGTTATTAGTTAGAAGCATTTTTTCCTCTTGTATTACAACTCTTTTAATTGGTTTGTTCTTTTTCATTTCCTTATTATGTTTAGTTATCTAAACTTCAGCGCATCAGAAAAATATGATGACACTTATTGCTACATCCTCACATGACTTTCTTCAACTTAAGTTTGTTGTGCAAGACTATCCTTTTGTCGCTCCCTTTTGCCTATTCTGAGCTTAAATAATTCCTGTATTTCCTACCCAATGGTTGTTTAAGGTACTCAGATTCCGAGCTATCTCACATCTGCTGAATCAAAAGCATTCATTAATGTTGCGGAATCAATTGGTTTTGTTCACCAAGGGAGCCTTGGTCCTGCAAAAGGAGAAGCCTACAGAGACAATGATCGGATATCTGTTAATGATTCTGTTCTTGCACAAGAGCTATGGGAATCTGGACTTAACAAAATTTTCTCTGACTTCAAGATTCGAGGCAGAATTGCGGTGGGATTAAATCCAAATATAAGATTTTATAGGTCTGTGTCAAATTTTTATCCCTTTTCTTTTAATCTAATAATCTTGTTTTCCCTGATTGATTATGAATGGTGCTTTTGCTCTAAGGTTGATTTGCTTTTACTTAACCAATTGGGAGTTACATTTTAGGTACACTGCTGGTCAGCGATTTGGACGACATATTGATGAAAGTGCTGATCTTGGAGAAGGAGTACGCACACACTATACCTTGTTGATCTATCTAAGTGGCAATCCCGGTAGAAGTAAAGCTAAGGCTAAGAATGATAATAGTCCTCAAGATTCCTTGGATCAGCTTGTTGGAGGAGAGACCGTTTTCTATGGTCCGAGAAATGCTCTGGTTGCTGAGGTGCATTCTTATTTTTATCGATGTCAAATGCTCTCTTTCTCTCTAGTGTTTTAGGACATAATGAGTGTAGAGTAGATAATAGAAAATTCAGGGGACTTATTTGGGTGTTCCCTTTTTGTTTTTACATATAATGTTAGTGATACTTTGAGATAATTTTAAGATCAATTATGACAGATATGGGATCATGTCAAAGTCGGAAACATATGAAGCATACGTAGTTTTTTAACGTTCAAAACCATGGTTTTAAATCTTTAGCCAAATCCCTTTTGTTCAATTATGATTTACGAAGTTAAGTGCTGTTATATATAAATTCTTTTCAAACTCAGATCCTTCTTAAATTTCCAATCCAAGGTCTTAAATTCCTTGTATAATAATAAGAATATGTATTCCTTAAAATTGTGATGTTCACGCACCAGATGTGTTCTAACTTATGCAGGTACCTCCTACTGAGGGAATGGCTCTACTTCACATTCATGGCGACAAATGCATGTTGCACGAAGCTCGGAATGTCATTAAAGGAGCTAAATACGTCTTGCGATCTGATGTCGCATTTGCATAAGGATTGTTGTTCATCTATCAATCACAAACATGCTCCGTAAGTTCTTGATTTTATCTTGATATGTTTTCTTAACTAATTCTCTTGGAATTTTTTGTATCTTTATTCGACATTCGACTAATTAGGTATTACACTATTGCTTATATAGGTTGTTACTAAAGAAACTTGATATTCACCACTAGTAATTATACGTATGCTGAAACACGGTAAAAATAGATAAAATATCATGAATTTAATACCCAAACACACTTGGAAGAATACTATTATAATTGATATAGTTTTATTGTGAAAAAAGATGGATGCAATACAACCAAAATAACAATTACACACGGTCCACTCTCCGATAAACCATTGAGCAGATTTCACTCTGACATATGAGAAAAAGATAATAAATTAACATATCATTCTCTCTTCTTCAATTCACAACTCTGCAGTTAACTCTCACTTCTCCATTCTCATTCACACCAACATTCCCAAGCTTTACCATTGAAGCTGCAAATTCACTGAAAAAAGAACTCTGATCCCTCGCAAACGCTTCAACAATCCACTTTGTCCTGTAATCCAGAATCATCGACTGATCGGACAAAAATACCCCTTCTCCTCCAACAATCCTTCTGTAATAATCATTGTCAAAAACTGACTGTGTCGAGTCCAAGAAGTGACCTGCACTACTATCCTGGTTTGGTTTAGGGCACTTAGTCTTCAAGTCTTGAGAAAACTGGGGGTTCAGGTTAGGGTCAAAGTCATGAACGTTGCTGAAGTTTCTAAGTCGGGCTTCGAAGGAGGAGCAATGGGAGAAACCGAGAGTGTGTCCTCCTGAAAGAGTTACCAAATCTTTGGTAGTAAGGCCTCTTTGTGTAAAGCTTTGGATAAGTTGAGTGGTGTTAAAAGATGGAGCAGGTAGGGTTAGGCTTTCATTTGCCCTTGATATTCTCCCGTCTTTTCTTCCTTTTAGCACGGTCCAGTTGGGTCCTCCTGACTGGAAAAAGTAAAATAACTTAGGGGCTTGTGAGGAAAAGATAAATGAAAATATTGAATTTTTAGTCCTGCAAGACTAGCTTCTTGGCATTTCTGGTCCCAATTTTTTGAAATATTTTGCACTTTTGGAATCGTCTTATTTCCAATAAATTTGGGAACCAAAGTGCAGAACTGGGACAATTACATGAGACCAAATATGTCTAACATATATTATTTCATTGAACCAAAAGTGCAAAATATTTTAAGAAATTGAGACCAAAAGGTCAATTTTGGATGGTCCAGTACCAAAAGTGCAAAAATGTAAGAAAATTACCAAAACGACGACATCTCTTGCTGCAATAGCCAACGTGTCAGCACAAGAGACTGTTTTTGGGCAAGCCTTCTCAAGTTTAGTTTTGGCATCATCAATTACGTAAAATGCTGCAAGTGATAAGTTAGGAGGACCATCTTTCTCCGCTTTGTTTGTCGTAGTTGAGTCAAGCAACACAGATGCGTCACATCCCTATAAGAAAGATGCACCTCTGTTCATTAATACAACTATTTTACTAATTCGACCAACTAAAAGAAAGAAACTTGTACTTACCCTAACAAAACAATCGTGAAAAAACATTCTCAGAATACGAGCAGGCACTTTAGGATCGTAAGTTGTGGCATTACGAACAACTTGGTAGATTATATTTTCGGCTTGAGGGCATGTTTTTTCATAATACCGAGAATCGAGCGTCGCTCGTGATTGAGAAATTCCTGAAATAATAAGCAAAATGGTCAATGAGTAGATCATTTGGAGGGCCATTTTTCTTTGAATGGCTATACTTTGTAAGATTATTGAATTGTATAGATGATGAAGTTGCTACAGAACTATGTAGTATATATAGTTTTCATATAAGTAGTAAACAAAGTACAGAATCTCTAAGTTTAGTGCAGGAAGCTTTGTTATAAATACTTTCAAGTTACTCATTGAAGAAAAATTATACATGGAAATTAATTTAATAGAACTAGATTGTTCATTGTTGTGCTTTACGACTAAGCATTTCCACCTCTGCTGTTATCTAATTACAATTTTAAATAATTATTCTGTATTTTCTAAAGTGATTTTAACTTATCTTATATTATTTCGACACGGACTATATTTTTATTAAAATTTAACTGTCATTATTATTGATTATTATGTAGTTTTAAAAACATTAATCAATTTCTTTTTTGGATTTGGATTTGGATTTATAGTAGCACTTCATTGGATATCTTCTATTTTGGGTCATTTTGTATGACCCCTTTTTGACTGGTGGTGGTTGTGCTATTTCAATCAGGTTGGTTTATGGTTCATACATAAGGCAAATAGTTGGTGAAGGATATGGAGTACATAAAACTGTACTATGCTATGTACGCTTCTCTTTTTCATTTCATTTTCTTATACCATATAATAATTATTCATTAAAAAAGACAATGGGTCAAATTTAAACATGTTTTTCCTTTTTCTTTCATTGTGATCTTGAAATTGGATTAGATCCAATTCAAATTACCCCACTTTGAAAACAATTTACGTTTACTTGTTAGAGCATCTCCAGCAGTCACTTTTTTAGCTCCTCCAATAGCTAAAAACATAAATATACATAACCAAGTTAATTTTTTGTCCTCCAGCAATGTCTTGTATTTATACAAGACTATGTAAAATACAAGTTTGGACTTGCATATATGGATGTCCATGTATATTTATACAGGACATCCATGTCAGCAAATTTATGTCTAAACTATAGTTTATTAAATTGATTTGAGTTAAATTTATTGGTTTGAGTTGTTTATTAAATCGTTATTTAAAGCCATTTTTTGAAATTTTTTAATTTATTATATTTAAATAAAAAATATTAAAAAAATATATTTATTAGTTATATTTTACATATAAATGTAATAAATTTTTTGTAATGTCATTTATAATTTAAAATAGGAAAAAGAATAAAATATAATAATTCTGAAAATTTTAAATTTTAGATGATGACTGCTGGATTGGATAGTTATAACTGAGTAGCTAAAACACTGTTCACCATGTATAATTTAATATAGATGACCACTTATAGATGATACTGCCGGAGATGCTCTTATATAGTTATGAACAAGTGGATATATTAAGTGGATATATGAGATTAATATTCATGGAACTCTTACACATTTTTAATTTTAATTTAAAAATTAATGAGTGGGACTCACTTAATCAATTAATTGGATTGGTATTAGACATGGTTAATAAACCATAAACTCCAATAAACCCATGTATGAACAAATTATTTCTTTGCGTATTACGTCGAAAGTACTTTCGGATTAGGGCAATTGCATATTCGGAACATTCAATATGACACTTTATCAAAATTTAAATATTGGTTGCAATATTCATAATTCTGTTCATTTTTGTCTAATTATTTGACGGCAGTATGAACATTGCAATTAATTATTAAATTGTGATGTTAAATGTATATTTACATATCAAGTGGTACCAATGTTACAAAGTGTCATACCCCACCCCATTTTATTTAGTGAATCATAATGTATGATCATACCCATTTAAGTTGTAGTGAACATACTTGTTTTTTATGTGACCCGACATTCATTTATGTGACCACATATATTAAGAATGTTATATTATATTTTGGTGAGTAAAAATATTATCTTAACCTTGTAAACAATGTAGGTTGTACTTATTGTATCTTGATAATGAGATAGGTAAAATTTAAAGTGCTCTCTACCTTTTAAGTTACTTAGAGGTGGTTTTCATATTAAACTTGGTATGTGTAATCTCTAATGATTAAGTTAGGTTTTCGTATAAGGTAATATTGTTTGATGTAGGTTTTAATCACATCCTCGACGAACAAAAGACCGAAGTAGCATTTTTTCTCATCTTTTTCACAATAGCAACTCCCCACACTTTTGGTATTTGGAAATCACCCTTCTACGCTTTGTTCGCGAGAAGAGTCTTGATGAAGGTGTTGATGTTGTTGAATCTCGGGTATGATCATGTTGCCCAACATCGGAATGCCCTCATCGGTTCTGGCTAACTAGATTAACCAACATATTAGGATCAATAGAAGGATCCGAATGTGGCCAACGAATGTAGGCTCGAAGAGGCTTTCCATGCCTCGAGAATAATACAACTAAAAGAAATAACCTACATTGTTTGTCAACAATAGATATAAAATCATGGATTAAATACGTCAACACACTTGGAAGAATACAAATACAATGATATAATTTCATTGTGAAAAAAATGAGTACAATACAACAAAAAAGAACAATAACATAAGTCACATGCACGTACTTAACATTAGACCAATTCAACTCTTTGTTAAACCATCGACGAAACTTCACTCTTTGACACATGAGAAAAGGACATGAGTTAAACTTCTCATTCTCTCTTCTTCAATTCACAACTCTGCAGTTAACCCTCACTTCTCCATTCTCATTCACACCAACATTCCCAAGCTTCACCATTGAAGCTGCAAATTCTCCGAAAAAAGAACTCTGATCCCTCGCAAAGGCTTCAACAATCCACCTTGTCCTATAATCCAAAAGCATCGATTGATCGGACAAAAATACCCCTTTTCCTCCAACAATCCTTTTGTAGTAATCATTGTCAAAAACCGATTGTGTCGAGTCCAAGAAGTGTCCTGCACTTCCATCGCGGTTAGGTTTGGGGCACTTAGTCTTCAAGTCTTGAGCAAACTGGGGGTTCAGGTTCGGGTCAAAGTCATGGATCTTGCTGAAGTTTCGAAGGCGAGCTTCAAAGGAGGAGCAATGGGAGAAGCCGAGAGTGTGGCCTCCGGAAAGGGTTACCAAATCTTTGGTGGTGAGGCCTCTCTGAGAAAAGCTCTGGATAAGTTGAGAGGTGTTGAAGGATGGAGCGGGCAGGGTTAGGGTTTCGTTTGCTCTTGATATTCTTCCGTCTTTTCTTCCTTTTAGCACAACCCAGTTAGGTCCTCCTGACTGAAAAAAAGTAAAATAATATAGGGGCATGTAAGCAAAATATCATAAATGAAAATATTGTACTTTTAGTCCTACACGACTAGCCCATCAACATTTCTAGCTAGTCCCAATTTTTTCAAAATATTTTGCATATTTGGCCCCATCGTCTCACTTCCAAGTCAAATAGATACAATTCGATTGGACCCAGGGCGCAAACTATTTCAAAAAATTAGGACTAAAAGTGCATTTTTGGGTAGTGGAAAATCAGAACTGCAAAACATTTTACAAATTTAGGACTTATAATATATTAAAGTTCGGGATCAGATGTGTTGAGAATTCAGTCATGTAGAATCAGATATGCAGTTTTCCAAATATAAATGGTCTGCATAAAATATAAGCTTCTACAATGAATAAATTACCAAAACAACAACATCTCTTGCGGCAATGGCCAATGTATCAGCACAAGAGACTGTTCTTGGGCAAGCCTTCTCAAGCTTAGTTTTGGCATCATCAATTACATAAAATGCCGCAAGTGATTTGTTCGGCGGACCATCCTTCTCCGCTTGGTTTGTCGTAGTTGAGTCGAGCAACACAGACGCATCACAACCCTAGTTAGAAGATTAAATCGCAGTTTATTACTTTACTCGTTTTGCTAATTTCTTACAACATAAAGAAATAAAATGTATGTACGTACCCTAACGAAACAATCGTGAAAGAACATTCTCAATATACGAGCAGGCACTTTAGGATCGTATGTCGTTGTATTGCGAACAACTTGGTAGATTATGTTTTCAGCTTGAGGACATGTTTTTTGATAATACTGAGAATCAAGAATTGCTCGTGACTGAGAAATTCCGAAAATAATTAGCAAAATTGTCAAAGAATAGAATACTTGGAAAGCCATTATTCTTTGAAATTGTACAGATTATAAAATTGCTAAAGAACCAAGTTGTTTATATAGGATCTCATGCAAGTAATAAACAATGTAATGAATTTCTAAGTTTGATGCATGAAGCTAGCTTTGGTAATTAATACTTTCAAGTTACTCATTGAAGAAAAATATTCATGTAAATTCGTTTAATATGACTAGATTGTTGTGCTTTACGATCAAGCATTTCCACCTATGTTGTTGTCTTAATAATAAATAGTAGGTTTAAATATTATGTATTTTTTTTTTATTGACTTGAAAAAATTAGGTTCTATTCTTTTGACCTCTCATTTTTCAAGATGAGATTTTGTGAGATTTTCTATAATTAATATTGAATTCTTGCAGATTTGCGAAGAGTTTTGAGATTATGTTATTTTTTTAATATTCATTTTTTGAGATGTAAAATTCTATAAGGTTGTGTTTTAATCATTATACAATTAATTTTTGGCATTTTGAAGAACAATTTAAGGTTAAACCCCAACAAATTGGTGTTGGATTGTACCTCGTCTCTTGACGAGAAAAATATATATATGTAAGTTTATCAATTGGGTCTCGAATTTGAAAAAAATTGAGATGGATAAATATGATTTATTAGTGGAAGAAGAAACTTAAGGAATGTTCATAATTATTGTCTTAAATAAAAAAAGGTAGATTTATTTTCCCTTTTTAGTGTTTTTCTCTAAAAACTTTCAGATTTTCTTAAAAAAACACCTCCCGAGTGTTTTCAGAAAATGAGTAAATTATCTTATATTATCTGAGATTTTTTCAAAAATATTTGTCAAAAGAATGTATTTAAAAAAATTATCTTTCAAAACTGTATTTTTAGAGAGGGAGAGGCCAACAGTACAAACATTGTTTTACTTCAGGGAATTTATTCTATTTTGGCTGTTTTAGAATGGAAGTACTGATTGTTGGCCATTGGTCTATTTCAATCTCTTTGGTCCAAGGGTCAAACAAAAGGCAAATTGTTGGTGAGGGATATATGGAGTACATGAAAAAAAATGACAGGTTTCTTTTCGTTTTTCTTACCAAATAAATATACATTTGTTTTTTAATGTAGTGGGAAAGGCAAGAAAATATGGACATAAAAATATTATCAACAATGACAAAGTAAATAAAGTTTGGTATTTTCAACCGCAGTTAGTGACGCATGTTATGAGAATGTTATGAGAATAGTGAAATAGAAATTTTCAAATTAATAAATAAAGTATGTTAGTATGTAATATTAAGACTGATGTCAAGCAAAGTCATAATTAAAAGTGTAACAAATCCATTTTAGTTGAATAATATATATTGTTAAACTTGGTTTTACTTAATTAATTTAGTTATTATATTTGAGTTTAATTTAGTTTTTAAACGAAACTAGTTCAAATAAATTTTAATCATGTACGAGTCGAATTTAAGTAACAATTTTCCTTATATTTTGTTAGTACGTATAAGTTTATTGATATTTATTGAATGCGTGTAAAGTAGCACATATTTAATTTAATTTTCAGTTTATGGAAAGTGACATTAAGATAGATAGTTGTAGAATGAGCTAACTTCCGACTCCAATAGTGGTCTTATCATGTTGCTTTTCAAATCCACTTTTTTCTTTTTAAAAAACTTTTTAAAATCGACTCGTAGATACAAAGACTTTACGTCCAATAAATGAACATATGTAAGATAAGTTATTAGTTATTAATTTAATTCAATTCTCTATTTTATATTTTGGGATTGTATTATATTAACTTACAAAAGTCATTAGTTAATTTAGTCGATTTCTAATAGTATTTATTGTTGCACAATTATATTATGCCATGTGTCAAAATAATATATCTAGGTGAATCAAATCATGTTTTGGCATTATATAAATAAATGGACACTTAAAATACTTTGAATGTCAAGGTGAGACGTTTTGACCAATTAAATGAAGCCTTCCAATCCAAACAGACAAATCTCAATCAAATCATGCCACGTCACTAAGCTATGTGAACAAGTCTCTTCACTCCAACATCCATGCAAAGAAGTCTTGAGAACTCATTTTGATACACTTCTACATACATATTCACATAAGCACTTCAAGTTCTTGGTTTTGATTGTTCAAGTTTCTGCCAAGACCAAGTGCCGCAAATATGAGTCTCCGACTTTTGTGTCTTTGACTATCAAATTCGTGATTTCATCCGCAAATCCTTGAGAAGGTCACACCAAAATATTCAATAACAAGCCCATGTCCCTTGAATTTATACATTCACCAAGAAAAAGAATCATGGGATCCTATTCACGGAGATTATAACAATTTTCATTAATATACCGTAATATGTTGCACTTATTTTTTTTTATTTTCTCATTAATGATTATAACCATTCTCATTAATATATCGTAATATGTTGCACTTATTTTTTTTTTTATTGTCTCATTAATCTTTTTGCAAACATGTAAAATTCGTTGTATACAAATTTTTGGCACGTCTGTTGGGACAACATCTAACTCTTATCTTTTTTCTCCAAGATAAAATTAATGGCTCCCAGTAAGTATAGAACTATGAACAAGTTGATATGATGACAAATACTTCTACAGTAGAAGAACAAATTATGGGGTTGACCAAGGAGATGGATTGGCTCACTAAGCATGCGCAAGAACAAGATGCTAAGGTTGATAAGCTAGTAAACCAAGGAAGTCATGTCAAGGCAAGTCGTTCAATGGGAAAACTGTTGTGTAATTTAAAGATGATATATCAATAAAGTGATACTCAAATGTGAAGGATGAACAACCCGAGAGGTTTGAAGATGGCGAGATACCCATTAATAGTAGGGAACAACTCATTTCTTAATCTATTTTTCAGCATAAGTAGTAAGTATGATCGATCTTACGAGCACTCGTCAATTGAAGGAATAAAAAATCATTGACTATATCAATGGATGGAAGAATTTGAGCTTAAATTGCAAAGATTGCTTGTGACAAAATTCTGCCATAGGAATGTGCATCCAAAGGATGCATCGAGCCTTGCGTTATATTCTCCAAGGCATCAAGTATGGGACATTCAAAGAGTTGGTCACACGTGCGCACAACATCGAACTCAATCTTGCTTTAAGGAGAGGTCAAACCTTCAATGCCCCATCCAAGAATCAAAATGAAAAAGATAAGAAGATTGTAAAAAAAGCAATAAAACTTTGTCCCCAATGAAAGCAAAGAGTCTATGCCAGTTACTACTCCAATGAAGCCTTTGTCCAATTCAAAGAAGATGATAACTGAAAAACAACCGTCGTCAAGAAAAGTTTCAAAATAATTTAAAATTGAAGGATATGCAAGCAAAAGAATACCATCCTTGATTTTGATGCGATCGTAATGCTAGAAGATTTTCTTGAAGCTGACCTAATTGAATTTCATAAGATGAAACGAGTATAAAAGGTTAGAAAAATCAAAGATCCTAACTATTTCAAGAATCATCGTATAGTTGGACATTCCACTGAAAAGTGTTTCGTCTTAAATGACAAAATCATGGGGTTGACTAGTCAAGACAAGATAAGTGTCAATCAAGCCACAATTGATGTTTTATTAGTGGTCTCGAGCAAATTGTGTGTTAATTCGCCTAGTAGATAACTCATTAGTTGAATATTGGGTAGGTAACATAATATTTTCTCCGTCCCTTTTTTTTAATCCTTTCACTTTTTACACAGAGTTTTAAGTAAAAGTTAAAAAGGTGAAACTTTTAAGTATTTTTATATTAATGCTCTTAAAAGTAATGAGTGAGAGTTAATGGTGTCAAATCACTGTTATTGGAAAAAATAATTCCATTTATATTTATAAAAATAGAATCTTATTTAGTGACATCCCAAATAAAATAATAGTAAAAATATGAGGACATCTAATTATTATGAAGTAAATGCATAAACCTCATGTTTTTAGGTTGGTCGTCCGAATGTGAAATTCTATGTCCTTTCCTTTCATCTATTTCTCTGTTCTAGTTAATTAACTATATATTCTCCCATCATTTACTGCCTGCTGCTTGATATTTAATTCTGCAATCAACAATCTTGTCTGCTTAGTTAATTAAATTCAATCAATCGTCTATATCCTTAGTTTAATTCATTTCAATCAAACAATCTATGTTAATCAAACTATCAATCAAGTCTCCAATCATTCAAGTTTTAGTAGTTTAGGAATTTAATTTAACCTAAATTGATCTTTGAGAATTCTTTGTGGGTTCTATATCCAATCTTCTAATCACTATATTACTTGTATGATACGTAAATTGAACATACCACGAGGCCATGTTGAAATTGAACTAAACAAGAGTTTCCCAATGAAATTGAACTTACAAAAGCAGTTTTTTTTGTGATATGTCTCAAATTTGACTCGATTTCACTTTATTTTAATTTTGATAAATATATTGTTTTGTTGGTTTTGGTGAAACATTTAAAACTCTATTGAAATTGAGTTTTGATATTGGATTTTGTGGGGTTTTTTGCACTTTGCACCATCGAAACATGGAAAATAGGCACTTTGCACCCTCGAAACTTAGATTTAGCACTTTGCACCCTCGAAATATGAAAAATACAGCACTTTGCACCCTATTTTATTTTCAAGCAAAAATTCAAGGGCAAAATAGGTAATTCAATAGTATTGGCACTTTGCACCCTCAAAACTTGAGAGTTTCGCACTTTGTACCCCAAAATAAAATTTGCACTTAACATCCTCTAATTAAGAATAAATCAGCAATATCCACCCCCGAAACACAATAATGGGCACTTTGCACCCCAAAATATAAAATTAACACTTAACACCCTCAAATTAAAAAAACTCAAACCTTTCGTTTTTTGGTCAAAGTTAACTATCGGAGTGAAAAATATCTAAGGCAAAATAGGTAATTCATTTTTTTCCTTAAATTTTGCAAAATACAATTATAAATACTCGAATACTCATTTCTCTCTACATCTTTCTTTTCAACCATATAACAATAAATAACTAAATAAAGTACAAGTAAACTTCTCGAATACCCATTGTCTACTTCAAAATATCAAAGACTCATAAATAATTACCTATTTTGCCTAAATTTTTTCACCCCAATGGTCAAATTTGCCAGAAAAACGAGGGGTTTGAGTTTTTTTTTTAATTTGAGGGTGTTAAGTGTTAATTTTGTGTTTTGGGGTGCAAAGTGTCCATTTATTGTGTTTTGGGGGTGCAAGTTGTTGATTTGTTCTTAATTAGGGAGTGTTAAGTGCTAATTTTATTTTGGGGGTGCAAAGTGCCAATGATTTACAATAGAATTACCTATTTTGCCTTTGAGTTTTTGCTTAAAAATAAAAGAGGGTGCAAAGTGCTGCATTTTTCATATTTTAAGGGTGCAAAGTGCCTATTTCTCATATTTCAGAGGTGTAAAGTTCAAAAAACCCGATTTTGTGGGTATAAATTATTGTCTTTTTATAGATTTTGATTTTGAACATTGATTTCAAGGAGACAATATTTAGTACAACTACTGCACTACGTCACTAGTGACACGCAGTGCAATACACCAATGATAGTTATACATGTGGATATGATTTTATATCTACCCGTTTTGCAGATTTTGAAAATGAATTAAAAAATAGGCTAAAACATGACTGATGTGAAACGTCTAATTATTATTGTTGTGTACGCCACATATTTTTTATGATTTGATGCAACATTTGCACCAAAATCTCTCCAAAAAAATAAGATTATTTGAAATTTAATTAAGTTTAAGTCATACCCTATTTCAATATTTTTTAACTCGGTCACATTAGACCCACAATTTGGACCAAAACTCTTTCATATTGGATTAATATTTGGTTCTGGCCCGGTTCGACCGATTGCACTCGCAGTGGGGCTGAAAGACTGACAGATAGAAAAGGACACGTGTCAATACATCCAGCTTGATTTTGGTCCCTACGTTAATCGGGCCCCACAAACCAACAGAGCAAAAGCTGGCGGTGGGGTCCATCATACGCCTTTCTCGACGGTCGCAACTTGTATGGGCCCCCACAGCCCCTACGGGAGACAAAGAGCGTGGGGCTCACATTTAAACTTTGGATAAAACATTTTCTGCGTTTGACTCTCCTCCCCAAGCGGTGGACCACCACACCACACCCTGTCTTTGTGGGGGCCCACTTGACACGTGCTTTACCTCAACTCACGTGCACTTCTTAGTTTATTCGACCGCACGAGGTCATAGGAATCCACCTAATTTGTTTGTCTATTTATATTGTACGAGGCAATACTATTTAACTTTTCAGTAAAAATAATTCATCTTTTAATTAATTTATTATAGAAAAGTTATCTTTTCCATTTTCTAAAATTTCTTTTTGCAGAGCACGATTGCTGGTAGACGTGAATTTTGATTTCAAACTTTTTAGCTTAGTTGAAATATATTTATTCTGATGTGATTTTTAAGTTTATCCTTTACTGAAAAGATAAATTGATCAATACATCATAATATCGGATGATAAAATATCAAATTAAAATAAATATATAAATAACAAGTAAGACTAATAAATAAAGCTTAAATCGAGTATTTAGTTGCTCAATTGAGCTCGATACGTATACTAATTAAAAATTAAACTTGAACAATATTTTATATTTAATAATTTTTTAATAAAATAAAAGTAACATTAAACAACTTGACTCGTTCAATCCAAATAAACATAATATAAATTTCAATTTACTTGAACGATGTATTGAACTGCTCGAATCTAAATTCCATACTTAGGGTGAAACTAAGGGCATCTCCTATGTAAAGAGGGGAAGGTGGATTTTGGGGTTTTTGGATTTAGAGAGGAAAAAAAGTGAAGAAAAATGTATAGAGGGGAAAAAAGGGTTAAATGGATTCAGTCTTCACTTGGACTGCTTGAAGCTGTGAGGCAATCCAACCTTGGATTGCCTCACCGCTTGAGTCATTCAGCTCCTCTTCATGCGCCCAGCCCAATTTATTTATTTTAAATTTTTTTCTTTTTTAAATAAAACCCCTTTTAATTTAAAAAAAAAGTTCTTTAAAATACCTTATTAAATAAAATGTAATTCTTATTTAATCTTAATTTTATTTAATTTGGGTACTATTTTAAAAAAGTTAATTTTAGTATAAAAATATAACTTTTATTTAATAAAATTAAATTTAATGTTAATTTAATGTAATTGAGAATTTTAATTAAATTGAATTGATAGATTGATACATTTTAGATGACTTATGAAAATGAAAGGGGAAGATGGACTTGGATTCTGAGGGGAAGCTGAACTGAGTGAGGGAAAGCTGGACTTGGACTGAGGGATACATAGGAGATGCCCTAAACCCATGACTTTCAATCAACATTAAATTAAAATAGAATCGCCTAACTAGTTCTTTAAATGAATCCTACTCAAATAAATATTGTGGGGTTTACAATAAATATGTGAAACTCAACCCAAAACTTCGAATTAACATTAAGATAAAATTTCATCGCCTAATTAATTCTTTAAATGAACACTTCTCCAAACTCCAATAAATATTGGGTGGCTACTTAGTCTAAATTGTTGATTAATAAATTTTTGATTGATAAAGCATAGCATTAATTTCAATAATATAGTGTAAGTTTGTACACCTGGGTTATAAAAAAAATTAAATTTGAAGATTATGGGTGTATGTGGATGGATTTTGGCTCGGTCTCGTGAGTTTCGCGAGACCGAGCCAAAATCCTTTCAAATGAGTTTTCGTCAAACCCATAAAACATATCCAGAAACTCACACTTAAATTCTTCAAATCTATAAAACATTGATTTGACACCTACCACCTACTTTTCCCTCATATCTCACTAAAAAAGACATTGATTTGACACTTATCACCTATTTTTTCCCTTAAACCCCAACATTCAAACCCAATTCAAGTGGGGTTTCAACTTATTCAAACCACAAAATTCAAGAGCCAAAACCCATCCAAATGAAGTCTCAAATGTTTCATCAAAACCATCCAAACTAATTTTTTATATCGAGACCCGCGAAACTGAGCCAAAATCCATCCAAATAGACTCTTTCTGAATTACTTAGATACTACACTAATGGATTTAATACATGAGAGTTGGATGAATGACACATAGGCATAAATGTCAAAATAGTACATAAACTTATTTAGTCACATTTTATAATAAAATATTAAATGTTGTGTTGCATAAAAAGTAAATTAATTAGCTGTATCTCACAATTTACAGCTATATCCTATTACCATAGCCCCAGGGCAATTTTTATCAAGGCCTAGGAATCAATTGTCACCATCAAGTCAAAGATTTTATTTTAACTTTACTATTCTATCTTTTTATTTTCTAATTAAATAATCTAGAAATGGGAAACGTTATTAATTTTGCCAAGAGAAAATAAAAAATTATCTAAAGGAGCAACTAAAAGTACTGAAAAAGTAAAGACAAAGGTAACAAAATAGAAATTATGAAAAATCCTAGAAACTTTTCACAATCTGATTCCCATAATTATAAAATTAAAAAAAAAAAAAAGCTCAAAAATATTTTTCGCCTAAAAGGCTAAAGCCCTAAATTCATTTCATCCCCTGTGATTTTCTTTTCCCTTCAGGGTTTAGGGTTCTGATTCCCTGCAGCTGCACCCACCATAAACTGAAGCTCCTTCTTATCATAAATCTCCAACGAAAAGTCCCTCAACATTTGTGTTGTACCCGTTGCAACTGCAGTTGTACTCACAGTAGAACTCGAACTGGGTGCCATTGTAGTTACAACTTGCTTTTCACCACTCACGATTTCCACCTCACCTCCACAAAAGGCGCCGCCGCCAATCGCCGCCGTGCCAAAACTCACAAAACTCTGCATTGGCCTCCCGGCAACATTAAAAACCGGCGTCGCAGTCGCTGGTATGGCCCAGAACTGCGGCTGACTAGACGACGCAGCCAGGGTCACCGCGCCACCGCCGCTGGTTGGCGGAATCATGAAAAAAGTCCCACTAGGAAACACCGGAACTAGACCCTGCGGCGGTGCGATTGGCGCCACAGGGGCAAAACTGGAAGAAGAGTCATTTATTTCATAAAACTCACCGCTGGCGCTGGAAACCCTTTTTCTCTTTTTTCTCGTTGTTTCCTCCGCCGCCTCCGCGGCGGTGACGGCGTTGGGCGTTGTTGGGATTTTCAAAGTACCGTTAACGGAGACAGCGATGGCGGGTACAGTGCCGGTTCCGGTGGCTTCAATAATGGCCGGCTCGGCGCGTTCCAGAAGCCACCGAATAGTTTCGCCGTCGGATTTGTGGCCGAGTTCTCTGGTGAGTTGAAATATACGCGCCGCGCACGCCGCCGGCATGCGGATTCTCCGGCCACGGCCTTCCACCTTCGTGTGCCGATCTTTGCTCAACCTTTTAGGCGCCGCCGCCGCCACAACCACCGCCGAATCGGTATACGTCGGCTCTTCTTTCAAAAGAGGCACCATATCTTCATTCGGCGGCGATGTTTCGTTTCCCGCCGCGTCGACAGCGGCGATAGTGTATTCGTTTGAGATGAGTGGATCGGAGGGGACGGCCGTGGTGACGACGTCGTTTTCCTCATGTTGGGGGTGGTGGTGGGATTGGGGGTGGTGGTGGCGGTGGTGGGGGAGTGTTGATGCCATGTGTATAATTTTCTTGGAGGAAAATAAATTTGGACCCACTTTTATCTAACGGGTAATGTAGAGAAAAAGAGGGACCCCCTCTCCTTTATATTGTGACTGTGATGGAATCAACGGTGGATCTGTGTTCAAGGGGGTCTAGGATGATGACACGTGGTGGGGCCCTCTACCTACTAGGAGTTGGGATGTAATAAATTTGGTCAAACCCATGAGGTTATTACTACGCACCAGATTACATGAACTTGAGTTTGGATTTTTTTTAGTGGGATACAAAGGCCCTGTTTGGAACAAGTTTGGCCCAGCATTTTCAATTTTTAGCTGGGCCGAACTTGATTTGAAACAATTCAAATCTGCCTAAATGAATGAAAATTCAAACCCCCAAAATATATCCCATTTTTGGGACCAATTTCCAGTTCACAGAACCGTACTAACTATGGATTAAATTTTGTTACAATGGTATGTTTCGATAAGTCAAATATTGAAAAAATTTCAAGATTTTTCGAAAGTATTTCAAAAACACTAAGGAAAATTTGTAATAAAAGTTACTAAATTTAGATAAATAACAGAGTTTAAGACAAACAAATAGTTTCGAAATTATATTTTATTTTCGTTTCACTTGATTCAAAAAAGGAAAGTTTTCGATGTTTTCGAAGGAAAAAATGAAAATTTTGATTCATGGCACTAACCTTGTTCTCAAAAAAAGAAAAAGAAAAAAAGGAACCGTACTAAGTACTACTCCCATTTGCACAAAAGTGCGCAGAGACAGACTACAAGAAAATATGTACTATACTATATTTATTGTATATAGTATATACTCATTTAATTATTTTTCAATCATTCTAACTTAAATTATTAATTTTTATAACTATTTTAATTATTACACAATATAATATTATCGTTCAATTCATTTTGAAAAGACATGACATGATATCTACTAACTAAATTTCATCCTCAAGTTCCATCATCCAAAATATATTCAAAAATTCAACTCATAATTTTTAACACACTATTCATTATACTAATATTATTTCACATACAAAAGATTTTAACCAAATCATATCCAAATCTATTATTAGTTGTTTCGCACAAAATTTAAAAGAATCTTCAAAACTCCCAATCAAAATATTTTTCATTGAAAGTGGTTGAAACTGAGCCAAAATACATTCAAAGAGGGCCAAAAAGTTTGGGCATATTGCTCAACTTTAATTTACACCATACTGTGAAAAGAATGTGCAATATCATGTAAAAGGCTAAATGATACTAATGGTTAAGGAACAAAGTTTATTATGTTTTCGTCTTATTGATAAAGTGTTACACTTTCTTTCTTTTTTGATAATATATGTTAAACCGATCAATTTTTCAGCCAATTTTAAGCAAAAATACATTTTTAGCAGGAGTATTTTCGTAATATCATGTTATTTAATATTTCAGTGTCACACTAATTTTGAAATGAAAGGAGTGTTGGATAACGAAATGGACAGGCATAATATCTTAAATTTAAATTTAAGATTAGAAACACAAATATAATTTAATTTTCGTCTTACATGGATTTAAATAAACCAACGAATGTAACTGTGTAATAAATAGTATGAGACTTGCAAATATAATTCTCTACGTTCTCCTAATATTGAGTTTTTTTTATTCGTTATTTGCTCAAATATATAACGAACCGACAAATAACTAAAATTCTAAGTTATATTCTGAGTCCACTAGATATCGCTATGTATTTATATCCTTAAATATTTTTCTTTTAAAAAAATAATAATTTTTTAAGCTCAAGTCCAAATTTGATACATCATTCATATCGTATTTGTCGATTGAATAGGCTCTTCATCTTTAAAGAACACATTCACAATTAGGGAAGTACATTTAAGTTCATTAAATTGGAAGAAACTCATTTCAATTTTAGAACTTACTGCAGCGAAAACTGCATTGAAAGACTCGTTGATTCTTGATAAAGAATACCGTAAATTTGAAGGAATTAATAAAATTTAATAACTCGTTGATTCTATAAATGATTTCGTGAAATTTAAAGAATTGAGAAAACTCAAATATGATATAATAAAAAACTAATCTGATCAACTCTCGAGAGAGTTTTACAATGGCTATTTAATCAAATAAAAAACCTATATCTTGAAATTAACAGAAGGTCCCTAAAATATTAAAACATATAAAAAGGCTTAATGAATTCTTGAATTGAGTCTTTTACATCTTATTTGTCAATAATTGTACAAGAACTATAGAAACAATTTATTTTTGTATAACTAGCTGCTGCTGCACGCGATACTCGCGCGCATAAATATATTTAAATATAACATATTAACATTAATATCCATGTAACATATATCCTCCGACCAGTTAACAATTTAAAATTTTGAGATGCTTATAATTCAAATTATACTAAACTAATTTGTCATATTTTAATTTAAGTGCAATAGAATTAATTTTTTTTAATTCAACAATTTGTATTATGTATGGCTTTCCTCTCATCCGGACATGTATCCTCACAATTATGCAACATCACCTCGTACATAGTGATTCCACTTGAGTACACCCAATGGTTCATCCGATGCTTGTACTATTTGCACATCCGCCTCCACACGAACATGATAGATCGGGTTACTTAGATACTACACTAGTGGATTTAATCCATTGGGGTTGGATGAATGACATATATGCATGAAATGACAAAATATTATCCTTTTATGTTCATGTGTCACTCATCCAACACCCGGGTGGATTAAATCCACCTGTGTAGGTACTAATTTTCCGATTGATCGATGTAGACGATGGTCGACAAAAAATGCAAATTTTTGTGGGATTATTTTGCATACTTGAAATGTTATGAGGTTGAATTTTCAGTCAACATAAACAATAACATTGATTTTGAAATAATCTAAATTGACTTAACTGTCACGTCACATACTTCGGTACCAAATGTGAATGAATTTATTAAACTATGGTACTAAATATGTCGGCCCGATTTCTTATGATGCCATAAGTAAGGATCGATACAAAATTTGATACCACAATTACAATTCTTATTTCGACTTTGAAGTAGTGATATTCTTTTCGAGCACGTTTTTATATCAGTCAAAGATTATCCCATGAACCTCTCAACAAATGTGGTTCATTTGAAATGGTAAAACCCATGTGTGAAATATCCCATGATTTCGTCATAACAGAACCATATATTGCTTACTTTTGGTTTGCCAGGTTTGAAAATTTACACATATAAATAAAGGCTTATGCTATCTGTTAAATACACCAAACTTGATCTTTTCAATCAAGAAATATTTTCCTCTTCTTTTTTTCATGTTGGAAATTCACATAAAGTTCCAACATAATCTTAATATAAAAGTTATCTCAAATCTATTTTAGCATTCAACAAATTTTAAGGTTGTGATGTGATCAATATCTATTCGACAATTGGTTTAATCAAGAGCTTGTTGAGTATGCAACAATTTTGTGGTAATAGTAAGATTGACGAGGTTCTGAATGACGATAAGAGTGATCGGAAATTGAATGGAGAAAATAAATTTGGTATGGGTGGAATTGGAAAAATATATTATAAGGTAAGATAACTCTTATCCCTTTTACCATCTTGACTTTTTGAAAGAAATTAGTACTCTCTATTAAATTTCATTTTTAATATATAGTTATTGTAATTAAAAATTCTATCATTGTGAAATATCTGCTTTAATTTATATTAACATAAATCAATATATGCTTATAAATAATAAAATATTATAGGTATATTTTGTTGGATTTTATAATTTATATGTGAATAAAATTAGTTGAGAGTAATTAAAGGATTGCGTCTGTTTGATCTGAAGAGCTACCGTTTGGACCGAAACAGTGCAATCCAAACGACGTGTCTCTTGCGAATAGACATTTTTTTGCCTATAAATAAGAGAATTAATCTGGCCAATTAAGCATCCTTTTTCAGACAATAACAAAAGAATTACTCTCCTCTACTTTAAATTTATGTCGAATTTTCTATTTGCTTCGGTTAGCAAATAATGAACAACAGACTGTTGTATCTTGGGAGACTACCGGGAATCAAACTGCATGCACCGTGGCAGTCTCGAAAATATTGTCTTAAGGAAATCGCTTCGGCAAGCCTCAGTCTCACTTCATAGTTTTCATATATTGATTGGAGTGTTGTTTGATTTATTTCGATCGAAGTAAGTATTTCTTACTAGTTTTTACGTTACCATATAATCTAACTTTATTAGAGTTAATATATGTTAGATTATCTTTATTTTTTATATGCTGAGATTTAAATTAAAAATGTTTTTGATGAAATATTTAGTACACAGATTGTTAGACACCAACATATTCTTGTTTTATGGAGCTATTAGCAGTGTCGAGTCTTCCAATTTGGGAATAAAGGCAATGTATTCAGCTTCCTGGTGCCATTTCTGTTAGCAACCTTCTCAGTGCTAATAGGCTTCGCGGCACGTGAATGTATAGTCGAAAACATCACTGGAACTGTCGATGGAGCACTTCTGCATAGTGAACGTATAGTCGAAAACACAAGAAGTTCATAGTCTTCGCGGCACGTGAACGTATAGTCGAAAACATCACTGGAACTGTCGACGGAGCACTTTTGCATAGTGAACGTGTAGTCGAAAACACAAGAAGATCATGTGGAAGCTTTAGTGAAAGTGTACACGGGATTACTTTCTAGAACGTACTTGTTTATGCTAAAACAAGATTATTTTGGAGAATTTTTTAAATATGTATAGTTCAAAGCATGGATCAAAATTTCAATCTATTCCTTCAAAAACATCGAAAAGTTTCCGTTTTTTTTAATCAAACGAAACAAAAATAATATATAATTTCGAAACTATTTGTTTGCCTTAAATTCTGTTATTTATCTAAATTTAGTAACTTTTATTACAAATTTTCTTTAATGTTTCCGAAACATTTCTGAAAAGTCTCGAAAAAATTTCAATATTTGACTGACCGAAACATACATTCGGAATGAAATTTTGATCCATGGTTCAAAGAAGGAAAAATATCATTTTTAGTACCATAGGACTGGACACTTTAATTTCGCAGTTTATGAAGTTTCACTTTTTGTCCTAATTTTCTATGATATTTTGCACTTCAAATGCTATCCCATCGCAACCTGTTGGTCCAAAAGTACAAAATGAGACAATTATATATGGGATCAAAATGCGAAGTAGAATTTCTTTTTTTATATATATGGGATCATAAGTGGAAAATATTTAATCCTACTTGACTGAACCATCAACATTTTTTATCTCATGCTTCACAAAATTACACTTTTGATTTCAATTTGCGTTAATATTTTTTTCTTATTTTTGGTTCTATCGCATCTCATGGGACAAAAAGTGCAAATATTTAATCCTACTTGACTGAACCATCAACATTTTTTATCTCATACTTTACAAAATTACACTTTTGGTTTCAATTTGTGTTAATATTTTTTTCTTACTTTTGGTTCTATCGCATTCTATGGGACTAAAAGTGCAAAATCGAGACAATCCTTTCGGACCAAAAATGTTAAATAAAAACTATTCTATGGACCAAATTACAATATATTTTAAAGAATTGAAACCTAAAGTGCAGGACAAAAGTGATAAAATAATTTTAAAATTTTGAGACCAAATGTGCAATTTAATAAATAATGGGGTCAAGAGTGCTGATGGTCCGATCACGTGGGACTAAAAATGCAATTTACCAATTAAAGTATTTACCTTGCCAGATTCTTGAAAAGTGGCATGAAATCCAACTCCATAATTTTTGGGTATGTTTATTTCCTTAATTCCTTGGCCTTAGAAATTCAATTCTTTGAAGGTGCAAGTTTTAATTGTCCACAAATTACTATATTAAAAAAATTCTTGGCTTAATTAGAACTGAAATATCATCGAAATATCATCCAACAGCCGAATGAATCACAACGAAATTTCAAAATTGATTAAAATGCCAGAGCTAAAATAATCTCAAATGCAGGTTTATATCAAGATCGAATCAAGAAAACATAAACTTTGGGCTAATCTTTGCATAAATGAATTGAAATTCAACAAATTTAAAAAGGAAGAAAACATACAACGCCCTATAGTGTACATATGTACAGTTCAATGTTCAATTGAGCTCGGGTAATTATGGAAAACACGAAATTGGTATAAGATTTGTCCAAATGGTGTCCGAATTTCAGATTTGTTGTGAAAAGAAGTGTAACCATCTTAGTAACTATTGTAGCGTAGTAGGGATGAATGTAATAGTAACAATTAGATTTAGTTAACATCAATTTTCATTTGATAATTTTGAGGCTTGGCTTGAGCTCGATTCGATAAGCTAAAAAATGATAATATACATGTAAAATATCAAGTTACTCGATAGTCGACTCGAGTTCGTCTGAGCTCAACTTTTTTAACAATCAAATCAAATTCAAACAAAAAATTTTAAGCTCGATAAAATTTAAACCAAGTTTCAGAAGTGTGTTCTTTCAATACTATTACATATCCAAACACAAAAGTGCCCTTTTCAAATTAAAAGTGTCAAAACGGTTGTCCAAAGGACAAAATTGTAATTGTCTACTTAAACAGGGAAATTCGAATTTCTTATTATTTAAAGAATGAAAACAATAAAAAAAGATAAGTGTGGTGAAATGATGAGTACTTGAAATTAATTATTAAATGTAATTAAAAAAGAATCATCACCAAAGAGGCAGTGTTATAAAAATCAGACCGGACCGACCGGTTTAACCGGTAACCAGTTACCAATCCGGTCCGGTTAACCCTCCAAAACCAGCTTTGTTCCTGATCAGTTTGAACCGGTAAAAATCGATTAAAAATCGGTAAAACCAATGAACCAGTGAACCGTTTGAACCACTGGTTCACTTATAAAAATAAAAAGTTTACCCTATGTATTTTTATTTCTCTTCCGCGACCTTTAAACTTCAACAATACTATCACATCTTTTCTTCTATTTTTCACTTTGAAATAAACAAAATCAACAAGAAACAAAAAAATCTTATATATAATAAGTTTTATATAAATATATTTGAGTATCAAATTCATTAGAAAAGTCATTTTTTTCATGTAATTTTTTTTTATATAATTCAATGACAAAATTCATCAATAATTTCTCTTTTTCATAGGTGATTAGTAATAAAATTATTGTTTTTGATATGGTGTTTATTATAATTTGAATTATTTCGTTGATATCATGTTATCATACTTGTAATTTTGTTGCTATCATTCATTCTTAACTCAAATTTTGTAGGAAAAATAACTGATAATGAGATAAACATTTAGTTTATGAAAATAAACTTGAAAAAATGAATAATATATTTTTTTAAATAGTTGGTTGCGTATATTAAAATTAAAATTATAATATTATATTGTAATGACGTCACACCGGTTGAACCAGTGGTTAAAACGGTTAAACCGATCTAACCAGTAACCAGTGAGACTACCGGTTCGATGTTCGATCCGATTTTTAAAACATTGCAAAGAGGAATATTTAGAACGTTAAAATTTAAATCCATAGCTATCTCATAACTAGGTTAATTATGAAATGAAAATAGATCATAACCGCAATTCCGCAACTATTTTTTCAATGTCACATAATCATTGGATCTGAATTTGAAGGCTGAAGAAGATGTTGAGAGTATTTTTATAAATAAAAATTGGTGAAAACGATTTTATTGAACTTCATTTTTTTTTATAAGAAATCGAACCAAAGTTTGATTATTGAAACTTTAATGACTGGATTGGATTGAAATTAGAATACTTTTGATATTAAAAGAAAATGATTATAAACAGATTTCAAGAAAATGATCTGCCCATGAGTGTGGCCCATCAGCAGTTAATTAGACTAGTCAGTATGGACTTGGATCCACATAAGGTAGTATCATTTTTATTTTATGAACAGAGCGAAAGACAAAAAAAAATATTCTTAATACTTTGTCTAACTTAAAAAAAAAATTCCATGTTAACTACTAAAAACCTCTATATGCTTTCAAGTCAGCATTAAATACATTTTAAAAAAAAAAGCGTGATTTAAATACAAAAAATTACAAGTATTTATTTATATTTTTATTGTAATATGACAATTTTACCATGACACTTAGTTGCACGAGCGAAAAATAAAAACACCCCATATGCTTTGTATAACTCCTAAAAAACTCTCATGTGTTTGATTTTAATTACCACACTCAACACATGTAGTATATACTTGATTTTTCAAAAGGAATAGTAAATAAAAGAAAACCTAATACATAGGGGTATTTTTGTCTTTTACTCTTTATGAATACATAAGGTAGTATCATACTGTAAAAAAATTTATATTTACAATTTACAAACAGAAAAATGAACCTCAACACCAAAAGTTACATGTTTTAAATTTTACAATCCGAAAATGCAACATAATCAATTGTGAATCTGAAATATTAACACATTTTTGCTCATGGAAAAACTAATGTGTCTCGTATGGGTATTTCTAGGGTAAATTAGTTTCAACATCTCTAACTCGCCAATATTTTTCTCACACGCAGTTTGTCCTATTTTTTTTATGGCTAAAATATATTTCTATCAGAACTAGAATTTTCAGTTCACAAATTGTGAGTGAAATGTTAGGAAAGATAAGAGGTGTTGTGACTAATTTACCCTTATAAAATACAGGTGAGTTGTTTGGGCTTTGGGGGTTGTTTATTAAAGCGCACTTTTCCCATTCACAAAAAAAAAAAAAAAAAATACCGTATAACTTGGGGCCTGGTTGTCTCGTGTTTTTAAAAATAATTTTGTGTTTGAAAAAAACGAGACAAACATATTTTCTACTTTTTAAAATAAATTAATTATATCTTAATCTTTTCAAATTAGTCTCTCAAAACCCAAACATAACATTTTTTTTTATCTCGAAAGAATACCTACACAAATTCTACTTAAATTTGACATAAATTATCTCACATAACAAACATTATTTGATCAAAGTCTTACAAATCTTACATCCACATAATTTTTTTGTTCTTTTTGAGAAGTTACATGTGGCGCCCCGACTAGGTCACATAGCTCGAAATAAAACATTAATTAACTAATTGAACTAGCCGTGCGTCAAACTAACTGAACAATAGATAAAATTATATTATAATCATCATAGTGGAAAATAACGAAATTCTAAGGTCTTCAGGAAGAAGGGACAACGACCCCACTACCCGACCCATAGTAGATAAAATTTTACATAATTCGTTACAATGAAGTTTTCATTGTTTAATTATTCGATAAAATAGATAAGTACGACACTGAATAGACCATATGAACCCATGTCACCGTGTTTCCACCTCTAACTCATGTCGCTAATCTGAGAAAATAAACAAAAGAAAGGCGTAAGTCTTTATTTGACTTAGTGAGGATTTATAACAATGGATTGGTAATGTGGCCACAAGTAAGATTATTATTTAAGAATAAGTAAGAATTGGATTATAATAGTCCTGCAAAGATCATTAGATAATTGGAAATAACCACGCAATAAGATTAAAGTAAATGGCATTCAAACAATCATTTCGAATCAGATCTGGTAAAGTAATAAATTCAACCCAACGCTTGAAAATTAACATCCTTATACCTCCCTACGAGGAGCGACCTCGCAAAACGGAATGACATGCTCGAGTACATGTCCACCCAGCTGAGAGTACAATTACCTCCAACTATACTCAGCAACTGAATCACGGTGGGGTACTTAACAACGAGACCATACACCGACAGCCCGATGCCGCCCAACAGTCACCATTATTAGTCCCAGGGCCCAACTTCCCAAGAGCGTCCTCAAGGGTATAAATAGTTTAAGTGAACTTGGAGCCGGACATTGTCCGTTGTTCATAATAATACCACTTACCAGATGGAGTAGAAATAGAAATTGAAGAATGCAAGACTATTAAAGGATTAAGAAACGTATTAAAGTTAATTACCTTAAAAGATATAAGAGCTGAAATTAACCTCGAGATTAATGTAAATGGATCGATATTATATAAAATGAATAGCTTAAAATAAAGGAAATGAAATGAAATATTGTCAAAAGATTGAGAGTTTTGGAAAGGAAGAATTTTCACAGGGCAAGTGCCGAATAGATTAAGAAAGAACGAGAAAACCTCACCTTATGTTGAAGAGTGGTTGTTTAAGCTTAATCCTTGTTATCAATAGATCCCTCGATACCTAAGTATAGAAAAATAGAAAGGACCAATGTCACGGAAGATCTTATTAATTTGATTAAGTATCCCTTAAGGTGTATTTTACCGTTTAAGGTGATAGTTTTTATAATTCTTACTTTTTTTTTTTCCTAATGCTATAGAGACTTATACGAGTTGTAATAATCATTTTATTATGATGACCATGACTCATTTCCTACCTTAAATAATAGTCTTTTTGTGGTCTACAAGCATTTAAAATAGATAGCTTTTATGTAGTCTTTCCAATAATACAGGAACTCGTATTTTACATATTAGTCTTATAAAAGTTTATGAATTCAAAAGTAGTTCCAAGTATTAGTTTACGCATCCCCTTTTTCCCACAAATCAAGATATAAATGCAAGCAAAGTTAGTTATTTGATAAGTATGATTTTATCTCATTCCACATAGACCGTTTCAAATGAAAATACATCCTTCAATATTGATAAATTTAATTAAGAGAAAGATAATCAAATAAGCCTAAGTAATTATCAATTTTCTCAATTATATAAGTTATATAACTTTGAGAGTATTGTAACCATAGTTCTTAATTTAATTATCGACTTAAAACTAGTTAAATTAGTTAACTTTAGTTTATTCTTTAGTTTCATACAAAGACTTGAGTTAAACTTCAATTCTTCATTTTCATTTCATCACTCCTTAGCTTCATTCATTCATTACCAAAATTAGCTATGATTAATTTTTCAACCCTATGAAAGATGTATACATCCTAAGACAATTTTACACCCAAATCTCTAAGCTTATTTGAACAACTTGATTAGTTCAAGTACCCATTATTTTATTAAAATAACACTTTAGCATATTCTTTGTTTCCATTAGTCGCATATCATTTTTTGCTCCCTGATGTTAAATAATAGACTACAAATTGCTATTTTGAAGCTTTAGCATAAACATAAAAGTAGATTTGAAAAACAAACATGGGTTTGAACAATATTTTTTACTCTCTGAAATCTGAATCATTATTCGTTTTACTTTGAGAATATGTTAGTATTATAGTAAAATATGGTGCAAAGTAATACTCCAAATTAACAGAACGTGAGCTTATATCATACTTGACTTTTTAAGGCCAACAAAACAAAGTTAAATAAGCTTAAGAATTAAGTGTCAAAATAGCACTTGAAAGAAATACAAACAAACAGAATTAATGACGAAATAAAGGAAAAGGGAGTGACTTATAGGTGCAAAACAGCAAGAATTAGCAGAAAATTTCGTTTTAAAAACTGGTCTCACAAGGCAGCCCCAAAAGCACTGTTCCGAAACTGACCCTGTAGAGACCCCACGCGCTGGAGGTGTTCGACACCTCCTGATCCATTAAACTCCAAATCTTGTCTTCTTTCTAGTGGTGTAAACAGATTTAAAAAATTCTTAGCCGTTTTAAAGATACATCGAATCTACAGAAGCTGCGCAAAACAGGGGAAAATGAAGAAAATACCTTGATCTCTTCTTCTATGGTTACGAGGTTGGGAGAACCTTGAGCCTACATACTCCTTACTCACTTAAGTGCTGATAGTGACAAGGAGAAGTATAGATTTCATTAAAATTGATTAGGATTAAGACATTTTTTATGGTTATTAAAGAAGAGGGAAATAATTGTTTACCTTCTAAACTTCTTATAGCTAGTTGATCTTCTTATATCTTGGGAAAAGATAACTTACGGAGGCTAATTTTCTGAAAATGGAAAGCTTCTTTAGATGTGATTTGGGAGTGATGAACATTTCCTTTTATAGAAAGAGGAATGGTAGATTGGTAATATAGGTAGATTATTGGTATTTAGAGGTAATTTGATGATATGGGTTATTTTGCTATTATAGTAAATTTCACTTTTGACCTTTGTTGTTCTATAATGGTTAGTTTAAGTATAATAATTTTTATATCAAGTTACTCAGTTTGTTTTGGTATGTCAAAAGTTTGTTTCGAGTTCGGTTTGATAGTTATATATACGTACGTTCTATTTCCAATCTAATTGAGTGTGTGAATATATATATATATATATATATATATATATTATCGGGGTATTACATTACACCTACTAAATAAACCATTTCCGAAAAACCTATATCTAACTTAATTGTGTGTGGCTGAGGGCGGTTTGATTAGAGACGAACACAGAGGCTGGATCTCGGCCTATGCGAGACCACTTGGGGATGTTTCAATTACGGTGACAGAACTCTTGGCGGCTAGAGAAGGATTGACACTTGCTTGGGAAATGAGTGGCATCCTCTCGACATGATTATTGAAGATTATAGGAGTTTAGTGGAAAGGCCGTGGGAATGTCGAATTGCTCAGATGCGAAGAGATGATGATAAATGTGTCAATGTATTAGAACGTATGTGTCATGAGATCGAGGAGTGTGGGATGAATCTTTTAGCACGTATGGTAATAAATGTGTCGATGTATTAGCACATATGGGCCCTGATATTATTTTGGGGGATTCTAGGGTGCCGTTACGTTAGGTGCCGCTAATTTATCACATTATGTGGTATTATCACACAATGTGTATCACATTGTATGGTATAACTCAAATGTGACAGTACATGCTCACATTACATAGTATTAACCCCATATATTTAGTATGATCCCACATCATGTAGTATTTATTCAAAATTAGTATTAACCCCATATATTAGTATGACCCCACATCATGTAGTATTTATACCAAATTAGGTGGTATTACTACACAATGTGTATCACATTCTATGGTATAAATTATATATGACAATACGGGCTCACAATACATAGTATTAACATCATATATTCAGTATAACCACACATCATGTAGTATGTATTCCACATTAAGTGGTACCATGCAATTTGTATCACATCCTATGTTGTAACTCACATGTGACAATACATGTTCACATTACATAGTATTAATCCGTATATTTAGTATGACCCCTCATTATGTAGTATTTATTCCATATTATGTGGTATTACAACGAAATGTGTGTCACATTCTATGATATAATTAACATGTGATAGTGCGATGACACATTACGTAGTATTAACACCATATATTTAATATAATTCCGTGTCATTTAGTATTTATTCTATATTAGGTGATTTATGCAATTTTTTCAAAGTTGATATAAATAATTAAAAAAAAAAAATTACATACTATTTATTTTAAAATATTACTGTAACATTCATTTATTTATTTTCATAATAATTTATTAGAAAATAACTTACTATTTGATGTTACTAAATATATAGTATAGTATTATTTATTATGGTATAGTACCACTTATTGTGGTGATATTATTATGACATGTCTTGTTTCTATTGGTTATAACTAGCGGCACTTTAGAATTTTCCAAAAAATTATAGTAATTTGAATATTATTTGTAAAATTTGTCATAGGATATTAATAATTATTAAAGTTGTCACAAACAGGTCATTAAAGTCATCTGACTAAAAACGTGTAGTAATAAAATTTATGGTAACTCTGAATTCGATTTGTCAAGCTTATATATGACATCGGCTAGCGATATATGTAGAGTACGAAGTGTTATAGCTAGAGCAAATTTTTAATTTTGAATAATTTACCTATATTTGCGTTCTTTGTTATTTGAGTGAAAAAATTAATTAAAATTATTCTCTTTCTTCGTCATTTCTTAGATTTTGCCAACTTGTATTCATTCCTTCCGAGTCTAACAAAATGTTATTGCCAAATATAATTTCTAATTAAGATTTTCCTTCTCTATTATATGAACGAAAAGTAAATTAATTAATGTTATTCTCTCTTCTTCTTTCCGTAGATCCGTCGAAAATTAACACTTCTTTCGACGACCTATTTCGGTCGAAATATTTAAATTTTCACAGATTTTATACAAAATTCGTCGAAATTTCTCTGTTTTCTAGTAGTGAGAATTTGTCAGAACTAATTTCTAATTTTGACTATGTTATCCAGTGTTAGAAATCGGACCAGACCGGCCGATGTCATTGGTTTTACAGGTAACCGACTGTCAATCTGGTTCTGTTAACCCCTCCAAAACAGTATGGCTCCTGTTCAGTTCGAATCGAAAAAACCCGGTCAAAAATGATAAAACTGATGAACCAATGAACTGATTGTACCACTGATTCACTTATAACAAAAAAAAAAAAGGAATATTTTATTCATTTATTCTTCTTCAGTTTCAGGTATTTGCATGTTTTTTTATAGGTGATAAAATTCATCTAATATTTTCTCTTTTTTATAGGTGATTAGTGATAAAATTATTGTTTTGATATGGTATTTATAAAAGTTTGAAATATTGCTTTGATATTATGTTATTATAATTGTATTTTGGATAATTGGTGTTTATTTTAATTAAAGTTTATGTTTTAGATATATGGTGATTATTTTGGAGCTTCTTGTCTTCTTGTTAAATATTAATGTGATAATTTTTGTTTTTTATGTTTTTTATTGCATAATTATTGGTGTTTCTTTTATTTTTAGTTTAATTGAAATGATTTATTTTTCAAATACCAGTGATTTACGAGATAATATTTAGTTTATAAAAAAAACTTAACTAGTTTGATAAAACATTGATCTTTTTAAATGTTTGATTACATACATTAAACTTAAGCTAAATTATAATTTCGTAATGACTTCACACCGATTGAACCAATAGTTAAAATGGTTAAACTGATTCAACCAATAACCAGAAAGGCTATCGGTTTGATGTCCGATCTGATTTTTAAAACATTAATGGTATCCTTATTTACATTCTTTATTTTAATTGTACATGGCACAATTCTTAGAAACTCTTGCTAAACCAGGTACATGTCCATGGCCAAAACGGACATAACCGTAATAACTAAAACGTTATGAGGTAAGATGCGTGTGAGATATAATTTAACACAAAGTAATTCTATTTTTTTGGTCAGATATAATTTACCCCTTTTTTCTAATCCTTTATTGCTGGTTTTTTTTTTTTTTTTGGACTTCCCGATCATGGTTTCCTTTCCATCAAATTAAATTACTCCTTCATTATTGGTTAATTTAAAATAACTCTCGATAACATACTTACCCCACTTTATCCTCCTGTACCTTCCTATGATATGCGTTAATGAACTTTTATCTCCCTGCATATTGCATAATGAGCATTTTACCCCGTTGAAAAAATATATGACATTTGGATCATGCATCAACTGAATATTGTTTATTCTGGTTGAAATTAAGAATGGAAAATTAATTAATAGACCCTTTGTTGGATAAGGATGAAGATGAAGAGCACTGAAGACAATAAGTAAAGGGAGGTTTTGATGAATTCCAAAACTTCAAATCTGCTAAGTATAAATTAACTTAGCTGATATCCCTTCGAAGAATTTTTTACTAAGTAAAGAAGATATCAGGAGAGTCAAAATTCAAGGTCCAAGGCTACTGATCTGCTGAAGGAAAGAAATCAGACTGGTGAAGATCAGCCGACTCAAAACAGATTTGTTCAAGTTTGAGATCAGCTTAGTTCGCCATCAGACTTGTACTTTCGTCAGCCAAGTGGAAAAGATCAAGAAGACATCCCAACGGTAATAAATGCCCCTGGAAGTAATAATTGTTGAAGTACAAGGCTATTAAAGACAAATGATTGAAGAAATGATTCGCATCAGCTTGGTGCATTTAATGCTGCCTGCAGAAAAGTACTGTTGACAGTACGGACAGACTGCAGAGAGCCGTTCGCGGAAATTAAGGACCAGTACCCGAGGATTTTGAAATTTGTCTCACTTCAACGGACATTTTTCAAACCTACGAGTATAAATAGCTGTAGAGACGAAGAGAAGAAAAAAACACAATCTCTGAGAAGAATTTCGAAGCAAAATCTCTTAAGTCTCAAGAACAGCTCACTCATCAGCTCTGTCATTTATTGACTGAAGCCGACGTTGAAGATCAAAGATAAACACATTTTTCTGAGTGAAAAACAGTTTGAGTGTTGTGAGAAGTTTAAATCCATCTTTGTGAGTGATCTAACTTCAGAGGATAGGTTTTCTTAGTGATTTCCTATTGTGAGCTTACGGCCAGATTCATTTGTTGTTTTGGCGTAAGTGGAGTGTACTAATTACTTTGTGTTCTTAGTATAACACAAGGTCTTTGTGACTTGAAAGAGTGGACTAAAGGATATTAAAATCCATATAACCACTATAAAAATTACTTGTGTTTTTACATTTGCTTTTAACTTGCATATTTTCAGATTGCATAAAACACATTCAAAACTGTTTGAAAAGAGTTTAAAGGAGTTTACAAAACTGGGGATAAAATTTTCAAACTACTAAGTTAACTTGTGAAAAACACTTTGAAAATCCGTTGCAAGTACTCTAGTATTAAAACTGATTTTAGCAAAAATCAGCTAAATGATTATCAGATTAGTGGTCAACAAAGTTGTTCAAAGATTTGTTCGCGATCCGCCTTGTAAAATTACTGTTCGGTAACAGCTTGGTCTGTTTAAGTTAGAACAAAAGTTTTAAAGTTAAAAATTATCAAAAAGTTTAGAGGTCTATTCACCCCCCCCTCTAGACCTCATCTGACCACTTGGGACCAACACCCTTTCAATTATTGAGGATAACTTACTTTGCAATGAGAAATTTAGGAACAAAATGCGGACCTGAGCTCACGTCTTGAGAGCAATTACTTGTACTGAATTAAGCATTTCAACCATATTGGTCTTACCACCAACAAAATTTCATTGGTTGTGTTTTTTTCTTCTAAACAAATATGTATTCATTATGATTTACCCAATATCACTAGAAACAACTCTAAAAGTAGGAAGAAAATGACAAATTTCTTTAGAAGGGATTGCGTATTAGCTCAGAGGATGTTTAAATTTTAAGAATGTGATAATAACTCCGATCCACTAATTAGTTTTAGATATTTTTATTTTCAATACAATTTTTGGACCACTAATTAAAAATTGTTTTGAAAATAAAAATATCCAAAACTAATTAGTGGATCGGAGTTATTATCACATTCTTAAAATTTAAACATGCTCGCTGAGCAAATACGCAATCCCTTCTAAAGAAATTGTTCATTTTCTGCCTACTTTTAGAGTTGTTTCTAGTGATATTGGGTAAATCATGATCAATACATATATATTTTTTTAGAAGAAGAAAACATATCCACTGAAAATTTTATGGTGATAAGACCAATATGGTTGAAATGCTTAAATCAGTACAAGTAATTGCTCTCAAGACGTGAGCTCAGGTCCACATTTTGTTCCTAAATTTCTCATTGCAAAGTAAATAATCCTCAGTAATTGAAAGGGTTTATTAATTAATTTCCCATTCTCAATTTCAGCCTAAATAAACAATATTCAGTTGATGTATGATCCCAATGTCACTTTGCGGTTAGGTTGTCACTGTTTTCATCATAGGAATGGATTTGAGGGTAAAAAATCCCACAGTCACTTTGCGGTTTGGTTATCACTTTGAACCTAGATCTTGGGATCTTCAGTCAACTATGTACTTCATAAGATGGATTGTGCCCTATACTTCTATGATTTTTTTTATTTACATTTTTGCCATAGAATTAAATATTACAATATAATTTAAATATGGGTATATTAGTCTTCACAAAAAATGGAAAAAAATTTATTGGCCAAAACTCGTACTTTTATATGAACTAGGAAGATGCACACGCGTTGGGCGTGTTCAGTTAATTATCATTTTTTTTTCATAATATACGATGCTCAAATATATCATAAATGAAGGTATTAACAGAAAAAATTGAACGTATCACATAATTTTATAAATAAAAATATTATTATAACAATAAAATATTATACATAGCTTTATTTTCTATATAATTCATTTTAGACTTTATCAAAAATTATAATCTAGTTATACCTTATGAATTTTAATCTAACTATTCGTTTAAGTTTATTTTTTCTATGAAAATATTTTAGTTAGAATTGTATAATGTTAAGTCTTTAATTCTAATGTCACCTAAAATAAGCTAAAATATATTGTAAAAGGTAGGATTTGAACACCTATCATTTTGCAAGAAACATAACTTCCTTATCATTTGAACTACATTATTTTTGTTGAACTTTTAGTACATAAATTTATAAATTTTAGAAAACGTGTAGCCAAATTTATTTATAAGTTAGATTATGATAATTAACTCAAATTAATATTTTACACATTATCAATGAAAATCAATAATCAAATAATAATTTTTTTATTAAAATTCGGGGTGATTTACATTCAGACCCCCTTATGTTTGGGCATATTACATTGAACCCCTGTTGTTTCAAAAATTATAGGGACACCCCTTCAGGTTTGTGCATATTACAAGAAACCCCTTACGGCGTAAAAAACAAACCAAATTTGATGATGTAAGCCACAAAAATTTGATTTTCCAAATTTAGCCCTGGCTAAATGTACCCATATGAGGTGTTTATGTAATACTATTATACCACAGTGGGTATTTATATAATAATATCAACCACAAGGGATGTCGATTTAGTAATATTATACCACATGTTTGTCTACGTAATAATATTATACAACAAAGGGTTTATACAACTTCTAATGGTTATTTTTAAAAATATGATAGTTGGCTACAAGTAACTCCATAAAGTTATTGTAATCTTTTAAATACATCTCATGTGGTATGATATTATTATATAGACACCCCATGTGATATAATATTATTACATAGACACCCCTTGTGAGTATATTTAGCCAAGAGTAAATTTGGAAAAATAATCTTTTTTGCTGACATCATCAAATTCCGTTTATTTTTAAAGTCGTAAGGGGTTTCTTGTAATATGCACAAACATGAGGGGGTGTCCTTGTAATTTTGAAACATCGAGGGGTTTCTTGTAGTATGCTTAAACCTGAGGGGGCCTGAGTGCAAATCGCCCTATATAGTTTAAGTGAACTTGTAGCCGGACATTGTCCGTTGTTCATAATAATACCACTTACAGATGGAGTAGAAATATAAATTGAAGAATGCAAGGCTATTAAAGGATTAAGAAACATATTAAAGTTAATTATCTTAAAAGATATAAGAGCTGAAATTAACCTCGAGATTAATGTAAATGGATCGATATTATATAAAATGAATAGCTTAAAATAAAGAAAATGAAATGAAATATTGTCAAAAGATTGAGAGTTTTGGAAAGGAAGAATTTTCTCAGGGCAAGTGCCGAATAGATTAAGAAAGAACGAGAAAACCTCACCTTATGTTGAAGAGTGGTTGTTTAAGCTTAATCGTTGTTATCAATAGATCCCTCGATAACTAAGTATAGAAAAATAGAAAGGACCAATGTCACGGATGATCTTATTAATTTGATTAAGTATCCCTTAAGGTGTATTTTACCGTTTAAGGTGTTAGTTTTTATAATTCTTACTTTTTTTTTTTTCGTAATGCTATAGAGACTTATATGAGTTGTAATAATCATTTTATTATGATGACCAAGACTCATTTCCTACCTTAAATAATAGTTTTTATGTGGTCTACAAGCATTTAAAATAGATAGCTTTTATGTAGTCTTTCCAATAATACACGAACTCGTATTTTACATATTAGTCTTATAAAAGTTTATGAATTCAAAAGTAGTTCCAAGTATTAGTTTACGTATCCCCTTTTTCCCCCAAATCAAGATATAAATGCAAACAAATTTAGTTATTTGATAAGTATGATTTTATCTCATTCCACATATACCGTTTCAAATGAAAAGACATCCTTTAATATTGATAAATTTAATTAAGAGAAAGATAATCAAATAAGCCTAAGTAATTATCAATTTTCTCAATTATATAAGTTATATAACTTTGAGAGTATTGTAACCATAGTTCTTTATTTAATTATCGACTTAAGACTAGTTAAATTAGTTAACTTTAGTTTATTCTTTAGTTTCATACAAAGACTTGAGTTGAACTTCAATTCTTCATTTTCATTTCATCACTCCTTAGCTTCATTCATTCATAACTAAAATTAGCTATAGTTAATTTTTCAACCGTATGAAAGATGTATACATCCGAAGACAATTTTACACTCAAATCTCTAAGCTTATTTGAACAACTTGATTAGTTCAAGTACCCATTATTTTAATAAGATAACACTTTAGCATATTCTTTGTTTTCATTAATCGCATATCATTTTTTGCTCCCTGATGTTAAATAATAGACTACAAATTGCTATTTTGAAGCTTTAGCATAAACATAAAAGTAGATTTGAAAAACAAACATGGGTTTGAACAATATTTTTTACTCTCTGAAATCTGAATCATTATTCGTTTTACTTTGAGAATATGTTAGTATTATAGTAAAATATGGTGCAAAGTAATACTCCAAATTAACAGAACGTGAGCTTATATCATACTTGACTTTAAGGCCAACAAAACAAAGTTAAATAAGCTTAAGAATTAAGTGTCAAAATAGCACTTGAAAGTAATGCAAACAAACAGAATTAATGACGAAATAAAGGAAAAGGGAGTGACTTATAGGTGCAAAACAGCAAGAATTAGCAGAAAATTTCGTTTTAAAAACTGGTCTCACAAGGCAGCCCCAAAAGCATTGTTCCGAAACTGACCCTGTAGAGACCCCACGCGCTGGAGGTGTTCGACACCTCCTGATCCATTAAACTCCAAATCTTGTCTTCTTTCTAGTGGTGTAAACAGATTTAAAAAATTCTTAGCCGTTTTAAAGATACATCGAATCTACAGAAGCTGCGCAAAACAGGGGAAAATGAAGAAAATACCTTGATCTCTTCTTCTATGGTTACGAGGTTGGGAGAACCTTGAGCCTACATACTCCTTACTCACTTAAGTGCTGATAGTGACAAGGAGAAGTATAGATTTCATTAAAATTGATTAGGATTAAGACATTTTTTATGGTTATTAAAGAAGAGGGAAATAATTGTTTACCTTCTAAACTTCTTAGAGCTAGTTGATCTTCTTATATCTTGGGAAAAGATAACTTACGGAGGCTAATTTTCTGAAAATGGAAAGCTTCTTTAGATGTGATTTGGGAGTGATGAACATTTCCTTTTATAGAAAGAGGAATGGTAGATTGGTAATATAGGTAGATTATTGGTATTTACTGGTAATTTGATGATATGGGTTATTTTGCTATTATAGTAAATTTCACTTTTGACCTTTGTTGTTCTATAATGGTTAGTTTAAGTATAATAATTTTTATATCAAGTTACTCAGTTTGTTTTGGTATGTCAAAAGTTTGTTTCGAGTTCGGTTTGATAGTTATATATACGTACGTTCTATTTCCAATCTAATTGAGTGTATGAATATATATATATATATATATATATATATATATATATATATATTATCGGGGTATTACATTACACCTACTAAATAAACCATTTCCGAAAAACCTATATCTAACTTAATTGTGTGTGGCTGAGGGCGGTTTGATTAGAGACGAACACAGAGGCTGGATCTCGGCCTATGCGAGACCACTTGGGGATGTTTCAATTACGGTGACAGAACTCTTGGCGGCTAGAGAAGGATTGACACTTGCTTGGGAAATGAGTGGCATCCTCTCGACATGATTATTGAAGATTATAGGAGTTTAGTGGAAAGGCCGTGGGAATGTCGAATTGCTCAGATTCGAAGAGATGATGATAAATGTGTCAATGTATTAGAACGTATGTGTCATGAGATCGAGGAGTGTGGGTGATTACGCCCAAACTTGTCGAAACAAAGCGATCGATGTAGAATAGATTGGGCGGTCGTATCCACGAGGAGATGACTAAACTAAGCTAAAATAGTTAGTAGACAAAGTAGCTTTAAAGATAAATAAACAAACTAACTTAACGAAGCGATTTGATTTTAAGAAAACTTAAAGAAAAATAAATTTTTGGTTGTTGGAAAATACGATAATTAAAACGGTAAGATATCAAGAATCCCTTATATGCTTCGTTCACTTATTTGGATTGATTCATAAAATTACTCAATTGAAAGTTTCACATCCCAAACAATCAATCGGAAGATAAAGAATTGAAAAACACATGATTTCTAATGTATTTGAGTAAATAACTTTCTTGCTTTTAGAATTGGCACAAAATATCATCTTATGAGAAATCAAAAACATACTATATACCAAGGCATATTGCATTAAAAGACTACCCATAAAACGAAAGGCTTATATCAATATAATTATATCGTAAAGATTTTCACATAAAAAGAGCTTGACTAGATTTATATGAAAACTAATGAAACAATTGTATTAACATAAAAGTTGATGAAAATAGATGAAGAAGAATAAATTACTCAAAATTATTAAACTTACAAAACCTTGAAGAATCGAATCCAAATAAGATCACTACGCATATAAGTTCATCTCTAATCTCACCAAAGAACTATTAGCCTAATTTACTAATCATTATCACAAGTTCTAGAGAGAAAATATGATAATGATTTGAGAGAGAATTGTAACTAAGACTAAGAATTGTGTGTTCTAAGATGTGTGATTCTAGGACTATATATAGGTGCTAAATAGCCCTAATCCAAGTAGGAGAATGCTTAGGAGGTAGACATTGAGTAGGAAGATGTTTAGGAAGCTTAATTTTCGTATGGAAATAATTTATGCAAGTTTCCTAATCACTTTAGGACACAAATCGCGATTCCCGCGTAGAAGATTCTGCTCTGCGCGACATATTTGAAAAATGCATATCTTTGTGCTCCGAACTCCAAATCCAGATCCGTAAAGTCTGTAATATAGCTAACTCCTTCCTCTACAACATATCCGAAATTCAGCTTAATAGGAGTTTCCTTGCGAGAGTTATCGTCCTTGGAAGTAGCAGCAATATTTCTGGCAGATTCCTTATTTGTTGTTCTTGCACTAATTTACTTCCTTGAATCTTTCCTTGCTTCAAATTAGGGGTGGGATCGGGACGGGTTTTCGGGAATTCGGGTATTTCGGGACGGGATATCGGGTTTCGGGATCTCAAATTCAAATCCCGAAACCCGGTAGATCAACCAAGGTCCCGAGAGTTTCGGGTACCCGATTTAATTTCGGGATTTCGGGACGGGACCGGGTGTCCCGATAAACTAATATTTTTTTTTAGTTTAATGCAATTTTCAAACTGCCTCGGATCTTATGTGTCAATAATTGTATGCCATTTCACCATCTTATGCACAACATGTAGACTCAGAAATGATCTCAAAACCTCAAGATCTGATTAAAGAAAATTATTGGAGAAGTTTGAAAATTGAAAGATGATATATGTTGAAAAACTGAACGTCGGCGAGCAACGGATCAGTGGCGGACGACGGGAGTTGAGTTGTGGTGGAGTTAAGTATTTTGATTAGATACATTTACTTGTATGAGAGAAGAAGAATACGTAGAATGAGATGTGAATGGTTGAATTTTAGATTTAGATTAGGTATTTTGATTATATGTATGTTTTAATTAAAGTATGTAATCGGGACCGGGTTCCCCGATCGGGTGGGGATCAAAACCCGAAACCCGTCCTGATTTTTCGGGACCGGGTTTTGTCCCGTCCCAACTGAGAAAATACCCGTTTTGTCCCGTCCCAAATGGGAAAAACCCGATCGGGACGGGACGGGTACCCGAAACCCGGTCCCATTTACCCAGCCCTAATATAAGTTCATCTCTAATCTCACCAAAGAACTATTAGCCTAATTTACTAATCATTATCACAAGTTCTAGAGAGAAAATATGATAATGATTTGAGAGAGAATTGTAACTAAGACTAAGAATTGTGTGTTCTAAGATGTGTGATTCTAGGACTATATATAGGTGCTAAATAGCCCTAATCCAAGTAGGAGAATGCTTAGGAGGTAGACATTGAGTAGGAAGATGTTTAGGAAGCTTAATTCTCGTATGGAAATAATTTATGCAAGTTTCCTAATCACTTTAGGACACAAATCGCGATTCCCGCGTAGAAGATTCTGCTCTGCGCGACATATTTGAAAAATGCATATCTTTGTGCTCCGAACTCCAAATCCAGATCCGTAAAGTCTGTAATATAGCTAACTCCTTCCTCTACAACATATCCGAAATTCAGCTTAATAGGAGTTTCCTTGCGAGAGTTATCGTCCTTGGAAGTAGCAGCAATATTTCTGGCAGATTCCTTATTTGTTGTTCTTGCACTAATTTACTTCCTTGAATCTTTCCTTGCTTCAAATTATGCATTTGATACTTGTACAATTTGGGAAGGCTAAATATTCCGGGGTCCATATTTTATATTCCTACAAAAACAAATCAAAACTCAATATTTTCTAATTACAATAATTTCTATTAATTTCATGAAAATATCAAATTAACACTTGATTTATTTAGAAAATAAGAACAACTTAAGTGCATTTTCAAGCACTAATCACAACCCCCAACCAGCTTATTGCTAGTCTCTAGCAATTCAAGCGCAAATAAGATATAAGCATGATGAACAAAACGGAGAAGAAATGAGATAAACTATCCAAGTACTTCAATCAAAGAGCTAGTCAAAGATCACAATCGCTATCAAGATTACTTCGATCATAACTCCCAAAATGTGTGTGTGTGAATGCTAAGCCAAAACCTTCATACCACAAACCACAATACACATAGCTTTCGAAAATTTACCAAGTAAAGTATCAACTCCATTTTCTCACGGGTAAAGTGTTTAAATTTTTAGGACAGGAATTTCACTCATGGAGTTGGAAAACAGATAGTCACTCAAAGAAATAGGCCATATTTTTACGGACAAGCATACAAACAAACATTGATCCAATGATAGGAAACATAACTATCTAGAGGTCACATTCTTTCACAATTTAGCTTCAGGATTTCAATTGGTCAATACATACTATAGAGCCGTATAAATATTCGTCTTCTATAATGACGAAAACCAAGAACTTTTCTCTATTTTTTTTTTCTCTTTTTTTCTGTTTTTTTTTTTCACTTTTTTTTTTTTTTTCATGGCTCATGAAGACATTTTACTCTTGACCAATATCATCCATATCTTTGACTTTTCTTTAAGAATGTTACTCTAAATAGCAATTAACCAATTCAAAAGAGCAATATAAGTTCATAAGTTGTTTTCTCAACCTCTCCACTCACTCACAAAAGATGTGTGAGTATATAAAAAAAAGAACTTTAACTTGGAAAATTTCTAGGCTACATGCATCGAACATCCATCTTACCACAAGCTTAGTAATGTGTTCTTGGAATTTTTTTTTTGGAAGCTACTTTCTAATAATAAAGATAGAAAAAATGACTAAGACTTTACACAATGAAATCATACCTAAAAAGCAAATCTAGCATCTCAAATCAATCCATTCATACATACCTTATAGCCCATTTTCAAGAGAATCGCTAATATAAAAGCAATAAACTAATTTTTCTTAAAAATGCATTTTTTTTTCTCTCAGAAGGCTACCACCCCCAACCTAAATATGACAGTGTCCTCATTGTCACTAAAATATGAATGCAGAAAATACAAGAGACAAAGGACTACTACTTGAATGATGTAAGTCTAGAGATGATCTTAAACACACAAACGAAAAAAAAAAAAAAAAAACAAAACACACAAAAGAAAGAAAAAAAAAATTAAAACTATAGTACATAATGGAAAGATAGAACCTGATTAATGGTAGATAGGAGCCGCAAGTGCAATCTCCTCAGGTTCATCCACCCTCTCCACAATTTGCTTTAATCTTTGGCCATTCACACGAAAAAGTCTTCCATCTTTAGGATTTTCTACTTCTACGGAACCATTGGGAAAGACTTGTTTTACCATAAAAGGACCAGTCCATCTTGATCTCAACTTTCCAGGGTGAAGATGTAAACGAGAATCGTAGAGGAATACTCGTTGGTTTGGCTCAAAGTTTTTTCTAAGGATTTGTTTGTCATGAGCGACTTTCAGTTTAGCTTTGTAGATCCTTGAGTTGTCATAAGCATCGTTCCTTAATTCTTCTATTTCTGACAATTGTAAGTTCCTTTGAAGACCTGCATCATTCAAATCAAAATTAAGCGATTTAACTGCCCAATAAGCTTTATGTTCTAACTCTACGGGTAAATGACAAGCTTTCCCATAAACAATCCGATATGGGGACATCCCTAGAATAGTCTTGTAAGCAGTACGGTATGCCCAAAGTGCATCAGAAAGTCGTAAAGACCAATCCTTGCGGTTTTGGTTAACCGTTTTCTCCAGAATTTGCTTAACTTCCCTATTTGCTAACTCAGCTTGCCCATTGGTTTGCGGATGATATGCATTGGAAACCTTGTGAATAACACCATACCTGCGCATCAAAGCTTCAAAAGAACGATTACAAAAATGTGTCCCTTGATCACTAATAATAATTCATGGTGTACCATACCTAGCTAACACATTTTCCTTTAAGAATTTTACTACTGTAGTGTTATCATTCTTACGACATGGTACAGCTTCTACCCATTTGGATACATAATCAACAGCAAGAAGAATATATAGATAACCATAAGAAGAAGGAAATGGACCCATAAAATCAATACCCCAACAATCAAAAATTTCAATAACAAGAATTGGGTTAAGGGGCATCATGTGCCGTCGAGTCAAAGCTCCCAATTTTTGGCATCTATCACAAGAACGACAAAAATGATTAGTATCTTTGAACAAACTTGGCCAATAAAGACCACATTGTAAAATTTTAGCAGCTGCCTTTTTCATAGAAAAATGACCACCACAAGCCTCGGAATGACAAAAGTTCAAGACACTATTTACCTCAGTCTCAGGAATGCACCTTCTCATGATTTGGTCGGGGCAATATTTATATAAATAAGGATCATCCCAATAAAAATTTCTTACCTCGATCAAGAACTTTCGCTTATCTTGTGCAGTCCAACTTGACGGAAGTTCATCAGAAACCAAGTAGTTAACAATATTGGCATACCATGGCAGTTGATCTACATTGAACAGTTGTTCATCGGGAAAGTCATCTCGAATTGGGAGATCTTTTGTAGAATCAATGAACTCCAAACGAGATAGATGATCAGCCACAACATTTTCGACACCCTTCTTATCTTTAATTGTTAGATCAAATTCCTGCAACAAAAGAATCCACCTAATTAAACGAGCCTTAGCATCCTTTTTGGAAAGAAGATACTTAAGAGCTGCATGGTCAGTATAAACAGTAATAGGTGAACCAATAAGATAAGGTCGAAATTTTTCCATAGCAAAGACGACTGCTAGCAGTTCCTTTTCAGTAGTAGAGTAGTTCTGTTGAGCACTATTTAAGGTCCTACTAGCATAATAGATAACAAATGGTTTTCCTTCCCTACGTTGTCCTAAAACGGCTCCAAGAGCATAGTCACTAGCGTCACATATGATTTCGAAAGGTAAGCTCCAATCTGGTGATTGTATGATGGGTGCGGTAGTGAGTTTTTGGACAAGTATTTTGAATGCTTTTTCACACTAAGGAGTCCAGTCGAACCTAGCATCTTTGACTAAGAGGTTACACAGGGGACGAGATATAGAAGAGAAATTTTGTATGAACCTCCGATAAAAACCAGCATGTCCAAGGAATGACCTAACATCTTTCACAGTTTTGGGTATATGTAGGTTAGAAATCAACTCAATTTTGGCTTTGTCAACCTCTATTCCTTTTTCAGACACTATATGACCTAAAACAATCCCAGATGAAACCATGAAATGACATTTCTCCCAGTTCAGAACAAGACCTTTTTCCTCACACCTGCTCAAAACAGCTTTCAAGTTAAGTAAACAAGAATCAAAAGAGTCTCCAAAAACAGTTATATCATCCATAAAAACTTCCATGAATTTTTCAACCATATCAGAAAATATGCTCATCATACAACGTTGGAAAGTAGCAGGTGCATTACATAAACCAAATGGCATTCTACGAAATGCAAAAGTACCAAAAGGGCATGTAAATGTTGTCTTTTCTTGATCCTCCAAAGCTATTTCGATTTGATAATATCCAGAATATCCATCAAGAAAACAATAAAACAAATGACCAGCTATACGTTCCAATATTTGGTCGATAAAAGGAAGTGGAAAGTGATCTTTTCGTGTGGCAGAGTTTAATTTCCTATAATCAATGCACATGCGCCACCCAGTTACTACTCTAGTGGGAATAGGATGCCCTTCTTCATTTTCTACAACTGTAACTCCAGATTTCTTTGGTACCACTTGTGTAGGGCTAACCCATTGACTATCAGATATAGGAAATATGATGTCTACATCTAATAATTTTAAGACCTCTTTTTTTACTACTTCTTTCATGGTGGGGTTTAATCTTCTTTGAGGATCCCTACGTGGGTTAGCACCTTCTTCTAAATGAATCTTATGTGAACAAACTAAGGGACTAATACCTTTAATATCAGCTATCGACCAACCTAGTGCAGACTTATGTTCTTTCAACAAATTTATGAGTTTCTCATCTTGCTCGACACTAAGTTTAGACGAAATCATAACAGGAAAGGTATCACCTGGTCCCAAAAATGCATATTTCAGTCCTTCTGGTAGTTGAGATAACTCAACTTTTGGTGCCTCAATGGAAGATGCCTTTGGTTGTGTTCTTTCTTTTGGTAGCTCCTCAAAGCGTGGCTGCCAAACACTCCTTTCATTTAACCCTGTTTCATTAACAAAATTAGATGAATTAATATTATTAAAAGAGTTAAGCGAATCATCAAAATCAGAATCACAAAGGAGATAGTGTAAGGATTCAGAATTTTCCCTTTCGAATGTTTCAGACACCAATGAATCTATCATATAAGTATGGTGACACTCATCTTCATCTTGTAGTTGCTTCCCAACATGGAATACATTGACTTCCAGTGTCATATTACCAAATGTAAGCTTCATGAGTCCATTCCTACAATTGATGAGAGCATTTGCTGTAGCAAGGAAAGGTCTACCTAGGATCAGTGGTATCTTAGACTCCATATTGACCACATATTGAGTATCCAAAACCAAGAAATCAACAGGATAATAGAATTTGTCAATTTGAAGCAAAACATCCTCTACTATTCCTTTGGGTCTACGAATGGTTCGGTCAGCTAGTTGCAAAACAACAGATGTAGGCTTGATCTCTCCAAGGCCAAGTTGCAAGTAAACTGAGTATGGCATAAGGTTTACACTTGCCCCAAGGTCTAATAAAGCTTGACTAAACTCATGCGGACCAATCTGACAGGTTATTGTGGGACACCCAGGATCTTTATATTTAGGTGGTACCTTTTGCTCAATCACTGCACTTACTTGCTCTGTCAAAAATGCGGTTTTCTTGACATTGTGTTTTCTTTTCACAGTACACAAATCCTTAATCACCTTTGCATATGAAGGTACCTGCTTGATAACATGCAACAAAGGCAAATTAATTTTGACTTGTTTCAAATGTTCAAGAATTTCACCATGATTTTCTGGTATTTTTCCCAGTTTTAGTGCTTGAGGGAAAAGAACATGGACCAAGACTTTCTGCTCTACTTCCTTAGGGGGGTCGTTTGGCGGACTAGGTAAAGTTGGTCCCTCTATGACCTTACCGCTACGAGTGGTGATGGCATTGATATCTTTGATATTATGTGATTCGGAAGATTCTACCTTATGTTGCCCCTTAGGATTGGACTGTGGTTGGGAAGGGAACTTGCCTCGTTCTTGTATAGTAAGCGCACTAGTTAGCTTACCAATTTGATTTTTTATCTCTTTGTTCTCTTCCACAATCTGAGTTATTACGGCTTCTACCTTTTGATTAGTCTTACTTTGTGCCTCAATAAATGCTTGAAGTGTGTCCTCTAAAGGATTCCTATTTTGGTGAGCATTATTTTGAGGTGCAGGGTAAGTTCTAGGTGCTTGTCCCTCGGATGTCCAACTAAAGTTAGGGTGATTTCTCCAACCAGGATTGTACGTCTCAGAATAAGGTGAAAAAGGTTTCCTATATGTTCCCAAGGCATTACATTGTTCTTCGTAAACCTCTCTCATCTCACCAAGTGTAGGACATACTTGAGCTAAATGATCTACCCCACCACAAATGAAACAACTATCTCGTGACTCTACCCTTGCAACTGGTTGAGGTTTTTGACTATCTTTTGTTTCTAAAGCTTTTAATTTGTTAGTCAATGCTTCAACTTGTGCTTTAAGGTTGTCTTCTTCCTTAAGATAGTAAATTCCACTAGTTTTTGTTCTACTAGTACCATCAGTAATACTAGGTCCAGTCCAGGTGTGAGCTTTTTCGGCTATGTCATTTAGGTAATCTATGGCTTCATCAGGATCCTTTTCAAGAAACTCCCCATTACACATCATTTCAATAAATTGACGCTCCCTAGATGTAAGTCCCTCATAGAAATAACTAACAAGACGCCAATTTTCATACCCATGGTGCGGACACATATTCAACAATTCTTTGAACCTCTCCCAGGCTTGGTATAAAGTTTCATTATCTTTTTGGGAAAAGGTAGAGATTTGTCTCTTAAGGTTGTTGGTCTTATGTTGGGGAAAGTATTTGTTGAAAAAAGCTTGGGTCATTTCTGCCCATGTACCTATAGATCTAGGTCTCAAAGAATACAACCAACTTTTTGCTTTGTCTTTTAGGGTGAAAGGGAAGAATTTCAACCTAATTGACTCTACGACATTGGGTTGACTATTGAAAGTGACGATGACCTCCTCAAATTCCCTAATGTGTAAGTAAGGATTCTCACTATCCATGCCGTGAAAGGTTGGTAAGAGTTGGATCAATCCAGGTTTGAAATCTATTTGCGGGGTATTTGTGGGAACCATGATGCATGAGGGAGTGGATGTGCGGTTTGGGTGTAGGTATTCCCTTAGGGAACGTGCATGGTTGTTTTCAATTTGGTCCATGGTGGTAGGTGTATCGGTTAATGCAATGTTTGACCAAGATTCACTTAAATCTTCAGAAGTTGTTTTGATTCCCTCAATGTTTTCCCTATGTTCTTTCCTTAACCTACGCAAAGTTTTCTCAATTTCTGGATCGTACTGTAGTTCACCTTGATTAGAAGATCGAGTTACAAACATAAAAATAAAACACCTTTTTTTTTTTTTTTGGTTTTTTTTTTAATTTTTTAATTTTTTTATTTTAATAAAACTAATCAATTTACTAATAAATAGAAATAGTACGAAACTTCCTACAATTACCTAAGAGAACAAAAATTGAATAAAATAAAGTTTACTTACCTCGTTAGCTAAATAACTACTTATGATGCTTACTTGTTGCACCTCCTCGGCAACGGCGCCAAAATTTGTCAAAAGATTGAGAGTTTTGGAAAGGAAGAATTTTCTCAGGGCAAGTGCCGAATAGATTAAGAAAGAACGAGAAAACCTCACCTTATGTTGAAGAGTGGTTGTTTAAGCTTAATCGTTGTTATCAATAGATCCCTCGATACCTAAGTATAGAAAAATAGAAAGGACCAATGTCACGGATGATCTTATTAATTTGATTAAGTATCCCTTAAGGTGTATTTTACCGTTTAAGGTGTTAGTTTTTATAATTCTTACTTTTTTTTTTCGTAATGCTATAGAGACTTATATGAGTTGTAATAATCATTTTATTATGATGACCAAGACTCATTTCCTACCTTAAATAATAGTTTTTATGTGGTCTACAAGCATTTAAAATAGATAGCTTTTATGTAGTCTTTCCAATAATGCACGAACTCGTATTTTACATATTAGTCTTATAAAAGTTTATGAATTCAAAAGTAGTTCCAAGTATTAGTTTACGTATCCCCTTTTTCCCCCAAATCAAGATATAAATGCAAACAAATTTAGTTATTTGATAAGTATGATTTTATCTCATTCCACATATACCGTTTCAAATGAAAAGACATCCTTTAATATTGATAAATTTAATTAAGAGAAAGATAATCAAATAAGCCTAAGTAATTATCAATTTTCTCAATTATATAAGTTATATAACTTTGAGAGTATTGTAACCATAGTTCTTTATTTAATTATCGACTTAAGACTAGTTAAATTAGTTAACTTTAGTTTATTCTTTAGTTTCATACAAAGACTTGAGTTGAACTTCAATTCTTCATTTTCATTTCATCACTCCTTAGCTTCATTCATTCATAACTAAAATTAGCTATAGTTAATTTTTCAACCGTATGAAAGATGTATACATCCTAAGACAATTTTACACTCAAATCTCTAAGCTTATTTGAACAACTTGATTAGTTCAAGTACACATTATTTTAATAAGATAACACTTTAGCATATTCTTTGTTTTCATTAATCTCATATCATTTTTTGCTCCCTGATGTTAAATAATAGACTACAAATTGCTATTTTGAAGCTTTAGCATAAACATAAAAGTAGATTTGAAAAACAAACATGGGTTTGAACAATATTTTTTACTCTCTGAAATCTGAATCATTATTCGTTTTACTTTGAGAATATGTTAGTATTATAGTAAAATATGGTGCAAAGTAATACTCCAAATTAACAGAACGTGAGCTTATATCATACTTGACTTTAAGGCCAACAAAACAAAGTTAAATAAGCTTAAGAATTAAGTGTCAAAATAGCACTTGAAAGTAATGCAAACAAACAGAATTAATGACGAAATAAAGGAAAAGGGAGTGACTTATAGGTGCAAAACAGCAAGAATTAGCAGAAAATTTCGTTTTAAAAACTGGTCTCACAAGGCAGCCCCAAAAGCATTGTTCCGAAACTGACCCTGTAGAGACCCCACGCGCTGGAGGTGTTCGACACCTCCTGATCCATTAAACTCCAAATCTTGTCTTCTTTCTAGTGGTGTAAACAGATTTAAAAAATTCTTAGCCGTTTTAAAGATACATCGAATCTACAGAAGCTGCGCAAAACAGGGGAAAATGAAGAAAATACCTTGATCTCTTCTTCTATGGTTACGAGGTTGGGAGAACCTTGAGCCTACATACTCCTTACTCACTTAAGTGCTGATAGTGACAAGGAGAAGTATAGATTCATTAAAATTGATTAGGATTAAGACATTTTTTATGGTTATTAAAGAAGAGGGAAATAATTGTTTACCTTCTAAACTTCTTAGAGCTAGTTGATCTTCTTATATCTTGGGAAAAGATAACTTACGGAGGCTAATTTTCTGAAAATGGAAAGCTTCTTTAGATGTGATTTGGGAGTGATGAACATTTCCTTTTATAGAAAGAGGAATGGTAGATTGGTAATATAGGTAGATTATTGGTATTTACTGGTAATTTGATGATATGGGTTATTTTGCTATTATAGTAAATTTCACTTTTGACCTTTGTTGTTCTATAATGGTTAGTTTAAGTATAATAATTTTTATATCAAGTTACTCAGTTTGTTTTGGTATGTCAAAAGTTTGTTTCGAGTTCGGTTTGATAGTTATATATACGTACGTTCTATTTCCAATCTAATTGAGTGTATGAATATATATATATATATATATATATATATATATTATCGGGGTATTACATTACACCTACTAAATAAACCATTTCCGAAAAACCTATATCTAACTTAATTGTGTGTGGCTGAGGGCGGTTTGATTAGAGACGAACACAGAGGCTGGATCTCGGCCTATGCGAGACCACTTGGGGATGTTTCAATTACGGTGACAGAACTCTTGGCGGCTAGAGAAGGATTGACACTTGCTTGGGAAATGAGTGGCATCCTCTCGACATGATTATTGAAGATTATAGGAGTTTAGTGGAAAGGCCGTGGGAATGTCGAATTGCTCAGATTCGAAGAGATGATGATAAATGTGTCAATGTATTAGAACGTATGTGTCATGAGATCGAGGAGTGTGGGTGATTACGCCCAAACTTGTCGAAACAAAGCGATCGATGTAGAATAGATTGGGCGGTCGTATCCACGAGGAGATGACTAAACTAAGCTAAAATCGTTAGTAGACAAAGTAGCTTTAAAGATAAATAAACAAACTAACTTAACGAAGCGATTTGATTTTAAGAAAACTTAAAGAAAAATAAATTTTTGGTTGTTGGGAAATACGATAATTAAAACGGTAAGATATCAAGAATCCCTTATATGCTTCGTTCACTTATTTGGATTGATTCATAAAATTACTCAATTGAAAGTTTCACATCCCAAACAATCAATCGGAAGATAAAGAATTGAAAAACACATGATTTCTAATGTATTTGAGTAAATAACTTTCTTGCTTTTAGAATTGGCACAAAATATCATCTTATGAGAAATCAAAAACATACTATATACCAAGGCATATTGCATTAAAAGACTACCCATAAAACGAAAGGCTTATATCAATATAATTATATCGTAAAGATTTTCACATAAAAAGAGCTTGACTAGATTTATATGAAAACTAATGAAACAATTGTATTAACATAAAAGTTGATGAAAATAGATGAAGAAGAATAAATTACTCAAAATTATTAAACTTACAAAACCTTGAAGAATCGAATCCAAATAAGATCACTACGCATATAAGTTCATCTCTAATCTCACCAAAGAACTATTAGCCTAATTTACTAATCATTATCACAAGTTCTAGAGAGAAAATATGATAATGATTTGAGAGAGAATTGTAACTAAGACTAAGAATTGTGTGTTCTAAGATGTGTGATTCTAGGACTATATATAGGTGCTAAATAGCCCTAATCCAAGTAGGAGAATGCTTAGGAGGTAGACATTGAGTAGGAAGATGTTTAGGAAGCTTAATTTTCGTATGGAAATAATTTATGCAAGTTTCCTAATCACTTTAGGACACAAATCGCGATTCCCGCGTAGAAGATTCTGCTCTGCGCGACATATTTGAAAAATGCATATCTTTGTGCTCCGAACTCCAAATCCAGATCCGTAAAGTCTGTAATATAGCTAACTCCTTCCTCTACAACATATCCGAAATTCAGCTTAATAGGAGTTTCCTTGCGAGAGTTATCGTCCTTGGAAGTAGCAGCAATATTTCTGGCAGATTCCTTATTTGTTGTTCTTGCACTAATTTACTTCCTTGAATCTTTCCTTGCTTCAAATTAGGGGTGGGATCGGGACGGGTTTTCGGGAATTCGGGTATTTCGGGACGGGATATCGGGTTTCGGGATCTCAAATTCAAATCCCGAAACCCGGTAGATCAACCAAGGTCCCGAGAGTTTCGGGTACCCGATTTAATTTCGGGATTTCGGGACGGGACCGGGTGTCCCGATAAACTAATATTTTTTTTTAGTTTAATGCAATTTTCAAACTGCCTCGGATCTTATGTGTCAATAATTGTATGCCATTTCACCATCTTATGCACAACATGTAGACTCAGAAATGATCTCAAAACCTCAAGATCTGATTAAAGAAAATTATTGGAGAAGTTTGAAAATTGAAAGATGATATATGTTGAAAAACTGAACGTCGGCGAGCAACGGATCAGTGGCGGACGACGGGAGTTGAGTTGTGGTGGAGTTAAGTATTTTGATTAGATACATTTACTTGTATGAGAGAAGAAGAATACGTAGAATGAGATGTGAATGGTTGAATTTTAGATTTAGATTAGGTATTTTGATTATATGTATGTTTTAATTAAAGTATGTAATCGGGACCGGGTTCCCCGATCGGGTGGGGATCAAAACCCGAAACCCGTCCTGATTTTTCGGGACCGGGTTTTGTCCCGTCCCAACTGAGAAAATACCCGTTTTGTCCCGTCCCAAATGGGAAAAATCCGATCGGGACGGGACGGGTACCCGAAACCCGGTCCCATTTACCCAGCCCTAATATAAGTTCATCTCTAATCTCACCAAAGAACTATTAGCCTAATTTACTAATCATTATCACAAGTTCTAGAGAGAAAATATGATAATGATTTGAGAGAGAATTGTAACTAAGACTAAGAATTGTGTGTTCTAAGATGTGTGATTCTAGGACTATATATAGGTGCTAAATAGCCCTAATCCAAGTAGGAGAATGCTTAGGAGGTAGACATTGAGTAGGAAGATGTTTAGGAAGCTTAATTCTCGTATGGAAATAATTTATGCAAGTTTCCTAATCACTTTAGGACACAAATCGCGATTCCCGCGTAGAAGATTCTGCTCTGCGCGACATATTTGAAAAATGCATATCTTTGTGCTCCGAACTCCAAATCCAGATCCGTAAAGTCTGTAATATAGCTAACTCCTTCCTCTACAACATATCCGAAATTCAGCTTAATAGGAGTTTCCTTGCGAGAGTTATCGTCCTTGGAAGTAGCAGCAATATTTCTGGCAGATTCCTTATTTGTTGTTCTTGCACTAATTTACTTCCTTGAATCTTTCCTTGCTTCAAATTATGCATTTGATACTTGTACAATTTGGGAAGGCTAAATATTCCGGGGTCCATATTTTATATTCCTACAAAAACAAATCAAAACTCAATATTTTCTAATTACAATAATTTCTATTAATTTCATGAAAATATCAAATTAACACTTGATTTATTTAGAAAATAAGAACAACTTAAGTGCATTTTCAAGCACTAATCACAACCCCCAACCAGCTTATTGCTAGTCTCTAGCAATTCAAGCGCAAATAAGATATAAGCATGATGAACAAAACGGAGAAGAAATGAGATAAACTATCCAAGTACTTCAATCAAAGAGCTAGTCAAAGATCACAATCGCTATCAAGATTACTTCGATCATAACTCCCAAAATGTGTGTGTGTGAATGCTAAGCCAAAACCTTCATACCACAAACCACAATACACATAGCTTTCGAAAATTTACCAAGTAAAGTATCAACTCCATTTTCTCACGGGTAAAGTGTTTAAATTTTTAGGACAGGAATTTCACTCATGGAGTTGGAAAACAGATAGTCACTCAAAGAAATAGGCCATATTTTTACGGACAAGCATACAAACAAACATTGATCCAATGATAGGAAACATAACTATCTAGAGGTCACATTCTTTCACAATTTAGCTTCAGGATTTCAATTGGTCAATACATACTATAGAGCCGTATAAAGATTCGTCTTCTATAATGACGAAAACCAAGAACTTTTCTCTATTTTTTTTTTCTCTTCTTTTCTGTTTTTTTTTTTTTCACTTTTTTTTTTTTTTTTCATGGCTCATGAAGACATTTTACTCTTGACCAATATCATCCATATCTTTGACTTTTCTTTAAGAATGTTACTCTAAATAGCAATTAACCAATTCAAAAGAGCAATATAAGTTCATAAGTTGTTTTCTCAACCTCTCCACTCACTCACAAAAGATGTGTGAGTATATAAAAAAAAGAACTTTAACTTGGAAAATTTCTAGGCTACATGCATCGAACATCCATCTTACCACAAGCTTAGTAATGTGCTCTTGGAATTTTTTTTTTGGAAGCTACTTTCTAATAATAAAGATAGAAAAAATGACTAAGACTTTACACAATGAAATCATACCTAAAAAGCAAATCTAGCATCTCAAATCAATCCATTCATACATACCTTATAGCCCATTTTCAAGAGAATCGCTAATATAAAAGCAATAAACTAATTTTTCTTAAAAATGCATTTTTTTTTTCTCTCAGAAGGCTACCACCCCCAACCTAAATATGACAGTGTCCTCATTGTCACTAAAATATGAATGCAGAAAATACAAGAGACAAAGGACTACTACTTGAATGATGTAAGTCTAGAGATGATCTTAAACACACAAACGAAAAAAAAAAAAAAAAACAAAACACACAAAAGAAAGAAAAAAAAAATTAAAACTATAGTACATAATGGAAAGATAGAACCTGATTAATGGTAGATAGGAGCCGCAAGTGCAATCTCCTCAGGTTCATCCACCCTCTCCACAATTTGCTTTAATCTTTGGCCATTCACACGAAAAAGTCTTCCATCTTTAGGATTTTCTACTTCTACGGAACCATTGGGAAAGACTTGTTTTACCATAAAAGGACCAGTCCATCTTGATCTCAACTTTCCAGGGTGAAGATGTAAACGAGAATCGTAGAGGAATACTCGTTGGTTTGGCTCAAAGTTTTTTCTAAGGATTTGTTTGTCATGAGCGACTTTCAGTTTAGCTTTGTAGATCCTTGAGTTGTCATAAGCATCGTTCCTTAATTCTTCTATTTCTGACAATTGTAAGTTCCTTTGAAGACCTGCATCATTCAAATCAAAATTAAGCGATTTAACTGCCCAATAAGCTTTATGTTCTAACTCTACGGGTAAATGACAAGCTTTCCCATAAACAATCCGATATGGGGACATCCCTAGAATAGTCTTGTAAGCAGTACGGTATGCCCAAAGTGCATCAGAAAGTCGTAAAGACCAATCCTTGCGGTTTTGGTTAACCGTTTTCTCCAGAATTTGCTTAACTTCCCTATTTGCTAACTCAGCTTGCCCATTGGTTTGCGGATGATATGCATTGGAAACCTTGTGAATAACACCATACCTGCGCATCAAAGCTTCAAAAGAACGATTACAAAAATGTGTCCCTTGATCACTAATAATAATTCATGGTGTACCATACCTAGCTAACACATTTTCCTTTAAGAATTTTACTACTGTAGTGTTATCATTCTTACGACATGGTACAGCTTCTACCCATTTGGATACATAATCAACAGCAAGAAGAATATATAGATAACCATAAGAAGAAGGAAATGGACCCATAAAATCAATACCCCAACAATCAAAAATTTCAATAACAAGAATTGGGTTAAGGGGCATCATGTGCCGTCGAGTCAAAGCTCCCAATTTTTGGCATCTATCACAAGAACGACAAAAATGATTAGTATCTTTGAACAAACTTGGCCAATAAAGACCACATTGTAAAATTTTAGCAGCTGTCTTTTTCATAGAAAAATGACCACCACAAGCCTCGGAATGACAAAAGTTCAAGACACTATTTACCTCAGTCTCAGGAATGCACCTTCTCATGATTTGGTCGGGGCAATATTTATATAAATAAGGATCATCCCAATAAAAATTAATTTCTTACCTCGATCAAGAACTTTCGCTTATCTTGTGCAGTCCAACTTGACGGAAGTTCATCAGAAACCAAGTAGTTAACAATATTGGCATACCATGGCAGTTGATCTACATTGAACAGTTGTTCATCGGGAAAGTCATCTCGAATTGGGAGATCTTTTGTAGAATCAATGAACTCCAAACGAGATAGATGATCAGCCACAACATTTTCGACACCCTTCTTATCTTTAATTGTTAGATCAAATTCCTGCAACAAAAGAATCCACCTAATTAAACGAGCCTTAGCATCCTTTTTGGAAAGAAGATACTTAAGAGCTGCATGGTCAGTATAAACAGTAATAGGTGAACCAATAAGATAAGGTCGAAATTTTTCCATAGCAAAGACGACTGCTAGCAGTTCCTTTTCAGTAGTAGAGTAGTTCTGTTGAGCACTATTTAAGGTCCTACTAGCATAATAGATAACAAATGGTTTTCCTTCCCTACGTTGTCCTAAAACGGCTCCAAGAGCATAGTCACTAGCGTCACACATGATTTCGAAAGGTAAGCTCCAATCTGGTGATTGTATGATGGGTGCGGTAGTGAGTTTTTGGACAAGTATTTTGAATGCTTTTTCACACTCAGGAGTCCAGTCGAACCTAGCATCTTTGACTAAGAGGTTACACAGGGGACGAGATATAGAAGAGAAATTTTGTATGAACCTCCGATAAAAACCAGCATGTCCAAGGAATGACCTAACATCTTTCACAGTTTTGGGTATATGTAGGTTAGAAATCAACTCAATTTTGGCTTTGTCAACCTCTATTCCTTTTTCAGACACTATATGACCTAAAACAATCCCAGATGAAACCATGAAATGACATTTCTCCCAGTTCAGAACAAGACCTTTTTCCTCACACCTGCTCAAAACAGCTTTCAAGTTAAGTAAACAAGAATCAAAAGAGTCTCCAAAAACAGTTATATCATCCATAAAAACTTCCATGAATTTTTCAACCATATCAGAAAATATGCTCATCATACAACGTTGGAAAGTAGCAGGTGCATTACATAAACCAAATGGCATTCTACGAAATGCAAAAGTACCAAAAGGGCATGTAAATGTTGTCTTTTCTTGATCCTCCAAAGCTATTTCGATTTGATAATATCCAGAATATCCATCAAGAAAACAATAAAACAAATGACCAGCTATACGTTCCAATATTTGGTCGATAAAAGGAAGTGGAAAGTGATCTTTTCGTGTGGCAGAGTTTAATTTCCTATAATCAATGCACATGCGCCACCCAGTTACTACTCTAGTGGGAATAGGATGCCCTTCTTCATTTTCTACAACTGTAACTCCAGATTTCTTTGGTACCACTTGTGTAGGGCTAACCCATTGACTATCAGATATAGGAAATATGATGTCTACATCTAATAATTTTAAGACCTCTTTTTTTACTACTTCTTTCATGGTGGGGTTTAATCTTCTTTGAGGATCCCTACGTGGGTTAGCACCTTCTTCTAAATGAATCTTATGTGAACAAACTAAGGGACTAATACCTTTAATATCAGCTATCGACCAACCTAGTGCAGACTTATGTTCTTTCAACAAATTTATGAGTTTCTCATCTTGCTCGACACTAAGTTTAGACGAAATCATAACAGGAAAGGTATCACCTGGTCCCAAAAATGCATATTTCAGTCCTTCTGGTAGTTGAGATAACTCAACTTTTGGTGCCTCAATGGAAGATGCCTTTGGTTGTGTTCTTTCTTTTGGTAGCTCCTCAAAGCGTGGCTGCCAAACACTCCTTTCATTTAACCCTGTTTCATTAACAAAATTAGATGAATTAATATTATTAAAAGAGTTAAGCGAATCATCAAAATCAGAATCACAAAGGAGATAGTGTAAGGATTCAGAATTTTCCCTTTCGAATGTTTCAGACACCAATGAATCTATCATATAAGTATGGTGACACTCATCTTCATCTTGTAGTTGCTTCCCAACATGGAATACATTGACTTCCAGTGTCATATTACCAAATGTAAGCTTCATGAGTCCATTCCTACAATTGATGAGAGCATTTGCTGTAGCAAGGAAAGGTCTACCTAGGATCAGTGGTATCTTAGACTCCATATTGACCACATATTGAGTATCCAAAACCAAGAAATCAACAGGATAATAGAATTTGTCAATTTGAAGCAAAACATCCTCTACTATTCCTTTGGGTCTACGAATGGTTCGGTCAGCTAGTTGCAAAACAACAGATGTAGGCTTGATCTCTCCAAGGCCAAGTTGCAAGTAAACTGAGTATGGCATAAGGTTTACACTTGCCCCAAGGTCTAATAAAGCTTGACTAAACTCATGCGGACCAATCTGACAGGTTATTGTGGGACACCCAGGATCTTTATATTTAGGTGGTACCTTTTGCTCAATCACTGCACTTACTTGCTCTGTCAAAAATGCGGTTTTCTTGACATTGTGTTTTCTTTTCACAGTACACAAATCCTTAATCACCTTTGCATATGAAGGTACCTGCTTGATAACATGCAACAAAGGCAAATTAATTTTGACTTGTTTCAAATGTTCAAGAATTTCACCATGATTTTCTGGTATTTTTCCCAGTTTTAGTGCTTGAGGGAAAAGAACATGGACCAAGACTTTCTGCTCTACTTCCTTAGGGGGGTCGTTTGGCGGACTAGGTAAAGTTGGTCCCTCTATGACCTTACCGCTACGAGTGGTGATGGCATTGATATCTTTGATATTATGTGATTCGGAAGATTCTACCTTATGTTGCCCCTTAGGATTGGACTGTGGTTGGGAAGGGAACTTGCCTCGTTCTTGTATAGTAAGCGCACTAGTTAGCTTACCAATTTGATTTTTTATCTCTTTGTTCTCTTCCACAATCTGAGTTATTACGGCTTCTACCTTTTGATTAGTCTTACTTTGTGCCTCAATAAATGCTTGAAGTGTGTCCTCTAAAGGATTCCTATTTTGGTGAGCATTATTTTGAGGTGCAGGGTAAGTTCTAGGTGCTTGTCCCTCGGATTTCCAACTAAAGTTAGGGTGATTTCTCCAACCAGGATTGTACGTCTCAGAATAAGGTGAAAAAGGTTTCCTATATGTTCCCAAGGCATTACATTGTTCTTCGTAAACCTCTCTCATCTCACCAAGTGTAGGACATACTTGAGCTAAATGATCTACCCCACCACAAATGAAACAACTATCTCGTGACTCTACCCTTGCAACTGGTTGAGGTTTTTGACTATCTTTTGTTTCTAAAGCTTTTAATTTGTTAGTCAATGCTTCAACTTGTGCTTTAAGGTTGTCTTCTTCCTTAAGATAGTAAATTCCACTAGTTTTTGTTCTACTAGTACCATCAGTAATACTAGGTCCAGTCCAGGTGTGAGCTTTTTCGGCTATGTCATTTAGGTAATCTATGGCTTCATCAGGATCCTTTTCAAGAAACTCCCCATTACACATCATTTCAATAAATTGACGCTCCCTAGATGTAAGTCCCTCATAGAAATAACTAACAAGACGCCAATTTTCATACCCATGGTGCGGACACATATTCAACAATTCTTTGAACCTCTCCCAGGCTTGGTATAAAGTTTCATTATCTTTTTGGGAAAAGGTAGAGATTTGTCTCTTAAGGTTGTTGGTCTTATGTTGGGGAAAGTATTTGTTGAAAAAAGCTTGGGTCATTTCTGCCCATGTACCTATAGATCTAGGTCTCAAAGAATACAACCAACTTTTTGCTTTGTCTTTTAGGGTGAAAGGGAAGAATTTCAACCTAATTGACTCTACGACATTGGGTTGACTATTGAAAGTGACGATGACCTCCTCAAATTCCCTAATGTGTAAGTAAGGATTCTCACTATCCATGCCGTGAAAGGTTGGTAAGAGTTGGATCAATCCAGGTTTGAAATCTATTTGCGGGGTATTTGTGGGAACCATGATGCATGAGGGAGTGGATGTGCGGTTTGGGTGTAGGTATTCCCTTAGGGAACGTGCATGGTTGTTTTCAATTTGGTCCATGGTGGTAGGTGTATCGGTTAATGCAATGTTTGACCAAGATTCACTTAAATCTTCAGAAGTTGTTTTGATTCCCTCAATGTTTTCCCTATGTTCTTTCCTTAACCTACGCAAAGTTTTCTCAATTTCTGGATCGTACTGTAGTTCACCTTGATTAGAAGATCGAGTTACAAACATAAAAATAAAACACCTTTTTTTTTTTTTTTTTGGTTTTTTTTTTATTTTTTTTTATTTTTTTATTTTAATAAAACTAATCAATTTACTAATAAATAGAAATAGTACGAAACTTCCTACAATTACCTAAGAGAACAAAAATTGAATAAAATAAAGTTTACTTACCTCGTTAGCTAAATAACTACTTATGATGCTTACTTGTTGCACCTCCCCGGCAACGGCGCCAAAATTTGTCAAAAGATTGAGAGTTTTGGAAAGGAAGAATTTTCTCAGGGCAAGTGCCGAATAGATTAAGAAAGAACGAGAAAACCTCACCTTATGTTGAAGAGTGGTTGTTTAAGCTTAATCGTTGTTATCAATAGATCCCTCGATACCTAAGTATAGAAAAATAGAAAGGACCAATGTCACGGATGATCTTATTAATTTGATTAAGTATCCCTTAAGGTGTATTTTACCGTTTAAGGTGTTAGTTTTTATAATTCTTACTTTTTTTTTTCGTAATGCTATAGAGACTTATATGAGTTGTAATAATCATTTTATTATGATGACCAAGACTCATTTCCTACCTTAAATAATAGTTTTTATGTGGTCTACAAGCATTTAAAATAGATAGCTTTTATGTAGTCTTTCCAATAATGCACGAACTCGTATTTTACATATTAGTCTTATAAAAGTTTATGAATTCAAAAGTAGTTCCAAGTATTAGTTTACGTATCCCCTTTTTCCCCCAAATCAAGATATAAATGCAAACAAATTTAGTTATTTGATAAGTATGATTTTATCTCATTCCACATATACCGTTTCAAATGAAAAGACATCCTTTAATATTGATAAATTTAATTAAGAGAAAGATAATCAAATAAGCCTAAGTAATTATCAATTTTCTCAATTATATAAGTTATATAACTTTGAGAGTATTGTAACCATAGTTCTTTATTTAATTATCGACTTAAGACTAGTTAAATTAGTTAACTTTAGTTTATTCTTTAGTTTCATACAAAGACTTGAGTTGAACTTCAATTCTTCATTTTCATTTCATCACTCCTTAGCTTCATTCATTCATAACTAAATTAGCTATAGTTAATTTTTCAACCGTATGAAAGATGTATACATCCTAAGACAATTTTACACTCAAATCTCTAAGCTTATTTGAACAACTTGATTAGTTCAAGTACCCATTATTTTAATAAGATAACACTTTAGCATATTCTTTGTTTTCATTAATCGCATATCATTTTTTGCTCCCTGATTTTAAATAATAGACTACAAATTGCTATTTTGAAGCTTTAGCATAAACATAAAAGTAGATTTGAAAAACAAACATGGGTTTGAACAATATTTTTTACTCTCTGAAATCTGAATCATTATTCGTTTTACTTTGAGAATATGTTAGTATTATAGTAAAATATGGTGCAAAGTAATACTCCAAATTAACAGAACGTGAGCTTATATCATACTTGACTTTAAGGCCAACAAAACAAAGTTAAATAAGCTTAAGAATTAAGTGTCAAAATAGCACTTGAAAGTAATGCAAACAAACAGAATTAATGACGAAATAAAGGAAAAGGGAGTGACTTATAGGTGCAAAACAGCAAGAATTAGCAGAAAATTTCGTTTTAAAAACTGGTCTCACAAGGCAACCCCAAAAGCATTGTTCCGAAACTGACCCTGTAGAGACCCCACGCGCTGGAGGTGTTCGACACCTCCTGATCCATTAAACTCCAAATCTTGTCTTCTTTCTAGTGGTGTAAACAGATTTAAAAAATTCTTAGCCGTTTTAAAGATACATCGAATCTACAGAAGCTGCGCAAAACAGGGGAAAATGAAGAAAATACATTGATCTCTTCTTCTATGGTTACGAGGTTGGGAGAACTTTGAGCCTACATACTCCTTACTCACTTAAGTGCTGATAGTGACAAGGAGAAGTATAGATTTCATTAAAATTGATTATGATTAAGACATTTTTTATGGTTATTAAAGAAGAGGGAAATAATTGTTTACCTTCTAAACTTCTTAGAGCTAGTTGATCTTCTTATATCTTGGGAAAAGATAACTTACGGAGGCTAATTTTCTGAAAATGGAAAGCTTCTTTAGATGTGATTTGGGAGTGATGAACATTTCCTTTTATAGAAAGAGGAATGGTAGATTGGTAATATAGGTAGATTATTGGTATTTAGTGGTAATTTGATGATATGGGTTATTTTGCTATTATAGTAAATTTCACTTTTGACCTTTGTTGTTCTATAATGGTTAGTTTAAGTATAATAATTTTTATATCAAGTTACTCAGTTTGTTTTGGTATGTCAAAAGTTTGTTTCGAGTTCGGTTTGATAGTTATATATACGTACGTTCTATTTCCAATCTAATTGAGTGTATGAATATATATATATATATATATATTATCGGGGTATTACATTACACCTACTAAATAAACCATTTCCGAAAAACCTATATCTAACTTAATTGTGTGTGGCTGAGGGCGGTTTGATTATAGACGAACACAGAGGCTGGATCTCGGCCTATGCGAGACCACTTGGGGATGTTTCAATTACGGTGACAGAACTCTTGGCGGCTAGAGAAGGATTGACACTTGCTTGGGAAATGAGTGGCATCCTCTCGACATGATTATTGAAGATTATAGGAGTTTAGTGGAAAGGCCGTGGGAATGTCGAATTGCTCAGATGCGAAGAGATGATGATAAATGTGTCAATGTATTAGAACGTATGTGTCATGAGATCGAGGAGTGTGGGTGATTACGCCCAAACTTGTCGAAACAAAGCGATCGATGTAGAATAGATTGGGCGGTCGTATCCACGAGGAGATGACTAAACTAAGCTAAAATCGTTAGTAGACAAAGTAGCTTTAAAGATAAATAAACAAACTAACTTAACGAAGCGATTTGATTTTAAGAAAACTTAAAGAAAAATGAATTTTTGGTTGTTGGAAAATACGATAATTAAAACGGTAAGATATCAAGAATCCCTTATATGCTTCGTTCACTTATTTGGATTGATTCATAAAATTACTCAATTGAAAGTTTCACATCCCAAACAATCAATCGGAAGATAAAGAATTGAAAAACACATGATTTCTAATGTATTTGAGTAAATAACTTTCTTGCTTTTAGAATTGGCACAAAATATCATCTTATGAGAAATCAAAAACATACTATATACCAAGGCATATTGCATTAAAAGACTACCCATAAAACGAAAGGCTTATATCAATATAATTATATCGTAAAGATTTTCACATAAAAAGAGCTTGACTAGATTTATATGAAAACTAATGAAACAATTGTATTAACATAAAAGTTGATGAAAATAGATGAAGAAGAATAAATTACTCAAAATTATTAAACTTACAAAACCTTGAAGAATCGAATCCAAATAAGATCACTACGCATATAAGTTCATCTCTAATCTCACCAAAGAACTATTAGCCTAATTTACTAATCATTATCACAAGTTCTTGAGAGAAAATATGATAATGATTTGAGAGAGAATTGTAACTAAGACTAAGAATTGTGTGTTCTAAGATGTGTGATTCTAGGACTATATATAGGTGCTAAATAGCCCTAATCCAAGTAGGAGAATGCTTAGGAGGTAGACATTGAGTAGGAAGATGTTTAGGAAGCTTAATTCTCGTATGGAAATAATTTATGCAAGTTTCCTAATCACTTTAGGACACAAATCGCGATTCCCGCGTAGAAGATTCTGCTCTGCGCGACATATTTGAAAAATGCATATCTTTGTGCTCCGAACTCCAAATCCAGATCCGTAAAGTCTGTAATATATCTAACTCCTTCCTCTACAACATATCCGAAATTCAGCTTAATAGGAGTTTCCTTGCGAGAGTTATCGTCCTTGGAAGTAGCAGCAATATTTCTGGCAGATTCCTTATTTGTTGTTCTTGCACTAATTTACTTCCTTGAATCTTTCCTTGCTTCAAATTATGCATTTGATACTTGTACAATTTGGGAAGGCTAAATATTCCGGGGTCCATATTTTATATTCCTACAAAAACAAATCAAAACTCAATATTTTCTAATTACAATAATTTCTATTAATTTCATGAAAATATCAAATTAACACTTGATTTATTTAGAAAATAAGAACAACTTAAGTGCATTTTCAAGCACTAATCAGTGGGATGAATCTTTTAGCACGTATGGTAATAAATGTGTCGATGTATTAGCACATATGGGCCCTGATATTATTTTGGGGGATTCTAGGGTGCCGTTACGTTAGGTGCCGCTAATTTATCACATTATGTGGTATTATCACACAATGTGTATCACATTGTATGGTATAACTCACATGTGACAGTACATGCTCACATTACATAGTATTAACCTCATATATTTAGTATGATCCCACATCATGTAATATTTATTCAAAATTAGTATTAACCCCATATATTAGTATGACCCCACATCATGTAGTATTTATACCAAATTAGGTAGTATTACTACGCAATGTGTATCACATTCTATGGTATAAATTATATATGACAATACAGGCTCACAATACATAGTATTAACATCATATATTCAGTATAACCACACATCATGTAGTATGTATTCCACATTAAGTGGTACCATGCAATTTGTATCACATCCTATGTTGTAACTCACATGTGACAATACATGTTCACATTACATAGTATTAATCCGTATATTTAGTATGACCCCTCATTATGTAGTATTTATTCCATAATATGTGGTATTACAACGAAATGTGTGTCACATTCTATGATATAATTAACATGTGATAGTGCGATGACACATTACGTAGTATTAACCCCATATATTTAATATAATCCCGTGTCATTTAGTATTTATTCTATATTAGGTGATTTATGCAATTTTTCCAAAGTTGATATAAATAATTAAAAAACAATTACATACTATTTATTTTAAAATATTACTGTAACATTCATTTATTTATTTTCATAATAATTTATTAGAAAATAACTTACTATTTGATGTTACTAAATATATAGTATAGTATTATTTCTTATGGTATAGTACCACTTATTGTGGTGATATTATTATGACATGTCTTGTTTCTATTGGTTATTACTAGCGGCACCCTAGAATTTTCCAAAAAATTATAGTAATTTGAATATGATTTGTAAAATTTGTCATTGGGTATTATTAATTATTAAAATTGTCATAATCAGGTCATTAAAGTCATCTGACTAAAAACGCGTAGTAATAAAATTTATGGTAACTCTGAATTCGATTTGTCAAGCTTATATATGACATCGGCTAGCGATATATGTAGAGTACGAAGTGTTATAGCTAGAGCAAATTTTTAATTTTGAATAATTTACCTCTATTTGCGTTCTTTGTTATACGAGTGAAAAAATTAATTAAAATTATTCTCTTTCTTCGTCATTTCTTAGATTTTGCCAACTTGTATTCATTCCTTCCGAGTCTAACAAAATGTTATTGCCAAATATAATTTTTAATTAAGATTTTCCTTCTCTATTATATGAACGAAAAGTAAATTAATTAATGTTATTCTCTCTTCTTCTTTCCTTAGATCAGTCGAAAATTAACACTTCTTTCGACGACCTATTTCGGTCGAAATATTTAAATTTCACAGATTTTATACAAAATCCGTCGAAATTTCTCTGTTTTCTAGTAGTGAGAATTTGCCAGAACAAATTTCTAATTTTGACTATGTTATCCAGTGTTAGAAATCGGACCAGACCGGCCGATGTCATTGGTTTTACAGGTAACCGACTGTCAATCTGGTTTTGTTAACCCCTCCAAAACAGTATGGCTCCTGTTCAGTTCGAATCGAAAAAACCCGGTCAAAAATGATAAAACTGATGAACCAATGAACTGATTGTACCACTGATTCACTTATAACAAAAAAAAATAGGAATATTTTATTCATTTATTCTTCTTCAGTTTCAGGTATTTGCATGTTTTTTTATAGGTGATAAAATTCATCCAATATTTTCTCTTTTTTATAGGTGATTAGTGATAAAATTATTGTTTTGATATGCTATTTATAAAAGTTTGAAATATTGCTTTGATATTATGTTATTATAATTGTATTTTGGATATTTGGTGTTTATTTTAATTAAAGTTTATGTTTTAGATATATGGTGATTATTTTGGAGCTTCTTGTCTTCTTGTTAAATATTAATGTGATAATTTTTGTTTTTTATGTTTTTTATTGCATAATTATTTGTGTTTCTTTTATTTTTAGTTTAATTGAAATGATTTATTTTTCAAATACCAGTGATTTACGAGATAATATTTAGTTTATAAAAAAAAACTTAACTAGTTTGATAAAACATTGATTTTTTTAAATGTTTGATTACATACATTAAACTTAAGCTAAATTATAATTTCGTAATGAAGTCACACCGATTGAACCAATAGTTAAAATGGTTAAACCGATTCAACCAATAACCAGAATGGCTATCGGTTTGATGTCCGATCTGACTTTTAAAACATTAATGGTATCCTTATTTACATTCTTTATTTTAATTGTACATGACACAATTCTTAGAAACTCTTGCTAAACCAGGTACATGTCCATGGCCAAAATGGACATAATCGTAATGTACATGACACAATTTTTAAAACTCATGCTAAACCAGGTACCCCTTTTTTCTAATCCTTTATTGCTGGTTTTTTTTTTTTTTTTTTGGACTTCCCGATCATGGTTTCGTTTCCCTCAAATTAAATTACTCCCTCACGATTGGTTAATTTAAAATAACTCTCGATAACATACTTACCCCACTTTATCCTCATGTACCTTCCTATGATATGCGTAAATGAACTTTTTATCTCCCTGCATATTGCATAATGAGCATTTTACCCCGTTGAAAAAATATATGACATTTGGATCATGCATCAACTGAATATTGTTTATTTTGGTTGAAATTAAGAATAGAAAATTAATTAATAGACCCTTTCAATTATTGAGGATTACTTACTTTGCAATGAGAAATTTAGGAACAAAATGTGGACCTGAGCTCACGTCTTGAGAGCAATTACTTGTACTGAATTAAGCATTTCAACCATATTGGTCTTACCACCAACAAAATTTCATTGGTTGTGTTTTCTTCTTCTAAACAAATATGTATTCATTATGATTTACCCAATATCACTAGAAACAACTCTAAAAGTAGGAAGAAAATGACAAATTTCTTTAGAAGGGATTGCATATTAGCTCAGAGCATGTTTAAATTTTAAGAATGTGATAATAACTCCGATCCACTAATTAGTTTTGGATATTTTTATTTTCAATACAATTTTTGGACCACTAATTAAAAATTGTTTTGAAAATAAAAATATCCAAAACTAATTAGTGGATCGGAGTTATTATCACATTCTTAAAATTTAAACATGCTCTGAGCAAATACTCAATCCCTTCTAAAGAAATTGGTCATTTTTTGCCTACTTTTAGAGTTGTTTCTAGTGATATTGAGTAAATCATGATCAATACATATATATTTGTTTAGAAGAAGAAAACATATCCACTGAAAATTTTATGGTGATAAGACCAATATGGTTGAAATGCTTAAATAAGTACAAGTAATTGCTCTCAAGACGTGAGCTCAGGTCCACATTTTGTTCCTAAATTTCTCATTGCAAAGTAAATAATCCTCAATAATTGAAAGGGTTTATTAATTAATTTCTCATTCTCAATTTCAGCCTAAATAAACAATATCAGTTGATGCATGATCCCAATGTCACTTTGCGGTTAGGTTGTCACTGTTTTCATCATAGGAATGGATTTGAGGGTAAAAACTCCCACAGTCACTTTGCGGTTAGGTTATCACTTTGAACCTAGATCTTGGGATCTTCAGTCAACTATGTACGTCATAAGAATGGATTGTGCCCTATACTTTTAAGATTTTTTTATTTACATTTTTGCCATAGAATTAAATATTACACTATAATTTAAATATGGGTATATTAGTCTTCACAAAAAATGGAAAAAAATTTCTTGGCCAAAACTCGTACTTTTATATGAACTAGGAAGATGCACACGCGTTGCGCGTGTTCAGTTAATTATCATTTATTTTATTTCATATAATACGATGCTCAAATATATCATAAATGAAGGTATTAACAGAAAAAATTGAACGTATCACAAAATTTTATAAATAAAAATATTATTATAACAATAAAGTATTATACATGGCTTTATTTTCTATATAATTCATTTTAGACTTTATCAAAAACTATAATCTAGTTATACCTTATGAATTTTAATCTAACTATTCGTTTAAGTTTATCTTTTCTATGAAAATATTTTAGTTAGAATTGTATAATGTTAAGTCTTTAATTCTAATGTCACCTAAAATAAGCTAAAATATATTGTAAAAGATAGGATTTGAACACCTAACATTTTGCAAGAAACATAACTTCCTTATCATTTGAACTACATTATTTTTGTTGAACTTTTAGTACACAAATTTATAAAAAACGTGTAGCCAAATTTATTTATAAGTTAGATTATGATAATTAACTCAAATTAATATTTTACACATTATCAATGAAAATCAATAATCAAATAATAATTTTTTATTAAAATTCGGGGTGATTTACATTCAGACCTCCTCATGTTTGGGCATATTACATTGTATGGTATAACTCACATGTGACAGTATATGCTCAAGTTACATAGTATTAACCCCATATATTTAGTATGATCCCACATCATGTAATATTTATTCAAAATTAGTATTAACCCCATATATTAGTATGACCCCACATCATGTAGTATTTATACCAAATTAGTGGTATAAATTATATATGACAGTACGGACTCACAATACATAGTATTAACATCATATATTCAGTATAACCACACATCATGTAGTATGTAATCCACATTAAGTGGTACCATGCAATTTGTATCACATCCTATGTTGTAACTCACATGTGACAATACATGTTCATATTACATAGTATTAATCCGTATATTTAGTGTGACCTCTCATTATGTAGTAATTTATTCCATATTATGTGGTATTACAACGAAATGTGTGTCACATTCTATGATATAATTAACATGTGATAGTGCGATGACACATTATGTAGTATTAACCCCATATATATTAATATAATCCCGTGTCATTTAGTATTTATTCTATATTAGGTGATTTATGCAATTTTTCCAAAGTTAATATCAATAATTCAAAAAAAAATTACATACTTTTTAAAATATTATTGTAACATTCATTTATTTATTTTCATAATAATTTATTAGAAAATAACTTACTATTTGATGTTACTAAATATATAGTATAATATCATTTATTATGGTATAGTACCACTTATTGTGGTGATATTATTATGATATGTCTTGTTTCTAATGATTATAACTAGCGACACCTAACATAGCGGCACCCTAAAATTTTCCGATTATTTTGATCCTTTTGAAAGATGATGCAATGTAGGTGCTTTTGTTTGCTCTTTATACCAATAAAAAAAACATTTTTCAAAACACATTCAAAATACTTTACACAAATAGATATTATTCCCAAACCTACTCTATTCTCTCAAAGACTCAAACTACTCCCCCAAATATCACACAAACAACCCCTTGACTTTTCTTTTCTACATATAAAATCATCTATATTTTATTTTGGTATTCAATTGACTCTCAAATTTTTATTTTATATTTCTTTTTATTAAAATTGATATGAATATTTTTCCAATATTACAAAGCTCAAACTCATCTATCAAAGTATAAACAACAGGCAAAATAGCCCCCAGCAATTCAAACAAGAATTTAAATCTTCAGTTAATTTTTCTCCAAATACTCTTGCTTAGATCTATCTAATAATTAGGATTAGAGTACTTTATCATTTAACTAAAATTTAATTAACTCATACATGATCAATAAGTTTTGTATTCTGAAGCCGTTCATAAACTGTTTGATAATATGCCTGAGAGAGATATTACATTGACGGTAAGGCTATTAGTCTTTTCATATAATTAGGCACATAACTACTTGTTGCTTGTAAGTGCAAATGGACATTTTTTTGTTTTACATTCAGTTTTTATTAATTGCAGCCTTTGTGATTGTAAGCATTGTGCATTTTTGGGGAGATTGAGGAAATACAGATGATATAATTTCCTATATCAAAAATTCGCAACAAAAAATTACAGTTTGAGCAAATAACAATCCATCTTTAGTTTTGCTTACACTTCAATTGTCTTTTGATTCAGAGCAGTGTATCTCCATCTCTCCTTTTCCACAAAATCTGCATCAAGAAACTGAGAAATGAAAGCCCAAAGCCTATAAACATCCTCAAAGTTAGCCAAGAATGTAAGTGCAACAGTTACCACTGTTATTCCTTTTGTTTCCTTTTCTTTACTATTTCTCTCTAAAATTTTCATCTTTTCATCTTCATATTTCTCAGAGAACCAAATATGGTTCAAGAATCCATGCCCAAGAGAGATATTGTTCCGATCGGCTAGCTTTTGTACTAAAACAGGTTCAACCTTTTCACCTTTCCAATCATATACGTTAAACGCCAATGCTGGTCCACGATCGAATTTTACCTTTGGACCGTAAATTTTCACTAGAGGAAAGTTGTCTAACCTATTTGGATGTTGAAGCTTCGTTAGAGCACTAACTAGCCAATTGATTAGGTACCTCCCTCTACTACTTATCAGCATTAGTCCCAATGAATCTACATGGTCCAAGCTTCTGCACTTAATAATCGAGCTTTCATTTTCAGTCGTTTTGTTTTTCATGAGCGTAGATTGCATTTCTTTCATATCAGAGGTCTCACGTTTAGTTATTTGTTCGAGCTCTGTGTCTGTCCCTGAAGAATCTTCCGGGAATTGGAATAGATTCTTTGGTGGTATAATAGACACAATTCCGGCCCCTGTTGAATCTTCTAGAATCGGCACAATGGATTTCTTGACTAATAAGCATCCAAATCCAGTTGGGTTTTCTCCGAAAACCTTATAGAAAGAGCAAATGAGAAAATCGGGGTGGATGAGTGAAAGGCCAAAGGTATCCATGTCTTTCGGTCCCAATGCACAAACATCGAGTAAGACATGCCACCCGTGTTCCTGTGCCATAGTCATCCATTGATAAGAATAACTTGCTCCGGTCATTCTGGACTGGAGAGGGAACACAAATAGTCCCCTATGTTTCTTCTTGTTGTTTTTCCGAGCAATCATTTTCCTGAGTTTTTCCGAGTGAATTCTAAATCTCGGCCACTTGAACTCCGCTTTCATTACTCGAGCTCCTCTCTTCTCGGATGTATTGATCATCGAGTCTAATGCCTCGTTCTCGTGGTCGTAAACTTTGAGGAGCTTAGGACTACATTTGAAAGGGTAAGACTCTGCTACGAGTTTAAAAGCCGATGATCTATTCGCTGTGAACACCATAGAATATTCATTTTGAGAAATTTTGAGGAATTCCATTATCCGATTCTTAATACCAGATTCGAGTTCCGACCCTTCGCCATCGTGAAGCAACTGTGACTTGAGGTTCACCGACTTAAAGGTTATATCGAACATTGGAAAATCGGATGGTTGAGACTTCACCTGTGATTGCGAAAAGAGACCAACACCGATGTAATCAAGACAAACATGGTTAGAGAATGAGAGATGACTATATTCTTGAGATCGAAGCTCATCGACCCTTGATGTCTGAGAATACTTTGGATAGGCTTTAATGAATTGGATATATGATTCTTGTAAAGAAGGGATTGATTCATGGTTGGTGAAGTTTGTATTTGGGAATAAAGAGGACGCTGTCGTGGCTGCGAAATCGCGGCGACAAGCGGAAGATGTGCTTCGGGTTTTATCGATGGCTTGATCCGGCTCGTGATCGTTGAGGATTATGGGATTGGGACAACAACCCCGGAGGCATACTTGAGTTGCCTCTCTTAAACGAGATGAATGCATCACTTTTTTTTTTTTTTTGTTTTCTTTGAGGTATTTTCTCTTAACTTTTCCCATGTATTTGCAATTATCGGTGTTTTTATATAGTTGTGATGCTTACCTCTTAAGAGAAGCGTGTTTTTTTTTTTTTTTTTTAAATTTGGAATGGGACATGAATATGATTAATTTGAATTGAGTGTAGACTTTTTCTTCTCATTTTGTTAAAAGTTTTTCTTTTATTTTACCCCCTTTTTATACTTTCTTTTTGTGATTGGTTGCGCGTGTTTTAGTAAAGTTGACTTGGCATGATAGCTTTGAATAAAGAAGTAGATTACTTAACGCTTTCTCACCCTTAACTAGTATCTCACTTTAGGGTTGATAGCCTTTTATGAAAACATTGTGCCTGAAATTTGGGTAATCTATCTTCTCAAAAATAAATAAATAAAAAAAAAAAATTGGGTGATTTATATTTTTGTGATACTTTGATTTCACACATAGAAATGTATTCATCCATTAGTGCATCTGTATATTACAGATCTACACAAATTATAAATTAAAACACTTGTTAGTTGATGCATACATGTGATATTAAATTGTGATACGAATATATGATATATAAGTTCCATCATTTTTTATGTTCATGTTTTAAAATTGGGGATAATTTGTCATTGTTGTTTTTTCTTTTTAGTTATTAATAATTGGGTAAATACCACTTTTGGTCCCTCTTATCATTAACTTTTTACAGAGTGGTCCCTTTTATGTTTTTTTTCCCACTCTAGTCCCTACTATGAATTATTTGTTTCACTTTAGTCCCTACTATGAATTATGTGTTTCACTTTAGTCCTTATCAGGTGGTTCCGATAACACGTAACATGCATATGATTATTTTTTAGGGCATTTTCGTCCTTTCACTATTGAGACTATTTGAGATATTGTTTAATTGGTGAGCAATTTTGGTGTTTGAAAAAGATTTTAGGAAAAAACTTTAGTTTGGGACGAAATGTACGATTAAGTTCGATTGGAATGAAAGCCTAGTTTGGAAATTTAGTTTTTTTTTTAAATAATTAGAAAGACGAAAATATCCATGTTAGTTTACTTGAAATGACAAAATTGCCCTCATGAGCATATCACATGTTATCGGAATCGCCTTGGACCACTTGATAAGGACTAAAGTGAAACAAATAATTCATAGTAGGGACTAAAGTGGGAAAAAAAACATAAGAGGGACCACTCTGTAAAAAGTTAATGATAAGAGGGACCAAAAGTGGTGTTTACCCTTAATAATTATTGAAATTCTTTACTTAAACTTAGAATTTTTTTAAAAAAAGTTTAAGCACAATTTTATAATATGAGTTTTTTTATTTCCACTGTGGATCGGACCATAGAAGACATTTCGGAAGCTTGTTGATTCGTCCGAGACGGGTTGGGTTGGATTGGGTTAGGACCAATATTTTGTAATGTTAAAGTATGTTATAGGCTTAGTCCAATTCAATAATAAGAAAATAATATAAGTCACATTGGGTTAAGTTGGATCCTAAGTTGATTCAATGGAGTCATTTTTGCCAGCTATTAATAAAAGCGAAAGTTAACAAGAAAATATTTTTATGTAATGGCCGGCACTCGGATGCCAAAGCTGGCAAAAAGAGGTTTAAGATTGGCATAAAGAATGAAAAACTTGACCTCACCATTCATTTAATTGCTACAATAATTGTTTAATTTATTCATTAAAGTTACATTCATGATAGTATGCCACTTTTTAATGTTTGTTCAATATATATAATTTGTAAAATGATTAGATACCATAATGTATACACTCCACACTACTAGAAAAACTTAAATTTGCAACTGAATATTTGCAACCGAATTAAGGGATCAGGCAAGGGTTTTGTTGTTGAGAACTCTAAAATCCGGAAATAAATTTCAGAATTTCTAGGGTATGGAATCCCGGTCTGTATAGAGGGAGAAAATTTGTGAAAATTTGGATTCAAATTTATACAATTTACAAATATATAACTAGGTTGATTTAACAATTCTGAATGTCTACTAATTAAATATGTGACTGTTCTAATAAAATATTTTTAGATCTCGTCCATGAATTAAAATTAACAATTGTTTTCAAGAAGATTATAAATTGCAAATATTTTTCTCCATATTATGTTATACAAAAAATTAAGTTATGTTCCATTATGTTATATGATTTTTTGATCGAGTTCATTATCACATTACTTGTTCGAGTGAAAATAAGCTAGTGAGATTGACGGATTGCACAATGTGGTTAATTGTTATTTGTTAATGAAATTAATCAAAAGGAGTCATATTGAAACAAAAATGAGTAATATGAGTTATTTATGTAAAATTTATAGGAAAAGTTTCTAATAAATTTTAGTCAATTGTACTCATCAAATCACAAAGCAATATAAAACATACTATAAAATCATAAAATAGTTATTTTATGAACTCTCTTCTTTGACTATTTCAATAGTTATACAGTACTCCCTATTCGATTATTAAATCCGGACACATTTAAATGAGGAGAAAAGGAGATGCATTTGTTGATTGATTCAATTAATTACTTTATGATGTCACATTGTGTAATTTAATTTTATCAAGAAGTGTCATAGTTTAATTAGGATCATGAAATATTTTTTCTCATGTCATAGAAATGGTATGCTTGACTAATTAAAACACAATTAAAATGTTTATATCTAAATCAACAGAATAGTTGCAAATATGCATAAAATTCAAGGATTATGGAAATCTTAATATTTGTAGATAAATCTAAAATATATATATATATATATATCTAAAGTACCTTTAGTATTATGAGCAAATATTATATAATTGAATGCTGAAAATTAAGCTGAATCATTCATAGGGCAACTCTCCTTTGGCATGTTATCATCTGCTGCATTGCACAATTAAAGCACCAATACATGCCAATAGAGAGTAGCCCTACAAATGGTTCGCTCACTGTATCGTTTCCTCGCTCTGAATTTCGCTGGTGTTCTTGAATGAACGTTTGAGTTAATATCTTATTATATAATGGTTACCTCGACTGGCGAAAAACGGAATAAACCAATGTAAAAATGGCATATGCTTGTGATTTCATGCTATGCATATCCAATTTAGGAGCCACTTTTCAGGGTCATAAACAATCTTTCCTTGATATTTCCTTTTCAGAAAGGCCTTTCAGATTCTTCCTTGCAGTAGTGGTCCATGGATTTGTGAGTAGAAATGTCGAAAAAGAAGATGCTGTTTAGCATCCATTGGCATATCCTTCATCATATTCGTCAATTCGCTTTAACTCTCTTGCCTTTTCGGGGACTGAAAATCTAGCCTCTTTTCAGAAGATTGATCAGCATAATTCATGAAAGAAAACCAGGTATTCTTTTGTTGATTAGCTACATATATATTACATTGACAGATAAGATTTACTTGATTCAAAGTCACACATTATGTTATCTATAGTTAGGTATATATGTTATGCTTCGTTCATTGCTACACAATTGTGCACGAGTGATCTTCATTTATAGCTACTGCATTGCAAATGAAGGCATATCCCGGCTAAAAGTGTGGTCATTTGGTCGTTGTTGACCACGTGATAACCGATGAGGGCATGTAGTCGTAAAAGATTGTATAGTACCTAATAAACCCATGATATAAATAGCCCCTAACTAAATGGGAAAGAAAAAAAATATATATGTAATCACTTAGTCCAAGTCACCTCCTATATATTTAAATACATAAGAATAATACTTTGCTAAAACAAATCTATTAATAATGTCACTAGAAGAACCAAGAACAAGATCAATCTATAAAAGTCTTCATTTTCATCACTTAGGAATTCTCTCTTGCAATATTTTCAGTCCCATATATCTGCATCACAACCAAAAAAAGAAAAAAACTTAGTAAGAACTTCCATTTTGTTCAACTATGATTATTTTAAAGTGTCCTTACAATTTAGCTTAACTATGTATGTAATATGTACCTTCCAAGCATCATAACTGTGGCCTGAGGATTAGTCCCGGGCGAGTTAGAAAACGTCGAGCCATCTACAACACGCAAAGAGTCGACACCAAGAACTCTATAATCACGATCGATGACACTATCCACGTGACACCCTCCATGATAGTGCCATATAGTCATTACGGTGTCTATACAAAACTGCTCCATTGAATAAGTTGAGGCCAAATGTTTAGTCCTTAAATTTATTGGAGATGTTAACATTATGTTCATCAACGATTCAAACGAAGCCAAAGGGTATCGAAACGAGGAGAGTGAACTTGATTCAACGACTTTTCTAATGATTTCCATGCCTTGTACACACCTTTGTAGGTCTCTTGGGTCTTGGAAATAGTTGAATGTGACTCTTGGGTTGTCATTCGGGTTCTTGGATTGGAGCTCCAAATACCCTTTTGAGAATGGACCCATGATCTTTTCGAGGATGACTCCGGCTTGCATGTTCGGGATCTTGTAAGGGTCGAATTGTCGTGTGGCTTCTGGGATTGTTTGATTTGTGGGGATTGTGAAGGGCTGGATTGTCTGCACATTGTGTTAAACATAATGCTTAAATTCAAAACTAGACATTATCGAAATGATTGAAAAAAGGGGCGAACAGGGTCAGGGTCAGGGTCGGGGCGGGTCGATTATTGCTATGATTGAAAATAAATAGGATCAAATACGAATTCAGTTAGTATAGGGCCAAGGTCGACCCCGTTTTATGATACTTTCTCACATTGTGTCATCCACTAATTCGCCTTTTAACAAGTGTATATATAGATCCACATAAATTTTAATTAGAACATTTGTCAACAAATGTATTAGTGTCATACAATGTGACATCAAAAAATACGATAGAATTTCGTTCTGGTCCGGACCAATCCTATCCTCTGAGACCAATTTTCCAAGCACTATTTCCTTTTTTTAGATTTTTGAAAGCACTATTTAAAATCAACATATACCCAACGTACTCTTCGTTCCGAGCGGTAAATACACAATTAGTAAATAAAAAAATAAAAAAAAAAATCTTGGATTGAAACACTAACCTGGTTTGCAAACTTTGCAAATTCTTCAGCTACTCCACGGGCCCAAGTCATCTCAAAGAATCCACTTGCAGCTTCAATGTAACTACCAACATCAGAAATTCCCACTACTTCAATTAGAGAAATTTCAACAGGCCTAAGAGAAGGAACCAAGATTGAATTCATTGGGTTATCGGACATCCCTTGGCCCACATTTGGTTGATCCAATACAACTCCTATTCCTTGGGCCTTAAGTTTCTGGGCCGGCCCAATACCACTCAACATCAACAATTGTGGGCTTCCAATTGCACCAGCAGAAAGAATAATCTCACTTGTGGGCTCATCGTTTAAATAAGCCATGTGCCTACCTCCATTTGAGTCTCGGTAGAATACTCCATAAGCTTTTGGTCTTTTTCCTGCATTAAAATTAATTGATCAGATTTTATTTAAATAAATTGTAAATAAATCATATTTATTTACAAAAGTATGAGATATATAGCAAAAGTTAAAATAATATTTTTCAGCATAAAAATAGAGTTTTAATTGTATTTTTACGCGCGTGAATAACACAGCACGCTAAGGCGACGTATCGCCCATTTTCTGATTTTGCGATGAGATAATGAGTTCTTTGAGTCTTTCTAATAGTGAGGTAAATTATCGAAAATATCATGGATCAAAATTTTCATTTTTTCCATCGAAAACATTGAAAATTTTCTGTTTTTGAATCAACAGCAACGAAAATAAGGTGTAATTCCAAGATAATTTTCATTTTTCATAATTTTTAAACGTTTCTCGAAAAGTTTTTAATATATAGCAGATTGAAACATACACTCGAAATGAAATTTTGATAAACGGAAAAAATAAATTGCCAAAAACTCAATTTGTAAATAATTGTTCTAAGAACTCAATTCTATTTTCATCCCCAAAATTCAAATTACTCACCTGATGTAACATTCTTGAACAAAATTTGATGTACGGTCGCATGTAAATAAACAACAATCTTGGTCGGATCGGCATACTCCAATAAATCAGCAGCCGTATGTCTATGTCCATTCTCATCAAAAATCGAACCCCCAATTTTAGTCCCATGCAAATGGTCATAAGTAAATCCTCTATAAGGAAGCACGCCAGCCTCTAACAACCCGTTCCTCACCGCGGCTTGCCACGCCATCACCTGCGGTTGAAACGCCACTTTCCTTTCCACCCATACGTATGACTCATTCACGAGTTGCGGGTCCCACCCGACCTCACGCACGTGGTCGTCGCTAGCACGTGTGAAAAATCCCGCGTTAATGGCGGAGCCGCCACCTAAAACCCGACCGCGGTGGTTGAAAACGCCATCGGTGGAGACAAAGAGTTGCGAGGCGGAGGTCGGGGAGGTGTCTGCTAACGAGGACGGGAAACCGGATATGTTGGTTATGTTTGGGTTGTTGTACGGTAAGCCGCCTCTTTCGAGGAGGAGTACTTTTGCGGAGGCGGAGAGAGTCGCCGCCAACGCGCAGCCGGAAGTTCCGCCGCCGATGATTATGTAGTCATAGAACACGGCTGGCGGAGCTGATGTGGCATCTTTTGCAAAAGAAGTGTATGGAGCTGATAATTAATGAACATTAAATGGTTAAAATTGCAGCTAGTATTGTTTTTCTTACAAAAATTACTACTAGCATTAATTTGAAGTGGTAGATGTGCATGCAAAATGTGAACATAAAATGAAATGAAAGGCAAATTGCATAATTTTAGTTTTATAAAACTTAATTCTTATCAATTTTGATATCGTGCATTATGAAATTACATTTCTGATCCCGCACTCTATAAAATTATAATTATAATCTTAATCGTCCCATAGTACAGTTTCATAGCACTTTTGGTGTCATAGGATTGACTCCGTTTTTTCTATTTAAGGAGATGTTGTTACCAAAAGTGCAGATTCATAAAAATTGGGACTAAATATATAATTTTTATAAAATGTGAGATCAAAAATATTGAGGGTGCAATCATATGAAATTGAAAAATGCAATTTTGACCAAAAGAAAACCAACTTAGGTTCCATTCATTAATCAGAATCATTTATGACGAAGTCTTTAATGTACTAATATATATATATATATATATATATATATATATATATATATATATATATTCATAGAATCAAAACAAGAAACACTAAAATGAAAATTTACAAGTACTCTTAATTTGTCACAATCAATGCCTGCATTGATTCTGATTCACAAATTCGCACGAAAGATCTTCTATCACACTTTAGTGTCATATTTTGATTTCATATGAAAGATCCACCGTTCAAGTGTATGTGCGGACCCACACAAAATTTTAAAACAGTACACTTGTCAATAGATTAATATGTGTGACACAAACACGTTACACCAAAATGTGACAGATGATCATCGCCCTAAACTCAGACACATCTGTGTGTTACTATGTGTAATAGAGAGAGAGAGAGAGACCTTTTTCTGCAAAACAAGAACCAATCCACAGGAAAATCCAAAGAGAAGCAGCTGCAAATATGTTCAACATGATTTCCCACTTCTTCAAAACCATATAGTAATATAATTTCAAGAATTTCAAGAAACAGGCAAGATTTCCAGGTAGAATCTAATCTGTTTCTTCACTGAACAGCCCTTCTTTTTATAAGTACAAAAAATTACTCAACGAGTAAATCGGCAACACATTCTTCTTGGCACAAACTTTTTCTTCGGGATGGAAAAGAAAGAAAGAAAGAAATTATAGTTGTTCAACTGAATCAAAATTGTGGATGCACCACTTCATATAAATATTAAATTAATTTCAAACCTTATATTAAAAAAAGAAAAAGAAAATGCAAGCCCCATGTGTGAGTGTATTCCTCTTACCTGTCCCAAACACTAGTCGAATGTAATAAATATATATATTTAAACCTAGTAATTAATGCATTTCATTAAATTGTTCTCTGAGGACTCTTAACTAATTTTTTTTTTAGGTAAAAGGAACAAAAAGCCCATGAGACATTAATTGACATCTTATCTGTTGTTTCTCGAAATGCAGAAAATTGGTGAAAGGCTAAGAAGATTGCATTGACAATTTTGGTTTTGTCAAGTGTCTTTGTATTGAATTCAACATGTGTGAGCCATTGCGCTTATGTAATATTGGTGATTCCTTGTAGGATAGGAATAATTACATTCACACTTATTGAGTTAATGATAATTTGCTCCATTTAATATTCACAATGTTCAATGTATCTTTCTGTGGTTTAAAAAAGAGCGATTTATCCATCTTTAAAAAATTTAAAGAAACTACTTACCCCTACTACAGGATAGTGTAACTCACTTATCGAAATTGTAAGTGGGTATGCAAAGTGTTTTGTCATATATGGGTAAATTGCCACATTTATCATAAGGGGGAGGGGTAAATTATTACATTTATCTTAACACAGGGCGGTAAACTGCCACATTATCATAACACTGGGGGTAAAGTGTCATATAATAAAATATTAGAGAGGCAGTGTTAAACTTTTATAAAATTATAGAGGGTAATATATTCTTTTTCTAAATCTCAAGGAGTTAAATTAAATATTATGAAACGGGAGGATAATTGTCATTAACTCTCTTTTTATTTGTCACTATAGATAGGAGAGAATTGCAATTGTGGTACCAAACTATATACGATTCTCACTTGTGGTACCATAAAAATCTAGGCCGACACATTTGGTACCACAATTTAAGAAATTGAATTACATTTGGTACCACCGTTAAAAATGGACGTTAACTGATGACGTGGCAGTTAAGTGTTATTGCAAAATTGATACCATTTTTATGTTGACTGACAATTATACCCCTAACTTTTCAAGTTGTAAAAATAACCCCACATCTTCAAATTTATTGACAATTTTAGTCCATATTGTTGCCCAATTTAAAAATTGGCTCGAATAAGACACGTGCGGACCAGTTTAGAGATTTTACTTATTATATTTACATATTTATTTAACTAGATTAATCTTATAAATAATATTGACAAACCAAATAATACTATAACATAAATTTGATAAAATATTAATTAAATCTAAAATTTATATAATAATATTAATATATTTAATATTTATTAAAGAAATTATATAAATTTAAAAAAAAAAAAAAACTCATCTCCTACCCCCAAATTCTGTGAAGGAGGGGTGGGTGTAATATCCCAACTTTTTAGTAAGAGTAAAATAAATTTTAACTTAAACAAGAAACTTAATTTATATAGTTGACAACATTTAGAAATAAAATAAAATGTCAAACTGTGGTCGAGGATTAAAGTGAAGGTATTTTTGAAACGTAGGGGACTTAATTGATCAAGTATAAAAGTTAAAGAAGTCAACTAAATTCATTATGAGCTATAAATTATATAGTTGAAGTTTTGGGGTTAATGTTTAATTACTAAGTGAAGGACTTAAAAATCAAATTTAGGATAGTGACAATATATATATATATATATATATATATATATATATATATATATATATATATATATATATTAATTTGAAGTTATCTTATCCCGTCTAAAACACACGACAACAAATTAAGAAGAATTGATGACTCTTGAATCTTGATCAATCTTTGCTACTTGTCCTTATTAGCAAGTATATTAATTTGAAGAAACTTCCTTTCCTTTGTTGGGAAAAGAACAAAGAGAAAAAAAGTATGACCCAAAAACATTAGGGAAGGAAAATAGACAAGTTGATAGAGTGAAAGAAAACCTATAAAAGAGCAGAGGTGGTGCACGGCATTAAGGGGTGGCAAAACTTGTTCAAATTCAGGTGGGTTCCTTAATTAAGTTATTTGGTTTGAGTGTTTTGAGGTTGTTAATCTAGAGCAATGTTGTTTAATCAAGAAAATATAATTAGCCTAATTAATATAGGTTGCCAGTACATAATTAAATTTTACCCCATAAGCTTTTCTTTAACTTGTGTAATTAAGTAAGTGAGGCTTAAGTCTAAACTCTAAAGTGTTAGTTGAGGATGAATTCTGTTGATAGACTAGTATTTAAAATAACTCTGAACTGAGCTTTAAACTAGATTAATTAAAGTTATAGTCATAATTTTGAGTTTAAAGAATAATTAAAAGATGTAAAGAATGGACGAATGAAGAAATAAAATTAATTTATTAATGGTCATTCTTTCATAAAAGACTCAAATAGCTTAACTATGTAACTTAAGTAAAATAATTGAACTTATAAAGTGCACCTTGATGAATAATATATAATAACTATGATTTAGATTCTATTAATTAATTTACTTATGTCGTATGACCATGTTACCATATCATATATATGCATTTATGAAATGACTATAGTTCTTATATCTACGTTTTTAGTTGTCTGCAATGCTCGCAGTATGTACTGCATATTCATAATGAAACTGATAGTCCTATATCTGTAGCGATGCTTGCAGCATGTACTACTTTTTCATAGTAGAACTGATAACTCTATACTTATCTGCATTTCTCGCATTATATGATAATTGTTGAATAATGTGGGTGTAATACTTTATCTCACCTCATATTGATGGATGGTACCAAGGTGTAGTACTTTATCTCACCTACGTACCAATTGCATGTGCATGATTATTTGCGCGCACATCTGCTCTCGCTTAATGGTATTCGCTGGATAATTCTGGGTAGCTAGGGGCTACAGAACTACCAGAGCTCTGCCATTGACCGGACTCACAAAATCAGGGATTAGAGCTCCTTGGGGAGTGACTCAAATCATTCGGCTAAGACATGTCAATGCCCGTTCTATATAGGGAAAGGTAGCACCTTATCCCTCATCTAACCGCATTATTAATTATTGATCACACCCTGATCTTTTCGTATCCTTTTGAGATGGAGTGGTTGTTTAGCCCATTTTGACGGGTAATTGAACGCGATCTTATCTGTGTTATTAATGTATTGGTTATACTATTGTGGAATGATTTTACAATGAAATAGGCAGTTCATGGATTTCTAAATCGTTTCTTGCATAAAATTCAATTGCATCCCTGCACATATCTCACTAAGTTGTTTTTACAACTTACGCTTTCAAATTATTACTCCTTCAAAATCTCATCGAAGGGCGGTATGGGCCACATTAGACTAAGGAATTTCAATTGAGCGTCTACCATAGAGTTCTAGAATCTGTCAGGTGAAAATTGGTTTTGTCGTGACAATTTAAGTGTAACAAAATAGTTGGGAAAAATTATTATATTGTAATAGACAAGTAGGGCTTTGAACTGCAGTTATTAGAAAATTATTAAGATTACCATATTAATTATTTATTTCAAGTAGAGCTTTGAACTGCAGTTATTAGAAAATTATTAAGATTACCATATTAATTATTTATTTCATAGCAGACAGGTGCCAATTTCGGGTCGTTACACACCCCCTCCCCAAAGTTAGGATTTGCGCATTTTGATTGCATTTTAAACTGATAGGCGTATATTTACCCCATAATAGAAATTGAATATTTTGACTGAATTTTAAAATTGATTATCGCATGTTTACGCCTAAAATTATGAATTGCACATTTAATTTGTATTTTAAAACTACTAATCGCATATTTACCCCCTAAATATTAGATGAAATTGTGTAATTTTTCATCAAGCTTAAGTGGGTATGATATAATTGAACTAAGAGGGAAAAATACTTTTGATACCAAATTTTAGTTCAAAAAACTCATTTGATATCAATTTTTTTGAAAAAACACATTTGGTACCATGATTCACACCATCTTGACACATTTAATTTTGCCTTAATTTTCAGACGAAATTCAACAAGTGTCATCAGTTGTGGGTTTAAAACTTGTACATGTTTTTTCTCCCATTGTCAATTTAACGGGCACATGAGCAGTACATGCTGAATTTCGTCCGAAAATTGACGGCAAAACTAAATGTGTCAAGATTGTGTGAATTATTGTACCAAATGTGTTTTTTAAAAAAAATTGGTATCAAATGTATTTTTTGAACTAAAGTTTGGTATCAAAAGTGTTTTTCCCTCGTTTATAAACTTTTCATAAACTAGCAACTAAAAAATTCATTAAGTTTATTTACAAAATTTAAAGGTACCTTTTGATAAAAATAATATTGTATCTTAAATTAAGTAGTTATACCCATTTAAGATTTTCAATTAATTGAATTAATATTTTGGTTTATAAAATTTAAAAATACCCATTTAAAATTCAATGAGAAAATACAATAAAGTTTTAGTGCATATTGCTGAAAACACGAGTAGCATATTTCTTGATTTTCCATTAACCATTTCAAAAGCTTTTTTATTTCAAAATTGTGTTTTCAAGACATCTGTACTAATATTTAACCAAAAGGAGTCCATTATTTCACTTGATTTTATTTATTTTATTTAAATTGAAATTAATTTTTTGGGGTTAATATTCAATTATGAACTTTTATTTATATACAATCAAAATTGACCCCAATATGTCAAAAATTCCCAAATTACAAGTATATAGCTAGGGCTGAAAATCAAACCAAGCTACTCGATACTCGACTCGAGCTCGTTCGATAAAAGCTCGTTTGAGCTCGGTTCGTCACACTAATCAAACAAGCTTGAACATCTTTTTTCGTTCGATAACTTTTGAAGCTCGGCTCGAGCTCGACTCGATAAGCTAAAAATTGAAAAAACACATGTAAAATATCAAGCTACTCGATACTCGGCTCGAGCTCGTTCGATAAAAGCTCGTTTGAGCTCGGCTCGATTGAAAATCAAACCAAGCTCAAACACAAAATTTAAAGCTCGATAAAAATCGAACCAAGCTTGAACAGTGTGTCGTTCGGTACTACTCGGCTCGATTACAGCCCTATATATAGCTCGCACATGAGGCTCACTTTTGCGATTGAATAAACTGGTCAGTGCGCTTTAATTTTGAAACTATTTTTCCTTTTCCTAATTTGATTAATCTTACGATATATAAAAATTCTTATTTTCATCACATCTCCAAATAGGAATAAAATTCGAATAGATCGGGTAAATATTTAATACTCCCTCTATCCAAAATTTCTTACTTTAATTTTCTATTTGGTATGTTCTAAAATTATATTTCATTACTTAAAATGAAATTTTTTTTTTCAAAAATATTTTATTCTATAAAGTAATGATTTGATACCACTAATTATCAACTAGTAATTTTAGGTGTAAAAATATAAATATACCTAAAAAACTTATTTTTTTAATCTAAACCTCCGAGCAAAACCAAAAGGGAGTAAAATTAGTGGGATGGCAGGCTTCAGCAATTGAGGCCTATGTTTTCACTTCTTTTCTCATGAATGATGAAAATATAAAATTTGTTTGTTGGGCTATGTTTCAATATTCAACTTGATCCGGCCCAATCAAGTGTTGATCTAGCCTAATCGCAGAGAAAATGTCCATAAACAACAACGCGGAAATATTAGACTTCAACGAACTTTATTATTGGGCTAACTATTTGGCCCTTTTGAATAAAAAAAATCTTGTCCAAATCTGATTTGGTCAAACTCATTCAACCACCAATCAAGTGTATTGAGCTTACTTTATGATTGGTCACTCTCCTGAGAGTTACATCTAATCCCAAAGCAAGTGTATTGCACTTGCCACGTAGTTATTTTGGGTTCGACCAAACCTAGTGTGGGTAAAAATTTCCCATATCACTAATTACTCTATTAGATAACATCACCCCACTCTGGCCCGATCTAATATAATGGACCCGGACCTTGTCGATTGGGTCTTGACCTAGAACCTTGCCCTTTAATTATTACTCCCTCCATTTTTTTTATTTGTCGCTTTGGAGGATTGCACACGAATTAAGTAATGTCATAAGTAGTCATTTTTTTGAAGCAAAAAATTCAAAATACCCGTTTAATCAAATAGACTTAGCATTAGTTAGCTTTAATGACAAGTATTAGTAAGAAAGGTAAAATTGGTAAAATAACATTAATTTTACATTGAAATCATAAAATGACAAATAAAAGTAAACAAGAAAATTTTGTCAAAGCAACAACCGGAAGAAGTATTATAGTTTATCAGTTGACTTTTAAAATTTTTTTTTTTTTTTAGTAATTATACTTAGGAAAAACGAAAATTAAAGTTAAACCCCTCAACACCTCGTTACACTCATGATTCCAGAAAATATTATCTAAGAAAAGAATTTAATATGAAAATGGGTGAATTGAGCTAAATTGATGAAAATAGTTCAAATCGATGGGAATAAGTGAAAAAAATGACGACGTAGCCCCAAGACGATCTTTTTTAATTGGGTCCAAGTATGGGTAGGGTCTAAACCCTTCACAAGCCTAACCTCAGTCTCACATCAGAGATTTCCCTTAAAATGTATTTTCTTCGTTTTATTTATTTTGCTCCATTTGCTACAGTATTCGATCAAATTTTTCAATCTTTTAAGTGATTTATTATATTAAATTATTCATATTTGTGGTGTATTAAACATTTTAAATATTAATATATATGATGTCATGAGATATCATCAACTTATTACTGAAATATATTGATTAAATTATTTATTATAATTTGACTGGTCAACTGTACCAGATGAGCAAAATAAATGAGACGAGATAGTATTATTTAATTCTTTACTGTATAAAATTCCTCGTTAACGAAAAAAATGTTGAAATTGAAACTTGTGGTTCACTCTCACAATATATCATCAAATAAATGTGAAAAGCAGAATCATAATTAATTTCGAAATAGGCACTTTGCACCCCATAAACTTAGATTTAGCACTTTGCACCCTCGAAATATGAAAAATGCAGCACTTTGCACCCTCATTTATTTTCAAGCAAAAATTCAAGGGCAAAATAGGTAATTCAATAGTATTGGCACTTGAGAATTTCGCACTTTGTACTCCCAAAATAAAATTAGCACTTAACACCCTCTAATTAAGAACAAATTAGCAACTTCCACACCCGAAACACAATAAATTGGTACTTTGCACCCCAAAATACAAAATTAACACTTAACACCCTCAAATTTAAAAAACCCAAACCGCTCGTTTTTTTTGTCAAAGTTAACTATCGGAGTGAAAAAAATATAAGGCAAAATAGGTAATTCAATTTTTTTCTTAAATTTGCAAAATACAATTATAAATACTCGAATACTCATTTCTCTTTCCATCTTTCTTTTCAACAATATAATCATAAATAACTAAATAAAGTACTCTCGAAGACCCATTGTCTACTTCAACATATCAAAGACCCATAAATAATTACCTATTTTGCCTTAAAAAAATTACCTTAATGGTCAACTTTGCCCCAAAAAATGAGGAGTTTGAGTTTTTTTTTTTATTTGAGGGTGTTAAGTGTTAATTTTGTATTTTGGGGTGCAAAGTGTCCATTTATTGTGTTTCGGGGGTGCAAGTTGTTAATTTGTTCTTAATTAGGGAGTGTTAAGTGCTAAATTTTTTTTTTTTTGGGGGGGGGGGGGGGGCGCAAAGTGCCAAAGATTTACAATAGAATTACCTATTTTGCCCTTGGAATTTTGCTTGAAAATAAAAGAGGGTGCAAAGTGCTGTATTTTTTCATATTTCGAGGGTGCAATGTGCTAAATCTAAGTTTCGGGGGTGCAAAGTGCCTATTTCCTATGTTTCGAGGGTGCAAAGTGCAAAAAACCCCTAAACCGCGCGCCCAACCCTCTCTAGTGAAAATGACCTCAGACCAGAATGTGCAATATAATAAGGATTTTTTTTTTATTTTTTTTTATTTTTACCATAGGATAATCAACTAACAATTTTGATATAATTGGACACGAAAATATAAATTTTATATCACAAGATATGTTTTTATTGCAAATGTCATACAAAGTCTATTTTTTCTCCAAAGTTAATGACAATTTACCCCCTATAAAATACATAATGTTCAATTTACTCCCTGTAAAAAATTTAAAGAAGTAATTTACCCCTTTCAGCTGTAGAGTGTAATTCACTTGTCGAAATTAAGAGTGGACATATGAAATATGTTTTGTAATAAATTGCCACATATATCATAACACAGGGGGTAAACTGCCGAATTATCATAATAAAAGGGGATAAAGTGCAACCTGTTAAAATATCACCCAGTGTGAAGCTTTTATATAATTACAGGGGATAAAATATTCCTTTTCAAATCATAGGGAGATAAATTAGCATTATGCATTTCATAGTGAGGTAAATTGCCATTAATTCCAGAAAAAAATGAGCTTGGTATGAAAATTACAATGAAAGCCTATAATGTGATGTCAAATGTGCATTTTCATGTACAATGGTAACAAAAGTTGCAAGGTAGCTATCATGTGTTACAAAAAAGGCAAATTTCCCAATATAAATAAACGACTTTCCTATATTTTATTTTTCTTATGCTTCCTCTTCCCAGCCACTTTTACACAAAAATTAGATAACCAATAGTTATCCTCAAAGAAACTAATACCTCCACTAAGTTTGTTGTTTAATGCTATTATGATAATGACAATATATCATTCTTCACCACATATTCGAGCACTTGCCTACCTTGATTTATATAGTTATTTAATTTGGAGCCGCTATTTAGAAAGTTCTCGTCAAGAGCTTTTCAACCATATAAAGAACACATAATTAATTTGGCTTTGTAATGAAGGAGTTATGACAAAATTAAGATAATGTCAAATACCCCTTTCTGAGCATATTAATTATTTTGGTGACTTAACGTGATAGTTTCCGTCAGAAAATTGACGAAGAAAGGAAATGTAAAACAAGTCAATTTTACATTAAATGGTAATTATAACCAAATATATAAAGTAGGTAAAAATTTGATATGAAAATTTTTACTGGTTTAAATCACGGATAATGGAAACATAGCCTTAGCATCATAAATGGACCATATAAAGAAAAAATGTGATATTCGGTACAATTTCACCACAAAAGCCTAATTGATGATTGTATCCCACTTGTTTTTTACTGTAAAATAGTATGCACTAATGACGAATGCAACTGAGTACATACTCCCACTCTATATGATCAATATTCAACAAGCGGTCGGCAATGGCTCTATTATACATGCAATAATGATTATTTTCAACAAGCTGAATTTCCAAGATCAAGAAGAATTGATTCGATTTTTTATGAGTGTGATTTTTTTTTCTTTATAATTTAATACTAGTGTTAGATAATTGATTTTATTTTTTATTTTTTTATAATTTGATTGTTATCAAATAGATTTATACTGATGTTTAATGTAATGATGTACGGAATATCAATTGATTTTTCTTTAACACGGGGGTAAACTGTCATATTATCATAACGAGAGATGGTGTGAAATTTTTAGTAAATTACAAAGGGGTAAAATGCTCATTTTCAAATTACAATGAGGTAAATTAAACATTATGAATATCACAGAGGGGAAAAATGCCATTTATAACTCAGGAGAAAAAAATATATTGATATAAAAGTTGCAATGAAAACTTATATATGATACCAAATTTGTATTTTCGTGTTCAGTTATACCAAAATTGCAAAATTACTCATCATATGGTACCAAAAAATAAATTTTCCGTCGTTAATTATAATAGCTAGAAGAATCTTAGTCTTATAAGTAATTATTCTCTTCCTTATATTAAAAAATATATAAATTAATGTGCACATATATTATTTTATTCAACTGATCAGAAAATAGTGTGACTAGTCTATTTAAAAATCACGCATATGCCAAAGTTTCACGTTTGCTAACCACACTGTTCATGTGTAATCAGATACAATAGTTAATTAATTTATTATAAGTTCAAAGTTCATTTAACTCGAACGTTGAGTGACATGTCATAAAAATTTCATGAGCTTCAATTTTTTTTCTTTAAATTATCGTAAACGTTTATAGTATCCCATCGATAAGTTTTGGAGTAAAATATTAAAAAATGGAATTAGGTGTGTCAAATAATTTTTATTAATTGATATAATCTTAAAAATCATTTTAACAAAGGGATTATTAGTTACGGACATCAAATTAAAAAGAAAATACAAAATAAAAATAAAAGGAAAAGAAAATGAATTTAGTTTACATATATATAGGAGGATATAGCAAAATTGAGGATTTATATCCAATGCACTCTTCAGTCCAAACTGTAAATACACGCTTTAGTGTAAAAATTAAGAAAATACTAAAATATTACTTTATCATTCAATTTATTCTAAGTTACTTGTAAAAAAAACTAATTAATTGCTCAACGTATTGATTCATATCAATTTTCACTAAAAATTAAAAATAAAAATAAAAAAAGAAAGTGAAAATTAAGACACCTTTCTATGATTTATAAGGAGAAGGAATAATTTTGATAACAAGACCAGGAAAAACATCATCCGGATCATGAATATGAGGATTCCGCTCCACAATAAAAGGGTCGCCGCACTTGTCGCTGATAGTATGAAGAGTTTCTCCTTCTCCGACAACATATATTTCGTCGCACGGCCGCCGTAGGTAGCTTCCTCTGACCACTTCCGCCGCCGCTGCTTCTTCTTGATATTCTCTAACCGAACCGCCGAATAAGATGAGGGCCAACAAAAAGACGGCGCAGTACCAAGAAGATGCGTCTGCTCTTGGAAGGCATGACTTTGCGAATTTGGGTATTTTTGAAAACTTGGGCATATTCTAAATTCAAAGAGAGAGTTTTGATGATGTTTTGTGTTTTTCTTTTATTAATAAATATAAATAAGCTTGAGATGTGTTTGTTGTATATATAGAGGGATCTTCAACGTGTGTGACTGTGTGTGTGTTTGGGTTGATGTGGGTGGGGGGTGGGGTAGTAGTTTGCGAGTGTTTTTAGTCCTTGTCTTAATTTTGACAATTGTCAATTGTATATTTAATGGTAGGAAAGATGGGATAAGTGCAAGAATTTATTTAAATCTATAGGGGTAAATGCAAAATACTTCCCTGTGTTATGTAAATCTGCAAGAAATTATTCTATAATTTTTTTATCGCGTCAAACTTTCTTGTATTTTCTAAAACCCTACAAAAAATACCCAATTCGTAAAAAATAGGTCATTTTGGATCGAGATATTTCAAGAAACCATTTTTAAAACATATCACGTGAAGTATTTTTGAAATGATTTCTAGAAATATGTCGATCCAAAATGACCTATTTTTTTCAAATTGGGTATTTTTTGCAGGGTTTTTTAAAATACAAGAAAGTTGGCGCAATAAAAATTCACAGGGTAGTTTCTTGTAGGTTTTGCATAATACTGGAAAATATCTTGCATTTTTCCCAAATCTGTATGAAATTGCTCTATGAAATGTTTATTGCATTTCATCCCGTTGTCTTTTAAATATTCGACATGAATTACCTAATTGCATTGATGTTCATGTACTATTAAATATCAGACATAAAATTCTCTATCTGTTTAAATTTTGGTAGTCTATTTTATATGTAAGGTGGACTTCGTGGCGAATATTTAGTAGTGCAGGGAGATTTATAAACATTTCACCAAAGTTCGTGAAGATTGATATAAAATAGAATATATTGGATCTTGCACTTTTTTTTCCGTGAAAATGATTTATTTCAAATGGGGAATTTAATTACAATCAATGAATGGTACAACTATAAGTCTATACGCATATTATTGAATTTTCCTATGATATAGCGTTGGGTTTTGGTGGAAGGAGAAATTGTAATATATGGTCTTTTGGGTGGAATGCGCAATGTGATACTCCCTACTATGATGAAAAGTGTGATGTGATGACATTTGTGTTACAGCATTTAATTTTCAAGGGTAAATATCACTTTTGGGCCCTTTTATCATTAACTTTTTACAAAGTGGTTCCTCTTACTACTATGAATTATTTATTTCACTTTAGTCCCTACTATGAATTATGTGTTTCACTTTAGTACTTATCAGGTAGTTCCGATAATACATGACATGCATATGAATATTTTTTAGGGCATTTTCGTCCGTTCACTATTGAGACTATTTGAGATATTGTTTAATTGGTGATCAATTTTGGTGTTTAAAAAAGATTTTAGGAAAAAACTTTAGTTTGGAACGAAATGTACGATTAAGTTGGATTGGAATGAAAGCCTAGTTTGGAAGAGATTATATATTTAGTTTTTTTTTTAAATAATTAGAAAGACGAAAATATCCCTGTTAGTTTACTTGAAATGACAAAATTGCCCTCATTAGCATATCACATGTTATCGGAATCGCCTTGGACCACTTGAAAAGGACTAAAGTGAAACAAATAATTCATAGTAGGGACTAAAGTGGCAAAAAAAACATAAGAGGGACCACTCTGTAAAAAGTTAATGATAAGAGGGACCAAAAGTGGTGTTTACCCTATTTTCAATTAATAATCGAAAAATTGTTGAATTGATTTAATTATTATTTATTATATTTTTTTTCTATAAAAAACCTCTTCGTTTGTCGATTTTTTTTAGTTAATCTGTTTGTCCATTTTTAGTTATTGATTCATAATGTTCTTAGGAAGAGAATTGTACTTGTGATACCAAACTTTATACTAGTGTTTTTAAAATTGGATCGGTCATTGAATCGGTTCAATCGGTTAATTAGATCGGGTCGACCACTTGTTCGATCGGTATAACCGGTCTAATTTTATTATTATATAATATTTAAATATATATATTTAGATTATCTAAAATACAATTATTCAAAAAAATTTCATTCTTTGTCAATATAAATTTTTATTGTTTCATTCAAATAATCAAAATGTCTTAAAATTTAAATCAGTGTCAAAAATATAAATCTCAAGTATCCCTAAAATATATATATATATATATATATATATATATATATATATATATACATTCAAAATAAGACAACAAAATTAAAAGTTCATCTCATTTTCAATGTTTTGGCTTGTTCATTTGAGTTCTATTGTTGTAATGTTTTGCATAATTTCATACACAAAATAATATTATTCACAATGATGAGAAAATGGTTATGTACTTCTTTATGTAAAAAAACATGAAATATTGCATTGATTGTTCCTCGTTGATTGTTAAATACTAAAATAATGAATGTTATTCCAATTAAATCATATAACTGTAATTATATTAAATGTTAAACAAGAGTTCAAATAAATAATAATAACAATCTCTAAATTAAAAAAAAAAAATTTAAGTGAAATATTGGTTCATTGGTTTTACCGGTTTGAAGCCGGTTTTATCGGTTCGAACTGGTTAATTAAAAGACTGATTTTTAAGAATAAACCGGACCGAATTGGAAATTGATTAGCGGTTAACCGGGCCAACCAGCCGGTCCAATCCGGGTTTCAAAACACTACTTTATACCATAAGTGAGAATTAATATAAATTTTGGTACTAATTCTCTCTGTAATTAGGTGAGTGAATGCTCATCACTTTTGGTCCCAAAATTTATAAAGTTGTATTTTTTTCCAAAATTTTACAATATATTGCACTTTTCGTCTCATCACCTCCTTTGAACCCAAAAGTCTAAAACTCAAACAATTATGAGACTAAAAATGCAATAATGAAACTTATCTTTGGATTGAATGTGCAATTTTGTGAAGCACAGGACCTAAATTACATAATGCGTGAAAAGATTCAGACCAAATTAAATACAAATTTGTAATGTACAACATTACAACTGTTACGTTGAAGGTCAAGTCCTATCTGACTAAAAATAAGATTTTGCAATTTAGGTGATTAGTATACAGTTAATGGCAATTTATCCCTCTTCATGTTCATAATGTTTAATTTTTCTTTATGATATTTGAAAAATAGCATTTTCCCCCCTATAATCTTATAAAACTTTCATATTTCCTTCCTGATATTTTTATATATGACACTTTATCCCCATGTGGTATGATAATGGGACCTTGTGTTATGATAAATTTAGCAATTTATCCCCTTGTGTTGATAAATGTGGCAATTTATCCCCTATGTAATGATAAATGTGACAAAAATCCCCCTATGTTCCAAAACAAATTTCATGCTCACTCTTAATTTCGGCAAGTGAGTTACACTCTCCAGCTGAAGGGGGTAAATTGTTTCTTTAAAATTTTCAAGGGGGGGAGAGGGATTAAATGGCTATATTTTCTACCAACAGGTGATTGGTCTAGTGGAAGGGACTAGTCACTACAAAGTAGCGAACTCATGTTCGAATCTCTGTTGGGAGAGGTACCCACTTAATGTACCCGACCCGCCTCGAAAAAAGAAACCCTTGGGAAATAAAAATTGCTATATTTTAAATTACATAAAAGATAAATTGAACATTATGCATTTCACTGGGATAAATTGGCATTAACTCGGTTAGTATATAGGAGTATATATATTTGAAGAACTACTTCGTATATGATAAAAACAAGTTCAGAAAGTGATGAGAAGCTAGACTATAAAATTTCATATACCTACAACTTAAGAATTTATAATTAGTGTGCTAATTTAAAATCATAAGCAACATAAAATAACGCTCTTTGCATGTCAATGACTGATAAGAAGAAGTCTTCATTTTTTATGGTAGTACAGAATTGAGGAAAATTACTATCTACCCCGGTGGATTTAGTTCACCCGAGTGTTGGATGAATGCCACATGGATATTTAAGGACAATTTTTTGTCCTTTCAGAATTGAATAGGATAAACCGAACTTTTATTTTCATGGAATTAAGATCCAAAGTTGACTTGCTTCATTTAAGTCATTTGCATATCCATTTAATTAATACTAGAAATTTAAGACAAAGCAGTTTAAACACGCGTTTATAAATCAATGGAAGTGGGTGTTGGACGGCACGCATTAACGATGGTGCACTGCAAATAAATATTAGGAAATTTTGTTGAAGGTTGAGACACAAAAGGTAGTTGAGAATTGAAATGCTTTTTGGTGGATAATTTGGCTGCCGAAAGTATCTTTATAAAGTTGTAGAGCTAAATGCAAAAATACCTTTCGTGTTCTGTTTAATTGTCAAAAAAAAAAAAAATCTTTTGTTATTTTTATGAGTAAAAATTCTTTTTTTTTTTTTGGGTTTCCCAAGGGTTTAATCCCTTTCGAGGCACGTCGGGCTCATAAAATGCAATGTTTTTAAAACCGGACCGGAGAGCGAACCGGTGAGCCTACTGGTTTAGTGGTTTTACTGGTCGAACCGGGCGAATTACTGGTCGAACCGTTAAAACCAGTCAATTAGCCGGATCGAACCAGCTTCTGGTTCGCGGTCGAACCGGTCGGACCGTCCGGTCCGGTCCGGTTTTAACAACACTGATAAAATGGGAACCTCTCCCAACAGGGATTCGAACCTGAGTCCGCTACTTTGTAGTGACTAGTCCCTTCCACTAGACCAATCACCTGTTAGTTTTTTTTTTTAAATAACAAAACACTCCATTTCAAATGTCTTCATAAATCAGCACTCAGCAGTAAGGTTATTGTTATTTTTCAAAGTGAGCATGGAATTTTTTGCCATTTTATAAAGAGATTATTTACAATTTTTCAGGTGGTAGGGGTGTTTTTACACTTTTTTGGTAGGTATAAAATTGTTATTTTTTTCTCCAAAATATGTATTCTGGTTTGGGAAGTCTTATTTTACTAATAAAAAATACGTAAAATTGCAGAAAACGTCCCAAATTAATTAGTTATATTGGATTTTCGTCCCAACTATATTATCTCACCGAATTTCGTCCCGCAATTTAATATTATTTTGAAATATCATCCCAAACTATTTACTAATTTTAATTTTTCGTCCCAAACTATATCAACTCGCCAAATTTCGTGTAATTTACCATTTTGCATGAATTTAGTACCAATATTAAATTTCTAATTTAATGGAAATGACGGTTCAATCTTGTAATTAGTTTGGGACGAATTCTACAATATTGTATAATTATTCATGTTAACATTTACCACGTCATGATACGTAAGCAGCTATGTGGTAATTCAACGAACAAATGCACAATTTTCGTCTCATAATTAACGATGAGACGATATTCCAAAAAAATATTAAATTATGGGACGAAATTTTGCCAAGTTGATATAAATTGGGACGAAAATCCAAAATCAGTTATTAGTTTGGGACCATTTTTTTAATGTTTACCTAAAAAATAATACAAGGGATTTTGATATAAAAATAACACAATTTTTTTTTACTAATTAGGCAGTTATATATAGAGATATTTTGCATCACTCTCCAATTATACGTGTAATTAAATTTTCGTTTCAAGGACAAATTTGATGAGTCAATGGAATAGTTTAATTGCATTTTGGTTGATTGGTACACCCTTTCCAAACTGATCGTTTTATATTGATTCTGCAATTAGTCAATTTCTTTTCAGATTATTAGATATACATGGATTTAGTTAAATCGATATGATGTGAGCTTAACTCACTCCGAAAAGAGTTCAACTGGTAAGGATTATTAAAGATATTATAGGAAGATATTATAGGAAGTATTTAGCATTGATAATCAATCTATGTTGGAATTTTTTAGTCTCAATATTCTCCCTTGATGTACGAACGGACTGAACGTGTGGGTGAGACAAACACATAAGAAAGTAGAACTTTGTGAATTACGACATGTGATCGAGTAAAAGACCACTCTGTAAACAATAACAACTCAAACTTAGTAACACGCGTGTGTTTGAAGAATGAAACACAAGGTATGGACTAGAAGGAGTCAATCACAAAAGGAGATGACACACATTAACTTGGGGCCTGATACTATATTAGATACACATGGATTGTGCTCCTAATTCACATCATAAACTAACTTACGAGGTAAGAATTGTAATTTTTTTTATAATATGTACTTGGTCTTAGCATCTGATTCACGTGGAACATTTAGTCTCAGTACATATACTTGACAATTGACATAAGTTAGTGAAAATAAATGTGAGTTATTGGTAATTTACCCCCTTGTGATATTCATATTGATCAATTTATCTCTCTGTAATTTGAAAAATAGTACTTTACCTCCTGTAATCTTATAAAAGTTTTACACCGCCTCCATAATATTTTTATATGTGGCACTTTACCCCCCTCCCCTGTGTAATGATAATGTGGCAGTTGACCTCCATGTCTTACGATAAATGTGGCAATTTATCCTCGTGTGTTATGATAAATGTGACAGTTTATCCCCCTTTCGAAGAGTGAGTTACACTCTCCGTTGAATGAGGTAACTACTTCTTTAGAATTTTTACAAGAGGGTTAAATGCTCTTTTTTCAAATCGCAAGAGGTAAATTGAACATTACATTTCAAAGGGGAAATTAGCTCAAAAAATACTATGTTACATTCTTTTCCAATATTAGTAGCACTAGATTTTGTTCTCTATTTTATACCAAGACCACAAAAATTAATTCCAAATTAAAATCTTGTAAGTTTATATAAAGTATACATATCATAACTTTACAACATTGCTAGTCTATTCCAGGATCGACGTACCCTCTCTAATCAATTCAAACTCTTAACTCCTAAATTGATCAGACTTTAAAAAAAAAAATAATAAATCAATCGTGTATTTTAAATTGAATTTTGAGTATGTTTAGACTTTGACTTACTGCCGTCCTACTTCTATATATATCCTTACTAATATACGTGTTTATGTACTAATAGTTCTAGCTTGTATTAATTAATTAAATTGTGATCATGAGATAACATATATAATTTTTTTTCTTTTGTCTTTGAGAAAGGGAAATTTCCCATGTACGTGAAGCAATTGAACATTCACCAAAAAAATTTAATTATAAGGTTGATGAGAAAGTTTACCTGTTTTTATGATGAATGGGATTGCTTATCCAATTTATATTTGTTTGGCTGTTGGGTTGGTTTCATTGGACGGCATACTTTTCAGTTATTAATGTCACAAGAATTCTTAGAAACACGTCGACATAAAAATTAAATCATAGTATAAGAAATAAAAGTTTGATTTTTGGTTTTATATGTATTTGATTATTACGAATCATGAACTGCAGGAGACAGATTTGGAATTGTTTTAATAATCAATCATTGTGGTGCATGCATGATCACTTTACATAGAGTTGCTAAGTTCATATTTATTATTTTGCTTGATATCCTTTAAAATGATTACCCTTTTTTTTTTATGATTATTGGTTTTTTCCTTAATTTTCAGAATATTATTGTTATTAAATTTATGTAGTTTAAGTAAAATGAAGACTTTTCTAAATTCATTTTCAAGAAGTTTTTTGATAGTATTCGAAATTTCCCATAAATCTTTAGATGTTAATATATAATCGAGGCAAAGATAATGCACTTTTGGTACTGCACTTTAGGTCAATACTTACTTTTATGTGTCCAACACATTTGGTACCACGTTTCAATAAATTGTGACACATATGGTACCGCCATTGAAAATCACCTTAAGTGGTGACGTCAATTAAGTCTTATTGTAAAGTTGATGTTATTACTTATATTGACTGACAATTTTATCTCATAACATTTCAAGCTATCAAAATAGCCGCACATCTCCAAATTGGTGACAATTTTAATCCACATTGTTACCAAATTTCAAAATTGACTCGAAGATATTATTTATAAGTAAACTCTCAAAATTGATCCACACGTACATGAGTCAATTTTGAATTTTGCTAACAATGTGGACTAGAAAATTTGAAGATGTGGGGCTATTTTGGTAGCCAGAAATGTTATGGGGTAAAGTTGTCAGTCAACATAAGTTTTGGTATCAACTTTGGTAGAAGACTTAACTGTCACGTAACCACTTATCAGTAATTTCTAACGGCTGTACCAAATGTGTCACAATTTATTTAAACTTGATACCAATATATTGGAAACATAAAGCGGTGTACCAAATGTGAGAATTAACCTAAATCACGGCACCAAAAATGCAATCTCTTTCCAAAGATATGGTGAATTATTCATGATTTCCTTATCATTATTATATACTTAGAAAAAAAAGAAAAGAAAAAGGATACACAAAAGTACAGGGACTTGAACTACTTCAAATAAAGTAACACAAAGGACGATATGTCATCCATATTATGACACGATTGGTAAACTGCGAGGCTGCTACGTATTTAAGAACAAAAATTTGAATAATGTGGTTATTCCAACTAAATAGAATCTTACAATAGCCGTCTAGCAAAGATAATGTATTGAGAAAATTAATCTGGACTCAGCTCAATCCATATGAAATCTAAGAGCATCTCCAGCAGCAGTCGTTTTTTTAGCTCCTCCAATAGCTAAAAACACAAATATACATAACCAAATCAATTTTTTGTCCTCCAGCAATGTCTTGTATTTATACAAGACTATGTATAATACAAGTTTGGACTTGAATATATGGATGTCCATGTATATTTAAACAGGACATCCATGTCAGCAAATTTATGTCTCAACTATAGTTTATTAAATTGATTTGAGTTAAATTATTATTTAAATTAAATAGTTTATTAAATCGTTATTTAAAGCCATTTTTTGCAAAATTTTTTTAATTTATTATATTTAAATAAAAAATATATTTATTACTTATATTTTACGTATAAATGTAATACAACATTATTTATAATGTCATTTATAATTTAATATTGGAAAAAGAATAAAATTTAGTAATTCTGAAAATTTAAAAGAAAATTACTGCTGGATTGAATAGCTATAACTGAGTAGCTAAAACACTTTTTATCATGTATAATTTAATATAGATGACCACTTATAGATGACACTGCTGAAGATGCTCTAATAAAAAGTGAATATCGTACATGGACTTATAAGGTTCACTCGGTTTAGCAAATCATCCTTGATTTCTTTGAATTTAATGGATGATATTGATCTTCTTTGGCAGTGATGAACTCGGAAAGAAGCAAAAACAAAGCATGGATTGCCGAAAAATGAAGAATTGAAACTTAGGGTTCATTGTTCATCGACGCAAAAAAAAAATCTGTTTTTATTTAACTAAATGATGTAGCATAATAATGATAATTTATATGGTATTTATATGGAGATTTTATTATTAAAAAAAAAGGGGGTAATTCGATTACTCTTTTTGAACATTAAGGATATGAAGGAATTTACTCGGGCTAAAATATATCCAAATGGTAATTAACTTGATTACGAAGGTATATGTGCCGGCCATTATAAATTACTCCCTCCGTTTTTTTATTTATCGTTTTGGAGGATTGCACATAGATTAAGAAATGCAATAAATAGCCACTTTTTTAAAGTAAAAAACCCAAAATACTCTTTTAATCAGATAATAACATCCTTAATATAATTAGCACTTATTACAAGCATTAACAAGAAGGATAATATTGGTAGAAAATAATAAATTTTACATTGAAATCCTAAAACGACAAATAAAAGTAAATATTTTTTTTTGGCCAAAACGACAAATAAAAAAAACGGAGGGAGTATAAATACAACTTCATGGAGGCCGCGTTACCAATAATCTTGGTAAACATATTTTGACATTTATTACACGAAAATTGGCTTTATCAACAAAAACTTCCATTGGTAAAGGCTTGATTTTCGTTGATATTCACGCATAAGTTTTCGTTAGATGATCTTTAGGTGAAGGTCCCGTACTTTAATGCAATGACATACTCTTTTTGTTTTTGTTAGTAAATATTGTGACAAAAAAAATTTGTTGGTAAGTTGAAATCATGTTGTCGCTGATCCCCTATTATTGGGTAAGGATGGTTGAAAATAAAATGTCTCACTCGGATTGGATATCTAATAGTTTTGGGCAATATTTTTTACTTCTCGAGCTAATTTTTGAGTGATCAAGATTCAGTCCTTTTAGGTGGAATTAGTCCAACCCATATGGATGCCTGTACTTAGCAAGTTAGCATAGTTCATATGAAATTTAATATGATATAGAGCCACATGTTGTAATGGACTCCTCCTTGTTCACAAGTTGTGCTTCATCCTTCATCCATAAGCTCCGTCTAGATAACTGGATTGGGCTGTCATTATTAGCTAGTTCATACAAGACAATCAATATTCTTGTATAGGGCATTTGCCCACATATGACAGTTTGCAAGGTTTGACTTTCATTTTCTTATGTCATGTATTGAACTTATTTCACTCGCACATTCAAATTGTTCATATGCGAAGGGGATATATTGAGACTAAAAATCTCGCATGAATTGTATATTAAGACTAAGTGTACAATCTTAATTTACAAAATGAACTAGTCTTTTAAGTGAACTAGAAAAGTGCACGTACATTGTACGTGTTTAATTTTAGTTTCATGGGTTTTTTTTAATAAATTTAAGTAAAATTAGTCATTTTTATGTCATTGAATATCATATATTTATAACTGATCGATTTATCTCTTATGAAATTTATTTTTATTAATTATTATTGGTTTATAAAAAACGATGACTTTAAATAGTTGTGATAAAATATAAAATGATGACTGATCTAGTCATTACATCTAATAAAATTGGTTCTAAAATAAGATTATAAGAACATTATTTAGTGCATTACATAATAATAGTTTTCATGTCAAGTTTATCAGATATTCACCGATGACAAAAAGTTTCATCCGTTTCTTCATAAATTCATCGATTTCACGAACATTTTTACTTACTGCTTTCATTTGTTTCTTCACCAACCTTACCAGTTCACCAATTTCACCCGAAGTTTCACCAACATATTTTATTGTTTTCCCGTTTTGTCGATTTTTTTTCAATTTTGCTGGATTTTACTGGTTTCATCATTTTTCTTAGAAATTCCATCATTTTCATTGATTTCACATATTTTCAACCTTTATTTTAATCGATTTTACCCATTTTCATCCGATTTTCACAAATTTTGCCCCATTTATTTATCGATTTCAAATGCATTTAAGATTTCATATTCATTTTTTTTCACCGGTTTAAAATGCACATACATTGTACGTGCTATTTAATTTCAGTGGTATTTTGTTGTAAATCAGAGTAAAATTAACCTCATTGTGTCATAAAATAGCACATATTAACGACTGTTGTTCAATTTATTAACTTTACCATGGGTATTTTCCTCGATCTCTTTAGTTTTTTCCGGTTCAAACCATTTGCCTAATGGTTTGACTTTGTTTTTGTTGCTTGAACTTTTTCTTTTTATTGAATTTTTACCAATTTAACCAATTTTCACATGTTTTCACAAATTTTAGCCTTTTTCACCGATTTTACACGGTTTTCGCATATTTCATCATTTTTATGTAATTTCATCGTTTCACCAACGTCATCCATTTTTTTCGCAAATTTCACTTGAATTTTCATCGATTTCACATGTATTTACCGAATTTTCAACTCAAATAATTATACATCTTTAATTACTTTTAAGTATATCTCAAATTATTTCACTTACTTTATCATTTGAAAAATATTTATTTACCGATCTAAGTCATTTCACTTATTATGTTAATTAGTTTAATTCAATTTTCATTGATTTGTACTGGTCTTATATTTTTTTACTGATTTACTCGTTCCTGATCAATTATAACCTATTGTCCATTATTTTTCCTATTTTTCATCGATTTCTTTTGTTTTCTCCTATTCAAACAGAAGAAGAAAAAAATTTATCTACTGGTTTAGTTTACACTGTTATTGCTAGTTAAACTTTTTTTTTTTGTCTGATTTTAGTTATTTTTATCAGTTTAACTTATATTTCACATGGAATTTTTTAAAAAAATTTGACTTGAATTTTCAATGATTTCACATTATTTCACCAAATTTTCATTGATTTCACCGATTTGTTTCCCACGTTTTCACAAATGTCACCCAAATTTTCATCGATTTCACATGTATTTATCGATTTTACCTGCACTTTTTATTTTATCGATTTCAACCATTTTTTCACCTAATCACCAGTGTTCATAAATTTCATCCAGATCGATTTCACATGTTTTCATCAATTACATAAAATTTATTTGATCGATTTCACCAATTTTCATTGATTTTCATCCCTTTATTATTTCACACGTTCTTTTCAAAAATATTTCCATGAAATTTTGAGGTAATGTTTCTCATGTCAAATAAAGATTACTTAGTTCACTAGATTATAAGCATTTTAGTTCATTCATAGGTAAGATGCGAACATATTTTATGATATTTAAGAGAATTTGATTTTTTTAAGGAGTGACATATTGTACTAAATCTTTAAATGAAACAAATAATATTTTTTTTACATAATAACATATTGATAATACATTATAATAATTTTACATATATATTTTAGCAACTATTCAAAATAATAGTATATTTTTTTTTTATTTTAGTAGAAGTGATGTAGGAGTTAATTTCTTAATTATTGGAGTTAATGTAGGAAATAACTATAATAAGATATCATGTTTATTTGAATATACTTTTTTTTCTTCCATATTCATGGTGCTTGATTAGAATAAGAAGTTACAAATTTTCTTAAAATATTTTCCTACCAAATTTTTGATGAGAAAATTTAAGGAAAATTCATACCTAATTATATTTTATTAATATACTTTACAACTTGAATAAGCCCAATTGATATATATGTATTAAATTACTTAAATTATTAATATACTTTACAACTTGAATAAGCCCAATTGATATATATATATATATATATATATATATATATACTTCAAAAAAAAAAGAAAAAAAAACTTAAATTATTACACTTTTAGTATTAGTATAGATATAGATATAGATTAGACTCGGATCTTTTAAATGGACTAAGCCCAATTGATATATATGTATTAAATTACATGCTTTAGTGGATATATACCAACAAGGATTATAATTCCTAATCTTGATCATATATCTAATATACGGGTCAAATATTGATTCCTCAAATTCAACACGACAATTATGTTACATTATCATGAAGCAGAAAAATTGGACATTAACGCAGTGTCCTTCCAAAAAATAATATATAACGATAACAAAATTGACTAGCTACTGAAATAACTGCACATAATTAACAGTGCAATTTATAACGAATAAAAGTAATTCAGGCCAATCAAATTCAAAAGTGGTATGGATTGTTTTTCGCATATCCTCATATAATTATAAAGACCATGTTTCTTTAGGGCTTTTTGCAATTATTCCTCGACGTTATTTAACTAAATTGCCTTTTGTGATGTACACACACAAATCTTGCAATTTGCAAATAAAATTTTCAAAAGATAAAATATAATTAAATTAATTATTTTTCATGCCTGTATCTTTCTATGTTTGATAGTAAATCAGCCAACTAACCAGTATAAAGAATTCAATAACAAGTACTCTCATACTAAACTAGAAAATGGCTCACACTTCTGGTGGAATTCGAACCTAAGACCTCTAAGTCCCAGGACCTCAATTTCGCCGTATTTTGAAGTATTTAATACTTCCAATGAAATTTGACAACTAAAAATAAGTAGGAATATGTAATGAAGTTAAATAAACTTTTATTTGTAAATCGAAAATTTCAATCTTCAGATATTGCTTGAAAACAAAGACGAAGAAGGAGAAGAAGATCGAAGATCTCAATCAATCAGAATCATGATTGAACAAAGTAAGAAATGAAACAAGACGAAAATATCTAAAGAAAACCTGAGAAAAAATCATCACATGTACATGTCCAAGAAATTAATTTCTCCAATAATATTGTCTTCTTCCAATATACAGATACCTCATCTTCATGTACAAAATGTGTAACAATCATTATATTGAAGTTGCAATTATGTACAAAATACTAAAACAAATAAATTTTATGATATATAACGATGTATTCATCGTTTAAAAGAATAATTGCAAATCTGTACTAAACACCATGCATAAAAAATTAAGTACTTTCCTTTTTTGTACTACTAATAACTTGTGAACTTTTGAGATATGGAAGGTATAATCTTTATGACAAGACCCGGAAAGACATCATCCGGGTCATGTATATGTGGATTCCTTTCAACTATGTAAGGATCACCACATTTATCGCTAATTGTATGTAGCGTTTCGCCTTCTCGAACTAAGTATATCTCGTCACATGGCCGGTCCAAGAACTGCCTTCCTTTCACCGGTTCACTAAAAACACGGTCGCTTAAAGAGCATATTAAAATAAGGCCTACCAAACCAATGGCAAAGTACATGAAGGCTATGTCGGCGATGACTAATGAAGCTTTTAAGTACTTGTATTTGGAAGAAGAAGTGGCCATTTCACGGCAGTTGTGGTGGTGGTGCGGCGGTTATATGGTGGGAGAGGAGGTGGAGTATAAGATGTTTTATAATATGTTTGAATAATGAAGATTTTATTGAGTGTTTGGGTGGGTTTATATAGATGTATGGTGTCATCTCATACTTAGTTTTCTATTCATATTGGTGGCGGGGTTTGGGGGAGTTAGGATTTATAGATGGAAAATTCTTATCCAAGTCTGGTTAATTGTCAGAATTCATTCAATCATCGACACAAGTGTATCGCACTTGTTTTGTGATTGATCACTTTCCTGAGAGTTACATTCAATCCTATAATTATTTTTGATTCTGTCAAACCCGATCTGGTCAAAGCTACTCGACAGCTCTTTATATTGAGCTGCTTCGTTAAAGGACAATCACTCTTAACCTTATACCTCTCTAAATAGAGCAAACTCGGCTTGTCAAGATAATGTTACTAGTTCAAACATAAAATTCAACAATCTCACTAACACGTTAGTTTAGCTGATCAGTTGACTCACTTTATAATTGACGTCATCAATGATAGGTCTCTCCTCCAGCACATATACAAATAATGTTAAATATAATCAAAATGAGATAATTGGGTGGTATACAGTAGTCATGAGCAAATGGAAGAAGGGGATTTTTGTTTTAATACTTCTTTCAATTGAGAATTTTACTTAAAGGACTTTTTTTGGTTTAATATTGACATATAGGGGTATCTCCAACCGATTCGGGGGTGAATGCATCCACTATGGGGCCGTGAATCTTCACACACCCTGACCTGTTGTAGACCAGCCAAAGAAATCCCCTAGGGCATCTCGATCCATGGGTTGGAGATGACCTAATAGTTGAAAATACATGGTATGTGAATTATCTATCGGAATCACCGGAATAATGCACAATATACTAATTATGAAATTCGAGGATATTTTAACTCACTATTTTTGAAGAAAAAAAAAAGGTATTAAAGAGTTTGTTATGTAATAATGTAGTAAATAGAGATATAAATAATTATTTTCTACCTTTCAAGTTTTGTGGAAACGAAAGATGTAGTATTTTAGCAACTCTTCATATATACTTAGTAGATTACCTGTATACAACAAATAATCATGCATTATTATTAAGCACTAATACTATAAATTAATACAAATAAACTTGGCTTTTTATTATTGATTAATTTTAGATTGATGACTATGTAGTACGTACCAGAATAAAATTACTGAAACATGCATGATACTGACTGGCTAGCTATCTTTCTCTATCTGATATCTAAATTATTTTCCAGTTATTTCTGAATATTGAATAAATTTATATCAGCATTATGGGTCAATGGCGTATGATCCTCGTAATCAATAAACTAATGCCATTTTATCGATATACAATATTTTGTCCTAAAAAATTACAATGTATTAACTACAAAACACAACGGAAAAAGATTTATCGATTTTTTTCTTTTTTTGTTACTTTTCTTCGTCGGTTATGAGTTCATTTTCAACTAGAGTTAGAGTTTGCCATAAAATCTTTAAAAATTTAATCGTGACTATTACATTATGTCATGAAATTGATGTGGTACCACATAAATTTGGTCAATCTAAAATAAAATATCCTTCGTGTAGTGAAGGCAAATTATAGAAGGGAACTTCTATTAGATTTATATTTTTTTATTTTTTTGGTTTCCCAAGGGTTTAATCCCTTTTGAGGCGGGTCAAACACATTAAGTGGATATCTCTCCCAACAGGGATTCGAACACAAGTCCGCTACTTTGTAGTAACTAGTACCTTCCACTAGATCAATAATCTCTATTAGAAAATATTGGTAGCAAATAAGTAAACGAATTTTACAAATAGTTCTAATGCGTGTCGCGATGCTGCTTTCATAAAAACTTATTTCGCCCCATCACTCGATATGAAACATGGATTTGTGATTAGCGTTAAAGATACACTGAGGTTCAAATGTTTAATTATGTCTTGCACTCACAGAATCAAACCATATGACACACACTAAATTGACGAATTATTTAAAATTGGACACAACTGTTGCCGTAGTTTCAACAGTCACAAATTTGAATTTAACCATTAATTAGAATATGTTTGAATTCAAATTCGAGACTAAAACAAAACATAAAAATGGTAGTACGAATTCAATATGTGTTTTACTTAGGGGTGTAATCGAGCAGAGTAGTGTCGGATGACACATTGTTCACGCTTGATTTGAATTTTATCGAGCTTGAAATTTTGTGTTTGAACTTGGTTTGATTGTTAAACGAGCTCGATTTGAGTATCGAGTAGCTTGATATTTTACATGTATATTATTATTTTTTAGTTTATCCAATCGAGTTCGATATGAGCTCCAAAAGTTATCGAACAAAAATTAAAGTTTAAGTTTATTTAATTAGTGTGACGAATGGAGCTTTTTATTAAACGAGTTTGAGTCGAATATCAAGTAACTTAGTTTGATTAGTTTGTCTGATTGTCAAGTAAAATATATTAATATATATAAAATCTAACTACCACCTGGCATTACCAATTTATCATTGAACAAACTATACAACCTTTATACTTATAAGGCAAAATTGTAAAAATCGTCCCAAATTAATCACTGATTTTGGATTTTCGTCCCAAACTATTTAATTTGGCGAATTTAGTCCCGTAATTTAATATTCTTTTGGAATATCGTCCCACCATAATTATAAGACGGAATTGCGAATTTGCCGATGAATTATCACATGGCTGCTTAAGGGTTATGACATGGTAAATTTTAACATGAATGATTATATAATATAGCAGAGTTCGTCCCAAATTAATTACAAAATTGAACGTCATTTTCATTATCTTATAAATTTAATATATATTGGGACTAAATTTATACAAAATGGTAAATTATGGGATGAAATTTGGCGAGTTGATATAGTTTGGGACGAAAAATCAAAATTAGTAATTGGTTTGGGACGATATTCCAAAAAAATATTAAAGTACGGGACGAAATTCGCCAAGTTAAATAATTCGGGACGAAAATCCAAAATCAGTAATTAGTTTGGGACGTTTTCTGCAATTTTACCTACTTATAAATAGTCCAAAAACTCTTTGTCTTCCCAACATGAGAAAACTTCCCACATAGAACCACTAGTTTGTATTTTGAAAATTGTCCAACAATTTCAAGTTTTAACTGATATAACACAATAATCTTTTAGCAAGTAAAAAAATTACAAGTGTATTTTGTGACAATTTCGTTGGTCAAATTGGAGGGAGGATATAGTCTATGCAACTGTTATTCGGTGCAGGTCCTTTAAGTTACGGCCTCACATGCGGCCTCATTATCTCACCGTTAATTTGGTCGAGATGAGTAACTTCATTTAATTCATTAAAATTCTTATTTTACTTATAAATCCTTTAACTTAATATCCCTTAAAAAAATAAAAATAAATGGATCATAAACAAAAAAGACGTATTAACTCTTCGTTAAATTTATTTCTCATTTTTTAAAAATATTTTTGGATTTTGATGATAGAGTCTCTTATGACCCAACTTAAAACCTAATTAATTATTTATTTTCAATATTTATTATCTGTCATCGTAAGTAAATGTATCATTTTAGCAATTAAACTTAACTACCACATCATCACTTAATGGTGATCTTTAACGACATTATTAAATGTGATTGAATTTATTATATTATGGTATCAAATATGTCGGCCTGAATTTTTATGGTGCCACAAATGATAATTAATCGATATAAAGTTTGATACCACAAGTGCAATTCTCTCATTTTCCTTTCGTTCGTAATCATTGAAACCTAATGTTGACCTAATAACCCACGATTTCTTTTGCAATATTTTCATATAACATTGGTTTGTTTACATAAAAATCCTACTGTAAATTAACTTTTTTGAATTTCTAACAAAATGTCCCTCATTTCTAAAATTTATTATTTGACCCCAAAATATTTAAAAAGTGTATGTCCAAGTCCGACTGCAAAATATCAGTTTCAAATATCAATTATTATAAGACATTTTACATATTTAATTTAACTAACATTTCTACCCCAGTCCGAAGACCCAATCCTGACTCGAAGTCTAAGCTTTAATACCATTTATAACGTCTCGACTAAAAAATATACACTCTAAAAAATTTGTACAATAATTTCATATAACATCAGTTCATTTACATAAAAAGCCTACTTGAGATTAACAATTTTGTATTTTTCAGAAATGTCCCTCTATTTCTGAGATGTACATATTTGAGCCCAAAACTTTTTAAAATTGTTTGTTCAGGACCGATTTTAAAATAACAGTTTCAAATAGCAATGTTTGAAGACATTTTACAAATTTAATTTTTAAAAAGTCTAGACTACTTGAAATTTAATTTAATAACAGTTTCAAATATCAATGTTTAAAAAGTCTAGTACAATAATTTCATATAACATTGGTTCATTATATAAAAAGCCTACTTGAAATTAACATTTTCAAATTCAAAAAAGGTCCCTCTGTTTTTTAAACGAACGTATCTGACCCCAATATCTTCTAATGCATGAATGTACATTAAGATTGATTCAAAATTTCAATATCATTTTCATAAGAATATTTATATATTTAATGTCAATATTATATTACATATTCTTTTTTAAATAATTCGGATAAATAGATCTAAGTTGGAATCATAATGCAGTCCATTAAAGCAATGGTTTTAATTTTAAGATAATTAAAAAGGATATAAAAAATATTTCATGTTTAGGTAATAATTTAAATTTTCCTTTAAAAATAATTAAAAGGGTATTTTGGACATTTAGAAATCGAAATAGTTGGCAAAAATAATCTTATATTACCTGTTGGATGAAGATGAAGATGAAGGCACTGAAGAAAGTTTGATAAGGGAGGTTTTGATGCATTCCAAAACTTCAAAGATTGGCTAAGTATGGAGTAACTTAGCTGATAGACTTATCAAGGAATTTTGACTAAGTAAAGAAGACATCAGAAGAGTCAAAGTTTCAAGGTCCAAGACTTCTGATCTGCTGAAGCAAAGTTATCAGATTAGTGAAGATCAGCCGACTCAAATCAGATTTGTTCAAGTTTGAGATCAGCCGAGTTCACCATCAGACGTATACTTTCGTCAGCTAAGTGAAGAAGATCATGAAGTGTTCCCAACGGTAATAAATGCCCCTTGGTGTAATAAATGCTGAAGTACGAGGATATTTAAGACAAATGATTGAAGAAAAGCTTCGCATCAGCCGAGTGCATTTAATGCTGCATTTAATGCTGCCTGCAGAATAGTACTGTTTACAGTACGGACAGACTGCAAAAGAGCCGTTCGCGGATTTTAAGGACCAGTACTCGAGGAATTTGAATTCTGTCTCTCTTCAACGGACATTTTTCAATCCTCAAGTATAAATAGCTGCAAGAGACGAAGAAGAAGCAAGCAACACACTTTCTGAGAGAAATTTCCGAAGCAAAATTCTTTAAGTCTCAAGAACAGCTCACTCATCAGCTGAGTCATTTGTTGACGAAAGCAGAGTTGAAGAATCAAGAAAAATACATCTTCTGAGTGATTTTGTAAACAAGAGTGTTGTGCGGAGTTGTGATCCATCTTTGTGAGTGATCAAACTTCAGAGGATAGGTTTTCTGTGTGATTTCCTATTGCGAACTTGTGGTCGTTTCATTTGTTGTTCGACGCAAGCAGAGTATACTGTAAACTTTGTGATTATAGTATAACCCAAGATCTGAGTGACTTGGAAGAGTGGACTAAAGGATATTCAAATCCATATAACCACTATAAAAATTGATTGTGTTTTTACATTGATTTTAAACTTGCATATTTCCTGATTGCATAAAAACACATTAAGTTAACTGTTTGAAAAGAAGTTAAAAGGAGTTTATAAAACTGGGGAAACACTTTTCAAACTGCTCAGATTACTTGTGAAAAACACTTTGAAAATCCGCTGCAAGTACTCTAAGTATTAAAACTGATTTTTGCAAAATCAGCTAAGTAACTATCAGACGAGTGGTCAACAAGACTGTTCAAAGATTTGTTCGCGAACAGAATTGTAACTTACTAATCTGATCAGCTTAGTCTGTTCAGTAAGAGTAAAGTTTTAAAGTTAAATTTGAACGAAAATTTTAAAGAGGTTTATTCACCCCCCCTCTAAACCTCTTCTGACCACTTGGGACCAACAAGTGGTATCAGAGCAGGTGGTTCATTAGAATCAGCTGCCTGATCAACGAGCTTGATCCGAGTGTTTTTCAAAGGTTTTCAAAACTTTTCAAAAGAGCATCTTTTTGAAAAATAAAAACTTTTTGAAAAATGGATTGTATCAGCCATGTTCCCCACATTGCTGGTATGTCCTTTGAGGACTGGAAGATCAGAATGGAGATTTTCCTTGCTGCCTACAATGACAACATGCATACATGTATCATTAAAGGTCCATTCAAATTCACCAAGACCATCATCGTAGATGAAGCTCAAATAGTGGTGGAAAAAGACTTAACAGAAATGACAGCAGAAGAAATAAAGCTGTTCAACCTGGACAAAGTCGGAAGATTCATCATGACAAAAGCCCTGGATAATGATCGGTTTGACAAAGTCAAGCATTGCAAAACTGCAAAGGAGATGTGGGATAAGGTTCGTGACATGAGTGAAGGCAATGATGCTATTAAAGAGCATCAGCTCAGTGTTGCATTGGAAAAGCTGGACAACTTCAAGATGAAGTCTGGAGAAACCATTGATCAGATGGATACCAGATTCACCAGAACTCTGAATGAAGTTTTGAAGCTGGGAAAGACTTTCACTGACAAAGAGATTTCTGTCAGAGTACTGAAGGCTCTACCTCCCAAGTTCAACATGAAGGTGACAGCAATGGAAGAATCAAGAGATCTGGGCAAGATTTCTCTAACAGAGCTGTTCTCCGCACTCAAGGCTTATGAGTATAAACTGCCAAGGATGGGAATTGAAGAAACCTCAACTTCAGGACCCACAGCTGCACTTGTTGCTGCTGAAAACACCAGAAGACCAGCACAGAAAAGCAAAGAAGTGGACTCATCTGATGAAGCCACCCTACTCAACAAAAAGGAGTACACTGCTGGAGATGTAGCATTATTGATGAACAACTTCAAGAAGTTCTATAAGAGAAAGATGAAAAACAAATACAATCATGCTGCTTCTACTTCTAAACCTAATTTTTCTTCTTCTCAGGATAAAGAGGATTATAAATCAAAACTGATGTGTTACAACTGCAGGAAATTGGGACACTTCATAAGAGACTGCCCATATCCAAAAGCAGAGAAGTACACTGAGGAAGAGAAGAAAATGAGAAAAGAAAGAAAGCATCAGAGAGGCAAGGCAATGATGGCTGAAGCAGAAAAGCCAACTGCTGTCTACTCATCTGATTCAGACTCAGACTCGTCTGATGAAGAATCGTCTGATGAAGAAAAACCTGCTCTCCTGTGCCTGATGGCAAAGGAATCTGATGACTCTGAGGATGAGGTAACTCCTCAAGAAAATGAACTGTTTAATTCTCTAGAGCAAATGATGTTGAATAATACTACTATTGCTGGAGAGTTTGTTAAGCTTAAGGAAGAGATGAACTTGCTAAAAGAGCAAAATAGTTCACTGAAACTTTTAGCTGAAAAGCCAAAAGAATCAGCTGAATATAAACAGCTTGAGCAAGAGCATGAATCTCTGAAAGCTGAATGTGAGGTATATAAAGGAAAAATCATGGAACTTGAGAAAATCATTGAGTCTCATGATAAGTCAACTGTTGCATCCATGCATACACCTAAGAAACAGGAGACACCTTTAGAAAAGGATAAGCTAGAATTGAATCATACTGAAAAATTTATTTCTGCTGACAATAGTAAGGTCATTCTGTATGTTCAAACCTCTAGACCTACCTCATCTGAGAAAGTGGTAAAGGAGAAGAAATTTCCTAAGGCTAAAAAGAGCAAAGAGCCTAGTGTAGGAAATCAGACTAGTAAGACCAAACAGCAGAGTCCTAAGAAGTCTGCTGATAAAGCCAAATTAAACCAGTCTGTTGGTAAAGCTAAGTCTAAACAAGTTGAGCAAGCACCTAGTAAACCAAAGAAGCATAAGAATAAGAAAAATCAAAATGCTTGGTATGGAAATGAGTCATATTATGTGCAACCTGCTGCATATCATCCTATGTATCATGCACCTCAGTTTCCTAATTACTATGCACCTTACCCTGCTCATCCAATGCATGCATATCCTGCATATCATGCACCTTACCCTGCTTATGAACATTATTCATATCATACTGATCATCAACATGACTTATCTGATAACTATGATAAAAATGAAATTGTTCATGCTCCTAAAACTCAGAAACCTAAGAAGCCTAAGACTTCAACATCTTGGGTTGTCAAGGGTGGAACTAATCCTTCAGGACCCTCTCAATAAGGGTACCTAAAACAATTTTATTTTTGTTTTGTAGGTTAGGATTAGGAGTAGGAGTAAAGTAGAGAAGATTTGGTACTTGGACAGTGGATGTTCAAGGCACATGTGTGGAAACATACATGAGTTGACTGATGCAGTTGCTGTTGATGGTCCAAAAGTCACCTTTGGAGACAGCAAAGAAGGCAAGATTAAAGCTAAAGGAAGATTAATCAAGGGAAACATAGAGATATCTGACGTCTCCTATGTTAAAGGCCTGAAATATAATCTGCTGAGCATAAGTCAATTTTGTGACAAGGGATATTCAGTCATCTTCTCAACAGATAAGTGCTACGTTGAACAGATTGGTACAAAGAAGGTAATTTTATCTGGAAGACGACAAGGAAATGTCTACATAGTCGACTGGAATTCTGTTGACAAGAATTCAAGCATTTGTTTGGTGGCATCTGCACCAAGTGAAGTTAGCTGGCTATGGCACAAAAGAATGAATCACTTAAACTTCAAGACCATAAACAGATTAATCAAGAATGATTTGGTAGAAGGGATTCCAAAAGCAGTCATGAGCAAAGACAAGCTCTGTGATGCATGTCAGAAGGGTAAACAAATCAAGTCATCATTCAAAGAAAAGAAGCACCAATCTTCTGGAAGAATATTGGAGCTGTTGCATATGGACTTATTTGGACCTATTGATCCAGTCAGCAATGGTGGAAAGAAATACTGCCTAGCTGTTGTGGATGATTATTCAAGATATACTTGGGTGATTTTCATGAAGAAGAAAAGTGAAACCAAGGAACATCTTACAAATCTGATGGAACTGATCCAGAATGAGAAGAGTATCAAAATATTGAAGATCAGATCAGATAGAGGGACAGAGTTTACAAACTCTACTATTGAAGAATACTGTAATATCAAAGGAATACATCATGAGTATTCTGCTGCAAGAACCCCTCAACAGAATGGTGTTGCTGAAAGGAGAAACAGAACACTAAAAGAAGCTGTCAGAACCATGATAGCTGAAGCTAAACTGCCTCAAAGATTTTGGGCAGAAGCAACAAATACAGCATGCTTTACCCAAAACAGATGTATGATCAACAAAAATCAGAACAAGACTCCATATGAAGTTTGGAACAATAGAAAACCAAACATTCATTACTTTAAGATTTTTGGTTGTAAATGTTTTGTATTGAATAATGGGAAAAATCACCTTACTGCATTTGCAGAAAAGGCTGATGAAGTTGTCTTTGTAGGATACTCATCTGTTAGTAAGGCTTATAGAGTTTTTAACAAAAGAACATTACTAATAGAAGAATCTATCCATGTAGTATTTGATGAGCCAAGTCAATCTTCTGAAAAGAATCAAAGTGCTAATCAAGATCTGTCTGCTGATTTACAGAAGTTAGACGTTGGAAGAAATGAAGAATATGTTCCCATCATACTACCTAATCTAAGTTCAGCTGCTAACTCAAGTGCTGTTCATAATCACAGTGCTGATTGTCTAACAGACGAGTTGCAAACAGCTGACAGACCAGAGACTGTTCAACAGACCACAAATGTTCAACAGACTACTACTGGAACTCCAACAGTAGTGTTGCAAGATCATAACAGAGGACAACATCCTGATTTGCAACCTGATCTCAGATGGCTCAAGAATCACCCTCCTGAATTAGTTATTGGTGATCCTTTAGATAGAGTGAAAACAAGAAGAGCTGCTGCACAAGATGCCATGTTTGTCACATTTCTATCTCAAATAGAGCCTAAGCAAATTGAAGAAGCTCTCAATGATTCCTTCTGGATAGAAGCTATGCAAGAAGAGTTGAATCAATTTGAAAGGAATGAAGTCTGGTACTTAGTTCCAAGACCAAGTCATCAAAGAGTAATTGGCACTAAGTGGGTATTCAGAAATAAGATGAATGAAGATGGTGTTGTCACCAGAAACAAAGCAAGACTAGTGGCCAAGGGTTATTGTCAAGAAGAAGGAATTGACTTTGATGAAACTTTTGCACCAGTAGCAAGACTTGAAGCAATCAGACTGTTTCTAGCCTATGCTGCTTACAAGAACTTCACTGTCTATCAGATGGATGTGAAGTCTGCTTTTCTCAATGGAGAATTGCAAGAAGAAGTGTATGTTGAACAACCTCCAGGATTTGAAGTCTATCAAGAAGAGGACAAAGTATATCGTCTGAAGAAAGCTCTTTATGGACTGAAACAGGCTCCAAGAGCATGGTATGATACCCTATCTGATTTTCTTTTAATTAAAGGATTTCGAAAAGGTAAGGTAGATAAAACCTTGTTCACTATTGAATGGGAAAATCATATATTACTTGTGCAAATATATGTGGACGATATTATTTTTGGTTCAACTAACCAACAGATGTGTGATAAGTTCTCCAAGCTGATGCAGAATAAGTTTGAAATGAGCATGATGGGTGAACTTAACTATTTTCTTGGATTGCAAGTTAGACAGTTGCCTGATGGAATATTCATCAGCCAAGCAAAATACACAAGAGATCTGTTCAAGAAATTTGGTATGGAAACTAGCTCAACAGCTACCATTCCTATGTCTACAAGTCTTCGTTTGGATAAAGATGAAGATGGCAAATCAGTAGACACTACTAGAAAAATGATCTTTTATGACGCCCTTACGTGACACTATGAAAAACCGCGTCTCAATATCAGTTCTATTATGACAACTTAACTAAGAGCGTCTCATGACATTATTACTTTATTTTTCAATTTTTTTTTTCTAACAAGGCGGAAATTTTATTCTTTTAAGTCTAGTATGTCCTTTCTTCAAATTAAGAAGAAACCCAAAACCTTTCCCCTTCAACAATGCTTTCATTTTCACGATTGGAGCAACAATGATTCGCACATCATCACGTTTATCTGATTTCAAGAAGAATACTGCTCTTCATCGCTGCTTTCTTCTGGGTTTTCAACTATTGCTAATTCGATGGAAGAAAAATAAGATGACCCCAAAAGTAAACAAAGCCCTAGAATTTTGGGGATCTCATCGAATCTTCAAATCTCAGGTCTGATTCACTTCACAATTTCATGTCCCATCCTAAGAATTTCATTAAATATAGAAACTATTGAATTTTCGTCTACCTTGTAGCCGGGGAAGGTAATTGTTGTTCGTAAAAAAAGGTAATTAGAGATTTTTTTAATGTTAGCCTATCAATATTAATTTATATCTTGAATCGGTATTGAGGGATTCGGTTTTTTTTCTTATTATTCTTATTTGCAACTATTTAGAATTTGGCTTCTGAATCAAAGCCAGTTCACAACTCAGTTGGTTTTTTATTTGCATGATTCCTGCTCGATGAATTGACTAATAGAATTTTCTTCATGGCTTGGCAATAAACTTTAGAGTTTTAGATTTATGTATTCTTATATCGGCAAGGGGCTTTGTGAATTGAGTCGAATAAAATATTTTAGTTTAAAAAATTAATGATTAGTAGTGAAACTTTCTTAATTTCACTAACATGTTGCTTATAGGATACTTTCGTTCTTAAGTTTTTGAAGAGGTAAGCAAGCAACTCGAGAATAAAATGTTTCTTTGATTATATCATCTGGATTCAATTTTAGTGTTGCTGATTCGAGAGTTGTATGTAATATTTTTGGACTAGTCTGTTCATTTGAGTGGTGCGATTTTCATTTTCAGCTCACCCAAGTGCGACTTTTCTGATATTGTTAAATATTTTCTATAAGATTATCATCTACTACAAAACTCTTGTTTGTTTGTTTTGATGTATTGATGGTAATATTTTTTTAATATGGTTATTGCATTGTCTAGGTGCTGCAAAATAAAGATTGTTCTCAATTTAGGTTAAAATCTTTAGGAGAAGGGAACAAACTGGATCCTTATGGCAGGGGATATCTTGCTGATTATATTATCAGTTTCTTGGGCTAAAAGCTTAAGCAAGTCCTTGATATAAAAAAGACAGACAATAGTAGCCAAAGTTTGAAAGGTATATTTGCAATTTAATATATAAACTAGCTTTGGTAAAGTATTTACTCTATTTGGAATTTGCTTCTAATGTTGTGAATTTGAATTATATTGATTAGAAGCCATGGAGCTGCCAATTACATTCAAATTCCGTTTGTTTTCCCATGAAGAAAGATGGTTGTTGTGACCACCATTATTGGTATGACTCCTTAGTCATAATTATATACATTCCTTTAATTGTTTGGATTATGTATCCAATATTAGTTCTAATTTATTATCTAATAACTGAATCTTATTAATGATCTTACTAGTTTTTATATTGCACCTTTTCTTGCAGTTTGTTTTTGTTTGCACCAATGTTACATTTTCTTGGCTAATGAAACTAGAACTATTCCTTTTTTTTTTAGTAGTAAAAAAATTGGATGATTTTACTCGTATATGCACAATAGAACCACCTACAATGAGCGCCAGTTAGGTATGTCTCTGCAATATTGGATTCTTTCTGCCGATACTTTTGTATTAAGAGATATTAATGCCGGTCCTTTCTAACCGATTACATGTCAACTAGATGAACAAAGTTGGGGTTGAGACATGAAAATTTTGAGTTATATGAAAGACACATTGGTTACAACTCATTCCTTTTTTCAAGACTTATCATTGCTCAAATTTTGCATCAATAATAGTACTTAGCTGGCTTGTTTAAGTTGTATATGTTATTAACTGTGTAGATGCCCAAGAAATGCTAAACTGAGGTGTTTGTGTGGGCATTTTTTTATTCGAATATCTTGAAGTCTTTAACTTATAATACTCTATTCACATTTTTCAATTACTATAATATATTCAGTGCTTGTTGTAGGTTAATATCTTACTGGCATTTGTAGTTCATGCAAGAAGTTCTCAAGTGATCCAGCTGCCAAAATTACAAGAACAATAATCTCCGAGTTTGAAAGCCAAATCGCACATTCAGTATCTACATGAAGTTTGCATCATGTTATGCATTTCGTCACCAAGCTATCACACGTCCTTAGACGATAAGGTTTTAAAATTGAATTGTAGATGTAAAGATATTGTGCCATTTCGTTTGTTAGAGCTATAGAGAGTCGTTGAAATGCTTGTCATTCAACTGATGGTGTTTTTATTTAATAATTTTTTTATCAATTAATATTTAATTTCCTCTTATAGTTTTCGTATTGAAAATTAGAATTGTTTTATTGATAGACTGTTTGAAATATCTAAGAATTATAAATAATTTTTATAATAGAAATATAAAAACAATGAGAAATATGGAGGAATCTAAATATCAAAGTAATCTGGAAAAATATTGAGCTCAATCATTTACATTTTGAGACGCTTATGATTGTCATATAAAATAGGTATATCAACTTGTTAAAAATCAATTATATGACGCAAATAAGCGTCATAAGATAAGGATTTTGGAGACGTGCATGTCTGTCATAATAGCATTGTTTTTTGAGACGCCTATGCCGTCACCATAAGATATTACCACGCTCACCTACGTGACGCTTATGTCTGGCATCTCAAAAGCCAAAGCGTCACAAGATGGGTCTTTTAATGACAAAGTGCAGCGTCTTAATAAGTGATTTTTCTAGTAGTGAGACATAACCAAATATAGAGGCATTATTGGTTCATTGTTGTATCTAACAGCAAGCAGACCTGATATAATGTACTCAGTTGGAGTCTGTGCAAGATTTCAATCAAACCCCAAAGAATCTCATCTTTTAGCTGCCAAGAGGATATTGAAATATGTTAAAGGCACTCAAGAATTGGGATTATGGTATCCTAGAGAATCTGGATTTGAACTAGTTGGCTATTCAGATTCAGACCTTGCTGGCTGCAAGATTGACAGAAAGAGCACAACAGGTGCCTGTCAGTTCTTAGGCAGTCGTCTGATCTCATGGATGAGTAAGAAGCAAACCTCAGTCTCTATATCTACTGCTGAAGCTGAATATATAGCTGCTGGAGCTTGCTGTGCACAGATACTTTGGTTGAAGCATCAACTAGAAGACTACAACATCAAGATCAGTGGAATTCCAATCTACTGTGACAATACAAGTGCAATCTCTCTTACTCAGAACACTACAAGTCATTCAAGGACTAAGCATATTGAGATCAAGCATCATTTCATTAGAGATCATGTGGAAAAAGGCAATGTAATGATTGAGTATGTTCATACTGATAATCAGATTGCTGATATCTTCACCAAACCTCTAAGTGAAGTAAGGTTCTCAACTCTAAGAGCTGAGCTAGGACTACTAAATTTGGAAGCATAAGCTGAGGGGGAACTCATCAGAAGACTGGAGTTCAACAGCTTAGTAATTCGTTATTATCTTCAAGGATTAACTTTCAACAGACTAGTTAACTTATGAATTCTTAAACTCAGGGGGAACGTGTAAGACTAGCGGTACTTCTGAATTAAAGATGAAATTTGTTAATGTCAGTTAGTTGAAGTTATGTTTTCATCAGAAGACTCAACTATCGAAGATTGAAGTTATTTTATCTAGCTGGATTGACAAACAGCTGAGGAAGGTTATCAGCTATTGGCATTCTCTGATAACAGCATTGTCATCAGGACACTAGTCCATCAGATAAGTGTTTATTATACTCATCTGATTACTTAAATAAAAGCGAACTATTTAAAAACGTTTTATTCAAAACACGCTTTTACAAGTAAACTGTAGGGCGGTACATATTCCCGCTCTTCATTAAATATCTTTTGAATTTGAAAGGTCGTAACTGACGCCGCACGATCAGCACTGACAGAAAAACGGATCTAACGGTTGGCAGATATCACGGAAACCGAAAAACCCCAACTCTATAAATTCTCATCTGATCAGTCGAGTAGCTCTTTACGCACCCTAAACTTTCAAAAGCAATTGTGAGAAAATTTTAAACAAGTTTTCTGCAAAAATCCTTTCCTTTTCACTAACTTTCAACAGATTGAAATGGCTGCTGAAGGTATGTTCTTAGATTATGAGTCCTATTATCAGTCTGGTACAAGTTTGATGAAAGAATTGTTGGAAAAATTCAAATCGGCACAGCTGGTAAATTTCATGGAGTACAATGAAGGAATAATCTGGACCGACCAGGTTATGGAGTATTACTCAACGGCAAAGGCTGACTACAACAAACTAGAAATCAAAGCGAAAGTGGGTGACAAATCTGTTGTCATCACTCCACAAGTTCTTCATGAACAGTTTGGTTTGCCTAAGTCTGGAAGACACGAAGTTATCGTGCTGACTGAAGAGAAGCACCAACAGTTTTGGGCGATCTGCGCCAAGGAAGGAGAGATGTTGTCTGGCAACATCAGAAAGAAACAGCTTAAGGATGAATATCAGCGGATGGCTGATATGGTGTCTAAGCTGATTGAAAATTGTACTTTTTCTCTAGATGCTGTCACAATGAAGCGTTTCAGCATCATGGCTGCCGTATACTACGGAATAGAGGTAAACTGGTCCATCATAATATGGTATATACTTGCTGATTTTCTGGAAGTAAAGAAGGGAAAAGGCCCTTACACCAACCACAGAATCACTTTAAGTTACCTCTTATCAAAGTTGGGCTGTGTCATGACAAATGGGAAAGAAATTCACAAGTCCAAAGCTATGAACAAGTATCTACCTGTTCAGAAGAGGAAGGCTGATGAGCCTGAACGAGAAGAAGTTGAGGAACCAAAGGAGGTTCCTGCCAAAAGGCAAAAGAGATTAGTCAAAACAGCAAGTTTGGCTGTTGAGACTAAAAGGAAGAGGACTGCTGATGAGCCCAAGAAGAAAGAATCTAAGCAGATGGAGAGAGTGACTTCTGCTGAAGCCACTAAGATTGTTGAGAACATTATTGCTGATGTAAGGACTGGATCCCCTGCATCACCATCAAGAACTCCATCAGCAGAGAGGCCTGCTGAGGATATTTCTCAAAGGACAAGAAGTCAACTGAGAAGTACAGCTGCTACCATTTACCGTGAAGGTAGAACAAAGAAGTCTGCTAGAAAGCAGATGACATTCATTGAAAAACCTACTGATCTGGAAAATGTAGCTAGGGAGGACCCTGAAGCTACTCAAAGGCCTATTGAATCAGTTGAGACTGTTGTGACTGACAAAGCTGATAAGCAACAGCCAAGTCAGGAAGCACCAACAGCTGAGGTTGCTCAACCTCAAGAAGATCCAGATGTTCAAATCATCCATCCTATAGCTGCTGCTCCCATATCATCTGCTGGACCAGCTCCTGTTGATAAAGGCAAAAGAAAGATAGTGATTAAGAGAAAGAAAATCACTAAAGCTGACAAAAGAGCAAGGGAAGAAGCTGAACAGAGGAAGCAGGATGAGCTTGAAGAGAAGAAAGCACTTGAGCTAAGCAAAGCTCAAGAAGCAAAGGATGAAGCCAGAAGACGCATGTCTGCAGCAGAAAGAAAAGCTGCTGAGGATGCTGAAATGGCTGCAGTGATTGAATTGAGCAAGGTTGATGCCTATGGACCTGTCCATGGAAGTGGCATCAAGATTGGTGAAGGGAAGGATGAAGAAGACAAGAAGAAAATATTGCTGCCTGCCCCCAAAACCAAGTCAAAAGACAAGTTTGAAGTCAGAAAAGCATTTGAGATAGTCTATGCTGATAAGGAGCTGTTCAAGAAGTTTGAAAAGTCCTTGGCTTACTATGATCAGAAGCTTATGTTGATGACTCTGTTCAACCAAGAAAAGCCAAGATATATTAGTTGGAGGGACAACAGGCTGAACAAGTCAATTACTGAACTTCAAGATATGAAGGAGTTAGCTGATGAAGAACGATGGGTTCTAAGTTGGCTGAAGACAAACTCCATCCAAAAGGCTCTTGATCCAAGCTATGTGAGAGATATCATGCATAGCTATGCAAAAGGCTTTGCATTGGAGGAAGCCAAGAAAATCAAGAGCACCTTGCCTGAAAAGAAGAAGAAGTCTGAAGATGCTGAGGAAAGAGCAATTAAGTTTGCTGTTATGGCTGCCCTGAAGAGATGGGCTAAAAAGTCAAAGTATCAGCAAGGCTGTTCAAGTGATTTGCCACTACTGCCTAGTGTCCAGCAAATCATTTTTGGCAAGGAAGTGCAACCGTTCTATGAAGTGCCAAAGGGGAATAATGCTTTTGTTAACCCCTGGATCATTGTGAGGCAAATCAGACAAACCACTTGCTTCAATGATGATGGCACTATTACCAACTTAGTCTATGATGATGTTACTGATGAGCCTAAAGCTGCGGACAAGCCTGATGTCAAGTCTGCTGATCAGACTGAAGTTAAGTCTGCTGATCAGACTGAAGATAAGTCTGCTGAAAAGGCTGCTGATGAACCCCTGGCCATTGAGTGGAAGGCTACGGACTCTGGAAATCATCAAGACGAAAAGATGGAAGATATTCCTGTCCACCAGGAAATTGATGAAAGGGATGTAGCTGCTGCTTCTGCTTCATCAGGTGATAAGCACTCATCACTGATGGAAGCAATCCAGATGCTGATGGAAAACCAACTTAAGGAACTGGAAGACAAGCACAAGCAACAGCTATTAAAGGTTAAGGAGGAGCTGAAAGCAGAGTTGGCAGAAACCAACAGACTTCAGCTGGAAACTGTTCAAGGATCAACAGAAGAGATCATCAAAAAGGAGATCAACAGTATTCCAATTCCTCAAGACAACTCATTGCAGTTGATACACAGCTTAAGAGAACTGAACCAGAACGTGGAAGATGTGAAGGGTGATGTGAATCATCTTCACACTGCTTTAAAATCAGCTGAGCACAAGATTGCTGACTTAACTGCAACTTTCATTAAAGTCAGTCATGAAGAGAAGGAAATCAATCTGGGAGTGTTGCAAGAAGTTGCAAAGGCTGCACAGGATGTTCAAAATGAAATTGCAACTATCAACCTCAACATTGACTACTTCAATGATAAGACTGATGTCATCAGCACTGACATTCATCATCTCACAGCAAGTCACGACGTTGTTAATCAGAATCTGAAGGCTTTGTGTGCTGGAGTAAAGATTCCAACAGTTGCTCTCAACCCTGCTGTTGAACCTTCTAATGTCATCAGAGTTGATGATGACAAAAAGGGGGAAGATAAAAGGGAAGAACCAGCTAAGGAAACTGCTGCTGAAGAACCAGCAAAGGAATCTGCTGCTGAAGATTCAACTAAGGAAGAAACTGCTGCTGCAACTATGAAAGCCAAGGAAACTGAAGACACTGCTGACAAGGCTGAAGTACTTGAAAAGGTAGAAGAAGAAGATACCAAGTACAAAAACACTGAATCTGCCAGGAAAGCCATGGAAGGTTTGAAAGCTCTACAAGAACAAGAACTTAAGGAGAAGATGGAAGCTGCCAAAGCAACCCTGGAAGAAGAAGTTGATGAAGAAGATGATGATGAAGAATCATCATATGAATATGAAGAAGTGCTCGAATCTGATGAAGAAGCTGATAGTTAGAAATTGAAAAAGCAATTGTAATCAGTTTACTTTTTCAGAAATCTCATCTGATGAATTTGTACATGTAATTCACTTTCTATATCAATAAAATGTTCAAGTTCAATCCAATAAACTTTTTCTATCTCAGAAAATTTTGAGGATTACAATCTTTAGTTTAGGTATTCAACAGGTACTAAGCTGAAGTTTTGTCATCATCAAAAAGGGGGAAATTGTTGGATGAAGATGAAGATGAAGGCACTGAAGAAAGTTTGATAAGGGAGGTTTTGATGCATTCCAAAACTTCAAAGATTGGCTAAGTATGGAGTAACTTAGCTGATAGACTTATCAAGGAATTTTGACTAAGTAAAGAAGACATCAGAAGAGTCAAAGTTTCAAGGTCCAAGACTTCTGATCTGCTGAAGCAAAGTTATCAGATTAGTGAAGATCAGCCGACTCAAATCAGATTTGTTCAAGTTTGAGATCAGCCGAGTTCACCATCAGACGTATACTTTCGTCAGCTAAGTGAAGAAGATCATGAAGTGTTCCCAACGGTAATAAATGCCCCTTGGTGTAATAAATGCTGAAGTACGAGGATATTTAAGACAAATGATTGAAGAAAAGCTTCGCATCAGCCGAGTGCATTTAATGCTGCATTTAATGCTGCCTGCAGAATAGTACTGTTTACAGTACGGACAGACTGCAAAAGAGCCGTTCGCGGATTTTAAGGACCAGTACTCGAGGAATTTGAATTCTGTCTCTCTTCAACGGACATTTTTCAATCCTCAAGTATAAATAGCTGCAAGAGACGAAGAAGAAGCAAGCAACACACTTTCTGAGAGAAATTTCCGAAGCAAAATTCTTTAAGTCTCAAGAACAGCTCACTCATCAGCTGAGTCATTTGTTGACGAAAGCAGAGTTGAAGAATCAAGAAAAATACATCTTCTGAGTGATTTTGTAAACAAGAGTGTTGTGCGGAGTTGTGATCCATCTTTGTGAGTGATCAAACTTCAGAGGATAGGTTTTCTGTGTGATTTCCTATTGCGAACTTGTGGTCGTTTCATTTGTTGTTCGACGCAAGCAGAGTACACTGTAAACTTTGTGATTATAGTATAACCCAAGATCTGAGTGACTTGGAAGAGTGGACTAAAGGATATTCAAATCCATATAACCACTATAAAAATTGATTGTGTTTTTACATTGATTTTAAACTTGCATATTTCCTGATTGCATAAAAACACATTAAGTTAACTGTTTGAAAAGAAGTTAAAAGGAGTTTATAAAACTGGGGAAACACTTTTCAAACTGCTCAGATTACTTGTGAAAAACACTTTGAAAATCCGCTGCAAGTACTCTAAGTATTAAAACTGATTTTTGCAAAATCAGCTAAGTAACTATCAGACGAGTGGTCAACAAGACTGTTCAAAGATTTGTTCGCGAACAGAATTGTAACTTACTAATCTGATCAGCTTAGTCTGTTCAGTAAGAGTAAAGTTTTAAAGTTAAATTTGAACGAAAATTTTAAAGAGGTTTATTCACCCCCCCCTCTAAACCTCTTCTGACCACTTGGGACCAACAACCGCTGCCACATGACGCGATTCTAAAAGATGACCACACATGAGTCATATGACGAAGGATCACACTATGACTCTATGGCAAGCTTAGTGAAAGGACCATTTGTATCTTCCCTCGGGCTAAAATTAGAGGGTGTTGGACTTTGGATCATCTTGGTGTGTGCTAAAACAAGACAATGGAAAAGTGAAATAACCTTTTTAGTGATCAATTTGCACAATTTTGGGCTCACGCCAAATTTCTTCCTATAAAAAATGGACACAGCCCTTAAATTCAATCAATCTCGGATCCAGTATGGTCCAAATTCATAAAGGTTAGAGCCAATAAATTAAGAGAGGCCTTCTTAAACTTTTGATAGTTGTCGATCTCAAAGCAATTATATAAACAAGTTATACACACTTGTTTTGGGGTTAAATGAAATTTTTAGGGACGTGATCAATCACAAAGTAAGCGCAATACATTTGTTATGTACTTAAATTAATTTGATCAAATCAAGTCTAGATAAGAATTTTCGGAATGAGTATATAGTTTAACAAGAATCATTAGAATATTCATTTCGTGACTGAACAAAAGTGTAAAATGTAAAATATAGAAAACAGATTACAAACAAATTACCGAATTATCCCTGATATACTTGACTCAATCCAAATCCCAAATGCACGAAATTAGGGCTTTCTTTCTCATTTTTTCGTTCCTATGTAATTTTACTCTAGTTTTCAACAAGAATTCTGAATTTTGTGACCATTAATAGCTTAAGTTTGAATTTGTATAATTTCACACGATATACATTGCTTATCATGTGTCTTTCATTAAGCTTACTGTTAAGTTTGTAATACTAAATCACAAGTGAAAAACACTTTTTATTTTTTATTTTTTTGAACAAACAACTATTCACATTTTATTACAGACTAATGTACATGTTACAAGGTGAACCAGTGGAAACTACTCTATGTACATTGGATTGTAAATCCCTACGCAAAAATTCCACTAGACAGTCGGGGCATGAGTCCCAATACATTTTATGTAGTCCAGTATCATACACAAAAGAGGACCCCATTTTAGCCAAAAAGTCCGCAACTGCATTGGTTTCCTTGTAACTAAAACTAATATCTACAGACGTGAACTCAGTTAGTAGCCTCCAGATATCTTGGAGTAGGTTGATGTGTAGCTTGTTCCGGGCTTGTTTCCTGCGCACAGAAAAGAGTAAAGACAGTGAGTTAGTATTTATAATCAATTTTTCAATGTCGAGATTTCTGGCTAGTTTCAGTCCTTCTCTTAAGGCCCACATTTCTGCTGTATGATTTGTGGCTATACCAATGTATGCAGCAAAGCAGGATATAAAATTCCCTGTCGAATCTCGTAAAATCCCACCAATACCTGCTTTACCTGGATTACCCAGAGATGATCCATCTATATTTAATTTTACCAAATTAGGGGGAGGAGGTTCCCAGTGGGTAGAGTACACAAACTTACTAATAAGATTTTTTTTTTCATATATAGTAAGGATTTTGTGAGATTTTGCGTAGATTGCCATATTTGAATCTGATTTATTGGTTTTTGTTTAAAAATTGCTTCGTTTCTAGCTTTCCATATAAACCAACATGCATGCACTACTAAGAGTTGTCTCCATGTGTTAGATCGTAAATTAGTAATATATAGTAATGCATTTTTTGGTTTTGTGTCAGTAGTAAATGCAATCTGACGCACCCAGTTGAATAATGGACATTCAAATATAATATGATAAGTGCTTTCGTTTGCATTGTGACAAAGGGAGCAAATTGGCGATGGTAGACGGTGTCTTTGCCATAGGTATAAAGCACTGGGTAGACGATCATTTATCATTAACCAAACAAAAAATCTATCTTTTGGTATTGTAGGGAGTATCCAGATTTCATTCCATGGAAGAGTAGGATAATTGCTTGCCCAAATATTTGACATAGTCCATGAGTATGTACTTGATAAAGTAAAAATTCCTGTGGTGTTCCATGCCCACTGTTGGGTGTCTTGTGTATGATATATTGGTATGGGAATACCATATATTAGCTGGGCAATATCATTGGGTAATAGATGACGGATATGAGATAAATTTCAAGATTTTGTGTTGTCATTAATGACTTGAGCCACAGTGAGATCGATAAATTCTTCGGGGATATCAAGTACATATTCATGAATCGAAAAAGGTCCTAACCATTTATCGTACCAAAAGTTTATCTCTATACCCCTGCCTAATGACCAAAAAATAGATTTTTTTAACAAGGGGAATTTGTCTAGCAATATTTTTCCAGAACCAACTTGCACGAGAGTTAGAGTTAGCAAGCAAAAGGTGATTATTAGGATAATATTTGGCTTTTAAGACTTGTGCCCAGAGGGAGTTTGGTTGTGTGAATAATTTCCAGGCTAGTTTCAAAAGTAAAGCTTTATTTAAAATAGTCATGTCCCGTAATCCTAGACCCCCTAGTCTCTTTGGTTTGCAAACATCAGACCAATGAACTAAATTAGGTCTCTTGGTCAAGTAACTGGAATTCCACAAAAACTGTTTAGATAATGAGTTTATTTTGTTTGTGACAAATATTGGTAATTTAAGCACAGACATAGTATGAATTGGTATAGAGTTAACTACACTTTTAAGTAACACTGTACGGCCTGCATATGACAAAAATTTAGTGTACCATTTTCCTATATTATTACTAACCCTTTGTAAAATGGAGTAAAAATTTTCTTTTTTAATTCTTCCCATACAAAAAGGTGTACCCAAATATTTCTCAGATTGGTTAGCATGCGAAATGTGTAACTTATATGAGATTTCTCTTTTCCTTTGCGCCGGAGTATTCGGTGAGAATAAGATTTTTTATTTTTCCCAGCATATAGATTGCCCTGCATACTTTGCAAAAAAATTCAACACTTTTGTAATAAAATTGAGAGATTTAGTTGAGGCTTTTGCAAAGATTAGGCAATCGTGGGCGAAACAAAGGATAGGGATAGATGGTCCTGTATTGCTGTATTTAATAGCTTCAAAACGTTTTGAAGAAACACCATGAACAAAATATTGAACTAACAGATCCAAGCTTAGGATAAAAAGGTAAGGTGACAAAGGATCGATCACCTTGTCTTATACCCCGAATAGGAATCCATGATGAAGAAATATGTCCATTGACATTAAGTGTAAAAGAAACAGACCTGACACAGCTCATTATTCTATTTATTAAAAGATTAGGGAACTTGAATCTTTTCAATGCATATTCTATAAAGTTCCAATTTAATTTATCATATGCTTTTTCTATGTCAAGTTTGAGTGCAAATAGATGTTGTTTACTCTTTTTCTTTGAGTTCATTGTATGTAGCATTTCATGTGCCATAAGAACATTATCCCCTAAGAAACGTTTTGGAACAAAGGCTGATGTAGGGGAAAATGGGCAATATTTTGAGATAATTTATATTAGTCAAGGATATGTTGGATTTGTGACTTGAGATCATGTTTGGTAATTGTTAGGGTGTTTATTAATTATATTAGAAACATTATTCTGTTAGGATTCTACTAGCAGAACGGAAGTGCAAATAGCCAGACCAACGTCAAAGCTATGAAAGTTTATTCTCAAGTCAGAGAAAATAACTAAAGTTCATAAAATCAAGAGTAAAAAAATTATATTCAGCCTTTGGGCTTACAATACTTTATATAGACACAAACCCTAAAATACCAAAATTATTAAAAAGAATAAAATTCCTAATCTAATTTTCTTCTAAATGCTAGTAGAATCCTAACAGAATAATGTTTCTAATATAATTAATAAACACCCTAACAATTACCAAACATGATCTCAAGTCACAAATCCAACATATCCTTGACTAATATAAATTATCTCAAAATATTGCCCATTTTCCCCTACATCATTCTCCTTTTCTTCAAAAGAGCTCGTCCCCGAGCTATAACATGAATAAAGAAGTACGTCTTCTTTAAAAGAGTACACTCCAGCAACATCGAGCATCTTTGAAATATCTTTGTTCTCTGGAAGATCAACAATACTAAAGGCATCAATCTCGATGAGATGATTGACGACAAATTTCGTCGGGGATATAGTTAATTTATCATCATCCATGTCCAACAAATAAATATTATTTTGATCCTTATAACTACAATCGACATGCTCGGTAGCATGTATATCTAACATTGTAGGACTTGTATCCATATGTACCTCATCGTTCAAAATAGTGGACTGATAATGTTTATCAACAACAAGATTCGGATTTAACTCTTGAGAGCTAATGTTTATTTGACTATTTAAATCGAACATATAAGTGTTGGTTTCTCTGGATTGAGTATTATCTTCACCTAAAGAATCTCCAGATGACACTTGTGGAGTGATGGCGGTTACTTCTTTACTTTCCTTAGCATCTATCGATTTTTTACTAACATAATTAGTAGTCTGTTTCTCCAAAAATTCAGCTTCCAGAGCCAAATTGTAAGCCTCATCAATCGTAGTTAATAGTCCAATTCGATTTCGGAGAGAAGTTCTAAGACCATTAATATATCTTGAACGCACTAGATAATCTGTTTCACACAAATTATTCCACCTTGCCAACCTAATGAATTCAGATGTATAATTGGAAACAGATATGTTACCTTGCGTGCAACTTTTATATAGCTGATATAAAGACTTTTCATAATCAGGGGGCATAAATCGTTCCAACAATAGCTGCTTCATTTTCCTCCATGTACGAACTGGATCTTTATATTGTCGCAACCTATTGCTTTGCAATTGATCCCACCAAAAAGCAGCATGTCCCTTTAATTTGGAGGCAACTAATCTTACCATCTTATTTTCGGGTACCTCCCTCACAGACATAAATTTCTCCATCTCCGAGATCCAATCTAAAAAATCTTCTACATAAAGATTACCATCAAAGCTGGAAACATCAGAGTTTATGTGCCAATCAGAAAGGCCATGGGCAAACCCTGGCACAAAGTTCCTGTTGACAGTGACCTCCCCCTTAGCGATGGCGATCGTGAGTTTTCGTATGTTGTCAAAAATCTCACGGCAATCTGTCTTTAGGGTGTCTAACCTACGACCAACGTCAGTAGGGTTGTTGACTTCTTCTTGTCTTGTAGCCATTACAAGGCAATCCTTGCTCTGGTACCACTTGACGCAGAACGGAAGTGCAAATAGCCAGACCAACGTCAAAGCTATGAAAGTTTATTCTCAAGTCAGAGAAAATAACTAAAGTTCATAAAATCAAGAGTAAAAAAATTATATTCAGCCTTTGGGCTTACAATACTTTATATAGACACAAACCCTAAAATACCAAAATTATTAAAAAGAATAAAATTCCTAATCTAATTTTCTTCTAAATGCTAGTAGAATCCTAACAGAATAATGTTTCTAATATAATTAATAAACACCCTAACAATTACCAAACATGATCTCAAGTCACAAATCCAACATATCCTTGACTAATATAAATTATCTCAAAATATTGCCCATTTTCCCCTACATCAAAGGCATTCTGGAAAGGGGATATGATTTTATCTAGGCCAGGTCTTATACGATTGACAATTATATTGGATATAATTTTGTAACTAACATTACACAAACTTATAGGCCTAAAATGAGTGACCAGTTGGGGATTTTCTCTTTTGGGGATTAAAATAATTCTTGTCTCATTTAGCTGAGGAGGAAGATTTCCATTATCAAAGAACTCTTGAATATAAGTAGTAACTGAATCTTTTATAATATGCCAGTATGTACGAAAGAAATGGGCATTAAGACCATCCGGGCCTGGTGCTTTGTCTGGTCCTATACGATTTAAGGCATTCCAAATTTCTTCATCTGTTACAGGTCTAATTAAATTTATTTGATCCTCGTCAGATAGAGAAGGTAAGGTAATATTCTCAAATTCATTAGGATGACTAGTACCTATACGTGGAGCATCTGTAAAAAAGTTTATAAATTCATTTTGCATATCTTTTGGATCAGATACCCAAGAGTTTGAATTAGTTTTTAATGCTTGAATAAAATTAACTCTACGCCTGTTACTAGCAAAGCCATGGTAATATTTTGTGTTATTATCTCCATCCGTTAGCCATTTGGTTCTAGACCGTTGAGCCCAATAAATTTCCTTTTGTTTTAGAATTTGGTTATACTGCTCGCGGAGAGAACTTTCCAGATGAAATAAGTGATCAGTTGGATTTTCACCAATTTCTTTTAATGTATTATCCAAAAGAGAACGAGTCTTATTTATTTGGATATCCAGATTTCCAAAAATATTTTTCTTCCAAATTTGAGCCTTGTAAGTAAAATGACGGTAAAAGAGAGAAATTTATTGGATTCTCGGTCCTGAAGTGTGTTACTCCAGGCAGATTTAACCAAGTGTTCGAAATTTGGATTATTTGACCATGCAATTTCATAATGAAATTGTTTATGCAACTGTGGAAGATTGGTAGAAGTATCAACCAATATAGGGGAATGATCCGAAGAGGTAGTCGATAAATGCTTGACTCGTGTAAACGAAAATCGACTAAGCCAGGATGGTGTAGCTAATGCGCGATCTATTCTTTCGCAGATAAATTTTTTACCGAAACGACGATTAGACCACGTGAAAGAGTGACCAGAATACCCTAAATCAATTAGATTACAGTCTTCCATACATTTACGAAAACGCGCTATTCTAGACCACGGAGTAAATCGACCTCCTATTTTCTCTCGGATTGACATAATATTATTAAAATCTCCCACAACTATCCAATCTTTATTCAATGATGTATTTATAGATAGAAGTTCTGACCATACCTGTTGTTGTAGAGGGGTCTGGGGAGGATTGTACACTGTTGATAGGATGAATGGTGGGTCAGCAGTGCTCAGTGTGCCCTCCATGTGAATTGTGCGTGGTGATGTACTTATAAGGTTGAGTTGTACATGTTGATTGTTCCATAAGATCCACATACCACCTGCATAACCCACAGAAGGAACTATAGAAAAACATTCAAAAGGAAGTTGACGAACAGTAGAGAGTGATCGTTCGTAACGAAGTCTAGTATCCATGATTGCTACAACACAAGGGCGATATCGAGTTATTAGGTCCCGGATAGTAGTTAGAAAATCAGGGCGTGATGCACCTCTACAATTCCAAGCTAGTATTTTCATTGTTAAAGGTTGATGGGGTGAGGTTTGGGACACAAAGCCATTTTCCATGATTCTGGGTGTTGTCACAGGCTCGTTTGGGTGCTGCATATTGCCGTCAATTTTCAGACGAAATTCTGCACGTGTTGTCAATTGTGAATCTTTAAAAATATTGTTGTTTATTTGATTTTTGAGAAAGTAGATTTAGAAAATCATAAGATGAAAATTTTATTTTACTTATTAATTTAATTATACTTTAAATTATATTAAATCTGTTGGTCCCAAGTGGTCAGAAGAGGTTTAGAGGGAGGGGGGTGAATAAACCTCTTTAAAAATTTTCTTCAAATTTAACTTTAAAACTTTTACTTTAACTGAACAAACTCAGATTAGTTAGTTACAATTCTGTTTGCGAACAAATCTTTGAACAACTTTGTTGACCACTCGTCTGATTGTTACTTAGCTGATTTTGTTAAAATCAGTTTTAATACTTAGAGTACTTGCAGCGGATTTTCAAAGTGTTTTTCACAAGTAGTCTTAGCAGTTTGAAAAATGTTTCCCCAGATTTGTAAAACTTCTTTTTGAATTCTTTTTCAAACAGTTAACTTAATGTGTTTTATGCAATTGAAAATATGCAAGTAAAATGCAAATAAAAACACAAGCAATTTTTATAGTGGTTATATGGATTTGAATATCCTTTAGTCCACTCTTCCAAGTCACAAAGATCTTGGGTTATACTAAAAACACTCAGTAATCAGTATACTCTGCTTACGCCTTACAACAAATGAACAGGCCGTAAGTTCGCAGTAAGAAATCACAAAGAAATCCTACTTCTCTGAAGTAATATCACTCACTTAGATGGATATCTACTTCTCACAACACTCAATGTTTACAAATTCACTCAGAAGATGTATTTGGCTTGATTCTTCAACTCTGCTTTCGTCAACAAATGACTCAGCTGATGAGTGAGCTGTTCTTGAGACTTAAAGAATTTTGCTTCGAAAATTTCTCAGAGATTGTGTTGCTTGTTTCTTCTTCGTCTCTTTCAGCTATTTATACTTGAGGATTGAAAAATGTCCGTTGAAGAGAGACAGGATTCAAATTCCTCGAGTACTGGTCCTTAAAATCCGCGAACGGCTCTTTTGCAGTCTGTCCGTACTGTGAACAGTACTATTCTGCAGGCAGCATTAAATGCACCAAGCTGATGCGAAGCAAGTCTTCAATCATTTGTCTTTAATAACCTTGTACTTCAGCATTTATTACTTCAAGGGGCATTTATTACCGTTGGGAACACTTTATGATCTTCTTCACTTGGCTGACGAAAGTGCAAGTCTGATGGCGAACTCGGCTGATCTCAAACTTGAACAAATCTGATTTGAGTCGGCTGATCTTCATCAGTCTGATAACTTTTCTTCAGCAGATCAGAAGTCTTGGACCTTGAAACTTTGACTCTTCTGATGTCTTCTTTACTTAGTCAAAATTCCTTGATAAGTTTATCAGCTAAGTTACTCCATACTTAGCTACATATGAAGTTTTGGAATGCATCAAAACCTCCCTTATCAAATTTCCTTTAGTGCCTTCATCTTCATCCTTATTCAACAATTTCCCCCTTTTTGATGATGACAAAACTTCAGCTAAGTACTTGTTGAATACCTAAGCTAAAGAGTGTAATCCTCAAAAATTTTCTGAGATAGAAAATAGTATGTTGGAATGAACTTGACTTTTTATTGATATGATAAGATTGTTACAAATACAAGTACAAGTTCTTCAGATGAGATGTCTGAAAGATAGATTAAAGCAAACTGATTACAAGATTTTATAAATTCTAACTATCAGCTTCTTCATCTGATCCTTCAAGCACTTCTTCATACTCATAAGAAGACTCATCGTCGTCTTCTTCTCCTTCTTCATCAGCTTCATCATCCAGGTCCATGTTTGCTTTGGCAGCTTCCATTTTCTCTTTAAGTTGCTGCTCCCTTAAAGCTTCCATTGCCTTCCTGGCTGATTCTGTATTCTTGTACTTGGTAGTTTCTGCGAACTTCTCAAGGTCAATCTTATCAGCTTCCTTTGCTTCCTTTGATTTGGTTTCCTTGGCTGTTTCTTCCTGTTTATCTTCCCCCTTTTTGTCATCATCAGGACTGATGACAGTAGAAGGTGCAACAGCAGGATTTAGAGCACCTATTGGAACTCTCAATTCAGCGCACAAAGCCTTCAAATTTTGATTTGTAACATCATGGCTTGCTGTAAGAGTAAGAATATCAGTGCTGATGGCGTCAGTTTGATCATTGAAGTAGTCAATGTTCAGGTTTATGGTTGCAATCTCAGTTTGTAATTCTTGTGTAGCATGTGATACTTCTTGCAAGAACCCTAAGTTGACTGCCTTCTCTTCTTCACTGACTTTTATGAAGGTTGCAGTTAGATCAGCAATCTTGTGCTCAGCTGTTTTTAGTGCAGTATGAAGATGGTTCACATCACCCTTCACATCTTCAACATTCTTGTTCAGATCTCTTAAGCTGTGCACTAACTGCAATGAATTGTCTTGAGGAATAGGAATACTGTCAATTTCTTTCTTGATGATCTCTGCTGTTGATCCTTGAACAGTTTCCAGCTGAAGTCTGTTTGACTCTCCCAATTCTGCTTTAAGTTCATTCTTCAGCTCCTCTTTGACCTTTAGTAGCTGTTGATTATGCTTCTCTTCCAGTTCCTTTAGTGAATTTTCCATGAGCATCTGGAATGCTTCCATCAGTGATGAATGTTGATCAGCTGATGAAGCAGAAGTAGTAGCATCAGCTTCCTTTTCTTCAGCCGCCTGTTGAACAGGGACTTCTTCCATATCTGTCATCTGATGATCTTCAGAGTCTTTAGCATTCCAATCTATTGCTAGAGGCTCTTCATCTTTCTTTTCTTCATGCTTCTTTTGTTCATCAGTGACATCTTCATACACCATATTAGTGATGGTGCCATCATCATTGAAGCAGGTTGTCTGACGAATGTGCCTCACAATGATCCAAGGGTTGACAACCGCGTTGTTACCCTCTGGCACTTCACTAAAATCTTTCATTTCCCTGCCAAAAATTACATGTTGAATACTTGGCAGTTGAGGGAGTTCGCTTGAATGCCCTTGCTGATATCTGGACTTTTCTGCCCACTTATTCAGTGCAGTGATAACAGCAATCTTCACAGCCCTTTCTTCAACATTGTCAGTCTTCTTCCTTTTGTCAGGCAAGGTGCTCTATATCAGCTTGGCTTCCTCAAGGGCAAATTCCCTGGCATAGTGATGCATAGCATCCCTAACATGATGAGGATCCAAGGCTTTTTGGATAGAATCTGTCTTTAGCCACTTTAGTACCCATTCCTCTTCAGCAGCTAAGTCCTTCAGATTCTGAAGTTCAATGATGGACCTGTTCAGCCTATTATCTCTCCATCTGATATATCTAGGCTTCTCTTGTGTGAACATGGTCTTCAGCATTAACTTCTGGTTGTAGTAGGTTAAGGATTTTTCAAACTTCTGGAAAAGCTCTTTGTTGTCATATATGATCTTGAAGGCTTTCTTAACTTCGAACTTTTCCTTTAGTTTTACTTCCCCAGCCGGCATTTTCACTTTTGGGGGTTCTTTTTCTCCTTTAGCCACATTAATCTTGATGCCACCTCCATGGACAGGTCCATAGGCATCCACTTTGCTCATTTCCAGAACCATGGCCATTTCAGCATCCTCAGCAGCTTTCCTCTCTGCCTCAGACATCTTTCTCCTGGCCTCATCCTTTGCTGCTTGAACTTTGCTTAGCTCAAGAACCTTCTTCTCCTCAGCTTCATCTTGCTTCCTCTGTTCAGCTTCCTCCCTTGCTTTCTTGTCAGCCTTGGAAATTTTCTTTTTCCTCAGCACTATTTTTCTTTTGCCTTTATCAACAGGGGCTGGTCCAGCAGATGAGATAGGATTTGCAGCAATTGGATGTATGATTTGGACATCTGGATCTTCTTGAGACTTTGAGGTCTCAACTGATTGAGCAACTGAACTTGGCTGTTGCTTATCAGCTTTGTCAGTTTCAGCAGTCTCAACTGCTTTAGCAGGCTCAACAGTTTCAGCAGCCTTTTCAGCATTTTCTGGGCCTTCTCTAGCTACATTCTCTAAGTCTGTGGGTTCTTCTATAAAAGTCATCTGCTTTCTGGCAGACTTTTTGGTTCTTCCTTCACGGTAAGTAGAAGCAGCTGTATCTCTCTGCTGGCTTCTTGTTCTTTGAGAGATACCTTCAGCAGGCCTCTCTGCTGATGGAGTTCTTGATGGTGATGCAGGGGATCCAGTCCTTACATCAGCAGTAATATTTTCTATGATCTTAGTGGCTTCAGCAGCAGAAGTCACTTTCTCCATTTGCTTAGTTTCCTTCTTTTTAGGCTCAACAACATCCTTCTTCTTTTTAGTCTCAACAGCTAAGCTGGCTGTTTTGACTAATCTCCTTTGCCTTTTGGCAGGAGCCTCCTTTGATTCCTCTTCTTCATCCTCTTCAGGCTCATCAGCCTTTCTCTTCATAACAGGCAAGTACTTGGACATTGCCTTGGACTTGTGAATCTCTTTTCCATTCAGCATAACACATCCCAGTTTTGACAGAAGATAACTGAGTGTGATTCTGTGGTTGGTGGAGGGGCCTTTTCCTTTCTTCACTTCCAGAAAATCAGCGAAGATGTACCATACTATGATGGACCAGTTGACTTCCATTCCATAGTAAATAGCAGCCATGATGCTGAACCTCTTCATAGTAACAGCATCTAAGGAAAAAGTACAGTTCTCTATCAACTTAGAGACCATATCAGCCATCCTCTGATATTCGTCCTTCAGCTGTTTCTTCCTAATGTTGCCAGACAACATTTCTCCTTCTTTGGCGCAGATCGCCCAGAATTGTTGGTGCTTTTCTTCAGTCAGCACAGTAACATCGTGTCTTCCTCTGTTTGGGAGACCAAACGTCTCGTGAAGAACAGCAGGTGTGATGACAATAGATTTGTCACCGACTGTCGCCTTGATTTCCATAGAGTTGTAATCAGCAGCTGCCGTCTTGTAATATTCCATAACCTGGTCAGTCCAGATTATGCCTTCGTTGTACTCCATGAAATTCACCAACTGTGCAGATTTGAATTTCTCCAACAGTTCCTTCATCAAATCCGTACCAGATTGGTAGTAGGATTCATAAACTAGGAACATACCTTCAGCGGCCATCTTGATCTGTTGAGAGTTAGAGAAAAGGGAAGAGTTTTGCAGAAAAATTGCTCAAATTTCTCACAAGTACTTTTGAAAATTTAGGGTGCGTAAAGAACTACTCGACTGATCAGATGGGGATTTATAGAGTTGGGGTATTTCGGTTTCCGTGATATCCGCCAACCGTTAGATCCGTTTTCATGTCAGTGCTGATCGTGCGGCGTCAGTTACGACCTTTCAAATTCAAAAGATATTTAATGAGGAGCGGGAATATATATCGCCCTTCAGTTACTTATAAAAGCGTATTTTTGAATAAAACGTTTTAAATAGTTCCGCTTTTATTTCTGTAATCAGATGAGTAAAATAAATACTTATCTGTTGGACTACTGTCCTGATGACATAGTTGTTATCAGAGAATGCCAATAACTGATAACCTTCCTCAGCTGTTTGTCAATCCAGCTAGATAATATAACTTTATTCTTCGATAGTTGAGTCTTCTGTTGAAAACATAACTTCAACTAACTGACATTAACAAATTTCATCTTTAATTCAGAAGTACCGCTAGTCTTACACGTTCCCCCTGAGTTTAAGAATTCATAAGTTAACTAGTCTGTTGAAAATTAATCCTTGAATAGAATAACGGATAACTAAGCTGTTGAACTTCAGTCTTCTGATAAGTTCCCCCTCAGCTTATGCATCCAAATTGAGTAATCCCAGTTCAGCTCTTAGAGTTGAAAACCTTACTTCACTTAAAGGTTTAGTGAAAATATCAGCAATCTGATTGTAAGTATGAACATACTCAATCACAATATTGCCTTTTTCCACATGATCTCTAATGAAGTGATGCTTGATCTCAATATGCTTAGTTCTTGAATGACTTGTAGTGTTCTGAGTAAGAGAGATTGCACTTGTATTGTCACAGTAGATTGGAATCCACTGATTTTGATGTTGTAATCTTCTAGTTGATGCTTCAACCATAATATTTGTGCACAGCATGCTCCAGCAGCTATATATTCAGCTTCAGCAGTAGATATGGATACTGAAGTTTGTTTCTTACTCATCCATGAGATCAGACGACTGCCTAGGAACTGACAGGCACCAGTTGTGCTTTTTCTGTCAATCTTGCAGCCAGTAAGGTCTGAATCTGAATAACCAATAAGTTCAAATCCAGATTCTCTAGGATACCACAATCCCAATTCTTGAGTGCCTTTAACATATTTCAATATCCTCTTGGCAGCTAAGAGATGAGATTCTTTGGGATTTGATTGAAATCTTGCACAAACCCCTACTAAGTACATTATGTCAGGTCTGCTTGCTGTTAGATATAACAGTGACCCTATAATGCCTCTGTATTTTGTTATGTCTACTGATTTGCCATCTTCATCTTTATCCAAACGAAGACTTGTAGACATTGGAATATTAGCAGTAGAGCTAGTTTCCATACCAAACTTTTTAAACAGATCTATTGTGTATTTAGCTTGATTTATAAAGATTCCATCAGGCAGCTGTTTAACTTGTAAACCAAGAAAATAATTAAGTTCTCCCATCATGCTCATTTCAAACTTATTCTGCATCGGCTTAGAGAACTTGTCACACATCTGTTGGTTAGTTGAACCAAAAATAATATCGTCTACATATATTTGCACAATCAATATATGATTTTCCCATTCAATAGTGAACAATGTTTTATCTACCTTACCTTTATGAAATACTTTAATTAAAAGAAAATCAGATAGGGTATCATACCATGCTCTTGGAGCCTGTTTCAGTCCATAGAGAGCTTTCTTCAGACGATATACCTTATCTTCTTCTTGATAAACTTCAAATCCAGGAGGTTGTTCAACATAAACTTCTTCTTGCAGTTCTCCATTGAGAAATGCTGACTTCACATCCATCTGATAGACAGTGAAGTTTTTGTAAGCAGCATAGGCTAGAAACAGTCTGATTGCTTCAAGTCTTGCTACAGGTGCAAAAGTCTCATCAAAGTCAATCCCTTCTTCTTGACAATATCCCTTGGCCACTAATCTTGCTTTGTTTCTGGTAACAATACCATCTTCATTCATCTTATTTATGAAAACTCATTTAGTGCCAATGACTCTTTGATGACTTGGTCTAGGAACTAAGTACCATACTTCATTCCTTTCAAATTGATTCAACTCTTCTTGCATAGCTTCTATCCAGAAGGAATCATTTAGAGCTTCTTCAATTTGCTTAGGCTCTATTTGAGATAGAAAGGTGACAAACATGGCATCTTGTGCAGCAGCTCTTCTTGTTTTCACTCTATCTAAAGGATCACCAATCACTAATTCAGGTGGGTGATTTCTGAGCCATCTTAGATCAGGTTGCAGGTCTGAATGTTGTCCTCTGTTATGATCTTGCAACACTACTGTTGGAGTTGCAGTAGTAGTCTGTTGAACATTTGCAGTCTGTTGAACAGTCTCTGGTCTGTCAGCTGGTTGTAGCTCGTCTGTTAGACAATCAGTGATCTGATTTTGAACAGCACTTGAGTTGACAGCTGGGTTAAGATCAGGTAGTATGATGGGAACATATTCTTCATTCCTTCTAACACTTAACTTCTGTAAATCAGAAGATAGATCTTGATTAGTGCTTTGATTCTTTTCAGAAGATTGGTTTGGTTCATCAAATACTACATGAATGGATTCTTCTACTAGTAATGTTCTTTTGTTAAAAACTCTATAAGCCTTACTAACAGTAGAGTATCCTACAAAAACAGCTTCATCAGCCTTTTCTGCAAAAGCAGTAAGGTGATTTTTCCCATTATTCAATACAAAACATTTACAACCAAAAATTTTAAAGTAATGAATGTTTGGTTTTCTGTTGTTCCAAACTTCATAGGGAGTCTTGTTCTGATTTTTGTTGATCATACATCTGTTTTGGGTAAAGCATGTTGTATTTGTTGCTTCTGCCCAAAATCTTTGTGGCAGCTTTGCTTCAGCTATCATGGTTCTGACAGCTTCCTTTAGTGTTCTGTTTCTCCTTTCAGCAACACCATTTTGTTGAGGGGTTCTAGCAGCTGAATACTCATGATGTATTCCTTTCATATTACAATACTCTTCAACAGTAGAGTTTGTAAACTCTGTCCCTCTATCTGATCTGATCTTCAATATCTTTATACTTTTCTCATTCTGGATCAGTTCCATCAGATTAGTAAGATGTTCCTTGGTTTCGCTTTTCTTCTTCATGAAAATCACCCAAGTATATCTTGAATAATCATCCACAACAGCTAGGCAGTATTTCTTTCCACCATTGCTGACTGGATCAATGAGTCCAAATAAGTCCATATGTAGCAGCTCCAAAATTCTTTCAGAAGATTGATGCTTCTTGCTTTTGAACGATGACTTGATTTGTTTACCCTTCTGACAGGCGTCACAAAGCTTATCTTTGCTCATGACTATTTTAGGAATCCCTTCTACCAAATCATTCTTGATTAATCTGTTGATGGTCTTGAAGTTTAAATGATTCATCCTTTTGTGCCATAGCCAACTAACTTCACTTGGTGTTGAGGCCACCAAACAAACATTTGAATTCTTGTCAGCAGAATTCCAGTCGACTATGTAGACATTCTCTTGTCTCCTTCCAGATAAGATTACCTTCTTTGTACCAATCTGTTCAACATAGCACTTATCTGTTGAGAAGATGACTGAATATCCTTTGTCACAAAATTGACTTATGCTCAACAGGTTGTACTTTAGGCCTTTAACATATGAGACGTCAGCTATCTCAATGTTTCCTTTGATTATCCTTCCTTTAGCTACAATCTTGCCTTCTTTGCTGTCTCCAAATGTAACACTTGGACCATCCACAGCAACTGCATCAGTCAACTCATGTATGTTTCCACACATGTGCCTTGAACATCCACTGTCCAAGTACCAAATCTTCTCTACTTTACTCCTACTCCTAATCCTAACCTACAAAACAAAAGTAAAATTGTTTTAGGTACCCTTATTGAGAGGGTCCTGAAGGATTAGTTCCACATTTGACAACCCAAGATGTTGATGTCTTAGGCTTCTTAGGCTTCTGAGTTTTAACCGGAGCATGAACAATTTCATTTTTATCATAAGTATCAGATAAGTCATGTTGATGATCATTATGATGAGAATAATGTTCATAAGCAGGATAAGGTGCATGATAAGCAGGGTATGCATGCATTGGATGAGCAGGGTAAGGTGCATAGTAACCTGGAAATTGAGGTGCATGATACATAGGAGGATATGCAGCAGGTTGCACATAATATGACTCGTTTCCATACCAAGCATTTTGATTTTTCTTATTTTTATGCTTCTTTGGTTTACTGAATGCTTGCTCATTTGATTTTGACTTAGTTTTACCACTAGTCTGGTTGACTTTAGCTTTATCAGCAGACTTCTTAGGACTCTGCTGTTTGGTCTTACTAGTCTGATTTCCTACACTAGGCTCTTTGCTCTTTTTAGCCTTAGGAGATTTTTTCTCCTTTAATTCTTTCTCAGTTGAGGTAGGTTTAGAGGTTTGAACATACAAGATGACCTTACTGTTGTCAGCAGAAATGAACTTTTCAGTATGATTCAATTCTAATTTATCCTTTTCTAAAGGTATCTTCTGTTTACTAGACATGTGATTTGATGCAACAGATGATTTTTTATGAGACTCAATAACTTTTTCAAGTTCCATGATTTTTCCTTTATAAACCTCACATTCAGCTTTCAGAGATTCATGTTCTTGCTCAAGCTGTTTATATTCAGCTGATTCTCTAGGCTTTTCAGCTGTGAGTTTCAGTGAACTATTTTGCTCTTTTAGCAATATCATCTCTTCCTTAAGCTTTTTATATGCTTCAGCAATACCAGTATTGTTAAGCATCATTTGTTCAAATGAATTAAATAATTCATTGTCAAGAGGAGTTACCTCATCCTCAGAGTTATCAGATTCCTTTGCCATCAGGCACAGGAGAGCAGGGTTTCCTTCATTAGAAGATTCTTCATCAGACGTGTCTGAATCTGAATCAGATGAGTAGACAGCAGCCAGCTTTTCTGCTTCCGCTATCATAGCCTTGCCTTTCTGATGCTTTCTTTCTCTTCTCATTTTCTTTTCTTCTTCAGTGTACTTTTCTGCTTTTGGATATGGGCAGTCTTTGATAAAGTGTCCCAATTTCCTGCAGTTGTAACACATTAGTTTTGCTTTATAATCATCTTTATCTTGAGAAGAAAAGTTAGGTTTAGAAGTAGAAGCATTGTTATATTTGTTCTTCAATTTTCTCTTGTAGAACTTCTTGAAATTGTTTATCAGCAATGCAACGTCTCCAGCAGTGTACTCCTTTTTGTTAAGCAGTGTGGCTTCATCAGATGAGTCCACATCTTTACTTCTGTAGGCTGGTCTTCTTGGGTTTTCAGCAGCAACCAGTGCAGCTGTGGGACTTGAAGTTGAGGTTTCTTCAACACCCATCCTAGGCAGTTTATACTCATACGCCTTGAGTACTAAGAACAGCTCTGTAAGAGAAATCTTGCACAGATCTCTTGATTCTTCCATTGCTGTCACTTTCATGTTGAACTTGGGAGGTAGAGCCTTCAGAACTCTGACGGTTATCTCCTTGTCTGTGAAGGTTTTTCCAAGCTTCAGAACTTCATTCAGCGTCCTTGTAAACCTTGTATCCATCTGATCAATGGTTTCCGCAGACTTCATCTTGAAGTTGTCCAGCTTTTCTAGAGCAACACTCAGCTGATGCTCTTTTATGGCGTCGTTTCCTTCGCTCATATCTCTGACTTTATCCCACATCTCCTTTGCAGTTTTGCAGTGTTTGACTTTGTCAAACCGATCATTGTCCAGGACTTTAGTCATGATGAATCTTCCGAATTTGTCAAGATTGAACAGCTTTATTTCTTCCGCAGTCATCTCGTGTAAGTCTTTCTCCACAATCGTATCAACTTCATTGATTTTTATGGTCTTTGTGAATCTGAATGGACCTTTAATGATACATGTGTACATGTTATCATTATAAGCAGCAAGGAAAATCTCCATTCTGATTTTCCAATCTTCAAACGACATACCAGCAATGTGGGGAACATGGCTGATACAGTCCATTTTTCAAAAAGTTTTAATTGTTCAAAAAGATGCTCTTTTGAAAAGTTTTGAAACCCTTTGAAAAACACTTGGATCAAGCTCGTTGATCAGGCAACTGATTCTAATGAACCACCTGCTCTGATACCACTTGTTGGTCCCAAGTGGTCAGAAGAGGTTTAGAGGGGGGGTGTGAATAAACCTCTTTAAAAAATTTCTTCAAATTTAACTTTAAAACTTTTACTTTAACTGAACAAACTAAGCTGATCAGATTAGTTAGTTACAATTCTGTTTGCGAACAAATCTTTGAACAGCTTTGTTGACCACTCGTCTGATTGTTACTTAGCTGATTTTGTTAAAATCAGTTTTAATACTTAGCGTACTTGCAGCGAATTTTCAAAGTATTTTTCACAAGTAGTCTTAGCAGTTTGAAAAATGTTTCCCCAGATTTGTAAAACTTCTTTTTGAATTCTTTTTCAAACAGTTACCTTAATGTGTTTTATGCAATTGAAAATATGCAAGTAAAATGCAAATAAAAACACAAGCAATTTTTATAGTGGTTATATGGATTTGAATATCCTTTAGTCCACTCTTCCAAGTCACAAAGATCTTGGGTTATACTAAAAACACTCAGTAATCAGTATACTCTGCTTACGCCTTACAACAAATGAACAGGCCGTAAGTTCGCAGTAAGAAATCACAAAGAAATCCTACTTCTCTGAAGTAATATCACTCACTTAGATGGATATCTACTTCTCACAACACTCAATGTTTACAAATTCACTCAGAAGATGTATTTGGCTTGATTCTTCAACTCTGCTTTCGTCAACAAATGACTCAGCTGATGAGTGAGCTGTTCTTGAGACTTAAAGAATTTTACTTCGAAAATTTCTCAGAGATTGTGTTGCTTGTTTCTTCTTCGTCTCTTTCAGCTATTTATACTTCAGGATTGAAAAATATCCGTTGAAGAGAGACATGATTCAAATTCCTCGAGTGCTGGTCCTTAAAATCCGCGAACGGCTCTTTTGCAGTCTGTCCGTACTGTGAATAGTACTATTCTGCAGGCAGCATTAAATGCACCAAGCTGATGCGAAGCAAGTCTTCAATCATTTGTCTTTAATAACCTTGTACTTCAGCATTTATTACTTCAAGGGGCATTTATTACCGTTGGAAACACTTTATGATCTTCTTCACTTGGCTGACGAAAGTGCAAGTCTGATGGCGAACTCGGCTGATCTCAAACTTGAACAAATCTGATTTGAGTCGGCTGATCTTCATCAGTCTGATAACTTTTCTTCAGCAGATCAGAAGTCTTGGACCTTGAAACTTTGACTCTTCTGATGTCTTCTTTACTTAGTCAAAATTCCTTGATAAGTTTATCAGCTAAGTTACTCCATACTTAACTACATATGAAGTTTTGGAATGCATCAAAACCTCCCTTATCAAATTTCCTTTAGTGTCTTCATCTTCATCCTTATTCAACAAAATCAGATCTTAGATCTGAACACTTTGCAAAACTAAAATGTAAAAATTTGGATCGCTGTATTTTTAGTCTACCTAAAAATTCCCAATTAACATCTAGGAAGCTTCCCATCCACGATCTGCTGCCATTAAATTAGAACTAATTTTTTTGTTGCTTAATTAATTAGTGCCATTATTTTGGTCAGCTGTTATTGATTACGAATAAATTAAACAACATGAAAGCATTTGATTAGAAAAAAAATTTGAAAGTGAAAACAGGCCAACTCTAAATTAAGACTAAAATATTCTTTAGTTATAATTTGATTAAAAATTTTAAATTAAAGGGTTAATAGATAGCATTCAATTCTAAGAAAAACTTAAAGGTCCACAGTTTGTGCTCTGATTTAGCAAAATGAATTTTTCTTTTTTCTTGTATCATGCTATAACTACATATCCATAAATTTGTTTGTATAAATTCATTTATCACCCATAAGATAATTCACTTTCGGTTAATTTGAGATGTGGCGATAGGAGTGTGATACAAAGTCGGTAAACAATTATATTCACAACCTAGTGATAATATTTAAATTTTTGTTACTTTATTATTCAAATTTTATAATTAAAATTTAATTTTTTTCATATTAGTATATAAATAATTATCTCTAACTACTTGACAACAATAACTTTCAACATTTTACCTTAATTGATGCTTTGTGCGAGAACCTATCACATATTAATGTACAAGTACTTCGAACATAGTTAATTAATTAAACAACTATTACTTCTATATGTTAGCTCAATCAATTAATATAATCACTTCAACGAATCTCAAGCAATTAAAAATGATGAATAAACAATAATATATATCTGGAAAAATGCACTATATTACCTTGCGTTATGTGAAACATGCATAAAACTATTATTTAAGTTTTTATGCACCAAAATCTCTTGTACTTTAAAAAACCCAATACCCATTATTTACTAACACCTTTAATTTTTAATTGAATAACTTAAATTACCCCAAGATATTTTAAAAGTACAAGAGGATTTTGTTCAAACATTCAAAAATACAAGGTCCATACAAGGGTTTAGTGTGACTAAAAAAATTATGCAAAAAACAAAACAAAAATCACACATTGTTCAAATGTAACACACGTGCGTTATAAAATTCACGGAATGAGACGGATTGAGCGTATGAAATTTGATGGAAATCTGAGATTTTCTTTTGTGAAAAGCACTGGTCCATTCATTACCCCAATTAATTTTTACACAACCAAATTGAATTCTAGTTAAATTTATCATTGTTTTATACGAATTGGAATAAATAAACCGTGATATGTTTAAAAGACATTATATGCTAAGTATACAAATGAGGGTGGTATTATCATTTCACATTTTCTGAAGATAAAAAAATAGAGGGAATCAATACGCTTATTTTATTAAAATAGAGGGAATCAATACGCTTATTTTAATAGACATTATATGCTAAATTGCAATTCTCCTCGAAAACCGATCAGACGACTTTTTTCAATAAATTGCTATTCCCTCGTCACATGTATTATTATTATTATTATTTAAACACCACTTTTGGTCTCTCTTATCATTAACTTTTTACAGAGTGGTCACTCTTATGTTTTTTTCCCCACTTTAGTCCTTACTATGAATTATTTGTTTCACTTTAGTCCTTTTCAAGTGGTCCAAGGCGATTCCGATAACATTTGATATGCTCATGACGGCAATTTTGTCATTTCAAGTAACTAACAGGGATATTTTCGTCTTCCTAATTATTTAGAAAAAAAACTAAATATATAATCTCTTCCAAACTAGGCTTTCATTCCAATCCAACTTAATCGTACATTTCGTTCCAAACTAAAGTTTTTTCCTAAAATCTTTTTCAAACACCAAAACTGCTCACCAATTACACAATATCTCAAATAGTCTCAATAGTGAATGGACGAAAATGCCCTAAAAAATCTTCATATGCATGTCACGTGTTATCGGAACTACCTGATAAGGACTAAAGAGAAACACATAATTCATAGTAGGGACTAAAGTGAAACAAATAATTCATAGTAGGGACTAAAGTGGGAAAAAAAACATAAGAGGGACCACTCTATAAAAAGTTAATGATAAGAGGGACCAAAAGTGGTATTTACCCTTATTATTATTATTATTATTATTTTACAGCCAGAGCAATAGAACAGAGATCAGACTACATGTTCTATTTGTTCATTTGATAGAGGAATGAAAAAGCAACCAACACAAACCAAAATACTCTTCTTCTATATATTTCCTCTCCTGTATTGATTGTGGATTTAGAAAGAGGATCATAGATGGCTCACGAAGCTCTACTTTCTCTGAATCAGCTTATAATTGAGAGATTTTGCAGCAGAAATAGAAATGATTTCCTTCGTCCCATCCTACACACAGCAGATTCAATCCACGAAGAAGTATGGTCCTTAAAATCAATTCTGGAACTGCATCATTTCAAAGAGAGCGAGAGTATAATTGCTTTGAAACGAGAGATCCTGGAGGCAATACCTAAATTCAGAGACTTGCTCGAAGACCGTATAAACAAATGTCAACTACTTTTTTCAGAATCTCAAAGCCTCTTTGGTGGTGGGAAAAGTAACGAATTGATTTTCTCCGTAATTTTGGAGAAAGTCAGAAAAGAAATGATTTCTTTTGTGGAAACGATAAAGAAAATCAACAAGGAGTACAACGCAAAATTAGATCTGGAAACAAGCAACAAGGGGTCATAATTTTCTGATGGAGATTTTGGTGGAAACGCAAAAGATATGGTGGGAGTATATGATGAAGAACTACAACAACTAATTCATACACTACTTACGGGAGTGCTCTTAATTATTTCAGTAGTGGGTATGGCCGGTATCGGTAAGACTACTCTTGTCAAAGCAGTTTATAAGGAGACTATTATTTACGATTATTTTGACCTTCGTGCGTTTGTCTGGGTAGGACCTGATTATTGTCTAAAAAATGTATTGCTTGATCTTCTGGTTTGCTTGTTCCCTGATTGTATTAAAATAGAAGAAATAGAAAAGAGTGAGAAGGAATTGAAAGAGCAAATATACAAATTTGTGAAACGTAGAAGGTTTTTGATTGTGTTAGATGATGTATGGGATAATGACATTATGAAGGATATTGTGTCGAACCTTTTAAAAGACAACAATGGAAGCAAATTAATCATTACAACTAGGCTGTCAGGTATGGAATACGGTTCTATTCACAAGATTAGGTTCCGGAATGAAGAAGAAAGTTGGAATCTTTTCTACAGAAAGGTATTTGTTGAAGACTCGTGCCCTCGTGGACTCGAGAAAATTGGAAAGAAGATTGTCAAAAAATGTGGAGGACTTCCTCTTGGAATAATCTCGATTGCAAACATCCTATCCAAAGCCGAGAAGTCGGTTGAGTACTGGGAAAATATAGCCAAGAATGAGAATTTGCTTGCCTTAGCTACAGAGGAAGACTCACACATGTCAGAGTCACTATTTTTGAGTTACAATAATTTGCCTCCGCATTTAAAAGAGTGTTGCCTCTATATTGGAGTTTTTCCTATAGATCATGAGATCTCCATCTACAAGCTCGTCAAGTTGTGGGTTGGTGAAGGATTAGTTCAACCAAAGCACTTCCAAACATGTGAAGATACAGCGCGGAAGTATTTGGAGGGTCTCATTTCCCATAATATTGTTTTTGTTCGCCAACATAGCTTCAGTGGCGAAAATAAAACATGCAGCACACATTATTTCTTTTGGCATCTCTTGGTAAGAGAGGCTGCAAATAAAAAGATTTTTCATATCATAAATAGTTACCCCAGTGCTTTTTTAGAAGATATACATTGCCAGCGCAGGTTGTGTATCCATAGGAATGCTCTTCATGGATTGAAACGTGTTTATGAATCGATAGAATCAGTTTCAAATGTGCGTTCTTTTCTTTGTACTGGTCCAGAACATCAATATCCAGTATCAATATGTTCAGGTTTGACATCTATCAAGGTGTTAGATGTTCTTACAATCCGTTTATACAAGTTCCCGATTGGAATATTGGAGCTAGCTGAGTTAAAGTACCTTGCCTTCACATATGATGGAAAGCTCCCTTCTTCCATATCTAGACTCAAAAACCTTGTATACTTAATTGTCCATCGATACCATCTGACAATCATCAATTCCTCTCCATCTTATATGCCGATAGAGATATGGAATATGCAAGAACTGAGGCATCTTCAAGTCATGGGCAGCGACTTGCCACATCCCGTTGATGGTGCCCAGTTACCCAAACTATTGACACTGCTAGGTGTGAGCGATCATAGTTGTACAAAGAAGGTTCTTCAAAGTATCCCAAATCTGGAAAAATTAGGTGTTCATATTGTTTTACCACAAGGTGTTTCTGTAACATTGCATATCTTTGATCACCTGGCCCTGCTCTCTAGACTCAAATCATTGAAATGCATTGTGTCAAATCCCAATCCTAGGTCTCAACAGGTTCTTCTCTTGCAAAAGTCAGTTTTCCCATCTAGTCTTAAAAAGTCAACTTTGAGTGGGTGTGGATTTGCATGGAAACACATGTCAATGATTGGTACAATAAAAAATCTTAAAGTGTTGAAATTGCGAGGCTATGCCTTTGAAGGGCTTGAGTGGGTGGTAGATGAAGAGGCGTTCCCCAATCTTCATTGTTTGCTACTTGAAGACACCGATCTGGTGCACTGGAGAGTTGGCTATGGTTGTTTCCCAAAGCTTGTATGCCTAAGCATTAGGCACTGCTATAAACTGGAAGAGATCCCTTATGAGTTTCAAAATTTAAAGTATCTAAAATTGATTGAGCTAGTTGACTGCTGCCCTTTAGCTTTGGCTTCTGCGAAGCACATAAAGGAGACACACAATGGTTATTTTGAGGTTCAAATTATGGTATATTCAGAGACACCTTAGTTAAAAGGGTGGTAAGTCAGACACAATTTAATATGAGTATTACAACAACTCTATATATTCACGATGTGTTTTGTCTGTGTACATGTAAATAGATGAATGAAATGCACAAGTATATCATTCTATTTTTATAATCTTTTAGAAACTTAGTTTACGGTTCAGTATATTGCTGCATTTCTCTTATTTATTTGTACTGAGCAGTCATTTATATCTTAAACTCGTAGCATTTTCTATATACATATAAAAGTACGAGTTGGCCTAAGGAAATTTCTTCCCTTTTTTGTGAAGACTAATATACCCCTATTTAAATTATATTGTGACATTTGATTTTATGGCAATAAGGTAAAAGAAAAAAAATCCTAAAAGCATAACTAGGCAAGAAGTCTATCCTGCATCAACCTTATAATTATCTTTTAAAGTTTTACAACTCATTAAAACATTAATGATAACAAAAAAAATTAGTTATTCTATATTTCTTCAAAAAGTTCTTTGAAAATCTATTATTATTATTATTATTATTATTATACATATAAAAGTACGAGTTGACCTAAGGAAATTTCTTCCCTTTTTTGTGAAGACTAATATACCCCTATTTAAATTATATTGTGACATTTGTTTTTATGGCAATGAGGTAAAAGAAAAAAAATCCTAAAAGCATAACTAGGCAAGAAGTCTATCCTACATCAACCTTATAATTATCTTTTAAAGTTTTACAACTCATTAAAACATTAATGATAACAAAAAAATTAGTTATTCTATATTTCTTCAAAAAGTTCTTTGAAAAGTTCTTAAAAAGTTATTATTTATTAAGGAATCTCAAAAATATTAAAGACACCGAAAAAAAATTATGTCACATTCATGCTACATGAATGAAAAAAAAAATACTACTTTGTTAACTAAAAAAATGTATAATTGGCTTAAGTCCAAAAAAGTAAAAAGATTGAAATTATTAAAATCAACAATTCGATTAAAAATATATGATAAAATAGTAAAATCAATGGAAAAATGGATCATACAGAAAGACTAGCGAGTTAAATGAAAAAAATGGTGAATGATAAAAGAAACAAGGTTATCGGACAAAAAAATGGGTAAAACCGGTAAAAAAAAATGGAATGACATCGGCTAACCACGCGATAACAAAAAAATGGATCAAATAGATAACAAAACAAACAAAAAAATGCTGAATTGATAAAACAACAAGGTTAATCGGCAAAAAAATGGGTAAAATCGATAAAAAAAATTGAATGACATCGGCTAAACACGGGATAACAAAAAAATAGATCAAATCGATAAAAGAACAAAAATAAAAAAAAAATGAGTTAGTTGGGAACAAAAAGGTGAAATTTGTGAGAAAATATGTTAAATAAGCAAAAGAGTAAGTAAAATCAGACTAAAATTGGGTTAAATAGGATAGAATGAGTGATTAACAAATGTGAAAATCAACTAATAGGTTAACTTGAGAATGGATGGGTCGATTAATAAACTAGACAAACCATAAAAAGAATTGTGAACGAACGGGTTAAAGTAACAAAAAGGAAATGATAACTCAATGTAAAAGCAGGAAAATCGATATTTCTTTCCTATGTTTTTATGAAATTATAACTTATTAAAGAACCTAATAATTCGGGCTTAGGAATCAAAAAATACTATTTATTTAACTGAAAAACTTGTAATCAAAACATAGATATGTTAAAATTGGTGAAAAATGGTAAAGATCGAAAAAAGGAAGGTAACAAAGAAATGAAGAAAATAAAACATAATGTAGTTTGGTGGATGAATGTATTCATAATTAATAAAGATGCAATTTTATTTTGATAAAGTAATAAAAAAAAATTATTTATGAAAGGGTTGTCGGTATTTTTGGAATAAATACTACAAAAAATAACAGAGGGGGATAAGTGTTACAATTGATACTTTAGGGGGAAACTGATACCACTTTCATACTTTAAGGGAGGAAATTGTATTACATCCTTTAGGTATTTATGATAATAACTTTAAATTCTTGGGAACGACATAGTAATAATTAAAGCGATTTAGTCAAAAAAATTATGTGATATGATGAAAAATTATTATATGATTCAACTAACATAAGAAATTAGTTACTCAAGCAAAAAAAAAGCTGAAATAGGTGAGAAAATTGGTTGAATCAACATAATAATAGGTAAAGTCTACTAAAATTTGGTTAAATCGGATAGAATGGATAAATTGATTAACAAATGAGATAAAACACAAAAACGGGTGGAATCAGTAAAAGAACGTGTTAAAATAACAAAACAAAAAAAAAGTAAACTCAGGGTAAAAGCGGGTGCAATCGATAATACATTAGAGAACCTAAAAAAACCACATTTGTGCTATATAAATATAATAAAGTACTGAAAAACTTATAATTAGATTAAGTTAAAAAAAATTAAAACATATAAATGGTTAAAAATGGCGCTAACGGGAAAAATTCGATTACAAAATATATGATAAAAACGATAAAATGGGTTAGATCGAATAAAAAAGAATTAAGCAACAAAAAATGATAAAAGTCGATAAAACAATGAAGAAAACGGGTAAACTATTGGATGACGTCGACTAAAAACATGATAATAAAAAAAAATTGATCAAATAGACAAAGAACAAGAACAAAAAGACGAGTTAAAATGACCAAAAAAAGGTGAAATAGTCGAGAAAATAGAATAAATCAGCAAAATAATAAGTAAAGTCGACTTAAATTTGGTTAAACCAGAGAAAATGAGTGAATTGATTTAACGAATGTAAAAAACCACAACAATCGGTGAAATTGATAAAATAACGGATTAAAATAACACAAACTGGTTTAGATGGAAATATCAAAGTCAAAAAAGAAAAGAATTGATATTATTCATTAGCTCAAATGGTTGTTTTAGAATAATAGTTATGTAAACATGTGTTTTATATTAGAAATACTTAGTAATTATAGTTCATTTTTTATTTTCAATTGTTGATTTTAGATATTTATGATAACAACTTTGGGTGTGTGGCTACTCAACCACCCCAAGAGGATTCAGTTAGGCCATATGTGCCTGTGACAGAAAACAGAAGAGAACCAAGTGCCTCTACTGTTTTGCCAACTTCTGGTGTTGGTCACCTTCCGCAAGCTTCTCAAGTAACCAGTTCTGACCAACTACAATCTGTTTGCTCATCACTCCAAACGGAGTTGGAAAGACTAGAAAAGGAGAAAAGTCATAGTTCTAAACTGCATGAAGAGATGGTATGCCCTTCTAATCTTTATCTTTAGCCATTCCTTTTCATAATTTTTTTCATGTTAAATGCTTACGTGTCTAACTAACCTGTAGAAACAGCAAATGAAAATGGCATGCATCCAAGAGATTGATCAAATTCGTAAAAAATATGATTTGCTGCTTCAGAATTCAGAGATGGCTTAAGCAGAAGAGATGAAGTTGTTTGAGGCTAGACTTAAAAATGTGGTTAGTAATAAACTGTTAGCTGAGGCAATGATGGAATATGCAACACAAGATCCCTCACAAGGTTTGTTGAACATAATACTCATAGAACATTCTTAAAATGATTTGAGTTCTATGATCCGATTTATTTTCTTGCTTTTATAAAGAGAGAATTTCACTTTTGATACCATAACTCAACCTACTTTAGGGATTTGATACCACAACTTTTTCTCTCGACACATTTGATACCATAACTCAAATCAACTCGACACATTTGATACTTCCGTCAAATTGGAAACGGAATTGTCACGTGATTGTCACGTGGCCGTTAAAACTTTGCACATTTGATACCATAACTTATGTTGACTGATAATTTTACCCCATAACATTTCAGGTTACCAAAAAAGCCCCACATCTCCAAACTTAGTGACGATTTAAGTCCACATTGTTGCAAAATTTCCAAATTGACTCGAATAAGACCACGTGCTGACCAATTTAGAACTTTACACATTCGATACCATTACTTATGTTGACTGATAATTTTACCCCATAACATTTTAGGTTACCAAAAAAGCCCCACATCTCCAAATTTAGTGACGATTTTAGTCCACATTATTGCCAAATTTTCAAATTGACTCGAATAAGACCACATGCTGACCAATTTAGAAAATTTTACTTATTTTATTTAAATAACTAATTTAATTTATAAACAATATTAATAAATTAAATAATACATTAACATAACTATCACTAAAATTAAGAAAACATATTCTTTTTAAAAATAAAATTTATATAATAGAATTAATCTATTTAATATTTATTAAATTAATAAATTATATAAACTATTTAATATTTATTAAAATATTAAATAATAAATAATTATAATTTGATAAAAAAATCCCCACCCCACCCACCCAACCCAAAATTATATAATTTATTATTTTAAAAAATATTAAATATATTAATTCTATTATATAAATTTTATATTTAAAAAGAATATGTTTTCTTAATTTTGGTGATATTTATGTTAATGTATTATTTAATTTATTAATATTGTTTATAAATTAAATTAGTTATTTAAATAAAATAATTAAAATTTTCTAAATTGATCAGCATGTGGTCTTATTCGAGTCAATTTGAAAATTTGGCAATAATGTGGACTAAAATCGTCACTAAATTTGGAGATGTGGGGCTTTTTTGGTAACCTAAAATGTTATGGGGTAAAATTATCAGTCAACATAAGTAATGGTATCAAATGTGTAAAGTTCTAAATTGGTCAGCACGTGGTCTTATTCGAGTCAATTTGGAAATTTTGCAACAATGTGGACTAAAATCGTCACTAAGTTTGGAGATGTGGGGCTTTTTTGGTAACCTGAAATGTTATGGGGTAAAATTATCAGTCAACATAAGTTATGGTATCAAATGTGCAAAGTTTTAACGGCCACGTGACAATCACGTGACAATTCGGTTTCCAATTTGACGGAAGTATCAAATGTGTCGAGTTGATTTGAGTTATGGTATTAAATGTGTCGGGAGAAAAAATTGTGGTATCAAATCCCTAAAGTAGGTTGAGTTATAGTATCAAAAATGAAATTCTCTCCTTTTATAAATCTAGCTAATTTGCAAGGCTGGTTAACAGAGATATATCAGCTAATTTGTCAAGGAGTTGGTTCACCAATCATAGCTCCAACTAATGCAGAATCTACCTCAGGTCCTGGACAGGATTTGGCAAGTCAACCAATGAATTCAGCATCATCAATGTCAATGCAGCTTCATCAAGCCTTAGTGGGTCATATCATAAAACCATCAAAAACCTATTTAAAAACTAACACTCAAACTCTTCAAACCTATAAAACATTGATTTGACACATACCACCTACTTTTTTCCCCAAATTTCACTAAAAAAGACGTTGATTTGACACCTATCACCTACTTTTTCCCCTAAACCCCAACATCCAAACTCAATCCAAGTAGGGTTTCAACTTATTCAAACCACAAAACCCAAAAGCCAAAACTCATCCAAATGAAGTCTCAAAGGTTTCATCGAAACCACCCAAACCAATTTTTTTAAATCGAGACCCGCGAAACCGAGCCAAAACCCATCCAAATAGACCCTTTAAGTTTTTGGGAACAACATAGTAATAATTAAAGCGATTTAATCAAAGAAATTATGTGGTATGTCATTTAGACCATAGTATGATTAAAAATGATAATATTATTTAACTAACATAACAAATTAATTAATCACGTGCAAAGCACGTGCACTTTTCTAACTTGATTAAAAGAAATTAGTTAATCACGTACAAAGCACGTGCACTTTTCTAACTTTGATTAAAATAAATTAGTTAATCACGTGCAAAGCACGTGCACTTTTCTAGTAGTTTGAAAAAGTTCCAAAATAATAAGTGTATAAGAACCTTCTTGAATGAGCTTTTATCAAAGTTAAAGCCATCAACATACACATCGCTCCCGAAATAACACAAATCACAGATCGTGCCATCACAAACTGAGGATTTCCGGTTTCTGCCATCACATAATATTTCTTCAGTACAACTTTCAGTTCATGGATAGGAAGTTTTCTACCTGGTGGCAATCGTTCATTTGAAACTAATATTTTGTGCATTTCACAATACTTCGATTCTATGTATCTTTTGGTAGTTGGGACCACAATAGCATAAGAACATAATACAATAAGCAAAAGAAGCATGAAGATAATAGCTGCAGTTTCTTCAGTCAAAAAAGTTTTTCCAAAAAAAACACTTATTTGGACATTGTTGATACACACATTTACTGCAACTGTAATAACTAGAATGGCTAAAGCAGTTAAGTTTAGTAAAATCTCATTGTTGTCCATGGATGCCATAGATATCATAAAGTTACCTATAGCAATTGGCATCATTACAAGGCTGCTAATTTTAGCAATCTGTTCAAGATATCCCATCATCATATTTGTAAGATCCATTGTTAGCTTCATTGTCACTCCTAGTAGAGTCAACGAAGTGGCATTGAGCGAGAAATACTTACATGGGAACCACATTTTTTTGCTTTTGAACCCCGTCAAGGCATCAGCTGCCATTGCAAGCGTGCAGACTGCGGAAGCTGCAGCAATATACATCCCTATCCATGGCATTGGTGCATCAAGATTGTTTTGAATATAGGTTTCGTAGTTATCTGGATCCATGAACTTTATCTTTACGTTCTAGAGTTTATATTGATTCTGCTAATTTTTGAAGAATGAAAAGCCACCGTTAAATCCGTGATTATTTGTCAATTTCTTTATTTCTAAGCCAGTGGCTTCCTTTTCAATCCGACAACAAATAATGGGAAGGGAAATTATTGATGATTAGGAAATGTTAAAATAATGAAATTGATATAACATTTATGCCTTGAGGAGTTTTTTTATGACCTCGAAAGAATGAATTTGACCTCAAGCATTTGGTCTGCATTTTTTTTTTTTTTATATAATTCAGGTGTCCAAGCTTACACTATATTAATCATGAATCCTCAGAACTCTTGTCCTAGAACTCTGAAGGATGTAAATCGCAGGATGTGCATCAACCAAGCCTCGAAATCTCACCATATTGTTGGTCTGCATTTTTTACCTCACAAAAAGTTTGTTTAAACTATGTTATCATTCAAGCTATTTCATAACGACCTATTTTTTTAAATGTTTCACTAAAATTTTAAAAATAATTTCTTGAAATATGCCGACCAAAAACAACCTATTTCTTGCAAATTGGGTGTTTTTTTGCAGATTTTTGAAGTCATAAGAAAATTTAGCGCAATAAAAATTTCACAAGATAGTTTTTTGTAGGTATAGCATAACACAGGGAAGTATTTTACATTTACCCCGAAAATTAAACATGTTTTGGCATTATTAATAAAACTATCATAAATTGTTAAGTCATGTTTTTGGGAACAACATAGTAATAATTAAAGCGATTTAATCAAAGAAATTATGTGGTATGTCATTTAGACCATAGTATGATTAAAAATGATAATATTATTTAACTAACATAACAAATTAATTAATCACGTGCAAAGCACGTGCACTTTTCTAACTTAATTAAAAGAAATTAGTTAATCACGTGCAAAGCACGTGCACTTTTCTAACTTTGATTAAAATAAATTAGTTAATCACGTGCAAAGCACGTGCACTTTTCTAGTAAGTCATAAATGTTTGTTGTTACTAATTCATTTGGTTACATGTTAAAAATTAACATTTAAGTCTTAATAATTGCGTATCTTCCGACTTCCTTTCTTGTGTAATCAAATGGAAAATAAGTTTGCTGAAAACTTTGTTGGTATCAATTATTCCATCTTAACTGAACAAACGGTACTTAACATTTCTTCTTCCGGAACAATTTAAAGACAACTCCTAGAAATCCATAAAAGTAGCTCTATAAAAGTAATGCTTTTAGTTTTGTTTAACATTAGTAATCTTTAGTTTCTATATTAATGTGTGTATGCTACGTCAACTTGTCTAATTTCCGGAACTAAGATCATTATTCTATAATATCGTAATTGCATTTATATAATATAGTGACCATTTTGTCATTGTTTGGTAGTTACTTTTCCATATTTTGTCTATTAAATTATGTTGCTTGTCATTTTTCTGTGGCAAAACCTTTTAAAAAAGAATAGAGATGTAATTTTTTCCCGTGGTAAATATGTTCTAATACCAGTTGTTAATTTTGAAACTATATATGGAATGTTGTTTTTTATCTTCTCTTGTATTTTATATTTAGTAACTTTTTCATTTCAATCTTTTTTTTTCCAGATTAACGAGATGGAGGAGTCATGATTGGAGGAAAAAATAATTTTGATACTAAATTTTAGTTTAAAACATTTGGTACCAAGCTTTTTGAAAAAATACATTTCATACCATGATTCACACCCTCTTGACACATTTAATTTTTGTCATCAATTTTCAGACGAAATTTAGCACGTGCCACTCACGTGCCTGTTAACTTGACAATGAGAGTGAAATCATGCACATGTATTAAAGACCCACCATTGTTAACTTAACCGGCACGTAAGCAATACGTGCTGAATTTCGTCCAAAAAATGATGGTAAAACTAAATGTGTCAAGAGGGTGTGAATCATGATGAAATTTTTTTTTTTTCCGAAAAGTTTGGTATCAAGTGTATTTTTTGGACTAAAGTTTAGTATCAAAAGTATTTTTCCTTTATGACGATTGATATTGGAAACTAGAGACACAATTACGAATAATGGGTTTTGTATTTCTAAGCTTCATTGTTGAGACTTGGCTTTGGAATTTTGAATTTGTTTACACTTATATTTTTGTGAGATTAATTATTTGATGTTGGTATAATTCATAGCTACCATGAATTTCTTTGCACCTTGTGAACCATTTTTATATGATGATGGGGCTTGATCAAATAATTGTTATGCTCCTAAATAAAATTACACAACTAGCTAATTGTGGTGATGGATTTTAAGAGTGATGGAGTGGGATTTGATTGAGCACATTGTAATGGTTTCCAATTTCTCCACAAGATTTTTAGGCTTATAAAAAGAAAAGAGAAAACCAGCGATATGGAGTTAATGAACTTGAATTTGTGTCATCTAATGAATTGACATAATGTGTATCAGTGTATATGCATTCTTGCAACAATGACTTGCCTTTATCTTTATTTAATCGAAGAAGAAGGGGCAGCTAGAACAAGGGTGACTGGAGGTGGAGGGGATTGGAATTATAAATTAATAACCCTGGAAAAATTCTTATCCAGATCGGGTTTGGCTGAACCCAAAGTAATTACATGGCAAGTGTAATACACTTGTTTTGGAATTGGATGTAACTTCCAGGAAAGTGATCAATCACAAATCAAGTGAAATACACTTGCTTTGTGGTTGGATGAATGTGACCAAACCAGCCTTGCACAAGAATTTTTCATAACGTTGTGGAAGTGAAATTGATGACTTAACAGCCAGCCACGTGCGTGGCACATAATATTATACTCTCAGTTTTAGTTATAAGATAGATTATTCAAATACGCATGTATGAATGTGGAGAGTGGACAAAATTATACATCTTAATACAATTGAATAAATCATCACCAAATTATGTCTTAATACAATGTCTTAGCTACAAAATAAAACAAGAAAAATTATCGAAACATTTTGTTCTTGTTACTTATCTTCTTCGGCTATGAAAGAAGGGAACTTCTCTTTACAAAATATTGGTAGAAGACAAGTACACGAATTTAAAAAATGGCTCAAATACATGTTGCAATATCACTTTCCTTAATATTTATTTCGTTTCCATTACTCGGTATGCAATACGGATTTGGCCTTTAGGATATATTCAAACCCAATGTCTAATTTTGTTTTGCACTCACATTATCAAACCACATGGCACACACGAAATTGGCAATATTATCGAACTTATAAAATATTTTTCTGCAGTAAAATATGTTATAAGTAATCTAGGGAAGAGAAAAGAAAATGTGTCTTAATTTATGTAATTGCACCGTCTTTTATAGATATATTTGTGTCTATTTCGGATGGACACAATTATTCGAATTTGGACAGAACTATTAAAATTATACGCCTTAATTTGAACAGTTACAACTTTCCAGTTTAACCTTTAATTTGAATGCTTAAATTCAAATTCGAAATTAAGACAAAACATAAAAATGGTAGTATGAATCGAACGACACACTATTCAACCTTGGTTTGAATTTTATCGAGCTTGAAACTTTGTGTTTAAGCTTGTTTTGATTGTTAAATGAATCGAGCTCAAACGAAATTTAATCGAATCAGCTCGAGTCAAGCATTGAATATTTGACTTATTATTATTTCAAAATTTATAATTAATTATTAATTAATTTAATTTAATTATACTAAAAGTATGAATAATTTAAGTTTTTTTTCTTTTTTAGAAGACAAATTTTTTTCTTATTCAAGCTGTAAAGTAATATTGATAAAATATAAGTAGATTTTCATTAAATTTTCTCATCAAAAAATTGGTAGAAAAATATTTTAAGAAAATTTGTAACTTCATTTCCTTAACCAAACACCATATAAAATTTACCTATCCAAAAATTGAATATGGAAACAAAACAAAATTATATATTCAACACGTCATAACAGATAATTACACATGATGACATGAAGTCATATTATTTTTATTTCCTCCATTAGCTCCAAATATTGAGAAATTAATTCTTACATAACTTTCACAAATTCATTATTCTTCTCCTATAACACATAAAAATGAAATAAAAACACTATTATTTGTAATAGTTGCTATAATATATATATATGTAATTTATTATAATGTATCATCATTATACTTTTATGTAAAAAATATTATTTGTATCATCTAAAGATTTAATGCAAAAACACTCCTAAAAAAATTAAATTCTTGTAAATATCATAAAGGCAACAATAAAAGTGGCTAAAGTAGACTCGCATCTTACCTATGAATGAACAAAAAATGCTTAGGACTTAGCGAACTAAGTAATTTTTCTTTGTCTTGAGAAATAAAATATAAAGAGTATCCAAGAACATGCATTACCTTAAATTTTCACGAAAATCTTTTCTCATAAAACGTGTGAAATAATTGAAAAAAACTGCTAAAAATCAATGAATTTTGGTGAAACCGATAAAGTAATTCTATTTAATTGATGAAAACATGTTAAATAGATTCGGGTTAGATTTATGAACACTGGTGAAGTTGGTGAAAAAATGATTGAAACCCGTAAAATCGATAAATACACAAATTAGTGAAAATTCGGGTGGAATTCATTAAAAAATGAAAAAACATATTAGTGAAAATTGGGTGAAATATCTTCAAAATGGGTTAAATCGGTTTTAAAAAACTAAAGTTTGTGAAGACATGTGAAATAAATGAAAATTCAGGTGAAATGGGTCAAAAAAATTTGTGAAATCAGTAAACTCTAGCATAAAAATCTACATCTACTTTTTTTTTCCAAACTATTCTCTCAAAATTCAAACAAATAACACTACGCAAATCGAGATTATTTCAAAAATCACCACTATTCTCTCAAACTTCTTTTTCAAACACCAAACAAACAGACCATTTGTCTTGTGGAACAAGTTCCCACAAAGACCTGATTTATATTTTGAAGACACCAAACAATTTTGATATAACATAATAATCTTTTAGCAATCAAACAAATTCCTAGTATTTGATGACAATTTCGTTGATCAAATTGGATGGAGGCTATAGTTTATGACTCTATGGCAAGCTTAGTGAAAGGACCATTTGCAATTATGCATCTTCCCATGGACTATCTTGGCGTGCTAAAAGTAGGCAATGGAAAAGTGAAATAAGCTTTTCAGTCAATTAATTTGCAAATTTTTGGGCTCACACCAAATTTCTCCTAAAAAAATGGAGACAGTCCCTAAATCACACTCGGATCCAATATGGTCCAAATCCAAGTTCAATGAAGGTTAGAGAGCCAATTAATTAAGATTTCAGAGAAGTCTTCTCAAATTTTTTATAGTAACAAGCAAATAGTGTATAGTTTAACAAGAATCATTAGAATATTCGTTTCGAATTTGTTAAATCATCAGTTTAATTGAGAAGGGTATTCGGTATAGCCGGGTTTGTATGGATTAAAAAGCGCTAAACTACTAAAAAAAAAAACGTAACAAAAGCGTAATGTAAAATATAGAAAACATATTACAGCCAAATTACCGAACTAACCCTAATATACTTGTTTCAATCTGAATCCCAAAATGCCCGGAGAAATTATTTTGTTTAACTGCTGCACGGATAATGTGGTGCAGTAAATGGTTAAAATTGTATTTGAACTCCTATATTAATGGAGAAGTTACTTTTAAGATTTCATGCACTCTCACCGTATAATGGAATGCAAAATCTCAACCGTTTGCTGCAACATTTCATCCATGTAACGATTGAAAGTAATCAAGCGATTTCTTTCTCATTTCTTTGTTCCTCGTAATTTTACTCCAGTTTTCAACAAGAATTTTGAATTTTGTATAATTTTACTCCTCAATAGACATACATATGTTCGGGTAATTTCGGCTCTAATTAAATTTTGTTGAACTCGAAATCATTACGTGATGTATGATTAGTATGATTTATAACATAATCTCAGAGAGACCTTCCAATAATAAGTTACACTTCTTTTATATATATATATATATATATATATATATATATATATATATATAGGAGAATGGTGTTTGACTTCAATCGTAAAATTTTGACTCAATTCTCAATTCTTAGAATTTAGAATTATTTTTATTTCAAATAATTAGAATTGTTAAGTTACAATTTACAATCTTCATAAATGACATGTTTAATGTCACTAAAAGTGAAAAATAAATCAATTTTCCTCCAAATCTGCTCACGCTTTATCACCATTCTCTTCAATTCAATAAAAAGAAATTTGAGGTTTTCTTCTTTTGCGGTTCACTAAAATTTGAATATTTTACTGATATTTAGTCTATTACATTTGATAACTATAAAAATAAATAGAAAATAAAGCAATTTGACTGATTTTTTTTCTTCTTTTAAAAATTTTATTTTATTTTTTGCGTATTAAGAAAGTTAGAAAATAATACTTTTTTACATATCTAATTAGTTTAGACTAAGCTTTTACCAAAAATAGGCATAAGTATTTATGAAAATGATCTTGAATGCTTGGAGCGGAATTAGACTCTAATTATGTCTTAAGAATATCTAAATTTCCGTTAACAAAAGTTATATATAGAAATAAATGTAAATCTGATCCTTTGAATTTCCTTAATAAATAGCAAATTTGAATTCCAAGAATCAAGCCCTGAGATGGGCGTTTTACTTTTTTTACTCCTTTGTTTTCAATAGCAAATATTTTACTCCTTTGTTTTCAATATATAAAAAGACATGGAGCCAAGATTTTTTTCATTGTGTATTTTGTTCTCTATTCCGTTCCGTACCATTTTACTTTTAAAAAAGTGCTCTTATATATACATCGCATGCATTTTTTATGGATTTTAATTAGTTTATTATATTGATGAGCATTTTACTTTTTTTGATTTCAGGAACTTCAAATCCCTGAGCTGGAAACATATGAATAGTTTCAAAGGAAGAGCATAAGGAGTGTTATCATGGTCATGAAAGTTTAACTCTCGCGGTGACCAAATTCATTCAATTGAGATTGAACAATATAATTGTTGGACGTTATAAACTCAATTTTATTTATAATCCATACCATTTTTCTTTTAAAAAAGTGCTCTTATATATACATCGCATGCATTCTTTATGGATTTTATTTAGTTTATTATATTTATGAGCGTTTTACCTTTTTTGATTTCAGGAACTCCAAAGCTTTGAGATGGGAACACATGAATAGCTTCAAAGGAAGAGCATAAGGAGTGTTATCATGGTCAAGAAAGTTTAACTCTCGCGGTGACCAAATTGATTCAATTGAGATTGAACAATTGTTGGAGTTTATAAACTCAATTTTATTTATTATGTTTTCATTTGTTTATAAAAAAATTATTTAAAGATTGTTTATTAGAAAATTCCTTTAGGTGAATTTTTTAGAAGAATGTTGAATTAAAACTGTCGAAGAATAAGGGATAGGCAAAATTAAAGAATTGTTTAAGTTTAGACTGACTTTTTAGAATATTAACTATCAAAATTTAAATATTTGATTGATTATAACAATATTTTTGTAATTATATATGCATTTATAACTTGGTGAGAGTTTTATAAGCTTTTGAATTTCAACTGAAATGAATTTATTTAACTTTATATATTTATAAAGTTTAGTAAGTCATAGTTCGGTAAGTAAACAATTGTTTGCATTTTCATATTTCAACATTTTATGGAACATATATTTTTAAAATACTAATCACTTTTTCAGTTGTGTAGATACTAGATACTTCATATTTAATGGTTGATTAACAATTTAATGTATTTTTTTAATTTTTAGACACTAAAGTGAAACTTAATTATTATTCTTTCTTAGTTTTTTTAATCTGTTCATGAACTTTATGTCCACAATTTTTTTTCTTTTCAGGTTCGTGTTTGAAATTCTTGAACTTTGGCTCAGAATAACACTCTTCATGCCTTTGCACATTGTTTAGATTTCGTATCCCTTTTTTTCAATTATTAAATTTATTATGTTTCTCTATATTTTTTTTTCTTTTATTGGGGTTTTAGACATCTTTTGATCTAATTTTTTTTTTTTATGCAAAAGAGTTTTCAATGAAATATCATTTTCGGGAGTTTTAAGTCTCAAAGATCAATTCTTCTAAATGAATTGTAAGTTTTCGATTGGTAGCATAATTTTAAAATGTAAATCATTGAATTTTTCAAATACTAAGATCATATCTTATTTTGAAATCATTCATATTGATATTTTTTTTATAGGTTTTCAGTCAAATTATAGATATGAACATTGATATTTTGAAAAATAAAAATGTTAACCAAAAATTAAAAGTATATAGATATGGAGAAAGGACAGAGAAAATAGTCCTACTTATTGATATTCACTTTATTGGTTATCTTTTCTCATTTTTTTAAGAACACATTCATCCATTAATTATTTTCTTTTTCAAATTTACCCACTATGTGTTAATCTTATTTTTAATTTTAAATGATCAATTTTATTATTTTATATTTATATTAAGAGTATTTTTAAGTTACGTGAGTTTTATGATGTACATGTTATATTCTTTTCCTCTTTGCATTATATACATGTAAATTTTTTAATAAAAATACTCATGTTTTTCCTTTGTTTTTTCCCTTTCAATTAAACATAACATATTTATGAATTTGATACACCATTTTCTTACTTTTTCAATGGGTTAATGCAAATTTAATTTTTTGGGAAACGCATAATGTTTGATCCCCTCCCCTTATGTTTGGAAAATAGCAGTTTATCCATCATCCCTCATGTGAAAATTTTAAAGGAGCAATTTACCTCCTTTCAACTAAGAGTATATCACATTCCGAATTTAAGAGACTACAAAATATATTTCTTAAAAAGACAAAAGTACCCATAAGGGAGTTAATTGTGATATTTATCATTGGGGGGAGGGGGAAGGGAGTGTGAAGGGGTGAAATGTCAAATTTATCATAACACAGGGGTAAAATATCACACTTATCATAACACATGGAGTTAAAGTGCCACATTTATAATTGATTGGGTCAATCTATAGTACTGTCAATTCGAATTTTTTATGTTTAAAATATCAAAAAGAAGTGTGAAACTTTTATAAGATTATATTGGGATAAATTATTCTTTCTCAAATCATATGAGGGTTAATTGAACATTATTTATATCTTATAGGGATAAATTACTCCTTTTTGCTTATACCGGAAACCAAGTTTACTAATTTTAAACTTTTAATAGTTGAGGTATAATGCTATGTTGTGCATAGCACGAGAATATGCTAGTACTTTATATGGCTGAATGCATTTGATTAAATAAAACGTGAATTAGTAATCGTAATACATTAGTACTACACACATATCTAAAAGAGCCCTTCAATGATAATTCCTACATTTGTCATCAAATCGAAATATTATAAGGCATAATTCGATTTGTTGAATCTTTCAAGCTTGTATTCCATAGAAAGTTTAATTTGAATGCCTCCAAATCTCCAAAATCGTTCCCACTTTCTTTGTTTAGGCACAAATCAAACGTACTTACGCAATGCAATGTTTCAAGTTTATGTACAACTGTATATCCCTAAGATTTATTGGCTTGAATTCCTCGCGTAACAATAAGTACGTTTGGCTGGAATTAGGGCTGTCAATGGGTCGGATTCTGGTCGGATCAGGCTCGTTCAGATCCGGCTTCATTTATATCGGATCGAATCCTGTCGGATTCGGATTTTGCTCGGATTGTGCTCGGATCTAGATTTTTTGAATCTAATGGATCTTGGTCGGATTTGGCCGGATGTTGGTCCCAAGTGGTCAGTTGAGGTCTAGAGGGGGGGGGGTGAATAGACCTCAAAACTTTAAAAAATTTCTTAAACTTTTCTTCTATAAGTAGAGTTCGCTCATCAGCAAAATAAGATGACTGAGCTGATTTTGCACTCAGCTTATCAGCAGAGTAAGCTGATCTTATTCGTGAGACTACTATGCTGATTTAGCACTTAGCTTATTCAGTAAAGTAGACTACTATGCTGATTTTGCTCGTCAAACTAATATAATCAGAGTTTCAAACAATGATGCAGCGGATAATGTATATGTGTTTTTCAAACAATGTTTTCAACTCAATTAAACTTTTAAAGCACAAAAAAAGTTTTACCCAAGTTGGAAATTCCTCAATTTAAAAGACTCTTCTTTTAAAGTATTTACTTAGCTTATGAAATATGCAATGCAAGACAAATAAAGTAAATAACACAAGGAATTTTTATAGTGGTTATACAGGAACAAATCCTCTTAATCCACTCTTCCAAGTCACTTAGATCTTGAGTTATACTATAAACACACAGTTTACAATATACTCTACTTATGCCAAAACAACAAATGAAAAGACCGTAAGCTCACAATAGGAAATCACAAAGAAGACCTATTCTCCGAAGTAATATCACTCACAAAGATGGATATCTACTTTTCACAACACTCAGTTGAATATCACTCAGATATGCAAGGGTTTAATCTTGTTCTTCAACAATCAGCTTCGTCATAAGATGACTCCGCTTATGATAAGATGACTCAACTCATAGATTCTTGCTCTAAAGATTTGATCTTGAAAGTGTGCAAGTATCTTTTGAATCTTCAGTTAACCATCTATTTATACTCTTGGATTTGTAATTTTGCCTGTTGAAGGTTTTCAAAATTGCATTTTAGTCCTTGAGCAACGGTCATAATTTGAATGGTAACTTTTGCAGACTGTCGCACTGTTCACTGTACACTCTGCTGTACTTTCTGCACTGTTTATTGTACACTTTGCTGTACTTTCTGTCAGCAGCATTTAATGCACTTAGCTTGTTACCGTTGGAGAGCTTACTGACCGGTTTTACTTAGCTGATGGGATCCACTCCGCTGATGATCACTAATCTGATGCACTAGTCTGATGCACAAGTCTGATGCACAAATCTGATGCACAAAGCTGATGCACAAGTCTGATGATCACTCATCTTTTTCCACTAAGCTGATTTTTACTAATCTGATTTTCAATCTTCCACTAATCTGATTTTCACTCTTCTCATAAGATTGAATCTTCATTTCTTGAATACTTCTGTTCTTGAATGATTTTCTTTTAAACCAAGTATCCAATCTTCAAAGGTTTACTAAGCTTCAATAACTTAGTTGATGACACCTTTTTGTTATCATCAAAACCTTTAACTAACTTAATTAACCCAACTGATAAGATCACTTAGCTGTTTTTGAGTTAATAAATTCTTCCAACAATTTCCCCTTTTTTTGATGATGACAAAACCTTCAACTAAGAACGTCTTCCAAGTCTTCAGTTTAGTCTTCATACTCAAGAATTAAAATCATTAGATCTAATGCAACCTTTGAGAGTTCTTAGTTGCATCTCACTTTCCCCCCTTTTTGTCATGAACACCAAAACTTAGTATGCTGAAGACAAGTAGGTGAATACTTAGCTGTTCGGGGTAGTTGGCTGTTAATTAATTCTTCTTTATACGCAAGCCAGCAGTTTGTAGTCTTCTTTGATGTTTATCACTCCAGTTAGAATAACTGTTCCCCCTGACTTCAAGAATTGATACCACTTGTTGGTTACTTCCTTCACCCTTTTTGAAGTGTATTCTTGAATGTCACTTGGTTGTTGAGTTTCAGTCGGCTGATGAGAAGTAGTCTTCTGATAACTTCATTTGACTTATTGAGAACATCATCTCCAAGCAGGAGTACCGCTCGTCGTACACGTTCCCCCTGAGTTCAAGAATATGTGGTCAAGTAGTCTTATGAGAGTCAGTCTCGAATGATACTCAGCCGTTGAATTCCAGTAAGCTATTGAGATGATTTTTCTGATATGTTCCCCCTCAACTCATGAATCCAAATTCAACAAATCCATTTTCAACTCTTGAGAGCTGAAAGATTGTTGTCACATGATTGACTATACCACTTGTTGGATACAAACGTTGATTCACTTGATAAACTTCAATTTTCCAACAATCTTGCTTTCCTTGTTATGTCCAAACAACGCGGCTACCACTTGTTGGTTGATATCACATGTTGATACAGTACTGGATACCAATTGTTGATATTCTCCCACTCGATGGTAAAACCACTTGTTGAAATCAGCAAGGGCAGTCAACTCACCTTTGTCATCACACATGCGTTTTTCCTACAAAACAGATTGCTGTTTTTGGTACCCCTTATATTAGGTCCTGCATGGTTGGTATAACCTTTAACATGTGATGATTATGTGACTCAGTTTTATCATGAATTTCAGTAAATTAAGCATGGTAATAATTTTCACGATGAAAACAGTGCTCATAAGCAAGGTAAGATGCATGAGGTAAGTGATAAGCTGAGTTAACTGATAACTCTCCTATAGATTGAGCAGACTTAACATTTTTAATTTCACTCCAATCAGCAGCATCTTTCAGCTTACTAAGTTGATGAGTTTTACTAGTCTGTTTAGTCTTAGGTTGCTTATTAGGTTTCTTAACCTTTTGAGCTTCAGTAGGCTTCTTCTCTTTAGCCTCTGATTTCTTTATAGTGAATGATGCAATTACTTCATTCAAATTCATTTACATTTTCTATACGAATTGCATACTCAGCTTTTAGAGTTTCATTCTCATGCCCAAGCTTTTTGAAGTCAGCTAATTCTTGAGGTTTTTCAACCTGAAGTTTCAGTGATCTGTTTTGCTCTTTTAGCAGAGTCATCTCTTCCTTAAGCTTGGCAAATACACCAACAATATTTGAATTTGAAATTAACATTTGTTCAAACGATTCAAATAATGCAAGTTCATTAATTTGTAGAAGTTACCTCAGTTTTAGAATCATCAGATTCCTTGGCCATTAAGCATAGAGTTTCGGGTACTTCTTCGAATTCTTTATCAGACGACTGGTTGTCTGAATAAGATATGCCGGAGTTTGTTAGCTTTGCTGCCTCAGCTAACTTTGCTTTGCTCTTACTTGGCTTATACTCCTTTTTGGCACATTTTTCCTTGTTAGCAAACTTTTGAGAGATTAGATGCGGACGATCTTTGGTGAAGAGTCCATACTCCTTGCAATTTTGGTCTCCAAGTTTTGCTTTTGAGGAATCCCTGTTTTCCTGAAAATGATCATAAGAAGATGAAATAGCATTTTCATATTTTAATTTCATTTTCTTTTTATAGAACTTCTTGAAATCATTTAGAAGTAGGGCAACGTCGTCAGCAGTGTATGCTTTTTCTGAATTCAGCAGAGTCTTTTCTTCGAACTTGTCCGCTGATTTTCTTGACTTGTCTGACGCGATAAGAGCAACAGTAGTGTCTGAACCAGATGACTCATCTATTCCCATTCTAGGCATCTTAAACTCATAAGCTTTGAGTGACGAGAACAGTTCAGAAAGGGAAATCTTCCCTAAGTCCTTTGATTCTTCCATGGCTGTCACCTTCATGTTGAATTTAGGTAAAAGAGCCTTGAGAACCTTCATGGTGATCTCCTTGTCTGAAAACGTTTTACCAAGTCTTAGAACTTCGTTCAAAGTTTTGGTAAATCTGGTATCCATTTGATCAATCATTTCACCAGACTTCATCTTGAAATTTTCAAACTCCTCAAGAACCACACTAAGCTTATGTTCTTTGATAGCTTCGTTTCCTTCACTCAGCTCACAAACTTTATCCCACATCTCCTTGGCTGTTTTGAGATGCTTGACCTTCTGGAATTTCTCTTCATCTAGAGCTTTGAACATTATGAACTTAGCCACCTTGTCTAGATTGACTAATCTGACTTCTTCGGGAGTTAGTTCATCCAGCTTTTTGTCAACGATCTGATCAGGCAGGTCAGCAACCTTTACAGTCTTCTTAAACCTGAATGGTCCTCGTGTAATACATGTAAACATGTTATCATTATAAGCAGCAAGAAGGATTTCCATTCTGATTTTCCAATCTTCAAAGTCCATATGGCCAATGTGAGGAACATGGCTTATGCACTCCATTTTCAAAAAGTTTTGTTTTTCAAAATATGCTCTTTTTAAAAAGTTTGAAAACCTTTGAAAAACACTAGGATCAAGCTCGTTGATCAGGCAGCTGATTCTAATGAACCACCCGCTCTGATACCACTTGTTGGTCCCAAGTGGTCAGTTGAGGTCTAGAGGGGGGGTGAATAGACCTCAAAACTTTAAAAAAATTCTTAAACTTTTCTTCTATAAGTAGAGTTCGCTCATCAGCAAAATAAGATGACTGAGCTGATTTTGCACTCAGCTTATCAGCAGAGTAAGCTGATCTTATTCGTGAGACTACTATGCTGATTTAGCACAAAGAATACCTATTCTCCGAAGTAATATCACTCACAATGATGGATATCTACTTCTCACAACACTCAGTTGAATATCACTCAGATATGCAAGGGTTTAATCTTGTTCTTCAACAATCAGCTTCGTCATAAGATGACTCCGCTTGTGATAAGATGACTCCGCTTGTGATAAGATGACTCAACTGATAGATTCTTGCTCTAAAGATTTGATCTTGAAAGTGTGCAAGTCTCTTTTGAATCTTCAGTTAACCATCTATTTATACTCTTGGATTTGTAATTTTGCCTGTTGAAGGTTTTCAAAATTGCATTTTAGTCCTTGAGCAACGGTCATAATTTGAATGGTAACTTTTGCAGACTATCGCACTGTTCACTGTACACTCTGCTGTACTTTCTGCACTGTTTACTGTACACTCTGCTGTCCTTTCTGTCAGCAGCATTTAATGCACTTAGCTTGTTACCGTTGGAGAGCTTACTGACCGATTTTACTTAGCTGATGGGATCCACTCCGCTGATGATCACTAATCTGATGCACTAGTCTGATGCACAAGTCTGATGCACAAATCTGATGCACAAGTCTGATGATCACTCATCTTTTTCCACTAAGCTGATTTTTACTAATCTGATTTTCAATCTTCCACTAATCTGATTTTCACTCTTCTCATAAGATTGAATCTTCATTTTTTGAATATTTCTGTTCTTGAATGATTTTCTTTTAAACCAAGTATCCAATCTTCAAAGGTTTACTAAGCTTCAATAACTTAGTTGATGACACCTTTTTGTTATCATCAAAACCTTTAACTAACTTATTTAACTCAACTGATAAGATCACTTAGCTGTTTTTGAGTTAATAAATTCTTCCAACACCGAATATCGGATATTTTTCGGATCCAATAAATTTGTATTTAAGAAGTTAAATTAATATTTTTTCCTAAAACTAGTTTATTATCTTTTCAATTTTATTTAATTTTAGCTCACATTTTCAAAGTTTCTTTACTATATTCATATTTGTAGAATGAATATATTGGTTTAAATAAATTTATAAACGAACTATAAATTGCTATCTTCTTAAATTGACGTTGAAATATTATTAATGATACTTATTTTTAAAAATCATTTTGTATATATATCTTTCTTTTTATTTGTTGTCGGATACGGATCTTTAACGGATCGGATCGACCTAAATCCATATTCGCTCCATGAGCTTCAAATTTCGGATCTTTATAATCGGATCAGGTCCATCGAATCTTTAATCGGACAATTATCCTAATAAATCGGACCGAATTCGAACGGATCCGAATTGAAATCCGCACCATTGACAGCCCTAGCTGGAATGAAAGTCATTAATTAATCTTTAGAACCTTTTTATAAGACATAATAATTTATGAATTTCAATTTCACAAATTAAGATTTTTTTTTAAAATTAGTATTACCAAGAAGTATATGAAAACACTCGAAAGACATTATACTTTTTTGCTTGGCAAAATTGCATTTTTGATACCATAGGATTGGTCAACTTGCAATTTCAGAACAATTGAATACGAAAATGCAAATTTGGTACTACATAATAGATTTTTATTGCGACTTTGGTATCAAACCTATTTTTTCTCCAAAGTTAATGGCAATTTACCCCTTCTGAAAATACATAGTATTCAATTTATCCCTCTGAAAAAAAAACAAATTTACCCCTTTCAGGCTTCAGCTGGAGAGTGTAACTCACTTGCCGAAATTGAGAGTAGACTTGAAAAATATTTTGTAATATAGGGGGATAAATTGTCACAGTTATCATAACACAAAGGGATAAGATGTTACATTATCATAATAAACGGAAACAAAGTGCCGCATCTAAAAATATCAAAGAGGCTGTGTGAAACTTTTATAAAAATACAGGAGATAAAATGCCCTTTTTTAAATCACAAGGGGGTAAATTGAATATTATGCATTTCATAGGGGGTAAATTATCATAAATTTTGGAGAAAATTTGAGTTTAATACCAAAATTGCAATGAAAACATATTTTGTAGGGCTTTTGGCACATTGCACAGGGTTTTGGCATTTTACACCCTAACGTAAAAGTTTTGGCATTTTGCACCCTGGAAATACAATTTAGTTGACACTTTGCACCATAGTATGTGTTTTGAAGAAAATATTAATTAATTGAAGAGTATAATAGTTATTTTCGAATATTTTTGACACTTTAAACCCTAAATATTTTGACACTTTGCACTCTAAAATATAGAATATTAATACTTTGCACCCAAAAAATATAATTTATGATATTTTCAACCCTAACTTAAGATGATAATCTAAATTATGTAAATAACATGCAATATAATAATATGTTACATATGTAAACGTCTATTTTAGATATAAAGTAAATAATCTTGAGGATACTTGAAAATAAAATGAAGACAATGTCTTTTTTTTTAATCTAAATTTTATAGTGAAAAATTATTAAAATATGTTATTATAAAGTAAAATAAATTTAGAATAACAATTTATGATTGTTGTGTATAGAAATGACCATTTTATCTTTACGTCGCCAACATTCATGAGTCTATTTTTTTATAAGAAAAATACACTAGTGTGCAAAATGTTATACAAATTATATTTTTAGGGTGTAGAGTGTTGGGGTAAAAAATGCTAATAATTTATAATTTTAGGGTGCAAATTGCCAACATTCTATATTTTTAGGGTGCAAAATCTATATTGCCAAGGTGCAAAGTGAAAAATAAAATTGAAAATAACTATTATACCCTTCTATAAATGAATTTTCTCATTAAAACACACACTAGGGTGCAAAGTGCTAAACAAATTATATTTCCAATGTGTAAAGTGCCAAAACTTTTAAGTCAGGGTGCAAAGTGTAAAAACCCTATAATTACAGGGTGCAAAATGCCAAAAACCCATATTCTATAATATCAAATTTGCATTTTCGTATCCAATGATACGAAAGTTGCAAGATGACCTATCATGTGTAGGGCTGAAAATCAAACCAAGCTCCTCGATACTTGGCTCGAGCTCGTTCGATAAAAGCTCGTTTGAGCTCGGTTCGTCAAATAAATCAAACAAGCTTGAACAAGATTTCTCGTTCGATAACTTTTGAAGCTAGGCCCGATAAGCTAAAAATTGAAAAAACACATAAAATACCAAGCTACTTGATACTCGACTCGAGCTCGTTCGATAAAAACTCGTTTGAGCTCGGTTCGTTAATAAATCAAACCAAGCTCAAACACAAAATTTCAAGTTCGATAAAATTCAAATCAAGCTTGAACAATGTGTTGTTCGACTGCTCGGCTCATTTACACCCTTAACATGTGGTACCAAAAAAGCAAATTTCCGTTTTTGGCTTTAATAGTTCCAAATTCAAGCTACTTATTAATTTCCCGTCAAATTTCTCATGAAACTCGGCAGGCCTATCATCAGATAGATTATCCAACTCTCGCATCAAAGAACTCCATGGACGCTACATCAGAACACACCAGCACAGAAACCCGAATACAGTGTCAGAGATTATCAAATGCTATGCTCTGTCCAAATGTCTCTGCACAAAGCCCATTACACTTTCAATCAAATAGACCGACCCGCCACGTTACCAATTTGGAATTACATGATCCGTGGGCATGCTCAAAAAGAGTGTTTTATTCATGCACTTTACATGTTCGATGAAATGCGTGAAAGTGGACTGTGTGGTGATAACCTCACTTTTATATTTGTATGTAAAGCTTGTGCTAGAGCTTCGGATGTTATATACAGGAAAAGGGTTCATGTTCCGAAACTTGGGTTTGGATCGTATCTTTATGTGTGGAATGCTTTAATTCATATGTATGGTTCTTGTGGCAAGTTGGGTATTTCGAGGGAAGTGTTTGATGAAATGGGTGTGAAGGATTTGGTTTCTTGGAACTCTTTGATTTATAGGGGTGTTGCGCTAGCTTGAGTTCATGCGGGTTTAGTGGATAAAGGTTTGGGATTTTTTCTAAGTATGCAAAGAGATTACAGTTTGGTGCCAGAAATGAGGCATTATGGGTGCATGGTGGATTGTTTTTGTCGGGCGGGAGAACTTCATAGAGCGTATGAATTTATACTGGGTATGCCTATTGTTCCGGATGCTGTTGTGTGGAGGATGTTAGTAAGCTCTTGCAAACTTCATGGTGATTTAGTATTATCCAAAATAGCTTCAGATAAGCTTATTGAACTAGATCCAATAGTAATGGTGGAAATTGTGCACTCTCTTCGAACGTATATGCTAGTTCTGAGAGATGTAGTGATGCTTTTAAAATGAGAGTAGTGATATTTGAGGGTGATTTGTTGAGGCCATTAGGGTGGAGTTCTATAGAAATGAATCAACCTTCCCCTAAATGATCAGTTTTTGGAAATACAAAAACGGAGAACTTAGATGAGCAAGGAGATAAATCCTGCCCAAATTTCATTCAGCACATAGTTTAAATTGATTCAATAAGTGGGCTCAGAATTAAAATAGTAGATATTCTTTAGTAATGTTTGTATAAGAAAAAGGTGAGATGCCAATTCTAATTCTAACTGAGTTCTGCTGACCAGATCAGACAATGTACAAGATATTTGTATGTACACTTGCCTTGTGATTGAATTGTTGTGGTTGAGCGGAATTTAGACTAAAAATGTCAAAAGTTGAATAATTGTATGTTTTCTTTTATATATTCTAGTTGAGGCCCGAATCCGAAGCAAAAAGGATGGATGGATTGGGTTTTGGTATCTCGACTCTGTTAATACAGCATTCCTAGCTAAACAAGCCTCGCATATATTAAAAAATCCGGAAAGCCTTTTAACTAGAATAGTAAAGGCAAATATTCTTGGGTTTGGCACTATGAGAAGAGCCGCGTCTTCTTAGTGAAGTCGGCATAGAGAGCAAGGTGGGGACTTCCAGTACAATAATCATGTTAATGAAATTTAACATACAACTTTTTCTACATCTGTCCATCGTTCTTTGTTTTACGTATTTATGCACGTCCAAAGTGAATCCAATATGACCACTTTTTGTTCAGTCAAATATATGACAAATGCGTACCATTGAACCATACAATCATTACACCACACAATAATTAATAGGAACAAACCATACAATCATTAATAGGAACAAATATCTAAAATTTAACATAAAATAAAGCAGATGTTAGATTCTAACAATCAATTAAAAAAAGCCTCACACTATCACATAATTTAATCAAGGTCCATATAAACAAAAACAGTGCTTCTACTTTCAATTGAGAGAGGGCAGACAAAAGATCGGCAAAATTTTAGTCCCACTGATTTTAGTAGGCTTAAGAATTTCATATCATATTTGATTTATAAGCTATACCAACATTTTGCAAGTAAAAGTTATTATGTAACTGCACGACATTGTTTGTTATATGCTACTGTAAAATCATATGCAATTCTTCATTCCTTATAATTCTGCTCAATTCCTGAATAGTAGAAGACGAAAATGATACGACATCCAGTACTTAACATCGACAATTTTGATGTAAATTGAAGAATTGGAATCATATCTTGGTATATAAATATCATATAATAGGGACCGCCTATAACAGGACTTTATCTAATTCTCCTAAACATTCATGTTAAACTTTTTAGAAAAGTGGACGTACATTGTACATGTTTACTTTTAATTATATGGGTATTTTTCATAAGTTAGAATAAAATTAGCTATTTTTATGTCATAATATATCATATATTTATGACTGATTAATTTATTTTTTATGAAATTTATATTTATTAAGTATTGTTGGTTCATAAAAAAATGATTGCTTTGAATAGGTGCAATAAAATATAAAATGATGACTGATTTAATTTAATTATTACATCTTAAAAAATTTGTTCTAAAATAAGATCATCAGAACATTATTAAGTCCATTCTATCATAATAGTTTTCATCTAAAGTTTATCCGTTCTTCATCTATGACAATTGTTTTATTCGTTCCTTCATAAATTTTACTCGAACTTTCATCGATTTCATGAGCATTTTTTCTTACTGGTTTCACCAATTTTTTCACAAACTTCACCACTGTTTACCAATTTCATTGATTCATACATTTTCACTGTTTTGTTTTTTTAGAAAGTTTTTTGCTTTTTTATCGTCTATAACATTTTTCATTGTTTTTCCGTTTTTCTTCTATCTTTTTTCTAATTTAAACCTTTTTCTTCCATTTCACATTTTTTTGTCAGTTAAAGTTTAACTCGTTTTCACTTATTTCACTGATTTCACATGTTATTCACCTAAAGTTTTCCATTGATTAAACATGTTTTTGCCGAGTTCAAGCTTTTTTGACTAATTTTATCTGTTTCTTTTGATGGGGGCTATTTTACACCCTTATGAACAGTCGGAACGACTAGACGATACTTGATCAACTCGATCAGGAAAACTGTTTCGCTAGCGACCCACGCTATCCGACCAGAGATGTCAATCCGCTGCGGTCAAGCCTGGAGTCCGAATTCCTGAAGGACTGTTATACCAAGTCCTATTAGGACTATGTTTCCTTGTATAGCTAGGGTTGTTAACATATAAATACCTAGCTCAACATTGTATTAAGATACAATTTAGAACTTACGCCTATATACTTGAGCAATCTGATGATAAATCTATAGAAAAGCTTTTGCTATACTATATTCAATATTCATCGTCTTGTGTTCTTATTTGCTCTTTACATATTGTTCTTTCTTGAGATTGATCCATTCGGAATAAAATAACTAGGCCCCCTTAATACATATAATCTTACCTCATGAACCTCTAACATTGATTTAATCAAAACTCTACGAAAAACGGTTAAATCAGTTGGGGCCCACCGTGGGGCTGAGTTAATTATTCGATAGACATATGGCTCGCCCAAGGAAGAACGCTCGTAACGAGGCAAGAAGTAACATGACGCATCCACATATCACGTCTGATGACTTACAGGACCGTACGAATAATAACGTTCCAACCGCCAACGATGAGAATAACCAAAGAACTAGTGATCAACCACTCAATCAGCAGGAACATCAAAGGATCCATGCTCAAAACTCCCAAGGGCAACAAGAGACCGCCGCTAACCTAATACCGGAAGCCCCAGTGGCTCCAACGATCCCTCTTCCCTTAACGGATACACAGGAGAAACTGAGACAGATCGCTATGCTATTCAAATCGCTGTACCCAGGGGAAATACTAGTCCCCGAGCAGATGCACGTGGACCCTAGAAATACTAGGGCAAATCCCATTCGGAGAGCTCCAAGGCAGGTCAATCAAATATCCGAGCAAGCAGATAGTCTTGTGAGCGAACAGCGATCCTTGCACAGTCCACAAAGGAGTGATACGAAACCAACCGATGAGCCGTTCCAGAGGAAGACAGATCGGGCAAAGCCACTACCAACCCGCCGAGGATCGAAGGAACATACCATAATACCCCTGGAGGACGATGTCGCTGATGGAATACCTAATCGACAAAGAGCGGTCCGCATCTCGGAGCGGGAAATTGAGAGGATGGTACAAGAGCGTCTAGAGCAACGTCTTCGGACCATCCAAAATCCGTGGGCCAGAAACACGGAGCTCCAAGAAAGCTTAGCGGCATGCTCCCCCTTTTGTAGGGAGATAAAAGAAGCTCAATCATCTGGCCAGGTCCCCGGACGACCACCAAGATATGATGAAACCACCGATCCCGATGATTATATTTTCAGCTTCACGAATATTATGAATTTATATGCTCACTCGGCGGAGTACACCGCCAAACTAATGGTTACCACCTTTGAAGGACTAGCTTTGGATTGGTTCGCAAAACAACCGACCAACTCTATTTTCAGTTTTCGTGAATTATGCAATAAATTGACACAGCAATTCGCTAGCCAGAAAAGACAGAAACTACCGATGAACTACCTTGGAACCATCCATCAACAAGAGGTAGAGTCTTTGCGAAATTGGTTGGCGAGAGTTAATGTCAACTTACTAAAAATCGATTCCCAAAACATCAATTACATAATCTCCATACTCTTCGATCTTACCTAAAACAGGCAATTCGGGAATGCTCTCAGCAGAAAGCAACCAAGAACTTTTGCAGATATTATGACCTTGGCATCGAAATACATGACTCAGGAAGAGATGAACTCTTTCAAAGACAAGAATAGAAACAAGACTGCCGCCGCCGGATCAAGGCGGCAAGATAAAGCTCTTGCCTTACGACCTACTGATTATGATCGATCCTTCAAAAGAGGAAATGTCTTTCAAGGACTAGAATACAATCGGAACGATCAGGATAAGAGACCTAATATCTATCCTAGATCAAGGTCAGCAGAACCGGCTAACAGAAATCGAATAAATCAGGTAGAATATCCACGACTGACTGTTCCTATCAAAGAAATTCTTGTGGTATTAGAAAGGAACAACTGGATTCCGCCGGCAAAAAGAATTGCACAACCTAGGCCTGGTGCGCGAAACTACAATTTATATTGTAGGTATCATCGCGCCCATGGACACCGAACTGAAGACTGTTTTCACCTAAAACAGGCAATCGAGAGACTTATCGAACAAGGAAAATTGGATGATTATCTAGAGCGGAACAACCGCAAGAGAAATAGAAGCAGGAGTCCTCGAAACAATAACCAGAGAAGGACCTCGAGAAGAAGGTCCCCTAATAATGGTCCACCACAAGAATTGAACGATGATCAAATTAATGGCACCATCCATACCATCTCAGGTTGACCGATTGGAGGAGATAGTCGTAATGCTTGTCGCAGAACCGCGCGAGGTCTTTGTTAGGAAATGTAAGATATCCTAAAGAAATATGGACACTAGAAAACAAACCACCAAAAGAACAACTCATTAGTTTTAATGAGAACGAAGTACCAAGAAACTTCGTTTGGGATACGAAAGAATACAACCCTGACTTCCCGATTGTGGTATCACGCGAGATATCAAACTACAACGTTAAGAGGATCCTAATCGACAATGGAAGCTTAGCGAACATTATATCTAAGGAGGTCTTAACGCAGAAGAATTTGAGAGAAATAATATTCCAAAAAGTAGCCACTCCTTTAGTAGGATTTGGAGGCTCCGAAATAGTCGCCTATGAGACAATAAATTTAAGTGTATCGCTGGGAAAGAAATCACAGCGCGCAGTGAAACTAATAAAGTTCCTGGTAGTAGAGACTCCCTTTGCATACAATGCGATATTAGGACGACCAACACTCAACCTATTCCGAGCAGTTGTATCGACGTATCATCAGAAAATAAAGTTCCCGACTGATATGGGGATCGGAGAAATAGTAAATGATCATTGTATGGCATGGGATCGTTACAATACATCTTTAACACTGGGGAACCGCTCCAAATCATTTACCCCTGCTAAAAGGAAGCTCGAGAACGACATTGAAAGAGCCGAAGTCAAAATCCCCAACACTGACAGTATAGATAAGAAAGGAAAGGAGCCAGTCGATTTAACCATAAAACCGCCAGAACATAAGGATATTATGCTGGTACAAGGAGACCCTTTAAAAACGACCAGGATTGGGACCGAACTCAGCTCGGAAGGGGAAGTATTGCTAGTAAACTTTCTCAGGAAAAATATCGACATATTCGCTTGGAGTGCGAACGATATCGAGGGCGTCGACTCAAGGATAATTACTCATTCGCTAAAAAATGATCCAACGGCAAAACCAGCACGACAAAAGAAGAGGAATCACGGGCCAATAAAAGACAATATATTGAAAGCAGAAGTTGAAAGGCTGCTCAAAGCTAAACAAATTCGGGAAATACACTTATCGGAATGGCTATGCAACGTTGTGTTAGTGGCTAAAGGAGATAAAAGGGATAATAAATCACTACAAGAAAAATAAATTTTAGTAACAAAATATTAAGTGACATTGTTGAAATTGTCACTTTTTACATACATTTAGTGATAAAAATATTATTTTTGTCACAATAATAATAGTGACAAGTACAATAGTGATAGAATATATTTTTAAGTTGTCACTAATGGCTATTAGTGACAAATTTATGGAACTTAAGTTGTCACTATTGACAATTAGTGACACTATTTTAGTGACAACCTAGTGACAATAAATATTGTCGTTATAATTTAGTGATAATTTTTTAGTTGTCACTTTTGGGGTATCACTAAAAGTCAATAGTGACAATTTTTTCACATTTCTTGTCACTAGTGTGTCTATATATATTACTTTAGTGACTTGTCACTTTATTATTTACTATTTTGTCACTAAAATTTAAATTTTTTGTAGTGAAATTACATTTTATACCATGATTTACACCCTCTTGATACATTTACTTTTGCAATCAATTTTCGAATGGAATTCAGCACGTGCCGTCAATTGTGGGTCTTTAAAATTATTGTTGTTTGTTTGGCTTTTAAGAGAGTAATTTGAAAAAATTAAGTAATAAAAAATATATTTCACTTATTGATTTAATTGTACTTTAAAATATATTAAATGATATCTTAGATCAGAATTCCGAACACCTTGCAAAACTAAAATATAAACATTGAGACCGCTGTATTCGAGTCTACCTAAAACTTCCCAGTTAACATTTAGGAAACTTCCTATCCATGATCTGCTGCCATTAAATTAGAACTATTTTTTTGGTTGCTTAATTAGTGCCATTATTTTGGTCAACTGTTATTGATAACGAATAAATTAAACGACTTGAAAGCATTTGATTAGAAAAAACATGTGAAAGTGAAAGCACCAACTCTAATGACTAAAATATTCTTTAGTTATAATATGATTAATAATTTTAAATTAAAGGGTTAATAGATAGCAATCATTAATTCTAAGAAACACTTTGGGCTTGTTTGTTTGGTGTTTGGGAAATTAGTTTGGGAGAGTAGTGGAGGTTTATGAAATAATTTCAATTTGTGTAATGTTGTTTGTTTGGGTTTAATTTGGGAGAGTGGTTTGAGAAATAAAGTGGATATATGTTTTTTTGAAATAGTTAGATTGTAGGTGTAAGATGTGTAAAACTTTATGTCAAATCTTGTTTGTTGTGAGATAAATTGTATAAGAGATAGGTTACTTTATGTCAAATCATAGTAGAGTTTATATAGGTTTTATTTAAAAATAAGAAAATTGTTGTTTGTTTTGGTTTTGAGAGAGTATTTTGAGAAAATTGAGAGATGAAAAATTTATTTCAGAAAATTGAAAACATGTTTGTTTGGCAATTCCCAAACACGAAATTTTTTTGAAAAACGCCAAACAATAAAGGTCCACAGTTTGTGCTCTGATTTAGCAAATGTAATCATCTTTTTCTTGTACCATGCTATAACTACATATCCATAAATTTGTTTGTATAAATTCATTTATCACCCATAAGATAATTCACTTTCGGTTAATATATGAATTAATAAGCACTAACAGGGCTTTTGGCACTTTACACCCTGGAATTACAAGGTTTTGGTATTCTGCACCCTAACTTAAAAGCTTCTGTACTTTACACCCTAAAAATACAATTTTAGTTGGCACTTTACACCCTAATGTGTGTTTTGATGAAAAAAATAATTGATTGAAGAGTATAATAGTTATTTTCAAATATTTTGGGCATTTTAAATCCTAAAAGTATAGATTTTCACACTTTGCACTCTTATAGAATCTTGGCACTTCGCAACCAAAAAAATCTAATTTCTGGAATTTTCAACCACGACTTAATATGATAATCTAAATTATGTAAATAACATGCAATATAATAATATGTTAGATATGTAAACGTGTATTTTGGATATAAAGTAACTAATCTTGAGGATACTTGAAAATAAAATGAAGACAATGTCTTTTTTTTAATCTAAATTTTACGGAGAGAAAATGTTAAAATAAGTTATTATAAAGTAAAATAAATTTAGAATAACAATTTTATGATTGTTGTGCATAGACATGCCCATTTTATCTCTACATCGCCAAAACTAAAACACACACTATTCTACCATTCTATCAATGAATTTTCTCAACTAAAACACACACTATGGTGCAAAGTGCCAAATAAATTATATTTTTAGGGTACAAATTAAAGTGCCAAAACTTTTAAGTCAAGATGCAAAATGCCAAAATCTTATAATTTCATGGTGCAAAATGTCAAAAATCCACACTAATACTATAAATTAATACAAATATAACATTTATTATTTCGGCTTGTTGCTTTTTAGCAAAATCGGCCATTTGAGACATCACAATAGTTATAAGGTAGACTATGTAAGTTTCATTAAGTTTTTTTAAAGTTTCAATTTTTTAATTAAACAAAATTTGAGTTTTTAATAATTAACTTTTTAAAAAATAATACACAAATTAATTAAAACTAAAATTAAATAAGAGTTATATTTTAATAAATATATATATTTTTTAAAAAGGTTTAAAAATTGGTATACAATAATACAACAATTAAATACTTAATTGACATGATTTGGGAATAATAAAAAAAATTAAAAATTGACATTAACTTTTCCAAAATAAATACACAAATTTAAGAATTTTTTTTAAAAAAAATGTTTTTTTTTAAATTAAACAGAATAAATTAAATTTGAGTTTATTAAATAAAAGTTAAAAATTAACTTTTTAAAAATAATACACAAATTAACTAAAATTAAGATTAAATACGACTTATATTTCATCTAATAAAGTATTCTAAAGGAATTTTTTTTTAAAATTAAAGGGTTTTTATTAAATAAAAAACAAATAAAAAGAAAAACTAAAAAAAAAAAAAAGGGAACAACATGGTGCCGACAAGAGCATAGTAAAGTTAGTGTACTGACAACAAGAGCATAAAGTAAAGTTAGTATTTTCCTTGCTTCATCTCGACTTTTCCTTCTCTATCTCCTCCACTCAATTTTTCAAGAAATTTTCTGCAACTTTCTTCATTTTTATCCTTTATTCACCAATTCAAGAAAACTCTCCTTTCCATTTTCCTTACTTCTTTTTGTTCAGATTATATATAGAGTATAATAGATGGCTCACGAAGCTCTAGTTTCTCTAAATCAACTTATAAATGAGAGATTTCTAAATCTACACGGCAATTTCAATTTTACCCACGAAACAACAGCTTTAGTCCTTCAAGAAGTATGGTCCTTAAAATCAATTTTGGAATTGGATCATTTCGAAGAGAGCGAGAGATTAAATGCTTTGAAAGAAGAGATCCTGGAGACAATACCTAGATTCAAAGATGTACTCGAAAGCCATATGGAGAAAGTCATAAATGATTGGGCGAAAGTCAACGATGATCTGATTTCCTTTGTGGAAACGATGAGGAAAATAAAAAATGATTACCACGCAAAATTAGATCTGAAAACAAGCAACAAGGAATCGCCGCTTGCTGATGACGATGAAGATTTTGGTGGAAACGCAAAAGATATAGTGGGAGTATATGATGAAGACCTACAACAACTAATTGAACAACTAGTTACAGGAGGACCTAATTTTATGTTGACCCGTATTATTTCAGTAGTGGGTATGGCGGGTATCGGTAAGACCACTATTGTCAAAACACTTTATAATGATCCAGTTATTTCAGATTATTTCGACACTTGTGCGTTTGTCAGAGTAGGACCTGATTATCATAATCATCTAAAAGATATCTTGCTAGGTATTCTAGTTTGCTTGTCCCCTAAATATAATAAGAATTTAGGAATAGAAAAGAGTGAGGTTCAATTGAAAGAGCAGATAAAAAAAATTCTGAATTATAGAAGGTATTTGATTGTGTTAGATGATGTATGGGATATTGACTTTTTGAATGATATAACAATGTACCTTCCAAAAAATGACTACGGAAGCAAAATAATCGTTACAACTAGGTTGTCAGGTCTGACAGTTTATAGTGGAATATTAGGTACTGATCATCAGATTCGCTTCCGGAATGAAAAAGAAAGTTGGAATATTTTCTGCAGAAAGGTATTTGTCGAAGACTTGTGCCCTCCTGGACTCGAGAAAGTAGGAAAGAAGATTGTCAAAAAATGTGGAGGACTTCCTCTTGGAATAATCTCGATTGCCAACATTCTATCCAAAGCCGAGAAGACGCTAGATTACTGGGAAAAGGTAGCCAAGAATGAGAATTTGCTTGCCTTAGCTACAAAGGATGGGTCGCCTATGGAAAACACACTATTTTTGAGTTACAGGCATTTACCTCCGCATTTAAAAGAGTGTTTCCTCTATTTTGGAGTGTTTCCTCTAAATCATGAGATCTCCGTCTCCAAGCTCGTCAAATTGTGGATTGGTGAGGAATTAGTTGAACCCAAGTTCTACCAAACTTTTGAAGATACAGCGCGGGAGTATTTGGAGGGTCTTGTTTCCCATAATGTTGTTTTAGTTTGCCAACATAGCTCCAGTGGCAGAAATAAAACGTGCAGCGCCCATTATTTCTTTTGGCATCTCTTAGTAAGAGATGCTGCAAACAAAAAGATTTTCCATCTCATAAATAGCTATCCCGGTGCTTTTTCAAAAGGTATACACTGCCAGCGCAGGTTGTGCATCCACAAGAACGCTCTTCTTGGCTTCAAACGTGTTTCTGAATCGATAGAATCAGTTTCAAATGTGCGTTCTTTTCTTTGTACTGGTCCAAAACATCAATATCCGGTATCAATATGTTCAAGTTTGACATCTATCAAGGTGTTAGATGTTCTTACAATCCGTTTATACAAGTTCCCGATTGGAATATTGGAGCTAGCTGAGTTAAAGTACCTTGCCTTCACATATGATGGAAAGCTCCCTTCTTCCATATCTAGACTCAAAAACCTTGTATACTTGATTGTCCATCAATACCACCTGACAATCATCAATTCCTCTCCATCTTATATGCCGATTGAGATATGGAATATGCAAGAACTGAGGCATCTTCAAGTCATGGGAAGCGATCTGCCACATCCCGTTGATGGTGCTCAGTTACCCAACCTCTTGACACTGCTGGGTGTGAGCAATCACAGTTGTACAAAGAAGGTTCTTCAAAGTATCCCAAATCTAGAAAAATTAGGTGTTCGGATTGTTTTACCACATGGTGTTTCTGAAACCTTGCATATCTTTGATCACCTTGCCCTGCTCTCTAGACTCAAAGCATTCAAATGCATCGTGTCTAATGTCAATCCTAGGTCTCATCAGGTTCTTCTGTTGTCCGAGTCAATTTTTCCATCTAGACTTACAAAGTTAACTTTGAGTGGATGTGGAATTGCATGGGAAGACATGTCAATGATTGGTCGTGCACTACGAAATCTTGAAGTGCTGAAATTGCGAAACTATGCCTTTCAAGGCTCGAAGTGGGTGGTAGATAAACGGGAGTTCCTGCAACTTGAGCATCTGCTACTTGAAGACATCGATCTGGTGCAATGGGAAGTTGGCTGGGATTCCTTCACACGGCTTAATCGCCTAATCATTAGGCACTGCTACAAGCTGGAAAAGATCCCTTTTTCTTTTACAGAACTGGTGTTTCTAAAAGTGATTGAGCTAGTTGATTGCAGCACTTCAGCTTTGGCTTCTGCAAAACAAATACTGGAGAAAAGTTACGAGCGTCCTCAACTTCAGGTCTATTCTTCATTAGATGATGAGAAGCACTAGCCTTCACCGGCACCTTAGTTAAAAAGGTGATAAGTCAGACATAATTTAATTTCAGTATCACAATAACTATATATAGGCACGATGTGTTTGTCTGCGTATACGTTCATAGATGAATGAAATGCACAAGTAAACTCCTTAATTAACAATTGATTAGCTTCAAGATTCTATTATATCTTTTTTTTTTAAGTAATATTTTTAGAATCATAGTTTACGTTTCAATAAATTGCTATATTTCTCATATTTATATATCTTGATTATAAAACATACTTTTATTTGTACTGATCAGTCATGTATATCTTAAACTCATAGCATTTGAGATCATAAAAGTTTGTTGTTACTAATTCATTTGCATACATGTTAACACTAAGTCTTAATTGTTGCGTGTCTTCCAACTTTCTTTCTTGTGTAATCAAATGGAAAATAAGTAGATCTGCAGACAAATTTCTTGTTATAAGTTATGGTTACTTCTTCCTGGAACAACTTAAAGTAGAAATCCATTTAAAAGAATAGGGATGTAAATTTTGTGCGGGAAATATATTGCTAATACAGTGTTGTTTTATTTTTGTCTCTTGTATTTTATATTTAGTAACTCATCTTTATTTTTTCTTTTTTTTTTTTCCCAGATTTACGAGATAGAGGAGAATGATGATTGAGATTGGAAACTTAAGATACAAATAATGGGTTTTGGACTTTTGGTTATGTAGCATTGCTTCTTGTATTTTTAAGCTTGATGGTTAAAACTTGACTGTGGAATTGTGAATTTGTTTATATTTTTATCTTTATGAGATTTTAGTTGTTTGATGTTGGTAAAATTCGTAGCTACATGCATGTATTTCTTTGCACCTTGTGAGCAAGTTTTATATGATATTAAGGTTTGACTTTCGCGATGCAATTGTTCAAACAATTACACAACTACCTAATTGTGGTGGAGATTCCAAGAGTAATGGAGTGGGATTTGATTGAGCAGATTGTAATGCTTCCCCATTTCTCCACAAGATTTTTAGGCTTATAAAAAAAAAAAAATCAGCAATAAGGAGTTAATGAACTTAAATTTGTGTCATCTCTAATGAATCGAAATAATCAATAATGTATGTAACTCATAAATTTGGAAAGGGCAACATGGTCGCCTAGGGCCTATTTGGAAAGTTCTGACTCAATCTCACGAGTTTAGTGAAACTAGGTCAGAACACTTTCAAATGATGTTTGGTAAAACCCTCAAACCTATTTATAAATACATATTCAAACTCTCAAAATTCATCTCCAATTTGCAACCAAGAACTAGTACAAAGGAAACTATAAGTTCAAAGGAAATGCTTCTTCCAATCAAACGATTATTCACAAGGTAGAAACCATAAATGTTGAAAACAAACAATGTGTATTATCCGATTCCAATATACGATTTCAATCTTGTATAAATAGGTGTTTGCAAATACCTTTACAAAGTATTTTTTTTGTGTGCTTAAAGCACTTTGATAGTGTTTGTAAGTAATTGCTTCTGTTATTGCTTCTTCAACTAAAAAGCATGTAAAAGCAAGATGACAAGAAGCAGCTAAGAAGGTACTTCTTCTATTGCTTATTTTAAATGACATTTTTGTAATAATTAAAGTTGTCTTTTTTACATATTTGCAAACATCTCTTGCTTTTAAACAAAAGTACTTATTTTTTACTTTTGCTTTAAGCAACTACTTTTGAATTTTCAAAAACATTTGCATACACCCCTTAAATCCAATCCACGATAATAAAATTTATCAATAAGAAATCATAAATTAACTCAGCGATATTTCTGTGCAATCAGGGCAAACAATTAGTAAATGAAAACTTCGTCACCTAGTAATATTTTCATTAAAAACTTGATAATATACTTTAAACAAAAACATGCAGCTACAATATACTAGTCTAAACTCGAACTAAAGACATAGTAATATTAGGAATGACATTGTTAATTTCCTAAAGTCCTCTTCCCATGTTTTTTTGCCGTATCCTAGTTTGACCAGTTTCTTCCCACTAAGATAAGGTTCATTAACCAATTTAATCGGGTAATAGTTGTTCACTTGAAACAACAGCTTCAAGACATGCTCGTTTACCTTAACCACACTAATTTCACGATACACTTTTTCTTCAGATCCATTTTCAAACATCGTCAAACAATCATCCTCAGTGACATAGGGACCAAACATTTTAGCTATATAACAGTCAAACGGAAATGATGATAAAGCTTATTTGATTTGTGTGACGAATCGAACTCAAACAATTTGTTGTCGGACGAGCTCGAGTAGAATATCGAGTGATCATAAGGACCAAGCATTTTTAGCTATATGTTAATCACTATCAATGATATAATTTTCACCATGTTCTGTTATTATTTTATCATTACATATGTTGTGAAAAACAGGTAAAATTGATGAAAAAGACCAAAGTCAGTGAAAACATGTGAAAATTGGTTAAACTGATAAAAATGAGTGAAATCAATAAAATAAAATAAAATTCGACCAACAAAAACAAAGCCAAACCATTAGAAAAATGGCTTAAACCTAAAAAAAAAACTAAAGAAATCGATGAAAAATACCTATGATGAAGTTAATAAATCGAATATCAGTAATTAATATGTGCTATTTTATGACATAATGAAATTAATTTACAACTGAAATTAAATAGATACATAAAATGTACATGCACTTTAAACCGATAAAAAAAAATGTATGTGAAATCGTAAATAAATTTGAAATCGATAAAAAAATCAGGTAAAATTTGTGGAAAATGGATGAAAATGGGTAAAACCGGTTAAAATAACGGTAAAGTTAGTGACAATCTGTGAGATCGATGAAAATTAATTCGATTGGAAGTCGGTGAAAAAAAAGGCAAAATCGGTCAAAAAATGTCAAGTTGGTAAGAACATATTTAATCAATGAAAAATTTAGATGAATAATATGTGAAGTTAGTGAAAAAACATGAAAAATAGGTAAAAACGAGTTAAAATGGTAAAAATGAGTGAAATTGGTTAAAGAAAGAGTTTAACTGGTGAAATTGTTAGAAAAATGGTTTAAACTGAAAAAAATAAAAGAAATCGACAAAAAATGAGAAAACAATGAAAAATATTATAATCGATAAAAAATAAACTGATTAAAAAATTTAAGCATTGAGAACATATGAATCGATGAAAGTTTGGGTGAAATATGTAAGTAAACGGATAAAATCAGTCAAAAAAGCTTGAAGTCAGCAAAAACATGTTTAATCAATGAAAACTTTAGGTGAATAACTTGTGAAATCAGTGAAATAAGTGAAAACGAGTCAAACTTTAACCGACAAAAACAAGGTAAAATTAGAAGAAAATGGTTTAAATTGGAAAAAATAACGATGAAAAACGGGAAAACAATGAAAAATGTTATAATCGAAAATCACTAAATGGGAAAACATATGAATCGATGAAACTTCGGGCGAAATTGATAAATAGTGGTGAAGTTGGTGAAAAACTGGTGAAACCCAATAAGAAAAAATGCTCATGAAATAGATGAAAGCTCGGGTGAAATTTATGAAGATATGGATAAAGCCTGTGTCATCGATGAATTACGATAAACTTGAAATGAAACTACTACGATGGAATGAATTAAATGGTGTTCTTTTGATCTTATTTTAGAATCAATTTTATAAGATGTAATATCTAAATCAGTTATCATTTTATATTTATTACACCTATTCAAAGCCATCATTTTTCTTCTTAGCCAATGATAAGTAATAAAAATAAATTTCATAATAAATAAATTGATCAGTCATAAATATATGATATATTATGACATAAAAATGGCTAATTTTATTTTAACTTACGAAAAATACCCATATAATTAAAACTAGACACGTACAACCTACGTGCACTTTTCTAATCTATACTAACTCTAAAAGTGTGAATATTTTAAGTTTTTTTCTTTTTTTGTGAAGACAAAAATGCCCTTTTTCAAGTTTTGTTTTTTGTGAAGCCAAAAACGCCATTCTTCAAGTTGTAAAGTATATTGATAAAATATAGTTAGACATGAATTTTCCTTAAATTTTCTCATAAAAAATTTGGTAGGAAAATATTTTTAAAAAATTTGTAACTTTTTTTCCTCCTAACCAAGCACCATGAATTTGGAAGAAAAATATAACTCCAATAATTAAGAAATTAACTCTTACATCACTTTTACAATTTCATTATTGTTCTCCTATAACACGTCAAATTTTCATGAAATTTTTTACAAGAAAATATGTGAATGAAGTGAATAAAATGATGAAAATCAATAAAAATTGGTGAAACCCATCAAATAAATTTTATGTTATTGATGAAAACATATGAAATCGATCTGAATGAAATTTATGAACACTGGTGAAGTATGTGAAAATATGGAGAAATTGGTAATAAAAAATGCCAGTAAACTCGACAAATACAAGTGAAAATGATGAAAATTCGGGTGACATTTGTGAAAACATGGGAAACAAATTGGTGAAATCAGTGGAAAACGGGTGGACTATATGAAGAATTTGTTAAATCATTGAAAAAAGATTAAAGTCTGTGAAATCAATGAAAATTCAAGTGAAATTGATTTAAAAAAACATGTGAAATCATTGAAATATAAGTTAAACTGATAAAAATAAGTAAACTAAGAAAAAGAAGAAAAAGTTTAACTAGAATTTTTTTTTGTTGGAATAAGAGAAAATAAAAGAAATCGATGAATATTGGAAAAATTATGAACAATAGGTTATAATTGATCAAGAACGAATAAATCAGTAAAAAAATATAAAATCAACGAAAATTATATTATACTAATTAATATAACAAGTAAAATGGCTTAGATCGGTAAAAAAATATCTTTCAAATGTTATTGTAAGTGAAATAATTTGAGATATAATTAAAAATAACTGAACATGTATAATTATTTGAGTTGAAAATTCAGTAAATACATGTGAAATCGATGAAAATTCAAGAAAATTCACGAAAAAATTGATGACTGAGTGACACGATGAAATTACATAAAAAATGATCAAATATATGAAAAATGGATAAAATTGGTGAAAATGCTAAAGTCGGTGAAAACATGTGAAAATTGGTTAAACTGGTAAATATGAGTGAGACTAATAAAATGAAAAAATTTCAACCAAAAAAACAAAGTCAAACAATTAGAAAAATGGTTTAAACCTTGAAAATGTCACGCCCCCAAATTCTTTATACATATATATTACTTTACCGGCGTGATAGCTACGTCATTATTTCGATCATGCCGGCGCGAAGCCTTCACATTTAAACTCAATTCCAAATATAACAAGGAAATAATAACCTAGTGATCTATTCGAGCTGTTGGAATAAAGTATCTAAAAATGCCCCCAGGAACAATTATTATAACACTAAGTTGAAGTCAATCCCAAGTAACAAAGCCTCAAAGTGAGAATGCCTAAAACTCCAAGAGAGCATAACAAAGCATAAATAACAAGTGGGTTCCTATCACTGCTTAAATTCTGAAAACAAAACCTTCCAACTTCGAGTTGTCTAACTATCTGCAAAATATCAAGCAAGGGGTGAGTTGCTCACTCAATAAGAAGTTTAAGGCACCTCTGTCAAATCCATGACATATCAACACTTAATAATAATGCAAACAAACAATGTGACACTTTCTTTCATGAACCGAAGCATGCAGGAGACAAACATTCATTTCAACTCACAAATTAACACTACGGTCACCATTAATCCCGTGACAAGGACGTCAACTTATCAAATACAAATACAAATAGTCGCAACTGGTTCTGAAAGGTAACCAGACTCAAATTTCAAACAATACAATTGACGGAACTATCTCCTAAGCCGACAATCCCCCGAAGGGGCCCAAACAATTCATAGGCAAATTTGAGAGATTAAATCATAAATAAATGCGGTATCTCCATGTCATCAAATAATGGCTCAAATAGTTCAACTACATAATCGATGAAACACTGTCAATTTGCACACTTGGACTGTTATTCAAATATAAAGACATTGTCCCAAAAATCTGTTTTTAATAAAAAGGTATTTTACTAAGGACAATGAGGTTTCAAAATAACAGTCGTAAGCATAATATTCACATGGAATAAGAGTAGAAAGTGCCAAAAACCCCTTACCTCAAATAAATTAACGTCACCCTATCTTGAGCACCAAAAATCTTGCCTAAGCTTGATCCCTAAAATCTAAACATAATAAAACACAAACATAAGCTCTCCAAATCGGAAGATTAATTAACTAGAAAAATTGAAATTTACGTCTAGAACCCCTGACCAATTAATGCTATAAGGTTGAAATTATTTCGAATTCCCCTGTAATCCAACACTAACCCATTAATTGATTTTTGCACCAACAACTTAATTCTGCCTGTTCATATCAAATTACATAATGCTTTCTATAATTAATCATGTAATTGATTACTTATATATAATATAAACTATACATAGAATAAAATATTATTCTATGGGCCTTTGAATTGGAACCGTAATTGCAATTGCCTATATATCCTTCTCCAACTTGCAATACTAAGTGAATTAATATCATCTCATAATGAATACTAGCATATAAGACAATTTCTTAGACAAAGGAGGATTGAAGTAAAGATTTGCTTACCAGGTTCGGTTCGGCGGCGCAGGTAGTAGGAGAAATACAAGACTTGATTTATTTAAACCTAAGTAGTGCTTTAACTATTTTCAAATCCCTTCTTTTTATAAAATTGCAATATTACCCCTCTAATTTAAAAGACTACACTTTGGTTATTATGCTAATAAAAATTAATCTCTAAACTTATACCCACATTACTTATTAATAACAATATGTATAAAACTTATTTTAGCCTATTAAGTGAGATTAATATTGGGTTATTACATCCTACCCCCCTTATAAAAGTTTCGTCCTCGAAACTTGAAATTTAATGATTCGTACCTTCTTCGATGAATAGATTAGGATATTTTTTCCGCATGTCCTCTTCCAGTTCCCAAGTAGCTTCACGAGGCGAATGGTTTGACCATTGAATCTTTACTAACGGGATTGTTCGATGTCTCAAAGCTTGTTCTTTACGGTCAATGACACAAATCGGAACTTCTTCATAGGTTAGGTCCTCTCGAACCTCGAGTGGCTCGTATCTCAAAATATGGTTAGGATCAGGGACATACTTTCTCAATAATGATACGTGAAAAACGTTGTGAACTTTGGATAGTCCAGGTGGGAAAGCTAATCTATAAGCTACTTCTCCAACTTTTTCGAGGATCTCAAAAGGTCCTACATAGCGAGGACTCAACTTGCCACGTCTCCCGAATCTCACTACACCCCTTTTTGGAGAGATTTTTAAGTGAACATGGTCACCTTCCTTGAACTCTATGTGTCGCCTCTTCAAGTCTGCCCAACTTTTCTGTCTGCTTTGAGCCACTTCTAGCCGCTTCCTTATCAATGGGATCTTTTCTATAGCTTTATGCACCAAATCAGGCCCTAACAGTCTCTTTTTTTTTTTTTTTTCTCCAATGTCATCCCAATGTACAGGGGATCTACATTTCCTTCCATACGGAGCTTCATATGGCGCCATTCCAATGTTGGCTTGGTAGCTATTATTATATGCAAATTATGTCAATTTTAAGTACTGATCCCAATTACCTTTAAAGTCCATTATACAAGCTCATAGCATATCTTCCAAAATTTGGATAGTTCTCTCTGATTGACCATCCGTTTGAGGATGATAAGCTGTACTAAACTTCAATTGAGTTTCAAGGGTACTCTGAAGGCTTTTCCAAAATTGGGAAACAAACCTAGGGTCTCTCGTCAGATACTATACTCACAGGGATGCCATGAAGGCAAACAATATTATTAACATATAATGAGGCTAATTCATTAAGTGGAGAAAAAAATGGACCGACTTGGTGAGCCTATCGACTATAACCCATACCGAATCATGTTGCTTTTTAGGGGTTCGTTGCAACACAGAAACGAAATCCATGGTTATGTGTTCCCACTTCCACTTGGGCATGCCCGCAACCTCGACCACGACCACGACCTCTGCCTCTACCACGAGCCATCAATATAATCTGAAAGTTTATCTTTAATAGTCATAAGACCAAATAAATCAAATTAGCAGTAAACCAGATGCTCAAAAGCCCAAGACCGCATTCGTGGATAATACCACGAAACCTGGCTCTGATACCAAGTTGTCACGCCCCCAAATTCTTTATACATATATATTACTTTACCGGCGTGATAGCTACGTCATTATTTCGATCATGCCGGCGCGAAGCCTTCACATTTAAACTCAATTCCAAATATAACAAGGAAATAATAACCTAGTGATCTATTCGAGCTGTTGGAATAAAGTATCTAAAAATGCCCCCAGGAACAATTATTATAACACTAAGTTGAAGTCAATCCCAAGTAACAAAGCCTCAAAGTGAGAATGCCTAAAACTCCAAGAGAGCATAACAAAGCATAAATAACAAGTGGGTTCCTATCACTGCTTAAATTCTGAAAACAAAACCTTCCAACTTCGAGTTGTCTAACTATCTGCAAAATATCAAGCAAGGGGTGAGTTGATCACTCAATAAGAAGTTTAAGGCACCTCTGTCAAATCCATGACATATCAACACTTAATAATAATGCAAACAAACAATGTGACACTTTCTTTCATGAACCGAAGCATGCAGGAGACAAACATTCATTTCAACTCACAAATTAACACTACGGTCACCATTAATCCCGTGACAAGGACGTCAACTTATCAAATACAAATACAAATAGTCGCAACTGGTTTTGAAAGGTAACCAGACTCAAATTTCAAACAATACAATTGACGGAACTATCTCCTAAGCCGACAATCCCCCGAAGGGGCCCAAACAATTCATAGGCAAATTTGAGAGATTAAATCATAAATAAATGCGGTATCTCCATGTCATCAAATAATGGCTCAAATAGTTCAACTACATAATCGATGAAACACTGTCAATTTGCACACTTGGACTGTTATTCAAATATAAAGACATTGTCCCAAAAATCTGTTTTTAATAAAAAGGTATTTTACTAAGGACAATGAGGTTTCAAAATAACAGTCGTAAGCATAATATTCACATGGAATAAGAGTAGAAAGTGCCAAAAACCCCTTACCTTAAATAAATTAACGTCACCCTATCTTGAGCACCAAAAATCTTGCCTAAGCTTGATCCCTAAAATCTAAACATAATAAAACACAAACATAAGCTCTCCAAATCGGAAGATTAATTAACTAGAAAAATTGAAATTTACGTCTAGAACCCCTGACCAATTAATGCTATAAGGTTGAAATTATTTCGAATTCCCCTGTAATCCAACACTAACCCATTAATTGATTTTTGCACCAACAACTTAATTCTGCCTGTTCATATCAAATTACATAATGCTTTCTATAATTAATCATGTAATTGATTACTTATATATAATATAAACTATACATAGAATAAAATATTATTCTATGGGCCTTTGAATTGGAACCGTAATTGCAATTGCCTATATATCCTTCTCCAACTTGCAATACTAAGTGAATTAATATCATCTCATAATGAATACTAGCATATAAGACAATTTCTTTGACAAAGGAGGATTGAAGTAAAGATTTGCTTACCAGGTTCGGTTCGGCGGCGCAGGTAGTAGGAGAAATACAAGACTTGATTTATTTAAACCTAAGTAGTGCTTTAACTATTTTCAAATCCCTTCTTTTTATAAAATTGCAATATTACCACTCTAATTTAAAAGACTACACTTTGGTTATTATGCTAATAAAAATTAATCTCTAAACTTATACCCACATTACTTATTAATAACAATATGTATAAAACTTATTTTAGCCTATTAAGTGAGATTAATATTGGGTTATTACAGAAAAACTAAAGAAATCAATGGAAAATACCTATGATGAAGTTAATAAATTGAATATCAATTATTAATATGTGTTATTTTATGACATAATGAAGTTAATTTTAATCCGATTTACAATAAAATACAACTGAAATTTAATAGACAAGTACAACGTATGTGCACTTTAAACTGATGAAAAAAAATGCATGTGGAATCGTAAATACATTTGTAATCGATAAACAAATCAGGTAAAATTTGTGAAAAATGGATGAAAACGGGTCAAATCAGTTAAAATAAAGGTAAAATTGGTGACAATATGTGAAATCGTTGAAAATTAATTCGAATGGAATTTCTTAGACTAAGTGAATTCCAGTCAACTTGGATAAAATCAGTGAAAAAAGGATAAAATCGGTCAAAAAACGTAAAGTTGGTAAGAACATATTTAATCAATTAAAAATTTAGGTGAATAACATGAAAATAGGTAAAAAAAAAGGGTTAAAATTGAAGAAACAAGTGAAATTAGTAAAAAAAAAAAAAGACTTTAACTGGTGAAATCGGTAGAAAAATGGTTTAAACTGAATAAAAAAATAAAAGAAATCAACCAAAAATGAGAAAACATTGAAACATTATAATCGGAAAAAAAAAGGATAAATTGCTAAAAAAAATTAAACATTGAGAACATAGGAATCGATGAAAGTTAGATGAAACGGATAAAGTCAGTCAACAAAGCTTGAAGTTGATGAAAACATGTTTAATCAATGAAAACTTTAGGTGAAAAACCTGTGAAATCAGTAAAATAAGTGAAAACGAGTTAAACTTTAACCGACAAAAACAAGGTGAAATTGGAAGAAAATTGTTTAAATTGGAAAAAAGATCAACGAAAATCGGGAAAACAATGAAAAATGTTATAATCGATTAAAAAAGCGAAAAAATCTCTAAAAATAAAATAGTGAAAACATATGAATCGATGAAACTTCGATTGAAATTTGTAAACAGTGGTGAAGTTTGTGAAATCAGTAAGAAAAAATACTCGTGAAATCGATGAATGTTTGGGTGAAATTTATGAAGAAACAGATAAAAATGTGTCATCGATGAATAACGAATAAATTTGACACGAAAACTACTATAATGAATTGAACAAAATAATGTTCTTATGATTTTATTTTAGAATCAATTTTATAATATGTAATAAATAAATCAGTCATCATTTTATATTTTATTACACCTATTCAAAAATAATTAATAAAAATAATTAATTATAACCAATAATAATTAATAAAAATAAATTTCATAAAAAATAAATTGATCAGTCATAAATATATGATATATTATGACATAAAAATGGCTAATTTTTAATTCTAACTTACGAAAAATATCCATATAATTAAAACTAACCACGTACAACGTACGTGCACTTTTCTAGTCTATATAAATGTATGTATGTTTCATCAACTTGTCTAATTTTCGGAACTAGAATATCATTCAGAAACCCCCACCCCTCCCCCCTTCCTCCGAGGCGAAGAGTGTAATTTACTATTCGAAATTGAGAGTGGGCATAAAAAGTATTTTGTAACATAGGGGGTAAAATGATACGTACATACATTTATCATAATACAAGAGATAAATTGTCACATTCATAATAACACATGGAAATAAAATGTTGAACTGAATTAATCATATTAGACCAAATAATACAGAGTATCATAAGAAATGAAAAATGCAAAATATCAAAAGAATTAAGAAAAAAATGCAATTTTGTGACGTACATAATTAAAAGTATAATTAGGTTAATCATAATCCAAATCGATAATTGACTCGATTAATTGATCAAAGTCAATATTATTGAATTTAGGGTAATGAATAATTAGGTTGATTGTAATTCAAATCAATAATCGACTTGACTAATTGACAAAGTCAACATTATTAATATTAAATGTATAATTAAGTTGATCGTAGTCAAAATCGATAATTGTCTCGATTAATTGATCAAATTCAACATTGTTGATCTTAGAGTAATGTTTAATGAGGTTAATCATAATCCAAATCGATAATTATCTCGAATAATTTACAAAAGTCGACATTGATGATCTTATGTGAATGTATAACTCGGTTAATCACATTCCAAATTGATGTCAATATTATTAACCTTAAAGTAATGTATAATTAGGCTATTCGTAATCCAAATTGATAATCGATTCAACGAATTGACCAAACTCAACATTATTGATGTTAAAGTAATGTATAATTAAGTTAATCGTAATTCAAAATCGATAATTAGCTCGATTAATTGACTAAAATCAACAATGTTGTGGTTATTCTACATTAGGTGATATTACAACGCAGTGTGTATCAAATTCTAGGTTTTAACTCACATGTGATAGTACGGGCTCGCATTAAATAGTATTAACCCAATATATTTAGTATGACTCCACATTATGTATTATTTATTCCACATTAGGTGGTATTACAACGCAATATATATCACATTATTTGGTATAACTCACATCTGATAGTACTATATAGTATTAACATCATAATTTAGTATGACCCCACGTCATGTAGTAGTTATTTCAAATTATGTGGTATTACCACCCATTATATATCACATTCTATATTATAACTCATATTACATAGTATTAAATTCAAATCATATAGTATTTATTTCATATTAGGTGGTATTACCATGCAATGTGTATCACATTTTTTTCCAAAATTTTAATATTTAATCTTTCTACCGGCATAAGTTATTAAAATGAACTGATCTTTTACTAATTTACATATATACACAGTTGAAGACATTTTGGCACTTATTCTACCAAATTATAGTAAAGTTAGTATACTGACAAAAGCAAAAGGTAAAGTTAGTATTTTCCTTGCCTCATCTCGCCTTTTCCCTCTCTATCTCCTCCATTCATCCCTACCCTTTCAATTTTTCAAGAAATTTTCTGCAGCTTCCTTCATTTTCCAGCTATAATAAAGCTCTAATTGACATTTTCCTTACTACTTTTTGTTCAATTTATATGTAGAATAGAATAGATGGCTCATGAAGCTCTAGTTTCTCTACATCAGCTTATAATTGAGAGCTTTGTAAATCAGTTAGGCGATTTCTATTTTAATATCCTACAAACAACAGATTTAGTCCTCCGAGAAGTATGGACCTTAAAATCAATTCTAGAATTGAATCATTTCAAAGAGAGCGAGAGATTAAATGCTTTGAAAGAAGGGATCATGGAGGCAGTACCCAAATTCAACGATGTACTCCAAGACCTTATAAACAAATATCAACTACTTGATGATCTGGATACAGATGATCTGGTTACAGATTTTAAGAAAATTAAAAAGGAAATGGATTCCTTTGTGGAAACGGTGAAGAAAATAAAAAATGAGTACAACGCAAAATTAGACCAGGAAACAAGGAACAAGGAGTCACCACTTGCTGATGAAGATTTTGATGGAAACGCGAAAGATATGGTGGGAGTATACGATGAAGACCTACAACAACTAATTGATAAACTAGTTAAGGAAGAACCTTCTTACATGGTCAAAATAATTTCAGTAGTGGGTATGGCGGGTATCGGTAAGACTACTCTTGTCAAAGCAATTTATAATAGTTTAAATAATTTTTACTTTCGTGTGTTTCTCAAGATAGGAATTGATCCTCGTCTAAAAGATATCATGCTAGATCTTTTGGTTTGCTTGTCCCCTGGTTATGATAAAATCTTGGGAATAGAAAAGCCTGTCAATCAACTGAAATTGGAAATAATTAGAATCTTGAAACGTGGAAGTTATTTAATTGTGTTAGATGATGTATGGGATATTGACTTTTGGTATAAGTTTATGATTTACCTTCCAGAAAACCACAACGGAAGCAAAATAATCCTTACAACTAGGCTGTCAGGTTTGGCTTCTAAATGTGGTTATGTTCATGAGATTCGCTTCCGGAATGAAGAAGAAAGTTGGAATCTTTTCTGCAGAAAGGTATTTGTCCCTCTTGGACTCGTTAAAGTTGGGAAGAAGATTGTCAAAAAATGTGGAGGACTTCCTCTTGGAATAATCTCGATTGCCAACATCCTATACAAAGCCGAGAAAACGCTTGATTACTGGGAGAAGGTAGCCAATAATGAGAATTTGCTTGCCTTAGCTACGGAGGAAGGGTCACACATGTCAGAGTCACTATTTTTGAGTTACAAGAATTTGCCTCCGCATTTAAAAGAGTGTTGTCTCTATATTGGAGTTTTTCCTCTAAATTATGAGATCTCCATCTCGAAGCACGTCAAATTGTGGGTTGGTGAGGGATTAGTTCAATCAAGCCGTTTCAAAACATTTGAAGATACGGCGCATATGTATTTGGAGAGTCTTGTTTCACATAATATTGTTTTAGTTCGCCAACAGAGCTCCAGTGGCAGAACTAAAACCTGCAGCGCCCATTATTTCTATTGGCATCTCTTGGTAAGAGAGGCTGCAAACAAAGAGATTTTCCATCTCATAAATTGTTATCCTAGTGCTTTTTCGGAAGATATACATTGCCAGTGCAGGTTGTGCATCCACAATAACGCTCTTCTTGGCTTGAAACATGTTTTTGAATCGATACAATCAGTTTCAAATGTGCGTTCTATTCTTTGTACTGGTCCAGAACATCAATATCCGGTATCAGTATGCTCTTACAATTCGTTTATACAAGTTCCCAATTGGGATACTGAAGTTAGTTGAGTTAAACTACCTTGCCTTCACATATGATGGAAAGCTCTATTCTTCAATATCTAGACTCAAAAACCTTGTATACTTGATTGTCCATCGATACCACCTGACAATCATCAATTCGTCTCCATCTTATATGCCGATAGAGATATGGAATATGCAAGAACTGAGGCATCTTCAAGTCATGGGCGGCGACTTGCCACATCCCACTGATGGTGCCCAGTTACCCAAACTATTGATGCTGCTAGGTGTGAGCGATTGCAGTTGTAAAAAGGAGGTTCTTCAAAGTATCCCAAATTTGGAAAAATTAGGTGTTCGAATTGTTTTACCACTGGGTTTTTCTAAAAACTTGCATATATTTGATCAACTTGCCCTGCTCGCTAGACTCGAAGCATTCAAATGCACCGTGCCAAATCCCAATCCTAGGTCTAAGCATGTTCTTCTCTTGCCAAAGTCAGTTCTCCCATCTACTCTTACAAAGTTAACTTTGAGTGGGTGTGGATTTGCATGGGAAGACATGTCAATAATTGGTCGTGCAATAACAAATCTTCGAGTGTTGAAATTGCGATGCTATGCCTTTCAAGGTCCAGAGTGGGTGGTGACTGAATGGAAGTTCCCGACTCTTGTGCATCTGCTACTTGAAGACACCGATCTGATGTACTGGGGAGTCGGCTATCGTTGCATCCCAATGCTTAAGCGCCTAATCATTAGGCACTGCTACGAACTGAAAGAGATCCCTCGTGGCCTTGGAAATTCAAAATTTGTAGAAGTGATTGAGCTGGATGGCTGCAGCCCTTCAGCTTTGAAATCTGCGAAACAAATACAAGAGGAACAAAGGGATCGTGGTAATGATGAGCTTCAAATTCAGATTTTTTCTTCATTAGATTATTAGAAGCACGAGCCATCACTGACACCTTAATTAAAAAGTTGGTAAGTTAGACACAGTTTAATTTGAGTATTACAACAACTCTACATTGGCACGATGTGTGTTTGTCTGAGTATACTTCTTAATTAAAAACTAGTTGTTTCTTAATCATGTCATTTTTGTTTTTTCTTTTCTTCATAACTCATCATTTAGATTTTTTTTTCTAATCCAGATTAACGAGATCGTGGAGAGTGATGATTGAGATTGAAAACTAAAGATAGAAAAATGGGTTTTGATTATGTAGTATTCATTCTTTTATTTTTAAGATTGATTGATGGGACTGATATGTGGAATTTTGAATTTGTTTACATTTATATTTTGGTGAGATTTTAGATGTTTGATGCTGTAAAATTCATAGCTACCATGTATTTCTTTGCACCTTTTAAACGAGTTTTATATAATATTGGGGCTTGACTTTCGTAATGCAAGTGATCAAATAATTATTATGCTTTTAAATGACATTACACAACTAGCTAATTGTGGTGGTAGATTTCAAGAGTAATTGGGTCGGATTTTATTGAGCAGATTGTAATGGCTTCCCCAGTTTAACCTTTAATTTGTATTCTCAAAATCAAATTCGAAATTAAAATGAAACATAAAAATGGTAGTTCGAGTAGTTTCAAGCGACACATGGTTTAAGCTTGATTTTAATTTATCGAGCTTGAGATTTTGTGTTTGAGCTTGATTTGATAGTTAGAAGAGCTTTTATTGCACGAACTCCAGCCACGCATCGAGTAGCTTGATATTTATACGTATTTATCATATTTTAGTCAATTGAGTCGAGTTCAAGCTGAGCTTCAAAAATTATCGAACAAAAAGTAATATTCATGCTTGTTTAATTGGTGAGACGGACCGAGTTCAAACGAGACTCTTATTAAACAAGCATGAGTCGTGCATTGAATAGTTTCTATAATTGTCAAGTCAAAGATATTATAAATATATAAAAAATCTAACTTCCACCGTATTCAATTTGTCATTCAGAATACTATACAACCTTTATCTATATTAACTCTTCTATATTGTTATTTATTATCTCTAAAAGTGTGAATAATTTAAGTTTTTTTTTGTTGTGAAGACAAAAATGTTCTTATTCAAGTTGTAAAGTATATTAATAAAATATATTTAAATAGGAATTTTCCTTAAATTTTCTCATCAAAAATTTGGTAGGAAAATATTTTAAGAAAATTTGTAATTTCGTTTCCTCCTAACTAAGCACCATGAATATGAAAGGAAAATAAAAGTATATTCAAATTAGACATGAAGTCTTATTATAGTTATTTCCTACATTAACTCCAATAATTAAGAAATTAACTCTTACATCACTTTTGTAATTTCATTATTGTTCTCCTATAACACATAAAAAACAAAAAACACTATTATTTTGAAAAGTTGCTAAAAATATATTTAAAATTATTATAATGTATTATCAATATGTTGTTATGGAAAAAATATTATTTGTTTCATTTAAATATTTAATACAATATGTCACTCCTTAAAATATTCAAATTCTCTTAAATATCATATAATCTGTTAAAGTAGAGTCGCATCTTACCTATGAATGAACAAAAATGCTCATGACTTAGTGAACTAAGTAACCTTTATTTGACATGAGAAACATTACCCCAAATTTTCATGAAAATCTTTTCGAGAAAAATGTGTGATGAAGTGAAAAAAAGGATGAAAATCAATGAAAATTGGTGAAACCGATGAAATAAATTTTATATAATTGATGTAAACATGTGAAATCAATCTGGATGAAAATTAATGAACACTGATGAATTATGTGAAAATATGGGTGAAATTGGTAATAAAAAATGCCAGTAAAATCGATAAATATAAGTGAAATCGATGAAAATTCGGGTGACGTTTCTGAAAACATAGGAAACAAATTGGTGAATTAGTGAAATATATGAAGTATTTGTTAAATCATTGAAAAAAGATTAGAGTCTGTGAAATAATGTGAAATCAATGAAAATTCAAGTGAAATTGATAAAAAAAAATAAACAAATGAAATCAGTGAAAAAAGTTTAACTAGAAAACTAAACCAGCAGATTTTTTTTCTTTTTTTAATAGGAGAAAATAAAAGAAATCTATGAAAAATAGGAAAAATTATGGACAATAGGTAATATTTGATCAAGAACGAGTAAATCAATAAAAAAATATAAAATCAGTAAAAATCAATGAGAATTGAATTAAACTAAGTAATATAATTAGTGAAATGGCTTAGATCGGTAAGAAATATCTTTCAAATGTTATGGTAAGTGAAATAATTTGAGATATACTTAAAAGTAATTGAAGATGTATAATTGTTTAAGTTGAAAATTCAGTAAATACATGTGAAATCGATGAAAATTCAAGTTAATTCAAGAAAAGAAAAAATTTGACGACATCGATGATACGATGAAATTACATAAAAAATGATCAAATATGTAAAAAATAGGTAAAATCGATGAAAAAGGCTAAAGTCGGTGAAAAATGTGAAAATTGGTTGAAACTGGTATTAATGGGTGACATCAATAAAATGAAAAAATTCAACCAACAAAAACATAGTAAACCCATTAGAAATGGTTTAATCCTAAAAAAACTAAACAAATCGATGGAAAATACCCATGATGAAGTTAATAAATTGAATATCAGTCATTAATATGTGCTATTTTATGACATAATGAAGTTAATTTTACTCTGATTTATAACAAAATACAACTAAAATTAAATATACACGTACAACATATGTGTACTTTAAATCGGTGAAAAAAATGCATGTGAAATCGTAAATACATTGAAATCGATACAAAAATCAGGTAAAATGTGTGAAAAAACGATGAAAACGGGTAAAATCGGTTAAAATGAAGGTAAAGTTGGTGACGATATGTGAAATTGATGAAAATTAATTCAAATGAAATTTCTAAGAAAAATTATGGAACCAGTGAAATCCAGAAAATTGGGTAAAGCCGGTGAAGAAAGGGTAAAATCGGTCAAAAAAGTAAAGTTGGTAAGAACATATTTAATCAATAAAAAATCAATAAAAATTTAGGTGAATAACATGTGAAATTAGGAGAGAATTTCACTTTTGATACCATAATTCTACCTACTTTAGGAATTTGATACCACAACTTTTTATACCGACACATTTGATACCATAACTCAAATCAATTTTGCACATTTAATACTTCCGTCAAATTAATGACGGAATTGTCACGAGAATGTCACGTGGCCGTTAAAACTTTACACATTTCATATCATAACTTAGGTTGACTGATAATTTACCCCATAACATTTCAGGTTACCAAAAAAGCCCCTTCATCTCCAAATTTAGTGACAATTTTAGTCCACATTGTTGCCAAATTTTCTAATTGACTCGAATAAGATCAAGTTCTGACCAATTTAGAAAATTTTCGGAAAAAAAAAAGGAAAACTCTCATTAATATTTCAACAATTTATACAAATTAACTAATATATTGATCTAAAACCATTACGTGGTTTAGGGTTAATAACATATCTAAAGGAGCCCTCCAATGATAGTACTACACACTTTGTGGCTGAATGTATTCAATTATATCAAATGTGAATTAGAAATCGAAATACTTTAGTACTACACTCGTATCTAAGTACTACAATTTGAAATATAAGTATAATTCGATTTGTTGAGTATTTCAGGCTTGTTTGGCCAAGAAAGTTAATTAGAATGCCACCAAATCTCCAAAATCTATTCCCGCTTTCATTGTTAAAGTTAATTTTACCCAATGAAATTTTCGGTCTGTTTTATTAGGCGAACTATTCAATATAAGCCAACAAATCTCACAGTTAAGTTTTTCATAAATTTGAAACATTGCGGCTTCGTTTAGATCCATTTTGACCCAATATTTGAGCCACAATGGATCACTTGCGCGTTTAGCCCATTTATTCAGCGAGACATACATTTCGCCGTAGGTCCAAACACGTAAGGAACATTTAATAAAATAATTTCAGGGGATTTTTGATAGGATGACGAAAAAGAATGTAGTTTCATGGAATGCAAAATCAGGGGATTTAGCTGCAGCGCTAGCAAAGAAACTTTTGATGAGATGCCAACGAGGGATGTCATTTCATAGACTTGTATGAAGATGCTATTAGGCTTTTCCAGGAGATGATGGTGTCTAATATCAAACCCGATGAAATTACAATAGCTAGTGTACTCCCTTCTTGTGCACATTTAGGAACTCTTGATGTGGGTGAGGCCGTGCATAAATATATCCGCTAGAATGGTATAAAATCAGATATTTACGGTGGGAATGCTCTTATAGATATGTACTGCAAATGTGGATATATCGAATAGGCTTTGGTGGCATTTCAAGAAATGGAATATAAGCGGCTATCTGTGGCCTTGCGATGAACGGGGAATCCAATCGAGCTCTTAATCTTTTCTCGCAAATGATAAGAGAAGGTACAAGGCCCATCTATGGAACGTTTATAAGGGTATTGCTAGCTTGAGTTCATGTGGGTTTAGTTGATAAAGATTTGGAATTTTTTCTAGTATGCAAAGAGATTACAGTTTGGTGCTGGAAATGAGGCATTATGGGGGCATGGTGATCTTTTTTGTCGGGTGGGTGAATTTGTACTAGGAATGCCTATTGTTCCGGGTGCTGTTGTATTGAGGATGTTAATAATTAAGCTCTTGTAAACTTCATGGTGATTTGATGTTAGCCAAAATAACTTCAGATAAGCTTATTGAACTAGATCCTAGTCTTGGTGGAAATAGGTGTAAATTGATATATCTTGAGGAATTGTAAATTGTACTGAGAATATTTGGAGAGAATTTGACAGAAAGTAATAAATTCTATATTGATTAAGTGTGTATAATACAAGTTACAAAACTGCTTTAAATAGATACAAAACAAAAGGGTAAAATAGTAATCTCCTAGTAACAACTATAACTAACAGGTATAACAACTAAAAATAGCCGTTTGTGAAATCCCCCAATTCTTGACCTAATTGCTTAATTCAACTTCTCCTAATTTCTACTCAATTACATCTCTTGACACTCCCCCCCCCCCCCCCCCCCCCCGCAAGATGGAGTACGTAAATGCTACGGACTCCCATCTTGGACAATATAGTAGCAAACTGACTTCGATGTAATGGTTTTGTGAGCAGGTCTGCAAGCTGATCCGAAGAGGAAATTGGGAGGACCTTCAATTGCCTCCTGGCTAGATGTTCGCGCACAAAGTGGATGTCGATTTCGATGTGTTTGGTGCGCTCATGAAAGATAGGGTTTTCTGCTAGCTGAATTGGTGAGGAATTGTCGCAGAAAATTACTGGAGGTAAGTGTAGCTGAACCCTTAAATTTGTAAGTAATTGTTTGAGCCATAAGGGTTCGCTTGTAGTTGCTGATAATGCCCTTAATTCAGCTTCGGCTGATGACTTAGAAACAGTGGGCTGACGTTTAGCTCTCCAAGAAATGAGGGATTTTCCTATAAATATGCAAAATCCTGTGGTTGAGCGTCTAGAGTCCAAACATGAACCCCAGTCAGAATCTGAGAAACCTGTTAAATTAAGATTAGAGGAATTAGGATAATATAGACCTTGCCCTGGATTGCCCTTAATGTATCTTAATAGAAAATGAACAACAGCCATATGTGCATTAGTAGGTTTAGACATAAATTGGCTTAATTTGTGAACACTATAGGCAATATCAGGACGAGTAATTGTTAAGTAAATTAGTCTACCTATTAGTCTCCTGAAAGGAGAAGGGTCAGAAATAAGGTCTTGGTCATCAGAGTGTAAATTATTCTTAGAATCCATAGTAATCAAGTTAGGTTTGCTAGATATGTAACCAGTATCCTTTAAAATATGTAAGGCATAATTCCTTTGTGAAACTACTAAACCAGACTTAGAATATGCAAATTCAAGTCCCAAAAAATACTTTAGTTGTCCCAGGTCCCTTAGTCTAAAAATTGTGCTTAATTTTGCTTTAATATCACAGATTAATTTAGTATTAGGACCAGCTATCAAAATATCATCTACATAAACTAAAATGGCTAAAAAATTATTGTCAGAACCATAAGTAAAAAGGGAGTAGTCAGACCTTGATTGTTTAAAATGTAGTGCAGTCAATACCTCTGTGAGCTTGTGATTCCATTGCCTGCTTGCCTGTTTTAAACCATAAATAGACTTATGTAATTTACATACTAGAGTAGATGACATACCTGTTTGAGGAGATTTTGGTGGATCATATCCTTTCGGTAAGGTCATGTATATGTCTTCTTCCAGTTCTCCATTTAAAAAAGCATTTTTTATATCCAACTGATCGAGATCCCAGTTTTTAATCATAGCAACTGCTAGGATAGCCCTAACTGAAACTAGCTTAGCCACAGGAGAAAATGTGGCTGTATAGTCTATGCCCTCCTGTTGAGTAAAGCCCTGTGCCACCAACCTTGCTTTATACCTTTCAATAGTACCATCTGATTTTGTTTTGACCTTGAAGATCCATTTACAACCAATAGGTATTTTGTTTGCAGGCAAAGGTTGTATTGACCATGTTTTATTGTTTTCCATAGCAGTTAATTCTTCATTTATAGCTTGTATCCATTCAGGAAACTTAACTGCTTGTTTATATGTGGATGGTTCAGTGATCATAGAAATATTAGCTATAAATGTTTGGTGATTTTGAGAAGTAGAAGAGTAGTCCAGAACAGATTCTATAGGATATCTGATATGTTTGGAATGTGAGGTGATATAAGATTACAGTGGTAATCTTTGAGATAAGTAGGTGGTTTGTGTGGTCTGGATGACTTTCTAGCTGGTGTAGAGGAAGGGATATCAGGAGTAGGAATGGTATGGGTGAGAGAGTCAGGTGCTGGAGTATTGTGAATAGGGGAAGATAGAGGCTCATAAATGTAAAAATCTTTGGGTTGAGTAGATGATGTATGGGTAGAAGGGTTAGTGAAATTTTGGAAGAAATTAGTGTCACTAAAAGGAAAGGTGTGTTCCTGAAATATAACACTTCTTGAATGAAATATGGTTTTAGATTGAAGATTTAAAAGTTTATAGCCTTTTATACCTTGAGTATATCCTAAAAAAACAGATTTAATAGCCCTAGGGTCAAATTTGGATCTATGTTCTTTTATGGTTGAAGCAAAAGCAAGGCAGCCAAAGGTTTTAAAAAAATTGTAGTCTACTAATTTTTGATAAAGTTTGTTGTAAGGAGACTGATTTTGTAAAATAGGTGTAGGTAGTCTATTTATTAGAAAAACAGCTGTTAAAACACTTTCATTCCAAAATTGTAATGGTAAATGAGATTGGAACATGAGAGACCTAGCAACATTTAAGATGTGTTGATGTTTCCTTTCTACTCTTGCATTTTGTTGAGGAGTCTCAATGCAAGAAAATTGGTGTATAATGCCTAAATTAGAGAATAGTTGGGTAAACAATAATTCTTTTGCATTGTCACTTCGAAATTGCTTGATTTTAGAATTAAATTGTGTGGAAATCATATTTATGAATTTAGGGATAATAGAGTGAACATCAGATTTTAGTTTTAATTAAAAAATCCATGTAAATCTAGAGTAATCATCAACCAAAGTTAAAAAATACCTAAAACCATTATGGGAGGTTACTTTAAAGGGGCCCCAAATGTCACAATGCACAAGATCAAAGGGCTGTAATGAAACAATGTTACTTAAAGGAAAGGGTAGATTCTTTTATTTAGGAGAGAATTGCATTTTTGGTACACAGCTATAGGCCAATTCCTACTTTTGGTACACAACTTTATGTGTCCAACATATTTGGTACACCTCTTTAACAAAGTTCGACACATTTGGTACAACCGTTAAATAAATTGCAAAATCACCGTTAATTCTGTTAGTTCGACACATTTGGTACACCTCTTTTACAAAATTGACATGTGCGCGGCACATGGCTGCCAAAAAAAAAATAAACTTGATAAACTTTTATAAAAATTATCATATGTATTTATTATATTTATCATATCATATTTATATAATGATAAAAAAATATGTCTTTATTATTTATATGACATGTAAAATATAATAAACTATATAATGTCATTTATAGTTTAATATTGGAAGAAGAATAAAATATAATAAAAAAGTTTATCAAGTTTCAATTTTTAAAAATTATTTATAAAAATAGTTTATTATTTTTATAGTTTATTATTTATAAAAATTATTAAAAAATATGTATTTATTATTTATATGACATGTAAAATATAATAAACTATATAATGTCATTTATAGTTTAATATTGCAAGAAGAATAAAATATAATAAACAAGTTACTTTAATTTATCATATTTATAAAAATTATTAAAAAAATATGTATTTATTATTTATATGACATGTAAAATATAATAAACTATAATGTCATTTATAGGTTAATATTGGAAGAAGAATAAAATATAATAAAAAAGTTTATCAAGTTTCAATTTTTTTTTTCTGGGCAGCCATGTGCCGCGCGCATGTCAATTTTGTAAAAGAGGTGTACCAAATGTGTCGGACTAACGGAATTAACGGTGATTTCGCAATTTATTTAACGGTTGTACCAAATGTGTCGAACTTTGTTAAAGAGGTGTACCAAATGTGTTGGACACATAAAGCTGTGTACCAAAAGTGGAAATTGACCTATAGCTGTGTACCAAAAATGCAATTCTCTCTTTTATTTAGCTAATGGACAAATATCACATACATGAGAATGTTTATCATTATTATTGTAAAAATCTAGTACAGATTTAAGTAGTAGAAGCCTATCTAGGGATGGATGTCCCAATCTACTGTGCCAAGTAGTAAATGAGAGTGGAACATGAGAGACCTAGCAACATTTAAGATGTGTTGATGTTTCCTTTCTACTCTTGCATTTTGTTGAGGAGTCTCAATGCAAGAAAATTGGTGTATAATGCCTAAATTAGAGAATAGTTGGGTAAACAATAATTCTTTTGCATTGTCACTTCGAAATTGCTTGATTTTAGAATTAAATTGTGTGGAAATCATATTTATGAATTTAGGGATAATAGAGTGAACATCAGATTTTAGTTTTAATTAAAAAATCCATGTAAATCTAGAGTAATCATCAACCAAAGTTAAAAAATACCTAAAACCATTATGGGAGGTTACTTTAAAGGGGCCCCAAATGTCACAATGCACAAGATCAAAGGGCTGTAATGAAACAATGTTACTTAAAGGAAAGGGTAGATTCTTTTATTTAGGAGAGAATTGCATTTTTGGTACACAGCTATAGGCCAATTCCTACTTTTGGTACACAACTTTATGTGTCCAACATATTTGGTACACCTCTTTAACAAAGTTCGACACATTTGGTACAACCGTTAAATAAATTGCAAAATCACCGTTAATTCTGTTAGTTCGACACATTTGGTACACCTCTTTTACAAAATTGACATGTGCGCGGCACATGGCTGCCAAAAAAAAAATAAACTTGATAAACTTTTATAAAAATTATCATATGTATTTATTATATTTATCATATCATATTTATATAATGATAAAAAAATATGTCTTTATTATTTATATGACATGTAAAATATAATAAACTATATAATGTCATTTATAGTTTAATATTGGAAGAAGAATAAAATATAATAAAAAAGTTTATCAAGTTTCAATTTTTAAAAATTATTTATAAAAATAGTTTATTATTTTTATAGTTTATTATTTATAAAAATTATTAAAAAATATGTATTTATTATTTATATGACATGTAAAATATAATAAACTATATAATGTCATTTATAGTTTAATATTGCAAGAAGAATAAAATATAATAAACAAGTTACTTTAATTTATCATATTTATAAAAATTATTAAAAAAATATGTATTTATTATTTATATGACATGTAAAATATAATAAACTATAATGTCATTTATAGGTTAATATTGGAAGAAGAATAAAATATAATAAAAAAGTTTATCAAGTTTCAATTTTTTTTTTCTGGGCAGCCATGTGCCGCACGCATGTCAATTTTGTAAAAGAGGTGTACCAAATGTGTCGGACTAACGGAATTAACGGTGATTTTGCAATTTATTTAACGGTTGTACCAAATGTGTCGAACTTTGTTAAAGAGGTGTACCAAATGTGTTGGACACATAAAGCTGTGTACCAAAAGTGGAAATTGACCTATAGCTGTGTACCAAAAATGCAATTCTCTCTTTTATTTAGCTAATGGACAAATATCACATACATGAGAATGTTTATCATTATTATTGTAAAAATCTAGTACAGATTTAAGTAGTAGAAGCCTATCTAGGGATGGATGTCCCAATCTACTGTGCCAAGTAGTAAATGAGAGTGGAACATGAGAGACCTAGCAACATTTAAGATGTGTTGATGTTTCCTTTCTACTCTTGCATTTTGTTGAGGAGTCTCAATGCAAGAAAATTGGTGTATAATGCCTAAATTAGAGAATAGTTGGGTAAACAATAATTCTTTTGCATTGTCACTTCGAAATTGCTTGATTTTAGAATTAAATTGTGTGGAAATCATATTTATGAATTTAGGGATAATAGAGTGAACATCAGATTTTAGTTTTAATTAAAAAATCCATGTAAATCTAGAGTAATCATCAACCAAAGTTAAAAAATACCTAAAACCATTATGGGAGGTTACTTTAAAGGGGCCCCAAATGTCACAATGCACAAGATCAAAGGGCTGTAATGAAACAATGTTACTTAAAGGAAAGGGTAGATTCTTTTATTTAGGAGAGAATTGCATTTTTGGTACACAGCTATAGGCCAATTCCTACTTTTGGTACACAACTTTATGTGTCCAACATATTTGGTACACCTCTTTAACAAAGTTCGACACATTTGGTACAACCGTTAAATAAATTGCAAAATCACCGTTAATTCTGTTAGTTCGACACATTTGGTACACCTCTTTTACAAAATTGACATGTGCGCGGCACATGGCTGCCAAAAAAAAAATAAACTTGATAAACTTTTATAAAAATTATCATATGTATTTATTATATTTATCATATCATATTTATATAATGATAAAAAAATATGTCTTTATTATTTATATGACATGTAAAATATAATAAACTATATAATGTCATTTATAGTTTAATATTGGAAGAAGAATAAAATATAATAAAAAAGTTTATCAAGTTTCAATTTTTAAAAATTATTTATAAAAATAGTTTATTATTTTTATAGTTTATTATTTATAAAAATTATTAAAAAATATGTATTTATTATTTATATGACATGTAAAATATAATAAACTATATAATGTCATTTATAGTTTAATATTGCAAGAAGAATAAAATATAATAAACAAGTTACTTTAATTTATCATATTTATAAAAATTATTAAAAAAATATGTATTTATTATTTATATGACATGTAAAATATAATAAACTATAATGTCATTTATAGGTTAATATTGGAAGAAGAATAAAATATAATAAAAAAGTTTATCAAGTTTCAATTTTTTTTTTTCTGGGCAGCCATGTGCCGCGCGCATGTCAATTTTGTAAAAGAGGTGTACCAAATGTGTCGGACTAACGGAATTAACGGTGATTTTGCAATTTATTTAACGGTTGTACCAAATGTGTCGAACTTTGTTAAAGAGGTGTACCAAATGTGTTGGACACATAAAGCTGTGTACCAAAAGTGGAAATTGACCTATAGCTGTGTACCAAAAATGCAATTCTCTCTTTTATTTAGCTAATGGACAAATATCACATACATGAGAATGTTTATCATTATTATTGTAAAAATCTAGTACAGATTTAAGTAGTAGAAGCCTATCTAGGGATGGATGTCCCAATCTACTGTGCCAAGTAGTAAATGAGAGTGGAACATGAGAGACCTAGCAACATTTAAGATGTGTTGATGTTTCCTTTCTACTCTTGCATTTTGTTGAGGAGTCTCAATGCAAGAAAATTGGTGTATAATGCCTAAATTAGAGAATAGTTGGGTAAACAATAATTCTTTTGCATTGTCACTTCGAAATTGCTTGATTTTAGAATTAAATTGTGTGGAAATCATATTTATGAATTTAGGGATAATAGAGTGAACATCAGATTTTAGTTTTAATTAAAAAATCCATGTAAATCTAGAGTAATCATCAACCAAAGTTAAAAAATACCTAAAACTATTATGGGAGGTTACTTAAAAGGGGCCCCAAATGTCACAATGCACAAGATCAAAGGGCTGTAATGAAACAATGTTACTTAAAGGAAAGGGTAGATTCTTTTATTTAGCTAATGGACAAATATCACATACATGAGAATGTTTATCATTATTATTGTAAAAATCTAATACAGATTTAAGTAGTAGAAGCCTATCTAGGGATGGATGTCCCAATCTATTGTGCCAAGTAGTAATGCTGAGTTTATTACAATGGGTATTATTAGAAATAGAATCAGGATGTAAAACATATAGGCCTTCTAGTAGGTCACCCTTGCCAATCCTCTTCAAAGAGATCTTGTCCTGGATGGTAAAGGAATTATGTTCAAAGGTGATGCAATATGTAGAAGAGGAGAGGAGTGCACTAACAGATAGTAGGTTAAATTTAAATTGAGGAACATAAAGGACATTGATTAAAGATAGACTATTAGGTAAAAGAACAGTACCTTTAAAATGAACAGGGATATTAGTGTGAATAGGTAGTGTGATAGTGGTATTGAATGTATGATTAATGTGAGTAAAAAATTTTAAATTATTTCATATATGATTAGATGCTCCTGAATCAATGATCCAGGAGTTAGGAAATATAGAGAGTGGAATAGATGGAAAACAGGTACTTGTTTGAGCATTAACATTGCATGAATGTGCAGGAGGAGTGGTAGGTGTTGCAATGGTTTGTGATGATGGAGTGTTGGACTGAGTAGGTAAAAGTTGAGACAGTTGTGCTAATTGATCTTGAGTCATGGACTGAATGAAGTTCTGTAGGTTTTGAGTGTGAGGGTATTCTTCAGTGGAAATTGTGTTAATGTTAGTGGAAGATTGGTTAGGAAATCTAGAAGGTGGCGGAGTGTAGCCAGGGGGGAAGCCATGGATTTTGAAGCAGGTGTTGATAGTGTGTCCTGGCCTTTGGCAGTGTGAACAATATGGTCTATTTGGCCTGTTTGGGTTATAGGGGGGTCTGGATGTTGGTCTAAAAGGAGGTGTTTGAAAAGTGTTGGGTGGTCTGTATGGATTAGATGTGAATGATGTAGAAGGGGCTATTTTAGCAGCAAATGCCATTGAAGTGGATGTGTCAGTTGATGAAGTTGTAAATTGAACCTCCAATTGTGTTTCTTCTTGAAATATGAGTGCAAATGCCTTAATCACATCAGGAAGTGGATCCATAAGTAGTTATTGACTGCGAGTGTATGCTAAGGATTCCTGTAAACCCATAAGAAAGATTATTAGGTAGAAATTTTCAAAATATTGATCAAGTTGGCCACAAGTGCATCTTGGTCTGAAATTGCAAATTTCATCCCAGATCACTTTTATTTTTGAAAAATATGTGTTGACATTGAGGGATTGTTGTTGTAATTGAAAAAGGTCTCTATGAAGTTTGAATAATCTTGGTCCATTTGCTTGTTGAAATCTGACTTGGAGTTCCTTCCAAAGAGTTGATGCCAATGTGTGGTATTGAACTGTATGGTTTATATCTCTGGACAAAGAGTTAAGAATCCATGAAATGACCATGGTATTATTCCTATCTCAATAGTTAGAAAGAACAGGATCATTGTCTGGTCTAAGAAATGAAGGGTCTATGAATTTTATCTTGTTTTTAACTGTGAGTGCTCTTATCATAGCTTTAGACCAGGTTTGATAATTTTTATCATCTAATTTTTCAGAAACTAATGTGATTCTTGTGCCATCTGCAAGATGTATGTAAAATGGGCTAGAGGGGTCTTCAATTTCTGGGCGTGATCTGATGGAAGGAAGGGAAGTGGTGGATGATTCTGCATGAGTGCTATGGTCTGTCATATTGTGGAATTATGAAGGAATTTGAAATATGTGAGAAGATTTGGAAATAAATTTTGGAAAAGCAGTGAAGGATTAAAACAAGATTGTATAAAGGTAATGAATTCTTGATTTTTCTTGATGATGAAAATATGCAGATATATAGTATAGAATATTGAATTTTTATGAAATAAACTGAAAGAGAAAAGAAAAAAACAAATATGTGATAGTATATTAGGTGAAGTGGAAAGATCAAACCAGTGTAAATTTGATGAAATTGTGTGTGAATGATGACAGAACAGGAATCTGATGTGAATTGGAGAACTGGATGTGAGGATGAATGAATTGTTGATGCTGAGATGATTTTCTTGGAAGAAAATATGAAAGAAGTGATGCTGTTGAAACTGTGGCCGAAGAAGATGATGAGGAACTTTTGAAGATTCTGGATGTGATGATGATGTTCTTGGGAGGAAGAACTGGATGAGTTGATGCTGATTGAACCTTGGCCGAAAGAGATGATCAAAAACTTCAGAAAATATGGAGAATTGCAGCGGAGGATCAGTGTGAATAGTCTCTTGATACCATATGTAAATTGATATATCTTGAGGAATTGTAAATTGAACTGAGAATATTTGGAGAGAATTTGACAGAAAGTAATAAATTCTATATTGATTAAGTGTGTATAATACAAGTTACAAAACTGCTTTAAATAGATACAAAACAGAAGGGTAAAATAGTAATCTCCTAGTAACAACTATAACTAACAGGTATAACAACTAAAAATAGCCGTTTGTGAAATCCCCCAATTCTTGACCTAATTGCTTAATTCAACTTCTCCTAATTTCTGCTCAATTACATCTCTTGACAATAGGAGATATTTTTAGTAATGTACATGTAAGAAAAAGGTGAGATGCCAATTCTAATTCTAACTGAGTTCTGCTGGCCAGATCTTATAATGTACAAGATATTTGTATGTACACTTGCCTTGTGATTGGATTGTTATGGTTGAGCAGTCTTTAGTCTAAAAATCTAAAGTTGAAGAATCTTTAATAATTTCTAGTTGAGACCCGAATCCGAAGCAAAAAGGATCAAGGGATTGGGTTTTGGTATCTCGAGTCTTTTAATATAGCTTTTCTATCTAAACAAGCCTGGCATATATTAGAGAACCCGGAGAGCCTTTTAAGTAGAGTCGTAAAGGCTAAGTATTCTTGGGTTGGCACTATGAGAAGAGCCTCAGGGCCTTCTTAGTGAAGTCGACATTTTACCTAATCCAGGAATCAAACTTGAAAAAGACGAAGAAGAGAACAAGTTGGGGACTTCCCTCCTAAGATCAATATCATTGTTATAACAATATTCAATCAACCTATTCAGAGTTGTAGGAGGGAACAATATCTTTGCAGGAATTAAATTTGATGAAGATTATGATAAATGTGACAGTTTACCACCCTATGTTATGATAAATGTGGCAATTTACTCTCCTATGTTACAAAACACTTTCCACGTTATTCTCAATTTCGGCAAGTGAGTTACACTCTCCATAGGTAAATTATTTCGGCAAGTGATCACCTAATCCAGGAACTAAATTTGAAGAAGAAGAAGGGAACAAGATGGGGACTTCCAGTACTACAACTCTGAATTGGTTATGGCTTTGGAACATGGAGATGAGTTTCAGTGTTTCACTTAACAATTACCAATAATACTTAATATAATTTCGACATTAACTTGTTTCTGTTATGAGATTTAGTTGTTATCGTTCACAGCTGTACTCGATTGGTTGTTTCTTGTATATGGTAGTATCTGGCTAAGTATTGCAGATCTTCACCTATAGCTGATCATTTGTTATACAGTTCCTATTACCAGCGCTTCTCTATTTTTTTTTTTTTTTTTGGCTTAATTTAGCCTATTATAAGTTTTTTTAACTAAATGGTTCTTATTTTTATCATGTGGCATATATTTTTCGTTTGAGTTTCTTTAGGGATTTATACCCTTCACACTCTTCGGTCGGAATTATATATACACAATTTAATAGATAAAAAAAAATGGGATAACTTTTTAAAAAAATTTCGAAGAAATATAGACCAATAGTTTTATTTAATAATTATTCTTATTTTTAAGTTTTACAGTTAATTAAATAGTATTTTTTTTTATTCATATAGCTCGTGGTGTTCTTTTTAAGAAAGTGTTGTTTCTACAATAAGTATTAATTTCTTAAAAACTTTCCAAAAATAATAATTTAATATAATATAAATATCAATATAATATATGTGTGTGTATATATATATATATATATAGGTTAATTTTAATGAATTGTAAAACTTTTAATTATAAGATTGATGTAGTAAAGACTTATTGTCTTATTGTACTTTTAGGATTCTTTTCTTTTATATTTTTGCCATATAATTAATATCACAAAATAATTTGAATAGGGGTATGACCATTTAAGTTAGAATAAAATTAAACATTTTTATGTCATAATATATCATGTATTTATGACTGATCGATTTATTTTTTATGAAATTTATTTTTATTAATAATTATTGGTTTATAAAAAAAATGATGGTTTTGAATAGGTGTAATAAAATATAAAATGATGACTGATGGAGTTATTACATCTTATAAAATTGATTCTAAAATAATATCATAAGAACATTATTAAGTTCATATTCCATAAGAGTAGTTTTTATGTCAAGTTTATCCGTTATTCATCGATGACACAGATTTTATCTGTTTCTTCATAAATTTCACCCGAACTTTCATCGATTTCACGAGCATATTTTCTTACTGGTTTCACCAATTTTTTTCTCAAACTTCACCACTGTTTACCAATTTCATCCGAAGTTTCGTCGATTCATATGTTTTCCTGTTTTATTCTTTTAGAGATTTTTTCGCTTTTTTATCGACTTTATCATTTTTCATTGTTTTCCCGTTTTCCGTCGATCTTTTTTTCAATTTAAACAATTTTCTTCCATTTTCACCTTATTTTAACCGGTTAAAGTTTAACTTGTTTTCACTGGATTAACATGTTATTCACCTAAAGGTTTCCATCGAATAAACATGTTTTCGCCGACTTCAAGTTTTTTTGACTGATTTTATCCGTCTCTTTACAAATTTAACTAAACTTTCATCGATTCATATATTCTCAATTATTAGATTTTTTTATCACTTTATTTTTGTTAGCGATTTATCCCTTTTTTTGTTGACTATAATAATTTTCAATGTTTTCTCATTTTTGGTCGATTTCTTTTAATTTTTTTTCTCCAATTTAAATCATTTTTCTATCGATTTCACCAGTTAAACTTTTTTTTTAACTGATTTCACTCTTTTTACCATTTTAACCTGTTTTTACCTATTTTTCATGTTTTTTCCACTAGTTTCACATGTTATCACCTAAATTTTTCATTGATTAAATATGTTCTAACCAACTTTACGTTTTGACCGATTTTACCCTTTCTTCACCGACTTTACCCAATTTTACTGGATTTCACTGGTTCCAACATTTTTCTTAGAAATCTTTTCATCGATTTCACATATTGTCACCAACTTTACCCTTATTTTAATTGATTTTACCCGTTTTCATCATTTTTTCACAAATTTTACCTGATTTTTTTATCGATTTCAAATGTATTTACAATTTCACATGCATTTTTTTCACCGGTTTAAAGTGCACATGCGTTGTACGTGTTTATTTAATTTCAGTTGTATTTTGTTGTAAATCATAGTAAAATTAACTTCATTATGACATAAAATAGCACATATTAATAACTGATTTTCAATTTATTAACTTCATCATGGGTATTTTCCATCAATTTGTTTAGTATTTTTAGGATTAAACCATTTTCTAATGGGCTGACTTTGTTTTTATTGGTTGAAATTTTTTCTTTTATGGTTCATATTCCGGATTAGGTTCATCCCTGTAGTACTCGGATGAATTGAGTTTTAGACATGAAGGCGTAGGAACTCAACGGGTTTCTCGGATTAATGCATTTATCCGAGTGATCCACAAACGACGAAAATTTCTCCCCTCATTGCGGTTAAGGTAACGACTTCGGGCATGTAATTTCATCGTATCACCGATGTCATCATTTTTTTCTTTGCAAATTTACTTGAATTTTCATCAATTTCACATGTATTTATCGAATTTTCAACTCAAATAATTATATATCTTCAATTATGTTTAAGTATATTTCAAATTATTTTACTTACCATAAGATTTGAAAGATATTTCTTTACCTATCTAAGCCATTTCACTTATTATATTATTAAGTTTAATTCAATTTTCATTGAATTTAATTGGTTCTATATATTTTTTTTTACTGATTTACTGGTTCTTGATCAATTATAACCTATTGTCCATAATTTTTCATCGATTTCTTTTTATTTTCTCCTATTAAAAAAAAATTATTGGTTTAGTTCACACTGTTTTTCTAGTTAAACTTTTTTTCTTATCAGTTTAAGTTATACTTCACTGATTTCACATTTTTTTTATCAGTTTCACTTGAATTTTCATTGATTTCACATTATTTCACAGACTTTAATCTTTTTTCAATGATTTAACAAATTCTTCATATATTTCGCCCGTTTTCACTGATTTCACCAATTTGTTTCCCACGCAAATGTAACCCGAATTTTCATTGATTTCACTTATATTTATCGATATTACTGCATTTTCTATTACCAATTTCACCCATATTTTCACATACTTCACCAGTGTTCATAAATTTCATCCAAATTGATTTCACATGTTTTCATCAATTACATAAAATTTATTTGATCGGTTTCACCAATCTTCAATATTGATTTTCGTCCTTTTTTTAACTTCATTCACACATTTTTCTCGAAAAGATTTCCATGAAAATTTGAGGTAATGTCTCTCATGTGAAATAAAGATTACTTAGTTCACTAAGTCATAAGTATTTTTGTTCATTCATAGGTAAAATACGATTCTACTTTAACAGATTTTATGATATTTAATAGAATTTGAATTTTTTAATGACTAACATATTGTACTGAATATTTAAATGAAACAAATAATATTTTTTACATAACAACATATTGATAATACGTTATAATAATTTTAAATATACATTTTAGCAACTATTCAAAATAATAGTGTTTTTCTATTTTTTATATGTTATAGGAGAACAATAATGATATTATAAAAATGATGTAAAAGTTAAATTCTTAATTATTGGAGTTAATGTAGGAAATAACTATAATAAGATTTCATGTCTAACGTGTTCAAATGACCATTCGAATTAATATTGCTATACTAATATAAATTTAATTGTTGTCTAACGTGATCTATTAAATCTTTTGGAATAAGTGGTTAATTTATCGAGAATTGATTTTTTATATTGTACTTACAATGAATTATGGAAATTAAATTTAGAAATATGAGTTAACAAAAAACATAAAGTCAAAAGAGTTGTTATAAAAAAATAATGGTGATGATTTTGAACGTTAAAATTTTATCAGATCAAGAAAATATATGAAATCTGAACAATTCTAGATAAAATCATACGTATTAAAAAATTCTAGATATGATATGAACCCGATATAAATAAAATCGAATCTAAGTCAGATTTGATCTGAAGATTCGGATCCGACCTGTTGAAACAGCCCTAATGTTTTTTTCGATTAGCCATAAGTGAAGGGATGTCATGCATGATTATAAACAATATATAAAATTTTAATGTATCATCTTTCTACCCGCATAAGGGAAAATTCTTATCCAATCTGGATTTGGTCAAATCCAAAGTAATTAAAATGCAAGTGCAATATACTTGATTTGTGATTGGATGTAACTCTCAAGAGAGTGACCAATCACAAAGTAAGTGCAATACAGTTGCTTGGTGATTGGATGGGTTTGATCAAGCCAGACTTTGACAAAAATTTTCCCGGCATAAGTTATTAAAATGATCTGGTCTTTTACTAATTTACATTTGTAATCACCAAAGATAAACTTACAACAGCAATAATTTTGGCACATATTCCACCAAATTATTGTAAAGGTAGTGTACTGACAAAAGCAAAAAGTAAAGTTAGTATTTCCCTTTCTATCTCCTTCACTCATTCATATCCTTTCGATTTTTCAAGAAATTTTCTGCAACTTTCTTGATTTTTATCCTCTCTTCACCAATTCAAGAAAACAAGAGTTCTTGTAATGATTTATGTTTAGTATCCACTTCTCCCGCTATTAAAGAAAAAAGAAAAAGAAAACCTCTACTTCCATTTTCCTTACTGCTTTTTGTTTAATTTATATATAGAATAGAATAGATGGCTCACGAAGCTCTAGTTTCTCTAAATCTGGTAATTGAGAGAGTTCTAAATATGGATTCGTCATTTTACAGCAGATATAGAAATGGCCACTTTTGGAATTATTTCCTTCATTCCATCCTAGACACAGCAGAATCAGTCCACGAAGAAGTATGGTCCTTAAAATCAGTTCTGGAATTGCATCATTTCAAAGAGACCAATGAATTAAATGCTTTTAAAAGGGAGATCCTGAAGGCAATACCTGAATTCAGGGGCGTACTCGAAGATCAATTAAACAAATCTCAATTACTTTTTGCAGAATCTCAAAGCCTCTTTGATGAGAGTATTGACGAATTTGAGATAATCTTCCAAGATGTGGTGAGGGAAGTCAGAAAAGAAATGATTTCCTTTGTGCAAACGATGAAGAAAATCAAGGAGGAGTACAACGCAAAATTAGATCTGGAAAGAAACATCAAGGAGTCACCACTTGCTGATGAAGATTTTGGTGGAAACGCAAAAAATATGGTGAGAGTATATTATGAAGACCTTCAACAACTAATTAATAAACTAGATATGGGACGACCTTATACTAGGCTCACTACTATTGCAATAGTGGGTATGGCAGGTATCGGTAAGACTACTATTGTTAAAATAGTTTATAATGAGCCAATAATTTCATCTCGTTTTGGGCTTCGTGCGTTTGTCAGGGTAGGACCTGATTATCATCTAAAAGATATCTTGCTAGATCTTCTGGTTTGCTTGTCCCCTAAATATAATAAAATTTTAGGAATAGAAAAGAGTGAAGATGAATTGAAAGAGCAGATATACAAATTTTTGAAGGGTAAAAGATATTTGATTGTGTTAGATGATGTATGGGATAATGGCTTATGGGGTGATATGAGGAGGTGGATTCCAAATGAATACAGGGGAAGCAAAATAATATTTACAACTAGGCTGTCAAATATGGAATTCGGAGTAGTTCACAAGATTCGCTTCCGGAATGAAGAAGAAAGCTGGAATCTTTTCTGCAGAAAGGTATTTGTAGAAGACATCCTGCCCTTCTGGACTCAAGAAAGTTGGAAAGAAGATTGTCAAAAAATGTGGAGGTCTTCCTCTTGGAATAATCTCAATCGCCAACATCCTATCCAAAGGCGAGAAAACGGTTGATTACTGGGAAAATGTTGCCAAGAATGAGAATTTGCTTGCCTTAGCTACAGAGGAAGGGTCGCACATGTCAGAGTCACTATTTTTGAGTTACAAGCATTTGCCTTCGCATTTAAAAGAGTGTTGTCTCTATATTGGAGCTTTTCCTCTAAATCATGAGATCTCCGTGTCCAAACTCGTCAAATTGTGGGTTGGTGAGGGATTAGTTGAACCAAGGCCCTTCCAAACATTTGAAGATACAGCCCGGAAATATTTGGAGGGTCTTGTTTCCCATAATGTTGTTTTAGTTCACCAACATAGCTCCAGCGGCAGAAATAAAACATGCAGCGTCCATTATTTCTTTTGGCATCTTTTGGTAAGAGAGGCAGCAAACAAAAAGATTTTTCATCTCATAAATAGTTATCCCAGTGCTTTTTCAGAAGATATATATTGCCACCGCAGGTTGTGCATCCATAAGAACGCTCTTCTTGGCTTGAAACGTGTTTCTGAATCGATACAATCAGTTTCAAATGCGCGTTCTTTTCTTTGTACTGGTCCAAAACATCAATATCCGGTATCAATGTGTTCAGCTTTGTCATCCATCGAGGTGTTAGATGCTCTTACAATCCGTTTATACAAGTTTCCGATTGGAATACTGAATCTAGTTCAGTTGAAGTACCTTGCCTTCACATATGATGGAAAGCTACCCTCTTCCATATCTAGACTCAAAAACCTTTTATACTTGATTGTCCATCGATACCACCTGACCATTATCAATTCCTCTCCATCTTATATGCCGATAGAGATATGGAATATGCAAGAATTGATGCATCTTCAAGTTATGGGAAGTGACCTGCCACATCCCGTTGATGGTACCAAATTACCCAACCTCTTGACGCTGCTAGGTGTGAGCGATTGTAGTTGTACAAAGGAGGTTCTTCAAAGTATCCCAAATCTAGAAAGATTAGGTGTTCGGATTGTTTTGACACATGGTGTTTCTGAAACCTTACATAGATTCGATCACCTTGCCCTGCTCTCTAGACTTAAGGCATTCAAATGCATCATGTCAAACCCCAATCCTAGATCTCAGCAAGTTCTTCTCTTGCCAAAGTCAGTTTTTCCATCTATTCTTAGAAAGTTAACTTTGAGTGGATGCGGATTTGCATGGGAAGACATGCCAATGATTAGTCGTGCATTACCAAATCTTCAAGTGTTGAAATTGCAATGCTATGCCTTTCACGGCCCAGAGTGGGTGGTAGATAGAAAGGAGTTTCCAAAACTTGAGCATTTGCTACTTGAAGACATTGATCTGGTGCAATGGAAAGTTAGCTGGAATTCCTTCCCACTGCTTAAGCGCCTAATCATTAGGCATTTCTACGAACTGAAAGAGATCCCTCGTGAGCTCGGAAATTCAAAATTTGTAGGACTGAATGAGCTGGATGGTTGTAGCCCTTTAGCTTTGAAATCTGCAAAACAAATGCAGTTGGGACAAAGGGCATGTGGTAATCATGTGCTTCAAATTCAGATTTATTCATCATTAGATTATCAGAAGCAATAGCCATCACTGACACCTTAATTAAAAGTTGATAAATTAGACACAGTTTAATTTGAGTATTACAACAACTCTACATTGGCACGATGTGTGTTTTTCTAAGTATACTTCTTAATTAACAACTTGTTATCATGTCATTTCTATTTTTTCTTCTATTGATAACTCTCATTTGGAATTCTTTTTTAAATCCAGACTAACGAGATGGTGGAGAATAATGAGTGAGATTGTAAACTAAACAGGGAAAAAAATGGGTTTTGGTTATGTTATGTAGTATTCCCTATTGTATTTTTAAGATTGATTGATGGGACTGGTATGTGAAATTTTGAGTTTGTTTACATTTACATTTTGGTGAGATTTTAGATGTTTGATATTGTAAAATTCATAGCTACCATGTATTTCTTTACACCTTTTAAATGAGTTCTATATAATATTGGGGCTTGACTTTTGTGATGCAAGCAATGTTTTAAAAATTGGACCGGACATCAAACCGGTAGTCTTACTGATTACTGGTTAAATTGGTTTAACCGTTTTAACCACTGGTCCAACTGGTGTGACGTCATTACAATATTTTAATTTTAATTTTAATATATGTAATCAACTATTTAAAAAAATATATTATTCATTGTTTCTAATTTATTTCTAACTAAATGTTTATCTCATGATCAATTATTTTTCCTACAAAATTTGAGTTGAGAATGAATGATAGCAATAAAATTACAAGTATGATAACATGATATCAACGCAATAATTCAAATTATAATAAAAATAATATCAAAAACAATAATTTTATTACTAATCACCAATGAAAAAGAGAAATTATTAATGAATTTTGTCATTGAATTATATAAAATAAATAAATATACTTGAAGTTTGTGAAAAATGACTTTTCTAATGAATTTGATACTCAAATATATTTATATAACTTATTATATATAAGATTTTTTTGTTTCTTGTTGATTTTGTTTAATTCAAAGTGAAAAATAGAAGAAAAGATGTGAGAGTATTGTTAAAGTTTAAAGGTCGTGGAAGAGAAATAAAAATCCGTAGCGTAAACCTTTTATTTTTATAAGTGAACCAGTGGTTCAGTCGGTTCACTGGTTCATTGGTTTTACTGATTTTTGACCTATTTTTTTGCGGTTCAAACTCTTCAGGAACAAAACTGGTTTTGGGGGTTAACCGAACCGAATTAGCAACTGGTTATCGGTTGAACCGGCGGTCCGGTCCGATTTTTATTACACTGGATACAAGTGATCAAGTAATTATTATGCTTTTAAATGAAATTACACAACTAGCTCATTGTGGTGGTAGATTCCAAGAGTAATTGAGTCGGATTTGATTGATCAGATTGTAATGGCTTCCCCAGTTTAACCTTTAATTTGAATTCTCAAAATCAAATTCAAAATTAAAACAAAATATAAAAATGGTAGTACGAATATGATTAGTCTTTTACTCAGGGATGTAATCGGGTCGAATAATGTGGAGCAATAAACGGTTTAAGCTTGATTTGAATTTATCGAGCTTAAAATTTTGTGTTTGAACTTTTATGTTTGAGTTTGATTTGATGGTTAAATGAGCTTTTATCACAGTGATCTTTTAGAAATTAAAAAGAATCCAATTGTATTTTTTGACAATTTCGTTGATCAAATAAAAAGGACCATATGCATCTTCGCATGGGCTATCTTGGCGTGCTGAAAGAAGACAATGGAAAAGTGAAATCAGCTTTCCTAGTCAATTAATTTGTTGCACATTTTGGGGCTCATACAAAATTTTCTTCCTATAAAAAATGGACACAGACCCTAAATCCAATCACTCTCGTATCCAATATGGTCCAATTCAGTGAAGGTTAGAGTCAATTAATTAAGAGAAGTCTTCTCAAATATTTTATATTAACAAGCAAATTATAGTGTATTGTTTAACAAGAATCATTAGAATATTCATTTCGAATTTGTCAAATCATAAGTATAATTAAGATTTAAGAGTGGTATTTGGGATATATATAGTCGGGTTTACATAAAATTATTTTGGCCAAAATACATTCGTTTGCAAGTTATAAATAGTCAGGTCTCGGTTCAAGTAGTTCGATTTGAAGGTCTGGATAACCCCATGGATCAAAGTTTCAATTTTATGTATGTTTCGGCCATCTAATTATAGGAAACTTTTCAAAAAGTTTCGAAAAAACTAGTCAAAAATATGAAAAAAGTTACTGAATTAAGAAAAAGTTTCAAGGTAATCATAGAGTTTCTAAAATACACCTTATTTTTATTTTGATTGATTTAAAAATAAATATTTTTCAATGTTTTCAACGAAAAAGATGAAAATTTTGATCCATGATAACCATCAAATGTAAAATAAAGGGAGAAGCCTTTTTAAAAGAAAAGATAAATAATAAAAAAAATAGAAAAGAGTTGGACTACTAAACAGAAGCGTAAATGTAAAATAGAAGAGCTGAATACCATTCTCCCCCCAAAGTATGGGGTTGTATCAATTTTCTAAATTTTAATAGATTATATAGTGTCTAGTTAGTTTCATAATAAATTTTGTAAATTATAGTAAACGTAACTTTATTATGTCGTAAAATAACACAACTTAATGACTAATCAATCCAATTTATTAATTATTAAAAAAATTATTTCATTAAAAATATGATGACTTTAAGCTATTGTAATTAAATATAATGATGACTTTAAGCAGTTGTAATTAAATATAAATTGATATTAATTTAGTCATGATATCTTGTATTCTAAAATAAAATCATAATTTTTTTATTATAATTATTCAATCATAGTAGTTTCATTTAAAGAAACACTATTTAAAGAGCATTAGTTTCTTTTAATTTGAAATATGTAGCACAATTTTTTTGCATTGTTTGATAACAACAATAACGAAATCATAGTTTTTGATCAAATGAATTCTGGTTCATATTTAAGTAGATCTCAATTTCTTTCTCTTACCATGTCATTTGAAATGCATTTCTACATTGTACTTGTCTAGCTAATTTTATGAATAGTTTTTGTAAATTATAGTAAAATTAATTTTATTATGTCATAAAATTGCACAGATGAATAACTTATATTCAATTTATAAAATCATAATTTCGTAAAAAGATAATGATGACTTTAAATCACTGTAATCAAAGTAAGTATGCTTCTTCATTTTTCCCCTATTTTACCATGGATTATCATAGCTGAATTGAAGTATTTTCTTGTTTAATATGGAAGAAGGTGATGAACCTGCTATATATATCTTTCATTTTGTTAATTAAGTTTATTTTTTTCTTGAGAAAACAGTGACTTTCATTCAAGCAAACTCAGAGGCAATAATGTCAAGAATCAAAACAGTTAAATCGTCTAAAATATAAAATTCTTTAAAAGAGAGACGTGCAATTTTGTGAGCCACACGATTTCTATCTCGGCTAATATGTTTGGCGCTGAAAAAACCCAGATTACCAACCTTTGCATTGAGGTCCCCGATAGTGTTACCGTAGTTGGGACGAGTGTCTGAAACTCCACTGATTGTATCAATAATCAGGCTAGAGTCTCATTCAGTTTCATGTTAGGGTTATTTAGACTCAGATCCCCGTTTGGGCATATTACAAGGAACCCCTTACGGAGTTAAATACAGGCGGAATTTGATGATATCAACAAAAAAAAATTGAGAGCTGCAACCGAATTAGCTATCCGTGAGCTGTAGAAATCGATTTAAGAACCGGAGCTGATGCTTATTGAAGTTCAGACAAATACTTTCGTGCAAAGGCAGCAGAAGACAAATCACATATCTCTTTTCCTTCAAAGAAGCTTGTTATGGGAATTCCATAGAGATCAACAAATCGAAATACAAATTTCAAAGGACATTGCTAAGAGCCCAAGTTGACGTGAGAAAGGACACAAAGCCAAACAATGAATAAAGTTTTCGGAAGTATCTCGGCAAAAGCAGAAATTCACTAGCGGAGCGTCATGGAGACTGGGGGGTCCCCCCAAGAAAAATATAGTTTATATATATATATATATATATATATATATATATATATATATATATGTATAAGCATTAGTAATTTATTAATTAGATTCATCAGTAGTGTGCTGGTTAAGGCAATGCGTGTCCTTGTTGTTGGTTTGAGTTTGATTCTTTTGGGGAGCTTATTTCTTCTAGTTTTTCAAGAATATTTAGGGAACAAATATTTTTTGTTGAAGTAGATCTCATAATCTAATTGGGAGCATTTTATTTTTTGACATTTTATACATATTTTTTTATTCTCTTGGTAGAGCTAATTAATCTAGATTAAAATATCTCATTATATTCTTTTCTTAATAAATTATTTCTTCTAGTTTTTCAAGAATATTTAGGGAACAAATATTTTTTGTTGAAGTAGATCCCATAACCTTATTGAAAATGAGTTTTTTTTTTTTTTTAATCGATTACATACTTATACATAATATTTTTTCAAAAGAAAATGTTGACTCTTATAAGGCGAATTCGATAAAAACTATTTATATTCAATAAAATTGTCGATTACAGTTTAAATGATTCTTATTCTTTAAGATATTTATATTTTCAATTTTTGCGTGATTTTTTTTTTTTTTGTATATTGATTTATCATAATTTTCGTCAATGTATCAAAATATTGAGGAAATACAAAATATTACGAAAGTATTTGACAAAAAAAAAAAAAAAAAATTGCCCCCCAAAAGAATTGCTCCTAGCTCCGCCAGTGCAGAAATTCATATCAATTTGAACATTGCGTTGTAGCAAGTTATCTCGAGTGGGTAATTTATTTTTGCAAGCAGGCCACAAGAAGATCTTTAGTTTACTTGGAAGACTGAAAGCCCATAACCAATTTCCATTCATTCGAACCTCCTGCACTCAAACTACTCGCAGTTGTGTAACTCGCTGCATTATTCAATTTAGTTCCAAGATGATAGGCGCTACGCACCAAAAACAATCTATTTTTGTTGTAGTGCCAAACATATCTATCTAGGTTTTGACCTCAATTGGGAATTTCCCAATTGATTTGAAGGTTGATTACCAATTGAGGTACTCAATTGGGAAATTACCTCTATGAGTAATAAGTTTAAACGTAGTCTCTCTCGGTAGCCATTTGTCACCCCTAGATAGAGACGGATGTCCTATTTAAAAGATAGGTTAGACCCCCAGACAGTCCCAAGCACATCGAAATGAGGGAAGTAGCGTGCTTTGAAATTCTTACCTAATAGGTTGTTCGGTTTTCTAACAAACGCCATAATTCTTTAGCAAGTAAAGCCGTGTTAAACGCCTCAAGATCTCTGAACCCAAGCCGACCATACTGCATACTTTGACACAAATCATTCCACTTAACCCAATGAATCCCATGGTCTTTGGTGCTTTCCCACCAAAAAATGAGCCATCAAACACACAAATCTCCTTGTAGAAATAGTCGGGAAGCTTGAAACAACTCATATCATAAGACGGAATAGCATGTATAATAGCCTTGATCAGTATCTCTTTTCCCCCTTTCGAAAGCCATTTTTCCTTCCATCCTTGGAGTTTGTAGCATATTTTACCTCTAATAGAAATAAAAACCTCCCTCTTTGATACTATTGAAATAGAATCTTCAAAAGTGGTTTTCTTAAACACGATGCTCGACTTTTGAAAATTAACAACTTGCCCGGAGGAAACCTCATACGTATGTAAAACCGACTCAATACACTGCACGGATGGCTCCATTACAGAAAATCATTATGTCATCAACAAACATAAGATGCGATACCGGGAGGGGGGCTCCCATGTAACTTTGTTAATTATGTCTGGGGAAATAGTTGTTTGATTATAATTTGTTTAATTGATGCATACTTCACAAAGACAAGCAAGGTAAAATTGTTTGGTGTGGGTAAACTTATCCATGACTGTTTAGTTACTTAGCAAACAGGCAACTCTGACAAGTTAATTTGGCTTATCTGGTATAAATGCTCCATTAGAATTTAGTGGCTCATATATATATTGCGAAACTCATTTTTCACATATAAGATAGTTGAGTTTTAATATACAGTATAATTGTTTGATTATACGTTGTTTGATTCAAGTAAACTTCTTCAAGTGCTAGTGTTTGCGTAAAAGTATGCTCCTTCAATTTTTTTTCTTCATATTTTGTCGTTTATTTTCAGTATTATAAGTAGGGGTATATTAGTCAATACAAAAAATTTAAGAAACTCTTTCTAATGAACTCGTACTTTTGTATGTATGCTAAACTAATACTAAAATACTAAATACTAAATACTAAATTAGAAAATTGAACGTGCGTCACGTTATTAACTAGTTTTTTACGCTAGTTAAATTATATAATAATTTTCATCATACTATGGTCACATAATTTTTTTGACTAATTCATTTTAATTATTACTAAGTGGTTACCAATAATTTAAAGTTGTTATCATAAATACCTAATACCAAAAATTTGAAAAGTAAAAAAAACGAGCTATAACTACTAAGTATTTATAAACTAAAAATATGTGTCTATATATTATTCTAAAACTACAATTTGAACGAATGGACAACATCACATTTTTTCTTCCTAACCTTGATATTTTCATTTAAACCAATTTGCTCAGATTTAACACTTCTTGTTTATCGATTTCACCGATTTTACAAGTTATACCCGTCTTTTACTGAATACATCCATTTTCAAACATATGCCTAAATTTTTTAACCAAGTTTTACTAATTTTCCTCAATTTTATCTATTTAACCCGCTTTTACACTGAGTCTGCCATTTCTTTTGTTATTTTAACATGTTCTTTCATCGATTTCACCAATTTTTGCATTCAGTTTACCATTCCTTTTTGTTATTTTATCCCCTCTTTCCACATATTTCACCAATTTTTTTTGTGATTTATCTCATTTATTAATCAATTCACTCATTCTCTCTGGTTCAACCTAAGTTTAGTCGATTTTACTTATTCTTCTGTTGATTAACCTATTTTCTGGACTATTTCACTTTTTTCTTTTATCAATTTAACTCGATTTTTTCGTTCTTGTTCTTTCAAACGATTTGAGCATTTTTTGTTATCTCTTGTTTAGTCGATATCATTCATTTTTAGTTGATTTAACTCATTTTTATTCTCTCTAACCCATTTTTTCATTGTTTTTCAATTTTTATTATTTTTTTTTCAATCGAGTTTTACCCCGTTTTCAGCAGTTTAAACCATTTTTATGTTTTAATTTTTTTTACTTAAGCCAATTATAAGTTTTTCAGTTAATTAAATTGTACTTTATTTTATTCATATGGCACAAAGATGCCATTCTTGTAGGTTCTTTAATGTTTTTTAGGTTACTAGAAAAGTGCACGTACGTTGTACGTGTCTAGTTTTAATTTCATAGGGTTTTTTCATTAACTAGTGTAGAAATAGACATTTTTATGTCATAGAATATCATATATTTATGACTGATCATTTTATTTTAATGAGATTTATTTTTATTAATTATTATTGATTTATAAAAAAATGATGGCTTTGAATAGTTGTAATAAAATATATAATGATAATTGATTTAGTCACTACATCTAATAAGATTGATTCTAAAATAAGATCATAAAAACATTATTTAGTGCATTCCATTTCATGTCAAGTTTATCCGTTATTCATCGATGACACATGTTTAATCCGCTTCTTCATAAATTTTATCGATTTCTCGCGCATTTTTTCTTACTGGTTTCACCAACTTCACTCGAAGTTTCATCGGTTCATATGTTCATTGTTTAATTTTTTTTTATCGAGTTTTCCTCTTTTTAATTGATTATAACATTTCTCATTGTTTTTCGATCTTTTTTCCAATTTAAACCATTTTCTTCTGATTTCACATTATTTTTGTCGGATAAAGTTTAACTCGTTGTCACTAATTTCACTTGTTATTAACCAAAAATTTTAATTGATTAAACATGTTTTCACTGACTTCAAGCTTTTTTTACTGATTTTATTTGTTTCTTTACAAATTTCACCCAAACTTTCATTAATTCTTGTGTTCTCACTGTCTAAATTTGGTTTACCCGGTTTATTTTTTTCATCTATTTTTTCCCTTTTTTTATCGGTTATAATATTTTTCATTATTTCCTCATTTTTGGTCGATTTCTTTGGTTTCTTATTCGATCAGGTTACACCAATTTTCCATCGATTTCACCTGTTACTTTTTTAACTGATTTCACTCGTTTTTACCATTTTAACCCCTTTTTATCTATTTTCATGTTTTTTTCCACTAATTTCCCATGTTATTCACCAAAAAAATTTCATTGATTAAATATGTTCTTGCCAACCTTACGTTTTGATCGATTTTATCATTTTTTAACCAACTTTACCCAATTTTATTAGGTTTCACCGGTTTCATCATTTTTCTTAGAAATTCCATTCTTTTCATCGATTTCACATATTTTGACCAACTTTGCCTTTAATTTAATCGATTTTACCCGTTTTCAGCCATTTTTCACAAATTTTACCCATTTTTTTTTATCGATTTCAAATGCATTTAAGATTTCACATTCATTTTTTCACCGGTTTAAAGTGCACATACATTGTACGTGTCTATTTAATTTATGTTGTATTTTGTTGTAAATCAGAGTTTAATTAACTTCATTATGTCATGAAATAGCACATATAAATGACTGTTATTTGATATATTAACTTCACCATGGGTATTTTCATCGATTTCTTTAGTTTTTTTCAGTTCAAACCAATTTTCTAATGGTTTGACATTGTTTTTGTTGGTTGAACTATTTTCATTTTATTGATTTCATTTATTCTTACCAGTTTAACCAATTTTCACCGACTTTAGCCTTTTTCACTGATTTTACCCAGTTTTCACATATTTCATAATTTTTTATGTAATTTCATCGTTTCACCGATGTCATCCATTTTTTCGCAAATCTCATTTGAATTTTCATCGATTTCATATGTATTTGCCGAATTTTCAACTTGAATAATTATACATCTTCATTTACTTTTAAGTATATCTCAAATTATTTCACTTACCTTATCATTTCAAAGATATTTCTTTACCGATTCAAGCCATTTCACTTATTATATTAATTAATTTATTTCAATTTTCATTGATTCTTATTTGATTTTATATTTTTTACTGATTTAAACGTTCTTGATCACTTATAACCTATTATCCATTATTTTTCCTATTTTTTATCGGTTTCTTTTGTTTTTTCCTATTCAAACAAAAAGAAAATTCTACTGGTTCAGTTCATACTGTTATTGCTAGTTAAACTTTTTTTTTTCCAGATTTTACTTCTTTTTATCAGTTTAACGTATAATTCACATGGTTTTTTTTTTAACAATTTGACTTGAATTTTCATTGATTTCACATTATTTCACAGATTTTAACCTTTTTTCAATTATTTAACCCATTCTTCATAAATTTCACCCATTATTCATTGATTTCATCGATTTGTTTCCCAAATGGCACCCGAATTTTCATTGATTTCACTGTATTTATCGATTTTACCGGCATTTTTTATTACCGATTTCACCCAGTTTTCACCTATTTCACCAATGTTCATAAATTTCATCTAGATCGATTTCACATGTTTTCATCAATTACATAAAATTTATTAGATCGATTTCACCAATTTTCAATGATTTTCATCCGTTTTTGAACTTATTTCACACGTTTTTCTCGAAAAGATTTTCATGAAAATTTTAGGTAATGTTTCTCATGTCAAATAAAGATTACTTAGTTCACTATGTCATAAGCATTTTTGTTCATTCATAGGTAGAATGCGATTCTACTTTAACATATTTTATGATATTTAAGAGAATTTAATATTTTTAAGAAGTGACATATTGTATTAAATCTTTAAATGAAACAAATAATATTTTTTACAACTAATCAAAATAATAGTCTTTGTTTTTATTTTTATGTGTTATAGGAGAACAATAATGAAATTGTAAAAGTGATTTATGAGTTAATTTCTTAATTATTGGAGTTAATGTAAGAAATAACTATAATAAGACTTTATACATAATTTGAATATAATTTTATTTTTCTTCCATATTCATGGTGCTTGGTAAGAATGCAAGAAAGTTATAAATTTTCTTAAAATATTTTTTCCTACCAAAATTTTGATGAGAAAATTTAAAGAAAATTCATGTCTAATTATATTTTATTATTATACTTTACAACTACATTTTTGTCTTCACAAAAAAAAAAAAAAAAAAAAAGCTTAAAATATTCACACTTTTAGTAGTAAGTATAGATATAGATTTAATAATTGATAATATCTTATATTATAAAAGATTAAAATACAAAGATTAAAAAAATTAATGAGAGTTAATAAGCTTATTTAATTAAAATACAAAGAGTGAAAGTGTCATTTAAATTATCAAAGGGAACACAAGGAATTATATTGTTATTCCCTCCTTCAAAACTAAGCCTGAAAATGAGCCCAAACGAGCATCCCAACAAACTTACAACAGCAATATACATAGTTGAGTTTTGGGCCTTTTGGCACATAGTTTACCAAAATTATAGTAAAGTTAGTGTACTGACAAAAGTAAAAAGTAAAGTCCACTCATTTTCCTTGCTTCATCTCGACTTTTCCTTCTCTATCTCCTCCACTCAATTTTTCAAGAAAAAGTTAGTATTCTACATCCCTATCCTTTCAATTTTTCAAGAAATTTTCTGGAACATTCTTCATTTTTATCCTCTATTCACCAATTCAAGAGAACTCTCCTTTCCATTTTCCTTACTTCTTTTTGTTCAATTTATATATAGAATCTATTATATAGAATATAATAGATGGCTCACGAAGCTCTAGTTTCTCTAAATCTGATGATTCAGAGATTTGTAAATATTGGATAGTGGATACAGCTATACCCATCCTGGTCCCATTCTAGTTTCGTCATTCTACAGCAGAAATAGAAATAGATGGAATAATATCCTTCTTCCCATCCTACGCGCAGCAGAATCAGTCCAGGAAGAATTATGGTCCTTAAAATCAATTCTGGAATTGCATCATTTCAAAGAGACCGAGGAATTAAATGCTTTTAAAGGAGAGATCCTGAAGGCAATGCCTAAATTCAGGGGCGTACTTGAAGACCTTTTAAACAAATCTCAACTACGTTTTTTAGATACTCAAAGCCTCGATGGTGAGAGTAGGGACGAACTGGAGATCATCTCCCAAGATTTGGAGAAAGGCAGAAAAGAATTGTTCTCTTTTTATATAATGATGAAGAAAATCATCAAGGAGCACAACGCAAAATTAGATCAGGAAACAAGCAACATGGAGTCACCACTTGCTGATGAAGATTTTGGTGAAAATACAAAAGATATGGTGGAAGTATATGATGAAGACATACGACGACTAATTCATAAACTACTTAAGGAAAGACCTTATACCTGGCGTACTACTATTGCAGTAGTGGGTATGGGGGTAAGACTACTATAGTCAAAGCAATTTATAACAATCCAGTTATTTCAGATTATTTTGATACTCGTGCATTTATCAAAGTAGGACCTGATTATCATCTAAAAGATATCTTGTTAGATCTTCTGGTTTGCTTGTCCCCTAATTATAATAAAATTTTAGGAATAAAAAAGAGTGAAGATGAATTGGGAGAGCAGATATACGAATTTATGAAGAGCAAAACTTATTTGATTGTGTTCGATGATGTATGGGATACTGACCTTTGGGGTGATATGAAGAGGTGCATTCCAAATGGCAACAAGGGAAGCAAAATAATATTTACAACTAGGTTGTCTAGTGTGGCTTCTAATTTTAGCATATTCTATGATATTCTCAAGATTAGCTTCCGGAATGAAGAACAAAGCTGGAATCTTATTTGTTGAAGACTCGTGCCCTCCTGGAATAATCTCGATTGCCAACATCCTATACAAAGCCGAGAAAACGCTTGATTACTTGGAAAAGGTAGCCAAGAATGAGAATTTGCTTGCCTTAGCTACAGAGGAAGGGTCACACATGTCAGAGTCGTTATTTTTGAGTTACAAGAAATTGCCATCGCATTTAAAAGAGTGTTGTCTCTATATTGGAGTTTTTCCGCTAAATCATGAGGTCTCTGTCTCCAAGCTCGTCAAGTTGTGGGTAGGTGAGGGATTAGTTCAACCAAGGCGTCTAAAAACTTTTGAAGATACGGGGCGGATGTATTTGGAGAGTCTCGTTTCACATAATATTGTTTTAGGTCGCCAACAAAGCTCAAGTGGCAGTACTAAAACCTGCAGCGCCCATTATTTCTTTTGGCATCTCTTGGTAAAAGAGGCTGCAAACAAAAAGATTTTTCATCTCATAAAGAGTTATTGCAGTGTTTTTTCAGATGATATACATTGCCAGCGCAGGTTGTGCATCCACAGGAACGCTCTTCTTGGCTTGAAACGTGTTTCTAAATCAATACAATCAGTTTCAAATGTGCGTTCTTTTATTTGTACTGGTCCAAAACATCAATATCCGGTATCAAATTGTTCAGGTTTGACATCTATTAAGGTGTTAGATGCTCTTACAATCCGTTTATACAAGTTCCCGATTGAAATATTGGATCTAGTTGAGTTAAAGTATCTTACCTTCACATATGATGGAAAGCTCCCTTCTTGCATATCTAGACTAAAAAACATTGTATATTTGATTGTCCATCGATACCACATGACAATCATCAATTCCTCTCCATCTTATATGCCAATAGAGATATGGAATATGCGAGAACTGAGGCATCTTCAAGTCATGGGAAGCAACCTGCCACATCCCGTTGATGGTGCCCAATTACCCAACCTCTTGACACTTCTAGGTGTGAGCGATCACAGTTGTAGAAAGGAGGTTCTTCAAAGTATGCCAAATCTAAAAAAATTAGGTGTTCGGATTGTTTTACCACATGGTGTTTCTGAAACCTTGCATATCAAAGATCACTTTGCCCTGCCCTCTAGACTCAATGCATTCAAATACATCGTGTCAAATCCCAATCCTAGGTCTCAGCAGGTTCTTCTCCTGCCAAAGTCAGTTTTCTCATCTAGGCTTACAAAGTTAACTTTGAGTGGGTGTGGATTTGCATGGGAAGACATGTCAATTATTGGTCGTGCACTAAAAAATCTTCGAGTGTTGAAATTGCTATGCTATGCCTTTCAAGGCCCAGAGTGGGTGGTAGATGAAAAGATGTTCCCAAAACTTGTGCATCTGCTACTTGAAGGCACCGATCTGGTGCACTGGAAAGTCGGCTATAGTTGCATCTCACTGCTTAAGCGTCTAATCATTAGGCATTGCTACGAACTGGAAGAGATCCCTCATGGGCTTGAAAATTCGTTATTTCTAGAAGTGATTGAGCTTGTTGGTTGCAGCCCTTCAGCTTTGAAATCTGCGAAACAAATACAGGAGAAACTAAGGGAACGTGGTAATGATAAGCTCCAAATTCAGATTTCTTTATTAGATGATGAGAAGCACTAGCCATCACTGACACTCTAATTAAAAAGTTTGTAAGTAAGACACAATTATATTTTAGTATTACAACGACTTTACATATGCACAATATGTGTTTGTCGGAGTATACTCCTTAATTAACAACTTGTTGCTTTCTTAATCATGTCATTTCTGTTTTTTCTTTTCTTGGTAACTCATTATATGATTTTTTTTTTATAATCCAAATTAACGAGATGGTGGAGAATGATGATTGAGATTGGTAACTAAATATATGAAAAATGAGTTTTGGTTATATAATATTGCTTCTTATATGTTTGAAGCTTGATTGATGAGACTAGTATGTGGAATTTTGAATTTATTTACATTTATATTTAGTGAGATTTTAGATGTTTGATGTTGAATTTATAGCTAACACGTATTCTTTGTACCTTTTGAACATAATATTGGGGCTTGACTTTCGTGATGTAAGTGATCAAATAATTATTATGCTTTTAAATTAAATTGCGCAACTAGCTCATTGTGGTGGTAGATTTAAAGAGTGATCGAGTGGGATTTGATTAGAAAAATTGTTTAAACCGAAAGAAAACTAAAGATAATATTAAACCGGAATATATTGAGAATAGATTCTTAGAAAACTAAAGGATTTCTATTTGATATAATGATTGAAATCGGCAAAATAACTAAATTAGTTAAAACGAATTAAATTAATGAATTGAATTAGTGAAAATGACTTAGATCGATAAAGAGATGCATTTCAAATGATAGTGCAAGAGAACTGACCAAAATCTACTTAAAAATGGAACAATTTCATTTGAACAAAAAACATAATTTCACTATTTTTGTTGTCATACAATGCAAAAGATTTGGATGGGTTCTTAATATATAAATTAACATAATTATTTTTATTGTATCATACTTAATGTCACATTTACATTACAATTTGTGATGATAAAAATTTCTCGTGTTTGACAAATACGAAGACAAATGATATTAATGTTATAATTGAAACTAAAATAAAAACTAAAGGTGTCCAATGATTTATATTACTTAAATCAAAATATGGAATGAGCTAAATAATTTTCTTATGATATTATTTTGAAACAAATTAATTTTACAAGATTTTGTGACTTAATTAATTGTTCATTAATTTTTACTTGATTACAATTTGAAAGCCATTAACAAATAATAATTTTTAATAAAAAAATCATAGAATATAAATAATTAACATATGCTATTTTATGATAAAAAGAAGTTAATTTACTTTGATTTACAATAGATATAATAAAATTAACTAGACATGTGCACTTTTCTAGCACTTATAAAGAGTCCAAAAATTATCTGCCTTCCCAACATGGGACAAATTCTCACGAAGACCCAATTTATATTTAAATTTTGAAAATACTCTTAAGTCTTGACAACTTCATGTTTTAACCCGTAAAACACAGTGATCTTTTGGCAATTAAAAAGAATCCAATTGTATTTTATGACAGTTTCGTTGATCAGATCTGAAACTTTTGGGCTTGGGCTGAATCGTACTATTAGGGTGCTGGAATACAATTAAAGCTCATGGGCCGGCTTGCCAATTAATATTTATATCACCTATGAGATTAAATTCTTCCCTAATTTAAGAGCACTTTATTTGTCACCATTGTACAAAGAATCCTATGTGGGACCTTGACTCATTCGATCAATATAGTAGTATTTTTTGGTTAATTTTTTAAATTGAAACGCATTTATTAGTTTTTGGCCTTTCAAAATGATGTTAAACGAAATGAGATTTCAAGAAAAAATTGTGAAATTATGATGTGTCCTAATGAGGAAATTGGTGGTGGTGACGGCAAAGAAAATGACATGAGCAAAACAAATACACGGGGCCGTCGCAAAGTCATTGTTACATCCCCACTACCAAAAAAGAATGAATGAAGCACTAATGCCCCTTACAAAACTTCTCAAAAAAGCAAATATTATTCCAATTCCATATCTTAGGTGTTTTTACTTTTTATTACCTCTCCCTATCATCCTCATTCATTCAAAGCATGGATCAAAATATTTATCTTATCATTTCCGTTGAAAATATCGAAAAGTTTTTATTTTTTAATCTAATAAAATGAAAACAAGATGTAATTTCGAAATTATTTAAATGTCTAAAACTCTCTTATTTAATTGTGTCAAAATTGATGTATATTTGAGTAATACTTTGATTGATGTGAATCCAATCGAGCTCTTAATCTTTTCTCGCAAATGATAAGAGAAGGTACAAGGCCCATCCATGGAACATTTATAGGGGTATTGCTAGCTTGAGTTCATGTGGGTTTAGTTGATAACGATTTGGAATTTTTTCTAGTATGCAAAGAGATTACTAAAATACTATTTTGCAACTTAAAAAAAGAGTTCATGGCAATTTACTCCCTTATATCATAATGCTCGATTTACATCCTTGTGATTTGAAAAAGCAATTTATCATACTGTACTTTTATAAAATCTGCCTCCTTGACATTTTTATAAGTGTTATTTTACCCTATGTGTTATGATAATGTGACGGTTTATCCTCCTATATTATGATAAATTTTACAATTTACCACCCTATGTTACGATAAATGTGGCAATTTACTCCTCTATGTTACACAACACTTTTCATCCATTTCTCAATTTCGACAAATGAGTTACACTCTCCGGTTGAAGGGAATAAATTATTTCTTTAAATTTTTTTATAGAGGATAATTTGCTCTTTTTTAAATTGCACGAACATAAATTAAATATTATAAATATCATATATGATAAATTGCCTTTAATATCTTAAAAAAATTAATATAAAAATATAAAATAATCAAAGATCTCACCCACTAGATAGTTGGAATGATGGATGATAAGCATTACTAGTCAGTGTTTTAACTGAGTTTCAGAAATTGTCAAATGAAAAACGTTATGCGAGTTATAGATTGAGTTGAAACAAACTTTGATGAAAATAGTCCGAATCAAATATCAAGTAATTTGGTCTGATTTTTCGATCCTAGGTGTAGTTCTACTAGTATAATAGACTTTTCAAACGAGATTTGTAATTGGTATTAAGCATCTAAAGTATTTGAGCAGCTGCAGTTATGATCAAAGTAAATGCGATTCAGATCACACAAGTATACCAATATTACAATATATCATTTATTTAGTTGTTTCTATTGGCATTCTTTCTTGAAATGGATGTATTAGCTTAATATTCTAACTATTTATTATTATTAATTGTTTTCAGTTGCAAACAAATTCAAAAAATATGAAACTAGTCAATACATAGAATAACAATAAAAGATAATCCAATTTATTAGTTTATATTTGAATCATCAAATCAATGAGTTTAGAATACGAACACATTTTGCAGTGGACCAATACACCTAATCAAAATTAAACTACAGAAGAATTCTACCAATTAGTCATGGTGATAAACTAAAGGATCGCTTCCAAGAAGTGCAAAGCCAAATACGAAACCAAGCTGAAATTAAACAAATGTATCAATGGCTGCGTACTCAACTTGATCATCATCAAGATCCGCGGCATTCCACGTGCTCAAAGTTACTTTTTTTTGGCTTCGCTATTTCCTTGCCAAGAACTGATAATGCCCCTTTTTTCAACCCCATATTACTAGAATTCACTACATGGATTGGGTTAAATCCACTTACTTGGCTTGGGCCTAACTCAACCTCAAAAGTTAGCTTATAAGGTGAGGATTGACCAATGCCTTATAAGGTGGACTTAACTATTGTTTTCAACCAATGTGAGACATTTAGTCTCAATACTCCCCCTTCACGTGTGGGCGGGCAGAATGTGTGGGTGAAACAATCCCAACACGTGATATTTGAAAGCCCAACCTTGTGAATTTGCGACATGTGGGTGAAGATCAACACACGAATAATGACACTCCGGGCCTTTGTTAACCGGAGGAATAATGAATCTCCAAGTCTTGAATAACCGGAGGAATAATGACAACCCATGCCTTTGTTATCTGGGTGAAGTGTGTTGGTAGATAATGAAGCCCATCATGTGAACAAGGAGGAGCCCATCACGGAAGGAGGCGGCCCACTTTAATCTGGGGCTCTGATACCATATTAGAATTCACCACATGGATTGGGTTAAGTCCACTTACTTGGCTTGGGCCTAACTCAACCTCAAAAGCTAGCTTATAAGGTGAGGATTGCCCAATGCCTAATAAGGTGGACTTAACTATTGTTTTCAACCAATGTGGGACATTTAGTCTCAATATATATACTTGTAATTAGCAAGATGATTAAGGTCACCCGTATGTCTCACACTCAAACCATGGTTCTCTTTAAGCTTTTTGACATCTTCTTCGACCCCGACACCACAAAACATAAAATGAGGATCATTGAAGAAAGTTCTTAAGTTAGATATAGGGAAAATTGCTTTATTGGTACCATAGGATAGGCTAACTTGCACTTTTGGTACCATTGGATATGAAAATGCAAATTTGGTACCATAGGATAGGTTTTCATTGCAATTTTGGTACCAAACCCAATTTTTCTACAAAGTTAATGGCAATTTACCCCCTAATAAATGCATAATGTTCAATTTAACCCCTCGTGGTTTAAAAAAGAGCATTTTACCCCTTGAGATTTTGTAAAAATTTCACATCGCCTTCCTGATATTTTTATAGGCGACACTTAATCCACTTTTATTATGATAATGTGATTTTTTACCCATTGTGTTATGATAAATGTGGCAATTTATCCCCCTATGTTAAATAAAATAGTTTGCATGCATACTCTCAATTTCGGCAAGTGAGTTACAATCTCCGGCTGAAGGGGGTAAATTGCTTCATTAAATTTTACAGGGGGTAAATTTATTTTTTTCAAATTATAGAGGGACATGCAAATTGAACATTATGCATTTCATATGGGGTAAATTGCCATTAATTTTGTAGAAAACTTGGGTTTGGTACCAAAATTGCAATGAAAACATATCCTATGGTACCAAATTTGCATTTTCGTATCCAATGGTACCAAAAGTGCAAGTCAGCCTATCCTATGGTACCATAAAAGCAATTTTCCCGTTAGATATAGGAGGGATGGGATCACCAAGAACTGATAGATAAGACATTCGTTGCCGACACAAAGTTGGAGGATAGCAATTGGGTGGTCTTCCCTGGGTTTGCGGTTGGGACGCCACTCCGTGTCAAGGCCAACCACAAACTTGTTACCGGGTGGCTTTGGATGAGGGGCAAAATATGAGATGTTATCCACTTGGTCGACCTTTTTTCGCAACGGTCACTTGAATCATCTCGCCATAAAAATGAACACGGTGGATAATTGATGGATGATATATTACAAATGGTGGTGTTGGTATCAATGAGATTGAGGGTCTACGGTGTATGAACATAATTTGGAATTGACTATACTTTTTTCTTTGGTTAAAAATATTGAAATCAAAGAAGATGTGGTAATATATATATATATATATACATATATATATATATATATATATATATATATATATATATATATATATGACAATTAAGTCTTATGGCGAAATCGATACAATTACTTATGTTGACAGGTAATTCTACCCTATAACATTTTAGATTGTCAAAATAATCTCACATCTTTAAATTTACTTATGATTTTAATCCATATTGTTTTCCAATTTCAAGATTGGCTCGAATAAGATACGTGTGGACCAATTTGGAAATTTTACTTATTATATTTACATATCAATTTAACTAATTTGATTTTATTTACAATATCAATAGATCAAATAATACTTTATTATAAATATGAAAAAAATAAACATATTTTTTTAAAATCTAAAATGATATATAATATTACTAATTTGTTTAATACTACTATTTAATAAAATAGTAAAGTTATATATTATTAATAAGTATTATTTTATTTAAAACCTTAAATTACACTAGCTAACTTCACAATTCTACTAATTCTTTTCATAAACAATTTACTCATTATTTTATTAATTAAATTAAACTCATATTCTTTTTCTCACAATCCAAATTCAATTGCACTCTTCTTAGTAACTACAAGTATTATAGTTTACTAAATATCTTAAGTGGTTATACTTTGTAAGTGCAACAATGTAACAAATTTTTGATAAAAGCCATATAATAATACTACTATTTAATAAAATAACAAAGTTATATATTATTAATAAAGCCATAAAATAATGCCACGCTTAATAACTGTTAATATTATCAATTAATGTTTTATCTGGTTGAAATTTTTAATTTTCTCCAAAAAATATCATGTGTCGAGTGACACTTAAAAACTGAAGGTTTAGATTATGACTCTAAAATTTGCAAGTCAAAGTCACATGATAGGTCTATAAATTTAAATTTTGATGAAAAACGGTTAAAGTTCCCCCCTTAAATCGATGATACTTTTTTTTTTGTTTATTTATAAAGAAATAAGTAGGTCATATTTACAATCACATTTGCCTCAAATTTTCTCTATACATCCAAAAATTTCATCATTTTCTACGAAATATACTATACTACTCGCCCAATCCAAATTTCACCGTGTAATGATATTTTACACTAATATTTATTTTATGAATTTGACCTATTTATTTTTTTTAAATAAAAAAAGTATCTTTTTTTTCGGGACGGGGGGACTTTAACCATTTTTTTATCAAAATTTGAAGTTACGGACCTATCACGTGAGTTGAACTTGCAAATTTTTGAGTCAAAATCTGAGATCTTGAATTTTTAAGTACCACTTTTGTGAATATTAAATTTTCCGATTAAACAAGATATAAATTGATGATTTTCAAGAAAAAAGAATATTTCGGTCAAATAAAAGCCGCGTTTTCTTAGGTGAAGCCAGCATATCACCTAATCCAGGAATTAAATTTGAAGAAGATGGAGATGCCTCCTCAGATCAATATCTTTCTTTGGAAATGTTGTAACAAAGCTCTGCCAGTTAGATATATAAATGCACGAGTTTCAGTGTTTCACTTAACAATACAAATAATACTTAATATAATTTCTACATTATATATAGATGCACTCCATAAGAATTTAATGGCTAATATATATTGCGAAACTCATTTTTCACATATAAGATAGTTGAGTATTAATATATAGTAGTATATTTGTTTGATTATACATTGTTTGATTCAAATAAACTTCTTCAAGTGCTAGTGTTTGTGTAAACGTATGATTCTTTAATTTTTTTTCTTCGTATTTTGTCTTTTATATTCAGTACTATAAGGATGGTATATTAGTCAATACAAAAATTTCAAAAAACTCTTTTTAATGAACTCGTACATTTATCTATATAAATAAAATAATTCTAAAACTGTGAATAATTCAAGTTTTTATTTTTTTTGGTGAAGATAAAATTTCCTTATTCAAATTGTAAAGTATATTAATAAAATATAATTAGACATGGAATTTTCCTTAAATTTTTTTATAGAAAAATATTTTAAAAAAATTTGTAACTTCTTTTCCTTCTAACCAAACACCATGAATATGAAAGAAAAACAAAAATATACTGATAAGAATCGTTCATAACTCTCAACAGTCTTGAGAGTTAGTAAAGACTTAGTATTATTTAATAGTAGTAAGTACATCCGAGCCCAGCTGTTAAGCATGTACTTAGAATTCTATTGGTTAGATATTAAATACTTTTAAATCTGTATCAATCTCCCTATGCTAATTATAAATTTAATTATCTCACACCGTCGTCACATGTACTCCATTATTATTATTATTCAAATCAAGATTTTCATTGAAGCCCCCTCAGGCCATTTCAGAGCCAGAGCAATAGAATTATTAATAATGATTAACTAAATGCAAAAAATCATCTGTTCTTTGCATAATTTGCAAATAATCATACGTTATTTTTATTAGCTGATAAAATAACCCAACATGAAATATTTATAATGGTTAATTCACTTTTGAAAACTGAAGAATTAATTTTTACATGAATGATATCACTAAGTTCATTAATCTTTCATGCTCAAATTGAGTTTTTAAATATTATCAAGTTATAATTGTTATTTAAGTTTGGTATGATTTGTAAATAAATCGTGCTCAAACGAGCTAAATTTGAATTAATATCAAATAATTTTATTTAAATCCCAATTTGAAGAAATTGAACTTAATTCATATCCAATATAATACATTTGGTAAAACAAAATAAGAATTTTTAATAAACACAAAACTTTACAAAGTTTGGTGCCCTTTTGTAATTTCCGGAAATAGTGTGTGTGTAAAATATACTAAAATGATATTTTAACATAAAATTGTTGCATTAGGTGGCCGGTGGAGCACTAAATTTCGTTTTAAGTAATAGAGCTGTTAGAAAAGCCATTTACAGCCAAATCTTCTTACTTATTCCTTTTGTTCATTTGATAAAGCAAGAATAAAAAAGCAACCTAAATACTCTTCTTATATTTCCTTCCTGTATTAATTAATTCTGGATTTAGAAAGAGGAGATCACCAGATCTGAGAAGATGGCTTACGAAGCTGTAGTATCTCTAAATATGATAATTGAGATACTACTAAATATTCCAAAATACGGCTATTTCTTTCTTCCCATCCCAGAAACAAAAATAGTCCACGAAGAAGTATTGTCCTTAAAATCAATTTTTGAATCGGATCATTTCTATAGGAAAGAGGGATCAAATGATTTGGAAGGAAATATCGTGATGACAATACCTAAATTCAGAGACGTGCTCGAAGACCATATGAACAAATGTGAACTACTTTTTTCAGAATCTCAAAGCATCGATGAAGATTTAGAGAAAGTAAGAAAAGAAATGATTTCCTTTCTGGAAACGATGAAGAAAATCCGGAAGGAGTACTCCAACTCAGAAGAAACAAGCAACGTGCCACCACTTGCTGATTCTGTTACACATATTGATATGGTGGGAGTATATGATGAAGATCTAAAAGTACTAATTTATAAACTCCTTTCAGGACGAACGAATTGGTGGGCACAAGATTTCCAGCGCGAATTTATTTCAGTAGAGGGTATGGCGGGTATCGGTAAGACTACTATTGTCAAAGCACTTTATAATGAGTCAGTTATTTTCAATCATTTTCAACTTCGTGCGTTTCTCTGGGTAGGACCTCATCCTCATCTGAAAGATATCTTGATAGATCTTTTGGGTTGCTTGATCCCTAATTATAATAAAATTTTAGGAATAGAAAAGAGTAAGTCTGAATTGAAAGAGCAGATACACAAATTTTTGTATAGGAAACGTTATTTGATTGTGTTAGATGATGTATGGAATGTTCAATTTTGGGATGATATGATATGTTTTCCAGATAACAACAACGGAAGCAAAATAATATTTACAACTAGGTTGTCATATGTGTCTTCCAATTGTTCCCCTTACGGTAATGTTCACAAGATTCGCTTCCGGAATGAAGAAGAAAGTTGGAATCTTTTTTGCAAAAAGATAGTTTGCCCTCCTGGATTCGAGAAAGTTGGAAAGAAGATTGTCAAAAAATGTGAAGGACTTCCTCTTGGAATAATCTCGATTGCCAGCATCCTATCCAAAGTCAAGAAGCTTGATTATTGGGAAAACATAGCCAAGAATGAGAATTTGTTTGCCTTAACTTTAGAGGAAGGGTCACACATGGCAGAGTCTCTATTTTTGAGTTACAAGCAATTGCCTCCACATTTAAAAAAGTGTTTTCTCTATTTTGGAGTTTTTCCTCTAAATCATAAGATCTCCGTCTCCAAGCTCTTCAAATTGTGGAATGGTGAGGGATTAGTTGAACCAAATGCATTTTACGGAGCTCACACGTTTGAAGGTATTGCGTGGTTTTATTTGAAGAACCTCATTTCATGTAATATTATTGTCTGCCAACGGAGCTCCATTGGTAGAGTTAAAACTGTCAGCGCCAATTTCTTTTGGAATCTCTTGGTAAGAGAGGCTGCAAACAAAATTTTTTTTCATCTCATAAATAGTTATTCCAGTGCTTTTTCAGAAGGTATACACTGCCAGCACAGGTTGTGCATCCATAAGAACGCTCTTCTTGGCTTCAAAATAGTTTCTGAATCAATAGAATCAGTTTCAAATTTGCGTTCTTTTCTTTTTACTGGTCCAGAACATCGATATCCAGTATCAATATGTTCAGGTTTGAAGTCTATCAAGGTGCTAGATGCTCTAGCAATTCGTTTATACAAGTTCCCGATTGAAATATTGGAGCTAGTTATGTTAAAGTACCTTGCCTTCACATATGATGGAAAACTCCATTTTCCCATATCTAGACTCGAAAACCTTGTACACTTGATTGTCCATCGATACCACCTGACAGTTATCAATTCCTCTCCATCTTATATGCCGATAGAGATATGGAATATGCAAGAACTAAGGCATCTTCAAGTCATGGGAAGTGATCTGCCACATCCCATTGATGGTGCTCAGTTACCCAACCTCTTGATGCTGCTAGGTGTGAGCGATCGCAGTTGTACAAAGGAAGTTCTTCAAAGTATCCCAAATCTAGAAAAATTAGGTGTCCGGATTGTTTTACCACAGGATGTTTCTGAAACCTTGCATATCTTTGATCACCTTGCCCTGCTCTCTAGTCTCAAATCATTCAAATGCATCGTATCGAATCCCAATCCTAGGTCTTGGCATGTCCTTCTCTTGTCAAAGTCAGTTTTTCCATCTAGTCTTACAAAGTTGACTTTGAGTGGGTGTGGATTTGCATGGGAAGACATGTCAATGATTGGTGCATTACCAAATCTTCGAGTGTTGAAATTGCGATGCTATGCCTTTCAAGGCCCGGAGTGGGTGGTAGATGATCAAGAGGAGTTCCCGAAACTTGAGTATATGCTACTTGAAGACACTGATCTTGTGCACTGGAAAGTTGGCTATAAATGCTTCAAAGAGCTTCAGCATCTAATCATTAGGCACTGCTACAAACTAAGAAAGATCATTATTGATGATCATGTTTTCTGGTATATTACACTGAAGTCCCTTATTATTCATCATTGCTATGAATTGGACATGAACATAGAGTGGGTGGTAGAAAATTTATGTTCGCTTGAAATGATTGAACTTGTTGATTGCATCCATGATTCTATAGCTTCAGCAAAGAAAATTCAACAGTTACGGGAAGAAATCGGAATGGTAGGACTTAAGATTGGGGTATTTTCTTCTTGGGAATGAATGAATATATAGCTTTTTCAAATGGTAAGTTTGTTTTCTAATCACACCCTTTATTCGCTCATTGAGGTTTTGAACTAATAATTACGTTCGTCGTTTCTTAATCTTGTACATTCAGGAAAAGAACACATTGTGAAGGAATGAGGTAATCAGTGTTTCGGTTTCATTAATTTTACTAATTAATGTTCCACCATTTTTTTATTTTTGCAGTATTTAGAGAATTTCTCAAGCCCTGATGCTGTAGGCAGTCACCTCTAGCTGCGTGCCTTTGAATGTCACTCGTCGTTACATTTGGTTACATGGGTTTGTATCATTTTTTTTTTTAAATTTTGTGAGGAATTCTAATTGATGATTTATGAACTTTGATGAGATATTGTTGTCATTTGTTTTAATCTTTTTTTGAATTTGTGAGGAATTTTAATTCATGGATTTATGAACTTTGATGAGATGTTGTTACATAGTAAACAAAAAGTGTTAAGAAGATCTGGCTGTCAATTAATGGAAATCTTGATTTGAATAATAATTAATGATATTAATATATGTGAGACGGTGACAGTTAATTAAATTTACAATTAGCAATAGGGGCGTCAATGGCGGGAAATCTTCATTTGAATAATAATAATAATACATGTGACTGAGGAGTTAATGGCAATTTAGTGATAAAAGTCGTCGATTGGGTTTCGAGGAGTGAATAAATGGCACTTTAAGTACTCCATGTATTTTAATAAAATATGCTTACTGGCACTCTCTATTTCTTTTTATCTCCGGAAAATGTAACAAGACAATACGACCCTCATTTATATGCTTTAACTTAATAGCATCGACTATTCATTTATTCCAATTCATTTAAAATAATGATATATTTAAGCAGAATTGAGGGTAATGAAAGAAAATTTCAGTTTTTCGTCAAATCTCATACGTCCAATCCGCCTCATTCCATGAATTTTATAACGCACGTGTGTTTCACTCGAACAATGTGTGATTTTTTTTAATCAAAACTCCTTTGTACATTTGAATATTTGGGCAAAACTATTTTTGTACTTTTGAATGTTTGCATAAAATCCGTTTGTACTTCTAATATATCTAGGGGAAACTTAGGTAATTCAATTAAAATTAACGGTGTTACTAATTGATGGGTATTGGGTGTTATATACAGAGTTTTTTAAAGTACGAGGAATTTTGGTGCAAATAAAAGTATTATCAGTTTTGTGCAAGTTTCACATAGCACAATGTAATATCATATATATTTTAAGATAATTGGGCGGACAGTGATACCACATTATTTTTTATTTGTCATTTTTTAATAGACTTAATGGCCTTAAGATTCGTTTAATTGTTTATACTAATTGATTGAGCTAACTTACAAGAGCGGTAAGTGGTTAATTAATGAATTACGTAAGAAATTATACATTAATATGTGATAATAGGTTGTCGTTGAAAGCATCAATCAAAGTATAATATTGAAAGCTATTGTTCTCAAATAGCTTGAGATAATTATTTTTATATTAATACGAAAAAAAAATTATATTTTAGTGACAAAATATTAAATACTAAAGTGACAAGAATTTAAATATTATCATTAGTTTGTGAGATCTTTCTATCCTACAATTGTGTAACATTTTTGTATCACACTCCTATTGCCACATGCCATCATTAACAATGAGCTAAGGCCATCTCCAGCAGTTGAGGGCTAGCCCCGGGCTCTGGAGCCCGGGCTAGCCCAGGGCCAGCCCAGGGCCCTGCTGGTCGTCTCCAACAGTTGGGGCTCCGTGGAGGAATTACTTCCATTTTTTTCCTTTGCCCACTCTCACATATTATTATTTATGATTTATAATTTTTTAATATTAATATTAATAATAGTAATTATATTAGTACTTGTAATTTAATTATTAATTATATTAAAATATTAATATTAAATAGAATATTTAATTAAAGTAACTTAAAATTAATACATATTACGCAAACACACATTTTTATAACAAGAAAGAAAATATTTAATCATTAGAGATATACAAAAAACAACAAAGAAAATGCAATAAATCGAAAATACCGGAAATACAAGAAAGGAAACACATGAAAATATTACATTTTACTGATTTCTCCGCGAAAACCAGTCGGATCCTTCATTCGATGCATCTCCAAATAAGTTCGTTGGAAGATTTTTCCTTGTTATTTCTCTTCTTTTGTGACTCCAATACGCCTTTGTAACTGGAGTGAATGATGAGCACTCCATCGCCATAATCCGTTCCTCTTGTAAATTTTCTGTGATTCCCACTCTCGTTGCTTCTTCTTCCCGTTGACGTTGAAGATTCTCCGCATGCCTTCTCTCTCGTCCAGCCTCGATTTCAAGTTGAGTTTGTCTGGACAACTCAATGGCTATCAATTTTTGGCTTTCAAAATCAGAAAGATGCGAACTCGACGAAGCCTTCCCTTTTTCCTTCTTGGCTTTTTTATTACCATTAGGTTTTTCAGATCTTGAACGCGAGTGGGGAGTCTCGGGATTTGCTTCGTCGCCTAGTGGAGTTGTTTCCGATTCAAATTGAGTTTCTAGTGGGGTTGGAATATAATCTTCCGTTGGCATAGATCGGTTAGCCGGAGGTGCTTGAGACGTTCCACCTGTTGATCTGAACATGATCCACTCTGATGCAACTTCCCATGTGTGCTGGAAGCACCAATTTTGCTTCATATTGGACTTATACAAACGCAATGTCAAATCATGCTAAAAATTACAAAAAATTGTTAATATAACCTATTAATAATTACTTAGCATATAATTAATGTAATATTTACCTCTTCCATTATTTGGCCACCACTTCCCACCTCCCTTCTGGCTTTTTCAAGTGCTTCGTTCCATTTTTGCATCTTGGCGCAGATGTGTTTTTTCCATCTGCTAGCGAGTGACTCTTTTGTCCTGCGTTCGTATCGAACTCCAGTACTTTCAAGAAGGACATACATTAAAAAGATGACTTTATCCCAGAAATTGCCCGAAGCCTGGTCTGCCCCTACGATGTTGTCCTCCGATATGTAAGCCTTTGTCAAGGCTACATCTTCAGCGGGAGTCCAGTTTTTAGTTGACATTGCCTTAAAAATTTTTGCTTTCTTTTTTAGTTAGAGTGAAAGATATTGAGAGGTGTGATTTCAGAAGTGAATACAACTCCCTTTAAATAGGAAAAGCTATAGGGTGTATTATGTAATTTTCTAAAAATTGAAAGGTTGAGATTGGTGCAGAAAAAGAAGGGTTGAGATCTGATCGGTACAAAATAAAGAAGGGTTGAGATTGGTGCAGAAAAAGAATGGTTGAGATCTAATCGGTACAAAATAAAGAAGGGTTGAGATTGGTGCAGAAAAAGAAGGGTTGAGATTGGTGCAGAAAAAGAAGGGTTGAGATTGGTGCAGAAAAAGAAGGGTTGAGATCTGATCGGTACAAAATAAAGAAGGGTTGAGATTGGTGCAGAAAAAGAATGATTGAGATCTGATCGGTACAAAATAAAGAAGGGTTGAGATTGGTACAGAAAAAGAATGGTTGAGATCTGATCAGTACAAAATAAAGAAGGGTTGAGATTGGTGCAGAAAAAGAATGGTTGAGATCTGATTGGTACAAAATAAAGAAGGGTTGAGATTGGTGCAGAAAAAGAAGGGTTGAGATCTGATCGGTACAAAACAAAGAAGTGTTGAGATTGGTGCAGAAAAAGAAGGGTTGAGATTGGTGCTAAAAATGAAATGTGGAGACCTGATACATTTTGCCTATTTAATAATCCAATCTCACATTGTAGTGAACACATTCATTCTCAAAAATTATCTGATACATAAAATATTCACTCTACATAAAATATTTACTTTCTCAAGATGAATCCGTACGATGATTTTGGCGGTTATGGTGCTTATGACGTATCATCTTCTTCCCGAAACCAATTTTGGGAAGATTATAACACCAGGATTGCAGAAGAAGATAATGTAGATGAACGAAGACAAGAAGAAATTGATGATGAACTTTTCAGATCTCCAACAGAAATTGTGCCTGTACATGGTGGTTCTATTCCTGGTCGTAAATTTTTAGACAGGAACCACCAAACACGACACATACAACTGATGAACGATTATTTCATCGAAAGACCGTTGTACTCAGATGAAACGTTCAGGCGCCGTTTCCGTATGAAGCGTCCTCTTTTCCTCCGTATCCTTGCGGATTGCGAGCGTGAAAATAAATATTTTCGTCAAAGATACAATGCCGCCAATCGAGCAGGGTTTTCACCAATTCTGAAGGTAACAATTGCCATGCGGACGTTGGCATACGCAGGATCCTACGATTCTCAAGAGGAAAATTTTCGTGTTGCGGAGAGTACCACATGCGAGATTGTCCGTGAATTTTGTCAAACAATTTTGCATTTATATAAAGACGAGTACCTTCGTGCCCCAACCGCAGACGATTTGGACCGTCTACTTAAGAAATCAGAACAGCGTGGATTTTCGGGGATGATTGGCTCGATCGACTGTATGCATTGGACGTGGAAAAATTGCCCAACCGCATGGCAAGGTAGTTTTTCTGGAAGGTCGAAGAAACCTACGATTGTTCTTGAAGCTGTTGCATCACATGATACGTGGATATGGCACGCCTTTTTTGGCGTGCCGGGAGCATTGAACGACATTACAGTACTTGGTCTTTCACCTCTATTCGATAACCTCACTTCTGGTAACGTTCCCGAGGTTCAGTATGAAGTGAACGGAAATACTTACCGCATGCCTTACTATCTTGCGGATGGTATATATCCGAAGTGGGGAACGCTAATACAGTCGGTGAGAAATCCGAGAACACATCCTGAACAAGTATTCTCGCGATATCAAGAATCGTTCCGCAAAGATGTTGAACGAGCGTTCGGAATTCTCCAAGCTCGGTTCGCAATCGTTAATCAACCTGGCAGGGGGTGGCATACGCAAGATCTTAGCAATATCATGTTAACTTGTATCATACTCCACAACATGATTGTGGAGGATGAACGTGACGAATACAAAGACGATGACTCGGACGATGATGATACTGACGTTAGCACGTCTCGTAGAGCACGCGCTAGAATTTATGACCGTCGCGGAGTACAATTTCAAGATGTTGCACCAAGAAGACAAACGTTGGATAATTATATGCTGCGTCATGAAGCAATTCGTTCTAAGGCGACTAACCGTAGACTTCAAAAAGACTTTGTTGGTCCCAAGTGGTCAGATGAGGTCTAGAGGGAGGGGGGATGAATAGACCTCTAAAACTTTTCCCTCTAAAAATTACTTTAAAACTTTTCTGAGAATAAACAGACTAAGCTGATTCCAGAACAGTAATATACTCTGCTGTTTGCGAACAAATCTTTAAACAGCTTTGTAGACCACGTAACTGATATTGACTTAGCTGATTTAGTTAAAATCAGTTTTAAAACTTAGAGTACTTGCAGCGGATTAATTTAGTGTTTTTCACAAGTAGTCTGATCAGTTTGAAAATGTTATCCCCAATTTTAAAACAACTGTTAAAATCTTTTTCAAACTTACAAGTGAAGTGTTTTTATGCGATCTTAAAATATGCAATGAACAGATAAGTAAAAACACAATCAATTTTTATAGTGGTTATATGGATTTGAATATCCTTTAATCCACTCTTCCAGATCAACTCTGATTCTGGGTTATACTAGAAACACACAGTGACCAGTACACTCTGCTTGCGTCGAACAACAAATGAAACGACCACAAGTTCGTAATAGGAAATCACAAAGAAACTCCTATTCTACAGAGACTTATCACTCACAAAGATGGATAAGCTCTTCTCACAACACTCACAGTTTACAAATTCACTCAGAAGATGTATTTAACTTGATTCTTCAACTCTGCTTTTGTCAACTAATGACTAAGCTGATGAGTGAGCTGTTCTTGAGACTTAAGAGATTTTGCTTCAGAAATTCTTCTCAGAGTTGTGTTGTATCTTCTCTTCGTCTCCTTCAGCTATTTATACTTGAGGTTTGAAAAATGTCCGTTGAAGAGAGACAGAATTCAAAATCCTCGAGTACTGGTCCTTAATTTCCGCGAACGGCTCTTTTGCAGTCTGACCGTACTATGAACAGTACTATTCTGCAGGCAGCATTAAATGCACCCAGCTGATGCGAAGCAAATCTTCAATCATTTGTCTTTAATAACCTCGTACTTCAGCATTTCTTACTCCAGGGGGCATTTATTACCGTTGGGAAGACTTTGTGATCCTTTCCACTTGGCTGACGAGAATGCAAGTCTAATGGTGAACAAGGCTGATCTCAAACTTGAACAAATCTGATTTGAGTCGGATGATCTTCATCAGTCTGAAAGCTTTCTTTCAGCAGATCAAGAGTCTTGGACCTTGAAAATTTTGACTCTTCTGATGTCTTCTTTACTTAGTCAAAATTCCTTCCAAAGGGATCATCAACTAAGTTACTCCATACTTAGCCAATTTTTGAAGTTTTGGAATGCATCAAAACCTCCCTTATAAGCTTGTCTTCAGTGCCTTCATCTTCATCTTTATCCAACAGACTTAATAGAACATGTTTATGCAAAATACGGTTAAAACTGAGTGTTTAAATTTACATTCTATTTTAGAATGTATTTGAAAGTTTAATTCGTATGAGTGTTTATTTTATATTTTTAACTAATTTCGTATTTTTAAAAAAAGTTATTTGTATGAGTGTTTAATTAAACAATAGCAGTGTCTTTAAATATCATAATTTTATTTAATTGTTACTTTAAATAATTAATCATATTATATAATATATAATTAAAACATATAACATTAATTAAAATAACACATTAATTACAATAACATATTAATTAAAATAACACATTAATTAAACAACACATTAATTAAAATAACATATTAATTAAAATAACACATTAATTAAACAACACATTAATTAAAACAACATATTAATTAAAATAACACATTAATTAAACAACACATTAATTAAAACAACATATTAATTAAAATAACACATTAATTACAAAAATACACAATATTAATTAGATTTAAATACACAACAATATACATAAATACACAAATAAATACACAACAAAAAAAAAGCAACCCGGTCCAATCAGGTGCCGCCACTTGGCGGCACCTGTTTTAAAGACCTCTTCTTCAACAAAAAAAAAAAAATTCGCTGACTCGCTCCAAGGCTGCCGTACGAGCCGCCCCGAGCCCGCTGCCCAGCCCCAGCCGCCCCGCCCCGCCAGCCCGCGTCGTCTCCAGCAGTTTTCCTCCCCAGCCCGACCCCGCCCCGAGCCCGACCGCCACTGCTGGAGATGGCCTAAGTAGCTAACTTGCAAGAAACCCGTTTTGGAGAGCAAGAAATTGTCAACAATTGTCTCCATAGTCACAAAGAAAACATGTCATGTCATAAGAATTTTTTTTTTTTTATCAAAATATATTGTGCTTTTAAAAAATCTGCATAAAACACTTAATTCATTAGTTACTAACACTGTTAATTTTTAACTGAATTACCTAAATTACCCCTAAATATATTAAAAATACAAGAGAGTTATGTGCACACTGAAAAGAATATGCAAATAATGCACATTGTCTGGGTGTGTTGGATAAGGATGAAGATGAAGGCACTGAAGACAAATTTAGAAGGGAGGTTTTGATGCATTCCAAAACTTCAATAATGGCTAAGTATAGAGTAACTTAGCTGATGATCCCTTTTGAAGGAATTTTGACTAAGTACAAGAAGACATCAGAAGAGTCAAAGTTCAAGGTCCAAGACTTCTGATCAGCTGAAGCAAAGTTATCAGACTGATGAAGATCAGCCGACTCAAATCAGATTTGTTCAAGTTTGAGATCAGCCGAGCTCGCCATCAGACTTGTACTTTCGTCAGCCAAGTGAAGAAGATCATGAAGTGTTCCCAACGGTAATAAATGCCACTTGAAGTAATAAATGCTGAAGTACGAGGTTATTTAAGGCAAATGATTGAAGAATTACTTCGCATCAGCTGAGTGCATTTAATGCTGCATTTAATGCTGCCTGCAGAAAGTACTGTTCATAGTACGGACAGACTGCAAAAGAGCCGTTCGCGGATTTTAAGGACCAGTACTCGAGGATTTTGAAACCTGTCTCTCTTCAACGGACACTTTTCAATCCTCAAGTATAAATAGCTGAAAGAGACGAAGAAGAAGCAAGCAACACACTTTCTGAGAGAAATTTCCGAAGCAGAATTCTTTAAGTCTCAAGAACAGCTCACTCATCAGCTGAGTCATTTGTTGACGAAAGCAGAGTTGAAGAATCAAGAAAAATACATCTTCTGAGTGATTTTGTAATCAAGAGTGTTGTGAGAAGTAGATATCCATGTAAGTGAGTGATATTACTTCAGAGAAGTAGGATTTCTGTGTGATTTCTTACTGCGCACTTGTGGCCGTTTCATTTGTTGATTGGCGCAAGCAGAGTATACTGTAAACTTTGTGATTATAGTATAACCCAGAATCTGAGTGATCTGGAAGAGTGGACTAAAGGATATTCAAATCCATATAACCACTATAAAAATTGATTGTGTTTTTACATCGTTTTTAAACTTGCATATTTTCTGATTGCATAAAAACACATTAAGTTAACTGTTTGAAAAAGAATTAAAAGGAGTTTATAAAACTGGGGAAACACTTTTCAAACTGCTAAGATTACTTGTGAAAAACACTTTGAAAATCCGCTGCAAGTACTCTAAGTATTAAAACTGATTTCTGCAAAATCAGCTAAGTAACTATCAGACGAGTGGTCAACAAGACTGTTCAAAGATTTGTTCGCGAACAGAATTGTAACTCACTAATCTGATCAGCTTAGTCTGTTCAGTAAGAGTAAAGTTTTAAAGTTAAAATTGAAGAAAATTTTTAAAGAGGTTTATTCACCCCCCCTCTAAACCTCTTCTGACCACTTGGGACCACAAGTGGTATCAGAGCAGGTTGTTCATTAGAATCAGCTGCCTGATCAACGAGCTTGATCCAAGTGTTTTTCAAAGGTTTTCAAAACTTTTCAAAAGAGCATCTTTTTGAAAAATAAAAACTTTTTGAAAAATGGATTGTATCAGCCATGTTCCCCACATTGCTGGTATGTCTTTTGAAGACTGGAAGATTAGAATGGAAATCTTTCTAGCAGCCTACAATGATAACATGTACACATGTATCATTAAAGGTCCATTCAGATTCACAAAGACCATCAAAATAAATGAAGTAGATACGGTTGTGGATAAAGACCTTCATGAGATGACTCCTGAAGAAATAAAGCTTTACAATCTAGATAAAGTTGGGAGATTCATCATGACTAAAGCCCTGGATAATGATCGGTTTGACAAGGTCAAACATTGCAAAACCGCAAAGGAGATGTGGGACAAAGTCAGAGATATGAGCGAAGGCAATGATGCTATCAAGGAGCATCAGCTCACTGTTGCTTTGGAAAAACTTGACAACTTCAAGATGAAGTCTGGAGAAACCATTGATCAGATGGATACCAGATTCACCAGAACTCTGAATGAAGTCTTAAAGTTGGGAAAGACCTTCACTGACAAAGAGATCACTGTCAGAGTACTAAAGGCCCTACCCTCAAAGTTCAACATGAAAGTGACAGCAATGGAAGAATCAAGGGATTTGGGAAAAATCTCTCTTACTGAGCTGTTCTCTGTACTCAAGGCATACGAGTATAAACTGCCTAGGATGGGAATTGAAGAAACCTCAACTTCAGGACCCACAGCTGCACTGGTTGCTGCTGAAAACCAAAGAAGACCAGGACAGAAAAGCAAGGAAGTGGACTCATCTGATGAAGCCACTCTACTCAACAAAAAGGAGTACACTGCTGGAGATGTTGCACTGTTGATGAATAATTTCAAGAAGTTCTACAAAAGAAAAATGAAGAACAAATACAACAATGCTTCTACTTCTAAACCTAACTTTTCTTCTCAAGATAAAGATGATTATAAAGCAAAACTAATGTGTTACAACTGCAGGAAATTGGGACACTTCATCAAAGACTGCCCATATCCAAAAGCAGAGAAGTACACTGAAGAAGAGAAGAAAATGAGAAAAGAAAGAAAGCATCAGAGAGGCAAGGCTATGATGGCGGAAGCAGAGAAGCTAGCTGCTGTCTACTCATCTGATTCAGATTCAGACTCGTCTGATGAAGAATCGTCTGATGAAGAAAAACCTGCTCTCCTGTGCCTAATGGCAAAGGAATCTGATGACTCAGAGGATGAGGTAACTCCTCAAGAAAATGAACTGTTTAATTCTCTAGAGCAAATGATGTTAAATAATACTACTATTGCTGGAGAATTTGTTAAGCTTAAGGAAGAGATGAACTTACTAAAAGAGCAAAATAGTTCACTGAAACTTTTAGCTGAAAAGCCAAAAGAATCAGCTGAATATAAACAGCTTGAGCAAGAGCATGAATCTCTGAAAGCTGAATGTGAGGTCTATAAAGGAAAAATCATGGAACTTGAGAAAATTATTGAGTCTCATGATAAGTCAACTGTTGCGTCCATGCATACATTTAGTAAACAGGAGACACCTTTAGAAAAGGATAAACTAGAATTGAATCATACTGAAAAATTTATTTCTGCTGACAATAGTAAGGTCATTCTGTATGTTCAAACTTCTAAACCTACCTCATCTGAGAATGTGTTAAAGGAGAAGAAATCTCCTAAGGCTAAAAAGAGCAAAGAGCCTAGTGTAGGAAAACAGACTAGTAAGCCTAAACAGAAAAGTCCTAAGAAGTCATCTGATAAGGCTAAAACTAATCAGACTAGTGATAAAGCTAAGTCGTCTGTTAAAGAGCAAGCATCTAGTAAACCAAAGAAGCATAAGTACAAGAAAAATCAAAATGCTTGGTATGGAAATGAGTCATATTATGTGCAACCTGCTGCATATCATCCTATGTATCATGCACCTCAATTTCCTAGTTACTATGCACCTTACCCTGCTCATCCAATGCATGCATATCCTGCATATCATGCACCTTACTCTGCTTATGAACATTATTCTTATCATACTGATCATCAACATGACTTATCTGATAATTATGATAAAAATGAAGCTGTTCATACTCCTGTCAAATCTCAGAAGCCTAAGAAGCCTAAGACATCAACATCTTGGGTTGTCAAAGGTGGAACTAATCCTTCAGGACCCTCTCAATAAAGGTACCTAAAACAATTTTACTTTTGTTTTGTAGGTTAGGATTAGGAGTAGGAGTAAAGTAGAGAAGATCTGGTACTTGGACAGTGGATGTTCAAGACACATGTGTGGAAACATACATGAGCTGACTGATGCAGTTGCTGTGGATGGTCCAAGTGTTACATTTGGAGACAGCAAAGAAGGCAAGATTAAAGCTAAAGGAAGATTAATCAAGGGAAACATAGAGATATCTGACGTCTCATATGTTAAAGGCCTAAAATATAATCTGCTGAGCATAAGTCAATTTTGTGACAAAGGATATTCGGTCATCTTCTCAACAGATAAGTGCTACGTTGAACAAATTGGTACAAAGAAGGTAATTTTATCTGGAAGACGACAAGGAAATGTCTACATAGTCGACTGGAATTCTGTTGATAAGAATTCAAGTGTTTGTTTGGTGGCATCTGCACCAAGTGAAGTTAGCTGGCTATGGCACAAGAGGATGAATCATTTAAACTTCAAGACCATAAACAGATTGATCAAGAATGATCTGGTAGAAGGGATTCCAAAAGCAGTCATGAGCAAAGACAAGCTCTGTGACGCCTGTCAGAAGGGTAAACAAATCAAGTCATCTTTCAAAGAAAAGAAGCACCAATCTTCTGGAAGAATATTGGAGCTACTGCATATGGACTTATTTGGACCCATTGATCCAGTCAGCAACGGTGGAAAGAAATACTGCCTAGCTGTTGTGGATGATTATTCAAGATATACTTGGGTGATTTTCATGAAAAAGAAAAGTGAAACCAAGGAACATCTTACCAATCTGATGGAACTGATCCAGAATGAGAAGAATATCAAAATATTGAAGATCAGATCAGATAGAGGGACAGAATTTACAAACTCTACTGTTGAAGAGTATTGTAACATCAAAGGAATACATCATGAGTATTCAGCTGCAAGAACCCCTCAACAGAATGGTGTTGCTGAAAGGAGAAACAGAACACTGAAAGAAGCTGTCAGGACTATGATAGCTGAAGCTAAACTGCCACAAAGATTTTGGGCAGAAGCAACAAATACAGCATGCTTTACCCAAAACAGATGTATGATCAACAAAAATCAGAACAAGACTCCATATGAAGTTTGGAACAACAGAAAACCAAACATTCATTACTTCAAGATTTTTGGTTGTAAATGTTTTGTATTGAATAATGGGAAAAATCACCTTACTGCATTTGCAGAAAAGGCTGATGAAGCTGTTTTTGTAGGATACTCTACTGTTAGTAAAGCTTACAGAGTATTTAACAAAAGAACATTACTAATAGAAGAATCTATCCATGTAGTATTTGATGAGCTAAGTCAATCTTCTGAAAAGAATCAAAGTATTAATCAAGATCTGTCTGCTGATTTACAGAAGTTGGACATTGGAAGAAATGAAGAATATGTTCCCATCATACTACCCAATCTAAGTTCAGCTGCTAACTCAAGTGCTGTTCAAAATCACAGTGCTGATTGTCTAACAGACGAGTTGCAAACAACTGACAGACCAGAGACTGTTCAACAGACGGCAAATGTTCAACAGACTACTACTGGAACTCCAACAGTAGTGTTGCAAGATCAAGACAGAGGACAACATCCTGATTTGCAACCTGATCTCAGATGGCTCAAGAATCACCCACCTGAGTTAGTCATTGGTGATCCTTTAGATAGAGTGAAAACAAGAAGAGCTGCTGCACAAGATGCTATGTTTGTCACTTTTCTATCTCAAATAGAGCCTAAGGAAATTGAAGAAGCTCTAAATGATTCCTTCTGGATTGAAGCTATGCAAGAAGAGTTGAATCAATTTGAAAGGAATGAAGTCTGGTACTTAGTTCCTAGACCAAGTCATCAAAGAGTTATTGGCACTAAATGGGTTTTCAGGAATAAGATGAATGAAGATGGTATTGTTACCAGAAACAAAGCAAGATTAGTGGCCAAGGGTTATTGTCAAGAAGAAGGAATTGACTTTGATGAAACTTTTGCACCAGTAGCAAGACTTGAAGCAATCAGACTGTTTCTAGCCTATGCTGCTCACAAGAACTTCACTGTCTATCAGATGGATGTGAAGTCTGCTTTTCTCAATGGAGAATTGCAAGAGGAAGTGTATGTTGAACAACCTCCTGGATTTGAAGTCTATCAAGAAGAGGACAAAGTATACCGTCTGAAGAAAGCCCTTTATGGACTGAAACAGGCTCCAAGAGCATGGTATGATACCCTATCTGATTTTCTTTTGATTAAAGGATTTCGAAAAGGTAAGGTAGATAAAACCTTGTTTACAATTGAATGGGAAAATCATATATTACTTGTGCAAATATATGTGGACGATATTATTTTTGGTTCAACTAACCAACAGATGTGTGATAAGTTCTCCAAGCTGATGCAGAATAAGTTTGAAATGAGCATGATGGGTGAACTTAATTATTTTCTTGGTTTGCAAGTTAGACAGTTGCCTGATGGATTATTCATCAGCCAAGCAAAATACACAAGAGATCTGTTCAAGAAATTTGGTATGGAAACTAGCTCTACTGCTACTATTCCTATGTCTACAAGTCTTCGTTTGGATAAAGATGAAGATGGAAAATCAGTGGACATAACCAAATATAGAGGCATTATTGGTTCATTGTTGTATCTAACAGCAAGTAGACCTGATATAATGTACTCAATTGGAGTCTGTGCAAGATTTCAATCAAACCCCAAAGAATCTCATCTCTTAGCTGCCAAGAGGATATTGAAGTATGTTAAAGGCACTCAAGAATTGGGATTGTGGTATCCTAGAGAATCTGGATTTGAACTTGTTGGCTATTCAGATTCAGACCTTGCTGGCTGCAAGATTGACAGAAAGAGCACAACAGGTGCCTGTCAGTTCTTAGGCAGTCGTCTGATCTCATGGATGAGTAAGAAGCAAACCTCAGTTTCTATATCTACTGCTGAAGCTGAATATATAGCTGCTGGAGCTTGCTGTGCACAGATACTTTGGTTGAAGCATCAACTAGAAGACTACAACATAAAGATCAGTGGAATACCAATCTACTGTGACAATACAAGTGCAATCTCTCTTACTCAGAACACTACAAGTCATTCAAGGACTAAGCATATTGAGATCAAGCATCACTTCATTAGAGATCATGTGGAAAAAAGCAATGTGTTGATTGAGTATGTTCATACTGACAATCAGATTGCTGACATTTTCACTAAACCTTTAAGTGAAGTAAGGTTTTCAACTTTAAGAGCTGAGCTAGGACTACTAAATTTGGATGCATAAGCTGAGGGGGAACTCATCAGAAGACTGAAGTTCAACAGCTTACTCATCACTATTATCTTCAAGGATTAACTTCCAACAGACTAGTTAACTTATGAATTCTTAAACTCAGGGGGAACGTGTAAGACTAGCGGTACTTCTGAATTAAAGATGAAATTTGTTAATGTCAGTTAGTTGAAGTTATGCTTTCATCAGAAGACTCAACTATCGAAGATTAAAGTTATATTATCTAGCTGGATTGACAAACAGCTGAGGAAGGTTATCAACTATTGTCATTCTCTGATAACAGCATTGTCATCAGGACAGTAGTCCATCAGATAAGTGTTTATTATACTAATCTGATTACTTGAATAAAAGCGAACTATTTAAAACGTCTTACCTAAAACACGCTTTTATAAGTAACTGTCGGGCGGTACATATTCCCGCTCTTCATTAAATATCTTTTGAATTTGAAAAGTCGTAACTGACGCCGCACGATCAGCACTGACAGAAAAACGGATCTAACGGTTGGCGGATATCACGGAAACCGAAAAACCCCAACTCTATAAATCCTCATCTGATCAGTCGAGTAGCTCTTTACGCACTCTAAGCATTCAAAAGTACTTGTGAGAAATTTATCTGCAATTCTCTGCATACTTCTCTTTGTTTTTCTAACCTTCAACAGATTAACAATGGCCGCTGAAGGTATGTTTCTCGTCTATGATTCCTACTACCAATCCGGTACGGATCTGATGAAGGAACTGCTCGAAAAGTTCAAAGCTGCTTCGCTGGTAAACTTCATGGAATACCACGAAGGAATTATCTGGACTGACCAAGTGATGGAGTACTACAACACTGCGAAAGCTGACTATAACTCACTAGCAATCAAGGCTACTGTGGGAGACAAATCTATCACTGTTACCCCAGCTGTTCTTCACGAGACGTTTGGGCTTCCTAACAGTGGACGACATGACGTCACTGTACTGACGGAGGATAAGCACCAACAGTTCTGGGCGATCTGCGCCAAAGAGGGAGAAATGTTATCTGGAAATATAAGGAAGAAACAACTGAAGGATGAATATCAGCGGATGGCTGATATGGTGTGCAAGCTGATTGAGAACTGCACTTTCTCACTGGACGCTGTTACTATGAAAAGGTACAGCATCATGGTTGCCATATACTATGGACTGGAGGTCAACTGGTCAATCATAGTCTGGTACATATTAGCTGATTTTCTTGATGATAAGAAAGGAAAAGGCCCCTCCACCAACCACAGAATCACACTCAGTTATCTGCTGTCAAAACTGGGCTGTGACATGAAGAATGGAAAAGAGATTCACAAATCTAAGGCATTGTCCAAGTACATGCCTGTTCAAAAGAGGAAGGCTGGTGAGCCTGAAGAAGCTGATATTGAGGAATCAAAAGAGGTTCCTGCCAAGAGGCAAAGGAAGTTAGTCAAAACAGCCAGCTTAGCTGTTGAGACTAGAAAGAAGAAGGCTGCTGATGAGCCTAAGAAGAAAGAAAAGATGGAGAAAGTGACTTCTGCTGCTGAAGCCACTAAAATCGTTGAGAATATAATTGCTGATGTGAGGACTGGATCCCCTGCATCACCATCAAGAACTCCATCTGCTGAAAGACCTGCTGAAAATGTCTCCTACAGGACAAGGAGCCAATTAAGGGATTCAGCTGCATCAAGGCCTATTCAGGGTTTATCAAAGAAGTCTGCCAGAAAGCAGATGACTTTTATTGAAAAACCGACTGAACTGGAAAATGTGGTTAGAGAAAGCCCTGAAGCTGCTGAAAGGCCAGTTGCAACAGATGAGACTGCTGCTGCCAACAAAGCTGATGTGCAACAGCCGAGTAAAGTCACATCAACAGCTGAGGTTGCTCAACCTCAAGAAGATCCAGATGTCATGATCATCCATCCTATAGCTGCTGATCCTATATCATCTGCTGGACCAGCCCCTGCTGATAAAGGCAAAAGAAAGATAGTGCTTAAGAGAAAGAAAATCTCTAAAGCAGATAAGAGAGCAAGGGAGGAAGCTGAACAAAGAAAGAAAGATGAAGCTGAGGAACAGAAAGCACTTGAGCTGAGCAAGGCTCAAGAAGCTAAGGATGAAGCCAGGAGGCATATGTCTGAGGCAGAAAGAAAAGCTGCTGAAGATGCTGAACTGGCTATGGTGATTGAAATGAGCAAAGTTGATGCCTATGGACCTGTCCATGGAGGTGGCATCAAGATTGGAGAAGGCAAGGATGAAGAAGACAAGAAAAGAATACTACTGCCTGCCCCCAAAATCAAGTCAAAAGACAAGTTTGAAGTCAGAAAAGCTTTTGAGATAGTGTATGCTGACAAAGAGCTCTTCAAGAAATTTGAGAAGTCTCTGGCATACTATGATTAGAAGCTTATGTTGAGGACTTTGTTCAACCAAGAAAAGCCAAGATATATCAGTTGGAGAGACAACATGCTGAACAAGTCAATCACAGAACTTCAAAGCATGAAGGAGTTAGCTGATGAAGAACGATGGGTTCTAAACTGGCTGAAAACAAACTCCATTCAAAAGGCCCTTGATCCCAGCTATGTAAGAGATGTCATGCATAGTTATGCAAAAGGCTTTGCATTGGAGGAGGCCAAGAAAATTAAAAGCACCTTGCCTGACAAGAAAAAGAAGTCTGAAGATGCTGAAGAAAGGGCAATTAAGTTTGCTGTTATGACTTCCCTGAAGAGATGGGCTAAAAAGTCAAAGTATCAGCAAGGCTGTTCAAGTGATTTGCCACTGCTCCCAAGTATCCAGCAAATCATTTTTGGCAAGAAAGTACAACCGTACTATGAAGTCCCTAAGGGAAACAATGCTTTTGTCAACCCTTGGATTATTGTAAGGCAGATTAGACAGACAACATGCTTCAATGATGATGGAACCATTACTAATCTGTTCTACGATGATGTCACTGATGAACACAAGTCTGCTGACAAGTCCTTAGCTATTGAGCTACAAGCTAAGACTTCTGACGATCATCAGATGATGGACATGGAAGAAGTCCCTGTTCAACAGGCGACTGAAGAGAAGGAAGCTGATGCTGATGCTTCTGCTTCATCAGCTGATCAACATTCATCACTGATGGAAGCAATCCAGATGCTGATGGAAAGTCAACTAAAGGAACTGGAAGACAAGCACAAGCAACAGCTATTGCAAGTTAAGGAGGAACTGAAGGTTGAACTTAAAGCAGAGTTGGCAGAAACCAACAGATTTCAGCTGGAAACTGTTCAAGAATCAACAGCAGAGATCATCAGAAAAGAAATTGACAGTATTCCCATTCCTCAAGATCGTTCATTGCAGTTAGTGCACAGCTTAAGAGACCTGAATCAAAATGTTGAAGATGTGAAGGGTGATGTGAATCATCTTCACACTGCCTTAAAATCAGCTGAGCACAAGATTGCTGACTTAACTGCAACCTTCATAAAAGTCAGTGAAGAGGAGAAGGCAGTCAACTTAGGGATGTTGCAGGAAGTAGCAAAGGCTTCACAGGAAATTCAGAATGAAATTGCAACTATCAACCTTAACATTGACTACTTCAATGATAAGACTGATGTCATCAGCACTGATATTCATCATCTCACAGCAAGTCACGATGTTGTTAATCAGAATCTGAAGGCTTTATGTGCTGAAGTAAAGATTCCAACAGTTGCGCTCAATCCTACTGTTACACCTTCAAATGTCATCAGTTCTGATGATGACAAAAAGGGGGAAGATATAGAAGGAGAACCAGCTAAGGAAACTGCTGCTGAAACTATTGAAGCTAAGGAAACTGAAGACACTCCTGACAAGGCTAAAGAGCTTGGAAAGGTAGAAGAAGAAGAAAAGATTGAAAAAGAAACTACCAAATACAAGAACACTGAGTCTGCCAAGAAAGCAATGGAGCTGATAAAAGAACAGCAACTTAAAGAAAAAATGGAAGCTGCCAAAGCAATCTTGGAAGAGGAAGCTGATGATGAAGAAGATGACGAAGAGTCATCTTATGAATATGAAGAAGTGCTGGAAGGATCAGATGAAGAAGCTGATAGTTAGAACTTGTTAAATCCTTGTAATCAGTTTACTTTACCTATTTCTTCAGAAATCTCATCTGATGAACTTGTACTCTGTAACTCTTTTTCAATATTAATGAAAAGTCAAGTTCAATCCAATAAACTTTTTCTATCTCAGAAAATTTTGAGGATTACAATCTTTAGCTTAGGTACAGGTACTTAGCTGAAGTTTGGTCATCATCAAAAAGGGGGAAATTGTTGGATAAGGATGAAGATGAAGCCACTGAAGACAAATTTAGAAGGGAGGTTTTGATGCATTCCAAAACTTCAATATTGGCTAAGTATAGAGTAACTTAGCTGATGATCCCTTTTGAAGGAATTTTGACTAAGTACAAGAAGACATCAGAAGAGTCAAAGTTCAAGGTCCAAGACTTCTGATCAGCTGAAGCAAAGTTATCAGACTGATGAAGATCAGCCGACTCAAATCAGATTTGTTCAAGTTTGAGATCAGCCGAGCTCGCCATCAGACTTGTACTTTCGTCAGCCAAGTGAAGAAGATCATGAAGTGTTCCCAACGGTAATAAATGCCACTTGAAGTAATAAATGCTGAAGTACGAGGTTATTTAAGGCAAATGATTGAAGAATTACTTCGCATCAGCTGAGTGCATTTAATGCTGCATTTAATGCTGCCTGCAGAAAGTACTGTTCATAGTACGGACAGACTGCAAAAGAGCCGTTCGCGGATTTTAAGGACCAGTACTCGAGGATTTTGAAACCTGTCTCTCTTCAACGGACACTTTTCAATCCTCAAGTATAAATAGCTGAAAGAGACGAAGAAGAAGCAAGCAACACACTTTCTGAGAGAAATTTCCGAAGCAGAATTCTTTAAGTCTCAAGAACAGCTCACTCATCAGCTGAGTCATTTGTTGACGAAAGCAGAGTTGAAGAATCAAGAAAAATACATCTTCTGAGTGATTTTGTAATCAAGAGTGTTTTGAGAAGTAGATATCCTTCTAAGTGAGTGATATTACTTCAGAGAAGTAGGATTTCTGTGTGATTTTTTACTGCGCACTTGTGGCCGTTTCATTTGTTGATTGGCGCAATCAGAGTATACTGTAAACTTTGTGATTATAGTATAACCCAGAATCTGAGTGATCTGGAAGAGTGGACTAAAGGATATTCAAATCCATATAACCACTATAAAAATTGATTGTGTTTTTACATCGTTTTTAAACTTGCATATTTTTTGATTGCATAAAAACACATTAAGTTAACTGTTTGAAAAAGAATTAAAAGGAGTTTATAAAACTGGGGAAACACTTTTCAAACTGCTAAGATTACTTGTGAAAAACACTTTGAAAATCCGCTGCAAGTACTCTAAGTATTAAAACTGATTTCTGCAAAATCAGCTAAGTAACTATCAGACGAGTGGTCAACAAGACTGTTCAAAGATTTGTTCGCGAACAGAATTGTAACTCACTAATCTGATCAGCTTAGTCTGTTCAGTAAGAGTAAAGTTTTAAAGTTAAAATTGAAGAAATTTTTTAAAGAGGTTTATTCACCCCCCTCTAAACCTCTTCTGACCACTTGGGACCAACAGCGTGGACACATGCACGTTATAAAATTCAGGGAAGGAGGTGGATTGAGTATGTTGGTCTGTATTTGCATAATTTTTAACCATTTTATCCTTAACCACTTGGTTGTATAGGAAAATTAGTTAAAATTTATTATAGATATCAAGATTGGAGATGATAGTACTAATTTATATCTATATTAACTATAAAAGTGTGAATAATCTAAGTTTTTTCTTTTATTAAGGCAAAAATGAACTTATTCAAGTTGTAAAGTCTATTAATAAAACATAGTTAAACATGAATTTTCCTTAAATTTGATAGGAAAATATTTTAAGAAAATTTGTAACTTCTTTTCCTCCTAACCAAGCACCATGAATAGGAAGGAAAATAAAAGTATCTTCAAATTAGGCATGAAGTCTTATTATAGTTATTTCCTACATTAACTCCAATAATTCAGAAATTAATTCTTGCATCACTTTTATAATTTCATTATCGTTCTCCTATAACATATAAAAAATGAAAAAAATACTATTATTTTGAATAGTTGCTAAATATATATTTAAAATTATTATAATGTATTGTCAATATGTTGTTATGTAGAAATATTATTTGTTTTATTTAAAGATTTAGTACAATATGTCACTCCTTAAAAAATTCAAATTCTCTTAAGTATCATAAAATCTGTTAAAGTGGAATCGCATCTTACCTATAAATGAACAAAACTGCTTATGACTTAGTGAACTAAGTAATCTTTATTTGACATGAGAAACATTACCTCAAATTTTAATGGAAATCTTTTCGAGAAAAATGTGTGAATGAAGTGAAAAAAAAATGGCAATCAATGAGAATTGGTGAAACCGATCAAATAAATTTTATGTAATTGACGAAACATGTGAAATCAATCTTGATGAAATTTATGAACACTAGTGAAATATGTGAAAATGTGGATGAAATTGATAATAAAAAAAATGCCAGTAAAATCGATAAATATTACTTAAATTCATGAAAATACGGGTGACGTTTGTGAAAATATGGAAAACAAATTGGTGAAATCAGCGAAAAACGGGTGAAATATATGAAGAATTTGTTAGTCATTGAAAAAAGATTAAGGTTTGTGAAATAATGTGAAATCAATGAAAATTCAAGTGAAATTAATTAAAAAAAACACGTGGAATAGTGAAATATAAGTTAAACAGATAAAAATAAGTAAAGAAAAAGAAAAAAAAAAGTTTAACTAGAAATTTTTTTGTTTTTTTATTTGAATAAGAGAAAACAAAAGAAATGGATGAAAAATAGAAAAAATTATGGACAATAAGTTTTAATTGATCAAGAATGAGTAAATCATTAATAAAATATAAAATCAATGAAATATGAATTAAACTAATTAATCTATTAAGTGAAATGGCTTAGATCGGTAAAGAAATGTTTTTCAAATATTATGGTAGTTTGAGATATACGTAAAAGTAATTGAAGATATATAATTATTTGAGGTAAAAATTTGGTAAATACATGTAAAATCGATGAAAATTCAAGTAAATTTGTTATCCGCTCCGCACTTGGCTACCTAGCGTTTACCGTGTAGCGAAATTCCTTGTCGGGTAAGTTCCGACCAGCACAATGAAATTAAAAACAAATATGTGAAAAAAGGTAAAATTAGTGAAAAAGACTAAAGTCGGTGAAAACATGTGATAATTGGTTAAACTGGTAAAAATGAGTGAAACTTCTGGTCCCAAGTGGTCAGATGAGGTCTAGAGGGGGAGGGGGGTGAATAGACCTCTAAAAATTTTAATCAAATTTTAACTTTAAAACCTTTTACTTAACTGTAAGCAGACTAAGCTGGTACAGAGCAGTATGCTAACAAAGCTGATCGCGAACAAATCTTTGAACAGCTTGGTTGACCACTAATCTGATAGTCACTTAGCTGATTTAGTAAAAATCAGTTTTAATACCAGAATACTTGCAGCGGATTTTTAAAGTGTTTTTCACAAGTAAACTTAGTAGTTTGAAAGGTTTTATCCCAAGTTTTATAAAACTTCTTTAATCATTTTTCAAACAGTTTTATCAAGTGTTTTTATGCAAACTGAAAATATGCAAGGTAAAAACACAAGGATTTTTATAGTGGTTATATGGATGTAAATCCTTTAGTCCACTCTTCCAAGTCACATAAATCTTGTGTTATACTAAAAACACAAAGTAATCAGTATACACTGCTTGTGCCAAACAATAAATGAAATGGCCACAAGTTCGCAATAGGAGATCACAAAGAAAACCTATTCTACAGAGTTTTATCACTTCACAAAGATGGATAAACACTCCTCACAACACTCTAACATTTTTTCACTCAGAAAAATGTGTATATCTTTGATCTTCGACTTCTGCTTAAGTCAACAAATGATGAAGCTGATGAGTGAGCTGTTCTTGAGCTTTTTGAGACTTATAAAATATTTTGCTTCGAAATTAATCTCTCAGTTGTTGTGTTCTCTATTTCTCTTCGTCTCTTCAGCTATTTATACTCATAGATTTAAAAAGTGTCCGTTGAAGGGAGACACAATTCAAATTTCTCTGTTACTGGTCCTTAATTTCCGCGAACGGCTCTCTGCACAATGACAATACTGCAGACTGTACTTTCTGTCAGGCAGCATTAAATGCACCTAGCTGATACAAGGTATTTCTTCAATCATTTGCCATTAATATCCTCGGACTTCAACATTTATTACTCCAGGGGCATTTATTACCGTTGGAACGACTTCCTGATCCTTTCCACCTGGCTGATAAGAACACAAGTCTGATGGTGAGCAGAGCTGATCCCAAATTTGAACAATTCTGATTTGAGTCGGCTGATCTTCACCAGTCTGATTTCATTCCTTCAGCAGATCAGTAGTCTTCTGGACCTTGAATATTTGACCCTTCTGATTTGTCTTCTTACTTGGTCAAAATTCTTCTAAGGGTTTTAAACTAAGTTTTCCGTACTTAGCTGATCTTGATGAGTTTTGGAAATCATCAAAACCTCCCTTAACTTATCTAACTTCAGTACACTCTATCTTCATCTTCATCCAACAATTTCCCCCTTTCTGATGATGAAAAAACTTCAGCTAAGTACCTGTTTACCTATACTAAAGTTTTGATCCTCAAATTTTCTGAGATAGAAAAATATGTTAGAAAAGAACTTGAACTTTTATATATATTTGAAAATTGTTACACAGTACAAGTCTTTCAGATGAGATAATTGAAAGAAAAAATATAGAAAACTAATTACAATGAATAGTCTAATCTAATCATCAGCTTCTTCACTTCCTTCTTCAATAACTTCCTCATATTCATACTCTGATTCATCATCGTCATCTTCTTCATCAAATGCATCATCAGCAAGCAGATTTGCCTTGGCAGCTTCCATCTTCTGCTTCATTTCTTGTTCACGTTTCAGCTCCTTTTCTGCTTCATCAATCCTTCTCTTCTAACGCTCTGTGTTCTTGTACTTGGTGAATGGCTCCAGTTGTCTTTGGTTGTAGCCAATTCTTCATCAGACTTGACTGGTCCTTCAGGTTCTTCTTCAGCAGCTTCTTTGCCATCAACCTTTCCATCTTCTTCAGCAGCATCAGTTCCCTTGGCTTCAGCTTCTCCATTTCCTTCAGCCTTTTCTTCAAGTGCATGGTTCTCTGGCTCTTTTGGTTCTTCTTGAGCAGCAGCAGAGTCTTCAACAGCAACTTGAACGGTTGTCTCTTCCCTTTTCTCTTCCCCCTTTTTGTCATCATCATGGTTAACAGAAGGGTTGAGTCCAACAGCTTGGATCTTGGCAGCAGCACACAAGGTCTTGATGTTCTGGTTCATTAAGTCTTGGCTTGAGTTGAGATGATTTAAAGTAGTAGTGATGTTGTCAGCTTGATCATTGATGTAGTCAATGTTGAGTTGTAATGTAGAGATTTTCTCATCAACTTTGGTGGCAGTTTTGTGAACTTCTTCCACCAACAGATGGTTCTTTGCTGTTGGTCCCAAGTGGTCAGATGAGGTCTAGAGGGGGGGGGGGTGAATAGACCTCTGAAAATTTTTGAACTTAAAAACTTTTCAGTCTTCTGTCGGCAGACTAAGCTGATGAAGAACAGTAAGCAGACTAGTCTGATCCGTGAACAAATCTTGAACAGACGACTGACCACTCTTCTTACAATGACTTAGCTGTTTTTCAGCAAACAGTTTTCCAAGAGTATACTTGCAGCGGATTGTTTGAAAGTGTTTTTCACAAGTAAACTAAGTTCTAAAAGATTTTATCCCCAGTTTTCAAACTCCTTATAAAATCTTTTGTTTGATTCAAAGTGTTTAAAATGCAAACTTTAAAATATGCAAGAAAACTTTTAGATGCAAGATAACACAAAGAATTTTTATAGTGGTTATATGGATAGAAATCCTTTAGTCCACTCTTCCAGATCACACAGATTCTGGGTTATACTAAAATCACTCAGATTACAATATTTCTCCACTTACACCTAGACAACTAATGAAAAGGCTGTAAGCTCACAATAGGAATTCACAAAGAAAACCTATCCTCTAAAGTAGAATCACTCACAAAGACGGATTCTAACTTCGCACAACACTCAGCTATTACAAAATCACTCAGATAATGTTTTTCTATTTTCTTCAACTGGGTTTCTGTCAACAGATGACTTCCACCAGACGAGTGAGCTGTTCGAGCTTTTGAGACTTAGAGAAATTCTGCTTCAAAATTTCGATCTCTGATTGTTGTTGTATATGCTCGATTTGAAATTCAGCTCTATTTATACATGGAAATGAAAATGTGACCGTTGAAGGCAAGTCACAAATCAAATCCATTCTTCAGCTCTTTTTGAAACGGCTCCCTGCAGCAAACCGTACTGTGTACAGTACCTTTCTGTCCATCACATTTAATGCTGCATTTAATGCACTCTGCTGATCCGAGGATATCTTCAATCATTTGCCATTACTACCCTTCTCTTTCAGCATTTATTACACCAAGTGCATTTATTACCGTTGGACTAATCTCTTGACCTCTTCTACTCTGCTGATCAAAACGACTCTGCTGATAGATACTCTGCTGATCAAATACTGAACTAATCTGATTTGACTCGGCTGATGATCTACCCTTCTGTTCGCTGTTTCAGCAAGAGATCACTAGTCTTCTGAGCTTTGAACTTTGAACTCTTCTGATATCTTCTTTCACTTGTTCAAAATTCTTCCAAGGGAACTAAGCTTTCCATACTTAGCTGATTATGATGTTTTGGAAATCATCAAAACCTTCCCTTAAATTCTGACTTCTTTCATCTTCATCTTCATCCAACAATTTCCCCCTTTTTGATGATGACAAAACTTCAGCTAAGTACCTGTACCTAAACTAAAGTTTTGATCCTCAAAAATTTCTGAGATAGAAATAGTATGTTGGATTCAAACTTGCAATTTTATAGATATTGAATTGATTACATTTTACAAGTTTTGAAAGATGAAAAGTACAAAATACTCTGAAAAGATTACATGGATTTTAAGATAAAGAATTTTAGCCTAAACTAGTCTTCTTTCTTCCTTTCTTCTTCAGCTTCCTTGTCTTCTTTTCCAGACCCTTCATCAGATAATTTAGAAGTCTCAGCTTCCAAATTTTCAATGAATCTTTTCTTCAACAGCTCTAGCTTCCTTTTCTTGACATCTGGATCAAGCTGTTCTTCAGCTGAATCTTTGGCAGCAGCTAGTTCCTTGTCAGACTTGGCTTTTGCTTCAGATTCTTCAAGTTCAGCTTGCTCTTCTTCTGTAATTTTCTCATCTGTTGGTCTGCTTGATTCTTCCATGATTTTATCAGTCTCACCAGCAGATTCTTCCAATACTTCAGTTGCTTCAGCTTGGTTGTCTTCTTCTTTTTCAAGAGAGGGACCAACTTTCATCTGTCCAAATATCCTTTCTTCCCCCTTTTTGTCATCATCAGCAGGGATAAGTTGATATTGTGGCACAACTGGTGTGATTAGAAGGGAATCACAGAGAAGCTTGATGTTCTCTTCCATAGCATTTATCTGAGCTTGTTGTTTAAGTTGATTGGCTTTGAAAGCTCTCATTTCCTTGAGCAGATCTTCTCCTTGATCACCCAATTTGATTTGAGTTCCCAATATCCAATTTGAAGAAGCAGTGAAGTCTTTCATCATGTTTCCCATGACTTCATCTTCTGCTTGGAGGGCCAATTCAACAGTTTGCTGAATCTGTTTCCAACCTTCAGCAGTGCTCTGAGTCCGTCTTCTAAGTATATCCATATCTTGACAAATGGATTTGACATTTTGAGCAGTGTCTTCTATCAGATCTGTTGGGACAGCAGCAGCTTTCTGATCTGGTTGTTTAACAGCAGCTAACACTTCTGCTTTTAACTCCTCTTTCATTTCCTTCAAGGATTTGGTAAACATTTGATGAATGGAGTCCAACAGATTTGTTTGAGCACTTTGTGAAGTTGAAGGCATATCTGTTGTAGCAGCAGGTGTTTCTTTGATACGTTGCTCTGTTGGTTGAGGTATCAAAGCAAGAGACTGATCTGCTGATCCATCAGCATGGCTTGGAGTGCTTTCCTTCTCCTTAGCTTGATCATCTCCATCAGCAGCAACTTCTTTGTCCTTAATCTGATCTGCTGGAATTTCTTCTTCTTTCTTTGAGTCATCAGCAGCCTCAGACTTATCACCCTGTTCTTTGGTCTGATCAGACGGGTCTGATGTACCCTCTATTTGCTTTGGTTGATCAGATGACTTATCTTTCTCTCCATCAGCAGGTGATATTATCTTCTTGACAGTCTCAACTGTCTTCATCAGTCCTTCATTGTCCACTGCTGACCTGTTACAAATCCAAGTAAAGTTGTCAAGAGGAATGAAAGTAGTTGATGGTTCCTCAGGCAGCTCTTCATAGGGTTTGATATTTGGTCCATAGACAATGTGTTTGATGTTGGGAAGTGGGACCATTGAGCTTGGTTGTCCCCTTAACTTCCTTGATTTCTTTGCCCAAAGCTCCATTGCTTGAGCAACAGCCAACTTGATAGATCTCTCTTTGAGGTCTACTGAATCATCATAATCTTCAGCAATAGACTCAAAGATCTTCTTGGCTTCAGCTTTGACTACATGGCTTATTCTCATTCTTAGCCTGTCCAGAAAGAATTTTGAATCCAGTGCTTGAATGAGGGAACCCGTCTCAAGCCACTTTAGTACCCAAGCTTCTTCAGCAGCAAAGGCTTTCCATCTGGTCATTTCAGCTGGACTCTTTGTCAGTCTGAATTCCCTCCACCTGTTGTATCTAATCTTTTCATTATTGAACTGTGTCAGGCGGTTGACTCTTTCATTCTCAGCATCAAGCCTCTTTAAGAATTCTTCAAAGATAACAGGATCTTCCCTGACTATCTCCAAAGACAGTCTAATCTCTTCTCTTCTCTTTGGCTTTGTTTTAGGTGCAGGCATAGCTGGTATTGGTTTGTTTGGATCCCTTGGTTCACCAATGGCTATCCCACCAGTATGCTGATGTCCATGAGCATCCTTGGTGCTAGCTTCAATGACAGCAGCCAACTCTGCTGCCTCAATAGCATCTCTCTGCTCTTGAGTCATTTTGCTGGCTTCATCTTCCAGCCTTTTTAATTCTAGCTTTTCAGCCTATCTTCTTCTGCTTTCTCTGCAGCTATCCTTTGCTTTTCAGCAACATCCAACCTTTTCTTTTCTGCAGCAGTCACATAAGTTGCAGTTTTGCCAATTCTCTTTCTCCTAGATTCAGGGCTCTCAACTGCTTGGATAGGGGTTGCAGCAACAGGAGTAGGATGCAGAAGCAGTATGTCTCCCTCTTGTGTTGTACTAGTCTGCTGTGCTTCTTCAACCTCAGCAGATGGTGCAACAGACGAGGCTTCTGTTGACATTCCAACTTTAGAAACAACTTCAGTTTCAGCAGCAGATTTGACAGAAGGTTCTTCAATTGTTATAGGTCTTTCTGCTTCGACTGTTGTTTGTCTAACAGTTGCAACAGGCTCTTCAGGGAAAGTGACCTTTCTCTTGGCCTTTGATTTAGGAATTCTCTTGGCAGGGGGGTTTGCAGTAGGAGGTCCCCTTGCCTCACTCCTGGTCCTCAATCTCTTCAACCTTTGAAGAGGGACTTCTTCTTCAGATTCAGTTCTTTCAGGAGAAGAACCTGTCTCCATTTGTTCAATCTCCTTAGTAAAATCTTCAACTATCTTGTCTTGAACTTCATCCTCAGGTTGAGCTGATCCAGACACAGCAGCAGACTGTGCTGTTGGCTCAGCAGACTGACTTGTCTGACCTTCCTTCTTGCTCTTCTTAGAAGGGGCCTTCTTAGATTTTGCAGCAACCTTCCTCTTTGGGGCAGCCACTAATTGTCTCACTGGTTCATAGAGTTTGAACTCTTTGCTCCCATGAGTTTGCTTTCCACCACCCATAGGGCATTGTAGTGAAGCAAACAGATTACTGAGTAAAATGGCATGTGAAGGCCTCTTATCACTCAGTAGCTCATAAACATGAGCAGCCCAGTTGATCTTCATCCCATAGTAGATGCATATCATGGTGTAGTACCTCTTTCTAGGTAACCCATCCAGAGAACCCGTGCTACAGTCTAGCACTTTGGCAATAATATCTGCAAATCTCTGATATTCATCCTTCAGCTGGGTCTTCATCAAAGTCCCAGTCATCTGTTCTCCTTTCTTAGCACAAATGGCCCAGAACTCCTCTTCCTTTTCTGACCCTAACGAGGTCACATCTCCTCCCTTGTCTGTTAATTTATAGATCTCACTGAGAACAGCAGCTGAGATCGCAATCTTCTTTCCACCTATTTCAGCAGACATGACCGTGTCATTCTTAGAGAATTTCCTGCTTTTGTAGAAGTGCTCAACATCTTCTAAGTAAACCCTTTCTTCGTGAGCCTCTAAAACAGGAACTAACGAAGCTTCTTTAATCTTTTCCAGTAACGAGCGCATCAGATCAGTGCCCGAGAAATGGAATTTGCTGTAGTTGAAGTACCTTCCTTCGATAGTCTTCTCCATTTCTGAAATTTTGAGAGTAGAAATCTACAAAGATGCAGTTAATTTTTTTTTTTTTTTCGCAACAGAAGGGTTAGAGAGTTAGAGAGTTTGAGAATATTTGAGTGCGTAAGACGACTGAGCTGTTCAGATCGGATTTTATAGGTTTCCTTTTGGTTAGGTTTTCGTGATTTATCAGAACCGTTGATCTAATCTGACAGTTTTTAATCTTGCGGATGAGATTCGCGGATTTCAATTTTATTATTTTATTGTCAGATGGGCGGGAAACTCTATCGACACTAATCTGTTACTTATAAAAGCGTGTTTTTAAGAATACGACTTTGTAACCATGCTTATATAAGACATCAGATGAGTAGAGTTTAACTTATCTGACAGACGAGTGATCTGTTATCTGATATTACTAGAGAATGCCAATAGCTAGTAATCTTCCTCTGCTGTTTGTCAATCCAGCAAGATAAAGTAATCTTCAATCTTCAAGAATTAAGAACACATCTTCATGATAACATAACTTCAATTAACTGTCATTAACAGATTTCATCTTTAGAACAGAAGTACCGCTAGTCTTACACGTTCCCCCTGTCTTTAAGAATTCATAAGTTAACTAGTCTGTTGAAAGTTAATTCTTGAATGAAATAACTGATGACTAAGCTTTTGAACTCTAGTCTTCTGATGAGTTCCCCCTCAGCTTATGCATCCAAATTTAGTAGTCCTAACTCAGCTCTTAGAGTTGAGAACCTTGCTTCACTTAAAGGTTTAGTGAAAATATCAGCAATCTGATTATCAGTATGAACATACTCAATCAAAACATTGCCTTTTTCCACATGATCTCTAATGAAATGATGTTTGATCTCAATATGTTTAGTCCTTGAATGACTTGTAGTGTTCTGAGTAAGTGAGATTGCACTTGTATTGTCACAGTAGATTGGAATTCCACTGATCTTGATGTTGTAGTCTTCTAGTTGATGTTTCAACCAAAGTATTTGTGCACAGCAGGCTCCAGCAGCTATATATTCAGCTTCAGCAGTAGATATAGAAACTGAGGTTTGCTTCTTACTCATCCATGAGATCAGACGACTTCCTAAGAACTGACAGGCACCTGTTGTGCTTTTTCTGTCAATCTTGCAGCCAGCAAGGTCTGAATCTGAATAGCCAATAAGTTCAAATCCAGATTCTCTAGGATACCACAATCCCAATTCTTGAGTGCCTTTAACATACTTCAATATCCTTTTGGCAGCTAAGAGATGAGATTCTTTGGGGTTTGATTGAAATCTTGCACAGACTCCAACTGAGTACATTATATCAGGTCTGCTTGCTGTTAGATACAGCAATGAACCAATAATGCCTCTATATTTGGTTATGTCCACTGATTTGCCATCTTCATCTTTATCCAAGCGAAGACTTGTAGACATAGGAATAGTAGCAGTAGAGCTAGTTTCCATACCAAACTTCTTGAACAGATCTCTTGTGTATTTTGCTTGGCTGATGAATATTCCATCAGGCAACTGCCTAACTTGCAATCCAAGAAAATAATTAAGTTCACCCATCATGCTCATTTCAAACTTATTCTGCATCAGCTTGGAGAACTTATCACACATCTGTTGGTTAGTTGAACCAAAAATAATATCGTCCACATATATTTGCACAAGTAATATATGGTTTTCCCATTCAATTGTAAACAAGGTTTTATCTACCTTACCTTTACGAAATCATTTGATTAAAAGAAAATCAGATAGGGTATCATACCATGCTCTTGGAGCCTGTTTCAGTCCATAGAGGGCTTTCTTCAGACGATATACTTTGTCCTCTTCTTGATAGACTTCAAATCCAGGAGGTTGTTCAACATATACTTCCTCTTGCAATTCTCCATTGAGAAAAGCAGACTTCACATCCATCTGATAGACAGTGAAGTTCTTGTAAGCAGCATAGGCTAGAAACAGTCTTATTGCTTCAAGTCTTGCTACTGGTGCAAAAGTTTCATCAAAGTCAATTCCTTCTTCCTGACAATAACCCTTGGCCACTAATCTTGCTTTGTTTCTGGTAACAATACCATCTTCATTCATCTTATTTCTGAAAACCCATTTAGTGCCAATGACTCTTTGATGACTTGGTCTAGGAACTAAGTACCAGACTTCATTCCTTTCAAATTGATTCAACTCTTCTTGCATAGCTTCAATCCAGAAGGAATCATTGAGAGCTTCTTCAATTTGCTTGGGCTCTATTTGAGATAGAAATGTGACAAACATGGCATCTTGTGCAGCAGCTCTTCTTGTTTTCACTCTACCTAAAGGATCACCAATAACTAACTTAGGTGGGTGATTCTTGAGCCATCTGAGATCAGGTTGCAAATCAGGATGTTGTCCTCTGTCTTGATCTTGCAACACTACTGTTGGAGTTCCAGTAGTAGTCTGTTGAACATTTGCCATCTGTTGAACAGTCTCTGGTCTGTCAGCTGTTAGTAACTCGTCTGTTAGACAATCAGCACTGTGATTTTGGACAGCACTTGAGTTAGCAGCTGAACTTAGATTAGGTAGTATGATGGGAACATATTCTTCATTTCTTCCAATGTCCAACTTCTGTAAATCAGCAGACAGGTCTTGGTTTACAGTTTGATTCTTTTCAGAAGATTGACTTGGCTCATCAAATACTACATGGATAGATTCTTCTATTAGTAATGTTCTTTTGTTAAAGACTCTGTAAGCTTTACTAACAGTAGAGTATCCTACAAAAACAGCTTCATCAGCCTTTTCTGCAAATGCAGTAAGGTGATTTTTCCCATTATTCAATACAAAACATTTACAACCAAAAATCTTGAAGTAATGAATGTTTGGTTTTCTGTTGTTCCAAACTTCATATGGAGTCTTGTTCTGATTTTTGTTGATCATACATCTGTTTTGGGTAAAGCATGCTGTGTTTGTTGCTTCTGCCCAAAATCTTTGAGGCAGTTTAGCTTCAGCTATCATGGTTCTGACAGCTTCCTTTAGTGTTCTGTTTCTCCTTTCAGCAACACCATTCTGTTGAGGGGTTCTTGCAGCTGAATACTCATGATGTATTCCTTTGATGTTACAATACTCTTCAACAGTAGAGTTTGTAAACTCTGTCCCTCTATCTGATCTGATCTTCAATATTTTTATACTCTTCTCATTCTGGATCAATCCATCAGATTGGTAAGATGTTCCTTGGTTTCACTTTTCTTTTTCATGAAAATCACCCAAGTGTATCTTGAATAATCATCCACAACAGCTAGGCAGTATTTCTTTCCACCATTGCTGACTGGATCAATGGGTCCAAATAAGTCCATATGTAGTAGCTCCAATATTCTTCCAGAAGATTGGTGCTTCTTTTCTTTGAATGATGACTTGATTTGTTTACCTTTCTGACATGCATCACAGAGCTTGTCTTTGCTCATGACTGCTTTTGGAATCCCTTCTACCAAATCATTCTTGATTAATCTGTTTATGGTCTTGAAGTTTAAATGATTCATCCTTTTGTGCCACAGCCAACTGACTTCACTTGGAGCAGATGCCACCAAACAAACACTTGAATTCTTGTCAACAGAATTCCAGTCGACTATGTAGACATTCCCTTGTCGTCTTCCAGATAAAATTACCTTCTTTGTACCAATTTGTTCAACGTAGCACTTATCTGTTGAAAAGATGACTGAATATCCCTTGTCACAAAATTGACTTATGCTCAGCAGATTATACTTTAGGCCTTTAACATATGAGACGTCAGAAATCTCTATGTTTCCCTTGATTAATCTTCCTTTAGCTTTAATCTTGCCTTCTTTGCTGTCTCCAAATGTAACACTTGGACCATCCACAGCAACTGCATCAGTCAACTCATGTATGTTTCCACACATGTGTCTTGAACATCCACTGTCCAAGTACCAAATCTTCTCTACTTTACTCCTACTCCTAATCCTAACCTACAAAACAAAAATAAAATTGTTTTAGGTACCCTTATTGAGAGGGTCCTGAAGGATTAGTTCCACCTTTGACAACCCAAGATGTTGATGTCTTAGGCTTCTTAGGCTTCTGAGTTTTAGGAGCATGAACAGTTTCATTTTTATCATAGTTATCAGATAAGTCATGTTGATGATCAGTATGATATGAATAATGTTCATAAGCAGGGTAAGGTGCATGATAAGCAGGGTATGCATGCATTGGATGAGCAGGGTAAGGTGCATAGTAACTAGGAAACTGAGGTGCATGATACATAGGATGATATGCAGCAGGTTGCACATAATATGACTCATTTCCATACCAAGCATTTTGATTTTTCTTGTTCTTATGCTTCTTTGGTTTACTAGATGCTTGCTCAATTGATTTTGACTTAGTTTTACCACTAGTCTGATTGACTTTAGCTTTATCAGCAGACTTCTTAGGACTCTGCTGTTTGGTCTTACTAGTCTGATTTCCTACACTAGACTCTTTGCTCTTTTTAGTCTTAGGAGATTTCTTCTCCTTTACCACTTTCTCAGTTGAGGTAGGTCTAGAGGTTTGAACATACAGAATGACCTTACTATTGTCAGCAGAAATAAATTTTTCAGTATGATTCAATTCTAGTTTATCCTTTTCTAAAGGTGTCTCCTGTTTCTTAGATGTATGCATGGATGCAACAGTTGACTTATCATGAGACTCAATAATTTTCTCAAGTTCCATGATTTTTCCTTTATAAACCTCACATTCAGCTTTCAGAGATTCATGCTCTTGCTCAAGCTGTTTATATTCAGCTGATTCTTTTGGCTTTTCAGCTAAAAGTTTCAGTGAACTATTTTGCTCTTTCAGCAAGTTCATCTCTTCCTTAAGCTTAACAAATTCTCCAGCAATAGTAGTATTATTTAACATCATTTGCTCTAGAGAATTAAACAGTTCATTTTCTTGAGGAGTTACCTCATCCTCTGAGTCATCAGATTCCTTTGCCATAAGACAGAGGAGAGCAGGTTTTTCTTCATCAGACGATTCTTCATCAGACGAGTCTGAATCTGAATCAGAAGAGTAGACAGCAGCTAGCTTTTCTGCTTCCGCCATCATTGCCTTGCCTCTCTGATGCTTTCTTTCTTTTCTCATTTTCTTCTCCTCTTCAGTGTACTTCTCTGCTTTTGGATATGGGCAGTCTTTGATGAAGTGTCCCAATTTCCTGCAGTTGTAACACATTAGTTTTGATTTATAATCATCTTTATCTTGAGAAGAAAAGTTAGGTTTAGAAGTTGAAGCATTGTTGTATTTGTTCTTCATTTTTCTTTTGTAGAACTTCTTGAAATTATTCATCAACAGTGCAACATCTCCAGCAGTGTACTCCTTTTTGTTGAGTAAAGTGGCTTCATCAGATGAGTCCACATCCTTGCTTTTCTGTGCTGGTCTTCTTTGGTTTTCAGCAGCAACCAGTGCAGCTGTGGGTCCTGAAGTTGAGGTTTCTTCAATTCCCATCCTAGGCAGTTTATACTCGAATGCCTTGAGTACAGAAAACAGCTCAGTAAGAGAGATTTTTCCCAAATCCCTTGATTCTTCCATTGCTGTTACTTTCATGTTGAACTTTGGGGGTAGGGCCTTTAGTACTCTGACGGTGATCTCCTTGTCAGTGAAGGTCTTTCCCAACTTTAAAACTTCATTCAGAGTTCTGGTGAATCTGGTATCCATCTGATCAATGGTTTCTCCAGACTTCATCTTGAAGTTGTCCAGTTTTTCCAAAGCAACAGTGAGCTGATGCTCCTTGATAGCATCATTGCCTTCGCTCATATCTCTGACTTTGTCCCACATCTCCTTTGCAGTTTTACAATGTTTGACCTTGTCAAACCGATCATTATCCAGGGCTTTAGTCATGATGAATCTCCCAACTTTATCAAGATTGTAAAGCTTTATTTCCTCTGGAGTCATCTCATGAAGGTCTTTCTCCACAACCGTATCTACTTCATTTATTTTGATGGTCTTTGTGAATCTGAATGGACCTTTAATGATACATGTGTACATGTTGTCATTATAAGCGGCTAGAAAGATTTCCATTCTAATCTTCCAGTCTTCAAAAGACATACCAGCAATGTGGGGAACATGGCTGATACAGTCCATTTTTCAAAAGGTTTTTATTTTTCAAAAAGATGCTCTTTTGAAAAGTTTTGAAAGCCTTTGAAAAACACTCGGATCAAGCTCGTTGATCAGGCAGCTGATTCTAATGAACCACCTGCTCTGATACCACTTGTTGGTCCCAAGTGGTCAGATGAGGTCTAGAGAGGGGGGGTGAATAGACCTCTGAAAATTTTTGAACTTAAAAACTTTTCAGTCTTCTGTCAGCAGACTAAGCTGATGAAGAACAGTAAGCAGACTAGTCTGATCCGTGAACAAATCTTGAACAGACGACTGACCACTCTTCTTACAATGACTTAGCTGTTTTTCAGCAAACAGTTTTCCAAGAGTATACTTGCAGCGGATTGTTTGAAAGTGTTTTTCACAAGTAAACTAAGTTCTAAAAGATTTTATCCCCAGTTTTCAAACTCCTTATAAAATCTTTTGTTTGATTCAAAGTGTTTAAAATGCAAACTTTAAAATATGCAAGAAAACTTTTAGATGCAAGATAACACAAAGAATTTTTATAGTGGTTATATGGATAGAAATCCTTTAGTCCACTCTTCCAGATCACACAGATTCTGGGTTATACTATAATCACTCAGATTACAATATTTCTCCACTTACACCTAGACAACTAATGAAAAGGCTGTAAGCTCACAATAGGAATTCACAAAGAAAACCTATCCTCTAAAGTAGAATCACTCACAAAGACGGATTCTAACTTCACACAACACTCAGCTATTACAAAATCACTCAGATAATGTTTTTCTATTTTCTTCAACTGGGTTTCTGTCAACAGATGACTTCCACCAGACGAGTGAGCTGTTCGAGCTTTTGAGACTTAGAGAAATTCTGCTTCAAAATTTCGATCTCTGATTGTTGTTGTATATGCTCGATTTGAAATTCAGCTCTATTTATACATGGAAATGAAAATGCAAGTCACAAATCAAATCCATTCTTCAGCTCTTTTTGAAACGGCTCCCTGCAGCAAACCGTACTGTGTACAGTACCTTTTTGTCCATCACATTTAATGCTGCATTTAATGCACTCTGCTGATCCGAGGATATCTTCAATCATTTGCCATTACTACCCTTCTCTTTCAGCATTTATTACACCAAGTGCATTTATTACCGTTGGACTAATCTCTTGACCTCTTCTACTCTGCTGATCAAAACGACTCTGCTGATAGATACTCTGCTGATCAAATACTGAACTAATCTGATTTGACTCGGCTGATGATCTACCCTTCTGTTCGCTGTTTCAGCAAGAGATCACTAGACTTCTGAGCTTTGAACTTTGAACTCTTCTGATATCTTCTTTCACTTGTTCAAAATTCTTCCAAGGGAACTAAGCTTTCCATACTTAGCTGATTATGATGTTTTGGAAATCATCAAAACCTTCCCTTAAATTCTGACTTCTTTCATCTTCATCTTCATCCAACATTTGCAGTCTCCTCATCAATAACTTTGATGAATATGTTTGTTAGATGAACAATACTATTTTCATTTCTCTTCAAGGCAGCATGAAGATGACTAAAATCAGCTTTGACATCTTCAATGCTTCTGTTCATGTCCAAGATACTATGTATCATCCTCAGAGTATTATCTTCTGGCAATGGGAAGTTGTCAATGACATCCTTAACCACTTTTGCATTTTCCTTCTACATTTGCTCCAACTGCCGTCTATTCCTCTCTTCCATTTCCATCAAGGAGTTTTCAAGCATCATTTGGAAGGATTCCATCAGTGATGAGTGCATATCAGCTGTTGGAATAGGAGTTGACGCAGTTTGATCTTCATCCTGTTGAACAGGAATGTCTTTCAGATCAGCTTCTTCTTCAGGCTTTTGTTGGGGTTTTATGGGTATGATTGTCAACTACATACGGTGCGGAATTTAAAATTTTTCATACACCAATTCCCAAGATTTACTTATTAGCACATACGAAAAGGTTGAATACAATTTAGCACATGATTTACTAAATTGTAAGATGGTAAATAGCATTTTACCTCACCACAGGCAAGGTGGTGGTTTTTCCTCCGGTCTTCATTCAGATCTGATGGATCTGGTTCGTGAGAAGCACCCCATGCGTTGTGCCTCCAGAGAATAGTCCACACCAGCTAGATCTGTGACTGCTTCGATCCTCAGGCTCAGAACTAGGATGGAAACATGTCAAAATCAAGAGTTGGATCAAGATCCAACTCTAGATGTACATGAAGAAGGAAGAGAGAAAAGGGGGCGGCCGATCCAACTACTACACGACGGCGGTGGCTGTGCGGCAGGGGTTGGGAGGCGGCGGCTAGGGCTAGGGTTGAGAGGGCGGCACCTTTTAGGAGGTGGTTAGGGTTTGAGTGTTTCTTGCCTTTTGGACTCTCTTACTTGAGTTCCATTTCTCTATTTTTGCCATTAGGTTTGAGTCTCTAAGACTCCCTATTTATAGAGAACACCAAAAACCTAACTCCTTGTGCAAGACTTTAGTTAATGGGCCACTAATTAAACTGGCCCATGTCTTGCATCTATTTAATTAATACTTTAATTAAATAGCCCACTCATTTAATTAACACTTTAATTAAATGGCCCATTCATTTAATTAATACTTTAATTAAATAGCCCATTAAATCTAATTGAAGATTTAATACTTTAATTAACCCTTTAATTAACAATTTAATTAATTAGAATAATCTAATTAGATTTTTTTTTTGGAATTAACCCTTTAATTCTATTGATTTAATTCTTTAAATCAATTCTTTCTTCAGTTGATTGTCACAGTCCTAACTGTATTGTGTGTGACCCTCTAGGTTCACCATCAATTGGCCGCAGGCTCACAATTTTGTGATTTAATTAGTGAGCAATTAATATTTCATTATTTGCTCCGATCAATAAACTTCCTTTATTGACCACTCCAGAATTAATCTCCCTATTAATTCAGGTGTGTACCCACACCTCATGGTCGATGTCTAGCCACAAGCCCATGAGGCCCAACTTCAGGTGAATTGATCTCAGTGAACCTCACCTCTTATAAGTACCATGTACATACGGTCCCTCTATCGACTAATTTCCCGATCGAGACCTAGGGTGTGTGAATTGGTCGGCACCTCTAATTATCTCGATAACTATACTTTCTAATTCAGGATAACAATTCCAGTGTGACTGCTAAATTTGGAAACCCCTTTCCAAATCCGTCACCGACCGTGGCCACGGGTTTCTCGGAATATATTATCTAAGAATGTATAGGAAATTCTCTCAACGAACTACGTCGAGTCGGTAGATCCCATTTTGATGCTAACCATCCGCGCATACGACTATACGTACCCAACGTAGGCGCACAATGGTCAAGCTATGTGACCGGCTCCTAAATCAAAGTACGCACACCCGCATACCGAATTCGCCCTAACATCTCAAGTCTAAGGACTAAATCGTACACTGTTATAAGTCTTGAGAGACATCCCATCACCGATATGCTTTTACGCACTTCCACAATGGGTCTCTCTGTTCGGGTCGTTCGATGCGTTCAATCCCCTATCGAACCACCTAGTCATATGCACTGACATCAAAATGTCTTGTTCATGAAACGACAACAAATTCACTTCATGTGAATCATGCATAATCCTACAAGTCTTTGTGATTCCCTCAATACCCCGTCTCGATAGGAATCTATGACTTGGAACATTTTCGAGATCACGACCTTTGAGACTGTTTCATGATTAATCGCACCCAATACTGAAGTGAATAATCCCTTAGTCATAAGTGATCTCAGGGTTTCATCCAATCGCTTAAGTTATTCGCGAGAGATGAAGTTGGCCATTGTTTGATATACATAACATAAACAAACGATCGTATTAATTCATTTATACTAGAGAAAGCTTATCACATGATAGTCCTTATACAAGCTAAAATCTATGGGCTTGCAGGGCACTATCCCATCAATCTCCCACTTGCCCTAAAGCCAATCACAAACGTTTCTAAGACCCATCTTTCATAGATGTTCTTCGAACTCATTTTGTGAAAAAGCTCTGTTTCGTGGATCTACTAGATTTGTCTTCCGAATCGATGCGATCCATCACGTGCGTCAACTCTACCAATGACTTCTCTAATCAAATGGTACTTTTATCTTGTGTTTAGATTTCCGGTGAGATCTACCTTTGCTTTGGCAATGGCTCGATATGTTATCTTAGAAGATAAGCACGAGCTTCGCAATGCTAGGCACTTCATCCAAAGGTTGGATGAAGTTTTCCATCCAAACACTTTTCTTACGCTGCACTCCTTGCTGCGTGTTATCTTGCTTCAGTGGTTTAGATGGTAACGGTGCTTTCTTTGGAACCCTTTCCAACTTACCGCTACCCCACTAAGGCAAAATATATATCCGAAACTGGATACATATATTTATCCACATCAGACCATAAATTCGAATCAGTAAATCCTTCGAATTTTAATTCTCCATTATCACCGCAGACCAAGATCAAATCCTTTAGTCCTTTTCAAGAGCTCAAGGATATGTTTTACGGCGATCCAGTATTCTTCACTGGAGTTTGACTAGTAACTGCTCATGGCACTTAGAGCAGGTTCTACGTCTGGTCTAGTACATATTAAAGCATGCCACATGCTTCCCTTTTGTTTCAAACATAAGGTATTTGAGACATTCTCCTTTTCACATTCAATGTAGGGCACATTGATTATGGAGGAGAGATATAGTGTCTCACTGGAAGCAATCCTTTCTTGGATTCTTCCATACTGAATACTTTCAGTTTTTTGTTTCTATGTACTTAGTTTGAGAGAGTTCCAATATCTTTCCTGATGTCTCTCTCAAATCTTTCATGGAGAATTGCATGAACAATCATGCTTCCGTCTGTGTTAACATTCCAATATCATCCCAGATAATAAATATGTTATCGACATGTAAAATTAATGAACTCCAAAGAGCTCCCACTAATCCTTTGTATACTCCAGTTTCACATTTGTTTTCCAATGAAGTCGAATGCCTTGACTTTCTCATCAAAATGAATGTGACACCAAATGGATTCGGACATTGCCAAATGGAGAAAGGATTTCATCAAAGTCCGTTCCAGGCCTTTATGAATAACCTTTGTCTTTAGGCAAGCCTTATAGGTTAACACCTTTTTCATTCATTCCTAGCTTGCGCTTGAAGATCCATTTGCTTTCCATGGGTTACTTCCCTTGGGTGGATCGACCAAGGTCAATACCTTGTTGGAATGGATGGAATCCATTTAGGATTGTATGACCTCTTGCATACATGAGCGTCTACATCTAATGTAGGTTCTTCGTATATGGTTTAACCATATCTATCAAGTTCCTCACGAACTCGATCAGATCTACGAAGTACTGGTGTACTTGATGGTTCAGCAGTTTCTGGATTAATTCCCACTGTTTGTGGGGATGAGTTCCACTTCTTGGACCTCTTCATGTTCTACTACGGTACCATTTCTATTCACGAGGAAGCCATCCTCTAAGAAATGGATATTCCTTAAAACAAACATCCTTTGTTCTTTAGGAGTGTAGAACAGGCATCCAAATGGATTTCTTTGGATACCCCACAAATTTGTACAAATTGGATCCACTATCCAATTTATCTCCTTTTTGTTCCCGATATAGGTAGGAGATCCCCATACTCAAAAGAGTATAGAGGTATTTTACCACACCATTCTTGGTAGGGTTATACAGGCACAAACTTTGAAGTTACTTTGTTCAGTATCTTCAATGCAACCATTAGGGTCAATCCTTAGTATGCATAAGGATGTTGAACGAAACTCATGACGGATCGAACTATGTTTAACAAGGTTCGATTCTCTTCTTTCAGACCCTCCAATACCTTGAGAGGTGTCTTAGAAGGAGTTCGTTGTATGAGAACATCTTTCTCAGTAAGATAATTGAGGAACTTTTAGCTTAAGTATTTGCCATCTCGATTAGATCGAATGACTTTAATACTATGCCTAGTTTGATTCTCTACTTCGTTTCGAAATTCTATGAATACTTTCAAGATTTTCGAATTGTACATCATAAGATATACTTATCACTAGTGACCAAAGTCATCAGTAACACTTACGAGGTATGAGTAATCTCCACTTTCACTAACACTTTAGTGGTCTGCATTCATTCGTATGGATTCAATCCAAAGTTGGTTTGGTACGCACCGGATGCCTAGCAAACGGAAACTTTGTCACCTTTCCCCTTCAGATAGGATTCGTAAGTTGATAGTTCATCTAAGCCCTGTTTTTCAAGAAGCATCGATGACACCAACTTTTGATTCCTTCCTATGGAAACGCGACATAATCTTGCGTGCCATATGAGTGCGGATTATTATCTTGGTATTGTTTGAATTTAATATATCAATTCAATCAATTTCCTTTCAATTAACTCTTTAATTGAAACGTTGCCTTCAATTAACACTTTAATTGATTCATTTCCCCTTTTCAATTAATTCTTTAATTGAATCGTTGCTGCTCAATTAATTCTTTAATTGAGACTTTTCTTTTCAATTAACTCTTTAATTGAGACGTTGTTTAATTAATTAGAATTTCTAATCAATAAAACATGTCAGTGCCTTTATTGGGTGCAGTGGGATAATTTCGATTTTAGGCTACTTGCGTTCTATCCATTACCTTTATGTTCGCTTTGGAAGAGAACCCTTTCTCCTTCCTTTTACTCTTCTTTGACTTTGTAGTCCTTGAAGTGTAAGCAATCATGACAGTTATACCTCTTTAAAAGGTTCCTATTTGCCTTTCACCAATACTTTGGTTATTTCGAGAAACCTGATCAACTTATCAAAGGAGTTCAGAGTTGTTCTCGAATAGTTCGAATGAGCGGGGAGGAGAATTTTAGGAGGAAGTCAACGTTAAGATCACTTGCAGGCCTATGTTTAAACGATCTAGTTTTCCAACCAGACTGATAAAACAAGGACAGTGATCCTTGACATTGGTTCCTTCATTTATTCTCGAGTTTCAAACAATACCTTATAAATCTCGAATCAGACGATTCGAAAACTACTCCTCAAAACAAGCCTTTTGAGGTGAACGTATGTTTTAGAAGCTTCAGACATTTTCTTATGTCGCTTCTTTAGCTCGTTCAATCTTGATGCTTGTATGAGGCAACGATCATTAAGATTCCTATATTCAACAGGTGATCGTTCCTCGTTTTGAGACTCATCTCAAAATGCATCAGGCATAGGTTGGTTTTTTAAGAACACGATTCCGGCTTTCGGAATTGAGGATAATCCTCAGGTTTCTAAGCCAATCGATATTTTAATCCAAATAATTTATATGTCGAGGATAAATTATAAATAATGGATTATTCATGCAGATATCACAATATCTAATTTAAAGAGAAGACATAAAACCTAGAAGACTAGTTAATGAAAAATACTTATAATCTACGATGGTTGGACTTTCTATCGTAAAAGTTCTCCCACTATTTTATCGAAACAATTACCCCTTCAATTGTTCGGGAAATTCTATTTCCTAGTAGGTCTTGACGTCCCAGCGGCCATTAATTGCACCCACGACTCGTGACCATACAACTAATTCCCCAGGTAGGCATACTTATTGCCAATTGTGTCACTACACAACCTTCAAGCTATTTTGCCTCGGTCTTCGCACTTATCTAGCACTGCTACATCATAAGTGTTACTAATCGTTAAGTCTAACCCATCAATCATGATGAGCAACTGGCCCGATCGTGAAGTTCCCGTAACTAGTTATCGGTCGATAATCACATCCCGACCAGTCCTCACCCTTGTCATGTCTAGTTAAAAACAAGAATCAAGGAATTTCGCGTATTGTCCCTTTCTTCGACTCGGGTGCCAGACTCTGGATCACCTCTATCGATAAGTAGGCAACATACGCTAGTCCCTATTGATGGAAGGCTTGGATTTATATAAATACTTCATTTTATTTTAATCCAATATGACTTAATATTATTTTCAAGAGGGGTTTTTCGGGTTTAAGAGTTTGAGGTAACTCTCCTCGAGATCTCACCGTTCCAATTATGCTTTACCTTTTATTTACGATCTAAATTACTAGCGCGCATTATCATACATGATAAAAGATAAATCAGTAAATAAAACATACACACCTAGCATGCATTCTACCACAATATGTTTTCGATCGGGAGCCTCCTATGTGGACCACCATCGAGCCAAAGATGATGGTCCTTTTGGTCAATCTAATTGGGTTTCAAAGAGACCTAGTCTATTACACATACTACCATGCATACATGGCCTTTAGTCTTCTTGGGCTCCCACCTTGCTTGTAACGGGCCTCCATCCTAAACTAATAAAACAGTAAAGCCCTATCTATTACAAAGGCTCAAAGTGGCCCAAAAAAACTTAAGGCTCGCAGGCCCAATAAAACCAGCAAAATTAAATAAACCAATCACATCTACCCTAAGGGTCAAGGCTCGGCGCGATCGAAAACCACGTAAACAGTTCACGTAGAGCAAGAAACAAGCAAAAGTTATTTTCTTATTTCTTATCTCTTATCATATTTTAAAACCACCTTTTAAAATACCTATAGATTCTAGTTTTAAAACCCCTTTCTAAAACAATCTCTAATCATCATTTTAAACCCCTTTTAAAATGACCCTTTGATTCTCACTTTTAGTCCCTACTAATTATGATAAAATTAACTTTCCGGATCCACTAAACCCTTTTAGTGCACAAACCAGTTTCTGTTTTTCAACTTTGAAAATTTGCAGTTCGGCCCCTGAATTTTCAAAAATTACACTTTGACCCCTCAACTTTTGGAAATTACAAATCAGCCCCAAAATTTCCAGAACATGCAAATTAGACCAGAAAGCAGAAAATTAACAAAATTTCCAGAAACTTTTATTTATTGCAAAATAGACCCCAACTTTACGCAAATAGCAAAAACAGCCCCTAACCTTTCGCAAATTGCAAAACAGTCCAGATTTTAAAAAAATTCCAGAAATTACAATTTTGGTCCGGAATTGCAGAAAATGAAAAATTTACTTTCTGTCCAGATTTTAAAAAAAATCACAATTTGCAAATAAGCCCTCCAATTTTCGGAAATTACATTTTTGGCCCAAAAACCGAAAAGTGCATAGATCCGAACATTCAATTTATCATAGCAAGCAAGAATCAAAGATCGGAACACAACAATCACATATAAGCATATAATTTGATGTGTTCAGGCCTTTTCATATGTGCTTAATAAGTTAGGCTCTGATACCACTGTTGGGGTTTTATGGGTATGATTGTCTACTACATACGGTGCGGAATTTAAAAATTTTCATACACCAATTCCCAAGATTTACTTATTAGCACATACGAAAAGGTTGAATACAATTTAGCACATGATTTACTAAATTGTAAGATGGTAAATAGCATTTTACCTCACCACAGGCAAGGTGGTGGTTTTTCCTCCGGTCTTCATTCAGATCTGATGGATCTGGTTCGTGAGAAGCACCCCATGCGTTGTGCCTCTAGAGAATAGTCCACACCAGCTAGATCCGTGACTGCTTCGATCCTCAGGCTCAGAACTAGGATGGAAACATGTCAAAATCAAGAGTTGGATCAAGATCCAACTCTAGATGTACATGAAGAAGGAAGAGAGAAAAGGGGGCGGCCGATCCAACTACTACACGACGGCGGTGGCTGTGCGGCAGGGGTTGGGAGGCGGCGGCTAGGGCTAGGGTTGAGAGGGCGGCACCTTTTGGGAGGTGGTTAGGGTTTGAGTGTTTCTTGCCTTTTGGACTCTCTTACTTGAGTTCCATTTCTCTATTTTTGCCATTAGGTTTGAGTCTCTAAGACTCCCTATTTATAGAGAACACCAAAAACCTAACTCCTTGTGCAAGACTTTAGTTAATGGGCCACTAATTAAACTGGCCCATGTCTTGCATCTATTTAATTAATACTTTAATTAAATAGCCCACTCATTCAATTAACACTTTAATTAAATGGCCCATTCATTTAATTAATACTTTAATTAAATAGCCATTAAATCTAATTGAAGATTTAATACTTTAATTAACCCTTTAATTAACAATTTAATTAATTAGAATAATCTAATTAATTTTCTCTCTCTTAGAATTAACCCTTTAATTCTATTGATTTAATTCTTTAAATCAATTCTTTCTTTAGTTGACTGTCACAGTCCTATCTGTATTGTGTGTGACCCTCTAGGTTCACCATCAATTGGCCGCAGGCTCACAATTTCGTGATTTAATTAGTGAGCAATTAATATTTCATTAATTGCTCCGATCAATAAACTTCCTTTATTGACCACTCCAGAATTAATCTCCCTATTAATTAAGGAGTACCCACACCTCATGGTCGATGTCTAGCCACAAGCCCATGAGGCCCAACTTCAGGTGAATTGATCTCAGTGAACCTCACCTCTTATAAGTACCATGTACATACGGTCCCTCTATCGACTAATTTCCCGATCGAGACCTAGGGTGTGTGAATTGGTCGGCACCTCTAATTATCTCGATAACTATACTTTCTAATTCAGGATAATAATTCCAGTGTGACTGCTAAATTTGGAAACCCCTTTCCAAATCCGTCACCGACCGTGGCCACGGGTTTCTCGGAATATATTATCTAAGAATGTATAGGAAATTCTCTCAACGAACTACGTCGAGTCGGTTGATCCCATTTTGATGCTAACCATCCACGCGTACGACTATACGTACCTAACGTAGGCGCACAATGGTCAAGCTATGTGACCGGCTCCTAAATCAAAGTACGCACACCCGCATACCGAATTCGCCCTAGCATCTCAAGTTTAAGGACTAAATCGAACACTGTTATAAGTCTTTAGAGACATCCCATCACCGATATGCTTTTACGCACTTCCACAATGGGTCTATCTGTTCGGGTCGTTCGATGCGTTCGATCCCCTATCGAACCACCTAGTCATATGCACTGACATCAAAATGTCTTGTTCATGAAACGACAACAAATTCACTTCATGTGAATCATGCATAATCCTACAAGTCTTTGTGATTCCCTCGATACCCCGTCTCGATAGGAATCTATGACTTGGAAAATTTTCGAGATCACGACCTTTGAGACTGTTTCATGATTAATCGCACCCAATACTGAAGTGAATAATCCCTTAGTCATAAGTGATCTCAGGGTTTCATCCAATCGCTTAAGTTATTCGCGAGAGATGAAGTTGGCCATTGTTTGATATACATAACATAAACAAACGATCGTATTAATTCATTTATACTAGAGAAAGCTTATCACATGATAGTCCTTATACAAGCTAAAATCTATTGGCTTGCAGGGTACTATCCCATCAGCTTTTTCTTAGCAGTCCACTTAGTGGCTAAGAGCTCTTTTGCAGCAGCAGTCTGATCTGTAACATCTTCAAAGATCTTATTAACAATAGTGCCATCATCAGTGAAAACAGTACTCTGGCGGATTCTCCTTACAACAGGCAGACTATTTGCAGCAGATGTCTTCACTTTAGACAACTCTTGATAATCTTTTACCTCTTTGCCAAATGTGATCTGCTGTATACTGGGCATAGCAGGCAGATCACTTGGAGAACCTGGTTCATATCTTGATCTTTTAGTCCATTTCTCCAAGGCAATATGAACAACAATTTGGACACCCCGTTTGATGGGATCATCTTGCCTTCTTCTCTTGGTTGGCAAAGCATCAGAGATAGTTTTAGCTTCAGCAGTAACAGCTTCTTGGGCATATTTATGAATCTCATCTCTGACATAATCAGGATCTAGTGCTTTAGTGATTGACGAAGTTTGCAACCAGATGAGGACCCACTTCTCCTCATCAGCAAACTCTCTCCACCTCTGGACTTCTTCAACAGATTTCGTCATCCTGTAATTCCTCCACTTCATATATCTCTCTTTTTCTAGGGTGAACAGGGTTTGACGTTGGAGTTTCATATCGATGTGAGCCAGGGCTGCTTCAAATCTTTTGAAAACAGCAGGGTCAGTATTAACAATCTCAAAAGCTTTCCTAACATCAAACTTTTTCTTTACAGGTATTTCACTAGCAGGCATTTTCTTTTTTGCATTCATTGATTTTCCAATTTCAATGCCACCAGCTACGTTAGGACCATGAGCTTCTTTCTTGCTGAGCTCAAGCACAAGTGCTAATTCTGCATCTTTAGCAGCTTTGCATTCAGCCTCAAACATTTTTCTTCTTTGCTCTTCTTTTTCAGCCTCGATCTTGCTAAGTTCAATAACCATTTGCTCTTCTTGATCATCCCTCTTCCTCTGCTCTGCTTCTTCTCTCTTTCTTTTATCAGCAGCAGACACTTTCTTCCTTTTGATGACAATTTTTCTCTTCCCTTTCTTCTTGTCAGCTGTCTGTGCTTCTAGGGTAGCATAAGGTTCAGGACCAGTAAATGCAAGTGGTGCAACTGCAACATGAATGATGATCTGCACTTCAGGATCATCATGAGGTTTGGCAACCTCAACTGTTGGTGCGGTTGAAGTAGTCTGTGGAGCAGTTTGATCAGCAACAACAGACTCTTCTTCAGCTCCAGCAGGCCTCTCTGCTGATTGAGGACTTTGTCTGACTATGTATGAGGGCTTAGCAGGAAATGGTTCAAAAACCACTTTCCTCTTAGCAGACTTCTTTGTAGCAGACTTCTCTTTGACAGGCTTAGAAGCAGCAGTGTCTCTCAACTGGCTTCTAGTCCTCTTTGCTACTTTGTCAGCAGACATTTCTTCTGACACTATTCTTGATGGAGAATCAGCTGATATCTCCAAAACCTCATCAGTAACTTTCTTTATGGCAGCGTCAGCAGAAACTTGCTTTTTCTTGTCTGTTCTGGCTTGAATAGCAGGCTTTGCTGTTTGAACAGACTTCCTTTGCCTATTTGCTGGAACCTTGTCCTTAGGTTCCTCAGCTTCTTCCTCTTCATCATTTTTCCTCTTAGTTACTCCCTTAACAGCTTGATATGTAGCCATAGCTTTGGCATTGCGAATCTCCTTCCCATGAGTCATTGCACATCCCAGCTGATGAAACAGGTAACTCAGAGTAATTCTGTGATTGGTTTGTTTCTTCTGGTGAAAGTGCCCCAGAATATACCAGATCACAACAGACCAGTTCACCTCATAGCCGTAGTGAATGGCCATCATTATGCAGTAGCGTTTCATGGTGACACTGTCAGAAGGTACAATATTCTATCAGCTTTGAGACCATATCAGCCATGCGCTGATATTCATCCTTTAATTGTTTCTTCTTTATGTTGCCAGACATGACTTCTCATTCCTTGGCACAGATAGCCCAGAACTCTTGGATTTTGTCTTCTGCCATTGAAGACACATCAGTTCTACCTTGATTTGACAGTCCAAACTTTTCGTGCAACAGAGCAGGAGTGATGACGACTGCTTGTCCTCCGACAGTAGCTTTGATTTCTCGTTTTTCAAAATCAACAGCGTCCTTGGCATTGTAGTACTCCATTATTTGGTCCTTCCAAACCATTTCTTCATGAGATTCCATGAACTTCACAAGCGTTTCAACCTTGAACTTCTCCAAGATTTCTTTCATTACAGGGGTGCCAGAATGGTGATATGTATCATAAACTAGATACATACCTTCAGCCTTAGCTTCTTGTTGAGTAGTCATTTTTGATTCTATAGAGGATTAGTGAAGAAACACAAGAAATTTTGCAGTATTGAAAGCAAGAATTTCTCACAAATGCCTTTGAATATTTTTGGGTGCGTAAATAGTCACAAGGCTGATCAGATCTGAATTTATAAAGGTTATGGTTAGAGTATTTCGGTTAATGTGATACACGCTAACCGTTAGATTTGTTTTGTGTCAGCCTTGATCGTGGGGCGACAAATACGCAATTCAAAATTCAAAAGCATTTATTGACTGGCGGGAATACAAACCGCCTCAATCGACTTTGTAAAAGCGGGGTTTCAGATAAATCATTTTTAAATACCAAAGCTTTTACATAAGCAATCAGACGAGTAAACTTAAATACTTATCTGATAGGACTAGTGTCCCGATGACAGACTGTTATCAGTGAAAGCCAATAACTGATAACCTTCCGCGGCTGTTTGTCAATCCAACTAGATAATTAATCTTCAATCTTCAAACTTCAGATCTTCTGATGAAAACGTAACTTCAACTAACTCTCATCAACAAATTTCATCTTTTAATCAGAAGTGCCGCTAGTCTTACACGTTCCCCCTGACTTTAAGAATTCATAAGTTGACTAGTTTGTTAAGAGTTAACCTTGAAGATAATAAGATGAGTAAGCTGATTAACTCAAGTCTACTGATGAGTTCCCCCTCAGCTTATGCATCTAAATTTACTAGACCTAGTTCAGCTCTTAAAGTCGAAAATCTTGCATCACTTAGAAGTTTCGTGAAGATATCAACGATCTGATTTTCAGTATGGACATGTTCTATCATGACATTTCCTTTTTCCACATGATCTCTTATGAAGTGATGTTTGATCTCTATGGGTTTAGTTCTTGAGTGACTCGTAGTGTTTTAAGTAAGAGAAATTGCTCTTGTATTGTCAGAGTAGATAGGTATTCCACTGATTTTGATGTTGTAATCTTCTAGTTGATGCTTCAACCAAAGTATTTGTGCACAACAAGCTCCAGCAGCTATGTACTCAGCTTCAGCAGTAGATATGGATACTGAAGTCTGTTTCTTACTCACCCATGGCAACTACCCAAAAATTCACAGGCACCTGTTGTGCTCTTCCTATCAATTTTGCAGCCAGCAAGGTCAGAATCTGAATAACCAATAAGGTCAAAGCCAGATTCTCTAGGATACCATAATCCCAGATCTTGAGTTCTTTTAAGATATTTAAGTATCCTTTTGGCAGCTAGGAGATGAGATTCTTTAGGATTTGATCGATATCTCGCACAAACCCCAACAGAGTACATGATATCAGGTCAGCTGTTAAGTATAACAATGACCCAATAATACCTTTGTATTTGGTTATATCTACTAATTTTCCATCTTCATCTTTATCCAAACGAAGTCCAGTAGACATAGGAACACTAACAGATGAGCTAGTTTCCATACCAAATTTCTTAAACAGATCATTTGTGTATTTTGCTTGGTTGATTAATATTCCATCAGGCAAATGTCTTACTTGCAAACCAAGAAAATAGTTAAGTTCTACCATCATGCTCATTTCAAACTTGTTCTGCATCAGCTTTGAGAACTTATCACACATCTGTTGATTTGTTGAAACCGAAAATAATATTGTCCACATATATTTGTACTAGCAATATATGATTTTCCCATTCAATAGTGAACAGGGTCTTGTCTACCTTACCTTTACGAAATCCTTTGATTATAAGAAAATCATATAGGGTATCATACCATGCTCTTAGAGCCTGTTTCAGTCCATAGAGGGCTCTCTTCAGACGATACACATCGTCTTCCTCATTATAAGCTTCAAATCCAGGAGGTTGTTCAACATATAATTCTTCTTGCAATTCTCCATTGAGAAATGCATATTTCACATCCATTTGATAGACTGTGAAATTTTTGTGAGCAGCATAGGCGAGAAATAGTCTGATTGCCTCTAATCTTGCTACTGGTGCAAAATTTTCATCAAAGTCAATACCTTCTTCTTGGCAATACCCCTTGGCAACTAATCTTGCTTTGTTTCTGGTGACAGCACCATCTTCATTCATTTTATTCCTGAATACCCATTTAGTGCCAATTACCCTTTGATGACTTGGTCTAGGAACTAAGTACCAGACTTTATTCCTTTCAAATTGATTCAACTCTTCTTGCATAGCTTCAATCCAATTAGAATCACTAAGAGCTTCTTCAATCTGTTTAGGCTCTATTTGAGATAGGAAGCTGACGAACATTGCATCACTTGCAGCAGCTCTCCTTGTCTTTACTCTATCCAAAGGATCACCAATCACCAGCTCTGGTGGGTGATTCTTGAGCCATCTAAGATCAGGTTGCAAATCTGAATGTTGTCCTCTATTTTGATCTTGCAACAGTACCGTTGGAGTCCAGTAGTAGTCTGTTGAACAGCCTCTGGTCTGTCAGTTGTTTGCAACTCTTCTGTTAGACAATCAGCAGAGTGATTTTGAACACCAATTGAGTTGGCAGCTGAATTGAGATCAGGTAGTATGATGGGTATATACTCTTCATTTCTTTCAACACTCAATTTCTGAAAATCAGTAGACAGATTTTGATAAGTGCTTTGATTCTTTTCAGATGATTGATTTGGTTCATCAAATACTACATGAATGAATTCTTCTACAAGTAAAGTTCTTCTGTTAAAGACTCTAGGGAGTGTCTATGGGCAGTTCCACTTGTGGAAAACTGCCCATAGTTCCACACACGAAAATTATTTTATTATTATTTTGGTGACCTGCTAACGCGGTTACCATTAGCAGGTCACATTTTGTTATTTTACATAATTGGTCATGTTTATTAATAATACAAAATAAAATCATAAAATCCCAAATATTTCATTTACATATTTGCCCTTCGTTGTTATTAATATATATTAAAAACATTAAAATTTGTTCTATTTACCAATTTTTATATGACCTATGATTTTCATTATAAATTCAATATTTGTATACAAGATTATTCTAATTTCACTTCTCATTTTCAAAAAATGTTAAAAAATCATATTTACATATATTACTATAAAAACATAGATTTTTATTATGTGTTCCACAAATTTTTATAAAAGGTCATATTATATTTTTGTTAAATTTTGTGCCATCCGTAGAAATTCACACTAATTTCTTTGAATACAAGATTTGTTATATTTTTCCATAGAAAGAATTCACACTAAATATTTTTCGATAGATACTAATTTAAACTGAATTCAAACTAAACATATTTAGCTTGCAAATATACATTTTCATTATAAATTCAATATTTGTATACAAGATTATTCTAATTTCACTTTTTATTTTCTAAAAATGTTAAAAAATCTCTATTATCAACTATATAATTATATATTTAAAAAAAAAAGAATTTCTTAAGGAAAAAAAAGGACTTTATTCTTCCTTGCCACCACCTCGCTGCCGCCGCCGCCGCTCGGACGAGTGGTCCGACCAGAATTTTTCATTGTTCTTCTGATTCCGCTTCAGCTTCTTCTTCCAACGGTTCTTCTCCTTCCGGGTTGTTCGGGTCCAGATCTGTGTTGGATTGATAACCAAAATTGAAGCCAAGGGTTTACAGATCTATCCAGACTTCTTCATTCTCCATACTTCTTCAATGTCCAGGTTTACAGATCTGTCATCGGAGCAATATCATAACCGGTTGATTAAAGCTCCCAAGCAGATCTGTTATCTTGTACAGTTTTTCAATGCCCAAAAATACCTTAAAAAAAGAGTAAAGAACATAAACACAAAATTATTAAAGTGAAAGATTATCCATGGCAGCAAAAAGAAGAAAAAACGAAAGAGTGAAAGAAAGAGCAGTATCCATGGCAGCAAAAAGAAGAGAGAGAGAGAAAGAAAGAAAGAAAGAGAGAAAAAGAAAAGGTTGAGAAATGAAAGAGTGAAGAATAAGACATTAATTGGGCAGGGTATAAAAGTCATTTCGGCTTTGCCTATAGTGTATTTTTCCTTCCGGTAATAGGTGAAGATTTTGCCACATGGCGTTTAATGAGTGGTGAACTGCGGGCAGTTCCGCCAAAGCGGAACTGCCCCTAGCAAGCCCGAAGACGCTATAAGCTTTACTAACAGTAGAGTATCCTACAAATACTGCTTCAACATTCTTCTCTGCAAAAGCAGTAAGGTGATTTTTCCCATTGTTTAAAACAAAGCATTTACAACCAAAAATTCTAAAGTAATGAATGTTTGGCTGTTCCAAACTTAATATGGAGTCTTGTTTTGATGTTTGTTGATCATGCATCTGTTTTGGGTAAAGCATGCTGTATTTTTTGCTTCTGCCCAAAATCTTTGAGGCAACTTTGCTTCAGCTATCATCGTTCTGGTAGCTTCTTTCAGAGTTTTGTTTCTCCTTTCAGCAACTCCGTTCTATTGAGGGGTTTTGGCAGCAAAGTATTCATGACTGATTCCTCTGGCATTACAATACTCTTCAACAGTAGAGTTTGTAAATTCAGTCCCTCTATCTGATCCGATCTTTAATATCTTCATACTCTTCTTATTCTGGATCAGTTCCATCAGATTTGTAAGATGCTCCTTGGTTTCACTTTTCTTCTTCATGAAAATCACCCAAGTGTATCTTGAATAGTCATCCACAATAGCTAGGCAGTATTTCTTTCCACCATTGCTGATTTGATCAATGGGTCCAAATAAGTCCATATGTAGCAGCTCCAAGATCCTTCCAGATGATTGATGCTTCTTGCTTTTGAATGATGACTTGAATTGTTTACCCTTCTGACAGGCGTCACAAAGCTTATCTTTGCTCATGACTGTTTTTGGAATTCCTTCTACCAGATCATTCTTGATAAGTCTGTTGATGGTCTTGAAATTCACATGATTCATCCTTTTGTGCCACTACCAACTAACTTCACTTGGTGTTGATACCACCAAACAAATACTTGAACTCTTGTCAACAGAATTCCAGTCAACTGTGTAAACATTTCCTTGTCGTCTTCCAGATAAAATTATCTTCTTTGTACCAATCTGTTCAACGTTGCACTTATCTGATGAGAAGATGACTGAATATCCTCTGTCACAAAATTGACTTATGCTCAACAAATTGAATTTGAGGACTTTAACATAAGAGACGTCAGATATCTCAATGTTGCATTTGATCAGCTTTCCACTTGCTATAATCTTGCCTTCCTTGCTGTCTCCAAAAGTAACTTTCGGACCATCCACAGCAACATCATCAGTCAGCTCATGTATGCTTCCACACATGTGCCTTGAACATTCACTGTCCAAGTACCAAATCTTCTCTACTTTACTCCTACTCCTAATCCTAACCTACAAAACAAAATAAAAATTGTTTTAGGTACCCTTATTGAGAGGGTCCTGAAGGATTAGTTCCACCTTTGACAACCCAAGATGTTTAAGTCTTAGGCTTCTTAGGCTTCTGATTTTTGGCAGGAGCATGAACAGTTTCATCTTCATCACGTTTATCAGACTTTCTACGTTGTTGATAATCATCATGATAAGGATAATGTTCATAAGCAGAATAAGATGCATGATAAGCAGGATATGCATGCATTGGATGAGCAAGATATGGTGTATAGTAAGAGGTGCATGATACATAGGAGGATATGCAGCAGGTAGCTGATAACGCCGTGAAAACGTCGTTATTTCCTATCTCTTTAAGCTCAAAACATCTTGTTTTGATCCGAGTTTCTTTGTGTCTTTGCGTGTTTTTGTGTCGTCTGTGCTTCGGGTCTCTTTGTTCGACCTTCGTTCGTTTTCCGTGTTTTGTTCGTGTTTTACTTTTGTTTGTCGGTGTTTTGTAGGTTTTGACGAATTGGAGCACATCCTGAACGTTTCGTGCGTGGATGGCAAGTCTCCTTCGACCGAGGGGGGCCTAACGCGAACGAGAGAGCAAGAATCGAAGAATTAGGCGCCTGCCTAACCTCGCCGCAGCGAGGTAGTTGCTCGCCGCCGCGAGCTGAGGCAGAAACATTCTGCCCAGGTCTCGCGGCCGCGAGGTTGAACCTCGCGGCCGCGAGCCTCCAGCTCGCCGCCGCGAGGTGCCCACCGCCTGCAGGCTCGCGGCCGCGAGCCCAGGTCTCGCGGCCGCGAGGCCTGCTCTGTTTTCCTGCGTATTTTTGAGGGCCTTTTTGTATATTGCCCTTTTCCCCACTTGTAATTAGAACTTCCTTTGGGACTTTTTGGCCTTTGTTACTATAGTTTTTGGGGTAATTTAGGCATGAGTGGGTGAAAGTTTGCTAGGTTATAAGGGTAGAAGTTGGAAATCATTTAACAACTCTTGCAACTTACAACACAATACTTGAAAAAGATTTTTCTCTTGCCTCCATCAAAAAGAAGAAGAGTTCTTGCTTGGAGCTTTGGTTGGAAGACTAAAGAAGCTTGAGAGAAGAGTTGTAGTGGTTTCCATTTACATAAGCTTATTCTTATCCTTATCTTTATCTTGTACTTATGATTTCATTGAATGTAATGAATATTTTGTTTATAAATATGAGTAGCTAAGTATTTAACTCCTAGGTTTTCATGAAGCTTTGATGGATCTATGACTGAATGATGATTTTATGATTGTTGCTATGCTTACAAGTGTTTGTTAATCTAGTTTGAGCCTTTGTCAACTTGTGGTTAGGCCAACCATAGGATGAAATGGATTGATCTTTAATGGCTAGACATAGTTGATTAAAGATTAGATTATAAAACTAGGTTGTGATTTGATTTTAGGATAGGAATATACCTAAGTCATTTCATGTCCTATTAAGGTTTGGGAACTAAAGCATCATTTAAGCTTAATCCTTTTAGACATAAATTGGATTAGTTTACTTTGGTAGGTTCGTACGATATCGAAAGATACGTGTGAATAGATTATGAAATCTTGAACAACAAACATAAGTATAGTCGTCAACTTGTGAATCATTCGAGATTGGATTACTCTTAGTGACTTGAAAATCTAGGAACCTTTATCTATTCGAATCAAAGTATTGTGTCTCTATTTAATTTCTCTTTTATGTGTTCAAACAAACTACAAACTTACTACTTTTAATCACATAAGTTCGCATAAGATATTAGAATAGATCTTGTTAATTATTCGTTATATTCCTCGTGGGTTCGACACCCTTTACCACTTTATTACTTGAAAGCGACCGTATACTTGCGTTGCTACGCACTCGTATTTGGAGCGTAACAAGTTTTTGGCGCCGTTGCCGGGGAGTAGTAACGATTATTGCCAATTTATATTCTTGTGTATCTTAGCTTGAACGTATTATTTACCTTGTGATCTTTGTATTCATAGGTGCCTTTCTCTTAGTGTATGCCAAGAGCTTCGTTATCACCCCTAGCTCTTGTTGATCCGGAGATTGAGAGGACTTTTCGAAAGCGAAGAAAAGCAAGGAAAAAGAAGAGTAAATCTTTACCAATGGAAGATCAAAGAATCGATCCGGCTATGGTTAATCCAATCCAAGTTGCTCCCGAAGAGCCAAATAATAGGAATCGGCCTATTAATGAGTATGGTGCAACTAAGTTGGATGAGCTCGGTTCTTGCATCGTTAGACCTACAATTACGGCAACTAACTTTGAGCTTAAACCAGTCATGTTCAATATGCTCAATGCCGCAGATCAATTTGGAGGTCATTCTAGCAAAGATCCTCACGCTCACTTGAAGAAGTTTATGATGATTAGTGATTCATTCATCATAGCGGGTGTAACAAAGGAGGCGTTGAGGTTGATGCTATTTCCATACTCGTTGAGAGACCTCGCAAAAGATTGGTTGGATTCTCTTCAATCCCAATCTATTAATTCGTGGGAAGATCTAACGGGAAAGTTCTTGAGGAAGTTTTTCCCTCCCCCGAAGACTATAAAATTGAGGAATGACATTCTAGGCTTCCGGCAATTAGATCAAGAATCTTTATATGAAGCTTGGGAGAGATTCAAAGAGTTGTTAAAGAAGTGTCAACACCACGGCATAGCAGAGTATATTTTGATGCAAACATTTTATAATGGTTTGCACGGGCCTACTAGAGCTCTCGTTGATGCCACTGCGGGTGGTACTATGCTTTCCAAGTCCTACGATGAATCGTGGGAAATTCTTGACACCATGGCTTATAACAATCACTCATGGACGTCCGAGAGAGGAACTTCAGCTAAATCTACTCCGGGTAGGCTCGAATTGGACGCAATTACAGCATTAAGTGCCCAAATGGCAATCTTGAGCAACAAAGTGGACAAGCTTGGCCAAAAGCCGGAAGTAGTTCAACATGTACAATCTATGCCGCCAAGTTGTGTGACATGTGGGGGAGCTCATACTTATGATATGTGTCCCGGAAATCCCGAGGCGGTGAATTACCTTGGGAACAATTATCGCAACAATCAAGGACATCCTCCCTATCAAAACAACAACTACATTCCTCATTGGCAAAAGCACCCAAATTTCTCTTGGAGTAATCCAAACAATGCCCAACAACAACCACCATATCAAGGAGGTCAAGGAGGTCATCAATCCTCCGCTCCCCCCGGATTTCAAGATAGGCAAAAGCAACCATAGAGTCGAAGCATTCGTGGGAAGATGCATTTGGTGATTTCATGAAACATACCACCAAATATATGGTAGCCAATGACTCTAAGTTGCAAGATGTTTTCAAAAATCAACAAGAACATTCGGTAGCTTTGAGAAATCTTCAAACTCAAATGGGACAAGTCTCACAAGCCTTAAGTGTGAGACCTCAAGGAGCTTTGCCAAGTACGACCGAGTCACCTAATCAGGGCTCGAATGAACATTGCAAGGCTATTTCCTTAAGGAATGGAAAGAGGTATGAAGGTCCGGCTATGCCTAATGAAAATCCAATGGAAGCCGAGGGGACTCAAGGTGGAAGTAAGGAGTCTTTGGTTGAAGAAGTGGAGTGGGAAAAGGAGGTATCTAAAGAACCAATCATTTCAACACCAATTCCGGCAAGTATACCAACTCCTCCGTTTCCTCAAAGATTCCAAAAGAAAAAGGATGAAAAGCAATTTGAAAAATTCTTAAATATCTTGAAGCAATTACATATAAACATCCCTCTAGTGGAAGCTTTCGAGCAAATGCCTAAGTACGTCAAGTTTATGAAAGACGTGCTATCAAAGAAAAGAAGATTGGGGGAATTTGAGACGGTTGCACTAACCGAGGAATGTAGTGCTATCTTGCAAAACAAATTACCTCCAAAGCTCAAGGATCCGGGGAGTTTCACTATCCCGTGTACTATTGGTGATAAGTATTTTGGAAGAGCTCTTTGTGATTTGGGAGCTAGCATTAATCTTATGCCTAAATCTATCTTTCAAAAGCTTGGAATTGGAGAAGCACGGCCTACTACGGTTTCTTTGCAACTTGCCGACCGTTCCATCACTTATCCGGAAGGAAAAATCGACGATGTCTTGGTAAGAGTTGATAAATTCATTTTTCCCGTCGATTTTATTGTTCTTGATTATGAGGCGGATGTCAATGTGCCTATCATACTTGGTAGACCATTTTTGGCTACGGGTAGAGCTTTGATTGATGTACAAAAAGGTGAACTTACCATGAGAGTACATGATGAAGAAGTGAAATTCGATGTCTTTAATGCTATGAGATACCCGGATGACGAGGAAGAATGTTCTTCCGTTTGTATGATTGATTCATTAGTGGCTAGTACATTTGAAGAGGATCACTATGAGAATCTAATCGAAGGAGCCATTTTGAACAAACTTGACGAAGAAATTGAGGAAATGGCTCAAGTAATCTCACAATTGGAAGCCAATTCGGTTGGAGATAATTATAGAAGAAGATTTGAATCTCTTGACTTGCCGTTGTCAAACCCCAAGCCATTGAAATCTTCTATTGAGGAGCCTCCAATCTTGGAGTTGAAACCACTTCCATCTCATTTGAACTATGCCTACTTGGGAGATTCTTCTACCTTGCCGGTTATTATTGCGGCGGACTTACCGGAGACTCAAAGGGAGAAACTATTGAGAGTTCTCAAGTGCCATAAGAAAGCCATCGGGTGGACTATTGCCGACATCAAAGGGATTAGTCCCACCTTTTGCATGCATAAGATCAACTTGGAGGACAATTTCAAGGAGTCCGTTGAGCACCAAAGAAGATTGAATCCAATTATGAAAGAGGTGGTCAAAAAGGAAATAATCAAGTGGTTGGATTCCGGAATCGTTTTTCCTATTTTCGATAGCAAATGGGTGAGTCCGGTGCAATGCGTTCCGAAGAAAAGTGGAATGACGGTAATTACGAATGAAAAGAATGAGTTGATACCATCTAGAACGGTTACCGAGTGGAGAGTATGCATGGACTACCGAAAACTGAACCAAAATACGAAGAAAGATCATTTTCCGTTGCCTTTCATTGATCAAATGTTGGATAGACTAGCGGGAAGAGCTTTCTATTGCTTTTTGGATGGATATTCGGGTTTTAACCAAATCGTCATCGCCCCCGCGGATCAAGAGAAAACTACGTTCACATGTCCGTATGGAACATTTGCTTTTAGAAGAATGCCTTTCGGCTTATGCAATGCTCCCGCTACTTTTCAAAGGTGTATGATGGCTATCTTCACCGATATGATCGAGAAGTTCGTAGAAGTCTTCATGGATGATTTTTCTATCTTTGGGGATTCATTTGATGAATGCTTGGGTAATCTAAGCAAAGTGCTTCAAAGGTGCGAAGAAACGAACTTGGTATTGAATTGGGAGAAGTGCCATTTTATGGTTAAAGAGGGCATCGTCTTGGGCCACAAGATATCAAGCAAAGGTATCGAGGTTGACAGAGCGAAAATTGAAGCAATAGAGAAGCTACCTCCACCCACATCCGTGAAGGGAATTCGAAGTTTTCTGGGGCATGCGGGTTTTTATAGAAGGTTTATAAAAAACTTCTCACAAATCTCCAAACCGTTATGCAATTTATTGGAAAAAGACGTTCCCTTTTTCTTCACGGGTGAATGCTTGCAAGCCTTCATAACTTTGAAGCAAATGCTAATCTCGGCACCGATTGTTGTGGCACCGGACTGGAGTTTACCTTTCGAAGTAATGTGCGATGCGAGTGATATAGCGGTTGGGGCTGTTCTGGGACAAAGGCAAAACAGGATTTTCCATTCCATATATTATGCTAGCAAGACTTTGAACGATGCCCAACTGAACTACACAGTTACGGAAAAGGAGCTTTTAGCGGTGGTGTTTGCCTTTGATAAATTCCGAGCTTATTTGGTTGGTACTAAGGTGGTAGTCTACATGGATCATTCGGCCATTAGATACTTGATGGTGAAGAAAGATGCAAAACCCCGACTAATCCGTTGGATCCTATTGCTTCAAGAATTTGATTTGGAGATCAAAGATAGGAAAGGGTCCGAAAATCAAGTTGCCGACCACTTATCAAGGCTCGAGAACGCAAAAGCTAAGGAAGACCCCGAACTCATCAATGAAGTCTTTCCGGATGAACAACTCTTTGCCCTCGCACTATCTCCAACCCCATGGTACGCCGACTATGTTAATTATCTGGTATGTGGCTTACTACCCCCTGACTTTACTTATCAACAAAAGAAAAGGTTTTTACATTATGTAAAGAGTTTTGTATGGGATGAGCCGTTTCTTTTTATGATTTGTGCAGACAGGGTCATAAGGAGGTGCATTCCCGAGGAGGACACAAACGCAATTCTAAAGGATTGTCATGCCGCACCTTATGGAGGTCATTTCAAGGGAGATCGTACGGCTGCAAAGGTGTTGCAATCGGGATTCTATTGGCCTACTTTATTCAAAGATGCGCACATGTCCGTGTCCCAGTGTGATCGGTGCCAAAGGGTAGGAAACATTTCCCAAAGAAATGAGACGCCACTAACGACCATTCTTGAAGTGGAGTTGTTTGATGTATGGGGAATTGACTTCATGGGACCTTTTGTACCTTCTAACGGGAACCAATATATTTTGGTGGCCGTTGATTATGTTTCCAAGTGGGTCGAAGCGAGTGCATTTCCCAAGGATGATTCAAAAGCAGTCATTAGCTTCATAAAGAAGAATATATTCGGTCGCTTTGGCACGCCAAGAGCAATGATAAGTGACGGTGGTTCTCACTTTTGTAACCGTTGGCTTGATGTTCTTTTGACAAAATATGGAGTGAAGCACAAAGTGACGACTGCATATCACCCACAAGCTAACGGGCAAGCCGAGATATCCAACCGTGAAATAAAGAGTATCTTGGAAAAGACGGTATCTCCTAACCGGAAGGATTGGTCGCTAAGACTTGACGATGCTCTATGGGCTTATCGTACCGCGTACAAGACGCCAATTGGAATGTCTCCCTATAAGCTTGTGTTCGGAAAATCTTGCCACCTACCGTTAGAATTAGAGCACAAAGCTTATTGGGCCGTCAAGAAGCTAAATATGGATGCCAGTCTAGCCGGAGAGAAGCGGTTGTTTCAATTGAATGAGCTAGATGAATTTCGGTTGGAAGCTTATGAGAATGCCAAGCTCTATAAGGAAAGGATGAAAAAATGGCATGATCGACGTATATTGGAAAGGAAGTTTGAACCGGGGCAACAAGTGCTACTTTTCAACTCAAGGCTTCGATTATTTCCCGGAAAACTAAAGTCGCGTTGGTCGGGACCATTTCAAGTTGTTGAAGCATTTTCCTATGGAGCAGTGGAGATTTCCGATCCCTCAACCGGAAATAAATTTAAAGTGAATGGCCAACGCCTCAAACATTATTGGGGCGGAGAATTTGAAAGAAATAGGACTTTTGTGGTCCTATCGTGAAGTTATCATGCCGTATCCAAGTCGAGCTCACGACTATAAACAAGCGCTCCTCGGGAGGCAACCCGAGCCTATTGCTTTATTGTTTTGTGTTTTGTGTTTTTGTGTTTTTGTTGTTCGTTTTTGTTTTCGTTTTGCGTTTTGTGTTGTAGGTAAATGAGCGCGCACGAAAGATCGAGGATTAACAAGCATAATTCGAGTGAGATCGAGCGAATGAACTTTGGACGGCGTAAGGTGAGTTTATGTTGAAATTATTCGATCGAGTGGAAGGGGAAATTTTTCTGCCAACCCTCGCGGCCGCGAGCTTCCAGCTCGCCGCCGCGAGGATTTGGCAGAAACTTTCTGTCCGACCCTCGCGGCCGCGAGCTTCTAGCTCGCCGCCGCGAGGATTTGGCAGAAACTTTCTACCCGACCTCGCGGCCGCGAGCTTCCAGCTCGCCGCCGCGGAGTCTGGGCAGAATGTTTCTGCCCTGGTCTCGCAGCCGCGAGACGAAAATTTAAAAAAAAAAAAAAGGGGGCTTCCGAATTTAAACTCACTCCATCCCTTATTCTCCCTCACTTCTTATTCCAAACAAACACTCTCAAACTCTCCTCTCTCAATCGTCTCTCTCTCAAACTCTCCCGAATCATCTTATCTCTCACTAAATCAACTAAGCACTCACACAATCACTCACTCAATCCCTAAAAATCTCAATTCCCCTATACACATCAACCAATCCAAAAATTCACACTAGGGGTTCGAAAATTTCAAGTTCTTCGATTCCAATCCGAAGGTAAGTGTGGCTAAACTTAAGGCATTGCTTTGTTGATGGTATTGTTGGTATTGTAAATTTTTTGGGTTGAGCTATAGAAAAATTTGAAGAAAGGTAGTAATTTTGGGTGTGCACGGAAGGTGTTCGATAAATTGCTTGTGAGAGTAGTTTTGCCATTTTGCTAGTTTTCAATTATAGATTGCCGGGGTATTGATTTGTCGATATTGGGTGGTTGAATCATAAGTTTGGGGGAATTTTGTGCCATTTGATTAAAGGGAATCATACTTTCAAAGCAAAATGTCTAGAAGATCGAAAGCCGCAAGTTCAAGTGTACCTCCAAAACGAGTGAAAGTGTCGAGAGGAAAGAAAAAAGTTGTTGAAGAAGATTATGATACCTTCCGGTTTGTGCATAAGGATGCTTCAACGGCATACGATAAGGAAATAAGCCAATCGTTCGTTGCCGAAAGATTCATCAACTACGAGCTAGAGGCATTTCCTTATTTACAAAATCAAATCGACACTAGAGGTTGGAATGAGTTCTTGAAGAGGCCACCTCGTGACACTTACGCTGGCGAAGTTGTTCGAGAATTTTACGCCAACGCTGGTATAAAAAGGGACGATGATGCTACAATTGTGAGGGAGAGGGAGATTAAATTCGATCCGGAAACTATAATGCATATTATAGGATCGTGTGGCCAGCGAACCAAAGAGATGAGCTTGAAGAACTGTACAGAGACATGAGGAGAGATAGGATAAGCATGGATCAATTGAAAGAGTTCATCACATTGCCCGGAACGGTCGTTCAGGGCATTCCGAGGGTGGCGCATAAAATGTTGACTCAGGAGGCAAAAGCCTGGTCTTTGATCTTACTTGCACATTTCCGTCCGAGAAAACACAATAGCAACTACGGTGAAGATCGCATTCCCCTACTATATGCACTCACCCGAGGGCTTTCAATAAATGTTGGTCGGATAGTACGTGAGGTGATAGAGGAAGTTATTACAAAGAAGAATCCTAACTTAAGGAGTTTTGTGTTTCCGCACCTCATTGACGGACTGTGCAGAAATGCGGGGGTTGACTTCGGGGTCATCACTGAGAAGAGGAAGTTGACTGGCGTGATCGGTACGGCTACCATTTGCAAGACTTTGAAGTTGGACTACGAAAGTGTGTACACTGATAAAGTGTACAAGTATAGTGAAGCAAATGAGCAGGGTCTACCCGATGAAGAAGGTCAACCGGGTCTACAGGGTCAAGGTGATCAAGAGGAGGAGCAGATCGAGGAGCAGCCGAGCACTCAGGCACAGATGGGGGGTCGAGATGATATCGGTACATTGATTCATCTTGTCCAAGCAGTGGACGATAGGGTCCGAGCTATGGACGACAAGGTCCAAACCATATGCGAAATGCAAAGACAGCTGGCTCAGTACGTTTATGCCGCGACCGATAGGCATGACGTTGTGTTCCGAACAGTGCTCGGAGATGAACGTTACAATGCCATGCAGCTGCCTGCTCTTCCTGACCGTATCCACCCACCTCCACGGGAGCCGAGAGGTCAAGATGATGAACCTCACTTTGATGAAGAAGAAGAGCGAGCCCGCAATGAACGAAACCGCTAAAGATTGGAAGCAACCACGGGATGCATACATAAGGGACGTTGGATTTAAATTTATTCATTCCCGTTGGTTTATTTTAAACATATAATGTTTTAAATATATTTCAGTCTTATGTTGGTTTTGATTTGAACTCTCGAAAGTGTTGGCTTGTAAACTCTTTAATTTTGCGTTGTTTATCGATGAAAGCTATTAATTCGCTCATTTATCTTTTTGTGTTGTTTTGTTTTGCTTGTGTTTCCGTTTTGTTCTTGTTTTGTCGTGTCATACCTAATTCCGTCATTCTTAATTCACACAATGGGGACATTGTGCATTTTAAGTTTGGGGGTGTAGTAAGGTCGCACTTGTGGCATGCTAAGTCGAACCGTCAAAATTTTTCAAATTCCTCTTATTCTTTCAACATGCTCTACAAAGTTCGAGTACATTGGCTATAGCTAAGATTCTATTTAAAGTGGATAATGAACTTTAACGATAATAGGATCTAGGACTTCTTTTGCGTAACCTAGAATCCCTCCAATCTTTAGCTTGGAAATTAAATGTGAGGAGAGCATAAATGGCCTAAGTTTGGGGGAGTAACCCCTTTTTAAGAATAAAATACCTTTGAACACCTAGCTCTTAAAAGAAACGAGTAGAGAAGTTGCTAAAATGTATGCACTTCTAAGAGAGAAAAGAAAGGCAAAGCCTTCAAACGATGAAATTCATGAATTAATTTTTGTAATTACTCTATTTCGTAGGAATGGTGCTAGTAGCCCAAAAAGTTAAATGTTTAGAAGCACAAACAATCATCATGAGTTGTGCTAGTTTTGTATTGTAATATCATTGTAAAGCACAAAGTGCTATGTTATTATTGTAAATCAAAAGAAGAAAAGCAAAATTATGGTGAGAAAAGAGCTAGGAACTAAAATCGTCAATAATTCAAGGAAAGGGATAACACTCTTAAATTGCCTATAACTTAGTGTCGTGAAGTGATTTGAACGTTAAGTTTGCAATCTACGGCTAGGAGGGATTCTTTGTTAAACATTAGAAGCTCATGCAAATAGAACCGATGATTTTGACCTATCGGGAATTATTCACCTAAAATAGAATCTAGCCAAAAGCCATCACACACACACGTGGAGTTTGTTTTGAGAATAATTCGAAAGTGTTAAGCTTTGGTGATTTGATTTCAAGCATGCTTGTTGTGTTTTTGTTTTGTTTTCTTTGCTCGAGGACGAGCAAGCGTTTAAGTTTAGGGGTGTTGATAACGCCGTGAAAACGTCGTTATTTCCTATCTCTTTAAGCTCAAAACATCTTGTTTTGATCCGAGTTTCTTTGTGTCTTTGCGTGTTTTCGTGTCGTCTGTGCTTCGGGTCTCTTTGTTCGACCTTCGTTCGTTTTTCGTGTTTTGTTCGTGTTTTACTTTTGTTTGTCGGTGTTTTGTAGGTTTTGACGAATTGGAGCACATCCGGAACGTTTCGTGCGTGGATGGCAAGTCTCCTTCGACCGAGGGGGGGCCTAACGCGAACGAGAGAGCAAGAATCGAAGAATTAGGCGCCTGCCTAACCTCGCCGCATCGAGGTAGTTGCTCGCCGCCGCGAGCTGAGGCAGAAACATTCTGCCCAGGTCTCGCGGCCGCGAGGTTCAACCTCGCGGCCGCGAGAAGCAGGCAGAAAGTTTCTGCCTCGACCTCGCGGCCGCGAGCCTCCAGCTCGCCGCCGCGAGGTGCCCACCGCCTGCAGGCTCGCGGCCGCGAACCCAGGTCTCGCGGCCGCGAGGCCTGCTCTGTTTTCCTGCGTATTTTTGAGGGCCTTTTTGTATATTGCCCTTTTCCCCACTTGTAATTAGAACTTCCTTTGGGACTTTTTGGCCTTTGTTACTATAGTTTTTGGGGTAATTTAGGCATGAGTGGGTGAAAGTTTGCTAGGTTATAAGGGTAGAAGTTGGAAATCATTTAACAACTCTTGCAACTTACAACACAATACTTGAAAAAGATTTTTCTCTTGCCTCCATCAAAAAGAAGAAGAGTTCTTGCTTGGAGCTTTGGTTGGAAGACTAAAGAAGCTTGAGAGAAGAGTTGTAGTGGTTTCCATTTACATAAGCTTATTCTTATCCTTATCTTTATCTTGTACTTATGATTTCATTGAATGTAATGAATATTTTGTTTATAAATATGAGTAGCTAAGTATTTAACTCCTAGGTTTTCATGAAGCTTTGATGGATCTATGACTGAATGATGATTTTATGATTGTTGCTATGCTTACAAGTGTTTGTTAATCTAGTTTGAGCCTTTGTCAACTTGTGGTTAGGCCAACCATAGGATGAAATGGATTGATCTTTAATGGCTAGACATAGTTGATTAAAGATTAGATTATAAAACTAGGTTGTGATTTGATTTTAGGATAGGAATATACCTAAGTCATTTCATGTCCTATTAAGGTTTGGGAACTAAAGCATCATTTAAGCATAATCCTTTTAGACATAAATTGGATTAGTTTACTTTGGTAGGTTCGTACGATATCGAAAGATACGTGTGAATAGATTATGAAATCTTGAACAACAAACATAAGTATAGTCGTCAACTTGTGAATCATTCGAGATTGGATCACTCTTAGTGACTTGAAAATCTAGGAACCTTTATCTATTCGAATCAAAGTATTGTGTCTCTATTTAATTTCTCTTTTATGTGTTCAAACAAACTACAAACTTACTACTTTTAATCACATAAGTTCGCATAAGATATTAGAATAGATCTTGTTAATTATTCGTTATATTCCTCGTGGGTTCGACACCCTTTACCACTTTATTACTTGAAAGCGACCGTATACTTGCGTTTCTACGCACTCGTATTTGGAGCGTAACAGTAGCACAATATAAGACTCATTTCCATACCAAGAATTTTGATTTTCTTGTTTTTATGCTTCAATGCTTTACTAGATTCTTGCTCATTAACAGACGACTTAGTTTTACTAGTCTGATTGGTTTTAACTTTATCAGAAGCCTTCCGAAGACTCTTCAGTTTGGACTTACCAGTCTGTTTTCCTACACTAGGCTCTTTGTTGTTTTTAACCTTAGGAGTTATTGATAGGATAGTGCCCTGCAAGCCAATTCTGTTAACTTGTAATAGATCTATCCTGTATGAAACGATCTTTGATTTTATAATAATACGCATGTTTATTTATATATGTATAAGGATAAACAATGGCCAACTTCATCTTTCGCGAATACATTTAAGCGATTGGTTGAAGCCCTTAGATTACATTTGACTATGGGACGATTCACTTCAGTACTGAGTGCAATCATGAAACAGTCTCAAAGGTCGTAATCTTAAAAGTGTTCCATGTCATAGATTCCGAAACGAGACGGGGTATCGTAGGAATCGCAAAGACTTGTACGAGTATGCATGATTCACATGGAGTGAATTTGTATTGTTTCATGAGCAAGGAATTTGAGTCCAGTGCATACGAGTAGGTGGTTCAATGGAAGATTGAACGCATCGAACGACCCGAACAGAGAAACCCATTGTGGAAGCGCATGACGCATATCGGTGATGGGATATTTCTCAAGGAATATAATAGTGTACGATTTAGTCCTTTGACTTGAGGTACTAGGGCGAATTCGGTGCATGAAAGTGCGTACTTAGATCTAGGTATAGGCCACGTAGCTTGGTCATAACATGCCTAGGTTGGGTGCGTATGGACATGTAAGCGAGTGGTTAGTACCGATATGGAATCTATTGACTCACTGTAATGGGTGAGAGAATTTCCTATACGATTCTTAGATAATATATCCAAGGAATCTGCGGCCGCAGTCGGTGACGGATTTGGAAAGGGGTTTCCAAATTTAGAAGGTCACAAAGGTATATTATCCTGAATTAGAAAGTATAGTTATCGAGACAAATTTAGAGGTGCCGATCAATTCACACACCCTAAGTCTTGATCGGGAATATTAGTCGATAGAAGGACCGTATGTACATGGCAATTATATGAGACGAGGTTCACAAATATCAATTCACCTGAAGTTGGGCTTCATGGGCTTGTGGCTAGACATCGACCATGAAGTGTGGGTACTCCTGAATTAATAGATTTTTTAATTCTAGGAGTGGTCAATTAAAGGTTGTTTAATTGACCGGAACAATTTATTGTTCATAAATTAAATCACGAAGGATTCGTGGGCCTGCTGCCAATTGATGGTGAACCCAGAGGGTCACACACAATACAATTGGACGGTGACTGTTATAAAAGGACATGAAAGGAATTAATTGATTTAAAGGTAATTAAATCAATTAAATGAATTAAAAGTATTTAATTCAAGTGGGAGATTAATTAATTGGCTAACTTAATTAATAATTGAGTTGCTAATTAATTATGTAAAAGAAATATTGATTTAATTGGACTGGGCATTTAATTAAAGTAGTTAATTAAATGAAGGATTGCAAGACATGGGCTTTTATTAATTAAAGCCCATAAGGAGTCTTGCAAACCTAGGTCAGAAGGAGTTTATAAATAGAGTTCAAATGGGTAACACCCTGAAAGAAAACCCTAGCCTCCTTTTGCCCTAGTAGCCGCCGCCCCCTAGCTAGAAACCCTAGCTGCCGCCGCCGCCACCTTAAGCCGCCGCCACCTGCTGCCGTGGGCTACCTTGGTGCCGCCGCCGCCATCTCCCTGTTCCATTGTGTTAGATCTTGATCTGTCAAGAGATTTAACACAATCCTGCAATAACAAATCTCCTGAATCCAGTTCTGAGCCTAAGATCTTGAGGTGTTGCCAGAATCCAATTGGTGTGGACTGTCCCTGGAGGTGAGACACTTGGATCACTCCTGTGAACCAGATCAGATTCAGAAACGAAGTCGAAGGTTTCCACCACCTTGCCTGTAGTGAGGTATATCGCAAAAACCCCCTTGTTAATTCATTGTGTGCGTTTTTGTTTCATGTTTTTGTATACATAATATGGAGACTTCTTTATGGGACCATTGGATGACTCGAAAAATTTTAAATTCCGCACTTTGTTGTCTGACAAATCGAGCCATATCCCAACAGTGGTATCAGAGCCAACTCCATTATTATTATACAAAAGCCTGAACATAATTGTGTTCACCGTATATGTTTAATTATATGTATGAGAACGCGTGATAATTATGTTCTGTAAGTTGATTCTTGCTTGTTATGACTAGATCTATCATTGGGTAAAACTGCTTTTCAAGATATGTGGCGTTTTTATAGTTTTTGAAAACTTCAGGACTTTTTGGGGCAAAAATCGCATATTAGGGTTTTTGGGGCTGAAAATTCGAAATTTTTGAAATCTGGAAATTTGAAAATTCTGGACTGTTCTTGCAATTCTGGTCGCACGGTTTTTGGGGTCGTTTTGCAATTTCTGAAAACTTTGGGGCTGTTTTGCAATTACCGAAACTTGAGGGGTCAATTTGAAAAATCAAAAATTTTCAAAATTCAAAATTTTATTTTCTGGTCTGCTGCCCGAAACTGCCCAGGGGTGTTTTTGTAACTTTTTAAAAGTTTTGGGGTCAAAGTGCAATTTTCGAAAGTTGAGGGGTCGAAAATGCAATTTTCAAAAGTTGAAAAACAGAATCTGAAATTGAGCAGAAAATTAATTTTTTATTTACCCGGATATTTATTTTGTCATAATTAGTAGTGACTAAAAAGCAAGAATCATCGGAAGGTAGTTTTAAAAGGACGTTTTAAAATTAAGATAGAAGAAAGTAAAAGATGTTTACATGTTTCTTGCTCTACGTTAACTGTTTACGTGGTTTTCGATCGAGACGAGCCTTGACCCTAGGGTAGATGTGATTGGTTTAATTTATTGCTTGTTTTTTCATTGGGCCTGCGAGCCTATTATTGTTTTTGGGCCACTTTGAGCCTTCGTAATAGAATAGGGCTTTACTGATTTCCTAGTTTAGGATGGGGGCCCATTTACAAGCAAGGTGGGAGCCCAAGAAGATAAGAAGGCCATGAATGCATGGTACATTGTGTAATAGCATAGGGCCCGTTTGAGAAACCTTTAGATTGACCAATTGGGCCAACATCATTGGCTCGATGATGGCCTGCATAGGAGGCTCCCGATCGAAAACATATTGTGGTAGTATGCATGCTAGGCTTGTATGGTTTTTATTTATGTTGTCGATTTATATTTAGCTGCGCGCTAGAATCTAGATCGTAATAAAAGATAAAGCATAATTGAATCGGTGAGATCTCGTGGAGAGTTAGTATAACTTTCAAAATCAGAAACCCCCTCTCGAATTAAATATTAAGTCTATTGGGTACATTTAAAATGAAGTTTTAAAGATCCAAGCCTTCCATCAATATGAACTAGGGTATGTTGTCTACTTATTGATAGAGGTGATCCAGAGTCTGGCACCCGAGTCAAAGAAAGGGATAATACACGAAACTCCTTGACTCTTGTTTTTAACTAAACTCGACAAGGATAAGGACTGGTCGGGATGTGAGGATCGACCGATAACTAGTTACGGAGAACTCACGACCGGGCCCGTTGCTTATCACGATTGATGGGTATTACTTAACGATTAGTAGCACTTATGATGTAGCAGTGCTAGATAAATGTGAAAACCGAGGCAAAATAGCTTGAAGGTTGTGAGGTGTCACAATTGGTAAAAGTATACCTACCTGGATAATTGATTGTATGGCCACGAGTCGTGGGTGCAATTAATTGCTGCTGGGACGTCAAGACCTACTAGGAATTAGAATTCCCGAGCAATCAAAGGGGTGATTGTTTCGATAAAATAGTGGGAGAACTTTTTCGAAATCAAGTCCAAATTCGATAATTATAAGTATTAGACATAAGATCAGTTAGCTAAGTGTTGTCTTCTTTCCATTTGTAGATATTAAGTACAATGTCTAAGAATCCATTATATGTTATCCTCGACGCAAACAAATTGAATGGCTCAAACTTTGTTGACTGGCTGAGAAATCTCAGAATCGTGCTCGACTCCGTGCGACGAAGCTATGTGTTTGACACACCCATGCCTGCTGCACCCGCAGCACGAGCTATGAGGAACAACGAACCGCCCATGCTAAAAGGGTTGATGATGATCTTCAGGTTCGATGTCTCATGCTAGCCTCGATGTCGAATGAACTGCAGAAACAGCATGCTGCAATACCGCTTGCTAGAGATATACTTCTCCACCTCCAACAGATGTTTGGGGAGAGGTCTCGTACCGAAAGGTTCGCGACCACTAAGGAGTTGTTTCATCTCAAGATGGCTGAGGGAAGCAGTATCAATGATCACTGTCTACGTTTCATCAACCTGGTTGAAAAACTGGGGCGGTTGGAAGTAGACTTGAACGCTGATCTTAGCACTGACCTCCTCCTCCATACGCTGCCCCGTTCTTTTGACCAGTTCGTGTTGAACTTCAACATGGAGGATAGAACCCTCGCCCTTCACGAACTGACCAATTTGTTGGTAACGGCAGAGTCGACTCTCAAGAAAAAGAAGCCGGTGATGATTGCATACCAATCGAAGGCTGCAAAGCCTAAGAGAGGTAAGAAGAAGAAAACCTTTTCTTCGAAGGAAATCACCAAGGTGGTTGAAAAGAAGCGCAAAAGCCCAGAAGACGAATGTTTCCACTGCAAGAAAGCAGGGCACTGGAAAAGGAACTGCCCAGACTACCTAAAGATGAAATTGGTAGCCAAAGGTATTTTCTTGGTTGAAGTTAATATTTCTATTAACTGTGCATCGTGGGTGTTAGACACCGCGTCAGGTTCTCATATCTGCAATGATTTGCAGGTGATGGGAGCAGTAAGATACCTGAAGCCCGGGGATAGAATCCTGCGTTTTGGAAACGGAGCTAGGATCGCCGCTGAGGCTATTGGGGACGTCGAATTGGTTTTAGGAAATTTTACTTTGGTTTTGAGGGATTGTCTGTACGTACCAACAATAATTAAGAACATCATTTCTATATCGATGCTAGACATTGATGGTTTTAATTTTTCCATTCAAAATGGATCTTTATGCATATTTAAAGGTGGTTTAATGTATGCTCGTGGTACTTTGATGGATGGTCTTTATTCCCTAGAACCTGTTAAATCCGACGTCATGCACATTCAATCTAGGAAAAGAAAATATGATAATCAAACTCCACAACTTTGGCACGCTAGACTTGGACATATTTCCAAGAGTAGGATTCAAAAGTTGGTTTCCTCTAAGGCTCTTGAAATAAAGAACTTGGATGAACTCCCTGTTTGTACTCAAAAAATCGCTCTCGATAAATCGAGGTATGACGGCTCGATGACAAGCCAAAAATGGCATATGAGCCAAACTAAGTCACCCCAAAACGGATCAGACCAAATCGGATCCAACTTGGACCGAAAATGGGTCCAATCGAACCAATGGGTTGACTATGAGCCCAATTTCAAAACTCGACCCAATTTTTGCAATTAATTAATTTTGGGCCAAACATAAATTAATTAATTAATAAAGTTAATTAATTTATGGGCTAAGTTTAATTAATTAAAAACTAAAGACCAAATTATGGTTAATTAGGCCCAATTAAATTCAATAAGTGCTTTTGGACTAATTAATTAAGTTGATTAATTAATTGGGCCAAGATTAATTAAGTGGCCCACTTGATAAGTAAGGCCATTAATTAATTAATTGGGCAATTATATAAATGGGCAAATTATAATTACAAAATAAGACCAAAATGGCTCGACCCAAAGCCAAAATGGCCCGACCAGCCCGAACTCGACCTGGGCCCAGCCCTAAAAATCGGTCAGCTTGTTGTTTTCCATCTAAATTTGATTTTAATTGAAGATTAGTATTAATTAGAGATAATTAATAAGGGATAAAGACAAACCATATTAGTTGGTTTAAATAACAAATTCCTTAAATATCTCTAGTTAGTTATCTTTAATTCAAATTCAAATTAAATAAAACACACGTTCTTTCTTCTCCAACTTCCATTAAGCATCAATTTTCAGCAGAGAAAATAAAGAGAAAACCACCATTGAAATAGTGGAGGTAGTGGGCAAATAGCAAAGTAGTGGGAGAAGTGGGAAAGTGGCCATCAGCTCCTTGATTTTCGGCCATCAGGAGGTTACTTGACAGCCATCAGCTTATTTTCCATCAGCTATAAATACAGCAGGAGGCTGCTACACGCGGACACACACACAATCAATCAACAAATCTCAGTCTAACACTGATCGGCTCAACGCCTCTCCGGAAGTCCAGCGCTCCGCTGCTTCTTTTTCAGCAAACACCCTGTAGAACCCCTGATATCAACCGTCCCTCCTCAGCCACCAGCACCCCTCGACAGCCTGAAGTCTTGCCGCCACCGCCGCCCAAAATCCGCCGCCGCCGCCGACATTAAGCCACCGCCACCGCCGCCGCCGACAATAAGCCGCCGCCACCGCTGCTTCCGCTGTCCAGACGCTGTCTCGAGCGAAACCCCTTGATAGCAGGCAGTTAACAGCTGTTTTCTGTCAAGTTATCAGTCTGTCAACTCGTTGATAACAGTCTGTCCCTCCTCAGCCACCAGTGATCCCTGACCGCCTGAAGTCTTGCCACCGCCGCCGCCGCCGCTCACAGTAAGCCGCCGCCGATCTCTTCCGCCGTCAGCTGACACTGACTCGAGCGAAACTACTCGTATCAACCAAGTAACACGCTGATAACCGTCATGTAAGTGCCCACGTATTGATGTGACAAACTCATCGAGTAGCCATCTGCTTGATGAGCTCGTCGTCAAGTAGCCATTTGCTTGACGGCTATCGGCTAAGTAGCCATCTGCTTCGTCGATGCCTTGGTCAGTGGCCACCCGCTGATCAGGAGCCCGATTGATGGCCACCCATCAAGGTTGGGCGAACCATTGACGGTGGTCTCCCGTCGTCAATGTTACTTTCTGTCAACAAATGGTTTTATCATGCATCATCAGCCCATCGGTGGGTTTACCTGCCGATCAAGGGGTCAATTTTCAGAACTTAAAAGATTTATCAACTCATCTGGCAGATTATGCCGAAACAGGAGATTCATCGTTTTGTATATTTTTGTAATATTTGTACATCGGGGAACTTGCCAATATTCTTTTGTTATTAATGGAAGTCGTTTGGCTCGTATGTCTTGACTCATTTACATAAATATACTTTACGTCAGTTGATTTCCATTAATATGTTGTTTCCTGTCAAGATTATGCTTTCTGTCAAGGTGTGTGTTTAAATTGATTGATTGTCAAGGCATTTGCTGATTTTCAAATCCGCTAATATGTTAAACAGGCCATCGATTGGTCATAAGTTTTTGGCACTCAAGAGAGATTTTCATAAATTATTTAAGTCCTGCGGCCAGGCAGGCATAGAAAAGAACTAGGGGTAGTGTTTGCCTACTCTGTCACAATCGTCTAGAAGTCAGCCTTATCAGGACATCTTATTTTGATATCAACATGTCTTTGTCAGGACACTTACATTATCAATTTACCGATATCAACATGTCTATTTTCAAATCGTTATGTTTGCACGCACAAACATTGGCACGCCCGCATTTATTTTATATCATATCGAGGCATTTCTCGTCGAGCTGCTGGCTCGTCGAGGGATTCACTGACAGATTTACAACGAACAATATTTTGGCACACCTTGATGCCAAGAATACCTCGATGTCAACCCCTCGATGCCAAGCACCCCTGGATGTCAGTTTTATCACTAATAATATTTTGGTATTTCTCGACACCGATGGTTGCTCGATGTCGTCGAGGTGTTCCTCGATGCTGAATTTACATGCAAACAGTTCCTTGATGCCATGTATTGTCCGATGCGAAATTTATAGCAAACAATATTTTGGCACGCCCAGTGGGACTCTCGATGCCCAGTGGGACTCGCTGCCAATCCCTCGACATCAGGGTGTAAGCTTGCCAAATTTATAGCAAACACTCCCAACTTGCGAATCTTGTCTCAAAGGAAAGATGACCAAATCACCCTTCACAGGGAATCCCGAGCGAACCAAGCAAACATTGGATTTAATCCATACTGACGTTTGTGGACCATTGAGTGTCAATGCGAGAGGAGAATTCTCTTACTTCGTAACATTCACCGACGATTTTAGTCGTTATGGATATGTGTATCTTATGAAACACAAATCTGAAACTTTTTAGAAATTCAAAGAGTTTCGAATGGAAGTTGAGAATCAACTTGGACATAGTATTAAAGCACTTCGTTCTGATAGAGGTGGAGAGTACTTAAGCCAAGAATTCCTTGATTATCTAAAAGAGAATGGAATTCTCGCCCAGCGAATTCCCCCTAGGACACCACAACTCAATGGAGTGTCCGAGCGGAGGAACCGAACTTTGTTAGACATGGTTCATTCCATGATGAGCTTCGCTGACCTTCCCTTTTCGTTTTGGGGCTTGGCCCTATTAACTGCATCGAAGATACTAAACATAGTGCCTTCGAAGTCAGTGCCAACAACACCGCACCAAGTATGGTATGGTAAAGCACCCGTGTATTCGTACTTACGAGTATGGGGATCTCCTGCGTATGTAAAGAACAAGAAGGGAGATAAGCTAGATAGTAGATCTAGTTTGTGCAAATTTGTGGGGTATCCAAAGGAATCCATTGGATACCTGTTCTTCGATCCTAAAGGACGTAATACGTTCGTATCTAGGAACGCCCACTTCTTGGAAGAGGATTTCCTCTCCAACCGAAATGGGACAATCGTAGAACTTGATGAGGAATCGGACCCATCCCCACAAACAGTGGGAGCTGAACCAGAATTTACTGAACCTACTAGTACACCTACTCTGCGAAGGTCTGATCGAATTCGTAAGGAGCCAGAGCGATTTGGTTTCATTCACGAAAACGAGAGAGTTGATAATGATCCAAAGACCTATCAAGAAGCGATGTCAGACATAGACTCGGGTGCGTGGCTCGAAGCCATGCAATCCGAAATGGATTCCATGCATTCCAACAAGGTTTGGACCTTGGTCGATCCACCTGAGGGAACTATCCCTGTAGGATGCAAATGGATCTTCAAGCGTAAGCTTGGAATGAATGGAGAGGTTTTAACTCACAAGGCACGCTTAGTGGCGAAGGGGTATTCTCAAAGGCCTGGAATAGACTATGAGGAAACCTTCTCTCCCGTAGCGATGTCCAAATCCATTCGGATATTGCTTGCCATTGCTGCATGGCATGATTATGAGATATGGCAAATGGACGTAAAGACCGCCTTCCTCAATGGAGACATTGACAAGGAGATCTTTATGCAACAACCTGAAGGTTTTGCGTCCAAAGGAAGTTAACACAAATTGTGTGAACTTCAAAGGTCGATCTATGGCCTCAAACAGGCATCCCGAACCTGGAACATACGATTTGATGAGACAGTCAAGGCATTTGGCTTCATCAAAAATGTATATGAACCTTGTGTGTACAAGAAGAATAGTGGGAGCACGGTACAATTCATTGTTTTGTACGTCGATGACATTTTGCTGATCGGAGATGATATAAAAATGTTAGCGCAGACTAAAGCGTGGTTATCCACGCAGTTCTCTATGAAAGATATGGGAGACGCATCTTACGTATTGGGAATACGTATCTATAGGGATAGATCGATGAAGATGATTGGACTCTCCCAATCTCAGTACATCAACACAATCTTGAAAAGATTCAAGATGGAAGAATCCAAGAGAGGATTGCTTCCAATGAGACATGGTATCTCTCTTTCTAAGTCTATGTGCCCTACAACCGACGAAGAAAAGATGAGAATGTCTCTCATACCTTATGCCTCTGCTATAGGGAGCATAATGTATACGATGTTGTGTACTCGACCAGACATAGCACACGCTCTAAGTGTAACGAGCCGCTATCAGTCAAATCCAGGCGAAGAGCACTGGACTGCCGTAAAAGCAATCTGAAGTACCTGCGAAGGACTAAGGATATGTTTTTGGTCTACGGTGGTAGTGGAGAACTGAAACTTGAAGGATTCACTGATTCGAGTTTCCAGTCTGACGTGGATGACTTTAAATCCAACTCTGGATACATATTCCGCATCAATGGTGGAGCAGTTAGTTGGAAGAGCTGTAAACAGTCTACCACTGCTGATTCAACCACAGAAGCAGAATATATTGCAGCATCAGATGCAGCAAAAGAAAGTGTATGGATGAAAAACTTCATCCAAGAACTGGATGTTGTTCCTAGCATTGCTGAACCTGTAGTCGTCTTCTGTGACAACAACGGGGCGATAGCTCAAGCGAAGGAGCCGAGATCACACCATCAATCCAAACACGTACAGAGGAAATACCATGTGATCAGGGAGATCATTGGTAGAGGTGACATGCACATGGAGTATGTCAAATTGGAAGACAACGTAGCTGACCCACTAACTAAGCCTCTTTCACAAAAGGCGTTCGAAGGACATCTAGAAGAGATGGGTCTTAGAACCATAGGTGAATGGCTTTAGGGCAAGTGGGAGATTGATAGGATAGTGCCCTGCAAGCCAATTCTGTTAGCTTGTAATAGATCTATCATGTATGAAACGATCTTTGATTTTATAATAATACGCATGTTTATTTATATATGTATAAGGATAAACAATGGCCAACTTCATCTTTCGCGAATACATTTAAGCGATTGGTTGAAACCCTTTGATTACATTTGACTATGGGACGATTCACTTCAGTACTGAGTGCAATCATGAAACAGTCTCAAAGGTCGTAATCTTAAAAGTGTTCCAAGTCATAGATTCCGAAACGAGACGGGGTATCGTAGGAATCGCAAAGACTTGTACGAGTATGCATGATTCACATGGAGTGAATTTGTAGTGTTTCATGAGCAAGGAATTTGAGTCCAGTGCATACGAGTAGGTGGTTCAATGGAAGATTGAACGCATCGAACGACCCAAACAGAGAAACCCATTGTGGAAGCGCATGACGCATATCGGTGATGGGATATTTCTCAAGGAATATAATAGTGTACGATTTAGTCCTTTGACTTGAGGTACTAGGGCGAATTCGGTGCATGAAAGTGCGTACTTAGATCTAGGTATAGGCCACGTAGCTTGGTCATAACATGCCTAGGTTGGGTGCGTATGGACATGTACGCGAGTGGTTGGTACCGATATGGAATCTATTGACTCACTGTAATGGGTGAGAGAATTTCCTATACGATTCTTAGATAATATATCCAAGGAATCTGAGGCCGCAGTCGGTGACGGATTTGGAAAGGGGTTTCCAAATTTAGAAGGTCACAAAGGTATATTATCCTGAATTAGAAAGTATAGTTATCGAGACAAATTTAGAGGTGCCGATCAATTCACACACCCTAAGTCTTGATCGGGAATATTAGTCGATAGAAGGACCGTATGTACATGGCAATTATATGAGACGAGGTTCACAAATATCAATTCACCTGAAGTTGGGCTTCATGGGCTTGTGGCTAGACATCGACCATGAAGTGTGGGTACTCCTGAATTAATAGAGGATTTAATTCTAGGAGTGGTTAATTAAAGGTTGTTTAATTGACCGGAACAATTTATTGTTCATAAATTAAATCACGAAGGATTCGTGGGCCTGCTGCCAATTGATGGTGAACCCAGAGGGTCACACACAATACAATTGGACGGTGACTGTTATAAAAGGACATGAAAGGAATTAATTGATTTAAATGTAATTAAATCAATTAAATGAATTAAAAGTATTTAATTCAAGTGGGAGATTAATTAATTGGCTAACTTAATTAATAATTGAGTTGCTAATTAATTATGTAAAAGAAATATTGATTTAATTGGACTGGACATTTAATTAAAGTAGTTAATTAAATGAAGGATTGCAAGACATGGGCTTTTATTAATTAAAGCCCATAAGGAGTCTTGCAAACCTAGGTCAGAAGGAGTTTATAAATAGAGCTCAAATGGGTAACACCCTGAAAGAAAACCCTAGCCTCCATTTGCCCTAGTAGCCGCCGCCCCCTAGCTAGAAACCCTAGCTGCCGCCGCCGCCACCTTAAGCCGCCGCCACCTGCTGACGTGGGCTACCTTGGTGCCGCCGCCGCCATCTCCCTGTTCCATTGTGTTAGATCTTGATCTGTCAAGAGATTTAACACAATCCTGCAATAACAAATCTCCTGAATCCAGTTCTGAGCCTAAGATCTTGAGGTGTTGCCAGAATCCAATTGGTGTGGATTGTCCCTGGAGGTGAGACACTTGGATCACTCCTGTGAACCAGATCAGATTCAGAAACGAAGTCGAAGGTTTCCACCACCTTGCCTGTAGTGAGGTATATCGCAAAAACCCCCTTGTTAATTCATTGTGTGCGTTTTTGTTTCATGTTTTTGTATACATAATATGGAGACTTCTTTATGGGACCATTGGATGACTCGAAAAATTTTAAATTCCGCACTTTGTTGTCTGACAAATCGAGCCATATCCCAATAGTTATCTTCTCCTTTAACACTTTCTCAGGTGAATCAGGTTTAATAGTATGAACATATAAGATGACCTTACTGTTGTCAGCTGATACAAATTTTTCAGTACGGTTCAGTTCTAACTTATCCTGTTCTAAAGGTGTCTTCTGTTTACTAGAGATAAGAGTAGAAGCAACAAATGACTTTTCATGAGACTCAATTAACTTTTAAAGTTCCATGATTTTTCCTTTATGAACTTCACATTCATCTTTCAGAGATTCATTCTCTTGCTCAAGCAGTTTATACTCAGCTGATTCTTTCGGCTTTTCAGCTTTAAGTTTTAGTGAGCTGTTTTGCTCTCTTAGCAATATCATCTATTCCTTAAGCTTAGTAAATGCTTCAACAATAGTAGTATTGTTAAGCATCATTTGTTCAAATGAATTAAATAACTCATTATCAAGAGGAGTTACCTCATCGTCCTCAGAGTTATCAGATTCCTTGGCCATCAGGCAGAGAAGATCAGAATTCTCTTCTTCAGAAGACTCTTCATCAGAAGTGTCTGAGTCTGAATCTGATGAGTAGATAGCAGACAGCTTCTCGGCTTCTGCTAACACCTTGCCTTTTTGATGCATTCTTTCTTTTCTGATTCTCTTTTCCTCTTCCGTGTACTTCTCAACTTTAAGATATGGGCAGTCTCTGATGAAATGACCCAATTTCATGCAATTATAACACATCATTTAGGTTTTATAAGAATCCTTATCTTGAGAAGAAGAAGTAGGGTTAGAAGTAAAAGCATTGTTGTATTGTTCTTCATTTTTTTTTGTAGAACTTCTTGAAGTTGTTCACTAGAAATGCAACGTCTCCAGCTGTGTAATCCTTTTTATTGAGTATTGTGGCTTCATCAGATGAGTCCACATGTTTGCTTTTGTAGGTTGGTCTTCTAGGATTTTCAGCAGCAACCTGGGCAGCTGTGGGACTTGAAGTTGAGGTTTCTTTAACACCCATTCTTGGCAGTTTATATTCATACGCCTTGAGTACTGACAACAGTTCGGTGAGTGAGATATTTTCCAAATCTCTTAACTCTTCCATGGCTGTCACCTCTATGTTGAACTTTGGAGGTAGAGCCTTCAGCACCCTGACGGTTATCTCCTTGTCCGTGAGGGTTTTTCCAAGCTTGAGAACTTCATTCAGTGTCCTTGTAAACCTTGTATCCATCTGGTCAATGGTTTCAGAAAATTTCATCTTGAAGTTATCCAACTTTTTCAGAGCAACACTCAGCTGATGCTCTTTGATGGCGTCGTTTCCTTCGCTCATATCACGAACCTTATTCCACATTTCTTTGGCAGTCTTGCAATGCTTGACTTTGTCAAATCTGTCATTGTCTAGGGCCTTGGTCATGATGAAACGGCCAACTTTGTCCAGATTGAACAGCTTGATTTCTTCAGCTGTCATTTCGTTCAAATCTTTTTTAACCATTATGTCGACTTCATCTACCTTTATAATCTTGGTGAATTTGAATGGACCTTTGATGATACATGTGTACATGTTATCATTGTAGACAGCTAAGAAGATCTCCATTCTGATCTTCCAGTCCTCAAAACTCATACCAGCAATGTGGGGAACATGGCTAATACAATCCATTTTCAAAAAGTTTTTATTTTTCAAAAATATGCTCTTTTGAAAAAGTTTGAAAACCTTTGAAAAACACTAGGATCAAGCTCGTTGATCAGGCAGCTGATTCTAATGAACCACCTGCTCTGATACCACTTGTTGGTCCCAAGTGTTCAGATGATGTTGGTCCCAAGTGGTCAGATGAGGTCTAGAGGGGGGGGGGGGGTGAATAGACCTCTGAAAATTTTTGAACTTAAAAACTTTTCAGTCTTCTGTCAGCAGACTAAGCTGATGAGGAACAGTAAGCAGACTAGTCTGATCGTGAACAAATCTTGAGCAGACGACTGACCACTCTTCTTACAATAACTTAGCTGTTTTTCAGTAAAACAGTTTTCCAAGAGTATACTTGCAGCGGATTGTTTAAAAGTGTTTTTCACAAGTAGACTAAGTTCTAAAAGATTTTATCCCCAGTTTAAAACTCCTTATAAAATCTTTTGATTGATTCTAGGTGTTGAAAATGCAAACTTTTAAAATATGCAAGAAAACTTTTAAATGCAAGATAACACAAAGAATTTTTATAGTGGTTATATGGATAGAAATCCTTTAGTCCACTCTTCCAGATCACACAGATTCTGGGTTATACTATAATCACTTAGATTACAATATTTCTCCACTTACACCTAAACAACTAATGAGAAGGCTGTAAGCTCACAATAGGAATTCACAAAGAAAACCTATCATCTAAAGTAGAATCACTCACAAAGATGGATTCTAACTTCGCACAACACTCAGCTATTACAAAATCACTCAGATAATGTTTTTCTGTTTTCTTCAACTTGGTTTCTGTCAACAGATGACTTCCACCAGACGAGTGAACTGGTCGAGCTTTTGAGACTTAGAGAAATTCTGCTTCAAAATTTCGATCTCTGATTGTTGTTGTGTATTGCTCGATTGAAATTCAGCTCTATTTATACATGGAAATGAAAATGTGACCGTTGAAGGCAAGTCACAAATCAAATCCATCCTTCAGCTCTTTTTGAAACGGCTCCCTGGAGCATTCCGTACTGTGTACAGTACCTTTCTGTCCATCGCATTTAATGCTGCATTTAATGCACTCTGCTGATCCGAGGATATCTTCAATCATTTGCCATTACTACCCTTCTCTTTCAGCATTTATTACACCAAGTGCATTTATTACCGTTGGACTAATCTCTTGATCTCTTCCACTCTGCTGATCAAAACGACTCTGCTGATAGATACTCTGCTGATCAAATACTGAACTAATCTGATTTGACTCGGCTGATGATCTACCCTTCTGTTCGCTGTTTCAGCAAGAGATCACTAGTCTTCTGAGCTTTGAACTTTGAACTCTTCTGATGTCTTCTTTTACTTGTTCAAAATTCTTCTAAGGGAACTAAGCTTTCCATACTTAGCTGATTAAGATGTTTTGGAAATCATCAAAACCTTCCCTTAATTACTTGTCTTCTTTCATCTTCATCTTCATCCAACAATTTCCCCCTTTTTGATGATGACAAAACTCCAGCTAAGTACCTGTACCTAAACTAAAGTTTTGATCCTCAAAAATTTCTGAGATAGAAATAATATGTTGGAGTCAAACTTGCAATTTTATAAATATTGAACTGATTACATATTACAAGTTTTGAAGAGTAAATGAAGCAAAATACTTTAAAGATTACAAGGATTTTTAAAAGTTAAGAATTTTAGCCTAAGTTAGTCTTCTTTCTTCTTTTCTTCCTCAGCTTCCTTGTTTTCTTTCTCAGATTCTTCACCAGATAATTTAGAAGTTTCAGCTTCCAGATTTTCAAAGAATCTTTTCTTCAGCAGCTCTAACTTCTTTTTCTTGACATCTGGATCAAGCTGTTCTTCAGCTGAATCTTTGGCAGCAGCTAGTTCTTTATCTGACTTGGCTTTTGCTTCAGATTCTTCCTCATCAGCTTGGTCTTCTTCTTCTGTTATTCTCTCATCTGTTGGTCTGCTTGATTCTTCCATATTTTTAGCAGTCTCACCAGCAGATTCTTCCAATACCTCAGTTGCTTCAGCTTGGTTGTCTTCTTCCTCTTCAACAGATATTCTGACTCTTTCATAGGAAGTTCCAACTTTCTTCTGTCCAAATATCCTTTCTTCCCCCTTTTTGTCATCATCAGCAGGGACAGGTGGATATTGTGGCACAACTGGTGTAATTAGAAGAGAATCACAGATAAGTTTGATGTTCTCCTCCAGAGCATTGATCTGAGCTTGCTGTCTGAGTTGATTGGCCTTAACATTTTTCACTTCTTTGAGCAAATCTTCTCCTTGATCACCCAACTGGATTTGAGTTCCCAAAATCCAATTTGATGAAGCAGTGAAGTCTTTCATCATGTTTCCCATGACTTCATCCTCTGCTTGGAGAGCCAATTCAACAGTCTGTTCAATCTGTCTCCAACCTTCAGTAGTGCTTTGTGTCCTCCTTCGAAGTATATCCATATCCTGACATATGGATTTTACATTCTGAGCAGTATCTTCTATCAAATCAGTTGGGACAGCAACAGCTTTCTGATCTGGTTGTTTAACAGCACTAACACTTCTGCTTTTAACTCCTCTTTCATCTCCTTCATGGATTTGGTAAACATTTGATGAATGGAGTCCAACAGATTTGTTTGAGTATTTGGGGAAGTTGAAGGCATATCTGTTGTAGCAGCAGGTGTTTCTTTGATGAGTTGCTCTGATGATTGAGTTATTAGAGCAAGAGACTGATCTGCTGGACCACCAGCATGGCTTGGAGTTCTTTCCATCTCCTTAGCTTGATCATCCCCTTTATCAGCAACTTCTTCTAAGGTCTTACTTTGATCAGCAGGATCAGATAAGATCTCAGTTTCTTTAAAAGATTTGTCTTGATCAGTAGACTTATCTTGTTCCTTTCCTTGATCAGCAGCAGGGGCCTTGACCTTTTTCACCTCTTTCATGGTGTGGACTTTACCAGCCTCATCTAAGGCAGTCCTGTGCGTAATCCATGTCAAGTTATCAATTGCAGCAAATGGAGACACTGGATTCTCAGGTAGGTCTTCATATGGTCTGATAGATGGACCAAGTACTATCTGTTTAAGACTGGGGAGGGGAATCAGTGAACTTGGTTGGCCCTCCAACTTTCTAGTCTTCTTTGCCCAAATTCTCATAGTCTGGGAAATAGCCAGTCTGATAGATCGTTCCTTTAAATCTTCATTTTCAGCGTAGTCTTCTGGAACAGAATCATATATTTTCTTGGCTTCAGCCTTGACAATCTTGCTGATCATCAGCCTAAGCTTGTCTAAGAAGAACTCTGAGTCAAGTGCTTGAGTTAATGATCCTGTTTCAAGCCACTTGAGAACCCAAGCTTCTTCATCATTGAAGGCTTTCCAGCTAGTAATTTGTGCCTTGCTTTTTGTCAACCGATAATCCCTCCATCTGTTGTAACGAATCTTTTCTGTGTTAAACATTGTCAGACGAGTGATTTTGGCGTTTTCAACTTACAATCTTTCAATAAACTCATCAAAAGCTTCTGGATTGTCCCTCACAATCTCCAGAGCTAGTTTCACTTCTGATCTTTTCTTGGACTTGATTTTAGGAGCAGGCATTGATGGTATGGGCTTGTTGGGGTCTCTTGGTTCCCCAATTCTTATTCCTCCAGCTTGCCTTGGACCATGAGCGTCCTTGGTGCTAGCTTCTATTGCTGCAGCTAACTCAGCTGCCTCAATGGCATCCCTTTCTGCTTGAGTGAGCTTACTGGCTTCTTCTTCCAGTCTCTTAAGCTCAAGGTTCTTTAACCTGTCCTCTTCAGCTTTCTCAGCAGCTTTCTTCTGCTTCTCTGCATCATCTCTCTTCTTTTGTTCAGCAGCAGAGACATAAGGGAGCACTATCTTCCCAGTCCTTAGCTTCCTAGCTTCAGGACTTTCAATTACTCGGATTGGAGTGGCAGCAACAGGAGCAGGGTGAATCAAAGGTATGTCCCCTTCACTTGCAGTGCCAGTCTGCTGTTCAACAGTTTCTTCAGCAGACTCTCCAGTCCTTTCAACAACAGCCTCTCCAGCAGACTCTTGAATCTTTTCAATAGCAGCCTCTTCAGTAGGCTCTTGAATGATTAGTGGCCTTTCTGCTTCAGTTGCTGTTTCTCTCACAGTTTCAATAGGCTTTTCAGAGAAGGTAACTGTTCTCTTGGCCTTTGATTTAGGAATTCTCTTGGCAGCAGGGGGAGGTTTGACAGCAGGAGGTCCCCTTGCCTCACTCCTTGTCCTCAATCTCTTCAACCTTTGAAGAGGAACTTCTTCTTCAGATTCAGTTCTTTCAGAAGATGACCCTGTTTCCATGTTCTCAACCTCAGCTGTGAAGTCATCTATCACCTTTTCAGGGACTTCAACTTCAGGTTGTGATGATCTAGCCACAGCAGCAGACTGTGCTGTTGGCTCAGCAGACTGACTAGTCTGACCCTCCTTCTTGCTCTTCTTAGAAGGGGTCTTCTTAGATTTTGCAGGGGCTTTCCTTTTAGGTTTCTCCACTATTTGTCTGACTGGCTCGTAGAGTTTGAACTCTTTACTACCATGAGTTTGCTTCCCACCACCCATAGGGCATTGTAGTGAGGCAAACAGATTACTCAATAAAATGGCATGAGAATGCCTCTTATCACTTAGTAGTTCATACACATGAGCAGCCCAATTAACCTTTAAACCGTAGTAAATACACACCATTGTGTGGTATCTTCTTCTGGGTAACCCATCCAGAGAGCTGGTGCTGCAATCCAGTACTTTGGCAATAATATCAGCAAACCTCTAATATTCATCCTTCAACTGGGTCTTCATCAAAGTCCCAGTCATTTCTTCACCTTCCTTCGCACAAATAACCCAAAATTCTTCTTCCTTTTCAGACCCAAGGTCTGTCACATCTCCTCCCTTGTTTGTCAGCTTATAAATTTCACTAAGAACAGCAGCAGATACAGCAATTTTCTTACCACCAATGACAGCAGTCATAACAGTGTCATCACTGTTGAATTTTCTGGTCAAGTAAAAATGGTAGATATCCTCTAAGTAGACTCTTTCTTCGTGAGCTTCTAAAACAGGAACCAAAGATGCTTCTTTGATCTTTTCCAGTAATGAACGCATCAAATCAGTGCCAGAGAAATGAAATTTGCTGTAGTTGAAGTACCTTCCCTCAATAATCTTGTCCATTTCAGAGATTAGTGAGTAGATTCTGCAAAAGAACAGTGAACTTTCGAAGCAATAGGGTTTGAGAGTTAGAGAGTGTTTGTGTGCGTAAGACGACTAAACTGTTTAGATCGGATTTTATAGGTTTCCTTTTGATTAGGTTTTCGTGATTTATTTGAACCGTTGATCTAATCTGACAGTTTTTAATCGTGTGGATGAGAGTCGTGGATTTCAATTTTATTATTTTAATGTCAGATTGGCGGGAAACTCAATCGACACTGATCTGTTACTTATAAAAGCGCGTTTTTGAAGATACGTTTTATGACCATGCTTATATAAGATATCAGATGAGTAGGGTTTAACTTATCTGACAGACGAGTGATCTGTTATCTGATATTACTAGAGAATGCCAATAGCTAGTAATCTTCCTCTGCTGTTTGTCAATCCAGCAAGATAAAATAATCTTCAATCTTCAAGAATTAAGAACACATCTTCATGATAGCATAACTTCAACTAACTGTCATTAACAGATTTCATCTTTAGAACAGAAGTACCGCTAGTCTTACACGTTCCCCCTGTCTTTAAGAATTCATAAGTTAACTAGTCTGTTGAAAGTTAATTCTTAAATGAAATAACTGATGACTAAGCTGTTGAACTCCAGTCTTCTGATGAGTTCCCCCTCAGCTTATGCATCCAAGTTTAGTAGTCCTAACTCAGCTCTTAGAGTTGAGAACCTTGCTTCACTTAAAGGTTTAGTGAAAATATCAGCAATCTGATTGTCTGTATGAACATACTCAATCATAACATTGCCTTTTTCCACATGATCTCGAATGAAATGATGCTTAATCTCAATATGCTTAGTCCTTGAATGACTTGTAGTGTTCTGAGTAAGAGAGATTGCACTAGTATTGTCACAGTAGATTGGTATTCCACTGATTTTGATGTTGTAGTCTTCTAATTGATGTTTCAACCAAAGTATCTGTGCACAGCAAGCTCCAGCAGCTATATATTCAGCTTCAGCAGTAGATATAGAAACTGAGGTTTGCTTCTTACTCATCCATGAGATCAGACGACTACCTAAGAACTGACAGGCACCTGTTGTGCTCTTTCTGTCAATCTTGCAGCCAGCAAGGTCTGAGTCTGAATAGCCAATAAGCTCAAATCCAGATTCTCTAGGATACCATAATCCCAATTCTTGAGTGCCTTTAACATACTTCAATATCCTCTTGGCAGCTAAGAGATGAGATTCTTTGGGGTTTGATTGAAATCTTGCACAGACTCCAACTGAGTACATTATGTCAGGTCTACTTGCTGTTAGATACAACAATGAACCAATAATGCCTCTGTATTTGGTTATGTCCACTGGTTTGCCATCTTCATCTTTATCCAAACGAAGACTCGTAGACATAGGAATAGTAGCTGTTGAGCTGGTTTCCATACCAAATTTCTTGAACAGATCTCTTGTGTATTTTGCTTGGCTGATAAATATTCCATCAGGCAACTGTCTAACTTGCAGTCCAAGAAAATAATTAAGTTCACCCATCATGCTCATTTCAAACTTATTCTGCATCAGCTTGGAGAACTTATCACACATCTGTTGGTTAGTTGAACCAAAAATAATATCGTCCACATATATTTGCACAAGTAATATATGATTTTCCCATTCAATTGTAAACAAGGTTTTATCTACCTTACCTTTACGAAATCCTTTAATTAAAAGAAAATCAGATAGGGTATCATACCATGCTCTTGGAGCCTGTTTCAGTCCGTAAAGGGCTTTCTTCAGACGATATACTTTGTCCTCTTCTTGATAAACTTCAAATCCAGGAGGTTGTTCAACATATACTTCTTCTTGCAATTCTCCATTGAGAAAAGCAGACTTCACATCCATCTGATAGACAGTGAAGTTCTTGTAAGCAGCATAGGCTAGAAACAGTCTGATTGCTTCAAGTCTTGCTACTGGTGCAAAAGTTTCATCAAAGTCAATTCCTTCTTCTTGACAATAACCCTTGGCCACTAGTCTTGCTTTGTTTCTGGTGACAACACCATCTTCATTCATCTTATTCCTGAAAACCCACTTAGTGCCAATTACTCTTTGATGACTTGGTCTAGGAACTAAGTACCAGACTTCATTCCTCTCAAATTGATTCAACTCTTCTTGCATAGCTTCTATCCAGAAGGAATCATTTAGAGCTTCTTCAATTTGCTTGGGCTCTATTTGAGATAAAAATGTGACAAACATGGCATCTTGTGCAGCAGCTCTTCTTGTTTTCACTCTATCTAAAGGATCACCAATGATTAACTCAGGAGGGTGATTCTTGAGCCATCTGAGATCAGGTTGCAAATCAGGATGTTGTCCTCTGTCTTGATCTTGCAACACTACTGTTGGAGTTTCAGTAGTAGTCTGTTGAACACTTGTAGTCTGTTGAACAGTCTCTGGTCTGTCAGCTGTTTGCAACTCGTCTGTTAGACAATCAGCACTATGATTTTGAACAGCACTTGAGTTAGCAGCTGAACTTAGATTAGGTAGTATGATGGGAACATATTCTTCATTTCTTCCAATGTCCAACTTCTGTAAATCAGCAGACAGGTCTTGGTTTACAGTTTGATTCTTTTCAGAAGATTGACTTGGCTCATCAAATACTACATGGATAGATTCTTCTATTAGTAATGTTCTTTTGTTAAAAACTCTATAAGCTTTACTAACAGATGAGTATCCTACAAAAACAGCTTCATCAGCCTTTTCTGCAAATGCAGTAAGGTGATTTTTCCCATTATTCAATACAAAACATTTACAACCAAAAATCTTAAAGTAATGAATGTTTGGTTTTCTGTTGTTCCAAACTTCATATGGAGTCTTGTTCTGATTTTTGTTGATCATACATCTGTTCTGGGTAAAGCAAGCTGTATTTGTTGCTTCTGCCCAAAATCTTTGAGGCAGTTTGGCTTCAGCTATCATGGTTCTGACAGCTTCTTTTAGTGTTCTGTTTCTCCTTTCAGCAACACCATTCTGTTGAGGGGTTCTTGCAGCTGAATACGCATGATGTATTCCTTTGATGTTACAATACTCTTCAACAGTAGAGTTTGTAAACTCTGTCCCTCTATCTGATCTGATCTTCAATATTTTGATGCTCTTCTCATTCTGGATCAGTTCCATCAGATTGGTAAGATGTTCCTTGGTTTCACTTTTCTTTTTCATGAAAATCACCCAAGTATATCTTGAATAATCATCCACAACAGCTAGGCAGTATTTCTTTCCACCATTGCTGACTGGATCAATGGGACCAAATAGGTCCATATGCAGTAGCTCCAATATCCTTCCAGAAGACTGGTGCTTCTTTTCTTTGAAAGATGACTTGATTTGTTTACCCTTCTGACAGGCGTCACAGAGCTTGTCTTTGCTCATGACTGCTTTTGGAATCCCTTCTACCAAATCATTCTTGATTAATCTGTTTATGGTCTTGAAGTTTAAGTGATTCATTCTTTTGTGCCATAGCCAGCTGACTTCACTTGGTGCAGATGCCACCAAACAAACACTTGAATTCTTGTCAACAGAATTCCAGTCGACTATGTAGACATTCCCTTGTCGTCTTCCAGATAAAATTATCTTATTTGTACCAATTTGTTCAACGTAGCACTTATCTGTTGAGAAGATGACTGAATATCCTTTGTCACAAAATTGACTTATGCTCAGCAGATTATATTTGAGGCCTTTAACATATGAGACGTCAGATATCTCTATGTTTCCTTTGATTAATCTTCCTTTAGCTTTAATCTTGCCTTCTTTGCTGTCTCCAAATGTAACACTTGGACCATCCACAGCAACTGCATCAGTCAGCTCATGTATGTTTCCACACATGTGTCTTGAACATCCACTGTACAAGTACCAAATCTTCTCTACTTTACTCCTACTCCTAATCCTAATCCTAACATACAAAACAAAAATAAAATTGTTTTAGGTACCCTTATTGAGAGGGTCCTGAAGGATTAGTTCCACCTTTGACAACCCAAGATGTTGAAGTCTTAGGCTTCTTAGGCTTCTGAGTTTTAGGAGCATGAACAGTTTCATTTTTATCATAGTTATCAGATAAGTCATGTTGATGATCAGTATGATATGAATAATGTTCATAAGCAGGGTAAGGTGCATGATAAGCAGGGTATGCATGCATTGGATGAGCAGGGTAAGGTGCATAGTAACTAGGAAATTGAGGTGCATGATACATAGGATGATATGCAGCAGGTTGCACATAATATGACTCATTTCCATACCAAGCATTTTGATTTTTCTTATTCTTATGCTTCTTTGGTTTACTAGATGCTTGCTCATTTGATTTTGACTTAGTTTTACCACTAGTCTGATTGACTTTAGCTTTATCAGCAGACTTCTTAGGACTCTGCTGTTTGGTCTTATTAGTCTGATTTCCTATACTAGGCTCTTTACTCTTTTTAGCCTTAGGAGATTTCTTCTCCTTTAACACTTTCTCAGATGAGGTAGGTCTAGTAGTTTGAACATACAGAATGACCTTACTATTGTCAGCAGAAATAAATTTTTCAGTATGATTCAATTCTAGTTTATCCTTTTCTAAAGGTGTCTCCTGTTTCTTAGATGTATGCATGGATGCAATAGTTGACTTATCATGAGACTCAATGATTTTCTCAAGTTCCATGATTTTTCCCTTATAAACCTCACATTCAGCTTTCAGAGATTCATGCTCTTGCTCAAGCTGTTTATATTCAGCTGATTCCCTTGGCTTTTCAGCTAAGAGTTTCAGTGAACTGTTTTGCTCTTTTAGCAGGATCATCTCTTCCTTAAGCTTTTTATATGCTTCAGCAATACCAGTATTGTTAAGCATCATTTGTTCAAATGAATTAAATAATTCATCATTAAGAGGAGTTACCTCATCCTCAGAGTCATCAGAGTCCTTTGCCATCAGGCACAGGAGAGCAGGTTTTTCTTCATCAGAATATTCTTCATCAGACGAGTCTGAATCTGAATCAGATGAGTAGACAGTAGCTAGCTTTTCTGCTTCTGCCATCATTGCTTTCCCTCTCTGATCCTTTCTTTCTTTTCTTACTTTCTTCTCTTCTTCAGTGTACTTCTCTGCTTTTGGATATGGGCAGTCTTTGATGAAATGTCCCAATTTCCTGCAGTTGTAACACATTAGTTTTGATTTATAATCATCTTTTTCTTGAGAAGAAAAGTTAGGTTTAGAAGTAGAAGCAGCATGATTGTATTTATTTTTCATCTTTCTCTTATAGAACTTTTTGAAGTTGTTCATCAATAATGCTACATCTCCAGCAGTGTACTCCTTTTTGTTGAGTATAGTGGCTTCATCAGATGAGTCCACCTCTTTGCTTTTCTGTGCTGGTCTTCTTTGGTTTTCAGCAGCAACCAGTGCAGCTGTGGGTCCTGAAGTTGAGGTTTCTTCAATTCCCATTCTAGGCAGTTTATACTCGAATGCCTTGAGTACAGAAAACAGCTCAGTAAGAGAGATTTTTCCCAAATCCCTTGATTCTTCCATTGCTGTCACTTTCATGTTGAATTTTGGGGGTAGGGCCTTTAGTACTCTGACGGTGATCTCCTTGTCAGTGAAGGTCTTTCCCAACTTTAAAACTTCATTCAGAGTTCTGGTGAATCTGGTATCCATTTGATCAATGGTTTCTCCAGACTTCATCTTGAAGTTGTCAAGCTTTTCCAAAGCAACAGTGAGCTGATGCTCTTTGATAGCATCATTGCCTTCGCTCATATCTCTGACTTTGTCCCACATCTCCTTTGCAGTCTTGCAATGTTTGACCTTGTCAAACCGATCATTATCCAGGGCTTTAGTCATGATGAATCTCCCAACTTTATCAAGATTGAAAAGCTTTATTTCTTCTGGAGTCATCTCATGAAGGTCTTTCTCCACAACCGTATCTACTTCATTTATCTTTATGGTCTTTGTGAATCTGAATGGACCTTTAATGATACATGTGTACATGTTGTCATTATAGGCAGCAAGGAAAATCTCCATTCTGATTTTCCAGTCCTCAAAGGACATACCAGCAATGTGGGGAACATGGCTGATACAATCCATTTTTCAAAAAGTTTTTATTTTTCAAAAGGATGCTCTTTTGAAAAGTCTTGAAAACCTTTGAAAAACACTCGGATCAAGCTCGTTGATCAGGCAGCTGATTCTAATGAACCACCTGCTCTGATACCACTTGTTGGTCCCAAGTGGTCAGATGAGGTCTAGAGGGGGGGGGGGGTGAATAGACCTCTGAAAATTTTTGAACTTAAAAACTTTTCAGTCTTCTGTCAGCAGACTAAGCTGATGAGGAACAGTAAGCAGACTAGTCTGATCGTGAACAAATCTTGAGCAGACGACTGACCACTCTTCTTACAATAACTTAGCTGTTTTTCAGTAAAACAGTTTTCCAAGAGTATACTTGCAGCGGATTGTTTAAAAGTGTTTTTCACAAGTAGACTAAGTTCTAAAAGATTTTATCCCCAGTTTAAAACTCCTTATAAAATCTTTTGATTGATTCTAGGTGTTTAAAATGCAAACTTTTAAAATATGCAAGAAAACTTTTAAATGCAAGATAACACAAAGAATTTTTATAGTGGTTATATGGATAGAAATCCTTTAGTCCACTCTTCCAGATCACACAGATTCTGGGTTATACTATAATCACTTAGATTACAATATTTCTCCACTTACACCTAAACAACTAATGAGAAGGCTGTAAGCTCACAATAGGAATTCACAAAGAAAACCTATCCTCTAAAGTAGAATCACTCACAAAGATGGATTCTAACTTCGCACAACACTCAGCTATTACAAAATCACTCATATAATGTTTTTCTGTTTTCTTCAACTTGGTTTCTGTCAACAGATGACTTCCACCAGACGAGTGAACTGTTCGAGCTTTTGAGACTTAGAGAAATTCTGCTTCAAAATTTCGATCTCTGATTGTTGTTGTGTATTGCTCGATTGAAATTCAGCTCTATTTATACATGGAAATGAAAATGTGACCGTTGAAGGCAAGTCACAAATCAAATCCATCCTTCAGCTCTTTTTGAAACGGCTCCCTGCAGCATTCCGTACTGTGTACAGTACCTTTCTGTCCATCGCATTTAATGCTGCATTTAATGCACTCTGCTGATCCGAGGATATCTTCAATCATTTGCCATTACTACCCTTCTCTTTCAGCATTTATTACACCAAGTGCATTTATTACCGTTGGACTAATCTCTTGATCTCTTCCACTCTGCTGATCAAAACGACTCTGCTGATAGATACTCTGCTGATCTAATACTGAACTAATCTGATTTGACTCGGCTGATGATCTACCCTTCTGTTCGCTGTTTCAGCAAGAGATCACTAGTCTTCTGAGCTTTGAACTTTGAACTCTTCTGATGTCTTCTTTTACTTGTTCAAAATTCTTCTAAGGGAACTAAGCTTTCCATACTTAGCTGATTAAGATGTTTTGGAAATCATCAAAACCTTCCCTTAATTACTTGTCTTCTTTCATCTTCATCTTCATCCAACAGATGATGTCTAGGGGGGGGGGTGAATAGACCTCTAAAAATTTTAATCAAATTTTAACTTTAAAACCTTTTACTTAACTGTAAGCAGTCTAAGCTGTTACAGAGCAGTATGCTAACAAAGCTGATCGCGAACAAATCTTTGAACAACTTGGTTGACCACTAATCTGATCGTCACTTAGCTGATTTAGTCAAAATCAGTTTTAATACCAGAATACTTGCAGCGATTTTTAAAGTGTTCTTCACAAGTAAAATTAGTAGTTTGAAAGGTTTTATCCCCAGTTTTATAAAACTTCTTTAATTCTTTTTAAAACAGTTTTATAAAGTGTTTTTATGCAAACTGAAAATATGCAAGTAAAATGCAAGGTTAAAAAACAAAGATTTTTATAGTGTTTATATGGATGTAAATCCTTTAGTCCACTCTTCCAAGTCACACAGATCTTGGGTTATAATAAAAAACACAAAGTAATCAGTATACACTGCTTTTGCCAAACAACAAATGAAATGGCCACAAGTTCGCGATAGGAGAACACAAAGAAAACCTATTCTACATAGTTTTATCACTTCACAAAGATGGATAAACACTCACAACACTCTAACAGTTTTTCACTCAGAAACATGTGTATATCTTTGATCTTCAACTTCTGCTTAAGTCAACAAATGACGAAGCTGATGAGTGAGCTGTTCTTGAGATTATTGAGATTTAGAAAATATTTTGCTTCGAAATCAATCTCTCAATTGTTGTGTTCTCTATTTCTCTTCATCTCTTCAGCTATTTATACTCACAGATTTTAAAAGTGTCCGTTGAAGGGAGACACAATTCAAATTTCTCGGTTACTGGTCCTAAATTTCCGCGAATGGCTCTCTGCACAGTGACAGTACTGCAGACTGTACTTTCTGTCAGGCAGTATTTAATGCACCTAGCTCATACGAGGTATTTCTTCAATCATTTGCCATTAATATCCTCGGACTTCAGCATTCATCACTCCGGGGGAATTTATTACCGTTGGGATGACTTCCTGATCATTTCCACCTGGCTGATTAGAACACAAGTCTGATGGTGAGCAGAGCTGATCCCAAATTTGAACAAATCTGATTTGAGTCGGCTGAAATTCACCAGTCTGATTTCTTTCCTGCAGCAGATCATTAGTCTTCTGGACCTTGAATATTTGACCTTTCTGATTTGTCTTCTTACTTGGTCAAAATTCTTCTAAGGGTTTTAAACTAAGTTTTTCGTACTTAGCTGATCCTGATGAATTTTGAAAATCATCAAAACCTCCCTTAACTAATCTAACTTCAGTACACTCTATCTTCATCTTCATCCAACAGAAACCAATAAAATGAAAAAAATTTAACCAAGAAAACAAAGTCAAGCAATTAGAAAAATGGTTAAACCTTAAAAAAGTAAAGAAATCGGTGGAAAATACCCATGATGAAGTTAATAAATTGAATATCAGCCATTAATATGTGTTATTTTATGACATAATGAAGTTAATTTTATTCTGATTTACATCAAAATACATCTGAAATTAAATAGACACGTACAACGTATGTGCACATTAAATCGGTGAAAATAAAATCGTAAACACATTTGAAATCGATAAAAAATCAGGTAAAAATTGTGAAAAATGGATGAAAACGGGTAAAATCGGTTAAAATAAAAGTAAAGTTGGTGACAATATGTGATATCGATGAAAATTAATTCGAATGGATTTCTAAGAAAAATTATGGAACCAGTGAAATCAAGTAAAATTTGATAAAATCGGTCAAAAAACGTGAAGTTCGTAAGAACATATTTAATCAATGAAAAATTTAGGTGAATAACATGTGAAATTAGTTAAAAAACATGAAAAATAGTTAAAAACTGGTTAAAATGGTAAAAACAAGTTGTTAAAAAAAGAGTTTAACTAGTGAAATCGGTAGAAAATGGTTTAAACTGAAGAAGAAAAAAAGTAATCGACCAAAATTGAGAAATATTGAAAAATATTATAATCAAGAATAAAAAAGGGATAAATAGCTAAAAAAACCAATAAAAATGTAAACATTAAGAACATATGAATCGATGAAAGTTTGGGTGATAAAAAATGGGTCAAATCAGTCAACAAAGCTTGAAATTGGGGAAAACAAGTTTAATCAATGAAAATCTTAGGTGAAAACAAGTGAAATCGGTGAAATAAGTGAAAACGAATTAACTTTAACCGACAAAAAATAAGGTGAAATGCAGATTTCACATCCATTTGATAGACTGTGAAATTTTTGTGAGCAGCATAGGCGAGAAATAGTCTGATTGCCTCTAATCTTGCTACTGGTGCAAAGGTTTCATCAATGTCAATACCTTCTTCTTAGCAATACCCCTTGGCAACTAATCTTGCTTTGTTTCTGGTGACAACACCATCTTCATTCATTTTATTCCTGAATACCCATTTAGTGCCAATTACCCTTTGATGACTTGGTCTAGGAACTAAGTACCAGTCTTTATTCCTTTCAAATTGATTCAACTCTTCTTGCATAGCTTCAATCCAATTAGAATCACTAAGAACTTCTTCAATCTGTTTAGGCTCTATTTGAGATAGGAAGCTGACGAACATTACATCACTTGCAGCAGCTCTCCTTGTCTTTACTCTATCCAAAGGATGACCAATCACCAGCTCTGGTGGGTGATTCTTGAGCCATCTAAGATCAGGTTGCAAATCTGAATGTTGTCCTCTGTTTTGATCTTGCAACACTACTGATATAGTCCAGTAGTAGTCTGTTGAACAGCCTCTGGTCTGTCAGCTGTTTGCAACTCTTCTGTTAGACAATTAGCAGAGTGATTTTGAACACCAATTGTGTTGGCAGCTGAGTTAAGATCAGGTAGTATGATGGGTATATACTCTTCATTTCTTTCAACACTCAATTTCTGAAAATCAGTAGACAGATTTTGATAAGTGCTTTGATTCTTTTCAGATGATTGATTTGGTTTATCAAATACTACATGAATGAATTCTTCTACAAGTAAAGTTCTTCTGTTAAAGACTTTATAAGCTTTACTAACAGTAGAGTATCCTACAAATACTGCTTCAACAGCCTTCTCTGCAAAAGCAGTAAGGTGATTTTTCCCATTGTTTAAAACAAAGCATTTACAACCAAAAATTCTAACGTAATGAATGTTTGGCTTCTTGTTGTTCCAAACTTCATATGGAGTCTTGTTTTGATGTTTGTTGATCATGCATCTATTTTGGGTAAATCATGCTGTATTTTTTGCTTCTGCATAAAATCTTTGAGGCAGCTTTGCTTCAGCTATCATCGTTCTGGTAGCTTCTTTCAGAGTTTTGTTTCTCCTTTCAGCAACTCCGTTCTATTGAGGGGTTTTGGCAGGAGAGTATTCATGACTGATTCATCTGACATTACAATACTCTTCAACAGTAGAGTTTGTAAATTCAGTCCCTCTATCTGATCTGATGTTTAATATCTTCATACTCTTTTTATTCTGGATTAGTTCCATCAGATTTGTAAGATGCTCCTTGATTTCACTTTTCTTCTTCATGAAAATCACCCAAGTGTATCTTGAATAGTCATCCACAATAGCTAGGCAGTATTTCTTTCCACCATTGCTGATTTGATCAATGGGATCAAATAAGTCCATATGTAGCAGCTCCAAGATCCTTCCAGATGATTGATGCTTCTTGCTTTTGAATGATGACTTGAATTGTTTACCCTTCTGACAGGCATCACAAAGCTTATCTTTGCTCATTACTGTTTTTGGAATTCCTTCTACCAGATCATTCTTGATAAGTCTGTTGATGGTCTTGAAATTCACATGATTCATCCTTTTGTGCCACAACCAACTAACTTCACTTGGTGTTGATGCCACGAAACAAATACTTGAACTCTTGTCAACAGAACTTCAGTCAACTGTGTAGACATTTCCTTGTCGTCTTCCAGATAAAATTATCTTCTTTGTACCAATCTGTTCAACGTTGCACTTATCTGATGAGAAGATGACTGAATATCCTTTGTCACAAAATTGACTTATGCTCAGCAAATTGCATTTAAGGACTTTAACATAAGAGACGTCAGATATCTCAATGTTGCATTTGATCAGCTTTCCACTTGCTATAATCTTGCCTTCCTTGCTGTCTCCAAAAGTAACTTTCGGACCATCCACAGCAACATCGTCAGTCAGCTCATGTATGCTTCCACACATGTGCCTTGAACATCCACCGTCCAAGTACCAAATCTTCTCTATTTTACTCCTACTCCTAATCCTAACCTACAAAACAAAATAAAAATTGTTTTTGGTACCCTTATTGAGAGGGTCCTGAAGGATTAGTTCCACCTTTGACAACCCAAGATGTTGAAGTCTTTAGGCTTCTAATTTTTGGCAAGAGCATGAACAGTTTCATCTTCATCACGTTTATCAGACTTTCTACGTTGTTGATAATCATCATGATAAGGATAATGTTCATAAGCAGAATAAAATGCATGATAAGCAGGATATGCATGCATTGGATGAGCAAGATATGGTGCATAGTAAGTTGGAAATTGAGGTGCATAATACATAGGAGGATATGCAGCAGGTTGCACATAATGAGACTCATTTCCATACCAAGAATTTTGATTTTTCTTGTTTTTAAGCTTCATTGGTTTACTAGATTCTTGCTCATTAACAGACGACTTAGTTTTACTAGTCTGATTGGTTTTAGCTTTATCAGAAGACTTCCTAAGACTCTTCTGTTTGGATTTACTAGTCTGTTTTCCTACACTAGCCTCTTTGTTGTTTTTAGCCTTAGGAGTTATCTTCTCCTTTAACACTTTCTCAGGTGAAGCAGGTTTAGTAGTATGAACATATAAGATGACCTTACTATTGTCAGCTGATACAAATTTTTCAGTACGGTTCAGTTCTAACTTATCCTGTTCTAAAGGCGTCTTCTGTTTACTAGAGATAAGAGTGGGAGCCACAAATGACTTTTCATGAGACTCAATTAACTTTTAAAGTTCCATGATTTTTCCTTTATGAACTTCACATTCATCTTTCAGAGATTCATTCTCTTGCTCAAGCAGTTTATACTCAGCTGATTCTTTTGGCTTTTCAGCTTTAAGTTTCAGTGAGTTGTTTTGCACTCTTAGCAATATCATCTCTTCCTTAAGCTTAGTAAATGCTTCGACAATAGTAGTATTGTTAAGCATCATTTGTTCAAATGAATTAAATAATTCATTATCAAGAGGAGTTACCTCATCGTCCCCAGAGTTATCAGATTCCTTGGCCATCAGGCAGAGAAGAGCAGGATTCTCTTCTTCAGAAGACTCTTCATCAGAAGTGTCTGAGTCTGAATCTGATGAGTAGATAGCAGCCAGCTTCTCGGCTTCTGCTAACAACACCTTGCCTTTCTGATGCTTTTTTTCTTTTCTGATTCTATTTTCCTCTTCCGTGTACTTCTCAGCTTTAAGACATGGGCAGTCTCTGATGAAATGACCTAATTTCATGCAATTATAACACATCATTTTGGTTTTATAAGAATTCTTATCTTGAGAAAAAGTAGGGTTAGAAGTAGAAGCATTGTTGTATTGTTCTTCATTTTTTTTTTGTAGAACTTCTTGAAGTTGTTCACTAGAATCCTTTTTTGTAGAATCCTTTTTATTGAGTATTGTGGCTTCATCAGATGAGTCCACATCTTTGCTTTTGTAGGCTGGTCTTCTAGGATTTTCAGCAGCAACCTGGGCAGCTGTGGGACTTGAAGTTGAGGTTTCTTTAACACCCATTCTTGGCAGTTTATATTCATACGCCTTGAGTACTGAGAACAGTTCGGTGAGTGAGATATTTTCCAAATCTCTTAACTCTTCCATGGCTGCCACCTTTATGTTGAACTTTGGAGGTAGGGCCTTCAGCACCTTGATGGTTATCTCCTTGTCTGTGAGGGTTTTTCCAAGCTTGAGAACTTCATTCAGTGTCCTTGTAAACCTTGTATCCATCTGGTCAATGGTTTCAGGAAACTTCATCTTGAAGTTATCCAGCTTTTCCAGAGCAACACTCAACTGATGCTCTTTGATGGCGTCGTTTCCTACGCTCATATCACGAACCTTATCCCACATTTCTTTGGCAGTCTTGCAATGCTTGACTTTGTCAAATCTATCATTGTCTAGGGCCTTGGTCATGATGAAACGGCCAACTTTGTCCAGATTGAACAACTTGATTTCTTCAGCTGTCATTTCGTTCAAATCTTTTTCCACCATTATGTCGACTTCATCTACCTTTATAATCTTGGTGAATTTGAATGGACCTTTGATGATACATGTGTACATGTTATCATTGTAGACAGCTAAGAAGATCTCCATTCTGATCTTCCAGTCCTCAAAATTCATACCAGCAATGTGGGGAACATGGCTAATACAATCCATTTTCAAAAAGTTTTTATTTTTCAAAAATATGCTCTTTTGAAAAAGTTTGAAAACCTTTGAAAAACGCTAGGATCAAGCTCGTTGATCAGGCAGCTGATTCTAATGAACCACCTGCTCTGATACCACTTGTTGGTCCCAAGTGTTCAGATGATATCTAGAGGGGGGGTCGGGGGGTGAATAGACCTCTAAAAATTTTAATCAAATTTTAATTTTAAAACCTTTTACTTAACTGTAAGCAGACTAAGCTGTTACAGAGCAATATGCTAACAAAGCTGATCGCGAACAAATCTTTGAACAACTTGGTTGACCACTAATCTGATAGTCACTTAGCTGATTTAGTCAAAATCAGTTTTAATACCAGAATACTTGCAGCGGATTTTTAAAGTGTTCCTCCCAAGTAAAATTAGTAGTTTGAAAGGTTTTATCCCTAGTTTTATAAAACTTCTTTAATTCTTTTTAAAACAGTTTTATCAAGTGTTTTTATGTAAACTGAAAATATGCAAGTAAAATGCAAGGTAAAAAAACAAAGATTTTTACAGTGTTTATATGGATGCAAATACTTTAATCCACTCTTACAAGTCACACAGATCTTGGGTTATAATAAAAAACACAAAGTAATCAGTATACACTGCTTTTGCCAAACAACAAATGAAATGGCCACAAGTTCGCAATAGGAGATCACAAAGAAAACCTATTCTACAAAGTTTTATCACTTCACAAAGATGGATAAACACTCCTCACAACACTTTAACTGTTTTTCACTCAGAAACATGTGTATATCTTTGATCTTCAACTTCTGCTTAAGTCAACAAATGACGAAGCTGATGAGTGAGTTGTTCTTTAGATTTTTGAGACTTAGAAAATATTTTGCTTCGAAATCAATCTCTCAATTGTTGTGTTCTCTATTTCTCTTCGTCTCTTCAGCTATTTATACTCACAGATTTAAAAAGTGTCCGTTGAAGGGAGGCACAATTCAAATTTCTCGGTTACTGGTCCTAAATTTCCGCGAATGGCTCTCTGCACAATGACAGTACTGCAGATTGTACTTTCTATCAGGCAGTATTTAATGCACCTAGCTGATACGAGGTATTTCTTCAATCATTTGCCATTAACATCCTCGGACTTCAGCATTGATCACTCCAGGGGAATTTATTACCGTTGGGACGACTTCCTGATCATTTCCCCCTGGCTGATAAGAACACAAGTCTGATGGTGAGCAGAGCTGATCCCAAATTTGAACAAATCTGATTTGAGTCGGCTGATCTTCACCAGTCTAATTTCTTTCCTGCAGCAGATCATTAGTCTTCTGGACCTTGAATATTTGACCTTTCTGATTTGTCTTCTTACTTGGTCAAAATTCTTCTAAGGGTTTTAAACTAAGTTTTCCGTACTTAGTTGATCCTGATGAATTTTGAAAATCATCAAAACCTCCCTTAACTAATCTAACTTCAGTACACTCTATCTTCATCTTCATCCAACAGAAACCAATAAAATGAAAAAAAATTAACCAAGAAAACAAAGTCAAGCAATTAGAAAAATGGTTAAACCTTAAAAAAGTAAAGAAATCGGTGGAAAATACCCATGATGAAGTTAATAAATTGAATATCAGCCATTAATATGTGTTATTTTATGACATAATGAAGTTAATTTTATTCTGATTTACATCAAAATACATCTGAAATTAAATAGACACGTAAAACGTATGTGCACATTAAATCGGTGAAAATAAAATCGTAAACACATTTGAAATCGATAAAAAAATCAGGTAAAAATTGTGAAAAATGGATGAAAACGGGTAAAATAAAAGTAAAGTTGGTGACAATATGTGAAATCGATGAAAATTAATTCGAATGGATTTCTAAGAAAAATTATGGAACCAGTGAAATCCAGTAAAATTGGATAAAATCGGTCAAAAAACGTGAAGTTGGTAAGAACATATTTAATCAATGAAAAATTTAGGTGAATAACATGTGAAATTAGTTAAAAAACATGAAAAGTCGTTAAAAACTGGTTAAAATGGTAAAAACAAGTTGTTAAAAAAAGAGTTTAACTAGTGAAATCGGTTGAAAATGGTTTAACCTGAAGAAAAAAAAAAGTAATCGACCAAAATTGAGAAATATTGAAAAATATTATAATCAATAATAAAAAAGGGATAAATAGCTAAAAAAACCAATAAAAAATGTAAACATTAAGAACATATGAATCGATGAAAGTTTGGGTGATAAAAAACTTGTCAAATCAGTCAAAAAAGCTTGAAATTGGGGAAAACAAGTTTAATCAATGAAAATCTTAGGTGAAAACAAGTGAAATCGGTGAAATAAGTGAAAACGAGTTAACTTTAACTGACAAAAAATAAGGTGAAATTGGAGAAAATGATTTAAATTAAAAAAAAATCAACGGGAAAACAATGAAAAATGTTATAGTCGATAAAAAAGCAAAAGAATATCTTAAAAAATAAAACAGTGAAAAAGTATGTATCGATGTAACTTCGGGCGAAATTGGTAAGCAGTGATGAAGTTTGTGAAAAAATTGGTGAAACCAGTAAGAAAAAATGCTTGTGAAATCGATGAAAGTTCGGGTGAAATTTATGAAGAAATGGATAAAACTTGTGTTATCGATGAATAACTGATAAACTAGACATGAAAATTACAATGACGGAATGAACTAAATAATGTTCTTAAGATCTTATTTTAGAACCAATTTTATAAGATGTAATAACTAGACCAGTCATCATTTTATATTTTATTACACCTAGTCAAAGCCATCATTTTTTTTATAAACCAGTACTAATTAATAAAAATAACTTTAAAAAAAATTGATCAGTCATGAATATATGATATATTATGACATAAAAATGGCTAATTTTATTCTAACTTACGAATAATATCCATATAATTAAAATTAGACACGTACAACATATATGCACTTTTCTACTAGATGTAAATGTTGAGCATAAATGTATAATAGTTTGATTAGGAGAACTTGAGTTTATATATATATAATAATTGCACATTGTTCGCGTGAAACAAACTTGCACCATACAATTCACGGATTGAGCGTATGAAATTTGGTTGGAACTCGGTAACACAAATATAATTAATCAACGAGCAAAAAGTAAATGGTCTGTTTGTTTAGTGTTTGGGAAAGTAGTTTGAGAAAGTAGTGCATGTTTGTGAAATAATCTCAATTTGCGTATGTTGTTTGTTTGGATTTTGAGAGAGTGAATTTGGTAAATAAAATAGGTGTAGGTTTTTTGGGAAGAGTGGGGTTGTAGGTGTAAGATGTGTTCGATATCTAAGACTGTGTGTCAAATCATGATTATTATGCGAGATACATAGTGTAAATGATATGTTACTTTATATCAAATCAAAATAGAGCTTGTATAAGTTTTGTTTAGAATATCAAATCATAATAGAGTTTGTATAAGTTTTGTTTAGAGATAAGTTGTTTGTTTGGATTTTGAGAGTGTAGTTTAAGAAAATTGAAAACTTGAAAATTTTATTAGAAAAAAAAAACATGTTTCTTTGACATTTTCAAACACGATTTTTATTTTTTCAAAACGCCAAACAAACTGACCCAAGGTTATTGTACCGACAAAAGCAGCAAGAATTTTAAAAAAGGCCATAAAATATTTAAAATACTTAAAGTCCATATAATTAATTTACCAACTAAAACAAATTAATTAACTCATACTAATTAAACTAAAATTTAACAAATATACCCCAAAATTTAAAAAATTTAAAAATCAACCCACCCCAAAATCAATTCAATTTCCCTCCCAAAATCAACCTCAAACCCTAACCCAATTCACACAAATTTCACTCAAATAAAGGAAGAAAATGAGAAAGAACAACATAAAAGGTAAGTATTTGTAAGTTACTTGAATTTTTTATGTATTATCGAGTGATTTAGATGCCAAAAATTGAGAAATTGAATCGACCTGATGGCGTTTGGCAAGAACAAATGCCACACGCCATGCATATGTTCATGGCGTGTGGCGTGTGGCTTTTTCCAAACGCCACACGCCATGAAGATATGCATGGCGTGTGGCATTTTTTCATGCCACACGCCACACGCCATGAAGATATGCATGGCGTGTGACATTTGTTCTTGCCAAACGCCACACACCATGAAGATACAAACTTATCTTCATGGCGTGTGGCGTGTGGCCTTTTACAAACGCCACACGCAATGAAGATATGCATGGCGTGTGGCGTGTGGCAAGAACAAACGCCACACGCCATGAATTTAAGCATGGCGTGTGGCGTTTGGTAAGGAACAAACGCCACACGCCAACATGGCAGTATTCGAATTCGAGAATGCATTTTTATTTAGATAGCTTGTGTTATTATTTTGTTTTTACTTGTAGGAATGGACAAACGGATTCAATCGCAACATTTTAATTTTGTACAACTAACGGATCTAATCGCAAAGATGAAATTGTATAAATTTGGGGGTAAAATTGTAATTATTCAAAAGTTAGGGACAAAACTGTAAATTCGTGTTAAATGCAAGTTCGTAGCTCGGGAACATTTTAATTTTGTGCAATTAACAGATTCAATCACAACGATGAAATTTGTATAAATTTTGGGGGTAAAATTGTAATTAATGAAAAGTTAGGGACCAAACTGTAAATTCATGTTAAATGCAAATTCGTAAAACATTTTAATTTTTTGCAACTAACGGATTCAATCGCAACGATGAAATTTGTATAAAATTTGGGGGTAAAATTGTAATTATTAAAAATTGGCCAGTATGTACGAAGTTATAATTTACGGAGGACATAATGTTACTGTAAATGTTACTTCTCCATTCGGGTGATAAATTGACCATATCTTAAAAAATTGGCCAATATGTTCACGCGAGAATCCACCATAACCCGTGGATGGCCTAAAATGTCACGATATATATCATCCCTTGATAATTCGAAAAAAAATACAAGTGCTCAATTTGCTCAAATACCGGTCACAACGCATCTAGATGTCCCCAACGCGGCCATAATTTGGGCAATAACGAAAGTGAATCTTAGATGTTTAGTGAATTTTGTAAGTTGTATTTGATGTTTATTGAACAATGTTTGATTTAATTGATATTTTATGCAATTTCGTGTTATATGCAAATTCGTATTGAATGAACATTTTAATTTGTGCAAAGGGATTGAATCGCAATTATCAAATTTTACGCAATTGTAATTGTAAAATTGGAGGCAGAGAGATTGCAAAACTCTCTGCCTCAATTTTTGGCGTGTGGCGTGTGGCATTTGGCGTTTGTCACACGCCACACGCCAATGAACATGACATTTGGCCTTTGACAAATGCCAAATGCCACACGCCATAAAATCCCTAACCCTAGCCTCGTACATATTGGCCAAATTTGTAAGACTTGGTCAATTTATCACCCGAATGGAGAAGTAACACTTACAGTAACACTATCTCATCCGTAGATCATAGCTTCGTACATATTGGTCAATTTTTTAAGATTTGATCAATTTATCACCTGAATGGAGAAGTAACACTTACAGTAACATTATATCCTCCGTAAATCATAACTTTGTACATATTGGCCAAATTTTTAAGATTGGTCAATTTATCACCGGAATGGAGAAGTAACACTTACAATAACAATATGTTCTCCGTAATCATAACTTCGGACATATTGGCCAATTTTTTAAGATTTGGTCAATTTATCACCCGAATGGAGAAGTAACACTTACAATAACATTATGTCCTCCGTAAATCATAACTTCGTACATACTGGCCAATTTTTTAAGATTTGGTCAATTTATCACCCGAATGGAGAAGTAACACTTACAGTAACATTATGTCCTCCGTAAATCATAATTTCGTACATATTAGCCAATTTTTTAAGATTTGGTCAATTCATCACCCGAATGAAAAGTAACACTTACAATAACATTATGCCCTCCCCTAATCATAACTTCGTACATATTGACCAATTTTTTAAGATTTGGTCAATTTATTATCGGAATGGAGAAGTAAGACTTACAGTAACATTATGTCCTCCGTAAATCATAACTTCGTACATATTGGCCAACTTTTTAAGATTTTGGTCAATTTATCACCCGAATGGAGAAGTAACACTTACAGTAATATTATGTCCTCCGTAAATCATAACTTCATACCAGTTTTTGAGTAATTACAGTTTTACCCCCAAATTTTATTCAAATTTCATCGTTGCGATTGAATCCGTTAGTTGCAAAAAATTAAAATGTTCACGAGCCACGAACCTTCATTTAACACGAATTTGCAGTTTGGTCCCTAACATTTCAAAGATTGGAAGTTTACCCCCAAATTTTATACAAATTTCATCGTTGCGATTTAATCCATTAGTTGCACAAAATTAAAATGTCCACGAGCTACGAACTAGCATTTAATATGAATTTGCAGTTTGGTCCCTAACATTTCTAAAATGGAAATTTAACCCTCGAATTTTATACAAATTTCATCGTTGCGACTGAATCCGTTAGTTGCACAAAATTAAAATGTTCACGAGCTACGTACTTGCATTTAACACGAATTTGCAGTTTGGTCCATAACATTTCAAAAATTGCAAGTTTACCCCCGAATTTTATACAAATTTCATCGTTGCGATTGAATCCGTTAGTTGTACAAAATGAAAATGTACACGAGCAACGAACTTGCATTTAATATGAATTTGCAGTTTGGTCCCTAACATTTCTAAAATGGAAATTTAACCCTCGAATTTTATACAAATTTCATCGTTGCGACTGAATCCGTTAGTTGCACAAAATTAAAATGTTCACTAGCTACGTACTTGTATTTAACACGAATTTGTAGTTTGGTCCCTAACATTTCAAAATTTGCAATTTTACCCCCGAATTTTATACAAATTTCATGTCCCTATCCGAATTAAATATTACAAAAAAAAACTAATTACTTAGAAGATTTTTTTTCCTGACATTTGGGACATAAGGGCCCCGTTTGGATCGATTTTGGTTCTGTTTCGCCCTATTTCGGTGTTTCAAATTGGTTTGAATGAGTTTGGCGAAACATTTGAAACACGACTTGAATTGGTTTTGGTTCGAATATTTTGATAGTAATATAATAGTGAAATAATAGTTAGTGGTTTTGAAAATTTGAGATATGATTTGAATTGAGTTTGGATGTTGGTGTTTGCGGGTGAAAATTAATGATAAATGTCACATCAAAGACTTTATAGAAGTATGATATATTATTATATAGTGTAATAATTGAGATTGTGATTGTAATAATATTGTTGTAATATCAATATGGATAAATAATAATAATTGGTAAAAATGGTGTAAATTTAAATAGTATTACATATTTTTTTACAGGATATTTCAAGATGAATATATAATAAATTAGTAATAATAAATTTATAAATTTATATATATTTAATAATGGTTAAACAATCATTTAAAAATAATATAGTAATGATAAGATGATTAAAATAATATTGATATAATTATAACAATAGTATAGATAATTAATAAAAAATGTATATATAGTTAAATTAATTATTAAACTTGTTAATTTTTTACTATATGATATTTTAAAATTAATTAGTTAGAATGAAATATTTTATTTATATAGCACACATATGAAAAAAATGATTACACAAAATTAAAATAATTAGAAATTAAAATTATCAAAAGATTTGAAACTTATTTAGACCAATTTTTATTTTATGATACAAAATATTAATTTATTAAATAGGAGTACAATATTGCATTTGTGCTGAAATAATAACTAATAATTTAATAAATAAGTTGTCTTCTGCTCTACACCAGTTGTAGTCAAATCATCACATGGGGAAGTGAATAGGATCAGGCTATTACTATATAGGTTTTGTTCATTTAGTTTCAAATTATTTGGGCCACTATGTTTCACCCAAATATTGAGCCAAAATTGATTGAGGTGTTGTTTGGCCCATTTGGTGGGCGAAAATTCTGGACGAAAATCAATACAAATAGGCCCAAGGAGTTCCTAAATGCCTACTATGATATCTTATCCTATCTTCGCTTCTTTTTTGCCATGGTTCTTTCCTACCCACATTATCATAACTATCGTCTTCGAGATCACCATGAAGGCAAGTATCTTCGGCATTATTACCCTGAGAATGTGTAGGTTCACTGCTACCTAAATGATCACCCTAAAAATGCGTATATTAAGAATTCATATCAAACATTATCCAAAACCAATTTGTGCAATACAATCCAACACCAAAACCAATTTAATAAACACAAATCCATCATTAGAATAATGTCTCTAAAAAATTCAGAAAATATTCGAAATAATTGAAAACCAAAACCAAAACCAAAACATTCGATATAATTCAGAAAACACAAATACAGAACAACTATCCAATAATTTCTCTAAAAAAATCTAGAAAACAACTATCTAACCTGATCATCATCATTGTCGTCATCATCATTTACCCCTCTGGCTTCTCGATCTTCCAGCATCATTCGATGGAGTTTTTCCAGAGTTATTTGCATAAGTCGAGCTGCGACATAACTCTACGATCTACCTCCTTCCCCTGCGTTGTAAGACTCTGCATAATTCTCTGCTCCATATCACGTGCCCATGCAAGAATGTCTTCATTTCTTGGTTCCGAAGATGATGGTTGTGGTTGAGCTTGAGAAGTAGAGACACCATCTCGGCTTATTCGGACACGCTTGAGCATCGGCATCTGGGGCAGTACCTTCTGCCGATGCAGGATCAGGAGTAATTAGGGCGGCTGGCCGGTTGGGGCATCTGGGAGCTCTCTCTTCGTCCAGAAGAACCACATAAAGCTCTCCGAAAATCTCAGTTAATCGGCAATAAATAGGAACGTGGTTATTCGGCCCAACGCCCTCGGATAATTCTCTAGTTGATATATAGTATTCCACGTACTAAAGTATCATTTCTTCAAGTGACTCCCTTGCTCGATATTTTCAGAGTCAGCATCATCCACTCTCTTAAATCGCAACCCTAATACGAGGCTAAATTCCTCTGCTCCGAATCTGACTGGCTTTCCATTTACCAAAAACCAGTATTCGTACCTACTTTTTTTCTCCAGTTGTATGCATACTCGGAGGATCATACTGTGCAACACCGCTGACTTGAATTTGTCATTCCCGGTTAGGCGTAGAAAACTCCTAATCTTGGGGTAGTCATCTATAATCCGCCAATTCTCGAAAACTCCTAATATTGGGGTAGTCATCTATAATCCGCCAATTCTCGGGTCTTAGCATTCTTACAAGCTCCTGAATCTCGCCCCAATAGAGTAGTGAAATGGGGGTACTTCTTGTACGATCGAGGTGGGTTATGTAACGTACCCCTACAAAACAAACAACAAAAAATGTCAAAATTAATGTACTGTTCTGGCTGTGGCGTTTGGGACAACACATGCCACACGCCATGTGTAAATTCATGGCTTGTGGCGTGTGTTAATCCCAACCACCACACGCCATGTACATATTCATGGCGTGTGGTGGTTGGGTACCACACACGCCACACGCCACACGCCATGAATTTGGCGTGTGGCGTGTGTTCTTCCCAACCGCCACACGCCACACACACACAAAATAATCCAGAATTCAATTGATAAAGAAAGGCTCAAATCTTACTCCAAATGGCCATCGATTGTGTCTCTCACTATCATCGAAGATCCTCTGGTTTGCCATTTCTGATTTGCTTGTATTAGGGAGAAAAATTGAACGAGATGTTTCTTTTTGTTTGTTCTTCTTGGCCGATCGGTTTGAATGGGAGGAGAGAGTTGAATTTTTTTTATTTATTTATCTAGGATTTGGGGTTTTTGTTTTATGAACACACGCCACACACACACAAAATAATCCAGAATTCAATTGATTAAGAAAGGCTCAAATCTTACTCCAAATGGCCATCGCTTGTGTCTCTCACTATCATCGATGATCCTCTGGTTTGCCATTTCTGATTTGCTTGTATTAGGGAGAAAAATTGAACGAGCTGTTTTTTTTTTGTTTGTTCTTCTTGGCCGATCGGTTTGAATGGGAGGAGAGAGTTGAATTTTTTTTTTTTGTTATTTAGGATTTGGGGTTTTTGTTTTATTAAAAGAAAATTGAAAGGTAAAGTGCAATAATTAAGAGTTATTAAGTTTTATTAATATATTTTTTTTAAACTGAAAAGTGGGCCTTTGGCCTTTGACTAGTTTCTATTTTTGGGGATGGCCTTTTTGAAAAAGGCTCACAAAAGCAAAATTAATTGGTATTTGAATCTTTTCTCTCATCGACCCAAAGTTCACGCTTTATCTCGCCTCTTCCCCGTCTCTCTATCTTCCTCCATTTTATTTTCTTTTCACCGATTCAAATAACTCTACTTTCCATTTTGTAATGATTTTATGATTAGTATCACTTCTTCAGCAATAATAAAATTCTACTTTCCATTTTCCTTGCTACTTTTTGTTCACTAGACTTGGAATAAAAAAACAACTGCCAAAGTACTATTCTTATATATATTTCCTTCATGTATTAATTAATTAATTGTGGATTTAGTCATATATAACAGTATACAATAGATGGCGAGCTTAGCTCTAGTTTCTCTAAATCTGATAATTGAGAGAGAGCCAATTTCAAAAAGATCAAAATGAGAAATAGAAATTAAAAAAATGCCAAAGTCTTTCTTTTCTTTTTATTTTCAATATAGAAAATAAAGAAATAATCAAACCCCTTAACTATAAAATTTAAACACAATTTCTAAATTCAAATTCAAGCTCTTTCAACTTTCTCTCTCAACTTCTCCAATTCAAATTTTTTCCAAGAATTTCACAAATTAAAGATGGCATATGCAGTCAGAGATGATGCAGATAGGAGGAACAAAGAAGAATAATCATTCGTTTGGTGTAAGTTTCGTCGTTTCTTTTCTTCTCTGATCAGATTTCTGTATTTTTACGCGTTTTTGGCATTAGGCGTTTGGGGTTTCCAAATGCCATATGAAAATGTTCTTTGGTGTTTGGCTTTTGACTTTTGGCAAGTGTCAAAATCAGTTTTGACATTTGACAAATGTCAATTGACATTTGACATTTGACATTTGCCAAATGACATTCGGCATTTAATGGCCTTACACCAAACGAATATTGTCTTTTTTTAAATCATTTGACATTTGTCAAAATCAGTGTGATGGGGGCTATTTTACAGCCCTTACAATATATAGATCGGCCATGAGCTATGTGATAAGCTCGACCAGACGAGTCTGTCTCAGAACATCCATCGGCCGAGTAGAACGCGACCAGCCCCAGCGAGCAGGTTACAATCCTGACTCAAGAAGGACAAATAGGCCGAGTCCTATTAGGACTATGTTTCCTTGTAAATCTAGGTTAATGATGATATAAAACCTAGTTAAACATTGTATAAGACACCTGAAAAACACGCAATCAGAACTTACGCATACATAATTGAGCATTCTGATTTTCATATTGAATAGAATAGCTTTGCTATACAATTTACTACTTCATCGTCTTAATTATTCATCTTGTTCTTTTATCTTGTTGTTCTTCCTGGCAAATGATCCATCCAGAATAAAGTAACAGAGCCCTATAAATATACTAAACACAACCCCGAACTCTTTGATTATTGATTTAAATTTAAATCAGTTGGCGCCCACCGAGGGGCACGGTTAATTATTCGATCGACATAGGGCTCGCCCAAAGAAGAACGCCCGTAATGGAGCAAGAAGTAACACAAGTAACCCTCACAATACATCTGAAGGTCCACAGGGCAATACCGATAATAACTGCCCTGAGACCAATGAAAATTTGCAGGAATCTCTTCCGCACCAGCATGAACCCCAAGGGATTCCTACCGGTATAATACGAGAAGAACCCGCGCCTCCAGCAATACCTGTTCCCCTCCCGGACGCCCAGGAGAAATTGAGACAGCTTGCTATGCTCTTTAAATCTCTCAGTCCTGAGGAATTGCTCATACTCGAACAAGTTCCTCGAAACCCCAGGGCGACTAGGGTGAACCCAATCCATAGGACGCCGAGGCAGAATGATCAAATCTCTCAACAAGCTGATAGCCTTGTGAGCGAGCACCTCTCGTTACACAGTCCGCAAAAAGGGAACTCAAAACCTTCCAATGAATATTTGCGGAAAAAACCGAGTCAAAGAAGACCTCAGCCGGGACGAAGCGGAACTAGAGAACACACGATAATCCCCATCGAGGATGACGCAGACAATACAGTCCCTGTTCGACCACGAACTATGCGTTTCTCGAAAAGAGAAATCGAAAAGATGGTACATGAACGATTGGAACAATGTTTGCGATCTGTTCAAAACCCGTGGGCCAGGACCACATAACTCCAGGAGAGCTTAGCAGCATGCTCTCCCTTCTGCAGAGAAATAAAAGAAGCACAGTCTACCGGACAGGTTCCAGGAGACTACCCAGATATGACGGGACCACTGACCCTGATGACTATATCTTTAACTTCACAAATATAATGAACTTATATGCTCACTCGGCGGAATTCACCGCTAAACTATTGGTGACCACATTCGAAGGATTAGCTTTGGACTGGTTCGCCAAACAACCAGCCAACACCATATTCAGCTTTCGAGAACTATGCAACAAACTGACACAGCAGTTCGCCAGTCAAAAGAGACAGAAACTGCCAATGAGCTACTTAGGAACCATTTATCAACAAGAAGAAGAATCCCTAAGGAACTGGTTGGCAAGATTTAATGTCGAGTTGCTAAAAATCGATTCCCCAAATATCGATTACATAATCTCAATTCTTTTCGATCTTACAAAGAATAGGCAGTTCGGAAATGCCCTCAGCCGAAAGCAACCTAGGACGTTCGCTGATATCATGAGCTTGGCATCTAAATACATGACCCAGGAGGAGATGAATTCTTTTAAAGATAAGAACAAAAATAAAGCTACGGCTTCAGGCCCCAAACGGCAAGATAGAATGACCGCCCAAAGATCTATGGATTATGAACGATCTTTTAGAAAAGGCAATGTCTTCCAGCGATTAGAATACAATAAAAACGACCAGGACAAACGACCTAACCACTATCAAAGAACTAGAACCATCGAGCCCGCTATCCAGAGCAGGGTCAATCAGTTAGAACACCCAAGGCTAACTGTTCCAATAGAAGAAATCTTGGCCATACTAGAAAGGAATAATTGGATCCCAGAACCGAAGAAAATCGCTCAGCCTAGACCAGGTGGACGGAATTTCGACCTATACTGCAAATATCACCAGGCACATGGGCACCGCACTGACGATTGTTTTCACCTTAAGAAAGAAATTGAAAAGCTCATCGAACAAGGAAAATTAATTGATTATTTGGAGCGAGATAACCGCAAGCGGGGAAGAAGCAGGATCCCACGGTATAACAATCGAAGGAGAAGTTCCCGTAGAAGGTCCCCTAATGATGGACCCCCACAAGGGTTGAATAGCGACCAAATTAACGGGACCATCCACACAATCTCAGGAGGACCCACAGGAGGAGGCAGTCGTAATGCACGCCGAAGAACTGCTAGATCCATAATCGGAAGTTTAAAGTACCGGAAAGAAATATGGACCCTAGAAAACAAAGCTATAACCAACCAATCAATTAGTTTCAGTGAAGGTGAAGTACCCAAAAACCTTGTTTGGGATACGAAAGAGGATAGCCCCGACTTTCCGATGGTGGTATCGCTAGAAATAGCGAACTACAATGTCAAAAGAATTCTAATCGATAATGGAAGCTCAGCGAATATTATTTCTAAAGAAGTCTTGGCACAGATGAACTTGGGACAGATAACATTCCAAAACGTAGCCACACCTCTAGTAGGATTCGGAGGTTTTGATTGTCCCCTGTGGCACAATAATGTTAACTGTATCGCTTGGAAAGAAACCACATCGTACGGTAAAGCTTGTAAAATTTTTAGTAGTAGAGACCCCCTTTGCCTACAATGCGATCCTGGGGCGACCGGTGCTCAACCTATTCCGAGCTGTAGTCTCTACATACCATCAGAAAATAAAATTTTCGACAGAGGCAGGGATCGGAGAAATAGTGAACGATCATTGCATGGCGTGGGACTACTACATCACATCATTAACTATGGGGAATCGCCTAAAATCAATTACCCCAAGCAAAAGAAAGCTCGAAGACAACGATGATAGAATGAGAGTAGATATCCCTAATACCGAACGATTAGAGAGGAAGGGAAATGAACCAGTGGATTTAGCGTTAGAACCCCCAGAGCATAAAGATGTCCTATTAGTACAAGGTGACCCTACGAAGACAACAAGAATAGGAACCGAATTAAGCAAAGAGGGGGGAAGTCATGTTGATCGACTTTCTCAGAAAAATGTAGACATCTTCGCCTGGAGCGCGAACGACATTGAAGGAATCGATCCTTGGGTAATCACTCATTCTCTCAAAATCGACCCCATGGCAAAACCTGCTAGACAAAAGAAAAGAAATCATGGGCCAATAAAAGATAAGATAATTAAAGCTGAGGTAGAAAGGCTACTCCAGGCAAAACAAATTCGGGAAATACATTTCTCGGAATGGCTGTGCAACGTCGTATTAGTGGCGAAAGGGGATAAAAGGGATAACAAGTGGAGAATGTGCAATGATTTCACCGACATCAATAAACTATGTCCGCACGATCCGTATCCCCTCCCAAGGATCGACTTGTTGGTTGACTCGACAGCTGGTTTTGCGATTTTTAGCATGATGGACGCCTTCCAAGGTTTCTATCAAATCTACATGAACGAGCGAGACCAGGAAAAAACGACTTTCATAACAGAACAAGGAGTTTATTGCTTCATAGTTATGCCCTTTGGCTTGAGAAATGCCGGGGCGACTTACCAGAGATTAGTAAACCTCATGTTTAAGGAACTTATTGGAGAAATAATGGAGGTTTATGTGGATGATATGCTGGTCAAGAGCAAGAATGAAGTTGATCATGTGAAGCACCTCGACAGATGCTTCCAAATTTTGAGGAAGTATCGAATGAAGCTAAACCCTGCAAAATGCACTTTTGGGGTAAAGTCTGGGAAGTTTTTAGGATATTTGGTACATCAACGAGGAATCGAGGCCAATCCAGAGAAAATTCGAGCCATAACTGAAATGAGGCCTCCAAAAACGATCTCCCAAGTACGGAGCTTGGTAGGCAAAATTGTGGCGTTAAACAAATTTATATCCAAGTTAGCTGACAGAAGTTTGCCGTTCTTCCAAACGCTTCGAAAAGCAAAGAACTTTGCTTGGACCGAAGAATGCGACCATGCCTTTGAACGGTTAAAGGATACCTAAATTCGTCCCCACTATTGGCTAAACCAGCCGAAGGGGAACCATTATATTTGTACATATCAATCTCCGAAGTGGCCATTAGTTCGGTACTAGTTAAAGTGGATGGCCTAGAACATAAGCCTATTTATTACTTAAGCAAACTACTGCAGGGAGCAGAGAAAAACTACTTGGAGATAGAGAAATTTGCCTTGGCCTTAGTAGTGGCAGCCCGTAAACTCCGATCTTATTTTCTAACATACAAAATCGTGGTCTTAACCAACCAACCGTTAAGACAGGTCTTGGCAAAACCAGAAGCCTCTGGGAGATTGATCAAATGGGCGATCGAACTTGGTCAGTTCGATATCGAGTATAAACTAAGAATCGCAATTAAAGCCCAAGTCCTAGCCGATTTTCTATTAGAAACTCCGGGCCAGACAGTTGAACATCCTGAATCGACCAGCCATACCAATGATATCCTGATCATCGAGAATCAAACCTGGTTAATGCACGTCAATGGCGCTTCATGCCGAGAGGGAGAGGGTGCTGGAATCAACTTTACTGGACCAAATAAGGAGGATATCAATTACGCAATTACACTAGACTTCATCGTCACAAACAATGAAGCAGAATATGAAGCTTTGATCGCAGGAATGCAAATGGCAATCAAGGCCGACATAAAAAACCTTAAAGTCTTAACCGATTCAGAGTTAGTGCAAAGACAAATTGAGGGCCTATACGAGGCTAAGGAATTCAACATGATGAAATATTTGGCCAAAGTAAAAGAATTGGCTAAAAAATTCGAAAGTTTTGGGATACAGAACATCCCACGATTGGAAAACAGATGGGCCGATCAACTCTCAAAATTTACAGGATCTGACGACGGAAAGACTGAGAGAGTAATTAATTGGTTAATTTCTAATACACCGGTGATCGATATCGACGAGACATCAATCAGTCAGATAATGGAAATCGATGAAGCCAAACAAAATTGGATGACTCCAATGATAGAGTATCTTCGGGAAGGGAAATTACCGCTGGACCAAAACGAAGCCCGTAAAAAAGTATCGAGCCCCAAAGTACACATTAATAGAAGAAAAACTTTACCGAAGGTCGGTATCAGGAATCCTTCTAAGATGCATCTCCGAAGATCGAACGGATGATGTACTCCGAGAAATACATGAAGGAGAAGCGGAAAATCACAGTCGAGCAAGGTCCTTAGCCCTGAAATGTATTAGGACTGGCTACTATTGGCCCAGCATCACCAATGACGCAATGCAATATGTTCAAAAGTGTCATCATTGCCAGATTCATGCCAACATAACTCATCAACCGGCCGAAAACATGCACCCAATTCCAGTGTGCTGGCCGTTCGATCAATGGGGAATGGACATCGTGGGACCTTTCCCAATGGCTCGATCCAAGAAAGCATACGTCGTAGTAGCAGCTGAGTACTTCAGTAAATGGATAGAATGCATCGCCCTTGCCCGAATAACCTAATTCCAAGTGATCAACTTCCTATGGAAAAATATCGTATGCCGATTCGGCATTCCTAGAATCCTAATTTCAGATAATGGAACCCAATTCGCAGGAAAACAGGTAGCAGACTGGTGTGCTAAACCCAATTTTGCTGAATCCCAAGTTAGCAATTTTTTAGCAATTTTTTGTAATAAAGGCCTTAGCCTACAGTTTGATTATTAAAAAGATTTTTAGCAATTTTTTAAATCAAGATGGAGTATAAATCGAATGATTCGGTAAACTCGCCTTGCAATCCTACTGTGATATTGGTTGAATTCAAAATACAAACGAGTCGAGTATACATTGATCCGCTCAATAAACACTCCTCGATCCAGCAATACAAACGAGTCGAGTATACATTGATCCGCTCAATAAACACTCCTCGATCCAGCAATACAAACGAGTCCAGTATACATTGATCCGCTCAATAAACACTCCTCGATCCAGCTATACAAACGAGTCGAGTATACATTGATTCGCTCGATAAACACTCCTCGATCCAGCTACACCAACGAGTCGAGTATACATTGATCCGCTCAATAAACACTCATCGATCAACGTTTAGCGATTAAACAGACTATAGGATAAAAACCTAAGTTTAAACAAAACGAGTCGAGTATACATTGATCCGCTCAATAAACACTCCTCGATCAATGTTCAGCGATTAAACAGACTATAGGATAAAAACCTAAGTCTAAACAAAACGAGTCGAGTATACGTTGATCCGCTCAATAAACACTCCTCGATAAATGTTCAGCGATTAAACAGACTATAGGATAAAAACCTAAGTCTAAACAGAAAGAGTTGAGTATACATTGATCCGCTCAATAAACACTACTCGATTAACTATTAACGATTCAAACAGGCTATAGGATAAAAACCTAAGTCTAAACACCCTTGTCTTTCTTAGCTCGAGCAGCGACATCCGAATCAGAGAGAATTTGCACCTTAAAGGTGTCCTCAGTAGGAACAGTAAATTCAAAATATCCAATCTGCTCATTCGATGTATCAAATTGTATCGCCTCTTCAGAAACAATTCTCTCCTTTGAAGACGAAGAGGATTTTCTTAAAAACTAAGCCATCGTTATGATCCTCGAAAAATACAAGTCGGTAAAAGAGATCTTCTGAAAGATAAACGACCAGAGTACCGAGCAAAGATTAAAGGCAGGAAAAAGTAAAATGACTAAAATGACGATTACCTATTTATAGAGAGAAGGAAAAAGACGTTTTGAACTCCTCGCAACTACTCGAGTTCCCGCCCAACAGGGAATAAGGAAACGCCTCCCTATACGGACGCGCAGTGTTTATTAATTGGGATAAGAAAATGACTATCTATGATGCGTAGCACTCTTTTCCTTCCTTAAGATTTTTTCCCACAGGATTTTTTCTTAAGGAAGGTTTTTAACGAGGCACAAATCATAGAAAATACAGTCGTAAGCAGCGATCTACTCCTACGAGCTTCTACTACATATACGCTCGAAGAAGTGAGGGAGTACTGATGGGGGCTATTTTACAGCCCTTACCATATTCAGATCGACCATGAGCTATGTGATCAGCTCGACCAGACAAGTATGTCTCAGAACATCCATCGGCCGAGTAGAACGCGACCAGCCCCAGCGAGCAGGTTACAATCCTGACTCAAGAAGGACAAATGGGCCGAGTCCTATTAGGACTATGTTTCCTTGTAAATCTAGGTTAATGATGATATAAATACCTAGTTAAACATTGTATAAGACACCTGGAAAACACGCAATCAGAACTTACGCATACATAAATGAGCATTCTGATTTTCATATTGAATAGAATAGCTTTGCTATAAAATTTACTACTTCATCGTCTTAATTTATTCATCTTGTTCTTTTATCTTGTTGTTCTTCCTGGCAAATGATCCATCTAGAATAAAGTAACATAGCCCTATAAATATACTAAACACAACCCCGAACTCTTTGATTATTGATTTAACTTTATACTACGAAAAACGGTTAAATCACAGTGAATAATTTTTTTTTCTTTTCTTAAATAATGGCTTTTTTGAAATTTTTAAGTTTTTAATGGCCTTTTTGTAAATTAATCTCTCAAATATAGTCTTTTTAAGAATTACCCATTGAGAGATTTCTAAATATTGGATACAACTACACATTGATTTCATATGTTTTCATCAATTATATAAATTTTATTTAATCGATTTCACCAATTTTCATTCATTTTTATCATTTTTATCACTTTGTCCACACAATCTTCTCGAAAATATTTTCATGAAAATTTGAGGTAATATTTCTATTCGATAAAGAAGAAGATGGAATGCACTGAATTAAATTAGTTAAGGGAGGTTTTGACCACTTAGTTGTATTCCCTTAGAAGAATTTTGACCAAGTAAGAAGGCATATCAGTAGGGTTAAATATTCAAGGTCCAGAAGACTACTGATCTGCTGAAGAGAAGAAATCAAACTGGTATAAATCAGCTGCCTCAAATTAGATTTGTTCAAGGTTGAGATCAGCTCTGCTCATCATCAGAAGAGTTCTCTCATCAGCCAAGTGGAAAGATCAAGAAGTCGTCCCAACGGTAATAAATGCCACTGGAGTAATAAATTCTGAAGTCTGAGGTTATTAATGGCAAATGATTGAAGAAAAGACTCGTATCAGCTCGGTGCATTAAATGCTGCCTGACAGAAAGTACAGTCTGCAGTATTGTCACTGTGCAAAGAGCCGTTCGTGGAAATTAAGGACCAGAAATCAAGAGATTTGAATTTTGTCTCATTTCAACGGACATAATTCAAAGAGTGTCTATAAATAGCTGAGAGAGACGAAGAAAAAAAAAACACAACAACTGAGAGATTGATTTCGAAGCAAAATATTTTCTAAGTCTCAAAGCTCAAGAACAGCTCACTCGCCTGCTAAAGTCATTTGTTGACAGAAGCCGTTCAAGTTTAAAAGATTACACATTTTCTCAGTGAATATGTAAAAGAGAGTGTTGTGAGAAGTAGATATCCATCTTTGTGAGTGATATTACTTCGAAGAGTAGGAGTTTCTTTGTGATTTCCTACTGCGAACTTGTGGCTTATCATTTGTTGTAAAGAACAAGCAGAGTATACAGTAAACTTTGTGATTATAGTATTGTTGGTCCCAAGTGGTCAGATGGGGTCTAGAGGGGGGGAGAGGTGAATAGACCTCTGAAAATTTTTAGACTTAAAAACTTTTCAGTCGTCTGTCAGCAGACTAAGCTTATATAGAATAGTAAGCTGACTAAGCTTGTTGGATAAGGATGAAGATGAAGGCACTAAAGACAGTTTGATACGGGAGGTTTTGATGAAATTCCAAAACTTCAAAATTGGCTAAGTATGGAGTAACTCAGCTGATTTCCCTATCAAGGAATTTTGACTAAGTAAAAGAAGACATCAGATGAGTCAAAGTTTCAAGGTCCAAGACTTCTAATCTGCTGAAGGAAAGTTATCAGACTGATGAAGATCAGCCGACTCAAATCAGATTTGTTCAAGTTTGAGATCAGCCTTGTTGCCATCAGACGCGTACTTTTGTCAGCCAAGTAAAGAAGATCTTAAAGTATTCCCAACGGTAATAAATGCCCTTTGGAGTAATAAATGCTGAAGTACAAGGTTATTAAAGACAAATGATTGAAGATTTACTTCGCATCAGCTGGGTGCATTTATTGCTGCATTTAATGCTGCCTGCAGAATAGTACTGTTCATAGTACGGTCAGACTGCAAAAGAGCCGTTCGCGAAAATTAAGGACCAGTACTCGAGGAATTTGAATTATGTCTCTCTTCAACGGACATTTTTCAAACCTCAAGTATAAATAGCTGAAAGAGACGAAGAGAAGACAAGCAACACAATCTCTGAGAAATTTTCGAAGCAAAATTCTTTAAGTCTCAAGAACAGTTCACTCATCAGCTTAGTCATTTGTTGACAAAAGCAGAGTTGAAGAATCAAGTCAAATACATCTTCTGAGTGAATTTGTAAACAGTGAGTGTTGTGAGAAGTAGATATCCATCTAAGTGAGTGATATTACTTCAGTGAAGTAGGATTTCTTTGTGACTTCTTACTGCGAACTTACGGCCTGTTCATTTGTTGTAAGGCGTAAGCAGAGTATACTGATTACTGTGTGTTTTTAGTATAACCCAAGATCTTTGTGACTTGGAAGAGTGGACTAAAGGATATTCAAATCCATATAACCACTATAAAAATTGCTTGTGTTTTTATCTGCATTTTACTTGCATATTTTCAGTTGCATAAAACACATTAAGTTAACTGTTTGAAAAGGAACCTAAAAAGAGGCTTTACAAATTTGGGGAAACTCTTTTCAAACTGCTGAGAATACTTGAGAAAAACACTTTGAAAATCCGCTGCAAGTACTCTAAGTATTAAGATTGATTTTAACAAAATCAGCTAAGTAACAATCAGACGAGTGGTCAACAAACCTGTTCAAAGATTTGTTCGCGAACAGAATTGTAACTTACTACTCTGTTCAGCTTAGTCTGTTCATAGTTAAAGTAAAGTTTTATAGTTAAAATTTTAAGAATGAATTTTAAAGAGGTTTATTCACCCCCCTCTAAACCTCTTCTGACCACTTGGGACCAACAAGTGGTATCAGAGCAGGTGGTTCATTAGAATCAGCTGCCTGATCAACGAGCTTGATCCAAGTGTTTTTCAAAGGTTTTCAAAACTTTTCAAAAGAGCATCTTTTTGAAAAATTAAAACTTTTTGAAAATGGATTGTATCAGCCATGTTCCCCACATTGCTGGTATGTCTTTCGAGGACTGGAAAATCAGAATGGAAATTTTCCTGGCTGCTTATAATGACAACATGTACACATGTATCATTAAGGGTCCATTCAGATTCACAAAGACCATAAAGATCAATGAAGTTGATACGGTTGTGGAGAAAGACTTACACGAGATGACTGCTGAAGAAATAAAGTTGTTCAATCTTGATAAAGTCGGAAGATTCATCATGACTAAAGCCCTGGACAATGATCGGTTTGACAAAGTCAAACATTGCAAAACTGCAAAGGAGATGTGGGATAAAGTCAGAGATATGAGCAAAGAAAACGACGCCATAAAAGAGCATCAGCTGAGTGGATACAAGGTTTACAAGGACACTGAATGAAGTTCTGAAGCTTGGAAAAACCTTCACAGACAAGGAGATAACCGTCAGAGTTCTGAAGGCCCTACCTCGAAAGTTCAACATGAAGGTGACAGCTATGGAAGAATCAAGAGATCTGGGCAAGATTTCTCTTACAGAGCTGTTCTCAGTACTCAAGGTATACGAGTATAAACTGCCTAGAATGGGTGTTGAAGAAACCTCAACTTCAAGTCCCACAGCTGCATTAGTTGCTGCTGAAAACCCAAGAAAACCAGCCTACAGAAGTAAAGATGTGGACTCATCTGATGAAGCCACACTGCTCAACAAAAAGGAGTACACTGCTGGAGACGTTGCATTGCTGATAAACAATTTCAAGAAGCTCTACAAGAGAAAATTGAAGAACAAATATAACAATGCTTCTACTTCTAAACCTAACTTTCTTCTCAAGATAAAGATGATTATAAAGCAAAACTAATGTGTTACAACTGCAGGAAATTGGGACACTTCATCAAAGACTGCCCATATCCAAAAGCAGAAAAGTACACTGAAGAAGAGAAGAAAATGAGAAAAGAAAGAAAACATCAGAAAGGCAAGGCTATGATGGCGGAAGCAGAAAAGCTGGCTGCTGTCTACTCATCTGATTCAGATTCAGACACATCTGATGAAGAATCCTCTGATGAAGGAAACCCTGCTCTCCTGTGCCTGATGGCAAAGGAATCTGATGACTCTGAGGATGAGGTAACTCCTCTTGACAATGAATTATTTAATTCATTTGAACAAATGATGCTCAACAATACTGGTATTGCTGAAGCATATAAAGAGCTTAAGGAAGAGATGATATTGCTAAAAGAGCAAAATAGTTCACTGAAACTTTTAGCTGAAAAGCCAAAGGAATCAGCTGAATACAAACAGCTTGAGCAAGAACATGAATCTCTGAAAGCTGAATGTGAAGTCTTTAAAGGAAAAATCATGGAACTTGAAAAAGTCATTGAGTCTCATGAAAAATCATCTGTTGCATCCACTCATACGTCTAGTAAACAAAAGATACCTTTAGAACAGGATAAGTTTGAACTGAATCATACTGAAAAATTTGTATCAGCTGACAACAGTAAGGTCATTCTTTATGTTCAGACAACTAAACCTGCTTCACCTGAGAAAGAATTAAAGGAGAAGAAATCTCCTAAGGCTAAAAAGAGCAAAGAGCCTAGTATAGGAAATCAGACTAGTAAGACAAAACAGCAGAGTCCTAAGAAGTCTGCTGATAAGGCTAAACTGAATCAATATGTTGGTAAAGCTAAGTCAAAGTCAATTGAGCAAGCATCAAGTAAACCAAAGAAGCATAAAAATAAGAAAAATCAAAATGCTTGGTATGGAAATGAGTCGTATTATGTGCAACCTGCTGCATATCATCCTATGTATCATGCACCTCAATTTCCAGGTTACTATGCACCTTACCCTGCTCATCCAATGCATGCATACCCTGCTTATCATGCATCTTACCCTGCTTATGAACATTTTCCTTATCATACTGATCATCAACATGACTTATCTGATAATCATGGTAAAGACAAAACTGTTCATGCTCCTGTTAAAGCTCAAAAGCCTAAGAAGCCTAAGACATCAACATCTTGGGTTGTCAAAGGTGAAACTAATCCTTCAGGACCCTCTCAATAAGGGTACCTAAAACAATTTTATTTTGTTTTGTAGGTTAGGATTAGGAGTAGGAGTAAAGTAGAAAAGATTTGGTACTTGGACAGTGGATGTTCAAGGCACATGTGTGGAAGCATACATGAGCTGACTGATGCAGTTGCTGTGGATGGTCCAAGTGTTACATTTGGAGACAGCAAAGAAGGCAAGATTGTAGCTAAAGGAAGTTTGATCAAAGGAAACATTGAGATATCTGACGTCTCATATGTTAAAGGCCTAAAGTACAACCTGCTGAGCATAAGTCAATTTTGTGACAAAGGATATTCAGTCATCTTCTCAACAGATAAGTGCTATGTTGAACAGATTGGTACAAAGAAGGTAATTTTATCTGGAAGAAGACAAGGAAATATCTACATAGTCGACTGGAATTCTGCTGACAAGAATTCAAGTGTTTGTTTGGTGGCATCTGCACCAAGTGAAGTCAGTTGGCTATGGCACAAGAGAATTAATCATTTAAACTTCAAGACCATCAATAGATTAATCAAGAATGATTTGGTAGAAGGGATTCCAAAGATAGTTATGAGCAAAGATAAGCTCTGTGATGCATGTCAGAAGGGTAAACAAATCAAGTCATCTTTCAAAAGCAAGAAGCATCAATCTTCTGGAAGAATATTGGAGCTGCTACATATGGACTTATTTGGACCCATTGATCCAGTCAGCAATGGTGGAAAGAAATACTGCCTAGCTGTTGTGGATGATTATTCAAGATATACTTGGGTGATTTTCATGAAGAAGAAAAGTGAAACCAAGGAACATCTTACAAATCTAATGGAACTGATCCAGAATGAGAAAAGCATAAAAATATTGAAGATCAGATCAGATAAAGGGACAGAGTTTACAAACTCTATTGTTGAAGAGTATTGCAATATGAAAGGAATACATCATGAGTATTCAGCTGCTAGAACCCCTCAACAAAATGGTGTTGCTGAAAGGAGAAACAGAACACTAAAGGAAGCTGTCAGGACCATGATAGCAGAAGCTAAGCTGCCTCATAGATTTTGGGCAGAAGCAACAAATACAACCTGCTTTACTCAAAACAGATGCATGATCAACAAAAATCAGAACAAGACTCCATATTAAGTCTGGAACAACAGAAAACCAAACATTCACTACTTTAAGATTTTTGGTTGTAAATGTTTTGTATTGATAATGGGAAAAATCACCTTACTACATTTGCAGAAAAGGCTGATGAAGCTATTTTTGTAGGATACTCTAGTGTTAGTAAGGCTTATAGAGTTTTTAACAAAAGAACATTACTAGTAGAAGAATCCATTCATGTAGTATTTGATGAACCAAATCAATCTTCTGAAAAGAATCAAAGCACTAATCAAGATCTATCTACTGATTTACAGAAGTTAAATATTGGAAGGAATGAAGAATATGTTCCCATCATACTACCTGATCTTAATTCAGCTGCAAACTCAAGTGCTGTTCAAAATCACAGTGCTGATTGTCTAACAGACGAGTTACAAACAGCTGACAGACCAGCGGCTGTTCAACAGACGACAAATGTTCAACAGACTACTACTGGAACTCCAACAGTAGTGTTGCAAGATCTTAACAGAGGACAACATTCAGACCTGCAACCTGATCTAAGATGGCTCAAGAATCACCCACCTGAGTTAGTGATAGGTGATCCTTTGGATAGAGTGAAAACAAGAAAAGCTGCTGCACAAGATGCCATGTTTGTCACTTTCCTATCTCAAATAGAGCCTAAGCAAATTGAAGAAGCTCTCAGTGATTCTTTCTGGATAGAAGCTATGCAGGAAGAGTTGAATCAATTTGAAAGGAATGAAGTCTGGTACTTAGTTCCTAGACCAAGTCATCAAAGAGTAATTGGCACTAAGTGGGTATGCAGAAATAAGATGAATGAAGATGGTATTGTCAGCAGAAACAAAGCAAGACTAGTGGCCAAAGGTTATTGTCAAGAAGAAGGCATTGACTTTGATGAAACTTTTGCACCTGTAGCAAGACTTGAAGCAATCAGACTGTTTCTAGCCTATGCTGCTTATAAGAACTTCACTGTCTATCAGATGGATGTGAAGTCTGCCTTTCTCAATGGAGAATTGCAAGAAGAAGTATATGTTGAACAACCTCCTGGTTTTGAAATCTATCAAGAAGAGGATAAGGTATATCGTCTGAAGAAAGCCCTCTATGGACTGAAACAGGCTCCAAGAGCATGGTATGATACCCTATCTGATTTTCTTTTAATTAAAGGATTTCGTAAAGGTAAGGTAGATAAGACCTTGTTTACAATTGAATGGGAAAATCCTATATATTACTTGTGCAAATATATGTGGACGATATTATTTTTGGTTCAACTAACCAACAGATGTGTGACAAGTTCTCTAAGCCGATGCAGAACAAGTTTGAAATGAGCATGATGGGAGAACTTAATTATTTTCTTGGTTTACAAGTTAAACAGTTGCCTGATGGAATCTTCATAAATCAAGCAAAATACACAAAAGATCTGTTTAAGAAATTTGGTATGGAAACTAGCTCGACTGCTACAATTCCTATGTCTACCAGTCTTCGTTTGGATAAAGATGAAGATGACAAATCAGTAGACATAACCAAATACAGAGGCATTATAGGGTCACTGTTGTACCTAACAGCTAGCAGACCTGATATAATGTACTCAGTTGGGGTTTGTGCAAGATTTCAATCAAATCCCAAGGAATCTCATCTCTTAGCTGCCAAGAGGATATTGAAATATGTTAAAGGCACTCAAGAATTAGGATTATGGTATCCTAGAGAATCTGGATTTGAGCTTATTGGTTATTCAGATTCAGACCTTGCTGGCTGCAAGATTGACAGAAAGAGCACAACAGGTGCCTGTCAGTTCTTAGGTGGTCGCCTGATCTCATGGATGAGTAAGAAACAGACTTCAGTATCCATATCTACTGCTGAAGCTGAATATATAGCTGCTGGAGCATGCTGTGCACATATACTATGGTTGAAGCATCAACTGGAAGATTACAATATCAAAATCAGTGGAATTCCAATCTACTGTGACAATACAAGTGCAATCTCTCTTACTCAGAACACTACAAGTCATTCAAGGACTAAACATATTGAGATCAAGCATCACTTCATTAGAGATCATGTGGAAAAAGGCAATGTTGTGATTGAGTATGTTCATACTGATAATCAGATTGCTGATATTTTCACTAAACCTTTAAGTGAAGTAAGGTTTTCAACTTTAAGAGCTGATCTAGGAATACTCAATTTGGATGCATAAGCTGAGGGGGAACTTATCAGTAGACTAAGTCCAACAGCTTACTCATCACTATTATCTTCAAGGATTAACTTTCAACATACTAGTTAACATATGAATTCTTGAACTCAGGGGAAACGTGTAAGACTAGCGGTACTTCTGAATTAAAGATGAAATTTGTTAATGTCAGTTAGTTGAAGTTATGTTTTCAACAGAAGACTCAACTATCGAAGACTAAAGATATATTATCTAGCTGGATTGACAAACAGCTGAGGAAGGTTATCAGCTATTGGCTTTCACTGATAAAAGCATTGTCATCAGGACAGTAGTCCATCAGATAAGTATTTATTTTACTCATCTGATTACTTAAGTAAAAGCGGAATTGTTTAAAACGTTTCATTTAAAAATACGCTTTTATAAGTAACGGAAGGGCGGTATATATTCCCGCTCCTCATTAAATATCTTTTGAATTTGAAAAGTCGTAACTGACGCCGCACGATCAGCACTGACAGGAAAACGGATCTAACGGTTGGCGGATATCACGGAAACCAACATACCCCAACTCTATAAATCCCTATCCGATCAGTCGTGTAGTTCTTTACGCATTCTGAACATTCAAAAGTACTTGTGAAAATTTTCTCTGCAATTTTCTGCAAAATCTCTATGTGTTTTCTCTAATTCCAACAGATCTGATATGGCTGCCGAAGGTATGTTCCTAGTTTATGATTCCTACTATCAATCCGGTACGAATCTGATGAAAGAATTGCTGGAGAAATTCAAATCTGCTTCTCTAGTACATTTCATGGAGTACAACGAGGGTATAATCTGGACCGACCAGGTTATGGAATACTACAAGACGGCATCTGCTGATTTCAACAAATTGGAAATTACTGCTACAGTTAGTGACAAATCTGTTGTCATTACTCCTGACGTTCTTCACGAACAGTTTGGACTTCCAAAGAATGGACGTCATGATGTTATTGTTATGACGGAAGAAAGGCACCAAGAGTTTTGGGCGATCTGCGCCAAAGAAGGAGAAATTTTGTCTGGAAACATTAAGAAGAGACAGCTGAAGGATGAGTATCAGCGGATGGCTGATATGGTGTCAAAGCTGATAGAAAACTGCACCTTCTCCCTAGATGTTGTTCCTATGAAGAGATTCAGCATAATGGCTGCTATCTACTATGGTTTGGAAGTAAACTGGTCCATGATCATCTGGTACATATTTGCTGACTTTCTGGACACAAAGAAAGGAAAAGGACCTGCTACAAACCACAGGATCACTCTCAGCTACCTACTATCCCATCTGGGATGTACTATGCTGAACGTCAAAGAAATTCACAAATCAAAGGCAATGGCCAAGTATTTGCCTGTTTAAAAGAGGAAGGCTGATGAAACTGAGGAGGATGAGGATAAGGGGCCAAAGGAGGTTCCTGCCAAGAGGTAAAGAAGGTTAGTCAAAACAGCCAGCCTAGCTGTTGAGACTAAAAAGAAGAAGGCTGCTGACAAGCCTAAGGAAAAAGAAACAAGGAAGATGGAGAATGTGACTTCTGCTGCTGAAGCCAATTAAGCTATTGAATCTGTTATGGATGATGTAAGGACTGGATCCCCTGCATCACCATCAAGAACTCCATCAGCAGAGAGGCCTGCTGAAGGTATCTCTCAAAGAACAAGGAGCCAACAGAGAGATACAGCTACAACTATTTACCGTGAAGGAAGAACCAAGAAGACTGCTAGAAAGCAGATGACCTTCATAGAGGAACCTACGGAGTTGGAAAATGTGGCTAGGGAAGACCCTGCCAATGCTGAAAAGGCTGCTGAAACTGTTGAGCCTGCCAAAGCTGTTGAGACTGCTGCAACAACTGAGACTGCTGCACCTGACAAAGCTGATGAGCAACATCCTAGTCAAGTCCCTCAAACAGCTGAGACGTCCAAGTCTCAAGAAGACCCAGATATCCAGATCATCCATCCAATTGCTGCACAGCCTATCTCATCTGCTGGACCAGCCCCTGCTGATAAAGGAAAAAGAAAAATAGTGCTGAGGAAAAAGAAAATTTCCAAGGCTTATAAGAAAGCAAGGGAGGAAGCTGAACAAAGAAAGAGAGATGAAGCTGAGGAGAAGAAAGCTCAAGAAGCAAAGGATGAGGCCAGGCGAAAAATGTCTGCAGTAGAGAGGAAAGCTGCGGAAGATGCAGAGCTGGCTATGGTTCTGGAAATGAGCAAGACTGATGCCTATGGACCCGTTCATGGGGGAGGCATCAAAATCAAAGAGGCTGAAGGAGGAGAAGAACCCCCAAAGTTGAAAATACCTGCTGGGGAGGAAAAATCGAAGGAAAAGTTTGAAGTAAGAAGAGCGTTCAATATTGTTTATGCTAACAAAGAACTTTTCCAGAAGTTTGAGAAGTCCTTAGCCTACTACAATCAGAAGTTAATGATGAAGACCATGTTCACCCAAGAAAAGCCTAGATACATCAGATGGAGAGACAACAGGCTGAACAGGTCCATCATTGAACTTCAGAATTTGAAGGACTTAGCTGCTGAAGAGGAATGGGTTTTGAAGTGGCTGAAGACAGATTCTATCCAAAAAGCTTTGGATCCTCACTATGTTAGGGATGCTATGCATCACTATGCCAGGGAGTTTGCCCTTGAGGAAGCCAAACTGATACAGAGCACCCTGCCTGCCAAAAGGAAGAAGACTGATAACGTTGAAGAAAGGGCAGAGAAGATTGCTGTTATCACTGCTCTGAAAAAGTGGGCAGAGAAGTCCAGATATCAGCAAGGACATTCTAGTGAGCTGCCACAACTGCCAAGCATTCAACATATTATCTTTGGCAAGGAAATGAAGGATTTCAATGAAGTGCCTGAGGGTAACAATGCTCCTGTTAACCTTTGGATCATTGTGAGGCAGATCCGCCAAACAACCTGCTTCAATGATGATGGCACTGTCACAAATCTGGTGTATGAAGATGTCACTGATGAAAACAAGAAAGCTGCTGAACAGACAGCTGATGCAAAGAAGGCTGATGAGACTTTAGCAATAGAATGGAATGCTAAGGCATCAGAAGACCATCAGATGACAGATATGGAGGAAGTCCCTGTTCAACAGGAGACTGAAGAAAAGGAAGCTGATGCCACTGCTTCTGCTTCATCAGCTGATCAACACTCATCACTGATGGAAGCTTTCCAGATGTTAATGGAAGACTCTCTTAAGGAACTGGAAATGAAGCACAACCAACAGCTACAAAAGATAAAGGATGAGCTGAAGAATGAGTTAAAAGCAGAGTTAGTTGAAACCAACAGACTTCAGCTGGAAGCTGTGCAACAATCCACTGCCAACATCATCAAAACTGCTGTTGATAACATCCAATTGCCTGAAGATAGTTCAAAACAGTTGCTGATGAGTAATGTTGAGCTGAATAAAAATGTGGAGGATGTGAAAGCTGATGTAAGCCATCTTCATGGTGCTTTGGAAAGAGCTCACAACAACATTGCAGAGCTGACTACAACCTTTATCAAAGTCAGTGAAGAAGAGCAAGCTGTCAATGTGCAGCTGTTGCAAGAAGTTGCTCAATCTGAAGGGATAATTCAATCTGAACTTGCAACTATGCAAATCAACATTGACTACTGCAATGACAAGACTGACGCCATCAGCACTGATATTCTTCATCTTACAGCAAGCCATGATGTCACAATCAAAATCTAAAGGCGTTGTGCGCTAAACTGAAGGTTCCAACAGTTGCTCTCAACCCTGCTGCTGCACCTTCAAATGTCATCAGTTCTGATGATGACAAAAAGGGAGAAGATGAAAGGGAAGAAACAACCAAGGAAACCAAAGGGGCTGATAAGATTGACCTTGAGAAGTTCGTAGAACCGACCAAGTATAAAAATACATAATCAGCCAGGAAAGCAATGGAAGCTTTGAGGGAGCAGCAACTTAAAGAGAAAATGGAAGCTGCCAAAGCAAACTTAGCCCTGGATGATGTAGCTGGTGAAGAAGAAGAAGAAGAAGAAGACGATGATGAGTCTTCTTATGAGTATGAAGAAGTGCTGGAAGGATCAGATGAAGGAGCTGATAGTTAGATCTTACTTATAAAATCCTTGTAATCAGTTTACTTTTATCTATCTTTCAGACAACTCATCTGAAGAACTTGTACTTGTGCTTGTAATAATTTTATCATATCAATAAACAGTCAAGTTCATTCCAACATACTATTTTCTATCTCAGAAAATTTTTGAGGATTGCATTCTATAGTTTAAGTATTTGACAGGTACTTGGCTGAAGTTTTGTCATCATCAAAAAGGGAGAAATTGTTGGATAAGGATGAAGATGAAGGCACTAAAGACAGTTTGATACGGGAGGTTTTAATGAAATTCCAAAACTTCAAAATTGGCTAAGTATGGAGTAACTCAGCTGATTTCCCCATCAAGGAATTTTGACTAAGTAAAAGAAGACATCAGACGAGTCAAAGTTTCAAGGTCCAAGACTTATAATCTGCTGAAGGAAAGTTATCAGACTGATGAAGATCAGCCGACTCAAATCAGATTTGTTCAAGTTTGAGATCAGCCTTGTTGCCATCAGAGGCGTACTTTTGTCAGCCAAGTAAAGAAGATCTTAAAGTATTCCCAACGGTAATAAATGCCCTTTGGAGTAATAAATGCTGAAGTACAAGGTTATTAAAGATAAATGATTGAAGATTTACTTCGCATCAGCTAGGTGCATTTAATGCTGCCTGCAGAATAGTACTGTTCATAGTACGGTCAGACTGCAAAAGAGCCGTTCGCGAAAATTAAGGACCAGTACTCGAGGAATTTGAATTCTGTCTCTCTTCAACGGACATTTTTCAAACCTTAAGTATAAATAGCTGAAAGAGACGAAGAGAAGACAAGCAACACAATCTCTGAGAAATTTTCGAAGCAAAATTCTTTAAGTCTCAAGAACAGCTCACTCATCAGCTTAGTCATTTGTTGACAAAAGCAGAGTTGAAGAATCAAGTCAAATACATCTTCTGAGTGAATTTGTAAACAGTGAGTGTTGTGAGAAGTAGATATCCATCTAAGTGAGTGATATTACTTCAGTGAAGTAGGATTTCTTTGTGACTTCTTACTGCGAACTTACGGTCTGTTCATTTGTTGTAAGGCGTAAGCAGAGTATACTGATTACTGTGTGTTTTTAGTATAACCCAAGATCTTTGTGACTTGGAAGAGTGTACTAAAGGATATTCAAATCCATATAACCACTATAAAAATTGCTTGTGTTTTTATCTGCATTTTACTTGCATATTTTCAGTTGCATAAAACACATTAAGTTAACTTTTTGAAAAGGAACCTAAAAAGAGGCTTTGCAAATCTGGGGAAACTCTTTTCAAACTGCTGAGAATACTTGAGAAAAACACTTTGAAAATCCGCTGCAAGTACTCTAAGTATTAAGATTGATTTTAACAAAATCAGCTAAGTAACAATCAGACGAGTGGTCAACAAACCTGTTCAAAGATTTGTTCGCGAACAGAATTGTAACTTACTACTCTGATCAGCTTAGTCTGTTCATAGTTAAAGTAAAGTTTTATAGTTAAAATTTTAAGAAACAATTTTAAAGAGGTTTATTCACCCCCCCCCCCTCTAAACCTCTTCTGACCACTTGGGACCAACAAAGCTGTTTGTGAACACATCTTGAACAGCAGAGTGACCACTCTTCTTATACTTACTTATCTGATTTCAGCAAAATCAGTTTTATCAAGAGTTTACTTGCAGCGGATGTTTGAAAGTGTTTTTCACAAGTAGACTAAGTCCTTTGAAAGATTTTATCCCCAGTTTAAAACTCCTTTAAAATATTTTCAAAATAATTCAAAGTGTAACTTATGCAAGTTTGAAATATGCAAGAAAGACTTAATGCAAAATTAACACAAAGAATTTTTATAGTGGTTATATGGATAAAAATCCTTTAGTCCACTCTTCCAGATCATTTAGATTCTGGGTTATACTATAACACCAAGTTTACAATATGTCTCCACTTACACCAAGACAACAAATGAAAAGGCTGTAAGCTCACAATAGGAAATCACTCAGAAGACCTATCCTCTGTTCTTGAGCTTCTTGAGACTTAGAAGATTCTGATTCGAAAATGAACTCTCAGAATGTTGTTGTGTGTCTCGCTCGTTGAAATCAGTTCTATTTATACTTGAATTTGAAAATGTGACCGTTGAAGGAAATCAAATCTTCAAATCCATATCCTTAGCCCAAATTCAGAACGGCTCCCTGCTACTGTACCTTTTCTGCTGTACTTTCCTGTAGCTGCATTAAATGCACTCTGCTGATCCGAGAATAACTTCAATCATTTGCCATTACTGCCCTTCTCTTGCAGCATTTATTACACCAAGTGCATTTATTACCGTTGGAATGACTCTATGATCTCTTCTACTCTGCTGATCAAAGCAACCCATCTGATAGATACTCTGCTGATCAAACTCTGAACTAATCTGATTTGAGTCAGTTGATGGTCTACCCTTCTGTTAGCTGTTTCAGCATGAGATCAGTAGTCTTCTGGGCTTAGAATTTTGAACCCTTCTGATGTCTTCTTTACTTGGTCAAAATTCTTCTAAGGGAACTAAGCTTTCCATACTTAGCTGATTTTGACGTTTTGGAAATTATCAAAACCTTTCCTTATCTTCTTAATTTCTTTGCACTTCATCTTCATCTTCATCCAACAATTTCCCCCTTTTTGAAGATGACAAAACTTCAGCTAATTACCTGTACCTAAACTAAAGTTTTGATCCTCAAAGATTTCTGAGATAGAAATAATTTATTGGATTTAAACTTGAATTTTTATAGATTGGCAAAAGATTACATATTACAAGTTTAACAGATGAGATATGCAAAATAAATTACAAGGAATTTGAATAGAAGTGATCTAGATAAGACTAGTCTTCTTCTTTCTTGTCTTCTTCTTCTTTTTCTTCAGCAGGTTTGGAAGATTCAGCTTCCAAATACTCGAAAAATCTTTTTCTCAGTAGCTCCATCTTTTTATACTTTACATCAGGGTCAAGTTGTTCTTCAGCTGAGTCCTTAGCAGCAGCTATTTCTTTGTCAGACTTCGCTTTTGCTTCAGCTTCATCTTCTTCTTCAGTGTCAATCTGATCTACTGGTCTGCTGTTTCCTTCATTTTCACTTTTTTCCTTGGCAGATTCTTCTAGTATCTCAGTGTCATCCAATTCAGCAGTCTTTGAGAAAGAGTTGCCACCTTCTTCATCTTCTTTTTGGCTAACTTTTTCTTCTTCACCAAGTACCTTATCTTCCCCCTTTTTGTCATCATCAGCAAGGTTGACTTGATACATGGGTAAGACTGGTGTGATTTGGAGAGAATCACAAAGAAGTCTGATGTTTTCATCCACAGCAGCAATCTGAGCTTTTTGACTTAATTGATTTGCCTCAAGAGAATTTATTTGAGCTCCTTGGCTAACTTGATTTGCCTCAAAAGCATTCATCCTGTTGAGTACTACTTCTCCTTGATCACCCAGCTAAATCTGAGTTGCAAGCATCATATCAGCAGATGCCTTGAAGTCTTGCATCATATTCATCAAGGTCTCATCTTCAGCTTTGGTAGCCATCTCAACAGTTTCTATAATATCCCTCCAACCAGCAGCTGTGTTTTGTGTTCTTGCTTGAATTACATCCATATCCTATCTGATAGCAGCCACATTATGGGCAGTATCTTCAATCAAATCAGTAGGAATTGTAGCATCTTTCTGGGTGGGTTGACTTAAGGCAGCCAATAAGTTTGCCAATAAGTTTGCAGTTATCCTCTCTTCTAACTTCTTCATTGATTTTGAGATCATCTGTTGAATTGAATCCAATAGAGAATACTGCAAATTCTGAGAAGTAGAGGAAAATTCAGATGGAATGGGAGGCAATGCAAGAGTTTCTGTTTCAGTAATCTGATCTTCTGAACCAGGAGTGATCTCATTTTCTTTGGTCTCATTAGCCTGACTAGGAGTGCTTTCCTTCTCCTTAGTCTGATCAGTGTCCTCTTTTTGCTCATCTCCCTCTTTATCTTTGATCTGATCAGCATGGTTATAAGTATCTTCTGTTTCTTTGTCTTTATCAGCTTGGTCAGAAGAGCCTTCTTTCTCTTTATCCTGATCAGCAGAAGGTGCTTGGATCTTTTTGATTTCTGTAATAGTATGCACTTTGCCAGCTTCATCCAAAGCAGTCCTGTGAGTGATCCATGTTAAGTCATCAATGGGAACAAATGGAGATACAGGATCCTCAGGTAGTTCTTCATATGGCCTAATAGCAGGTCCATAAACAATCTGTTTTAGACTAGGAAGGGGAATCATGGAGCTTGGTTGTCCCTTCATCTTTCTAGTCTTCTTGGCCTAAGTTTCCATAGTCTGGGAAACTGCTAACTTTATAGACCGTTCCTTTAGATCTTCATCATCAGCATACTCTTCAGGAACTGAGTCATATATTTTCTTTGCTTCAGCCTTCACAACATGAGAGATTCTCAATCTCAATTTGTCCAAGAAGAATTCTGAGTCTAATGCTTGGGTTAGTGAACCTGTCTCAAGCCATTTTAGCACCCAGGCCTCTTCATCAGCAAAGGCTTTCCAACTCATAATCTGATCTTTACTCTTAGTCAGACGATAGTCCCTCCATCTGTTGTAGCGGACTTTCTCCTTATTGAACATCGTCAGACAAGTGATCTTTTCATTTTCAGCATCCAACCTTGCTATTAACTCATCAAATGCTTCAGGATTATCTCTGACAATCTCCAATGCCAGTTTTAATTCTGATCTTCTCAAAGGCTGAATTGCAGGAGTTGGCATTACTTGTTTGGGCTTGGTGGGATCTCTTGGTTCTCCAATTCTTATGCCACCAGTCTGCCTTGGACCATGAGCGTCCTTGGCACTCGCTTCAATAGTAGCAGCTAACTCTGCTGTCTCAATGGCATCCCTTTGTGCTTGAGTCATCTGACTAGCTTCTTCCTCCAGTCTTTTGATCTCAAGGGCCTTTAGGCGATCCTCTTCAGCATTTTCAGCGGCCTTCCTTTGTCTTTCTGCTTCATCTATTTTTCTTTGTTCATCAACTGAGACATAAGGAATCACAGTCTTGCCAGTCCTCAGCTTCTTGGCTTCTGGACTTTCTATAATCTGAATTGGAGTGGCAACAACAGGAGTAGGGTGCAGGAGGAGTGTATCTCCCTCACTTGTTGTGCCAATCTGCTGTTCTACATTTTCCTCAATAGACACTCCAGTTTCAACAGTAGACTCTCCAGTAGGCTCAATAGCAGGGTCTTCAATAATGAGTGGCCTCTCAGCTGTTACTAGAACTTCTCTTACTGGTTCAGGTGAATCCTTAGAGAAGGTGACTTTTCTCTTTGCCTTGGATTTTGGAATCCTTCCTGTAGGTTTAGATTGGGGAGGTCCCCTTGCAGCACTTCTTGTCCTCATTCTTTTTGCAAGTTGAATGGGAACAGCTTCTTCTGATTCTGTCCTTTCAGGAGATGATCCAGTCTCCATATTCTCCAGTTCTTTAGAAAAATCCTCAATTACTTTCTCAGGGATCACAATTTCAGGTTGTGCTGATCCAGCTTCAACAGTGGTGGTCACTGTTTGATCAGCAGATCCACTGGTCTGGCCAGCCTTCTTGCTCTTCTTAGAAGGGGCCTTGATAACCTTTGCAGCAGCCTTTCTCTTAGAAGTAGCCACACTTCTAACTGGCTCATAAAGCTTGAACTCTTTACCAGGATGGGTAGGCTTCCCACCTCCCATTTGACCTCTTAAAGTCATGAACAGATGACTAAGCAGAATGCCAAAGTTGGTTTTCTTATCACTCAGTATTTCATAAGCATGTGCTGCCCAGTTAACTTTCAAACCATAGCATATGCAGATCATAGTGTAATACCTCCTCCTGGGTAAACCGTCCAGTGAGCTGGTGCTACAATCCAACACCTTTGCAATTATGTCCACGAATCTCTGATACTCATCTTTTAGTTGAGTCTTCATCAGAGACCCAATCAATTCCTCTCCCTCCTTCGCACAAACCGACCAGAACTCCTCCTCTTTTTCAGACCCTAGGTCTGTTACATTTCCCCCTTTATTTTTCAGTCCATACACATCACTTAGAACAGCCGCAGAAATACAAATCTTCTTGCCTCCAATAGTAGCGGTCATGGTCATCTCTTCTTCATTGAATTCTCTGTTCTTGTAGAAATATTCAACGTCTTCTAGATAAACTCGATCCTCATGGGCTTCTAAGATAGGTACCAGTGATGATTCCTTAATTTTCTTCAAAATCTCCCTCATCAGATCAGTACCAGTGGCAAAGAATTTGTCGTAGTTCAGATATCTTCCTTCAGCGATGGCCATTTTCGTGAAAAGTGATGTGATTCCGTAAGCAATTTAGAGCTAGAAAAACAGAGAGCTTTAGAGAGTTTGAGAGTTTGAGAATTTTGTGTGCGTAAGATGACTACTCTGTTCAGATCGGATTTTATAAGTTTCCCTTTGTTTTGGTTATCGTGACTAATCTAAAACGTTAGATTGATCTGACAGGTTTTAAATCGTGCGGGTGAGAATTGCGGATTTCAATTTTATTATTTTAATGTCAGACGGGCGGGAAACTCCATCGTTACCTATCTGATACTTATAAAAGCGTGTTTCTAAAGATGCGATTTATAACCATGCTTATATAATGTATCAGATATGTAGAGTTTAACTTATCTGGCAGACGAGTGATCTGTTATCTGTTATTACTAGAGAAAGCCAATAGCTAGTAATCTTCATCTGCTGTTTGTCAATCCAGCAAGATAAATTGTTCTTCAATCTTCAAGAATTTAATCTTCTGTTGAGAACATAACTTCAACTAACTGTCATCAACAGATTTCATCTCTTAATCAGAAGTACCGCTAGTCTTACACGTTCCCCCTGACTTTAAGAATTCATAAGTTAACTAGTCTGTTGAGAGTTAATCCTTGAAGATAATAACGGATGACTGTGCTGATGAACTTCAATCTTCTGTTAAGTTCCCCCTCAGCTTATGCATCCAAATTTAGTAGTCCTAGCTCAGCTCTTAGAGTTGAAAACCTTACTTTAGTTAAAGGTTTAGTGAAAATATCAGCAATTTGATTGTCTGTATGAACATACTCAATCATAACATTGCCTTTTTGCACATGATCTCTAACGAAGTGATGCTTAATCTCAATATGTTTCGTCCTTGAATGACTTGTAGTATTTTGAGTAAGAGAGATTGCACTTGTATTATCATAGTAGATTGGAATTCCACTAATTTTTATATTGTAGTCTTCTAGTTGATGTTTCAACCATAGTATATGTGCACAGCAAGCTCCAGAAGCTATATATTCAGCTTCAGCAGTAGATATGGATACTGAAGTCTGTTTCTTACTCATCCATGAGATCAGACGACTGCCTAAGAACTGATAAGCACCAGTTGTGCTTTTTCTGTCAATCTTGCAGCCAGCAAGGTCAGAATCTGAATATCCAATAAGTTCAAATCCAGATTCCCTAGGATACCATAATCCCAATTCTTGAGTGCCCTCAATATATTTCAGTATTCTCTTGGCAGCTAAGAGATGAGATTCTTTGGGATTTGATTGAAATCTTGCACAAACCCCACTGTTAAGTATAACAGTGACCCAATAATTCCTATGTATTTGGTTATGTCTACTGATTTGCCATCTTCATTTTTATCCTAACGAAGACTAGTAGACATTGGAATGTTAGCAGTAGAGCTAGTTTCCATACCAAATTTCTTAAACAGATCTCTTGTGTATTTTGCTTGGCTTATAAAGATTCCATCAGGCAATTGTCTCACTTGTAAACCAAGAAAATAATTAAGTTCTCCCATCATGCTAATTTCGAATTTATTCTGCATCAGCTTGGAGAACTTATCACACATATGTTGGTTAGTTGAACCAAAAATAATATCGTCCACATATATTTGCACAAGTAATATATGATTCTCCCATTCAATAGTGAACAAGGTTTTATCTACCTTACCTTTACGAAATCCTTTAATTAAAAGAAAATCAGATAGGGTATCATACCATGCTCTTGGAGCCTGTTTCAGTCCATAGAGGGCTTTCTTCAGACGATATACCTTATCTTCTTCTTGATAAACTTCAAATCCAGGTGGTTGTTTAACATACACTTCTTCTTGCAATTCTCCATTGAGAAAGGCTGACTTCACATCTATCTGATAGACAGTGAAGTTCTTGTAAGCAGCATAGGCAAGAAATAGTCTGATTGCTTCAAGTCTTGCTACTGGTGGAAATGTTTCATCAAAGTCTATTCCATCTTCTTGACAATAACCCTTGGCCACTAATCTTGCTTTGTTTCTGGTGACAGTACCATCTTCATTCATTTTATTTCTGAAAACCCATTTAGTACCATACTTCATTCCTTTCAAATTGATTCAACTCTTCTTGCATAGCTTCTATCTAGAAGGAATCACTGAGAGCTTCTTCAATTTGTTTAGGCTCTATTTGAGATAGAAAACTGACAAACATGGCATCTTGTGCAACAACTCTTCTTGTCTTCACTCTATCCAAGGGATCACCAATCACTAACTCTGGTGGGTGATTCCTGAGCCATCTGAGATCAGGTTGCAAATCTGGATGTTGTCCTCTGTTTTGATCTTGCAACACTACTGTTGGAGTTCCAGTAGTAGTATGTTGAACATTTGTCGTCTGTTGAACAGTCTCTGGTCTGTCAGCTGTTTGTAACTCGTCTGTTAGACAATCAGTAATCTGATTTTGAACAGCACTTGAGTTGGCAGCAGAGTTGAGATCAGGTAGTATGATGGGAACATATTCTTCATTCCTTCCAACATTTAACTTCTGTAAATCAGTAGATAGATCTAGGTTAGTACTTAGATTCTTTTAAGAAGATTGATTTGGCTCATCAAATACTACATGGATGGATTCTTCTACTAGTAATGTTCTTTTGTTAAAAACTCTATAAGCCTTACTAACAGTAGAGTATCCTACAAAAACAGCTTCATCAGCCTTTTCTTCAAAGGCAGCAAGGTGATTTTTCCCATTGTTTAATACAAAGCATTTACAACCAAAAATTTTAAAGTAATGAATATTCGGTTTTCTGTTATTCCAAACTTCATATGGAGTCTTGTTCTGATTTTTGTTGATCATGCATCTGCTCTGGGTAAAGCATGCTGTATTTGTTGCTTCTGCCCAAAATCTTTGTGGCAGCTTAGCTTCAGCTATCAAGGTTCTGACAGCTTCCTTCAGTGTTCTGTTTCTCCTTTCAGCAACACCGTTCTGTTGAGGGGTTCTAGCAGCTGAATACTCATGATGTATTCCTTTGATGTTACAATACTCTTCAACAGTAGAGTTTGTGAACTATGTCCCTCTGTCTGATCTGATCTTCAATATTTTTGTGCTTTTCTCATTTTGGATCAGTTCCATCAGATTAGTAAGATGTTCCTTGGTTTCACTTTTCTTCCTCATGAAGATCACCCAAGTATATCTTGAATAGTCATCCACAACAGCTAGGCAGTATTTATTTCCACCATTGCTGACTGGATCAATGGGTCCAAATAAGTCCATGTGTAGCAGCTCCAAGATTCTATCAGAAGATTGGTACTTCTTGCCTTTAAATGATGACTTGATTTGTTTCCCTTTCTGACATGCGTCACAGAGCTTATTTTTGCTCATGGCAGTTTTTGGAATCCCTTCTACCAGATCATTCTTTATCAATATATTTATGGTCTTGAAGTTTAAATGATTCATTCTTTTGCACAGCCAACTGACTTCACTTGTGTTGATGCCACCAAACAAACACTTGAATTCTTGTCAGTAGAATTCCAGTTGACTATGTAGACATTCCCTTGTCGTCTTCCAGATAAAATTACCTTCTTCGTACCAATCTGTTCAACATAGTACTTATCTGTTGAGAAGATGACTGAATGATCTTACGTGGTTTCGTCGGTAGGATCAAGGGTGTGGATGCGTCACAATAATCACAAGCAAAGCAAAGTGAAGATTCAAATGTAATCGTATTCGAATTAAATGAGCACAAATACAAATATATCTAGGGTCCTATCCGAGCATTATAGGATGCCGTACAAGCTAGAGGGTGAAAATACTTATGATTGATCTAGAGCTATAATCCCGAGCTGCTTTGAACTGTAGCTTCGAGGAGAGAGCACCTGGGAAGTTCCCCAATATCATAAATGCAGGGGGTATTTATAGCTGAAAATGGGGTCTAGGTGGTCTACCTACAGACATGTAATTCTTCGGCCCATAAGTTTGATTCAGAGCTCGGCCCAACAGTAACTTTGGATCCTGGGCTTGTTTACTTTTACTGCAAAACCACCGTCAGACTCGAACTCGATTCTTCGAGGTAAGTACCGCTCGATCTCGTATAATTGTAAGAGAAGTAGGATCCAGAATGCCCCTTATCAATACTCCCCCACTTCTCGAGCGTAAAGTGGAACTTAAGCTCGAAGAAGTATGTTTAACGTCGGGGTAAATCGATCTCGGCTTATCGTTGCTGGTATGCCTCATTAAAAACCTGGCTCGGAAAAACCCTTCTGGGATAAAAACCGGGTCAGGGAAAAAGAGCGCATACTTAAACAATTTCTTGATAGAGTAGTTATGAGATCGTCCTTGTTGTTTGTGATATGGATCTTTACTTCAGGAATTCTGGAAAGTTTAGGGACCGTAGGCGCAATTTCTGAAAATATAACTTCAAATTTGCCTCAAGAGAGTCCAATCGTCGCGGTTACTCGGGGACCGATTTGCAATTTCCCATTTTGTCCCTGTATATATAGTTACACGGAGGGCCGCTGTTCCTCATAAATTCTGAGGAAAAACTTTTGATCGGAGCAGACAGGTCGATAAGTGAGTTTCATTTTCCATATTTGATCAGTCGTCTTATATTTATTATGTCGAGCTCAGCAGATTTGAAAGGAAAATCTCCCTTAGAGGAGAATGAGGTCGATAACAGCAAAGGAAAAGAGACTGTGGAGAATCGATCATCTGAGAACGAGAATCCACAAAACTCGGGTTCCGCCTCGAATAGCGAAGGGGAGCGAGAGTCGCGCTATGACACTGGGGATAGCGAGGATGGAAATTCCGGCGAGGCAACAGTTTCTGATAGGGAAGATATAGAGGACGGGCAGCTTCCTTTGGGTAACAATGAGCAACAAAAATACAGACTAAGTCGTAATGTGGTGATTACGATCTATGACTGGGAAGAGCCCTCGACCAGCGCGGCTCTAAACATGACCGAGGAGAGGGCGGATGAAATTGTCTGTTCTTATAAGGAGACAGACCTGGCGGAGTTGCAAAAAGAGTTCGGTCCATATCTAGGCGCTGGCTTTTCAATAGTGCTTCCCTCCCCCGAACAACGAGTTACCGACCCACCCGCCGGTTGTCAAGCCTTTTATTCCAAACACTTTCACTACGGCTTACGTATTCCCTTCCCTCCTCTACTAGAAAGCCTTCTGGACGCTTTTAAGTTGGCTCCCTGTCAAATTTTACCGAATTCGATCGGCCTAATCATAGCTTTTTGCGTGTTGATGAAGGCTAAGGGGAAAAGGGCGGCTTTTCAGAATTTTTGGAGGATATTCCAGATCAGTTCTTCCACTTCTTCAAACGCAGGTTACGTATATTTCTCTCAGAGGCCGAAGATTTCGGTCTTATCGACCAACGTAAGTAGCAATCTGAAGGGATGGAAACGTGAGTTCTTCTTTGTCCGAGGGCCAGAGTCCCCGCCTTCCGAAGAAAATCCCGAGCCTACTCCCTTCGAGTGGCCAGGAGTGAAGGAGTGGATATATGGAAGACGCCGGCTCGTGGGAAATATGAAAAATGAGATAACAGATAATTTTTTGCAATCTCTTCGTGCTGACCCTCATCAGACTGCTTTAATGACTCAAGAGGCAGTTTTGCGATTGGCCGAGCTCAGTAGTTGCACTTTTCCTGCCGATCCGATCGTCTTTGGGAATGCTCAGATCGATCCTGCTAACCCCCTTTCTACGTTAGCTGATATTGTTGACAAATTCCGTACCTCGGTATCTGGCCCTCACGTTGCTTCCTTTTCGAAAGGTAATAAGGGTCGACCTCGTCCTCAGGCATCAAAGAATCTTCGGAAAAAATCTAAGGCCTCCCACGGGATCGCGTCGACCTCAAACGCTTTAATAATTGTTCCCCCAATCACCGAAGCGGGGACCTCTCGGTCTCGGGCCGAGGCAGAGGGGACGTTCGATTTTCAAGGTCCCGAAACTCTTCGATCTGTTTTTTCGAACGTTTCTTCCAACCCAAATGACGCGGGATACAGTAATTATACTCTTCTGGAGGATTGTGCCAGGGAGATTTTGCAGGCCAGGATGGCTCGCAAAAGGAGTAGTAACCTTCCTGAGTCTTCTAGGAGAATTAAGCCCTTTGGTCGGGGACCGACACCTATACCTTGTCGGGCTGGTCATTCCGAGCCAGATTTGGCGGATTTCATCAAAGAACACCTGCAAGGACCTAGGGCGGCTGGATACCCGGACTGTGGGACCATTGAATCTGATTTGGGCTCTGAGGGTGAGCATACGGTGGATAAGTCTCTCCGGATGTTTCTGGCTGGAAGATTCAAGGATGACACTATTCAGTCTTTCGCTAAGAAGGATTTCGAGATGCTAGGCGATTACGCCCATGCTCATCAGAAGGTACTGTCTTATTCTGAAAGTTTCTGGCTTTTCCCTATAATTCTTATCTCGTGTTCTTATATGTGCTCTTTCTCGCAGGCCGGAGATTTGTTTATTCAAACTGCTCTCCGACAGGCCGTGTTGAGCGAAGAGTCCCAGGCAGCTCAGAAAGCATTATACAAAGTCCTGGAGGATGAAGCTGCTAAGGCCAGTCAATTTGAAGATGTCAAACTTAAATTGTCCGAGGTCGAGTTGGAGCTTCAGAGGACTAAGGAGGAGTTGGAAGCGAAGAGGGCCATAGAAGGCGAAGTAGAGAAACTCAAGCTTGAGCTCGAGCAAACCAAAGTGACTGTCGAACAGTCTTATGAACGGGGTCGAGCTGAAGCCAAGCTACCTGCCATAAGGGAGTTCTTAGAGTCTCCGATCCTTGATGCTTTGGTTCGATCACGGTCAGGAGCGGTTAATCAAGCCTTCTACTTCAAAGGAGCTCAGCATCTTCTTACAGCCGCTAAGATTGAAGGAATCCTTGATGACTTCCTTCCTAAATTGAACCCTTACAAGAACATCTTCGGTGAAGATTATAAAGCGTCTTCCCTTCCTCCTAAGCTCGAGGAATTTGCCACTCATGAGTTTGCTCCTTTACTTGAGGAATTCGGTGTCGCGATGCCAAATCCTGATGAACTCGAAGCCCAATCTGAAAATGAAGATGTGGATATTGAAGGGGATTCCCGCGATCAAAGTGTACAAGGCACTGGTTCGAGTCAACCTGCGTCTGGCGCGCGAAGTCATGATAAAGAAAGCAGCAGCTCAAGTGAAGATGATTCTGACAGTTCGGAAAGTGGTTCTAGCGAATCGGAGAAGCGAGATGGGTCGGACCGTAGTTCGGGCCCGAAGGAGTCTAACGCGTAAAGATTGTTATGTAATAGGATTGGCTTAGTGCAACAATGTACTTATGATCCCTTGTCCTCCCCTATTTAGTGGATTCTCGTATTTGAATTTCTTTCTTTTATACTATTTTGTGCTATTGCTTGTTTGGATTTCGCGTTGAGTTTCATGACGTCAGTTTTGCGTACTCGGTTATGTCACTGGGCCTTTCTTGGAAGCAGTGTTTTACCAATCATTGCAATTTGCATCGTACCGTTTTCTTATAAATAGCTAGGCCATTTTACGTTGCCTTTTGCACTGATATCGCTCATAGCGTTCGGAGCTTCTTTAGAAATTATCTTGGTTGGATCTTTACCCAAAAATCGAGAGATGAATAAGAATCCGAACGCTCTCGCGATTTTTCCCGCGCCTTTTCCCGGGCCGAGTCATAGTAGAAAAATAAGGAAAAGAAAACGATCACCGATCAAATCTATTAGTACAGGTCAGTCAAGTTTCCGTGGGGAAAACAAATCATCGATCATTACCCTTTCATCGTGCTTGAAACCTAGGGATTCAGATAAGAGAACTAAAAAGGTTTCTTTTGTGGATGAAGTAATTGGGCGCTCCTCTTCCCAATCCATTCCTTCGTTGGTCGGAGGATCTTCGTTTGAGAGAAGTGGGACTCGTTTTGATGCAGTGTGTTATAAGAAACCTGACATGAGTCTTCTTCGGACTGATGTTTCTATCTCAGAGTCGGTCTTCTCAACTGGGGAATATTCCTCGTTCCTGTTTCATTCCGGGTCGGAATCCCTTGCCCAGGTACATTTTTTCCTAACTTCTTTGTCATGGCCCTCTAATTCCTTTGTTCCTGCTATGACGTGTTTTCTTATAAGTTCAGGCTAGCAAAGTCCTTTCTAGGCTTTATGCACTGGTCAATCATGAGATCGAACGACGGGCTTCCATTTCGCTCGAGCTGATCGGCAAAAAGATCGAGTTGGAGCGCGCGCTGGAAGCTAATAGATTTTTTAAGGAGAGATTGTCTCAGGATAAGTTGAGTTCGGAGCTAGAGAGACTTAAAGATATTTATGAACGCGAGAAGAGATATTCCGAGCTCCGTGAGAAAGAAGCTTACACCCGCGGGTATGCTGATCGTAGTGCTGAAGTTCGAAAAATCCTTTCCGAAAATAATTTTATTTAGTAATACCTTGGTTAACCTTTGTATGACGAGTTAAAATTTCTCTTTGTAAGGCCATCCTTGTTGTAACGGTTTTTCTTTCTTGTTGTAGTATAACTCTTGTTGTAACGATATAATATTTGCTTGAAATGATATAATATTTGCTTGGAATGATATTCTGCGTCTCTCTTCTACTCCTCCTTCTCCCCCCTCTTTTTTTTTTTTTTTTTTTTTTTTTTTTTTAGGTCATTCTTCAATAGAATGTTCATCTCGATCTATCTTCCGTGAAATGTTTTCATTTTCTAATGGAATGTTTGTTTCAATCCTAAGGGGCATAGCAGAGGCTTTCACCCTTAGTCGTTTTTAGAGCAATTTTAGCCCTTGGGTCATAGCAGAGGCTTTCACCCTTTTTCAATAATTTCGATCTAAGGGGCGTAGCAACGGCTTTCACCCTTAGTCGTATCGGAGCATTTTTAGCCCTTGGGTCATAGCAGAGGCTTTCACCCTTTTTCAATAATTTCGATCTAAGGGGCGTAGCAACGGCTTTCACCCTTAGTCGTATCAGAGCATTTTTAGCCCTTGGGTCATAGCAGAGGCTTTCACCCATTTAATATATTCGATCTAAGGGGCATAGCAGAGGCTTTCACCCTTTTTCAATAATTTCGATCTAAGGGGCGTAGCAACGGCTTTCACCCTTAGTCGTATCAGAGCATTTTTAGCCCTTGGGTCATAGCAGAGGCTTTCACCCTTTTTCAATAATTTCGATCTAAGGGGCGTAGCAACGGCTTTCACCCTTAGTCGTATCAGAGCATTTTTAGCCCTTGGGTCATAGCAGAGGCTTTCACCCATTTAATATATTCGATCTAAGGGGCATAGCAGAGGCTTTCACCCTTTTTCAATAATTTCGATCTAAGGGGCGTAGCAACGGCTTTCACCCTTAGTCGTATCAGAGCATTTTTAGCCCTTGGGTCATAGCAGAGGCTTTCACCCATTTAATATATTCGATCTAAGGGGCATAGCAGAGGCTTTCACCCTTTTTCAATAATTTCGATCTAAGGGGCGTAGCAACGGCTTTCACCCTTAGTCGTATCAGAGCATTTTTAGCCCTTGGGTCATAGCAGAGGCTTTCACCCATTTAATATATTCGATCTAAGGGGCATAGCAGAGGCTTTCACCCTTAGTCGTTTTTAGAGCAATTTTAGCCCTTGGGTCATAGCAGAGGCTTTCACCCTTTTTCAATAATTTACGGAGAAAAGTAGAGACCGATAATACCAGTAATATGACGAATAAGTAAGAATGTAGGCGAAAAATACTTTCATTGAATACATAGTCTGAATAAACATTCTTCAAATAACCCAATTCTTCATTAAACACCTATAGTTTGCCAAATAGTAACAGTCGAAAGAAAACAGAATAACTAAAGAGTAGAAGTCTCTATTGTAACTATCTTCCATAATATCTTCTTAAATTGACCGCATTCCAAGCTCGAGGCAATATTTCTCCGTTAGGGCGCGCAATCTTATAAGACCCTTTCTTTCCAACCTCTACGATCACGAATGGCCCCTCCCAATTTGGTTGTAGTTTTCCTACGTGCTTTGATACTTCCACTTTTTTGAGCACTAAATCCCCTATTTTGAAGGATCGAACCCTCACATTTCGATTATAAGCCTTTTCCATGTTTGCCTTGGCGGCTTGGATTTTCAACTTCGCGCGGTCCCTACGAGCATCCGCGTGATCAACTTCCACTTGCCTCAGCGATTGATTTTCTTCAGGATCGTAAAATTCGACCCTGGGGGAAGGTATAAGATTTTCGACTGGAATAACAGCCTCCGATCCATAAACCAAACTAAATGGAGTTTCTCCAGTTGCCGCTTTGACTGTTGTTCTGTTGGCCCATAATACGCCTGGTAGCTCATCCAGCCATTTTCCCTTTGCTTCCGATAAGCGCTTCTCCAAAGATCGAACAATTTCCCGATTCACTACTTCAGTTTGTCCGTTAGCCTGAGGGTGGCCAACAGACGCAAAGTTCTGTTGTATTCCAAATCTTTCACACCAATCCGTGATCCTTTTTCCTGCAAACTGCGTTCCGTTATCTGATATTAAAACCCTGGGGATTCCGAACCGGCAGACTATATTTTTCCATAAAAAATTAATAACTTGGAATTAGGTGATCTTTGTCAAGGCAACACATTCGACCCACTTGCTGAAATATTCCACAGCTACAAGTACGTAATTTTTTCTGGCTCGCGCTGTCGGGAAAGGTCCCACTATATCGATGCCCCATTTGTCGAAGGGCCAACAAATAGGGATCGAATGCATGTGTTCGGCCGGTTGGTGTATTAAATTTGAATGAATTTGACAATGATGGCACTTTTTCACATACTCGACAGAATCAGAAAAGAGTGTAGGCCAATAATATCCAGATCTTGAGCATTTAAGAGCTAATGCTCGAGCTCCACAATGATTTCCTGCTTCCCCTTCATGAACTTCCCTTAAAATGGCATTGTAGTGCGACTCACGGATACATTTTAATAGAATTCCCGAAGAGGACCGCTTATAGAGTTGACTATCCATCAAAGTAAATGATGGCGCTCTATATTTGATTCTCCGAGCCTCATTTGCATCATCCGGCAGTTTTCCATCCTTGAGATAGGCGATAAGAGGGTCGCTCCACGATCTACTTGGCTCTTCGATTTCCATAACTCCAATAGCAGGATCTGCATCTAATTCGATCGCGGACATATTCGATAGCAGCCAAGTGATTGTTCTCTCAATCTTTCCGTCGGCCAATCCTGTAAATTTTGACAATATATCGGCCCAGAGATTCTCCTCCCTTGGTATCGGTTGGATATCAAACTTATCGAACTCCGAGATCAACTTCTTTGCTTTGTTCAGATATTTAATCATGTTGAATTCTCTGGCCTCGTAAGTGCCTTTTACCTGTCTGTGAACAAGTTCCGAATCCGTTAGTACGATGATCGATTTTACCTTTGCCTTAATGGCCATCTCTAATCCAGCTATCAATGCTTCATATTCGGCCTCATTGTTGGTGACAACAAAGTCCAAAGTTATCGCATAGCTCAGATCTTCAGCATTGGGCCCTTGGAAGTGAATCCCAGCTCCGCCACCTTCCTTGGTCGAAGATCCGTCCACGTGCATCAGCCAAACTTGATCGTTTGCCTCTTCTACCACACATAATTCCGAGGTTGTTCCTTCTTTCTCGTTCGATATGTTGGTTGATTCAAGCACAAAATCAGCTAGCACTTGCGCCTTGATGGCGATTCGTGGTCGGTATTCAATTTCGAACTGGCTGAGCTCGACCGCCCACTTTATCAATCTGCCTGAAGCTTCTGGCTTGGACAAAACCTGTCTCAAAGGTTGGTTAGTTAAAACAATGATTTTATACGTTTGAAAATAGGGCCTTAATCTCCGGGCCGCCACAATTAGGGCAAGTGCAAACTTTTCAATCTCCATATAATTCTTTTCGGCACCCTGCAACAATTTACTCAAATAGTAAACTGGTTTGTGCTCAGCTTTATCTATCTTGACCAGAACCGAGCTAATGGCTTCTTCTGACACAGCTATGTACAGATAAAGGGGTTCCCCTTCGGATGGTTTTGCTAGCATGGGTGTCGAAGTCAAGTATGCCTTCAGTTCTTCGAAAGCTTTGTCGCATTCAGCGTTCCACTCGAAGTTCTTAGATTTACGCAACAGTCTGAAGAAAGGTAAGCTTTTGTCAGCGGATCTGGAGATGAATCTATTCAATGAGATAATTTTTCCGATCAAACTTTGAACGTCCGAAAGTTTTCTCGGTGGATGGAGGTCAGTGATCGCTCGGATTTTTTCTGGATTAGCTTCAATCCCCCTTTCATGAACTAAATACCCAAGGAATTTTCCTGATCGCACCCCAAATGTGCATTTCGCTGGGTTTAGCTTCAATCCATACTTCCTCAAAATTATGAAGCACCTATCGAGATGATCAATATGATCCTCTTCGGACATACTTTTTACGAGCATGTCGTCTACATATACTTCCATGATTTCCCCTATTAACTCTTTGAACATCATATTGACCAACCTCTGATATGTTGCACCGGCGTTCCTTAAACCGAAAGGCATAACGATGAAACAGTACACCCCTCGTTCGGTGATAAATGCCGTTTTGTCCTGATCTCTTTCGTTCATGAAGATCTGATAAAATCCTTGAAATGCATCCATCATACTAAACAATACAAATCCTGCGGTGGAGTCCACGAGCATGTCAATTCGAGGCAAAGGGTAAGGGTCCCTTGGACATAGTTTGTTTAAGTCGGTAAAGTCATTGCACATTCTCCACTTGTTTTCGATCTTTTCTCCCTTGGAGACTAACACCACATTGCATAGCCATTCTGTGAATTTTATCTCTTTGATTTGCCCAGCTGCTAACAATCTATCGACCTCTGCATTAATTATCTTGTCTTTCTCTCGTCCGTGATTACGCTTCTTCTGCCTCACGGGTCTGGCCTTTGGGTCGATATTCAGGGAATGCGTTATCACTCGCGGGTCGATTCCTACTATGTCATCCGAACTCCACGCGAAGACATCCACGTTTTTCTGCAAGAATCCGATGAGCTTTGCCTCCATGCCAATACTTAGCTCCGTTCCTATTTTTGTGAATTTTTCTGGAGATCCAGGTACCAAGTTCACCTTTTTGTGATCAGGTGCTTGTACACTCATGTCAACGATCTTCCCTTTCTTTCCATCCAGTCTTTCATACTCAGGAATTCGGGTTCCGGAGTTAGAGACTAACTCAGTTATTTTTCTTTTGCTAGGGACCTCAGGCTCCAGCTTTTCCTTGATGGTCAAGGACGAACTATAACACTCCCAGGCCATGTACTGGTCGTTCCTCATCTCTCCTACTCCTCCGTCGGTTGGGAACTTTATCTTCTGATGGTATGTGGATACGATAGCCTTAAAAGTATTCAGAGCGGGTCTTCCCAAGATGGCATTGTAGGCGAACGGCGTATCCACCACTAGGAACTTGATCATTCTCGTAACATTCTTTGGTTTTGTTCCTAGAGTGGTACTCAAAAGCATGGTTCCGAGCGGGGTGATTTCAGATCCGCCGAATCCGACCAAAGGGGTGGTTACCTTATCCAAACGTGGATGACAGAGTTTCATTCTTGTAAGAGCTTCTGATGAAATTATGTTCGCCGAGCTCCCATTATCGACCAGCACTCTTTTGACCTCGAAATTTGCAATTCTTAGTGTTAATACCATGGAAAAGTCTGGATCATCTTCATTCGTATCCCAACTAACATCCGCGGGTCGATCCGCCTCGCTAAAGCTGATGATCTGACTCTCCATGGATGGGAATTCCAGAGATAGAACCTCCCTTTTTGTGGACACTCCTGTCTTGATTGACCTCAAAGTCCGTTTTCTGGCATTCCTACTATCTCCACCTGCCGGTCCACCTGCGATCATGTTGATCACACCGTTCGATTGTTCTTCTGTCTGATTTTGAATCTGTCTCTGCCGGGCGTTAAGTTTTCTCGGGCTACGGGATCTGTAGCGGTTGTTATAGTTGCCATTCTTAACAAATTCTTTCAGTTTACCCTGGTTGATTAACTTTTCGATCTCAACCTTTAACTGATAACAATTTTCCGTATTATGACCTCTCGCCCGATGATACCGACAGTATTGGTCATAGCCTTGTGCGCCTGGCCTCGCCTGTGTGATCCTTTGGGCTTCCGGGATTAAATTACCTTCTTCTAACACAGTCAACACTTCTTCTTTAGAACTGTTAAGTTCGGTAAACTGAATTTTACCCGGCCTCGGGGCTCGATTTTGATTATAAGGAGGTCCGTATGAATTCAGTCCTTGGGGTGGTATATGCGGCTTAGAAGTGTTGATCCGCTGCCAAACGGATCCTCTACTCGATCCCCCATAATCACCTGGTCTTGGGATCGGAGCACGATCTTGTTTTTTGTTGAGATGAGATTTATCTAGATGTGAACTCTTCAATTTGTTCATCTCTTCCTGTATCATATATTTTTCAGCAATTTCCATTATCCGCTCGAAGGATTTTGGTTGCTTTCTACATAATGCATTCCCAAACTGGGTGCTTCTGGTCAGCTCGAACATCAACGAGGACAGATATTCAATTTGTGGGGTATCCACTTTCAAGAGCTCAATACTAAATCTTGCCAACCATTGCCTCAACGTCTCTCCTTCAAATTGTTTCACAGTGCCCAGATGGTTTGCTGGCAATCTTGGCTTCCTCTGGCTAGCGAATTGATGCTTCAGTTTATCGCAAAATTCTTGGAAAGAACATATGGAGTTTGGAGGTAACTTTCCAAACCAATCGAGGGCAATTCCTTCGAAAGTGGTGACCATAATCTTGCAACAGAAATTATCCGAGTGTCCATACAAATTCATAACATTAACAAAGCTGTTAATGTGTTCTCCGGGGTCGGTAGTCCCGTTATACCGAGGGAGCCTAGTCGGCACTGTCTCTGTGTTTCGAGCTTCGCGTATTTCTTGACAAAAGGGTGAACATCTCATGATATTATTCGAGACCTCCCTTTCTCGTATGTTTCCTCTAGTCAGGGAGTTCCCTACTTGCCTGGCAGCTTGATGAGTGAAGGGAATCTCGATCATGGCATCCTGCTCTTCCAATTTTTTAGCCACCCTTTCCTGTATTATTTTCTCCAATTCAGATTCTGTAATTCTCCTGCCAATTGGTCTGTTCCTTCTTACAGCGCCGGCGGTGTGACTTTCCCCCACAACAGAATTTTCAAGATCGTGCACTGGTGCAGGTGGGTTTTCAGACCGGGCATTGGCTTTCGAGGGTGCTGCTCGTCGTAGATGTGTCGACGGGGCTTGCGACATATCATTTTCCTTTTGCAAGTTCGATGAAGGTATCTCTGGTCTCCCCTGAATCCCTGGTTGGTCTACAGGTGATTGATCTGCCCTTCCGCTGTTCAAGAATTCCCTGCACATTGTGCCTATTATAGATCTTAAGTCACCAATGGTTGTGTGCACTGGAATGTTATTTTGTGGAACCGCCGGTGGCACCTCCGGTTGTTGTTGTGCGGCGCGTGATAAATTATCAGGTTCATTATTGACAGAATTTTGTGCTCCCCCTGCTTGGGAAGGCTCTCCTCTAATATATGTATTTCTCCTCGTAGTAGGCATATTTCGATCTAATACTCAAATAAGTGCCCCTCGGTGGGCGCCAATTGATCTTACGTGGTTTCGTCGGTAGGATCAAGGGTGTGGATGCGTCACAATAATCACAAGCAAAGCAAAGTGAAGATTCAAATGTAATCGTATTCGAATTAAATGAGCACAAATACAAATATATCTAGGGTCCTATCCGAGCATTATAGGATGCCGTACAAGCTAGAGGGTGAAAATACTTATGATTGATCTAGAGCTATAATCCCGAGCTGCTTTGAACTGTAGCTTCGAGGAGAGAGCACCTGGGAAGTTCCCCAATATCATAAATGCAGGGGGTATTTATAGCTGAAAATGGGGTCTAGGTGGTCTACCTACAGACATGTAATTCTTCGGCCCATAAGTTTGATTCAGAGCTCGGCCCAACAGTAACTTTGGATCCTGGGCTTGTTTACTTTTACTGCAAAACCACCGTCAGACTCGAACTCGATTCTTCGAGGTAAGTACCGCTCGATCTCGTATAATTGTAAGAGAAGTAGGATCCAGAATGCCCCTTATCACTGAATATCCCTTGTCACAAAATTTACTTATGCTCAGCAGGTTGTACTTTAGGCCTTTAACATATGAGACGTCAAATATCTCAATGTTTCCTTTGATTACTCTTCCTTTAGCTACAATCTTGCCTTTTTTGCTGTCTCCAAAGGTAACATTTGAACCATCCACAGCAACAGCATCAATCAGCTCATGTATGTTTCCACACATGTGTCTTGAACATCCACTGTCCAAGAACCAGATTTTCTCTACTTTACTCCTACTCCTAATCCTAACCTACAAAACAAAAATAAAATTGTTTTAGGTACCCTTATTGAGAGGGTCCTGAAGGATTAGTTCCACCTTTGACAACCCAAGATGTTGATGTCTTAGGCTTCTTAGGTTTCTGAGTTTTGACAGGAGCATGAACAGTTTTATCTTCATCATATTCGGCAGATAAGTTATGTTGATGATCAGTATGATAAGGAAAATGTTCATAATCAGGGTAAGGTTCATGATAAGCAGGGTATGCATGCATTGGATGAGCAGGGTAAGGTGCATAGGAACTTGAAAACTGAGGTGGATGATACATAGGAGGATATGCAGCAGGTTGCACATAATAAGATTCATTTCCATACCAAATACATTTTGATTTTTCTAGTTCTTATGCTTCTTTGGTTTACTAGATGCTTGCTCATTAGCAGATGACTTAGTTTTACCACTAGTTTGATTCAATTTAGCTTTATCAGCAGACTTCTTAGGACTCTGTTGTTTGGTCTTACTAGTCTGTTTTCCTACACTAGGCTCTTTGCTCTTTTTAGCCTTACGAGATTTCTTCTCCTTTAATTCTTTCTCAGGTGAAGCAGGTTTAGTAGTCTGAACATACAAAATGACCTTACTATTGTCAACAGATATGACCTTTTCAGTATGGTTCAGTTCTAACATGTCCTGTTCTAAAGGCATCTTCTGTTTACTAGACATATGAGTGGATGCAACATATTATTTCTCATGAGACTCAATAACTTTCTCAAGCTCAATGATTTTACCCTTATAAACTTCACATTCAGCTTTCAGAGATTCATTTTCTTGCTCAAGCAGTTTCTACTCAGCTGATTCTTTTGGCTTTTCAGCTTTAAGTTTCAGTGAATTGTTTTGCTCTTTTAGCAATATCATCTCTTCCTTAAGCTTTTTAAATGCATCAGCAATACTTGTATTGTTGAGCATCATTTGTTCAAATGAACTAAATAATTCATTTTCAAGAGGAGTTACCTCATCCTCTGAGTCATCAGATTCCTTGCCCATCAGGCACATGAGAGCAGGGTTCTCTTCATTAGAAGACTCTTCATCAGAAGTGTCTGAGTCTGAATCAGATGAGTAGACAGCAGTCAGCTTTTCTGCTTCAGCTATCATTGCCTTGCTTCTCTGATGCTTTCTTTCCTTTCTGATTCTCTTCTCTTCTTCAGTGTACTTCTCTGCTTTTGGATATGGGCAGTCTCTAATGAAGTGTCCCAATTTCCTGCAGTTATAACACATTAGTTTTGGTTTATTATCATCTTTTTCTTGAGAAGAAGAGTTAGGTTTACAAGTAGAAGCATTGTTATATTTGTTCTTCATTTTTCTCTTGTAGAACTTCTTGAAATTGTTCCTCAGCAATGCTACATCACCAGCGGTGTACTCCTTTTTATTGAGCAATGTGGTTTCATCAGATGAGTCCAGTTCTTTACTTCTTTGTGCTGGTCTTCTTTGATTTTCAGCAGCAACTAAGGCAGTTGTGGGCCCTGAAGTTGAGGTTTCTTCAATTCCCATTCTTGGCAGTTTATACTCATAAGCCTTGAGTACTGAGAACAACTCGGTGAGTGAAATCTTTCCCAGATTCCCTTGACTCTTCGATGGCTGTTACTTTCATGTTGAATTTCGGAGGTAGAGCCTTTAGCACTCTGATGGTTATCTCCTTATCCGTGAAAGTTTTTCCAAGCTTTAAGACTTCATTCAACGTCCTTGTAAACCTTGTATCCATCTGATCAATGGTTTCAGTAGACTTCATTTTGAAGTTGTCCAGCTTTTCTATAGCAACATTCTACTGATGCTCTTTAATGCCGTCGTTTTCTTTGCTCATGTCTCTGACTTTATCCCACATTTCCTTTGCAGTTTTGCAATGTTTGAATTTGTCAAACCGATAATTATCCAGGGCTTTAGTCATGATGAATCTTCCGACTTTGTCCAGATTGAACAACTTTATTTCTTCGGCTGTCATCTCATGCAAGTCTTTTTCCACAACCGTGTCAACTTCATTGATCTTTATGGTCTTTGTGAATCTGAATGGATCTTTAATGATACATGTGTACATGTTATCATTATAAGCAGCTAGGAAAATCTCCATTCTGATTTTCCAGTCTTCAAAAGACATACCAGCGATGTGGGGAACATGGCTGATACAATCCATTTTTCAAAAAGTTTTAGTTTTTTTTCAAAAAGATGCTCTTTTGAAAAGTTTTGAAAACCTTTGAAAAACACTCGGATCAAGCTCGTTGATCAGGCAGCTGATTCTAATGAACCACCTGCTCTGATACCACATGTTGGTCACAAGTGGTCAGATGAGGTCTAGAGGGGGTGGGGGGTGAATAGACCTCTGAAAATTTTTAGACTTAAAAACTTTTCAGTCGTCTGTCAGCAGACTAAGCTTATATAGAACAGTAAGCTGACTAAGCTGTTTGTGAACAAATCTTGAACAACAGAGTGACCACTCTTCTTATACTTACTTAGCTGATTTCAGCAAAATCAGTTTTATCAAGAGTTTACTTGCAGCGGATGTTTGAAAGTGTTTTTCACAAGTAGACTAAGTCCTTTGAAAGATTTTATCCCCAGTTTAAAACTCCTTTAAAATCTTTTCAAAATAATTCAAAGTGTAACTTATGCAAGTTTGAAATATGCAAGAAAGACTTAATGCAAAATTATCACACAGAATTTTTATAGTGGTTATATGGATAAAAATCATTTAGTCCACTCTTCCAGATCACTTAGATTCTGGGTTATACTATAAACACTAAGTTTACAATATGTCTCCACTTACACCAAGACAACAAATGAAAAGGCTGTAAGCTCACAATAGGAAATCACTCAGAAGACCTATCCTCTGAAGTTAGATCACTCACAAAGATGGATCTACACTTCGCACCACACTCAGCTAATACAAATTCACTCAGAAAATGTTTTCTTTTGCTTCAACTAGGCTTCTGTCAACAAATGACTTTCACCAGACGAGTGAGCTATTCTTGAGACTTAGAAGATTCTGCTTCGAAAATGAAATCTCAGAATATTGTTGTGTGTCTCGCTCGTTGAAATCAGCTCTATTTATACTTGAATTTGAAAATGTGACCGTTGAAGGAAATCAAATCTTCAAATCCATAGCCTTAGCCCAAATTCAGAACGGCTCTCTGCTACTGTACCTTTTCTGTTGTACTTTCCTGTAGCTGCATTAAATGCACTCTGCTGATCCGAGAATAACTTCAATCATTTGCCATTACTGCTCTTCTCTTGCAGCATTTATTACACCAAGTGCATTTATTACCGTTGGAATGACTCTATGATCTCTTCTACTCTGCTGATCAAAGCAACCCATCTGATAGATACTCTGCTGATCAAACTCTGAACTAATCTGATTTGAGTCAGCTGATGGTCTACCCTTCTGTTAGCTGTTTCAGCATGAGATCAGTAGTCTTCTGGGCTTAGAATTTTGAACCCTTTTGATGTCTTTTTTACTTGGTCAAAATTCTTCTAAGCTTTCCATACTTAGCTGATTTTGACGTTTTGGAAATCATCAAAATCTTCCCTTATCTTCTTAACTTCTTTGCACTTCATCTTCATCCAACAAGTATAGCCCAAGATCTGAGTGACTTGGAAGAGTGGACTAAAGGATTTATATCCATATAACCACTATAAAAATTCTGGTTTTTGATTTTTGCATAAGTTTTTCTTGCATATTTACTAAATTGCATAAAACATTTGGTAACTGTTTGAAATGCTTATAAAAGGGAGTTTACCAAAACTTTCTGGTATTAAAATTTTCAAACTACTAAGTTTACTTGTGAGAAACACTTCAAAAAACCGCTGCAAGTATTCTGGTATTAAAACTGATTTTCACCAAAATCAGCTAAGTAACTATTAGATTAGTGGGCAACAAAGCTGTTCAACAATTTGTTCGCGATCAGCCTTGTAAATATACTGTTCTGAAACAACTTAGTCTGTTTAAGTATGAGCAACAGTTTTAAAGTTAAAATTTGATTAAAAATTTTCAGAGGTCTATTCACCCTCCCCCCTCCCTCTAGACCTCATCTGACCACTTGGGACCAACAATTGGTATCAGAGCAGGTGGTTCATTAGAATCAGTTGCCTGATCAACGAGCTTGATCCGAGTGTTTTTCAAAGGTTTTCCAACTTTTCAAGAGAGCATTTTTTTTGAAAAATTAAAATTTTTGAAAAATGCATTGTATCATCCATGTTCGCCACATAGCTGGTATGAGCTTCGAAGACTGGAAGATCAGAATGGAGATCTTCTTAGCTGCCTACAATGATAACATGTACACATGTATCATCAAAGGTCCATTCAAATTCACCAAGACCATCAAAGTTGATGAAGTCGATATAACGGTGGAAAAGGATTTACACGAAATGACAGCCGAAGAAATAAAGTTGTTCAACCTGGACAAAGTTGGGCGATTCATCATGACCAAGGCCCTTGAAAACGACAGATTTGACAAAGTCAAGCACTGCAAGACTGGCAAAAAAATGTGGGATAAGGTTCGTGATATGAGTGAAGGAAACGACGCCATCAAAGAGCATAAGCTGAGTGTTGCTCTAGAAAAGCTGGACAACTTCAAGTGAAGTCTGCCGAAACCATTGATCAGATGGATACAAGGTTTAAAAGGATGCTGAATGAAGTTCTGAAACTTGGAAAAACCTTCACTGATAAAGAGATAACCGTCAGAGTGATGAAGGCTCTACCTCCTAAGTTCAACATGAAGGTGACAGGCATGGAAGAGTCAAGAAATTAAGGAAAAATATCCCTCACCGAGTTGTTCTCAGTACTCAAGGCATACGAGTATAAACTGCCAAAATGGGTATTGAAGAAACTTCAACTTGAAGTCCCACAACTGCCCTAGTAGCTGCTGAAAATCCCAGAAGATCAGCCTACAAAAGTAAAGATGTGGACTCATATGATGAAGCCACAATACTCAACAAAAAGGAGTACACAGCTGGAGACGTTGCATTGCTGATGAACAACTTCAAGAAGTTCTATAAAAGAAAAATGAAGAACAAATGCAACAATACTTCTACTTCTAAACCTACTTCTACTTCTCATGACAAAGATTCTTATAAATCTAAAATGATGTGCTATAACTGCAGGAAATTGGGTCATTTCTTTATAGACTGTCCATATCCTAAAGCTGAGAAGTACAAAGAAGAAGAAAAGAGAATTAGAAAAGAAAGAAAGCATCAGAAGGGCAAGGTCCTGGTAGCAGAAGCAGAAAAACTAGCTGCCATCTACTCATCAGATTCGGATTCAGACACGCCTGATGAAGAGTCCTCTCATGAAGAGAGTCCTACTCTTCTCTGCCTAATGGATAAGGAATCTGATAGCTCTGAGGATGAAGAGGTAACTCCTCTTGATAATGAATTATTTAATTCATTTGAACAAATGATGCTTAACAATACCAGTATTGCTGAAGCATTTACAGAGCTTAAGGAAGAGATGATATTTCTAAGAGAGCAAAACAGTTCACTGAAACTCAAGGCTGAAAAGACAAAAGAATCAGATGAATATAAACAGCTCGAGCAAGAAAATGAATCTCTGAAAGCTGAATGTGAAGTTCTTAAAGGAAAAGTCATGGAACTTGAGAAAACAATTGAGTCTCATGAAATGTCATCTGTTGCATCAACTCACATGTCTAGTAAACAGAAGACACCTTTAGATCAGGATAAGTTAGAACTGAACCATACTGAAAAGTTTATATCAGCTGACAGCAGTAAGGTCATCTTGTATGTTTAGACTACTAAACCTGCTTCACCTGGGAAAGTGTTAAAGAAGACGAAAACTCCTAAGGCTAAAAAGAGCAAAGAGCCTAGTGTAGGAAAACAGATTGGTAAGTCCAAACAGAAGAGTCCTAAGAAGTCTTCTAATAAGGCTAAAACCAATCAGACTAGTGATAAAACTAAGTCGTCTGTTAATGAGCAAGCATCTAGTAAACCAAAGAAGCATAAGAACAAGAAAAATCACAATGCTTGGTATGTAAATGAGTCTTATTATGTGCAAGCTGTTGCATATCCTCCTATGTATCATGCACCTCAATTTCCAACTTACTATGCACCATATCTTGCTCATCCTATGCATGCACATCCTGCTTATCATGCATCTTATTCTGCTTATGAACATTATCCTTATCTTGTTGATTATCAACAACATAGCAAATCTGATGAATTTGATAAAGGCAAAACTGTTCATACTCCTATTGAAACTCAGAAACCTAAGAAACCTAAGACATCAACATCTTGGGTTGTCAAAGGTGGAACTAATCCTTCAGGACCCTCTCAATAAGGGTACCTAAAACAATTTTATTTTGTTTTGTAGGAGTAGGAGTAAAGTAGAGAAGACTTGGTACTTGGACAGTGGCTGTTCAAGACATATGTGTGGAAACATACATGAGCTGACTGATGATGTTGCTATGGACGGTCCAAATGTAACGTTTGGAGACAGCAAGGAAGGCAAGATTGTAGCAAGTGGAAAGCTGATCAAAGGCAACATTGAGATATCTGACGTCTCTTATGTTAAAGGCCTCAAATACAATTTGTTGAGCATAAGTCAATTTTGTGATAAAGGATATTCAGTCATCTTCTCAACATATAAGTGCTACGTTGAACAGATAGGAACAAAGAAGGTTATTTTATCTGGAAGACGACAAGGGAATGTCTACACAGTGGACTGAAATTCTGTTGACAAGAATTCAAGTGTTTGTTGGTGGCATCAACACCAAGTGAAGTCAGTTGGCTGTGGCACAAAAGAATGAATCATGTGAATTTCAAGACCATCAACAGACTCATCAAGAATGATCTGGTAGAAGGAATTCCAAAGACAGTCATGAGCAAAGACAAGCTTTGTGACGCATGTCATAAAGGTAAACAAATCAAGTCATCATTCAAAAGCAAGAAGCACCAATCATCTGGAAGGATCTTGGAGCTGCTACACATGGACTTATTTGGACCCATTGATCCAATCAACAATGGTGGTCAAAAATATTGCCTAGCTGTTGTGGATGATTATTAAAGATACACTTGGGTGATTTTCATGAAAAAGAAAAATGAGACCAAGGAGAATCTTACAAATCTGATGGAGAATATTCAGAACAAAAATAGTATGAAGATACTAAAGATCATATCAGATAGAGGGACTGAATTTACAAACTCTACTGTTGAAGAGTATTGTAATGCCAGAAGAATCAGCCATGAGTACTCTGCTTCCAGAACCCCTTAACAGAACGGAGTTGCTGAAAGGAGAAATAGAACTCTAAAAGAAGCTACAGGAACCATGATAGCTGAAGCAAAGCTGCCTCAAAGACTTTGGGCAGAAGCAACAAATACAGCATGCTTTACCCAAAATATATGCATGATCAACAAGCACCAAAACAAGACTCCATATGAAGTTTGGAACAACAGAAAGCCAAACATTCATTACTTTAGAATTTTTGGTTGTAAATGCTTTGTCTTAAATAATGGAAAAAATCACCTTACTGCTTTTGCAGAAAAGGATGATGAAGCAGTATTTGTAGGATACTCTACTGTTAGTAAAACTTATAGAGTCTTTAACAAAAGAACTTTACTTGTAGAAGAATCCATTCATGTAGTATTTGATGAACCTAGTCAATATTCTAAAAAGAATCAAAGTATAGATCAAAATCTGTCTACTGATTTTCAGAAATTGAATGTTGAAAATAATGAAGAATACATTCCCATCATACTACCTAATCTCAAATCAGCTGCTAACTCAAGTGCTGTTCAAAATCACAGTGCTGATTGTCTAACAGAGGAGTTGCAAACAGCTGACAGAATAGAGACTGTTCAACAGACAACTGCTGTTCAACAGACTACTACTGGAACTCCAACAGTAGTGTTGCAAGATCAAAACAGAGGACAACATTATGATTTGCAACCTGATCTTAGATGGCTCAAGAATCACCCACCAGAACTGGTAATTGGTGATCCTTTGGATAGAGTAAAGACAAGGAGAGTTGCTGCAAGTGATGCAAGGTTTGTCAGCTTTCTATCTCAAATAGAGCCTAAACAGATTGAAGAAGCTCTTAATGATTCAAACTGGATTGAAGCTATGCAAGAAGAGCTAAATCAATATGAAAGGAATGAAGTGATAGAGTAGTGCCCATCAAGCCAGTTCAATTAGCTTGTAATAGGTCTATTCTGTAAGAAACAATCTTTTGATTTTATAATAATACGCGCGTTTATTTATATGAGTATAAGGATAAACAATGGCCAACTTCATCTCTGGCGAATACATTTAAGCGATTGGATGAAACCCTTAGATTACATTTGACTATGGGACGATTCACTTCATTATTGAGTGCAATCATGAAACAGTCTCAAAGGTCGTAATCTTAAAACTGTTCCAAGTCATAGATTCCGAACGAGACGGGGTATAGTAGGAATCGCCAAGACTTGTACAAGTATGCATGATTCACATGGAGTGAATTTGTAGCGTTTCATGAGCAAGGCATTTGAGGCCAGTGCATACGAGTAGATGGTTCAATGGAGGATTGAACGCATAGAACGACCCGAACAGAGAAACCCATTGTGGAAGCGCATGTCGCACATCGGTGATGGGATATTTCTCAAGGATTATAATAGTGTACGATTTAGTCCTTTGACTTGAGGTGCTAGGGCGAATTCGGTGCATGAAAGTTCGTACTTAGATCTAGGTATAGACCACGTAGCTTGGTCATAACATGCCTAGGTTGGGTGCGTATGGACATTTACGCGAATGGTTAGTACCGATATGGAATCTATTGACTCACCGTAATGGGTGAGAGAATTTCCTATACGATTCCTAGATAATATATCCAAGGAATCTACGGCCGTAGTCGGTGACGGATTTGGAAAGGGGTTTCCAAATTTAGAAGGTCACACTGGAATATTATCCTGAATTAGAAAGTATAGTTATCGAGACAAATTTAGAGGTGCCGATCAATTCATACACCCTAAGTCTTGATCGGGAATATTAGTCGATAGAAGGACCGTATGTACATGGTAATTATATGAGACGAGGTTCACAAGTATCAATTCACCTGAAGTTGGGCTTCATGGGCTTGTGGCTAGACATCGACCATGAAGTGTGGGTACTCCTGAGTTAATAGAGGAATTGATTCTAGGAGTGGTCAATTAAAGGTTGTTTAATTGACCGGAGCAATTTATTGTTCATAAATTAAATCACGAGGAATTCATGGGCCTGCTGCCAATTGATGGTGAACCCAGAGGGTCACACACAATATAATTGGACGGTGACTGTTGAAAAGGATACTGAAGGAATTAATTGATTTAAAGGTAATTAAATCAATTAAATGAATTAAAGATATTTAATTTAAGTGGGAGATTAATTAATTGGCTAACTTAATTAATTAAATACTTAATTGAGTTGCTAATTAATTATGTTTAAAAGAAATAATGATGTAATTGGATCGGGCATTTAATTAAGTAATTAATTAAATGAAAGGCTTGCAAGACATGGGCCTTTAATTAAAAGCCCATAAGGAGTCTTGCAAAACATAGGTCAAGAGGGAGTCTATAAAAGGGTTTCACTAGAGCTCAAAAAGCTAACACCCTAAGAAGAAAAACCCTAGCCTCTCTTCTCAACCCTAGTCGCCCCCCCCACCTCTCCTTTGCGCCGCCGACCTAGAGCCGCCGCCACCAGCTGCCCTAGTGCCGCCGCCGCCGCCTCTCCTCTGTTCCTCCGTGTTAGATCTTGCATTGGCAAGTAGATCTGCATAGTCCTGCTTCAACAAACCTCCTGCATCCAGTTCTGAGCCTAAGATCTTGAGGTGTTGCCAGAACCCAATTGGTGTGGACTTACTTTGGAGGTGAGACGCTTGGATCACTTCTGTGAACCAGATCCGGATCCAGATCCAGAACCGAAGGTTTCCACCACCTTGCCTGTGGTGAGGTATATCGCAAAAACCCCCTTGTTTAATTACTATGTGTGTTTTTGTTTCTTGCTTGCGTATAAATAATATGGAGAATCTTTTATGGGACCATGGGTGCTTCGAAAAATTTTGAATTCCGCACTTTTGTTGTTCTGACAATCGAGGCAACCCAACCACTATCCCAACAGTGGTATCAGAGCCAACTCCATCATTATTATACGAAAAGCCTGAACATAATGTGTTTTCACCGTATATGTTTAATTATGTATATGTAAACACGTGATAATTATGTTCTGTTAATTGATTCTTACTTGTTATGACTGGATCTATGATTGGGTAAAACGGCTTTTTTAGATCTGTGCCGTTTTTATAGTTTTTGAAAACTTCAGGACTCTTTGGGCTAAAATCGCAAATTAGGGTTTTTGGAGGGCTGAAAATTTGAATTTTTGAAATCTGAAAATTACAAAATTCTGGATTGTTTTTGCAAATCTGGTCGCACGGGTTTTGGGGTCAATTTGTAATTTCCGAAAACTTTGGGGCTATTTTGCAATTACCGAAACTTGAGGGGTCAATTTGAAAAATCAAAAATTTTCAAAATTCAAAATTTTATTTTCTGTTTGCTGCCCGAAACTGCCCAGGGGTGTTTTTGTAACTTTTTAAAAGTTTTGGGGTCAAAGTGCAATTTTCGAAAGTTGAGGGGCGAAAATGCAATTTTCAAAAGTTGAAAAAAACAGAATCTGAATTTGAGCAGAAAATTAATTTTTGTTTACCCAAATTATTTGTTTTGTCATAATTAGTAGTGACTAAAAAGTAAGAATCATAGGAAGTTAGTTTTAAAAGGTAGTTTTAAACTTAAGTTAGAAGGAAGTAAAAGTTGTTTACATGTTTCTTGCTCTATGTGAATTGTTTACGTGGTTTTCGATCGAGCCGAGCCTTGACCTTAGGTTAGATGTGATTGGTTTAATTTATTGTTTGGTTTTTATTGGGCCTGCGAGCCTAGTATGTTTTTGGGCCACTTTGAGCCTTTGTAATAGAATAGGACTTTACTGCTTTCCTAGTTTAGGATGGAGGCCCGTTTACAAGCAAGGTGGGAGCCCAAGAAGATATGAAGGCCATGTATGCGTGGTACATTGAGTAATAGCATAGGCCCATTTACAAACCCTTTAGATTGACCAATAGGGCCAACATCATTGGCTCAATGATGGCCTGCATAGGAGGCTCCCGATCGAAAACATATTGTGGTAGTATGCATGCTAGGCTTGTATGGCTTTTATTTATTTTGTCGATTTATATTTAGCTTGTATGAGATGCGCGCTAGAATCTAGATCGTAATAAAAGATAAAGCATAACTGAATCGGTGAGATCTCGAGGAGAGTTAGAATAACTTTCAAATCAGAAATACCCCTCTCGAATTAAATATTAAGTCATATTGGATTAAAATAAAATGAAGTATTTATATAAATACAGGCCTTCCATCAATAGGAACTAGCGTATGTTGTCTATTTATCGATAGAGGTGATCCAGAGTCTGGCACCCGAGTCGAAGAAAGGGACAATATGTGAAATTCCTTGACTCCGGTTTTTAACTAAACACGACAAGGGTGAGGACTGGTCGGGATGTGAGGATCGACCGATAACTAGTTACGGAGAACTCACGACTGGGCCCGTTGCTCATCATGATTGATGGGTTAGACTTAACGATTAGTAACACTTATGATGTAGCAGTGCTAGATAAGTACGAAAACCGAGGAAAAATAGCTTGAAGGTTGTGGAGTAACACAATTGGCAATAAGTATGCCTACCTGGAGAATTGGTTGTATGGCCACGAGTCGTGGGTGCAATTAATTGTTGCTGGGACATCAAGACCTACTAGGAATTAAATTTCCCGAGCAATCAAAGGGGTGATTGTTTCGATAAAATAGTGGGAGAACTTTTTCGAAAACAAGTCCAAAATTCGTTAATTATAAGTATTTGACATAAGATCAATTAGCTTAATGTTGTCTTCTTTCCATTTGTATATATTAAGTACAATGTCTAAGAATCCATTATCTGTTATCATCGACGCAAACAAATTGAATGGCTCAAACTTCGTTGACTGGCTGAGAAATCTCAGAATTGTCCTCGATTCCGAGCGACGAAGCTATGTGCTCGACACACCCATGCCTGCTGCACCCGCAGCACGAGCTAGTGAGGAACAACGAACCGCCCATGCTAAAAGGGTTGATGATGATCTTCAGGTTCAATGTCTCATGCAAGCCTCGATGTCGAATGAACTGCTGAAACAGCATGCTGCAATGCCGCTTGCTAGAGAGATACTTCTCCACCTCCAGCAGATGTTTGGAGAGAGGTCTCGTACCGAGAGGTTCGCGACCACTAAGGAGTTTTTTCATCTCAAGATGGCTGAGGGAAGCAATGTCAAGGATCCTGTCTGCGTTTCATCAACCTGGTTGAAAAACTAGGGCGATTGGAAGTGGACTTGCACGCTGATCTTAGCACTGACCTCCTTCTCCATACGCTGCCCCGTTCTTTTGACCAGTTCGTGTTGAACTTCAACATGGAGGATAGAACCCTCGCTCTTCACGAACTGACCAATTTGTTGGTAACGGCAGAATCGACTCTCAAGAAAGAGAAGCCGGTAATGATTGCACACCAATCGAAGGCTGCAAAGCCCAAGAGAGGTAAGAAGAAGAAGAAGGTATTTTCTTCGAAGGCAGTCACAAAGGTGGTTCAAAAGAAGCGCAAGAGCCCAGAAGACGAATGTTTCCACTGCAAGAAAGCAGGGTACTGGAAAAGGAACTGCCAGACTACCTAAAGATGAAACTGGTAGCCAAAGGTATTTTCTTGGTTGAAGTTAATATTTCTATTAACTGTGCATCGTGGGTGTTAGACACCGCAGCAGGTTCTCATATCTGCAATGATTTGCAGGTGATGGGAGCAGTAAGATACCTGAAGCCCGGGGATGGAATCCTGCGTTTTGGAAACGGAGATAGGATTGCCGCTGAGGCTATTGGGGACGTCGAATTGGTTTTAGGAAATTTTACTTTAGTTTTAAGGGATTGTCTGTACGTACCAACTATTATTAAGAACATCATTTCTATTCCTATGTTGGATATTGATGGTTTTAATTTTTCCATTGAAAATGGAGCTTTTTGCATATTTAAAGGTGGTTTAATATATGCTCGTGGTACTTTGATAGATGGTCTGTATTCCTTAGAACCTGTAAATTCCGACGTCATGCACATTCAATCTAGAAAAAGAAATATGATAATCAAACTCCACAACTTTGGCACGCTAGACTTGGACATATTTCCAAGAGTAGGATTCAAAAGTTGGTTTCCTCTAAGGCTCTTGAAATAAAGAACTTGGATGAACTCCCAACTTGCGAGTCTTGTCACAAAGGAAAAATAACCAAATCACCCTTCACAGGGAATCCCGAGCGAACCAAGCAAACATTGAATTTAATCCATACTGACGTTTGTGGACCATTGAGTGTCAATGCGAGAGGAGGATTCTCTTACTTCGTAACATTCACCGACGATTTTAGTCGTTATGGATATGTGTATCTTATGAAACACAAATCCGAAAGTTTTGAGAAATTCAAAGAGTTTCGAATGGAAGTTGAGAATCAACTTGGACATAGTATTAAAGCACTTCGTTATGATAGAGGTGGTGAGTACTTAAGCCAAGAATTCCTTGATTATCTAAAAGAGAATGGAATTCTCGCCCAGCGAACTCCCCCTAGGACGCCTCAACTCAATGGAGTGTCCGAGCGGAGGAACCGAACATTGCTAGACATGGTTCGTTCCATGATGAGCTTCGCTGACCTTCCCTTTTCATTTTGGGGCTTAGCCCTGTTAACTGCATCGAAGATACTAAACATAGTACCTTCGAAGTCAGTGCCAACGACACCGCACCAAGTATGGTATGGTAAAGCGCTCGTGTATTCGTATCTACGAGTATGGGGATCTCCTGCGTATGTAAAGAACAAAAAGGGAGATAAGCTGGATAGTAGATCTAGTTTGTGCAAATTTGTGGGGTATCCAAAGGAATCCATTGGATACCTGTTCTTCGATCCCAAAGAACGTAATACGTTCGTATCTAGGAACGCCCACTTCTTGGAAGAAGATTTCCTCTCCAACTGAAATGGGACAATCGTAGAACTTGATGAAGTCCAAGAATCGGACCCATCCCCACAAACAGTGGGAGCTGAACCAGAATTTATTGAACCTACTAGTACACCTACTCTTCGAAGGTCTGATCGAATTCGTAAGGAGCCAGAGCGATTTGGTTTCATTCACGAAAACGAGAAAGATGATAGTGATCCAAAGACCTATCAAGAAGCGATGTTAGACATAGACTCGGGTGCGTGGCTCGAAGCCATGCAATCTGAAATGGATTCCATGCATTCCAACAAGGTTTGGACCTTGGTCGATCCACCTGAGGAAACTATCCCTGTAGGATGCAAATGGATCTTCAAGCGTAAGCTTGGAATGAATGGAGATGTATTAACTAATAAAGCTCGCTTAGTGGCGAAAGGGTGTTCTCAAAGGCCTGGTATAGACTATGAGGAAACCTTCTCTCCCGTGGCGATGTCGAAATCCATTCGGATACTACTTGCCATAGCTGCATGGCATGACTACGAAATATGGCAAATGGACGTAAAGACCGCCTTTCTCAATGGAGACATTGACAAGGAGATCTTTATGCAACAACCTGAAGGTTTTGCGTCCAAAGGAAGTGAGCACAAAATGTGTAAGCTTCAAAGGTCAATCTATGGCCTCAAACAGGCGTCCCGAACCTGGAACATACGATTTGATGAGACAGTCAAAGCATTTGGCTTCATAAAAAACGTATATGAACCTTGTGTGTACAAAAAGAATAGTGGGAGCTCGATACAATTCATTGTTTTGTACGTCGATGACATTTTGTTAATCGGAGACGATATCAAGATGTTAGCGCAAACTAAAGCGTGGCTATCCGCGCAGTTTTCCATGAAAGATATGGGAGACGCATCTTACGTATTGGGAATATGTATCTATAGGGATAGATCGAAGAAGATGATAGGACTCTCCCAATCTCAGTACATCAACACTATTTTGAAGAGATTCAAAATGGAAGAATCCAAGAGAGGATTGCTTCCGATGAGACATGGTATCTCTATTTCTAAGTCTATGTGCCCTACAACTGACAAAGAAAAGACGAGAATGTCTCTCATACCTTATGCCTCTGCTATAGGGAGCATAATGTATGCGATGTTGTGTACTCGACCAGACATAGCACACGCTCTAAGTGTAACGAGCTGCTATCAGTCAAATCCAGGCGAAGAGCACTGGACTGCCGTAAAAGCAATCCTAAAGTACCTGCGAAGGACTTAGGATATATTTTTGGTCTACGGTGGTAGTGGAGAACTGAAACTTGAAGGATTCACTGATGCAAGTTTCCAGTCTAACGTGGATGGGATGTTTCTCAAGGAATATAATAGTGTACGATTTAGTCCTTTGACTTGAGGTACTAGGGCGAATTCGGTGCATGAAAGTGCGTACTTAGATCTAGGTATAGGCCACGTAGCTTGGTCATAACATGCCTAGGTTGGGTGCGTATGGACATGTACGCGGGTGGTTAGTACCAATATGGAATCTATTGACTCATTGTAATGGATGAGAGAATTTCCTATACGATTCTTAGATAATATATCCGAGGAATCCACGGCCTTGGTCGGTGACGGATTTGGGAAGGGGTTTCCAAATTTAGCAGTCACACTGGAATATTATTCTGAATTAGAAAGTATAGTTATCGAGACAAATTTAGAGGTGCCGATCAATTCACACACCCTAAGTCTTGATCGGGAATATTAGTCGATAGAAGGACCGTATGTATATGGCAATTATATGAGACGAGGTTCACAAATATCAATTCACCTGAAGTTGGGCTTCATGGACTTGTGGCTAGACATCGACCATGAAGTGTGGGTACTCCTGAATTAATAGAGGATTTAATTCTAGGAGTGGTCAATTAAAGGTTGTTTAATTGACCGGAACAATTTATTGTTCATAAATTAAATCACGAAGGATTCGTGGGCCTGCTGCCAATTGATGGTGAACCCAGAGGGTCACACACAATACAATTGGACGGTGACTGTTATAAAAGGACATAAAAGGAATTAACTGATTTAAAGGTAATTAAATCAATTAAATGAATTAAAAGTGTTTAATTCAAGTGGGAGATTAATTAAATAGTATATTTGATTAATTAAATAATTAATTAGGTTACTAATTAATTATGTAAAAGAAATAATGATTTATCAAGATTGGGCATTTAATTAAAGTAGTTAATTAAATGAAGGATTGCAAGACATGGGCTTTTATTAAAGCCCATAAGGAGTCTTGCAAACCTAGGTCAGAAGGAGCTTATAAATAGAGCACAACTAGAGCTCAAATGGGTAAAACCCTAAGAAAAACCCTAGTCTCCTTTTGCCCTAGTAGCCGCCGCCCCCTCTAGCTAGAAACCCTAGCCGCCGCCACCTGCTGCCGTGGGCTACCTTGGTGCCGCCGCCGCCCTCTCCCTGTTCCGTTGTGTTAGATCTTGATCTGTCAAGAGACTCAACACAATCCTGCAATAACAAATCTCCTGAATCCAGTTCTGAGCCTAAGATCTTGAGGTGTTCCCAGAATCCAATTGGTGTGGACTATCCCTGGAGGTGAGACACTTGGATCACTCCTGTGAACCAGATCCAGATTCAGAAACGAAGTCGGAGGTTTCCACCACCTTGCCTGTGGTGAGGTATATCGCAAAAACCCCCTTGTTAATTCATTGTGTGTGTTTTTGTTTCATGTTTTTGTATACATAATATGGAGACTTCTTATATGGGACCATTGGATGACTCGAAAAATTTTATATTCCGCACTTTGTTGTATGACAAATCGAGCCATATCCCAACACTGGTATCAAAGCCAACTCCATTATCATTATACAAAAGCCTGAACATAATTGTGTTCACCGTATATGTTTAATTATATGTATGAGAACGCGTGATAATTATGTTCTGTAAGTTGATTCTTGCTTGTTATGACTAGATCTATAATTGGGTAAAACTGCTTTTCAAGATCTGTGGCGTTTTTATAGTTTTTGAAACTTCAGGACTTTTTTGGGAAAAAATCGCATAATAGGGTTTTTGGGGCTGAAAATTCAAAATTTTTGAAATCTGGAAATTTGAAAATTCTGGACTGTTCTTGCAATTCTGGTCGCACGGTTTTTGGGGTCGTTTTGCAATTTCTGAAAACTTTGGGGCTGTTTTGCAATTACCGAAACTTGAGGGGTCAATTTGAAAAATCGAAAATTTTCAAAATTCAAAATTTTATTTTCTGGTCTGCTGCCCGAAACTGCCCAGGGGTGTTTTTGTAACTTTTTAAAAGTTTTGGGGTCAAAATGCAATTTTCGAAAGTTGAGGGGTCGAAAATGAAATTTTCAAAAGTTGAAAAACAGAATCTGAAATTGAGCAGAAAATTAATTTTTATTTACCAGGATATTTATTTTGTCATAATTAGTAGTGACTAAAAATCAAGAATCATAGGAAGGTAGTTTTAAAAGGATGTTTTAAAATTAAGGTAGAAGAAAGTAAAAGATGTTTACATGTTTCTTGCTCTACGTGAACTGTTTACGTGGTTTTCGATCGAGACGAGCCTTGACCCTAGGGTAGATGTGATTGGTTTAATTTATTGCTTGTTTTTCATTGGGCCTGCGAGCCTATTATTGTTTTTGGGCCACTTTGAGCCTTTGTAATAGAATAGGGCTTTACTGTTTTCCTAGTTTAGGATGGAGGCCCATTTACAAGCAAGGTGGGAGCCCAAGAAGATAAGAAGGCCATGAATGCATGGTACATTGTGTAATAGCATAGGGCCCGTTTGAGAACCCTTTAGATTGACCAATTGGGCCAACATCATTGGCTCGATGATGGCCTACATAGGAGGCTCCCGATCGAAATCATATTGTGGTAGTATGCATGCTAGACTTGTATGGCTTTTATTTATTTGTTGATTTATATTTTGCTTGTATGAGATGCGCGCTAGAATCTAGATCGTAATAAAAGATAAAGCATAATTGAATCGGTGAGATCTCGTGGAGAGTTAGTATAAATTTCAAAACCAGAAACCCCCTCTCGAATTAAATATTAAGTCTATTGGGTACATTTAAAATGAAGTTTTAAAGATCCAAGCCTTCCATCAATAGGAACTAGTGTATGTTGTCTACTTATTGATAAAGGTGATCCAGAGTCTGGCACTCGAGTCAAAGAAAGGGACAATACACGAAACTCCCTAACTCTTGTTTTTAACTAAACTCGACAAGGATAAGGACTGGTCGGGATGTGAGGATCGATCGATAACTAGTTACGGAGAACTCACGACCGGGCCCGTTGCTTATCACGATTGATGGGTGTTACTTAACGATTAGTAGCATTTATGATGTAGCAGTGCTAGATAAATGTGAAAACCGAGGCAAAATAGCTTGAAAGTTGTGAGGTGTCACAATTGGTAAAAGTATACCTACCTGGAGAGTTGATTGTATGGCCACGAGTCGTGGGTGCAATTAATTGCTGCTGGGACGTCAAGACCTACTAGGAATTAGAATTCCCGAGCAATCAAAGGGGTGATTGTTTCGATAAAATAGTGGGAGAACTTTTTCGAAAACAAGTCCAAATTCGATAATTATAAGTATTAGACATAAGATCAGTTAGCTAAATGTTGTCTTCTTTCCATTTGTAGATATTAAGTACAATGTCTAAGAATCCATTATCTGTTATCCTCGACGCAAACAAATTGAATGGCTCAAACTTTGTTGACTGGCTGAGAAATCTCAGAATCGTGATCGACTCCGAGCGATGAAGCTATGTGCTCGACAAACCCATGCCTGCTGCACCCGCAGCACGAGCTAGTGAGGAACAACGAACCACCCACGCTAAAAGGGTTGATGATGATCTTCAGGTTCGATGTCTCATGCTAGCCTCGATGTCGAATGAACTGCAGAAACAGCATGCTGCAATACCGCTTGCTAGAGATATACTTCTCCACCTCCAACAGATGTTTGGAGAGAGGTCTCGTACCGAAAGGTTCGCAACCACTAAGGAGTTATTTCATCTCAAGATGGCTGAGGGAAGAAGTGTCAAGGATCACTGTCTACGTTTCATCAACCTGGTTGAAAAACTGGGGAGATTGGAAGTGGACTTGCACGCTGATCTTAGCACTGACCTCCTCCTCCATACGCTGCCCCGTTCTTTTGACCAGTTCGTGTTGAACGTCAACATGGAGGACAGAACCCTCGCCCTTCACGAACTGACCAATCTGTTGGTAACGGCAGAGTCGACTCTCAAGAAAGAGAAGCCGGTGATGATTGCATACCAATCGAAGGATGCAAAGCCTAAGAGAGGTAAGAAGAAGAAGAAAACTTTTTCTTCGAAGGTAATCACCAAGGTGTTTGAAAAGAAGCGCAAGAGCCCAGAAGACGAATGTTTCCACTGCAAGAAAGCAGGGCACGTGAAAAGGAACTGCCCAGACTACCTAAAGATGAAATTGGTAGCCAAAGGTATTTTCTTGGTTGAAGTTAATATTTCTATTAACTGTGCATCGTGGGTGTTAGACACCGCGGCAGGTTCTCATATCTGCAATGATTTGCAGGTGATGGGAGCAGTAAGATACCTGAAGCCCGGGGATAGAATCCTGCGTTTTGGAAACGGAGCTAGGATCGCCGCTGAGGCTAAAGGGGACGTCGAATTAGTTTTAGGAAATTTTACTTTGGTTTTAAGGGATTGTCTGTACGTACCAACAATAATTAAGAACATCATTTCTATACCGATGTTAGACATTGATGGTTTTAATTTTTCCATTCAAAATGGATCTTTATGCATATTTAAAGGTGGTTTAATGTATGCTCGTGGTACTTTGATGGATGGTCTTTATTCCCTAGAACCTGTTAAATCCGACGTCATGCACATTCAATCTAGGAAAAGAAAATATGATAATCAAACTCCACAACTTTGGCACGCTAGACTTGGACATATTTCCAAGAGTAGGATTCAAAAGTTGGTTTACTCTAAGGCTCTTGAAATAAAGAACTTGGATGAACTCCCAACTTGCGAATCTTGTCTCAAAGGAAAGATGACCAAATCACCCTTCACAGGGAATCCCGATCGAACCAAGCAAACATTGGATTTAATCCATACTGACGTTTGTGGACCATTGAGTGTCAATGCGAGAGGAGGATTCTCCTACTTCGTTACATTCACCGACGATTTTAGTCGTTATGGATATGTGTATCTCATGAAACACAAATCCGAAACTTTTGAGAAATTCAAAGAGTTTCGAATGGAAGTAGAGAATCAACTTTGACATAGTATTAAAGCACTTCGTTCTGATAGAGGTGGAGAGTACTTAAGCCAAGAATTCCTTGATTATCTAAAAGAGAATGGAATTCTCGCCCAGCGAACTCCCCCTAGGACGCCCCAACTCATTGGAGTATCTGAGCGGAGGAACCGAACTTTGTTAGACATGGTTCGTTCCATGATGAGCTTCGCTGACCTTCCCTTTTCGTTTTGGGGCTTGGCCCTATTAACTGCATCGAAGATACTAAACATAGTGCCTTCGAAGTCAGTGCCAACAACACCGCACCAAGTATGGTATGGTAAGGCACCCGTGTATTCGTACTTACGAGTATGGGGATCTCCTGCGTATGTAAAGAACAAGAAGGGAGATAAGCTAGATAGTAGATCTAGTTTGTGCAAATTTGTGGGATATCCAAAGGAATCCATTGGATACCTGTTCTTCGATCCTAAAGAACGTAATACGTTCGTATCTAGGAACGCCCACTTCATTGAAGAGGATTTCCTCACCAACCGAAATGGGACAATCGTAGAACTTGATGAAGTCCAAGAATCGGACCCATCCCCACAAACAGTGGGAGCTGAACCAGAATTTATTGAACCTACTAGTACACCTACTCTTCGAAGGTCTGATCGAATTCGTAAGGAGAATAGTGGGAGCACGGTACAATTCAATGTTTTGTACGTCGATGACATTTTGTTGATCGGAGACGATATCAAAATGTTAGTGCAGACTAAAGCGTGGTTATCCGCGCAGTTCTCTATGAAAGATATGGGGGACGCATCTTACGTATTGGGAATACATATCTATAGGGATAGATCGAAGAAGATGATTAGACTCTCCCAATCTCAGTACATCAACACAATCTTGAAAAGATTCAAGATGGAAGAATCCAAGAGAGGATTGCTTCCAATGAGACATGGTATCTCTCTTTCTATGTCTATGTGCCCTACAACCGACGAAGAAAAGACGAGAATGTCTCTCATACCTTATGCCTCTGCTATAGAGAGCATAATGTATGCGATATTGTGTACTCGACCAGACATAGCACACGCTCTAAGTGTAACGAGCCGCTATCAGTCAAATCCAGGCGAAGAGCACTGGACTGCCGTAAAAGCAATCCTAAAGTACCTGCGAAGGACTAAGGATATGTTTTTTGTCTACGTTGGTAGTGGAGAACTGAAACTTGAAGGATTCACTGATTCGAGTTTCCAGTCTGACGTGGATGACTTTAAATCCAAATCTGGATACATATTCCGCATCAATGGTGGAGCAGTTAGTTGGAAGAGCTGTAAACAGTCTGCCACTGCTGATTCAACCACAGAAGCAGAATATATTGCAGCATCAGATGCAGCAAAAGAAAGTGTATGGATGAAAAACTTCATCCAAGAACTGGATGTTATTCCTAGCATTGCTGAACCTGTAGTCGTCTTCTGTGACAACAACGGGGCAATAGCTCAAGCGAAGGAGCCGAGATCACACCATCAATCCAAACACGTAAAGAGGAAATACCATGTGATCAGGGAGATCATTGGTAGAGGAGACATGCACATGGAGTATGTCAAATCGAAAGACAACGTAGCTGACCCACTAACTAAGCCTCTTTCACAAAAGGCGTTCGAAGGACATCTAGAGGAGATGGGTCTTAGAACCATAGGTGAATGGCTTTAGGGCAAGTGGGAGATTGATAGGATAGTGCCCTGCAAGCCAGTTCTGTTAGCTTGCAATAGATCTATCCTATATGAAACGATCTTTGATTTTATAATAATACACATGTTTATTTATATATGTATAAGGATAAACAATGGCCAACTTCATCTCTCGCGAATACATTTAAGCGATTGGTTGAAACCCTTAGATTACATTTGTCTATGGGACGATTCACTTCAGTACTGAGTGCAATCATGAAACAGTCTTAAAGGTCGTAATCTTAAAACTGTTCCAAGTCATAGATTCCGAAACGAGACGGGGTATCGTAGGAATCGCAAAGACTTGTACGAGTATGCATGATTCACATGGAGTGAATTTGTAGCGTTTCATGAGAAAGGCATTTGAGGCCAGTGCATATGAGTAGGTGGTTCAATGGAAGATTGAACGCATCGAACGACCCGAACAGAGAAACCCATTGTGGAAGCGCATGTCGCATATCGGTGATGGGATGTTTCTCAAGGAATATAATAGTGTACGATTTAGTCCTTTGACTTGAGGTACTAGGGCGAATTCGTTGCATGAAAGTGCGTACTTAGATCTAGGTATAGGCCACGTAGCTTGGTCATAACATGCCTAGGTTGGGTGCGTATGGACATGTACGCGGGTGGTTAGTACCAATATGGAATCTATTGACTCATTGTAATGGATGAGAGAATTTCCTATACGATTCTTAGATAATATATCCGAGGAATCCACGGCCGTGGTCGGTGACGAATTTGGGAAGGGGTTTCCAAATTTAGCAGTCACACTGGAATATTATCCTGAATTAGAAAGTATAGTTATCGAGACAAATTTAGAGGTACCGATCAATTCACACACCCTAAGTCTTGATCGGGAATATTAGTCGATAGAAGGACCGTATGTACATGGCAATTATATGAGACGAGGTTCACAAATATCAATTCACCTGAAGTTGGGCTTCATGGGCTTGTGGCTAGACATCGACCATGAAGTGTGGGTACTCCTGAATTAATAGAGGATTTAATTCTAGGAGTGGTCAATTAAAGGTTGTTTAATTGACCGGAACAATTTATTGTTTATAAATTAAATCACGAAGGATTCGTGGGCCTGCTGCCAATTGATGGTGAACCCAGAGGGTCACACACAATACAATTGGACGGTGACTGTTATAAAAGGACATAAAAGGAATTAATTGATTTAAAGGTAATTAAATCAATTAAATGAATTAAAAGTGTTTAATTCAAGTGGGAGATTAATTAAATAGTTGATTTGATTAATTAAATAATTAATTAGGTTACTAATTAATTACGTAAGAGAAATAATGATTTATCAAGATTGGGCATTTAATTAAAGTAGTTCATTAAATGAAGGATTGCAAGACATGGGCTTTTATTAAAGCCCATAAGGAGTCTTGCAAACCTAGGTCAGAAGGAGCTTATAAATAGAGCACAACTAAAGCTCAAATGGGTAACACCCTAAGAAAAACCCTAGTCTCCTTTTGCCCTAGTAGCCGCCGCCCTCTCTAGCTAGAAACCCTAGCCACCGCTGCCACCTTAAGCCGCCGCCACCTGCTGCCGTGGGCTACCTTGGTGCCGCCGCCGCCCTCTCCCTGTTCCGTTTTGTTAGATCTTGATCTGTCAAGAGACTCAACACAATCCTGCAATAACAAATCTCCTGAATCCAGTTCTGAGCCTAAGATCTTGAGGTGTTGCCAGAATCCAATTGGTGTGGACAATCCCTGGAGGTGAGACACTTGGATCACTCCTGTGAACCAGATCCAGATTCAGAAACGAAGTCGGAGGTTTCCACCACCTTGCCTGTGGTGAGGTATATCGCAAAAACCCCCTTGTTAATTCATTGTGTGTGTTTTTGTTTCATGTTTTTGTATACATAATATGGAGACTTCTTAGATTGGACCATTGGATGACTCGAAAAATTTAAAATTCCGCACTTTGTTGTATGACAAATCAAGCCATATCCCAACAACACCATCAATCCAAACACGTACAGAGGAATTACCATGTGATCAGGGAGATCATTGGTAGAGGTGACATGCACATGGAGTATGTCAAATCGGAAGACAACGTAGCTGACCCACTAACTAAGCCACTTTCACAAAAGGCGTTCGATAGTCATCTAAAGCAGATGGGTCTTAGAACCATAGGTGAATGGCTTTAGGGCAAGTGGGAGATTGATAGAGTAGTGCCCAGCAAGCCAGTTCAATTAGCTTGTAATAGGTCTATTCTGTAAGAAACAATCTTTTGATTTTATAATAATACGAGCGTTTATTTATATGAGTATAAGGATAAACAATGGCCAACTTCATCTCTCGCGAATACATTTAAGCGACTGGATGAAACCCTTAGATTACATTTGACTATGGGACGATTCACTTCAGTATTGAGTGCAATCATGAAACAATCTCAAAGGTCGTAATCTTAAAACTGTTCCAAGTCATAGATTCCGAACCAGACGGGGTATCGTAAGAATCGCCAAGACTTGTACAAGTATGCATGATTCACATGGAGTGAATTTGTAGCGTTTCATGAGCAAGGCATTTGAGGCCAGTGCATATGAGTAGGTGGTTCAATGGAGGATTGAACGCATCGAACGACCCGAACAGAGAAACCCATTGTGGAAGCGCATGTCGCACATCGGTGATGGGATGTTTCTCAAGGATTATAATAGTGTACGATTTAGTCCTTTGACTTGAGGTGCTAGGGCGAATTCGGTGCATGAAAGTGCGTACTTAGATCTAGGTATAGGCCACGTAGCTTGGTCATAACATGCCTAGGTTGGGTGCGTATGGACATGTACGCGAATGGTTAGTACCGATATGGAATCTATTGACTCACCGTAATGGGTGAGAGAATTTCCTATACGATTCTTAGATAATATATCCAAGGAATCTACTGCCGTAGTCGGTGACGGATTTGGAAAGGGGTTTCCAAATTTAGAAGGTCACACTGGAATATTATCCTGAATTAGAAAGTATAGTTATCGAGACAAATTTAGAGGTGCCGATCAATTCACACACCCTATTTCTTGATCGGGAATATTAGTCGATCGAAGGACCGTATGTACATGGTAATTATATGAGACGAGGTTCACAAGTATCAATTCACCTGAAGTTGGGCTTCATGGGCTTGTGGCTAGACATCGACCATGAAGTGTGGGTACTCCTGAGTTAATAGAGAAATTGATTCTAGGAGTGGTTAATTAAAGGTTGTTTAATTGACCGGAGCAATTTATTGTTCATAAATTAAATCACGAGGAATTCGTGGGCCTGCTGCCAATTGATGGTGAACCCAGAGGGTCACACATAATACAATTGGACGGTGACTGTTGAAAAGGATACTAAAGGAATTAATTGATTTAAAGGTAATTAAATTAATTAAATGAATTAAAGATATTTAATTCAAGTGGGAGATTAATTAATTGGCTAACTTATTTAATTAAATACTTAATTGAGTTGCTAATTAATTATATATAAAGGAAATAATGATTTAATTGGATTGGACATTTAATTAAGTAATTAATTAAATGAAAGGCTTCCAAGACATGGGCCTTTAATTAAAAGCCCATAAGGAGTTTTGCAAAACCTAGGTCAAGAGGGAGTCTATAAAAGGGTTTCACTCTCAAAAAGCTAACACCCTAAGAAGAAAAACCCTAGCTTCTCCTCTCAACCCTAGTCCCCCCCCCCTCTCCTTTGCGATGCCGACCTAGAGCCGCCGCCACCAGCTACCGTGAGCTGCCCTAGCGCCGCCGCCGTCGCCTCTTCTTTGTTCCTTCGTGTTAGATCTTGCATTGGCAAGTAGATCTGCACAGTCCTGCTTCAACAAACCTCCTGCATCCAGTTTTGAGCCTAAGATCTTGAGGTTTTGCCAGAACCCAATTGGTGTGGACTTACTTTGGAGGTGAGACGCTTGGATCACTTCTGTGAACCAGATCCAGAACCGAAGGTTTCCACCACCTTGCCTGTGGTGAGGTATATCGCAAAAACCCCCTTGTTTAATTACTATGTGTGTTTTTGTTTCTTGCTTGCGTATAAATAATATGGAGAATCTTTTATGGGACCATGGGTGTTTCGAAAAATTTTAAATTCCGCACTTTTGTTGTTCTGACAATCGAGGCAACCCAACCACTATCCCAGCATGAAGTCTGGTACTTAGTTCCTAGACCAAGTCATCAAAGAGTAATTGGCACTAAATGGGTATTCAGGAACAAAATGAATGAAGATGGTGTTGTCACCAGAAATAAAGCAAGATTAGTGGCCAAAGAAAATTGTCAAGAATAAGATATTGACTTTGATGAAGCTTTTGCACCAGTAGCAAGATTAGAGGCAATCAGACTCTTTCTTGCCTATGCTGCTCATAAGAATTTCATAGTCTATAAAATGGATGTGAAATAAGCTTTTCTCAATGAAAAATTTCAAGAAGAAGTTTATGTTGAACAACCACCTGGATTTGAAGCATATCAAGAAGAAAACAAGGTGTATCGTCTGAAGTAAGCCCTCTATGGACTTAAACAGGCTCCAAGAGCATGGTATGATACCCTATCTGATTTTCTTTAAATAAAAGGATTTCTCAAAGGTAAGGTAGATAAGACCCTGTTCACTATTGAATGGGAAAATCATATATTGCTTGTGCAGATATATGTGGACGACATTATTTTCGGTTCACCAAATCAACAGATGTGTGATAAGTTCTCAAAGCTGATGCAGAACAAGTTTGAAATGAGCATGATGGGAGAACTTAACTATTTTCTTGGCTTGCAAGTAAGACAGTTGCATGATGGAATATTAATCAACCAAGCAAAATACACAAAGGATCTGTTCAAGAAATTTGGTATGGAAACTAGCTCTACTGCTAATATTCCAATGTCTACTAGTCTTCGTTTGGATAAAGATGAGGATGGCAAATCAGTAGACATAACCAAGTACAGAGGAATTATTGGGTCATTGTTGTACTTAACAGCTAGCAGACCTGATATCATGTACTCTGTTGGGGTTTGTACGAGATATCAATCAAATCCTAAAGAATCTCATCTCTAAGCTGTCAAACGAATTCTCAAATATCTTAAAGGCACTGATGTTGGATGAAGATGAAGATGAAGTGCAATGAAGATAAGAATACAAGGGAAAGTTTTGATGATTTCCAAAACGTCAAAATCAGCTAAGTATGGAAAGCTTAGGTCCCTTAGAAGAATTTTGACCAAGTAAAGAAGACATCAGAAGGGTCCAAAATTCGAAGCCCAGAAGACTACTGATCTTATGCTAAAATAACAATCAGAAGGGTAGACCATCAGCTGACTCAAATCAGATGAGTTCAAAGTTTGATCAGCAGGGTATCTATCAGCAGGGTTGTTTTGATCAGCAGAGTAGAAGAGATCAAGGAGTTAGTCCAACGGTAATAAATGCACTTGGTGAAATAAATGCTGTAAGAGAAGGGTAGTAATGGCAAATGATTGAAGTTTATTTTCGGATCAGCAGAGCGCATTTAATGTAGCTACAGAAAAGTACAGCAGAAAGTACTGTAGCAGGGAGCCGTTCTGAAAATTGGGCTAAGGCTATGGATTTGAATTATGATTTCATTCAACGGTCATATTTTCAAATCCAAGTATAAATAGAGCTGATTTCAACGAGCGAGACACACAACAACATTCTGAGATCTTATTTCCGAAGCAGAATTTTCTCTAAGTCTCAAGAAGCTCAAGAACAGCTCACTCATCTGTTGGAGTCATTTGTTGACAGAAACCATGTTGAAGCAAAAAGAAAACATTCTCTGAGGGATTTTTGTAATAGTTGAGTGTTGTGCGGAGTGTAGCTCGATCTTTGTGAGTGATCTAACTTCAGAGGATAGGTCTTCTTAGTGATTTCCTATTGTGAGCTTACGGCCTTCTCATCTACAAAACCCTGGATAATGATCGGTTTGACAAGATCAAACACTGCAAAACTACAAAAGAAATGTGGGACAAAGTTCGTGATATGAGCGAAGGTAATGATGCTATAAAAGAGCATCAACTTACTGTTGCTTTGGAGAAACTGGATAACTTCAAAATGAAGTATGGAGAGACCTTTAATCAGATGGATACCAGGTTCACCAGAACACTCAATGAAGTTCTAAAGTTGGGAAAAACCTTTACGGACAAAGAAATCACAGTCGGAGTACTAAAGGCTTTACCTCCTAAGTTCAACATGAAGGTGACATCGATGGAAGAATCAAGAGACTTGGGAAAGATCTCCCTTACAGAGTTGTTCTCCGTACTCAAGGCGTTTGAGTTTAAAATGCCAAGAATGGGAATTGAAGAAACCTCAACTTCAGGACCCACAGCTGCCTTAGTTGCTGCTGAAACTCCCAAAAGACCAGCACAAAGAAGTAAAGAAGTGGATTCATCTGATGAAGCCACATTACTCAATAAAAAGGAGTACACAGCTGGAGATGTAGCATTGTTGATGAATAATTTCAAGAAGTTCTATAAAAGAAAAATGAAGAACAAATATAACAATGCTTCTACTTCTAAACCTAACTCTTCTTCTCAAGATAAGGATGATTACAAAGACAAACTAATGTGTTATAACTGCAGGAAATTAGGACACTTCATCAGAGACTGTCCATATCCAAAAGCAGAGAAGTACACTGAAGAAGAGAAGAGAATCAGAAAGGAAAGAAAGCATCGGAGAGGCAAGGCAATGATAGCTGAAGCAGAAAAGATGACTGTTATCTACTCATCTGATTCAGACTCAGACACTTCTAATGAAGAGTCTTCTGATGAAGAGAACCCTGCTCTCATCTGCCTGATGGCCAAAGAATCTGATGACTCTGAGAATGATGAGGTAACTGATAGGATAGTGCCCTGCAAGCCAGTTCAATTAGCTTGTAATAGATCTATCCTGTATGAAACAATCTTTTGACTTATAATAATAAGCACGTTTATTTATATGTGTATAAGGATAAACAATGGCCAACTTCATCTCTCGCGAATACATTTAAGCAATTGGATGAAACCCTTAGATTACATTTGACTATGGGACGATTCACTTCAGTACCGAGTGCAATCATGAAACAGTCTCAAAGGTCGTAATCTTAAAACTGTTCCAAGTCATAGATTCCGAAACGAGACAGGGTATCGTAGGAATCGCAAAGATTTGTACGAATATGCATGATTCACATAGAGTGAATTTGTAGCGTTTCATGAGCAAGGCATTTGAGGCCAGTGCATATGAGTAGGTGGTTCAATGGAGGATTGAACGCATCAAAAGACCCGAACAGAGAAACCCATTGTGGAAGCGCATGACGCACATCGGTGATGGGATGTTTCTCAAGGATTATAATAGTGTACGATTTAGTCCTTTGACTTGAGGTACTAGGGCGAATTCGGTGCATGAAAGTACGTTCTTAGATCTAGGTATAGGCCACGTAGCTTGGTCATAACATGCCTAGGTTGGGTGCGTATGGACATGTACGCGAGTGGTTAGTACCGATATGGAATCTATTGACTAATCGTAATGGATGAGAGAATTTCCTATACGATTCTTAGATAATATATATCCAAGGAATCGGCGGCCGCAGTCGGTGACGGATATGGATAGGGGTTTCCAAATTTAGAAGGTCACAATGGAATATTATCCTGAATTAGAAAGTATAGTTATCGAGACAAATTTAGAGGTGCCGATCAATTCACACACCCGAAGTCTTGATCGGGAATATTAGTCGATAGAAGGACCGTATGTACATGGTAATTATATGAGACGAGGTTCACAATTATCAATTCACTTGAAGTTGGGCTTCATGGGCTTGTGGCTAGACATCGACCATGAAGTGTGGGTACTCCTGAGTTAATAGAGGATTTGATTCTAGGAGTGGTCAATTAAAGGTTGTTTAATTGACCGGAGCAATTTATTGTTCATAAATTAAATCACGAGGAATTCGTGGGCCTGCTGCCAATTGATGGTGAACCCAGAGGGTCACACACAATACAATTGGACGGTGACTGTTATAAAGGATACTGAAGAAATTAATTGATTTAAAAGTAATTAAATCAATTAAATGAATTAAAGCATTTTAATTCAAGTGGGAGATTAATTAATTAGTTGACTTAATTAATTAAATGCTTAATTAAGTTGCTAGTTAATTATATAAAAGAAATAATGATTTATTAAAGGTTGGGCTTTTAATTAAAGTAATTAATTAAATGACGGTTTGCAAGACATGGGCCTTTATTAATTAAAAGCCCATAAGGAGTCTTGCAAACCTAGGTCAAAAGGGAGCTTATAAATAGAGTTCTAATAGAGCTCAAAAAGTGAATACCCTAAGAGAAAACCCTAGCCTCTCTAAGACCTAGCACCGCCGCCCCCTTGTGCCGCAAACCCTAACGCCGCCAAGCTAGTAGCCACCGCCACCTGCTGCCGTGGGCTGCCCTAGCACCGTAGCCGCTTCTCCCTTGTTCCACCGTGTTAGATCTTGACCTGTCAAGTAGATCTACTCAATCCTACAATAACAAATCTCCTGAATCCAGTTCTGAGCCTAAGATCTTGAGGTGTTGCCCGAATCCAATTGGTGTGGACTAACTTTGGAGGTGAGACATTTGGATCACTCCCGTGAACTAGATCCGAGTTCAGAATCAGAGTTGGAGGTTTCCACCACCTTGCCTGTGGTGAGGTAAAATCGAAAACCCCCTATGTTTATTATGCTCTGTGCTTATTTATGCTTTTCGTATATGTAATATGGAGACTTTCATTATGGGACCATTGGATGTCTCGAAAAATTTTAAATTCCGCACTCTGTTGTGTTGACATTCGAGCCCCAATACCCCACAGTGGTATCAGAGCCAACTCCATCATTATTATACGTAAAGCCTGAACATAATGTGTTTTCATCGTATATGTTTAATTATGTATATGTAAACACGTGATAATTATGTTCTATAAATTGATTCTTGCTTGTTATGACTAGATCTATGATTGGGTAAAACTGCTTTCCAAGATCTGTGGCGAATTTATAGTTTTTGGAAACTTCAGGAGTTTTTGCGCTAAAATCGAAAATTAGGATTTTTGAGGGCTGAAAATTTGAAATTTTTGAAATCTGAAAATTTCAAAATTCTGGACTAATTTTGCAAATCAGGTCGCACGGGTTTTGGGGTCGATTTGTAATTTTCAAAAACTTAGGGGCTATTTTGCAATTATCGAAACTTGAGGGGTCAATTTGAAAAATCAAAAATTTTCAAAATTCAAAATTTTATTTTCTGGTTGCTGCCCGAAACTTCCCAGGGGTGTTTTTGTAACTTTTTTAAAAGTTTTGGGGTCAAAGTGCAATTTTCGAAAGTTGAGGGGCGAAAATGCAATTTTCAAAAGTTGAAAAACAGATCTGAATTTAAGCAGAAAATTGATTTTGTTAACCCAAATTATTTGTTATGTCATAATTAGTAGTAACTAAAAAGCAAGAAACATAGGAAGTTAGTTTTAAAAGGTAGTTCTAAAATTAAGATAGAAGAAAGTAAAAGTTGTTTACATGTTTCTTGCTCTACGTGAACTGTTTACGTGGTTTTCGATCGAGCCGAGCCTTGACCTTAGGTTAGATGTGATTGGTTTAATTTAATGCATGTTTTTTACTGGGTCTGCGAGCCTATTATTATTTTTGGGCCACTTTGAACCTTTGTAATAGAATAGAGCTTTAATGCTTTCCTAGTTTAGGCAGGAGGCCCATTTACAGGCAAGGTGGGAGCCCAAGAAGATATGGGGCCATGTATGCATGGTACATTGTGTAATAGCATAGGCCAATTTACCAATCCTTTAGATTGACCAATAGGGCCAACATCATTGGCTCGATGATGGCCTGCATAGGATGCTCCCAATCGAAAACATATTGTGGTAGTATGCATGCTAGGCTTGTATGACTTTTATTTATTTGTCGATTTATATTTGGCTTGTATGAGATGCGCGCTAGAATTTAGATCGTAATAAAAGATAAAAGCATAATTGAATCGGTGAGATCTCGAGGAGAGTTTGCATAACTTTCAAAACCAGAAATCCCCCTCTCGAACAAAATATTAAGTTAATTGGTTACATTTAAAATGAAGTTTTAAAGATCCAAGCCTTCCATCAATAGGAACTAGTGTGAGTTGTCTACTTATTGACGGAGGTGATCCAGAGTCTGGCACCCGAGTCAAAGAAAGGGACAATACATGAAACTCCTTGATTCTTGTTTTTAACTAAACTCGACAAGGATGAGGACTCCTCGAGATGTGAAGATCGACCGATAACTAGTTATGGAGAATTCACGACCGGGCCTGTTGCTCATCATGATTGATGGGTTTTTACTTAACGATTAGTAGCATTTATGATGTAGCAGTGCTAGATAAATGTGAAAACCGAGGCAAAATAGCTTGAAGGTTGTGGAGTAACACAATTGGTAAAAGTATACCTACCTGGAGAATTGGTTGTATGGCCACGAGTCGTGGGTGCAATTAATTGCTGCTGGGACGTCAAGACCTACTAGGAATTAAACTTCCCGAGCAATCAATGGGGTGATTGTTTCGATAAAATAGTGGGAGAACTTTTTCGAAAACAAGTCCAAACTTCGATAATTATAAGTATTAGACATAAGATCAGTTAGCTAAACGTTGTCTTCTTTCCATTTGTCGATAAGAATCCATTATCTGTTATCCTCGACGCAAATAAATTGAATGGCTCAAATTTTGTTGACTGGCTGAGAAATTTCAGAATCGTCCTCGACTCCGAGAGACGAAGCTATGTGCTCGACACACCTATGCCTGCTGCACCCGCAACACGAGCTAGTGAGGAACAACGAACCGCCCATGCTAAAAGGGTTGATGATGATCTTCAGGTTCGATGTCTCATGCTAGCCTCGATGACAAATGAACTGCAGAAACAGCATGCTGAAATACCGCTTGCTAGAGATATACTTCTCCACCTCAAGCAGATGTTTGGAGAGAGGTCTCGCACCGAAAGGTTCGCGATCACTAAGGAGCTGTTTCATCTCAAGATGGCTGAGGGAAGCAGTGTCAAGGATCACTGTCTGCGTTTCATCAACCTTGTTGAAAAACTGGGGCGATTGGACGTAGATTTTCACGCTGATCTTAGCACTGACCTCCTCCTCCATACGTTGCCCCATTCATTTGACCAGTTCGTGTTGAACTTCAACATGGAGGATAGAACCCTCGCTCTTCACGAACTGACCAATATGTTGGTAACGGTAGAATCGACTCTCAAGAAAGAGAAGCCGGTGATGATTGCATACCAATCGAAGGCTGCAAAGCCTAAGAGAGGTAAGAAGAAGAAGAAAATCTTTTCTTCGAAGGCAATCACCAAGGTGGTTGAAAAGAAGCGCAAGAGCCCAGAAGACGAATGGTTCCACTGCAAGAAAGCAGGGCACTGGAAAAGGAACTGCCCAGACTACCTAAAGATGAAACTGGTAGCCAAAGGTATTTTCTTGGTTGAAGTTAATATTTCTATTAACTGTGCATCGTGGGTGTTAGACACCGCAGCAGGTTCTCATATCTGCAATGATTTGCAGGTAATGGGAGCAGTAAGATACTTGAAGCCCGGGGATAGAATCCTGCGTATTGGAAACGGAGCTAGGATCGCCGCTGAGGCTATTGGGGACGTCGAATTAGGTTTAGGAAATTTTACTTTGGTTTTAAGGGATTGTCTGTACGTACCAACCATTATTAAGAACATCATTTCTATTTCTATGTTGGATATTGATGGTTTTAATTTTTCCATTCAAAATGGATCTTTCTACATATTTAATGGTGGTTTAATGTATGCTCGTGGTACTTTGATAGATGGTCTTTATTCCCTAGAACCTGTAAATTCCGAAGTCATGCACATTCAATCTAGAAAAAGAAAATATGATAATCAAACTCCACAACTTTGGCACGCTAGACTTGGACATATTTCCAAGAGTAGAATTCAAAAGTTGGTTTCATCTAAGGCTCTTGAAATAAAGAACTCGGATGAACACCCAACTTGCGAATCCTGTCTCAAAGGAAAGATGACCAAATCACCCTTCACCGGGAATCCCGAGCGAACCAAACAAACACTGGATCTAATCCATACTGACGTTTGTGGACCATTGAGTGTCAATGCGAGAGGAGGATTCTCTTACTTCGTAACATTCACCGACGATTTTAGTCGTTATGGATATGTGTATCTTATGAAACATAAATCCAAAACTTTTGAGAAATTCAAAGAGTTTCGAATGGAAGTTGAGAACCAACTTGGACATAATATTAAAGCACTTCGTTCTGATAGAGGTGGTGAGTACTTAAGCCTAGAATTCCTTGATCATCTAAAAGAGAATGGAATTCTCGCCCATCGAACTCCCCTTAGGACGCCTCAACTCAATTGAGTGTCCGAGCGGAGGAACTGAACTTTGTTAGACATGGTTCGCTCCATGATGAGCTTCGCTTATCTTCCCTTTTCGTTTTGGGGCTTAGCCCTATTAACTGCCTCGAAGATACTAAACATAGTGCCTTCGAAGTCAGTGCCAACAACACCGCACCAAGTATGGTATGGTAAAGCACCCGTGTATTTGTACTTACGAGTATGGGGATCTCCTGCGTATGTAAAGAACAAAAAGGGAGATAAGCTAGATAGTAGATCTAGTTTGTGCAAATTTGTGGGGTATCCAAAGGAATCCATTGGATACCTGTTCTTCGATCCTAAAGAACGTAATACGTTCGTATCTAGGAACGCCCACTTCTTGGAAGAGGATTTCCTCACCAACTGAAATGGGACAATCGTAGAACTTGATGAAGTCCAGGAATCGGACCCATCCCCACAAACAGTGGGAGTTGAACAAGTATTTACTGAACCTACTAGTACACCTACTCTTCGAAGGTCTGATCGAATTCGTAAGGAGCCAGAGCGATTTGGTTTCATTCACGAAAACGAGAGAATTGATAATGATCCAAAGACCTATCAAGAAGCGATGTTAGACAAAGACTCGGGTGCGTGGCTCGAAGCCATGCAATTCGAAATGGATTCCATGCATTCCAACAAGGTTTGGACCTTGGTCGATCCACCTGAGGGAACTATCCCTGTAGGATGCAAATGGATCTTCAAGAGCAAGCTTGGAATGAATGGAGAGGTATTAACTCACAAAGCACTCTTAGTGGCAAAAGGGTATTCTCAAAGGTCTGGAATAGACTATGAGGAAACCTTCTCTCCCGTGGCAATGTCAAAATCCATTCGGATATTACTTGCCATAGCCGCGTGGCACGACTATGAAATATGGCAAATGGACGTAAAGACCGCCTTTCTCAATGGAGACATTGACAAGGAGATCTTTATGCAACAACCTGAAGGTTTTGCGTCCAAAGGAAGTGAACACAAATTGTGTAAACTTCAAAGGTCAATCTATGGCCTCAAACAGGCATCCCGAACCTGGAACATACGATTTGATGAGACAGTCAAATCTTTTGGCTTCATCAAAAACGTATATGAACCTTGTGTGTACAAGAAGAATAGTGGGAGCTCAATACTATTCATTGTTTTGTACGTCGATGACATTTTGCTAATCGGAGACGATATCAAGATGTTAGCGCAGACTAAAGCGTGGTTATCCGCGCAGTTTTCCATGAAAGATATGGGAGACGCATCTTACGTATTAGGAATACGTATCTATAGGGATAGATCGAAGAAGATGATAGGACTCGCCCAATCTCAGTACATCAACACAATTTTGAAGAGATTCAAAATGGAAGAATCCAAGAGAGGATTGCTTCCAATAAGACATGGTATCTCTCTTTATAAGTCTATGTGCCCTACAACTGACGAAGAAAAGACGAGAATGTCTCTCATACCTTATTCCTCTGCTATAGAGAGCATAATGTATGCAATGTTGTGTACTCGACCAGACGTAGCTCACGCTCTAAGTGTAACGAGCCGCTATCAGTTAAATCCAGGCGAAGAGCACTGGACTGCCGTAAAAGCAATCCTAAAGTACTTGCGAAGGACTAAGGATATGTTTTTGGTCTACGGTGTTAGTGGAGAACTAAAACTTGAAGGATTCACTGATTCGAGTTTCCAGTCTGACATGGATGACTTCAAATCCAACTCTGGATATATATTCCGTATCAATGGTGGAGCAGTCAGTTGGAAAAGTTGTAAACAGTCTACCACTGCCGACTCAACCACAGAAGCAGAATATATCGTAGCATCAGATGCGGCAAAGGAAAGTGTATGGATGAAAAACTTCATTCAAGAACTGGATGTTGTTCCTAGCATTGCTGAACCTGTAGTCGTCTTCTGTGACAACAACGGGGCGATAGCTCAAGCAAAGGAGCCGAGATCACACCATCAATCCAAACATGTACAGAGGAAATACCGTGTGATCAGGGAGATCATTGGTAGAGGAGACATGCACGTGGAGTATGTCAAATTGGAAGACAACGTAGCTGACCCACTAACTAAGCCACTTTCACAAAAGGCGTTCGATAGTCATCTAGAGAAGATGGGTCTTAGAACCATATGTGAATGGCTTTAGGGCAAGTGGGAGATTGATAGGATAGTGCCCTGCAAGCCAGTTCAATTAGCTTGTAATAGATCTATCCTGTATGAAACAATCTTTTGACTTATAATAATACGCACGTTTATTTATATGTGTATAAGGATAAACAATGGCCAACTTCATCTCTCGCGAATACATTTAAGCGATTGGATGAAACCCTTAGATTATATTTGACTATGGGACGATTCACTTGTTGGGATATTTATGCTAGGGCTCGATTGTCAATACAACAAAGTGCGGAATTTTAAAATTTTTCGAGTTCCTAATAGTCCCATGAATTCTTTCTCCATAGTTATTATACGAATAAGGGTGAATCAAACATTAATAGAACACGAGGGGGTTAATCGCAAATTACCTGACACCAATGAGATGATCGTGTCCTCCAAGTGTTCGGTTCGATCCACTATTTGAGTGATCCATGTGTCTCACCTCCAAAGCTAGTCCACACCAATCGGATTGTAGTGACGCCTACAAGTCTTAGGCTACGAACTGGATCTCGCAGGTTTGTCAGCAAAGGAAAGGGAGATACCAATGGAAGAATCGACTCACAGAGCTTGTGTGATCGAGCAGGGTTCGGCCAGGTCAGATCTGGTCGGATTTGGGTTCGGCCAAGACTAATTTGGGCGACTAGGGTTTTGGGGCGAAAACTATAGGGGGCGATTTGTAATTAAAATTTCTTGTTCGAAAAATAATCTCACTCGATTTTTCACTCTTAATTTTCAGCAAAACCTTTTTCTCTCAAAAGCTTTTTAGGGTTTTCAAAACTTGTGCAAAAACTTCTTCTTATTAATGAAGAGAAGAGAAGGAGTATTTATAAGAAAAGAGTCTTTCTCTAAAAAGATATCTCCTTCCCTTGTTTATCAAATCTTCATTCCTTATCAACTTAGGAATGTGAGATTTGATAAATCTCTTCAAACTTGTTTTTCAAGAAACAAAACTCCTTTTCCTTTTAATCACAAAAATCGCCCCTAGCCCCTAATTAAGGATAATTCCAAAATCGACCCATAATTATCCAATACTCAAATTGGTTAATTATTTATTCTTTCAATTAATTAACTACCTTAATTAATTCCATAATTAATCAGATAACTCTAATTGATTAATTATCCTTTAATCAATTAGTCATCTAATTAATGATCTCCAATTGAATTAATACCATAATTCAATTACCTTGATTTAACAACTTTAAATCACTCTCTTTCCTTTAAGACAGTCACCGTCCAATTGTATTGTGTGTGACCCTCTGGGTTCACCATCAACTGGCAGCAGGCCCACGACTTTCGTGATTTAATTAACGAGCAATTAAATGCTCCGATCAATTAAACTACTTTTAATTGACCACTCCTAGAATTAAATCCTCTATTAATTCCGGAGTACCTACACTTCATGGTCGATGTCTAGCCACAAGCCCATGAAGCCCAATCAAAGGTGAATTGATTTATTGTGAACCTCACCTCTTATAATTGCCATGTACATACGGTCCTTCTACGACTGATTTCCCGATCGAGACCTAGGGTGTGTGAATTGATCGGCACCTATAATTATCTCGATTCTGTACTTTCTAATTCTGGATAATAATACCGGTGTGACTGCTTAATTTGGAAACCCCTTCCAAATTTGTCACCAACCATGGCCATGGGTTTCTAGGAACATATTATCGAAGAACGTACATGAAATGCTCTCATCTTATCAGGATGAGGCGTTAGATCCTCTCTTAGTACTAACCACTTGCGTACACTTTTGTACGCACCCAACTTAGGCACTTTGTGGCCAGGCTACGTGACCAGTACCTAAATCTAAGTACGCACATCCATGTACCGAATTCGCCCTAGTACCTCAAGTCTAAGGACTAAATCGTACACTATTATAAGCCTTGAGAAACATCCCATCACCGATATGCGTCATGCGCTTCCACAATGGGTTTCTCTGTTCGGGTCGTTCGATGCGTTCAATCCTTCATTGAACCACCTACTCATATGCACTGGACTCAAATTCCTTGCTCATGAAACTCTACAAATTCACTCCATGTGAATCTTGCATATTTGTACAAGTCTTTGCAATTCCTACGATACCCCGTCTCGTTTGGAATCTATGACTTGGAACGGTTTTAAGATCACGACCTTTGAGACTGTTTCATGATTGCACTCAGTACTGAAGTGAATCATCCCATAGTCTATTGTGACCTCAGGATTTCATCCAATCGCTTAGATAGGTTCGCGAGAGATGAAGTTGGCCATTGTTCAGTTTCACATACTATGAATGAACAGCGTATTAATTATAAACCATAAGAAAATAGTACTTTAACAAGCTAATTAATATTGGCTTGCTGGGCACTATTCCATCAATCTCCCACTTGCCCTAAAGCCAATCACAACATTTCTAAGACCCATCTATAGCAAGATGTCCCTCGAACCATTTGTGAGAGAGCTTAATTAGTGGATCTGCTATGTTTGTCCTTGTTGAGATGAAGTAATACTTCTACTTGTCTCAACTACCTATGACTAGTTCAATCATACGGTGTTGTGTTCAGATTATAGGTGAGATCTCGATTTCCTTTCATTGAGCAATTGCCTCATCTAAATCGGCTAAGATTATGATAGGCTTATGTCATGCTAGGTATTTCATCCAGTCGTTGGATGAAAGTTTCTCATCTAAACACCTTCTTTTGTGCAGCATCATAATGGTGCCCTTTATTCTTGTTCGAATCGGCAATGGTATATTATTGGAATTTCTTCCAATTTACCTTGCTCTATCGAGACAGAATAAATAATCCACTTCAGACTGGAAATCTCGAATTTCAAAAATCCTTTGAGTTTCAATTCTCCACTACTACCATAAACCAGCGTTGCATCCTTTAATTATCTTCGAGGATTTGCTTTTATGGTAGACCAGTGTCCTTTACTGGCGTTTGACTATCATTAGCTCGTTCAGAGCATTTTGACGAGTCAGGTCTAGTACAAGACTTTGCATACTACATGCGATTCAAATGCCAAAGCATTAGGTTTCTTGAGACAGTTACTTCTTCACTCATTAATTTAGGGCTCATTAAATAAGTGAGAGAGATTTTGTCTCTTTTGGAAACAATCCTTTCTTGGATTTTTCCATATTGAATTTAATCAATATAGTCTTTGTACTTTGATTTGGTAAATCACTACATCTTCTTCCTTCTATCTACCATAGATACGTATTGCCAGTACGTGAGATGTAATTCCAAATCTTATCATGGAGAATTGCGTGAAAAACACGCTTTCGTCTGTGTTTTTCTGATATTCTTATATCTTGCCTGATGTACCGTTCATCGTCTTGTTGCGCTTCGAACTCAACTACACTCCCACTGATTCTTTTGCACAATTGGAATCCATATGCCTTTTGACAAATTCAACATTCTTGATCAACTATCAAGTCGCATGTTCCAAATTTGGGAAAAAGTCATAGACTGACCTTTGGATTAGAATAGAGATCTTCTCATCAATTTTCAATTGTGAGATGCAGGATTAATATCCAATAGTCATGCCTTCGGTAGTCAAAACCACCTTTCTATGGCTAATAGTTTCGAAATGAATTTTGACTTAGCTAATGGATATAAGGTATTTTCATCAATCCTAAAAGGACTTTTGAATAATGACCTATTGCCATTGAGTAAGTGAAAATTTCAACTTCGAATCTTATGGCTATGTGCCATATCCCTTTAGATCATGTTTAACATAATCTCTTTGTAATCTTGGATTAGAATCCAATTTCTCAATTTCGTAAAACGGAATTTTGAGTTCCTTACGAATTTGATCAGATCACGATTTCTTTGTGCATGGATTGATTCAGCAGTTATTCAGAGTTTACTCCCACTATTCATGGGGACGGGTCCAATCCTTGGACTTCGTCAAGTTCTACGACATTCCTTATTTCCTTTGACAAGGTCTTGTCAACAGAGGAACAAGCTACTTACGAGATACTTTTCGTTTCTCGTTGTCGTGGAACAGGTATCCAATGGATTTTGTTGAATACCCCATAAACTTTATATGAACTAGATCTACCATCTAATTTCTCATATAAGGGTGTTCTGCTATGTCTTAAAAGACATGGCGATGTAAGGACTTACTTCGAAATATACTATAACAAGTATCTTTGAAGAGTCAAGGGAAAGTATCCCCTAATTTGAATAAAGGAAACTGAGCAAGATCAGAGTCGTGAATCAAACGAAGTTCGATTCCTTCTTTGATTTGCTTCATGAGAATTCTATTCTCGCCTTAGATAATCGAGGTGTTAAGTTGCTTATGTTTCAGCAGGTTTGATTAAATCAAATTGCTTTCGACATAATGCATCTAGTTACTTCATTTCCAAAAACGTCTATTGAATTACTTCAATAGTTTCAGAATTGTACTTCAGCCAAGTACACATATACTTTAATGATTGAAATCGTAAGTATATGTGAAGTAGCATCCCTTTGAACTAGTGCTTTTAGTTCATGTCGATTGAAATGTTTTGGAATGCCTTAGCAATCCTTCACTTCGGTTATCATTCCTTCAAGATTTGAAAGTTCCGAATTTACCCATGTTCATTATCTCAGGAACAGTAAATAAAACTTTCCTTTCGAATCTCTCTTTAGGAAGAATGTCCAAAATGAACATTTCAAGCGTAAACGATTATCTCGTTTGTTTTGCTTGTTATCGATTTAGCATATAGTTTTCAAAGTTTTTGATTTGTTTATCATTGTTTTATTTCTATGCATCAACATTTGTACAAAGTCAAATCGCTCTAATTAAATGAATTCCATTCTCAATGGTAAGGAAATAAAGTCTCGTACAAAATGTGAAATAATACTCAAAGTAAACTAAAACTTAAAACTCATGCTAATACGAAAAATTAAGAAAAACTTCTTTTGCTAAAAAGGAATGTCTAGGTACAATTCTTCCTTGACCAAGTCCCGGAATTCGAGTTTCCTCATCTCGCTCTGCACTACTTGCATCTCCCTTTCAAGGAATTTCCTCCTTTTAGGTTGAGAGGGAAGACTATCATCGCCTGTAAATGCTTTTACAGAAATGAAAGTTTTTATCAGATGTCTTACATCAAAAAGATTCAACAAGTGTATAACTTAAAAAGTCATACCGTAGTCAAGTCTTTCCAGGAAATCCTTTTCAACAAGCTTCCTCATTTTCTCTTCGTACTTACACAGAGGGCAATTCCATTCATACAGACCAAAACCACGTTGATGAGCCTCGTCATATTTGTCTAACAACTCATGCAATTGCTTTGTTTGTATTCCATCAGGCGGAATAATGCAATGTTGCATAAAATGAGTGAAGGTCTCAGATACTCCTTGAAGGGTTATCGTTATCTCATCTTCGAGAGTCAATTGGGCTCCAAACCCTTTGATCAGTTCGAATGTCTTGCTTAAGTAAGAACAATATTCCCTAACATTGTCAAACTTAGCCATGTCGGTTTCGTAGAGGAAATTGCACATCACTTTTTTCAAAGTTGGTTCGGTTCTCAAACGCATCAAGGATCGGATAGTGGATGGTAAATGGCTAACATTTAAAAACAGACAACTATAAGCAGACAGGTTTAATATTAACACTTATAATTAACGAAATTTGGACTCTTTATCGAAAAAGTTCTCCCACTATTTTATCGAAACAATAACCCCTTCTAGTTTCGGGAAAAGTCTATTTCCTAGTAGGTCTTGACGTCCCAGTAGCAATTAGTTGCACCCACGACTCGTGGCCATACAATTAATTCCCTAGGTAGGTATACATATTACCAATTGTGTCAACTACACAACCTTCAAGTTATTTTGCTTTTTTTTTTCGCATTTATCTAGCACTGCTACATCATAAATGCTACTACGCGTTAAGTCTAACTCATTAATCATGATAAGCAACGAGCCCGGTCATGAATTCTCCGTAACTAGTTATCGGTCGATTTTCACGTCCCGACCAGTCCCTACCCTTGTCAAGTTTTATGAAAACTAGAATCAAGGAATTTCGTGCATTGCCCCTTTCTTCGACTCGGGTGCCAGACTCTGGATCACCTCTATCGATAAGTAAACAACATACACTAGTCCCTATTAATGGAAGGCTTGGATTTTATAAAACCTCATTTTATATTTAACCCAATATGACTTAATATTTATTCGAGAGGGGAATTTTCGGTTTTGAAAGTTTGAAGAAACTCTCCTCGAGATCTCACCGCTTCAATTATGCTTTATCTTTTATTTACGATCTAGATTCTAGCGCGCAAACACACAAGCAATCATAAATCGACTTATAAATAAAAGCCATACAAGCCTAGCATGCATACTACCACAATATGTTTTCGATCGGGAGCCTCCTATGCGGGCCATCATCGAGCCAATGATGTTGGCCCAATTGGTCAATCTAAAGGGTTCTCAAAGAACCTATGCTATTACACAATGTACCACGCATACATGGCCTTCAATTCTTCTTGGGCTCCCACCTTGCTTGTAAATGGGCCTCCATCCTAAACTAGGAAAGCAGTAAAGCCCTACTCTATTACAAAGGCTCAAAGTGGCCCAAAAATAATAACAGGCTCGCAGGCCCAATAAAAACCATGCATTAAATTAAACCAATCACATCTAACCTAAGGGCAAGGCTCGTCGCGATCGAAAACCACGTAAACAGTTCACGTAGAGCAAAGAAACATGTAAACAATATTTACTTTCTTCTATCTTAATTTTAAAACACCTTTTAAAACTAACTTCCTATGATTCTTGCTTTTTAGTCACTACTAATTATGACAAAATAAATTCTCGGATAAACAAAACAACTTTTCTACCTTAATTTCAGATTCTGATTTTTCAACTTTTGAAAATTGCAGTTCGGCCCCTATACTTTCGGAAATTGCACTTTTGACCCCAAAACTTTTGAAAAGTTACAAAATACCCCCAAAACAGTTTTCGGACAGAATGAGCAGAAAATTAAAATTTTGAAATCCAGAAAATTTCCTAATTTGCAAACAGACCCCTGAAGTTTCAGAAATTACAAAACAGTCCTCGAATTTTCGAAAATTGCAAAATGGTCCAAAATTGCGTGCGATCAGATTTTCAGAAACAGCCCAGATTTTTCAAAAATTTCCAGAAACAGAAAATTCAATTTTCAGCCCTAATTTTCATGTTTTGCGATTTTGCATAAAAGCCCTGATTTTTCGAAAAACTATAAATTCGCTACAGATCTAAAAAAGCAGTTTTACCCAATCATAGATCCAGTCATAACAAGCAAGAATCAATCACTAGAACATAAAAAAGTATGGAGTTGGCTCTGATACCACTGTTGGGATATTTATGCTAGGGCTTGATTGTCAATACAACAAAGTGCGGAATTTTAAAATTTTTCGAGTTCCTAATAGTCCCATGAATTCTTTCTCCATAGTTATTATACGAATAAGGGTGAATCAAACATTAATAGAACACGAGGGGGTTAATCGCAAATTACCTGACACCAATGGGATGGTCGTGTCCTCCAAGTGTTCGGTTCGATCCACTATTTGAGTGATCCATGTGTCTCACCTCCAAAGCTAGTCCACACCAATCGGATTGTAGTGACGCCTACAAGTCTTAGGCTACGAACTGGATCTCGCAGGTTTGTCAGCAAAGGAACGGGAGATACCAATGGAAGAATCGACTCACAGAGCTTGTGTGATCGAGCAGGGTTCGGCCAGGGTCAGATCTGGTCGAATTTGGGTTCGGCCAAGACTAATTTGGGCGACTAGGGTGGGGCGAAAACTATAGGGGGGGATTTGTAATTAAAATTTCTTGTTCGAAAAATAATCTCACTCGATTTTTCTCTCTTAATTTTCAGCAAAACCTTTTTCTCTCAAAAGCTTTTTAGGGTTTTCAAAACTTGTGCAAAAACTTCTTCTTATTAATGAAGAGAAGAGAAGGAGTATTTATAAGAAAAGAGTCCTTCTCTAAAAAGATATCTCCTTCCCTTGTTTATCAAATCTTCATTCCTTATCAACTTAGGAATGTGAGATTTGATAAATCTCTTCAAACTTGTTTTTCAAGAAACAAAACTCCTTTTCCTTTTAATCACAAAAATCGCCCCTAGCCCCTAATTAAGGATAATTCCAAAATTAACCCATAATTATCCAATATTCAAATTGGTTAATTATTTATTCTTCCAATTAATTAACTACCTTAATTAATTCCATAATTAATCAGATAACTCTAATTGATTAATTATCCTTTAATCAATTAGTCATCTAATTAATGATCTCCAATTGAATTAATACCATAATTCAATTACCTTGATTTAACAACTTTAAATCACTCTCTTTCCTTTAAGACAGTCACCGTCCAATTGTATTGTGTGTGACCCTCTGGGTTCACCATCAACTGGAAGCAGGCCCACGACTTTCGTGATTTAATTAACGAGCAATTAAATGCTCCGATCAATTAAACTACTTTTAATTGACCATTCCTAGAATTAAATCCTCTATTAATTCCGGAGTACCTACACTTCATGGTCGATGTCTAGCCACAAGCCCATGAAGCCCAATCAAAGGTGAATTGATTTATTGTGAACCTCACCTCTTATAATTGCCATGTACATACGGTTCTTCTACGACTGATTTCCCGATCGAGACATAGGGTGTGTGAATTGATCGGCACCTCTAATTTTCTCGATTCTGTACTTTCTAATTCTGGATAATAATTCTGGTGTGACTGCTTAATTTGGAAACCCCTTCCAAATTTGTCACCAACCATGGCCATGGGTTTCTAGGAACATATTATCGAAGAACGTACAGGAAATGCTCTCATCTTATCAGGATGAGGCGTTAGATCCTCTCTTAGTACTAACCACTCGCGTACACTTTTGTACGCACCCAACTTAGGCACTTTGTGGCCAGGCTATGTGACCAGTACCTAAATCTAAGTACGCACATCCATGTACCGAATTCGCCCTAGTACCTCAAGTCTAAGGACTAAATCGTACACTATTATAAGCCTTGAGAAACATCCCATCACCGGTATGCGTTATGCGCTTCCACAATGGGTTTCTCTGTTCGGGTCGTTCGATGCGTTCAATCCTCCATTGAACCACCTACTCATATGCACTGGACTCAAATTCCTTGCTCATGAAACTCTACAAATTCACTCCATGTGAATCATGCATATTTGTACAAGTCTTTCCGATTCCTACGATACCCCGTCTCGTTTGGAATCTATGACTTGGAACGGTTTTAAGATCACGACCTTTGAGACTGTTTCATGATTGCACTCAATACTGAAGTGAATCGTCCCATAGTCTATTATGACCTCAGGATTTCATCCAATCGCTTAGATAGGTTCGCGAGAGATGAAGTTGGCCATTGTTCAGTTTCACATACTATGAATGAACAGCGTATTAATTATAAACCATAATAAAATAGTACTTTAACAAGCTAATTAATATTGGCTTGCTGGGCACTATTCCATCATCACTTCAGTACTGAGTGCAATCATGAAACAGTCTCAGAGGTCGTAATCTTAAAAATGTTCCAAGTCATAGATTCCGAAATGAGACAGGGTATCGTAGGAATCGCAAAGACTTGTACGAATATGCATGATTCACATAGAGTGAATTTGTAGCGTTTCATGAGCAAGGCATTTGAGGCCAGTGCATATGAGTAGGTGGTTCAATGGAGGATTGAACGCATCGAACGACCCGAACAGAGAAACCCATTGTGGAAGCGCATGACGCACATCGGTGATGGGTTGTTTCTCAAGGATTATAATAGTGTACGATTTAGTCCTTTGACTTGAGGTACTAGGGCGAATTCGGTGCATGAAAGTACGTTCTTAGATCTAGGAATAGGCCACGTAGCTTGGTCATAACATGCCTAGGTTGGGTGCGTATGGACATGTACGCGAGTGTTTAGTACCGATATGGAATCTATTGACTCATCGTAATGGATGAGAGAATTTCCTATACGATTCTTAGATAATATATATCCAAGGAATCTGCGGCCGTAGTCGGTGATGGATTTGGAAAGGGGTTTCCAAATTTAGAAAGTCACAATGGAATATTATCCTGAATTAGAAAGTATAGTTATCGAGACAAATTTAGAGGTGCCGATCAATTCACACACCCTAAGTCTTGATCGGGAATATTAGTCGATAGAAGGACCGTATGTACATGGTAATTATATGAGACGAGGTTCACAAGTATCAATTCACCTGAAGTTGAGCTTCATGGGCTTGTGGCTAGACATCGACCATGAAGTGTGGGTACTCCTGAGTTAATAGAGGATTTGATTCTAGGAGTGGTCAATTAAAGGTTGTTTAATTGACCGGAGCAATTTATTGCTCATAAATTAAATCACGAGGAATTTTTGGGCCTGCTGCCAATTGATGGTGAACCCAGAGGGTCACACACAATACAATTGGACGGTGACTGTTATAAAGGATACTGAAGGAATTAATTGATTTAAAAGTAATTAAATCAATTAAATGAATTAAAGCATTTTTATTCAAGTGGGAGATTAATTAATTAGTTGACTTAATTAATTAAATGCTTAATTAAGTTGCTAATTAATTATATAAAAAAAATAATGATTTATTAAAGGTTGGACATTTAATTAAAGTAATTAATTAAATGAAGGCTTGCAAGACATGGGCCTTTATTAATTAAAAGCCCATAAGGAGTCTTGCAAACCTAGGTCAAAAGGGAGCTTAGAAATAGAGTTCTCTAAGAGAAAACCCTAGCCTCTCTAAGACCTAGCACCGCCGCCCCCTTGTGCCGCAAACCCTAGCGCCGCCAAGCTAGTAGCCGCCGCCACCTGCTGTCGTGGGCTGCCCTAGCACCGTCGCCGCTTCTCCCTTGTTCCACCGTGTTAGATCTTGACCTGTCAAGTAGATCTACTCAATCCTGCAATAACAAATCTCCTGAATCCAGTTCTGAGCCTATGATATTGAGGTGTTGCCAGAATTCAATTGGTGTGGACTAACTTTGGAGGTGAGACGTTTGGATCACTCCTGTGAACTAGATCCGAGTTCAGAATCAGAGTTGGAGGTTTCCACCACCTTGCCTGTGGTGAGGTAAAATCGAAAACCCCCTATGTTTATTATGCTATGTGCTTGTTTATGCTTTTCGTATATGTAATATGGAGACTTTCATTATGGGACCATTGGATGTCTCGAAAAATTTTAAATTCCGCACTCTGTTGTGTTGACAATCGAGCCCCAATACCCAACAGTAACTCCTCTTGAAAATGAATTATTTAATTCATTTGAACAAATGATGCTCAACAATACAAGTATTGCTGATGCATTTAAATAGCTTAAGGAAAAGATGATATTGCTGAAAGAGCAAAACAGTTCACTGAAACTTAAAGTTATTGAGTCTCATGATAAATTATCTGCTGCATCCACTCATATGTCTAGTAAACAGAAGATGCCTTTAGAACAGGATAAGTTAGAACTGAACCATACTGAAAAATTTATATCAGCTGACAATAGTAAGGTCATTTTGTATGTTCAGACTACTAAACCTACTTCTCCTGAGAAAGTATTAAAGGAGACGAAAACTCCTAAGACTAAAAAGAGCAAAGAGCCTAGTGTAGGAAAACAGACGGGTAAGACCAAACAGCAGAGTCCTAAGAAGTCTGTTGATAATGCTAAATTGAATCAGACTAGTGGTAAAACTAAGTCGTCTGTTAATGAGCAAGCATCTAGTTAACCAAAGAAGCATAGGAACAAGAAAAATCAAATTGCTTGGTATGGAAATAAGTCTTATTATGTGCAACCTGCTGCATATCCTCCTATGTATCATGAACCTCAATTTCCAAATTACTATGCACCATACCCTGCTCATCCAATGCATGCATACCCTGCTTATCATGCACCTTATCCTACTTATGAACATTTTCCTTATCATACTAATCATCAACCTGACTTATCTGCTGACTATGATGAAGATAAAACTGTTCATGCTCCTGTCAAAACTCAGAAGCCTAAGAAGCCTAAGACATCAACATCTTGGGTTGTCAAAGGTGGAACTAATCCTTCAGGACCCTCTCAATAAGGGTACCTAAAACAATTTTATTTTTGTTTTGTAGGTTAGGATTAGGAGGAGTAAACTAGAGAAGATATGGTACTTGGACAGTGGCTGTTCAGGGCACATGTGTGGAAGCATACATGAGCTGACCGATGATGTTGCTGTGGATGGTCCAAAGGTCACTTTTGGAGACAGCAAAGAAGCAAGATTGTAGCTAAAGGAAGATTAATCAAAGGAAACACTGAGATATCTGACGTATCATATGTTAAAGGCCTAAAGTACAACCTGCTGAGCATAAGTCAATTTTGTGACAAAAGATATCCAGTTATCTTCTCAACAGATAAGTGCTACATTGAACAGATTGGTACAAAGAAGATAATCTTATCTGGAAAACGACAAGGAAATGTCTACATAGTCGACTGGAATTCTGCTGACAAGAATTCAAATATTTGTTTGGTGGCATCGACACCAAGTGAAGTCAGTTGGCTGTGGCACAAAAGGATGAATCATTTAAACTTCAAGACTATAAATAGATTGATAAAGAATAATCTGGTAAAAGGGATTCCAAAAACAGTCATGAGCAAAGATAAGCTCTGTGACGCTTGTCAGAAAGGGAAACAAATCAAGTCATCATTCAAAAGCAAGAAGCACTAATCTTCTGATAGAATCTTGGAGCTGCTACACATGGACTTATTTGGACCCATTGATCCAGTCAGCAATTGTGGAAAGAAATACTGCCTAGCTGTTGTGGATGATTATTCAAAATATACTTGGGTGATCTTCATGAGGAAGAAAAGTGAAACCAAGGAACATCTTACTAATCTGATGGAACTGATCCAGAATGAGAAAAGCACAAAAATATTGAAGATCAGATCAGATAGAGGGACAGAGTTCACAAACTCTAATGTTGAAGAGTATTGTAATATCAAAGGAATACATCATGAATATTCAGCTGCTATAACCCCTCAACAGAATGGTGTTGCTGAAAGGAGAAACAAAACACTGAAGGAAGCTATCAGAACAATGATAGCTGAAGCTAAGCTGCCTCAAAGATTTTGGGCAGAAGCCACAAACACAGCTTGCTTTACCCAAAACAGATGCATGATCAACAAAAATCAGAACAAGACTCCATATGAAGTTTGGAACAACAGGAAACCAAACATTCATTACTTTAAAAAAATTTGTTGTAAATGCTTTGTGTTAAATAATGGGAAAAATCACCTTACTGCCTTTGCAGAGAAGGCCGATGAAGCTATTTTTGTAGGATACTCTACTGTTAGTAAGGCTTATAGAGTTTTTAACAAAAGAACATTACTAGTAGAAGAATCCATTCATGTAGTATTTGATGAGCCAAATCAATCTTCTGAAAAGAATCAAAGTACTAATCAAGATCTATCTACTGATTTACAGAAGTTGAATGTTGGAAAGAATGAAGAATATGTTCCCATCATACTGCCTGATCTCAACTCAGCTGCCAACTCAAGTGCTGTTCAAAATCAGTTTACTGATTGTCTAACAGACGAGTTACAAATAGCTGACAGACCAGAGACTGTTCAACAAACGACTAATGTTCAACAGACGACTAATGTTCAACAGACTACTACTGTAACTCCAACAGTAGTGTTGTAAGATTAAAACAGAGGACAACATCCATATTTGCAACCTGATCTCAGATGGCTCAAGAATCACCCACCAGAGTTAGTGATTGGTGATCCTTTGGATAAAGTAAAGACAAGAAGAGCTGTTGCACAATATGCCATGTTTGTCAGCTTTCTATCTCAAATAGAGCCTAAACAAATTGAAGAAGCTCTCAGTGATTCCTTCTGGATTGAAGCAATGCAAGAAGAGTAAAATAAATTTGAAAGGAATGAAGTATGGTACTTAGTTCCAAGACCAAGTCATCAAAGAGTAATTGGCACTAAATGGGTTTTCAGGAATAAAATGAATGAAGATGGTAAATAAAGCAAGATTAGTGGCCAAAGGTTATTGTCAAGAAGAAGGAATTGACTTTGATGAAACATTTGCACCAGTGGCAAAACTTGAAGCAATCAGACTGTTTCTTGCCTATGCTGCTTACCAGAACATCACTGTCTATCAGATGGATGTGAAGTCAGCATTTCTATATGAACAATTGCATGAAGAAGTGTATGTTGAACAACCACCTGGATTTGAAGCATATCAACAAGAAGACAAGCCCTCTAAGGACTGAAACAGGCTCCAAGAGCATTGTATGATACCCTATCTGATTTTCTTTTAATTAAGGGATTTCATGAAGGTAAGGTAGATATGACCTTGTTCACTATTTAAGGGGAAGAACATATTTTGCTTGTGCAAATTTATGTGGACGATATTATTTTTGGTTCAACTAACCAACAGATGTGTGATAAGTTCTCAAAGCTGATGCAGAACAAGTTTGAAATTAGCATGATGGGATAACTTAATTATTTTCTTGGTTTGCAAGTAAAACAGTTGCCTGATGGAATTTTTATCAGCCACGCAAAATACACAAAAGATATGTTTAAGAAATTTGGTATGGAAACTAGCTCTACTGCTAACACTCACTGTTATACTTAACAGCTAGCAGACCTGATATTATGTACTCTGTTGGGATTTTTGCGAGATTTCAATCAAATCCTAAGGAATCTCATCTCTTAGCTGCCAAGAGAATACTGAAATATGTTAAGAGCACTCAAGAATTGGGATTGTGGTATCCTAGGGAATCTGGATTTGAGCTTATTGGATATTCAGATTCTGACCTTGCTGGCTGCAAGATTGACAGAAAAAGCACAACATGTGCCTGTCAGTTCTTAGGCAGTCGTCTGATCTCATGGATGAGTAAGAAATAGACTTCAGTATCCATATCTATTGCTGAAGCTGAATATATAGCAGCTGGAGCTTGCTGTGCACAGATAGTATGTTTGAAGCATCAACTAGAAGACTACAATATCAAAATCAGTGGAATTTTAATCTACTGTGACAATACAAGTGCAATCTCTCTCACTCAGAATACTACGAGTCATTCAAGGACTAAACATATTGAGATCAAGCATCACTTCATTAGAGATCATGTGGAAAAAGGAAATGTTATGATTGAGTATGTTCATACAGACAATCAGATTGCTGACATTTTCACTAAACATTTAAGTGAAGTAAGGTTTTCAACTCTAAGAGCTGAACTAGGACTACTAAATTTGGATGCATATGCTGAGGGGGAACTTATCAGAAGACTGAAGTTCATCAGCACAGTCATCCATTATCATCTTCAAGGTTAACTCTCAAGAGACTAATTAACTCATGGAATCTCAAATTCAGGGGGAACGTGTAAGATTAGCGGTACTTCTGTTCTAGAGATGAAATCAATTAATAACAGTTAGTTGAAGTTATGCTGCTAAAATATATATTCATTCTTGAAGATTGAAGATCAAATTATCTTGCTGGATTGACAAACAGCAGAGGAAGATTACTAGCTATTGGCTTTCTCTAGTAATATCAGATAACAGATCACTCGTCTGTCAGATAAGTTAAACTCTACTCATCTGATACATTATATAAGCATGGTCATAGTTCGCATCTCTGAAAACACGCTTTTATAAGTAACAGATAAGTGCCGATTGAGTTTCCCGCTCATCTGACATTAATTTAATTAATTTGAAATCCGCAATTCTCACCCGCACTATTTAAAAACTGTCAGATCAATCTTACGGTTCATATTAATCACGATAACCAAAACAAAAAGAAACGTATAAAATCCGATCTGAACAGATCAGTCGACTTACGCACACAAAATTCCCAAATTCTCTAACTCTCTAAGCTCTCTATTCTTTAGCTCTCAATCTCTTACAGATTTACACCACTTAATCACGAAATGGAGATTATTGAAGGAAGATTTCTAAGCTATGACAAATTCTTCTCTACTGGTACTGATTTAATGAGGGAAATCATGGAGAAAATCAAGAAATCATCACTAGTACCCGTTCTAGAAGCTCATGAGGAACGTGTATATCTGGACGACGTTGCTGTTTTCTACAAAACCAAAAAATTCAACGATGATAAGACAACTATGATTGCCACTATTGGAGGAAAGAAGATTTTCATATCTGCTGGTTTTTTAAGTGAAAATTATGGGCTGAAAAATGAAGGAGGAGATGTAACAGATCTAGGATCTGAGAAAGAGGAGGAGTTTTGGCAAATTTGTGCCAAGGAGAGAGAGAAAATGTCAGGGACTCTGATGAAAACTCAGCTAAAGGATGAGTATCAGAGGTTCGCTGATATAATTGCGAAGGTGCTGGACTACAGCACTGGTTCTCTGGACGGATTACCCAAAAGGAGGTATTACACAATGATTTGTATTTTCTATGATTTAAAGGTTAACTGGGCTGCTCATGTATTTAATCTGCTGAGTGATAAGAAGACCAAGTATGGCATTCTGCTCAGTCATCTGTTTTTACGCTTGAAATGTCAAGTGGTAAATGGAAAGTATGTCCACCCTGCCAAAGAATTCAAGTTGTATGAGCCAGTTAGAAGTGAAGGTACATCTAAAAGAAAGGCTCCTGTCAAGCCTGCGAAGGCCCCTGCCAAGAAAAGCAAAACGGCTGGTCAGACCAGTGCGTCTGCTGATCAAACAGTGAGTACTACTGTTGAAGTTGGATCAGCTCAGCCTGAGATTGAAATTCCTGACAAGACAGTCAGTGAATTTGCCAAAGAAATTGAAGAAATGGAGACTGGATCATCTCCTGAAAGAACAGAATCATATGAGTTGTTCCTCTTCAAGTTCAAAAAAGAATGAGGACAAGAAGTTCTGTGAAAAGGATTCCTAAACCTCAACCTTCAGGAAATATGACCAAGACAAAGGCAAAAAGGAATGTCACATTCTCTAAAGAGTCACCTGAACCAGTAAGAGAGATACCAGCAACAGCAGAAAGACCAATTATTATTGAAGTACCTGCTGATGAGCCTGCTGGAGACTCAACTGTTGGATTGTCTGCTGATGCTAGAGAAGAACAACAGACTGGCACAACTAATGAAGGAGATGCACTCCTTCTGCATCCTGCTCCTGTTGATGCCATTCCACTACAAACTGTGGAAAGTCCTGAAGCCAAGAAACTAAGGACTGGCAAAATTGTAATCCCTTATCTCTCTATAGCTGAAAAGAAGAAATTGGATGAAGCTGAGAGACAAAGGAAAGCTGCTCAAAAGGCTGAAGAGGATCGTCAAAAGGCACTTGAGATCAAAAGACTGGAAGAGGAAGCCAGTAAGATGACTCAAGAGCAAAGAGATGCCATTGAAGCTGCAGAGTTGGCTGCTGCCATAGAAGCCAGTGCTAAGGATTCTCATGGTCCAAGGCAAGCGGGTGGCATTGTTATTGGAGAACAAAGAGATCCCAAAAATCCTAGACAAGTGATGTCTACACCAGAAATGCGACCTAAGAGAAGAGCAGAGTTGAAACTAGCATTGGAGATTGTTAGAGATGACCCTGCTATTTTTGATGAATAAATTGCACGCCTGGAAGCTGAAAATGACAGAATTACTCGTCAGACGATGTTCATCAAAGAAAAGGTTAGGTATAACAGATGGAGAGAGTATCGTCTTTTGAAGAGTAAGGATTAGATTGCTAACTGGAAGGGCTTTACAGATGAAGAAGCCTGGGTCATGAAGTGGCTTGAAACAAATTCATTTTCTCAAGCATTGGACTCAGAGTTCTTTTTAGACATGTTGAGACTGAAGATCAGTCGTCTGGTAAAAGCTGAGGCCAAAAAGTTGTATGATTCCGTTCCAGAAGAGTATGCTAAAGATGAAGATCTAAAGGAACGTGCAATCAAGCTGGCAGTTTCCACAACCATGGAAACTTGGGCCAAAAGAGCTAGGAAGATGAAGGGACAGCCAAGTTCGTTGCTCCCTCTTCCAAGTTTGAAACAAATTGTCTTTGGACCTCCCATCAAGCCATATGAGGAACTTCCAGAGGATCCAGTCTCTCCATTTATTCCATTAGATAACATGACCTGGATTACTCATAGATCAACTTTAGATAATGATGGTACATTGCTTACTGTTGCAGATACTAGACAGGTCCAAGCACCACCAGCTGATCAGACTACGGAGAAGGGAAGCACTCCTAGTCAAGCTGATCAGACAAAGGAGAAAGAGACTACTCCTGGTCCAGTAGAACATATCACAGAAAAAGCAAGCCTTGCCCTACCTCCTGTTCAAACAGAGGTTGCCTCTACTTCCCAGAGCATACAACCATCTCTGTTGAACTCAATTCAACAGATGATTTCGACCTCAATGAAGGAATTAGAAGAGAGGTTAACTGCCAGTCTGCTGGCTGCTATAAGTCAACCAACCCAAAGAGTTGTTGCTATTCCTACTTCTCTGATAGAAGACACTGCTCATAATGTAGAGACTATCAGACAAGACATGGATGTAATTAGAGCAAGGACTCAAAGCACTGCTGTTGGTTGGAGACAAATTACTGAGACTGTTGAAATGGCCATAAAAGCAGATGATGAAACCTTAGTAAATATGATGAAGGACTTCAAGGCATCTGCTGATATGCTCCTAGCAACTCAGATTCAGCTAGGTGACCAAGGGGAAGTTGTGCTTAACAAAATGGATGCATTTTGTTGGTCCCAAGTGGTCAGATGAGGTTTAGAGGGGGGGGGTGAATAGACCTCTGAAAAATTTTAGACTTAAAAACTTTTCAGTCTACTGTCAGCAAACTAAGCTTATGAAGAACAGTAAGCTGACTATGCTGCTCGTGAACAAATCTTGAACAGCAGAGTGACCACTCTTTTTATAATTACTTAGCTGTTTTTCAGCAGAACAGTTTTACAAGAGTATACTTGCAGCGGATGTTTGTAAGTGTTTTTCACAAGTAAACTAAGTCTTTAAAAAGATTTTATCCCCAGTCTTAAACTCCTTTAAAATCTTTAATCAACCTTTCAAAATGTTAAGTTATGCAACTTTTAAAATATGCTAGAAAACTTATGTAAAATTAACACAAATTATTTTTATAGTGGTTATATGGATAAAAATCCTTTTAGTCCACTCTTCCAGATCACTTAGATTCTGGGTTATACTATAAACACAAAGTTTACAATATTTCTCCACTTACACCTAAACAACAAATGAGAAGGATGTAAGCTCACAATAGGAAATCACTCGGAAAACCTATCCTCTGAAGTTAGATCACTTACAAAGATGGATCTACACTCCGCACAACACTCAACTAATACAATTTCACTTAGAAAGTATTTTCAATTTGTGCTTCAACTGGGTTTCTGTCAACAGATGACTTCCACCAGACGAGTGAGCTGTTCTTGAGCTTCTTGAGACTTAGAAAATTTTGCTTCGTGTATGAAATCTCAGAATGTTGTTGTGTATCTTGCTCGTTGAAATCAGCTCTATTTATACTTGGATTTGAAAATAAGACCGTTGAAGAAAATCAAATCTTCAAATCCATAGCCTTAGCCCAAATTCAGAAAGGCTCCCTGCTACTGTACCTTTCTGTTGTACTTTCCTGTAGCTGCATTAAATGCACTCTGCTGATCCGAGAATAACTTCAATCATTTGCCATTACTACCCTTCTCTTGCAGCATTTATTACACCATGTGCATTTATTGGACTAATCTCTTGATCTCTTCTACTCTGTTGATTGAAATAACCCTTTTGATAGGCACTCTGCTGATCAAACTCTGAACTAATCTGTTTTGAGTCAGCTGATGGTCTACCCTTCTGATTGTTGTTTCAGCATAAGATAGTAGTCTGCTGGGCTTGGAATTTTGAACTCTTCTGATGTCTTCTTTACTTGTTCAAAATTCTTCTAAGGGAACTAAGCTTTCCATACTTAGCTGATTTTGACGTTTTGAAAATCATCAAAATCTTCCCTTAATTTCTTATCTTCTTTGCACTTTATCTTCATCTTCATCCAACAATTTCCCCCTTTTTGATGATGACAAAACTTCAGCTAAGTACCTGTACCTAAACTAAAGTTTTGATCCTCTAAGATTTCTGAGATAAAAATAATCTGTTGGATTTAAACTTGAACTTTTTATAAATTTTCAGAGGATTACATGTTACAAGTTTAGTAGATGAAATGTGCAAAACAGAATAAAAAGATTACAAGGAAGTTACAAGTAGTCTAATCAAAACTAATTTTCTTCCTTCTTGTCTTTTTCTTTTTCTTTGTCTTCTTCTTCTTCTTCTTCAGCTGGCTTGGAAGTTTCAGCTTCCAAAGATTCAAAGAATCTTTTCCTCAGCAGCTCCATTTTCTTATACTTTACATCAGGGTCTAGCTGTTCTTCAGCTGAGTCCTTAGCAGTAGCTATCTCTTTGTCAGACTTAGCTTTCGCTTCAGCTTCAGTGTCTTCAGCTTCACCCTCTTCTTCTGTTTCCATCTGATCTGCTGGTCTGCTGTTTCCTTCATTATCATCATCTTCATTTGCAGACTCTTCCAGCATTTCAGTGTCTTCCAATTCAACAGTCTTTGAGAAGGAGTTGCCATCTTCATCTTTGTCTTCTTCTTGGCCAACTTTTTCTTCTACTTCACCCGGTACCTTATCTTTCCCCTTTTTGTCATCATCAGCAGGGTTGACTTGATACTTAGGTGAGACTGGTGTGATTTGGAGAGAATCACAGAGAAGTCTGATGTTCTCATTCATGGCAGCAATCTTAGCTCCTTGTCTAAGTTGATTTGCTTCCAGAATATCAACTTGAGCAGCTTGGCTTATCTGATTTGCTTCAAAGGCATGCATTCTGTTGAGTATAGCTTCACCTTGAACGCCCAGCTGAAACTGAGTTGCAAGGACCATGTCAGCAGAGTACTTGAAACCTTCAGCCATATTCATCAGGATTTCATCTTCAGCTTTTATGGCCATCTCAACAGTTTATGTTATGTCTCTCCAACCAGCAGATGTGCTCTTCATTCTTGCTTAAATAACATCCATATCCTGTCTGATAGCCTTTACATCATTGGCAGTGTCTTCAATTAGATCAGTAGGTATGGTAGCAGGTGTCTGGGTTGGTTGACTTAGAGCAGCCAACAGATTTGCAGTTATCTTCTCTTCCAGCTCTTTCATGGACTTTGATATCATCTGCTGAATTGATTCCAACAGGGAAGTCGGCAAAATCTGAGAAGTAGAGGCAATGTTAGATGGAATTGGAGGTAAGGCAAGAACTGTTTCTGTCGTCTGATCGGCTGAACCAGCAGCAATCATCAGCTCTTTGGTTTCATCAGCATGACTGGGAGTGCTTTCCTTCTCCTCAGTCTGATCAGGAGCCTTTTCTTCCTCTTTTTCCTCTTTATTGTTGGTCTGATCAGCAAGGATGGAGGAGTCTTCTGTTTCCTTGGATTTATCAGCTATGTCAGCAGACTCTTCTTTATCCTTTCCTTGATGAGCATGAGGTGCTTTGATTTTCTTCACTTCAGTGACTGTATGAACTTTGCCAGCTTCATCCAAAGAAGTTCTGGGAGTAATCCATGTCAAATCATCAATAGCAACAAAGGGTGACACTGGATCCTCAGGTAAGTCTTCATATGGTCTGATGGCAGGACCATATACAATTTGTTTCAGACTAGGAAAGGGGATCATTGAGCTTGGTTGCCCCTTCATCTTTCTAGTCTTCTTTGCCCAAGTCTCCCATGACCATTCCTTTAAGTCTTCATTTTCAGCATAGTCTTCAGGAACTGAATCATAAATCTTCTTGGCTTCAGGCTTGAAAATTTTGCAGATCTTCAATCTAAGCTTGTCTAAGAAAAACTCTGAGTCAAGTGCTTGGGTCAGAGACCCTATCTCAAGCCACTTTAGAACCCAGGCTTCTTCGTCATTGAAGGCTTTCCAGCTCATGATTTCCTCCTTACTCTTTGTCAGACGATAGTCCCTCCATCTGTTGTATCGGACCTTCTCTTTGTTCAACATCGTCAGACGAGTAATCTTCTCATTCTCAGCATCCAACCTGACTATAAACTCATCGAAGGCTTCTGGATTGTCTCTGACAATTTCCAGTGATAGTTTCACTTCAGATCTTCTTTTGGGATAGATTGCAGGAGCTGGCATCACTTGTTTAGGCTGGTTTGGGTCTCTTGGTTCCCCAATTTTTATTCGTCCAGCCTGCCTTAGACCATGAGCGTCCTTGGCACTTGCTTCTATTGCAGCTGCTAACTCAGCTGCTTCAATAGCATCTCTTTCTGCTTTAGTCATTTTGCTGGCTTCTTCTGCCAGTTTTTTGAGCTCAAGGCTTTTTACTCTATCCTCCTCAGCCTTTTCTGCAGCTATCCTTTGCTTTTCAGCATCATCCTTCTTTTTCTGTTCAGCAGCAGAGACATAGGGGATCACAGTCTTTCCAATCCTCAGCTTTCTAGCTTCAGGACTCTCTATCACCTGGATTGGAGTGGCAGCAACAGGAGTTGGATGTAAGAGGGGTATATCTCCCTCATCTGTTGTGCCAGTCTGTTGTTCTACTTCTTTCTCAGCAGACTCTCCAACCTTAACAACAGTAGCCTTTCCAGCAGGCTCAATAACAGGCTCTTCAACATTAAGTGGCCTCTCTGCTGATGCTGGTAGTTCTCTGACTGTTGCAGATGGTTCTTCAGAGAAAGTGACCTTTCTCTTTGCCTTAGACTTGGCAATCCTTCATGTGGGCTTAGCTTGGGGAGGTCCCCTTGCAGCACTCCTTGTTCTCATTTTCTTCAGCTTTTGAAGAGGGATTGCTTCATCTGATTCGGTTCTTTCAGGAGATGATCCAGTCTCCATATTCTCCAATTCTGCAGTAAAGTCATCAATCACTTTATCTGGGATCACAATGTCAGGCTGTGCTGATCCAGCTTCAACAGTAGAGCTTACTGTTTGATCAGCAGACTTACTAGTCTAACCACCCTTATTTCTCTTCTTAGAAGGGGCCTTTGTAGCCTGTGTAGGAGCCTTTCTTTTAGAAGTTTCCATGCTTCTAACTGGCTCGTACAGTTTGAATACTTTTCCAGGATGAGTAGGCTTCCCACCTCCCATCTGGCATCGTAGGCTCATGAACAGATGACTAAGTAAAATGGCATGGTCAGTCTTCTTATCACTTAGCAGATCATAGACGTGAGCTGCCCAGTTGACCTTCAAGCCATAGTATATACAAATCATGGTGTAGAGCCTTCTCCTAGGCAATCCATCCAAGGAGCTTGTACTGCAGTCCAGTACCTTCGCAATAATGTCTGTGAACCTCTGATACTCATCTTTCAACTGAGTCTTCATCAAGGTTCCAGTCATTTCTTCCCCTTCCTTGGCACATAACTGCCAAAATACCTCTTCCCTTTCAGACCCTAAGTCTGTCACGTCTCCTCCTTCATTTTTCAATCCATATACCTCGCTCAAAACAGCAGCCGAAATACAAATTTTCTTACCTCCAATAGTAGCAGACATGATTGTCTCATCTTTGTTGAATTCTCTGGTTTTGTAGAAGTGTTCTACATCTTCCAGATAGACCCTATCCTCATGGGCTTCTAGAACTGGTACAAAGGATGCTTCTTTGATTTTCTCCATGATAGATCGCATCAGATCGGTGCCAGAGGAGTGAAATTTGTCGTAATTCAGGTACCTTCCTTCAACTATCGCCATTTCTGAGATTACTTAGTGAGATTCTATAAGAGCAATATGCTTGAAAGACAAGAGACTTTGAGAGTTAGAGAATTTTTTAGAGTTTTTGTGTGCGTAAGAGGACTGTACTGATCAGATCGGATTTTATATGTTTCCCTTTGTTTAGGTTATCGTGATTAATCTGAAATGTTGGATCGATCTGACATTTTATTGATCGTGCGGGTGAGAGTTGCGGATTTTAATTTTATTATTTTAATGTCAGAATGGCGGGAAACTCAATCGTTACCTATATGTTACTTATAAAAGCGTGTTTCTAAAGATGCGACTTATAACCAAGCTTATATAATGTATCAGATGAGTAGAGTTTAACTTATCTGACAGACGAGTGATCTGTTATCTGATATTACTAGAGAAAGCCAATAGCTAGTAATCTTCCTCTGCTGTTTGTCAATCCAGCAAGGTAATCTGATCTTCAATCTTCAAATTTTAATCTTCTGTTGAAAACATAACTTCAACTAACTGTCATTAACAAATATCATCTTTTAATCAGAAGTACCGCTAGACTTACAAGTTCCCCCTGACTTTAAGAATTCATAATTTAACTAGTCTGTTGAGAGTTAATCCTTGAATATAATAACGGATGAGTGTGCTGATGAACTTCAGTCTTCTGTTAAGTTCCCCCTCAGCTCATGCATCCAGATTAAGTAGTCCTAGCTCAGCTCTTAGAGTTGAAAACCTTACTTCACTTAAAGGTTTAGTGAAAATATCAGCAATCTGATTGTCAGTATGAACATACTCAATCATAACATTGCCTTTTTCCACGTGATCTCTAATGAAGTGATGTTTAATCTCAATATGTTTAGTCCTTAAGTGACTTGTAGTATTTTGAGTAAGAGAGATTGAACTTGTGTTGTCACAGTAGATTGGAATTCCACTGATCTTGATATTGTAGTATTCTAGTTGATGTTTCAACCATAGTATCTGTGCACAGCAAGCTCCAGCAGCTATATATTCAGCTTCAGCATTAGATATGGATACTGAAGTTTGTTTCTTACTCATCCATGAGATCAGACGACTACCTAAGAACTGACAGGCACGTGTTGTGCTTTTTCTGTCAATCTTGCAGCCAGAAGGTCCGAATCTGAATATCCAATAAGTTCAAATCCAGATTCCCTAGGATACCATAATCCCAATTCTTGAGTGCCCTTAACATATTTCAGTATTCTCTTCGCAGCTAAGAGATGAGATTCCTTGGGATTTGATTGAAATCTTGCACAAACCCCAACAAAGTACATTATATCAGGTCTGCTAGCTGTTAAGTATAACACTGACTCAATAATTCCTCTGTATTTGGTTATGTCTACTGATTTGCCATCTTCATCTTTATCCAAACGAAGACTTGTAGACATTGGAATGTTAGCAGTAGAGCTAGTTTCCATACCAAATTTCTTAAACAGATCTCTTGTGTATTTAGCTTGATTTATAAAGATTCCATCAGGCAATTGTTTCACTTGTAAACCATGAAAATAATTAAGTTCTCCCATCATGCTCATTTCAAACTTATTCTGCATCAGCTTAGAGAACTTGTCACACATTTGTTGGTTAGTTGAACGAAAAATAATATCGTCTACCTAAATTTGCACAATTAATATATGATTCTCCCATTCAATAGTGAACAAGGTTTTATCTACCTTACCTTTACGAAATCCTTTAATTAAAAGAAAATCAGATAGGGTATCATACCATGCTCTTGGAGCCTGTTTCAGTCCATAGAGGGCTTTCTTCAGACGATATACCTTATCTTCTTTTTGATAGACTTCAAATCCAGGTGGTTGTTCAACATACACTTCTTCTTGCAATTCTCCATTGAGAAAAGCTGACTTCACATACATCTGATAGACAGTGAAGTTCTTGTAAGCAGCATAGGCAAGAAACAGTCTGATTGCTTCAAGTCTTGCTACTGGTGCAAATGTTTCATCAAAGTCAATTCCTTCTTCTTGACAATAACCTTTGGCCACTAATCTTGCTTTATTTCTGATAACAATACCATCTTCATTCATCTTATTTCTGAAAACCCATTTAGTGCCAATTACTCTTTGATGACTTGGTCTAGGAACTAAGTACCACACTTCATTCCTTTCAAATTGATTCAACTCTTCTTGCATAGCTTCTATCCAGAAGGAATCATTGAGAGCTTCTTCAACTTGTTTAAGCTATTTGAGACAGAAAAGTGACAAAGATGGCATCTTGTGCAACAGCCCTTCTTTTTTTCACTCTATCCAAAGGATCACCAATCACTAACTCAGGTGGGTGATTTCTGAGCCATCTAAGATCAGGTTGCAGGTCTGAATGTTGTCCTCTGTTATGATCTTGCAACACTACTGTTGGAGTTACAGTAGTAGTCTGTTGAACATTTGTTGTCTGTTGAACAGTCTCTGGTCTGTCAGCTGTTTGTAACTCGTCAGTTAGACAATCAGTGATCTGATTTTGAATAGCACTTGAATTGACAGTTGAGTTATGATCAGGTAGTATGATGGGAACATATTATTCATTCCTTCCAACACTTAACTTCTGTAAATCAGTAGATATATCTTGGTTAGTGCTTTGATTCTTTTCAGAAGATTGGTTTGGTTCATCAAATACTACATGAATGGATTCTTCTACTAGTAAAGTTCTTTTGTTAAAAACTCTATAAGCTTTACTAACAGTAGAGTATCCAACAAAAACAGCTTCATCAGCCTTCTCTGCAAAGGCAGTAAGGTGATTTTTCCCATTATTTAACACAAAGCATTTACAACAAAAAATTTTAAAATAATAAATGTTAGGTTTTCTGTTGTTCCAAACTTCATATGGAGTCTTGTTCTGATTTTTGTTGATCATGCATCTGTTTTGGGTAAAGCAGGCTGTATTTGTTGCTTCTGCCCAAAATCATTGTGGCAGTTTAGCTTCAGCTATCATGGTTCTGACAGCTTCCTTTAATGTTCTGTTTCTCCTTTCAGCAACACCATTCTGTTGAGGGGTTCTAGCAGCTGAATACTCATGATGTATTCCTTTGATATTACAATACTCTTCAACAGTAGAGTTTGTGAACTCTGTTCCTCTGTCTGATCTGATCTTTAGTATTTTTGTGCTTTTCTCATTCTAGATTAGTTCCATCAGATTAGTAAGATGTTCCTTGGTTTCACTTTTCTTTCTCATAAAGATCACTCAACTATATCTTGAATAATCATCCACAACAGCTAGGCAGTATTTCTTTCCACCATTGCTGACTGGATCAATGGGTCCAAATAAGTCCATATGTAGTAGCTCCAATATTCTTTTAGAAGATTGATGCTTCTTACTTTTAAATGATGACTTGATTTGTTTACCCTTCTGACAGGCGTCACAGAGCTTGTCCTTGCTCATGACTGTTTTTGGAATCCCTTCTACCAATTCTTTCTTTATTAGTCTGTTTATGGTCTTGAAGTTTAAGTGATTCATTCTTTAGTGCCATAGCCAACTAACTTCACTTGGTGTAGATGCCACCAAACAAACACTTGAATTCTTGTCAGCAGAATTCCAGTCAACTATGTAGACATCCCCTTGTCGTCTTCCAGATAAAATTACCTTCTTTGTACCAATCTGTTCAACGTAGCACTTATCTGTTGAGAAGATGACTGAATATCCTTTGTCAAAAAATTGACTTATGCTCAGCAGGTTGTACTTTAGGCCTTTAACATATGAGACGTCAGATATCTCAATGTTTCCTTTGATTATTCTTCCTTTAGCTACAATCTTGCCTTCTTTGCTGTCTCCAAAAGTAACATTTGGACCATCCACAGCAACTGCATCAGTCAGTTCATGTATGCTTCCACACATGTGCCTTGAACATCCACTGTCCAAGTACCAAATCTTCTCTACTTTACTCTTACTCCTAATCCTATCCTACAAAACAAAAGTAAAATTGTTTTAGGTACCCTTATTGAGAGGGTCCTGAAGGATTAGTTTCACCTTTGACAACCCAAAATGTTGATGTATTAGGCTTCTTAGGCTTTTGAGTTTTGACAGGAGCATGAACAGTTTTATCTTTATCATATGCAACAGATAAGTTATGTTGATGATCAGTATAATAAGGAAAATATTCATAAGCAGGGTAAGGTGCATGATAAGTAGGATATGCATGCATTGGATGAGCAGGGTAAGGTGCATAGTAACTTGGAAATTGAGGTGCATGATACATTGGAGGATATGCAGCAGGTTGCACGTAATAAGAATCATTTCCATACCAAGCATTTTGATTTTTCTTGTTCTTATGCTTCTTTGGTTTACTAGACGCTTGCTCATTTGTAGATGACTTAGTTTTACCACTAGTCTGATTCAATTTAGCTTTATCAGCAGACTTCTTAGGACTCTGCTGTTTGGTCTTACTAGTCTGTTTTCCTAAACTAGGCTCTTTGCTCTTTTTAGCCTTAGGATATTTCTTCTCCTTTGATTCTTTCTCACTTGAAGCGGGTTTAGTAGTTTGAACATACAGAATGACCTTACTATTGTCAGCAGATATGAATTTTTCAGTATGATTCAATTCTAACTTGTCCTGTTCTAAAGGTATCTTCTGTTTACTAGACATATGAGTGGATGCAACAGATGATTTCTCATGAGACTCAATCACTTTTTCAAGTTCCATGATTTTTCCTTTATAGACTTCACATTCAGCTTTCAGAGATTCATGTTCTTGCTCAAGCTGTTTATATTCAGCTGATTCTTTTAGCTTTTCAGCTAAAAGTTTCAGTGAACTATTTTGCTCTTTTAGCAATATCATCTCTTCCTTAAGCTTTTTATATGCTTCAGCAATACTAGTATTGTTAAGCATCATTTGTTCTAATGAACTAAATAATTCAGTTTCAAGAGGAGTTACCTCATCCTCAGAGTCATCAGATTCCTTTGCCATCAGGCAGATAAGAGCAGGGTTTTCTTCATCAGAAGACTCTTCATCAGAAGTGTTTGAGTCTGAATCAGATGAGTAGACAGCAGTCAGCTTTTCTGCTTCAGCTATCATTGCCTTGCCTCTCTGATGCTTTCTTTCTTTTCTGATTCTCTTTTCTTCCTCAGTGTACTTCTCTGCTTTTGGATATGGGCAGTCTCTGATGAAGTGTCCCAATTTCCTGCAGTTATAACACATTAGTTTGGCTTTATAATCATCCTTTTCTTGAGAAGAAGAGTTAGGTTTAGAAGTAGAAGCATTGTTATATTTGTTCTTCATTTTTCTTTTGTAGAACTTCTTGAAATTGTTCATCAGCAATGCTACATCTCCAGCAGTGTACTCCTTTTTGTTGAGCAATGTGGCTTCATCAGATGAGTCCACTTCTTTACTTCTTTGAGCTGGTCTTCTTGGATTTTCAGCAGCAACCAGGGCAGCTGTAGGTCCTGAAGTTGAGGTTTCTTCAATTCCCATTCTAGGCAGTTTATACTCAAATGCCTTGAGTACGGAGAACAGTTTTGTAAGAGAGATTTTTCCCAAATCTCTTGATTTTTCCATTGCTGTCACCTTCATGTTGAACTTAGGAGTTAAAGCCTTTAGTACTCTGACTGTGATTTCCTTGTCAGTAAAGGTTTTTCCCAACTTCAGAACTTCCTTGAGTGTTCTGGTGAACCTGGTATCCATTTGATCAATGGTTTATCCAGACTTCATCTTGAAGTTATCCAGTTTCTCCAAGGAAACAGTAAGCTGATGCTCTTTTATGGCATCATTTCCTTCACTCATGTCTCTGACCTTATCCCACATTTCCTTTGCAGTTTTGCAATGCTTGACTTTGTCAAACCGATCGTTATCCAGGGATTTAGTCATGATGAATCTCCGGACTTTATCCAGATTAAATAACATTATCTCTTCTGGAGTCATCTCATGAAGGTCTTTTTCCACCATGGTATCAACTTCATTTATCTATATCGTCTTGGAAAACCTGAATGGACCTTTAATGATACATGTGTACATGTTATCATTGTAAGCAGCCAGGAAAATCTCCATTCTGATTTTCCAGTCTTCAAAAGACATACCAGCAATGTGGGGAACATGGCTGATACAATCCATTTTTCAAAAAGTTTTGATTTTTCAAAAATATGCTCTTTTGAAAAGTTTTGAAAACCTTTGAAAAACACTTGGATCAAGCTCGTTGATCAGGCAGCTGATTCTAATGAACCACCTGCTCTGATACCACTTGTTGGTCCCAAGTGGTCAGATGAGGTCTAGAGGGGGGTGAATAGACCTCTGAAAAATTTTAGACTTAAAAACTTTTCAGTCTACTGTCAGCATACTAAGCTTATGAAGAACAGTAAACTGACTATGCTGATCGTGAGCAAATCTTGAACAGCAGAGTGACCACTCTTCTTATAATTACTTAGCAGTTTTTCAGCAAAATAGTTTTACAAGAGTATACTTGCAGCAGATGTTTGTAAGTGTTTTTTACAAGTAAACTAAGTCTTTAAAAAGATTTTATCCCCAGTTTTAAACTCCTTTAAAATCTTTAATCAACCTTTCAAAATATTAAATTATGCAACTTTTAAAATATGCAAGAAAACTTATGCAAAATCAACACAAATTATTTTTATAGTGGTTTTATGGATAAAAATCCTTTAGTCCACTCTTCCAGATCACTTAGATTCTGGGTTATACTATAAACACAAAGTTTACAATATTTCTCCACTTACACCTAAACAACAAATGAGAAGGCTGTAAGCTCACAATAGGAAATCACTCGGAAAACCTATCCTCTGAAGTTAGATCACTCACAAAGATGGATCTACACTCAGCACAACACTCAACTAATACAATTTCACTCAGAAAGTATTTTCAATTTGTGCTTCAACTGGGTTTCTGTCAACAGATGACTTCCACCAGACGAGTGAGCTGTTCTTGAGCTTCTTGAGACTTAGAAAATTTTGCTTCGTGTATGAAATCTCAGAATGTTGTTGTGTATCTTGCTCGTTGAAATCAGCTCTATTTATACTTGGATTTGAAAATAAGACCGTTGAAGAAAATCAAATCTTCAAATCCATAGCCTTAGCCCAAATTCAGAACGGCTCCCTGCTACTGTACCTTTTTGTTGTACTTTCCTGTAGCTGCATTAAATGCACTCTGCTGATCCGAGAATAACTTCAATCATTTGTCATTACTACCCTTCTCTTGCAGCATTTATTACACCATGTGCATTTATTATCGTTGGACTAATCTCTTGATCTCTTCTACTCTGCTGATTGAAGCAACCCTTTTGATAGGCACTCTGCTGATCAAACTCTGAACTAATCTGTTTTGAGTCAGCTGATGGTCTACCCTTCTGATTGTTGTTTCAGCATAAGATCAGTAGTCTTCTGGGCTTGGAATTTTGAACTCTTCTGATGTCTTCTTTACTTGTTCAAAATTCTTCTAAGGGAACTAAGCTTTCCATACTTAGCTGATTTTGACGTTTTGGAAATCATCAAAACCTTCCCTTAATTTCTTATCTTCTTTGCACTGTATCTTCATCTTCATCCAACACATTTGAAGCCCAACAGCTCAGAAGTAAAGCTCAAATTAATGCAATAGAAGAAAACATCAGACTTCTCTGTGATACGCTCCAAGTCACACTAGTCTTACCACAATATCCAATCAACCCTGCTGATGATGACAAAAAGGGGGAAGATAGGCTACCTGGTGAAGAAGAAGATAGACAAGATGGCACATCATTCTCAAAGACTGCTGAATTGGAAGAACTCGAAGTACTGTCTGCCAAAGATGAAAATGCTGATGAAGAAAATGAAGGCACAAGCAGACCAGTAGATCAGTCAATTACAGAAGAAGAAAAGGAAGCTGATGAAACTGAAGCTGAAGGAAAGCCTAACGAAACAGCAAAGAATGATAAAGAAATTGCTGCTGCTAAGGACTCAGCTGAAGAACAGCTTGATCCTGATGTCAAGTACAAAAAGATAGAGCTTTTAAGGCAAAGATTCTTCAAGGAATTAGAAGCTGAAACTTCCAAACCTGAAAAAGATGAAGAGGACAAGCCAGAAGACAAAAGAGAAGACTAGTCTAGGTTACTTATGCTTGAAATCTTTGTAAATTTTCGTTATGCACATTTCATCTACCAAACTTGTAATCTGTAATCTTTTCTGAATCTATAAAGTACAAGTTTAAATCCAATAAACTATTTCTATCTCAGAAATTTTTGAGGATCAAAAATTTAGTTTAGGTACAGGTACTTAGTTGAAGTTTTGTCATCATAAAAAAGGGGAAAATTGTTGGATGAAGATGAAGATGAAGTGCAATGAAGACAAGAAGATAAGGGAAAGTTTTGATGATTTCCAAAACATCAAAATCAGCTAAGTATGGAAAGCTTAGATCCCTTAGAAGAATTTTGACCAAGTAAAGAAGACATCAGAAGGGTCCAAAATTCTAAGCCAAGAAGACTACTGATCTTATGCTAAAATAACAATCAGAAGGGTAGACCATCAGCTGACTCAAATCAGATGAGTTCAAAGTTTGATCAGCAGGGTATCTATCAGCACTTGGTGAAATAAATGCTGTAAGAGAAGGGTAGTAATGGCAAATGATTGAAGTTTATTCTCGGATCAGCAGAGTGCATTTAATGCAGCTACAGAAAAGTGCAGCAGAAAGTACTGTGGCAGGGAGCCGTTCTGAAAATTGGGTTAAGGCTATGGATTTGAATTATGATTTCATTCAACGGTCATATTCTCAAATCCAAGTATAAATAGAGCTGATTTCAACGAGCGAGACACACAACAACATTCTGATATCTTATTTCCGAAGCAGAATTTTCTCTAAGTCTCAATAAGCTCAAGAACAGCTCACTCGTCTGGTGGAGTCATTTGTTGACAGAAACCAAGTTGAAGCAAAAAGAAAACATTCTCTGAGTGATTTTTGTAATAGTTGAGTGTTGTGCGGAGTGTAGATCCATCTTTGTGAGTGATCTAACTTCAGAGGATAGATCTTCTTAGTGATTTCCTATTGTGAGCTTACGGCCTTCTCATTTGTTGTTTTGGCGTAAGTGGAGAAATATTGTAAACTTAGTGTTTATAGTATAATCCAGAATCTAAGTGATCTGGAAGAGTGGACTAAAGGATTTTTATCCATATAACCACTATAAAAATTATTTGTGTTATTTTTGCATTAGTTTTCTTGCACATTTCAAAATTGCATAAGTTAACACTTTGAATCATTTTAAAGATTTTGAAGGAGTTTTAAAACTGGGGACAAAATATTTGAAAGACTTAGTCTACTGGTGAAAAACACTTACAAATTATCCGCTGCAAGTATACTCTTGATAAAACTAATTTTGCTGAAACCAGCTAAGTAAGCATAAGAAGAGTGGTCACTCTGCTGTTCAATATTGGTTCACGATCAGCTTAGTCAGCTTACTGTTCTTTATAAGCTTAGTCTGCTGACAGACGACTGAAAAGTTTTTAAGTCTAAAATTTTCAGAGGTCTATTCACCCTCCTCCCCCCCTCTAGACCTCATCTGACTACTTGGGACCAACAACTGAAGAATTGGGATTGTGGTATACTAGGGAATCGGGATTTGAACTTATTGGATATTCAGATTCTGACCTTGCTGGCTGTAAGATTGACAGAAAAAGCACAGTAGGTGCTTGTCAGTTCTTAGGTAGTCGTCTGATCTCTTGGATGAGTAAGAAACAAACTTCAGTATCCATATCAACTGCTGAAGCAGAATACATAGCTGCTGGAGCTTGTTGTGCACAGATATTATGGTTGAAGCATCAACTAGAAGATTACAATATCAAAATCAGTGGAATACCCATCTACTGTCACAATACAAGTGCAATCAGTTTTACTCAAAATACTACAAGTCATTCAAGGACTAAACATATTGAGATCAAACATCATTTCATCAGAGATCATGTAGAGAAAGGAAATGTCATGATAGAATATGTTTTTACTGAAAATCAGATTGCTGACATCTTCACAAAACCTTTAAGTGAGACAAGGTTTTCAATTCTAAGTGCTGAACTAGGACAACTAAAATTGGATGCATAAGCTGAGGGGGAACTCATCAGAAAACTGAAGTTCATCAGCTTACACATCGTATCATCTTCAAGGATTAACTCTCAACAAACTAGTTGACTTATGGATTCTTAAAGTCAGGGGGAACGTGTAAGACTAGAGGCACTTCTGATTAAAAGATGAAATTTGTTGATGAAAGTTAGCTAAAGTTGTGTTTTCTTCAGAAGATGAAAGTCTTGAAGATTGAAGATTAATTATCTAGCTGGATTGACAAACAGCTGAGGAAGGTTATCAGTTATTGGCTTTCACTGATAACAATCTGTCATCAGGACGATAGTCTCATCAGATAAGTACTTTAGTTTACTCGTCTGATCAGTTAAGTAAAAGCTGTGTATGTTAAAAACGTTTTATTTAAAACACGCTTTTACAAATATGATAAGGTGGTTCGCATTCCCGCCTGTCATTAAATGGTTTTTAAATTTTGAATCGCGTAACTGACGCTCGCACGATCAGAACTGACACAAACGTATCTAACGGTTAGCGTGTATCACGAAAACCAAAAAACCCTAAACTCTATAAATTCATATCTGATCAGACTTGTTGTTCTTTACGCACACGAAATATTCAAGAGCACTTGTGAGAAAATTCTATCTTCTACTTTCTGCAAAATTCTGTCTTCACTAACATTCTCCAGAATCAAAGATGAATCCTACTCAAGAAGCCAAAGCTAAAGGCATGTACCTTGTGTACGATGCTTACCATCAGGCCGGAAAACCAGTTATGATGGAAATCCTAGAAAAATTTAAAGCCGCTAATCTGGTCAAGTTCATGGAATCGCATGAGGAAATGGTTTGGAAGGACCAGGTTATGGAGTTCTACAACACTAAAAAGGCTGTGGAGTTTGACAAGAAGGAGATCAAGGCCACTGTTTGAGGAACCCCAATCGTCATAACCCCTGCTCTGCTGCACGAGAAATTTGGTCTCTCAAATCAAAGCCGACAAGATGTTACAACCTTAACAGAAGACAAACTCCATGAGTTTTGGGCTATCTGTGCTAAGAAGAATGAGGTGATGTCTGGAAACCTGAAGAAGAACCAGCTGAAGGATGAGTTTCAACGTATGGCTGACTTGGTGTCCAAGCTGAAAGAGAACTGCACTTTTTCTCTTGATGCTATCATCATGAAGAGGTACTGCATCATGGTTGTTGTCTACTATGGGATTGAGGTCAACTGGTCAGTAGTGATCTGGTATATTCTGGCCAACTTCCATCAGAAGAAGCAATCCAACCACAGGATAACCCTGAGTTACCTGTTTCACAATTTGGGCTGTGGGATGACCAATGGAAAAGAATTCCACAGTTCTAAGGCAATGACCAGCTACCAAGCTGTTAGGAGGAGGAAAGAAGAGGAATACTGACGAAGAATAATTAGTGGAGGAACCTGAGGAAAAGGTTCCTGCCAAAAAGCAGAGGAAAACAGCTCAGCCTCCTATTGAGAAAAAGAAAAAGGCTGTTGAGCCCAAGGATAAGGCTTCTGTTCAAACAGCCCAACCACCTGTTGAAGCCAGAACATAAGAGCTTGGTGAAAAGAAGGTTGCTAATCAGATCATAGATCAGACAACTATAGAGATAAGAAACATGTCTCCTGCCTCCCCTTCAAGAACCGTTTCTGCTAAACTTGATGAGAACGTTGCTCGCAGAACAAGGAGTCAACTCAGAGATACAGGTGCTTCCAAACATGTTCAAGGAGGAAGAACAAAGAAGACAATCAGGAAGAGAATGACTTTCATTGATCTCCTACTGAACTGTCAACTTTGGTTAGAGAATGTTCTCCATCAGCAGAGAGGCCTACTGGTGTTGAAGAGAAGTCTGTTGATGAAAAAGCTGCTGAAGAACAGACTACTTCAATAGCACCAACAGCTGGGGCTGCTCAACCCCTTGATGATCCTGAAGTGCTGATCATCAATTCTATAGCAGTTGCACCACTTGCATCTGTTGGACATTCCTGAGCCTGCCCATGCTGACAAAAGCAAATGGAAGAGAAAAATCATCATCAAAAAGAAGAAGATCTCTGCTGCTGACAAAAAGAAAAGGGAAGAAGCAGAGCAGAGGAAAAGAGATGAAAAGGAGGAACAGAGGGTCATGGAACTTAGCAGAATTCAGGCTGAAAAAGATGAGCAGAGAAGGAAGTTATCTGAAGCAGAACGCAAAGCTGTTGAGGATGCTGAGTTAGCTGCTGTCATTGTGCTCAACAAGAAGGATGCACATGGTCCTGAAATTACTGAAGGAGTAAAGACTGGTGAATCTTTATAGGCCAAAAAGAAGATGGCTGATGGCATGGTGAAAGAAAAGAAGAAGTTTGAGGTTAGAAGATCTTTTGAAATCATAAACTCAGATTCTTCTATCTTCAACAGATTTGAGAAGGCATTGGCTTATTTTGGTAAGAAACTGATGTTGAAGACTCTGTTCACTCAAGAAAAGAAAATGTATATCAAATGGAGAGAGTACAGAGTGAACAGATCAGTGGAAGAAATCCAAGCCTGGGGAGAGTTTGCTGATGAAGAAAAATGGGTTCTGAGTTGGCTGCAAACTTCCTCCATCACCAAGGCCTTGGATCCTGATTTTGTTAGAGATAGGATGCACATCTATGCCCAGGAGTTTGCCACTCAAGAAGCAAAAATCATCTCTAACTCTTTGCCAGCTGAAAGAAGAAAGTCTGATGAACTAATCGAACGAGCTGTGCAAATCGCTTTTCTAACATCCTTGTAGAATTGGGCTGATAAATCCAGATATGAACTAGGCTCACCAAGTGATCTGCCGTCCATGACTGGCGTTCAACAGATTACTTTTGGCAAAGAACTGAGAGAATATCATGAAGTGCCTAAGGTAAAGAATCCTGCTCCAAAGTTGTGGCCTGTTGTAAGACAGACTCGTCAAACAACAGTCTTTACTGATGATGGCAAAATCATTGATAAAATCTTTGAAGACGTCACAGATCAGCCCCGTATTGATAAAGAACCCTTAGCAATTGAGTGGAAAGCTAAGGAGTCCACTGCTGATAAAGAGACTGATTTACAAGATGCCCCTGTCCACCAGGAGACTGGAGATGACCAGACTGTTGATCCTTCTGCTTCATCAGCTAATATGCACTCATCACTGATGGAAGCCTTCCAAATGTTACTGGAGAATAATTTGAAGGAAATGGAAGAAAGGAACAGAATTCAGCTGGAGAAGATGCAGCAAGCCTTGGAAGAATCCAACAGGCTGCAACTTGAGCAAATGCAGAAAGCCACTGCAAAAATAGTACAAGATGCTGTTGGAAATTTCCCTCTGCCTGATGACAGCGCTTTGAAGAGAAGTGTGCTGGACATGAACAGAAACATAGAAGACGTCAAGGCAGATGTGAATCATCTTCACACCGCTCTGAAAAGAGGTGAAGACAACATTGCTAATCTCACAGCGACCTTCATCCAAGTCAGCGAAGAGGAGAAAGCTGCAAATATGACATTATTGAAAGATGTCCATATAGCTGGAGATGTTATTCATTAAGAACTTGCAACTATGCAACTCAACGTTGACTGTCTGAATGATCAGAATGATATCATCACCACCTCTCTCAATCATCTCACTGCCAGCCATGACTTGGTTAATCAAAACATCAAAGCTTTGTGTGATGCCCTGAATATTCAGCCTGTTGCACTCAACCCTCCTATCAACCCTGATGATGACAAATAGGGGGAAGAGAAAAGGGAAGAGCCAACTTTTAAAGTTGTTGCTGAAAACAGTCAAGTGGTTGAAGAAAAGCTGAGGAAGATGCTGCTGCTGAAAATAAGAAGTCTGATGATACCAAGAAGTCTGATGCAGTTGGAACGGCTGATGGCAAAGAAGAATCTGTTGAGGAACCCAAGGAAAAGGCCAAGACTGATGAAGAAAATGCTACATCCAAGGAACCTTCTGAAGAAAAATTTGAGCATTTCACCAAGTACAAATATGAAGAAAGAATTAAGAGGAGATGGACGAGATAGACAAAGAGCAAGAAATCAAAGAAAAGATGGAAGCTGGTAAGTCAAATCTGCTCCTAGATGATGAAGCTGATGAAGAAGGTGAAGAAGAAGATGAAGATGAAGAATCTACATATGAATATTATGAAGAAGTTGAAGGAATTGAAGAAGCTGATGATTAGAATAAGATAAATCTTTTTGTAATCAAATTTTTTCTTTATTTTCTGACAGACATCTTATCTGAACAGAATTGTACTTGTAATAAATTTCATATTATCAACAAAAGTTCAAGTTATGTTTCCAACATTAATTCTATCTCAGAAAACTTTGAGGATCAAAACTTTAGTATAGGTAAACAGGTACCAAGCTGAAGTTTTGTCATCATCGAAAAGGGGGAAATTGTTGGATAAAGATGAAGATGGTGTGCACTGAATTTAATTAGTTAAGGGAGGTTTTAATGATTTCCAAAACTTCATATCAGCTAAGTAAAGACAACTTCGTTGTAATCCATTAGAAGAATTTTGACCAAGTAAGAAGGCATATCAGACGGGTCAAATATTCAAAGGTCCAGAAGACTGTACAGATCTGCTGAAGAGAAGAAATCAGACTGGTATAAATCAGCTGACTCAAATCAGATTTGTTCAAGGTTGAGATCAGCTCTGTTCATCATCAAAAGAATTCTCTCATCAACCAAGTGGAAAGATCAAGAAGTCGTCCCAACGGTAATAAATGCCACTGGAGTAATAAATGTTGAAGTCCTAGGTTATTAATAGCAAATGATTGAAGAAAAGACTCGTATCTGCTCGGTGCATTTAATGCTTCCTGACAGAAAGTACAGTCTGCAGTACTGTCACTGTGCAGAGAGCCGTTCGCGGAAATTAAGGACCAGAAATCAAGAGATTTGAATTTTGTCTCACTTCAACGGACATAATTCAAAGAGTGACTATAAATAGCTGAGAGAGACGAAGAAAAAAAACACAACACATGAGAGATTGATTTCGAAGCAAAATATTTTCTAAGTCTCAAAGCTCAAGAACAGCTCACTCGTCTGCTGAAGTCATTTGTTGACAGAAGTCGTTGAAGTTTAAAAGATTACACATTTTCTGAGTGAATCTGTAAAAGAGAGTGTTGTGAGAAGTAGATATCCATCTTTGTGAGTGATATTACTTCGGAGAGTAGGAGTTTCTTTGTGATTTCCTACTGCGAACTTGTGGCTTATCATTTGTTGTAAAGCACAAGTAGAGTACACTGTAAACTTTGTGATTATAGTATAACCCAAGATCTGAGTGACTTGGAAGAGTGGACTAAAGGATTTAAATCCATATAACCACTATAAAAATTCTGATGTTTGATTTCTGCATAAGTTTTTCTTGCATATTTACAAAATTGCATAAAGCACTTTGGTAACTATTTTAAATGCTTATAAAAGGGAGTTTATCAAAACTGGGGATAAAATTTTCAAACTACTATGTTTACTTGTGAAAAACACTTTAAAAATTTTTGTTCATTCATAGGTAAGATGCGACTCTACTTTAACAGATTATATGATATTTAAGAGAATTTAAATTTTTTAAGGAGTGACATATTGTATTAAATCTTGAAATGAAACAAATAATATTTTTTACATAACAACATAATGATAATATATTATAATAATTTTAAATATATATTTTAGCAACTATTCAATATAATAGTGTTTTTTATTTTTTATATGTTATACGAGAACAATAATGAAATTGTAAAAGTGATGTAAGAGATAATTTCTTAATTATTGAAGTTAATGTAGTAAATAACTATAATTAGACTTCATGTCTAATTTGAATATACTTTTATTTTCCTTCCGTATTCATGGTGCTTGGTTAGGAGAAAAAAAAGTTAAGAATTTTTTTTAAATATTTTCTTACCAAATTTTTGATGAGAAAATTTAAGGAAAATTCATGTTTAAATATATTTTATTAATATACTTTACAACTTGAATAAGGGCATTTTTGTCTTCACAAAAACAAAAAAAAAAACTTAAATTATTCACACTTTTAAAGTTAGTATAGATATAAATATAGATTAAGCTTGATTGATGGGACTGGTATGGGGAATTTGAATTTGTTTACATTTATATTTTGGTGAGATTTTAGATGTTTGATGTTGCAAAATTCATAGCTACCGTGTATTTCTCTGCACCATTTAAACGAGTTTTATATATTATTAGGACTTGACTTTCGTGATGCAAGTGATTAGATAACTATTATGCTTTTACTTATTTTTATCAGTTTAACTTATATTTATATTTCACTGATTTCACATTTTTTTTTAATAAATTTCACTTGATTTCACATTATTTCACATACTTTAATCTTTTTTCAATGATTTAACAAATACTTCATATATTTCAACCATTTTTCACTGATTTTACCAATTCGTTTCCCATGTTTTCACAAATGTCACCCAAATTTTCATCGATTTCACTTATATTTATTGATTTTACTGGCATTTTATTTTTACCAATTTCACCCATATTTTCACATAATTCACCGGTGTTCATAAAATTCATCCAGATTGATTTTACATGTTTTCATCAATCACATAAAATTTATTTCATCAGTTTCACCAATTTTCATCATTTTTTCACTTCATTCACACATTTTTCTCGAAAAGATTTTCATGAAAATTTGAGGTAATGTTTCTCATGTCAAATAAAGATCATAAGCATTTTTGTTCATCCATAGGTAAGATGCGATTCTACTTTAACAGATTATATGATATTTAAGAGAATTTAATTTTTTTAAGAAGTGCCATATTATATTAAATCTTTAAATGAAACAAATAATACTTTTTACGTAACAACATATTGATAATACATCATAATAATTTTAAATATATATTTTAGCAAATATTCAAAATAATAGTTTTTTCATTTTTTATGTGTTATACGAGAACAATAATGAAAATGTAAAAGTGATGTAAGAGTTAATTCTTAATTATTGGAGTTAATGTAGGAAATAACTATAATAAGGCTTCATGTCTAATTTGAACATACTTTTATTTTCCTTCCATATTCATGGTGCTTGGTTAGGAGGAAATGAAGTTACGAATTTTCTAAAAATATTTTCCTACCAATTTTTTGATGAGAAAATTTAAGGACAATTTCTGTTTAAATATATTGTATTAATATACTTTACAACTTGAATAAAAGCATTTTTGTCTTCACAAAAAAAGAAAAAAAAAACTTAAATTATTCACACGTTTAGAGTTAGTATAGATATAGATATAGATTACACAACTAGCTCATTGTGGTGGTAGCTTCCTAGAGTAATTGGGCCGGATTTGATTGAGCAGATTGTAATAGCTTCCCCAGTTTAACCTTTAATTTGAATTCTCAAAATCAAATTCGAAATTAAAACAAAACATAAAAATGGTAGTACGAATTTGATAAGTCTTTTACTTAGGGATGTAAGTAGTGTCGAGAGACACAGGTTTAAGCTTGATTTGGATTTATTGAGAATGAAATTTTGTGTTTGAGCTTAGTTTGATGGTTAAACAAGTTTTTATCACACGAACTCGAGTCAAATATTGAGTAGCTTGATATTTATATGTATTTATCATATTTTAGTCAATTGAGTCGAGCTCATTTATCATTAAAATTTGTTCTATAAAATATTTCTTTTCAATATTATGTTTAGGATTAAGAGTCAACTCGATATATTATGCAAGTTTGATTTTGAATACTAGACTTTTATACATAGCCATATTTTAAAATTTATGAATTTCTTAGTTGTATTTTTAACTTAAACTTTTAAATTTTTATAGATAAATATAATCATATTATATTTGTACGAGCTCACAAATTAATATCATTTTATCGTTATGATATAAGTTAGATAAATATTATATGATTTAATTTAAATATATTATAAAATTTTATATATTATTAATCAATTGTAGGATAATGTATAAATTTTATCCGTAGTACATATACTTTAAAATTGAATATATTTATTATATTATTATAATGTCATTTTGTTCAACCAGCGATCCGACCTATTCGATCAATAAAATCAATGACAGTCGACTCATTGGTTTACTGTCCGGTCCGGTTATGAAAACATTGGCATGAATTGGAGGAAAAAAGAAGATAGAGGTACTTTGATATCTACGGAGAGGAGCAGTTGGGCTTTGACTTCTGGTTTTTGGTGCCACAATGTAGCCTTCTTGCATAAAAACCTTATATACTCAAATCAATTTTCTTTTATAAAGTATTATGGAGTATTTTTAATCCCATACTCAGTACTAAAATTTTGATGTAATGAATACTTGTCTATGGGCAAATGTAAAGAAAAACGGTCAATGGATCAATATATATGAATGTGAAACGAAAGACTCGTTCCATGTTTAATCATAGTAATTTGCACAAACACACCCCCCCCCCCCCCCTTCCCCCCGGGGCGAAGAGTATAATTTACAATTCGAAATTAAGAGTGGGCATAAAAATTGTTTTGTAACATAAGTGATAAATTGATACATTTATCATAATATATGGAATAAATTGTCACATTCATAATAACACAAGGAGATAAAATGCCGAACTGGATTAATCATATTAGACCAAATAATACAGAGTATCATAAGAAATTAAAAATGCAAAATATCAAAAGAATTAAGAAAAAAATTGCAATTTTGTGACGTACAGAATTAAAAGTATAGTTAGGTTAATTATAATCCAAATCGATAATTGACTCGATTAATTGATCAAAGTTAATATTGTTGACATTAGGGTAATGAATAATTAGATAGATCGTAATTCAAATCGATAATCAACTTGACTAATTGACAAAGTCAACATTATTAATATTAAATGTATAATTAATTTAATCGTAATTAAAATCTATAATTATCCCAATTAATTGATCAAATTCAATATTGTTGATCTTAGGGTAAAGTTTAATGAGGTTAATCATAATTCAAATCGATAATTATCTCGATTAATTTACAAAAGTCAACATTGAGGATCTTATGTAAATGTATAACTAGGTTAATCGCATCCAAACCGAAGTCAATATTATTAACCTTAAAGTAATGTATAATTAGGTTATTCGTAATCCAAACTGATAATCGATTAAACGAATTGACCGAAATCAACATTATTGACATTAAAGTAATGTATAACTAAGTTAATCGTAATCCAAAATCGATAATTAGCTCGACTAATTGACTAAAATCAACAGTGTTGAGGTTATTCTACATTAGGTGGTATTACAACACAGTATGTATCAGTTCTATGGTTTAACTCATATGTGACAGTACGGGCTCGCATTAAATAGTATTGACCCAATATATTTAGTATGACTCCACATCATGTATTATTTATTCCACATTAGGTGGTATTACAACGCAATGTATATCACATTCTATGGTATAACTCACATTTCACAGTACGAGGTCACATTACATAGTATTAACCTCATAATTTAGTATGACCTCACATCATGTAGTAGTTATTTCACATTATGTGATATTATTATGCAATGTATATCACATTCTATGGTATAACTCATATTACATAGTGTTAAACCCAAATTATATATTATTTATTCTATATTATGTGGTATTACCATGCAATGTGTATCACATTTTTTTTCCAAAATTTTAATATTTAATCTCTCTACCAGCATAAGTTATTAAAATGAACTGATCTTTTACTAATTTACATTTATAATCACCAATGATAAACTTACAACAGCAACATACACAGTTGAAGACACATATTCTACACCCCTGCTTATTTTGGCACTTATTCTACCAAATTATAGTAAAGTTAGTATACTGACAAAAGCAAAAGGTAAATTTAGTATTTTCCTTGCCTCATCTCGCCTTTTCCCTCTCTATCTCCTCCATTCATCCCTAGCCTTTCAATTTTTCAAGAAATTTTCTGCAACGTGCTTCATTTTCCAGCTATAATAAGCTCTAATTGACATTTTCCTTACTACTTTTTGTTCAATTTATATGTAGAATAGAATAGATGGCTCATGCAGCTCTAGTTTCTCTACATCAGCTTATAATTGAGAGCTTTGTAAATCAATTAGGCGATTTCTATTATAAAATCCTACAAACAACAGAATTAGTCCTCCAAGAAATATGGTCCTTAAAATCAATTCTAGAATTGGATCATTTCAACGAGATCGAGAGATTAAATGCTTTGAAAGAAGGGATCCTAGAGGCGATACCTAAATTCAGAGACTTACTCGAAGACTATATAAACAAATGTCAAAGCCTTGATGGTGTATTCTACGAAGATTTACTCAAAGACTATATAAAAAAATGTCTAAGCCTTGCTCGTGGGAGTAGTCATACCTTCTACAAAGATTTACACGAAGACTATATAAACAAATGTCAAAACCTTAGTGATGGGAGTAGACATATCTGTAGAAATAATATACTTTGTATTATGCCCTAGAAGTGGGCTGCTTATGTATTTATATACAAGAGTACAATGACGTAATTATCCTCTAATTACTTTCTATAAAACATATTCCTAATATACTACTAACACCCCCCCGCAAGCGAAGCAGGTGAAACCACGCAAAGCTTGGACTTAAACTGCAGAAAAGATGAGGTCGGCAAGCCCTTTGTGAAAATATCAGCAACTTGATGAGAGGTGGGTACATATCGAACAAGAATATCACCTAGTGCGACCTTCTCACGAACAAAATGAAAATCTATCTCAATGTGCTTCGTACGAGCATGAAAAACCGGATTTGCAGCCAAGTAGGTAGAACTAACATTATCACAGTAGACAACAAAGGGATCCTTTAAGAAAACATCCAACTCACGAAGCAATTGACGCAACCAAACGGATTCAGCCACCGCATAAGCAACTGAACGATATTCAGACTCGGTGCTGGATCGAGAAACAGTTGGTTGTTTCTTAGCACACCATGAGATTAAATTATGTCCAAGAAAAATAGCATAGCCTGTGACAGAACGACGAGTGTCCGGGCAGCCAGCCCAATCAGCATCAGCAAAGGCAATCAAAGAAGATTGAGACGAATGAGATAATAAAAGTCCATGACCCATAGTCCCTTTTAAATAACGAAATATGCGTTTGACAGCCTGAAAATGAGAGGTGCGCGGACAATGCATAAATTGACTAACTATGCTAACTGCATAAGCTATATCTGGACGAGTCATAGTAAGATAATGAAGAGCTCCAACCATACTACGATACGTTAAGGGATCATCAAGTAACTCACCGTCATATAGAGACGGTTGGGATTTTGAACCACATGGCGTGCGCACTGTATTAGCATTATGCAAATGAAACTTCAAAAGCAAATCTTGTGTATACTTGGCTTGAGATAAAAATAATCCCGAAGAAGAACGAGAAGCTTCGATACCCAAAAAATAATGAAGATCACCTAGGTCTTTCATGGCAAAAGTTTGAGACAACTTATTAATAAATGATTGTACCATAGCTGAAGAACTACCTGTAAGAATAATATCATCGACATAGAGTAATAATACCATAATACCCTTTGATGATCTGTAAACAAACATTGAATTATCAGCTTTACTACAAAGAAATCCTTCAGTAACAAGAAATGAACTAAATCTTTGAAACCATGCTCGGGGTGCCTGTCGTAAGCCATAAATAGCACACTGCAATTTGCAAACATGAGTAGGAAATTGAGGATGTACAAAACCAGGGGGTTGTTTCATGTAGACATCCTCAGCCAAATATCCATGTAAAAAAGCATTCTTAACGTCAAGTTGACGTATGTCCCATGAACGAGATATAGCAAGAGATAGAACAGTGCGAACAGTAGCAGGTTTAACGACAGGACTAAATGTTTCAGTAAAATCAATGCCTGGTTGTTGTTTGAAACCTTGAGCTACAAGACGAGCTTTATACCGCTCAACAGACCCATCTGATTTAAGTTTAACTTTATAAACCCATTTGCTCCCTACTAAATTCTTAGAAGTATCATAAGGAACAAGCTTCCATGTGTTGTTAGCCAATAATGCATTAAACTCATCAGCCATTGCAACACGCCAATGTGGGTCTTTCACGGCTTGAGAAAAAGAGGTAGGCTCAATGGGATGTGTAAATGAAGATAGTGAAAAGATATGTTTAGGTTTTGTTATGCCAGATTTCAATCGAGTTACCATACGATGTGTCAAAGGGGGTACTTCGGTGGGAGAGGAAACATGAGAGTGTGTGATGGAATTTTGGGGTAAAGTTGAAGTATTATGTACTGGAATATCAATGGATGTTGGAAGAGACCTGGACAAATGTGGAGAAGTATGAGATGATGGTAATGAAGTAGAAGAATCATGTAGAGAGCTAGGACTAGATAATATGCAAGGAAGAGATGGATTGATAGGGATTATATGTGAAGTATTAGTAACATTAGGAGATGGGGCATCAGAGGCTAAAGTGACATAGGGAAAGGATGACTCATTAAAGACGACATGGCGACTAATATATACACGACCTGTACTAGGATCCAAGCACCGAAATCCTTTATATTGAGAAGCATAACCCAAAAAGACACAACGACGTGAACGTAGATCTAGTTTATGGGAGGCAGTAGCTGATAGGTTAGGATAACACTCACATCCAAACACACGAAGAGTCAAATAATCAGGGGGATGGCGAAACAACACTTCAAAAGGGGATACACCTTGCAAAACAGAACTAGGAAGTCGATTAATTATGAATATAGCTGTGTACAAGGCTTCAACCCAAAAGGAAGGGGGCATATTTGCTTGTAATAACAAGGTGCGAATAGTCTCACTAATGTGGCGGTGTTTTCGTTCAGCAACCCCATTTTGTTGGGGTGTATGGGGACATGATTTGCGAAATAAAATTCCATGGGAGTTAAAATAATTGGTGAAATTCTTATTATCAAATTCACGACCACCATCGCTTTGAAAGCTTTTAATTTTATGGGAAAATAAGTTCTCAACTAATTTGTGAAAAATACAAAAGTGCGAAAATACTTCTGATTTAAGACGCATAGGATAAACCCAAGAGAAACGAGTATAATCATCAATAAAAATAACATAATACTTAAAACCAGAATTCGAAGTGACTGGAGATGTCCATACATCAGAATGAATCAAATATAAAGGAACATTGCTACGACGTGGAGCTAATGAAAAAGATAACCTATGAGACTTGTTAAGTTGGCAGGAGGAACAATTTCCTGAAAACTTAGTACTAGACTTAATGAAACCTTGATTAAACAGACTCGATAAAACTTGAAAATTAGAGTGTCCAAGCCTCTGATGCCAAATGTCTCCAGAAAGTTGTGATGCTACCAAACTGTGGATATGGGGAGATACTGAAGATGAGGATATAGGATATAAATCACCGGTAGAGTCAGAGTGGAGTAGAATGGTCCCCGTTGGATTGTCCTTAACAAGAAAACCAGTGGAGGAAAAGTTAATATTACAATTATTATCACTACACAAACGTTTAACTGACAAAAGATTATGAGATAGTTGGGGTACATGCAAGACGTCATTCAAATATAAGGTACGAGAAGGTGTTTGCAAATACGTGGAACCCACACTTTTTATTGGAAGCAAAGAACCATTGCCTACTAAGATTTTAGTTGATCCGGTATATGGAAAAAGGTTAAAAAGTTTACCGTCATCAGGGGTCATATGAGCAGAAGCTCCAGTGTCCGGATACCAAGCCATATCTGATGATTCACCAAAAGACATTGCCGAAAAGGATTTAGGTAGATCATCATCGATAAAGGCATGATTGAAGCGTTGAGGACATCGTTTAGCTAAGTGTCCAAAAGCTGAACAAAGTTGGCACATCTCTGAATTCGGAGCATGTTGAGGATGTGCAATCATGTTGGGATTGTGATGAGGAACTGTAGGAGCAAAAGATGGACGTGGACCAGAACCAAGTAAACCTGAATAATGTGATTGGGCAGCGAATTGGGGACGCGACATAGGCTGCGAGGGAAAATCTTGCGAGAATGAATTCATTGATGCGCCTCTTCCATTACCACGACCATTGGACTGCCATCGACCTCTGCCTCGACTAAAAGCATTACCAAAACTGCGTCCACGACCCCGAAAATTACCACGACCAGAATTATTGGTTGCGGCAGTATTCCCACGACCAGAGGATTGTTGGTGAGCGACAAAGGCGGTGGGAGCAGCATTATCTGAAGTATGGAGTTGTTGTAAGCGTTGTTCTTGATGTATCAATTTCACACGAATATCGGCGAAATCCAGAACTGAATTATTATTTGTAACTGTGGTCACAAAGGATTCATAGTCTGGTGGCAAACCAACAAGGGCATGGACAGCGAGATCCTTCGATGAAACAGGAGAGCCAATTGCTGCGAGAGAATCAGCAATCCCTTTGATAGAACGGAGGTAAACATCCATGGATTGATTATGTTTCCTTATAGACTGAAGACGAAGCTTTAATTGTAATTCGCTTGCAGCAGATTGTTGAATAAATCGTTGTTCGAGCGCCGACCAGACCTCCTTAGCGGTGTGGAGATCATGAACTTCTAGAAGAACATCCTTGGTAAGAGTAGCTTTTAGGCAAGAGAGTAAGCTTTGATCGTTGCGAAACCATAATGCATAATCTGGATTCATAGTTTTATCACCACTTTCAGTAGTAATAAATTGAGATGGACATGGATTAGAGCCATCCACGTGACCAAGAAGATTGTGACAAATCAAGACGGGACAAAATTGAGATTTCCACAACAAGTAATTTGTAGAATCTAGCTTTTCGGAGACCAAATTTGTGATACTAGGTGCAAGAAACATGGCTGGAGAGGGGGTAGATAACAAGGAAGAGATTGAAGGTGAAGGTGAAGTCTCCACCGTGGAGGAAGAAGATGAAGCGGACGTCATGGCCTAGGAACGGCTGACTGATACCATGTAGAAATAATATACTTTGTATTATGCCCTAGAAGTGGGCTGCTTATGTATTTATATACAAGAGTACAATGACGTAATTATCCTCTAATTACTTTCTATAAAACATATTCCTAATATACTACTAACAATATCTTCAACCAAGATTTGGAGAAAGTCAAAGAACATATGATTTCCTTTGTGGAAACAATGAAGAAAATCAAGGAGAAGTACAACGCAAAATTAGATCTAGAAACAAGCAACAAGGAGACACTACTTGCTGATGAAGATTTTGGTGAAAATGCAAAAGATATAGTGGGAGTATATGATGAAGACCTACAACAACTAATTCATAAACTTACGAGAGAATCATCCAGGCTCAATATTATTCGAGTAGTGGGTATGGCGGGTATCGGTAAGACTACTATTGTCAAAGCACTTTATAATGATCCATTTATTTCATATCATTTTGACTGTCGTGCGTTTCTCAGGGTAGGACGTAATTATCATCTAAAAGATATCTTGTTAGATCTTCTAATTTGCTTGTCTCCCAATTATAATAAAGTTTTAGGAATAGAACAGAGTGAGCATGAATTGAGAGAGCAGATATACAAAATCATAAAGTGCAGAAGGTATTTGATTGTGTTAGATGATGTATGGGATACTTCCTTTTGGAATGATATTAAAACATGCCTTCCAGATGACAACAACGGAAGCAGAATAATCCTTACAACTAGGCTGTTAGGTATGCCTAGAGCTACCACATTAGGTTTTATTCACAAGATTCGCTTCCGGAATGAAGAAGAAAGTTGGAATCTTTTCTGCAGAATGGTATTTGTCCCTCATGGACTCGAGAAAGTTGGAAAGAAGATTGTAAAAAAATGTGGAGGACTTCCTCTTGGAATAATCTCGATTGCCAACATCCTATCCAAAGTCGAGAAGACGCTTGATTACTGGGAAAAGGTAGCCAATAATGAGAATTTGCTTTCCTTAGCTACACAGGAAGGGTCACACATGTCAGAGTCACTATTTTTGAGTTATAATCATTTGCCTCCGCATTTAAAAGAGTGTTGTCTTTATATTGGAGTTTTTCCTCTAAATCGTGAGATCTCCGTCTCCAAGCTCATCAAATTGTGGATTGGTGAGGGATTAGTTCAACCAAGGAGCCTAACAACTTTTGAAGACACAGCGCGGATGTATTTGGAGGGTCTTGTTTCTCATAATGTTGTTTTAGTTCGCCAACAGAGCTCCAGTCGCAAAACTAAAACTTGCAGTGCCCATTATTTCTTTTGGCATCTATTGGTAAGAGAGGCTGCAAACAAAAAGATTTTCCATCTCATAAAAAGATATCCCAGTGCTTTTTCAGAAGATCTACATTGTCAGCGTAGGTTGTGCATCCACATGAACACTCTTCTTGGCTTGAAACGTGTTTCTGAATCGATAGAATCAGTTTCAAATGTGCGTTCTTTTCTTTGTACAGGTCCAGAACATCAATATCCGGTTTCAATATGTTTAGGTTTGACATCTATCAAGGTATTAGATGTTCTTACAATCCGTTTATACAAGTTTCCTATTGGAATATTGGAGTTAGTTGAGTTAAAGTACCTTGCCTTCACATATGATGGAAAACTCCCTTCTTCCATATCTAAACTCAAAAACCTTGTATACTTGATTGTCCATCGTTACCACCTGACAATCATCAATTCCTCTCCATCTTATATGCCGATAGAAATATGGAATATGCAAGAACTGAGGCATCTTCAAGTCATGGGAAGTGACCTGCCACGTCCCGTTGATGGTGCTCAGTTACCCAGCCTCTTGACGCTCTTAGATGTTAGCGATCACAGTTGTACGATGGAGGTTTTTCAAAGTATCCCAAATCTAAAAAAATTAGGTGTTCAGATTGTTTTACCACAGGGTGCTTCTGAAACCTTGTGTATCTTTGATCACCTTGCCTTGCTCTCTAGACTCAAATCATTCAAATGCATCGTGTCAAATCCCAATCCTAGGTCTCAGCAGGTTCTTCTCTTGCCAAAGTCAGTTCTCCCATCTAGTCTTACAAAGTTAACTTTAAGTGGATGTGGATTTGCATGGGAAGACATGTCAATAATTGGTCATGCACTAAAAAATCTTCAAGTGTTGAAATTGCGATGCTATGCCTTTCAAGGCCCGGAGTGGGTGGTAGATAAAGAGTTCAGGAATCTTGAGTATCTGCTACTTGAAGACACCGATCTGGTTCACTGGAGAGTTGGCTATCGTTGCATCCCACTGCTTAAGCGCCTAATCATTAGGCACTGCTACGAACTGAAAGAGATCCCTAATGGGTTTGGAAATTCGAAAGTTCTAAAAGTGATTGAACTTGTTGACTGCAACCCTTCAGCTTTGAAATCTGCGAAACAAATACACGAGGAACAAAGGGAACGTGGTAATGATGTGCTTCAAATTCAGAGTTAATCTTTATTAGTGATGAAAAACACTATCCATCACTAGCACCTTAATCAAAAAGTTGGTAAGTCGGACATAATTTATTTGAGTATTACAACAACTTGTTGCTTTCTTAATCATGTCATTTCTGTTTTTTCTTCTCTTGGTAACTCACCATTTGGATATATTTTTTTCCAATCCAAATTAACGAGATGGTGGAGAAAGATGATTGAGATTGGAAACTAAAGATACAAATAATGAATTTTGGTTATGTAGTATTGCTTCTTGTATTTTCAAGCTTGATTGATGAGATTGGTATGTGGAATTTTTGGATTTGTTTACATTTATATTTTGGTGAAATTTTAGATGTTTTATGTTGTAAAATTCATAGCTACCATGTATTTCTTTGCACATTTTGAACGAGTTTTATATAATATTTGGGCTTGATTTTCGTGATGCAAGTGATCAAATAATTATTATGCTTTTAAATGAAATTACACAACTAGCTCATTGTGGTGGTAGATTCCAAGAGTGATTGGGTGGGATTTGATTGTACTGGCTTTCTCAATTTAAAATTTAATTTGAATGCTCAAATTCACATTCGAAATTAAAATAAAACAAAAAAATGGTAGTACGAATTTGATAAGTCTTTTACTTAGGGATTAGGGATGTAATCGATTCGAGTAGTGTCGAGCGACACACGGTTTAAGCTTGATTTTAATTTACCCAGCTTGAAATTTTGTGTTTGAGCTTGGTTTGATAGTCAAACAAGCTGAGCTCAAACGAGGTTTTATCACACGAGCTCGAGTCAATTATCAAGTAGATTGATATTTATATTTATACATCATATTTTAGTCAATCGAATCGAGTTCAAGTTGAACTTTAAAAGTTAACCAAAAAAATGATTTTTAACCTTGTTTTCTTGGTGAGATGAACCGAGTTCAAACGAGTTTCTTGTTGAACAAGCTCGAGTAATGTATAAAATAGTATGTTTTGATTGTCTAGTCAAAGATATTATATAAAATCTTACTTTCACTTGGCATATTCCATTTGTAACTGAAAAAACTATACAACATATATACTTATAAAGAGTCCAAAAATTATTTATCTTTCAAATGTGGGAGAAGTTCTTACGAAGACCTTTTAGGCCTATTTGTTTGGTGTTTGGGAAAATAGTTTGGGAGAGTAGTGAATGTTTGTGAAATAATCTCGATTTGTATAATGTTGTTTGTTTGAATTTTGAGAGAGTGGTTTGAGAAATAAATTAGATGTAGATTTTTTTTTTTGAAAGAGTGAGGTTGTAGGTGTAAGATGTGTAAGACTTTATGTCAAATTATGTTTCTTATGTGAGATAAATGGTGTAAGAGATATGTTACTTTATGTCAAATCAGAGTAGACTTTGTATAGTTTTTGTTTAGAGATAAGAAAACTGTTGTTTGTTTGACTTTTAAGAAAGTAGTATGAAAAAATTGAGAGATGAAAATTTTATTTTAGAAAGTAAAAAATATGTTTGTTTGGTATTTTCCAAACACAATATTTTTTTTTTAAAATACCAAACAAATAGGTCCAAATGATTTGAAAATTCTCTAACAATTTTATGTTTTAACCGATAAAACACAGTGATCTTTTAGCAATTAAAAAAATCCAATTGGATCTATGGCTAGCTTAGTGAAATGATCCAATTGGTTTGGCTTGCTAAAAGAAGGCAAAGAAAAAGTAAAATTACCTTTTTAGTCAATTAATCTGCACGTTTTTGGGCTCAAAATTCACAAATTTAATCAGTCTCGCATCCAGTATGGTCCAAATTCAATGAAGGTTAGAGCCAATTAATTAAGAGAAGTCTTCTCAAACTATTGATATTAACAAGCAAATGATCATTACAATATTCATTTCGAAATTGTCAAACCATCAATATATTAAGATTTAAGAGTGGTATTTGGGACAGCTGGGTTTGCATAAAATAGGTCTGGCCAAAATACATTCGTTTGCAAGTCGTAACTAGTCTCGGTTCAAGTAGTTCGATTTGAGGTCTTGATAACCCAATGGATCAAAATTTCATTTTTTATATATGTTTCGATTATCTAAGTATAGGAAACTTATCGAAAAGTTTCGGAAAAACTAGTAAAAAATATGAAAAATGTTACTAAATTAAGAAAAAGAGAAAGTTTCATGAAATTTATAGAGTTTGTAAAATACACCTTATTCTAATTTTGATTGATATAAAAACAATTTTATTTTTCAATGTTTCAACAAAAAAGATGAAAATTTTGATCCATGATAACCTCAAATGTAAAATAAAGGGGTTTTTTCAAGTTAACTCCATGTGATATGTGTAATTGGCAATTTACTTACTGTGAAATATAAATAGGCAATTTAACTCCCTATGAAATGAAATAATGAGCAATTTACCTCATTGTGATATAAAAATAGACAATATACCTCCCTGTGAAATGAAATAATGAACAATTTACTTCCATGTGATATGAATTAATAAGCAATTTACAGGGAGGCAATGTGCTTCTTTTATAAAAACACAGGGAGATATTTTGTCATTTTTCTTATCATATGGAGTTAAATTGTCTATTTATGATATCATAAGGAGATAATTTGCCCTTTATTTATCACATAGAGTTAAATTGCCTATTTAGAATAACACATGGAGTTAATTTACTATTCTCTCGTAAAATAAAGGGAGAAGCCTTTTTATAAGAAAAGATAAATTACAAAAAATAGAAAAGCATTGAACAACTAAACAGAATCGTAAATGTAAAATATAAAAGGGCTAAATACAATTTGCCTCTTAAATTCTTAAATTATTGGGGTGTATTAGTTACCCCTTTCATTATTATTTGTAACAATACTCCTTTAATATTATATTTGTTGATGTTACAATTTTTACTCCCAAACTACCCTTGACCTTCATTTATGTTAATGATTAGTTTTAATCTCATATTTTACATCCAATTATATTATTCTTGGAGATTTTTTTATTATATTTCATGCCAAAAAAAAAAAGCCCCCATTATTATTTCAACAATTTAAACAAATTAACAAATGTATGGATCTAAAACCACTACGTATAATTCGTTTTGTTGAATCTTTCAAGATTGCTTAGCAAAGAACTGAAGAAGGTTAATTTGAATGCCTCAAAATCTCCAAAATCCATTCCCATTTTCTTTGTTTAAGCACAAATCATACCATTTTGCCCAATGAAATTTCGGTCTGTATTATTAGGCGAAGAATTCAATATAAGCCAATAAATCTTACAGATAAGATTTTCATAAATTTGAAACATTGCAGCCTCGTTTGGATCCATTTTGATCCAATATTTGAGCCACAATGGATCACTTACGCGTTTGGCCATTCTTTTCAGCGAGACATGTGTTTCGCCATAGGTCCAAACACGTAGGGAACATTAAATAAAATAATGGTAAAATTGCAGAAAACGTCCCAAATTAATTACTGATTTTGGATTTTAGTTTCGAACTATTTAACTTGACGAATTTCGTCCCGTAATTTAATATTTTTTTGGAATATCGTCCCAAACTAATTACTAATTTTAATTTTTCGTCCCAAACTATATCAACTCGCCAAATTTCGTCCCATAATTTACAATTTTGTATGAATTTAGTCCCAATATTAAATTTCTAATTTAATGAAAATAACGTTCAATCTTGTAATTAATTTGGGACGAACTTTGCAATATTATATAATTATTCATGCTAGAGGGGGGGGTGAATAAACCTCTTTAAAAATTTTCTTCAAATTTAACTTTAAAACTTGTACTCTAACTGAACAGACTAAGCTGATCAGATTAGTTAGTTACAATTCTGTTTGCGAACAAATCTTTGAACAGGTTTGTTGACCACTCGTCTGATAGTTACTTAGCTGATTTTGCTAAAATCAGTTTTAATACTTAGAGTACTTGCAGCGGATTTTCAAAGTGTTTTTCACAAGTAATCTTAGCAGATTGAAAAATGTTTCCCCAGTTTTATAAACTCCTTTTAACTCTTTTTCAACCAGTTAACTTAATGTGTTTTTATGCAATCAGAAAATGTGCAGGTTTAAAAACAATGTAAAAACACAAGTAATTTTTATAGTGGTTATATGGATTTGAATATCCTTTAGTCCACTCTTCCAAGTCACACAGATCTTGGGTTATACTATAATCACAAAGTTTACAGTATACTCTGCTTGTGCCAATCAACAAATGAAACGGCCACAAGTGCGCAGTAAGAAATCACAAAGAGATCCTACTTCTCTGAAGTAATATCACTCACTTAGACGGATATCTACTTCTCACAACACTTTTGATTACAAAATCACTCAGAAGATGTATTTTTCTTGATTCTTGAACTCTGCTTTCGTCAACAAATGACTCAGCTGATGAGTGAGCTGTTCTTGAGACTTAAAGAATTTTGCTTCGAAAATTTCTCAGATATTGTGTTGCTTATTTCTTCTTCGTCTCTTTCAGCTATTTATACTTGAGGATTGAAAAGTGTCCGTTGAAGAGAGACAGGATTCAAATTCCTCGAGTACTGGTCCTTAAAATCCGCGAACGGCTCTTTTACAGTCTGTCCGTACTGTGAACAGTACTATTCTGCAGGCAGCATTAAATGCAGCATTAAATGCACCCAGCTGATGCGAAGCATTTCTTCAATCATTTGTCTTTAATAACCTTGTACTTCAGCATTTATTACTCCAAGGGGCATTTATTACCGTTGGGAACACTTCATGATCCTTTCCACTTGGCTGACAGAAGTGCAAGTCTGATGGCGAACTCGGCTGATCTCAAACTTGAACAAATCTGATTTGAGTCGGCTGATCTTCATCAGTCTGATAACTTCCTTCGGCAGATCAGAAGTCTTGGACCTTGAAACTTTGACTCTTCTGATGTCTTCTTGTACTTAGTCAAAATTCCTTGATAAGTTTATCAGCTAAGTTACTCCATACTTAGCCACAAATTGAAGTTTTGGAAAGCATCAAAACCTCCCTTATCAAACTTCCTTTAGTGCCTTCATCTTCATCCTTATCCAACAAATTCCCCCTTTTTGATGATGACAAAACTTCAGCTAAGTACCTGTTGAATACCTAAACTAAAGAATGTAATCCTCAAAAATTTTCTGAGATAGAAAATAATATGTTGGAATGAACTTGTTTTTATATTGATATTTGAAAAATATTACAATGCAAGTTCATCAGATGAGATTTCTGAAGAAATAGATAAAGTAAACTGATTACAATGATTTTACAATTCTAACTATCAGCTTCTTCATCTGATTCTTCAAGCACTTCTTCATACTCATAAGATGACTCTTCGTCATCTTCTTCATCATCAGCTTCCTCTTCCAAGATTGCTTTGGCAGCTTCCATCTTCTCTTTGAGTTGCTGCTCTTTAATTTGCTCCATTGCTTTCTTGGCAGATTAAGTGTTCTTGTACTTGGTAGTTTCTTCTTCGATCTTCTCTTTTTCTTCTACCTTTCCAAGATTTTCAGTCTTGTCAGCAGTGTCTTCAGTCTCCTTGGCTTCAATAGTTGCAGCAGCAGTTTCCTTAGCTGGTTCTTCCCTTTTATCTTCCCCCTTTTTGTCATCATCAATTTTGATGACATTGGAAGGTGCAACAGCAGGGTTGAGAGCAACTGTTGGAATCTTCACTTCAGCACAAAGAGCTTTCAGATTCTGATTGACAACATCATGACTTGCTGTAAGATGATGGATATCAGTGCTGATGACGTCAGTCTTGTCATTGAAGTAGTCAATATTAAGGTTTATAGTTGCAATTTCATTCTGGATTTCCTGTGAAGCCTTTGCTACTTCTTGCAACATCCCTAAGTTGACTGCCTTTTCCTCTTCACTGACTTTGATGAAGGTTGCAGTTAAGTCTGCTATTTTGTGCTCAACTGTCTGTAATGCAGTATGAAGGTGGTTGACATCACCCTTCACATCTTCAACATTCTTGTTCAGATCTCTCAGGCTGTGCACTAACTGCAGAGAATTATCTTGAGGAATGGGAAAACTGTCAATTTCTCTCTTGATTATCTTCTCTGTTGATTCTTGAACAGTTTCCAGCTGAAGTCTGTTCGATTCTTCCAATTCTGCCTTAAGCTCATTCTTCAGCTCCTCCTTAACCTTCATTAGCTGTTGATTTTGCTTCTCTTCCAGTTCTTTTAGTGAATTTTCCATAAGCATCTGGAGTGCTTCCATCAGTGATGAATGTTGATCAGCTGATGAAGCAGAAGCATCAGCGTCAGCTTCTTTCTCTTCAGTCTCCTGTTGAACAGGGACTTCTTCCATATTAGTCATCTGATGATCTTCAGAAGTCTTAGCTTGCCATTCAATAGCTAAGGACTTATCAACATTCTTGTGTTCGTCAGTGACATCATCATAGACCAGGTTGGTGATAGTGCCATCATCATTGAAGCATGTAGTTTGTCTGATCTGCCTCACAATGATCCAGGGATTAACAAAGGCGTTGTTACCCTCTGGCACTTCATAGAAGTCTTTAACCTCCTTGCCGAAAACTATCTGCTGAATGCTTGGCAGCAGTGGCAAATCACTTGAACAGCCTTGCTGATATCTTGATTTCTTTGCCCACTTCTTCAAGGCAGCCATAACAGCAAATTTGATCGCCCTTTCTTCTGCATCTTCAGACTTCTTCTTCTTATCAGGCAAGGTGCTTTTAATCTTCTTGGCCTCCTCCAATGCAAAGCCTTTTGTTTTGAAGTTCTGTTATTGACTTGTTCAGCCTGTTGTCTCTCCAACTGATATACCTTGGCTTCTCCTGGTTGAACAGAGTCCTCAACATAAGCTTTTGATCATAGTATGCCAAGGACTTCTCAAACTTCTTGAAGACTTCCTTATCAGCATACACTATTTCAAAGGCTTTTCTAACTTCAAATTTTTCCTTTGACTTGACTTTGGGGGCAGGCAGTAATATATTTGTCTTATCTTCTTTATCTGTGCCTTCTCCAATCTTGATGCCACCTCCATGGACAGGTCCATAGGCATCAGTCTTGCTCTTTTCAATAACCATGGCCAGTTCAGCATCCTCAGCAGCTTTTCTCTCTGCTTCAGACATTCTTCTCCTGGCCTCATCCTTTTCAGCTTGAGCCTTGCTTAGCTCTAGTGCCTTCTTTTCTTCCAATTCATCCTGCTTCCTTTGTTCAGCTTCCTCCCGTGCTCTTTTATCAGCTTTAGAGATTTTCTTTCTCTTAAGCACTATCTTCCTTTTTCCTTTATCAACTGGAGCAGGAGCTGGACCAGCAGATGAGATGGGAGCAGCAGCTATAGGATGTATGATTTGAACATCTGGATCTTCTTGAGGTTGAGCAGCTTCAACAGTTGGTGCAGTCTGAGTAGTCTGTTGCTCATCAGCTTTGTCAGCAGTAGAAGCTTCAACAGCTTCAACTGGTCTTTCAGCAGACTCCGGACTTGATCTCACCAAGTCCACCAACTCAGTATCCTTTTCTAAAAATGTCATCTTCTTTCTTGCTGACTTCTTTGTCGGACCCTGAATAGGTCTTGAAGCAGCAGTGTCCTTGATTTGACTCCTTGTTCTGTAAGAGACATTTTCAGCAGGCTTCTCTGCTGATGGAGTTCTTGATGGTGATGCAGGGGATCCAGTCCTTACATCAGAAATTATATTTTCAATGATTTTAGTGGCTTCAGTAGCAGAAGTCACTTTCTCCATCTGCTTGAGTTCTTTCCTTTTAGGCTCATCAGCAGCCTTCTTCTTTCTAGTTTCAACAGCTAAGTTGGTTGTTTTGACTGGTCTTCGTTGTCGTTTGGCAGGGACCTCCTTCTGTCCCTCATCATCAGCGTCCTCGGGCTCATCAGCCTTTCTCTTCAGAACTGGCAGGTATTTGTTCATGGCTTTGGATTTGTGAATTTCTTTGCCATTCAGCATAGGACACCCCAGTTTGAACAGCAGATAACTGAGTGTGATCCTGTGATTTGTGTGAGGACCTTTTCCTTTCTTTTCATCAAGGAAATCAGCCAAGATGTACCATACTATGGTGGACCAGTTGACTTCCATTCCATAGTAGATGGCAGCCATGATGCTGAACCTCTTCATGGTAACAGCATCCAGTGAGAAGGTGCAATTTTCAATCAGCTTGGACACCATATCAGCCATCCGCTGATATTCATCCTTTAGTTGCTTCTTCCTTATATTTCCAGATAATACTTCTCCCTCTTTGGCGCAGATCGCCCAGAACTGTTGGTGCTTATCCTCCGTCAGTACAGTGACGTCATGTCTTCCACTGTTAGGAAGCCCAAACGTCTCGTGAAGAACAGCTGGGGTAATAGTGATAGATTTGTCTGCCACTGTAGCCTTAATCTCCAGTGAGTTGTAGTCAGCTTTCGCTGTGTTGTAGTACTCCATCACTTGGTCAGTCCAGATAACTCCTTCGTGGTATTCCATGAAGTTCACCAGCGAAGCAGCTTTGAATTTTTCGAGCAGTTCTTTCATCAGATTCGTACCGGATTGATAGTAGGAATCATACACGAGGTACATACCTTCAGCAGCCATTTCAGATCTGTAGAAATTAGGAAGGAAAAAACGAAGAGATTTTTGCAGAAAAATTGCTCAAAATTCTCACAACTACTTTTGAAATTTTAGGGTGCGTAAAGAGCTACTCGACTGATCAGACGGGGATTTATAGACTTGGGATATGTCGGTTTACGTGATATCCGCCAACCGTTAGATCCGTTTTTCTGTCAGTGCTGATCGTGCGGCGTCAGTTACGACCTTTCAAATTCAAAAGATATTTAATGAAGAGCGGGAATATGTACCGCCCGATAGTTACTTATAAAAGCGTGTTTTGAATAAACGTTTTAAAGAGTTCGCTTTTATTTAAGTAATCAGATGAGTATAATAAACACTTATCTGATGGACTATTGTCCTGATGACAATGCTGTTATCAGAGAATGCCAATAGCTAATAACCTTCCTCAGCTGTTTGTCAATCCAGCTAGATAAAATAACTTTGTTCTTCGATAGTTGAGTCTTCTGATGAAAACATAACTTCAACTAACTGACATTAACAGATTTCATCTTTAATTCAGAAGTACCGCTAGTCTTACACGTTCCCCCTGAGTTTAAGAATTTATAAGTTAACTAGTCTGTTGAAAGTTAATCCTTGAACAGAATAACGGATAACTAAGCTGTTGAACTTCAGTCTTCTGATGAGTTCCCCCTCAGCTTATGCATCCAAATTAAGTAGTCCTAGTTCAGCTCTTAAAGTTGAAAACCTTACTTCACTTAAAGGTTTAGTGAAAATATCAGCAATCTGATTGTCTGTATGAACATACTCAATCAAAACATTGCCTTTTTCCACATGATCTCTAATGAAGTGATGCTTGATCTCAATATGTTTAGTCCTTGAATGACTTGTAGTGTTCTGAGTAAGTGAAATTGCACTTGTATTGTCACAGTAGATTGGTATTCCACTGATCTTGATGTTGTAGTCTTCTAGTTGATGTTTCAACCATAATATCTGTGCACAACAAGCTCCAGCAGCTATATATTCAGCTTCACCAGTAGATATAGAAACTGAAGTTTGTTTCTTACTCATCCATGAGATCAGACGACTACCTAAGAACTGACAGGCACCTGTTGTGCTTTTTCTGTCAATCTTGCAGCCAGCAAGGTCTGAATCTGAATAACCAATGAGCTCAAATCCAGATTCTCTAGGATACCACAATCCCAATTATTGAGTGCCTTTAACATATTTCAATATCCTCTTGGCAGCTAAGAGATGAGATTCCTTGGGGTTTGATTGAAATCTTGCACAGACTCCAACTGAGTACATTATATCAGGTCTGCTTGCTGTTAGATACAACAATGAACCAATAATGCCTCTATATTTGGTTATGTCCACTGATTTGCCATCTTCATCTTTATCCAAACGAAGACTTGTAGACATAGGAATTGTAGCAGTAGAGCTAGTTTCCATACCAAATTTCTTGAACAGATCTCTTGTGTATTTTGCTTGGCTGATGAATATTCCATCAGGCAACTGTCTAACTTGCAATCCAAGAAAATAATTAAGTTCACCCATCATGCTCATTTCAAACTTATTCTGCATCAGCTTGGAGAACTTATCACACATCTGTTGATTAGTTGAACCAAAAATAATATCGTCCACATATATTTGCACAAGTAATATATGACTTTCCCATTCAATTGTGAACAAGGTTTTATCTACCTTACCTTTACGAAATCCTTTAATTAAAAGAAAATCAGATAGGGTATCATACCATGCTCTTGGAGCCTGTTTCAGTCCATAGAGAGCTTTCTTCAGACGATATACTTTGTCCTCTTCTTGATAGACTTCAAATCCAGGAGGTTGTTCAACATATACTTCTTCTTGCAATTCTCCATTGAGAAAAGCAGACTTCACATCCATCTGATAGACAGTGAAGTTCTTGTAAGCAGCATAGGCTAGAAACAGTCTGATTGCTTCAAGTCTTGCTACTGGTGCAAAAGTTTCATCAAAGTCAATTCCTTCTTCTTGACAATAACCTTTGGCCACTAGTCTTGCTTTGTTTCTGGTGACAACACCATCTTCATTCATCTTATTTCTGAATACCCACTTAGTGCTTTGATGACTTGGTCTAGGAACTAAGTACCAGACTTCGTTCCTTTCAAATTGATTCAACTCCTCTTGCATAGCTTCTATCCAGAAGGAGTCATTGAGAGCTTCTTCAATTTGTTTAGGCTCTATTTGAGATAGAAAAGTGACAAACATAGCATCTTGTGCAGCAGCTCTTCTTGTTTTCACTCTATCTAAAGGATCACCAATCACTAACTCAGGTGGGTGATTCTTGAGCCATCTGAGATCAGGTTGCAGATCAGGATGTTGTCCTCTGTCTTGATCTTGCAACACTACTGTTGGAGTTCCAGTAGTAGTCTGTTGAACATTTGCCGTCTGTTGAACAGTCTCTGGTCTGTCAGCTGTTTGCAACTCGTTTGTTAGACAATCAGCACTGTGATTTTGAACAGCACTTGAGTTAGCAGCTGAACCAAGATTGGGTAGTATGATGGGAACATATTCTTCATTTCTTCCAATGTCTAACTTCTGTAAATCAGTAGACAGATCTTGATTAACACTTTGATTCTTTTCAGAAGATTGACTTGGCTCATCAAATACTACATGGATAGATTCTTCTATTAGTAATGTTCTTTTGTTAAAAACTCTGTAAGCCTTACTAACAGATGAGTATCCTACAAAAACAGCTTCATCAGCCTTTTCTGCAAATGCAGTGAGGTGATTTTTCCCATTATTCAATACAAAACATTTACAACCAAAAATCTTAAAGTAATGAATGTTTGGTTTTCTGTTGTTCCAAACTTCATATGGAGTCTTGTTCTGATTTTTGTTGATCATACATCTGTTTTGGGTAAAGCATGTTGTATTTGTTGCTTCTGCCCAAAATCTTTGAGGCAGCTTAGCTTCAGCTATCATGGTCCTGACAGCTTCTTTTAGTGTTCTGTTTCTCCTTTCAGCAACACCATTCTGTTGAGGGGTTCTAGCAGATGAATACTCATGATGTATTCCTTTGATATTACAATACTCTTCAACATTAGAGTTTGTAAACTCTGTCCCTCTATCTGATCTGATCTTCAATATTTTGATGCTCTTCTCATTCTGGATCAGTTCCATCAGATTGGTAAGATGTTCCTTGGTTTCACTTTTCTTCTTCATGAAAATCACCCAAGTATATCTTGAATAATCATCCACAACAGCTAGGCAGTATTTCTTTCCACCATTGCTGACTGGATCAATGGGTCCAAATAAGTCCATATGTAGTAGCTCCAATATTCTTCCAGAAGATTGGTGCTTCTTGCCTTTGAAAGATGACTTGATTTGTTTACCCTTCTGACATGCGTCACAAAGCTTATCTTTGCTCATGACTGCTTTAGGAATCCCTTCCACCAAATCATTCTTGATTAATCTGTTTATGGTCTTGAAGTTTAAATGATTCATTCTTTTGTGCCATAGCCAGCTAACTTCACTTGGTGCAGATGCCACCAAACAAACACTTGAATTCTTGTCAGCAGAATTCCAGTCGACTATGTAGACATTTCCTTGTCGTCTTCCAGATAAAATTACCTTCTTTGTACCAATTTGTTCAACGTAGCACTTATCTGTTGAGAAGATGACTGAATATCCTTTGTCACAAAATTGACTTATGCTCAGCAGATTGTATTTGAGGCCTTTAACATATGAGACGTCAGATATCTCTATGTTTCCTCTGATTAATCTTCCTTTAGCTTTAATTTTGCCTTCTTTGCTGTCTCCAAAAGTGACTTTTGGACCATCCACAGCAACTGCATCAGTCAGCTCATGTATGTTTCCACACATGTGTCTTGAACATCCACTGTCCAAGTACCAGATCTTCTCTACTTTACTCCTACTCCTAATCCTAACCTACAAAACAAAAATAAAATTGTTTTAGGTACCCTTATTGAGAGGGTCCTGAAGGATTAGTTTCACCTTTGACAACCCAAGATGTTGATGTCTTAGGCTTCTTAGGCTTCTGAGTTTTGACAGGAGCATGAACAGCTTCATTTTTATCATAGTTATCAGATAAGTCATGTTGATGATCAGTATGATAAGGAAAGTGTTCATAAGCAGGGTAAGGTGCATGATAAGCAGGATATGCATGCATTGGATGAGCAGGATAAGGTGCATAGTAACCTGGAAATTGAGGTGCATGATACATAGGATGATATGCAGCAGGTTGCACATAATATGACTCATTTCCATACCAAGCATTTTGATTTTTCTTGTTCTTATGCTTCTTTGGTTTACTAGATGCTTGCTCATTTGACTTTGACTTAGTTTTACCAACAGATTGATTCAGTTTAGCTTTATCAGCAGACTTCTTAGGACTCTGCTGTTTGGTCTTGCTAGTCTGATTTCCTACACTAGGCTCTTTGCTCTTTTTAGCCTTAGGAGGTTTCTTCTCCTTTAAATCTTTCTCATATGAGGTAGGTTTAGAAGTTTGCACATACAAGATGACCTTACTATTGTCAGCAGAAATGAATTTTTCAGTATGATTCAACTCTAATTTTTCCTTTTCTAAAGGTATCTTCTGTTTACTAGACATTTGACTTAATGCAACAGATGATTTATCATGAGACTCAATAACCTATTCAAGTTCCATGATTTTTCCTTTATAAACCTCACATTCAGCTTTCAGAGACTCATGTTCTTGCTCAAGCTGTTTATATTCAGCTGATTCTTTTGGCTTTTCAGCTGAGAGTTTCAGTGAACTGTTTTGCTCTTTTAGCAGGATCATCTCTTCCTTAAGCTTTTTGTATGCTTCAGCAATACTGGTATTGTTAAGCATCATTTGTTCAAATGAATTAAATAATTCATCATTAAGAGGAGTTACCTCATCCTCAGAGTCATCAGATTCCTTTGCCATCAGGCACAGGAGAGCAGATTTTTCTTCATCAGACGATTCTTCATCAGACGTGTCTGAATCTGAATCAGATGAGTAGACAGCAGGTTTTTCTGCTTCAGCCATCATTGCTTTTCCTCTCTGATGCTTTCTTTCTTTTCTCACTTTCTTCTCCTCTTCAGTGTACTTTTCTGCTTTTGGATATGGGCAGTCTTTGATGAAGTGTCCCAATTTCCTGCAGTTGTAACACATTAGTTTTGATTTATAATCATCTTTATCTTGAGAAGAGAAGTTAGGTTTAGAAGTAGAAGCATTGTTGTATTTGTTCTTCATTTTTCTTTTGTAGAACTTCTTGAAATTATTCATCAACAGTGCAACATCTCCAGCAGTGTACTCCTTTTTGTTGAGTAGAGTGGCTTCATCAGATGAGTCCACTTCTTTGCTTTTGTGAGCTGGTCTTCTTGGATTTTCAGCAGCAACAAGTGCAGCTGTGGGACTTGAAGTTGAGGTTTCTTCAACACCCATTCTAGGCAGTTTATACTCATACGCCTTGAGTACGGAGAACAGCTCTGTAAGAGAAATCTTCCCCAGATCTCTTGATTCTTCCATAGCTGTCACCTTCATGTTGAACTTGGGGGGCAGGGCCTTCAGAACTCTGACGGTGATCTCCTTGTCAGTAAAGGTCTTTCCCAGCTTTAGAACTTCATTCAATGTTCTGGTAAACCTGGTATCCATCTGATCAATGGTCTCTCCAGATTTCATCTTGAAGTTGTCCAGTTTTTCCAAGGCAACACTGAGCTGATGCTCTTTGATGGCGTCGTTTCCTTCGCTCATGTCACGAACCTTGTCCCACATCTCCTTTGCAGTTTTGCAATGTTTGACCTTGTCAAACCGATCATTATCCAGGGCTTTGGTCATGATGAAACGGCCAACTTTGTCCAGATTGAACAGCTTTATTTCTTCGGCTGTCATCTCTGTCAGAATTTTTTCCACCACTAATTCAGCTTCGTCAACTATTATAGTCTTGGTGAATTTGAATGGACCTTTAATGATACATGTGTACATGTTATCATTATAGGCAGCAAGGAAAATCTCCATTCTGATTTTCCAGTCCTCAAAAGACATACCAGCAATGTGGGGAACATGGCTGATACAGTCCATTTTTCAAAAAGTTTTAGTTTTTCAAAAAGATGCTCTTTTGAAAAGTTTTGAAAACCTTTGAAAAACACTCGGATCAAGCTCGTTGATCAGGCAGCTGATTCTAATGAACCACCTGCTCTGATACCACTTGTTGGTCCCAAGTGGTCAGAAGAGGTTTAGAGGGGGGGTGAATAAACCTCTTTAAAAAAATTCTTCAAATTTTAACTTTAAAACTTTTCTTCAACTGAACAGACTAAGCTGATCAGAATAGTAAGTTACAACTCTGTTCGCGAACAAATCTTTGAACAGGTTTGTTGACCACTCGTCTGATAGTTACTTAGCTGATTTTGCTAAAATCAGTTTTAATACTTAGAGTACTTGCAGCGGATTTTCAAAGTGTTTTTCACAAGTAATCTTAGCAGATTGAAAAATGTTTCCCCAGTTTTATAAACTCCTTTTAACTTTTTTTCAACCAGTTAACTTAATGTGTTTTTATGCAATCAGAAAATGTGCAGGTTTAAAAACAATGTAAAAACACAAGTAATTTTTATAATGGTTATATGGATTTGAATATCCTTTAGTCCACTCTTCCAAGTCACACAGATCTTGGGTTATACTATAATCACAAAGTTTACAGTATACTCTGCTTGTGCCAATCAACAAATGAAACGGCCACAAGTGCGCAGTAAGAAATCACAAAGAGATCCTACTTCTCTGAAGTAATATCACTCACTTAGACGGATATCTACTTCTCACAACACTTTTGATTACAAAATCACTCAGAAGATGTATTTTTCTTGATTCTTCAACTCTGCTTTCGTCAACAAATGACTCAGCTGATGAGTGAGCTGTTCTTGAGACTTAAAGAATTTTGCTTCGAAAATTTCTCAGAGATTGTGTTGCTTATTTCTTCTTCGTCTCTTTCAGCTATTTATACTTGAGGATTGAAAAGTGTCCGTTGAAGAGAGACAGGATTCAAATTCCTCGAGTACTGGTCCTTAAAATCCGCGAACGGCTCTTTTGCAGTCTGTCCGTACTGTGAACAATACTATTCTGCAGGCAGCATTAAATGCAGCATTAAATGCACCCAGCTGATGCGAAGCATTTCTTCAATCATTTGTCTTTAATAACCTTGTACTTTAGCATTTATTACTCCAAGGGGCATTTATTACCGTTGGGAACACTTCATGATCCTTTCCACTTGGCTGACAGAAGTGCAAGTCTGATGGCGAACTCGGCTGATCTCAAACTTGAACAAATCTGATTTGAGTCGGCTGATCTTCATCAGTCTGATAACTTCCTTCAGCAGATCAGAAGTCTTGGACCTTGAAACTTTGACTCTTCTGATGTCTTCTTGTACTTAGTCAAAATTCCTTGATAAGTTTATCAGCTAAGTTACTCCATACTTAGCCACAAATTGAAGTTTTGGAAAGCATCAAAACCTCCCTTATCAAACTTCCTTTAGTGCCTTCATCTTCATCCTTATCCAACATTTACCATGTCAGGACACTTAAACAGCCATTTGATAATTCATCGGCATATGCGCAATTCCGTATTATAATTATGGTGGGACGATATTCCAAAAAAATATTAAATTACGGGATGAAATTCGCCAAATTAAATTAAATAGTTTGGGACAAAAATCCAAAATCAGTGATTAGTTTGAGACGATATTTGCAATTTTACCTAAAATAATTGAGACTTGTGTCCGTATGTTGTGAACTCTCTGCACGCCCAACTTTGCTCTCTCCAGCTTTTTTCTCAATTATCTCTGGCTTGTGTCGTCTATATCACTAATTTTATTCCACTTTTTTCCTCTCTCACCTGTCATTACTTTATTAATTATTATACTATATAAAATATTTTTTAATATTATGTTTTAAATGATTGCCTAACTATTATTAATTATGCAAAATTGAAAATTTATTATTACTATATTAATTTTGAATATCCTATAAATAAATAAAAACTGTAAATCGATATTATAACAATATTATTAAATCATCACCTCAACTAAAATAATATTATAATCACAATCATTAAAACATCTTCCATGGTGATCACCATTTTTTTCACCAAATCCTATATTTGGTGTAATGGAAATGAGTTGATATCCCATGTATAGTCTACTATTTCACCATTTTTGGTGAAAGAATGGTGTTTTGGCCTCCCACGGTTTTCATCAAAATTTACATCAAATTAAAAAATAATAATATTTCATCATTTCATCATTTTTAGAGAATAGGATTTAGTTTGATCTCCCATGGTATTTCACCAAATGTGTCACCAAATAATAAATTTGATGTTTATCATAAATTTATTTCATTAAATTTTGAACACAATATTATCAATTTTAAAGTGCTATTCACAATTACAAATTATCTTTAAAAGTATTAATATTTTTATAACTATGTTAATTAAATTTTATGCTATAAGTTATGAAAAATTATTAAAACATGTAACACGTTTAACTCAAAAGATATAAATATAATAAAATCATAACATAAACAACATTTTCATGAACACTTACATAATTAAAAAACATTACAAACTGATACAGAAAAAACAACATTACAAAACAAAATAATTTTAACTCATTACAAAAAATCTCACTCATCATCGTCATCATCACCTATTTTGCTACGTTTATCCACAAGTGTGCAACCAATCTTCGTCTTAGTTCATTGTGCTCTTCTTGATTTACCAAATCCCCAATGTCGGCCAAGAAAATTCCTATACATCATATTATTTAAACCTCTCAAAAGCTCAACATACTTTAATAATATAATGTATCTTATTGTCATTTTATTAACAATGTATTTCATTAAAAGATTTGTTGTCGTTTATTTTAATTTAATTATTAATGATAATTAGTGTATTTATTTGATAAAAATCAATAAATCAATAAATTAATTGATAATTATACTTAAAAATATATAATTAATTAACAATAATGTAAAGAATATTTATTCATATTCAAAATATTTTCTTACTAACAATAATTAGTTTATTTATTTAACAAAAGTCGATAAATTATAAAAAATATAGCTAAATAGATATAAGATATAATAAACAAGTCAATAAGTTGCTAATTACACAATTAGATGCTAATTAATTAAATAGGGACATTTACACCAAATCCTATTTCTTTTCCTATATTTGGTGATAAATATAGGATTTGGTGTAAGCTCTGATGGAATGGTGGAATGGTGAGAGATGCAAATTCTTCACCAAAAAATTTGGTGTAAAAATAGGATTTGGTGAAATGGTGGTTGACCACCATGGGAGGTTAAAAAAAATCTAAATTAGGTGAACAAAAATAGGATTTGGTACACCATGGGAGATGCTCTTATTACACTATACTAACCGCCGTGGCACGCGGTACTCGCGTGTGTAGAATTTTTTGAACTATAATTTATCCTGGCATATTAATTTTTTGTAGTATATCAGACTAATTTTGAATATGCAAAAAATATATGCAAAGATTCAACTTAGAAAAGTTCAATCGTGGCTTTGTCATGATAATCAAAGTGAAAAAAGGTAGTTCTTTTATTGGGCAGTTTTTGTGTTTTGTATTTTTAAATTTTGAAAAAAGGGTAATTTTGGAAAGTGATAATTTTTTGGTGTAGCATGGTGTCACAACCGCCACTTTGTGAGTAAAAACAGACTTCTCTTTTTTAATAGTATAGATATAGATAATATTACATCTTAATTCTACAAAGTCTTTGATGTGACATATGCCATTAACTTTTTCCCTCAAATATCAATATTCAAAATTTTTCTAAATATCTCAACTTTTCAAAATTCACTATCTATTATTTTATTAATATTTTATCATCTCAATATTCCAACAAAAAACAATTCAAATCGTTTTTCAAATATTTCGCGAAAATCACCAAACAATTTTGAAATACTGAAACATGGCCAAACCGGGCCAAGGCTTGTCCAAACGGGCGTAAGTCTTTCGAACTAATCTTTAGAACCTCTTGATTAGACATAACAATTTATGAATTTTAATTTCACTATTTTTTCTTAAAAAAATTATAATTAGTATATAAAAAGACTCGAAAGACATGTTACATCAGAACACACCAGCACAGAAACCCGAATACAATGTCAGATATTATCAAATGCTAAGCTCTGTCCCAAACGTCTCTGCACAAAGCCCATTACACTTTCAACCAAATAAACCGACCCACGTTACCAATTTGGAATTACATGATCCGCGGGCAGAATTAGGAGATGCTGCTTGGTTATTGCCTTATGGGTTTCTAAGAATGACACATGTCCAAAGTGGACCAACTCATTCTGCTTTTATATTCAAAAAGTAGACCTACTTAAGACACATGTAAACCAAAAAGAGCGGAAGACAATACCCAGCAGGTAGCCTCTCCTAAATCCCGCGGGCACGCTCAAAATGAGAGCTTTATTCATGCACTTTACTTGTTCGATGAAATGCGTGAAAGAGGATTGTGTACTGATAACCTCACTTTTATATTTGTATGTAAATCTTGTGCTCGGATGTTAGGCCATCTCCAATCGTTGGGGCAAAAATGCCCCCTCCCCCTCTCCCTCTCCCCCTCCTCCTTCCCCTCCCACTCCATAATCGTCTTCAACAGTTAGGGACATAGAATAATAATAATAACAATAATAAAAATACAAAAAAGTAAAAAACAATAAATAACAAAAATAATTATATAATAATAATAATAATAATACAAAAATTATCATTATAAAATAATATAATAATAAAAATACAAAAATATTAATAATAATAATACAATAATAATAATAATAATAATAATAATAATAGTAACAATAATAAGAATAAGGATAAGAATAATAAATAATAATAATAATAATAATACTAATATAAAAGTACAGGAGATAAAGTGCTATTTTACAATCAAGACTTAGCAACGATTTTTACAATCATACCAATACTAATATAAGAAAGACTCAACAACGATTTTTTAGAAGTTCCATGGATCAAAATCACTGTCGCCTAGATTTGATGAATCTCCAAAATTGTTCTTGAAGCAGTAGCTTCATCAGACACTTGGATATGGCATGCCTTTTTTTGCATACCCGGTGCGCAAAATGACCTGATTGTCCTTGGTCGTTCACCCTTGTTCGATGACCTCACTCGTGGAAACGTCCCACAAGTGAGCTATAAGGTGAATGGCAACGTCTACACAATGCCGCACTATCTTGCCGATGGTATTTATCCAAAATGGAACACGTTAATTCAATCCATCAGGCGACCGTGTACCCATCCAGAACAACTATTCTCAAAATTGCAAGAATCTTATCGCAAGGATGTTGAACGAGCTTTCGGAATTCTGCAAGCTCGTTTCGCCATAGTCAATCAGCCAGGAAGAGGATGGCATACGAAGGACTTAAGCTATATTATGCTTACTTGTGTAGTACTTCACAATATGATTGTGGAAGACGAACGTCATGAATACGATGATGCGGAGTTTGAAGATGATGATACAAATATTTCCACATCTCGTAGAGCCCGTACTAATATTTATCCACACTACAACAAATATGTACTTTAAAGGCATTGCAAAATGTCATACAATATATATGTTGGTGACATTTTGAAGTATAATGACATTTTTAACAAGTGCCATTTACAGCGATGTAGCTAAAAGTATAATGTCATCGTATTATCTCTTTAGTTGCACAAATTAAATGCCACATCAATTGAAGTACTACGGCCTTTTATAGTGCCACATAAAATGAATAAATTGTCATATTAAAATGCCACACTAATTGAATTACTTGACATTATGGAATGACACACGAAATGAATAAATTGACATAATAAAATGTCAAATAAAGCTAGTTTTCTAACAGTTTGTAACATCACAATAAGTATAAGTAGTTGCATTTTAAAATGTCATGATATTATAATTTTGTGTTATTTCAAAATGACAATAAATATTGGCAGTTGTTACATTTCTAACTGACATGAAAAGTTAATTCAAAGACATTTTCAAACGCCACTTATATTGTTATTAATGGCATCAAATAATGTGAGAAAATTCATAAAATAAGACGTGTTAGAATGTCACCATTAAAACAAAATAACATTAAAAAATATCACTTACGACAGTAATAATGTCCTCGTACAATGACATAAAATAATATTAGAAAGACATTTCATAATGTCACTACAAACCTTAATAATATATATATATATATATATATATATATATATATATATATATATATATATATATATATATATATATAATTATTTATTTAATATTTCATAAATTTCAATTAATAGTTTCTAAATATAAATAAAATATAAACTAATTTCAAATATGATTATTATTATTATATATAATGAATGCAATAAAAAATATTGTCATCCATAATAACACATTATTCAAGAGTCGAGTAAAACAAGGAAAGAAAAATTACACATTTCCAACTAAATTGCCATCTAATATAAAAATGTGTATCTTCTAAAATCCAACATATCATCAATCTTCAAAGTCTTCACATAGTGCATCCTCTAGAAAATTTGAATCATCCATAAAGACGGGAATCTATTTCGTTTGATATCTACACGTAGAGCACAAAAATATTAAAAACACATTACTACCATTACAAATAATATTATTTTGACTTTTAAGTAGTAGACAATTTGTAGATTACAATTGCTACTTACCACAAAACCTTTTGGCCATGCAATATAGTCCCCAACTTCTTCTCCAATAGTTTTGTAATGTCTACATGCTCTAACCAAACGCTCATTAGGTTTTACAGCGACTTGTACATAAATTTCCCAATGATCAGGCCCCAACTCCTTTTCACCCACTTCACTAGATAGATCGATACTATAAAGTACTCCAATAGCAATTGTTTCTGTCGGTTTTATAATGCTTTTCAGACAAACTATATCTCCAATCTGACAAAGAATTAAAAATATTTGTCATTATGCAATTTACTAGTCAAGTTATATTAATTATGAAGTATAACCCTCTATTGTAATAATTGTATAACTACTATTCAGATTAAAATAGAAGTTTTACCTGACTATTGATACCAAGATCACCGTGCATGGATAGTTCCCAATCATTTCGTCCTGCCACTTGCAAAATTGGAGTCAGGTCTTCATTGACCTAGGAGATATATACGGAGTCAATGTAATATAAATTGTATTAACGCATCACCTGCAATATTTTCCACAACTTTTCCTTGCACTCCATAGTAACTTTATGCCAGCTTGAATAGTTAAGCAGCCCATGTTTTCCATCTCTTATCATAGTTCCTATAACATTGGACATCTTTGTTCCCATTTCATCTTCGGGTTGCCCAAATTCATTGCATTTGACTTCTAAGAGTTCCTCACCGTCTCTTCTACCCCAAATTCCTCTCATTTGAGTAAAGCCTCTTTTACCATTTTTCTTTTTTTTAACACTAGCTTCTATGAAAACATTAAAAATGCATCTAAAATAATATATATCATATTCTAACCAAAGAAATGTCTTAAACTACACAAATCACCAAATTATAAGAGTAACCATAAAAATGTGACCTAATCTTGATCTCTAAAAAACTTAATGTATTGATAAGTTTGGCATTACGTGTATGAGCTTTTCTTTTTTATAATTACTATCCAAATAAATGCAAGTTTTTTAATTAAAAAATCTTAATTAATAACATTTATCATATACTAATATTTCTCAATTTCAAATTATCACTTGTTGTAGCATATGAGCCTTAAAAGAGTTGTACTGTACTTACTCAAAAAATGTAATAAAGTTATGAACAAATCTTGGATGTAATCATATATCTTAACAAATTGAAAAATATTTTTATCAATCAATTGAACCTTTCAAAAATAGTGAAACAATATAGATTTAAATATAAAGTTTAAGTGTACCCAAAGTAATCGGCTGCCCAACTTGTTCTTCATTCTCTTGTTCCGTTTCTGATCCGGACAACGAAGCCTCATTCAAACTAAATTGCATATACGAATCAGGGTTCATTGCCATGTTCTGTTTAAAATAATTATTAAATTCCTATATCCTTGTTAGACTAAAAAATGTATCAAATAATAAAATTGAGAAAAAAGGCTCGTACTTGCGAAAACACGATCTGTAAAGAATTGATGAGTGAAAACTCTTGCAATACCACTCACATATATACATATTTTTATGCGCTAAGTTCTCCCTCTCTTCTTCATATGTAATTTCGTAGCCCTTCCAAAATTTGGACAATTTCCCTCCAATATTTGATGATTTTGGAGAGAGATGTTGAAAAATAAAATTGTATTCCATCGTGTAATGAGGGATAGATTTGTGAAAGGATTGTGAAATCTTCTACTCTGTTTTCTCCCATTTCCTATATGATGAAATTGGCGGATGTTTTGTTTCTTTCAATATGCAAAAAGATTTATTTCCCTTTTCCTCTTCTAAATATACGTTTTTCATTTAGTCCAAAGGTTAAAAAAGTTAAAAAAGTTACCATATACAATACACGTTCTAGAATGTTTCTATCTAAATAAGATGATTTTTTTATTTATAAAAGTTAGACTTTTATTTTCAATATAATAATTGGGCTAATGTCAATTAATTCCACTATGAAATAAATAATGTTCAATTTATCCCCTTATAATTTGAAAAAGAGCACTTTACCCCCGCTGAAAATTTTGAAAAGAAATCTACCTCTTACAATCGGAGAGTATAACTAATTTGCTTAAATTGAGAGTGAGCATGAAAAATATTTTTGTAACATAGGAGAGTAAAGTATTATATTTAGTATAACACAGTGGGTAAATTTCGCATTTATCATAATAATGGGTAAATTGCTGCATTGATTATAACAAGGGATAAACTGCACATTATCATAACACAGGAGGTAAAATGCTAATTTTTTAATCACAAGGGATAAATTGAATATTGTTCATTTCATAGGGGGTAAATTATTATTAGCTTTGGGAAAAAATTGGGCTTGGTAACTAAGTTGCGATGAAGACCTATCATATGATACCAAATTTGCATTTTCGCATTCAATGGTATCAAAATTGAAAATAAGTCTATCATGTGGTGTCAAAATTGAAAATAGGTATATTCAATGGTTGCAAAATTGAAAATAAGTCTATCATATGGTGTCAAAATTGAAAATAGGTATATCCAATGGTTGCAAAATTGAAAATAGGTCTATTTTGTGGTACCAAAATTGAAAATAGGTCTATCCTATGGTACCAAAATTAAAATATGTATGTCTAATGGTACCAAAATTGAAAATAGGCCTATATAATGGTGCCAAAATTGAAAATAGGCCTATCCAATTGTACCAAAATTGAAAAGATTTTTAATTTCATGAATTTTAACTCTCAAAAGTAGTTATCTTATCAATTTTGATTTATAGTATACATATAACATATTAACAACAATTATCTATTCTTTTTAATTACATAATCGGACTTGGTGTAATTTTTTTTAGGATTAAGACTAAAAATTTTAAGTTAATGCCACTAAATAACCATATAAAAATATACCTTTTCCAAATTATTTACCCGTGGCATTTTATGATTAAATGCCATTAATATTATTTTAAAAATTATGACATTTTGTAGAAAATGTTATAAAATAATTAAGTTAATGCCACAAAATTATCAACTAAAGTGACATTTTTGTAGAAAGATGTAGCAGTGACATTTTAAGAGTAAACGTCATCCATAGTTGAATTAAATTGCGACATTCTATAGAAAATGCCACTATTTTTTAACTTAATGACACTAAACGTGAATGTTATGTGACATTTTTCTAAAATATCATCTTATTAAAATGTTATGGCATTAATATATCAAATGACATCATTATTAAGATGTAAATGTAACCAGTGAATTAACTATTGTGACATCAATATAGAATGTAATTTTATCAAATTGTTGTGTCATTTTGAAGAAAATGCCAATATTCGAATGCCACTAAATATCATATTTGTTGTAGTGCCAGGACCAACGCGAGAGGTTAATCCAAGATGGCATGAATTATCCATGGAGAATTATATGATGCGCCATCAAGCAATACGATCGGTAGTAGCCAATCGTAAACTTCGGGACGACTTAATTGCCCATGTGTGGGAAAGGCACGGTCGATGATTTTTAGTATGTATTCTTATTTGTTTAAATATTATAAGTGTTCAATTATGAAGTTTAACTTTTTTAATATGTAATTTTGTTAAATTAAATCGTACTTATATAAAAGATTATATTTTAATATTAATAATAATAATAATAAAAAAAAATTAATAATAATAATATTAGTAATAGTAATAATAATAATAATTATTATTATTATTATTATTATAAAAAAATCGCAATCACTTATATATATCAAGTTATACTCGAGTTTTAATCATATTAAAGTTCATTTATTTGATAAAAAAATAATTTATAATTTGAATCATTTGTACATTTTATCCAACTTAAAATACAAATTTAAAATATCTAATTAAAACTAATTCCTGTAAAGATTTAATTTTTTATAATATAAAATTTATTAATCCATACACAAAATTTATTAAAATAAAAACCACCAAATGTACAAAAAACGAAAAGAAAAAAAAAATGTAGCGTGTGAGCCGAGGGGTAAAGGAGGGGCAAGCTTTTACCCTCCCCCTCCCACTCTCCTCCCCCTCCCCACTTCCCCCACCATTGAAGACCATAATTTTAGAAAACCCCAAAAATCCCCCTCCCCCTTACCATTGAAGATGGCCGGAGGGCAAGTTTTTGCCCTTTGTCTCTCATTCCCCCTCCCCACTTCCCCCCACTATTGAAGACCATAATTCTTTTCCCCCTCAAAATTCCCCTCCCCCTCCCCCTAACGATTAGAGATGGCCTTATATACGGGAAAAGGGTTCATGTTCACAGGGGACGGACCATAGTGGGGACTGGGGGGGGCCCCATGGTCCCCCCAGAAAAAATTATGTTATCTATTTATATATGTATGTGTTATAATAGATACTCCTGTAATATATTTTTCATTCAATGTCATTTATTTTGCTATTTATCAAGATATTATTACATCTCTATGTATATGTAAGGTAAAATTGCAAAAAAGTCCCAAACTAAGTGATTTTGGATTTTCGTCCCGAACTATTTAACTTGGCGAATTTCATCCCGTAATTTAATATTTTTTTTGGAATATCGTCCCAAACTAATTACTAATTTTAATTTTCGTCCCAAACTATATCAACTCGCCAAATTTCGTCCCATAATTTACCATTTTGTATGACTTTAGTCCCAATATTAAATTTCTAATTTAATGGAAATGACGGTTCATCTTGTAATTAGTTTGGGACGAACTCTACAATATTATATAATTATTCATGTTAAAATTTACCATGTTATGATACTTAAGCAGCCATGTGATAATTCATCGTCAAATGCGCAATTTCCGTCGTATAATTACGGTGGGACGATATTCCAAAAAAATATTAAATTACGGGACGAAATTCGCCAAGTTAAATAGTTTGGGACGAAAATCCAAAATCAGTGATTAGTTTGGGACGATTTTTGCAATTTTGCCTATATTTAATATGTCTAACTCAAAATAGCATTTGGCTATTGGTAATTCTGTTTCTCAGGTTGAGTAGTACATATAATATTTTTCTCACCATTTTTTCATCCAATTTCATTTTGATTTCCTATTTATCATCAACATCTAAAAGCGCCCTTCATTAAATGTCTTTTCAAATTTCTATTTATCATATGTCCTAATAATATTGTTTGTATCATTTTTATGGAATTCAATTTTCTTTAGATATATTATATTGTCAAACACATGATTTTAGCGTGGGGGATTATAACTATTAGCACATTTAAAATATTATTAACATGATATTAATTATCTATTAATGAATTGGATAGCATTATTTATAATAGTAGCATAACTTTTGTGTTATGCACAATTTTACAATACTATTTTTAATGTATGATAAATAAAAAACTAATAGTATTTTCATGTATTGCCTAACCAATATTTATTTGCTTTCTGTTCAACTGAATTTCCGTCTTGAACATTTTATCTTGAATGTTTCAAACTTCGTACTCTTAAAATAATTTCTAGTATATTTTATCACCTTTGGTTGGATAACATTATAGTATTAATTTATCATAATTTATATTTCTATAATTTTATTAAAATATCGAGTTTGACATCAAAAGGATCTTCGAGCCCCCCAACAAAAAGTGGTCTAGGTCCGTCCCTGCATGTTCATGTCCTGAAACTTGGTTTTGGATCGTATCTTTATGTGTTTAATGCTTTAATTCATATGTATGGTTCTTGTTGTGAGTTGGGTATGAAGGATTTGGTTTCTTAGAACTCTTTGATTTGTGGATATAGTCAGTGTGCTAAGTACAAGGAGATGAGGGCGGAAAACGTGAAAGCTGATGCTGTAACTATGGAGAAAGTTGTACTGGCTTGGATTCTATGGTGAAGTACATTGAGGATAATTGTGTCAAAATTGATGTATATTTGGGTAATACTTTGATTGATGTGCATCAGAGTATGGAGGGCGGGGCTTGATTGCATTAGCTCAGGGGATTTTTGACAGGATGATGGAAAAGAATGTAGTTTCATGGAATGCTATGATTGCAGGGTCTGCAAAATCAGGGGATTTAGTTGCAGCAAAGAAACTTTTTGATAAGATGCCAATGAGGGATGTCATTTCATGGACTTGTATGATTACGGGATATGCTCAAGCTAACCAATACAATGATGCTATTATGCTTTTCTGGGAGATGATGGTATCTAAGATCAAGCCCGATGAAATTACCATAGCTAGTGTGCTCTCTTCCTGTGCACATTTAGGAACTCTTGATGTAGGTGAATCCATGCATAAATATATCCGCGAGAATGGTATAAAATCAGATATTTAATTTACGGTGGGAATGCTCTTATAGATATGTACTGCAAATGTGGATCTATCGGAAAGGCTTTGGCGGTATTTCAAGAAATGAAAGATAACCGTGTCTTGGATTGCGGCTATCTGTGGCCTTGCGATGAATGGTGAATCCAATCGAGCTCTTAATCTTTTCTCGCAGATGATAAGAGAAGGTACAAGGCTCATCCATGGAACGTTTATAGGGGTATTGCTAGCTTGAGTTCATGTGGGTTTAGTTGATAAAGTTTTGGAATTTTTTTTCTAGTATGCAAAGAGATTACAGTTTGGTGCTGGAAATGAGGCATTATAGGGCGTATGAATTTATGCTAGGAATGCCTATTGTTCCGGATGCTGTTGTATTGAGGATGTTACTAAGCTCTTGTAAACTTCATGGTGATTTGGTATTAGCCAAAATAGCTTCAGATAAGCTTATTGAACTAGATCCTAGTCTTGGTGGAAATACTTTTAAGTAATGTACATGTAAGAAAAAGGTGAGATGCCAATTCAAATTCTAACTGAGTTCTGCTGGTCAGATCAGATAATGTACAAGATATTTATTTGTATGTGCACTTGCCTTATGAATTGGATTGTCGTGGTTGAGCAGTCTTTAGACTAAAAATGTCTAAAGTTGAAGAACTGTGGGCCTATTTGGATGGGTTTTGACTCGGTTTCGCGAGTCTCGGTTTAAAAAAATTGGTTTGGGTGGTTTCGATGAAACCTTTGAGACTTCATTTGGATGAGTTTTGACTCTTGGATTTTGTGATTTGAATAAGTTGAAACCCCACCTGGATTGGGTTTGGATGTTGGGGTTTAGGGGAAAAAGTAGGTGATATGAGTCAAATCAATGTCTTTTTAGTGAGATTTGAGGGAAAAAATAGGTTGGTAGGTGTCAAATCAATGTTTTATAGGTTTCAAGAGTTTGAGTATGAATTTTTGAATAGATTTTGAATGAGAGAATTTTACTTTTGATACCATAACTCAACCTACTTTAGGGATTTGATACCATAATTTTTTCTCCCGACACATTTGATACCATAACTCAAATCAACTCGACACATTTGATACTTCCGTCAAATTGGAAACAGAATTGTCACGTGGCCGTTAAAACTTTGCACATTTGATACCATAACTTATGTTGACTGATAATTTTACCCCATAACATTTCAGGTTACCAAAAAAGCCCCACATCTCCAAATTTAGTGACGATTTTAGTCCATATTGTTGCCAAATTTCCAAATTGACTCGAATAAGACCACGTGCTGACCAATTTAGAACTTTACACATTTGATACCATTACTTATGTTGACTGATAATTTTACCCCATAACATTTCAGGTTACCAAAAAAGCCCCACATCTCCAAATTTAGTGACGATTTTAGTCCACATTGTTGCCAAATTTCCAAATTGACTCGAATAAGACCACATGCTGATCAATTTAGAGAATTTTACTTATTTTATTTAAATAACTAATTTAAGTTATAAACAATATTAATAAATTAAATAATACATTAACATACCAAAATTAAGAAATATATTATTTTTAAATATTAAATTTATATAATAGAATTAATATATTTAATATTTATTAAAATAATAAATTATATAATTTAAAACTATTTAATATTTATTAAAATATTAAATAATAAATAATTTTAATTTAAAAAAAAAATCCCCACCCCACACACCACCTCCCCAGCCTTCCCCCCTACCACCCGATTCCCAGGGCGCCGCCGGCCTGGGTCTTCTGTCCCAGGCCACCGCCGGCCTGGGTTCTTTGATCCCAGGCCACTGCCGGCCTGGGTTCTTTGATCCCAGGCCACTGCCGGCCTGGGATCTTCGGTCCCAGGCCGGCGGTGGCCTGGGACAGAAGACCCAGGCCGGCGGCGTCCTGGGAATCTGGGGGTAGGGGGAGGGGTGGGTTGGGGTGGGTGGGGTGGGGTGGGGTGGGGATTTTTTATTAAATTATAATTATTTATTATTTAATATTTTAATGATATTAAATAGTTTTCAATTATATAATTAATTATTTTAATAAATATTAAATAGATTAATTCTATTATATAAATTTTATTTTTAAAAAGAATATGTTTTCTTAATTTTGGTGATAGTTATGTTAATGTATTATTTAATTTATTAATATTGTTTATAAATTAAATTAGTTATTTAAATAAAATAAGTAAAATTTTCTAAATTGGTCAGCACGTGGTCTTATTCGAGTCAATTTGGAAATTCGGCAACAATGTGGACTAAAATCGTCACTAAATTTGAAGATGTGGGGCTTTTTTGGTAACCTGAAATGTTATGGGGTAAAATTATCAGTCAACATAAGTAATGGTATCAAATGTGTAAAGTTCTAAATTGGTCAGTACGTGGTCTTATTCGAGTCAATTTGGAAATTTTGCAACAATGTGGACAAAAATCGTCACTAAATTTAGAGATGTGGGGCTTTTTTGGTAACCTGAAATGTTATGGGGTAAAATTATCAGTCAACATAAGTTATGGTATCAAATGTGCAAAGTTTTAACGGCCACGTGACAATCACGTGACAATGCCGTTTCCAATTTGACGGAAGTATCAAATGTGTCAAGTTGATTTGAGTTATGGTATCAAATGTGTCGGGAGAAAAAGTTGTGGTATCAAATCCCTAAAGTAGGTTGAGTTATGGTATCAAAAGTGAAATTCTCTCGATTTTGAATGGTTTTATGGGTTTGGCGAAAACTCACTTGAAAGGATTTTGGCTCGGTCTCGCGAGACCCGCAAGACCGGGCCAAAATCCATCGACACACACTCTGTATGTTTTCTTTAATATTTTCTAGTTGAGGCCCGAATCCGAAGCAAAAAGGATCGAGGTATTGGGTTTTGGTATCTCGAGTCTTTTAATATAGCATTCCTAGCTAAACAAGCCTGGCATATATTAAAAAACCCGGAAAGCCTTTTAAGTAGAATCGTAAAGGCTAAGTATTCTTGGGTTTGGCACTTTGAGAAGAGCTGCGTCTTCTTAGTGAAGTCGGCATATCACCTAGTCCAGGAATTAAATTAGAAGAAGAAGAAGAAGAATAAGAAGAAGAGAACAAGTTGGGGACTTCCCTCCCAAGATCAATATCTTTGTTATAACAATATTCACATAACCAATTCAGAGTTGTAGGAGGGAACAATATCTTTGCAGGAATTAATTTTGATGAAGATTATGATAAATGTGACAATTTGTCACCCTATGTTATGATAAATGTGGCAATTTACTCTCCTATGTTACAAAACACTTTTCATGTTATTATCAATTTCGGCAAGTGAGTTACACTCTCCGGGTTGAAGGGGGTAAATTATTTCGGCAAGTGATCACCTAATCCAGGAATTAAATTTGAAGAAGAAGAGAACAAGATGGGGACTTCCAGTACTACAACTCTGAATTCGTTATGGCTTTGGAACATGGAGATGAGTTTCAGTGTTTCACTTAACAATACAAATAATACTTAATATAATTTCGACATTAACTTGTTTCTGTTATGAGGTTTAGTTGTTATCGTTCACAGCTGTACTCAATTGGTTGTTTCTTGTATATGGTAGCATCTGGCTAAGTATTGCAGGTCTTCACCTATAGCTGATCATTTGTTATACAGTTCCTAACTTCCTATTACCAGCGCTTCTCTAATTTTTTTTTGTGCTTAATTTAGCCAATTATAAGTTTTTTAAACTAAATGGTTCTTATATTTATCATGTGGCACGATTGTGGCATATATTTTTTCTTTTGAGTTTCTTTAAGAATTTATACCCTTCACACTCTTCGGTCCGAGTTGTATAAACACAGTTTACTAGATAAAAAAAAAATGAGATAAATTTTTAAGAAATTTTCGAAGAAATATAGAGCAATAGTTTTATTTAATAATTATTGTTATTTTTAAGTTTTACAGTTAATTAAATAGTATTTTTTTTTATTCATATAGCTCGAATGTGGTGTTTTTATTAAGAAAGTGTTGTTTCTTCAATAAGTAATAATTTCTTAAAAACTTTCCAAAAAAAATAATATAATATCATATAAATATAAATATAATATATGTGTGTATATGGGGCTGTCAATGGGGCGGATTTTAATTCGGATTCGTCCGAATTTGGTCCGATTTATTAGGATAATTGTCCGATTAGAGATTCGATGGACCTGATCCGATTATAAAGATCGAAAATCCAAAACTCATGGAGCGAATATGGATTTAGGTCGATCCGATCCATTACAGATACGTATCGGACAACAAATAAAAAGAAAGATATATATACAAAATGATTTATATAAATAAATATCATTAATAATATTTCAACGTCAATTTAAGAAGATAGTAGTTTATAATTCGTTTATAAATTTATTTAAACCAATATACTCATTCTACAAATATGAATATATTAAAGAAACTTTGAAAATGTGAGCTAAAATTAAATAAAATTGAAAAGTTAATAAACTTGTTTTAGGAAAAAAATATTAATTTAACTTTTTAAATACAAATTTATTGGATCCGAAAAATATCGATATCCGACCAAATCCGACCAAGATCCGTTGGATTAAAAAAATCTAGAACCGAGCACAATCCAAGCAAAATCCGAATCCGACAGGATTCGATCCGATATAAATGGAGCCGGATCTGAATAAGCCCGATCCAACCAGAATCCGACCCATTGACAGCCCTATGTGTATATATATATAATTATAGGATAGATATAGGTTTTAATGAATTGTAAAACTTTTAATTATAAGATTGATGTAGTAAAGACTTATTGTCTTATTGTACTTTTAGGATTCTTTTCTTTTATATTTTCGTCATATAATTAAATATCACAACATAATTTAAATAGGGGTATGACCATTTAAGTAGAATAAAATAGCCATTTTATGTCATAATATATCATGTATTTATGACTGATCAATCTATTTTTTTATGAAATTTATTTTTATTAATAATTATTGGTTTATAAAAAAATGATGGTTTTGAATAGGTGTAATAAAATATAAAATGATGACTGATGTATTTATTACATCTTATAAAATTGATTCTACAATAAGATCATAAGAACATTATTAAGTTCATATTTCATCATAGTAGTTTTCATGTCAAGTTTATCCGTTATTCATCGATGACACAGATTTTATCCGTTTCTTCATAAATTTCACCCGAACTTTCATCGATTTCACGAGCATATTTTCTTACTGGTTTCACCAATTTTTTCACAAACTTCACTACTGTTTACCAATTTCATCCGAAGTTTCGTCAATTCATATGTTTTCGCTGTTTTATTCTTTTAGAGATTTTTTCGCTTTTTTATCGACTATATCATTTTTCATTGTTTTCCAGTTTTCCGTCGATCTTTTTTTTCAATTTAAACCATTTTCTTCCAATTTCACCTTATTTTAACCAGTTAAAGTTTAACTTGTTTTCACTTATTTCACTGAATTAACATGTTATTCACCTAAAGGTTTCCATCGAATAAACATGTTTTCGCCGACGTCAAGGTTTTTTGACTGATTTTATCCGTCTCTTTACAAATTTCACCCAAACTTTCATCGATTCATATATTCTCAATTATTAGATTTTTTTTTATCATTTTATTTTTGTTAGCGATTTATCCCTTTTTTTATTTATTATAATATTTTTCAATGTTTTCTCATTTTTGGTCGATTTCTTTTAATTTTTTTTCCAATTTAAACCATTTTTCTACCGATTTTACCAGTTAAACTTTTTTTTAACTGATTTCACCCATTTTACCATTTTAACCTGTTTTTACCTATTTTTCATGTTTTTTCCACCAATTTCACATGTTATCACCTAAATTTTTCATTGATTAAATATGTTCTTACCAACTTTACGTTTTTTGACCGATTTTACCCTTTCTTCACCGACTTTACCCAATTTTTCTGGATTTCACTGGTTCCATCATTTTTCTTAGAAATCTATTCATCGATTTCACATATTGTCCCCAGCTTTACCCTTATTTTAATCGATTTTACCCGTTTTCATAATTTTTTTCACAAATTTAACCTAATTTTTTATCGATTTCAAATGTATTTACGATTTCACATGCATTTTTTTCACCGGTTTAAAGTGCACATATGTTGTACGTGTTTATTTAATTTCAGTTGTATTTTGTTGTAAATCATAGTAAAATTAACTTCATTATGACATAAAATAGCACATATTAATAACTGATATTCAATTTATTAACTTCATCATGGGTATTTTCCATCAATTTGTTTAGTATTTTTAGGATTAAACCATTTTCTAATGGGCTGACTTTGTTTTTGTTCGTTGAAATTTCTCACTCATTTTTACCAGCTTAACCAATTTTCACATGTTTTCACCGACTTTAGCCTTTTTCACCGATTTTACCTATTTTTCACAAATTGATCATTTTTTATGTAATTTCATCGTATCACCGATGCCATCATTTTTTTTTGCAAATTTACTTAAATTTTCATCGATTTCACATGTATTTACCGAATTTTCAACTGAAATAATTATATATCTTCAATTACTTTTAAGTATATTTCGAATTATTTCACCTACCATAACATTTGAAAGATATTTCTGTACCTATCTAAGCCAGTTCACTTATTATATTATTAAGTTTAATTCAATTTTCATTGAATTTAATTGGTTCTATATTTTATTTTACTGATATACTCGTTCTTGATCAATTATAACCTATTGTCCATAATTTTTCCTATTTTTCATCGATTTCTTTTTATTTTCTCCTATTAAAAAAAAAATCTACTGGTTTAGTTCACACTGTTTTTCTAGTTAAACTTTTTTTTTTCTTATCAGTTTAACTTATATTTCACTGATTTCACATTTTTTTTTATCAATTTCACTTGAATTTTCATTGATTTCACATTATTTCACAGACTTTAATCTTTTTTCAATGATTTAACAAATTCTTCATATATTTCACCCGTTTTCACTGATTTCACCAATTTGTTTCCCACATTTTCACAAATGTAACCCGAATTTTCATTGATTTCACTTATATTTATCGATATTACTGGCATTTTCTATTACCAATTTCACCCATATTTTCACATACTTCACCAGTGTTCATAAATTTCATCCAAATTGATTTCACATGTTTTCATCAATTACATAAAATTTATTTGATCGGTTTCACCAATTTTCATTGATTTTCATCCTTTTTTTTACTTCATTCACACATTTTTCTTGAAAAGATTTCCATGAAAATTTTAGGTAATGTTTCTCATGTGAAATAAAGATTACTTAGTTCACTAAGTCATAAGTATTTTTGTTCATTCATAGGTAAAATACGATTCTACTTTAACAGATTTTATGATATTTAAGAGAATTTGAATTTTTTAATGACTAACATATTGTACTAAATCTTTAAATGAAACAAATAATATTTTTTACATAACAACATATTGATAATACGTTATAATAATTTTTAATATATATTTTAGCAACTATTCAAAATAGTAGTGTTTTTTTTATTTTTTATATGTTATAGGAGAACAATAATGAAATTGTGAAAGTAATGTAAGAGTTAAATTCTTAATTATAGGAGTTAATGTAGGAAATAACTATAATAAGACTTCATGTCTAATTTGAATATACTTTTATTTTCCTTCCATATTCATGGTGCTTGGTTAGGAGGAAAAGAAATTACAAATTTTCTTAACATATTTTCCTACCAAATTTTTGGTGAGAAAATTTAAGGAAAATTCATGTTTAACTATATTTTATTAATATACTTTACAACTTGAATAAGGGCATTTTTGTCTTCACAAAAAAAGAAAAAAAACTTCAATTATTAATTCATACTTTTAGAGTTAGTATATACTATAAAAGTGCGTGTACTTTGTACGTATCTAGTTAATATCATGGTATTTATTATAAATCATAGTAAAATTAACTTCAGTCGGTCATAAAATAGCACATATTAATGATTCATAATAAAATTATTTTCTATAATTTTTTTATTACAATTATTATTTTATATTAAAAAATAGTAGCTTTCAGATTGTAATCAAATATAAAATGATGAATGATTTAGTCACGAAATTTGGTAAAATTTGTTCTAAAATAATTTCATAAGAAAATTATTTAGCTCACTCATTATTTTGTTTTAAGGAATATACATCATTGAACGTCTTTAGTCTTTTATTTTAGTTTATCAATATAAATTAATATCATTTATCTTTGTATATGTCAAACACGAGAAATTTTTATAATCACAAATTGTAATGTGAATGTGAAATCAAGTATGATACAATAAAAATAATGGAATTTTTGCACGTTAGCCTCCAGTTTTTTTCAATTATCGCACATTCCCCCCGAAACTCCTTAAATGAACCAGTGCCCCCTGATTTTGAGTAAGTTGTGCACTTACACCCTACCCAGTTCAAATTCTGGCCAGATTTTTCCTATTCAAAAGGGCATAAGGGTAATATCACCTTCACCCTTATTTCCATCCTAACCCCTAAACTTCATAAATTTCAATTCACAAAAAGAAAAAATATGTCTTCATCAAATAGACACGTACGATCTGTGCTATGTTGAATTCTAGTTAAATTCATCATTATTTTATACGCTTTGGGATAAATATATTGTGATATGTTTAATAGATACTCTGTGCTATTATGTTTAAGTACATAATTGAGGGTGATATTGCTCTTGTTAGATTTTCTATAGATTTATAAAAATAAAGGGAGTTAGTAAGCTTATTTTATTAAAATACTGAGAGTTAAAATGTCATTTAAATTATCAAGGGAACATAAGGAGTTAAATTGTTATTCACTTATCCAAAGTTAAACCTGAAAATGAGCCCAAACGAGCCGAACAAACAATTGATTGGATTTGGGCTCGAAATTAGGCCCATGTATTTGTGCTCGACTCGAATTCGAGTGTTTCTAACAACTTTTTATTTGAACTCGGCTCGAGTTTCCAAGACTTTGTTGACGAATATCCAAGACTTTTTGGGCCTAAGCATTATGTTGATGTAGGGTTGGCAATGTAACGAATTTTAATCCAAATTCGGGGTGAATTGTTTGAACTTTTGTTCGATTAAAGATTTCGTGAACATTATTGATTAGAAAATCTGTCAGAATGTGTGGAGTGAAATGGAACTAGCTCAATCCACCTATAACCAATTTAAGAATCGCACTTAATGTGCCCGCATGAGCAGCTCAACTGGTCTCAGAGGTGGAATTTGGAACAAGAATCGCACTTAATGTTCAATAAATTATTATATGTTTACCTAATATTTTACTCTTACAAGTGACATTTGTAATTTTATTAATTTAACAGTTTAGCAAGTAATAAGTCAAAAATTTAGATATGATCTTACAAGCATATGTTCAAATGACCATTCGAAATAATATTGCTATACTAATATAAATTTAATTGTTGTCTAACGTGATCTATTAAATTATTTGAAATAAATGGTTAATTTATCGAGAATTGATTTTTTTAATATTTTACTTCAATGAATTATGGAAATTAAAGTTAGAAATATGAGTTAACAAAAAACATAAAGTCAAAAGAGTTGTTATAAAAATAATGGTGATGATTTTGAACGTTAAAATTTTATCAAATCAAGAAAATATATGAAATCTGAACAATTCCAGATAAAATCATACTTATTAAAAAATTCCAGATATGATATGAACCCGATATAAATAAAATTGAATTCGAGTCAGACTTGATCTGATCCGACCTGTGAAAACAGCCCTAATGTTTTTTCTATTAGCCATAAGTGAAGGGATGTCATGCATGTTTATAAACAATATATAAAATTTTAATATATCATCTTTCTACCGACATAAGTTATTAAAATGAACTGGTCTTTTACTAATTTACATTTGTAATCACCAAAGATAAACTTACAACAGCAATAATTTTGGCACATATTCCACCAAATTATTGTAAAGGTAGTGCACTGACAAAAGCAAAAAGTAAAGTTAGTATTTCCCTTTCTATCTCCTTCATTCATCCATATCCTTTCGATTTTTCAAGAAATTTTCTGCAACTTTCTTGATTTTTATCCTCTCTTCACCAATTCAAGAAAACAAGAGTTTTTGTAATGATTTATGTTTAGTATCCACTTCTCCAGCTATTTAAAAAAAAATAAAAAGAAAACCTCTACTTGCATTTTCCTTACTGCTTTTTGTTTAATTTATATAGAGAATAGAATAGATGGCTCACGAAGCTCTAGTTTCTCTAAATCTGATAATTGAGAGAGTTCTAATTAAATATGGATTCGTCATTTTACAGCAGATATAGAAATGGCCACTTTTCGAATTATTTCCTTCATTCCATCCTAGACACAGCAGAATCAGTCCACGAAGAAGTATGGTCCTTAAAAACAATTCTGGAATTGCATCATTTCAAAGAGACCAATGAATTAAATGCTTTTAAAAGAGAGATCCTGAAGGCAATACCTGAATTCAGGGGCGTACTCGAAGACCAATTAAACAAATCTCAACTACTTTTTGCAGAATCTCAAAGCCTTTTTGATGAGAGTATTGACGAATTTGAGATCATCTTCCAAGATGTGGTGAGGGAAGTCAGAAAAGAAATGATTTCCTTTGTGCAAACGATGAAGAAAATCAAGGAGGAGTACAATGCAAAATTAGATCTGGAAGGAAACAACAAGGAGTCACCACTTGCTGATGAAGATTTTGGTGGAAACGCAAAAGATATGGTCGGAGTATATTATGAAGACCTTCAACAACTAATTAGTAAACTAGATATGGGACGACCTTATTCTAGGCTCACTACTATTGCAATAGTGGGTATGGCGGGTATAGGTAAGACTACTATTGTTAAAATAGTTTATAATGAGCCAATAATTTCATCTCGTTTTGGGCTTCGTGCGTTTGTCAGGGTAGGACCTGATTATCATCTAAAAGATATCTTGCTAGATCTTCTGGTTTGCTTGTCCCCTAAATATAATAAAATTTTAGGAATAGAAAAGAGTGAAGATGAATTGAAAGAGCAGATATACAAATTTTTGAAGGGTAAAAGATATTTGATTGTGTTAGATGATGTATGGGATAATGGCTTATGGGGTGATATGAGGAGGTGGATTCCAAATGAATACAGGGGAAGCAAAATAATATTTACAACTAGGCTGTCAAATATGGAATTCGGTGTAGTTCACAAGATTCGCTTCCGGAATGAAGAAGAAAGCTGGAATCTTTTCTGCAGAAAGGTATTTGTAGAAGACTCCTGCCCTTCTGGACTCAAGAAAGTTGGAAAGAAGATTGTCAAAAAATGTGGAGGACTTCCTCTTGGAATAATCTCAATCGCCAACATCCTATCCAAAGGCGAGAAAACGGTTGATTACTGGGAAAATGTTGCCAAGAATGAGAATTTGCTTGCCTTAGCTACAGAGGAAGGGTCGCACATGTCAGAGTCACTATTTTTGAGTTACAAGCATTTGCCTTCGCATTTAAAAGAGTGTTGTCTCTATATTGGAGCTTTTCCTCTAAATCATGAGATCTCCGTGTCCAAACTCGTCAAATTGTGGGTTGGTGAGGGATTAGTTGAACCAAGGCCCTTCCAAACATTTGAAGATACAGCCCGGAAATATTTGGAGGGTCTTGTTTCCCATAATGTTGTTTTAGTTCACCAACATAGCTCCAGCGGCAGAAATAAAACATGCATCGTCCATTATTTCTTTTGGCATCTTTTGGTAAGAGAGGCAGCAAACAAAAAGATTTTTCATCTCATAAATAGTTATCCCAGTGCTTTTTCAGAAGATATATATTGCCATCGCAGGTTGTGCATCCATAAGAACGCTCTTCTTGGCTTGAAACGTGTTTCTGAATCGATACAATCAGTTTCAAATGTGCGTTCTTTTCTTTGTACTGGTCCAAAACATCAATATCCGGTATCAATGTGTTCAGCTTTGTCATCCATCGAGGTGTTAGATGCTCTTACAATCCGTTTATACAAGTTTCCGATTGGAATACTGAATCTAGTTCAGTTGAAGTACCTTGCCTTCACATATGATGGAAAGCTACCCTCTTCCATATCTAGACTCAAAAACCTTTTATACTTGATTGTCCATCGATACCACCTGACCATTATCAATTCCTCTCCATCTTATATGCCGATAGAGATATGGAACATGCAAGAATTGATGCATCTTCAAGTTATGGGAAGTGACCTGCCACATCCCGTTGATGGTGCCAAATTACCCAACCTCTTGACGCTGCTAGGTGTGAGCGATTGTAGTTGTACAAAGGAGGTTCTTCAAAGTATCCCAAATCTAGAAAGATTAGGTGTTCGGATTGTTTTGACACATGGTGTTTCTGAAACCTTGCATAGATTCGATCACCTTGCCCTGCTCTCTAGACTTAAGGCATTCAAATGCATCATGTCAAACCCCAATCCTAGGTCTCAGCAAGTTCTTCTCTTGCCAAAGTCAGTTTTTCCATCTAGTCTTAGAAAGTTAACTTTGAGTGGATGCGGATTTGCATGGAAAGACATGCCAATGATTAGTCGTGCATTACCAAATCTTCAAGTGTTGAAATTGCAATGCTATGCCTTTCACGGCCCAGAGTGGGTGGTAGATAGAAAGGAGTTTCCAAAACTTGAGCATTTGCTACTTGAAGACATTGATCTGGTGCAATGGAAAGTTAGCTGGAATTCCTTCCCACTGCTTAAGCGCCTAATCATTAGGCATTGCTACGAACTGAAAGAGATCCCTCGTGAGCTTGGAAATTCAAAATTTGTAGGACTGATTGAGCTGGATGGTTGTAGCCCTTCAGCTTTGAAATCTGCAAAACAAATGCAGTTGGGACAAAGGGCACGTGGTAATCATGTGCTTCAAATTCAGATTTATTCATCATTAGATTATCAGAAGCAATAGCCATCACTGACACCTTAATTAAAAGTTGATAAATTAGACACAGTTTAATTTGAGTATTACAACAACTCTACATTGGCACGATGTGTGTTTTTCTAAGTATACTTCTTAATTAACAACTTGTTATCATGTCATTTCTATTTTTTCTTCTATTGATAACTCTCATTTGGAATTCTTTTTTAAATCCAGACTAACGAGATGGTGGAGAATGATGAGTGAGATTGTAAACTAAACAGGGAAAAAAATGGGTTTTGGTTATGTTATGTAGTATTCCCTATTGTATTTTTAAGATTGATTGATGGGACTGGTATGTGAAATTTTGAGTTTGTTTACATTTACATTTTGGTGAGATTTTAGATGTTTGATATTGTAAAATTCATAGCTACCATGTATTTCTTTACACCTTTTAAATGAGTTCTATATAATATTGGGGCTTGACTTTTGTGATGCAAGCAATGTTTTAAAAATTGGACCGGACATCAAATCGGTAGTCTTACTGGTTACTGGTTAAATTGGTTTAACCGTTTTAATCACTGGTCCAACCGGTGTGACGTCATTACAATATTTTAATTTTAATTTTAATATATGTAATCAACTATTTAAAAAAATATATTATTCATTGTTTCTAGTTTATTTCTAACTAAATGTTTATCTCATGATCAATTATTTTTCCTACAAAATTTGAGTTGAGAATGAATGATAGCAATAAAATTACAAGTATGATAACATGATATCAACGCAATAATTCAAATTATAATAAAAACAATATCAAAAACAATAATTTTATTACTAATCACCAATGAAAAAGAGAAATTATTAATGAATTTTGTCATTGAATTATATAAAATAAATAAATATACTTGAAGTTTGTGAAAAATGACTTTTCTAATGAATTTGATACTCAAATATATTTATATAACTTATTATATATAAGATTTTTTTGTTTCTTGTTGATTTTGTTTAATTCAAAGTGAAAAATAGAAGAAAAGATGTGAGAGTATTGTTAAAGTTTAAAGGTCGTGGAAGAGAAATAAAAATCCGTAGCGTAAACCTTTTATTTTTATAAGTGAACCAGTGGTTCAGTCGGTTCACTGGTTCATTGGTTTTACTGGTTTTTGACCTTTTTTTTGCGGTTCAAACTGTTCAGGAACAAAACTAGTTTTGGGGGGTTAACCGAACCGGATTAGCAACTGGTTATCGGTTGAACCGGCGGTCCGGTCCGATTTTTATTACACTGGATACAAGTGATCAAATAATTATTATGCTTTTAAATGAAATTACACAACTAGCTCATTGTGGTGGTAGATTCCAAGAGTAATTGAGTCGGATTTGATTGAGCAGATTGTAATGGCTTCCCCAGTTTAACCTTTAATTTGAATTCTCAAAATCAAATTCAAAATTAAAACAAAATATAAAAATGGTAGTACGAATATGATTAGTCTTTTACTCAGGGATGTAATCGGGTCGAATAATGTGGAGCAATAAACGATTTAAGCTTGATTTGAATTTATCGAGCTTGAAATTTTGTGTTTGAGCTTTTATGTTTGAGTTTGATTTGATGGTTAAATGAGCTTTTATCACAGTGATCTTTTAGAAATTAAAAAGAATCCAATTGTATTTTTTGACAATTTCGTTGATCAAATAAAAAGGACCATATGCATCTTCGCATGGGCTATCTTGGCGTGCTGAAAGAAGACAATGGAAAAGTGAAATCAGCTTTCCTAGTCAATTAATTTGTTGCACATTTTGGGGCTCATACAAAATTTTCTTCCTATAAAAAATGGACACAGACCCTAAATCCAATCACTCTCGTATCCAATATGGTCCAATTCAGTGAAGGTTAGAGTCAATTAATTAAGAGAAGTCTTCTCAAACATTTTATATTAACAAGCAAATTATAGTGTATAGTTTAACAAGAATCATTAGAATATTCATTTCGAATTTGTCAAATCATAAGTATATTTAAGATTTAAGAGTGGTATTTGGGATATATAGTCGGGTTTACATAAAATTATTTTGGCCAAAATACATTCGTTTGCAAGTTATAAATAGTCAGGTCTCGGTTCAAGTAGTTCGATTTGAAGGTCTGGATAACCCCATGGATCAAAGTTTCAATTTTATGTATGTTTCGGCCATCTAATTATAGGAATTTTTCGAAAAGTTTCAGAAAAACTAGTCAAAAATATGAAAAAAGTTACTGAATTAAGAAAGATTATATAGTGTCTAGTTAATTTCATAATAAATTTTGTAAATTATAGTAAACGTAACTTTATTATGTCGTAAAATAACACAAATTAATGACTAATAAATCCAATTTATTTATTATTAAAAATATTATTTCGTAAAAAATATGATGACTTTAAGCAATTGTAATTAAATATAATGATGACTTTAAGCAGTTGTAATTAAATATAAATTGATATTAATTTAGTCATGATATCTTGTATTCTAAAATAAGATCATAAAAATTTTATTATAATTATTCAATCATAGTAGTTTCATTTATAGAAACACTATTTTAAGAGCATTAGTTTCTTTTAATTTGAAATATGTAGCACAATTTTTTTGCATTGTTTGATAACAAAAATTACGAAATCATAGTTTTTTATCAAATGAATTCTGGTTCATATTTAAGTAGATCTCAAATTCTTTCTCTTACCATATCATTTGAAATGCATTTCTACATTGTAGTAAAATTAGCTTTATTAAGTCATAAAATTGCACAAATGAATGACTTATATTCAATTTATAAAATCATTATTTCGTAAAAAAATAATGATGACTTTAAATTACTGTAATCAAAGTAAGTATGCTTCTTCATTTTTTTCCCCTATTTTACCATGGATTATCATAGCTGAATTGAAGTATTTTCTTGTTTAATATGAAAGAAGGTGATGAATCTCTATATATATCTTTCATTTTGTTAATTAAGTTTATTTTTTTCTTGAGAAAACAGTGACTTTTATTCAAGCAAACTCAGAGGCAATAATGTCAGGAATCAAAACAGGTAAATTGTCTAAAATATAAAATTCTTTAAAAGAGAGACGTGCAATTTTGTGAGCCACACAATTTCTATCTCTGCCAATATGTTTGGCGCTGAAAAAACCCAGATTACCAACCTTTGCCTTGAGGTCCCTGATAGTGTTACCGTAGTTGGGACGAGTGTCTGAAACTCCACTGATTGTATCAATAATCAGGCTAGAGTCTCCTTCAGTTTCATGTTAGGGTGATTTAGACTCAGACCCCCTCAAGTTTGGGCATATTACAAGGAACCCCTTATTACGGCATTAAAAACAGACGAAATTTGATGACATCAACAACAAAAAAAAAATTGAGAGCTGCAACCGAATTAGATATCCGTGAGCTGTAGAGATCGGTTTAAGAACTGAAGCTGATGCTTATTGAAGTTCAGACAAATACTTACGTGCAAAGGCAGCAGAAGACAAATCACATATCTCTTTTCCTTCAAAGAAGCTTGTTATGGGAATTCCATAGAGACCAACAAATCGAAATACAAATTTCAAAGGACATTGCTAAGAGCCCAAGTTTGACGTGAGAATAGACACAAAGCCAAACAATGAACAAAGTCTTCGGAAGTATCTCGGCAAAAGCAGAAATTCATATCAATTTGAACATTGCGTTGTAGCAAGTTATCTCGAGTGGGTAATTTATTTTTGCAAGCACGCCACAAGAAGATCTTTAGTTTACTTGGAAGATTGAAAGCCCATAACCACTTTCCATTCATTCGAACCTCCTGCACTCGAACTACTCCCAGTCGTGTAACTAGCTGCATTATTCAATTTAGTTCCAAGATGATAGGCGCTACGCACCGAAAACAATCTATTTTTGTTGTAGTGCCAAACATATCTATCTAGGTTTTGACCTCAATTGGGAATATCCCAATTGATTTGAAGGTTGATTACCCATTGAGGTACTCAATTGGGAAATTACCTCTATGGGTAATAAGTTTAAACATAGTCTCTCTCGGTAGCCATTTGTCACCCCCAGATAGAGACGGATGTCCCATTTAAAAGATGGGTTAGACCCCCAGGCAGTCCCAAGCACATCGAAATGAGGGAAGTAGCGTGATTTGAAAATCTTACCTAATAGGTTGTTCGGTTTTCTAACAAACGCCATAATTCTTTAGCAAGTAAAGCCGTGTTAAACGCCTCAAGATCTCTGAACCCAAGCCGACCATACTGCTTACTTTGACACAAATCATTCCACTTAACCCAATGAATCCCACGGCCTTTGGTGCTTTCCCACCAAAAAATGTGCCATCAAACACACAAATCTCCTTGTAGAAGTAGTCGGGAAGCTTGAAACAACTCATATCATAAGACGGAATAGCCTTGATCAGTATCTATTTTCCCCCTTTCGAAAGCCATTTTTCCTTCCATCCTTGGAGTTTGTAGCATATTTTACCTCTAATAGAAACAAAAACCTCCCTCTTTGATACTATTGAAATAGAATCTTCAAAAGTGGTTTTCTTAAACACGATGCTCGACTTTTGAAAATTAACAACTTGCCCGGAGGCAACCTCATACGTATGTAAAACCGACTCAATACACTGCACGGATGGCTCGTTCGCATTACAGAAAATCATTGTGTCATCAACGAACATAAGATGCGATCGATACCGGGAGGGGGGTTCCCATGAAATTTTGTTAATTATGTATGGGGAAATAGTTGTTTGATTATAATTTGTTTAATTGATGCATACTTCACAAAGACAAGCAAGGTAAAATTGATTGGTGTGGGTAAACTTATCCATGATTGTTTAGTTATACTTAGCAAACAGGCAACTCTGACAAGTTAATTTGGCTTATCTGGTATAAATGCTCCATTAGAATTTAATGGCTAATATATATATTGCGAAACTCATTTTTCACATATAAGATAGTTGAGTTTTAATATACAGTATAATCGTTGTTTGATTCAAGTAAACTTCTTCAAGTGCTAGTGTTTGCGTAAAAGTATGCTCCTTCAATTTTTTTCTTCATATTTTGTCGTTTATTTTCAGTATTATAAGTAGGGGTATATTAGTCAATACAAAAATTCAAGAAACTCTTTCTGATGAACTCGTACTTTTATATGTAATAATCAAAAAATAATAATAATAATAATAATAAATAATACTAATATAATACTAGATTAGAAAAGTGAACGTGCGTTGCACGTTATTAACTAGTTTTTTACGTTAGTTAAATTATATAATAATTTTCATCATACTATGGTGTTAATGCCATATCACATAATTTTTTTGACTAAATCGTTTTAATTATTACTATGTTGTTACCAATAATTTAAAGTTGTTATCATAAATACCTAATTCCAAAATTTGAAAATTAAAAAAAAAAATGAGCTATAACTACTAAGTATTTATAAACTAAAAATATGTGTCTATATATTATTCTAAAACTACCATTTCAACGAATGAACAACGTCAAATTTTTTCTTCCTAACCTTGATATTTTCGTTTAAACCAATTTTCTCAGATTTAACACTTCTTATTTATCGATTTCACCGATTTTACAAGTTATACCCGTCTTTTACTGAATCCATCCATTTTCAATCATATGCCTAACTAATTTTTTAACCAAATTTTACTAATTTTCCTCAATTTTATCTATTTAACCCGCTTTTAGACTGAGTTTACTATTTTTTTTTGTTATTTTAACATGTTCTTTCATCGATTTCACCAATTTTTGCATTCAGTTTACCATTGTTTTTTGTTATTTTATCCCGTTCTTTCACATATTTCACCTTTTTCTTTTATCAATTTAACTCGTTTTTTTGTTCTTGTTCTTTCAGCGATTTGACCATTTTTTTTATCTCTTGTTTAGTCGATATCATTCATTTTTAGTTGATTTAACTCATTTTTATTCTATCTAACCCATTTTTTCATTGTTTTTCAATTTTTATTATATTTTTTTTTCAATTGAATTTTATCCCGTTTTCAGCAGTTTAAACCATTTTTATGTTTTAATTTTTTTTACTTAAGCCAATTATAAGCTTTTCAGTTAATTAAATTGTACTTTATTTTATTCATTTGGCACAAAGATGTCATTCTTGTAGGTTCTTTAATGTTTTTTAGGTTATTTAATAATTGATAATATCTTAAGAATTATATTCAAAGTAATATAGATTGCACCCGCTTTTCACCGAGTTTACCCTTTTTTTTTTTTGTTATTTTAACATTTCTTTGACCGATTTCATCCGTTTTTGTGTTTTATCCCAATTGTTTATCAATTCACTCATTCTTTTTTGTTTAACTCAATTTAGTCAGTTTTACCTATTCTTTTGTTGATTTAACCTATTTTCTCACACATTTCATGTTTTTTCCTTGCCAATTTAACTCATATATTTGTTCTTGAACGTTTATCAATTTGATCCTTTTTTTTTCTTGTTATCCCATGTTTATCAAAATCATTTATTTTTTACCAATTGCCTATTTTGTTTGTCGGTTTACTACGTTGTTTTATCATTTGCCCCCTTTTTTTCTTTCTTTAACTCATTTTTTTTTCTATCTAACCCATTTTCTATTGATTTTTTCTTTTTTTATCATATATTTTTTAATCGAATTTTACCCGTTTTCATCGTTTTCAATCATTTTATGTTTTGACTTATTTTGGCTTAAGCTAATTAAACGTTTTTTAGTTAACTAAATAATACTTTTTTATGTTCGTATAGCCCAAAGTTGGCTTTTTGTTTTTAGGTTCTTTAATTAGTGATAATTTCTTAAGAACATTTCAAAGAAATATTAATTTTACCCGCTTCAACACCGAGTTTACCATTTTTTGTTAGTTATTTTAACCCATCCTTTCACCAAATTATCCAATTTTTTGTGGTTTATCCCATTTGTTATTCACTGATTCTCTTCGTTTTAACCCAGTTTTATTATGCTTTTATATCATTTTGCTGATTTAACATACATATTTTACTTTTTTTTCCCAATTGACTCTTAGTTTTGTTCTTGTTCTTTTATCGATTTGATACGTTATTTGGTATCCCGTGTTGAGTCAATGTCATTTTTTTCCGGTTTAACCCATTTCTTGTCGGTTTATGTTGTTGTTTTATCAATTGCACCATTTTTTTTCTTTAACTCGGCTTTTTTTTCCTATCTAAATCATTTTTCCATTGACTTTTACCATTTTTAGCATATATATTTTAATTGAATTTTATCCTTTTTTTTATATGTTTTAATTTTTTTTTTGGCTTTAGTCAATTATAAGTTTTTTAGTTAACTGAATAGAACTTTTTTATATTCATGTAGCACGAATGTGACATGTTTTTTTTTTTTTTTAGGTTATTTAATATTTTTGAGATTTTTTTTAGTAAAGTGATCATTCTTAAGAACTTTCAAAAGGAATTTCGAAGATATATATAGTTGTAGTTTTTATTAAATATTATTATTAGAAGAATTTTTATTTTTGTCATTAATATTTGGGTGAAATATAGTTTCCTCCCTTAAAGTATTAGGGTAATATCAGTTACCCCCTAAAGTATTAATTGTAACACTTACCCCCCTTTGTTACATAAGTGAGATGAAAAAAAAAAGAAAAATTTGAGACCATAAAATCGAAGGAAACCAAAAAAAATTAAGAATTTAAACATAATGTTGTTTTGTGGATGAATGGAATCATAATTAAAAAAGAGACAAATTTATTTTAATAAAGAAATTTATTATTTATGTAAAGGGGCGGGGGTATTATTGGAATAAAAACTACAAAACTATAATAGAGGGGGGGCAAGTGTTACAGTTGATACTTTAGGGGGTAGCTGATACCGCCCCCATACATTAAGCGGGGAAGTTGTAATTCACTCTTAATATTTTAATGACTTGTAAAACTTTTAATGTTGGTGTATGAGAGAATTCTCGTCTCATTATACTTCTAGGATTCTTATCTTTTATCTTTTTGCCATAGAATTAAATATCACAATGTAATTTGAATAGGAGTTTATCAGTCATCACAAAAAATGAAGAAATTTTGTTGATCAACTCGTACTTTTATATGTAACAGAATATAGATAATATAATATAGAATATATATATTCTAATGAGTAAAACTTTAAAAAGATAGTTATAAGGTTGATGTAGTAAAAACTTCTTGTCTAATTATACTTCTAGGATTCTTTTCTGTTATTTGGCATATAATTAAATATCACAACATAATTTAAATAGAGGTATATTAGTCATTACAAAAAAGGGAAGAATTTGTTTGACAAACTCATACTTTTATATGTACTAGACTAGATTAGAAAAGTGTTTGTACGTTGTACGTGTCTAGTTTATTTCATGTTTTTTTATTGCAAATCAGAGTAAAACTAACTTCATTATGTCATACAATAGCATATATTAATAATTCATATTAAAATTATTTTCTATGCTTTTTTTATTAAATATTATTTTATATATTAAAAAATAATGACTTTCAGATTGTAATAAAATATAAAATTATGAATGATTTAGTCACCCCCCAGTTTTTTTCAATTTTCGCATATTCCTCCCCCCCTCCCCCAACACACACACAAAAAATGCCTTAAATCAGCTCGTGCCCCCTAGTTTTGATTAAGTTGTGCACTTACCCTCCTCCCCCCACCCACCAACCCAGTTCAAATTCCAGTCAGAATTTTTCCAATTCAAAAGGGCAGAAAGGTAATATCACCTTCACATTTATTTCCCACCTGACCCCTGAATTTCATAAATTTCAATTCACAAAAAGAAAAAAGATGTCTTCATCAAATAGACACTCTGTGCTATGTTGAATTCTAGTTAAATTAATCATTATTTTATACGAATTGGAATAAATAAATGGTGATATGTTTAATAGACACTCTGTGCTATTAAGTTTAAATATATAAATGAGGGTGATATTGCTCTTGTTACATTTTCTGAAGATTAAAATACAAAGAGTGAAAGTGTCATTTAAATTATCAAGGTAACACAGGGAATTATATTGTTATTCCCTCCTTCAAAACTAAGCCTGAAAATAGCCCAAACGAGCCGAACAAACTTACAACAGCAATATACATAGTTGAGTCTTGAAGACACTACCTTGCTTGTTTTGGCACATACTCTACCAAAATTATAGTAAAGTTAGTGTACTGACAAAAGCAAAAAGTAAAGTCCACTCAATTTTCCTTGCTTCATCTCGACTTTTCCTTCTCTATCTCCTCCACTCAATTTTTCAATTTTTCAAGAAAAAGTTAGTATTCTACATCCCTATCCTTTCAATTTTTCAAAAAATTTTCTGGAACATTCTTCATTTTTATCCTCTATTCACCAATTCAAGAAAACCCTCCTTTCCATTTTCCTTACTTATTTTTGTTCAATTTATATATAGAATATAATAGATGGCTCACGAAGCTCTAGTTTCTCTAAATCTGTTAATTGAGACCTTTCTAAATACTGGATACAGCTATACTCATCCTGATACCATTCTAGTTTCGTCATTTTACAGCAGAAATAGAAATAGATGGAATAATATCCTTCTTCCCATCCTAGACACAGCAGAATCAGTCCACGAAAAAGTATGGTCCTTAAAATCAATTCTGGAATTGCATCATTTCAAAGAGAGCGAGAGATTAAATGCTTTTAAAGCAGAGATCCTGGAGGCAATACCTAAATTCAGGGGCGTACTCGAAGACCAATTAAACAAATCTCAACTACTTTTTGCAGAATCTCAAAGCCTCGATGATGAGAGTAGTGACGAATTGGAGATCATCTCCCAAGATTTGGAGAAAGTCAGAAAAGAAATGATTTACTTTTATAAAACGATGAAGAAAATCAAGGAGGAGTTCAACGCAAAATTAGATCAGGAAACAAGCAACAAAGAGTCACCACTTGCTGATGAAGATTTTGGTGGAAACGCAAAAGATATGGTGGGAGTATATGATGAAGACCTACGACAACTAACTGATAAACTACTTACAGGACCAATGGTATGGGGAAATCTCCTTAGGCAATCTATTATTTTCGTAGTGGGTATGGGCGGTATCGGTAAGACTACTATAGTCAAAGCAATTTATAACAAGCCCGTTATTTCAGATTATTTTGATACTCGTGCATTTATCAGGGTAGGACCTGATTATCATCTAAAAGATATCTTGCTAGATCTTCTGATTTGCTTGTCCCCTAATTATAATAAACATTTTAGAATAGAAAATAGTGAAGATGAATTGGGAGAGCAGATATATGAATATTTGAAGGGCAGAACTTATTTGATTGTGTTAGATGATGTATGGGATACTGACCTTTGGGATGATATAAGGAGGTGCATTCCATATGGCAACAAGGGAAGCAAAATAATATTTACAACTAGGTTGTTTAGTGTGGCTTCTAATATTAGCATATTCTATGATGTTCTCAAGATTAGCTTTCGGAATGAAGAACAAAGTTGGAATCTTTTCTGCAGAAAGGTATTTGTTGAAGACTCGTGCCCTCCTGGACTCGAGAAAATTGGAAAAAAGATTGTCAAAAAATGTGGAGGACTTCCCCTTGGAATAATCTCGATTGCCAACATCTTATCCAAAGCCGAGAAGACGCTTGATTATTGGGAAAAGGTAGACAACAATGATAATTTGCTTGCCTTAGCTACAGAGAAAGGGTCACCCATGTCACAAGTACTATTTTTGAGTTACAAGCATTTGCCTCCGCATTTAAAAGAATGTTGTCTCTATATTGGAGTTTTTCCTCTAAATCATGAGATCTCCGTCTCCAAGCTCGTCAAATTGTGGGTTGGTGAGGGATTAGTTCAACCAAGGCGCCTCAAAACTTTTGAAGATACGGCGCGGATGTATTTGGAGAGTCTCGTTTCACATAATATTGTTTTAGTTCGCCAACAGAGCTCCAGTCGCAGAACTAAAACCTGCAGTGCCCATTATTTCTTTTGGCTTCTCTTGGTAAGAGAGGCTGCAAACAAAAAGATTTTCCATCTCATAAATTGTTATCCTAGTTCTTTTTCAGAAGATATACATTGCCAGCGCAGGATGTGCATCCATAGGAACGCCCTTCTTGGCTTCAAACGTGTTTTTGAATCGATAGAATCAGTTTCAAATGTGCGTTCTTTTCTTTGTACTGGTCCAGAACATCAATATCCGGTGTCAATATGTTTAGGTTTGACGTATATCAAGGTGCTAGATGCTCTTACAATCCGTTTATACAAGTTCCCAATTGGAATACTGAAGCTAGTTGAGTTAAACTACCTTGCCTTCACATATGATGGAAAGCTCCCTTCTTCCATATCTAGACTCAAAAATCTTGTATACTTGATTGTCCATCGATACCACCTGACAATCATCAATTCATCTCCATCTTATATGCCGATAGAGATATGGAATATGCAAGAACTGAGGCATCTTCAAGTCATGGGCAGCGACTTGCCACATCCCATTGATGGTGTCCAGTTACCCAAACTATTGACGCTGCTAGGTGTGAGCGATCACAGTTGTACAAAGGAGGTTATTCAAAGTATTCCAAATCTAAAAAAATTAGGTGTTCGGATTGTTTTACCACAGGGTGTTTTTGAAACCTTGCATATATTTGATCACCTTGCCCTGCTCTCTAGACTCAAAGCATTCAAATGCATTGTGTCAAATCCGAATCCTAGGTCTCAGCAGGTTCTTCTCTTGCCAAAGTCAGTTTTCTCATCTAGTCTTACAAAGTTAACTTTGAGTGGGTGTGGATTTGCATGGGAAGACATGTCAATTATTGGTCGTGCATTAACAAAACTTCGAGTTTTGAAATTGCGATGCTATGCCTTTCAAGGCCCAAAGTGGTTGGTAGATGAAAAGGTGTTCCCGAAACTTGTGCATCTGCTACTTGAAGGCACCGATCTGGTGCACTGGAGAGTCGGCTATAGTTGCATCCCACTGCTTAAGCGCCTAATCATTAGGCACTGCTACAAACTGGAAAATATCCCTCATGGGCTTGGAAATTCATTATTTCTAGAAGTGATTGAGCTTGTTGGCTGCCCTTCAGCTTTGAAATCTGCGAAACAAATACAGGAGGAACTAAGGGAACGTGGTAATGATAAGCTCCAAATTCAGATTTATTCTTTAATAGATGATGAGAAGCACTAGCCATCACTGACACTTAAATTAAAAAGTTGGTGAGTCGGACGCAATTTAATTTAAGTATTACAACGACTCTACATATGCACGATTTGTGTTTGTCTGAGTATACTCTTTAATTAACAACTTGTTGCTTTCTTAATCATGTCATTTCTGTTTTTTCTATTCTTGGTAACTCATTATTTGGATTTTTTTAAATCCAAATTAACGAGATGGTGGAGAATGATGATTGAGATTGGTAACTAAATATATGAAAAATGAGTTTTGGTTATGTAGTATTGCTTCTTGTATTTTTTAAGCTTGATTGATGAGACTAGTATGTGGAATTTTGAATTTGTTTACATTTAAATTTTGGTGAGATTTTAGATATTTGATGTTGTGAAATTCATAGCTATCATGTATTCTTTGCCCCTTTTGAACGAGTTTTATATAATATTGGGGCTTGACTTTCGTGATGCAAGTGATCAAATAATTATTATACTTTTAAATGAAATTACGCAACTAGCTCATTGTGGTGGTAGATTTGAAGAGTGATTGAGTGGGATTTGATTAGAAAAATTGTTTAAACCCAAAGAAAACTAAAGATAATATTAAACCAGTAAAAATGATTGAAATCGGCAAAATAACGGATTAAATTAGTTAAAAACGAATTAAATTAATGAATTGAACAAGTGAAAATGGCTTAGGTCGGTAAATAGATGCATTTCAAATGACAGTGCAAAAGAACTAATCGAAATCTACTTAAAAATGGAACAATTTCATTTGAAGAAAAAACATAATTTTACTATTTTTGTTGTCATACAATGCAAAAGATTTGGATGGGTTCTTAATATATAATTAACATAATTACTTTTATCGTATCATACTTGATGTCACATTCACATTATAATTTGTAATGATAAAAATTTCTCGTGTTTGACAAATACGAAGACAAATGATATTAATTTTATAGTTGTAAAATAAAATAAAAACTAAAGATGTCCAATGATGTATATTCCTTAAATCAAAACATGGAATGAGCTAAATAATTTTCTTATGATATTATTTTAGAACAAATTAATTTTTACAAGAATTCGTGACTTAATTAATCGTTCATTAATTTTTATTTGATTACAATTTGAAAGCCATTATAAAATAATAATTTTAATAAAAAAAATCATAGAATATAAATGAATATAAATAACTAATATATGCTATTTTATGATATAAAGAAGTTAATTTTACTTTGATTTATAATAAATATAATGAAATTAACTATGTGCTCTTTTCTAGCACTTTTAAAGAGTCCAAAAATTCTGTCTTCCCAACATGGGACAAATTCTCACGAAGACCCACTTTATATTTATATTTTGAAAATACTCTTAACAACTTCATGTTTTAACCGGTAAAACACATTGATCTTTTAGCAATTAGAAAGAATCCAATTGTATTTTATGACTAGCTCAGTAAAAGGACCATATGCATCTTCCATTGTAATTTCCTAGTCAATTAATTTATTGCACATTTTTGGGCTCACACAAAAATTTCTTCCTATAAAATTCAATAACTCTCGTATCCAATATGGTCCAATTCAATGAAGGTTAGACCATGCATCTCCAATCGAGCAGGCAATCGGGCAAGAAGGGAGGTTGTCGGCTTGGTCCGGTTGGAGACGGTGGCTGGCAATCGGGCGAGGCAGGGACAGGCAAGGCGGCAGGCAGGCTGACAATGGCAACTTGCTTACTGGGAAACGCGTTGGGCTTGAATTTTTTTTTTTTAACAAAAATTAATCTTAGGGGCCGATTATTAAATACAAAATGTTTTAGGGGCAGAATATTAAATAATAAGGCAAAACATTGGTTGTCCGAATTGAGCTTTTTGGGGCGACATTCGTGTCCGTAGGTCGCGGGCTCGCACAAGTCTTGAAGGTTCGAGGATTTGACCCCCCCCCCCCCGATTTGCCCCCGCGTGCGCAAGGGAAGAGAATTTTGGCTGCTAGTTGTTACACATTTTAGTTGACAAATCATATATAAACCTCAAATTTTTTTTACTCATCTTTCAATGTGGGATGAAAGTTTTTCTCAATTTATTTTCTTCCATTTCAAATGGTGATCTTTGAGTTTCAATTTCTCATTCACCGTTACTCCGATTTGAACATACAATATACCGTTTTAATCTACTCACAGAGTAGGATATAATTCCGCTAAGCTTTTCAATTCAATGCATCAATTAACAGGCCTTTAGTTGTCTAAAGATCGAGTGAAAATATAAATAGAATGAAGTATAGATAAACACCAGAATATGGTGAAGATTGCATAAACTAGGTGTGATTGCTGTATTTAGTAATTGTGTGAATATGGTTATTAGTTACAAGTTGCAACAACTCATGAAGATTATACATATTACATTCTCACTTTTTTATGTAAAAAGACTACAGTACAAATGAGATGGATTTTAATTCTGAATTCGGTCAGAATACGACTTAATTGATTAAGATCTTTATTTAACCAAAGATTCAAATGCATGCAATGGAACTTGAATTGATTTTCCTGTATACTTTTATTCAATACTATTTGCCCTTTAAATAAGAAAACTAACTCATTTCCAATGATTCGTGTTCTTTTGGAGTATTAAATTAAAATGCCTTAGTTTAAAAGTCACAATGTTTAGATTATCAAATTAAATAAAGACCATTAGATTGACAGTTACTTACAAATGGTCCGAATTTAATTTTAAACAATTTTAATTTTGAAAATATCTAACACAAACCATTTGTAAGCATCAACTAAGAACTCTTCTTAAAAATACAAATACAACTTAAAAATACACAATACAACTTTAGAATCATTCATTTTCTTAAAAATACACAATACAACTTAAATAAAAAATACAATCTTAACCCTACAGTCCATGAGTCGCCCGCAAGTGTTCGACTAAATATTTTCTTAATTGACCATTGGCATCTTTGTTTCGAATATTGGCACGACACCTCATGTACTCATCCAAGTTGAAATTCCCTGGCCTTGTTTTTTCCATCTCTACAGTTGCAGAGGTATTTTTCTCCGATTGCTTGTAAATTCTAGCACGAGCTCTACGAGATTTATGAAGATCGGTCTCATCGTCCCCTGAGTCCTCGTCGCCGTATTGGTCTTGTTCGTCCTCCACAATCATATTGTGAAGGACGATGCAAGTCAACATTATGTCTTGCAAATCTTCTATATCCCAACCCCTTACAGGCTGTTTAATAATTGCGAAACGAGCCTGCAGGGTTTCGAAGGCTCGTTCAACATCTTTTTTGTAGGACTCTTGCATTTGAGTGAACAATCTTTGTTTAGGGTTAATAGGATTTCTAACTGCTTGCACTAACGTCGCCTAATTGGGATATATACCATCTGCAAGATAGTATCCCATGAACTATTTGTTGCGATTCACTTCATACTTAACCTTTGGGCAATTTCCAGCCGCGAGGCTATCAAACAAGGGACTTCGGCCTAGGACCGTGATGTCATTTTGGGATCCGGGCACACCAAAGAAGGCATGCCATATCCAAGTGTCGGCATCAGCCACTACTTCAAGAATTATCGTAGGTTTTCTTGTTCTACCTGAAAAAGCACATTGCCATCCCATTGGACAATTCTTCCATTGCCAATGTATACAATCAATTGACCCGAGCATTTCTGGGAACCCATGTCATTCTGCTCTTTCAAGAAGCCTCTTGATATCATCAACGTTCGGTTGACGAAGGTAGGTCATTTTGTATAATCGCAAGATTTTCTTTCAAAACTGGCGCAACGTTGCACATGCTGTCGACTCTCCAATATGGTAGGGTTCATCCAGAGAATCAGCGGGGTTTGAGTAAGCTAACATACGCATGGCTGCCATCACCTTCACTAGGGGTGTGAACCCTAGACGTCCCGCCCTATCACGTTTTTGTTGAAAATAGGGATTTTCATGCTCGCAAGCTTCAACCAAACGGAGGAACAATGGTTTTTCATGTGAAAATGCCTTCGAAAGTCCTCGTCGTTATAAACAGGCCTTTCGACGAAGTAGTCGCACATGAGTGATTCGTGGTTCTCTTCGCGATTCCTCGGTTTATATTCTCGTCCAGTTTGCGAGCCACCCCGCACAGGTGCTACATCTCTCTTACGAAGAGTATATTGCCGATACTTTTCAATTCTTTTTTGGAACTCTTCTTGTTGCTCCACTCCTTCATTTTCATTAAACATTGCATAATCATCCAAATTTATCGAACTTTCTCCAAAATTTGGGTAGTAGTTATCCGAACCTTCTCCTAAATTCGAATAGTAGTTACTCGAACCTTGTTCAAAATTTGGATGGTAGTTACCCGAATCTTGTTCAAAATTTGGGTAGTAGTTACTCAAATCTTCTCCAATATTTGGGTAGTAGTTACCCGAACCTTCTCCGGAATCCATTGTATAACGAAAGTGTAAAAATATGAAATATGAAATATGAAAGTTGATGAATTAGAGAGTGTGAATTATGCGGAAGGTGAAGAAAATAGATGAGTTAACTGAAGGGTTGTGCCAATGTTAAATAGAGAATGTTCTGATGAGTGAAATTTGAAAATCACCCACGTGTCATCGTGTCATCGTCTCATTGGCTGGTCACATTTCTTATAGAGATAAGATTATTGTTCACGTATGTATAATTGGGGTGGACATCCAGAGCAAAATAATTGACCCAAAGTTTCTTTCTTCACGTTTCTCCTGCAAAGCTTTTCAATTCAATGCATCAATTAACTGACACAAAGTTTCTTTCTTCACGTTTCTTCTGCAAAGCTTTTCAATTGAATGCATCAATTAACTGACCCAAAGTTTCTTTCTTCACGTTTCTTCTGCAAGGCTTTTCAATTCAATGCATCAATTAACTTTCATAATTGGGGTAGGCCCCATCCACAAAAAAACATAATAATATTCACCCTTATTTGATAAAATATACTTCCTCCGTCCCAATTTTCTTTATCCCTTGGTACAGTTGACCAGTCAACTTGACTAAATTTAATTAAATTATAATAAATAATTTAATTAATATATTTTATTAATAAGTTGATAATATCATATGACACCATATATATATATTAATATTTAAAATATTTAACACACCACAAATGTGAATAATTTAATATGATAAGTCACTTAAAAGATTGAGAAGTTTGATCGGGTACTGTAGCAAATGGAGCAAAATAAATGGGACGGAGGGAGTATATGACGTAAGCGCTTACGTCATTCATCGTCGATAAGCTTATCTTCAGAAGAAATTCACATGTCCAATGAGACAATGACAAGTGTATTATTTTCAGATTTCACTCATCCACAATTCTCTATTTAGGGGAACCTCAAGCCTCTGCATAAATCACCAATTTCTACACCTTCATTATAAATCACTTTATCTAAATCACTATTCTCTTTACACTCGTCTCTTTCTGAAACAATGGCTCCCAAGTCAAATTGGTCCATAGCTGAAGATGTAGCTTTAACCAAAGCATACAATGTAGTCTCATCTGATCCCATATCTGGCACAAGCCAAAAAAAAAATAGCAATGTGGAAAGCAATTGTCAAGGCAATGCAAACATTCTTTATCTCCGAGGGATCATATTACGAGAAAATATCCGCTGAATCTTGCTCCAGTCGATGGAAGAAAGGAATAGTGAATTGTTTAGCGAAATGGCACCAAGCACTGAACGAATCTTATCGTCAATATGCTAGTGGGGATAACTTACTGGGCGAGTTAAATGTTTTTATAATAGTAGTTAAAACTCAATAATGTTATTAAATTTCTCATAATATTTGACAAATAATTATTGATATTTATAGCATCATTTGACAATGCAAATCTATCAACAAAATGAGAACCAGCCGTTTCATTTGTTTCACGTTTGGGCGATTTGTCAAGATTGGCCAGTATATAGAGTTATCCAGCCAAATAACTCACAAACAAGAGTGGATCCACTACATACCCACTCGCAGATGGAGATTGAAGGGTTCAACACCAGGTTATAATCGTCCAGAAATTAATTTTCCGATTCCGGAGGACAACATATCAGTGACACCTAAGAGGACTCCCATGGCTGATTCGTGGCCAATTGGTACGAAGAAAGCAAAAAAAGCCAAGGGAAAAGGAAAGGCTTCAACCAGTGTTATGGACGACGAGCGAGAGGAAGAAAATATTAGATCTGCTGAAAGACTCCAACTGACATTAGAGGAAGGATGCCAAAGAAGACACTCTGAAATAATGCGTCTTAAAGAGGCGGAAATACGCGCTAAAGAGGCGGAGATACGCGCTAAAGAGGTCGAGATACGCGCTAAAGAGGAAGATAGAGTAATGAAAGTATTCTCAATGAATACATCTCAAATGACTCCGCTTTCGAAACAATTTTGGACTGACACGAAGAAGCAAATCCTCCAGGTAAGAAAAGTAAAAGGGTCTTTACAATTTGGAGAAGATTCGTCTGGAGGCGAGACCAATCTAGGCGATGATAATTTCACTTCCTGCCCTGGATACTCATGATCCAACTTCTTGTAATCTTTGTTGTTGTGCTTTAATTGTGTGTAGTCATTGGTGTGTACTATTTGTTGTTTTTCCTTTCTGTTCAAGTGCATTAATAATAAGTGTTGTTGTTTTTCATTCATTATGCTAGTCGTTCTTGTTCCTTAAATTATGTTTAGTTGTTGTTTATTTTCTTATTATTAAGAATGCCTTAATTCTTATGATTGTGTAATTATTAAAAAAAAAATAATTATTATTATTATTCTTATTATTATTATTATTATTATTATTATTATTATTATTAAAATAAGTTTGAGTGGGGAAAGTTGTGAAATTGAATTAATGGATGTTAACTGCCCTTCGGTTGGAGATGAGTTTTTTAGGTGGATCGAAAAGACATGAGGGCAAGACAATTAGGCAATTGGGCAATGACTTCAGTTGGAGATGGCCTTAGAGCCAATTAATTAAGAGAAGTCTTCACAAACTTTTGATATTAACAAGCAAATTATAGTGTATAGTATAATTTGTTTTAGATGATTGTCTAACTATTATTAATTATGCAAAAATTGCTTATTATTACTATATTAATTTTAAATATCCCATAAATAAATAAGTATTTGAATCGATATTTTAACAATATTATTAAAATATCATCTCAACCATTACAATATTACAATCACAATCATTATTACACTATATAATATTACATCTTAATTCTATAAAGTCTTTGATGTGACATATGCCATTAACTTTTTCCCTCAAACATCAGTATTTAAAATTTTCCTAAATCATGTCTTAACTTTTCAAAATCCACTAACTATCATTTTACTAACATTTTATCATCTCGATATTTCATCCAAAATCAATTCAAACTATATTTCAAATATTTCGTCAAAACCACTCAAACAACTTTGAAACACCGAAACATGGCCAAACTGCTCCAAACGGGCGTAAGTCTTTAGAACTAATCTTTAGAATCTCTTGATTAGACATAATAATTTATGAATTTTTTTTTTCATTAATTTAGTTTATTTTTATTTTTAAAATTATAAGAAGTATATAAAACACTCAAATGACATATCTTTTTGGCTTTAATAGTTCCAAATTCAAACTACTTCCCTCCAAATTTCCCGGCAATTTTTCATGAAACTCGGCAGGCCCATCCGGCGCCACTTGAAACCTCCTCAAACACCTCAGATAGATTATCCAACGCTCGCATCAAAGAACTCCATGGATGCTACATCAGAACACACCAGCACAGTGACCCGAATACAATATCAAATGATATGCCCTGTCCCAAACGTCTCTGCACAAAGCCCATTTCGCTTTCAACCAAATAGACCAGCCCACATTACCAATTTGGAATTACATGATCCGTGGGCACGCTAAAAATGAGAGTTTTATTCATGCACTTTACATGTTCGATGAAATGCTTAAGCGAGGATTGCGTGGTGATAATCTCACTTTTATATTTGTATGTAAAGTTTGTGCTAGAGCTTCGGATGTTATATACGGGAAAAGGGTTCATGTTCATGTTCTGAAACTTGGGTTTGGATCGTTTCTTTACGTGTGTATGGTTCTTGTGGTCAGTGTGCTATGTACAAGGAGATGAGGGCGGAAAACGTGAAAGCTGATGCTGTAACTATGGAGAAAGTTGTACTGGCTTGTCATTATTTAGGCGAGTGGAAACTTGTGGATTCTATGGTGAAGTACGTTGAGGATAATTGTGTCAAAATTGATGTATAATTGGGTAATACTTTGATTGATGTGTATCAGTGTATGGGGGGCGGGGCTTGATTGCATTAACTCAGGGGATTTTTGATAGGATGACGGAAAAGAATGTAGTTTCATGGAATGCTATGATTGCAGGGGCTGCAAAATCGGGGGAATTAGTTGCAGCAAAGAAACTTTTTGATAAGATGCCAACAGGGATGTCATTTCATGGACTTGTATGCTTACGGGATATGCTCAAACTAACCAATACAATGATGCTATTAGGCTTTTCTGGGAGATGATGGTATCTAAGATCAACCCCGATGAAATTACAATAGCTAGTGTGCTCTCTTCTTGTGCACATTTAGGAACTCTTGATGTGGGTGAGGCCGTGCATTAATATATTCGCATGAATGGTATAAAATCAGATATTTATTTTGAGAATGCTCTTATTATAGATATGTACTGCAAATGTGGATCTATCGAAAAGGCAATAACGGTATTTCAAGAAATGAAAGATAAGGATTCCATGTCTTGGTCTTCGGCTATCTATGGCCTTGCAATGAACGGTGATTCCAATCGAGCTCTTAATCTTTTCTCGCAAATGATAAGAGAAGGTACAAGGCCGATCCGTGGAACGTTTATAGGGGTATTGCTAGCTTGAGTTCATGCGGGTTTAGTGGATAAAAGTTTGGAACTTTTTCTAGTATGCAAAGAGGATACAGTTTGGTGCCAGAAATGAGGCATTATGGGTGCATGGTGGATCTTTTTTGTCGGGTGGGAGAACTTCATAGGGCGTATGAATTTATGCTAGGTATGCCTATGGTTCCGGATGCTGTTGTGGAGGATGTTGGTAAGTTCTTGGAAACTTCATGGTGATATGGTTTTAGCCGAAATTGCGTCAGACAAGCTTATTGAACTAGATCCTAGTAATGGTGGGAGTTCTATAGAAATGAACCATTCTTCCCCTAAATAATCAGTTATTGGAAATACAAAAATGCTGCAAAAAATTCATTCAGCACATAGTTTAAATTGATTCAATAAGTGGGCTCAGAATTAATATAGGAGATATTCTTTAGTAATGTATATATAAGAAAAATGTGAGATTCCAATTCTAATTCTAACTGCGTTGTGCTGACCAGATCAAACAATGTACAAGATATTTATATGTACACTTGCCTTGTGATTGGATTGTTGTGGTTGAGCGGAATTTAGACTAAAAATGTCAAAAGTTGAAGAATTGTATGTTTTCTTTAATATATTCTAGTGGAGGCCTGAATCCGAAGCAAAAAGGATGTATGGATTGGGTTTTGTTATCTCGACTCTGTAAATACAGCATTCCTAACTCTACAAGCCTCGCATATATTAAAAAATCCGGAAAGCCTTTTAAGTAGAATCGTAAAGGCTAAGTATTCTTGGGTTTGGCACTATGAGAAGAGCCGCGTCTTCTTAGTGAAGTCGGCATAGAGAGCAAGGTGGGGACTTCCAGTACAATAAGCGAACAATAATCATGTTAATGAAACTTAACATAACACTTTTTCTACATCTGTCCATCGTTCTTCGTTTTAAGTATTTATGCGCGTCCAAAGTGAATCAAATATGACCATTTTTTATTCAGTCAGATATATGACAAATGCGTACCATTGCACCACACAATAATTAATAGGAACAAACCATACAATCATTAATAGGAACAAATATCTAAAATTTAACATAAAATAAAGCAGATGTTAGATTCTAACAATCAATTAAAAAAAGCCTCACACTATCACATAATTTAATCAAGGTCCATATAAACAAAAACAGTGCTTCTTCTTTCAATTGAGAGAGGGCAGACAAAAGATCGGCAAATTTTAGTCCCACTGATTTTAGTAGGCTTAAGAATTTCATATCATAGTTGATTTATAATTGTATTTTTGACAATAATCGAATTTTAATCGCTTCCTTGAGCTATACCAGGCCAACATTTTGCAAGTAAAAGTTATTATGTAACTGCACGACATTGTGTGTTATATGCTACTGTAAAATCATATGCAATTCTTCATTCCTTATAATTCTGCTCAATTCCTGAATAGTAGAAGAGCGAAAATGATACGACATCCAGTACTTAACATCGACAATTTTGATGTAAATTGAAGAATTGGAATCATATCTTGGTATATAAATATCATATAATAGGGACCGCCTATAACAGGACTTTATCTAATTCTCCTAAACATTCATGTTAAACTTTTTAGAAAATTTAGCAAGGAAAAAAACAGTTATAATAAGCATAATGTAGAAATTATATTAAGTATTATTTGTATTGTTAAGTGAAACACTGAAACTCATGCATTTACTTAACTGGCAAGGCTTTGTTACAACATTCCATGTTCCGAAGCCATAACCAATTCAGAGTTGTTTACTTACCTTTAATATTGTCTTTTATTTTATATAATAGTTTTCTTTTAAGGTATTACATGGTGATACTCGTACAACATTTCCTTTTTTTTTTTTTAGATAAAATGCGTTTTTTATTGATATATAGCTGATAAGATGTAGCATGAATTGGAGGAAAGGTGTGAACTAATATAAATCTGAATATATGTGATTGAATATCTGAATTTGGAAGAGAGAACTAAATTAAATGTATGCTTTATTAATCTGTAATTATGTACAAAATGAGTAGATGAACTACCTTTAAATAGAGAACGTACAGGGGCAAAAAAGGGAAAAGGGAAAACCATAACTTAACTAACAAATAACAACCGGTTCGGATATGACCTGTCGGATATAATCCGAATACAAATGAACCAGCTAAATAATACAATGGGTCGGATCAAATTGATATAACCTAATCCCTAAATTAGTTCCTAATTTCTTCATTCCAAATCGTCTTTTGATTTTTCTTCTTCTGGTGAATCAATCTGTGCTGATACCCCCCACAAGATGGAGCGTAAATATTTTTTACGCCCATCTTGGAAACAATGAGAGAGAATCGAGCACGAGGCAGTGGTTTAGTAAAAGCATCTGCGATCTGATCTGAAGAGGAGATGGGTATGATCTTCAAATGATTCCTGACAACATGCTCACGAACGAAGTGTAGGTCCAGTTCAAAGTGCTTGGTTCGTTCATGGAACAGGGGATTATGAGCAAGATGAATTGCAGACGTATTATCACAATATATTACAGGTATTTTAATCTGAACTTTAAGCTCTTGCAAAAATTGTGATATCCATATAATTTCACTTGTTATTGAGGCCAGAGCTCTATATTCAGCCTCGGCTGATGACCTAGATACTGTAGGTTGTCTTTTGGCACGCCATGAAATCATTGAATCCCCTAAAAAGGTACAGTAACCAGTTGTGGATCTTCTAGAGTCTAGACATGATCCCCAATCTGAGTCACAAAAGCCTGCCAAAGAAAGATTAGATGTTTTAGGGTAGAATAAGCCTTGACCAGGGGTAGCTTTTAAGTATCTTAACAGATGATGTGTAGCAGTTAAATGAGTGTTAGTAGGTTTGGCCAAGAACTGACTTAATTTATGGACAGCATATGATATATCTGGCCTAGTGATTGTAAGATAAATTAATCTACCAATAAGTCTTCTGTAAGGAGATGGACCAGGTAGCAAATCTAGATCATCTGATTTAAGATTATTTTTATGATCCATAGGGATTTGAACAGGTTTGCTACCTAAATATCCAGTGTCCTGTAAAATTTGCATTGTGTATTGTCTTTGAGATAAAACTAAACCAGTTTTAGAATAAGCTAGTTCTATGCCTAAGAAATATTTGAGTTTCCCTAGATCTCTTAACTTGAAAATAGAGCTAAGTTTTGATTTTATAGTATTAATAAGGACAGTATCTGGTCCAGCAATGAGTATATCATCTACATAAACAAGAATTGCTAGAAAAGTAGAATTTTGACCAGAAGTAAATAGGGAGTAGTCAGACCTGGATTGTTGAAAGTTAAGTGATTGTAGAACCTCTGTCAACTTATGATTCCATTGTCTACTGGCCTGTTTGAGGCCATAGATGGATTTCTGTAATTTACAAACCAAGGGAGTTGAAATACCTGTAGAATCTGATGAATGTGGTGGTGTGTAGCCTTTAGGTAATGTCATATATACATCCTCCTCTAAATCTCCATTTAGAAATGCATTTGTTATATCCAACTGGTGTAGATCCCAGTTTTGTGCCATGGCTAGAGCTAAAATAAGTCTGACAGAAACTAATTTGGCCACTGGTGAAAAGGTGGCTGTGTAATCAATTCCTTCCTGCTGTGTAAAACCTTGTGCAACTAACCTAGCTTTAAGTCTTTCTACTGAACCATCTGAATTTCTTTTAATTTTGAAAATCCATTTACATCCAATAGGGATTTTGTTAGGAGGTAAATGTTGTACAGTCCATGTTTTATTATTCTGCATAGCTTGAAGTTCTTCATTAATTGCTTTTACCCAATCTGGGTGTTTTATTGCTTGCTTATAAGTATGAGGTTCAGTTATGCTTGCTATATTTGCTATGAATGCTTGGTGAGAAGTGGAAGTTGATGTGTAATCCAATACTGAAGAAATAGGATATCTTATAGGTTTGTTAGAAATGGAGTTACAATGATAGTCTTGTAAGTAGGATGGTGCTCTTGTAGGTCTGGAAGATCTTCTTACATTGGGGTTAGGGGAAAGGGAAGGGTTGGGATGAACTGGAATTGGAACAGAACATGAGGTAGTAGGAGGAATAGGAGAAGTATTATCAGGAGGAGTGAGAGGGTCAAAAATATGAAAGTTAGGAATATTATGATCAATGTGAGGAAGTGTTTGTCCAGTATAAGCATCATAAAAGGATTTATCTTTAAAAGGAAATATGTTTTCATAAAAGATTACATTTCTAGAGTGAAAAGTTTTATGAGTGTTTAGATTTAAGAGTTTATAACCTTTAATTCCAGGTGTGTACCCTAAAAAAATGCATTTAATAGCTCTTGGATCAAACTTTGATCTATGATCTTTAAGGGTAGAAGCAAAAGATAAACAGCCAAATACTTTGAGAAAAGTGTAATCTACTGGTTTTTGATATAAAATTGAGTAAGGACATTGATTATTTAACAGTGGAGTAGGAGTTCTATTCATAAGATAAACAGATGTAAGAATACTCTCATTCCAGTAGATCATAGGAAGATTAGATTGAAACATTAATGACCTTGCAATGTTTAAAATGTGTTGATGTTTTCTTTCCACCCTAGCATTCTGTTGGGGTGTTTCAGTGCATGAGAACTGATGTATGATACCTAATTTAGCAAATAAATCTGAAAAGACAAGTTCTTTAGCATTATCACTACGAAATTGTTTAATTGAAGTTTGAAATTGGTTAGAAACCATATTTATGAACTTAGGAATTATAAAATGAACATCTGATTTTTCCTGCATAAGAAAAACCCAAGTAAATCTAGATAAATCCTCAACAAGTGTGAGGAAATACCTGAATCCATTGTGAGAAGACAATTTAAATGGACCCCAAACATCACAATGTATAATATCAAAAGGTTTTAATGAAACAGTAGAACTTGGAGAAAAAGGAAGAGTCTTTTGTTTAGCAAGGGGACATATGTCACATATGTGTTTATTCAGAATATTCAGTGATGGTAAATCTAACAGAGAATGTAACAAATGTAACCTATCCATAGCTAAGTGTCCTAATCTATTATGCCATGTTTCCACAGAGACTTTATTACAAGCTACTGAATTATGAGGTGGAAGGTGGTGTAGAATGTATAGTCCATCAATAAGGTCACCCTTGCCAATCCTCTCCAAAGAGTTCAGATCCTGAATAGTAAAATGTTTAGGTTCAAAACTAATGCTGTAGTGAGTGGAATCTAGAAGTGCACTAACTGATAGCAGATTATATTTAAAATGAGGAACATATAATACATCTTGTAAAATAATTTTGTCATTCAAGGTGATAGATCCTTTGAAGAAAGCAGGAATAATAAAACTGTTAGGCAGGGTGATAGTTGTGTTGGTGGCAGGAATTAGAGTGGAAAAATAGTGTATATTGTTACAAATGTGGCTAGAAGCACCTGAGTCTATAATCCAACAATCTTTGTAATTATTAGATAATGAAGATATAGTGGAAGAACAAGTACCTGATTGTACATTTACTGTACACGAAGTAGAAGCAGTATTAGAGTCCTGTGAGTCTGTGTTGTTGGAAGAACCTTGAAGTTGTGTTGTGAATAGTTTTGACAACTCTGTAAACTGATCAGGAGAAAGGGTATGGATAAAATTCTGAAGAGTTGGTGATTTGTCTGACATAGTAGAGCCTGCAGCCATAGTATTGATACTTGGTGTAGAGTTAGGTGAGAATCTTGGGGCAGGGGCCCTATATCCAGGTGGATAGCCATGTATTTTAAAGCAAGTGGCTATTGTATGACCAGGCATTTGACAATTGGTACAGAAGGGTCTGCCTGGTCTTTGAGCAGAGGGGTTGTAAGGTGGTCTTGAGGTAGGTCTGAAATTGTTGAAAGTATTGGGAGCTTGGTTTCTGAAATTGTTTTGCTGTTGAAAATTATTGGGTCTTGGGGGTGGGAAACCTGTAGAGGTTTTATTAGTGAAAGCCAAGGAATTAAGATTGCCAGTGGATTGAGATGATGAATTGATTTCTCTTTGAGTTTCCTCTTGAGATACCAAGGAATAGGCCTTAGGGACATCAGGGAGTGGATCCATGAGGAGGAGTTGGCTGCGTGTGTGAGAGAGGGAATCTTGTAATCCCATTAGAAAAATAAGGAGATAAAACTGTTCAAAGTAAGTATCCAGATTTCCACAAAGGCATTTGGGCCTGAAATTGCAAATTTCATCCCAAATTGTTTTTAGATTTGAGTAGTATTCATCCACAGAGAGGGACTGTTGATGAAGTGTAAAAAGCTCCCTATGTAATTGAAACATACGTGGACCATGAGCTTGTTGATAACGTTGTTTTAATTCATTCCAAAGAGAAATAGCCATAGTATGGTATTGGACTGTATGGTTTATAACAGGAGTAAGAGAATTTAATAGCCAAGCAATAACAATGGTGTTATTGCGTTCCCAATAGTTAATTAGGGGACTGTTTTCTGGTGGTTTAGGGATGGATCCGTCAACAAAACCGAGTTTATTTTTTACTGTCAATGCACGTACCATAGATTTGGACCAGATTTGATAATTTTTGGGTGTTAATTTTTCAGGTACAAGAATGATACCAGGGCCATCCGCGGGATGAAGGTAATACGGACTAGAAGGATCTTCAATCTCAGGTCTCATTCTTGAATGGGTGGATGAGGATATGGTGGAGTCCGTGGCTGGTGTAGATGAGTCCATAAGTCAAGAAGGAGATTCTTGAAAGTCACAGGTATGAATTTTGTGTATTTGGATAGAATAAGAAAAAAAAGAATTGTATATGCGTGAAGTAAATATGGAAATGTGTTGATTGAGTATTGTAGGAACAGATTTATGGACAGTGTAAAAAAAAATAAAGATGAATGACACAACCTGATTAGATGAATGAATTGTGGAGTATGCAGCGGAGTGATAAAGAAAGCGTAGGAATGAATGATGCTGCCGGAGACGGTGAAGGCGTCTTGATGGTGTAACTGAAGAACGTACTGATTCTTGATCCGATTTCTGAATGAGAAAAGTGAAAAGAAAAGATCTGGAGAAGGATCTTGATCTGATTATGTAAAGAAACTTTGAAGAATGGCAGCAGAATTTTGATTTTATTCTACTGATACCATGTGAACTAATATAAATCTGAATATATGTGATTGAATATCTGAATTTGGAAGAGAGAACTAAATTAAATGTATGCTTTATTAATCTGTAATTATGTACAAAATGAGTAGATGAACTACCTTTAAATAGAGAACGTACAGGGGCAAAAAAGGGAAAAGGGAAAACCATAACTTAACTAACAAATAACAACCGGTTCGGATATGACCTGTCGGATATAATCCGAATACAAATGAACCAGCTAAATAATACAATGGGTCGGATCAAATTGATATAACCTAATCCCTAAATTAGTTCCTAATTTCTTCATTCCAAATCGTCTTTTGATTTTTCTTCTTCTGGTGAATCAATCTGTGCTGATAAAAGGAGAAGAGGGAGGTACTTTGATATATGCACAGAGGAACAGTTGGGCTTTGACTTCTGGTTTTGGTGCCACAATGTAGCCATCTTTCTTGCATATAAAAACCTTATATATTATATACTCAATCAATTTTCTTATATAAAGTATTATGGAGTATTTTTAATCCCATACTCATACTAAAATATTGATGTCATGAATACTTGTTTATGGGAAAATGTAAAGAAATTCTAAGTTGATACATTTGTTAACGGTCAATTGATCAATGTATGTGAATGTGAAATGAAAGACTCGTTCCAAAATTATGTACAATTTACCCCTTAAATAGGTAATTTACAACACTCCCCCCCACCCCCTTCCTTCGAGCCGAAGAGTGTAATTCATTTTCGAAATTGAGAGTGGGCATGAAAAGTATTTTGTAACATAGGGGGTAAAATTGATATATTCATCGTAATACATAGGATATATTGTCACATTCATCTTAACACAAGGAGGTAAAATGCCGAACTGGATTAATCATATGAAATCATATAATAAAGAGTATCATAAGAGATAAAAATGCAAAATATCAAAAGAATTAAGACAAAAAATGAAATTTTGTGATGTACAGAATCAAAAGTATAATTATGTTAATCATAATCCAAATCGATAGTGGCTACTTTAAACATGATCCAAAATTTGATGTGCATATTACTGGGCAGAGTTTAGGATTCTCTGTTCTTTAGATAGTGGCTACTTTACCAATTTCTTCTTGAAATCGCTCTGTTCCTGCACACGTTATATTTATATCTGATTTATAATCTACCATTTCCAGTGTTACAATGGATGTTTATGTGTTAGGATAACTCAAACATTGGCATGGTCATTGTGTAACTATTATGCATTATGATAGAAGGGATAATTGTGGGATCATTCACTTTATTGTTTTGATTGAACTTGAAACCATATGTTAACAACAATAACTAAGAAAAAGAAGAGACACTTTAATGTCATCATGCCTTCCTCTGGCAGCTGAGACTCAAACAGGAGATTCCACATCTTCTCAGTTAGCTGGTAAATGAACATTCATGTTTAGTGAAATAAATAATACAAGCAATTCAGTATTGTGCACCACAGCGCTAGTGTGGTGATTAACTTTGACTGATGTAATGTCACTGCAGGGTCATCTCAGCGTGTTGGGATCTCTAAGGACTCTATATCGAGTCTTGCTGAAAATGAGATGGGCACACCCGAGGCATATGCATCAAACAGGGTACAAACTGGTCCAAGAACTGAAGGATATTATACATCTCAAGGTCTGCAACACATATGAGTGGTTAATCTTGAACTGAGTGGTAAATCTTGAACTGAAGGATGCTTTCGGTGGAATGTCGCTGATGAGGGGGTTATTAAGAAAATCCATAAAAGAAGGGTTTCAAGAGCATTTTCTTATAAATTATTCAACGTTCGAAAGACAGAGAAGAGGCCGGGTTATATAAATGAAGAGGAGTATGATGCGTTGAAGGCTTTTTTTAGCATATTTTGGTACTTTTGTTGGATGTTTAGGGATTTTAGCATATTTTGGGTATTTTGAATGTTGTTTGATGTTTATTTAGATTGTATTTGATATTTGGGGATTTTTTTATTTCGATGAATGTTGGTTTAATGCTTAATTAGAATTTACAATTGTCGTCAATTTGGAATGTGTGGAAAATCGATAATTAGTGTAAACACAAATCAAATTAAAGATTCGGATCAATATTGAAATTGTAGAAACAGTCCTAAATTTCGACAGAAAAATTCTGTTGAAATTTCAAAATTTCAACAGAAATATTTCTGTCGAAAATTTGAAATTTCTGTCGAAATCTTGATTTCGACAAGCGTTTCTGTGACAAATTTTTTCTGTCGAAAATTCCGTCGAAATTTTATGTAAAATTTGTCGAAATTTCCGTTGAAATTTCATTTTATTCTAGTAGTGTGCATTTCGCCGTAGGTCCAAACACGTAATGAACATCTAATAAAATAATTTCAGGGGATTTTTGATAGGATTACGAAAAAGAATGTAGTTTCATGGAAGGCAAAATCAGGGGATTTTTGATGAGATGCCAACGAGGGATGTCATTTCATAGACTTGTATGAAGATGGGATATGCTCAAGCTTACCAATTCAATGATGCTATAGGCTTTTCCGGGAGATGATGGTGTCTAATATCAAACCCAATGAAATTACAATAGCTTGTGTGCTCATTGTACCAAAAAAAAAAAAAAAAAAGCTAGTGTGCTCTATTCTTGACATTTAGGAAGTCTTGATGTGGGTGAGGCCGTGCATAAATATTTACATTGAGAATGCTCTTATAGATATGTACTGCAAATGTGGATCTATCGAAAAGGCAATAACTGTATTTGAAGAAATGAAAGATAAGGATTCCATGTCTTGGACTTCGGCTATGTGTGGCCTTGCGATGAACGGTGAATCCAATCGAGCTCTTGATCTTTTCTCGCAAATGATAAGAGAAGGTACAAGGCCGATCCATGGAACATTTATAGGGGATCTTTTTCTAGTTCATGTGGGTTTAGTGGATAAAGGTTTGGAACTTTTTCTAGTATTCAAAGAGGTTACAGTTTGGTGCCAGAAATGAGGCATTATGGGTGCATGGTGGATCTTTTTTGTCGGGCGGGAGAACTTCATAGGGTGTATGAATTTATGCTAGGTATGCATGTGGTTCCGGATGCTGTTGTGGAGGATGTTAGTAAGTTGTTGTAAACTTCATGGTGATATGGTTTTAGCCGAAATTGCATCGGACAAGCTTATTGAACTAGATCCTAGTAATGGTGGGAGTTCTATAGAAATGGACCATTCTTCCCCTAAATGATCAGTTATTGGAAATACAAAAATGGAGAACCAAGACGAGCTAGAAGACAGTTTGGAGGAGATAAATGCTGCAAAAATTTCATTCAGCACATAGTTTAAATTTATTCAATAAGTGGGCTCAGAATTAAAATAGGAGATACCAATTCTTATTCTAACTAAGTTCTGCTGACCAGATCAGACAGCATATATTAAAAAACCCGGAAAGCATTTTAAGTAGAATCGTAAAGGCTAAGGGCATGTTTGTTTCGTGTTTGGGAAAGTAGTTTGGGAGAGTAGTGGAGTTTTGTGAAATAATCTTGATTTGCGTAATGTTGTTTGTTTGAGTTTTGAGAGAGTGGTTTGAGAAATAAAGTAGTTGTATGTTTTTTTTGGAAGAATTATGTTGTAGGTGTAAGATGTGTAAGACTTTATGTCAAATCATGTTTGTTGTGAGATAAATTGTGTAAGAGATATGTTACTTTATGTCAAATCAGAGTAGAGTTTATATAGGTTTTGTTTAAAGATAAGAAAATAGTTGTTCGTTTGGATTTTGAGAGAGTAGTTTGAGAAAATTGGGAGATGAAAAATTTATTTCAGAAAATAGAAAACATGTTTGTTTGACATTTCTCAAACACGAAAAATTTTTAGGAAACGCCAAACAAACATACCCTAAGTATTCTTGGGATTGGCACTTTGAGAAGAGCAGCATCTTCTAAGTGAAATCGGCATATCACCTAATCCAGGAATTAAATTTGAAGAAGAAGAAGGTTATGGCTTTGGAACATGGAGTGCTTCCTAAGATCAATATCTTTCTTTGCAAATGTTGTAACAAAGCTCTGCCAGTTAGATAAATGCATGCATGAGTTTCAGTGTTTCACTTAAAATAATACTTAATATAATTTCTACATTGACTTGTTTATGTTATGAGGTTTAGTTGTAATCGTTCACAGTTGTACTTGATTGGTTGTTTCTTGTATATAGCATTTGGGTAAGTATTGCAGGTCTTCACCAGTAGCTGAGTATTTGTTATAAAGTTCCTATTACGTACCAGCGCTTCTCTAATTTTTTTTTTTTTAATTAAGTCAATTATAAGTTTTTTTTAACTAAATGTTTATTATGATTATCATGTTGCACGATTGTGACATAATTTTTTTTTTTTTAGTTTCTTTAAGGGTTTAGACCCTTCGCACTCTTAGGTTCGAGCTGTATATAGACAGTCTAGTAGGAAAAAAAAGTGATAACTTTTTAAGAAATTTTCGAAGAAATATAGACCAATAGTTTTTTTTAATTATTATTGTTATTATTAAGTTTTTCAGTTAACTAAATAGTACCTTTTTTTTTATTCATATAGCTCGAATGTGGCCTTTTGTTTCTAGGTTCTTTAATAGTTTTGAGGTTCTTCAATAAGTAATAATCTCTTAAAAACTTTCCAAAAAAAATAATTTTACATGCTTTTACACCGAGTCTACCATTTGTTATTGTTATTTTAACTCGTTCTTTCACCGATCGCACCCTTTTTTTGTGGTTTATCCCATTTGTTAATCAATACATCTATTCTCTCTAGTTTATCGATCTTATCTCATTTGTTAATCAATTTACTCATTCTTTATGTTTTATCCCAGTTTTAGTCTAATTTTACTTATTCTTTTATTGATTTAACATATTTTCTCGCATTTTTTTTGGCCAATTAACTCATTATTTTTTGTTCTTGGTCTTTTATCGAATTGATCATTTTTTTTATTATCCCAAATTTCGCCGATGTCATTCATTTTTTTACCCATTTTCTCCGGTTTACTTATTTTATCAATTGCACATATTTTTTTTGTTTGCTTTGACTCTCTCCCAATTTACCATTTATTTTATCATATATTTCAATCGAATTTTACCCCTTTTTTACCAATTTAATTTTTTTCTATGTTTTTTATTTTTTGGCTTAAGCCAACTATAAGTTTTTTAGTTAAATAAATAGTACTTTATTTTATTCATATAGCTCAAATGTGACATAATATTTTATTTTTCTAGTTTATTTAAAAAATGATAACTTTTTAAGAACTTTTCGAAGTAATGTAGAGCACTAGTTTTTTTTTTTAAATTATTATTAATATTATTATTACTATTATTATTAACATTAATATTTAAATGAATTGTAAAACTTTGAAGGATTTTTGACATTTTGCACCCTAGAATTATAGGGTTTTTGCACTTTGCACCTTAGAAATACAATAAATTTGGCACTTTGCACCCTAGCGTGTGTTTTGATGAAAAAATTCATTGATGGATGGTATAATAGTCATTTTCTAATATTTTTGACACTTTCCACCTTGGAAATATAAGTTTTTGTACTTTTCTACCCTGAAAATGTAGAATGTTGTACTTTGCACCCTGAATATATTAATGTTTTGCACTCTTCATCCGACTAAAATTTTTTGGCAGTCTACACCCTAGAAATATAATTTGTATAGCATTTTGCATCCTAAAAAATATAAAATTATTTACTACTAGCATCTTAAATTATTAATTTTTTTTTAAAAAAAAGAGAGCTCTTACCTAATCACTAATAGCTAGTACTTTGGTTAAATAAATAATGTGCCAAAAAATTTAATTCGAGGTTGAAAATGCCAAAAAAATATTTTAGGGTTGAAGTGTTAATATTCTATATTTTTAGGGTTTAAAGTGTCAAAATCTTTCATGATGAAAAGTGCAAAAAAATTCTATATAATGTGACTAATTGCTACTAATATGAGACCGTACTAAGTACGTGGAGTCTATTATCACGTGTGAGACGTTATAATATGTTATGTGAAGAATTATATACATTGACTAGGACTAATGACAATATTATATAATGTGACTAATTACTACTTATATGGGACCGTACTAAGTATGTGAAGTCAAAATTATGTTTTGTGAGTCTATATTATTATATGTGGGACATATATCATATAATGTGAAAGAATTATCAGTAAATTGGTTAGAACTAATGATAATACTATATAATGTGACTAATTACGACTAATATGAGACCGTACTAAGTATGTGGAGTCAATACTATTACATGTGGAACATTATACTATGTAATGTGAATAATTATACAAATTATTTAGTATTTATGATAATACTTTATAATGTGGTAATTACTATTAATATGGGACCGTACTAAGGTTATGGAGTCATTACTATGCTATGTGAGTCTGTACTACTTCATGTGAGACATATAACATGTAATGTGAATAATTATCAGTAAATTGATTAGTACTAATGGTAATAATATATAATGTGTAATTACTACTAATACGAGACCGTACTAAGTATGTGGTGTTAATACTATTACATGTGAGACATTATATTATGTAATGTGAAGAATTATACACATTGGTGGCGTTGTACTATCATATATAAACTAGTACCATACAATTTTTATGGTGATTTGATATTAGTTTGGGTAGAAAAAAATAAAAGAATGAAAGTAAAAATATTTGTGGTAGTTTATTTTGGGATATTAAAAAATATAAGATAAATTGTAATTTTAATCTGTTAAAAAGGTAACTCATAATTAAACAAGTTTAATTTTATTATATATTATGAAATTTGTGTGATTGTGATTTTATATTTATAATTCGATGCTTTAAATAATTGACGTCACATAACGTGATGACACTTTAGACGTCCCCGTAATATAAAAAAAAAAAAACCCGGGATATTATATAGCAACATCTTAACGTCATCAAACACCTGACAAAACTCATGTGTGTTTGGAAGTAAGCCTACTTCAGAAAATTGAATTAATTTTTAGGACCTTAAATCCCTCTATTATTCGAGATCTTGTTGAACTTTTATCGAGATAAGTCAATTAATTTTCTTATAATTTGATTAATAATTTTTATATTAAAGGATTAATAGATAGCATTCAATTCTAAGAAACAATTAAAGGTCCACAGTTTGTGGTCTAATTTACCCCTGAATTATTCGAAACTCCGTGATACAAATATCAATCAAAAGACTGGCCAAGCCCACCACCTATAATAAATTAATGGGTAAACACCACATTTGATCCCTCTTATCATTAATTTTTTACAGAGTGGTCTCTTTTATATTTTTTTTCTCAGTTTAGTCCATACTATATATTATTTGTTTCACTTTAGTCCTTTTCAGGTGTTCCAAGGCGGTTCCGGTAACATGTGATATGCTCATAAGGGCAATTTCGTCATTTTAAGTAAAGTAACATGGATATTTTCGTCTTTCTAATTATTTGAAAAAAAACTAAAGATTTAATCTCTTCCAAACTAGGTTTTCATTCCAGTCCAACTTAATCGTCCCTTTCGTTCCAAACTAAAGTTTTCTCCCAAAATCTTCTTCAAACACCAAAATTGTTCACCAATTAAACAATATCTCAAATGGTCCCAATAGCGAACGGACAAAAATGCCCTAAAATATATTCATATGCATGTCACGTGTTATCAGAACCACCTGATAAGGACTAAAGTGAAACACATAATTCATAGTAAGGACTAAAGTGAAATAAATAATTCATAGTAGGAACTAAAGTGGGAAAAAAAATATAAGAGGGACCACTCTGTAAAAAGTTAATGATAAGAGTGACCAAAAATGATATTTACCCTAAATTAATGCTAATTTAGCACGAGTAAAGTTAGTGTACTGACAAAAGTAAAATTATTCTAGCCTTTTCCTACTATCTCCTCCATCCATCCCTATCCTTTAGATTTTCCAAGAAATTTTCTGCAACTTCTCCATTATCCTTGCTACTTTTGGTACAATTTATACATAAAATAGAATAGATGGCTCGCGAAGCTATAGTTTCTCTAAATCTGATGATTGAGAGCTTTATAAAAATTGGATTCAGCTATTCCCATCCTCATCCCATCCTAGAAACAGCAGAAATAGTCCAGCAAGAATTATGGTCCCTAAAATCAATTCTGGAATTGGATCATTTCAAAGAGAGCGAGAGATTAAATGCTTTTAAAGAAGAGATCGTGGAGGCAATACCTAAATTCAGAGGCGTACTCGAAGACCAATTAAACAAATCTCATCTACTTTTTTCAGATGGTTTTTACGAAATGTTTGGGAAATTCAGAGAAGAAACAATTTCCTTTTTGGAAACAATGAAGAAAATCATGAAGGAGTACAACGCAAAAGATCTGGAAACAAGCAACAACGTGTCACCATTTGCTGATGAATATTTTGGTGGAAACGCGAAAGATACGGTGGGAGTATATGATGAAGAACTACAACAACTAATTCATAAACTACATATGGGACGACCTTCATTCTGGCGCAAAATCATTGCAGTAGTGGGTATGGCGGGTATCGGTAAGACTACTATTGTCAAAGCACTTTATAATGATCCAGTCATTTCAAATTATTTTGACACTCGTGTGTTTGTCAGGGTAGGGCCTGATTATCATCTAAAAGATATATTGCTAGGTGTTCTAGTTTGCTTGTCCCCTGATTATAATAAAATTTTAGGAATCGAAAAGAGTGAGGATGAATTGGAAGAGCAGATTCACAAATTTTTGAAGGGTAGAAGGTATTTAATTGTGTTAGATGATGTATGGGATGTTGACTTTTGGGGTGATATGAGGTGGTGCATTCCCAATGACAACAAGGAAAGCAAAATAATATTTACAACTAGGCTGGTTAGTCTGGCTTCTAATTTTAGGATATTCGATGATGTTCTCAAGATTAGGTTCCGGAATGAAGAAGAAAGTTGGAATCTTTTCTGCAGAAAGGTATTTATTGAAGACTCGTGCCCTTCTGGACTCGATAAAGTTGGAAAAGAGATTGTCAAAAAATGTGGAGGACTTCCTCTTGGAATAATCTCGATTGCCAACATCTTATCCAAAGTCGAGAAGACGCTTGATTATTGGAAAAAGGTAGCCAAGAATGACAATTTGCTTGCCTTAGCTACAGAGGAAGGGTCACCCATGTCAGAGACACTATTTTTGAGTTACAAGTATTTGCCTCCGCATTTAAAAGAGTGTTGTCTCTATATTGGAGTTTTTCCTCTAAATCATGAGGTCTCTGTCTCCAAGCTAGTCAAATTGTGGGTTGGTGAGGGATTAGTTCAACCAAGGCGTCTCAAAACTTTCGAAGATACGGCGCAGATGTATTTGGAGAGTCTCGTTTCACATAATATTGTTTTACTTCGCCAACAGAGCTCCAGTCGTAGAACCAAAACCTGCAGTGCCCATTATTTCTTTTGGTATCTCTTGGTAAGAGAGGCTGCAAACAAAAAGATTTTCCATCTCATAAATTGTTATCCTAATTCTTTTTCAGAAGATATACATTGCCATCGCAGGTTGTGCATCCATAGGAATGCTCTTCTTGGCTTCAAACGTGTTTATGAATCGATAGAATCAGTTTCAAATGTGCGTTCTTTTCTTTGTACTGGTCCAGAACATCAATATCCGGTATCAATATGTTCAGGACTGACGTCTATCAAGGTGCTAGATGCTCTTACAATCCGTTTATACAAATTCCCAGTTGGAATACTGGACCTAGTTGAGTTAAACTACCTTGCCTTCACATGTTATGGAAAGCTCCATTCTTCCATATTTAGACTAAATAACCTTGTATATTTGATTGTCCATCGATACCACATGACAATCGTCAATTCCTCTCCATCTTATATGCCGATAGAGATATGGAATATGCAAGAACTGAGGCATCTTCAAGTCATGGGAAGCGACCTGCCACATCCCGTTGATGGTGCTCAGTTACCCAACCTCTTGACACTGCTAGGTGTGAGCAATCATAGTTGTACGAAAGAGGTTCTTCAAAGTATCCCAAATCTAAAAAAATTAGGTGTTCGGATTGTTTTACCACAGGGTGTTTCTAAAACCTTGCATATCTTTGATCACCTTGCCCTGCTCTTTAGACTCGAAACATTCAAATGCATCGTGTCAACTCCCAATCCTAGGTCTCAGCAGGTTCTTTTCTTGCCAAAGTCAGTTTTTCCATCTAGTCTTACAAAGTTAACATTGAGTGGGTGTGGATTTGCATGGGAAGACATGTCAGTAATTGGTAGCGCACTAACAAATCTTCAAGTGTTGAAATTGCGATGCTATGCCTTTCAAGGCACAGAGTGGGTGGTAGATGAAAAGGAGTTTCCAAAACTTGAGTATCTGCTACTTGAAGACACCGATCTGGTGCACTGGAGAGTCGACTATGGTTGTTTCCGACAGCTTATACGCCTAAGCATTAGGCACTGCTATCAACTGAAAGAGATCCCTTTTTTTCTTAGAAAATGGATAAATCTAGAAGAGATTGAGCTAGTTGATTGCAGCCCTTCAGCTTTGGCTTCTGCAAAAAAAATACTGGAGAAAAGTTACGTGCGCCAACTTCAGGTCTACTCTTCATTAGATGATGAGAAGCACTAGCCATCCCCGACACCTTAGTTAAAAAGGTGATAAGTCTGACACAATTTAATTTCAGTATTACAACAACTCTATATATGCACAAGATGTGTTTGTCTGCGTATACGTACATAGATGAATGAAATGCACAAGTAAACTCCTTAATTTTCAATTGATTAGCTTCAAGGTTCTATTATATCTTTTTTTTTTTTTAAAAGTAATTTTTTTAGAATTTTTAGTTTACCTTCAGTATATTGCTACATTTCTCTTATTTATGTATCTTGATTATAAAACATACTTTTATTTGTACTGATCAGTCATGTATATCTTAAACTCGAGTAGCATTTTATGTCATAAAAGTTTGTTGTTACTAATTCATTTGCATACATGTTAAAACTAAGTCTTAATTGTTGCGTTTCTTCCGATTTTTTGTGTAATCAAATGAAAAATAAGTAGATCTGGTGACAAATTTGTTGTTATAAGTTATGTCATCTTAACTGAACAAATGGTTATCATTTCTTCTCCCTGGAACAACTTAAAGCCACCTCCTAGAAATACATAAGAGGAACCCTGTTTTCACGATATATAAAAGTTCCCGCAATGCTTTTAGTTTTGTCTAACTGACATTATTAATCTTTTAGTATCTATATAAATGTCAGTATGTTTTATCAACTTGTCTAGATTCCGGAATAGTGACCATTTGTGTCATTGTTTGGTAGTTATATTTTCATATTTATTCTAATAAACTAGTGTGGCAAAACCTAAGATAAGGATGAAAAAAATTTCCGTCGGTTAATATGTTGCTAATATAATTGTATTTTGGAACTATATATGTAGTGTTGTTTTTTTCCTTCTCTTGTATTTTAAATTTAGTAACTCATCATTTGAATTATTTTATTATATTTTTTTGCCCATATTAACGAGATGGAGGAGAATGGTGATTGAGATTGGAATTTGGAATTTGTTTACATTTATATTGCTTTTTGTATTTTTAAGCTTGGTTGATGAGACCGATATGTGGAATTTTGAATTTGTTAACATTTTTATTTTAGTGAGATTAATTGTTAGATGCTAGTAAAATTAATAGCTACCATTTATTGCTTTGCACTTTGTGAAGGAGTTTTATAGTATAATATTGAGGATTGACTTTCGTGATGCAATTGATCAAATAATTATTATCCTCTTAAATAAAATTACACAACTAGCTAATCGTGGTGGTAAATTTCAAGAGTGATGGAGTGAGATTTGATTGAGCAGATTGTACTGACTTCCCCGTTTCTACACAAGATTTTTTTTGCTTATAAAAAAAATTGAAAAAATAGCAATTTGGAGTTAAGGAACTTGAATTTGTGTCGTCTAATGAATATGTGTAGCTTATAAGTTTGGAAAGGGCATCACGGTCACCTAGGGCCTATTTGGAAAGTTCTAACTCGGTCTCGCGGGTCTAGTGAAAATAGGTCAGAACTCTTTCAAATGAAGTTTGGCAAAACCCATTAAACTCAGCTTAAACCTATTCACAAATACATACATCATATTCATTTTCTTGAAAATCACTTACAATTTCTAGCTATCACGTTTTCCTTCCCATAAGATCTATAAAAGTAATAATTAATTTGATATCTATCACTTACTTTTACCCCAATATTTAAACTCAATCTAAATGAGGTTTCAACATTTTTAAAACCACAAATTCAACCTTCAAACTAAATTCAATGAGTTTGTTTAAAATATTTGAAATTAATCTTCAATGAAAGAGGCTCAAAGTTCAGACCAAAGAATTGATTTTTGATTGTACAACATCTCACATTTAATTAAATCTCTTGCCACCTCAACAAAGTTATGAGCAACCATAAGAAGAGAAAAGAAAATTATCCAAATTCATGCGAAATTTTTATTCACATGGGATTTGGTCGAACCCAAATTAATTACAAAGCAAGTTCAATATACTTGCTTTGGGATTGAATATAATTCCTATGAGAGGTGACCAATTACAAAGCAAATGCAATACACTTGTTTGGTGGTTGAATGAGTTTGGCCAAGATCATTATTATATAAGGTACTACACTTGATTGGTGGTTCAACTTAAATTTTTTCTCTCCATCTTATCCAATTTCTGTTAAGTTTTAATTCTAGTAATAGTTACATTTTTTGGAAGAACAAAAAGGGTCACTATTTTTTAAGCTACGGTGTATTCTTTTATATATGCTCCATCATATAGTGTCTAATTTATTTAGTAAAACTACAGATTCATGCATTTGTGCACCATCATATTCATATATAACGTTAACTAATTAGTTTCTATGATGAGTGAAAGGTTGGTTCATGCATATATTGTTATTGGAGAATCTTCCAGTAGATAAAGACAGGCAATAAATTGTACAAATTCAGAATTTCTCACGTAGAATATCATTCAAAATAAATGTTGAAAACGTTCAATGTATATTATGGGATTCCAATATATTCAATTTCGCGCGTATAAGCCCAATCCACGCTAATAAAATTTATCATTAAGAAATCATAAATTAACTCATAGCGATTCCCAGGGACGGATCCAGGATTGGTTATTGGGGTGGGGGGGGAGTGGGGAGGGAGGGTCGAGCTTCATGATATGCACAATCGCGGCGATTCTACAAAAATAACAATACTTTAATAAAACAAAAGATATCAAAATTGCACCCAAAGTTATTTCAAATAATAAAATTCATGTAAGTATCAAGTTTCTCGAAATTTCTTCTTTAAGTAATCAAATAATTCTCAAGTTATTAATTCAGTCTTCAATATTTCTATGTCTATCTTCATCGTTAAAATTATATGTAATTCACAATAAGACAAAAATAACTTACTAATTGTAATAATTAATAACTACATAGTACTATATAAAAACTTCATAAAATACTTTGAACAAAAACTTGCAGCTACATTATACTAGTCTAAACTCGAACAACAAAGACACAGTAATATTAGGAATGACATCGTCAAACAATCATCATCAGTGCCACAGGGACCAAGCATTTTTAGCTATATGCTAATCAAACAAAAAATGATGATGAAGCTTATTTAATTTGTGTGAGGAACTGAACTCAAATAATTTTTTATCGAACGAACTCAAGTTAGATATCGAGGAATCTAGTTTGCTTTTCAATCACAGGGACCAAGCGTTTTTGGCTATATGCTAATCACTATTACTTTCGCGTGTGTTATGTTAAACCAGTAAAAACTATTCTGTAAAATTTTTATTGCATCAAACTTTGTTGTGTTTTTAAAACCCTGCAAAATACATTCAATTTGTAAAAGGTAGGCCATTTTGGATAGACATATTTCAAAAAATAATTTTAAAAATGAGAGAATTATATTTTTGGTACAGAGCTATAGGTCAATTCTCACTTTTGGTACTAAGCTTTATATGTCCAACACATTTGGTACAGAGCTTTAACAAATTGTAACACATTTGGTACAACTGTTAAAAATTGCCGTTAAGTGATGACGTGGCAGTTAAGTCCAATTGCAAAGTTAATGTCATTATTTATGTTGACTGATATTTTTACCCCATAATATTTCAGGTTACCAAAAAAAACCCAACATCTCCAAGTTAGTGACGATTTTAATCTACAATGTTGTCAAATTTTAAAATTGAACCGAAAAGACCAATTTGAATATTTTACTTATTTATTTAAATAACTAATTTGCTTTATAAATAATATTAATAAATTAAATAATTATTTAACATAAATATGACCAAAATTAAGATAACATATTCTTTTTTAAATATAAGATTTATATAATAGTATTAATGTAGTAAATAATTATTACTCCCTCTGTCCCATTTTAAGTGTCGTTTTAGAGGATTTTTTTTGTCCCAAATTATCTGTCACTTTAGAGTTTCAATGCACTATTAATCAATGTTATTAAAACCGGACTGGACCGGCCGGTCCGACCACGAATCGTAAGCTGGTCCGGTCCGATTAATTCTCTGGTTTTAACGGTTCGACCAGCGGTTCGCCCGGTTTGACCAGTAAAACCGCTAAACCAGTAGGCTCACCGGTTCGCTTTCCGGTCCAGTTTTAAAAACATTGCTATTAATTACATATTTTTTCATTTTGCCCTTTGCTTTTTCTCTCTCTTACTTTATTACTCCAAGAGAGATAGAAAGATAAAGATAGAGAGAATAAAAGAAAAAGGAAGAGAGAGAATGTAAGGGTATTTTTAAGAATATCATTTGTTTTTTCCCTAAAATTGAGGCAATTAAATAGGTGCCTTAATATGTGTGAAAACACCTAAAATGACACTTAAAATGGGACAGAGGGAGTATTTAAAAACAAATTACAACCCAATCCAACCCCAACCCACCCCCTCCGATCCCCTCCCCCGATTCTTAGGCTTGGGAATCGGGGTGGATGGGTCGGGTGGGGTTGGATTTTTTTTAAATTAAAATTATTATTATTTATCATTTTAATAAATATAAAATAGTTTTTAATTATATAATTTATTGTTTTAATAAATATTAAATAGGTTAATGCTATTATATAAATTTTATATTTAAAAAGAAATGTTTTCTTAATTTTGGTGATATTTATGTTAAAGTATTATTTAATTTATTAATATTGTTTATAAATCAAATTAGTTATTTAAATAAAATAAGTAAAATTTTTGAACTGGCCTGCACATGGTCTTTTTGGAAATCGAGTTAATTTTAAAATTTGACAACAATGTAGACTAAAACTGTCACCAAATTTGGAAGTGTGGGATTTTTTTGGTAACCTGAAATATTATGGGATAAAAATATCAGTCAACATAAGTAATGTCATCAACTTTACAATTAGACTTAACTGCCACGTCATTATTTAACAGCAATTTTTAACGGTTGTACCAAATGTGTCACAATTTGTTAAAGTTATGAACCAAAAGTGTTTGACACATAAAGCTCAGTACTAAAAATGAGAATTGACCTATAGTTCTGTACCAAAAAGGTAATTGTCTCTTTTAAAATATTTTACGTGAAGTTCTATGGACCAACTTGAAGAAGTTAAAAATAATTTCTTGAAATATATCGATCCAAAACGGTCTATTTTTTATAAATTGGGTGTTTTTTGCAGAATTTTTCAAAATATAAGAAAGTCTGACGCAATAAAAATTTTAGATGATACTTTCTTGCAATTTTAACATAACACAAGAGAGTACCTTGCATTTTCCCCGTTACTATTAGTGATATAATTTCTACCACGGATTCATATTTAACATAAACATTCATGTCTATCTGCCTAGGAAACTTTTCTCTCAAAGATGTACTTTATGGAGATTTCAAGAAGATAAAAACTGCGGCAAGTGATCATTTGAAGCTCAAATTTATAAACGTGTAAGGACATCTCCAATGGTGGGTCATCGGGCCTCCGGAGCCCTAGAGTTAAGTTACACATTTACCCCTCCAATATCTCCATTAGCCTTTACAGATTTACTTTGTGAGGAATATCCATTTTCTTCATATCCACAAGTGACCATCCAACTTTCAACATGATTGTTTCTTTTTTAATTTTTTTTTTCCTTCTTCAAAGATGCGAAAAAATAGAATACCTCAAAACATTATCTAGATATCTGATAACATTCTTAGATAAACTCGATGAAAACTTTAACTTTGAGAAAAAAAATCAAGATGACTGCAAACAATTCATTGGCTTTAACTGCAAGTGGCCGAAGAATCATAAACTGGCAAATACATCAAGCAAAATATATAACAAAAGTAAGTCAAAACTTGGTTCCTTAGAAATAATTTCATTAAAAACTTGATGATATATATATAAACAGAAACTTGCAGCTACATTAGTCTATAGAGTTGTTATCCCCCTTTTTTTTTCATATCCTAGAAATAACATTCGTACTTCTATTCGCCATGACCAGCCAACAGTTGTGAAAGTGTAACAACATCTTCATAAATTGCTTGTTTCTTGACCATAACCATACCAACTTCACAATACTCTTTTTCTTCAAATCCATTTTTAAACATCATTGAACAATCATTAACATCATCATCATCATTAGTGCCAATCTCCTTAAACATAAAAACTGTTACCTCTCTCATTACACGACTCGTACCGGACAATGGCAAATGAAGCACATTCTCATGCCACAGTTTAACGCAATATTTAACATCATCAACCGCCATTAATGACTCCTCCTCATTCCTCATATCAGCAATGTCATCTTCATCCAAAACAACCCTTCCTTGATTCAAAGAATCCATTACCACAACATTTTTCAATTTGGAGAATTTACTAAAAATGGGCTTCAATATCTTAACCCTCCACATGGAATCCATCAAGTGATATGTAATCAAACTCATCAACTGGGAAGTACTGGGGGGTGCCAAAACATCATTGTCATTCTCAGAGGAAATTAAACAAACATCTTTCGCGCATATGAAGATGAACCCAGATTTACCATCTACCCACTTGACCAAAGGCTCAAAACTAGTTTGCTTGGAGAAACCCATGTTAACGGTGAGAGATTCGATACACGAAAATCCCAGGAGAAACTTGAAGATGGGAATATAGTTTGGCATTATATCAGCATCATCAGAGGTGAATGGTTGTTTGAGAAGCCGGCAAAGAGAGGTAACAGGTTTGCCAATTAAATGGAGGAGGCTTCGGAACAGCGGCTTGGCGGCGGAGGGATTCCGGTGGCAACTACAAACAGAAAGCCAGGATGAGATTTCGACAGAAACTATTTTGGTTTGAAGAACAAGGGAACAAAATTTTTTAGAGACTAGAGTACAAATGCACAAGGATTTAGCATCAGCAACTTTGTCGAAAATGTAGATGATTATATCTTCTGGGAGACGATTGAAGTTGTTTTCGCCACTCATTTCATAAATTTTTATTGAATCAAAATGAAAATGAAAATGAAAATTTGATGCTTTTTGTTTTTGTTTTTCTGCTGCAGCTAAGCTCTGTTTTCTGCTATATAGGACGCACAGAGGTCATGCGTCTTGTTGCCCAAGTTTGGGGATCTTGATCTGGTGTGCTCACCTCCATCATTTTCTTCTGTAGTTCTGTTTTTATTATTGAAAAAAGCTCTCAGATTGTAAGGGGAAAATTCTTAATTGAAAAAGCCTTTATAGTTCAGGCCAAGTTTTTTTTCTGATTCTTTCCACTGCCGTAATAATATCGCGACAAGTATTATCATCTATAGGATCTTTACTTTGATAGAATTCTAATTAAGGGCATCTCTAATGACTCCGAGAGGGAATACCCTCTCCCTCTCCCCCTCCCCCCCTCTCCCCCTCCCCCTCCCTCTCCCCCTCTCTCTAGTTTTTTAGTCATCTCTAATGACTCATTCTATCTAACCCATTTAATTATTAATTTTATCCTTCTCTATTATTATTATTATTATTACACCAAAAATAAATTTAAAATTAACATTAATTTAAAATCAAAAGTACATTAGGAAACTTAGAAAATAAAAAATTACATCAAATATTAAATTAATTCATATATGGAAATCCATCATCTCTGACTATTGATTTGGATCCACGAACAAGTCCCATATCCCTAGAAGATTATATGATCTGCCGTCACCAAATACGATCTGTAGATGTCAATCGCGAACTACTAAAGGACTTAGTCGAACATGTGTGGGACACACAAGGTCAAAATTAAGGTCTATGTTTTAGTCGAACATGATTTCATGATTGTATCGTATTATTTTAAATTTTTAGAAAGAATTATTTTTGGGTTTAATGATTGTATCATATTATTTTAAATTTTTAGAAATAATTATTTTTGGGTTTCATGATTGTATCGCATTATTTTAAATTTTTAGAAAGAATTATTTTTGGGTGATAAATACAACCCAAAACTACTAAAATAAATCAATATTAAAATACCAGTGTTAATTTAATGAAATAAAAGTTATTTTTTTATAATTAAAAATAATTATCTCCAAATAATATACAAATTTTAGTAATTATTTTATTTTTAAATAAAGATAAAAAAATAACCAAATAAAACAAAACGAAATTAAAAAAAAAAATATAGCATGTGATGGAGGGGGCTTGGATGGGAGAAGCTCCCCCTCCCTCCAAGGTCCCTCCAGGGTCCCTCTAGTGGGTATACCCTCTCCGTCCCCCTAGTCATTGGAGATGATTTTTTTTTCCCCCTTCCCCCCATATACCCTCTAGGGCATCTTCCCACTAGTCATTAGAGATGCCCTAAGTATTTGTGTTGGCAGTTCTAAGTCGTGTAGATTTATCTATTTGATAACCTTTTGAAAATACCCTCGATTGGTCTACTCAATGATGCAATTCTTAAAATAATTTTGATTATTTTCATGTTACTAGGGAAGTGTGTGTACGTTGTACGTGTCTAGTTAATTTCATTGGTATTTATTATAAATTAGAGTAAAATTAATTTGACTATGTCATAAATAGAGCAACTTAACTCGTTTCTACTTATTTAATTCATTATTCACCGGTTTGGCCTTTTTTTAGCCAATTTTATTTATTCTTACCATTAATGTTTTTTTAAACTATTTTACCCTTTTTTTATTAGTTAAAACTTATTTTCACTATTTTTACGATTTTGTACTTTTATTTTTTTGCCGTTTTAAACCATTTTTCTATCAGTTTCACTTTCTTTTGTTGGTTAATTTCACACGTTTTTATCATATTAACCCACTTTTAAACGTTTTTATCATATTAAACCGCTTTCACCTATATCACACATTTTTTTCACTGATTTCACATGTTCTTTTCACCAATTTCACCTGGATGTTCATTGATTTGACAAGCTTTCACATACTTTATTAGTTTTTCACCGATTTCACCAGCTTTATATGTTTTTGTTTCACCAGTTTCATCATTTTTCACGAATTTCACTGAAATTATCGATTTCAGTGGAACTTTTTTACCGATTTCAACTTAATTTTAATCTATTTCACCATTTTCCATCAATTTCATCCATTTTTAACGAAAAGAATTCCATGAAATTTCGAGGTTATGTATATCTTGATATTATTGTATATTATTTATATTTTTCTATTCTAGCCAAAGTAAAATTACGTAATAAGCCAAGTCAGACGTATTTTTAATTCTTTCATAATAAGATGCGATTCAATCTTGATTAATTATTTTGTAACATAATGATAATTAAGAGAATTTCATTTTAAAGTTTATATTTATTAGACTTTTGGTGTACTAAAAATAAAAAATTAACATTTTCTTACTCCAATAATTACTGATGCTAAAATATAATAATTTTATATATATATATATGCTAGGGGTTATTTAAATGAGTAGTATTTTTTAATGGTTCGTTTATGTCTATAAGTGAAGAAGATTAAAATTACAAAAATTGATGTAAGAGAGAATTTATAAATTTTAGGAATTTATGTAGGAGATAAATTAAATATAACAAGACTCTATGTCTAATTATATCTCTTTAATTACTTTTATATATTTACCATTGAATTAATATCACTTTACAATTTAAATAAGGACATTTTAGTCCGCACAAAAAAGTTAAGAAATATTCATGCTTTTATAATAGTAGAGATAGAAATAGAGATAGAGATAGAGATAGAGAAAGGTAATTTCCAACCGAAGTCATTGTCATTATCTTGTTTTGAATATATGAATCCTTGAGGAATACTTGAGATTTATATTTTTGACATTAATTTTGAATTTTAAAACATTTTGATTATTTTCATTAAACAATAAAAATTTATATTGACAAAGAATGATAATTTTTTAAATTATAATTATATTTGATAATCTATATATATATATATATATATATATATATATATATATATATATATATATATATATATTACATAATAATAAAGTCACGCCGATTATACCGGTCGAACCAGCGATCAACTCGATATAACCGATCGAAACAGTAACCAGTAAGATTTTCAATTTAATGGCCAGTCCAATTTTACAAACACTGCAAAGAGGTGTAACAACTTAGCAACAAAAATATTGTTCCTCGTGTGTGTGTGTGTGTGTCAGTGTGTGTTCGCGGGGGGGGGGGGGGGAGAGTATGCAAATTGTGGATCAAAGTCACACCTTGGACCATCAAAACTTGTGCTAGCTTGAAGACACGACTGTTGTCCCGAAAAGTCTAATTTGGACAGGCCCGATTTTGCCATTTCTTTTACTTAAATGAATTTTAAATTTTAAAATTTAAACTAATCGCGTTATTAAATCTAACACAAAATAAAAATTGCAATGTTATTAAAACTAATTTCAATTTTTACACAATATTATAATAAATAAAACTTTAGTAATAAATTTTAAAAATAAATGAATGAATTCATTCTAAAACAAAAAAGGATTCAATGGGTGGTCACCCCGCCCATTTTCGCGTCCAAACGCGTGTGGCCGCTGGTAAGCGGGCGATCAGACATTGACGACCGACATGCTTGCCCGAGGCACCCTGCCTGCCCTGTCCGATTGCCCGCCCTCTTGGTCTTTGTCATCTCCAATCAAGCGCAACCAGCAATCTACCCTCACACCCGATTGTTTGCTAGATTGGAGATGGCCTAATTATAGTTAATATATTTCAAATGTTACGCAGACACTCTTTCATATTTAAATCAATCATTTTGTTAAATGACTCATAAATTTTTTTAATTATGATAAAATATGTCATAACTACTAATTATTAAATACATTGAGACCAACAAAAAAAACTAAAATAATCACTAAAGGAAATTTAAATGGTAGTTTTTGTGTTCTACAAGTTGGATAAATCTTTGATATCTAATCTTTAAGTTGGCCAGTTTGATCCAGATATTTAGACGGTATGGGCTGGATTAGCCCACTTACTTCTCTATTTCCACGTAAGGTGGTGCTGTCTAGTATGATTTTGCATTTGCCCTAAATTTAATATAATATTTACGGGTTTTTAATATTCTAATCCAAACTTAACTAAACAAGTTTTGATATTGCACTTTGCGGTTCATTCGGGTTGAACAAATTTTGCGATTTTGATTTTTTGATTTTCATATATTTTTGTTATTTGATAAGTTAAATGTAAATATACTAATTGTTTACAACTTTTTTATTTTTATGAGTAAATTTCGTTAATTTTCATAGAAAATAATCAAATATAATAGAGATGATACAAAATACTATAACCTACAACATAGAATCTTCAATTAATACATAATTTAATGAAAAATCAAAAGCAATCCCATACACTAGTTTACAAGTTATTATGACAAAATAAGCTAGAAAAACCAATTAGATAATTTTCTAATTTTAAGAACTTGGAAAGCTAGTGGTGTCATGACATCAGCTGCATCTTGATTTGACTTCGAAAGCTATGGGCCTGTTTGTTTGGTACTTGAGAAAGTAGTTTGGAAAAGTAGTGGAGGTTTGCAAAATAATCTCGATTTGCGTAATGTTGTTTATTTGGATTTGAGAGAGTAATTTGAAAAATAAAGTGGGTTTAGGTTTTTTTTGGAAGAGGTATAAGATGCGTAAGACTTTTTGTCAAATCATGTTTGATGTGAGATAAATTGGATAAAATATAGGTTACTTTTTGAGAAAATTGAGAGATGAAAAATTTATTTTAGAAAATAAAAACATATTTGTTTGGCATTTCCCAAACCCAAATTTTTTTTAAGAAACGCCAAACAAACATGCCCTATTTGTTTTGCATCCGTACTTTTTGATCTTTTGCATAATTTTTTTTAATCTTTTCTACCTTTTTCCTTTTTTTTTTTCCGCACTTGGAGAAGGAGGGTTATGGAAGGCATTGGATTTGTTTTAGTAAAGTTGTGTTATGGGTTGTGGAATAAGACTGATTTGTTACAATATATACTTAAATTATACTATTTCTTAATTTCATGACTAGATTAAATAATAAAATAAAATAAAACAAACACATATAAAAGTCATAATTTACAAACTCCTTTGAATAATAAAAATCGGATGCTTTTTGTTCTTGCATTTCTGTGGGAGATTTTGAGGTAACTAAAATAAGAAAAATATCCTATTGTATTTCATATAATAGTGTGGTCGAATGCGATCTAAAAGTATAAAATCAAACCAAATTGCAGTTTGGCGTCTTTTTTCAAAATACCAAAGATTAACCCATGAATCCTTCAACCTACAAATTGCGGTCGATTTGGATGGATTGGGACATTTTAGCAGTTTCGTTGAACACCCTTCCACCAAACATTTAAATAAATCTCTTAGGCCATCTCCGATGGAGATGACCAGGCGGGGGGCGGGGTGGGGCTGCGGAAAGGAGGCAGCTGCAGCGGGGGCTGGGGGCTGGGCGGGGCGGCTGCACCTGCTGGGGTCGCGTATGGTTCCTCATTTTTTTTGTTTTATTAATTTTATGCTTTAAATATATAAAATTAGTTATTTAAAGTAAATTTTAATAAAATTAAAATTTCCTCCTAATTAAATTAAATTTGTAGAATTGAATTGTTTAATAAAATGTGTTAGTATATTTTATTGTATATTTATTGTACATATTTAATAAATATATGTAGTCACCAATTTTAATTTGATTACTTAATATAATAAAATTAATTTTTTTTAAATTAAAATCATTAATAATTTATGGACAAATTATTAACAAATAAATAGCCCATTTTATTTTATTGTAATTAAAAATTTAATCATTTAACTACAATATTGGTGGTGGCTATATTTTTTTAAAAATATGGAATTAGTTAAAAATAAAATTAAACACTTATACATATGATTTCGTATTATGTATTACTTTTAATTACTTAATTATTTATTCTCTTTAATATAATTAATAATTTAATTACAAGTACAAATAATTATTACTATTATTAAGATTAATTATAAAAGAGAAATAAAACTAAAATCATAGGTGAGAGTGTGTTGGTCCCAAGTGGTCAGATGAGGTCTAGAGGGGGGTGAATAGACCTCTAAACTTTTTAATTTACTTTTTAACTTTAAAACTTTTGTTCTAACTTGAACAGTCTAAGCTGTTACAGAACAGTAAGTTACTTGGCTGATCGCGAACAAATCTTTGAACAGCTTAGGTGACCACTAATCTGATAGTTACTTAGCTGATTTTGGTTAAAATCAGTTTCAATACTTAGAGTACTTGCAGCGAATTTGTAAATTATTTTTCACAAGTAAACTTAGTAGTTGAAAAGTTTGTTCCCCAGTTTTATAAAACCTTTCCTTATAAACTTTTCAAACAATTAAATCAAAGTGTTTTTATGCAACTGAAAATATGCAAGTAAAAACACACAGGATTTTTATAGTGGTTATATGGATTTAAATATCCTTTAGTCCACTCTTCCAAGTCACTCAGATCTTGGGTTATACTATAATCACAAAGTTTACAGTATCTCCACTTACGCCAAAACAACTAATGAATATGGCGTTAAGCCCGCAATAGGAAATCACAAAGAAACTCCTATTCTCTGAAGTAATATCACTCACAAAGATGGATATCTACTTCTCACAACACTCGTGTTTACAAAATCACTCAGAAGATGTAATTTATCGTTGATCTTCAACTTCGCTTCTGTCAACAAATGACTAAGTTGATGAGTGAGCTGTTCTTGAGACTTAAAGAATTCTGCTTCGAAAATTTCTCAGAGATTGTGTTGTTCACTTTCTTCTCTTCGTCTCTTTCAGGTATTTATACTTGAGGTTTGAAAAATGTCCGTTGAAGAGAGACAGATTTCAAATTCCTCGAGTTCTGGTCCTTAATTTCCGCGAACGGCTCTCTGCAGCTGTCCGTACTGGTAACAGTACTTTTCTGCAGGCAGCATTAAATGCACCCAGCTGATACGAAGCAATTCTTCAATCATTTGTCTTTAATAACCTTGTACTTCAGCATTTATTACTTCCAGGGGCATTTATTATCGTTGGGACGACTTTATGATCCTTTCCACTTGGCTGACGAAAGTGCAAGTCTGATGACGAACTAAGCTGATCCCAAACTTGAACAAATCTGATTTGAGTCGGCTGATCTTCATCAGTCTGATTTCTTTCCTTCAGCAGATCAAAAGTCTTGGACCTTGAATTTTGACTCTTCTGATGTCTTCATTACTTAGTCAAAATTTCTTCAAAGGGACATCAGCTAAAGTAATCCATACTTAGCAGATTTTGATGTTTTGGAATGCATCAAAACCTCCCTTTACAAATTGTCTTCAGGGCCTTCATCTTCATCCTTATCCAACAGAGTGGACAAATATTCAAAATGAAATTAATTCCATTTCGGAGCCCTGCCATTGGAGATGACCAAACAGGGCTCGGGGGGGGGGGAGGGGGGAGGGGGGCTGGCTCGGGGCTTTGGGGCCCCGGGGCTGGCCCTCTCGATTGGAGATGGCCTTAGCACCGCAACAAGATAACATGCAACCTAAAATGATCCAAATTTATAACCAGAAGCAAAAATAAGGACTTCCAAGCAGAGCAACATATATGCTAAGAATTTTAAGCCTTTTGGCATTTGAATTAGTACAATCTAGGTCCTCTACCAAAAAATCATCATAATTCTAAGTTATTCATAATGAGAAACATTTGAGAAGAACATAGAGCATGGATTCGTTTTTAACATAAAAATTCATGTATATCATCTTAGGAACCTTTTCTCTCAAAGATGTACTTATGGAGATCTCAAGACGATAAGAACGACTGCAGCGATTATTTGAAGCTCAAATTTATATTCTTAGCCGTCTGCATGTAAGTTAAACGTGTACAGGTTCAGTCGAGAAAATCAAATGATTAAGATACGTAACACTTTCACCCCTCCAACTACCTACAGTTGCCCTTACAGATTTGCCTTGTCAGGAATTACTTAGGCTCAAACATAGTTTATTTGCATTCTGAATCGGAAGAAAGGAATAAACTAAAGGGTTAATAATTTGTTTTGAACCAAAGCAAAAGGTATTCATTCAACAATAGATTAAGTCATTACAATGTGAAGTACATCAGAAGAAAGCCTTTGTCAACAAATTGTAAAGAATGTGTTATGTGCACCATTCTATTAAGTAACAACTCCTAACTTAGACAATAGTATGTGAACGTTGGGTTTCCTAGTAATGTTCATAAAAAAGCTTAACATATATTTATCTCATATATAAACAACTTGCAGCCTATATCATAGAGCAGATAAAATGGTTGTAGAGGTTGATCGTACAGGAATTCTAGTCACTTGACTAAAAATATGAAAGAGTCTAATTAAAAATGTTGATCGATATAGATGCCTATAAATTTTTCATACTACATGTTACACCTTTTCTTACCACATGTTTACTTTGTAAGGAATTACTTAAGCTCGAACATAGAAAAGCTTGATAACATAACAATAGATCGCATCTCATATATAAACAAGAACTTGCAGCTACATCATTAGATCAGATAAGGAGCAACTATAAACTTGAAGTGCAAAGACAAAATATCCAAAATGGCATTCTTGATCAATTTCCCAAAATCCCCTTTACCATTTTTTCACATATAAACTATATAGTTAAGCTAAGCTAGGTAATCATGTAAATGAACCAACACGTTCAAACCTTGCTGCTTTCTTCACAATAGTTGTAGCAAGTTCACAAAAGTCATTTTCTTCGATCCATTTTCAGATATCATGAAACCAGCATTAGTACCAATCTTCTTACACAAATAAACTTCTACCCCTTTCATCACACGGCCCAATAACGGCAAACGAACCACATTCTCATGCCACAGTTTAACCGAAAGTTTAACATCATCATCATCCTTCATTAATGATTCCTCCTCATTCGTCAAATTAGCAATGTCGACTTCATCAAGAACAATCCAACCTTGATTCATAGAATCAACCACCAAAATATTTTTCAAATTGGGAAAATCACAAAGGATCGGCTCCAAAATCTTCTCATATCTCGAAATGACATCCATCAAGTGATATGAAATCAATTGGCCAATAGGCGGGATCAAAAATCATCATCGTCATTCTCAGAGGAATAAACACAAACGCTTTTAGCTGATAACAAAATGAAATGGGATTTTTCAATTTTCCACCTGATTAAAGGCTCCAAGTTACTTGAGGGGTTATCATAGAAACTCAGGTGAATGGTGAGAGACTCTATGGGTAGATATGTTTTTTGAGCACCCACCTAAGAGAGACAACAAGTATGACAAGAAAGTGGAGGAGTTTTACGAGATGGATTCTGGTGCAGCGACAAACAACAGAAATTGTTCTACTAAGGCTGTGTTTGCAAATTCTATTGAAAAAGTTGAATTTAGAGATTGTGAGTTAAGTTTGAAATAATCATTTATGGAATAAGTTGAAAATCACTATAAATGAAACTTAAAGCACTTGGAGTAGTGTTTGAGACCCAAAATTTGTGCTAACTTTTTTTTTTTGTAATTTTTCATAAAATGTTTTATTTACCCTTATTAAAGTAACAATTTTTGTCCAGATCTTAATAAATGTTTCCAAAATCATTGTTTACCTTGAAGATTGTCTTTAGAAATTGTTGCAAAAATCCTAAAACCCTAGAATGGTTGGAGAAGAAAGGGGAGAGAAAATATGAGAAGAAAACGTTTAATTTTGTATTTAAAATTGTCAGGGCAATTTGGGAATATTAAAAAATTCATTAGGTCAATTTTGTCTCAAAAATTTAAAAATCAGCTTCTCATAAATTGCAAACATGGATCAAAATTTCATATTTTTCCTAGGAAAAATCCGAAACGTTTCGGTTTTTCAAGGAACCGAAACGATTCCTTAATGTATTTTCGAAATTATAAGGTTTCCTTCGAAACCCACAATTTTTCCGAGTTTTCCACCGAAACTATGGAAACTTGCAAAGTTTCCTTCAATTTCCGAAAATAGTCGTTGCCTTCTTTGAAAAAAAAAAAGTTCCAATTTTTTTTTAAATCCAGAATTTTGGAAGAAATCTCTTGAAAGAAGGAAAATATATCTCAAAAATATTGACTTACCTACAATTTTTCGAAATTATGCCTTCCAAATCTTCAATACAAAGTCCAGCAATCTCAAACCTTTTCATCCCTAATACACGAGTTATCTCAAACCTCTTCATCCCTAATTTTATTTTTGAACTATTAGTACTTTAATATCATGAACTTTAATTAAGCTATGTTTTAATTCTATATTAACTTTTGTTAGTTTTTGAGGTACGGTTATTTTGATTATAGTTTATAGATTTCATCTAGGATATTCCACTGTCTTTTCATTGTTTAGTTGTGATGCAACTTTTTTAATTATTAACAAGCACTCATTCTTGTTTGGTAATGCTGGTTTGCAAGATTTGAAAATGACATTACTAATAATTGTTTGCATTCATTTTACACTTATATTTCAAGTTAAATTATGCTTTAGAAATAAGAACATAATTTTTATGTATTTTTTTATAACTATTTGTGTGTTTCCAGGTTTTTGTAATTTTTCCTAGCGTTTCCGCAACGTTTCCGAAACGTTTCCAATTTTTGGATACCCGAAACTCACCTACGAAACAAAACTTTGATCCATGATTGCAAATATGCCATCAACCGGAAAAGTACCTCAACACAAGCTTCTAGCTTATGAGGCCAAAACAACTTATTTTTAGAAAAGCTAAAGCAAAAGCTATTTTTGCAAAAACTCAATCACGATTTTCGAGGTGAGAAAAGCTCATAATCAGTTTGTAACTTAGGTTGCAAACACAGCCTAAGTTAATCATGTTAATGAATGACTATTTTTATTATAAACATTTTGAAATTTAATCAAACTTAATTCTAAAAGATAATAGTTAAATGGTTGATTATTTAATTATATTTTATGGTTTAATGCTTAATTTTCATCTATCTCATGATAATTTTAGTTTCCAATTTATTCCCCTCTGAAAATAAATTAAAGTTCGATTTCTTAATATTCATTCACAACTTGACGCTAATACATAGCAACTAGGGGAATATCTTTATTTGAATTCGATCTTTATTCAATTCGATTTATTATGATTTTTGTCCTATTAGAGTTATTTATCAGATTTTAATAATTTGAATTGAATTCTTTTTCACTTAAATTATACGCACAAGTGAAATCAGAGTATTAGACCTCATAGTATACAAGTGTTCAGACATTGTTCAAGCTAATCAGTGACAAACTAGGTTACTACCACTACAAGAAAAATGAATTTTAATGACAAAATATTAAGTGACACTGTTGAAATTGTCACTTTTTACATACATTTAGTGATAAGAATATTAATTTTGTCACAATAATAATAGTGACAAGTGCAATAGTGACAAAATATATTTTTAAGTTGTCTCTAATAATTATTAGTGACAAGTTTATGGAACTTAAGTTGTCACTATTGACAATTAGTTACACCCTTTCAATGACAACCTAGTGACAATAAATATTGTCACTATAATTTAGTGATAACTTTTTAGTTGTCACTATTGGGGTATCACTAAATGTCAATATTGACAATTTTTTCACATTTCTTGTCACTAGTGTGTCTATATACATCAGTTTAGTGACAATATCTAAATTATTGTCACTTTATCATTTACTATTTTGTCACTAAAATTTAAAATTTTTGTAGTGTACTATATGTTACAATCAAAGCAAACGATAACACAATTTAAAGTTTGAACATAAAATTCATATCAAATTTGAATAACATGTTATTTGACATTGCTCAATCAACTTTAAGTCGATTATATAGTACCAAGTGTTACACGTTACATTCTCGAAAAAATCGGACGATATTGGGGCTAAGTGTCACTGTTCGCCCATATATCTGGAAAAATAAATAATATTACCCTGCGTTTTGTGAAACTTGCACAAAACTACTCGGTAATATTTCTTTGGCACCAAAATCCCTTGTACTTTAAAAAAACCTTGCATAAAACACCAAATACCCATTAGTTACTAACACAATTAATTTTGTATTGAATTGGCTAAATTACCCCTAGATATATTAAAAATGCAAGGGGGTTTTGTGCAAATTGATGTGACCAAATTTTGTACCAGAGGGCAATTAAGAGATTACACTAAGTTGACATAATCTTTATCATTTAAATCTTGTAACGTTAGTAACGTCTTTATCATTTAAATCTTGTAACGTTAGTAACGTCTTTATCATTTAAATCTTGTAACGTTAGTAACGTCTTTATCATAAACTCTCGTAACGTCTGTAACGTCTTTATATTTATTACTTGTAACATCTTTCCTGAAAAGACTATTATAGCCCTGTATGTACCTATAAATAGGTCGCCCTATTTCCAAACAGAAGGAACTCAATTCAGTATTACAATTACAATACAATTTTTCTCTCAGTATCTGTATACATATCTTATTTTATTATTATGATTTTGTTATATATTGAAGGGCTTATTCCACATTTGCCCTGAACATTTTTATACAATATCATAATTGGCGTCGTCACTGGGAAATTTCTGATTGGCACGTTGAGATGGCGAACAAGAACAAGGAAAACTAGTTGGAAAACTTGGAAAAACCGGAAGGACCACCTGAAGGAGGGAGAGGTGGAGTAGGAGAATGCGCATGAAGTCAGTCCAACTGGAGAAGATGCATAAGGCAATCCAACTGGAGGAGGCGCATGAGGAAATTTGACCGTAGAAGGAGGTGCACAAACTCAGATGACTGATCTTGAAGCATCACGTGATGCGTAAAAAATTGAAGCACCGCCTGATATGCCAAAAGCTGAAGCAGCGGTTGATTTGCCAAAAGTTGAAGCAGGTCCTGAGACGCCGAAAAATGAAGCATCGCTTGATGTGCCTAAAGCTGGAGAAGCACTTGAGGCGTCAAAAATTGAAGCAGTGCTTGATGAGCTAAAAACTGAAGCAGCTCCTGAGGTGTGAAAAATTGAATCAGCCCCTGATGTGTCAAAAGCTGAAGCAGCGCCTGAGGCACCGAAAAATTAAGCAGTGCATAATACGCCAAAAGATTAAGCAGCGCCTGACGTGCCGAAAAAATAAGTAGCGCCTGATGTGCCAAAAGCTGAAGCAGCGCCTGAGGCATAAAAAATTGAAGCAGTGTCTGGTGTGACAAAAACTAAAGCAGGGTCTGATGTGCAAGCACCAAACTCTAAAGCAGCACCTGAGGCGCCATCCATAGCACCCACAATTCAAATGACTCAAGAGATGCTGGATGTAATGGCAGCAACGATAGCCGCACGAGCGGTCGCACAAATGTGGCTGAGCAGCAACAAGTGCATGCTTCACCTATGTTCCCTCACAGAGCATCAGGAGCAGCAGCGAGAGAAGAACAAAGACCGAGGGAAAAACAAAGTCCAGAACAACCTTTGAATGAGGAAGAAATTAATAGTAAGAATCCAGAAGGAGAAGAGGAAACCATCAGAGAACGGAGAACCTCACTCCGAGATTAATCGAGACGATGCTCCAGTAATAAATGAAGGTGGAAGACAGGGTGAAGAATAGCTAAAGAATTTCCTCGAAGTTCTTTTTGTGACGTCAGAACGAGATTCAAAGACGATCAAGATAGGAGGAGGCAATACCATCAAGAAAGGATGAAGCAATTCCTTGTCCCAATGGGTTTTTCTTGGCAAGGTTTTAACGAGGCAGTGTTGCATGCTTATTAGTCGCATATGGAGGTATGATGTTCGTAGCTACAACGCTCAGATACTTGGATCAAGTTTTGACAATAAACACTCACGTAATTATTCTCGAAATTGGGGAGGGGGGGGGGGGGCAATATGATGTGTCCAAATTTTGTACCCGAGGGCAATTAAGAGACTACACTAAGTTGCATAGATAAGAGATTTGTAACGTCTTTATTATTTAAATCTTGTAACGTTACTAACGTCTTTACATAAACTCTCGTAACGTCTGTAACGTCTTTGTATTTATTACTTGTAACGTCTTTCCTGAAAAGACTATTATACCCCTGTATGTACCTATAAATAGGTCGCCCTATTTTTAAACAGAAGGAACTCAATTCACTTTTACAATTATAATACAATTTTTCTCTCATTATCTGTGTACATGTCTTATTTTATTATTGTGATGTTGTTATAGATCGAATGGCTTATTCCATCTTTACTCTGAACATTTTTAACAACATTACAAAAATTTAAAAGTACAAAAGAGTTTTGCGCAAACAGGCAAAAGTACAAGGGAACTTTGATTGAAAAAATTATGCAAAAAAAACAAAAAATGCACATTGTTCGTGTGGAACACACATACATCATACAATCACGGATTGAGCGTATGAAATTTGATCGGAACTCGGTAATACAAATAGAATTAATCAATGAGCAAAAAGTAAAGGGTATGTTTGTTTAGTGTTTGGGAAAATAGTTTGAGAGAGTAGTGGATGCTTGTGAAATATTCTCAATTTGCGTATGTTGTTTGTTTGGATTTTGAGAGAGTAATTTGAGAAATAAAATAGGTGTAGGTTTTTTTTAGAAGAGTGGGATTGCAGGTGTAAGAAGTGTAAGATATCTAAGACTTCGTGTCAAATCATGATTATTATGTGAGATAAATAGTGTAAGAGATATGTTACTTTATGTGAAATCATAATAGAGTTTGTATAGTTTAATTTAGAGATAAGAAAGTTGTTGTTTTTTTGGATTTGGCTTAATTTCACTTTGCACCCTATAAATAGGAGCATTTTTCACTTTGCACCCTACAAAATAATTTATCTCACTTTGCACCTTACAAACCACAATGTTGCTTCAAATTGCACCCTCAATGACCATTTTAGTTGCCGGAGTAAGGACAAATTCGTCCAGTCACATTAATAAACATCCCAATTTATTTTTCGTAATTTTTTCCCTTGGAAAAATAATTAATAAAAGTAAAACAGAAATTAATATTATTTTATTACAATATAACATAAATAAAACATTTCAAACATAAGAAAAAGTAACACGTTATGCAGAACATTTCAAATACAAGAAAAATAATATATATATATATATATATATGAAGAATTTTTAGATTAATTAAAAAAAGAAAATGCAAGAAAAAGTAACACGTGAATTTCATGACACATAAATAAAATTATGTTGCAAAATTTCAAAATAAATCAATCAAAAAAAAAAAAAGGAAAATAAACCAACCACTAAAATGGCCTGAAATTGGGATGGTTATTAATGTGTTTGACGAATTTATCCTTACTCCAGCGACTAAAATTGCCTTAAATTACTCGAGGGTGCAATCTGAAGTGAAGTTGTGGTTTGTTGGGTGCAAAGTGGAATAAACAAAATTGTAGGGTGCAACGTGAAAAATACTCCTATTTGTAGGGTGCAAAGTGTAATTAAGTCGTTGATTTTGAGAGTATAGTTTGAACAAATTAAGAGATTGAAAATTCATACGAAAAAACAAAAAACATGTTTATTTAACATTTTAGATATGATTTTTTTTGGAAACGCCAAACAAAAAACAAATCGACCCAAAGTTATTGTACCGACAAAAGCAAAATTAATTGGTATTTGAATCTTTTTCTCTCTTCTGCTAAAAAAAAAAGAATCTTTTTCTCTCATTATAGTATTTTTTATACAAGTCTGCTTCAAAGAAATTAATTAATTGCTTTTTGTCGCCTTTGCCAATAATATTGTATCTCAAATTTGATGAAGTTACTAATCAATTACTTCTTTTTTAATAAAAAAAGGTCATGTCAACAATTATGCAGAAAAATATTGTATATCAAATTGGATTAAGTTATTGTATATGCACCCTAACAGTAATTTCATTTTTAAATAATAATCAACAATTACACAATATTATATCTCAAATTGAAAAAAAAAACCAATTTCATAGTTTCATTTTGTTTAGACTAGGTTAGACCTATAATGAGATAAAGTTTGAAGTTTAATCCAAGCTTCATGTCTCGGTGTAATATATTATGTTTAACTTAAATCAATTTTAAAATTTTATCAATATTTCAACTATTATGCACACAATATAATATTATATCTCAAATTCGATAAAACTACTGATTAAACACTCTATCTCCTTTTTCTTTTGTTTAAAGAACATGAGTCTACTCAACCAGTGTTTTAAAAATCGGATCAAGTCGGTTAGTTTGACCGATTTAACCGGTAGTCATTAACTGGCTGTCAATCCGATTTAATTAATCCTCCAAAATCGACTTTGTTTCTGACCAGTTTGAACTGAAAAAACCGGTCAAATTCTGGTAAAATCAGTGAACCAATGAACCAATTGAACCACTGGTCCACATATAAAAAGAAAAAGTTTACTCAATGGATTTTTACTTATCTTCCGCGGGCTTTAAACTTCAAAAATATTTTCACATCTCTTATTCTATTTTTCACTTTGAATCAAACAAAATCAAAAAGAAACAAAAAATCTTTTATATAATAAGTTATAGAAATATATTTAAGCATCAATTTCATTAGAAAACTCATTTCTTCCCCAACTTCAAGTATTTCATTTTTTTAGTATAAATATTTCGGTAACAAAATTTATTAATATTTTCTCTTTTTCGTAGGTGATTAGTAATAAAATTTATTTTTGATATGATGTTTACCATACTTGTAATTTTGTTGCTAATTCATATATAACTAATAACCAATAAGACTTATCGGTTCGATCTCCGATCTGATTTTTAAGACATTGCTCTCAACAGTTACGCAATATAATATTTTTAGATTTACAAATACCGATTATAACACTTATCTTTTACTTTTTTGTTATTGATTATAAACTCTATCACTTACTTTTTTTGTTAAAAGAATAGACATCTCAACAATTACGTAATATTATTTTATCTCAAACTCAATTAAATTATTAACTAGACACTTTAATTTACCATTTACTTTTTTTTTTTTTTTTGGGAAAAATTAGACATTTCAATAATTACACCGCATAACTTAATATTATATCTTAGACTACTGATTACACATTCCATCACTTACTTTTTTTGTTTAAAGAAATAACCAGCCTAAACAATTACGCAATATAATATTATAGTATAAAATTATTGAATACACACTCTTTTTTTTTTTGGTAAAGATTACACCATCTATCACTTTTTTTGTTTGTTTGTTTTGTTTATAAAATAAGTAATTCAGTGTGTTTCGATTTCATAGGCATCCGCTAGTAACCTTTTAAAAATGAGAGAATTGTATTTTTGGTACACAGCTATAGGCCAATTCCCACTTTTGGTACACAGTTTTATATGTCCAACACATTTGGTACACCTCTTTAACAAAGTTCGACACATTTGGTACAACCGTTAAATAAATTGCAAAATCACCATTAATTCCGTTAGTTCGACACATTTGGTACACCTCTTTTACAAAATTGACATGTGCGCGGCACATGGCTGCCCAAAAAAAAAATTAAACTTGATAAACTTTTATAAAAATTATCATATGTATTTATTATATTTATCATATCATATTTATATAATGATAAAAAAATATGTATTTATTATTTATATGACATGTAAAATATAATAAAATATATAATGTCATTTATATATAGTTTAATATTGGAAGAAGAATAAAATATAATAAAAAAGTTTATCAAGTTTCAATTTTTAAAAATTATTTATAAAAATAGTTTATTATTTTTATAGTTTATTATTTATAAAAATTATTAAAAAATATGTATTTATTATTTATATGACTTGTAAAATATAATAAACTATATAATGTCATTTATAGTTTAATATTGCAAGAAGAATAAAATATAATAAACAAGTTACTTTAATTTATCATATTTATAAAAATTATTAAAAAATATGTATTTATTATTTATATGACATGTAAAATATAATAAACTATAATGTCATTTATATTTTAATATTGTAAGAAGAATAAAATATAATAAAAAAGTTTATCAAGTTTTAATTTTTTTCTTTTTTTTTTTCTGGGCAGCCATGTGTCGTGCACATGCCAATTTTGTAAAAGAGGTGTATCAAATGTGTCGAACTAACGGAATTAACGGTGATTTTGCAATTTATTTAACGGTTGTACCAAATGTGTCGAATTTTGTTAAAGAGGTGTACCAAATGTGTTGAACACATAAAGCTATGTACCAGAAGTGAGAATTGACCTATAGCTGTGTACCAAAAATGCAATTCTCTCGAATTTTAATTGATGGATTTAGGAACATTGATGAAATGTTGTCACATAATGAACAAAAAGTGTTAAGAAGAACTGGCTGTCAATTAATGGAAATCTTGATTTGAATAATAATAATATTAATATATGTGATTCAAATTGTAAAGTATATTAATAAATATAATTAGACATAAAAATTTTCTTAAATTTTCTCATAAAAAATTTGATAGAAAAACATTTTAAAAAAATTTATAACTTCTTTTCCTCTTAATCAAGAACCGTGAATTTGAAAAAAAACAAAAGTATATCTAATAAGAATAGTTCATAACTCTCAACAATCGAGAGTCAGTAAAGACAATCCCTAATGACTTCTACTGGTCGTAAGTCTTAGTATTATTTAATAGTAGTAAGTACATCCGAGCCCAGCTGTTAAGCATTTACTTAGAATTTTATTGGTTAGATAATAAATAATTTTAAATCCTGTATTAATCTCCCTATGCTAATTATAAATATAATTATCTCACACCGTCGTCACATGTACTCCATTATTATTATTATTCAAATCAAGATTTTTATTGAAGCCCCCTCAGGTCATTTCACAGCCAGAGCAATAGAATTATTCATAATGATTAACTAAATGCAAAAAATCATCTGTTCTTTGCATAATTTGCAAATAATCATATGTTATTTTTATTAGCTATCAAATAACCAACATCAAATATTTAAAATGATTAATCCACTTTTGGAAACTGAAGAATTAATTTTTACATGAATGATATCATTAAGTTCATTAATCTTTCATGCTCAAATTGAGTTTTTAAATATTATTAAGTTATAATTGTTATTTAAGTTTGGTATGAATTATAAATAAATCGTGCTCAAATGAGCTAAATTTGAATTAATATCAAATAATTTTATTTAAATCCCAATTTTAAGAAATTGAATTTCATATCCAATATAATACATTTGGTAAAACAAAGTAAGAATTTTTAATTAACACATAACTTTAGAAAGTTTAGTGCCCTTTAATTTTTAATTTCCGGAAATAGTGTGTAAAATATAATAAAATGATATTTTACCATAAAATTGTTGCATTAGGTGGCCCGTGGATTGGGGTGTAAACGAGCCAAGTAGTATCGAACGACATGTTGTTCAAGCTTGGTTTGAATTTTATCAAGTTTGAAATTTAGTGTTTGAGCTTGGTTTGATTTCTTAACGAACCGAGCTCAAACGAGCTTTTATCGAACGTGCTCGAGCCGAGTATCGAGGAGCTTGGTATTTTACATGTGTTTTTTCAATTTTTAGCTTATCGAGTCTAGCTCGAGCCGAGCTTCAAAAGTTATCGGACGAGAAATCTAGTTCAAGTTTGTTTGAATTATTTGATGAACCGAGCTCAAACGAGTTTTTATCGAACGAGCTCGAACCGAGTGTCGAGTAGGTTGATTTTATTTTCAGCGCTACCGATGGAGCACTAAATTTCCTTTAATAGAGCTGTATGATTACCGTTCTGTTAGAAAAGCTTTTTCCTATTCAAATCAAGATTGCCATTTACAGCCAGATCTTCTTACTACATTCCTTTTGTTCATTTGATAGAGGAAGAATCAAAAAGCAACCTAAATACTCTTCTTATATTTCCTTTCTGTTTTAATTAACTCTGGATTTAGAAAGAGGAGATCACCAGATCTGGAAAGATGGCTTACGAAGCTGTAGTTTCTCTAAATCTGATAATTGAGAGCTTTCTAAATATTCCAAAATACCGCTATTTCTTTCTTCCCATCCCAGAAACAAAAATAGTCCACGAAGAAGTATTGTTCGTAAAATCAATTCTCGAAGAAGAAGAAGAATGGGATAATTTCTATAATAAAATGGAATCAAATGCTTTGGAAGGAAATATCGTGATGACAGTACCTAAATTTAGAGACGTGCTCGAAGACCATATAAACAAATGTCAACTACTTTTTTTAGAATCTCAAAGCATCGATGAAGATTTGGAGAAAGTAAGAAAAGAAATGATTTCCTTTGTGGAAACTATGAAGAAAATCCTGAAGGAGTACTCCAACGCAAACGAAACAAGCTACGTGCCACCACTTGCTGATTCTGTTACACAGATTGATACGGTGGGTGTGTATGATGAAGACTTAAAAGAACTAACTCATAAACTACTTTCAGGACTAACGGGATGGAAGCAAGTTTCCCGGTGGTTCAAATTTATTTCAATAGAGGGTATGGCGGGTATCGGTAAGACTACTATTGCCAAAGCACTTTATAATGATCCAGTTATTTCAAATCATTTTCAACTTCGTGCGTTTATCTGGGTAGGACCTAATCCTCATCTAAAAGATATCTTGATAGATCTTCTGGGTTGCTTGATCCCTAATTATAATAAAATTTTAGGAATGGAAAAGAGTGAGCCTGAATTGCAAGTGCAGATACACAAATTTTTGTATAGGAAAAGTTATTTGATTGTGTTAGATGATGTATGGGATATTTCATTTTTAGATGTTATGGCACATTGTTTACCAGATGACAACAACGGAAGCAGAATAATAGTTACAACTAGGCTGTCAGAGTTGAGTTCGTATTGTTTCGATTACCACAAGATTCGCTTCCGGAATGAAGAAGAAAGTTGGAATCTTTTTTGCAAAAAGATAGTTTGCCCTCCTGGATTTGAGAAAACTGGAAAGAAGATTGTCAAAAAATGTGAAGGACTTCCTCTTGGAATAATCTCGATTGCCAGTATCCTATCCAAAGTCGAGATGCTTGATTACTGGGAAAACATAGCGAAGAATGAGAATTTGTTTGCCTTAACTTTAGAGGAAGGATCACACATGGCAGAGTCTCTATTTTTGAGTTACAAACATTTGCCTCCACATTTAAAAGAGTGTTGTCTCTATTTTGGAGTTTTTCCTCTAAATCATAAGATCTCCATCTCCAAGCTCTTCAAATTGTGGGATGGTGAGGGATTAGTTGAACCAGAAGCATTTCACGCATTTAACACATTTGAAGTTCGAGCGTGGAATTATTTGGAGAAGCTCATTTCATATAATATTGTTTTAGTCTGTCAACAGAGCTCCAGTGGCAGGGTTAAAACTGTCAGCGCCAATTTCTTTTGGAATCTCTTGGTAAGAGAGGCCGCAAACAAAAATATTTTCCATCTCATAAATAGTTATTCCAGTGCTTTTTCAGAAGGTATACTTTGCCAGCGCAGGTTGTGCATCCATAATAACACTCTTCTTGGCTTAAAAGATGTTTCTAAATCGATAGAATCAGTTTCAAATGTGCGTTCTTTTCTTTGTACTGGGACAAAACATCGATATCCAGTATCAATATGTTCAGGTTTGAAGTCTATCAAGGTGCTACATGCTCTGACAATTCGTTTATACAAGTTCCCGATTGAAATACTGGAGCTAGTTATGTTAAAGTACCTTTCCTTCACATATGATGGAAAACTCCATTTTTCCATATCTAAACTCAAAAATCTTGTAACCTTGATTGTTCATCGATACTACCCGATGATCATCAATTCCTCTCCATCTTATATGCCGATAGAGATATGGAATATGCAAGAACTGAGGCATCTTCAAATCATGGGTAGCGACCTGCCACATCCCATTGATGGTGCTCAGTTGCCCAACCTTTTGATGCTGCTAGGTGTGAGCGATCGTAGTTGTACAAAGGAAGTTCTTCAAAGTATCCCAAATCTAGAAAAATTAGGTGTTCAGCTTGTTTTAACACATGATGTTTCTGAAACCTTGCATATCTTTGATCACCTTGCCCTGCTCTCTAGTCTCAAATCATTCAAATGCATCGTGTCAAATCCCAATCCTAGGTATTGGCAGGTTCTTCTCTTGCCAAAGTTAGTTTTTCCATCTAGTGTTACAAAGTTGACTTTGAGTGGGTGTGGATTTGCATGGGAAGACATGTCAATGATTGGTGCATTACCAAATCTACGAGTGTTGAAATTGCGATGCTATGCCTTTCAAGGCCCGGAGTGGGTGGCAAATGATGAAGAGCAGTTCTCGAAACTTGAGTATATGCTGCTTGAAGACACTGATCTGGTGCAATGGAAAGTTGGCAATAATTGCTTCCAAGAGCTTAAGCACCTAATCATTAAGCACTGCTACAAACTGAGAAAGATCATTATTGATGATGTTGTTTTCTGCTTTTTACAACTGGAGTCCCTTATTATTCATCATTGTTACGAATTGGACAAAAGCCTAGAGTGGGTGGTATACTTAATGTCGCTTGTAAAGATTGAATTTGTTGATTGCAGCCCTGATTCTATAGCTTCAGCAAAGAAAATTAAACACATAGTGGAAGAAAACGGAATTGTAGACGTTGAAGTTGGGGTATATTCTTCATGGGAATGAATGAATATATAGCTCTTTAAATGATAAGTTTGTTTTCTAACCACACCCTTTATCCGCTCATTGAGGTTTTGAACTAATAATTACGTATGTCCTTTCTTAATATTGTACATTCAGGAAAAGAACACATTGTGAAGGAATGAGGTAATCAGTGTTTCGGTTTCATTAATTTTATTAATTAATGTTCCACCATTAATTTTTTGCAGTATTTAGAGAATTTCTCAAGGCCTGAAGGTGTAGGCAATCACGTCTAGCTGCCTTTGAATGTCACTCGTAATGGTTGTATCTTTTTTATTTTTTTATTTTGTGAGGAATTTTAATTGATGATTTATGAACTTTGATGCGATATTGTTGTCATTTGTTTGAATTTTTTTTTGAATTTCTGAGGAATTTTAATTGATGGATTTATGAACTTTAATGAGATGTTGTCACATAATGAAAAAAAGTGTTAAGAAGATCTGGCTGTCAATTAATGGAAATCTTGATTTGAATAATAATATATAATATTAATACATGTGACTCCTTGTACTCTTGTCGACGAGTTAATAGCAATTTACTGATAAAAGTCGTCGATCGGGTTTCGACGAGTGAATAAATGGCACTTTAAGTACTCCATGTATTTTAATAAACTAGAAAAGTGCACGTACGTTGTACATGTCTATTTTTAATTTTATGGGTATTTTCCCGTAAATTAGAGTAAAATTAGCTTTTTCTTATTTATACCATAAAATATTAAATATATTCAATTTATTTTTACTAATTATTATTGTTTTACCAAAAAAAATTATTGCTTTAATAAAATATAAAATGATGACTGATATAGATATGACATCTTATAGAACTTGTTCTATAATAATAGTTTTCTTGTTAAGTTTATCCGTTATTCACCGATGATACATGTTTCATCCGTTTCTTCACAAATTTTTCCTGAACTTTCATCGATTTCACGAGCATTTTTTCTTACTGTTTTCATCAGTTTTTTCACCAACTTCACCAATGTTCATCAATTTCACTCGAAGTTTCATTGATTCATATGTTTCCACTATTTATTTGTTTTACCGGTTAATATATTTTTTTAGCGATTTTTCCGTTTCTTTTTATCGGTTATAACCTTTCACATTGTTTTTCCATTTTTCTTCGATTTTTTTCTTTTCAATTTAAACCCTTTTCCACCGATTTCACCTTTTTAGTTGGTTAAATTTTTCGTTTTCACCTATATCAATGATTTCACATGTTATTCACTTAATTTTTTACTGATATCACTCGTTTATTTAAGTTTAACTTGTTTTCACCTATTTCACACATATTTTCACTGATTTTTCACAGGTTTACATGTCTTTACCATTTTTACTGATTTTTATCCCTTTTAGTTATTTCTAATAAAGTAGTTTTCATTTTAAATGCTCTATTTATTTGTTTTCAAGAGTATATATCACTAAACATCTTAGAATTTCTTATTTAACCAATTTAAAATTATTAATTAAAGTTTTAAAATAATTTTCATTGCAACAATTTAAATACAACAATCAATACCATTTGTCTTCGTATTTGTCAAAGACGACAAGTCTTTAGCATCACGAATTTGTAATGTGAATTTTGACATCAAGTCTGATCTAATAAAATATAATTATGTTGATGTAAATCTTTTGTTTTTTCCTGTTTAAACCATTTTCTATTGGTTTCACCCATTTTTTGTTGGTTAATCTCTATTTTTATTGATTTCGCTCATTTTTATCAGTTTAATCCGTTTCATCTATTTCACACTCTTTTCACTGATTTTACATATTTCCTTCACCAATTTAACCTGGATTTTCATTGACTTCACATGTTTTCACTGACGTTACATTTTCTCTCCAATTTCACCAAATTTTCACTGATTTTTACCATTTCACCGCTCTCTTCTATTTTTCACAAATTTCCATCGATTTCACGGATATTTTTTTTTTACCAATTTCACCTATATTTTTTTCGCCAATTTCACCCGGATTTCATCGATTTCTAATTTTCACCGATTTCATAGATTTTCTTATCGACTTCACAAGTTCTCAATGATTTTATCCTTTTATTCACCATTTCACTAGTTCTCCACAAAAAGTTTTTAGCATCATATTGATTTCGCCGATTTCACCCAATTTTCATTGATATTTTTTACCGTTTCATCGCTCTCTTATATTTTTCACGAATTTTCATCGATTTCAAATGTATTTACTGATTTCATGGACATTTTTGTTTTTACCAATTTCACCTTTTTTTTTTCACCAACTTCACTCGGTTTCACGAATTTAATATAATCAATGTTTAACTTAATAAAAATCAAAGATAAATATAATTTATATTATTTTGTATTCTATATTTGATGCATAACCATTTTAGATTGAATTTGACAAACAAGACAGGGATATTCCTCTTTTAACGACTTGTTCATCCAAACTCAAACTCCATCTCTAACTAAATCATCATATATGCTTAAAAAAAAAAAGCTAAATCATCATATACATGGAAATTAAAGAAATAATAGGGCTAATCAAACATAACATGATACATTCACGTTACCTTGTATAGTATCTTATAATAACTTGCAATTTTCATAATTTTACTTGGTTTTTGAATTTTAAGATTTGAAAAGATCTCCCCATTTTTCTCGAAACATATTATGGAAATAAAAAATTTAACATTTTCCTTACCTACATAGTCTAGAAAATATTTTCCTACCAAGTTGATGGGAAAATCTAAACAAAATTAATGTTTAATTATATTTACCAATTTGATGGGAAAAGCGTATTTTTGTCTTCACAAAAAAAGAAAAAAACTTAAAATTTTCACACTTTTAATAGTAGTATAGAATATGCTTGCCGACTTTCTCTATTTCTTTTTATCCTCCAGAAAATGTAACAGGACAATACGACCCTCATTTATATACTTTAACTTAATAGCATCGATTGTCTATTAGACTTATGATGATGAATTTAACCGGAATTATACTTGGTTGTGTGAAAATTGAGGGTAATGAAAGAAAATTTCAGTTTTCAGTCAAATTTCATACTTTCAATCCGCCTCATTCCATGAATTTTATAACGCATGTGTGTTTCACGCGAACTATGTGTTATTTTTTTTTAGTCAAAGCTCCTTTGTACTTTCGAATATTTGCGCAAAACTATTTTGTACTTTTGAATGCTTACACAAAAATCCCCTTGTATTTTTAATATATCTAGGGAAAATTTAGACAATTCAATCAAAATTAACGGTGTTACTAACTGATGGTTATTAGGTGTTATATACAAAGCTTTTTAAAGTATAAGGAATTTTGGTACCAATATAAATATTATCGGGTAGTTGTGTACAAGTTTAACATAACACAATGTAATATCATTTATTTTTTAAGATAATTGGACGAACAGTTACACCACATTATTTTTTATTTATCATTTATTAAAGGCCTTAATGGCCTTAAGATTCGTTGAATTGGTTATACTAATTGATTGAGGTAACATACCAGAGCAGTAAATTGTTAATTAATTAAAGGCAAAAGACAATAACACCCCCTATGCTTTGTCTAACTTCCAAAAACTCTTCTGTATTATTTTAACTCTGGAAAAAACCCCTATGATTTCAAATAAGTGTCAAATACACCCCAAAAAAGAGAGTGTGTTTCAAACACCAAAATTGCAAGTATTTGTTCACATTTTGCTTTTGATATGACAATTTTACCCTTGATATCAAAAGACAAAAATACCCATACGCTTTGTTTAACTCCCAAAAAATCCCCTATGTGTAATTTTAAATCTCCAAAACCCCCCTGTGTTTGATTTTATATAACACACTCGACCCAAGTAGTATATATTTATTTTTTCAAAAAGAATAAATAAATTTTAAAAAAATAACAAACACATAGGGGTAATTTTGTCATTCTACCAAAAGCCAAAAGTAAAATTATAAGTATATACTACTTGGGTCGAGTGTGGTATTTAAAATCAAATACAGGGGTTTTTTTGGTAGTTAAAATAACACAGAGAGGAGGGGGGGTTTGTGAGTTAGACAAAGCATAGGGGGTATTTTTATCTTTTGTTCATTAATTAACTATGTAAGAAATTGTACATTAATATATGATAGTAGGTTGTCGCTAAAAGCATCAATTAAACTGAAATGTTGAAAGCTATTGTTCACAAATAGCTAGAGAAAATTATTTTCATACTAATAAAAAAAAATTAGTGACAAAATATTAAATACCAAAGAGACAAGAATTTAAATATTATCGTTAGTTTGTGAGATCTTTTTATCCTACAATTCTGTAATATTGCCACATGAGCTAACTTGCAAGAAACCCATTTTGAAGAGCAAGAAATTGCCAAAAATTATCTCCATAGTCACAAAGAAGAAATGTCATATGACTGTCGCATAAGATAGATGGGGAGAATGCATGAGAAAATATCTCCATAGTCACAAAGAAGACATGTCATGTCACAAGATTTTTTTTCATCAAACTCTCTTGTGCTTTTAAAAAATCTGTATAAAATATCTAATTCATTAATTATTAACATTGTTAATTTTTAAATGAATTATCTAAATTATTCCTAGATATATTAAAAATACAAGAGAGTTATATACACACTGAAAAGAATATACAAATAATGCACATTGTTTGTGTGGACACATGCACGTTATAAAATTCGGGGAAGGAGGTGGATTGAGTGTTTGTGCATACTTTTTTTAAGTACAAGGAATTTTGGTAAAAAAAAATTAGAATAGTTTTGTGCATATTCGCAGAACACGTGATAGTATCGTTCATTTTCTGGTGGAGAGTGACACCACATTTATAATAGTTTATTTATCATTTTTAATGGCCTTGAGATTGTCCCTAGAAAATGACCTTGAGATTCGTTGAATTGATTATATTTATGTTAATTGATTGAACTCGCCTACTAGAGAAAAAATCACAAATGAGGGATTTTGATAGTTAGACAAAGAACAAATTTTATGTTATGAATTTGATGTAAATGTTTATTTGAGCACTCTTCAAATTCTTGAGTACATACGGAGGTTTCAATGATTTTTGAAGACACAAATTGGAGCTGAAATCACAACTGACCCTTTTCTTTTTCCAGTCATGGGTTTGAGGAAAAAATGGTTTGAGGAAAAAATAGAATAACATTGATTAATTAATGACCCATTGCAGTTTGAATTGTAGTAGTGAACCTCTATAGCTGTTAATTCTGGTAGGACATCCCAAAACATTTCATAGGAGGTTTTTAATTGTATTGGAAAATTAGATAGAATATATTATAGATATCAAGATTGGAGATGATAGTACTAATATATACAAACTTTAAAAGTGTGAATAATTGAATTTTTTTTCTTTTTTTTAAGATAAAAATGCCCTTCTTCAAGATGTAAAATATATTAATAAAATATAGTTAGACATGAATTTTTCTTAAATTTTCTCATAAAAAATTTGGTAGGAAAATATTTTAAGAAAACTTGTAACTTCTTTTCCTCCTAACTAAGCACCATAAATATGGGAAAAATATAAGTATATCAAATTAGACATGAAGTCTTATTATAGTTATTTCCTACATATTTTGATGAATTGCTAAAATATATATTCAAAATTATTATAATGTATTATCATTATGTTGTTATGTAAAAAATATTATTTGTTTCATTTAAAGATTTAGTACAATATGTCACACCTTAAAAAATTCAAATTCTCGTAAATATCATAAAATCTGTTAAAGTAGAATCACAACTTACCTATGAATGAACAAAAATGCTTATGACTTAGTGAACTAGGTAATCTTTATTTGATATGAGAAATATTACCTCAAATTTTCATTGAAATCTTTTCGAGAAAAATGTGTGAATGAAGAAAAATGATGAAAATCAATGAAAATTGGTGAAACCAATGAAATGAATTTTATGTAATTGATGAAAATATGTGAAATTGATCTGAATGAAATTTATGAACACAGTGAAATATGTGAAAAAATGGTTAAATGACTGATATTCAATTTATTGTCTTCATAATGGGTATTTTCAATCGATTTGTTTAGTTTTTTTAGGATTAAACCGTTTTTTTAATGGGTTGACTTTGTTTTTGTTGGTTGATATTTTTTCACTTTATTGATTTCACTCATTTTTATCAGTTCAACCAATTTTCACATGTTTTCACCGACTTTAGCCTTTTTCACCGATTTTACAAGTTTTTCACATATTTGATCATTTTTATTTAATTTCATCGTATCATCGATTTCGTCAATTTTTTTTTGCTAATTTACTTGAATTTTCATCGATTTCACATGTATTTACTGAATTTCAACTCAAATAATCATGCATCTTCAATTACTTTTAAGTATATCTCAAATTATTTCACTTACCATAACATTTGAAAGATATTTTTTTACCGATCTAAGCCATTTCACTTATTATATTATTTAGTTTAATTCAATTTTCATTGATTTTTATTGGTTTTATATTTATTATTGATTTACTCGTTCATGATCAATTATAACCTATTGTCCATAATTTTTCCTATTCTTCATCGATTTCTTTTATTTTCTCCTATTCAAACAAAAAACCAAATTTTTTCTACTGGTTTAGTTTTCTAGTTAAAATTTTTCTTCTTTTTCTTAATTTACTTATTTTTATTAGTTTAACTTATATTTCACTGATTTCACATATTTTTTTCTTTAATCAATTTCACTTGAATTTTCATTAATTTCACATTATTTCACAGTCTTTAATATTTTTTCAATGATTTAACAAATACTTCATATATTTCACCCGTTTTTCACTGATATCACCAATTCGTTTCCCATGTTATCACAAATGTCACCCGAATTTTCATCGATTTCACTTATATTTATGGATTTTACTGGCATTTTTATTACCAATTTTACCCATATTTTCACATAATTAACCAATGTTAATAAATTTCATCCACATTGATTTCACATGTTTTCATGAATTACATAAAATTTATTTCATCGGTTTCACCAATTTTCATCGATTTTCATCATTTTTTTCACTTCATTCACACATTTTTCTCGAAAAGATTTCCATGAAAATTTGAGATAATGTTACTTATGTCAAATAAAGATCATAAGCATTTTTGTTCATTCATAGGTAAGATGCGATTATACTTCAACAGATTATATGATATTTAAGAGAATTTAAATTTTTTAAGGAGTGACATATTGTATTAAATCTTTAAATGAAACAAATAATATTTTTTACATAACAACATATTGATAATACATCATAATAATTTTAAATATATATTTTAGCAACTATTCAAAATAATAGTGTTTTATTTTTTATGTGTTATACGAGAACAATAATGAAATTGTAAAAGTGATGTAAGAGTTAATTTCTTAATTATTAGAGTTAATGTAGGAAATAACTATAATAAGAGTTCATGTATAATTTAAATATACTTTTATTTTCCTTCCATATTCATGGTGCTTGGTTAGGAGGAAAAGAAGTTAAGAATTTTCTTAAAATATTTTCCTACCAAATTTTTTATGATAAAATTTAAGGAAAATTCCTGTTTAATGTACTATACAGCTTGAATAAGGGCATTTTTGTCTTTACAAAAAAAAAACTTAAATTATTCACACTTTTAGAGTTAGTATAGATTACACAACTAGCTCTTTGTGTTGGTAGATTTCAAGAGTAATTGGGTCGGATTTGATTGAGCAGATTGTAATGGCTTCCTCAGTTTAACCTTTAATTTGAATTCTCAAAATCAAATTCGAAATTAAAACAAAACATAAAAATGGTAGTACGGATTTGATAAGTCTTTTACTTAGGGATGTAATCGAGTCGATTAGTGTCGAGCGACACACGGTTAAGCTTGATTTGAATTTTATCGAGAATGAAATTTTGTGTTTGAGCTTGGTTTGATGGTTAAACGAGCTTTTATCACACGAACTCGAGCCAAGTATCGAGTAGCTTGATATTTATATGTATTTATCATATTTTAGTCAATTGAGTCGAGCTCAAGTTGAACTTAAAAAATTATCGAACAAAAAATAATGTTCAAACTTGTTTAATTGGTGTGACGACCGAGTTCAAACGTGTTGGTCCCAAGTGGTCAGATGAGGTCTAGAGGGGGGGTGAATAGACCTCTGACAATTTTAAACAAATTTTAACTTTGAAACTTTTTGTTCAAACGTAAGCAGACTAAGCTGTTACAGAACAGTAAGCTTACAAGGCTGATCGTGAACAAATCTTTGAACAGGTTTGTTGACCACTAGTTTGATAGTTACTTAGCTAATTTAAGTCAAACTCAGTTTTAATACCAGAATATTTGCAGCGGATTTTTAAGTTTTTTTCACAAGTATACTTAGTAGTTTGAAAAATTCTATCCCCAGTTTTGTAAAAACTCCTTTAAGTCTTTTTCAAACAGTTTTATAAAGTGTTTTATGCAGTCTGAAAATATGCAAGTAAAATCCAATGTGAAACACAAGGATTTTTATAGTGGTTATATGGATGTAATATCCTTTAGTCCACTCTTTCAAGTCACAAAGATCTTGGGTTATACTAAGAACACTCAGTAATTAGTACACTCCACTTACGCCAAAACAACAAATGAATCTGGCCGTAAGCTCGCAATAGAAAATCACAAAGAAATCCTATTCTACAGAGACTTATCACTCACAAAGACGGATAAGTACTCCTCACAACACTCTAACAGATTTCACTCAGAAAAATGTATCTATCTTTGATCTTCAGCTTCAGCTTGAGTCAACAAATGACAAGGCTGATGAGTGAGCTGTTCTTGAGCTTTTTAGACTTTAGAAAATATTTTGCTTCGAATTCAATCTCTCAGTTGTTGTGTTGTCTATTTCTCTTCGTCTCTTCAGCTATTTATACTCACTCATTTGAATTATGTCCATTGAAGAGAGACACAATTCAAATTTCTTGATTTCTGGTCCTTAATTTCCGCGAACGGCTCTTTGCACAGTGACAGTACTGTAGACTGTACTTTTTGTCAGGCAGCATTAAATGCACAGAGCTGATACGAGGTATTTCTTCAATCATTTGTCATTAATAGCCTCGGACTTTAGCATTTATTACTCCAGTGGCATTTATTACCGTTGGGACGACTTCTTGATTCTTTCCACTTGGCTGACTAGAGTACAAGTCTGATGTTGAACAGAGCTGATCTCAAACTTGAACAAATCTGATTTGAGTCTTTGATTTATTCCCTTCAGCAGATCAGTAGTCTTATGGGCCTTGAATATTTGACCCTTATGATTTGTCTTCATACTTGGTCAAAATTCTTCTAAGGGATTTAAACTAAGTTTTTCCTTACTTAGCTGATCTTGATGAGTTTTGAAAATCATCAAAACCTCCCTTAAATTTTCTAACTTCAGTGCACTTTTATCTTCATCTTTTTGATGATGACAAAACTTCAGCTAAGTACCTGTTACCTAAACTAAAGTTTTAATCCTCAAAATTTCTGAGATAGAAATGTATGTTGGAATAAAAACTTGAACTTTTATATATATTGAAAGTGATTACAAGTTACAAGTTTTTCATCAGATGAGATAACTGAGGAAAATAAAGAAAAATGATTACAATGGTTTGATCTAATCTATTCATCAGCTTCTTCACTTTCTCCTTCAACTTCCTCATAATACTCATAAGAAGATTCTTCATCATCATCTTCTTCATCTTCTTCTTCATCAGCAGCATCATCTATGACTAGATTGGACTTGGCAGCTTCCATTCTATGTTTGATTTCTAGTTCTCTTTCTACCTCCTCCATCTTTCTCTTTATCCTCTCTTCATCTTTGTACTTGGTAAATGGCTCTGATTGTTCTTCAGTAGTTTCCTTGGATGCAGCCATTTCTTTATCCGACTTGGCTTGTTCCTTGGGTTCTTCTTCAGACTTTTCCTTGCCACCAGCCTTTCCAACTTCTTCAGCCACCTTTTCATCTTCCTTATTATCAGTCTCCTTGTCTTTGGCAGCATCAGTTTCCTCAGCTTTTTCTTCGAGTGCTTGATTTTCAATAGTAGCAGCTTGAATAGTTGTCTCTTCCCTTTTATCCATATCTTCTCCTTTTTTGTCATCATCAGGGTTGATAGGAGGGTTGAGGGCAACATGTTGGATCCTGACAGCAGCACATAATGATTTGATGTTCTGATTGATTAGGTCATGGCTTGCATTGAGATGATTGAGAGTGGTAGTGATTTGATCAGCTTGATCATTGATGCAGTCAATGTTAAGTTGTAGAGTGGAGATTTCTGCATCAACTCTGGTGGCAGCTTTATGAACTTGTTCTACCAACAGGTGATTCTTTGCTGTCTCTTGCTCGGCTACTTTGATGAAGACGTCTGTGAGATGAGCAATTTCATCTTCATTCCTCTTTAAGGCAGTATGAAGATGATTCATGCCAGCTTTGATATCTTCAATACTTCTGTTCATATCTAAGACACTATGTGTCATCCTTAGAGTATTATTCTCAGGTAGAGGGAAGTTGTCAAAGGCATCCTTCACCATTATTTCAGTATTCTTCTGCATTTGTTCCAACTGCAACTTGTTCTTTTCTTCCATGTCTTTCTGCATTTTCTCCAGTTACAGGTTGTTGCTCCCTTCCATTTCTCTTAAGGAATTCTCCAGCATCATTTGGAAGGCTTCCATCAACGATGAGTGCATATCAGCTGTTGAAATTTGACGTGATGCAGTTTGATCTTCTTCCTGTTGAACAGGAGTGTCTCTCAGATCAGCTTCGTCCTTAGCCTTTTCTTTATCAGTCCACTCAATGGCTAAAGGTTCTTTAGCAGCATCAGGCTGATCTGTGACATCTTCAAAGATCTTGTTAACAATCTTGTCATCATCAGTGAAAACTGTTGTTTGACGAATCATTCTTACAACAGGCAGGCGATTAGGAGCAGTCTTCTTCACTTTAGGCATTTCTTGATAACTTTTTATCTCATTTCCAAATGTGATCTGCTGGACACCAGGCATAGCAGGCAGATCACTTGGAGAGCATTGTTCATATCTTGACTTGGCAGCCCAATTCTTCAAGGTTGTCAGAACAGCAATTTGCACAACTCTTTCTGTTGAATCATCCTACTTCCGTTTCTTGGGTGGCAAAGAGTTAGAGATAATCTTTGCTTCTTCAGTAGCAAAGTCCTGTGCATACTTATGGTTTCTATCTCTAACGAAGTCTGGATCCAGTCCTCTGGTGATGGAAGTAGTCTGCAGCCAATCAAGAACCCACTTCTCTTCATTAGCAAACTCTTCCCAGCTCTGGATCTCTTCAACAGATCTGTTTACCCTGTACTCTCTCCATTTTATGTATCTTTTCTTTTCATGAGTGAACAAGGTCTTAAGCATCAACTTCTTGTCAAAGTAAGCCAGTGCTTTTTCGAACCTGTTGAAAACAGAAGAGTCAGAATTCACAATATCAAAAGCTCTTCTTACTTCAAACTTTTTCTTCATTTGAACCATGCCAGCAGGCATCTTCTTCTTAGCATTTAAAGATTCACCAATCTTTATGCCTCCAGCAATAGCAAGACCATGAGCGTCCTTTTTGCTGAGCTCAAGAACAAGAGCTAACTCAGCATCCTCAGCAGCTTTGCATTCTGCCTCAAACATCTTTCTTCTTTGCTCCTCTTTTTAAGCTTCTTAATTGCTGAGCTCTATGACCTTTTGTTCTTCTTGGTCATCCCTTTTTCTCTGCTCTGCCTCTTCCCTCTTCTTCTTGTCAGCAGCTGATACTTTCTTCCTTTTGATAAGTATCTTCCTCTTTCCTTTCTTTTTGTCAGCTGGCTGATCTTCTTGATTACTGGCAGGTGCAGGGCCAGCAGATGCAAGTAGTGCAGCTGCTATGGGATTGATGATCTGCACGTCAGGATCATCATGAGGTTGAGCAACCTCAGCTGTTGTTTCTGTTGAAGTAATCTGTGGGGCAGTTTGATCATCAGCTTGCTTTTCCTTAGCAGATTCTTCTTCAGTTCCAGCAGGCCTCTCTGCTGATGGAGGACTTTCTCTGACTACGTTGATAACGCCGTGAAAACATCGTTATTGCGTGCCTTCTTAAGCCCAAAACGTCTTGTTTTAATCCGAGTTTTGCTTGCTTTTGCGTGTTTGCGTGGTTTTTCCTTCTTTGGCCCCTTTGTTTGGCCTTTGTTCGTTTTTCGTGTTTTTGTTCTCATTTTGATCGCTTTCTCCGTGGTTTGTAGGAATTAACATCTTAGAGTGATTTGGAGTTGCGTATCAATGGTGCGAGTCGCTCTACCCACCCCGCGAGTCAAGCTTGAGCTTCAAAGGAAATAGAACCCGAAGCAAATTGTACAAGATTGTAGATAGCTGTTCACTAAAGCATGCACAACTTTATCAAGGATGATCCAAATGAGCTGAATTTTGGATATGTCATAGATGAGTGAGTTAGCTACGCTACGGACTTTACGGATCTGGATTTGGAGTTCAGAATCAAAATATATGCTACTCGGAAGGAAGTGCGGCAGAGCTGGAAACTTACTGCCAAACTTACACCGCGGTGTACCCCTGCTACCAGCAGATATTTATCTGCGGGAAGCAGGGGCCTTTTTGTACACTTTCCCCCTTGTCCCCAAATGTAATTCTAGCTTGTTAGGGGTCATTTTGGTCTTGGTTGCCTTGCTTTTGAGGGTAACTTAGGCATGGAAAGCTTTTTGTTTCTCTAGGTTAGATATTAGGAGGTGAAATTCATCACAACTTCTAGACACTTCATTTTTATATCTTGCCTCTCTTTTGGAAAAAGCTTTGGACTTGCAATTTTGAATGAAGAACAACAAAAGGCTTGAAGGAGAAGTTGCCATAGATTTCATCACCTAAGCTTACTCTATCTTTCTTACTTTGTTCATTTACACTTATGACTTTGTTTAATGTAATGAATGTTTTTTTGATAAATATGAGTAGCTAATCTCCTTTCTTCTAGGTTTTTATTGATCCTATGTTTGGTTCTTGATTAAATGATGCTATGATAATTGATATGATGCTTACATGTGTTTGTTTATCCGATTTCGTGCTTATTGTTCGTCTTAAGGTTTGATCAACCTTGAGGTGAAAGTTATTGATTCTTGATTGCTAGACATAGTGATTTTGAGGATTTGATTATGAAGTTGGATTGTGATTCGATTCTAGGATAGACATATACCTAAGTTGTTTCATATTCGTTTAAGGTTTGAGTTTAGTGCCATCGATTAGATTTTAGTCCATTTAGGAATAAATTGGATTAGTTTAATTCGATAGGTTTGTATGCTATCGGAAGATACATACAAACGTCTTGGAATCCTTGAATAGCAAACATGAGCATTAGTAATCATTTATCGAGTCATTTATCTTGAATTGAACTAGGTGACGTAAAATCCTAGGAGCCTTTATCTTATTAACAAGTTAATTATTTAGATTTGTCTTAATCGCTTCGTTAGTTGTTTAAACAAACCACAATCTCACTACTATCGTTCACACAAGTTCGAGTAAGGTATTAGAATAGATTTCGGTAATTATACGTTTGATTCCTCGTGGGTTCGACACCCCTTATCATTTTATTACTTGAAAGCGACCGTATACTTGCGCGTTTACGTACTCGTATTTGGAGCGTAACATACGTCAGACAGTTCAGTAGGAGAATCAATGAAAGTCATTCTCTTCCTGACTGTTTTCCTTGGTCTTCTTCCTTGGACAGGTTGGGAAGCTCCTGTATCCCTAAGTTGATTTCTTGTCTTGCGAGCAACATGCTCATCATGATGTTTAGCAGATATTGTCCTTGAAGGTGAGGCAGGAGACATGTTCCCTATCTCCGCAGTTGTCTGATTGATGATATTATCAGCAACTTCCTTCGCAGCAGTCTCATCTACTCTGGCTTGAACAGCTGGCTCAGCTGTTTGAGCAGATGCCTTCTTCAACTTCTTAGGGGCCACTTCTTTTGGCTCATCAGCTTTCTTCATTTTCTCAGCCTTTGCCTGAGCAGCAGGCTGGGCTGTTTTAGCACTTTTCTTCTGCTTCTTTGAAGGAGCCTTTTCCTTAGGTTCTTCAGCTTCTTCCTCCTCATCATTTTTCCTCTTGGTTACTCCCTTAACAGCTTGATATGTAGCCATTGCTTTGGCATTGTGAATCTCATTCCATGGGTCATACCACATCCCAGCTGATAAAACAGATAACTTAGAGTAATCCTGTGATTGGTTTGCTTCTTTTCGTGGAAATTTGCCAAGATGTACCATATCACAACTGACCAATTTACTTCAATACCATAGTAAATAGATAACATTATACAGTATCTCTTCATTGTGACACTGTCCAAGGAGAATGTGCAGTTCTCGATCATCTTGGACACCATATCAGCCATGCACTGATATTCATCATTCAACTGTCTTTTCTTCAAATTCCCAGACAATACCTCTCCGTCCTTGGCACAGATTGCCCAGAACCCATGAATTTTATCCTCCGCCATGGTAGTGACATCAGTTACGTTCTCCCTTGATTTGCTAGTCCAAATTTCTCGTGCAACAGAGCTGGAGTGATGACGACATCTACTCCACCAACAGTGGCCTTGATTTCTAGTTTCTCGAAATCAACAGCTTTCTCTATGTTGTAGTACTCCATCACCTGGTCCTTCCGGACCATCTCCTTGTGTGATTCCATGAACTTTACAAGCGTTGCAGCTTTGAACTTTTCCAAAATCTCCTTCATGACGGGCGTACCAGAGTGATGATATGTATCATAAACCAGATACATACCCTATGCCTTCGCTTCTTGTTGAGGATTCATTTCGATTCTGTAGAAGATTAGAGAAAGCACAAGAAAATTTGCAGAATTGAAAGCAGAATTTTTTCACAAATGCCTTTGAATATTTTTGGGTGCGTAAAGAGTGACTGAGCTGATCAGATCTGATTTTATAGAGTTAAGGTATTTCGGTTTCTGTGATACATGCTAACCGTTAGATTCATTTATGTCAGTTCTGATCGTGCGGGCGTCAGTTACGCGATTCAAAATTCAAAAAACATTAAATGTCAGGCGGGAATGCGAACCGCCTTAGTATACTTGTAAAAGCGTGTTTTGAATGGAACGTTTTTAACATGCAAGGCTTTTACATAGTTGATCAAACGAGTAAACATAAATACCTATCTGATGGGACTAGTATCCTGATGACAGACTGTTATCAGTGAACGCCAATAACTGATAACCTTCCTCAGCTATTTGTCAATCCAGCTAGTTAATTAATCTTCAATCTTCAAGAAATAAGATCTTCTCTTGAGAACATACTTTCAACTAACTTTCATTAACATATTTCATCTTTTAATCAGAAGTACCGCTAGTCTTACACATTCCCCTTGACTTTAAGAATCCATAAGTTAACTAGTATGTTTAGAGTTAACCTTTGAAGATAATAAGATGTGTAAGCTTATGAACTTTAGTCTTCTGATGAGTTCCCCCTCAGCTTATGCATCCAACTTTAGTAGACCTAGTTCAGCTCTTAGAGTTGAAAATCTTGTCTCACTTAGAGGTTTTGTGAAGATGTCAGCGATCTGATTTTCAGTAAAACATATTCTATCATGAAATTTTCTTTCTCCACATGATCTCTAATGAAGTGATGTTTGATCTCAATATGTTTAGTCCTTGAATGACTTGTAGTATTTTGAGTAAGTGAGATTGCACTTGTATTGTCACAGTAGATAGGTATCCCACTGATTTTAATGTTGTAATCTTCTAGTAGATGTTTCAACCATAATATATGAGCACAACAAGCTCCAGCAGCTATGTATTAAGCTTCAGCAGTAGATATGAATACTGAAGTCTGTTTCTTACTCATCCATGAGATCAGGCGACTACCTAAGAATTGACAGGCACATGTGGTGTTTTTCCTATCAATCTTGCAGCCAGCAAGGTCAGAATTTGAATATCCAATAAGCTCAAATCCAGATTCTCTAGGGTACCACAATCCCAATTCTTTAGTGCCTTTAAGATATTTGAGTATTCTTTTGGCAGCTAAGAGATGAGATTCCTTAGGATTTGATTGATATCTCGCACAAACCCCAACAGAGTATATGATATTAGGTCTGCTAGCTGTTAAGTATAAAAGTGACCCAATAATTCCTCTGTACTTGGTTATGTCTACTGATTTGTCATCTTCATCTTTATCCAAACGAAGACTAGTAGACATTGGAATATTAGCAGTAGAGCTAGTTTCCATACCAAATTTCTTGAACAGATCATTTGTGTATTTTGCTTGGCTGATGAATATTCCATCAGGCAACTGTCTTACTTGCAATCCAAGAAAATAATTAAGTTCTCCCATCATGTTCATTTCAAACTTATTCTGCTTCAGCTTTGAGAACTTATCACAAATCTGTTGGTTTGTTGAACCAAAAATAATATCGTCCACATATATTTGCACAAGCAATATATGATTTTCTCATTCAATAGTGAACAGGATCTTGTCTACCTTACCTTTACGAAATCCTTTAATTAAAAGAAAATCAGATAGGGTATCATACCATGCTCTTGGAGCCTGTTTTAGTCCATAGAGAGCTTTCTTCAGACGATACACCTTGTCTTCTTCTTGATAAGCTTCAAATCCAGGTGGTTGTTCAACAAAAATTTCTTCTTGCAATTTTTCATTGAGAAAAGCTGATTTCACATCCATTTGATAGACTGTGAAATTCTTATGATCAGCATAAGCAAGAAAGAGTCTGATTGTCTCTAGTCTTGCTACTGATGCAAAAGTTTCATCAAAGTCAATACCTTCTTCTTGGCAAAAACATGTTTATTTGACATTTTTTAAATAGGATTTTTTTTGGAAACGCCAAACAAATCGACCCAAAGTTATTGTACCGACAAAAGCAAAATTAATTGGTATTTGAATCTTTTCTCTATTCTGCTTAAAAAAAAAAAGAATCTTTTTCTCTCATTATAGTATTTTTTATACAAGTCTGCTTCAAAGAAATTAATTAATTGCATTTTGTCGCCTTTGCCAAGGAATTTTAATTGATGGATTTAGGAACATTGATGAGATGTTGTTACATAATGAACAAAAAGCGTTAAGAAGATCTGGCTGTCAATTAATGGAAATCTTTATTTGAATTATAATAATATTAATATATATATTAATAAAATATAATTAGACATAAAATTTTTCTTAAATTTTCTCATAAAAAATTTGGTAGAAAAATATTTATAATAAAATTTATAACTTCTTTTCCTCTTATAAATCAATCACCATGAATATAAAAAAAACAAAAGTATATCTAATAAGAATAGTTCATAACTCTCAACAATCGAGAGTCAGTGGTATTATTTAATAGTAGTAAGCACATCCGAGCCCAGCTGTTAAGCATGTACTTAGAATTCTATTGGTTAGATATTAAATACTTTTAAATCTGTATTAATCTCCCTATGCTAATTATAAATTTAATTATCTCACACCGTCGTCACATGTACTCCATTATTATTATTATTCAAATCAAGATTTTCATTGAAGCCCCCTCAGGTCATTTCACAGCCAGAGCAATAGAATTGTTTATAATGATTAACTAAATGCAAAAAATCATCTGTTCTTTGCATAATTTGCAAATAATCATATATTATTTTCATTAGCTTATCAAATAACCCAAAACTTTAAAAATATACTGCCCATTTGTAATTTCCGGAAATAGTGTGTGTAAAATATACTAAAATGATATTTTACCATAAATTTTCTTTAAGTTCTGTTAGAAAAGCTTTTTCCTATTCAAATCAAGATTGCCATTTACAGTCAGATCTTCTTACTATATTCCATTTGTTCATTTGATAGAGGAAGAATAAAAAAGCAACCTAAATACTCTTCTTATATTTCCTTCCTGTATTAATTAATTGTGGATTTAGAAAGAGGAGATCACCTGATTTGGAAAAGATGGCTTACGAAGCTGTAGTTTCTCTAAATCTGATAATTGAGAGACTACTAAATATTCCAAAATACCGTTATTTCTTTCTTCCCATCCCAGAAACAAAAATTCTCCACGAAGAAGTATTGTCCTTAAAATCAATTTTTGAATCGGATCATTTCTATAGGAAAAAGGGATCAAATGATTTGGAAGGAAATATCGTGATGACAATACCTAAATTCAGAGACGTGCTCGAAGACCATATAAACAAATGTCAACTACTTTTTTTAGAATCTCAAAGCATCGATGAAGATTTAGAGAAAGTAAGAAAAGAAATGATTTCCTTTCTGGAAACGATGAAGAAAATCCTGAAGGAGTACTCCAATGCAGAAGAAACAAGCAACGTGCCACCACTTGCTGATTCTGTTACACTTACACAGATTGATATGTTGGGAGTATATGATGAAGACCTACAAGAACTAATTTATAAACTACTTCCAGGACCATGGGGGCGAGAAGATTGCATGCGCGAAATTATTTCAGTAGAGGGTATGGCGGGTATCGGTAAGACTACTATTGTCAAAGCACTTTATAATGAGCCAGTTATTTCAAATCATTTTGAACTTCGTGCGTTTATCTGGGTAGGACCTCATCCTCATCTGAAAGATATCTTGATAGATCTTCTGGGTTGCTTGATCCCTAATTATAATAAAATTTTAGGAATAGAAAACAGTAAGTTTGAATTGAAAGAGCAGATACACAAATTTTTGGTTAGGAAAAGTTATTTGATTGTGTTAGATGATGTATGGGATATTCGATTTTGGGATGATATGATAATGTGTTTAACAGATAACAACAACGGAAGCAAAGTAATACTTACAACTAGGCTGTCAAAGTTGACTTTGTTTTGTTCCACTTACGGTCATGTTCACAAGATTCGCTTCCGGAATGAAGAAGAAAGTTGGAATCTTTTTTGCAAAAAGATAGTTTGTCCTCCTGGATTCGAGAAAGTTGGAAAGAAGATTGTCAAAAAATGTGAAGGCCTTCCTATTGGAATAATCTCGATTGCCAGCATCCTATCCAAAGCCGAGAAGCTTGATTACTGGGAAAACATAGCTAAGAATGAGAATTTGTTTGCCTTAGGTTTAGAGGAAGGGTCACACATGGCAGAGTCTCTATTTTTGAGTTACAAGCACTTGCCTCCACATTTAAAAGAGTGTTGTCTCTTATTTGGAGTATTTCCTCTAAATCATAAGATCTCCATCCCCAAGCTATTCAAATTGTGGGATGGTGAGGGATTAGTTGAACCAAAAGCATTTTACGCATTTAACACATTTGAAGATAGAGCGTGGAATTATTTGGAGAAGCTCATTTCATTTAATATTATTTTAGTCTGCCAACGGAGCTCCAGTGGCAGCGTTAAAACTGTCAGCGCCAATTTCTTTTGGAATCTCTTGGTAAGAGAGGCTGCTAGCAAAAAGATTTTTCATCTCATAAATAGTTATTCCAGTGCTTTTTCAGAAGGTATACAATGCCAGCACAGGTTGTGCATCCATAATAACGCTCTTCTTGGCTTAAAAAATGTTTCTGAATCGATAGAATCAGTTTCAAATGTGCGTTCTTTTCTTTGTACTGGTACAGAACATCGATATCCAGTATCAATATGTTCAGGTTTAAAGTCTATCAAGGTGCTAGATGCTCTTACAATTCGTTTATACAAGTTCCAGATTGAAATACTGGAGCTAGTTATGTTAAAGTACCTTGCCTTCACATATGATAGAAAACTCCATTTTTCCATATCTAGACTCAAAAACCTTGTATACTTGATTGTCCATCGATACAACCTGACAATCATCAATTCCTCTCCATCTTATATGCCGATAGAGATATGGAATATGCAAGAACTGAGGCATCTTCAAGTCATGGGAAGCGACCTGCCACATCCCATTGATGGTGCTCAGTTACCCAACCTCTTGATGCTGCTAGGTGTGAGCGATCACAGTTGTACAAAGGAAGTTCTTCAAAGTATCCCAAATCTAGAAAAATTAGGTGTTCGGATTATTTTACCACAGGATGTTTCTGAAACCTTGCATATCTTCGATCACCTTGCGCTGCTCTTTAGTCTCAAATCATTCAAATGCATCATTTCAAATCCCAATCCTAGGACTTGGCAGGTTCTTCTCTTGTCAAAGTCAGTTTTTCCATCAAGACTTACAAAGTTGACTTTGAGTGGGTGTGGATTTGCATGGGAAGACATGTCAATGATTGGTGCATTACCAAATCTTCGAGTGTTGAAATTGCGATGCTATGCCTTTCAAGGCCCGGAGTGGGTGGCAGATGATGAAGAGGAGTTCCCGAAACTTGAGTATATGCTACTTGAAGACACTGATCTGGTGCACTGGAAAGTTGGCGATAATTGCTTTGAAAAGCTTAAACACCTAATCATTAGGCACTGCTATAAACTGAGAACGATCATTATTGATGCTTATGTTTCATGCTTTTCAAATCTGGAGTCCCTTATTATTCATCATTGCTACGAATTGGACAAAAACCTAGAGTGGGTGGTAGAATACTTAATTTCCCTTGTAAAATTTGAATTTGTTGATTGCAGCTCTGATTCTATAGCTTTAGCAAAGAAAATTCAACAGTTAGCGGAAGATACCGGAATGGTAGGACTTAAAGTTGGGGTATATTCTTCCTGGGAATGAATGAATATATAGCTTCTTTAAATGGTAAGCTTGTTTTCTAATCGCACCCTTTATCCGCTCATTGAGGTTTTGAACTAATAATTACGTACGTCGTTTCTTAAACTTGTACATTCAGGAAAAGAACACATTGTGAGGGAATGAGGTAATCAGTGTTTCGGTTTCATTAATTTTACTAATTAATGTTCCACCATTTTTTTTTTTAATTTTGCAGTATTTAGAGAATTTCTCAAGCCCTGAAGGTGTATGCAGTCACCTCTAGCTGCCTTTGAATGTCATTTGTCGTTACATTTGGTTGTATTTATTTATTTATTTATTTATTTTTTTTTTTTGTGAGGAATTTAATTAATTGATGATTTATGAACTGTGATGAGATATTGTTGTCATTAGTTTTTAATTTTTTATCCTTTTTTGAATTTGTGAGGAATTTTAATTAATGGATTTATGAACTTTCATGAGATGTTGTCACATAAAGCATCTATGCTTATATTATATTAGGAAAGTGCAAGTGCGTTGTACATATTTACTTAATTTTATATTTATTTTTTTGTAAATTAGAGTAAAATTATTTTATTATGTCATAATATAGAGCAAAATAACACGTTTTCACCTAATTCATTAGTTTAATTCATTTTTCACCAGTTTACCTGTATTTCACTGATGCCGTCGTTTCACCGATCTCGTCCCTTTTTTCACGAATTTTCATCGATTTCAGTTGCCTTCTTTTTTACCGGATTCACCCAAAATTTCACCCATTTCACCAATGTTCTCTAATTTCAATCAAATTTTCATCGATTTCACATGTTTTCAATTATTTCATTGATTTGTTTTCATCGATTTCACCATTTTTCACGAATTTCGCGCCATTTTTCACAAAAAAAAATTCCATGAAAATTCGAGGTTATGTATATTTTGATATTATTGAATATTCTTAATATTTTTCTATTCTAGCCAAAGTAAACTTACGTAATTAGCTAAGTCATAAGTATTTTTTTATTCTTTCATAGTAAGATACGATTCAATTTTAATTTTTTCTATTGTAATGTAATGATATTTAAGAGAATTTCATTTCAAAATTTTAAATTATGTAATTTGTACGAAATATTTAAATTAGTATTTCTTACTTAAATAAATATTGATGCTAAAATTTAATTATATATATATATATATATATATATATATATATATTAGGGGATATTTAAAATAATAGTGCTTTCTTATGGTCCATTTATCTATTAAGAGAAGAAGAGTAAAATTATAAAAATTGATGTAAGAGATAATTTATAAATTTTAGGAGTTTATGTAGGAGATAAATATAATAAGAGTTCATGTCTAATTATACCTCTTCAATTACTTTATTTTTTATATATTTACCATTTAATTAAATATCACTTACAATTTAAATAGGGGTAATTTAATCTATAAAAAAATTAAGAAATATTCATGCTTTTATAATAATAGTAGAGATAGAGATAAATAATAAGCGACTAATTATTTTACTAGTAGGTTTCTTATTCTTGTTTGTGTACCAAAGCTACACTCAATTAGGGCTGTCAATGGGTCGGACTCGGACCGGCCCGGATCAGGACAGATTCGGATCCGAGTCCGATTTCCATTTCTTCTATCCGGATCCGCTCGGATCTGGAATATTAGCAATCGGATCCGAATCCGACGGATATCCCGGATCCGGATAAATTATCCGGATCCATTTAGCAAGCTATTTTTTTTTTCGTTTTCCTCCAAATCACTTGCGGATTCCACCATCATGAATTAAAAATGTAAAATTTTACTTACTTCATTGAAACTATTGCCTAAAAATTGTAGAAGATGGAATATGATGGACACATATAAACGATAAAAATTAGAACAAAAGAATAAACAAAAATATAAGTAAAAAAGATATAAAGTGGGACAAAGAAGAAGAAAACTCAATATTGAGAAATGAAGAGAAGATAAAAATTGAAGGATGAATGGTTATGGTTTGATTTTTCTTATTAAATAGTATAAATTAATATGTTGTAGACCCAATTATTTATCGGGTCAGTCCATCAACATCTCTCATGCATTTCTTTTTAAAATTATTTTTAATATAGTAAAAGATTTTAGTGGAACATAGATAGTTTTATTTTCATTTTTATTTAAATACATAATATATAAACAACATATAGTAATATATATCGGATACGAATATATGTAACGGATCGGATCAGCGTAGATCCATATTCGCTCCATATAATTCTAATTACGGATCTTCTTAATCGAATCACATCCATCGGATTACTAATCGGACGATTATCCTAATAAATCGGACCGGATTCGGATCGGATCAGGATTGAAATCCGCCCCATTGACAGCCCTACACTCAGTATTTATATTTCATGTCGTATATATAGTCATTGAAAGCATGTAGAAAGAAGAGATACCAATTATTTTAGGTTTTTTTTTTTTTTTTTTTTTTTGTGGTTTAAGCCTGTAATTTATTGATTCAATTAAGTACATAAAAGAGCAAAAATTCATTTTTGACATCATATAATTATGTTTCAATTTTGGCATCAATTCTAACTGATCTAAATTGGTGCCAAAATTGACACAACGATGGTTTTTTTTTTCTTTTTTTTTTTTTTTTTGGTTTAAGCATGTGATTTATTGATTCAATTAAGTACACAAAAGGGCAAAATTTCATTTTTGACATCATAGAACTAGACGTTTTTCAATTTTGGCACTAGTTCTGACTGACCTAAATTAAATTTGTCAATCAAAATTAATGCCAAAATTAACACAATGATACCAAAATTGAAAAACTCGGTTCTATTGTGCCAAAAATGATTTTTTGCCTTATGCTCCTCACCAATTACTTTAATTCACAATTTATCCCACTTCATTTTAATAGTAGTAATAATAATAATAAAAATAATAATAATGAAATAGTAAAAAAAATTATATTAACAAAAATATTTGGGTACACAATAATAATAACATTTTTTTTTGCTACACATGTTATCATCAAAACCCATCATTAAACCACTCCTTATTAACTCATTGACTCAATTTTATCCAACAATCCCTCCTTTTTTTCTGACAATATATTCAACTAAGAATGTCTTCTAAGTCTTCAGTTTGGTTTTCACTCAAAGATGAAAATCATTTGGCTGAATAAGAATATACAATTATCTTCTGATTTGAACTTTCACTTATCAGTTGTATCATTTCAATTTAAGTTGGGTCGAGACTGCGTCCTTCTCGTCTTCTTCTATCTCTTCTTTTCCTTATTATTCCATAATGGAGATGTTGCTTAGATGCATTAACCATTGGAGTTGATCTTAGTTTTCTTTTTTCGCTGTATCTCAAGAGATATTTCTTAATTTGTAATAAGAAGTATTATGAAACTTATGAATAAATGTTTTTTTTTTTTTTTAATAAATTCAACCTTTATGAATGATATCATTTTTTGCACCATAAAATTAGGTGCTTTTCAATTTGGTACCATTGTGTCAATTTTGGTACCAATCTTGACTGGCCTTTTCAATTTTGGTACTTCAGCCAATTGACTTAACGTTCAACTTACGAAAATGCCAAAATTGATAACGATAATCAAAACTGATACCATGTTACCAAAATTAAAAAACGCCTAATTATATAGTGTCAAAAATGAATTTGTTCCTATTCAAAAGACTCACAATTCTTCTGATCCAACTTCAAGAACTTTATTGATGACCCGTAAAGCTATAACATGTTTTGGCAAAATTTCAAATATTGTTATGTAACTTAAGGATTTTTTAAAATTAGTTCTATTCCCATGTTATCGTTTATTTAGTCATTTAATTTTTACCTAATTTTAATTTTAGTTCCATGCAAAACAAATTTATCCTCCAATTTTCAATAAAATTGCAACACTTTTAACTCGAAAGGCTAAAGTTTTGCCACTTTTAATAAGTTCGGCATTTCTAATGTGAGATACTTTGATACAAGCCTTCTTTAAGATAACTTATTAGAAAGTGACACGTGGCTTATTGTAATTTAATTTTTAATAGTTTAATATGTGAATTACAAGTTTACCCTTATTAATAAACAAATGTACCTAGTTTTAATTCATATAGTTCTCACGATCAGTTCTCAACCCTCTCTCTCTGCTGATACTGAAAATTGACTAACCGAGAGTTTTTGTGCTAAAATTAAATGTGCCACCGCGCCGGATTAAGTACTGGCCATTTTATTATGAAATTGATTGGCATAAGAGTGGGTGGTTGATCTATTTTGAAGGACTCGGGTGGTTCGGAGAAAAAAAAATTGTGGAGAGGAGCAGGAGATTGTTTTGAAGAAAAACTAGTTTTATGCTAATATTTTTTTTCTTTTATATAAGGGTATTATCGTCGTTGTTACTATACAACATTTTATTGTACATGTGCAAAATTATCATGATTATTTTGTACAGTTGTACAAATATTAACGATCTAGATCTACTTTTTTTAAATTTAAAGACTTAAATTGACATATCTCAAGAAAGATCACCTACCATCTAATCTTATTTTAGAATTGGGGTTATAAGTTTGCATGTTTATTTACTCAATTAATCCATTAGAAGTCGTCGTACTTTTGCAGTTATTTTCAATTTTTTTTTGTTTTTGATAATTTGTTTACAATGATTTCATAACCACAAGAAACATGATGACATAATATTTAACATTAAGCCATCACTGATTTGTTTGTTTGACTAATTAGCATATTGTAAATTAATTAGAAAAACAATTACACATCAAGCCATATAAGTAGTGTAAAATACTCTAAGGTCTCGTTGTTAATTAAATTATATGAATTAAATTGTTAATTAAATCGATAGTCTTATTGGTTAATTGCATCAAATCATAAGATTTGACATATTTCACCCCTCTATCTATCTATAGTTGCCCTTACAGATTTATCTTGTCAAGAATTACTTAATTTCAAACATAGTTTATTTGCATTCTGAATCGGAAGAAGTGAATAAACCAAAGTGTTAATATTTTGTTTTGAACCATGCAAAAGTTCTTCATTCAACAATAGATTAAGTCATTTCAATGTGAAGTATATGAGAAGAAAGCCATGAAATTCTAGTATATCGGTCACGGCACATTTAATTTAGGTGTTAACGACCGAATTGAACTAAATATCATCTACTCGTAAAACCTCTGTCGACACATTGTATAGAATGAAAAATTCTTGTATAGACCTGGTCTATGAGCTTTTCATAGACCTTGTGGTTGTAAATGAACCACATCATACATTTTGATGATGTCATACTCTCAAAATGTATGATGTGGTTCATTTACAACCACAAGGTCTATGAAAAGCTCATAGACCAGGTCTATGCAAGAATTATCCGTATAGAATGTGTTATGTGCACCATTCTATTAAGTGTCATACAGGAATTCTAGTTACTTGACGGTAAAACATGAAAGAGTCTAATAAAAAATGTTGATCGATATAGATGCGTGTAAATTATTCATTCTACTACATGTTCCACCTTTTCTTACCACAGGTTTACTTTGTAAGGAATTACTTAAGTTCAAACAGAGTTGATTTGCATCTGGTTGAATCGAAAAAGTGAATAAACCAAGGTGTTGATGAATGAATTGAAGTGAATATTGACCATTCTATTAATTCCAGACTATACATGAAAAATAGGTGTTCATATATAAACAAGAACTTGCAGCCACATGATTAGATCAGATAAAGAGCAACTAATTAGCCAAATTAAACTTAATCTGCAAAGACAAAATATCCAAAATGAAATTAAAATAACATTCTTGATTAATTTTCCAAAATCCCCTTGACCATTTTTCACGTATCAACTTAATTTGCAGCTAAGCTAAGCTAAGTACTTTCTTCACAATAGTCGTAGCAAGTTCACAAAAGTCCTTTTCTTCGAATCCATTTTCAGATATCAAACGAACCACATTCTCATGCCACAGTTTAACCGAAATTTTACGAGAAGGTGCAGTGGCGGCGGTGGCTGGATTCTGGTGGCAGCGACAAACAACATAAATTGTTCTACTAAGTTAATCATGTTAATGAATGATTATTTTTTCTTTAGACATTTTGAAATTTAATCATACTTAATTCGAAAAGATAATAGTTAAATGGTTGATTATTTAATTATATTTTATGGTTTAATGCTTAATTTTCATCTATCTCCTGATAATTGTAGTTTCCAATTTATTTCCCTTTGAAAATAAATTAAAGTTCTATTTCTTAATATTCATTCACAACTTTGACGCTACACTCGACTAGATAGTATATAGCAACTAAGACCGTCAATGGGGAATATCTCTATCTGAATTCGATCCGTATTAAATCCGATTTATTATAATTTTTGTCATATTAGAGTTATGTATCAGATTTAATTAATTTGAATTGAATTCTTTTTCACTTAAATCAAATGCACAAGTGAAATCAGAGTATTGGACCTCTTAGTTTACACATGTTCAGACATTGTTCAAGCTAAATTTTTAAATCAGTGACAAACTAGGTTAATACTGTATGTTACAATCAAATCAAAGGATAACACAATTTCAAGTTTGAATATAAAATTCATATCAAATTTGAATAATATGTTATTTTACATTGCTCAATCAATTTTAAGTCGATTATATAGTGCTAAGTATTAACTTATCCTCGATACATTCTTGAAAAAATCGGACAATATTGGGGACTAAGTGTCACTGTCCGCCCATATATATAAAAAAAATACACGATATTACTTTGTGTTTTGCGAAACCTGCATAAAAGTAACCGGTAATTTTCTTTCTGCATTAAAATCACTTGCACTTAAAATAATCTTACCTAAAAAACCAAATACCCATTAGTTACTAATACAATTAATTTTTAATTGAATTGCCTAAATTATCCCTAGATATTTTAAAAGTGAAAGGGAATTTGCGCAAACATTTAAAAGTACAAATAGTTTTGCGCAAATAACAAAAAATACAAGGAAACTTTGACTGAAAAAATTATGCAAAAAACAACAAAAATTGCATATTATTCGAGTGAAACAAACTTGCGTCATACAATTCACGGATTGAGTCTATGAAATTTGATCGAAACTCAGTGATACAAATATAAATATATAATTAATTAATGAGCAAAAAGTAAAATAAACAAATGTGGTGTTTAGCCTTCAATGTATTAAACAAACCTAATGCACAAGTAAATCCTGAGTATGGCTCTTTCACAAATCTGATTCAAATTTGAAAGTATGTATTAGATTATAAGAATTTGAACTCAATTCTTATTCACTTAAAATATACACACAAGTTGAAATCAGAATATTGGAACTCTTAGTTTACAAATGTTCAGACGTTGTTCAAGCTAAAATTTTAAATCAGTAACAAACTAGGTTAATACTATAGTTACAATCAAATCAAATGATAACACAATTTCAAGTTTGAATATAAAATTCATATCAAATTTGATTAATATGTTATTTGACATTGCTCAATCAATTTTAAGTCAATTATATAGTGCTAAGTATTGACTTTACTCGATACATTCTTGAAAAAATTGGGCGACATTGGGGCCTAAGTGTCACTGTCCGCCAATATATATGAAAAAATATACGATATTACTTTGTGTTATGCGAAACCTGCACAAAGTTATCGGTAATTTTCTTTTGCACTCTTGTACTTTAAAACTAGTCACTACAAAGTAGCGGACTCAGGTTCGAATCCTTGTTGGGAGAGGTACCCACATTAATGTGCCCAACCCGCCTCAAAAGGGATTAAACCCTTGGGAAACAAAAAAAAAAAAAAAAATCTTACATAAAACACCAAATATCCATTAGTTGCTAAAATAATTAATTTTTAATTGAATTCCCTAAATTACCCATAGATATTTTAAAAGTGGAAGGGGATTTGTGCAAACAAAATAGTGTTGCGCAAATAATAAAATATACAAGGAAACTTTGAAATTTGAAATTTATGCCAAAAAACAAAAAAAAAATGCACATTGATTGAGTCTATGAAATTTGATCGAAACTCAGTGATACAAATATAATTAATTAATGAGCAAAAAGTAAAATAATTGTACCGACAAAAGCAAAAGTAATTGATTTGAATCTTCTTCTCTCAATATATTATGTTTGAAGGAATTGCACTTTTTATACCAAACATTTACCTACTTTATACATTTCATACCACACCTTTCATAATTGCACATTTCATTCCAAAATTAATCAACCTTTTTCAATTTACATACCACCGTTAAATTTAGGATGGAACTGGACACGTGCGCCGCACGTGCCCGTTAACTTAAAAAAAAAAAAAAAAAGTTCTGAATTTCACTTTTCATACCAAACCTTTGCCTACTTTATACATTGCATACCACACCTTTCAGAATGACACATTTCATACCAAAATCAATCAACCTTTTTCAATTTTCATACCGACGTTAAATCACAAAAAAAAAAAAAAAAAAAAAACCTTGCGGGCACTGTACTACCACATATGCTATTCTTAATTTGAGGAAACTGTAAAAAATCATATGATAGATGACATTCCCGTTTCTTTTTCGAAAGGGTAAGTATCTCAGGTTCGTCACTTTTTTATAATTAACCCCTTGCCCCCTAAAATGATCCAATTTTACCCTTGGGTGTTATTAGTACTAATAAATACGTAAAAAATTGAATTTTTTTTTAAAATTTATGGGCAATTATAAATTATATCAATTAATAAATATGATGATTTTGAATTGAAACAGTAGTACCACATAAGGTCTTCTCAATTTGAGGAAACCGTAATAAATCATATGATCGATAACGTTCCTGCTTCTTTTTCGAAAGGGTACAAATATAATAAAATACGGTCTTCGCTATCAATGAAAATCATATTCAATCATAATTTTGTAATTTTTCTCTAAATCTGTTAATTGAGACCTTTGTAACTATTTTTCACAACTATATCCATGCTAATCTATTTTATATAGCAGAAGTTATCTACGATGAATTACGCAACATCCTGAAAGAAGCAGAATCAGCCCACAAAGAAGTATGGTCCTTAAAATCAATTCTGGAATTGCATCATTTCAAACAGTGTGAGTAATTAAACTATTTGAAAGGAGAGATCTTGGACGCAATACCTAAATTCAGAGACTTGCTCCAAGATCTTATAAACAAATCTCAACTACTTTTTTCAGAATCTCAAAGCTTCGATGATTAGATTAGTGACGAATTGAAGATCATCTACCAAGATTTGAAGAAAGCCAGAAAAGAAATAATTTCCTTTCATAAAACGATGAGGAAAATCAAGGAGGAGTACAACGTGAAATTAGATCAGGAAACAAGCAACAAGGAGTCACCACTTGTTGATGAAGATTTTGGTGGAAACGCAAAAGATATGGCGGGAGTATATGATGAAGACCTTCAACAACTAACTGATAAACTAATGCTTACACGACCTTACGAGCTCAAAACTATTGCAGCAGTGGGTATGGCGGGTATCGGTAAGACTACTATTGTTAAAGCACTTTTTAATGATCCAAGAATTACAAATTATTTTGATACTCGTGCGTTTGTCAGAGTAGGGCCTAATTATCATTTAAAAAATATCTTGCTTAATCTTCTGGTTTGTTTGTCACCTAAATATAATAAAATTTTAGAAATAGAAACGAGTGAAGATCAGTTGAAAAGGAAGATACGCAAATTTCTGAATAAGAGAAGGTATTTGATTGTGTTAGATGATGTATGGCATAATTACTTTTGGGGTAAAATGAGGTTGTGCTTTCCAAATGAAATCAACGGAAGCGGCATAATATTAACAACTAGGTTGTTTAGTGTGGCTTCTAAATTAAACAAATTAGGGGATGTTCTCAAGATTAGTTTCCGGAATGAAGAAGAAAGTTGGAATCTTTTCTGCAGAAAAGTATTTGTTGAAGACTCCTGCCCTCCTAGACTCAAGAAAGTTGGAAAGAAGATTGTCAAAAAATGTGGAGGACTTCCTATTGGAATAATCTCGATTGCCAACATCCTATCAAAAGCCGAGAAAATGGTTGATTACTGGGAAAAGGTAGCCAAGAATGAGAATTTACTTGCCTTAGCTACAGAGGAAGGGTCACACATGTCAGAGTCACTATTTTTGAGTTACAAGCATTTGCCTCCGCATTTAAAAGAGTGTTGTCTCTATATTGGAGTTTTTCCTCTGAATCATAAGATATCCGTCTCCAAGCTCGTTAAATTGTGGATTGGTGAGGGATTAGTTAAACCGAGGCCCTTCGAAACTTTTGAAGATACAGCGCAGAATTATTTGGAGGATCTTGTTTCCCATAATATTGTTTTAGTTCGCAAAAATAGCTCAAGTGGCAGAAATAAAACATGCAGCATCCATTATTTATTTTGGCATCTTTTGGTAAGAGTGGCTGCAAACAAAAAGATTTTTCATTTCATAGATAGTTATCCCAGTGCTTTTTCAGAAGATATACATTGCCAGCGCAGGTTTTGCATCCACAAGAACGCTCTTCTTGGCTTGAAACATGTTTCTGAATCTATACAATCAGTTTCAAATATGCATTCTTTTCTTTGTACTGGTCCAGAACATCAATATCCGGAATCAATATGTTCAGGTTTGACATCTATTAAGGTGTTAGATGCTCTTACAATCCGTTTATACAAGTTACCGATTGGAATACTGGATCTAGTTGAGTTAAAGTACCTTGCCTTCACATATGATGGAAAACTCCCTTCTTCCATATCTAGACTAAAAAACCTTCTATATTTGATCGTCCATCGATACCACATGACAATCATCAATTCTTCTCCATCTTATATGCCGATAGAGATATGGAATATGCAAGAACTGAGGCATCTTCAAGTCATGGGAAGCGACCTGCCAAATCCCGTTGATGGTGCTCAGTTACCCAAGCTCTTGACACTGCTAGGTGTGAGCGATCACAGTTGTTACGAAGGAGGTTCTTCAAAGTATCTCAAATCTAAAGAAATTAGGTGTTCGGATTGTTTTACCACATGGTGTTTCTAAAACCTCGCATATCTTTGATCACATTGCCCTGCTCTCTAGACTCGAAGCATTCAAATTCAGCGTGTCAAATCTGAATCCTAGGTCTCAGCAGGTTCTTCTCTTGCCAAAGTCAGTTTTCCCATCAGGTCTTACAAAGTTAACTTTGAGCGGTTGTGGATTTACATGGGAAGACATGTCAATAATTGGTCCTGCACTATATTATCTTCGCGTGTTGAAATTGCATGCCATTCAAGGCCCGGAGTGGAAATCTGGTTTGTTCTCACAGCTTAAGTATCTGCTACTTGAAGATACCGATCTAGTGCACTTGGAAGTTGGCTATGGTTGCTTCCCAGGGCTTAAGCGCCTAATCATTAGGCACTGCTACAAACTTGAAGAGATCTCTTATGAACATGGTTATTTGATGCCTCTAAAAATGATTGAGCTAGTTGACTGTAGCCCTTCAGCATTGAAATCTATGAATAAATGCCGTTGATCAAAAAATGATGTCTCTATATTGGGGTTTTTCCTCTAAATCATGAGATATCTGCAAGGTCTTAATTTTACGGGGCAAGTTCTAATATATAAATGCCGTTGACATGCAAAAGAGTACTTCTCTCCATTTATAACTTGATTAGTTCCAGTACTTTTAGTCATGGTATCAACCACTTTTAAGCCATTGCAACCAATGTCACTTCCTGTAATTGTATGAACATTGCAAAAAGTACGTAATTAGATAAGGAAAAAAAAAAAATATAGACAAACTATTTGAACAAATTCTTAAAATATAATTTTTTAATATTTAAGATAATAAATTATTTAATAAAAGCTAAAAATTAAATATAAAAGTAGTCAAGATCTGACCCCATCAAACCAACTCAAAATGATAAGATAATTATTATTACACAAATCTTCTGATTGCCCTTCACGTAATTTGAGCACGACCAAACTAAATCGTCTTGGATGAGAGAAAATTGACTCACCTGAACTCACTTCAATAATGAAGAAAGTCTACTTGATAAAATGGAAGGGGCTACCGAAATCAGAGGCAACATGAGAAACGAAGGAGGACTGATGGCAATTCCGGGACCAGCTCGAGGCGTACGAGGCGACGAGGACGTCGCCAGATTAGGTGGGGGAGAGTGTAAAGGACCATCCGACGGGAGGCCAAAACTCACACCGAAGACACAGCCGCCGGGGGGTTAAATGACATCCTAGGGGCTGCCCAGGATGTTTTTGAACAACCAAACATGCCCTTAGAGGTTCCGGAGAACTCTAGAGGGTTCCGCACGGGTCCGGATCATTCACGAGAGTTCCGGGCAGTCCAACATAACTCCGAAAGGGTCAAGAAGGTGCCGGAAGACACTAGAAGGGACCGGGAGAGCCTACACAAGTGTAGAACACACCGGAAGAATCTAGCACCTTGTGGAAGGCTCAAGAGACATGAGAAAATACCTTGTAAATAATAGAATAACCTAGATACTTGTACATAGTTCTAGAGATTGTAGAAGGGTCTAGAGATTCAATCTCCACCCTTAGATCAAGTTAATCCCAACCGTCCATTTGAGGAGGTGGGACTATAAATAGATGTAACTCCCTCATTTGTAACCACCAAGTTCTCAAGTAATACAAAAGCATTCTTAAGTTCACAAAGCTTTCTTACTTTCCACTTTCACTACTTTTCCTTCAAGAAAGTTAGGCTGACTTAGCCAATTCCGCAATGGGCGGTAAAAGTGCGCAAGGGGCGACAAGGCTAGGTGTCGCACGACACTAAAGAGAACAAGTCCGTGACATAAGGTACCTAATGAAAAAAAATTTAACAATTAATACAGGTAAGTGTTAACAATCAAAGAAAGAAAATATTAACAGAGAGTTTCAAAGTGATTACATTAACTTCAAACTCCTTAGACAATCCAGCTTCCTACTTAGGGTTCCAGTTAGGTTTAACCTAAAAAGTCTCCTGTTAAAGAATAAATAAATAAAAATAAATATATTAATTGTTTATATAATATTAAATAGATAAACAAAATTTTCATATTATACACTCACAAATGCATTACTGATCCTTCATAGCATTCTACACCCAACCATTTTTTTGCGCAAGGATCTCCTCCCTTTACTACCCAATTAGTAAGTTCGGATGGACTGTTTAAGGTCCCGTAGAGATCTTGGAGGGCTAGAACTGTGTTTGTATTAGGTTTATTTTCCTAAATTAAAAAGAAATAGTTGAAAAAGCAACAAAAAAAATTCAGTGTAAATGAACATACCATCCAGATCATCGGTTATCGCCCCTCCCAGAGTTGCAAATGCAATAATGCCTGTTACAACTAATACCCACTGTTTAGCGGTTTCCGCCATTTGAGATTTGATTGCGATTGAAAACGATAATCATTATCAGTGTTCGTTTTGACTTAAATAGACACAATTTATTTGGGCCAATTATTAAGTCGACGACCCATTTAGTCTTTTTGAGAGAATTGCAAATTTGTGAAATTTATACATTATACAATTTGTTAAAATTGACTCGAATCAATTAGAGATTCAACTTATTATATTTAAATATATAATTTGATTTAAAAATAATATTAATAAATTAAATAATATTTTAACATAAATCTCAAAAATAATTAAGAAAACACTTTTTTTTATCAAATATAAAACTTATATAATAGTATTAATTTATTTAATATTTATTAAAATAATCAATTTTATAATTTAAATAATAAATATAATTAAAGAAAAATCAATCCAATATAGGTTGGCGATCTTGTTATGCGATCCCAGGCAGCCGCGGCCTAGGACCGAAGATCCCAGGCCGACTGGGGCCAGGAATTGGAGCTGAGGGAGGGAGGGAGGGAAGGAGGGGATGGGTTATGGGGGTGGGTGGGTTCTTTTTTAAGTTATAATTATTTATTATTTTAATTAATAGTAAATATTTTTAATTTGTGGGAGTTTTTTTTATTCCAACCGAATAATTCGGACGGAATATCTATTTCCACCGAAATTATTTTCGGTGGGAATTTTGATTAATTCTAGTAGTGATAATATAGAAGCATGTGGGGACATGCTTTTGGCTTCTCATGCCATTTATTAGTTATGAAAAAAATAAGTTTTGGATATATTTACCCTCAAATATATTTGTTCTAGTCCATATTTACATATAGTATACATAATACCCCAGTTTTCTTCTCATTTATTCCTCTCCAACCTTAACAAGGATCTAAAGACCCAATTAAAAAAAAAATCAAATAAACATATATCCTTGAAGCATAGATCGAATAGTAGGTGATATTGAAAAGTTTAGTAGAAATTTGATTTCGATTTATGTATTTTCTCTTTGTTAGTAAATTATGTTCTTTCATAAACAAATTAACAAAATGTGTAGCTTATACGAAGTAAGTTTAGAAGATTTTTGTGGGTTTTGAATTTTGATATGTCATGTTTTGAATCCATTTTCAGATATCATGAAACCATTATTATTACCAATCTTCTTACACACAAAAAAAACTATTACCCCTCACACGGCCCGATAACGGCAAACGAACCACATTCTCATGCCACAGTTAACCGAAATTTTACGAGAAGGGGCAGTGGTGGCGGTGGCTAGATTCTGGTGGCAGCGACAAACAACAGAAATTGTTCTACTAAGTTAATCATGTTAATGGATGACTATTTTTTCTATAGACATTTTCAAATTTAATCAAACTTAATTCTAAAAGATAATAGTTAAATGGTTGATTATTAGATTATATTCTATGGTTTAATGCTTAATTTTCATCTATCTCGTTATAATTGTAGTTTCCAATTTATTTTCCTTTGAAAATAAATTAAAGCGATTTCTTAATATTCATTCACAACTTGACGCTACACTCAACAAGATAGTATATAGCAACTAAGACCGTCAATGGGGAATATCTCTATCTGAATTCGATCCATATTCAATCCGATTTATTATGATTAATTTTTGTCATATTGGAGTTATGTATCAGATTTTAAAAATTTGAATTGAATTCTTTCTCACTTAAATCATATGCACAAGTGAAATCAGAGTATTAGACCTCTTAGGTTACAAGTGTTCAGACATTGTTCAAGCTAAAATTTTGAATAGGTGACAAACTAGGTTAACACTATACGTTACAATCAAATCAAACGATAACACAATTTCAAGTTTGAATATAAAATTCATATCAAATTTGAATAATATGTTATTTGGCATTGCTCAATCAATTTTAAGTCGATTATATAGTGCTAAGTATTAACTTATCCTCGATACATTCTCGAAAAAATCGGACGATATTGGGGCCTAAGTGTCACTGTCCGCCCATATATTAAAAAAAAATGCACGATATTACTTTGTGTTATGCGAAACCTGCACAAAACTACCTGATAATTTTCTTTTGGACTAAAATCACTTGCATTTTAAAAAATCTTGCATAAAACACCAAATACCCATTAGTTACTAATACAATTAATTTTTAATTGAATTGCCTAAATCACCCCTAGATATTTTAAAAGTGGAAGGGGATTTTGTGCAAATATTTAAAAGTTCAAAATAGCTTTGCATAAATAATAAAAAACACAAGAAAACTTTACCCAAAAAATGATGCTAAAAACAACAAAAATTGCACATTGTTCGCATGAAACAAACTTACGTCATACAATTCGCGGACAGAGTCTATGAAATTTGATCGAAACTCGGTGATACAAATATAATTAATTAATGGGGATAAATGCAAAATTCTCCCATGTATTATGTTAAACCTGTAAGAAACTACCCTGTAAAATTTTTATTGAAATATGTCGATCTAAAACGACATTTTTTTATAAATTAGGTTTTTTGGCAGAGTTTTTGAAAACATAAGAATGTTTAACGCAATAAAATTTCAAATGGTAGTTTCTGACAGGTTTAGCATAATACAGGAGAATATCTTGCATTTTCCCCTGATCAATGAGCAAAAAGTAAAGTAATTGTACCGACAAAAGCAAAAGTTATTGATTTGAATCTTCTTCTCTCATTATATTATGTTTTATATAAGCCTGCCTCGCACTTTTTGTCCTCCATTCATCCCTTATCATTTCGATTTTTCAAGAAAATTTCTGCAACTTCCATTTTTATCTTCTCTTCGCCAATTCTAGAAAACTCTACTTCCCATTTTCCTTCCTACTTTTTGTTCATTAGACAGAGGAATCAAAAAGCAGCCAACACAAACCAAAATACTGTTCTTATATATATTTCCTTCTTCCTGTATAAATTAATTGTGGATTTAGTCATATTAATAGTGTACAGTAGATGGCTCACGAAGCTCTAGTTTCTCTAAATCTGTTAATTGAGAGCTTTGTAACTATTTTTCACAACTATATCCAAGCTAATCTATTTTATATAGCAGAAGTTATCTACGATGAATTACGCAACATCCTGAAAGAAGCAAAATCAGCCCACAATGAAGTATGGTCCTTAAAATCAATTCTGGAATTGCATCATTTCAAACAGTGTGAGGAATTAAACGATTTGAAAGGAGAGATCCTGGAGGCAATACCTAAATTCAGAGACTTGCTCCAAGATCTTATAAACAAATCTCAACTACTTTTTTCAAAATCTCAAAGCTTCGATGATGAGATTAGTGACAAATTGAAGATCATCTACCAAGATTTGAAGAAAGCCAGAAAAGAAATAATTTCCTTTCATAAAATGATGAGGAAAATCAATGAGGAGTACAACGCAAAATTAGATCAGGAAACAACCAACAAGGAGTCACCACTTGCTGATGAAGATTTTGGTGGAAACGCAAAAGATGTGGCGGGAGTATATGATGAAGACCTTCAACAACTAATTGATAAACTAATGCTTACACGATCTTACGAGCTCAAAACTATTGCAGTAGTGGGTATGGCGGGTATCGGTAAGACTACTATTGTCAAAGCACTTTATAGTGAGCCAATTATTTCAGAATATTTTGACACTCGGGCGTTTCTCAGAGTGGGACCTAATTATCATCTAAAAGATATCTTGCTAGATATTTTGGTTTGTTTGTTCCCAACACATAATAAAATTTTAGGAATAGAAACGAGTGAGCTTCAATTGAAAAAGCAGATAAACAAATTTCTGAACAATAAAAGGTATTTGATTGTGTTAGATGATATATGGGATATTTACTTTTGGGGTGAAATGAGGTTGTGCTTTCCAAATGAAATCAACGGAAGCAGAATAATATTAACAACTAGGTTGTTCAGTGTGGCTTCTAAATTGAACAAATTAGGTGATGTTCTCAAGATTAGTTTCCGGAATGAAGAAGAAAGTTGGAACCTTTTCTGCAGAAAAGTATTTGTTGAAGACTCCTGCCCTCCTAAACTCAAGAAAGTTGGAAAGAAGATTGTCAAAAAATGTGGAGGACTTCCTATTGGAATAATCTCGATTGCCAACATCCTATCAAAAGCCGAGAAAACGCTTGATTACTGGGAAAAGGTAGCCAAGAATGAGAATTTACTTGCCTTAGCTACAGAGAAAGGGTCACACATGTCAGAGTCACTATTTTTGAGTTACAAGCATTTGTCTCCGCATTTAAAAGAGTGTTGTCTCTATATTGGAGTTTTTCCTCTAAATCATGAGATATCCGTCTCCAAGCTCGTCAAATTGTGGATTGGTGAGGGATTAGTTGAACCAAGGCCCTTCGAAACTTTTGAAGATACAGCGCAGAATTATTTGGAGGATCTTGTTTCCCATAATATTGTTTTAGTTCGCAAACATAGCTCAAGTGGCAGAAATAAAACATGCAGCATCCATTATTTCTTTTGGCATCTTTTGGTAAGAGTGGCTGCAAACAAAAAGATTTTTCATCTCATAAATAGTTATCCCAGTGCTTTTTCAGAAGATATACATTGCCAGCGCAGGTTTTGCATCCACAAGATCGCTCTTCTTGGCTTGAAACATGTTTCTGAATCTATACAATCAGTTTCAAATGTGCATTCTTTTCTTTGTACTGGTCCAGAACATCAATATCCGGTATCAATATGTTCAGGTTTGACATCTATTAAGGTGTTAGATGCTCTTACAATCCGTTTATACAAGTTCCCGATTGGAATACTAGATCTAGTTGAGTTAAAGTACCTTGCCTTCACATATGATGGAAAGCTCCCTTCTTCCATATCTAGACTAAAAAACCTTGTATATTTGATCGTCCATCGATACCACATGACAATCATCAATTCTTCTCCATCTTATATGCCGATAGAGATATGGAATATGCAAGAACTGAGGCATCTTCAAGTCATGGGAAGCGACCTGCCACATCCCGTTGATGGTGCTCAGTTACCCAAGCTCTTGACACTGCTAGGTGTGAGCGATCACAGTTGTACGAAGGAGGTTCTTCAAAGTATCCCAAATCTAAAGAAATTAGGTGTTCGGATTGTTTTACCACAGGGTGTTTCTAAAACCTCGCATATCTTTGATCACATTGCCCTGCTCTCTAGACTTGAAGCATTCAAATTCAGCGTGTCAAATCTGAATCCTATGTCTCAGCAGGTTATTCTCTTGCCAAAGTCAGTTTTCCCATCTAGTCTTACAAAGTTAACTTTGAGCGGCTGTGGATTTACATGGGAAGACATGTCAATAATTGGTCGTGCACTATATGATCTTCGCGTGTTGAAATTGCATGCCATTCAAGGCCCGGAGTGGAAATCTGGTTTGTTCTCACAGCTTAAGTATCTGCTACTTGAAGATACCGATCTAGTGCACTTGGAAGTTGGATATGGTTGCTTCCCAGGGCTTAAGCGCCTAATCATTAGGCACTGCTACAAACTTGAAGAGATCTCTTATGAACATGGTTATTTGATGCCTCTAAAAATGATTGAGCTAGTTGACTGCAGCCCTTCAGCATTGAAATCTGTGAAACAAATACTGGAGGAACAAAGAAAACGTGGTAATCATGGGCTTCGACTTCAGGTCTATTCATCATTTGATGATAAGCACTAGCCATCTCTGATACCTTAATTAAAAAGGTGGTAAGTCAGACACAATTTAATTCAAGTATTACGACAACTCTACATATGCACGATGTGTTTGTTTTGCTTTCTGCTTTCTTAGTCATGTCATTTGGTAACTCATCATTTGAATTTTTTTTTTTTTTTTTTACTAACTCTCCCTTTCTCTCATACTCACACACACACAAGCACACCTACACACTTAATTTGGTCTTTTTTATTCGAGAGAATTGCCATTGCAAAGGCTTTGCTGAAGAATGCTCCTATTTTGATTCTTGATGACGTACATATATTTATCTAACAAACTCTCGAGTGTATTCACTTTTTGGCAAAATTTTATCTTTTTGGGACAGTTTTAATGATTAGCGATTTTGGGATGGTTTCTTTTTTAGGCAAGCAATTTCGATCATTTTACCTTACACTGTTTGCAATTCTAGGGCAATTGGTTGTAGTTTTTGTCCTTGGTGTTTGCAATTTTAGGGCATTTAGTTGTATTTTCGGTCCCTTAACTGATCATTTTACTTTTAATTGTTTGCAATTCTAGGATAGTTGGCCGCAATTTCGATCCCTTAACTTTTTGAATTTCCAGAGCAACACACAGAAATTAATGTTAGATGTCCTAAATTTGCAACTGCTAAAAAGTTAAAGGACCGAAATTGCAATTAAAAGTCCTGAAATTGCAAACACTAAAAAATGAAGGATCGAAATGTATTACTAAATAAAAAAAACTGTCCCAAAATTGCCAACTAGTAGAAGTTAAAGAACTAAACATGCATTTTTCCTTCACTTTTTGGACCATGTACACCGAATTTGGCTTGAATTTTGTGGTATATACAGGCAACTAGTGCTTTGAATATGGTGAGTGAACTTTAGGTTCAGAATTCTTTGAATCGACTAATGAAGGGAAGAGCAACGTTGGTGATTGCTCACAGACTAAGTTGATAGAAAAGAAGGGTCAATATGCTTCTCTTGTTGGCATCCAAAAATGACAGGAAATTGATCTTGCAATGTCCTAAAGCATGGATATCATTCCATGAGTTCTGGTTTGTCAACTGAGAAAGGTTATAGCTTCTATTGACGAACTCTTGGAAAGGTGAAATATTGTATAGTTTGTACTGATGCCTTACTCTTAGTTTGTACATACATATACAGTATGACGAATATGCGCCTTTGATTGTATGATGGATGATGTTGAATATCCTTTTTGAGACATTTCTCTTAATATATGGTATTTTTTGTGGTAAAATCTGAACAAATGTTGGGCTGATATATTACATGAGGATTTATATCTCAAAATATGTTGTTTATGGCTTAAAGAGTAAATTTGGATGATATCTTACATATTTAAAACTTCTTAATTGTAAGGGACAAAATTACCTATTCAAAAATCTCTTTTTCACACTCTTTTGAAAGTGAAAGAACTAAATATACATGTAGTCCATATAAGAAGATATCTATACAGTGGTCGAAAACGATATTATGGCATTTCAAATCTGCTAAACAATTAGTGGGAAGGCTAAGGAATGTATCCATGAAAAAGTCATTAAATTGGCTCTACTTTATGCAAATTCTATCTTCATTCAGTGTCTCCCCTCATCATTTCTGATTTCTCCCTTTGAATCCTATGATGTCAAAACTGTCTCCACAAGAAGTGGTGGAGCTTTGTAAATCAACCTACATAGATAGCAGAAAGAAACCAACAGGTGATTGGTCTAGTGGAAGGTACTAGTCACTACAAAGTAGCGGACTCAGGTTCGAATCCCTGTTGGGAGAGGTTCCCACATTATGTGCCCGACGCGCCTCGAAAGAGATTAAACCCTTGGGAAACCAAAAGAAAAAAAAAAAAAAGATAGCAAAAAGAATTGAGGGATTTCTTGTTATTAGATAAACAAGTTTATTATGGAGAAGGAAAATTGGGTATAATTGGCACCAACACTTTTGGTCCCTTACTTCACAAAATAACACTTTTGGTAAATTTCTATAATATTTTGCAATTTTGGTCCCATCGCATTCTGTAGGAGGATCGAGAGTGCATAATTGAGACAATCATGTGGGACTAAAAATGCTTTAGAAACTATTCTATGTGGAACGAAAAGTGAAATTTTATAAAGTATGGAACCAAAATTGCAATTTTGTAAACAATGGAGCAAGAAGTGCTGAGGATGTGGGACTAGAAATGCAATTTACCTTGCCAGATTCTTGGTTGATTTTTCCTTGAAAAACCTCTGCTACGTACTATGTCAATTCTGAGAAAAGGTGGCAATGGCAATCCCAAAAACTTAGTTGTGGCAGTTGATAATGGTGGTATATACTCTGTTTCTACGTCGAAATCGACAGAAACTTCATTATTTAAATCACTTTCCAAGACTTTTGTACCTGTCCCAGAACCTTTTGTATCTGGAAATACCAAGTTTGCAGGATCCTAGTGTCTTGAATTCAACATTGTACACTTCGGACGTTTGTTATGTTCACTTAGATTGTTGTAAGAGGAGAAACATAAAGATAATTGCTTTGTTCTGCTACTGTGAGGTAATGTTTTGTTACTTCTGTATAAAAGTTGAGGATTCAAACTGTGAATTTGGTTATTTTCATCTACACTCGACTATAGAGGGAATTGCACTTTTTATACCAAACATTTACCTACTTTATACATTGCATACCACACCTTTCAGAATGACCATTTCATATCAACCTTTTTCGATTTTCATATCAACGTTAACTAGGGCTGAAAATCAAACCAAGCTACTCGATACTCAGCTCGAGTTCGTTCGATAAAAGCTCGTTTGAGCTCGGTTCGTCAAATAAATCAAACAAGCTTGAACAAGATTTCTCGTTCGATAACTTTTAAAGCTCGGCTCGAGCTCGACTCGATAAGCTAAAAATTAAAAAAACACATGTAAAATATCAAGCTACTCGATACTCGGCTCGAGCTCGTTCGATAAAAGCTCGTTTGAGCTCGGTTCGTTAAGAAATCAAACCAAGCTCAAACACAAAATTTCAAGCTCGATAAAATTCAAACCAAGCTTGAACAACGTGTCGTTCGATACTACTCGGCTCGTTTACACCCCTAACGTTAACTCACCAAAAAAACAAAAAAACTCGCGGGCACTGTACTACCACATATGTTACTCTTAATTTGAGGAAATTGTAAAAAATCGTATGATAGATGACATTCCCGTTTCTTTTTCGAAAGGGTAAGTATCTCAGGTTCGTCACTTTTTTACAATTAACCCCTTGTCCCTTAAAATATTCCAATTTTACCCTTGGGTGTTATTAGTACTAATAAATATGTAAAAAAATTGAAATAAGCAATTATAAATTATATCAATTAATGAATAGGATGATTTTGAATTGATACAGTAGTACCACATAGGGTCTTCTCAATTTGAATAAACCGTAATAAATCATATGATCGATAATATTCCTGCTTCTTTTTCGAAAGGGTACAAAACATAATAAAATACGGACTTCTCTATCTATGAAAATCATACTCAATCATAATTTTGTAATTTTTCTGCTAAACTTTTAAGTATAATTCATTTACAAAAAAAACCCCTCGTGTTTGTCAATTTCTTATAATTAATTCATTGCCCCTAAAATGTTACAATTTTGACCATTGATTTTGAGCTGAAAATATCAAATATGGTCTACTCTGTTTGGGGAAACCATAATAAATCGTGAATTGAAACTTTTTCTGCCAAATTTTTCTGTATAAATTTACGGGCAATTATGAATTTTATTAATTTATGATTGATAAGAAGATTTTGAATTGAAACAGTACTACCACATATGGTCTTATCAATTTGAAGAAACCGAAATAAATCACGTTTTTTGAATTGATAAGATTATTTTTGAAAAGGTAAATTACGAATAACTCCATGAGAAAAGGCCTACTTACAAAAATACACCCCACGTATTGGTTGTGACAAAAAAAAAAACCTCAGATTAGGATTTTACTGGAAATGTTTTTAATTAAATAATAAGTAATCAATCAAACAAAAAAAAGATCCTCGGCTGGGCCGCAACCTCGAAGCTGCTACAGGGGGGTATTTGCAAATTTACAAGGGGTATTTGCAATTGTACAGGGGGTATTTGCAATTGTACAGGGGTACTTGCAATAATACAGGGGTACTTGCAATGTTATATGCATTTTCCATCAGGGGGATATATGCAATTTTACAGGGGGTATTTGCATTTTACCCAATTGATTTTTCCCCCAATTTGCAAAAACGGATAATGAAAGGAAATTGATTCTCCCCCCCCCCCCCCAATTTTCTGCCCTATTCAATTAATCCCCTGCCGCGACCATTTTTTTTTTGTGAGTTAAGGTCTGTATGAAAATTGAAAAAGGTTGATTGATTTTGGTATGAAATGTGTCATTCTGAAAGGTGTGGTATGCAATGTATAAAGTAGGTAAATGTTTGGTATGAAAAGTGAAATTCACAACTCCTGCCCAAAAAATTTCCTCCCTGCCCGAACTTTTTCTTTTTTTTATTAAGTGAGTTAACGGACACGTGCGGCGCACATGTCCGATTTCGTCCAAAATTTAAAGGTGGTATGAAAATTGAAAAAGGTTGATTGATTTTGGTATTAAATGTGTCATTCTGAAAGGTGTGGTATAAAATGTATAAAATAGGTAAAGGTTTGGTATAAAAAGTGCAATTCCCTCCTCGACTATATAGTAGCAGCCAACATATGTTGGCTCAGTTGGTAAGGAACGGACTTCTTTCCCTCAGAAGGTTGTGAATTTTATTCCCACTGCCGACGTGAGGACTGTGTTGGTGGACGATCTGTAAGAACCTCTATAAGCGACCTTTGGTCCTTGAGACATGCCCTGGCCCGTGGTGGCGATCGGAGCCGAACCCACCCAAACTTTTTTGTAACAAAAAAAAAATAGTATATAGCAACTAAGACTGTCAATGGGGAATATCTCTATCTGAATTCGATCCGCATTCAATTCGATTTATTATGATTTTGGTCATACTAGAGTTATTTATCAGATTTTAATAATTTGAACTGAATTCTTTTTCACTTAAATCATAAATCATATACACATGTGAAATCAAAGTATTGGACTCATACTTTACAAGGGTTCAGACATTCTTCAAGCTAAATTTTTGAATCCGTGACAAACTAGGTTAATACTTATATATTACAATCAAATCAAACGGTAACACATTTAAAGTTTGAACATAAAATTCGTAAAAATTTGAATATGTTATTTGACATTGCTCAATCAATTTTAAGTCGATTATACAATCTCGAAAAAATCAAACGATATTGGGGCTAAGTATCACTGTCCTCCCATATATATGAAAAATTACACTATATTACCCTATGTTTTGTGAAACTTGCACAAACTACTCGGTAGTATTTTTTTGGCACCAAAATCCCTTGTACTATAAAAAAAACTTGCATAAAACACCAAATACCCATTAGTTACTAACACAATTAATTTTTGATTGAATTGCCTAAATTACCCTTAGATATATTAAAAGTGCAAGGGGCTTTGTGCAAACATCTAAAAGTACAAAAGTTTTGCTCAAACGAGCAAAAGTACAAGGGAACTTTGACTGAAAGATTATGCAAAAGAAAAAAAAATTGCACATTGTTTGCGTGGAACACACATGCATCATACAATTCACGGAATGAGCGTATGAAATTTGGTCGGAACTCGGTAATACAAATATAATTAATTAATGAGCAAAAAGTAAAGGGTCTGTTTGTTTAGAGCATCTCCAGCAGTCGGCATAAAAAAACAGCATCAAATCACTCTTTAATGCCTGCTACAGTATTTTGATACCTGCATAAAAGTTTTTTGCTCCAACAATAAGCATTAAAATTGGAGCATCATTACAAATTAATTTATTAAAATTAAGTTAACTTCAAATTAAGTTAAAAGTAAAGAAAATTTAATTAAAAATAATTAAGTTAAAAAATGTTAAGGATTTTTACCGATAAGATTTTATATTCACGTGTCAGTATGTAATTCAACATTGAGATATTTGATAAGAACTATTAACGATAAGATTTAATGTCCACGTGTCAGTTTGTGATTCGACATTGAGATATCTGATAAGAATTTTTATCGATAAGATTCTATATCCATGTGTCAATTTGTGATTGGACATTGACAAATTAGATCTGAAGTTTCAATCACCAAAAACTCACTCATCCCTCTCCATAGAAGAGATATATTGAAGATTGAAGCAAGAAATTGAAGAAATTGATATCAAAAGTGAAGAGGTATTTAACAAAATTACATTTCCTTGATGCATGAACAAAATTACCTCTCCTTGATTTTTAATTTTATTTTAAATTCTAGAAATTGTGTGGATTAATTGAACCTTTGTGGCTAATTTTATAGTGGTTTTTTTTTTTAACAGTTGCAAGATTTCAAAATATAGCCGTTGGCAACTTTTCAGCAAAAAGTAATGCCTTTGCAAAGGCATTACTTTTGATGCCAAAATTGGGTGGACTTAAAAATAGGTGTTGGGATAATGCCTTTGCTGGAGCAAGTTTTTTCTTCATTTTGTGAGTTGGGGCATAAAAAATGGCTTTAATGCCTGTTGTTGGAGATGCTCTTAGTGTTTGGGAAAGTAGTTTATGAGAGTAGTGAATGTTTGTGAAATAATTTTAATCTGCGTATGTTGTTTTTTTTATTTTGAAATAGTGATTTGAGGAAAAAAAAATAGGTGTAGATCATTTTGGAAAAGTGGGGTTATAGGAGTAAGATGTGTAAGACTTTATGTCAAATCATGATTATTATATGTGAGATAAATAGTGTAAGAGATATGTTACTTTACGTCAAATCATAGTAGAGTCTGTATAAGTTTTATTTAGAGATAAGAAAGTTGTTTGTTTAGATTTTGAGAGTGTAATTTTAAGAAAATTGAGAAATGAAAAATTTATTTGAGAAAATAAAAAATATTTTCCAAACACGAACTGTTTTTGAAAAAAGCCAAACAAACCTGCCCAAAGTTATTGCACCGACGAAAGCAAAATTAATTGGTATTTGAATCTTTTTCTCTCGCCTTTTCCCTCTCTCTATCTCCTCCATTCATCCCATATCCATTCGATTTTCCAAGAAATTTTCTGCAACTTCCTCCATTTTTATCCTCTTTTCACCGATAAAAAAAACAAGAGTTTTTGTAATGATTTTATGGTTAGTGTCACTTCTCCAGCTATAATAAAACTTTACTTTCCATTTTCCTTACTACTTTTTGTTCTTTGGATACAGGAATCAAAAAGCAGCCATCACAAACAAACCAAAATACTGTTCTTATATATATAAATATTTCCTTCTTCCTGTATAAATTAATTGTGGATTTAATCATAATTGGAATTGGATCATTTCAAACAGAGCGAGGAATTAAATACTTTGAAAGGAGAGATACTGGAGGCAATACCTAAATTCAGAGACTTACTACAAGATCTTATAAACAAATCTCAACTACTTTTTTCAGAATCTCAAAGCCTTGGTGGTGGGATTAGAAACGTAGTGAGCTCCTCCCAAGCTTTGGTGAGGGAAGTCAGAAAAGAAATGATTTCCTTTGTGGAAACGATGAAGAAAATCAAGGAGGAGTACAACGCAAAATTAGATCAGGAAACAAGCAACAAGGAATCACCACTTGCGGATGAAGATTTTGGTGGAAACGCAGAAGATATGGTGGGAGTATATGATGAAGACTTACAACAACTAATTGATAAACAACATATGGGACGGCCTTCTTCCTGGCACAAAATTATTGCGGTAGTGGGTATGGTGGGTATCGGTAAGACCACTATTGTCAAAGCACTTTATAATGATCCAGTTATTTCAGATTATTTTGACACTCGTGTGTTTGTCAGAGTGGGACCTGATTATCATCTAAAAGATATCTTGCTATGTGTTCTAGTTTGCTTGTCCCCTGATTATAATAAAACTTTAGGAATAGAAAAGAGTGAGCATGAATTGAAAGAGCAGATTCACAAATTTTTGAAGGGTAGAAGGTATTTGATTGTGTTAGATGATGTTTGGGATAGTGGCTTTTTGGATGGTATGAGGAGGTGGATTCCAAATGAATACGACGATAGAAGCAAAATAATATTTACAACTAGGCTATCAAATGTGGCACTAGGTGATGTTCACAAGATTCGCTTACGGAATGAAGAAGAAAGCTGGAATCTTTTCTGCAGAAAGGTATTTGTAGAAGACTCCTGCCCTCATGGACTCAAGAAAGTTGGAAAGAAGATTGTCAAAAAATGTGGAGGACTTCCTCTTGGAATAACCTCGATTGCCATCATCCTATCTAAAGTCGAGAAAACGCTTGATTACTGGGAAAAGGTAGCTAAGAATGAGAATTTGCTTGCCTTAGCTATAGAGGAAGGGTCACACATGTCAGAGTCACTATTTTTTAGTTACAAGCATTTGTCTCATCATTTAAAAGAGTGTTGTCTCTATATTGGAGTTTTTCCTCTAAATCATGATATCTCCGTCTCCAAGCTCGTCAAATTGTGGGTTGGTGAGGGATTAGTTGAACCAAGGCCTTTCCAAACTTTTGAAGATACAGCGCAGATGTATTTGGAGGGTCTTGTTTCCGATAATATTGTTTTAGTTCGCCAACATAGCTCCAGTCGCAGAACTAAAACCTGTAGCGCCCATTATATCTTTTGGTATCTTTTGGTAAGAGAGGCTGCAAACAAAAAGATTTTCCATCTCATAAATAGTTATCCCAGTGCTTTTTCAGAAGATATACAATGTCAGCGCAGGTTGTGCATCTATAGGAACGCTATTCTTGGCTTCAAACGTGTTTATGAATCGATAGAATCAGTTTCAAATGTGCGTTCTTTTCTTTGTACTGGTCTAGAACATCAATATCCAGTATCAATATATTTAGGACTGACGTCTATCAAGGTGCTAGATGCTCTTACAATCCGTTTAGCCTTCACATATGATGGAAAGCTCCATTCTTCCATATCTAGACTAAAAAAATCTTGTATATTTGATTGTCCATCAATACCACATGACATTCATCAATTCATCTCCATCTTATATGCCGATAGAGATATGGAAAATGCAAGAACTGAGGCATCTTCATGTCATGGGAAGCGACCTGCCACATCCCGTTGATGGTGCTCAGTTACCCAAGCTCTTGACACTGCTAGGTGTGAGCGATCACAGTTGTACGAAGGAGGTTCTTCAAAGTATCCCAAATCTAGAAAAACTAGGTGTTCGGATTGTTTTATCACAGGGTGTTTCTGAAACCTTTCATGTCTTTGATGACCTTGCCCTGCTCTCTAGACTCAAAGAATTCAAATGCATCGTGTCAAATCCCAATCCTAGGTCTAAGCAGGTTCTTCTCTTGCCAAAGTCAGTTTTCCCATCCAGTCTTACAAAGTTAACTTTGAGTGGGTGTGGATTTGCATGGGAAGACATGTCAATAATTGGTCGTGCACTAACAAATCTTCGAGTGTTGAAATTGCGATGCTATGCCTTTCAAGGCCCGGAGTAGGTGGTAGATGAAAAGAACTTCCGAAAACTTGAGTATCTGCTACTTGAAGACACCGATCTGGTGCACTGGAGAGTTGGCTATGGTTGTTTCCCACAACTTATATGCATAAGCATTAGGCATTGCTATAAACTGAAAGAGATCCATTTTTTGCTTAGAAAATGGACAAATCTAAAAGTGATTGAGCTAGTTGATTGCAGCCCTTCAGCTTTGGCTTCTGCAAAAAAAATACTGGAGAAAAGTTACGTGCGCCAACTTCAGGTTTATTCTTCATTAGGTGATGAGAAGCACTAGTAATCACCGACACCTTAGTTAAAAAGGTGATAAGTCAGACACAATTTAATTTCAATATTACAACAACTGTATATATGCACGATGTGTGTTTATCTGCTTATACGTACATAGATGAATGAAATGCACAAGTAAACTCATTAATTAACAATTGATTAGCTTCAAGGTTCTATTATATCTTTTTTTTTAAGTAATTCTTTTAGTATCTTAGTTTACGTTTCAGTATATTGCTACATTTCTCTTATTTATATATCTTGATTATAAAATATATTTTTATTTGTACTGATCAGTCATATATATCTTATACTCGTAGCATTTGAGGTCAAAGTTTGTTGTTACTAATTCATTTGCATACATGTTAAAACTAAGTTTTAATTGTTGCTTGTCTTCCTACTTCCTTTCTTGTGTAATCAAATGAAAAATAAGTATGTTTTGGTATCAATTATTCCATCTTAACTGAACAAATGGTTAACATTTCTTCTTCATGGAACAACTTAAAGACACCTCCTAGAAATACATAAGAGTAGCGCTATAACCCATTTTTCACTATATATAAAAGTTCCTGCAATGTGTATAGGTTGGTCTAACTGACATTAGTAATCTTTTAGTATCTATATAAATGGGGGAAAATGCATATTACTACCATGTGATATCAGAAACCTACAAAAAATTATCTCGTGAAATTTTTTTGTACCAGACTTCCTTGTATTTTCAAAAACCCTGCAAATTACACCCATTCAGTCTCCCTCCGTCAATTTTTTGACGTGCGTGTAATCTACTCGCCAAAAATACGATTTTTTTTTGTTTCTGACGTAATTTTTCATTCAAATTGACAAGAATACCCTTGTACCTTTGAATCTTTGCAGAAAACTTCCTTGTGTTTTTTAAAGTTTGCATAAAACCTCGTGTTTTTTAAAGTTTACATAAAACCTTCTTGTGTTTTTTAAAGTTTGCAGAAAACTTCCTTGTGTTTTTTAAAGTTTGCGTAAGTTCATTGTGTTTTCCAGCATTTGCAAAAAACTTCCTTGTACTTTTGGAAGTTTGCGTCAAACTTCCTTATGCTTTGAAATGTTTGCAAAAAACTTCTATCTTTTTCTTAATGTTTGTAGAAACATAACTTATATTTTTTAATGTTTGCGCAAAACATTCTTGTACTTTTAAACGAATATTCAAACTCCCTTATATTTTTATATTATACCCATAATTTTGTATCTTTCAAACTTTGCACATAATATCTCTTCTTTTCTTTGTTTGTTCCATATGAGAAGCGAGAGAGAAAAATTAGTGAGAGTTTTTGCAATTGTAAAGATATAAATTTTTAGTAATATATAAGGGGTAATTTAGGCAATTCCAATAAAAATTAACGGTGTCAATGATTAACGCAGAATTGGTGTAATTTGCTAGGTTTTTAAAAACACAAGGAAGTCTGGTGCAAAAAAAATTCACAGGGTAGTTTTTTGCAGGTTTTCGATATCACAGGGTAGTAATATGTATTTTTCCTGTTAATAAAATTTTTTTTTTATTAATATATAAGGGGTAATTAAGGCAATTCAATTAAAAATTAACGGTGTCAATGATTAACGGAGAATGGGTGTAATTTGCAGTGTTTTTGAAAACATAAGAAAATCTGGTGTAAAAAAAATTTCACAGGGTAGTTTTTTGCAGATTTTCGATATCACAAGATAGTAATATGCCCCATATAAATGTATGTATGGTTCATCAACTCAGGGCCGGCCCTGAGGGTAGGCGGCATAGGCGGCCGCTTAGGGCCACCGACTCGCCAGGGCCTCCGGCAAAAAATACATATATACATGCATATTTAAATATAAATATAAGTGTACTGTATATTTTATAAGAGTGAATTTCACTTTTGATACCATAACTCAACCTACTTTAGGGATTTGATACCACAATTTTTTCTCCCGATACATTTGATACCATAACTCAACCTACTTTAGGGATTTGATACCACAACTTTTTCTCCCGACACATTTGATACCATAACTCAAATCAACTCGACACATTTGATACTTCCGTCAAATTGGAAACGGAATTGTCACGTGATTGTCACGTGGCCGTTAAAACTTTGCACATTTGATACCATAACTTATCTTGACTGATAATTTTACCCCATAACATTTCAGGTTACCAAAAAAACCCCACATCTCCAAATTTAGTGACGAATTTAGTCCACATTGTTGCAAAATTTCCAAATTGACTCGAATAAGACCACGTGCTAACCAATTTAGAACTTTACACATTTGATACCATTACTTATGTTGACTGATAATTTTACCCCATAACATTTCATGTTACCAAAAAAGCCCCACATCTCCAAATTTAGTGACGATTTTAGACCACATTGTTGCCAAATTTCCAAATTGACTCGAATAAGACCACGTGCTGACCAATTTAGAAAATTTTACTTATTTTATTTAAATAACTAATTTAATTTATAAACAATATTAATAAATTAAATAATACATTAACATAAATATCACCAAAATTAAGAAAACATATTATTTTTAAATACAAAATTTATATAATAGAATTAATATATTTTATATATATTAAAATAATAAATTATATAATTTAAAACTATTTAATATTTATTAAAATATTAAATAATAAATAATTTAAATTTAAAAAAAAATCCCCACCCCACCCACCACCTCCCCACCCTTCCCCCCTACCCCCCGATTCCCAGGCCGTCGGCGGCCTGGGTCTTCTGTCCCAGGCCACCGCCGGCCTGGGTTCTTCGATCCCAGGCCACTGCCGGCCTGGGATCTTCGGTCCCAGGTCGGCGTTTCCGCCGGCGGCCTGGGAATCTGGGGGTAGGGAAGGGGTGGGTCGGGTTGGGTTGGGTGGATGGGGTGGGGATTTTTTTTTAAAATTATAATTATTTATTATTTATTATTTAATATTTTAATAAATATTAAATAGTTTTAAATTATATAATTTATTATTTTAATATATATTAAATATATTAATTCTATTATATAAATTTTATATTTAAAAAGAATATATTTTCTTAATTTTGGTGATATTTATGTTAATGTATTATTTAATTTATTAATATTGTTTATAAATTAAATTAGTTATTTAAATAAAATAAGTAAAAATTTTTAAATTGGTCAGCACGTAATCTTATTCTAGTCAATTTTGAAATTTGGCAACAATGAGGACTAAAATCGTCACTAAATTTGGAGACGTGGGGCTTTTTTGGTAACCTGAAATGTTATGGGGTAAAATTATCAGTCAACATAAGTAATGGTATCAAATGTGTAAAGTTCTAAATTGGTCAGCACGTGGTCTTATTCGAGTCAATTTGGAAATTTTGCAACAATGTGGACTAAAATCGTCACTAAATTTGGAGATGTGGGGCTTTTTTGATAACCTGAAATGTTATGGGGTAAAATTATCAGTCAAGATAAGTTATGGTATCAAATGTGCAAAGTTTTAACGGCCACGTGACAATCACGTGACAATTCCGTTTCCAATTTGACGGAAGTATCAAATGTGTCGAGTTGATTTGAGTTATGGTATCAAATGTGTCAGGAGAAAAAGTTGTGGTATCAAATCCCTAAAGTAGGTTGAGTTATGGTATCAAATGTGTCGGGAGAAAAAGTTGTGGTATCAAATCCCTAAAGTAGGTTGAGTTACGGTATCAAAAGTGAAATTCTCTCTATTTTATAAACATGTGATACAGTTGAAGTTGTAATGTATTTGCATCTTATCACAAAGGTCCAAGGTTCGAAACTTTTCATGTCTTGTGTGTTTATTTTTTATTTTTGTTATTTGTTTTGAGGAGCCCACATTTTAACATGGAAAAACCCAAAAACATTGCTTAAATTTTCAAAATCAGATCCAATACATTCATAAATAATTTAGTGGATCCTCATATTTAGACTAGTTGGCCATAAGTTAAGATATATATTATCTAAATAAAAAAGTAAAAAAAAATAAATCTTTATATTACAATTTCAAATTTATGTGACCAACGGATCCATAGGATTATCTCATAATTTAAATACTTTAGTGTTCGACCTTGCATATCTAATCATCCTTTCCGACAATTTTAAATAAATTATACCTATATTTTTGTATCATCAATGGATGTTATGTGACGTAACTTTAATATTAATATGTTTCTTTATATCTAAAATTAATACGTTAATAAAAATGTGTCTCGTATTACTCTTTTTTTTTTTTTTTATGAAAACTAGATTATATATGATTCATTATTCATTATTGATTCTTGTTTTTCTAATTAATAGTTTTTTTGTTTGTTTAATAAGTTTGTATTAGTTATTAACATAATATAAGTACATAAAAATTCAAGGGCCACTTTTTTAATGTCTGCTTAGGGCCACCGAAAATTCAGGACCGGCCCTGCATCAACTTGTCTAATTTTCGGAACTAGATTATCATTCTCTGTAATTGCATCTACATAATATAGTGACCATTCTGTCATTGTTTTATAGTTACTTTTTCATATGTTGTATATTAAAATAGTGATGGGCCTACATTAATATGTCGTTGTCATTTTTCTGTGGCAAAATATTTTTTTAAAAGAATAGGGATGTAAGTTTTTTTGGTCGGTAAATATGTTTCTAATACCAGTTGTTAATACTCTCGTCTTTTTTTCCAGATATGCGAGATTGAGGTGAATGATGATTGAGATTGAAAACTAAAGATTAGAATAATGGGTTTTGGACTTTTGGTTATGTAGCATTGCTTCTTGTATTTTTATGCTTGACCGAGACTGGTATGTGGAATTTTGATTTTGTTTACATTTTTATTTTAGTGAAATTTAGGTGTTTGATGTTGGTAAAATTCATAGCTATCATGTATTTCTTTGTACCTTGACATTCGTGATGCAATTGATCAAATAATTATTAGGTTAAACATCACTTTTGATCCCTCTTATCATTATTTTTTTTCCGAGTGGTCCCTCTTATATTTTTTCTTACTTTAGTCTCTACTATTAATTATTTATTTCACTTTAGTCCTTTTCAGGTAGCCCAAGGTGGTTCCGGTAACACGTGATATGCACATAAGGGCAATATCATCATTTAAAATAAACTAGTAGGGATATTTTCGTCTTTCTAATTTTTTTTAAAAGAACTAACTATAATCTTTTCCAACTTAGGCTTTCATTCCTATCCAACTTAATCGTTCATTCCGTTTCAAACTAAGTGTTCTCTCAAAATCTTCTTCAAAAACCAAAATTGCTCACCAATTAAACAATGAGGGAAAAACACTTTTGGTCCCAAACTTTACCCCAAAAAACACTTTTGGTACCATGCTTCGCAGAAAAACAAATTTGGTACCACAATTTAGAGAGTCTTGACACATTTAGTCATTCCGTTAAATTTTGGACGGAATTTGCGCGCGTGACCGTCACGCGCCCGTTAAGTTCACGAGTTTTGCACGTGACAAATCGGTCAAAACACTTTTGGTCCCAAACTTTACCCCAGAAAACACATTTGGTACCATGCTTTGCAGAAAAACAGATTTGGTACCACAATTTACATACTCTTGACACATTTAGTGTCCTCGTTAAATTGATAAAAATCACATATAATGAACAGACAACAATTTCTCTAAAAGATTTGATAAAAATCTCAAAGTGTACTTAAATCTTTGAAAATATTCTTAACAAAAGTACCTTGGATACCTGACTTGGTGCACTTTGACTTGCACATGTATCCATGGATCAAAATTTCGTTTTGAATGTATGTTTCGGAGAGCCAAATATTGAAAACTTTTCGAGACTATTTGGAAATATTTCAGAAACACTAAGGAAAATTTGTAAAAAAAAGTTAGTAAATTTAGGAAAATAATTGAGTTTAAGGCAAATAAATAGTTTCGGAATTACATCTTGTTTTCGTTTCGCCTGATTCAAAAATGGAAACTTTTCGATGTTTTCGATGGAAAAGATGGAACTTTTGATTGGTGCTTGTATCAACATTGGAATACAAGTGTTTTGACCGAATTTCTCACGTGCAAAACTCGTGACCAATTTGAACTTGACGCGAGCGTGACGGTCACGCGCGAAATTTTCGTCCAAAATTTAACGGAATGACTAAATGTATCAAGACTCTCTAAATTGTCGTACCAAATCTGTTTTTCTGCGAAGCATGGTATCAAAAGTGTTTTTTAGGGTAAAGTTTGGGAAAAGTGTTTTTCCCTCATTAAACAATATATCACGTAGTTTCAATAGTGAACAGACGAAAATGCCCTAAAAATTATTCATATGCATTTCTCGTGTTACCGAAGCCACTTGATAATTAAGGACTAAAGTGAAACACATAATTTTTAGTAGGGACTAAAGTGAAACACATAATTCAAAGTAGGGACGAAAACGGAAAAAAAAATATAAAAGGGACTGCTCTGTAAAAAATTAATAATAAGAGAGAGCAAAAGTGGTATTTACCCTAATTATTATGTTTTCAAATGAAATTACACAAATGAAATTACACTACTAGCTAATTGTGGTGGTAGATTCCAAAAGTGATGGAGTGGGATTTGATTGAGTAGATTGTAATGGCTTCCCCATTTCTCCACAAGATTTTTAGGCTTATTAAAAAAAAAATATATATTATAAGCATTCTGTAGTTAATGAACTTGAATTTGTGTTGTCTAATGAATCAAATTAATTTGTGTAACTCATAAATTTGGAAAGGGCAACACAGTCGCCCTAGAGCCTATTTGGAAAGTTCTGACTCGATCTTGCGGGTCTAGTGAAACTAGGTTAGAACACTTTCAAATAATGTTTGGTAAAACCCTCAAACATATTCAAGTTCTTGAAACTCACCTCCAATTTTTGCAACCCTAAAGAAACTTTATTTGATACCTATCACATTTTTACTCCCCAAGCTCTGTGAAAAAAATAATTAATTTGACTTCCACCATCTATTTTTACCCAAACATTCAAACACAATTCAAATGGAATCTAAACTTTTCAAATAACATATTCAATATTTAAACTAAATCCAATGAGTTTGTTTAAAATATTTGAAATCAATCTTTAATTAAAGAGGCTCTGAAAGTTCGGACCAAAGACTAGATCTTGATTGTACAGCACCAAAATAAATCTCTTACCACCTTAACAAAATCACATGCAACCAAAAGTAAAGAAAAGAAAATACCCAAATCTATAACCAGAAGCAAAAAGGATGAGAACTACACATCAGAGCAAAACAAATGCTAACAATTTTAAGCATTTTAAAATTTAAATTAGTACAATCTAAGCCGTAACAATTATTTGAAGCTCAAATTTATATCTTTATCCATCAGCATGTCAACTGCATAAACAACGAAGCAGTGGAGAATAATTAACACGCCATGTCATATAGGTGCCTACTCCCTCCTTCAAGTATATATAGAACTCGTTTGGTAGCAGATAATAGATTTATGAAACTTGTTTAGTACGTAGTGTTGGAATTATTATTCTTATCAGTCTAATAATATGGACTTACATGTTATATAATTGTATATGATAGGCTATTTCATTTATGTGCCTAATTAATTGTGATCTAATAATAATAATTATGTAGCACTTAAGAATATCAATTAATTAAAGTATGGACTCTTTATATGTGTAGATACCTAATTGGACTCTAACTGTTCTTGATGGGCTGACAGTTAGAGCCCTACTAGGATTAGGGTTAATCCTCTCCTATATATAGGGTTATGGTCCCTAAGTCAATTCATACTTTGCACTTTCATCTTCCCCATCTAGAGAAAGCATAAGGCAATAGTGAATAAGGCTTAGAAGACCACAACCCCCTAGAATCCATATTTGTGATTCTTCCGCAACTCTACCGATGGATTCAGGTATACATCTCTTTAGCATAAACGTATCTTACTTAATCATCTGCGAATAGGTACGGTCCTGAGATATGTATGTTTACATGGCTTGTATATTTCATGTTATCATAGCATATCTGTTAATATCTAACAAGTGGTATCAGAGCCACCTTTCGTTAGAGGATTAGAGTCCAGATTCGTTTATATGATTTTATGAATTGTTTGGTCTTCTAAACTCACGATTTTTTTTTAAAAGATCTAGATTTAGTTTTAATCCATGCTTATTTTTTTGCATATTTATGCGTAGTATAAAAATTGTAAGCATGATTTGTGTTTATGTTGAATTCATAACATCTTTATGCGTTTAGGCAAAGTTCGGAAATCATATTTAATTTTTTTTAATTGGAATCAGATTCTGTATTAATACTTGATTTGTATAAATCTGTTATTAGTTTTGGCTGCACACGTTTGTATTAATATGTCTTTGCTGAATCAAAAGATTTCCAATTCCTTCCACTAATCAGTGAGCTCCAGTTAAGTGGTGTGATTACATACCATTAATTAATTAAAAATATGAGAACGATGTTATATGATTCAACTGTTGCATTATGTTTTTTCCTTTAAATAATATGAATGCAATTTTATGGGCCTAGATTTGATTCTTTGGCCTTTCCACATGACGCTGCAGTCACTAAATAAATTTTTTATTGGGCTGATTCGCCCACTATTTAATTCCGGGGGTGGGGCATTTTGGTAATTAAACAAAAAAAATTTTTGCAATACTTGATATGTCTATTATTTACAATTGATTCGATTGAACCGACATGTTGCCAAAGTAACCTCTGTTGGGTAAAATCGATCAATTTTGAATAAGGGGACATAGTTATCCATGTGAAATAATCGGCCCAAAGGAAGGTTATTTTGACCGGATAATGTTTGGCTTTTACCCCTGAGGTATGCTAATTAATCGAAAATATTTCGATCGAACCAACACGTTGCCAAAGTAACCTCTGTTGGGTAAGATTGATTAATTTTAATTAATTTAGCATAGTTGTCCATGTGAAACAATCGGCCCAAAGGAAGGTTGTTTTGACAGGACAATGTGTAGTCTTGAATATGTGTTACATTTGGATTATCATGCTTTTGTTGTGTCGGCCCAAAGGAAGGCACACCATTATGCCGATACTAGTATCAATATTTAAGTCTATGTAAAAGAGTACCACTTGCGAATTATTATTTTTGTCCAAAGACTAGATAATAACGACGTGCTAGGTATCTTAAGATGGGCCCACCAACTTGTGTATGTGTTAATATATTTGCTTTAATTCATACAATTTTATTAAAATAATTAATTTAAGCTGTGTTTTATTGTTTATGATTCAGCATCTTCAATATCTGCTAACTTGAACAACATCCCTGTGCTTAACGGCACAAACTTCAAGAAATGGAAAGAGCACATCATGATAGTGCTCGGTTGTATGGGACCATGCATTAAGAATTGAGCCTCCCACCGATCTAACCCCTGAAAGCACTGATGCTAAAAGGGTGGCTCATGAAAAGTGGGAGCGATCAAACCGCATGAGTCTGATGATGATGCAACATTCCATTCCGAAAACCATAATGGGCGGCATATCTGAGGATAAGAATGCAAAAGAGTTTCTGAAGCAACTAGCGGACCGATTCACGGCAAGTGAAAAGGTTGAAACGAGCACTATTCTGACCAAGCTCGTTTCCATGCGCTATAAGGGCGAAGGAAACATTAGGGAGTAAATCATGGCAATGTCCAATCTTGTGACAAGACTGAGGACCTTTAAGCTGGACGTCTCTGGCGACATACTGGTGCACCTAGTCTTAATCTCACTTCCTGCACACTTTAGTCCCTTTAAGATCTCCTACAACACTCAAAAGGAGAAATGGACTTTGAATGAGCTTATAGCTCAATGTGTGCAAGAAGAAGAGAGACTAAAACAAGAGAGGACCGACAGTGCTCACTTAGCATTTAACTCTAAGAATGCTGCCAAGAAACGAAAAAGGGACAAGGGTAAGGAAACTACAACTCTTCCTGAAGCTTCGCAGCCTAAGAACCAAAAGGGACAAGATTCGGCTATTACTTGTCACTTTTGCAAAAAGGCTGGACACTTTAAGAAATCATGTCCATGATACGCTGCTTGGCGTGTAAAGAAAGGTAAACTTCTCAACTTCGTTTGTTCTGAAGTTAATTTGGCTATGGTGCCTAGTGACACTTGGTGGATAGATACGAGAGCTACTACTCACATATGTGTCACATTGCAGGATTGCCTCCACTACCGAGCGCCAAATGATGATGAAAGATACATCTATGTAGGCAACGGGAACAAGGCTGATGTGGAAGCTATAGGTGTCGTTAGGATTTATTTACGTTCTAGTTTATTTTTGAATTTAGAGGAAACTTTTATTGTACCGCCTTTTCGACGGAATTTGATTTCTGTTTCATGTTTGGACAAATTTGGTTATTCTTGTTCATTTGGAAATGGATTATTTACTGTTTCTTTAAATTCAAAAATTATTGGTACTGGAACTTTAATAGATAAATTATACAAATTAAACACCTTGACAACCAATCATGAAAACCTGCATTCAAGTAACTTAGGTGCTAAAAGAAAATTAACTAATGAGAATTCATCATTATTGTGGCACAAGCGATTAGGACACATCTCTCAACAGAGAATTCAAAGGCTTGTGTCCGATGGAATTCTCGATTCCCTTGACTTAACGGACCTTAAAATCTGTATAGAATGCATTAAGGGAAAACAAGCAAACAAACGAAATAAAGGTGCATATAGAAGTAGTGAACCTTTAGAGTTGATACATACTGACATTTGTGGTCCATTCTCTAAGGCTTCTTAGAATGGACAGTTGTATTTTATCAGCTTTATAGATGACTACTCTCGATATGGTCACCTTTACTTAATCCATGAGAAGTCTCAATCATTGGACATGTTCCAAATTTTCAAAACCGAAGTTGAAAATCAACTAGGTAAGAAAATTAAAGCTGTCAAATCTGATCGTGGAGGGGAATACTACGGCAGATACGACGGATCTGGGGAACAACGTTCCGGGCCTTTTGCCAGATACTTACAAGAATGCGGTATTGTACCTCAATACACCATGCCAGGGACTCCAAGTCAAAATGGTGTAGCTGAGAGGCGAAACCGCACACTTATGGACATGGTGAGAAGTATGATTAACCACTCTTCTCTACCAAGGTCACTTTGGGGCGAGGCTCTTAAAGCTGCATTTTACATACTTAATCGAGTACCAAGCAAAGCATTAGCTAAAACTCCGTACGAGATGTGGACAGGCAGGAAGCCTAGTCTTAGGCAACTGCATGTCAGGGGTTGTCCAGCTGAGGCTAAACCTTATATGCCTAACGAAGAAAAAAAAATGGAATTTAAGACTACTGGCTGCTACTTTGTAGGATACTCAGAAAGATCGAGGGGTTACAAGTTTTATGACCCCTCAAAGAGATCCTTTTTCGAAACAGAGAACGCCAAAATTATTGAGCATGCTTACTATAGTGGGAGCATTAGAAGAAACGATGTAGTGTTTGAGAGGGAGAGTGTGTAAATATTCTTGCTATAGTTACAGTTGACAATGATAAGGTAACCATTCCTATCAAAGTTCAACTTGTAAGTCAGGATTCATGTCAAACACTATCACTCTTGCACTCACTCCCACTACTGTAGTTTAGCAACCTCAACTTAAGAAGCCGATAAGGAGTTCCACAAGAGAAATGAGGCAATAGTGGGAATTTATATTGTCTATTTCCTTAATATGATTTTGACTTGAGGATGAAAAATGATCTGACTTGGTCGAATCATGTGTGGTCTAACGAATGATTCATTTAGGATCATCATGGCATTAGTAGCTCATTATGATTTAGAGCTACAATAAATGGACGTTAAGACAGTTGAATAAACTATATGTAAACTTAAGAAGTCCATTTATAGCTTAAAGTAGGCGTCCCAGTAATGGTACCGGAAATTTGATCATGTGATTACCTCTTATGTTTTTCGAGGAAAACACCACTAATCAGTACATATATACCTCAAGATCAGTGGGAGCAGGTTTATCATCATGGTGTTGCAAGTAGGTGATATTCTACTAGCAAGCACTAATGTAAGGCTTTTGCATGATACCAAGAAATTTCTCTCGAGTAAATTTAAGGAGAAAGATTTAGGTAAATCATCTTTCATTCTGGGAATACGTATAGATCATGATTGATCTAAATGTATATTTGGTCTATCCCAGAAGGCCTATAAGTTGCTTAGCCATTTTGGCATGCAAAACTGCGCACCAAGAAATAAACCTTGAGAATGATGAAATGGAATGGGAGTCATCATGCATGTGAAGAATGTACGCATTTTGATATTGCTTGCCGCGTATTTGGGATGCAAGTTAGATAATTATACGACTCGATTATGGATCATTTGAGAATGGTCAAACGAGTCTTACAATACTTGTGAAGGACAAATGATTACGAGCTTATAATATCAAAGATCAGATTTTTCTAAAATCACATATTCTCTGATTCAAACTTCATTGGTATAGCTACTAATCATGCCATCAATGATCGGCCCAAAGGAAGATCATTGATTTGCCGATTGATAAATATACATATGGTGATAAATACATCAATACAGTATTTGATCACTAAAGGGGAGTGCCACTTACAGTTGATATTTATGTCCAAAGACTATATATCAATGTTGTTCTAGGCATCCTATATGACCTATCAAATGAATATTTGGGGTATTCGTGCGTCAATAACACATCTTAGAACAAACTCTATGACTTTAGACCCATTCACCAAAGGTTGGCCACCTACGATGCTTCATGAGCGTATTGCTCATATGGGTGTTCTTGGAATTAATTATACATTCAATTAGTGGGAGTTTGTCCTTAAAGTTTTATGCTTTATGGTTTTTTATTCTGTACAGACTTTGGTTTTGATGATATAAATGAAAATTCATTTATTTTATATGAATACTCTGAAATAAAGTTAAGTTATGTGACTTTCTACTATGGTTAAATATTTGTATGGAAAGTTAGACTCTCGGAGTCATCAAGTTGGACCAGTTGGAAATTGATATGATATAGATCACATAAGATGTAATTTTCATGCTACACATCCATACTTGATCTATGTTGTTGATTATGTTGGTATCGTGACCATTGAAGGTTTAGTCATGAATTCATGCGACGAATGCCGCTTTGATCCTATATTAGCATAATCGATGAACGAGATTGTTTGGGATATTTCGTAGTTGAAATAGCAAATTTTGTGCACACTTAGGCTTATACAATCTGAAGAAAACATGGTAGTCCAAGTGGGAGATTGTTGGAATTATTATTCTTATCAGTCTAATAATATGGACTTACATGTTATATAATTGTATATGATAGGCTATTTCATTTATGTGCCTAATTAATTGTGATCTAATAATAATAATTATGTAGCACTTAAGAATATCAATTAATTAAAGTATGGACTCTTTATATGTGTAGATACCTAATTGGACTCTAACTGTTCTTGATGGGCTGACAGTTAGAGTCCTACTAGGATTAGGGTTAATCCTCTCCTATATATAGGGTTATGGTCCCTAAGTCAATTCATACTTTGCACTTTCATCTTCCCCATCTAGAGAAAGCATAAGGCAATAGTGAATAAGGCTTAGAAGACCACAACCCCCTAGAATCCATATTTGTGATTCTTCCGCAACTCTACCGATGGATTCAGGTATACATCTCTTTAGCATAAACGTATCTTACTTAATCATCTGCGCTTAGGTACAGTCCTGAGATATGTATGTTTACATGGCTTGTATATTTCATGTTATCATAGCATATCTGTTAATATCTAACACGTAGCAGTGTCTAAAACATATATGAAGATTTGTCATAGAGTTTGTACCAAACAAGAGATAAATGTTGATAAAAGACATAATCTCACCAAATCTTTGCAACCAAACGAGTCCATCATATAATTAATAACGCATGTAAGGGTTCACGAGCAATTATCTCAATACTTCAATGTATTAAACAAACCTAATGCACAAGCAAATCCTGAGTATGGCTCTTTCCTCAAACCTGATCCAAATTCGAAAGTATATATGTATTAGATTATAATAATTTGAACTCAATTCTTGTTCACTTAAAATATACACACAAGTTGAAATCAGAGTATTGGACCACTTAGTTTACAAATGTTCAGACATTATTCAAGTTAAATTTTTAAATCAGTAACAAACTAGGTTAATACTATATGTTACAATCAAATCAAAGGATAACACAATTTCAAGTTTGAATAAAAAATTCATATCAAATTTGAATAATATGTTATTTGACATTGTTCAATCAATTTTAAGTCGATTATATAGTGCTAAGTATTAACTTATCCTCGATACATTCTTGAAAAAATCGGACAATATTGGGGACTAAGTGTCACTGTCCGCCCATATATATAAAAAAATACACGATATTACTTTGTGTTTTGCGAAACCTGCACAAAAGTAACCGATAATTTTCTTTTGCACTAAAATCACTTGCACTTAAAAAAAGGCTAGCGATATTGCCAGAGCAACAATTGTTGCTGCCAGAGCAATATTTATCAACTACCTAATTTGCCCTTGCCTTAATTATTCTTCTCTCACCTTAATTATTATATCCTCCATTCTCTCTTCATTAATGTCTCATATTATCAATCAGCTTTTTCCTTTCTCTTCACCAAATTAATTTTTTTTTTTGTTTAGAGAACTCTTCACCAAATTAATTGATCACTCCTAATACTTTTCCTCTTTCTTAACCAATTTTATATATCTAATTATCTTTGTAACTCATGAAAAAGAAAAGGAGAAGTGAAAAGATATTTAGTCAAATGAAAATAGAATGGACCTTAAAATTAGATCTCTCTATCTTAATACATAATTAAGACTGATTTTTTTAATCCAAAGAGTTATGAATCATGAAATTATAACTCATTTTCTAATTTCTCTTATTTCTCCGAAAATTTTTAGTTCATTACAACTAGCATGAAATTATAATTCAACATCATTTTTTATTATTTTCCCAAACGCAGCCCTTTTTACCTTTTCTTTTAATCTTTCATTTTTTTTTCAAGAATGGACTGGAAATTTTAGTAGTTGATACGAGGAGCATCAATGGTGTGATTATGAACCTTAATTACAAATTCTTCAGTAAACATCTTCAAATGAAATTAAGTGTAAAACTTATTATCCATTTACTAACCAAACTCTGAAACCAACAAAAAGTAAAAGAAAGAAGAACTTGCATATTGTGCATATGGAGGAAGATGTGGGTTTGCTGAAGTGTGATGGTGGTGATTTATCAAAAAAAAAAAAAAATGTTTGATGGTGGTGATTTATCATAAAACAATTTATAAAAAAAGTGTGATGGTGGTAACATTAATTAGCATGGAATAAAGACAAAAGCTGAAAATGATAATTGGATGTTTTAATTGCAGAATTAAATTTGTGTACTAAAATCAATATTGAAATGTATTTAATGAGAAGGGTAGTTTTGGAAATATATAGATATTGCTCTGGCAACAACAATTGTTGCTCTCGCATTATCGCTAGCCTTAAAAAAATCTAACATAAAAAACCAAATACCCATTAGTTATTAATACAATTAATTTTTAATTGAATTGTCTAAATTATCCTTAGATATTTTAAAAGTGAAAGGGAATTTGCGCAAACATTTAAAAGTACAAATAATTTTGCGCAAATAACAAAAAATACAAGGAAACTTTGACTGAAAAAATTATGAAAAAAACAACAAAAATTGCATATTATGCGAGTGAAACAAACTTGGGTCATACAATTCACGGATTGAGTCTATGAAATTTGATCGAAACCTCAGTGGGACAAATATAATTAATTAATGAGCAAAAAGTTAAATAATTGTACCGACAAAAGCAAAAGTAATTGATTTGAATCTTCTTCTCTCAATATATTATGTTTTATACAAGCCTGCCTCGCACTTTTTGTCCTCCATTCATCCCTTAATCCTTTCGATTTTTCAAGAAAATTTCTGCAACTTCCATTTTTATCTTCTCTTCTCCAATTCTAGAAAACTCTGCTTTCCATTTTCCTTACTACTTTTTGTTCATTGACAGAGGAATCAAAAAGCAGCCAACACAAACCAAAATACTGTTCTTATATATATATATATATATATATATTTCCTTCTTCCTGTATAAATTAATTGTGGATTTAGTGATATATAATAGTATACAATAGATGGCTCACGAAGCTCTAGTTTCTCTACATCTGACCATTGAGACCTTTGTAACTACTTTTCGCAACTCTTTCCTTTCTAATCACTTTTTAAATTGGATCCTAAAACCAGCAGAATCAGTACACAAAGAAGTATGGTCCTTAAAATCAATTCTGGAATTGCATCATTTCAAACAGTGCGAGGAATTAAATGATTTGAAAGGAGAGATCCTAGAGGCAACACCTAAATTCAGAGACTTACTCCAAGATCTTATAAACAAATCTCAACTACTTTTTTCAGATTCTGATACGATTCAATTAATGTACCATTTGAAGAAAGCCTATAAAGAAATGATTTCCTTTTATAAAAAGATGAGGAAAATCAATGAGGAGTACAACACAAAATTAGATCAAGAAACAACCAACAAGGAGTCACCACTTGCTGATGAAGATTTTGGTGGAAACGCAAAAGATATGATGGGAGTATATGATGAAGACCTTCAACAACTAACCGATAAACTAATGCTTACACGATCTTACGAGCTCAAAACTATTGCAGTAGTAGGTATGGCGGGTATCGGTAAGACTACTATTGTCAAAGCACTTTTTAATGATCCAAGAATTACAAATTATTTTGATACTCGTGCGTTTGTCAGAGTAGGGCCTAATTATCATTTAAAAAATATCTTGCTTGATCTTCTGGTTTGTTTGTCCCCTAAATATAATAAAATTTTAGAAATAGAAACGAGTGAAGATCAGTTGAAAAGGAAGATACGCAAATTTCTGAACAAGAGAAGGTATTTGATTGTGTTAGATGATGTATGGCATATTTACTTTTGGGGTGAAATGAGTTTGTGCTTTCCAAATGAAATCAACGGAAGCGGCATAATATTAACAACTAGGTTGTTTCGTGTGGCTTTTAAATTAAACAAATTAGAGGATGTTCTCAAGATTAGTTTCCGGAATGAAGAAGAAAGTTGGAATCTTTTCTGCAGAAAAGTATTTGTTGAAGACTCCTGCCCTCCTAGACTCAAGAAAGTTGGAAAGAAGATTGTCAAAAAATGTGGAGGACTTCCTATTGGAATAATCTCGATTGCCAACATCCTATCAAAAGCCGAGAAAACGGTTGATTACTGGGAAAAGGTAGCCAAGAATGAGAATTTACTTGCCTTAGCTACAGAGGAAGGGTCACACATGTCAGAGTCACTATTTTTGAGTTACAAGCATTTGCCTCCGCATTTAAAAGAGTGTTGTCTCTATATTGGAGTTTTTCCTCTGAATCATAAGATATCCGTCTCCAAGCTCTTTAAATTGTGGATTGGTGAGGGATTAGTTGAACCGAGGCCCTTCGAAACTTTTGAAGATACAGCGCAGAATTATTTCGAGGATCTTGTTTCCCATAATATTGTTTTAGTTCGCAAAAATAGCTCAAGTGGCAGAAGTAAAACATGCAGCATCCATTATTTCTTTTGGCATCTTTTGGTAAGTGTGGCTGCAAACAAAAAGATTTTTCATCTCATAGATAGTTATCCCAGTGCTTTTTCAGAAGATATACATTGCCAGCGCAGGTTTTGCATCCACAAGAACGCTCTTCTTGGCTTGAAACATGTTTCTGAATCTATACAATCAGTTTCAAATGTGCATTCTTTTCTTTGTACTGGTCCAGAACATCAATATCCGGTATCAATATGTTCAGGTTTGACATCTATTAAGGTGTTAGATGCTCTTACAATCCGTTTATACAAGTTCCCGATTGGAATACTGGATCTAGTTGAGTTAAAGTACCTTGCCTTCACATATGATGGAAAACTCCCTTCTTCCATATCTAGACTAAAAAACCTTGTATATTTGATCGTCCATCGATACCACATGACAATCATCAATTCTTCTCCATCTTATATGCCGATAGAGATATGGAATATGCAAGAACTGAGGCATCTTCAAGTCATGGGAAGCGACCTGCCAAATCCCGTTGATGGTGCTCAGTTACCCAAGCTCTTGACACTGCTAGGTGTGAGCGATCACAGTTGTACGAAGGAGGTTCTTCAAAGTATCCCAAATCTAAAGAAATTAGGTGTTCGGATTGTTTTACCACAGGGTGTTTCTAAAACCTCGCATATCTTTGATCACATTGCCCTGCTCTCTAGACTCGAAGCATTCAAATTCAGCGTGTCAAATCTGAATCCTAGGTCTCAGCAGGTTCTTCTCTTGCCAAAGTCAGTTTTCCCATCAGGTCTTACAAAGTTAACTTTGAGCGGTTGTGGATTTACATGGGAAGACATGTCAATAATTGGTCCTGCACTATATAATCTTCGCGTGTTGAAATTGCATGCCATTCAAGGCCCGAAGTGGAAATCTGGTTTGTTCTCACAGCTTAAGTATCTGCTACTTGAAGATACCGATCTAGTGCACTTGGTATTTGGCTATGGTTGCTTCCCAGGGCTTAAGCGCCTAATCATTAGGCACTGCTACAAACTTGAAGAGATCTCTTATGAACATGGTTATTTGATGCCTCTAAAAATGATTGAGCTAGTTGACTGCAGCCCTTCAGCATTGAAATCTGTGAAACAAATACTGGAGGAACAAAGAAAACGTGGTAATCATGGGCTTCGACTTCAGGTCTATTCATCATTTGATGATAAGCACTAGCCATCTGTGATACCTTAATTAAAAAGGTGGTAAGTCAGACACAATTTAATTCAAGTATTACAACAACTCTACATATGCACGATCTGTTTGTTCTGCTTTCTACTTTCTTAGTCATGTCATTTGGTAACTCATCACTTGAATTTTTTTTTTTTTTTTTTTACCAACTCTCCCTTTCTCTCATACTCACACACACACAAGCACACCTACACACTTAATTTGGTCTTTTTTATTCGAGGGAATTGCCATTGCAAAGGCTTTGCTGAAGAATGCTCTTATTTTGATTCTTGATGACGTACATATCTTTATCTAACAAACTCTCGAGTGTATTCACTTATTGGCAAAATTAAATCTTTTTGGGACAGTTTTAATGATTAGCGATTTTGGGATGGTTTCTTTTTTAGGCAAGCAATTTCGATCATTTTAGTTTACACTGTTTGCAATTCTAGGGCAATTGGTTGTAGTTTTGTCCTTGGTGTTTGCAATTTTAGGACATTTAGTTGTAGTTTCGGTCCCTTAACTTATCATTTTACTTTTAATTGTTTGCAATTCTAGGACAGTTGGCCGAATTTCGGTCCCTTAACTTTTTGAATTTCGGGAGCAATGGACAGAAATTACTGTTAGATATCCTAAATTTGCAACTGCTAAAAAGTTAAAGGACCGAAATTGCAATTAAAAGTCCTGAAATTGCCAACACTAAACAATGAGGATCGAAATGTCTTACTAAATAAAAAAACTGTCCCAAAATTGCCAACTAGTAGAAGTTAAAGGACTAAACATGCATTTTTCCTTCACTTTTTGGACCATGTACACTGAATTAGGCTTGAATTTTGTGGTATATACAGGCAACTAGTGCTTAATGCTTTGGTGATTGCTCACAGACTAAGTAGGGTTCATCAAATTGCTCAATGCTTCGATGGGAAGATTCTAGAACTCGGGACAAACTTAAAAGTTGATAGAAAAGAAGGGTCAATATGCTTCTCTTGTTGGCACCCAAAAATGATAGGAAATTGATCTTGCAATGTCTAAAAGCATGGATATCATTCCATGAGTTCTGGTTTGTCAACTGAGAAAGGTTATAGCTTCTATTGACGAAATCTTGAAAAGGTGAAATATCGTATAGTTTGTACTGATGCCTTACTCTTAGTTTGTACATACATATACAGTATGACGAATATGCGCCTTTGATTGTATGATGGATGATGTTGAATATCCTTTTTGAGACATTCCTCTTAATATATGGTATTTTTTGTGGTAAAATCTGAACAAATGTTGGGCTGATATATTACATGAGGACTTAAATCTCAAAATATGTTGTTTATGGCTTAAGAAGTAAATTTGGATGATATCTTACATATTTAAAACTTCTTAATTGTAAGGTAAAAAATTACCTAGACAAAAATCTCTTTTTCACACTCTTTTGAAAGTGAAAGAACTAAATATACATGTAGTCCATATAAGAAGATATCTATACGGTGGTCGAAAACGAGATTATGGCATTCAAATCTGCTAAACAATTAGTGGGAAGGCTAAGGAATGTATCCATGAAAAAGTCACTAATTTGCTCACTTTAGCAAATTCTATCTTCATTCAGTTTCTCCCCTCATCATTTCTGATTTCTCCCTTTGAATCCTCTGATGTCAAAACTGTCTCCACAAGAAGTGGTGGAGCTTTGTAAATCAACCTACATAGATAGCAGAAAGAATTGAGGGATTTCTTGTTATTAGATAAACAAGTTTATTATGGAGAAGGAAAATTGGGTATAATTGGCACCAACACTTTTGGTCCCTTACTTCACAAAATAAAACTTTTGGTAAATTTCTATAATATTTTGCAATTTTGGTCCCATCGCATTCTGTAGGAGGATCGAGAGTGCATAGTTGAGACAATCATGTGGGACTAAAAATGCTTTAGAAACTATTCTATGTGGAACGAAAAGTGAAATTTTATAAAGTACGGGACCAAAATTGCAATTTTGTAAACAATGGAGCAAGAAGTGCTGAGGATGTGGGACTAGAAATGCAATTTACCTTGCCAGATTCTTGGTTGATTTTTCCTTGAAAAACCTCTGCTACGTACTATGTCAATTCTGAGAAAAGGTGGCAATGGCAATCCCAAAAACTTAGTTGTGGCAGTTGATAATGGTGGTATATACTCTGTTTCTACGTCGAAATCGACAGAAACTTCATTATTTAAATCACTTTCCAAGACTTTTGTACCTGTCCCAGAACCTTTTGTATCTGGAAATACCAAGTTTGCAGGATCCTAGTGTCTTGAATTCAACATTGTACACTTCGGACGTTTGTTATGTTCACTTAGATTGTTGTAAGAGGAGAAACATAAAGATAGTTGCTTTGTTCTGTACTGTGAGGTAATGTTTTGTATAAAAGTTGAGGATTCAAACTGTGAATTTGGCATCCCATATTTGGTTATTTTCATCTACACTCGACTATAGAGGGAATTGCACTTTTTATACCAAATATTTACCTACATTATACATTTCATACCACACCTTTCAGAATGATGCATTTCATACCAAAATCAATCAACCATTTTCAATTTTCATACCACCGTTAAATTTTGGACGGAATCAGACATGTGCGCCTGTTAACTCACTTAAAAAAAAAAAATTCGGGCAGGGAGGAAATTTTTTGGGCAGGAGTTATGAATTTCACTTTTCATACCAAACATTTACCTACTTTATACATTGCATACCACACCTTTCAGAATGACACATTTCATACCAAAATCAATCAACCTTTTTAAATTTCATACCAACGTTAACTGACCAGAAAAAAAAAAAAAAAAAACTCGCGGGCACTGTACTACCACATATGCTATTCTTAATTTGAGGAAACTGTAAAAAATCATATGATAGATGACATTCCCGTTTCTTTTTCGAAAGAGTAAGTATCTCAGGTTCCTCACTTTTTTACAATTAACCCCTGGCCCCCTAAAATGTTTCAATTTTACCCTTGGGTGTTATTAGTACTAATAAATATGTAAAAATTGAAATAATTTTTAAATTTATGTGCAATTATAAATTATATCAATTAATGAATATGATGATTTTGAATTGAAACAGTAGTACCACATAGGGTCTTCTCAATTTGAAAAAACCGTAATAAATCATATGATCGATAACATTCCTGCTTCTTTTTCGAAAGGGTACAAAATATAATAAAATACGGACTTCTCTATCTATGAACATCATACTCAATCATAATTTTGTAATTTTTCTGCCAAAAGTATAATTCATTAACAAAAAAAACCCTCGTGTTTGTCACTTTTTTATAATTAATTCCTTGCCCCTAAAATGTTACAATTTTGACCATTGATTTTGAGCTGAAAATATCAAATATGGTCTACTCTGTTTGGGGAAACCATAATAAATCGTAAATTTGAACTTTTTCTGCCAAATTTTTCTTTATAAATTTACGGGCAATTATGAATTTTATTAATTTATGATTGGTAAGAAGATTTAGAATTGAAACAGTACTACCACATATGGTCTTATCAATTTGAAGAAACCGAAATAAATCACGTTTTTTGAATTGATAAGATTATTTTCGAAAAGGTAAATTACGAATAACTCCATGAGAAAAGGCCTACTTACAAAAATACACCCCACGTATTGGTTGTGACAAAAAAAACCCTCAGATTAGGATTTTACTGGATCTGTTTTTAATTAAATAATAAGTAATCAATCAAACAAAAAAAAATCCTCGGCTGGGCGGCCACCGCGAAGCTGCTACAGGGGGTATTTGCAAATTTATAGGGGGTATATGCAATTGTACAGGGGGTATTTACAATTATACAGGGGGTATTTTTAATAATACAGGGGTACTTGCAATGTTATATGCATTTTCCATCCAATATGATATTTGCAATTTTACAGGGGGTATTTGCAATTTTACCCAATTGATTTTTCCCCCAATTTGCAAAAAAGATAATGAAAGGAAATTGATTCCCCCCCCCCCTAAATTTTCTGCCCTATTCAATTAATCCCCTGCCCGCGAGCATTTTTTTTTTTTTTGAGTTAACGTCGATATGAAAATTGAAAAAGGTTGATTGATTTGGGTATGAAATGTGTCATTCTGAAAGGTGTGGTATGCAATGTATAAAGTAGGTAAAAGTTTGATATGAAAAGTGAAATTCATAACTCCTACCCAAAAAATTTCCTCCCTGCCCGAACATTTTTTTTTTAAGTGAGTTAACGGACACGTGCGGCGCACGTGTCCGATTGCTTCCAAAATTTAACGGTGGTATGAAAATTGAAAAAGGTTGATTGATTTTGGTATTAAATGTGTCATTCTAACAGGTGTGGCATAAAATGTATAAAGTAGGTAAATGTTTGGTATAAAAAGTGCAATTCCCTTCTCGACTATATAGTAGCAACCAACATATGTTGGCTCAGTTGGTAAGGAACGGACTCCTTCCCCTCAGAAGGTTGTGAATTTTATTCCCACTGCCGACGTGAGGGTTGTGTTGGTGGGCGATCTGTAAGAACCTCTGTAAGCGACCTTGGTCCTTGGCATGCCCTGACCCGTGGTGGCGATCGGAGCCGAACCCACCCAAATTTTTTTGTAACAAAAAAATTAGTTAGTATATAGCAACTAAGACCGTCAATGGGGCTGAATTCGATCCGTATTCAATTCGATTTATTATGATTTTGGTCATATTAGAGTTATTTATCAGGTTTTAATAATTTGAACTGAATTCTTTTTCACTTAAATCATATATACAAGTGAAATCAAAGTATTGGACTCATAGTTTACAAGGGTTCAGACATTCTTCAAGCTAAATTTTTGAATCAGTGACAAACTAGGTTAATACTTATATATTACAATCATATCAAACGATAACACATTTAAAGTTTGAACATAAAATTCGTAACAAATTTGAATATGTTATTTGACATTGCTCAATTAATTTTAAGTCGATTATACATTCTCGAAAAAATCAAACGATATTGGGACTAAGTGTCACTGTCCTATATATATGAAAAATTACACTATATTACCCTGTGTTTCACAAAACTTGCACAAACTACTCGGTAGGATTTTCTTGGCACCAAAATCCCTTGTACTTAAAAAAAAAACTTGCATAAAACACCAAATACCCATTACTTACTAACACAATTAATTTTTGATTGAATTGCGTAAATTACCCCTAGATATATTAAAAGTGCAAGGGGGTTTTGTGCAAACATCTAAAAGTACAAAAGTTTTGCACAAACGAGCAAAAGTACAAGGGAACTTTGACTGAAAGATTATGCAAAAGAAAAAAAAAATTGCACATTGTTTGCATGGAACACACATGCATCATACAATTCACGGATTGAGCTTATGAAATATGATCGGAACTCGGTAATACAAATATAATTAATTAATGAGCAAAAAATAAAGGGTCTTTTTGTTTAGTGTTTGGGAAAATAATTTATGAGAGTAGTGGATGTTTGTGAAATAATTTTAATTTGCGTATGTTGTTTTTTTTATTTTGAAATAGTGAGTTGAAAAAAAAATAGGTGTAGATTATTTTGGAAAAGTGGGGTTATAGGTGTAAGATGTGTAAGACTTTATGTCAAATCATGATTATTATGTGAGATAAATAGTTTAAGAGATATGTTACTTTATGTCAAATCATAGTAGAGTTTGTCTAAGTTTTATTTAGAGATAAGAAAGTTGTTTGTTTAGATTTTGAGAGTGTAATTTTAAAAAAATTGAGAGATGAAAAATTTATTTGAGAAAATAAAAAATATTTTCCAAATACAAACTGTTTTTGAAAAAAGCCAAACAAACCTGCCCAAAGTTATTGCACCGACGAAAGCAAAATTAATTGGTATTTGAATCTTTTTCTCTCGCCTTTTCCCTCTCTCTATCACCGATTAAAAAAAAACAAGAGTTTTTGTAATGATTTTATGGTTAGTGTCACTTCTCCAGCTATAATAAAACTTTACTTTCCATTTTCCTTACTACTCTTTGTTCTTTGGATAGAGGAATAAAAAAGCAGCCATCACAAACAAACCAAAATACTGTTCTTATACATATATATATATATATATATATATATATATATATATATATATATATTATATATATATATATGTCCTTCTTCCTGTATAAATTAACTGTGGATTTAATCATAATAGTATACAATAGATGGCTCACGAAGCTCTAGTTTCTCTAAATCTGATAATTGAGAGATTTATATATCTGAATCCAAGACATAGAAATGCTTACTTTTGGAATTTTTTCCTTCGTTCCATCCTAGACACATCACAATTAGTCATCCAAGAAGTATGGTCCTTAAAATCAATTTTGGAATTGGATCATTTCAAACAGAGCGAGGAATTAAATACTTTGAAAGGAGAGATCCTGGAGGCAATACCTAAATTCAGAGACTTAGTCCAAGATCTTGTAAACAAATCTCAACTACTTTTTTCAGAATCTCAAAGCCTTGGTGGTGGGATTAGAAACGTAGTGAGCTCCTCCCAAGCTTTGGTGAGGGAAGTCAGAAAAGAAATGATTTCCTTTGTGGAAACGATGAAGAAAATCAAGGAGGAGTACAATGCAAAATTAGATCAGGAAACAAGCAACAAGGAATCACCACTTGCGGATGAAGATTTTGGTGGAAACGCAGAAGATATGGTGGGAGTATATGATGAAGACCTACAACAACTAATTGATAAACTACATATGGGACGACCTTCTTCCTGGCACAAAATTATTGCGGTAGTGGGTATGGCGGGTATCGGTAAGACCACTATTGTCAAAGCACTTTATAATGATCCAGTTATTTCAGATTATTTTGACACTCGTGTGTTTGTCAGAGTAGGACCTGATTATCATCTAAAAGATATCTTGCTACGTGTTCTAGTTTGCTTGTCCCCTGATTATAATAAAACTTTAGGAATAGAAAAGAGTGAGCATGAATTGAAAGAGCAGATTGTTGGTCCCAAGTGGTCAGAAGAGGTTTAGAGGGGGGGGGGTGAATAAACCTCTTTAAAAAATTTCTTCAAATTTAACTTTAAAACTTTACTCTTACTGAACAGACTAAGCTGATCAGATTAGTAAGTTACAATTCTGTTCGCGAACAAATCTTTGAACAGTCTTGTTGACCACTCGTCTGATGGTTACTTAGCTGATTTTGCAGAAATCAGTTTTAATACTTAGAGTACTTGCAGCGGATTTTCAAAGTGTTTTTCACAAGTAATCTTAGCAGTTTGAAAGATGTTTCCCCAGTTTTATAAACTCCTTTTAACTTCTTTTCAAACAGTTAACTTAACTTTTTTTTATGTAAACAGAAAATATGCAAGTTTAAAAGCAATGTAAAAACACAATCAATTTTTATAGTGGTTATATGGATTTAAATATCCTTTAGTCCACTCTTCCAAGTCACTCAGATCTTGGGTTATACTATAATCACAAAGTTTACAGTATACTCTGCTTGCGTCGAACAACAAATGAAACGACCACAAGTTCGCAATAGGAAATCACACAGAAAACCTATCCTCTGAAGTTTGATCACTCACAAAGATGGATCACAACTCCGCACAACACTCTTGTTTACAAAATCACTCAGAAGATGTATTTATCTTGATTCTTCAACTCTGCTTTCGTCAACAAATGACTCAGCTGATGAGTGAGCTGTTCTTGAGACTTAAAGAATTTTGCTTCGGAAATTTCTCTCAGAAAGTGTGTTGCGTTTTTCTTCTTCGTCTCTTTCAGCTATTTATACTTGAGGATTGAAAAGTGTCCGTTGAAGAGAGACAAGATTCAAATTCCTCGAGTACTGGTCCTTAAAATCCGCGAACGGCTCTTTTGCAGTCTGTCCGTACTGTAAACAGTACTATTCTGCAGGCAGCATTAAATGCACTTGGCTGATGCGAAGCTTTTCTTCAATCATTTGTCTTAAATATCCTCGTGCTTCAGCATTTATTACACCAAGGGGCATTTATTACCGTTGGGAACACTTCATGATCTTCTTCACTTGGCTGACGAAAGTATAAGTCTGATGACGAACTCGGCTGATCTCAAACTTGAACAAATCTGATTTGAGTCGGCTGATCTTCACTAGTCTGATAACTTTACTTCAGCAGATCAGAAGTCTTGGACCTTGAAACTTTGACTCTTCTGATGTCTTCAATACTTAGTCAAAATTTCTTGATAAGTTTATCAGCTAAGTTACTCCATACTTAACCAATCTTTGAAGTTTTGGAATGCATCAAAACCTCCCTTATCAAATCTCCTTTAGTGCCTTCATCTTCATCCTTATCCAACAATTTCCCCCTTTTTGATGATGACAAAACTTCAGCTAAGTACCTGTTAAATACCTAAACTAAAGATTGAAATCCTCAAAATTTTCTGAGATAGAAAAAGTTTATTGGATTGAACTTGACTTTTCATTAATATTTAAAAGAGTTACATAGTACAAGTTCATCAGATGAGATTTCTGAAGAAATAGATAAAGTAAACTGATTACAAGGATTTTTCAATTTCTAACTATCAGCTTCTTCATCTGATCCTTCCAGCACTTCTTCATATTCATAAGATGATTCTTCATCATCTTCTTCATCATCAGCTTCTTCTTCCAAGGTTGCTTTGGCAGCTTCCATCTTTTCCTTAAGTTCTTGTTCTTGAAGAGCTTTCAAAGCTTCCATAGCCTTCCTTGCAGATTCTGTATTCTTGTACTTGGTATCTTCTTTTTCAGTCATTTCTTCTTCTTCTACCGTTCCAAGTTTTGCAATCTTATCAGTTTCAGCTTCAGTCTTGTCAGCTGTTTCTTCAGTTTCTTTGGCTTCAGTTGTTGCAGCAGTAGTTTCCTCCTTAGTTGATTCTTCAGCAGCAGATTCCTTTGCTGGTTCTTCAGCAGCAGTTGCTGGTTCTTCAGCAGCAGTTTCCTTAGCTGGTTCTTCCCTTTTATCTTCCCCCTTTTTGTCATCATCAACTCTGATGACAGTAGAAGGTTCAACAGCAGGGTTGAGAGCAACTGTTGGAATCTTTACTCCAGCGCATAAAGCCTTTAGATTCTGATTAACAACGTCATGACTAGCTGTTAGATGATGAATGTCAGTGCTGATGACATCAGTCTTATCATTGAAGTAGTCAATGTTGAGGTTGACAGTTGCAATTTCATTTTGAACTTCCTGTGCAGCCTTTGCCACTTCTTGCAACATTCCCAGATTGATTTCCTTCTCTTCATGACTGACTTTAATGAAGGTTGCAGTCAGATCCGCAATCTTGTGCTCAGCTGATTTTAAAGCAGTGTGAAGATGATTCACATCACCCTTCACATCTTCTACATTCTGGTTCAGCTCTCTCAAACTGTGCACTAACTGTAATGAATGATCTTGAGGAATTGGAATACTGTTGATCTCCTTCTTGATGATTTCTTCTGTTGATCCTTGAACAGTTTCCAGCTGAAGTCTGTTGGATTCTGCCAACTCTGCTTTCAGCTCCTCCTTAACCTTCAGTAGCTGTTGCTTGTGCTTGTCTTCCAGGTCCTTGAGTTGATTTTCCATCAGCATCTGGATTGCTTCCATCAGTGATGAGTGTTGATCAGCTGATGAAGCAGAAGCATCAGCATCAGCCTCCTTCTCCTCAGTCTCCTGTTGAACAGGGACTTCCTCCAAGTCTGTCATCTGATTGTCTTCAGAAGTCTTAGCTGGCGGCTCAATAGCTAAGGACTTATCAGCAGATTTGTGCTCATCAGTGACATCATCGTAGAACAGATTAGTAATGGTTCCATCTTCATTAAAGCATGTTGTCTGTCTAATCTGCCTTACAATAATCCAAGGGTTAACAGGAGCATTGTTACCCTTAGGGACTTCATAGTACGGTTGTACTTCCTTGCCAAAAATGATTTGCTGGATACTTGGCAGTAGTGGCAAATCACTTGAACAGCCTTGCTGATACTTTGACTTCTTAGCCCATCTCTTCAGGGCAGTCATAACAGCAAACTTAATTGCTCTTTCTTCAGCATCTTCAGACTTCTTCTTCTTTTCAGGCAAGGTGCTCTTGATTTTCTTAGCTTCCTCCAATGCAAAGCCTTTTGCATAGTTATGCATGATATCTCTCACATAGCTGGGATCAAGAGCCTTTTGAATGGAGTTTGTCTTCAGCCAACTTAGAACCCATTGTTCTTCATCAGCTAACTCCTTCATACTTTGAAGTTCAGTGATTGACTTGTTCAGCCTGTTGTCCCTCCAACTGATATATCTTGGCTTCTCTTGGTTGAACAGAGTCATCAACATAAGCTTCTGATCATAGTAAGCTAGAGACTTCTCAAACTTCTTGAAAAGCTCCTTATCAGCATACACTATTTCAAATGCTTTTCTGACTTCAAACTTGTCCTTTGACTTGAGTTTGGGGGCAGGCAGTAATATTTTCTTTTTGTCCTCTTCAGTCTTGCCTTCTCCAATTTTGATGCCTCCTCCATGGACAGGTCCATAGGCATCAACTTTACTCAATTCAATTACCATAGCCATTTCAGCATCCTCAGCAGCTTTCCTTTCTGCTTCAGACATGCGTCTTCTGGCTTCATCCTTTGCTTCTTGAGCTTTGCTTAGCTCAAGTGCTTTCTTCTCTTCAAGCTCATCCTGCTTCCTTTGTTCAGCTTCCTCCCTTGCCTTCTTATCAGCTTTGGAGACTTTTTTTCTCCTTAGTACTATTTTTCTCTTGCCTTTATCAGCAGGGGCTGGTCCAGCAGATGATATGGGAGCAGCAGCTATAGGATGGATGATTTGGACATCTGGATCTTCTTGAGGTTGGGTAACCTCAGCTGTTGATGTGACTTGACTAGACTGTTGCTCATCAGCTTTGTCAATCACAACAGTCTCAACTGTTACAGCAGGCCTTTCAGCAGCTTCAGGGTCTTCCCTTGCTACATTCTCCAAGTCCGTTGGTTCTTCTATAAATGTCATCTGCTTTCTAGCAGACTTCTTGGTTCTCCCTTCACGGTAAATGGTTGTAGCAGTATCTCTCTGTTGACTTCTTGTTCGTTTAGAGATACCTTCAGCAGGCCTCTCTGCTGATGGAGTTCTTGATGGTGATGCAGGGGATCCAGTCCTTACATCAGCAATTATATTCTCAACAATTTTAGTGGCTTCAGCAGCAGAAGTCACTTTCTCCATCTGCTTAGGAATCTTTTCCTTAGGCTTGTCAGCAGCCTTCTTCTTTTTGGTCTCAGCAGCTAAGTCAGCAGTCTTGACCAGTTTTCTCTGCCTTTTGGCAGGAACCTCCTTTGGTTCCTCAACATCAGCTTCCTCAGGCTCACCAGCCTTCCTCTTTTGAACAGGCATGTACTTGGACAATGCCTTAGATTTATGGATCTCCTTTCCATTCTTCATATCACAACCCAGCTTTGACAGCAGATAACTGAGTGTGATCCTGTGGTTGGTAGTGGGGCCTTTTCCTTTCTTATCATCAAGAAAGTCAGCTAATATGTACCAAACTATGATGGACCAGTTGATCTCCAATCCATAGTATATGGCAGCCATGATGCTGAACCTCTTCATGGTAACAGCATCCAGTGAGAATGTGCAGTTCTCAATCAGCTTGCACACCATATCAGCCATCCGCTGATATTCATCCTTCAGTTGCTTCTTCCTTATATTTCCAGATAACGTTTCTCCCTCTTTGGCGCAGATCGCCCAGAACTGTTGATGTTTGTCCTCTGTCAGCACAGTGACGTCATGTCGTCCACTGTTAGGAAGCCCAAACGTCTCGTGAAGAACAGCAGGAGTGATAGTGATAGATTTGCCTCCTACTGAAGCCTTAATCTCCAGTTTGTTGTAGTCAGCTTTCGCAGAGTTGTAGTACTCCATCACTTGGTCAGTCCAGATAATACCTTCGTGGTATTCCATGAAGTTTACCAGCGAAGCAGCTTTGAACTTTTCGAGCAGTTCTTTCATCAGATCCGTACCGGATTGGTAGTAAGAATCATAAACGAGAAACATACCTTCAGCGGCCATCGTTGATCTGTTGAAGGTTAGAAAAACAAAGGAAAGTATGCAGAAAAATTTGCAGAAATTTCTCACAAGTACTTTTGAATGCTTAGAGTGCGTAAAGAGCTACTCGACTGATCAGATGAGGATTTATAGAGTTGGGGTTTTTCGGTTTCCGTGATATCTGCCAACCGTTAGATCCGTTTTTCTGTCAGTGCTGATCGTGCGGCGTCAGTTACGACTTTTCGAATTCAAAAGATATTTAATGAAGAGCGGGAATATGTACCGCCCGACAGTTACTTGTAAAAGCGTGTTTTGAATAAAACGTTTTTAAATAGTTCGCTTTTATTTAAGTAATCAGATGAGTATAATAAACACTTATCTGATGGACTACTGTCCTGATGACAATGCTGTTATCAGAGAATGCCAATATCTGATAACCTTCCTTAGCTGTTTGTCAATCCAGCTAGATAATATAACTTTGATCTTCGATAGTTGAGTCTTCTGATGAAAACATAACTTCAACTAACTGTCATTAGCAAATTTCATCTTTAATTCAGAAGTACCGCTAGTCTTACACGTTCCCCCTGAGTTTAAGAATTCATAAGTTAACTAGTCTGTTGAGAGTTAATCCTTGAAGATAATAATAGATAACTAAGCTGTTGAACTCCAGTCTTCTGATGAGTTCCCCCTCAGCTTATGCTTCCAAATTAAGTAGTCCTAACTCAGCTCTTAGAGTAGAAAACCTTACTTCACTTAGAGGTTTAGTGAATATATCAGCAATCTGATTATCAGTATGAACATACTCAATCATTACATTGCCTTTTTCCACATGATCTCTAATGAAATGATGCTTGATCTCAATATGCTTAGTCCTTGAATGACTTGTAGTGTTCTGAGTAAGAGAGATTGCACTTGTATTGTCACAGTAGATTGGTATTCCACTGATCTTTATGTTGTAGTCTTCTAGTTGATGCTTCAACCAAAGTATCTGTGCACAGCAAGCTCCAGCAGCTATATATTCAGCTTCAGCAGTAGATATAGAAACTGAGGTTTGCTTCTTACTCATCCATGAGATCAGACGACTGCCTAAGAACTGACAGGCACCTGTTGTGCTCTTTCTGTCAATCTTGCAGCCAGCAAGGTCTGAATCTGAATAACCAATAAGTTCAAATCCAGATTCTCTAGGATACCATAATCCCAATTCTTGAGTGCCTTTAACATACTTCAATATCCTCTTGGCAGCTAAGAGATGAGATTCTTTGGGGTTTGATTGAAATCTTGCACAGACTCCAACTGAGTACATTATGTCAGGTCTGCTTGCTGTTAGATACAACAATGAACCAATAATGCCTCTGTATTTGGTTATGTCCACTGATTTGCCATCTTCATCTTTATCCAAACGAAGACTTGTAGACATAGGAATGGTAGCTGTTGAGCTAGTTTCCATACCAAATTTCTTGAACAGATCTCTTGTGTACTTTGCTTGGCTGATGAATATCCCATCAGGCAACTGTCTAACTTGCAATCCAAGAAAGTAATTAAGTTCACCCATCATGCTCATTTCAAACTTATTCTGCATCAGCTTGGAGAACTTATCACACATCTGTTGGTTAGTTGAACCAAAAATAATATCGTCCACATATATTTGCACAAGTAATATATGATTTTCCCATTCAATTGTGAACAAGGTTTTATCTACCTTACCTTTTCGAAATCCTTTAATTAAAAGAAAATCAGATAAGGTATCATACCATGCTCTTGGAGCCTGTTTCAGTCCATAGAGAGCTTTCTTCAGACGATATACTTTGTCCTCTTCTTGATAGACTTCAAATCCAGGAGGTTGTTCAACATACACTTCTTCTTGCAATTCTCCATTGAGAAAGGCAGACTTCACATCCATCTGATAGACAGTGAAGTTCTTGTAAGCAGCATAGGCTAGAAACAGTCTGATTGCTTCAAGTCTTGCTACTGGTGCAAAAGTTTCATCAAAGTCAATTCCTTCTTCTTGACAATAACCCTTGGCCACTAGTCTTGCTTTGTTTCTGGTAACAATACCATCTTCATTCATCTTATTTCTGAATACCCACTTAGTGCCAATTACTCTTTGATGACTTGGTCTAGGAACTAAGTACCAGACTTCATTCCTTTCAAATTGATTCAACTCTTCTTGCATAGCTTCTATCCAGAAGGAATCATTGAGAGCTTCTTCAATTTGCTTGGGCTCTATTTGAGATAGAAATGTGACAAACATGGCATCTTGTGCAGCAGCTCTTCTTGTTTTCACTCTATCTAAAGGATCACCAATGACTAATTCAGGAGGGTGATTCTTGAGCCATCTGAGATCAGGTTGTAGATCAGGATGTTGTCCTCTGTTTTGATCTTGCAACACTACTGTTGGAGTTCCAGTAGTAGTCTGTTGAACATTTGCAGTTTGTTGAACAGTCTCTGGTCTGTCAGCTGTTAGCAACTCGTCTGTTAGACAATCAGCACTGTGATTTTGAACAGCACTTGAGTTAGCAGCTGAACTTAGATTAGGTAGTATGATGGGAACATATTCTTCATTTCTTCCAACGTCTAACTTCTGTAAATCAGTAGACAGATCTTGATTAGCACTTTGATTCTTTTCAGAAGATTGACTTGGCTCATCAAATACTACATGGATAGATTCTTCTATTAGTAATGTTCTTTTGTTAAACACTCTATAAGCTTTACTAACAGATGAGTATCCTACAAAAACAGCTTCATCAGCCTTTTCTGCAAATGCAGCAAGGTGATTTTTCCCTTTATTCAATACAAAACATTTACAACCAAAAATCTTGAAGTAATGAATGTTTGGTTTTCTGTTGTTCCAAACTTCATATGGAGTCTTGTTCTGATTTTTGTTGATCATACATCTGTTCTGGGTAAAGCATGCTGTATTTGTTGCTTCTGCCCAAAATCTTTGAGGCAGTTTAGCTTCAGCTATCATGGTTCTGACAGCTTCTTTTAGTGTTCTGTTTCTCCTTTCAGCAACACCATTCTGTTGAGGGGTTCTTGCAGCAGAATACTCATGATGTATTCCTTTGATGTTACAATACTCTTCAACAGTAGAGTTTGTAAACTCTGTCCCTCTATCTGATCTGATCTTCAATATTTTGATACTCTTCTCATTCTGGATCAGTTCCATCAGATTTGTAAGATGTTCCTTGGTTTCACTTTTCTTCTTCATGAAAATCACCCAAGTATATCTTGAATAATCATCCACAACAGCTAGGCAGTATTTCTTTCCACCATTGCTGACTGGATCAATGGGTCCAAATAAGTCCATATGCAACAGCTCCAATATTCTTCCAGAAGATTGGTGCTTCTTTTCTTTAAAAGATGACTTGATTTGTTTACCCTTCTGACATGCATCACAGAGCTTGTCTTTGCTCATGACTGCTTTTGGAATCCCTTCTACCAAATCATTCTTGATTAATCTGTTTATGGTCTTGAAGTTTAAATGATTCATCCTCTTGTGCCATAGCCAGCTTACTTCACTTGGTGCAGATGCCACCAAACAAACACTTGAATTCTTGTCAGCAGAATTCCAGTCGACTATGTAGACATTCCCTTGTCGTCTTCCAGATAAAATTACCTTCTTTGTACCAATTTGTTCAACGTAGCACTTATCTGTTGAGAAGATGACTGAATATCCCTTGTCACAAAATTGACTTATGCTCAGCAGATTATATTTCAGGCCTTTAACATATGAGACGTCAGATATCTCTATGTTTCCCTTGATTAATCTTCCTTTAGCTTTAATCTTGCCTTCTTTGCTGTCTCCAAAAGTGACTTTTGGACCATCCACAGCAACTGCATCAGTCAACTCATGTATGTTTCCACACATGTGCCTTGAACATCCACTGTCCAAGTACCAAATCTTCTCTACTTTACTCCTACTCCTAATCCTAACCTACAAAACAAAAATAAAATTGTTTTAGGTACCCTTATTGAGAGGGTCCTGAAGGATTAGTTCCACCCTTGACAACCCAAGATGTTGAAGTCTTAGGCTTCTTAGGTTTCTGAGTTTTAGGAGCATGAACAGTTTCATTTTTATCATAGTTATCAGATAAGTCATGTTGATGATCAGTATGATATGAATAATGTTCATAAGCAGGGTAAGGTGCATGATATGCAGGATATGCATGCATTGGATGAGCAGGGTAAGGTGCATAGTAACTAGGAAATTGAGGTGCATGATACATAGGATGATATGCAGCAGGTTGCACATAATATGACTCATTTCCATACCAAGCATTTTGATTTTTCTTATTCTTATGCTTCTTTGGTTTACTAGGTGCTTGCTCATTTGTTTTTGACTTAGTTTTACCACTAGTCTGATTGACTTTAGCTTTATCAGCAGACTTCTTAGGACTCTGCTGTTTGGTCTTACTAGTCTGATTTCCTACACTAGGCTCTTTGCTCTTTTTAGCCTTAGGAGATTTCTTCTCCTTTAACACATTCTTAGATGAGGTAGGTTTAGAAGTTTGAACATACAGAATGACCTTACTATTGTCAGCTGATATGAATTTTTCAGTATGGTTCAACTCTAGTTTATCCTTTTCTAAAGGTGTCTCCTGTTTCTTAGGTGTATGCATGGATGCAACAGTTGACTTATCATGAGACTCAATGATTTTCTCAAGTTCCATGATTTTTCCTTTATATACCTCACATTCAGCTTTCAGAGATTCATGCTCTTGCTCAAGCTGTTTATATTCAGCTGATTCTTTTGGCTTTTCAGCTAAAAGTTTCAGTGAACTATTTTGCTCTTTTAGCAAGTTCATCTCTTCCTTAAGCTTAACAAACTCTCCAGCAATAGTAGTATTGTTCAACATCATTTGCTCTAGAGAATTAAACAGTTCATTTTCTTGAGGAGTTACCTCATCCTCAGAGTCATCAGATTCCTTTGCCATCAGGCACAGGAGAGCAGGTTTTTCTTCATCAGACGATTCTTCATCAGACGAGCCAGAATCTGAATCAGATGAGTAGACAACAGCAAGCTTTTCTGCTTCCGCCATCATTGCCTTGCCTCTCTGATGCTTTCTTTCTTTTCTAATTTTCTTCTCTTCCTCAGTGTACTTTTCTGCTTTTGGATATGGGCAGTCTCTTATGAAGTGTCCCAATTTCCTGCAGTTGTAACACATCAGTTTTGATTTATAATCATCCTTATCCTGAGAAAAAAAATTAGGTTTAGAAGTAGAAGCATTGTTGTATTTGTTCTTCATTTTTCTTTTGTAGAACTTCTTAAAATTGTTTATCAACAGTGCAACATCTCCAGCAGTGTACTCCTTTTTGTTGAGTAGAGTGGCTTCATCAGATGAGTCCACTTCAGCATTTCTTTGAGCTGGTCTTCTTTGGTTTTCAGCAGCAACTAGTGCAGCTGTGGGTCCTGAAGTTGAGGTTTCTTCAATTCCCATCCTTGGCAGTTTATACTCATACGCCTTGAGTACGGAGAACAGCTCTGTAAGAGAAATCTTGCCCAGATCTCTTGATTCTTCCATTGCTGTCACCTTCATGTTGAACTTGGAAGGTAGAGCCTTCAGTACTTTGACAGTGATTTCTTTGTCAGTGAAAGTCTTTCCCAGCTTCAAAACTTCGTTCAGAGTTCTGGTGAATCTGGTATCCATCTGATCAATGGTTTCTCCAGACTTCATCTTGAAGTTGTCCAGCTTTTCCAAGGCAACACTGAGCTGATGCTCTTTAATAGCATCATTGCCTTCACTCATGTCACGAACCTTATCCCACATCTCCTTTGCAGTTTTGCAATGCTTGACTTTGTCAAACCGATCATTATCCAGGGCTTTGGTCATGATGAATCTTCCGACTTTGTCCAGGTTGAACAGCTTTATTTCTTCTGCTGTCATTTCTGTTAAGTCTTTTTCCACCACTATTTGAGCTTCATCTACGATGATGGTCTTGGTGAATTTGAATGGACCTTTGATGATACATGTATGCATGTTGTCATTGTAGGCAGCAAGGAAAATCTCCATTCTGATTTTCCAGTCCTCAAAGGACATACCAGCAATGTGGGGAACATGGCTGATACAATCCATTTTTCAAAAAGTTTTGATTTTTCAAAAAGATGCTCTTTTGAAAAGTTTTGAAAACCTTTGAAAAACACTCGGATCAAGCTCGTTGATCAGGCAGCTGATTCTAATGAACCACCTGCTCTGATACCACTTGTTGGTCCCAAGTGGTCAGAAGAGGTTTAGAGGGGGGGGGGGGGTGAATAAACCTCTTTAAAAATTTTCTTCAAATTTAACTTTAAAACTTTACTCTTACTGAACAGACTAAGCTGATCAGATTAGTAAGTTACAATTCTGTTCGCGAACAAATCTTTGAACAGTCTTGTTGACCACTCGTCTGATGGTTACTTAGCTGATTTTGCAGAAATCAGTTTTAATACTTAGAGTACTTGCAGCGGATTTTCAAAGTGTTTTTCACAAGTAATCTTAGCAGTTTGAAAGATGTTTCCCCAGTTTTATAAACTCCTTTTAACTTCTTTTCAAACAGTTAACTTAACGTGTTTTTATGTAAACAGAAAATATGCAAGTTTAAAAGCAATGTAAAAACACAATCAATTTTTATAGTGGTTATATGGATTTAAATATCCTTTAGTCCACTCTTTCAAGTCACTCAGATCTTGGGTTATACTATAATCACAAAGTTTACAGTATACTCTGCTTGCGTCGAACAACAAATGAAACGACCACAAGTTCGCAATAGGAAATCACACAGAAAACCTATCCTCTGAAGTTTGATCACTCACAAAGATGGATCACAACTCCGCACAACACTCTTGTTTACAAAATCACTCAGAAGATGTATTTATCTTGATTCTTCAACTCTGCTTTCGTCAACAAATGACTCAGCTGATGAGTGAGCTGTTCTTGAGACTTAAAGAATTTTGCTTCGGAAATTTCTCTCAGAAAGTGTGTTGCGTTTTTCTTCTTCGTCTCTTTCAGCTATTTATACTTGAGGATTGAAAAGTGTCCGTTAAAGAGAGACAAGATTCAAATTCCTCGAGTACTGGTCCTTAAAATCCGCGAACGGCTCTTTTGCAGTCTGTCCGTACTGTAAACAGTACTATTCTGCAGGCAGCATTAAATGCAGCATTAAATGCACTTGGCTGATGCGAAGCTTTTCTTCAATCATTTGTCTTAAATATCCTCGTGCTTCAGCATTTATTACACCAAGGGGCATTTATTACCGTTGGGAACACTTCATGATCTTCTTCACTTGGCTGACGAAAGTATAAGTCTGATGACGAACTCGGCTGATCTCAAACTTGAACAAATCTGATTTGAGTCGGCTGATCTTCACTAGTCTGATAACTTTACTTCAGCAGATCAGAAGTCTTGGACCTTGAAACTTTGACTCTTCTGATGTCTTCAATACTTAGTCAAAATTCCTTGATAAGTTTATCAGCTAAGTTACTCCATACTTAACCAATCTTTGAAGTTTTGGAATGCATCAAAACCTCCCTTATCAAATCTCCTTTAGTGCCTTCATCTTCATCCTTATCCAACACAGATTCACAAATTTTTGAAGGGTAGAAGGTATTTGATTGTGTTAGATGATGTTTGGGATAGTGGCTTTTTGGATGGTATGAGGAGGTGGATTCCAAATGAATACGACGATAGAAGCAAAATAATATTTACAACTAGGCTGTCAAATGTGGCACTAGGTGATGTTCACAAGATTCGCTTACGGAATGAAGAAGAAAGCTGGAATCTTTTCTGCAGAAAGGTATTTGTAGAAGACTCCTGCCCTCCTGGACTCAAGAAAGTTGGAAAGAAGATTGTCAAAAAATGTGGAGGACTTCCTCTTGGAATAACCTCGATTGCCATCATCCTATCTAAAGCCGAGAAAACGCTTGATTACTGGGAAAAGGTAGCCAAGAATGAGAATTTGCTTGCCTTAGCTACAGAGGAAGGGTCACACATGTCAGAGTCACTATTTTTGAGTTACAAGCATTTGTCTCATCATTTAAAAGAGTGTTGTCGTTATATTGGAGTTTTTCCTCTAAATCATGATATCTCCGTCTCCAAGCTCGTCAAATTGTGGGTTGGTGAGGGATTAGTTGAACCAAGGCCTTTCCAAACTTTTGAAGATACAGCGCGGATGTATTTGGAGGGTCTTGTTTCCCATAATATTGTTTTAGTTCGCCAACATAGCTCCAGTCGCAGAACTAAAACCTGCAGCGCCCATTATTTCTTTTGGTATCTTTTGGTAAGAGAGGTTGCAAACAAAAAGATTTTCCATCTCATAAATAGCTATCCCAGTGCTTTTTCAGAAGATATACAATGTCAGCGCAGGTTGTGCATCCATAGGAACGCTATTCTTGGCTTCAAACGTGTTTATGAATCGATAGAATTAGTTTCAAATGTGCGTTCTTTTCTTTGTACTGGTCCAGAACATCAATATCCAGTATCAATATATTTAGGACTGACATCTATCAAGGTGCTAGATGCTCTTACAATCCGCTTATACAAGTTCCCAATTGGAATACTAGAGCTAGTTGAGTTAAACTACCTTGCCTTCACATATGATGGAAAGCTCCATTCTTCCATATCTAGACTAAAAAATCTTGTATATTTGATTGTTCATCAATACCACATGACATTCATCAATTCATCTCCATCTTATATGCCGATAGAGATATGGAAAATGCAAGAACTGAGGCATCTTCAAGTCATGGGAAGCGACCTGCCACATCCCGTTGATGGTGCTCAGTTACCCAAGCTCTTGACACTGCTAGGTGTGAGCGATCACAGTTGTACGAAGGAGGTTCTTCAAAGTATCCCAAATCTAGAAAAACTAGGTGTTCGGATTGTTTTATCACAGGGTGTTTCTGAAACCTTTCATGTCTTTGATCACCTTGCCCTGCTCTCTAGACTCAAAGAATTCAAATGCATCATGTCAAATCCCAATCCTAGGTCTAAGCAGGTTCTTCTCTTGCCAAAGTCAGTTTTCCCATCCAGTCTTACAAAGTTAACTTTGAGTGGGTGTGGATTTGCATGGGAAGACATGTCAATAATTAGTTGTGCACTAACAAATCTTCGGGTGTTGAAATTGCGATGCTATGCCTTTCAAGGCCCGGAGTGGGTGGTAGATAAAAAGAACTTCCGAAAACTTGAGTATCTGCTACTTGAAGACACCGATCTGGTGCACTGGAGAGTTGGCTATGGTTGTTTCCCACAACTTATATGCATAAGCATTAGGCATTGCTATAAACTGAAAGAGATCCATTTTTTGCTTAGAAAATGGACAAATCTAAAAGTGATTGAGCTAGTTGATTGCAGCCCTTCAGATTTGGCTTCTGCAAAAAAAATACTGGAGAAAAGTTACGTGCGCCAACTTCAGGTCTATTCTTCATTAGGTGATGAGAAGCACTAGTCATCACCGACACCTTAGTTAAAAAGGTGATAAGTCAGACACAATTTAATTTCAGTATTACAACAACTGTATATATGCACGATGTGTGTTTATCTGCTTATACGTACATAGATGAATGAAATGCACAAGTAAGCTCATTAATTAACAATTGAATAGCTTCAAGGTTCTATTATATCTTTTTTTTAAGTAATTCTTTTAGAATCTTAGTTTACGTTTCAGTATATTGCTACATTTCTCTTATTTATATATCTTGATTATAAAATATATTTTTATTTGTACTGATCAGTCATATATATCTTATACTCGTAGCATTTGAGGTCAAAGTTTGTTGTTACTAATTCATTTGCATACATGTTAAAACTAAGTTCTAATTGTTGCTTGTCTTCCGACTTCCTTCCTTGTGTAATCAAATGAAAAATAAGTATGTTTTGGTATCAATTATTCCATCTTAACTGAACAAATGGTTAACATTTCTTCTTCATGGAACAACTTAAAGACACCTCCTAGAAATACATAAGAGTAGCGCTATAACCCATTTTTCACTATATATAAAAGTTCCTGCAATGTGTATAGGTTGGTCTAACTGACATTAGTAATCTTTTAGTATCTATATAAATGGGGGAAAATGCATATTACTACCATGTGATATCAGAAACCTACAAAAAATTATCTCGTGAAATTTTTTTGCACCAGACTTCCTTGTATTTTCAAAAACCCTGCAAATTACACCCATTCAGTCTCCCTCCGTCAATTTTTTGACGTGCGTGTAATCTACTCGCCAAAAATACGATTTTTTTTTGTTTCTGACGTAATTTTTCATTCAAATTGACAAGAATACCCTTGTACCTTTGAATCTTTGCAGAAAACTTTCTTGTGTTTTTTAAAGTTTGCATAAATCCTCCTTGTGTTTTTTAAAGTTTACATAAAACTTTCTTGTGTTTTTTAAAGTTTGTAGAAAACTTCCTTGTGTTTTTTAAAGTTTGCGTAAAAGTTCATTGTGTTTTCCAACATTTGCAAAAAACTTCCTTGTACTTTTGGAAGTTTGCGTCAAACTTCCTTATGCTTTGAAATGTTTGCAAAAAACTTCTATCTTTTTCTTAATGTTTGTAGAAACGTAACTCATATTTTTTAATGTTTGCGCAAAACATTCTTGTACTTTTTAAACGAATATTCAAACTCCCTTATATTTTTATATTATACCCATAATTTTGTATCTTTTAAACTTTGCACATAATATCTCTTCTTTTCTTTGTTTGTTCCATATGAGAAGCGAGAGAGAAAAATTAGTGAGAGTTTTTGCAATTGTAAAGATATAATTTTTTATTAATATATAAGGGGTAATTTAGGCAATTCCATTAAAAATTAACGGTGTCAATGATTAACACAGAATTTGTGTAATTTACTAGGTTTTTAAAAACACAAGGAAGTCTGGTGCAAAAAAAATTCACAGGGTAGTTTTTTGCAGGTTTTCGATATCACAGGGTAGTAATATGTATTTTCCCCGTTAATAAAAATATAATTTTTTATTAATATATAAGGGGTAATTAAGGTAATTCAATTAAAAATTAACGGTGTCAATGATTAACGGAGAATGGGTGTAATTTGCAGGGCTTTTGAAAATACAAGGAAGTCTGGTGTAAAAAAAATTTCACAGGATAGTTTTTTGCAAGTTTTCGATATCACAAAGTAGTAATATGCCCCATATAAATATATGTATGGTTCATCAACTTGTCTAATTTTCGGAACTAGATTATCATTCTCTGTAATTGCATCTACATAATATAATGACCATTCTGTCATTGTTTTATAGTTACTTTTTCATATTTTGTATATTAAAATAGTGATGGGCCTAAATTAATATGTCGTTGTCATTTTTCTGTGGCAAAATATTTTTTTAAAAGAATAGGGATGTAAGTTTTTTTGGTCGGTAAATATGTTTCTAATAAGTAATACCAGTTGTTAATACTCTTGTCTTTTTTTCCAGATATGCGAGATTGAGGTGAATGATGATTGAGATTGAAAACTAAAGATTAGAATAATGGGTTTTGGACTTTTGGTTATGTAGCATTGCTTCTTGTATTTTTATGCTTGACCCAGACTGGTATGTGGAATTTTGAATTTGTTTACATTTTTATTTTAGTGAAATTTAGGTGTTTGATGTTGGTAATGTATTTCTTTGTACCTTAACATTCGTGATGCAATTGATCAAATAATTATTAGGTTAAACATCACTTTTGATCCTTCTTATCATTATTTTTTTTTCGAGTGGTCCCTCTTATATTTTTTCTTACTTTAGTCTCTACTATTAATTATTTATTTCACTTTAGTCCTTTTCAGGTAGTCCAAGGTGGTTCCGGTAACACGTGATATGCACATAAAGGCAATATCATCATTTAAAATAAACTAGCAGGGATATTTTCGTCTTTCTAATTTTTTTTAAAAGAACTAACTATAATCTTTTCCAACTTAGGCTTTCATTCCAATCCAACTTAATCGTCCATTCCGTTTCAAACTAAGTGTTCTCTCAAAATCTTCTTCAAAAATCAAAATTGCTCACCAATTAAACAATATATCACGTAGTTTCAATAGTAAACAGACGAAAATGCCCTAAAAATTATTCATATGCATTTCTCGTGTTACCGAAGCCACTTGATAATTAAGGACTAAAGTGAAACACATAATTTTTAATAGGGACTAAAGTGAAACACATAATTCAAAGTAGGGACGAAAACGGGAAAAAAAATATAAGAGGGACTACTCTTTAAAAAATTAATAATAAGAGAGAGCAAAAATGATATTTACCCTAATTATTATGTTTTCAAATGAAATTACACTACTAGCTAATTGTGGTGGTAGATTCCAAAAGTAATGGAGTGGGATTTGATTGAGTAGATTGTAATGGCCTCCCCGTTTCTCCACAAGATTTTTAGGCTTATTAAAAAAAAATAAAAATTATAAGCATTCTGTAGTTAATGAACTTGAATTTGTGTTGTCTAATGAATCAAATTAATTTGTGTAACTCATAAATTTGGAAAGGGCAACACAGTCGCCCTAGAGCCTATTTGGAAAGTTCTGACTCGGTTTTGCGGGTCTAGTGAAACTAGGATTTTTTGCAAGTTAATTCTCTGTGATATGTCTAATGGGCAAGTTATCTCCCTGTGGAATAAAAATGGGCAATTTAACTCCCTGTGAAATGAATAATGAGCAATTTACCTCCTTGTGATATAAAAATTGGCAATTTGCCTCCCTGTCAAATGAAATAATGAGCAATTTACCTCCCTGTGATATGAATAAATGAGCAATTTAGAGGGAGGCAATGTGCTTCTTTTATAAAAACACAGGGAGGCATTTCGCCCTTTTTCTTATCACAGGGAGTTAAATTGCCTATTTAGGATATCACAGGGAGGTATTTTGCCCTTTTATTTATCACAGAGAGTTAAATTGCCTATTTAGAATAACACGGGGAGTTAAATTGCTATTCACTCAGTAAAACTAGGTTAGAACACTTTCAAATAGTGTTTGGCAAAACCCTCAAACATATTCAAGTTCTTGAAACTCACCTCCAATTTGCAACCCTAAAGAACCTTTATTTGATACCTATCACATTTTTACTCCCCAAGCTCTGTGAAAAAAATAATTAATTTGACTTCTACCACCTATTTTTACCCAAACATTCAAACACAATTCAAATGGAATCTAAACTTTTCAAATAACATATTCAATATTTAAACTAAATCCAATGAGTTTGTTTAAAATATTTGAAATCAATCTTTAATTAAAGAGGCTCTGAAAGTTCGGACCAAAGACTAGATCTTGATTGTACAGCAAACGAGCTTTCATCCCACGTTTAAAAAAATCTCTTACCACCTTAACAAAATCACATGCAACCAAAAGTAAAGAAAAGAAAATACCCAAATCTATAACCAGATGAAAAAAGGATGAGGACTACACATTAGAGCAAAACAAATGCTAATAATTTTAAGCATTTTAAAATTTAAATTAGTACAATCTAAGCTGTAACAATTATTTGAATCTCAAATTTATATCCTTATCCATCAGCATGTCAATTGCATCAATTTACCTCCTTTAACTATATATATCATGTACGTTTCAATTGCATCATTAGATTTGACGTATTTCCGTGAAAAGAAAGTTACCAGAACGCCTTATATTTTCCTTTATGCCCTTCATATTTGAAGAATAGCTTGGAAGTGGCAAAGTGCCTTCAATGAATATGAGGGTAAAAAGGGAACTTACATGATGAAAACTGTTTGGTCAATGATGAAAGCTTGTAATTTGCTATGGTGTAGGAGAAACTTGAATTTAATTTAATTTATTTATTTTCTGCCTTACAACTTCATCTCCATGATACTTTATTTATACATATCAATTGAACTTACTAGAACATCCTAATTAAATAAAAACCCTTCAACATTCTTATTCAAACTTAGAAAATATACAAGAGGACTTTTGACTAAATTTAATAAGTGATAATTCTAGAAAGTGATTGTTCAAATTCAATTTATTCCAACAATGCCTCCCGTAAATTGAATTTGCTCTTGACTCCCAAAGTTGCAGTATTCCTTGAAAACATTGGTCCTCCAAGTGGTTTTGTAAACCCATCCACAAGCTGCTCTTCACTTTTGCAAAATTTAAGATTGACTTCTCCTTCATTAACAAGTTCTCTTAAGAAATGAAAACGTAGACGAATGTGTTTTGTTCTTTCATGCAAAATTGGATCCTTTGAGATGGAAATAGTTGAACTATTATCACAATATAATATTGTTGGATTACTTTGCTTGAATTCCAAACTTTCTAAAATTCCTCTTAATCACATAACTTGACATCCAGCTGAAGAAGCTGCAATGTACTCAGCTTCGGTGGTAGAAAACGCCACAATTGGTTGTTTCTTTGAACTCCAAGAAAATGCTCCCCTTCCAAGATTAAAAACATAGCCGGAGGTACTTCTGGAATCATCAATACTTCCTCCAAGATCGCTATCCGTATAACCAACAAGTTTGATAGGAATATTTGCTTCATAGAAAATTCCATAATCAATGGTTCCTTTGACATATCTTAAAATTCTTTTTGCTGCTTCTCAATGATTTGAACAAGGTTTTTCCATAAACCTGCTAATCAAACTTACCGCAAACATAATGTCGAGTCGAGTGGTTGTAAGATACATCAAGTTTCCAATCAAGCTTCGAAACATGGTCTGATCCACAATTTTCCTTCTCCATCTTTGCTTAACTTCAAACCTGTAATGCAAGGAGTTGATACCGAATTTGCATGCTCCATTTTAAATTTCTTCAAAATCTCAGTTGCATACTTTTCTTGAGAGATAAAAATTCCTTCAATTGATTGTTGAACATTAATTCCAAGAAAGTGATGCAACTCTCCTAAATCAGTCATTTCAAATTCATTCATCTTGGAAGTTTTAAAATCTGCCAACATCTCCAAATCAGCACCCGTAAATATTAGGTCATCAACATAAAAACTTACAACAATAAAACCACCTTTAGAATTCCTTTTGATGTAGAGTGTGTGCTCAAAATGACATCTTTCAAAGCCAAATTTAAGAAAATAATCATTAATGCGACCATACCATGCATGGGGTGTTTGTTTTAATCCATATGGCGCCTTCTTGAGTTTGTATACCTTATCTTCCTAGCCTTTTCTAACAAATCCAGGAGGTTGATCTAGGTAAATTTCTTCTTGAAGAAATCCATTTAAGAAGGCTGATTTGACATCCATTTGATACAATTTCCAACCATTTTGAGCTGCAAGAGAAATAATTAACCGAATTGTATCAAGTCTTGAAACGAGAGCAAATACCTCATTGAAGTCTTCTCCTTCTTTTTGCTTGTACCCCTTTGCAACCAACCTTGCTTTGTATTTATTGATGGAGCCATCAGGATTGGTCTTTGTTTTGAAAACCCATTTAACACCAATCGGAGATTTGTGCGGAGGCAAATAAGTAAGCTCCCATGTTTCATTCTTTTCAATTGAGTGTATTTCTTCGTTCATAGCCTTGATCCACTTTTCTTCTTTTGAAGCTTCTTCATATGTAATAGGATCTTCTCCAGCAAAGAATGCAAAGAAAATGTGATTTGACGCCGTCACTTCTTTAGTTGCATCAAAGATTTCTCTCAGACTTCTTGTTTTTCTAGCCAATGGTGATGGTGAATTTTGGGGAGAATCATTTTCAACATCAATTGGCTGCATTGCTTGAGGAGAATCATTTTCAACATCATTTGGCTGCATTGCTTGAGAATTACTTTCTTCATTGCCAAGAATCTGCCAAGTTAATGAATCTGAAAATTCCGAAAAATCATAAGAAGATTTTTCATCAAACCGAACATCCCTGCTGATTACAATTTTCTTTGTTTTTGGATTATAAAGCTTGTAAGCTTTAGTCCTCTCACTATATCCAATAAAAATACATTTTTCAGATTTATCAAGTTTGGTTCTTAAAGCATCTGGAATATATGCATAAGCAAGAAAACCAAATGTTTTTAAATGACTAACATTTGGTTTAATTTCTTACCATACCATGCCTCATTTGTAGTAGAATTCTTCAAGCTCTTTGTAGGTGATCTATTGTTGGTCCCAAGTGGTCAGAAGAGGTTTAGAGGGGGGGGGGGGGGTGAATAAACCTCTTTAAAATTTTCTTTCAAATTTAACTTTAAAACTTTACTTTAACTGAACAGACTAAGCTGATCAGATTAGTAAGTTACAAATCTGTTCGCGAACAAATCTTTGAACAGTCTTGTTGACCACTCGTCTGATAGTTACTTAGCTGATTTTGCAGAAATCAGTTTTAATACTTAGAGTACTTGCAGCGGATTTTCAAAGTGTTTTTCACAAGTATTCTTAGCAGTTTGAAAAATGCTTCCCCAGTTTTATAAACTCCTTTTAACTTCTTTTCAAACAGTTAACTTAATGTGTTTTTAAGCAAACAGAAGATATGCAGTTTTGAAACAATGTAAAAACACAAGTAATTTTTATAGTGGTTATATGGATTTAAATATCCTTTAGTCCACTCTTCCAAGTCACTCAGATCTTGGGTTATACTATAATCACAAAGTTTACAGTATACTCTGCTTGCGTCGAACAACAAATGAAACGACCACAAGTTCGCAATAGGAGATCACACAGAAAACCTATCCTCTGAAGTTTGATCACTCACAAAGATGGATCACAACTCCGCACAACACTCTTGTTTACAAAATCACTCAGAAGATGTATTTTTCTTGATTCTTCAACTCTGCTTTCGTCAACAAATGACTCAGCTGATGAGTGAGCTGTTCTTGAGACTTAAAGAATTTTGCTTCGGATTTTCTCTCAGAAAGTGTGTTGCTTATTTCTTCTTCGTCTCTTGCAGCTATTTATACTTGAGGATTGAAAAATGTCCGTTGAAGAGAGACAGGATTCAAATTCCTCGAGTACTGGTCCTTAAAATCCGCGAACGGCTCTTTTGCAGTCTGTCCGTACTGTAAACAGTACTATTCTGCAGGTAGCATTAAATGCAGCATTAAATGCACTCGGCTGATGCGAAGCTTTTCTTCAATCATTTGTCTTAAATATCCTCGTACTTCAGCATTTATTACACCAAGGGGCATTTATTACCGTTGGGAACACTTCATGATCTTCTTCACTTGGCTGACAGAAGTATACGTCTGATGGTGAACTCGGCTGATCTCAAACTTGAACAAATCTGATTTGAGTCGGCTGATCTTCACTAGTCTGATAACTTCTCTTCAGCAGATCAGAAGTCTTGGACCTTGAAACTTTGACTCTTCTGATGTCTTCATTACTTAGTCAAAATTCCTTGATAAGCTTATCAGCTAAGTTACTCCATACTTAGCCAATCTTTGAAGTTTTGGAATGCATCAAAACCTCCCTTATCAAACTTTCTTCAGTGCCTTCATCTTCATCTTCATCCAACATCTATTGATTAAGTAAACAACACAAGAAATCGCTTTAGCCCAAAATTCCGCCGGCATATTTTTCTTTTTTAACATACATCGGGCCATGTCCATGATCGTCCTATTTTTTCTCTCCGCTATTCCATTTTGTTGTGGAGAATTCCGAGCTGTCAATTCATGTCGAATTCCATAGTTCTGACAAAACTTCTCAAATAGAGAGGATAAATACTCTCCACCACGATCACTTCTCAAATTTTTTATTTGATGGCTTGAAAATTTTTTAACTTGAGATTTGAACTCTTTGAAATGAGAAAGAGCTTCAGATTTTTGTTTTACGAAATAAACCCAAACTTTTCTTGTAAAATCATCCACAAATAAGAAGAAATACCGATTACCTCCAAGAGAAGAAATTCGAAAAGGTCCACAAAGATCAGTGTGAACAAGCTCCAATGGTGAATTTGATTTCCAATTTGACTTGGATGGGAATGACTCTCGGTGTTGTTTTCCCAATTGGCACTCTTCACAAACTTCATGGTTGATATTAATACCCGGCAATCCTTGAACAATTGTTTTGTTTGATAACTCCTTCGAACTTTGAAAATTGAGATGACCATATCTGTCATGCCACAACTTAGAAATCTCTTCATTAGCAGTAGGTAACAAGAGACATTCAAAATATCAAGTTTGAGAGGAAATAAATTTTTTGAACTCAAACCAATTGTAATACCCTATAGTTTTATATAAATGTAAAATGAATTCTTAATTAGTTTTAATTAAAATAAGGAGTAAAAGAAAATGAAATGGTATTGTACAATTGAAATAAAATGTCAAATATATAGTGAAGGTATTTTTGTAATGTAGGGGACTTAGTCGATTAAATAAAAGTTGAAGGAATTAATTAATTTGTTATGGACTTAATAAGTATGTAATCGAGACTTTGAAGTCATTTGCCACACTATTATAAAGTTAAGGACTAAGTATTATGTTTTCATAGCTTTGAGATATTCTATTGTTAAAGTTTAAAAAATATAGGACTCATATGAAATATGCTAAATCGGGTATTAGATTATCTCCACACCATGACTCATGCAATGTTACCCAATTCCTATTTCTTCATACCACACGGCAGCAAATTATGGAGAGAAATTGATGACTCTTGGTTTGAATTAATACTTGTCCTTATCAAAATAAAAGTCTTTATCCACCCATTTTGCACACAATTTCACACTTACACCCACAAGATTACAACACCTTCACGGGGTGCAATTGACACACAGTGGGAAAACGAGTGAGGGTGAGAGAAAGGGGAGCGGTGGTTGAGGTGGTGGTGGCTTATTTACAGCGGCAAGGGTGGTGGCTTATGAAGGTGGTACGGTGGTTGTGGTTGGCCTAAACGGCGGGTTGTAGGAGAAGGTTACGAAGGGGGTGACGGCAACGTGGTGACACGGCGGAGCATGGTGGTGTTACCCCGATGATGTGCAGCAGCGGCGGAGATGGCTCGAAGGATCTAACAACAAGATAAGCAGGCAGGTGCGGGTTGAGGGCCGTTACAAATGGTATCAGAGCTTCGGCTCAAAAGCCAGGATAGGTTCCTCGGACTAGAGCTTTTCATTGATACCATTGTGGTTTTAAACTCGATGCTACTTTACTGGTTCATTTTGTTGAGATACCTACACCTATCTATTTTATTACATTCACTTCAAGAACTTCACAGGATTGCTAATACTATTATGGCCTCTGGATTCTCATTGATAGATGAAAATTTTCATGTTAGTGCTATAATATCAAAGCTTCCTCCTTCTTGGAAAGAATTCCGTGTTAGATTGATGCACGAGGATGATTTATTTAGGCAATTGTTTCTTTTCCCAATTTGGTGATGAATTCTTGATTTAGGTGGTTACTTCCTTATCTACAATGTGTAGCATACGACTTTTATATGATTTATTTAAGTACTTCTGTTTTCCAATTTGATGATGAATGCTTGATTTAGTTGGATACTTCCTCATTACAACGTGTAGAATACGGCATCTATGACTTTATTTTGTAATGATGATTTTAGTGCCATAGTTGTGAAATGGATGTGGAAATTTTCAAATCTCGTATTTGGCACTACCTAATGAAGCATTTTCTTCTTGGACAATTGTTATCTTTGCTTAATGTTTCACCGTCATTAATATGGTGTATATCTGATTAGGAATATATCAATATACCCCATCCACTTTACCGAACAGAATCGTTGATGAATTGCAAATGTTGTGAGATCTAAGAAATTATTTATTGTGTCTGTTTGTATAAATATTAACATGTGGAATTAATGATTAAATATAAGCTTATGTTAATGATAGATTGTATTTATTTGATACTAGTGAAGATGTATAGATTGTTATGGTTATCTGAATGACATCGGAGATGACATTGTTTCCTATTAATTTGGAAATTTAGGAAATGGAGAGTAATTAGAGTACGGCTAGTAATTGGATTCTCTCCTTGCCTGTATTATTTATGTGTGAAATGCTTCATGATTGTGGTTATATGTGAGACTCAATTTTTTTTTTTATTTTAGCAATGAGTTGAAACTAGATCTACTTAGAATGATACTGGCTAAGATTTTTAACATTTCCTGTAGTTCGAATAAACCTTCTGGAGGATGAATCTTAGCTTTACCCCGGGCCAATTCCCTGTTCTGGATGATTTTTAATTGAAATAAAAGTTACTTTGACTGCTTGTTCAAACTTCTTTTAATTGGAGATTCAGGTATGAACATAATGTTCGTGTGATGGTGGTCGGTCTGGGTAAAACTTGATCTTTCATCAAGAGGATAATGCTATTGGTATACAAGATTTTTCGTGGCAGCGACCGGTCAATGCATTTCGTGATTCGTGAGTGATAAATTTTTTGTGGCAGCGACCGGTCAATGCATTTCGTGATTCGTGAGTGATAAAGTTTTTCGTGGCAGCGACCGGTCAATGCATTTCGTGGGTGACAAAGTTCGTATAATGCAGCATCAACAATTAGTTTTGGACACTCGATCTAAATTGCACTTGGTTAATAAGTTCCCATCTAATTAGAGAGAATTTGGGGGCCAAATTCTTTGAAGGAGGGGTGAATGTAATACCCTATAATTTTATATAAATGTAAAATGAATTCTTAATTAGTTTTAATTAAAATAAGGAGTAAAAGAAAATGAAATGGTATTGTACAATTGAAATAAAATGTCAAATATATAGTGAAGGTATTTTTGTAATGTAGGGGACTTAGTCGATTAAATAAAAGTTGAAGGAATTAATTAATTTGTTATGGACTTAATAAGTATGTAATCGAGACTTTGAAGTCATTTGCCACACTATTATAAAGTTAAGGACTAAGTATTATGTTTTCATAGCTTTGAGATATTCTATTGTTAAAGTTTAAAAAATATAGGACTCATATGAAATATGCTAAATTGGGTATTAGATTATCTCCACACCATGACTCATGCAATGTTACCCAATTCCTATTTCTTCATACCACACGGCAGCAAATTATGGAGAGAAATTGATGACTCTTGGTTTGAATTAATACTTGTCCTTATCAAAATAAAAGTCTTTATCCACCCATTTTGCACACAATTTCACACTTACACCCACAAGATTACAACACCTTCACGGGGTGCAATTGACACACAGTGGGAAAACGAGTGAGGGTGAGAGAAAGGGGAGCGGTGGTTGAGGTGGTGGTGGCTTATTGACAGCGGCAAGGGTGGTGGCTTATGAAGGTGGTACGGTGGTTGTGGTTGGCCTAAACGGTGGCTTGTAGGAGAAGGTTACGAAGGGGGTGACGGCAACGTGGTGACACGGCGGAGCATGGTGGTGTTACCCCGATGATGTGCAGCAGCGGCGGAGATGGCTCGAAGGATCTAACAACAAGATAAGCAGGCAGGTGCGGGTTGAGGGCCGTTACACCTATATTTGCAAGAAGCTGGTTCTTTTTCTTCATGAGGCAAGCATTGTCAACAAAACGAATATCAAAACCTTTTTTTAATAAATGATCAACACTTAGCAAATTACTTTTCAATCCAGGAACATAGAATACTTCAGACATTTTTTCAACTTTTCCAGTTTTTGTCTTGAAAGTAATTTCTCCAACACCTTCAATTTCGTAGGATTTAGCATCTCCAATTGTAACTTGCCCATGATTATCTTTGACAAGTGTTGAGAATAAATTTTTGTTTTCTGTCATATGTCTGCTTGCACCACTATCCAAATACCAAATATTTTCAAAATTTCCATCAGAAGCAATCAATAAAGTTTCAGAATTTTCAACTTTATTTTCATGTACAAACCAACTTCATGTTTTTTTTTCTGGAAAATTTTCCCAACAATCAAAAGCTTTGTGTCCTGGCTTATGACAATAATGACATTCAATATACGGTTTTGTACCTTTATACGTACCTCGACCTCTTCCTCTTCCTATTTGAAAATTACGAGAGAAATTTTTATTTTCTTCTTCTTTTACCTCTTCATTTTCTTTTGATTGTCCACGATTATTGTAAGAATACCTTCCACCTCTTGTTTGTCCAAGACCTCTACCACGTCCACGATAAGAACCACGGCCTCCCGTGAATGAAAATTGGGATTTAAATGCATGATTAGAAGAGGAAATATGAGGACTTCTTTGAAGAATCCTAGTTTCATGAGCTTCCAATCTTCCTTGCATACTCTCCAACGACATTGATGAAAGATCTGTAAATTATGGCCCATTATGATTGACCCATTAGGGTTAGGCCCATAGATGAAGAATCCTTGAGTAGTGAGGATTAGGGTTCTACATCTATATAATGAGGAAACTACTCCTCTCTCTACACGCTTCCAGAGCTGTTAAGTTCCCTCATAACTTAACGCATTATTAGAAACTCGAAACTGTGGCAAGAGAGAGAAACCAGTCTTCCATTCAATCAGTAATTCCGCTACCGATTGTCCACGCTATGAAGACAGGTATCTCTAAACCTAATTTATGATTAAGCAATTAGCATGATTATAGTCGATCCATTATCGTACATGTTTATGTGAATAATTGCTAACAGTGGTATCAGAGCCCGTGTTGGGCTACTAAATTTGATTCTTGAATTATATGATCTAAAATTTATGTTTCCCTTTAGATCTGTATTTTCTTGTGGGATTTAGAGTACATGAATTGAATGATCTCGTAATTACGTTTGTTATGCTGGATCCGTGTATTATATTTGAAATATGATCTAATTATACAAAATTGATTGTTTGATAAAAATACCGTTAGTAATCAAAGTTCAAGTTCCGGATTTGTTTTTATCAGCATGCTTATTATGATGATGCAACCATGATCACGAATCAAAGCTTATGATATGCTTGAAGAAATCTTATGTATGCACATGTACCTTTTTTGACCACGCCTCTTCAAGAAACAAAATTAGGTTGCAAATTTTGGGCTAATATTGGACTTGGAATATTTGGGCCTGTCTAAAGGCAGCAACATTATGGGTTGTTACATAACAACAAACATTGAGCCCAGTAATATTTACTTTTTTTTAAAACTTGGGACTGGGCAACTGAGTTTTAAAGTTTGTATGAGGTTTAACAATGGGACTCTTTTTTTACTTTAATAAGTGTCGGAAGATTTTCCATTGATGATTTGGACTTGATTAATAATTTTTTATTATTTACTTTTCCTTGGGCCTGAATGCGTTATAGGTTGGAGAATTAGTAAAAGTATGTATTAGATTATTGTGATTTAATCTATTCTAATACATTGGTAAAAAGTTGATTATTTTGGTCCAAACTCAAAAAGAAAATTTATGTTATAAAATCAATACAATTCTCTTGAACTGGGCTTAAAGTATATATGAAAATTTATTTTTTTTTATGCCAAAGAGAGATTCGATTTTATTATGAAAGTTTTCCAAGCTTGAATTATTGGTGAATTGATTTTGGGGGTAATTTAATGCTTGTACCATCATGTGTTATGGTTTAAGATTCAATTTATTCTCTTGAATTGAGCCTATTTTATGTGATAGGAAATTTTTATTCCTTTAGGCTAAGAGAAAGTGCATCTTATTGCCATACGGATTTCCTCCGTATTAATGATTTTGATGGGTTAAAGTTAATATAATTTTACTCAATTATTTAACTTAATTCATAAGCCCAGAATTTAAAATGTGCAATAAAAGTGAAAATTCACATGATTAGATCTGTTAGTCACCAAAGTGGCCTGATCTGTATGGGTTAGTGAATGCACATTAATTTATTGACTACCAGAACTTAAGTTACACGTTATGTAAAATGATTCGTAAGTGTTATATTAATCTGTTAGTCACCAAAGTGACCTGATTAATATAATTAATATCGTTATTGTGTAACTTATTTAAATGGTATAATGTGACAATTTGTGTACTAAAATTTACATAATGATGATTTGTTAGTCACCAAAGTGGCCTAATCAGTATGGTTAGTAAATTTTCATGGTACACTAATTTTTTCCTGAATATTTAATTGTACATTTATGAAAAAGGATCTCGAAAGTTATATTGATTTGTTAGTCACCAAAGTGGCCTTATTAATATAATTAGTAATTTCCTTATGTACTATTCATATTTATTGGTATAATGTGGTATATTATACACTTATTATTTAAAATTCATATTTTGATGATTTGTTAGTCACCAAAGTGACCTGATCAGTACAGTGAATGAATTTTAAATTGCATATAAATCCGTGTTTTACCAATATTTAAATTTCACATTACGTAAAAGAATTTGATGTCATATTAATCTCTTAGTCACCATAATGGTCTGATTAATATGATTGGTCAATTCTGTTGTGTAAATTAATTTAATTGGTGATTTTATCAGATTTATTGTGTATTTATTTTAAATTCACATTATGATGATTTGTTAGTCACCAAAGTGGCCTGATCAGTATTGTTAGTGAATTTTAAATAAGTACATCGATTTATTTATTGCCAAATATTAATTAGCATATTATGAAAAAGTGATTTACTAATATATATTAGCTTGTTAGTCACCAAAGTGGCTTGGCTTGTATATTTAGTGAATTTTCTTCATGTGCTATTTATTTGGTATTTGATAATTCTAATATTGTGCATAAATTTCCTATTATGATGATTTGTTAGTCACCAAAGTGGCCTGATCAGTACTGCTCGTGAATTTATATGCACAAATATAATGTTCATATTATCAATTAAAAGATAAATAAATCAGTTTACAATGAAAAGACATAAGAGTCGACCCAAAGGAGGCTCGGTCATTTTTTTAAGTAAACAGTATGAGTCAAGCCAATAACGAATATTGTTTAGTGTGTTATAGTATTTAACTGAATCTTATTATGATATGCGCTTATGAATTTAATTTTAATGTGAGCTTCATTCTTGCAATATTTAAGATGCTCTCAAATGAATTCAAATTTATTGTTTCCCTTAGTAATTCCAATTTTCTTTTACTATATTGGATAAGGGTCAATAGATTTGGTATGAAATTCTTGAGATTTACCCTCACACCGAATAATTAATAATACCCTTCTTTAAGGTATGAAGAGTGTTATAATTTTGAGATATTGTTTCCGCTATTTAGATAAATATCTCATATTGACAACTCAAACTAAACTTGTTTACAAGTTTGAGTAGTCAAAAATGCATGTGAAATCGTGCATTGGAGATGATTAACCTAATTAAAACTTATTGTCATTAGGTATCGCTACTGATGAATCTCTCCTTATATGTTATTATGAAATTGTTACTTCCTGAACATGGATATTCTCAGAGAATTGTCCCGTATGTTGATTCAGTAGGAGACACTTATCAAACATTAAGGTTTGAGTTTCATCAACATAGTGACTCAAGAAGCTAATTATGTAAGTTGTGAACATATAAATGTTGGATTTAGCACTATCATAAAGAATTCCCGAAATATAAAGTATGATTCAAAAAGAGGTGAAAGTTTAGCCTTGTTATAGTTTAAATCATACTTAATTATTGTTATGTGGGATATGTAGTGGCTTGAATGTACTCATGTTCACAAGAACTTGTTGGGATTGTGACATACTTTAGGAAATTAACTTTTCAGTTTATTAAGGTAACCCTTCACTGATTTTGGTTACTTATTATTGGTTTATTTAAACTGAAATATAATCCTAATAAATATGGATCACTTACAATTCACAATTTTTGGTGATGTGAATTGTAAGTGATAACAAACATTTTGCTTCTTGAAATTTCACACTTTCCTATTTGTCTTCCTTGAACTATTTCTCATTTATAGTGAATGGTATCCTATTTTTCCTGGTTATTATAAATTTTTCCATCAAGACAATTTCTATCTAATTTATGAATAGTCTCAAGTTTCAAATATCATTGAGATATTTAATGAGAGACACTTAGATAGGAAAAGGAAAAATTGATAAACATGGAGAATATTATGAAGATATATATTAAATAAATGCATCAATTTATTTAACAATTGTCTCACAAAATTGTCATATGTGCTCCATGCAATATGACAAGCACGCCATGAATGTTGGTGTGATTGAAAGACATAATCGACTATTGTTAGAAATGGTTAGAATCATGATAATAATTCATTGTGGATTTATGTGCTTAAAACTGTCATGTTTGTTCAAGTGGGCTCTAGTAAAACAGAAGGCTTATTGCGAGCTTTTGTTTTGTGGGATACCTAATTTAAGACACCTGCATGATTGGTGTTGTACGACAGAATCTAAGCTAATTCACTTGAAAGAATTGGATTCTCGAACTGTTAATGGATACTTCATTGGTTATCCTGAGAATTCCAAAGGATTTGATATTTACCTTTTAACCATAACTTATAAATTATGAAAACCGGAAAATTGAAGGGTTCATTGAGAATGATGATTTCAGTGGGAGTGACAATGAATAAGTTGTCATGATGTAACTCATGTATATGTTGATCAATTAAAAAAAAAAAAAAAAAAAACTGATCAACAAACTGAAATTACCACTCATATAATGAACCTGTAAAATGTGAGTCACAAAGAGTTGCCTTAAGAAAATCTCATAACGTAATGCGGTTTTGTAACGCTGAGTGATTTATTTTATCATCAAAAGTTGGTAGTAACTTTTGGTGAATTATGATCCGGTGTTATATTCACATGCCATTATAAGTGAAATCTTTGAGCAATAAATTGATGTCAAGAAAGATAAGTTGAAATCCTTGAATTACAACCACAAATTTGATTGGTCACATTGCCATAAGGATCAAAATGAGTTGGGCGTGTTTTCATAATCATACTCAACTCAAAAGGCAATATGAACAATGTAAGTTTGATTGATTTTTAAGGATTCTACTGTAAAGAACTGACATTGATTATCTCAAAATTATTGTGACACTTGTAGTTCATTTGTAGAACTACATTAAATGTATGTGAAAAATTGTCTTTCTGAATGAAACTATAAGAGAGAGTTTATCAGAAAAAATATTACATTTTTTTCATTAATGAAAAGGATATATAGTATGTACGCTAAAAAGTCAATATAATGATTTAAACAAACCTCCCGACAATGATATCATCTTATGTTCAATGATGTCATTGCCTCCTTAAGATTTAAAGAAAACACTATTCTGTTTGTGTATATATCTAAAGGTCAGTGGGAGTTATTTTATCATTTAATATATTGATGATATTCTTTTTTTGGCAAATAGCAATTTTGATTTGCTATATTGGACTAATAAATTTCTCATAATTTTTATGATATAAGATATTGGAGAGACAACTTATGTGATTGAGATTGAAATATTCTATGATAAATCACATGGACCGATTAGTTGTTTCATAAACTTATATCAAAGGTTTGGGATGCAGAAATTGCAATTTAAGTATAGTCTCAAAATTAAGAGAGAAATCAAAATTATTCTAATGCCAAATAATATCTTTTAGTGGAAAGAAATGAAAATATTTCATTACTTAAGGTTTGATGTATACTCATGCACGCACCAATTATACATCATCTTTATAGTCGGTATGCTTGACAATTTAACCGAAAAAGTTGTCAATAAGGTTTTATGTTATCTGCAAGAAACATATGGATTATATGCTTAGATATAAAAGATCTGATTTTGATTGAGATGATCAGATATTTAGATTTCGATTTTGGATATCTTGGTAGTATTAAGTTCACTTTTGGCTATTTGTTCCTTTTGGCTGGAGGGACGATATCATGAAAAGTCCAAAAGAAATTGCCAAAGTTTTATCACTACGAAATCTATACTTGTGGCGTGTTTCGAGGCCACAATTAAGGCTGCATAAAATTATTTCATGACTTGATTTTGTTAACATTATTGCCAAGTCGTTGAAATATTTATGAGATAGTTATGCCGCAATTTTTCTCTAAGAACGACAAACATTCCAAAGGTGCATAATATTTGGAGTTAAATGTCTTTGTTGTTGAAGAAGATATTCAGAAACATAAAGTGTCAAATTATCATCAGAACCGGTCTGATATTGATCCTTTGAAAAAATTGTTACTACAAGACATTTATGAGCATGCTAACCGAATAGTCTTTGTAGTAATTGACTATTGTATTGTAGGATCATTTATGAGTATTGACACTTTTGAGCTCCATTTATATGTTTCTGAAACATGAAAGTAATATTCCTGTTATTTAAAGATTGTGTATACTATTATGGCTATTATGTGAACAATAACAGGAATGGACATTATGAAAGTTTCCAAGTATAGGTCTTGTGTAGTGGGTCATTTATACCGTGGTACATGGAAGGAAGTTTGTTGGACAATGATAACTTAGGACCGCCATGACTCGTATTTGTGGTTTACTATGCAACGACAATTAATGTTAATTCTCTCATGGGCCAAGTGGGAGAATGTAAATTATGGCCCATTATGATTGACCCATTAGGGTTAGGCCCATAGATGAAGAATCCTTGAGTAGTGAGGATTAGGGTTCTACATCTATATAATGAGGAAACTAGTCCTCTCTCTGCACGCTTCCAGAGCTGTTAAGTTCCCTCATAACTTAATGCATTATTAGAAACTCGAAACTGTGGCAAGAGAGAGAAACCAATCTTCCATTCAATCAGTAATTCCGCTACCGATTGTCCACGCTATGAAGACAGGTATCTCTAAACCTAATTTATGATTAAGCAATTAGCATGATTATAGTCGATCCATTATCGTACATGTTTATGTGAATAATTGCTAACAAGATCTTGTGATTCTTCAATAGCCACCACCACATGATCAAATTTACTTGGTAGGCTTCTCAAAATTTTTGCAACAACCCTTTGGGTCTCCATGACTTCGCCATTTGATGCCATTTGATTTACAAGAGAATTGGCTCTTGTAAAATATTCAGAAATTTTTTCATTTTCTTTCATCTCCATTTTCTCGAATTCAGCCTGCAAGGATTGCAATCGAACCATCTTTACTTGATCTTGACCGGAATAAGTTGTTTGAAGAATATCTCATGCTTCCTTGGAATTTTTGGCCTTGGATAATCTTTCGTAGACTGGAATTTCAATTGCTTGATAAATTTGGAATAGAGCTTTTCTATCTTTTTGCTTCTTACTCTTCAAAATATTTTTTTGTGCTTCGGTCAATTGAGATTTATCTTCTAGTGAATTTACGCCTTCTTCAACAACACTCCATAAATCTTGAGATTCAAGACACAACTTCATTAGGTTACTCCAGTAATCAATTTTTTCTCCATTGAAACGAGGTATAAGAGAAGCAAGATTGTTGGACATTTTAATTAAGAGGCTCTAGATACCAATTTGAAGGCTTGTAATTTGCTATGGTGTAGGAGAAACTTGAATTTAATTTTATTTATTTATTTTCTGCCTTACAACTTCATCTCCATGATACTTTATTTATACATATCAATTGAACTTACTAGAACATCCTAATTAAATAAAAACCCTTCGACATTCTTATTCAAACTTAGAAAATATACAAGAGGACTTTTGACTAAATTTAATAAGTGATAATTCTAGAAAAGTGATTGTTCAAATTCAATTTATTCCAACAAATGCCGACTCCTGTGATCAAAATCTAAGAAGCAAATGTGAACTTGTTATCTCCCCGCTTTCATCTACATCCGAATAAACAGATCAAATACAATATATATAACAGAAATATTTCTAAAGGACACACAATATAATTATATAAGTTTCATTTTCCTTAATTGGTAACAAATGCCATTTCAGTCGCATAGAAAAAACTCAAAATCTAAGAAGCAAATGTGAACTTTTTTGATGGTGTTTGGCAAAACCCTCAAACCTTTTCAAACTCTTGAAACTCACCTCCAGTTTGCAATTCTACAAAACTCATAATCCAAATTATAAATGTAAACTGTAATTAAGTTCCATAAACAACGAAGCAGTAGAGAATAATTAACACGCCATGTCATAGGTGCCTACTCCCTCCTTTGGTAGCAGATAATAGATGTATTTAACTTGTTTAGTACGTCGCAGTGTCTAAAACATATATGAAGATTTGTCGTAGAGTTTGTACCAAACAAGAGATAAATGTTGATAAAAGACATAATCTCACCAAATCTTTGCAACCAAACGAGTCCATCATATAATAACGCATGTAAGGGTTCACGAGCGGAGCAATTATCTCAATACTTCAATGTAGGGTAAATATCACTTTTGGTACCTCTTATCATTAACTTTTTACATAGTGGTCCCTCTTATATTTTTTTTTCACTTTATTCCCTACTATGAATTATTTATTTCACTTTAATCCCTACTATGAATTATGTGTTTCACTTTAGTCCTTATCAGGTGGTTCTGATAACAAGTGACATGCATATGAATATTTTTTAGGGCATTTCCGTCCGTTCGCTATTGAGACCATTTGAGATATTGTTTAATTGGTGAGTAATTTTGGTGTTTGAAGAAGATTTTTTGGGAGAAAACTTTAATTTGGAACGAAATGGACGATTAAGTTTGACTGGAATTGAAAGCCTAGTTTGAAATAGATTAATTCTTTAGTTTTTTTTAAATGATTAGAAAAACGCAAAAATATCCATGTTAGTTTACTTTAAATGACGAAATTGCCCTTATGAGCATATCACATGTTATCGGAACCACCTTGGAACACCTGAAAAGTACTAAAGTGAAACAAATAATACATAGTAGTGAATCGGAACCACCTTGGAACACCTGAAAAGTATTAAAGTGAAACAAATAATACATAGTAGTGACTAAACTGAAAAAAAAAACATAAGAGGGACCATTCTATAAAAAGTTAATGATAAAAGGGGCAAAATGTAGTGCTTACCCTTCAATGTATTAAACAAACCTAATGCACAAGTAAATCCTGAGTATGGCTCTTTCTCAAACCTGATTCAAATTTGAAAGTATGTATTAGATTATACAGATTATAATAATTTGAACTCAATTCTTGTTCACTTAAAATATACACACAAGTTGAAATCAGAATATTGGACCTCTTAGTTTACAAATGTTCAGACGTTGTTCAAGCTAAAGTTTTAAATCAGTAACAAACTAGGTTAATACTATAGTTACAATCAAATCAAATGATAACACAATTTCAAGTTTGAATATAAAATTCATATCAAATATGATTAATATGTTATTTGACATTGCTCAATCAATTTTAAGTCAATTATATAGTGCTAAGTATTAACTTATCCTCGATACATTCTTGAAAAAATTGGGCGACATTGGGGCCTAAGTGTCGCTGTCCGCCAATATATATAAAAAAAATACACGATATTACTTTGTGTTATGCGAAACCTGCACAAAGTTACCGGTAATTTTCTTTTGCACTCTTGCACTTTAAAAAATCTTACATAAAACACCAAATATCCATTAATTGCTAAAACAATTAATTTTTAATTGAATTACCTAAATACCCCTAGATATTTTAAAAGTGGAAGGGGATTTGTGCAAACAAAATAGTGTTGCGCAAATAATAAAATATACAAGGAAACTTTGAAATTTGAAATTTATGCAAAAAAAAAAAAAAGTGCACATTGTTCTCCTGAAACAAACTTGGGTCATACAATTCACGGATTGTGTCTATGAAATTTGATCGAAACTCAGTGATACAAATATAATTAATTAATGAGCAAAAGGTAAAATAATTGTACCGACAAAAGCAAAGTAATTGATTTGAATCTTCTTCTCTCATTATATTATGTTTTATACAAGCCTGCCTCGCACTTTTCTCCTCCATTCATATTTCATCCCTTATCCTTTCGATTTTTCAAGAAAATTTCTGCAACTTCCATTTTTATCTTCTCTTCGTCAATTCTAGAAAACTCTACTTCCCATTTTCCTTACTACTTTTTTGTTCATTGGACTGAGGAATCAAAAAGCAGCCAACACAAACCAAAATACTGTTCTTATATATATATATATTTCCTTCTTCCTGTATAAATTAATTGTGGATTTAGTCATATATAATAGTATACAATAGATGGCTCACGAAGCTCTAGTTTCTGTAAATCTGATAATTGAGAGATTTCTAAATAATGGATACAACTGTACCCATCCTGAATGTAGAAATGGCTATATTTGGAATAACTTCCTTCTTCCCATCCTAAAAACAGCAGAAAGAGTCCATGAAGACTTATGGTCCCTAAAATCAATTCTGGAATTGTATCATTTCAAATAGAGCGAGAGATTAAATGCTTTTAAAGCAGAGATCCTAGAGGCAATACCTAAATTCAGAGACCTACTCCAAGACCTTTTAAACAAATCTCAACTACTTTTTTCAGAATCTCAAAGCCTCCATGATGAGATTAGTAACGAATCGAAGATCATCTCCCAAGATTTGGAGAAAGCCAAAAAAGAAATAATTTCCTTTCATGAAACGATGAGGAAAATCAAGGAGGAGTACGAAGCAAAATTAGATATGGAAACAAGCAACAAGAAGTTATCGCTTGCTGATGAAGATAATTTTGATGTAAACGCAAAAGATATGGTGGGAGTATATGATGAAGACCTTCAACAACTAATTGATAAACTACATAAGGGACAACCTCCTTCCCTGCTCAAAACTATTGCAGTAGTGGGTATGGCGGGTATCGGTAAGACTACTATTGTCAAAGCACTTTTTAATGATCCAAGAATTACAAATTATTATGATACTCATGCGTTTGTCAGAGTAGGACCTAATTATCATTTAAAAAAGATCTTGCTTGATCTTCTGGTTTGTTTGTCCCCTAAATATAATAAAATTTTAGAAATAGAAACGAGTGAAGATCAGTTGAAAAGGAAGATACGCAAATTTCTGAACAAAAGAAGGTATTTGATTGTGTTTGATGATGTATGTGATAGTTACTTTTGGAGTAATTTAGAGTACACCTTTCCAGAATACTCCTTCCCAAAAGAATCCAAGGGAAGTAGAATAATATTAACAACTAGGTTGATTAGTGTGGCTTCTTATTTCGGTGATGCTCTCGAGATTAGTTTCCGGAATGAAGAAGAAAGTTGGAATCTTTTCTGCAGAAAAGTATTTGTTGAAGACTCATGCCCTTCTGGACTCAAGAAAGTTGGAAAGAAGATTGTCAAAAAATGTGAAGGACTTCCTCTTGGAATAATCTCGATCGCCAACATCCTATCCAAAGCCGAGAAAACGCTTGATTACTGGGAAAAGGTAGCCAACAATGAGAATTTGCTTGCCTTAGCTACAGAGGAAGGGTCACACATGTCAGAGTCACTATTTTTGAGCTACAAGCATTTGCCTCCGCATTTAAAAGAGTGTTGTCTCTATATTGGAGTTTTTCCTCTAAATCATGAGATCTCTGTGTCCAAGCTCGTCAAGTTGTGGGTTGGTGAGGGATTAGTTCAACCGAAGCACTTCTCAACTTTTGAAGATATAGCGCGGGAGTATTTGGAGGATCTTGTTTCCCATAATATTGTTCTAGTCCTCCAACAGAGCTCCAGTGGCGGAACTAAAACCTGCAGCGCCCATTATTTCTTTTGGCATCTCTTGGTAAGAGAGGCTGCAAACAAAAAGATTTTTCATCTCATAAAGAGTTATCCCAGTGCTTTTTCAGATGATATACATTGCCAGCGCAGGTTGTGCATCCACATGAACGCTCTTCTTGGCTTGAAACGTGTTTCTGAGTCGATACAATCAGTTTCAAATGTGCGTTCTTTTCTTTATACTGGTCCAGAACATAAATATCCGGTATCAATATGTTCAGGTTTGACATCTATTAAGGTGTTATATGCTCTTACAATTCGTTTATACAAGTTTCCGATTGGAATACTTGATCTAGTTGAGTTAAAGTACCTTGCCTTCACATATGATGGAAAACTCCCTTCTTCCATATCTAGACTAAAAAACCTTGTATATTTGATTGTACATCGATGCCACATGACAATCATCAATTCCTCTCCATCTTATATGCCGATAGAAATATGGAATATGCAAGAACTGAGGCATCTTCAAGTCATGGGAAGCGACCTGCCACATTCCGTTGATGGTGCTCAGTTACCCAACCTCTTGACACTGCTAGGTGTGAGCGATCACAGTTGTACGAAGGAGGTTCTTCAAAGTATCCCAAATCTAAAAAAAATAGGTGTTCGGATTATTTTACCACAGGGTGTTTTTGAAAGTTTGCATATCTTTGATCATCTTCCCCTGCTCTCTAGACTCGAAACATTCAAATGCAGCGTGTCAAATCTAAATCCTAGGTCTCAACTGGTTCTTCTTTTGCCAAAGTCAGTTTTCCCATCTAGTCTTACAAAGTTAACTATGAGCGGCTGTGGATTTACATGGGAAGACAAGTCAATAATTGGTCGTGCACTAGATAATCTTCGAATGTTGAAATTGCGATGCTATGACATTCAAGCCTCGGAGTGGAAATATGGTATGTTCTCACGAGTTGAGTATCTGCTAGTTGAAGACAACGATCTAGTGCACTTGGAATTTGGCCTTGGTTACTTCCCAAAGCTTAAGCATCTAATCATTAGGCACTGCTACAAACTTGAAGAGATCTCTTGTTATAGTTATTTGACGCCTCAAAAAGTGATTGAGCTAGTTGACTGCAGCCCTTCAGCTTTGAAATCTATGAAACAAATACTGGAGGAACAAAGGGAACATGGTTATCTTAGGCTTCGACTTCAGGTCTATTCATCATTTGATGATAAGAAGCACTAGCCATCTCTGACACCTTAATTAAAAAGATGGTAAGTCAGACAATATTTAATTCGAGTATTACAACAACTCTACATTTGCACAATGTGTGTTTGTTCTGCTTTCTGCTTTCTTAATCATGTCATTTGGTAACTCATCATTTGAATTTTATTTTATCAACTCTCCCTCTCTCTCTCATACAAACACACAAGCACACCTACACACTTAATTCGATCTTTCTTATTTCAGAGAGTTGCCATTGCAAAGGCTTTGCTGAAGAATGCTCCTATTTTGATTCTTGATGAGGTATATATCTTTTATCTAACAAACTCTCGAGTGTATTCACTTTTTGGCTAAAATGCATCTTTTTGGGACAGTTTCAACGGTTAGCGATTTTGGGATAGTTTCTTTTTTTGGCAAGCAATTTCGATCATTTTACTTAATACTGTTTACTATTCTAGGGCAATTGGCTGCAGTTTTTGTCCTTGATGTTTGCAATTTTAGGACATTTAGTTGTAGCTTCGGTCCCTTAACTGATCATTTAACTGTTTGCAATTCTAGGACAGTTGGCCGAAAGCATGGATCTCTATATTTTCTTAAATGATTATCTCTAAATTTTTCTTTTTTTCATTTTTCTTTTAGGAAATTGATCTTGCAATGTCTGAAAGCATGGATGTCATTCCATGAGTTCTGGTTTGTCAACTAAGAAAGGTTATAGCTTCTATTGACGAAATCTTGGAAAGGTGAAATATCGAATAGTTTGTATGGCCTTGCTAACCGCAGTTCGCCTTTGGCGGCACTGTGGACAGTTCTCCATTTATTGAGTGCCATGTGGCAAATTTGTAATTTGTTACCGGAATGTTTATTACACTATAGGCTAGCTAGAAATTACTATTATACCCTGCCCAATTAATTATAATATATGCACTGAAGAAATTAATTTTATACCCATGTCTTCTTCTTCTACTACATAAATCATTTGCACCGATTTCTATCCCCAGTTTGCTCTCCACCTTGAAGACCCATTTGCTCTCCACATTAAAACAGAAGGAAATACATGTTTAAATTTCTCCACCAGTTTGCTTCAGACTAAATCAAAGTGCTTTAAAACTTGATAATTGATTCAGGCTAATATATTGAAGGCCCGTTGAAATTTCTTAACAGCAGATAAGTATAATATTTGGTTTCCGGTAGCTACGCACACCAGAGAGTTGGAAAAATATATTTAATTTGTTATATCTTTACATTATGTAAGGGATTCCGGTGACAACACAAAAAATAATTCAAAAAAAAAAAGTTAGAAAAAAACAGAGAGAAAAATGTGGTCTGTCAATTAATTAATCATTAAATTTAAGCAATCAACACCTGAAATTAAACACTATGAACCAAATCAAGCAATGTAGAACAAGAATCAAGAACAAAAACACTCAAAAAACCGCTAGAATCGAAGAACCCGAAATCTGATTTGAAGCCCAATTTAAAAAATTCAACAAGGGTTGTTGTTAATTGCGTAAGAAATAGGTTGTAATCAATCCTTCGAACAAAAAGATGAAGATTCCTCAAGAAATCCGAACCAATTTTGAATGGAATTCACGGCCCGTTTAAGTTCTTGAGGGCCCGAACCTCTGAATCACTTAAATGAACATGGAATGTAGCAATTAAACACTCCAGGAGTGTTTTCCAATCAAAATTGAACAGAAATCTCATGGCCCGTTCAAGTTCTTCACGGCCCGAATTAAATTCCAGCTCAATTAGTGTATGTAATGCGAAATTAACTTTGGAAACACTCTACCCAGGCCCTAGAGAAGAGGAAACGGGCAGCAATTGTCCACAAACCTCTGGAAATTAGCTGGACATAATTGGGGATCGACATGTTCGCTTGAGCTTGATGAAGAAGATGACCAAAGTTTTAATATTTTTTTTAACAAGGAGAGGTCAAAAGAGTAAATTCCACAATTATGACCTGCTATATTCAACCGGTTTGGCAAGTGACATTTTTATTATTAAAAAAATAAATCAGTTCATTTTTTGGAAAAACTGTCAGCAGTTTTCCACATGTGGAACTGCCCTTAGAAGCTCCCTAGTTTGTATTGATGCCTTACTCTTAGTATATACATACACATACAGTATGAGTATGATGAAGAACCTGGTTCTTGTTGTTTGTTTTATATTCCTTAATACGCCTTTGATTGTATGGTGGATGATGTTGAATATCCTTTTTCAGACATTTCTCTAAATATATGGTATTTTTTGTGGTAAAAATCTGAACAAATGTTGGGCAGATATATTACATGCGGACTTAAATCTCAAAATTTGTTGTTTATGGTTTACAGGGTAAACTTGGATGATATCATACATATTTAACACTTCCGAATGGTCTTTTTCCACACACTTTTGAAAGTGAAAGAGCTAAATATACATGTAGTACTTATAAGGTATCTATACGGTGGTCGAAAACGAGATTATGGCATTCAAATCTGCTAAACACTCAGTAGGAAGGCTAAGGAATGTATCCATGAAAAAGTCATTAATTGGTTCAATTCCATCTTCGTGCAGTTTCTCCCCAAAAACATAGTTGTGGCAGTTGATAATGGTGCTATATACACTGTTTTTACGTCGAAATCAACGAAAACTTCGTTATTTAAATCACTTTCCAAGAATTTTGTATATGTCCCAGAACTATTTCCTCCTGTAGCATTGTATTCAAAATCAGGGTATCTTGAAATACCAAGTTTGCAGGATCCTAGTGTCTTGAATTTAACATTGTACACTTCGGATGTTTGTTTGAAATGGAGTTCGGGTCACTTAGATTGTTGTAAGAGGAGAAACATAAAGATAGTTGCTTTTTCTGCTACTGTGAAGTAATGTTCTGTACAAAAGTTGAGGATTCAAACTGTGAATTTGGCATCCCATAGTTATTTTTTGGTTTAATGTTGATGTTTGGTGTACAGAATTTGCAATTTAATTGATCAAATTAACTGGAACTTTTGTGGCTTCTGTTTGAACTGATATGAGGCCAATTTGAGTCCATGTGTTTGGTACTTATCTTTTACATGATACATCTTTAAACTCAATTCCTCGAGTGAAATTATTCTAAGAAACCGTAAGCTCCTAAGCAGTGGGAGGAGCCAGGGCTCTGACCGCGTGCCTGTTGAAGAATGAGCCGGCGACTCATAGGCAGTGGCTTGGTTAAGGGAACCCACCGGAGCCGTAGTGAAAGCGAGTCTTCATAGGGCAATTGTCACTGCTTATGGACCCGAACCTGGGTGATCTATCCATGACCTAGATCTCTTTAAGGATTTCCACTTAGAAGAACACAAGCAAACGAGTCAAGTAAAAATTACCTTTTCAAAAATTGGATATGAAAGAAAAACAAAATTAAGGAGAGAATTTCACTTTGGATACCATAATTATACTTACTTTAGGGATTTGGTACCACAACTATTTATGTCGACACATTTGGTACTATATTCCAATTTCACTTTACAGATTTGATACTTCCGTAAATTAATAAAGGAATTGACACGTGATTCTCACGTGCTCGTTAAATCTGAATTGAGAGAATTTCACTTTTGGTAACACAAGTAAATCTACTTTAAAGTTACGGTACCATAACTTTAAAAACATACACATTTGGTACCACATATTAATGTCCTCGACACATTTGATACTTCTGTCAATTTTTGGACCGAAAATACAATTTCGGACGGAAAGTTAATGAAAATTTTGCATAATTAGTCCTATAGTTGTAGATTACTGCAAAAGTTTGTTCCACATATTTTCTGGCAGATAAATTTACCCCAAAGTTCACAAGTTTTACAAATACTATATATTATTATTATTAAATTTCTTAATCTAATTATAATATATATAAACTAATTAATATTTTATATAAAATCTGACAAATATAAATTAAATTTATTAGAATTTATTGATTTCGAAAAATATCTTTTCTTTTTTTTGGTTTCCCAAGGGTTTAATCCCATTCGAGGCTCGTCGGGCACATAATGTGGGAACCTCTCCCAACAGGGATTCGAACCTGAGTCCGCTACTTTGTAGTGACTAGGCCCTTCCACTAGACCAATTATATTCTATATATAATATATATAAATTAAATAATATTTTAATATGAAAAATAAATATACTTATTAAATTTTAAAATTAAAAAAATCTTTTGGACTAAATTAGGGTTTTTTTAATTATAATAAATTTATTATTATATATATAATTGTAAAAAGATTTTTTTCCAGCCTTTATAATAAATACTATTTAATTTCTAAATATTATTAACTAATTAGTTTAAAACTTTTTTTTTAAAAAAAATTAATAAGTTTAATTGATATTTATTTTTCAAATTTATACAAAATGTTATTTATTTTATATTTATTATATGTAAATCCTAATTAGTTTAAAGAAATATTGATATATTTTTTTGGATTTTATATAAAATATTATTTAGTTTATATATATTATATATAAAATCTAATTAGTGTAAGAGATTTAATTATTATAGTATATAAAATTTATAACTAGGATTTATAATTAACAAAATTTGCAATTGGGACTGAAATGCTTCAAACTTGTGAATTGTAGTGTAAATTTGTCGGCCATAAAATATGTGAGGCAAAGTTTGTCAACAATCTATAACTATTGGACCAATTCCGAATGTGAGGCAAAGTTTGTCAACAATCTATAACTATTGGACCAATTCCGTAAATTTTTCCATCAATTTTCAGTCTAAAATTAAATTTTCCATACAAAATTTGACGGAAGTACCAAATGTGTTGAGAGCAGTTAATATGTGGTACAAAATATGTATGTTTTTAAAGTTATGGTACCTTAACCTTAAAGTAGGGTTACTTGTGGTACCAAAAGTGAAATTCTCTCGAATTGAATTTGGGGAGAGACTCAATATATAACGAGATTTAACGAGCATGTGAGAATCACATGTCAATTCCGTCATTAATTTGACGGAAGTATCAAATCTGTAAAGTTGAATTGAACTATGGTACCAAATGTGTCGACAGAAATAGTTGTGGTATCAAATCTCTAAAGTAAGTATAATTATGGTATCAAAAGTTGAATTCTCTCCAAATTACGTATTCAACACGTCAGAAGAGGTATAATTAGAAATGGAGTCTCTTCTGTCCGATTTGTAAATACAGTCTAGTGGATAAAAAAAATGGAGTCATATTATAGTTATTTCCTCCATTAACTCTAAAAATTTAGAAATTAACTCTTACATCACTTTTACAGTTTCATTCTTCTTCTCCTATAACACATACAAATAAAAAAAAAAACACTATTATTTTTAATAGTTGCTATAATATATATGCAATATTATTATACTGTATTATTAATATTTATTAAGTAAAAAATATTATTTGTATAATTTACTGATTTAGTATAATATAACACTCTTAAAAAAATTAAATTTTCTTAAATATTTTTTAAAAAAAAAAAGTTAAATTAGAATTGCATCTTTCCTATGAATGAACAAAAAATGCTTATGACTTAGTGAACTAAGTAATCTTTCTTTGGGCTGAGAAATAAAATATGAAGAGTATTCAAGAACATGCATTACCTAAATTTTTATGGAAATCTTTTTGCAAAAAGCGTGTGAAATAAGTAAAAACAACAAGTGAAAATCAATGAAAATTGGTGAAACCAATAAAATAAATTTCATGTAATACATGAAAACATGTGAACTCAATCAGGGTGAAATTTATGAACACTAGTGAAGTTGGTTAAAAATTGGGTGAAACTGGTAATAAAAAGTGTCCAAAATTGATAAATACATGTGAAATCGGTGAAATAGGGGTGACATTCGTGAAAAAATGGGTGAAATCGGTAAAAAATTGGTTAAATAAGTGAAATAAAAAAAGTAAGGCTTGTGAAGACTGAGGTGAAATTTGTCAACAAAATATGTGAAATCAATGAAAAAATATATACCGGTAAAAAAAAAGTAAATCTGTAAAATAAAATAAAAAAGTGTAGTTTAATTAGCAAAAACAGAGTGATATTGATAGAAAAATAATTTTTTTTGTTTGAACGGGAGAAAATAAATGAAATCGATGAAAAACAATGGAAAACATGTTATAACTGATTAAGAAATGGGTAAATCAGTAAACCAGTAAAAATCAATGAAGGCCTAATTAAACTAATAAATATAAAAGTAAAAATGGCTTAGGCCGGTAAAGAAATATCTTTCAAATAACAGGGTAAGAGAAATTACTTGATATCTAATTAAAAGTAATTGAAGTTGGGCTTAATCCCACTTTGCACCCTATAAATAGGAACATTTTTCACTTTGCACCCTATAAAAAAATTTATTCCACTTTGCACCCTACAAACCACTATTTTATTTCAGACTGAACCCTCAATCATTTTTAGTTCATTTAAGTCGCATGGGTAAGGGTAAATCCATCCATTCACATTATTAACCACTCCAATTTCCCTTAAAAAATAATATATGGGCAAAATTGACATATCACCAACTTAAAAAAAGGCTGAAAAATAGAAACAAGTTTTATAAGTACCATATTCTCAGTTTCTCCTATTTCTTCTTCAAATTCTTTCTTCTTCAAATTCAATCTAGTGCCGTCTTTTTCTTTTTTATATTTGAAGAAAAAATGTGTTGAGTGCTAAGAAAAGAGAATGAATTGTGTTTACCATATTCTCAATTTCTCATCTTATTTACGTTTTGATTCTCATTTTTGTTAACAACTATTTTATACTTGTTTGTAAAATTAGTAATTAGGGATAATTAGGGATATTTAGGAATAACTACATGTATATCCTCAGAATTACTATAGGTTAGTTTCAATAATTATATGTAAAGTGGAAAAAAAAAATGCGGCATTGGAATCGACTTGAAGAAGAAAGATGAGAAATTGAGTAAACCCTAAGTCCCCGTAAGACTTGTTTTTTATTTTTCAATTTTTTTTAAGTTACAATTGGGATGTGTCAATCTTGCCCATATATTATTTTTGGGGGGGAATTTGGGGTGGTTAATAATGTGAATTGACTAATTTACCCTTACTCCGACAATTAAAATGGGCTGAAAATGGATGAGGGTGCAATCTGAAATAAAATAGTGGTTTGTAGGGTGCAAAGTGGGATAAATTCTTTTGTAGGTTGCAAAGTGGAAAATGCTCCTATTTGTAGGGTGCAAAGTGGGATGAAGCCATTGAAGTTGTATAATTATTTTAGTTGAAAATTCGGTTATATTTGTGAAAAAATGGATACATTGGTGAAATATTGAAATAAAAAAAATGATGAAATAGGTGAAAACAGGTAAAATTGGTGTGAAAGGCTAAAGTCAATGAAAACACGTGAAATCAATGAAAATCCATGTGAAATTAGTTAATAACGTGTGAAAGTTGGTTAAACTGATAGAAATGAATGAAATCAATTAAATGAAAAAAGTTCAACTAACAAAAACAAAGTCAAACTATTAAAAAATGGTTTAGACCATAAACAAACTAAAGAATTCGATTAAAAATGTGAAAAACAATAAAAATAGGTTGTAATCGATAAAAACGGTAAAACTGGTAAAAAGAATATTAAACAGTAAAAATAAATGAAATCGACAAAAAAAAAAAAACGAATTAAACTAATTAATTGGATAAGTGAAAATGACTTACGGTATAGGTATACATTTCAAATGATTGGCAAGAGAAATAATCTAAAACTAAAGATTTGGATGAGTTCTTAATATATAAATCAACATAGATATTTTTATTGTATCATACTTGATGTCTTATCCATATTATAATTTGTGATGATAAAAAAAATTTCGTGTTTGACATATACGAAAACAAATGATATTAATTTTATATTGGTAAAATAAAAATAAAAATTAAAGACATTTAATGATGTATATTCCTTAAAACAAAATGTGGAGCTAAAATAGCACTTTCGTAAATTCCTTTAATTTCAATAGAGATATAGAGTTGACCATTAATATTATGGGGTCAATGAATGTTTCAATTGTACAAGAGAGGTAAGTTCAAATAGTAGAAGGGAGGTAACTGAATGTTTTAATATTACAAGGGAGACAAGTGAATGATATATAATAGTACAGGGGATGTATCTGAAATTAACCCTAAATCTCGAAAAATTATTTCATGCATATGTTGTATGGATGACGTAGTACAACCCAATAATAAGATTATATTAAGTTCCTAACTTTAAGGGAAAACTGGTTCTATGATCTTATCCCCACCATGTATTAGTATGCAAACAATAGTTTGATCAAATCTCAACCATTTGCTGCAAAACACCATACATACAACGGTTATACAAAATAATCTCTCATAAATCTCACGCATAAAGTTTTTCATAAATTTGAAACATTTAATTGCGTTGGGTTTTTTGCACTTTGCACACTCAAAACATAGGAAATAGGCACTTTGCACCCTCAAAACATAAATTTAGCACTTTGCACTCCCGAAATATGAACAATTCAGCACTTAGCACCCTCTTTTATTTTCCTCAAAAACTTAGGGACAAAATAGGTAATTCAATTTTGCATATTTGGCACTTTGGCACTTTGCACCCCCGAAACACGAGAAATGGGCATTTTGCACTCCCGAAATAGAATTAGCACTTAGCACCCTCGAATTAAGAACAACTCATCAACTTGCATCCCCGAAACAAGAGAAATGGACACTTTTGACCCCCTAAACACAAAATTAGCCCTTAGCACCTCAAATTAAGAAAAACTCAACAACTAGCACCCTCTTATTTATTCCGGCAAAGTTGACCACCTGGGTCAAAAAAATCTAGGGGCAAAATAGAAAATTTATTTATTTCTTCCCTTAAATTTTAAAATACGATTATGAATACTAGAATACTCATTTCTCTCTCCATCTTAAAATTTGTTTTTATGATGTGATTCCATCATTTTTATGTATTAACTTTCTAGAAACTTTTCTAATTCTTTTGGATATTTCGAGGACATTAGAAAAATTGGTAATTAAAGAAATATGTTAGAATAGATTTTGCAGATGAATATTCTAGTATTCATAATCGTATATTGCAAATTTTAAGGAATTCTCCTTTTCTATTTTGCTCGTAGATTTTTTTGACCCCGGTGGTCAACTTTGCTGGAAAAAATGAGGGGGTATTAGTTGTTGAGTTTTTCTTAATTTGAGGTGTTAAGTGCTAATTTTGTATTTAGGTGGTTCAAAATGTCAATTTCTCGTGTTTTGCGGGTGCAAGTTGCTGAGTTGTTCATAATTTTTAGTGTGATAAATGCTAATTACTATTTATGGGGTGCAAAATGTCAATTCTCGTGTTTTAGGGTGTAAAGTGCTAAAGATCCAAAAATGAATTACGTATTTTGTCCCTATATTTTTTGAGAAAAATAAAAGAAGGTGTAAAATGCTGCATTGTTCAAATTTTGAGGGTGCTAAATTTATGTTTTGAGGATGAAAAGTGCCTATTTCTCATATTTCAATGGTACAAAGAGCAAAAGTCCGTTTGGCTGGAATGACGGTCATTAATTATTCTTTAGAACCTTTTGTTAGACATAATAATTTAATAATTTATGTATTTTTAAGTTCAATAATTTAGTCTTTTTTCAAAAGAGAATTATATATAGTTCCAAATTCAAACTACTTAATTCCCTCCAAATTTCCCGTCAACTTTCTCATGAAACTCGGCAAGCCCATCCGGCGCCAATTCACAACCTCCTCGAACACCCCAGAGAGATTATCCAATTCTCGCATCAAAGAACTCCATGGACGCTACATCAGAACACACCAGCACAGAAACCCGAATACAATGTCAGAGATTATCAAATGCTATGCCCTGTCCCAAACGTCTCTTCACAAAGCCCATTACACTTTCAATCAAATAGACCGACCCACGTTACCAATCTGGAATTACATGATCCGAGGGTACGCTCAAAATGAGAGTTTTATTCGTGCACTTTACATGTTCGATGAAATGCGTGAAAGAGGATTGTGTGGTGATAACCTCACTTTTATATTTGTATGTAAAGCTTGTGCTAGAGCTTCGGATGTTATATACGGGAAAAGGGTTCATGTTCATGCTCTGAAACTTGGGTTTGGATCGTATCTTTATGTGTGTAATGCTTTAATTCATATGTATGGTTCTTGTGGCGAGTTGGGTTTATCCAGGACAGTGTTTGATGAAATGGGTATGAAGGATTTGGTTTCTTGGAACTCTTTGATTTGTGGATATAGTCAGTGTGCTAAGTATAAGGAGGTTCTGGGTCTTTTTTATGCGATGAGGGCGGAAAACGTGAAAGCTGATGCAGTAACTATGGTGAAAATTGTACTGGCTTGTCGTTATTTAGGCCATTGGGAACTAGTGGATTCTATGGTGAAATACATTGAGGACAATTGTGTTGAAATTGATGTGTATTTGGGGAATACTTTGATTGATGTGTATGGGGGTCGGGGCTTGATTGCATTAGCTCAGGGGATTTTTGATAGGATGAAGGAAAAGAATTTAGTTTCATGGAATGCCATGATTGTAGGGACTGCAAAATCAGGGGATTTAGTTGCAGCAAAGAAACTTTTTGATGAGATGCCATGGAGGGATGTCATTTCATGGACTTGTATGATTACAGGATATGCTCAAGCTAACCAATACAATGATGCTATTAGGCTTTTCCGGGAGATGATGGTATCTAATATCAAACCCGATGAAATTACAATAGCTAGTGTGCTCTCTTCTTGTGCACATTTAGGAACTCTTGATGTGGGTGAGGCCGTGCATAAATATATTCGCAAGAATGGTATAAAATCAGATATTTACGTTCAGAATGCTCTTATGGATATGTACTGCAAATGTGGATCTATAGAAAAGGCATTAACTGTATTTCAAGAAATGAAAGATAAGGATTCCGTGTCTTGGACTTCGGTTATCTGTGGCCTTGCGATGAACGGTAAATCCAGTCGAGCTCTTAATCTTTTCTCTCAAATGGTAAGAGAAGGTACAAGGCCTAACCACGGAACCTTTATAGGGGTATTGATAGCTTGTGTTCATGCTGGTTTACTGGATAAAGGGTTGGAATTTTTTCTAAGTATGCAAAGAGATTACAGATTGGTGCCGGAAATGAGGCATTATGGGTGCATGGTGGATCTTTTTTGTCGGGCGGGCGAACTACATAGGGCGTATGAATTTATAATACGTATGCCTATGGTTCCGGATGCAGTTGTGTGGAGGATGTTGCTAAGTTCTTGTAAACTTCATGGTGATATGGTTTTAGCCAAAATTGCTTCAGACAAGCTTATTGAACTAGATCCTAGTAATGGTGGGAATTACGCACTCTCGTCTAACGTATATGCTAGTTCTGAGAGATGGAGTGAAGCTTTTAAAATGAGAGAAGTGATATATGAGAGTGATGTGTTAAAGCCATTAGGGTGGAGTTCTATTGAAATGAATCATTCTTCCTTTAAATGAATTTGGACACTTTATTTTTTCAAAAGATATTTCTGAATATGTAGATAAACATGCCTGGGAATCGTTTTTCTTTGTTGTAGCTTGATGTACAACCAAAAGAATTTGTACAAATTGATTCATCATGAAATAAGTTTATGATAAAAGAAAAATATTGTATAAAGAGAGAAAGGCTGCATGAACAAAATTAGAAATATAAAATGAAACTTTACTTATTTTCTACAGAGCAATAAAATAAAAATTCCATCTCCATACAGTACTTACAAATTACAATAACGCAAAACATAAGAACCTCCCTCTATATTAGACTTTCATTATTACTAAGTTACACGGAGGCGATCTACCCAAATATGGAACGGAACAATTAGGGGAAAAGAAAATCAAAACTGGGATCTTATCGCATTTTTCATTCCTGAACTTGTACACTGACAAATGAATGAAGATTGAACATAACTCGAAAAAGATACATTACAACAACTTATTTCTCAGGGTGTAGCAGTAGGAGGTTCAGCAGACCACTTCCATACTTTGACTTGCCCGGATCCATCACCCGTAAAAAATAAACCACCAGGACCAATCTGTACACAACGAACCTCTTTCTTTGAAAAAATCTTTCCCCTCTCAGAAAATCTGCATACATGGATAATTTGATACTGTCTAGGCAATTATGGGATCATGTAGGAAGAGAAAGATGTAAGAATTTGAAACTCACGATGGCAAATCATAGACTCGGATGGTATTGTCATTACTTGAGCATAATAACACAGGTTTGGCTTCTGAATCATGCATCCCACATAGAGTGAGTACACCCTGCATTAAACTTATACATGTAAACACAAGTACTTTCGTATATAATCAGCATTAGGAAGTTAAGATAGCTTACATGCTCCTCGGTGTGGGTAAAAGTTACTTCCAAATTACCAGTGTCAGTTGCAACCCAAACCTACTCAAAAGTGGAAAACAAAGAAATATGTGAGTTGATTGATTTTTCAAACATATACATCAAGAAAGGATGGTTCGACAAATTTAAGGAAGAACTACAAACCTTTACAGTTTTGTCCAATGAAGCTGACAAAAGGAACTGATCCCAACACAAAACAGACATCACAACATCTGTGTGTCCTTGTAAAGTCTGTAGACACTGCAAAGTTTCCAGGCTCCATACCTGTAAGTAAAAGCATAAAATAAAGGGGCAAAGATAAGCATTGACACGCCTCAAAAACAAATAATAAACAAACCAAAATTTTCCCAAAAAAATAAAAGAGATGAATTAAGCTACGTTTGATTCTTAGATTTCAGTCAATTAAATGATACGGAATTAAAAATGAACAATATCTGTCATTTGATGTAATTAAAAAAAATCCTTAGCTATCTATTCACTAAAATCCAAGAACCAAACATAACCTCAAACTTTTTCAATTAAAAGAAACTTACTTTGATAGAATGGTCCATAGAACCAGAGTATATTCTGTTACCGCCTACAACTAGAGTCACAACAGCAAGTGTGTGACCTGTGAGTGATGCGGCTGGTTCAAAGCAGTTGGCAGCTACATTGAATCTCCATGCCAATATTGTCCCATCCTGCAATAAATAAACACAACAGTAGAGCTCAAGGAATGAGATATATTATCAAATAGAAGTGACATTAGTAACATAAAAATTCAATTTCAATGAGCACAACTAGAAAAATCATCAAATTGAAGCGTGCTACCAAATGAAACTGCTACATATATCTATTACTGAGAGAAACAGAAACATATTGGCACGGAATACACAAAAAATGTACATAAATTATTGTTAGCTATGTAAATGATCATAATACCTGTGTACCAGCAAAGAGTAAATCACTGCCAACAACAAGGGAATATACTTGTCCAACAGGTCCATTTAAACTTAGCTCTGTAGATGTTTGGATGTTCCATGCCTAGTACATCATGAGAAAATAATTTAGGAAACAGACATTGATGTAAGTCAATAGAAGAAAAATATACTAATAATAAAAAGAAATGTCTTCGTCATTTTTCATAAATTGTTCTCCATGTCTCAAACTCAACAGAAACTTCATACAAATACAAAGGGCAAAATTGGAAATAAAGTGTTTCACAGTTCTAACCCTACATCATGTAACAAACCATTCACACGCATGTCTAACCGTGAGCAGTTTATTGTAAATTGCCACTGCTCATCCCACTCCCATTTTTACAAGTGATTTCTACTTATTTTCCAACTAAATAAGGGGTTTTCTGATTCTCCATCTCCCCACTCCAAATTTTCTCTCTTTCAAAACTGTCTCAAACACTACACCATAACTTCACCTAAAGGAGCAAAAACACTAACTCAACAGTAAAGAACCACAATCAGCAAAGCATCTCCAATGCAGTGTAGTCGCACAGAAAATGAACAGCCATCAATTTCTTAGATTCAAGTGAATAATCCTGGATTTCAACTTTTCAACTTTTGTATTATCGGTCTTCTAGAACTATTAAAGCAGTGGTGATGTCCACCACTAGCAATGTTTATGCCTGCGACATCATCAAAAAGTATGCCATCAACCAGTTCATCAACAATTTCCCACCACCAGAATTTCTTTTGTTAAGTTGTTTTTAATTTCATTGTACTTTGTGTATGAAGTATTAGATATGTGGTTGGGATAGAGGTTGATGTCAGTTAGTTTTATGTTGGACGAAGGCACCTAGGAGTATTAAAATCCCATTGCTGATTTACTCTTCCCCTGGTGAATGCACTGTTAACAAACCCGAATCCACTGCTCAGAGCATATAACCGGGCAAATGCAAATATGATTAATTTTCCCAATGTTGCAGGTTTTTAAGGTCTCGAGTCTCAAGAAAACTGTCTTCGCAATCAAGTAAATTTCATGACCTATTTAGACTTGGTTTGGTTTAAATATGTTGTATATTGCACCCTTAATGTTGATTTCAGTCTTGAATTTATGTTATTTGAAGAAGAAATTATGAAGCCTTTTATTGTAGCAGAGTAGCTCCAACAGCTACTTTTATGTTTATTGTAAGGCTTTAATCTTTCCCAATACATATCTATTTATTATGCATTGCATTACATTATATTCTTTTGGACCACTGCTATCATAATAGCATTGTAAAGCTTGATGATCATATGGCAATCTATGGTGGAAAGAAAGAAGGGTGTGTCATTGGATGGAGGATATCTTTTCAATGTAATGAAGGCACTGGAGTAACAGGAAGAGAAAGCAAGACGGATGTGCTATGTTATACTAAATACTGGAAAGAAAACAACTTGGAAGACAGATATAACACAAGAAATTCAAGAGCAAGGGCACCTGTCAGAAGGCATTGAATTAAAAGACTGGAAAGTATGAACATTGCGTTACAATAATGACAAATTTACTTAAGGGAACCTAAGGAAAATATATGTTAAGTTTCGGAACAAGGCTAACTGTAACTAATATACATAAATTGAATAGCCTTTATAAAAAGATCATAGATAAGTTTGTTAGTTTTGAATGTATAAAATGAAATAAATTAGGACATGGAAATTAAAGTACCCTAACAATGTCACAGTTTTTGCTGCCGAAACAAAGGTTCTATTTTTCTAGAAAAATGTTTGATCCAAATAGAGTGTGTTCTTCAAAACAGATCTTCATCTGAAGTAGACATTATAATGACAAAGCAGAAGTATTGTGGGATACAATATTTGTTCAACTATTCAAATATATGATTATCCGCATTAAACATTTCTATAGAGTTCTGTCCTGCACGAGTAATTTTAATACTAATACAATTAATAGTTTAAAATCTAAATGAAATTTGTTAATGCTAACTTCGACATTATACAATCATAACTTAACAAACCAACTAGATAGTTTTAAAATAATATGTTACACCCAAAGAAACTTATGTCGTGAGTACCGTGTGCAGCAAAAGCTAGTATTAAGAACAAAAATCAACAACAGCAGCATTAACACCAAAAAGAAAGTAATCAGTGAAGTAATAGAAACCAAAACTAGAACTTTAGTAATTTGTTCATCTTACTTTTACAAGATTTGATAAACCCACGAATACCCATGGGCCTTCACTTAGCATACAGCCTACTGCACCTCCCACATTCACTTGGCCGGCCATCTGTTAAAAACCAATAATTCAAATTACAACAAGAGATAAGGTATTGCCATTTGCAAATTGCAATTGCAAACAAAAGTAAACATATATCCATATCATTGTTAATGTACCAAAATAAGAAAACTGTGTAAATGAAGAGAACATCAAGGTGACCAAATTTCTACTCCTTGTAATAGTAACTTACTCAAGCTTTTCATCAGAGTTTGCTTAAGAAAACCTTAGTCGTGGGATTTAGATTAAAAGTAATTTTTGCCTTAAAATGTAAGTACCAAACCAAAAACTTGTAAACCATAAGGAGTCTAAATTCCAATATCTGTCTCCGCATTAAGTTATATTATAATATAGGTAAAACATCACAGCAGTTGACAAGGCAGATAATAGGAAAGGAATGAAAATGGAAAAAATAATATATGTAAAATACCTGACCAGATTGGCAGTCCCAAAATTTAACAGTCTCGTCTTGACTTCCAGTGTAGAGCTTATCAGACCCGGAAGGCAAAGTGATCCCAGTAACAACCTGATCAAAAAGTCTTCAGTCAAACACAAAACTGAAAAGAATCCGAAAAACAAATTGCAACAAGCAAAGATAACTCAATGGGAAGGGCTTATCTATTTATTGCTAAAGTTCTAGGACGGAAAATGCAAGAGAATAATTGAACCATTATATACTGAACAACTAAAAATCGAGATCATTTGACAAATTTAATGTGTAGCCTCTAACTTAATCATGACATAATTTACACATCCTGCATTATGAACTCCAACCACATCCCCACCACACAAAAGGTAAAATATTCAACAAATTAAAACAAGAGAACCATTAACCTAAAGTTAAACAAACTAAGAGAACATAATACATTCATAATCCATTAACAACAAATCACAGCGAAAATAACCAATAAAAAGCTTAACTCAAACATAACCAACTACAACAATATCCCACCTGCTGGTGTCCCTCAAGCGACGTCAAAAGCAAAAAGCAATCACCAGAAGACCACTGATGTAAGTATTTACAGTTGGTATCTCCGAATCTACAGCCTCCCTGTATCCAATGATGACACAATTTCTCAATTTTCTTCCTATTAACACTAACAGGCGGCTGAGATTGAGATTGAGATTGCGATTGCTGTCTCCCCCACGTATTATTGTTGTTATTCGAGTAATAATTCGGAGTTCTCCTTAAACCACCACTGCCGCGCGGATAATTATCTTCACGCCCAAACCCTTGGTGCGCTCTCTTTGCAGTCGGCAATTCACTGTGCAGAAAGGAGCACGGAAATCTGGTGCACTTTCCTTGTAACCAATGGTAACAAACTTTCTGCTGCTTATTGTTAGTATGATTCGAATTGTTGTCCGTCGAAGAAGACGGGCCGAGTCTGTGGAAAACTCTTTTGCCCCCATCCAAATCCATGATTGGATAATTTGATTGATGAAAAAGGGAGGAGAAATTCTATGGGGTTTTGGGGAATTAATGTGGGTATGATCTTAAAGATTGAGGAGTTAGGGTTTTGAAGTAGGATTTGTTTAGGAACCCTAATTTTGAGGATTTGGGTTGCACTACGCAGGTAGGGAGTTCACACGGTGAAGAGGAAGAAGTATTTTTTTGTTTTTTCACTTTACTTTTGTTTTTTCTGGTTCATTATTTTAAATATAAAAAATATATTGTATTTTCAATTTTTCAGGAAGAAGGGGTCTTTGCAATTAATTGGCTTTCTATTGAAGTAGTAATAATTTTGGAACAAGTATACCTAAATACTCCTAAAAGATTTTCATTAAATAATATTGACTTTCTGGTCAAATGGAATGATATGGTATCACAAATATAAATTTTTTATACTTATATTTTATTTTGTCAAAAAAGTTACATTGAAATCCATTTTATATTTCATTATATATTATTGACTTTCTGATCAAATGGAATGATATGGTAAAACTATTGGATAATTAATTTCACCTGCCATGAGGTTTTAATTTTCTAAATCAAATGTCCATCATACCTTCAATAAACTTTGATCAAGTTTGACCAAAGGATTCGAAAAAGAACAAGGGATTAGAAAGTGCGTTTCGTAATTATTATTAATTGTTATAGTATTGTTGTACCTTATACCCAAATACATTTATAATAATTATTATTGTTGTTGTTATTATAATAATTATTATTATTAAGTGAGAGTGGAGAAATATAAGAATTAGAATTAATCGCCAACTTCAAGGAAAGTCATCCTCCCCGTCATCGTCGTTGCCACCATATTGCCGCCGTTGTTTCCACCGTCGTTATCGCTTATATGTTCCGTTGCAACCGATACGATTAGCAAAGATTAATCGCCAACTTCTAGCCGAAGATGCGTGGGAACACACATTCCAAATGATGATCGTATGTAATTGTTATTTATTCATGATCGTTTTTTAATTTAAACAACGTTTGCCCGTATGTAATTAGATTTATTTATGATTGTTTCAATTTATAATTGTTAGGGTTAATTTGATTTTGATTTAAGGAATCATAATCTAAAACTAACAAGTAACAACACTAACTATAAATTAGAAGAAAACACGCACTAGTGAGAACTGATCTCAGTCAAACATTACAATACAACCAATATCCAACAATATACCATTATTATATCAGAGTCAATTCAAAACTACAAAATATCCAAAAATACATCATCATTACATCATAATCAATTCAAATATTAAAAAAAAAAACTAACAAATAATAAAACTAGTAGTAATAAATTATAAGAATTCTCACAATTGTCAAAATTGGATTCATTTTCTGAGTTTTTTTCCTATATAGCCTATTATACAAAAGTATTTCCCAAAATGACCTAAACTGAAAAGTATTTCCCTGAATGTACCTCTTTGTTAAAATCGCTATTGGCAGTGTCGATTTTACCTAAAATCGATGTTGCCAATAGCGATTTATCAGTCATCTCCAAAAATAAAAAAAATAAAAAATTCAGTTAAAATCGATACTAGCAATATCGATTTTTCTAATTAGATTAATTACCAACTAATTATTCCACTAATTAATCTGGGGTAAAAATCGATAGTGGTAATATCGATTTTTCAGAATGTTATCCTTCTATTTCAACTCTCTTTAACAATCTGTCAAAGAATTCGGGAGTGTTTTTACAATATATTTTCGGCATCCATGAACTGCAAACTCCTGGTGGAATGTAAGTACTCTTCTCTTTTTACCACACGCGATTTCTTTGCTAGTTCACCGAGATTTCCGCCATTCTTTAAATTTAAAGCCTTTTCTGTTGTACAAAACCAAATTTGTTGTAAAATAAGGTATGACCCATTATGACAGATTGGATTTTGAGGGTCTACATATATTTTCTCTGCAAAGGAAAGAAACCCATTTGAGAACATGAGGTATTCTGAGTTTCTGTAAATTGGTCATAGAGAATGATTCGGAATATTAGGGGACGTCTGGAAAGTGGAAAGGAAGCAAAAATATTATTTTTCAAGAATAAATTAGGGGTCTGCTAATTGATGGAATTTCTTTAAGCTTTTGGTCAAGAGAGCTTAAAAATGTGGTCCTTTTAGAAAGGGAGGAGGATACTGATTATACTGATGCAGGGAAATTGGTGAAAAATCGATATTACCACTATCGATTTTTATCCCAGATTAATTAGTGAATTAATTAGTTGGTAATTAATCTAATTAGAAAAATCGATATTGCTAGTATCGATTTTAACTGAATTTTTTATTTTTTTTATTTTCGAAGATGACTGATAAATCGCTATTGGCAACATCGATTTTAGGTAAAATCGACACTGTCAATAGCGATTTTAACAAAGAGGTACATTCAAGGAAATACTTTTCAGTTCAGATCATTTTGGGAAATACTTTTGTATAATAGGCTATATAGGAAAAAAACTCTTCATTTTCTTTAGGTTCCGGGGTCTCAAATTTCCCAAGATGTACGGCCTCATATGCCATTATGCATTAACGTTGTTACTAGAAAGTACTTTAAGTTGCAAATATAGTGAACTCCAATTTCTTTTTTTTTTATTCATATATTCGTGAACTCATAATTAGTTTCACAGTTTTTATGTGTGAGAAAGTCGTGAAAATTTAGGCATCATGTCCTAATCTCAACCGTACACATGATAAAGCAAACTAATAGAGATACAAAATTTTTTAGATTTTTTTAATTACAATAATTATCAATTATTACATCAGAACTAATTTCAATAATTGTCCAATTACAAATAATTATTAATAATAAACCACAAACAAACACAAGTATTAAATTAGAGAATAACCTATTTTGGGAGTCTAACATATAATAATACTTCATATTTAATTTTTACCGTATACTGTCATAAAAAAAAAAATGATTGCACGATGTAATATACACCCGCCGAACAAGATAATGATTCAACCTTCAGAAAAAGACTTCAATAATCATGTTTATTGTATTAAAATGAGTTTAAAAAAATGTTTATACTAATTGATATATATTGTTTCTTATATTATTCAAAACAATACAGTAAAGTAAAGCACTCAAATTATTTTTTTCCAACAAAAACCACATATGTACAACAAGAACATTTTCCCCAACATTATTACAAAGGTTAAAAAAATGAAGGATGATTGGCATATTCTTATATCTGGTAGGGTCTAATCTCATCAATCATTTTGTAAGAATATTCTTTGATGCTGTTTTGGTGAGAAAGGGTTCATATCCAAATGAATTGAACAATATACTTATTTCGTATGCTAAAGTATAAAGCAAAGTAGCGGAATCAAGTTCGAATCCCTGTTGGGAGAGGTTCCCACGTTATGTAGCCGACGCGCCTCGAAAGGGATTAAACCCTTGTGAAACCAAAAAAATAATAATAATAAAGCAATATCAATATTTCCAAAAAAATATATTGAACATTCCAAATGAGAGAATGATAGTTACAACAATACACAGATTCAAATACTCAAATGGCTTATCTATATGTGAGCTTATATATTCCTCAAAAAGAATTTACTCAAACCAATTCAACTGGCAAGTTTAAAAGCATCAATGAACAAACCATAAGTGAAACCCATCTTGAAATTGTTTAAAAGGGCAAGAGGGAAAGTAACCTTAGGTCGGCTATAGTAAAACCTCGTTGCATACTCCGTTATTAGAACACATAGCACTGCTGCAATTACATCATTGACCCCCAAAGCTCCGAAAGATAGAGATATCGTTTGTGCAACATAGAAGCCACCCAAGAGGGATATACCTCCAAAAAGCGCCCTTCTTGAAGGGCTTTTGAAGTAATTTCGTGATACCGCGGGTATTATTCTTATAATGTCAACCAATCTTCTAGGCCCTTCATTCTCTTGCACGGCCCGGACTCGGAAAAATCGAGACGAGGTTCTTGAAACAAAAGTTCCCCACCTCTTAGGAGAATCACTCTTTATAGTAATTACGCTGTATTTGAGAAGGCCAATAGAAGTCAAAGCAACAGCATTTGCCATTTGCTAAAACTCTTAATTGATGTAAATCAATGTGAATACCCTAAGAATGAAATCAAGATTAATCCATTAAAAGATGTACCCTTCTAGCTTAAAATGAGATCACATAAATTACATTTAAAATAAATAAATTATCCCTAACACTACAATGCTCCACTGGGATATAGGAATACAAGAAGTAATTTTATTTTTATTTTTCAAAAGACAAAGTTATCATATAACTAATGTAAGTAAACAAATATAATTTTTTACTTGTCAGAATCAGTAAATAGATAAAATATGAAAATATAAAATTTCTGCTCACACTACTATCTTAGGTAGGGTTGTGCAAACAGTAAAACCGAACCAAACCGTACCAAATTTCGTTATACCAGCTGGTTCTGAAATATCTTACTGTTTGCCAAACCGAGAATTTCGGTTTGGTTCGATAAATTACCGATTCAGTCCGGTTCGATTTGATTCGGTACAAAAAAATCGAAAAATTATTGAATCAAAAATAATTTGTGTTGAATACATATGTAAATAATAATATGCTTCCTACCACTCTAACCATCCAATGAAGTTGAATAGAAATTATAAAGAATACATCACAGACCCCTTAGCCTCATGAGTCCCCTCTCCAAAAATTACTTTAGCATCATTCAAGTTTTTGGGTTTTAAATGCAATTAGAACCCAATTTATTAAGAAAAAATCAGAAAGAAAAAAAATTGGGCATTTATAATTTGGACTGTACCTCTGTAAATTACAAACCTGGGCCGAGAGAGAGATGGTGGAGCGGTGGGTGGTGCCGCGGCGCGGTGGGATTTTGAATTGAAGAAGAAGAAGAAGAAGAAGATTTGGGTTTTGCTATGGGGCGGCCGTAGAAGAAGAAAGAAGAGTGAAGGGAAGCTTGGATTGGAAATTTGGAACGCTGTCTTTACCTTTTAGGAATTGGAATTAATAAAAAAAAAAAATTGGCTTTTTTTATAATGATTCGATAATGGAGCTCCTCTTTGGTTTAGTAAATCGTACATACGGTTTATCTGATTGTGCAAATCTGTAATCTTATGGGTGCGCATTTAATATAATTGAACTATATCAACTTTTGGTATCTTCTCTGACGAGATAGTTTCAAAATTTGTATAGTATATCAAATCGAACTATTCGCTTCAATTATCAAACGATTCAGTACGCTATCAAAAATCCGAGACGTGTATGTAATTTGAGTCAGACTCCAACTCGTTGAATCTAAGTTATATTAAATTCTAAATTTTTTATTCGCTATAGAAAATTGCACAAATATTAAGAAATGTAATAATTTAACCAGTTGACATAAAATACTTTTTACCACTTCATTATACCTATAAAATTAAGATAAAGTCAAAATATTAAATGATTATTGTTGAGTAAAAAAAAATTAAATTTTAATTTTAATTAAAAAACCTCATAAATCATTTATAATAATATATAAATGGAACATTTTTGTTAAAAATGGTATTAATTCCTTAAGTTTACCAAACATTTGAAAAGGAATTTGTTTATTCCTTCCTGAAATTTCGAGTGTTACCCAAACAATATAATGGAGTTATATTCCTCCATATCACATTCCTAGAAATCAAATTCCTAGAATCAGATTTCATTCCAGTCAAACAAATGGGTCCCTAAAGTATCACTTGTAACAGTAATTATCCCCTATGTTATACTTTTGTAGTTTTTATTCTAAAAATATCCCCACTCTTTTCATAATAATAAAATTCTTCATTAATTATGAATTCATTCATCCACCAAACAACATTATATATTTCAATTTTTTCATTTCTTTTGTTTCCTTCCTGTTTTTATCTCAAAATTTTTCTTTATTTTCATCTCATTTTCTAATCGAAGGAAACAATAGAAATAAAAAAAATTTCACTTTTATCATAACATTAGGTGGTAAATTGTCACTTTTATCATAACACACGGGAATAGAATAGAGACGAGAAACTAATCTAGTCTATTAATATTTTACCTCGACAAGTACTTTAGATTTCTTCTTTGATTTGGCTCCTTCATGTTCGTCCTTGCCCTGCAGCCTTCTTGCAGTTTCCTTTCTCCCGCTTTTACGTTCAAAAGCTACACTAACTTCATCATCCTCATCTTCATCCACTCCAACTGCAAGAAAAATTTAAGAATAGTGTGCAAATTCTCTAAAACTGCTGCCTTCTCAGCCTTTTCCTCTCTCCGAGCTTCTCGCTTCTTTTCTTTAGAGGTACTGTCATAATTTTCTCTTTGCACACACAAGCAATAAATTGATACTGATATGAAATATTGAGAATGGAGAAGAAACTTGGGGTTGTCTAATTAATACTCCTCGTGGTAATTCTTTGAGTAATCGTTTCATCCAATAGAATGATGACACATATGAGCATGTACATCACCTCCGAATTTAGAATATTCAATGAAAAGACCTAATTACCCTTTTTTTAATAGTTTAACAAATTAATTTTTAATTCCTTTTGAACTTCCCTGCTCTATTATCGATCATTCTCTCAAAACATTTTTTCAACTGATCCATCTTTTCTCCAAAAATTCAATTTCATTTAGTTGTTGCCTACATAGCCCCCTGTTTCATAGCTGAAATTTGTATTGCATCACATATTCTTCCTCTTTTCCCTAAAACAATGTTATAAAGAAATTGCACTTTTTGGTGTTTAGTTTTTCACCTTAATATCTAACTCCACCCCTGATCCATGAAGTTCAGACAAGCAGACAAATTCTCTAATCTAATTGCTCATCATCACCTATAGGCATTAATTCAAAGCCATTAAAGGACTCTTGTCCAGTGAAGATATTTTTGGTTTACTCTCATGGCGGAAACTAGGGGTGGGATCGGGACGGGATTTCGGGAATTCGGATATTTCGGGACGGGATATCGGGTTCGGGATCTCAAATTCAAATCCCGAAACCCAGTAGATCAACCAAGGTCCCGAGAGTTTCGGGTACCCGATTTAATTTCGGGATTTCGGGACGGGACCAGGTGTCGCGATAAACTATTAAATTTTTTTAGTTTAATGCAATTTTCAAACCGCCTCGGATCTTATGTGTCAATATTGGTATGCCATTTAACCATCTTATGCACAACATGTAGACTCAGAAATATATCAAAACCTCAAGATCTGATTAAGGGAAATTATTGGAGAAGTTTGAAAATTGAAATCCTCTGAGATGATATATGTTGAAAAACTCGGACGTCGTCGAGCAACGGATCAGTGGCAGACGGCGGGAGTTGAGCTGTGGTAGAGTTAAGTATTTTGATTAGATATATTAACTTGTATGTTTGGATTTTAGAGAAGAAGAATACGTAGAATGAGATGTCAATGGTTGATTATTAGATTTAGATTAGGTATTTTGATTATATATATATTTTTAATTAAACTATGTAATCGGGACCGGGTTCCCCGATCGGGTGGGGATCAATACCCGAAACCCGTCCCGATTTTTCTTGACCGGGTTTTGTCCCGTCCCAAATAAAAAAATACTCGTTTTGTCCCATCCCAAATGGAAAAAACCCGATCGGCTCGGGATGGGTACCCGAAACCCGGTCCCATTTACCCAGCCCTAGCGGAAACTCCTCTCAGATAAATTGGGTATTCGACAAGATAAAAAATAACATATGAAGTTCAGACACTGAGAAAATTTTAAAATACAATAGCATAAATGATCTAATGTATGAAAATGGAGATATCAATTGAAAGAAACGAATAAGTGTATGAATTAAATTTGATATCAGAAAAGAAAAATCGAAATCCTATGTCTTAAAGACTCACATGATCGCGCAACAGCTTGACACGACGAGTGGCAGACCTTAGTTTGGCCGTCGCATCTGCGCTTCTCTATATAAATTCCGGCGGAGGAGGCTAGCAGAACTCAATTTGGATGGGAACAGGTTGGACATAAAGAAAGGGTGGCGCAAGAGAATCTCCGGCGTTGGGCTACGATGTAAGAGGACAGTATCGTCGCCGAAAATTATGCGTTGCCGACGTGGGGTGGGCGATGAGAAAAATCATCAGAGGTTTGAAATCAGAAGGGCATAAATGTAATTTGATATTTTTAGATTAATTAAATCAAGGATGTAATAGTAATTTGACGATGTACAACTTAATATTATAGAATGTATGATATGAACCCTTGTGTCATAAACTGTAATTTGTAATAGCTTATCATGGTACACATTTGTACATAATTGAATGATCAGGATTAGATGATTTAAATTTTTGACGGCTTTGATCTTTGATGAAACGATTCCTAAAAAATGACTACGAGAAATAATAGACAGCCCCAAGAAACTTTAATTAAAGAAAAGTATTACACCAAGGGGCATTTGGTAGGTCCTATTCCGGGTTTAGCATTAGCCACATTCCGGGTTTAGCAGATTACATCCTCGCGACCCGGTATCAGAGCTGGATTTTAATCCATGCAGTCATGGGCGGATTAGTTAATCTAGGCTAAGATGGCTTCGGTGGAGCAACACAAGAAAATGACTAGATTGTCTTCCTTAAGATATCATTACAAGAAGAATAACTAAAAATCCACATCATCAACTCTTGAGGTAAAATAAAAAAAAAAATAAAAAAAAAAGACTTGAACTTTCAAATTGGTTCTTAAGCATTCATCACAAATTCAGGTTCCCTATGTGAACTGGTACGTTATTTAACCATGACCATACCCTGACATCAGTTTTCCAAATAAGATGTTTTAGTTGAAAATTCACGGAAAATAAAAAATCAAAAGGTTGACTTCTTCTCTATTAACAAGCATTCCATTACAATTAGACCTCACTCCCATATATCAGAAAAGAGAGCATCATGTGAGGTACTCAGAATAGGATTGAGGAACAACTCATGCAAATAGACATACTGAAATTGTTAGTTAACAGACACAAAGCTGAAGAAAGAGAGGTGTGTAAATTATGGCCCATTATGATTGACCCATTAGGGTTAGGCCCATAGATTAAGAATTCCTAAGTAGTGGGGGTTAGGGTTCTGCATCTATATAATGAGGAAACTAGTCCTCTCTCTACACGCTTTCAGAGCTGTTAAGTTCCCTCATAACTTAACGCATTATTAGAAACTCGAAACTGTGGCAAGAGAGAGAAACCAGTCTTCCTTTCAATCAGTAATTCCGCTACCGATTGTCCACGCTATGAAGACAGGTATCTCTAAACCTAATTTATGATTAAGCAATTAGCATGATTATAGTCGATCCATTATCGTACATGCTTATGTGAATAATTGCTAACAGTGGTATCAGAGCCCGTGTTGGGCTACTAAATTTGATTCGATTGAATTATGTGATCTAAAATTTATGTTTATCTTTAGATCCGTATTCTATTAAATATGATTCGATTGAATTATGTGATCTAAAATTTATGTTTATCTTTAGATCTGTATTTTGGTAATTTGATACGAACGTCTTTATCAAAATATTTTGTGAATCATGGTCTGTTAATTTAATGTCTCGTTAAGATCTGCAAAATTGTTACTCAAACTAAAACTTCTGAGTTTGAAAATTTTTGCTGCTAATCTTTAGAGAAAATCTATTCAAGATTTGAAACAAATCTTAAACATCTTTGCTGTCTTTTTACCGAAACCTGGAAATTGGGTTGACCGGCAAATTTTTTTTATTTTTGGGGCCATAATAGGTGCTGGTTCCAATCAAAGAAAATGTTATTTTAGAAAGTTTACATTTAACCTGTTTCATTAGGACCTTTTTTCTTTCACTTTGCTCAAATTTTTCTCATTTGGGCATCACGTTTTGTGAGCTGAATTGTTTTTTGGGTTTAGTCAATTTTGCTGATTTCCATTTCTTTTAAGCTTTATTGACTTTATATTCGGTAAAGAAATGAATATTTATTGGGCTATTATGTTTTAGTCCTACTAAATTTATCTGCAAAATTAACCATTTTGTCTCAAAAATTTAAAAGAAAATTTATGTTATAAAATCATTACAATTTCTTGTAATGGGCTTAAAATATATATGAAAATTTATTATTTTATGCCAAAGAGAAATTCGATTTTATTATGAAAGTTTTCGAAGCTTGAATTATTGGTGAATTGATTTTGGGGGTAATTTAATGCTTGTACCATCATGTGTTATGGTTTAAGATTCAATTTATTCTCTTGAATTGAGCCTATATTATGTGATAGGAAATTTTTATTCCTTTAGGCTAAGAGAAAGTGCATCTTATTGCCATGCGGATTTCCTCCGTATTAATGATTTTGATGGGTTAAAGTTAATATAATTTTACTCAATTATTTAACATAATTCATAAGCCCAGAATTTAAAATGTGCAATAAAAGTGAAAATTCACATGATTAGATCTGTTAGTCACCAAAGTGGCCTGATCTGTATGGGTTAGTGAATGCACATTAATTTATTGACTACCAGAACTTAAGTTACACGTTATGTAAAAGGATGCGTAAGTGTTATATTAATCTGTTAGTCACCAAAGTGACCTGATTAATATAATTAATATCGTTATTGTGTAACTTATTTAAATGGTATAATGTGACAATTTGTGTATTAAAATTTACATAATGATGATTTGTTAGTCACCAAAGTGGCCTAATCAGTATGGTTAGTAAATTTTCATGGTACACTAATTTTTTCCTGAATATTTAATTGTACATTTATGAAAAAGGATCTCGAAAGTTATATTGATTTGTTAGTCACCAAAGTGGCCTTATTAATATAATTAGTAATTTCCTTATGTACTATTTCATATTTATTGGTATAATGTGGTATATTATACACTTATTATTTAAAATTCATATTTTATGATTTGTTAGTCACCAAAGTGACCTGATCAGTACAATGAATGAATTTTAAATTGCATATAAATCCGTGTTTTACCAATATTTAAATTTCACATTACGTAAAAGAATTTGATGTCATATTAATCTCTTAGTCACCATAATGGTCTGATTAATATGATTGGTCAATTCTGTTGTGTAAATTAATTTAATTGGTGATTTTATCAGATTTATTGTGTATTTATTTTAAATTCACATTATGATGATTTGTTAGTCACCAAAGTGGCCTGATCAATATTGTTAGTGAATTTTAAATAAGTACATCGATTTATTTATTGCCAAGTATTAATTAGCATATTATGAAAAAGTGATTTACTAATATATATTAGTTTGTTAGTCACCAAAGTGGCTTGGCTTGTATATTTAGTGAATTTTCTTCATGTGCTATTTATTTGGTATTTGATAATTCTAATTTTGTGCATAAATTTCTATTATGATGATTTGTTAGTCACCAAAGTGGCCTGGTCAGTACTACTAGTGAATTTATATGCACAAATATGATGTTCATATTATCAATTAAAAGATAAATAAATCAGTTTACAATGAAAAGACATAAGAGTCGACCCAAAGGAGGCTCAGTCATTTTTCCAAGTAAACAGTATGAGTCAAGCCAATAACGAATATTGTTTAGTGTGTTATAGTATTTTACTGAATCTTACTATGATATGCGCTTATGAATTTAATTTTAATGTGAGCTTCATTCTTGCAATATTTAAGATGCTCTCAAATGAATTCAAATTTATTGTTTCCCTTAGTAATTCCAATTTTCTTTTACTAGATTGGATAAGGGTCAATAGATTTGGTATGAAATTCTTGAGATTTACTCTCATACCGAATAATTAATAATACCCTTCCTTAAGATAAGAAGAGTATTATAATTTTGAGATATTGTTTCCGCTATTTAAGTAAATATCTCGTATTGACAACTCAAACTAAACTTGTTTACAAGTTTGAGTAGTCAAAAAGCATGTAAAATCGTGCATTGGAGATGATTAACCTAATTAAAACTTATCGTTATTAGGTATCACTATTGATGAATCTTTCCTTATATGTTATTATGAAATCGTTTCTTCCTGAACATGGATATTCTCAAAGAATTGTCCCGTATGTTGATTCAGTGGGAGACATTTATCAAACAGTAAGGTTTGAGTTTCATCAACATGGTGACTCAAGAAGCTAATTATGTAAGTTGTGAACATATGAATGTTGGATTTAGCACTATCATAAAGAATTCCCGAAATGTAAAGTATGATTCAAAAGGAGGCGAAAGTTTGGCCTTGTTATTGTTTAAATCATACTTAATTATCGTTCTTTGGGATATATAGTGGCTTGAATGTACTCCTGTTCACAAGAACATGTTGGGACTGTGCCATACTTTAGGAAATTAACATTTCAGTTTATTAAAGTAACCCTTTACTGATTTTGGTTACTTATTATTGGTTTATTTAAACTGAAATATAATCCTAATAAATATGGATCACTTACAATTCACAATTTTTGGTGATGTGAAATGTGACATGATAACAAACATTTTGCTTCTTGAAATTTCACACTTCCTATTTGTCTTCCTTGAACTCTTTCTCATTTATAGTGAATGATATCCTATTTTTCCTTGTTATTATAAATTTTTCCATTAAGACAATTTCTATCTAATTTATGAATAGTCTCAAGTCTCAAATATCATTGAGATATTTAATGAGAGACATTTAGATAGGAAAAGGAAAAATTGATAAACATAGAGAATATTATGAAGAGATATATTAAATAAATGCATCAATTTATTTAACAATTATCTCACATAATTGTCATATGTGCTCCATGCAATATGACAAGCACGCCATGAATGTTTGTGTGATTGAAAGACATAATCGACTATTGTTAGAAATGGTTAGAATCATGATAGTAATTCATTGTGGATTTATGTGCTTAAAACTGTCATGTTTGTTCAATTGGGTTCTAGTAAAACGAAAGGCTCATAGCGAGTTTTCGTTTAGGCTCATAGCGAGTTTTCGTTTTGTGGGATACCTAATTTAAGACACCTGCACGATTGGTGTTGTACGACATAATCTAAGCTAATTCACTTGAAAGAATTGGATTCTCGAACTGTTGATGGATACTTTATTAGTTATCCTGAGAATTCCAAAGGATTTGATATTTACCTTTTAACCATAACTTATAAATTATGAAAACCGGAAAATTGAAGGGTTCATTGAGAATGATGATTTCAGTGGGAGTGACAATGAATAAGTTGTCATGATGTAACTCCTATATATGTTGATCAATTAAAAACTGATCAACAAACTGAAATTACCACTCATATAATGAACCTGTAAAATGTGAGTCACAAAGAGTTGCTTTAAGAAAATCTCATAACGTAATGCGGTTTTGCAACGCTAAGTGATTTATTTTATCATCAAAAGTTGGAAGTAACTTTGGTGAATTATGATCCGGTGTTATATTCACATGCCATTATAAGTGAAAACTTTGAGCAATAAATTGATGTCAAGAAAGATAAGTTGAAATCCTTGAATTACAATCACTAATTTGATTGGTCACATTGCCATAAGGATCAAAATGAGTTGGGTGTGTGTTCATAATCATACTCAACTCAAAAGGCAATATTGAACAATGTAAGTTTGATTGATTTTTAAGGACTCTACTGTAAAGAAATGACATTGATTATCTCAAAATTATTGTGACACTTGTAGTTCATTTGTAGAACTACATTAAATGGATGTGAAAAATTGTCTTTCTGAATGAAACTATAAGAGAGAGTTTATGAGAAAATATTTCATTCTTTCATTAATGAAAAGGATATATAGTGTGTAAACTAAAGAGTCAATATAATGATTTAAACAAACCTCCCAAGAATGATATCCTCCTTAAGATATAAAGAAAACACTATTTTATTTGTGTATATATCTAAAGGTCAGTGGGAGTTAGTTTATCATTTAATATATTGATGATATTCTTTTTTTGGCAAATAGCAATTTTGATTTGCTATATTGGACTAATAAATTTCTCATAATATTTATGATATAAGATATTGGAGAGACAACTTATGTGATTGAGATTGAAATATTCTATTATAAATCACATAGACTGATTAGTTGTTTCATAAACTTATATCAAAGGTTTGGGATGCAGAAATTGCACATTTAAGTGTAGTCCCAAAATTAAGAGAGAAATCAAAATTATTCTAATGCCAAATAATATCTTTTAGCGGAAAGAAATGAAGAATATTTCATTACTTAAGGTTTGATGTTTGATCATGCACGCACCAATTAGACATCATCTTTATAGTCGGTATGCTTGACAATTTAACCGAGAAAGTTGTCAATAAGATTTTATGTTATCTGCAAGAAACATAAGGATTATATGCTTACATATAAAAGATCTGATTTTGATTGAAATGATCAGATATTTGGATTTCGATTTTGGATATTTTGGTAGTATTAAGTTCACTTTTGGCTATTTGTTCCTTTTGGCTGGAGGGACGATATCATGAAAAGTCCAAAAGAAATTGCCAAAGTTTTATCACTACGAAATCTATACTTGTGGCGTGTTTCGAGGCCACAATTAAGGCTGCATAATATTATTTCATGACTTTATATTGTTAACATTATTGCAAAGTCGTTGAAATATTTATGAGATAGTTATGCCGCAATTCTTTCTAAGAACGACAAACATTCCAAAGGTGCATAATATTTGGAGTTAAATCTCTTTGTCGTCGAAGAAGATATTCAGAAACATAAAGTGTCAAATTATCATCAGAACCGGTCTGATAATTATTGATCCTTTGAATAAATTGTTACTACAAGACATTTATGAGCATGCTAACCGATCGAATGAGTCTTGGTAGTAATTGATTATTGTATTATAGGATCATTTATGAATCAATATTGACACTTTGAGCTCTATTTATATGTTTCTGAAACATGAAAGTAATATTCCTGTTATTTAAAGATTGTGTACACTATTATGGCTATTATGTGAACAATAACAGGAATGGACATTATGAAAGTTTCCAAGTATAGGTCTTGTGTAGTGGGTCATTTATACCGTGGTACATGGAAGGAAGTTTGTTGGACAATGATAACTTAGGACCGCCATGACTCGTATTTGTGGTTTACTATGCAACGACGATTAATGTTAATTCTCTCATGGGCCAAGTGGGAGAATGTAAATTATGGCCCATTATGATTGACCCATTAGGGTTAGGCCCATAGATTAAGAATTCCTAAGTAGTGGGGGTTAGGGTTCTGCATCTATATAATGAGGAAACTAGTCCTCTCTCTACACGCTTTCAGAGCTGTTAAGTTCCCTCATAACTTAACGCATTATTAGAAACTCGAAACTGTGGCAAGAGAGAGAAACCAGTCTTCCTTTCAATCAGTAATTCCGCTACCGATTGTCCACGCTATGAAGACAGGTATCTCTAAACCTAATTTATGATTAAGCAATTAGCATGATTATAGTCGATCCATTATCGTACATGCTTATGTGAATAATTGCTAACAGGTGAACATACTGAAATTGTTAGTTAACAGACACAAAGCTGAAGAAAGAGAGGTGAACATTGTTTTTAAAGCGAGTTTCCAAAATGCAAAACAAGTAAATTAAATTCCATTGAATCTGGCCAAAAAAAATGATATACGTTCTTTATGACCTAGCAAAAAATTCCACAATGCCTATGACCAAATATGAAACCAGTTAATCATACATCATACAAAATAGCCTTACAATGAGAAAAACTCGGGATCTGTAGTGTGTATATCAGTCAAGGATACAACTTTATGGGCTAATATATCCCGATGTTAACATAGCCAACAAAATATGAATCTAGTTACCAAAATTACTTCTAGTTTTGTTGTCCGTCTATACATAAACATACATCACCCCACTTTATATGCAGCCTTAAGTGGTGTATATCTGTATTACATTGATATCGACTCAACATTCCTATCGCAAGTGCGATATCAAGCCTTTTGAAAATCAATTGAAAAACTGGTGAAATTAATAAAAATTGGTGAACAAATCAAAAAATCTATGAAATCGTTATAAATCTGGGTGGAATTGGTGAACATTAGTGAATTTGGTGGAAAAATGGGTGACACAGGTAAAAAGTGCATGTGAAATTAGTAAATAAATGTGAAGTCGGAGAAAATTTGAGTGAAATTCGTGAACAAAAGGATGAATTCGGCAAAAAAGTGAAATCATGGAAAAGGGTGAACTCCGTGAAAAAATGGGTAAAACCAGTGAAAAATGGTAAAGTCGGTGAAAATATGTGAAATCTATGAAAATTCAGGTGAAATTGATGAAATGAGTTAAATATATGAAAATGGATAAACTAGGCAAAAAAATGATGAAGCCGGTGAAATCAGTGGATATTCAGGTGAAGTACACGAAATCAGTGAAACATGTGAATTCGGTGAAAATGGATAAAATCGGTGAAAAATAGGTAAAGTCGGTGAAAACATGTGAAATCAATGAAATTTCAGGTGAAATTGATGAAATCGATGAAAAACGTGTGTAATAGGTGAACACGAGTGAAATAATAAAAAAGATTTTAATCGAAAATTGGTGAAACCGGAATAAAAATAGTTTAAAGTGGAAAAACAAAAGAAATCAATGAAAAACGGAAAAAACAATAAAAATAGGTTATGATCGATAAAAACGAGTAAATCAAACAAAATAAAAACGAATGCCGACAAAAAGATGGGTTAAACCAGTGAATATAAAATAAACTAATGAATTATATGGGTAAAAACCGCTTAGGTAGGTAAAAAATGCATTTCAAATGACAGGGTAAGACAAAAAATATATTAAAATCTACTTAAAAATTGATCCAAATTCATTTGATCAATAACTAATATTTCATTATTTTTGTTGTTAAAATTCTCAAAGGATTTGAGCTACAGAGATTCCGAATTCATCCGGTCAGAATTGACATCAACTCAATTATTGTCCTTATAATCGTACCATATTTGGTGTCACATTCACATTACAAATTTATGATGATAACAGTTTTTTTTATTTGATAAATGATATTAATTTTTATATTTGTTGTAATGAAAAATATTTAAATACTTTATTTAATAATTTCATATAGATTAAATAAGAAATTCAAAGACGCGTGCAATGATGTATTGCCTTTAAAACAAATAAATAGAACCCTTAAAATGAGAACTAATATTATAGAATGCACTAATAATTTTCTTATACTCTTATTTTAGAACAGGTTTTATAAGATCTCATAACTAAATCATTTATCATTTTATATTTTATTACAATAATTTGAACCCATTTTTTATTTTTTATAAAAAAAAAAACATTGGACATCAATCATTAATATGTGTTATTCTATGATAAAGTTAATTTTACTCAATTTACAAGTATTATCCACGAAATTAACTAGAGCCATGAACTTGCATTTTTCTGGTAATATAAAAATCAATATATATACCATGATCTATTATTGATAATATTCTGGTCATAATAATAATATAAAAATATACGTGTCTACCACGATCTACTATTGATAATAGATCATATTAATTAATTATTTAGTCTATAGTATAGTATGTCATAATAATAATTTAAAAATCTACTTGTGCACCTTGATCTATTATTGAAAATAATTTTATTTTAATAATGTAGTCTGATATGTCACAATAATAATAAAAAAATACATATACTTGATCACGATCTCATTTCAATTAATTCTTATATACATGATAATCTGAGATATATAGTACTAGCTAGCTAGGTAGGAAGCTGCAAAAGTTTGTTTGTACGTGTTTAATTATTTCATCAACATTATTAAACTATTGAACTTAATTGTTTGTCCTATAAATAGGTCCTTGAATCCCACCATTGGCTCATCAAATTAATTGAACTTGAAATTTCTTTTTTCATATCAATTCTGATCCATATATATTAATTATTTTAAGATCGTATAATCATATATATAATTAGTATGAAATATTCCAGTTGTTGCATTTTGGTTCTAATCGTCATGGCGGCCATTATCATGCCGACAAGTAATGCATCTTCGGGTGGAATTTTTGACCAACTTGGTTTAGGCAATTTATTTAATGCTTTTGGTGGAAACATATTTAGCGGACCTGTGGTGGTTCCACCTGTGGTGGTTCAAAGCAGTGGTGTTGTGGTGGGTCCAAACGGCCGTGTTCCATAGAACTGAATATATTTATTTGCATGCGGTGGCCATATTTAATTTCCGATCATCGTTTAATTAAGTTGCGGGTTTGATCGATTATAAATAATATAATATGCTTTATTATTTATTTAATTTCATGTTCATTGGATCGATTAATTGCGATCGTGTAGCTTGCTTTTCAACTCTTATGTGTGTACTGCTATTTTATTCACTTGTACCGCCGTATGCACATGTTAATGTTAATTTTTTGATTCAATAATTAATGGATTTATTTCGTTTATAATCCGGCCCTAATTATAATCTCTATTTTTATTTATCTAACGATCTATCTACTTTTATTTTTATTTTTATTTCTACTATTATAAAAATACGAATAATATTGTGTAATTTTTAACTTTTTTGTGCGGACTAAAACATCTCTATTTGATTCTTATTTTGACATTAAATAAATAGTAAAATAGGTAAAACAAATTCAAGAGGTAAAGTTTAATTAAAATACAAAAAAAGAAGTTATCGACATCTCTCCTTGATTATCTCCTAAAGCTTAGTTTTTAGCTTAACGCTTTAACCACACAAGTGGATAATATTGTTCATATAAGTCAGAAAGAGATTAATGCAATTAAATTTTATTGTTGACACTTAATAAAACAATCAGATATGTAATTAAAAAAACTTAACAAATATTTTAAATTTTATTGTTGACCCTGAGGTTTGGATCATTAAAATTACCCTTTTACATAATTAAGTTTTTATGGTGCATGTCGTCATCATCAAAAGAAAAAAAAAAGTTTGATGTGAAAAGGGGTGAAATTAATGAAAAAAAATATTGATATTTGCTTAAATCGATAATAAATTGTTCAAATCAATGATAACATGAGTGAAATTGGTGAAACAATTGGTGAAATTGATTTACCACCCATGAGGTTTGAGATTTCTTATATGGTATGCAGGGGTATTTTTTTTTTTTGATGAAATTTAATGTTGTAAGGGGTAACTATAATCTATATTGGATTCAATACATTGGGGATTATTTGAGTAATTTCCTAAATATGATGGTGGTATGTACTCTATAATCACTAAACCTCATGTTGATAGAAATAGTGTCCGGCAAGCCAACTGTATGGTTGTCATTTAATGTAATAAATGAAGGAACTATTCAATTTTGATTAATAAATGCACCTTATTATATGGTCAACTTTATCTTATGTAATAATTATCTACGCATAAGGATAGAAGTCTTTAGATCACAGGGCTATGGGACAACCAGTGGACTGATCTCCAAGGCCGTGATCTAGAACATATTCAAGAGTCGTAGAATCCAATCGAGATAGGACATCGTTGGATTCGGTTAGACTCTCACTATTGTGTATACTCCGATGAACTGGAGAACGCTGGGGTCCACGAGCGTGACTGGATAGTCGATACACATAAGTGGGTGGCTTGCTAGGATGGAAAGTGCATTGAATACCCCAATTAGGAAATAACTCACCATGGAAGCGGTAGTCGCATATCGGGATTGAAGTTATTCCTACTTACAATAGTATACGAGGAACGATCCCTAAATACTTGAGGTGATAGGGTTTATCTAGTGCGAGAACATCTATACTTAGATGTGAGTTTCGACCGACTGGAGATTACCAGAAAGTCTCTGTGGACTCATGTTGGGTATAGAGGAACTCGTATGCAGGTTCATATCATCAACAAATGATCCATTGACCCGACATGATAGATTGATGATTTCTTCTATGGATTTCTGTGAGGAATTAATTCTGGTAAAAACCTTGGCCAAGGTATCTGACGACTTTATGAAAATAGCTCATAAAGATTAAAGTCAAAGAGAATTATTTCGAGACCAGAATGCATAAGGTCAAGACGAAGAAAAAGGAAACCGATGAAAAGTCCATACACTTAAGTCTCGACTGTGATATTGATCGATGGAGAGATTATGTCGTATATGGAAATTGTAACTGAGACTAAAAGGTTCACTGAATTAATTCACCAGTGATTGGGCTTCATGGGCTTGTGGCCAGACATCGACCGTGGAGTGTGGGAGAATTCTCAAATTGGCAGGGGTGCTAATTTTGGAATGATCAGTCGACAGAGTGTTCAATTGATTTAAAGTATTTAATACTCGAATAATTAAATAAATATTTAATTATAACCCACGGCCAATTATGTGGTGAACCTACGGGGGTATACACAATACACATGAAGCGAAAGCGAGGAAAAGAAGAGCAAGTGGGTCGACCGAATCAACTGGGTCGATTGGGTCGACTAGGTCGATTTAGTTGACTGGGTCGACCCAATTGGAGCAAAATGGATCTGATCGGAATTGGATCAAGATTATAAATTAAATTAGAATTTAATTTGTAAGTTAATTAATTAAGTTGGATTTAATTAATTATGGGAATGTTAATTAAATAGACTTAGAGTCTAATTTAATTAATTGGGCTATTTAATTGGGAGATTAAATAAGGCCTAATTAAATTAATTAAGGAGTGGACCATGATTTAATTAGAAGACTAAGTGTTCTAATTAAAGAGGGACATGACCCATGTGACAGACTTGGAGTCCTAATCCTAGTAGGATTAGGTTAAAAAGCTATCTATAAATAAGAGACTTGGTCTCATATCTCATACACAACTTACAAGAGCCAAAAACCAAGTCAAGCAAAACACTCTCTCCCTCTCCCAAGTAATCAGCCGAACCCCCTTCCTCTTCGGAAGAATTTTTCGTTTTCGATTTTAGCTCCTAAGTCGTTCTCTAATCCTAGATCTAAATATACACTATGTTCTAGCCGATTAGGATATATTTATTTTCGTGATATTGTGGTGTATCAACTCGTAGAGGCGCAACACGTGGGGCGCTACAACAGGGCTTAGGATTGACCCACCCGAGGGAGAAACGAGGCTAGCTACTTGGATTTGCAAGGAATCATGTATAATTTGGATCTAATTATTCTGATTATTTTAATATTCATATATATACAACTAGAGTAGTATCCTGGCAAGATTCCGTAAGAGGTCCTAAAATTATTAAATTTCGCTGTGCCTAGGGCTATTTATCTTACCGAATCCAACACATGTACTCTTATCAATCATTAGTTATTGCCTTATTGGGTGAGTGGGGGGATGGGGGAGAGGGATGCTAGATCCTTGTGGCTAGAAAATTATTTAATTGGGTTATAATATTTCAAATTGACAATAAATTTAATTCAATAATGACCGTATTGTTCATATAACCGTATATATTATTTCATGGGGAAAAAAAACCCTTAGATTGTACGTATTTGATAAATTGGATGAAATGATAATTAAATATTTAAACCTATTATTGTAAAATATTTAGATGAAGAAATGTAATTTTTTTGTAATTGTGAAAAATAATATTAAGCTCATATAGATTTTGATAATTATACAAAGAAAATGAAATTATGTATAATACTTTACAGTTATGCTAATATTACTATTTAATATTATTTTGTAATATCTTCAATTTTTCTTTTAATACCAACATTTATAATATTATTGTGCATCATTTTCAAAAGTTTAAATATTACTTAATCGGACACGCACGTCGTCTGTGTTATTTTCTAATTTATACAAATGAGTAATTGCATATTTCAGTTAAAACTAAGCTATATAACATAATAATCTATATTTTTAGAAGTGCCAAAAAAATTGAAAAAAAAAACTTATATACCCTTCTACCAATGAATTTTGTCACTAAAATATACATTTGGATGTAAAGTGCCAAATAAATTATATATTTCCAGGGTGCAAAGTGCCAAAACCCTATAATTTCAGCGAACAAAATGCCCAAAGCCATTTTCTAATCAATCGAAACGAAAATAAGATGTAATTCTGAATTATTTGTATGCCTTGAATCTTTCTTATTTTACTTAATTTAGTAAAAAAAAAATACAAATTTCCTTAATTCTCCATAACATTTAAAAAAAAATCTCGAAAAATCTTCAATATTTAAATAATTCATAGTAGGGACTAACATGGGAAAAAAAACACAAGAGGGATCACTCTGTAAAAAGTTAATGATAAGGAGGACCATTAGTGGTGTTTACCCGCAAATGTATTTTCATTGATATAGACATATGTTTTCTCAAATGAATCACACTATGGTAGTACTGCACATTGGTATCTACTATCTAGCTCTTTATCAGTTTAGTGCATCAAAATAACATGCAAAAGTACAAAGTTCAAACATTTACAACTTTACAATGTTTTCCCAAAAGTGTCACGCTATGGTGGTATCTAAATTCTAACATCTATCACTTTAGTGCATCAAAACAACCAACAAACATTTCAACTTAGTTTGTTTTAGCTGTCGGCAAATCATAAATAGCTTGACATGGATGAGCAGTTGTAAAAAAGCTAATGCATCAATTTTAGTGTATGCATAGATGCATTATACTATTAGCCTCTAGTCTACTCTCTAATAAAGTTACAAGTATTATTTGTGTTATTTTTTTGTATGGTTTTAAATTGATTAGCTTCCAAGTTAAAAGTATTTATATATGACAAAATAAATCAACAAATTATTAAACTTTACAAAATCTATGTAAAAATTATTCTTTTTATTAAAATTCGTGAATTTAAATTGTGTAGTGCATGTTCTTTATAAATATAATACACGCTCTATAAAATTTAAAACGGCGATGTATATATTAAAAATCACGCTCCCAAAATTATAAATTTGTGCTCTCACATTCAATAATCGCGCTTTTTTTTGCGAATTTCGCAAATGTTTCAACACCATGGATGCGCGAATTTAGTTATCTAGCACATCGCCTTCCCCTTCAATTTTTCTTCACCCGATGGCTTCTCCGACACAATATTGTACCCAATCTTATATGAAAAATGAGTATCTCACAACCCCAAAAGTTGGGATTAATTTGTCTCTGGCTATTAACATATTAATTCATAAAAATAAATAGTTATTAATAGTGAAAGACACAAGATTTTATATATAATATGGTCCATCACCATATAAATTTTAGTTTAATTGAGTGAGATCTATCTAAAATACTCGAAAGATATACATAACTTTTACAAGTATTATACATTCAATTTTCATATAAAGTGCAAAAGTTGATCAGTGGGGTCACTGCACCCACTCAACTGCATGTAGCTACGCAACTAGTTGCCTAATAAATTTATTTTACTATACAGACAAAAATAAATTCACCAAATTATTTAGAAAAAATACAAAAATACCTAAAATAGTATTCTACCTTTATTTACATTTCTTATTTATTTTTCTTTTATCATTATTTATGATATACACAAAATTTTGTATAGTAGAAATGAAATTTAATAGATAGTTGTAATTTCTTTCGAAAAAAAAAAGGTAAATGGGATAAGAGTAATATTACCTTAAAATATATTTTTCCAAATTCACCCATACCAAAATTATTTCCTTCATTCAATTTACCATCACTATTGCCCTCACTCCGAACCTCATCAATCTTACTACTTACACAAATTTGCTGCATATATACTCAACGAGTTCTTAATTAAACCATTGATCAAATAAATATTCGCATAACTTTTGTTGCTTATAAAAATGTGCCATTTGGGTATAAAGAGAACTAACTGATAGATGGACGTGAGATAATGCCAAAATAGATATGAGCTACTAACTTTTAATTGAGATTATGTTGGATAAGGATGAAGATGAAGGCACTAAAGGAAGTTTGATAAGGGAGGTTTTGATGCATTCCAAAACTTCATATTTGGCTAAGTATGGAGTAACTTAGCTGATAAACTTATCAAGGAATTTTGACTAAGTAAAGAAGACATCAGAAGAGTCAAAATTTCAAGGTCCAAGACTTCTGATCTGCTGAAGGAAAGATATCAGACTGATGAAGATCAGCCGACTCAAATCAGATTTGTTCAAGTTTGAGATCAGCCGAGTTCGCCATCAGACTTGCACTTTCGTCAGCCAAGTGAAGAAGATCATAAAGTGTTCCCAACGGTAATAAATGCCCCTTGGAGTAATAAATGCTGAAGTACAAGGTTATTTAAGACAAATGATTGAAGATTTACTTCGCATCAGCTGGGTGCATTTAATGCTGCATTTAATGCTGCCTGCAGAATAGTACTGTTCACAGTACGGACAGACTGCAAAAGAGCCGTTCGCGGATTTTAAGGACCAGTACTCGAGGAATTTGAATCTTGTCTTTCTTCAACGGACAATTTTGAATCCTCAAGTATAAATAGCTGAAAGAGACGAAGAAGAAACAAGCAACACAATCTCTGAGAAATTTTCGAAGCAGAATTCTTTAAGTCTCAAGAACAGCTCACTCATCAGCTTAGTCATTTGTTGACAAAAGCAGAGTTGAAGAATCAAGTCAAATACATCTTCTGAGTGATTTTGTAAACATTGAGTGTTGTGAGAAGTAGATATCCATCTTAGTGAGTGATATTACTGCAGAGAAGTAGGATTTCTTTGTGATTTCTTACTGCGAACTTACGGCCTGTTCATTTGTTGTAAGGCGTAAGCAGAGTATACTAATTACTGAGTGTTTTTAGTATAACCCAAGATCTTTGTGACTTGGAAAAGTGGACTAAAGGATATTCAAATCCATATAACCACTATAAAAATTACTTGTGTTTTTACATTGCTTTTAAACTTGCATATTTTCTGATTGCATAAAAACACGTTCAGTTAACTGTTTGAAAAAGAGTTAAAAGGAGTTTATAAAACTGGGGAAACATTTTTCAAACTGCTAAGATTACTTGTGAAAAACACTTTGAAAATTCGCTGCAAGTTCTCTAAGTATTAAAACTGATTTTAACAAAATCAGCTAAGTAATCATCAGACGAGTGGTCAACAAAGCTGTTCAAAGATTTGTTCGCGAACAAAATTGTAACTAACTAATCCGATCAACTTAGTCTGTTCAGTTAGAGTAAAAGTTTTAAAGTTAAATTTGAAGAAAATTTTTAAAGAGGTTTATTCACCCCCCCTCTAAACCTCTTCTGACCACTTGGGACCAACAAGTGGTATCAGAGCAGGTGGTTCATTAGAATCAGCTTCCTGATCAACGAGCTTGATCCAAGTATTTTTCAAAGGGTTTCAAAACTTTTCAAAAGAGCATCTTTTTGAAAAACTAAAACTTTTTGAAAAATGGACTGTATTAGCCATGTTCCCCACATTGCTGGTATGTCGTTTGAAGATTGGAAAATCAGAATGGAGATTTTCCTTGCTGCTTATAATGACAACATGTACACATGTATCATTAAAGGTCCATTCAAATTCACCAAGACTATAATAGTTGACGAAGCTGAACTAGTGGTGGAAAAGGATTTGACAGAGATGACAGCAGAAGAAATAAAGCTTTTCAATCTGGATAAAGTTGGTCGTTTCATCATGACCAAAGCCCTGGATAATGATCGGTTTGACAAGGTCAAACATTGCAAAACTGCAAAGAAAATGTGGGACAAGGTTCGTGACATGAGCGAAGGAAACGACGCCATCAAAGAGCATCAGCTCAGTGTTGCCTTGGAGAAGCTGGACAACTTCAAGATGAAATCTGGAGAGACCATTGATCAGATGGATACCAGGTTTACCAGAACATTGAATGAAGTTCTAAAGCTGGGAAAGACCTTCACTGACAAGGAGATCACCGTCAGAGTTCTGAAGGCCCTGCCTCCCAAGTTCAACATGAAGGTGACAGCTATGGAAGAATCAAGAGATCTGGGGAAGATTTCTCTTACAGAGCTGTTCTCCGTACTCAAGGCGTATGAGTATAAACTGCCTAGAATGGGTGTTGAAGAAACCTCAACTTCAAGTCCCACAGCTGCACTTGTTGCTGCTGAAAATCCAAGAAGACCAGCTCACAAAAGCAAAGATGTGGACTCATCTGATGAATCCACACTACTCAACAAAAAGGAGTACACTGCTGGAGACGTTGCATTGCTGATGAATAACTTCAAAAAGTTCTACAGACGGAAAATGAAGAACAAATATAACAATGCTTCTACTTCTAACCCTACCTCTTCTTCTCAGGATAAAGAATCTTATAAATCTAAGATGATGTGCTATAATTGCAGGAAACTGAGTCACTTCATTAGAGACTGCCCATATCCTAAAGCCGAGAAGTACACGGAGGAAGAAAAGAGAATCAGAAAAGAAAGAAAGCAACAGAAAGGGAAAGCAATGGTAGCTGAAACAGAAAAGCCAGCTGCTATCTACTCATCTGACTCAGATTCAGACACTTCTGATGAAGAGTCCTCTGATGACGAGAGTCCTGCTCTTCTCTGCCTGATGGCTAAGGAATCTGATGACTCTGAGGATGAGGTAACTCCTCTTAACAATGAATTATTTAATTCATTTGAACAAATGATGCTTAACAATACTGGTATTGCTGAAGCATATAAAAAGCTTAAGGAAGACATGATATTGCTGAAAGAGCAAAACAGTTCACTGAAACTCATAGCTGAAAAGCTAAGAGAATCAGCTGAATATAAACAACTTGAGCAAGAACATGAATCTCTGAAAGCTGAATGTGAAGTTTTAAAGGGCAAAATCATGGAACTTGAGAAAGTCATTGAGTCTCATGATAAGTCAACTGATGCATCCACTCACATGCCTAGTAAACAGAAGACACCTTTAGATCAGGATAAGTTAGAATTGAACCATACTGAAAAATTTATATCACCTGACAATAGTAAGGTCATATTGTATGTTCAGACTACTAAACCTGCTTCACCTGAGAAAGTATTAAAGGAGACGAAAACTCCTAAGGCTAAAAAGAGCAAAGAGCCTAGTATAGGTAAACAGACTAGTAAGCCTAAACAGAAGAGTCCTAGGAAGTCATCTGACAAGGCTAAAACTAATCAGACTAGTGATAAAGCTAAGTCGTCTGTTAATGAGCAAGCATCTAGTAAACCAAAGAAGCATAAGAATAAGAAAAATCAAAATGCTTGGTATGGAAATGAGTCTTATTATGTGCAACCTGCTGCATATCATCCTATGTATCATGCACCTCAATTTCCAACTTACTATGCACCATATCCTGCTCATCCAATGCATGCATATCCTCCATATCATGCATCTTACTCTGCACATGAACATTATCCTTATCATGCTGATCATCAACAATTTGACAAATCTGATAAACATGGTAAAGGCAAAGCTGTTCATACTCCTGTTGAAACTCAGAAGCCTAAGAAGCCTAAGACTTCATCATCTTGGGTTGTCAAAGGTGGAACTAATCCTTCAGGACCCTCTCAATAAGGGTACCTAAAACAATTTTATTTTTGTTTTGTAGGTTAGGATTAGGAGTAGGAGTAGAGTAGAGAAGATTTGGTACATGGACAGTGGATGTTCAAGACACATGTGTGGAAACATACATGAGCTGACTGATGCAGTTGCTGTGGATGGTCCAAGTGTTACATTTGGAGACAGCAAAAAAGGCAAGATTAAAGCTAAAGGAAGATTAATCAAAGGAAACATAGAGATATCTGACGTCTCATATGTCAAAGGCCTTAAATATAATCTGCTGAGCATAAGTCAATTCTGTGACAAAGGATATTCAGTCATCTTCTCAACAGATAAGTGCTATGTTGAACAAATTGGTACAAAGAAGGTAATTTTATCTGGAAGACGATAAGGGAATGTCTACATAGTCGACTGGAATTCTGCTGACAAGAATTCAAGTGTTTGTTTGGTGGCTTCTACACCAAGTGAAGTTAGTTGGCTATGGCATAAGAGGATGAATCATTTAAACTTCAAGACCATCAACAGATTAATCAAGAATGATTTGGTAGAAGGGATTCCAAAAACAGTCATGAGCAAAGACAAGCTCTGTGACGCCTGTCAGAAGGGTAAACAAATCAAGTCATCTTTCAAAAGCAAGAAGCACCAATATTCTGGAAGAATATTGGAGCTGCTACATATGGACTTATTTGGACCCATTGATCCAGTCAGCAACGGTGGAAAAGAAATACTGCCTAGCTGTTGTGGATGACTATTCAAGATATACTTGGGTGATTTTCATGAAGAAGAAAAGTGAAACCAAGGAACATCTTACTAATCTGATGGAGCTGATCCAAAATGAGAAAAGTTTAAAGATATTGAAGATCAGATCAGATAGAGGGACAGAGTTTACAAACTCTACTGTTGAAGAATATTGTAATATCAAAGGAATACATCATGAGTATTCAGCTGCTAGAACCCCTCAACAAAATGGTGTTGCTGAAAGGAGAAACAAAACACTAAAGGAAGCTGTCAGAACCATGATAGCTGAAGCTAAGCTGCCACAAAGATTTTGGGCAGAAGCAACAAATACAGCATGTTTTACCCAAAACAGATGCATGATCAACAAGCACCAGAACAAGACTCCATATGAAGTTTGGAACAACAGGAAACCAAACATTCATTACTTTAAGATATTTGATTGTAAATGCTATGTTCTAAATAATGGTAAAAATCACCTTACTGCATTTGCAGAAAAGGCTGATGAAGCTGTTTTTGTAGGATACTCTACTGTTAGTAAAGCTTACAGAGTCTTTAACAAAAGAAGATTACTAATAGAAGAATCCATTCATGTAGTATTTGATGAGCCAAGTCAATCCTCTGAAAAGAATCAAAATGTTAATCAAGATTTGTCTACTGATTTACAGAAGATGAATATTGGAAGGAATGAAGAATATATTCCCATCATACTACCTGATCTCAACCCAGCTGATAACTCAAGTGCTGTTCAAAATCACAGAGCTGATTGTCTAATAGACGAGTCTCAAACAGCTGATAGACCAGAGACTGTTCAACAGATGAGAGAAGTTCAACAGACTACTACTGGATCTCCAACAGTAGTGTTGCAAGATCAAAACAAAGGACAACATCATGATTTGCAACCTGATCTTAGATGGCTCAAGAATCACCCACCTGAATTGGTGATAGGTGATCCTTTGGATAAAGTAAAGACAAGGAGAGCTGCTGCAAGTAATGCAATGTTTGCCAGCTTCCTATCTCAAATTGAGCCCAAACAAATTGAAGAAGCTCTTAGTGATTCAAACTGGATTGAAGCTATGCAAGAGGAGCTAAATCAATTTGAAAGGAATAAAGTCTGGTACTTAGTTCCTAGACCAAGTCATCAAAGAGTCATTGGCACTAAGTGGGTATTCAGAAATAAGATGAATGAAGATGGTGAAGTCACCAGAAATAAAGCAAGACTAGTGGCCAAAGGTTACTGCCAAGAAGAAGGCATTGACTTTGATGAAACATTTGCACCAGTAGCAAGACTAGAGGCAATCAGACTCTTTCTTGCCTATGCTGCTCATAAGAATTTCACAGTCTATCAGATGGATGTGAAATCAGCTTTTCTCAATGGAGAATTGCAAGAAGAAGTTTATGTTGAACAACCTCCTGGATTTGAAGTTTATCAAGAAGGAGACAAAGTATATCGTTTGAATAAAGCCCTCTATGGACTGAAACAGGCTCCAAGAGCATGGTATGATACCTTATCTGATTTTCTTCTAATTAAAGAATTTCGCAAAGGTAAAGTTGACAAGACCTTGTTCACTATTGAATGGGAAGAACATATTTTGCTTGTGCAAATTTATGTGGACGATATTATTTTTGGTTCAACTAATCAACAGATGTGTGATAAGTTCTCAAAGCTGATGCATAACAAGTTTGAAATGAGCATGATGGGAGAACTTAACTATTTTCTTGGTTTGCAAGTTAGACAGTTGCCTGATGGAATTTTCATCAGCCAAGCAAAATACACAAATGATCTGTTCAAGAAATTTGGTATGGAAACTAGCTCTACTGCTACTATTCCAATGTCTACAAGTCTTCGTTTGGATAAAGATGAAGATGGCAAATCAGTGGACATAACCAAGTACAGAGGCATTATTGGGTCACTGTTATATCTAACAGCTAGCAGACCTGACATCATGTACTCTGTTGGGGTTTGTGCGAGATTTCAATCAAATCCTAAAGAATCTCATCTCTTAGCTGCCAAGAGAATATTGAAATATATTAAGGGCACTCAAGAATTGGGATTATGGTACCCTAGGGAATCTGGATTTGAGCTTATTGGATATTCAGATTCTGACCTTGCTGGCTGCAAAATTGATAGAAAAAGCACAACAGGTGCCTGTCAATTTTTGGGCAGTCGTCTGATCTCATGGATAAGTAAGAAACAGACTTCAGTATCCATATCAACTGCTGAAGCTGAGTACATAGCTGCTGGAGCTTGCTGTGCACAAATCTTATGGTTGAAGCATCAACTGGAAGATTACAATACCAAAATCAGTGGAATACCAATCTACTGTGACAATACAAGTGCAATCAGTCTTACTCAGAATACTACAAGTCATTCAAGGACTAAGCATATTGAGATCAAACATCATTTTATTAGAGATCATGTGGAGAAAGGAAATGTCATGATAGAATATGTGTTTACTGAAAATCAGATTGCTGACATCTTCACAAAACCTCTAAGTGAGTCAAGGTTTTCAACTCTAAGAGCTGAACTGGGTTTATTAAAATTAGATGCATAAGTTAAGGGGGAACTCATCAGAAGACTAGAGTTCAACAGCTTACTCATCTTATTTATATTCAAGGATTAACTTTCAACAGACTAGTTAACTTATGAATTCTTAAACTCAGGGGGAACGTGTAAGACTAGCGGTACTTCTGAATTAAAGATGAAATCTGTTAATGTCAGTTAGTTGAAGTTATGTTTTCAACAGAAGACTCAACTATCGAAGATTATAGTTATATTATCTAGCTGGATTGACAAACAGCTGAGGAAGGTTATCAGCTATTGGCTTTCACTGATAACAGCATTGTCATCAGGACAGTAGTCCATCAGATAAGTGTTTATTATACTCATCTGATTACTTAAATAAAAGCAGAACTATTTAAAAACGTTATATTCAAAAGCACGCTTTTACAAGCATCAGAAGGGCGGTACATTTTCCCGCTCCTCATTTAATGCGATTTGAATTTGAAAGGTCGTAACTGACGCCGCACGATCAGCAGTGACAAGAAACGGATCAAATGGTTGGCTGGTATCACGGAATTCAAGATACCCTAACTCTATAAATCCAGATCTGATCAGTCGTGTAGTTCTTTACGCACCCTAAACATTCAAAAGCACTTGTGAGAAATTTTACTTGCAATTTTCTGCAAATTTCTCTCTGTTTTCCTAACATTCAACAGATCTACAATGGCCGCTGAAGGTATGTTCCTCGTGTATGATTCCTACTACCAATCCGGCACAAATCTGATGAAAGAACTTCTGGAGAAGTTCAAATCTGCAAATTTGGTAAATTTCATGGAGTACAATGAGGGAGTGATCTGGACTGATCAAGTGATGGAGTACTACAACACAGCGAAAGCTGATTACAACGCACTGGAGATTAAGGCTACAGTGGGAGGTAAATCTATCACTATTACTCCTGCTGTTCTGCACGAGACGTTTGGACTTCCTAACAGTGGACGACATGACGTCACTGTCCTGACGGAAGATAAGCACCAACATTTCTGGGCGATCTGCGTCAAGGAGGGAGAAGTGCTGTCTGGAAACATAAGGAAGAAACAACTGAGAGATGAATATCAGCGGATGGCTGATATGGTGTCTAAGCTGATTGAAAACTGCACATTCTCACTGGATGCTGTTACCATGAAGAGGTTCAGCATCATGGCTGCCATCTACTATGGACTGGAGGTCAACTGGTCAATCATAGTTTGGTACATCTTAGCTGATTTCCTTGATGTAAAGAAAGGAAAAGGCCCCTCCACCAACCACAGGATCACGCTCAGTTACCTGCTGTTCAAACTGGGGTGTCCTATGCTGATTGGGAAGGAAATTCACAAGTCCAAAACCATGAACAAATACTTGCCTGTTCTGAAAAGGAAGGCTGATGAGCCTGGGGATGAAGATGAGGAATCAAAGGAGATTCCTGCCAAAAGGCCAAAAAGATTAGTCAAAACAGCCAGCTTAGCTGTTGAGACTAAAAAGAAGAAGGCTGCTGATGAGCCTAAAAAGAAAGAAGTTAAGCAGATAGAGAAAGTGACTTCTGCTGTTGAAGCCACTTAAATCATCGAAAATATAACTGCTGATGTAAGGACTGGATCCCTTGCATCACCATCAAGAACTCCATCAGCTGAAAAACCGGCTGAAAATGTCTCTCACAGGACAAGAAGCCAAATAAGGGATACTGCTACTTCAAGACCTATTCAGGGTCTGTCAAAGAAGTCAGCAAGGAAGCAGATGACATTCCTGGAAAAAGACACTGAATTGGTGGACCTTGTGAGAACAAGTCCTGAATCTGCTGAAAGACCCCTTGAAGCTGTTGGAACCTCTGTTGCTGACAAAGCTGATGCGCAACAGTTGACTCAAAGTGCACCAACAATTGAGGATGCTCAACCTCAAGAAGATCCAGATGTCCAAATCATCCAACCTATAGATGTTGCTCCCATCTCTTCTGCTGGTCCAGCCCCTGCTCCAGCTGATAAAGGAAAAAGAAAAATAGTGCTTAAGAGAAAGAAGATCTCTAAAGCTGACAAGAGAGCAAGAGAGGAAGCTGAACAGAGGAAGCAAGATGAGCTGGAAGAGAAGAAGGCTCTTGAGCTAAGCAAAGCTCAGGCAGCAAAGGATGAGGCCAGGAGAAGAATGTCTGAAGCAGAGAGAAAAGCTGCTGAGGATGCTGAACTGGCCATGGTCATTGAAAAGAGCAAAACTGATGCCTATGGACCTGTCCATGGAGGTGGCATCAAAATTAATGAGGCTAAAGGAGGACAAGAACCCCAAAAAGGCAAAATGTCTGCTGGAGAAGTAAAATCAAAGGAAAAGTTTGAAGTCAAGAAGGCTTTCAAGATCATATACAATAATAAAGAGCTTTTCCAGAAGTTTGAAAAGTCCTTAGCCTACTACAATCAAAAGTTAATGCTGAAGACCATGTTCACTCAAGAGAAGCCTAGATATATCAGATGGAGAGACAACAGGCTGAACAGGTCCATCATTGAACTTCAGAATCTGAAGGACTTAGCTGCTGAAGAGAAATGGGTGTTAGAGTGGCTAAAGACAGATTCTATCCAAAAAGCTTTGGATCCTCATTATGTTAGGGATACTATGCATCACTATGCCAGGGAATTTTCCCTTGAGGAAGCCAAGCTGATTCAGAGTACCTTGCCTGAAAAGAGGAAGAAGACTGATGATGTTGAAGAAAGGGCTGTGAAGATTGCTGTTATCACTGCACTGAACAAGTGGGCAGAAAAGTCCAGATATCAGCAAGGGCATTCAAGTGAACTCCCTCAACTGCCAAGTATTCAACATGTTATTTTTGGAAGGGAAATGAAAGATTTTTGTGAAGTGCCAGAGGGTAACAACGCTTTTGTCAACCCTTGGATCATTGTGAGGCAAATCAGACAGACAACCTGCTTCAGTGATGATGGCACCATCACGAATCTGGTGTATGAAGATGTCACTGATGAACACAAGTCTGCTGACAAGACCTTAGCCATTGAGTGGAATGCTAAGGCTTCTGAAAATCATCAGGAGACAAAAATGGAAGATGTTCCTGTCCACCAAGACACTGAAGAAAAAGAAGCTGCTGCTTCTGCTTCATCAGGTGATGAACACTCATCACTGATGGAAGCTTTCCAGATGTTAATTGAAAATTCTATGAAGGAACTGGAAGAGAAGCATGGTAAGCAGCTGATGAAAGTCAAAGAGGAGCTGAAGAATGAACTCAAGTCAGAGTTGGAAGAATCCAACAGACTTCAGCTGGAAACTGTTCAAGGATCAACAGCAGAGATCATCAAGAAAGAGATTGACAGCTTTCCTATCCCTCAAGACAACTCATTGCAGTTAGTGCACAGCTTAAGAGACTTGAACAAAAATGTTGAAGATGTGAAAGGTGATGTGAATCATCTTCACACTGCACTAAAGAGAGCTGAGCACAAGATAGCTGATCTGACTGCAACCTTCATCAAAGTCAGTGAAGAGGAGAAGGCAGTCAACTTAGGGATGTTGCAGGAAGTATCAAAGGCTTCACAAGAACTCCAAACCGAAATTGCAACTATCAACCTTAACATTGACTACTTCAATGATTAGACTGACAACATCAGCACTGATATTCTGAATCTTACAGCAAGCCATGATGTTACAAATCAAAATCTGAAGGCTTTATGTGCTGAATTGAAGGTTCCAACAGTTGCTCTCAACCCTGCTGCCAAACCTGCAAAAGTCATCAGATCTGATGATGACAAAAAGGGGGAAGATAAAGGGGAAGAAACAACTAAGGAAACTAATGTTGCTGCTGTTAAAGATCTTGGAAAAGTTCCAGGCAAAGACAAGTCTGAAGAAGAGACCAAGGAAAAAGCCAAAACTGATGAAGTAATGGCTGAATCCAAAGACTCTGCTGCTGATCAATCAGAGCCTTTGACCAAGTACAAAAATACAGAATCAGCCAGGAAGGCCATGGAAGCTTTGAAGGAACAAAAACTTAAAGAGAAAATGGAAGCTGCCAAAGCAAACATGGACCTGGATGATGAAGCTGATGATGAAGAAGAAGATGACGAAGAGTCATCTTATGAATATGAAGAAGTGCTTGAAGGATCATATGAAGAAGCTGATAGTTAGAAATTATAAATCCTTTGTAATCAGTTTACTTTATCTATTTCTTCAGACATCTCATCTGATGAACTTGCATTGTAATACTTTTCAATCATCAATAAAATGACAAGTTCAATCCAATATACTTTTTCTATCTCAGAAAATTTTGAGGATTACATTCTTTAGTTTAGGTATTCAACAGGTACTAAGCTGAAGTTTTGTCATCATCAAAAAGAGGGAAATTGTTGGATAAGGATGAAGATGAAGGCACTAAAGGAAGTTTGATAAGGGAGGTTTTGATGCATTCCAAAACTTCATATTTGGCTAAGTATGGAGTAACTTAGCTGATAAACTTATCAAGGAATTTTGACTAAGTAAAGAAGACATCAGAAGAGTCAAAATTTCAAGGTCCAAGACTTCTGATCTGCTGAAGGAAAGATATCAGACTGATGAAGATCAGCCGAGTTCGCCATCAGACTTGCACTTTCGTCAGCCAAGTGAAGAAGATCATAAAGTGTTCCCAACGGTAATAAATGCCCCTTGGAGTAATAAATGCTGAAGTACAAGGTTATTTAAGACAAATGATTGAAGATTTACTTCGCATCAGCTGGGTGCATTTAATGCTGCATTTAATGCTGCCTGCAGAATAGTACTGTTCACAGTACGGACATACTGCAAAAGAGCCGTTCGCGGATTTTAAGGACCAGTACTCGAGGAATTTGAATCTTGTCTTTCTTCAACGGACAATTTTGAATCCTCAAGTATAAATAGCTAAAAGAGACGAAGAAGAAACAAGCAACACAATCTCCGAGAAATTTTCGAAGCATAATTCTTTAAGTCTCAAGAACAGCTCACTCATCAGCTTAGTCATTTGTTGACAAAAGCAGAGTTGAAGAATCAAGTCAAATACATCTTCTGAGTGATTTTGTAAACATTGAGTGTTGTGAGAAGTAGATATCCATCTTAGTGGGTGATATTACTTTGTGATTTCTTACTGCGAACTTACGGCCGGTTCATTTGTTGTAAGGCGTAAGCAGAGTATACTAATTACTGAGTGTTTTTAGTATAACCCAAGATCTTTGTGACTTGGAAGAGTGGACTAAAGGATATTCAAATCCATATAACCACTATAAAAATTACTTGTGTTTTTACATTGCTTTTAAACTTGCATATTTTCTGATTGCATAAAAACACGTTCAGTTAACTGTTTGAAAAAGAGTTAAAAGGAGTTTATAAAACTGGGGAAACATTTTAAAACTGCTAAGATTACTTGTGAAAAACACTTTGAAAATCCGCTGCAAGTACTCTAAGTATTAAAACTGATTTTAACAAAATCAGCTAAGTAATCATCAGACGAGTGGTCAACAAAGCTGTTCAAAGATTTGTTCGCGAACAGAATTGTAACTAACTAATCCGATCAGCTTAGTCTGTTCAGTTAGAGTAAAAGTTTTAAAGTTAAATTGGAAGAAAATTTTTAAAGAGGTTTATTCACCCCCCCTCTAAACCTCTTCTGACCACTTGGGACCAACAGATTATGTTGGGACTTTATTTTAATTTTCAAAAAAAGGAAAATATGTTTTGATTGCATAGACCAAGTTTTGTGTATGTAACCAATGAGAAATTATTTAGTGTAACCGCTGCACCACGTTATCAAGTACACGTGGTGCAGCCCACCAATAAACTTGGGACATGTGGAGTGATAATCCACATCACCCATGTTCTGGCAACATGAACATAATTTTTTGAAATCCTATTTTTTGAGAACATGGTCATAATATGAGGTGATGTGGATTATCATTCTACATGTTCCAAGTCTATTGGTGGACTGCACTACGTATACTTGATGACGTGGTACAACGATTGCACTAAATAATCTCTCGTAACCAATAGTCTAACCCTCTATTTATAGGTAAGTTTCCGAACCGGGCAAACCTAAAGTAAGCAACATTATGTTATGAGGAGATCATGGGATATTTCAGATATTTACCATTTCAAATGAAATAAATCATGGTAAAATCACTTTTGTTGACTGATGTAAAAATGTTCTGGAAAAGAATATCACTACTTCAAAGTCACTACAAGAAAAATCTTATTTGTCGACCAATTTTTGCCATGGAAAAATTATGTCGAATCCAAACTTAAAATTGGTGACAAAAATGATATCAAATTCATTTTATTTGCAAAAATCAAAATAATTATAAAGCAATACAAAAATAGATGTCAATAAGAATTATATAAAATTTAACTATTAAATAATTATAATGTACTTGGATTCTAAGTGTAAAAATATATTAATATTTTTTTTATGGAAGTTGAAGACAACACTCTTTCATATTAAACATAATATAAAAGTTTCTTGTATTTGATAAATGATATTAATTTTTATATTTTGTTGTGATAAAAAAAAATACTTTATTTGATAATTTTATATAGATTAAATAAGAAATTCAAAGACGCGTGCAATGATGTGTTGCCTTTAAAACAAATAAATAGAACTCTTAAAATGAAAAATAATATTATGGAATGCAATTAATAATTTTCTTATACTCTTAGGGGTCGTTTGGTAGGGTTTATGGGATTAAGGTGAAGTAGATTGGAACCGGATTGAAGGTCATATTATAAATACGTTTGGCAGATTTGATTGAGTTATATTATATTAAAACAATCTACCGTAACATGTTTTGAATGGAGTTATGAGTTTAGGCATATATTAATATATTTTCACTACTTAATTGAACATATTATATTAGTTAAGATATATCAATTCATAGAAGTCATTTGTTTAATATGTATAAGAGTATGAGTTGATCAATGTTTGTTCAATATTTTAGTTTGAATGCCTCCATGTTAATTGTAAATTGGGATGGTAATGGAAGCATGATAGAGAGATGGACAATGGTTTTAAGCACACGTGCACACATTTTTTTAATTTTCACTTTTGATAAGCTATCACTTGCACACAAGCACAAACTTTGGGACTGTGACATCTTGTCTTTTTCGAAGCTATCTTTGAAGAGAAGATCAAACGAGTTCATTATCTCAATTCTGGATGGAGTGATACATATGGAGATGGAAAAAGAAAGTGTATGAGAGCTTATTTTCTGAAGCTGGAAGGATTATAAGACATGGATTGGAGTGCTAGAAATGAGTGATGGACAAATAAAGTGTATGGGAGTTTATTTTCTGGAACTGGATGGAATAAAAGCCATGGTTTGGAGTGCTGGAAATGTAAATGAGTTGAACATATTTTTGTTTTATGGTTGTAAAAGTTAGCAGGTAGCTGGAAATTTAAAGTTGTCAATGTAAGATGGGAGCTTCTACCAGCAGTTCACCTTGTGGAAAATTGCTGGCAGTTCATGCTTCATAGCCAATCAAATATATTAAAAAATTCAACCATAACCTGCTAAATAGGTAAAAATTGCCGGTCATATTTTGTGTTGATTTAGGAGATATTACCATAATATCCTTGACTTCCCAAACCCACAGCACAGAAAATTGGAAAATTAAAATTTCTTGCCAATTGCAACCAGAGCTGATAGAATCATAATACATACATACATATACATACAGGCAATTTTTGTAAAATTAATCAATTGCAACTAGAGCTGATAGAATCAACAAGGCAAAATTAATCGCTCTATAAACAAGATACATACATACACCAGAGCTGATAGAAATTAATCTTTGAAGAAACCGTTTGAAGAAAGCGACAGTCTGAAGTTTAAGATTAATTATACATACATACACCATAGTTAATTATACATACATACAAAAACAACAGCCACGTTTGAAGAAAGCCGTGAAGATTTACCAATATGAAGAAAAGTGGCTATATAATTAACCTTTGTTGAAGAATCATTGTTGAAAATTAATCTTCAAATCCCTGAAACAATTCAACAAAAGAAACGTGGTTATATAATTCCAGAAACAATGATGATCAATTTTAAAATATAGCCCGAAACGTGAAGAAAGCAAAAGCCCGAAATTGTTCTTCGTGGCCCGAATCTTCAAAATCCACTAATTCCGAGCTGAAAACACAAAATTGAAGCCGATCAATACGTTTAAACAGCTCCACAAATTAAAATTCGGAAGGAAATGCAACGAAACGTGAAAAAAGCAACAACCCGAAAATGTTCTTCGTGGCCCAATCTTCAAATCCACTAATTTTGAGCTGAAAACACAAAATTGAAGCCGGCCAATGAGTTTAAATAGCTCTAAAAACAGAAACCTGGAAGGAAACGCAACGAAACGTTAAGAAATAAAAAATTAAGTTCTTTTTTGGTTTTTTATAGATCTGAAAATTAACAACGAAAAACAAAGAGAAATGAAAAATTGAAACCATCAACGTAATCCTGATGAAGAGACGAAGAGAATGAGACTAATCTTGCAAAATTCCGTTGAGAAATGAAAAAAAAATTAATTTAGTCGTGTAGAAGAAAAATGATGTTTGGGAGAGAAGAAGAAATTTGGGAGAGAAGGAATAAGGGTATTTAGGACATTTCCAAAGTCCTAGTAGTATAATTACATAACAGGTTACAAGTCAATTTGTTGCCACATGGCACTCATTGAGTGGTGAACTGCGGGCAGTTCTTTCAAACCTGAACTGCATTTAGCAAGCCCGATGTAAGATTGTACATTTGTTTCAATAAAATCTCTTTTGAAATAAAAAAAAAATGTGTTTCCATTTTCAGAAATTTGAGAAGAATTGATGATACTTAATAATATGCTAAAAAGAAAATATGTAAATTTGAGGTTATAAGTGATATTTTACCTAATCCATATTCACCCAGATTAACTAATACACCCATGCATTGGCGGATTATAATCTAGTCTTAATCTATTTGACCCGGTATAAGAGCAATGCCACCAAACGTTGTATTAACCCATATGAAGTCATATAATATGACCTAATACCCCCTATTAGGTCCTACCAAACGACCCGTTATTTTAAAAAAGGTTTTATAAGACCTCATGACTAAATCATTTATCATTTTATATTTTATTACAATAATTTAAACCCATTTTTTATTTATTTATAAAAAACGTAAATTGGATATCAATCATTAATATGTGTTATTTTATGATAAAATTAATTCTACTCAATTTACAAATATTATCCACGAAATTAACTAGACACATACAACAAACTTGCATTTTTCTGGTAATATAAAAATCAATATGTCTACCATGATCTATTATTGATAATATATTTTATTAATTATAGAATCTAATATGTCCTAATAATATATATAGGTGTCTACCACGATCTACTTATTTAGTCTATAGTATAGTATGGTATGTCATAATAATAATTTAAAAATCTACTTATGTACCTTGATCTATTATTGAAAATAATTTTATTTTAATAATGTAATCTGATATGCCATAATAATTAGATAAAAATATCTCTACTTGGTCACGATCCCATTTCAATTAATTCTTATATACATGATCATGGATAATTAAGCTAAAATAAATGAAATATGAGGTAGTAGCTAAGTACGTAGCTGCAAAAGTTTGTTTGTACGTGTTTAAATATTTCATCAACATTTTTAAACTATTGAGCTTAATTGTTTGTCCTATAAATAGGTCCTTGAATCCCACCAATGGTTCAGCAAATTAATTGAACTTGAAATTTCTTTTTTCATATCAATTCTGATCAATATATATTAATTATTTTAAGATCGTATAATCATATATATAATTAGTATGAAATATTCCAGTTGTTGCATTTTGGTTCTAATCGTCATGGCGGCCATTATCATACCGACAAGTAATGCATTTGTGGGCGACTTCATTAACGCCATCTTTAGCCGCCGCCGAGACGCCCCCCCAGCAGCCCCGGTCGTAGCACCACCTCCTGTTGGGGTGTATGTAACAGCTCCTTTTTACTTTGGTCCAATCGGTCCTCATGTTGTGGTGGGTGTAAACGGCCGTATTCCATAGAATTGAATATATTTATTTGCATGCGGTGGCCATATTCCGTTTCCGATCATCGTTTAAGTTGCGGGTTTGATCGATTATAATATGCAGTGGCGTAGCCAGAAAAAAAATTCACTGGGGTCACTACAATACTAGAGACTATGCTAAATTTCAATTCATTCTTAATGTAACAAAATTTACTCAAGAAAATTTTCAAATAGAAGAATAAAAATTGAATAAAGTTTATCAATCTTAAAGATTAATTAGCTAACTAGATCGGGATTTACAAGTTTTTCTCAGGTGTTCATGTCGGATGATCATAGATTAAAATCATTTGATAATTGAATCATTCGAGACGGTATCAAATACAACAATATATATATATATATTGGAAGAAAGTTTTTTAGTACCCTAAATTTTTTTAATTTGTCCGTGAATATGATTTTAAAAAAATGGTGGAACTCAAGGCTCACTTTGTAGCCTTTGACTTAGTTTTCTTAAATACATGAATGATGATGATTTTGTCCCATATCTACTCTATATTTGAAGATAATATCATAAAAATAATTTATTAATAAGTTTTAAGTGAATAGAAGAAGAATTAATCAAATGTTCATTCAATCAAAAACATGGACCCCGTGCTATCTAATTTTTAACATTATTCAGTGGGGTCCATTAATAACCATTTCAAAATAATACAAAATTATACAAAGATTTTAAACATATTGCTATACAAAGAATAAAATTTCAGGGGGGTCATTGCACCCCCCTAACTTTAATGTAGCTACGCCCATGATAATATGCTTTATTTATTTATTTATTTATGTATTTAATTCATGTATCATTGTTCATTGGATCGATTGCCGATCGTGTAACATGTTTGTCATTCACTTGTACCGCCGCATGTTAAAGTTAATTTGATTCAATAATTAATGGGTTTATTTCGTTCATAATCCGGCCCTAATTATAATCTCTATCACAAATTTTATTTTTATTTTTACTATTATAAAAACACAAGGGATAATATTTTTAATGTAAGTCTCAGAGAGATTGATGCAATTAAATTTTATTGTTGACACTGAATAAAATAATCAGATATGTAATAAACTAAAAAAAATTAAATTTTATTGTTGACTCTGATGTTTGGATCATTACAATTACCCTTTTACAAATATAATTAGTTTTTTATGGTGATTGTCGTCTTCATCAAAAGAAAAAAAAAGTTTGATATGAAAAGGGGTGAAATTGATGAAAAAAATTATATATATTGATATTTGCTTAAATCGGTGAAAAATTGTTCAAATCAATGGTAACATGAGTAATTGGTGAAACAAATGGTGAAATTGGTTTACCACCCATGAGGTTTATTTCTTATATGGTACCCGGGGATATTTCTGATTTTTTTTTGTCTCTTGCTATGAACATATTAATTCATAAACATAAATAGTTATTATTAGTAGAAGACACAAGATTTTATATGAAATATGGGCTCCATCACCATATAAATTTTAGTTTTATTGAGTGGGTTCCATTTAAAATAGTTAAAAGATATACTTAATTTTTGCAAGTATCATACATACAATTTTCATACAAAGTGCAAAAATTGAACGGGGTCATTGCACCTCACTCAACTATATGTAGCTACGCAACTAATTGCCTAATAAATTTATTTTACTATACGGACAAAAATAAATTCACTAAATTAAATAGAAAAAATACAAAAATACCTAAAATAGTATTCTCCCTTTATTTGCATTTCTTATTATTTATCTTTTATCATTATTTATGAGATATACAAAATTTTGTATAGTAAAAATGAAATTTAATAGATAGTTGTAATTTCTTTCGAAATATAAAGGTAAACGTGTTAAGAGTAATATTACCTTAAAATATATTTTTTCAAATTCACCCATACCAAAATTATTTCCTCAATTTTACTATTTACACAAATTTACTGCATACTCAACAAGTTCTTAATCAAACCATTGATCAAATAGATATTCGCAGCACTTTTGTTGTTTAACAAAATGTGCCATTTGGGTATAAAGAGAACTACCTGATAGATGGACGTGAGCAAATGCCAAAATAGATATGAGCTACTAACTTTTATATTGAAATTATGTTGGGACTTTATTTTAATATTCAAAATGGTTAAAAAAAGGAAAATAATTTTTGATTGCATAGACCAAGTTTTGTGTATTTAACCAATGGTCTAACCTTCTATTTATAGGTAAGTTTACAAACCGGGCAAACCTAAAGTAAGACTGTAAGATCATGGGATATTTCAGGTAAAATCGACTTGGGTAAAAACATTTCAAATGAAATAAATCATGGTAAAATCACTTTTGTTGACTAATGTAAAAATGTGCTGGAAAAGAATATCACTACTTCAAAGTCACTACACGAAAAATCTTATTTGTCGACCATTTTTTGCCATGGAAAAATTATGTCGAATCCACACTTAACATTGGTGACAAAAATGATATCAAATTCATTTTATTTGCAAAAGTCAAAATAATTATGAAGTAATACAAAAATAGATGTCAATAAGAATTATATTAAATAATTATAAAGTAATTGAATTCTAAATGTAAAAATATTTTAATAATTTTTTTATGGAAGTTGAAGACAACACTCTTTCATATTGAATCCGTCAAAATAATCAGTCTATTTTTTTTTATTAATTATACATCAAATAAATTGACATGAATCTAATGGTACAAGTAGATAAAAAAGAAAATAGATTTGAACTTTTTCTTTCATTTTGTTCAATAACATTATATGTGAAAGCTTTTAATTGAGCTTTAACTGCCAAAAATATTACTTAGTTATTCTAAAAATAAAAATAATACCCTTATAATATAAAATACTAAAACATGAAGTCACCCCATAATTTCTTGTTGGAGTTAATATTAGGCTTCAGTTAATAACAATTATAACATACATTAAGAACATTTTTTTTTTCAAAAACCTCCCAACCGCTTGATACCGTCCCTGCTCTGGAGGCATTTGCTATTGCATGAATATAATGACTTGGTGCGTTCAAGGTGGTTGGACCAAGTGGCAATGACTTGCCACCCTAAAGGCGAGATTCAAGTTTGAATCATAATGAAAACACTGGGGAAGGATCTATACCCTTCGCACTCTTTGATCCGAACCGTAAATACACAGTCGAATAGATCAAAAAAAAAAGGACTTGGTGCGAAATTAAATTATATGGATAATGAATGTAGTGAATTGGAATGAATTCTAAGATATATGGGATTTCAAATGGTTACCAGTACCACCCCCGAAATAACATAGACAAATATTAATATTTTGTATTAGTCAGGGACTGATGTGATAATTATCAAGCTTTGAGACTGGTTGGGGTTGGGGAGGGTGAAGGCCTGAAGGGTGTGGTGGAAAATATGGTTCCTTTTGTAAAATAATGAATTTTTGTTTTTTTGGGACATTTAAGTAGATTTATGCCACTAGACGAAATTCTGAAAACGACATAACCTATGGTAACATAATATAAACCTAACCACAGAAAACCCCTTTTTTAGCAAATATATTATGATTAAAATTATTACCTCATGACTAAATTCTAGAGAGTACCTAACCTTAGATACTACATTATAGAACCTAATCATAAAAAACCCCAACTCGAATTCACAAATAAAATTGAATACGAGTTAATGTCAATTTATCCCCTATAATTTATATAATATTCAATTTATTTTCTTTATAATTTGGAAAAGAATAAGTTATTACCTAAAAAAATTTAAACTAGCAATTTACCTTCCTTAATCGAATAAGTCGGAATTGAGAGTGGGAAAGAAACGTATTAATTTTTATAACACATGGATAAATTGTCACATTTATTATATCGCATAGAGAAAAATATCACAATAATCAAAACACAGGGGATAAAGTGTCACATTTATTATAACGTAGGAGGTAAATTGTTACATTTATGATGGGTATTTTGTCTATTTATATCTTATTTAAATTTTAATAATGTCAAAGTCAATGTTTGCTGGGATAAATTGCTCTTTCTTCAATTATAGAGGATAAATTAAAAATTATATAAATTACAGGGTTTAAATTTCCATTTACTCAATTGAATACTGTCGGTTTAAAAAGAATTCCCAATTTGAAAATTGGAATTCAAACAGAATAAGAAAAACACAAGTGGGGAAGCTGTGTTTCTTTTGTCAAATTGACCCACTTCTGGTAGAGAGCTTTCTCTCTTGCGGGGAATAATTGGATCACAGCTCCCACAATCCTCCCTTCTGTTTCCATTTTTCTCAAGGTTAGTTATCTCTGTTCACAGCTCCTCCTTATTTTTCTCCGGATAAGTTTGAAAATTTTGGCTTTCAGAATAATTTTTGCCGATTTGTGGATATAGGGTTTGTTTTTTTGAGTTCGAATCTTGATGGGTTTTCCTTAAAATTAATATTTTTCATTGAATTTTTCCGTTGAGATATTTCATGTCTGGGTTTCCTTGAAATCGGTTTAGTTGGTGTTCTAGTCCATTAAAGTTCTAAACTTTTACGGTTTTGAAAGCTCAATCTTGTTGTTCAGGGTTTTTTAATTTTTAGTTCAGTTTAATTTTTCTTATAATATCTTAGTACTAAGGTTGAACTCTTGTGTGCTTGTTTGCTGAATTCTCAGATCCAGGTAAATTGGGATGGAATGAAGTCATTGAAACTCTGGGTTTTCAGTAATTATTTAAAGCTTCTTTCAGTCTTTTGACCTCGATTACGGTTTTTACGTGTACATGATTCGCATTTCAGAGCCGTAAAGACTAGATCTTGACTGGTATTTTCAGATTATTTAAAAAGTTGAGCTTTTGTATGGCTGTTGCCAAGAGCAACAGCTATACTGGTTCATCATTTTCTTCATGTAGCTGTTATAGAGTTGCAAATTTGAGAGAAACTATTCTAGATGCGAAAAAGACGGCTAATCTAAATGATCAATATGTTCTTGGAGAACAGTTGGGTTGGGGACAATTTGGTGTTATAAGAGAATGCATAGACAAGTTAAGTGGTGAAGTTCTAGCGTGCAAGTCTATTGCTAAAGATAGGTTAGTCACTCGAGAAGATGTATGTAGCATTAAACTTGAGATCGAAATTATGACTAAGCTTTCAGGGCACCCTAATGTGGTAGATCTCAAAGCCGTTTACGAGGAGGAGGATTATGTGCATTTAGTGATGGAGCTTTGTGCCGGAGGTGAGCTTTTCCACAAGTTGGAAAAGCATGGGAAGTTCTCCGAGCCAGAGGCGAGGGTGTTTTTCCGACACCTAATGGAAGTAGTGATGTATTGTCATGACAAGGGTATTGTTCATAGAGATTTGAAGCCGGAAAATATACTCTTAGCCACTAAATCCACTTCTTCCCCGATTAAATTAGCTGATTTTGGTCTTGCAACCTATATCAAAACTGGTAAAGTCCCATGTTACCTTAACGTCAAATCTTGCTTGTGCAGTTTTAGTCCTACAAGTCAATACTTAAAGTCTCACGCTTTGAAAAATAGCACTTTTGGTCCCAACTTTTCATATTTTCTTTTTGCACATTTCGTCTCCCTTATGAAATTTTGATTGCACAAAATCCCCTTGTACTTTCAGAACTCTACATAGAAACCCCCGTCCATCCACTTCCGTTAGTTTTTTGATAGGGGTGTGCAAAAAATCCCCTTGTACTTTTTAACTTTGCACAAAATTTCCTTTTACTTTTTAATTTTTGCACAAAATGCCTTTGTACTTTTTTGTTTTAGCACAAATCCCCTTTTAACATATCAGATTTTTTAAAATCTAGGGGTAATTTAGGTTTATCAGCTAAAATTTAACTGCCTTGGGCAACTGACAGAGTGAGGAGAGTGTGCGGAGTTATTGAAAGTACACGCAATAAAATTTTCTTAGGGGAGTTTTGTGCAAGTTTCCATAACACAGGGAAGTATCATGCATTTCCCCCCTATCCAATTTGGGACCAAAGTGCAAAAATTGGATGACAAAGGGGGATTTGCATAAATTTTTTAAAAAGTTGGGACCAAAACTGCCATTTTTGAAGTTGTAGGATAGAAAGTTTTGAGTGTCCAGTCATGTGAGATTAACAATGCAATTTCGCCAATCTTTATGACAATGATTTACCTTTTTTCTTTTTTTTAAACAGGTGAGAGTTTGCATGGTACTGTTGGCAGTCCGTTTTATATAGCTCCCGAGGTTCTGGCCGGAGGCTATGATGAGGCTGCTGATGTGTGGAGTGCTGGTGTGATTCTTTACATTCTTTTAAGTGGGACACCACCATTTTGGGGGAAGACTAAGTCACGAATTTTTGACGCTGTTAAAGCTGCAGATTTGCGCTTTCCTTTGAATCCCTGGGATTCAATTTCTAATTCCGCAAAGGATTTGATAAAAGGAATGCTTTGTAGAGATTCTTCTAAAAGGCTCACTTCTCGGCAGGTTCTTGGTAAGTTGCAACTTGCAAATCCTTTTTCCCGTAAATTGTTACTAGCCACTGCCGTGTTAAGATCTCGTTTCTGTTTCAACTTTATGGGGAAATGTTCAATTTTAGTCCTGTGATACTTTACCCTTTTAGTTCCTTGCCTTCACTATTACTTTTGGAAATATGCATTTTTTCTAGAAAAGGTTGGTATCAAAAGTTCATTTTTTGAAAGGTTTTTTGACAACTTACCCCCCTCTGTGATGTAACCCCCACCCCTCCCCGATATGCCTGTGATGTGAAAAAAATAGGCATATTTGAGCGCTTTACCACCTTCCTAGTGGAGGTGTTTACACACACTCTATAATGCGATTGGGACTTTGTTTTGATATGAAAAATGACCAATTTAACCCTACCTTGACAACATACTGTTTTCACTTTTATCCCCTTGTGATATTGCCAACCTGTGAAAATGTAAAAATCAAGAGGGAAGCAATTTGCTTCTTACGAAAACACTGGAAGGGTATCTTGCCCTTAAACTGTCTTTTAAAAATAACACAAGGGGGTAATTTGCTATGAGATCTTTTTTTGAAAGCGTGAGATTAAATGTGCTGACTGTCTAGTTATAGAATAAAACTGCAAATTTTCTCCAGATTTATATGTAGTATTTCTTGTTCTCTATGAATAGCTGGTGATTTCATTGAAATATTAGAAGAGAATTCTTTAATGATAGCAAGCTTTTACAGATCACTCCTGGTTTACTGACACAACGCCGCTTTCCGGTGATCCACATGAACATGGTGAGAAAAGTTGTGGACTGGATATGGAGCAAGGTTGTTTATCCCTGTCTCTCATGGCCAGGAGTCGGGATATTAGTTTTGGAATGGAATCACCAATAAATTGTGAAGTTCAATCACCGTCTTTTACATGCAAATCATCATTCTCCTCTTTCTCCGCGGAGCCATTGGCACCTTCACTCGAAATCGGTGAATTTTATTTCCGTAATAACGATGCCCTTGAATTTTCTGCCCCAGTTCTTGCACTGCCGAGCTTTGCATTCTTCAGCCATGACTATGTGGTCGAACATGGGAATATTGCTTTGGATCTCCCGAAAAGTTCATCTAGAGGTATTTTACTCTTGTTTTAAGAACTCATTTTGTAGCAAAGATCATATGAGCTTAAGTCTTGTAATCTTGCTAATTAAACGTCCTACTACATATGCGTTTTTTGGGAGTTTTTATTTGTCTAAAATCAAACCCTTCTAATGCAGCTACAGAAATGGACCTAAAAGCAATTGAGGTTAGAAAGACTGGATCTGGTGGGGCAAGAATCATTGGAATCCATAGCAGGAGAAACCACACGATTGGGCTCGGTGAATTTGAGCAGATTGATCTTATGGTGACAGAATCAGTTATTCGATGGGCCTCATGCACTCGTCTCCCAACTGCTACTTCACTTAGATCTTCACTTGTTTGTTGAAAACAAAAAAGCAACTAACAGTTTTATCTGTGTGTACCTTGTGATGGTGTCGGATTCATGCCACTTCTCCGTTCGAGTTTAATGGTCTAATGTAGTCAGTAGTCAGTTAACACTTGTACATAATTTGGTCACTTAAGAGTAGTACTTTTGTTCTTGTCATTCTTGATGTGCAATGGTGTTGATATGTGCAATTGGTGTCCAGTCCTGTAAGACTAGAATGCTACTTTTCCAAAAATAAACTTGTTTATCAGAAACAAGTTCTAGAAAGTAATCTTAGGTACACTTCCACTAAATCTTCCACATGATCTTCTTCTCCAAACTTGTGGATGAGGAAACTTCCGGAATATAATATGTAGGCACTATGTAGAAATGCTCCGTCGACACCATGCAGGAGTGCCTGTTTCGCCAATGAAATGCATGGCTTGCAGGCGGCAAACTACAACGGAACAATTAAGAGCACTTCCGATAAAAGGAAAAGATGCAGAAATACATATTGGGGAATCTCGACAACGGGATGAACCGCCTAATAGGCAGGCAGTGGAAAGACTGCTACACCCGATAGGCAGGGTAACACATCGAGAAATAACTTCCCTCGCGCAGGCTCAGGGGGCAAATCGGAAGATGAACGTGAAGACAATGTTATAGTTATCCATGGTGGCCATCAGGCCACTTTGCCATACTATGGACAAACAAATAGGTTGACAGGGTGTAACAATGATCTACTGACGGCCAATCAGGCAGATGAGATGTTTATGAAAAAGCAAGACGTCAGGATATCAAGATACAACAAGCCACACCCGGAATACATCAATCATGTATCTTTTCCCCAAAATTTTAAAGTGCCTAATTTTACTTTATTCTCAGAAGAAGGATCACAGTCTGCAATGTAGCATTTGGCTCAATTTTCGTTGGAATGTGGCAATATAAGTGTTGAATTGAAGCTGAAATCATTCCCGAACTCATTGACTGAAATGGCATTTCATTGGTATGCTAATCTGAAACCTAGCTCAATAGCGGATTGGGCCTCAATGGAGAGGATCTTTGTGATGAACCATTATCAAGCTCCATTGGAAGTGTTCGTGATCGAGGTGTCCAACATGAGACAATTATTTGACCAATCTGTATAGGAATATATTAAGAAATTCACCAGGGCCAGAGGATTATGTGACATACCATTGCCAGAAAAAGAATGCATTAAGATAGCAATTAACGGGTTGCATTTCGAGCTAAGGAAAATCATGAAAGCTCAATATCATGAGGACCTGTTTGAACTAACAGGCCATGCAGTGAGATACAAAAGGGTGCTAAGGGATGAGAACAATCGACACTCATAAACCATGATGAGGGGTACTTTGGAATCTTTATTCTTGGAGCTCATGACTGGATCAAAGACCCTAAAATCCGACCCTGAGCTCACTGAAGGCATAATTTCGACCCTGAGCTCATGGAAGACCCTAAAATCCGACCCTGAGCTCACTGAAGGCATAATTTCGACCCTGAGCTCATGGAAGACCCTTAAATCCGACCCTGAGCTCACTGAAGGCATAATTTCGACCTTGAGCTCATTGAAGACTCTAAATTTCGACCTTGAGCTCATTGAAGGCCCTGAGTCCGACCTTGAGGGCATAATTCTGATCTCGAAGCTTTGAACTCCAATTAGCTCAGTCCGATCGCCAACAGAGAGGCTCATGGTCGAATTTATCATTGGGCCAACCCCAGGCCCAAGCCTTTGGGCCAAGAAATGCTCTCCTCAACTATAAATACCACACCCATTTATGAAGGAAGGGAGATTTTTTCGGGGGGGCTGCTTCATGATCGGAGCCTCCTGCTCGAATTCCCACATGAGTTAGATCAAATCACCTTAGTTGTATGTATTTAGCCTCTAGCTTGTACGGCATCCTATTATGCTCAAATAGGACCCTCAATACTTGTAATATGTACCCATCATAATCAAAATATACTTTATTGATCTTCTATCTCATATCATAGTGTATCTTGCATGCTCTATTTTATTAATTTGATCTCTAACGAAAGCTTGTAAGATCAATTGGCGCCCACCGTGGGGCCTTATTTGGGTGTTAGATCGAAATATGCCTACTAGGAGGCAATTTACGTACAATCAAGTGAAGGTTCTCATGCAGGAGCTCAAATTATCAGATCTCCAAGGTCATATTATCAATATCGAATTTTTAGATCTCCAAGGTCGAATTTTTGGATCTCCATGATCAAATTATCAGATCTCCAAGGTCATATTCTCAGGATCGAATTTTTAGATCTCCAGGATCAAATTCTTGGATCTCCAAGATCAAATTCTCATATCTTCAAGATCGAATTTTCAGATCTCCAGGATCGAATTCTTATGTCTACAGGGTCGAATTATCATGTCTCCAGGATCAAATTCTTGGATCTCCAAGATCAAATTCTCATATCTTCAAGATCGAATTTTCAGATCTCCAGGATCGAATTCTTATGTCTACAGGGTCGAAGTATCATGTCTCCAGGATAAAATTCTTGGATCTCCAAGATCAAATTCTCATATCTTCAAGATCGAATTTTCAGATCTCCAGGATCGAATTCTTATGTCTACAGGGTCGAATTATCATGTCTCCAGGATCAAATTCTTAGATCTCCAAGATCAAATTCTCATATCTTCAAGATCGAATTTTCAGATCTCCAGGATCGAATTCTTATGTCTACAGGGTCGAATTATCATGTCTCCAGGATCAAATTCTTGGATCTCCAAGATCAAATTCTCATATCTCCAGGATCGAATTCTTATATCCCCATGCTCGAATTCTTATATCTCCAGGACCAAATTCTCCGATTAAAGCTAAAGGGTGAAAGCCGTTGCTATGACCCTTAGGTGAAAGTTGTTGTTATGATCGATTAAAGCTAAAGGGTGAAAGTCGTTGCTATGACCCTCAGGTGAAAGCTGTTGCTATGACCGATTAAAGCTAAAGGGTGAAAGCCGTTGCTATGACCCTCAGGTGAAAGTTGTTGCTATGACCGATTAAAGCTAAAGGGTGAAAGCCGTTGCTATGACCCTCAGGTGAAAGCTGTTGCTATGATCGATTAAAGCTAAAGGGTGAAAGCCGTTGCTATGACCCTCAGGTGAAAGTTGTTGCTATGACCAATTAAAGCTAAAGGGTGAAAGCCGTTGCTATGACCCTCAGGTGAAAGCTGTTGCTATGACCGATTAAAGCTAAGGGGCGAAAGCCGTTGCTATGACCCTCAGGATCAAATCCTCAGTCTTCAGGATCGAATTTTATGATCTTCAGGATCGAATTTTATGATCTCCAGGATTGAATTTTTATATCTCCAGGGTCGAACTCTTATATCTTCAGGGTCGAATTCTTATATCTCCAAGATCAAATTCTTGGATCTACAAGATCAAATTCTATGATCTCCGGGATCAAATTATTAAATCTCCAAGGTCGAATTTCTTATATCTCCATGGTCGAATTCTTATATCTTCAGGATCGAATTTCTTATATCTTCAGGATCGAATTTTTTATATCTCCAGGATCGAATTATTAAATCTCCAGGATCGAATTTCTTATATCTCCATGGTCGAATTCTTATATCTTCAGGATCGAATTTCTTATATCTTCAGGATCGAATTTTTTATATCTCCAGGATCGAATTCTTAGATCTCTAAGATCGAATTCTTATATCTTCAGGATCGAATTTTTTATATCTCCAGGATCGAATTCTTATATCTCCAGGGTCGAATTCTTATATCTCCAAGATCAAATTCTAAGATCTCGAAGATCAAATTATCAGACCTCCAAAATCAAATTCTTAGATCTCTAAGATCGAATTCTTATATCTCCAAGATCAAATTCTCTGATCGAAAAATGACAAAGGGTAAAAGTCGTAACCTTTGTAAGCATCGACGGTCTGCATGATAGGATCGGATTCCGATCCTTCTTCTACTTTGACTTTGTCTTTGAAATCTTTCGAAGCAAACATTATGGATCTATATGCTGCTGGTTATCAGTTTTCAGGGTATTCCGATCCTTCTTCCACTTTGGCCTTGTCTTTGAAATCTTGCGAACCAGACATTATGGATCTATATACTATTGGTTATCAACTTTCAGGGTTTTTAATAAATTCGATCGATAATCTCCGATCTAGGGTTTCGATTCTTTATTTCGGGAACTCATGCTGAATTGAAGATCCTGAATTCCGACCCTGAAGGCATGATTTTGATATTGAATTATAACTCATATGTGGTCAAACACTACAAAATCCGACCCCGAATGCATAATTCTGATCCCTAATATATTTTGGGGTTTCTGAGATATGCACTCTTTTTCCCTGGTTCGATTTTTATCCCACTGGGTTTTTCCGAGCTAGGTTTTTAACGAAGCATATCCGAAACACAAAATAGCGATCCTCAAGCATTTTCTACTTCTCCGAGCTTCAGCTTCACTTTACGCTCGAGAAGTGGGGGAGTATTGATGAGGGGTACTTTGGAATCTTTATTCTTGGAGCTCATGACTGGATCAAAGACCCTAAAATCCGACCCTGGGCTCACTGAAGGCATAATTTCGACCCTGAGCTCATGGAAGACCCTAAAATCCGACCCTGAGCTCACTGAAGGCATAATTTCGACCCTGAGCTCATTTAAGACCCTTAAATCCGACCCTGAGCTCACTGAAGGCATAATTTCGACCTTGAGCTCATTGAAGACTCTAAATTTCGACCTTGAGCTCATTGAAGGCCCTGAGTCCGACCTTGAGGGCATAATTCTGATCTCGAAGCTTTGAACTCCAATTAGCTCAGTCTGATCGCCAGCAGAGGGGCTCATGGTCGAATTTATCATTGGACCAACCCCAGGCCCAAGCCTTTGGGCCAAGAAATGCTCTCCTCAACTATAAATACCACACCCATTTATGAAGGAAGGGAGATTTTTTCGGGGGGGCTGCTTCATGATCGGAGCCTCCTGCTCGAATTCCCACATGAGTTAGATCAGATCACCTTAGTTGTATGTATTTAGCCTCTAGCTTGTACGGCATCCTATAATGCTCAAATAGGACCCTCAATACTTGTAATCTGTACCCATCATGATCAAAATATACTTTATTGATCTTCTATCTCATATCATAGTGTATCTTGCATGCTCTATTTTATTAATTTGATCTCCAACGAAAGCTCGTATGAGCAAACCACGAGTAATTATTATCAAGTAGGGATGACGAACTCCAGTGACATGTCAATAGTCGAATGGTTGAGTAACCCGACTTCGAAAGTAATTTTTATTATGAGGATATAAAATTATCAACATAAAGTAAGTAATGTATGGTTCTATTATGAGGATATCATAAGTTATACTTCTTAATATAGATCACACAAATTTAGTTTGATAAAATATCATAAGAAAACCTTTGAAGTCACTAGCTTTGCTTTGTAAGCATTTCTATAGGTTTTCTTCATTATTAATTTTTTTTCTAAAATATTTTGCTATTGAATTTCACTTCTTTGAGTTGAAATTTAGTACTATTACATTTTTTTTTAACTACAATATTAATTTGAGCTTTACCTATAAGGTTTACTTAATTTGTATCACATTATGAATCAAACTTGAACAATGATAAAAGTTGATTTGATGAGCTAAAAGTAACATATCAGAACACTTAATAAGAAAATTGCTTGAGAACGATTTGCTTAATAATCAAATCAAACTCAAAAAACATCAATCTCAAATAAGAAAACCAACAAATCTTTGAACTATTCAACTTTACTTTGACTTGTTTGTTTGTGTTCTTGATGAGTGGAAATCCTCAAAGAGATTTTAGAATAAAAGACACGGTCTAATTTCACTCGAGGAATTGTGTTTAAAATGTATCATGTAAAAGATAAGTACCAAACACATGGACTCAAATTGGCCTCATATCAGTTCAAAGAGAAGCCACACAAATTCCAGTTAATTTAATCAATTAAATTGCAAATTCTCTGCACCAAACACATTTGTCTTCTGAAATCAACATTAAACCAAGAAATAATCAAATATGGGATGCCAAATTCACAGTTTGAATCCTCAACTTTTGTACAGAACATTACCTCATAGTAGCAGAACAAAGCAACTATCTTTATGTTTCTCCTCTTACAACAATCTAAGTGAAGAGAACTCCATTTCAACTGCAACAATCAAAGAAACATCTGAAGTGTACAATGTTAAATTCAAGACACTAGGATCTTGCAAACTTGGTATTTCCAGATACCCTGATTTTGAATACAATGCTACAGGAGGAAAAGGTTCTGGGACAGGTACAAGAATCTTGGAAAGTGATTTAAATAATGAAGTTTCTGTCGATTTTGACGTAGAAACAGTGTATATACCACCATTGTCAACTGCCACAACTAAGTTCTTGGGGTTGCCATTGCCACCTTTTCTGAAAATTGACATAGTACCAGAGGTTTTTCAAGGAAAAATCAACCAAGAATCTGGCAAGGTATATACTTTGAATGGCAGAATTGCATTTCTAGTCCCACAGGATTGGATACTCCCATAGTTGACAAAATTGCACTTTTGGTCCTGCAGTTAATAAAATTGCACTTAGGTCCCCTACTTTATAATATTGCACTTTCGGTTCATAGAATAGTTTCTAAAGCACTTTTAGTCCCACATGATTGTCTCAATTATGCACTTTTGATCCTTCTTGAGAACGCGATGGGACCGAAAGTGCAAACTATTATAGAAGTAAGGGACCAAAAATGTTGGTGCCAGTCCTTTGAGAATGAAAATGCCATTTTTCCTACTTTGAATTATACCCAATTTTTTTTCTGCATAATAAACTTGTTTTATCTAATAAGTCCCTCAATTCTTTATGCTATTTATGTAGGTTGATCTAAAATTCAAGGCCAAATTCTTGTTTTCTGTGGGGAGCATTTACAAAGCTCCACCACTTCTTGTGGAGACAGTTTTGACATCAGAAGAGTCAAAGGGAGAAATCAGAAATGGAAGAGGGGAGAAACTGAATGAAGATGGAATTTGCAGGCTAGTTGGAGTGGCAAAAGTAGACCCAATTAATGACTTTTTCATGGATACATTCCTTAGCCTTCCTACTGAGTGTTTAGCAGATCTGAATGCCATAATCTCGTTTTCGACCACTGTATAGATACCTTAATAAGTACTACATGTATATTTAGCTATATCACTACCAACATGTAATTGGTTTAGAAGAAATGACTAATCCTTACCAAGTAGCAAATCCAAGTTCGAATTCATGTTGGGAGAGGTTCCCACTTAATGTGTCCGACGCGTCTCGAAAGAGATTAAACTGCTCTTTCACTTTCACGAGTGAGTGAAAAAGAGATTTGTGTATAGGTTTTGTCTCCTTACAATTCGGAAGTGTTAAATATGTAAGATATCATCCAATTTTACTCTGTAAGCCATAAACAGCAAATTTTGAAATTTGAAGTCCTCATGTAATATATCAAATCCAACTTTTGTTCAAATTTTGCCACAAAGAACATACTATATATTAAGAGAAATGTCTCAAAAAAGACATTCAAAATCATCCACCATACAATCAAAGGTGCATATATGGAATATAAAGAACAAGAAGAATCATTTTCATTCTCATACTCTATTTGTATGTATATACTTAAGTAAGGCACAAATACAACCTATACGATATTTCACCTTTCCGAGATGTAGTCATAAGAAGCTATAACCTTTCTCAGTTTACAAACCAGAACTCATGGATTGACATCCATGCTTATAGATCGCATGATCAATTTCCTATAAAAAATATGATATTAAACAAAAAAAAAAGAAAAAAGGATCATGTTTAAGAACTCACATTTGCTTCATCGGCGTACAGTTTAAAATTATATCGACCAGGCCAGTTAGTGATATTGTTACTCAAATGCAAGTCTTTGGGTGCCAACGAAAGAAGCATATTGACCCTTCTTTTCTATCAGCTCTAAGTGTGTCCCGAGTTCTAGAATCTTCCCATCGGAGCATAGAGCAATTTGATGAGCATTCTGAACCGTACTTAGTCTGTGAGCAATCACCAACGTTGTTCTTCCCTTCATTAAACGATTCAAAGCATCTTGAACCAGACGCTCACTCACCGTATCCAAAGCACTAGTTGCCTGTACCACAAAATTCAAGCCATATTATTGGTGGAACATGGTCCAAAGAGTGAAGCCAAAAATGCACTTTTAGTCCTTTAACTTTTACTAGTTGGCAATTTTGGGACAGTCTTTTATTCGGTAAGAAATTTCGGCCCATCAACTTTTTAGTGTTTGAAATTTCAGAACATTTAACTACAATTTGGTCCTTTAACTTTTTAGTAGTTGCAAATTGAGGACACCTGACAGCAATTTTGGTCGTTGCTCCGGAAATTCAAAAAGCCAAGGGACTGAAATTGCGGTTAAATGTCCTAAATTGCAAACACTGAAAAGTTCAAGGACAAAAATTGTAGCCAACTGTCCTAGAATCGCAAACAGTGAAAAGTAAAATGATCAGTTAAGGGACCAAAATTACGGCTAAATGTCCTAAAATTGCAAACACAAAGGACAAAAACTGCAGCCACCTGTAGTAGAATTGCAAACAGTGTAAAGTAAAATGACCGGAATTGCTTGCCTAAAAAAGAAACTGTTCCAAAATCGCTACCCATTAAAAATGTCCCAAAAGGATGCATTTTTGCCAAAAAGTGAATACACTAGAGAGTTTGTTAGATATAAGATATGTACCTCATCAAGAATCAAAATTGGAGCATTCTTTAGCAGAGCCCTTGCAATGGCTACTCTCTGGAAACAAATGAGACGGAATTAGGTGTATGTGTGTGTGTGTGAGAGAGAGAGAGAGAGAGTTGATAATTACCTGTCTTTGCCCTCCACTTAATAAACCCCCACGCTCACCGACTAATGTGTCATAACCCTGCAGAAGAACAAACAATCAGCAAAAACATGAAAAATGGGAAATAGTAGACTACTAAGGCTATGTTTGCTTCTTGGATTTTAGTGTGTAAAATGATAAGGAAGAAATCTTTAAGGGAGTATAATATAATGAGAGAAAAACATTTTCCTTAGCGTTTTACTCACTAAATCCAAGAACCAAGCATGGCCTAAGAAAACAGTACCTGTGGCAATGAAATTATGAATTCATGAGCATTTGCTGCCTTAGCAGCCTTTATAATATCATCCTTGGAAACATAATCATCTGGGAGCCCATAAGCGATATTTTCTCCGACAGACACAGAGAATAGAACAGGTTCCTAAGGCAGTTTACAGTATACAAGTATCAGTATTGCGAAAGGCAACCTTTTTTTGTTTATAAAAACATGGGCCCTGTTTGGATGTATTTTAGCTCATTGTCCCAAAGTTTTGGAGTGAGAATAAACATCCATACATGGTTTGGATGGAAAAAATAAAAAAAAATTAGGATTTTTATGAAACATGCCTGCCCAATATTGGTTTTGGCTTTTGAAATGTAATAAGTATACAAGTTTAAATGTATTTTCGATGTTGAATGCTGGATGCTCGAGAAACATGTGGGGTGGTATGTTTTCAAATAAAAATTATCCAAAAAAAATTTGGATTTTGAAAATTTCAAACACCGTAGTTAATGAGTGAATATGGATCCAAACTGGGCCTAACAGATTCAAGTTAAATGAGATGAAGCTTAAAGGCCCAGTCAAGAAACGATATAGAGACATACCTGATTCACTATGGAAACCACACGAGCCCATTCACTCTTATCAAATGATCGTAAATCCTCTCCAGCAACAGTTATGCGACCTCTGGTTGGCTGCGAATTCAAAGAACTCACTTTTAAGTTATTCATCATGAGTAACATAAATTTATATTGATGACTAAAGTTGATGTAATTATAACCTCGTAGAATCGAGCTAATAGCTGCACTACAGTACTTTTTCCTGCACCACTTGAACCAACTAGAGCAGTGATGGTTCCACATTTTAAAGTTAGATCAAGACCTTTTAGGACTTCTACATCAGGCCTTAGAGGATATGAGAAATGAACATCTGCAAATAAAATTTTAAACAAATGATAAATTACACAAACACCCCTGAATGTGTGTTTTCTCATTATCATGGCCAAACACATTACCTTCAAGGCAAATATCACCAGACCGTGCAAGGCTACGCACACTGCTAGCAGATTTTAAGGATGACATGTAGCCTCCAGTCCTCGTTTGTGTTCTCTTATCTGAACCATTGACCAAAAAAGCCTCGAGATTCGCATCAGGCAATTTCCTTGTCTTCAAGTCTTTTTCTAAAGCATATGCTAGTGCTTCATCAATTTCAGCACCAGATAAAACAGAGTTAATTCTCTCGGTAGCAGCTAAGGCCCCTCGAAGATCTCCAAAGGTGTTCACCACCCCTTGAACCTAAAAGTCATTATTTTATTCATAAGAATTTTAGCGAATAAATACGAACACAGGAAGAAGAAGAAGAATACTCACAGCAAATGTTAAGGTAAAAGTGTATCCAATAAAAGCAACCATGGTTCCGACTGCAAGTTCACCCTACATGCAACAAATCAATTTTTTTATAATTAGATCAAGCATAAGATAACAAGTCCATCTATAAGAAGAAAGAGTTAGATCCATTCAGCTTCAAGAGATGGTAGTATTCAAATGGCAATAAAATTATTTTCAGTCCTAAAGAACAGGACACCGACACTAGCAACTTCAATAGCACTTTTGGTCCCAACATTTTTGTTTTTTGCACATTTTGTCATTCGCCCCTCTCCATCCTTTTTTGCATTTTTGTTCCTGTAGTGCAGCTTCTATGTTTTGCACTTTTGATCACAAATTGGACGGGAAGGGGAGGAAAGGTAAAAAAAAGTGCTATTTAAAAAAAAAAAAAGCAAGACTAAAACTATTGTCTAGTCATGTTGGACTAAAATGGCATTTTTGCGTAATCAAATTTATAGGAGAGGTTGAAAAATGAAGAAAGCTTACAGCTTTTACTTTGCTTCCTCCAAGACAATACAAGGCCATTAAAGAGACATAAACGGCAACCCTTGTCAGGGATTCATTGATAGACTTAAATACCCCCAGAGTTATGCCGCTACTCTCGTAATCAAGAACCTGTCCAATTCCAAATGAATGCAAAGGGTCAAAAGAAATCTAAACAATAGCATCGTGTGCATACTACTACTTCATTTAGGGCATATAACTAGTAGAGAGTGCTCGCTCTACCTGTCGACCAAAAATTGACATTTGACGTTTTTCTCCCCCAAATGATCTTACCTGCAAGAATTTTGTCATAATTAGCAGACAAATTATATATTTGATGCTTTTAATTGTTGAAAGAAAAGGCGCTTACAGTACGTATTGCAGCTAAAGTTTCAGAAACACAATCAGCAATAGAGGCTTGGGCTGATCCATGAGCTTTAAATACACTCACTGTTGTCCTCTTATAGACAGCTAAAGATATTTTGAATGTTAGTAGAGTGACCCAAAAAGAAATTGAATTAGGGAAAGAAAAAAAGATGGCAATCAAGGAAAATCTTCTCGAAACTTAATTTTAAACCAAGAATAGGAAATAAACAATCTTTTAATTAAAAAGAAATCTCAGCTGCTTTTTGAAATATCAAGGTATAATAAAGAAAGGCTTCTGCGATGCGAACTCATTTCGAGGAGAAAGAAAACAACTAAGAGAAATTTCAATGAGAAATACCTACCAACTAATACTGACACTGTAAGCATAAGTAGGCCCAAAATTGGTGCCAGCTGGACGGAAAGAGCAAAAAGCAAGCACAGAGTCCCGATCACCTGCAAAATAGAATTGATGAACCAAATTAACGGGTTATCAAGACTGTAAGAAAGAAGGTGAAATGCGATTTTAAAAGGTAAAAGTTAGCATTTTAGTACTAAACCGTATTGTTTACTAAACAATAAGTATCGATATCTTAATTTTTGGAATAATATATCCACATATAAAATAAGCGGATGAGTTTAAGTAATTAGGCCTCCAATCAACAGAAAGGTGTGAAATGAGACTAATTTTAACATAAAGCTCACTTTTGCTTAGTGTAGAGTAGCTTGCCTCGGAAATTGCTCTGAAGCCACGGTCTCTTGATATATTTTCACTAACAATGTTCTTCAGAGAACCCAAATCGGACGTTAATAGAGCAGTTAATTCGCCAACCTACAGAAAAAATATACCTATTATTATCATATAATGGAGAGGCTGAATGAGATTAAGCAAACATAACATAAAAGAATCTTGCATACCTTGTATCTGTCAAAAAACTCCACCTGCAAATACATAGAAGATATACTTATCAGAATTTTATTGCTGTGGTTTGTAGCCAATTTATGGGATGCAAATTTTTTAATGATTTTACTTGCAGTTCTTTAGTACACAAGATTAGTTTGTCTAAGAGTAGACTGTTAGATGCAAGATATCACCAAATAGTGATTCCTAGCATGAAAGTTTTCATTGATTATATTGTAAAATATTATATTCGACTTAAAAAAACAGCTATACAATTGGGAAGGAACAAGGTCCTTTTTTATTACTGAAAAACAAAAACAATTGGGTATCGACGTGAAATATAATATCCATATTAAAAAAACAATTTATAGCAAGGCAACATGATGTTAGATATCACAGAAGAAATGCATGTACCTTCTGAATCAACACCCTTTGAAATATATGAGCTCTTAAGCTTGACATAACCTTCTCCCATATAGAATTCATGTTTATTACAAAAATGATTGTAAAGATTGGCTCGAGTACATATAAAATCCCAACTTTACTCAGCAGTTGCCAGATAGGTTCTGGTCTAGCTCCTATCAGTACTTCAAAAAATCTCCCTGCAATAACAATCTCGATTATTGTGTATAGCAATTATGCTAATAATCATAATTCACATCTAAGTACTGATAAGCTACCTCTTTGCTTGTCACCATTACAGCACACTAAATTCAACAATAAATGGTTCATTTACATTTCTTTATAACTAAAGATGAATACCCTTTCTACTCAATTAAAACTTGAGTTTCACGAATGGATAAAAGGATTTCATAAACAAACTTTTCAGCATTCATAAATGCAATTTTCAAGAATTGTTACAAGTTGGTTTTCTCATAGTTCAAATTAAACCTTCAACCTAAACCAACTGACAAAAAAAAAACTATAAAGGGTCATTAATTCACATAATATCTTTGAAATCTAAGTTACAATAAAAAGAAAGATAACTTCAGCATTACCTGAAAATATAGGCATAGCAAGTGTACAAGATGTACATCCAAAAAGGGTAAGAAAAGAAACCAAGACTCTCCATTTATGCCTTGAAACAAGCTTCCACAAAAGTCCCCAACTTACCACGTCAGTTGGTTGCAACTTCTCAATCTCAGAATCATCAATTTTGGGATTATTTTCCGACACAATTGCGTCAAAAGCAGGGCCAGAAACATAAGCACAAGTGATGAATTTTCTTGATTTCTGGACAGATTTTTTACAGGAAATTCTTTGAATGTGTCGATTATTTGTGAGTTTAAGGTTTATCCTCTGCGTTTTGAAGTTGAGGAAAGACCGTTTTGGGGTAGAGAGGTTGATAGGAGGAGGAGGACCAAAGGGAATAGTTACAGCAGCAGCTGCCATTTTTGGTGGTGGGAGTTAATCAGTAGTGTGCAAGTGTACTTTAATTAGTCACATGGATTTATTTATATGTGTATTTGATGTGATAAATCAAAAGGCTATTTGATAAATAAGAAATATTTTATTCTTCTTCTTCTTTTTTTTTAATCGTGATAATTTTGATTTGGGTAGGAAATACTTCCTCCTTCCTATTTTCTTTGATATAGTTGATTAATTAATTTGACTAAATTTAAATTATAATAAACAATTTAATTAATATATTTAATCAATAAATATATTGGTAATTTTGACTGCCTGAATTCTTCTTCTTCTTTTTTTTTTTTTAATCGTGATAATTTTGATTTGGGTAGGAAATACTTCCTCCTTCCTATTTTCTTTGATATAGTTGATTAATTAATTTGACTAAATTTAAATTATAATAAATAATTTAATTAATATATTTAATCAATAAGTTAATAATATCAAATAATAACATATATATTAATATTTAAAAAGTTTCATACACCACAAATATGAATAATTTAACATGATAATATACTTAAAATAATGAAAAATTTAACCGAGTATTGTACTCTCTCTGTCCCAAATTATTTGTCATTTTAGAATTTCAATGCATTATTAAATACATATTTTCCTATTTTTGCCCTGATTTAATGCATCGAAAAGATAGAGAGAGAATAAGAGAGAAAGAAAGAGAGAGAGTGTGTAAAATGTAAATAGTTAATGGTGGGATAAAATAAAGAATAAGGGTATTTAAGGAATATAATTTATTTATTTTTCCTAAAATTGAGGCTATGTAGTAGGTGCCTTAATAAGTGTGAAAACATTTAAAATCACAAATAAATTGGGACAAAGGGAGTAACTAATAAAGTACAAATAATAAAACCGAGGAATATCTTCATTTAATTTCACAATTATTGAGAATTGCAAGGAAAAGTTATAGCATAGATGAGGACCATATATGCAAAGGGGAAAGGTGACATCACGTCACATGACGTAAGTTATACCCAATAGAATTATGACACATCATTAATAAATTACCTACTTAACAGGTTACTAACAAATCATAATTAATAATATTATCATAAATAGTTGTACTATACTATTTTTTGACCACATTCATTATAATATTTAACCACAACAATAGTAAATTATAAACTAATAAATTATTATGAAAATAAATAAATAATTGTGTATAATAATATTTTATAATAAATGATATATAATATTTCGTGTAGATTAGTTAATATTAATCTCTGAAAAAATTCATAATATATTTTAATACACGTAATTTATATTTTAATACATATTGAACATTAGTAATTGCAATACTTCATAATGTGGTTAATTATTACTAATATGGGGCCGTACTATGTATGTGGATTCAATATTGTGTTATATGAGTCTATATTACTACATGTGAGACATATGACATGTAATGTGAAGAATTATACACATTGGTTAGTACTAATGGTAATACTTCATAATGTGGCTAATTACTACTAATATGTCACCGTACTAAATTTGTGAAGTCAATACTATACTACATGTAATATAAAGAATTGTCAGTAATTTAGTTATGACTAATGATGATACTATACAATGTGACTAATTACTAATAATATGAGACCGTACTAAGTATATTGAGTCAATATTGTGTTATATGAGTCTATACTACTACATGTGAGACATATACCATGTAATGTGAAAAATTATCAGTAAATTGATTATTACTAATGGTAATACTATATAATGTGACTAATTACTACTAATATGAGACCGTACTAAGTATGTGGAGTCAAAACTATGCTATGAGAGTCTATACTACTACATGTGGGATATATACCATATAATGTGAAAAATTATCAGTAAATTGGTTAGTAATAATGGTAATACTATATAATGTGACTAATTACTACTAATATGAGAGAATGTACTAAGTATGTGGAGTCAATACTATATAATGTGAAACATTATACCATGTAATGTGAATAATTATACATATTGGTTAGTACTAATGATAATACTTCATAACGTAGCTAATTACTATTAATATGAGTCGACCGTACTAAGTTTGTGGAGTCAATACTATGCTATGTGAATCTATACTATTACATGTGAGACATATACCATGTAATGTGAATAATTATCCGTAAATTGGTTAATACTAATAGTAATACTATATAATGTGACTAATTACTACTAATATGATACCGTACTAAGTATGTGAAGTCAATACTATGTAATGTGAATAATTATACACATTGGTAGTGTTGTACTATTATTTATGAACTTGTACCATACAATGTGGAAACATATAATTTTTATGGTAATTTGATATTTATTTGGGTAGAAAAAAGAAAAGAAGGAAAGCAGAAATATTTAAGGTAGTTAACTTTGAAATATTAAAGAATATAAGATACATTATAGTTTTAACCAGGTAACTCATAATTAACTAAGTTTAATTTTATTCTATATTATAAAATTTATGTGGTTGTGATTACATAATTATGATCCAATACCTTAAATTAAATTGACTCACATAACGTGACTTCACCTTAAAAGTCCCCATGCAAAGGACCATTAGGTCTGTCATATCTGCATGGACAACCACATCATCAATTGCATTCAAAATTAATGCAAGTTAAAAACTTTATTAAGATGAGTTGGTAGCATATAATGAGGGGTTGTCCGTACATAATATGGACAAAATATATTTAAGACTTTTGCTTCCTTTTAGATTGAGTTTAGAGAAGAAGATAATTCACATCAAGAAAGAAATGAAAAGCCAAGATCTAGAGTGAAAATCAGAATTTAGTCCCTAATTTATTTCGAATTATGTTTTATACTTTGAATAATGAACTTTTAGGTTATTTCAAACTCTTGTTATTCTACGTTTAATAACATAATACCAAATTTCCTATATTCTAGAGTTTAAGAATCTATGTCGATCTCTTGATTGCGTGCTTAATTAGTTTTAATTCGATAATGTCGTTTGTTTGTTTATCTATTTCGTGATAGATTGTGTCAATGATCTACTCTTAATATCATTGGTATGTTAATTCGATAATGCAAGTATTTAATTTTTTTACTTACACATTTTTATAAGTTGCTTATACAATAATGATAACAAGCATGTTTATCGATTAAGGAATTATTAATCTTAACACAGGGGTTAAATTATCATAATTATCATAAATTAAAGGATAATTGAATATGACATGCGGGTAAATGACAGCAAAACATATACAATAATGATAACAAGACCAACAAATGAATGGTTTAGTAAAATGAATTATTAACCCAAAAGCGAGGGGGACTATATGCTTTACAATGTCCTAAAGAGTTCTATATGCTTCCAAGGTCTTTCACAATCTTCTAAAATATTATAGGATGATCTAGAATATTTCACATTGTTCTCCAAGAATGTGACCCTTGAAGATTGTTCTAGATTTTTCTGAAAACCTCTGGTCTAGCATGGATCCTTCCATAATTCTTCGAAACCTTCACTCCCTGATTGGTTGTGATAATTTCCTTTGTGCCATGACTAGGCTTCATACAAGATGTTGGGGTGCGACATTAAGCCCCCTTTGCTTGGGCAATTGACATTATCCATCTCCAACTGTAACAAGGGCACTTTTGGTATTTCAAATTTATAGAGGTGCAAAGTGCCAAATTTACCTAGTATGCGTTAATTGACTAGTTCTTTAGGATTTTTAAAGCTTAATTTCACTTTACACCCTCAAATTAGGTAAATTGATACTTTGCACCTCTATAAATTAGGAAATACCAAAAGTTCCCTTGCTGCAATAGAGGATAGTGTTTTCCAACAATATTAAGATGAGGATGCAAAGTGAAATCATTAAGCTTTATGGGGGTTTAAAGTGAGATAATTCATTTTATGGGTGCAAAGTGTCAAACTTAACTAATTTGGGGTGGAAAGTGAAATTAAGCCTTATTCAGCCCTATGTAAAACCCTAACGCTTTCCTCAGTTTTAAACCTTGTATTCATTCGACAAGAAGTAGCCCCAAAATCACAATCACCATTAACGTTCAATTAATTCGCGAAATTTGTTATATTAACAGATTGTTTATCCTCAAAAGACAAATTCTTGAGTAAAAATGCAGCACGATGAAGTCATATGGCAAGTCATTCGACACAACCACTGCAGTTTCATGGCCAAGTAAGCCGCCATCTTTTTGTGTATTTTCTTCCTCAAATCAACCATTTTTTTTTTTTTTACCTTTGTAGATTTCAGCTACGGATTGTTAATTCTTGTGTGATTTTTTTATATATGATATTTTGATAGAATTGAAACTGGGATTTTTTGTCGAAACCCTTACAATGTGACCGGGATATGCAACCGGAGTTCCTGCCCTCTCGCCAACAGTCGATACGCCACCATTCGCGACCACGATGGTATTTTCATTGTGGATTTGAAATGAAATGATATTTAGTAAAAATGATGAATGCTTTATAGTTTGATTTTTGAAGTGTATCATTTTCGGAATAGTTTATGTTGCATCTGAATATTTTGAATTATGGGTGTTCGGTGTTTCCTGCAGGAGTGTTTTATTTATATATGAAAACTATTGAAAGGGCACATATGCCTAACAAATTGTGGGAAAGAGTTAAATTGCCTAGAAATTATGCAAAAGCGCTTGAGATTATTGACAAACACATGGTAATGAATCTTATATCATGTTTTTTCTAGCAGATTCTATGGAATTTACTTTACTTGTTTTGCATTTTGGGAACTCCTTAATGACTGCTTTTTTTTTTTTATTTTAACAGTTATACTGGCCTAAGCTACTAGTACACAAAACAAAGCAGAGATTAACTAAGATGACACAGATGCGGATACGCATGAGGAAACTCGCTTTAAAAACAAGGTTCACCTCTCTTTCTTCAGCTTTGTGTCTGTGAACTAACAATTTCTCGAGAGGATGTGTATTTGCATATGAGGTGTTGTAAGCTTGAAAAACAGCTATTTTAACTGCATGGTAGAAGATGATCTATCGAATGCTTGTTAATAGAGAAGAAGTCAACTTTTTTATTTTGATTTTTACATGGGGTAGTTTTTTTGAATGAGGATATTTGCCTCGTTACAAGCAAAAGTTAATTACTTTACACACAATGGTATTGATATGAGCTCAGTAGCTAGTATTCCTTTCAACTGTAACCTTTTTTCTTGTTTCTGGCTTCTTTTATATCACTTAGATCTCTCACATCAGTTTCTAGTATCATTTTATTCCTTTTAAGCCGTTTGGTTGGGCTTAAGGGATTAGGGCTGGATTAGATTAAAGGCATACTTGAGGCCATATTATAGGGTGTTTGGTAAATTCATTGGACCACTACTAGATTAACTCAATTTCATGAAATCCGTTTAGTTGAGTTAATTAAATAATTTGGTAGTGTTATAAAACAGTTAAAAAAAATCCAAAATTGCCCCTTTTGATGTTTTTAATTATGATGTTCCTTGAACGTGCTTGTTCTTGTGTTTGAAAAATCCTTACCAACTTCCTATTCCCTGTAATTTCATGGTAACATGAAATTAATTTAGACCCTAACAATTAGAGATGAATTATTTTATATAAAGTCAAAATTTGTTTGCTTGAATTTTCAACTAAGAAAATCTTATTTGGAGAACTGATGTCAGGGAATAGTCATGGTTAAATAATATACCAGTTCACATGGCGAACGTCAATTTGTGATGAATGCTTGAGAACTTTTTTCTTTTTCCAAGTTAGTTGATGATGTGGAATTTTAGTTATACTTGTAATGATATATTAAGGATGACAATCTAGTCATTTTCTTGTGTAAATGTGAGGTGATAAGTGACATTTCAATGTTACTCCACCAAAGCCATCTTAGCCTAGTCTAACTAATCCGCCCATGACTGTGTGAATTAAAATCCAGCTCCAATATCTGGTCGCAAGGATGTAATCTGTTAGACCCGGTATGTGACTATACTACCAAACGCCATATTAACCTGGTATAGGCCCCTACCAAACGCCCCTTAGTGTAATATCTTTCTCTAATTTCTTTTACAAAAGTCTCAACTCTCAATGTATCTAGAAATATTTCTTATCAGTATCAATTTATTGCCTATCCTTCACATGATTTAAGCCTTTTATTGCTTGTGTGCGCAGAGAGAAAATTATGACTGTACCTACTAAAGAAAAGAAGCGAGAAGCTCGGAGAGAGGAAAAGGCTGAGAAGGCAGCAGTTCTAGAGAAGGTAGGTTTTCATCCCCGTTATCTTCTTTTGTCTGTGTACTATTTGAATCCATATTGCAATAATTTGAAATAATTTCTCTACTATTATGCAGAGTATTGAAAAAGAGTTGGTCGAACGTCTGAAGAAAGGAGTTTATGGTGACATCTATAATTATCCTATTGATGAGTACAACAAAATCCTCGACCAGGAGGTTGGCAAAGGAGCTCTTGAAGAAGAATATGAAGAGGAGGAGGAAGCTGAGATTGAATATGTTGAAGGCTATGAGGAGCTCGAAGAGGAGGATGACATGGAAGATTTTGGTGGTCTTGACATGGGAGATGATAGTGATGGTAATTAAGATTGTTTAATTATTTCTTTTGAACTTTCCATGTGGGATAATTTACACACGATTCTTACTTTTTTTTCTTGCAGTTGGAGTGGATGAAGATGAAGATGAAGATGATGAAGTTAGTGTAGCTTTTGAACGCAAGAGAGGGAAAAAGGAAACTGCGAGAAGGCTGCAGGGCAAGGACGAACGTGAAGGAGCCAAATCAAAGAAGAAACCTAAAGTACTTGTCGAGGTAAATATTAATAGACTAGATTAGTTCCTCGTCTCCATTATATTCTTCTTTTCTCTCCAACACAAATGTACATGATTTAACTATAATCAATCTCTATATACTTAGGTTGAGCGCGAAGATACAAGTGGGAGACAACGAGCTGTTATGTGATGTCTCTTGTAGGATTGATGGCATACAAATATGATGAATGAGTTGGTGAGTTAGCTATGGACTGGAATATATTTTCCCTGTGCTATTTATTAGACAGATATTTTGTGATTTATTAGTTGCGTTGAATGCAAGTTAGTGCAGGCAATTATACATTTCTTTGCATCAGTTTTTGTACTCATTTCTTTTTCACTTAAAAAAATGAAAACAAAAATCTAAAATATTTGATAACTTAGATAAATCTTTTGGAAATTCTTCATTTAAAAATTATTGTTTTAGTTAGTACTCTCAGTCACTGGATAGTTGGAATGATGGATGGTAAGCATTACTAGTCGAGTTTGAACTGAGTTTCAAAAGTTATCAAACGAGTAACATTATTCAAGTTTATTTTTCGTGTACAAAAGACTGAGTTGAAATGAACCTTTATTGAAAGAGCCCGAATTAAACATCAAGTAGCTTGGTTTGATTGTTCGATCCTAGGTACTTGTGCAATAGACTTTTCAATCAAGTTTTGAAACTGGTATTAAGTATATAAAGTGTATGAGCAGTTGTAATTATTATCAGAATAAATCGGATCCAGATCACACTAAGTATACCAATATTAAGCTTTCTTGAAATAAATAGCATTAATTTCATGATGCTTAAATTGAATTACAAGGATAACAGCTTAATTTTTCTAACTGTTAATTAGGTTTTTTTTTTCTTTTATTTTTCAGCATATTAAACATTGGTAAAATTGAGATGGGTTGGCTCCATGAGCGTTAAGATGTTCTCTGTTTGCAAAAATCCAAATAAATACGAAACTATAGTTATTTAATACAAGAATAACAATAAAAGAGAATTCAATTTATTTAGTTGACTTTTAAATCATCAAAACAATGATTTTACAATACGAACAAATTTTGCAGCAGACTAATACACGTATCAAAACTGTACCACAGAAGAAACACATACAACAAAGAATACTACCAATTAGTTATGGTGATAAACTATCTCCTCCAAGAAGTGCAAAGCGAAATACGAAAGCAAGTTGAAAAGAAACAAATGCATCAATGGCTGCGTACTCAACTTGATCATCATCAAGATCCGCGGCATCCCACGCGCTCAAAGTTACTTTTTTTGGCTTCGCCATTTCCTTGCCAAGAATTAATAATGCCATTTTCTTCAACCCAATATACTTGTATTTCGCGAGATGGCTAAGGTCACCCGTATTTCTCACACTCAAACCATGGTTCTCTTTAAGCTTTTTGACATCTTCTTCGACCCCAACGCCGCAAAACGTAAAACGAGGGTCATTGAGAAACGTTCTCAAGTTAGATACGGGAGGGACGGGATCACCATGCAGGAATTGATAGATAAGGCATTCATTGCCGATGCAAAGTTGGAGGATAGCAGTTGGGTGATCTTCACCAGGTTTGAGGTTGGGACGCCACTCCGTGTCGAGACCAACCACAAACTTGTGATCGGGGCGGTTATGGATAAAGGGCAAAACACGAGATATAATCCACCAGTCCACTTGGTGGACTTTTTTAGCAACGGTAACATGTATCATCTCGCCATAAAATAGAACACGGTGGATAATCGGAGGATGATACATTGTAAGTGGTGGTGATGGAATCAATCGGATTGAGGATCTACAGTGACTGAACGGAATTTGGGACGGCATCATTGTGAGTGGTGCTAGCATGAGAGGAGCCATGAAATTTGGGACGATAACTTTTTCTTTGTTAAACAAAAATATTGAAATCAACGAGGGATTGGTAAGCTATATATAGAATTCCTGTGTTAGTTCCAATTCCTAATCCTTTACGGTGTTATTTCCAATTCCTAATCCTTTACGGTAACTTAGAGTTCATAAGGAATTATATCCTTATTATGTTGCTGATTAATTATTATTATTATTATTCTCCCGAATTGATTGTAAAATTGTTTTTATTTTATTGTGTCTTAGTATTTTGGAAAAATATATTATGATATTGTTGTTTTGCATTAATAATAAAATTTAAAATTTTATGTAATTTATATTCAACGAGTTTGAATCTAATTATAGTTTTTAATATTAATTTATTATAAAGAAGACTCAAACTACATACACGTATCAATTTTTTGGTAGTGGACTGAACCATTTGATAATTGAACCGAATAGTTCGATTTGACATACTGTATAAATTTTGAAACTTACTCATAAGACAAGATACGAAAAATTGGTACAATTCAGTTATATTAAATGTAAACCCCTAAAATTAAGATTTGCGATCCGATAAACCGTATGTATAATATACCGAACTAAAATTCCAATATACAAAAGGGATCCGGTATACCATTTTTTTTTAATTCCAATTCCTTAAGGACCCATTTGGATTGATGGATTTGAGTTGGGTGGATTTGAAATCCCTTGTCAAATCCATCGTGTTATTTGGATACAAAATTAAATCCATTCATTTGAAATCCTGGATTTAAGTCCAATGGATTTCAACTCAATTTTAAGTGGATTTGAAATTCCTCCTAGAATTAGTCATTTGAAATCCACTTAAAAAAAGATCCACATTGCATATTTTCAAAAATTGCAATTTGATCCCAAATCTTCAAAAAACCTAGAATGCAATTCAGTCCAGAATTTTCAAAAAATTAAAATTTGCAATTAGATTACTATTTTCAGATATTCGAATTGCACTTTTGGTCCCTATATTTTCAAAAATTGCAATTTTGACCCCAAATCTTTTAAGAATCCAAAATTACAGTTCCGTCCATAATTTAATAAATTCAAATTTCAATTCGAACTCGGATTTTCAGGAACAAAATTTGCACTTTTAGTCCCTCAATTTTTGAATATTGCAATTTTTACACTAGATTTTTGAAAAATCAAGAATTGCAATTCAGTCCAGTATTTTAAGCAAAATAAATTTTCAATTCGGCCATTGATGTTTAGAAATTCAAATTTGCACTTTTGGTCCCTCAATTTTTGGAAATTACAATTTGACCCCGAATTTTTTAAAAATCAAGAATTGCGTTTCAGTGAAGAATTCTCATAAAATTAAAAAAATTCAATTTAGCCCCAGATTTTCAGAAATCCAAATTTACACTTTTGGTCCCTCAATTTTTAAAAATTACAATTTGACCCTAAATATTTGAAAACCCCAGAATTACAATTCAGTTTATTTCGGAAGATTTAAATTTTCATTTCGGCCCCTGATTTTCAGAAATCCAAAATTTCACTTTTGGTCCCTTAATTTTAAAAAATTGCAATTTGACCCCATATTTTCGAAAAAAATAAGAACTGCAATTCAGTCCATAATTTTCAGAAGATTAAAATTTTCAATTTGGCACCTGATTTTAAAAAATCCAAATTTGCACTTTTGGTCCCTTAATTTTCAAAAATTATCATTTGACCCCAGATTTTCCAAAAACCTTGAGTTCCAATTCAGTCCAAAATTTTCAGAAAATTAAGATTTTCAATTCGGCCCCCAATTTTCTGAAATCCGAATTTGCACTTTTGGTCCCTCAATTTTCAAAAATTATAATTTCGCCCCAAATCGATTTATGTGATTTTATCCCGATATCAACAACAAGAATTAATTGATAGAGCAAATTATAAGGCATGATTGAGAATTTCGAATAACACAAATGATATATTACAAACAATGGATTTGAAATCCTTTGTAAAAAAAATTTATCCAAACAAGAGATTACAAATGAATGAATTTCAAATAATTGTATCCATTCATTTGAAATCCCTTTTCATTTCAAATCCACCCATCCAAATTGGGCCATGGTAAAGACAGCGTTCCAAATTTTCAATCCAAGCTTCCCTTCACTCTTCTTTCATCTCCTACGGCCGCCCAGAGCAAAACCCAAATCTTCTTCTTCTCCAATTTAAAATCCCACCGCGCCACCGCACCACCCACCCCCACGGCGCCTCCACCATCTCTCTCTCGGCCCAGATTTGTTACAGAGGTACGTTCCAAATTCTAAATGCCCAATTTTTTTTCTTCGGGTTCTAATTGCAGTTAAAAACCCAAAAACTTGAATGATGCTAAAGTAATTTTTGGATGGTTATTCTTTATAATTTCTATTTAACTTCATTGGATGGTTAGAGTGGTAGGAAGTATATTATTATTATTTACATTTGTATTCAAGACATTATTTTTTATTCAATTGGCTTTTTTGTACCGATCAAATCGAACCGTACTGAATCGGTAATTTACCGAACCAAATCGAAATTTTCAGTTTGGCTAACGGAACGAGATTTCAGAACCAGCTGGTATAACGAACTTTGGTACGGTTCGGTTCGGTTTTACCGTTTGCACAGCTCTACGGTTAAGATAGTAGGATGAGCAGAAATTTTATACTTTCATATTTTATCTATTTACTCTTCTGACAAGTAAGAAAATTATATTTGTTAACTTAAATTTGTTATATAGCTATACTCATGATATTTGAATTTTCAATATATATATATACACAATACTTGTAATATTTGCTTTTGTTAAGAGAAAGTTTAAGAATGAAATATCATAAAAATATATTACGATTGCATCTAAAAAATATCAGCTAATTTGTAAAAGAGGGCCCCAATTTAAAATATCGCCTAGGGCCCCATAATATGTCAGGTCGGCCTTGTGCAAAAGCGCTTGAGATTATAGATAAGCACATGATAATGAATCTTATATCATTTTTTTTGGGCCAGATTCAATGGAATTTAATTTACATGTTTTGCATTTTGGGAACTCCTTAGTGGCTGCTTTTTTATTTTAACAGTTAACTAAGATGACACAGATGCGGATACGCACGAGGAAACTCGCTTTAAAAACAATGTTCACCTCTCTTTCTTCAGCTATGTGTCAACTAACAATTTCAGTATGTTTATTTGCATGAGTTGTTCCTCGATCCTATTATGAGGTCACATGACGCTCTCTTTTCTGATAGAAATGCTCAATGGAATGCTTGTTAATAGAGAAGAAGCCAACCTTTTGATTTTTTACTTTCGCATGAGGTAGTTGTTTGAATGTGGATTTTTGCCTAGTTACAAGCAAAAGTTAATTACTTTCAAGCTATAACCTTTTTATTCCTTTTAAGGAGCCCTTTGGTTCGGCTTATGGGATTAAGGCTTACTCGAGGCCATATTATAGGGTGTTTGGTAGATTCATGGGGCCACTACTAGATTTACCCAATTTCTTGTAATCTGTTTAGTTGAGTTAAGTAAAACATTTAGTAGTGTTGTAAAACACGAACAAACCAATATAGCCCCTTATTCTTAAATCAAAATTAAAATTGTTTGATATTTTTAATAATGATGTTCGTTGAACGTGTTTGTTCTTGTTTTTGAAATATCCTCACCTACTTCCTATTCCCCGTAATTTCATGGTAACATGAAATTAATTCTAACACTAACAATTAGAATTGAATGGTTCTTTATTCAGTCAAAATTTGTTTTCCGTGAATTTTCGACTAAAACATCTTATTTGGAAAACTGATGTCAGGGGATGGTCATGGTTAAATAACGTACCAGTTCACTTAGCGAACCTGAATTTGTGATGAATGCTTAAGAACCAATTTGAAAGTTCAAGTCTTTTTTTTTTTTTTTTTTTTTTTTTTTACGCCAAGAGAGAGTTGATGATGTGGATTTTTAGTCATTTTCTTGTGTTGCTCCACTGAAGCCATCTTAGCCTAGATTAACTAATCCGCACATGACTGCATGGATGTAATCTGCTAAACCCGGAATGTGGCTAATGCTGAACCTGGAATAGGACCTACCAAATGCCCCTTGGTGTAATACTTTTCCTTAATTAAAGTTTCTTACTCTATTCTCAATATTTCATATCATTATCAAGTAATTGCTTGTGTGTGCAGAGAGAAAATTATGACAGTGCCACTAAAGAAAAGAAGCGAGAAGCTCGGAGAGAGGAAAAAGGCTGGGAAGGCAGCAGTTCTAGAGAATTTGCACACGATTCTTATATTTTTCTTGCAGTTGGAGTGGATGAAGATGAGGATGATGAAGTTAGTGTAGCTTTTGAACGTAAGAGAGGGAAAAAGGAAACTGCAAGAAGGCTGCAGGGCAAGGACGGACGTGAAGGAGCCAAATCAAAGAAGAAATCTAAAGTACTTGTCGAGGTAAATATTACTAGACAAGTTTCTCGTCTCTATTCTATTCTATTCTATTCTACTTTTCTCTCAACACAATTTGTACATTAGGTTGAGCGCGAAGATACGAGTGGAAGACAACGAGCTGTTATGTGAAGTCATACAAATATGAACCAGTGAGTTGGTACTATGGACTGGAATATATATTTCCCTGTGCTATTTATTAGACAGAAATTTTGTGCTTTATTAGTTGTGTTGAATGTAAGCTAGTGCAGGCAATTTTGATTGGAGTGACTTTGAATTTTATAGCAGGCTATTACAAACTTCTCTGTACTAATCTTTTTTTTAGTTCACAATAGAGAAACTAAAATACTATTTTCCAACTTAAAAAAAAAAGTTCATGGCAATTTACCCCTTTGATATTCATATTGTTTAGTTTACATCATTGTAATTTGAAAAAGAGCACTTTACCTTCATGTAATTTTATAAAAACTGCCTCCTTGACATTTTTATAATTGTCACTTTACTCCCTATGTTGTGATAATGTGACAGTTTATTCCCCTGTATTATGATAAAAGTGACAATTTACCATCCAATGTTATGATAAAAGTGACAATTTTTTCATTTCTATTGTTTCCTTCGGTTAAAAAATGAGATGAAAATAAAGAAATTTTTTAAGGTCAAATAAAGGAAAGAAACAAAATAATTGAAAAAATTGAAACATAAAGTTGTTTGGTGAATGAATGAATTCATAATTAATAAAGAAATTTATTATTACGAAAAGGGTGGGGATTTTTTTGGAATAAAAACTACAAAATTATAATAGAGGGGGTAAATGTTACAAGTGATACTTTAGGGGGTGACTGATACCACCTCAATATTTATTTTAGATTATATTTCTCATAACATTATTCTGGTTTTATTTTAATTTATATTTTCTACTATCATAGATGTACCAAAAATAAATTAAATTTTCATGCTCCATCATTTAGAATAATTTTAAAATTTAATTATACATGTTTGAATAAGATTAACATAATTTGTTAATTTTTGAATATTGTCACTTGATATATTTTAATTACCTTTATATTAAAGTATCAAAGGCTTTATATAGTAATGAAATAAATTTAATTAGTTAAAAAATTATGAGTCAATTGATAAATCAATATGGACTACATAGTAAAATAGATATTAAGAAATGGGTTGAATGTAAAATTATTAAAATCAAGTGCACTTATCTTTTTCTAAATTAAAGAAACAAAAAATTGATTCTGCCAACCCCACTGTCGGTGTGGCGAACGCACCGATTCAATAGAGCTAGGGGCTGACATCGGACCCACGGCTGGCCAGATATTAGTGGCCTAGGTGAAATGTAAACTTGGGGTCCTATACTATAAAATAAAAATAGTGAATAGCATTTTTCGTTCTCCTTATGGGTCAAATTTTGCATTTTCGTCTATGTTAAATTTTTTGTAGTAGATTGGTCCATTGGTCTCTCTTATCAATGTCACATTAGTCCCTTTTCTAACACAATCTTTCCTCTTAAATTTTTTGTTGCAAATTCGTCTATCTTATCAATATAGTGTAACTCATTAATCCCTCTTACAAAGTACATCAACTCTTGTCAATTTAGTATTTTGAATTTATGTAGGCTTGGCAAAGGGGCGAGTCGGGCCGGGTTCGGGTTAGGTCTTTAACGGGTCTGGGTCGGGTCGGCCCAATAATCCTTATCTTTTTTTCTTAAAAAATTCACAAAAAAATGTTGTAACATGGGTTGAAAAATGGGAGTAATTGATGCCAAGATTTGAAAAAATAAAGTTAACATAAAAATTATGAAACATTAATTATATGATTTGAAAATATAATTTTTATTATTCTCTTATATCTAAGAAATATAAAGGAATAGAAATATAAGAAATTTATTGCGTAAAAATAAATAAAAAAGCCTTTCGAAAGTCGATATCAATATTTTATATATTAGTCAAAAGTGGCCATGAAATTGGTAAAGAAAAGACCAACGATTTTAAGATATTTTAATAATTTAATTTTTTTCTTTGAAATAATGGGTTAGTAATTACAAAATATTAAAAGTTGGGTCTAGGCCTTTAATTTTATGATAGCAAATAAGATATAATATAATTTTCTTTTTGGAAATAATAGCAAAGTTGCTTTTAAATTGGGTCCAATCCTTTATTTTCTTTTGTTTTTACAAGATCCATTAACAGACCCACTAGGAGACCCATTAATTATAAAGTTGACCCAAGACCAACCCAACCCAACAAACATAAAAATTAATGGGTTGGGTCTGAACGTGCCTGGATGGGTCACGGGCCGGCCCGCGGGTCCAGACCCATCTTGCCATGCCTAAATTTAAGTGATGTATTTTGTATTTAAGAGGGACTAATGTGTTACACTATATTAATAAGAGGAACGAATTTGCTACAAAAAAATTAAGAGGGACAAATGTGTTATAAGAGGGACGAATGTGATATCCTACATTGATAAGAGGGACCAATCTGATACAAAAAATTTAAGAGGAACAAAAGTGTAAAATTTAATCCATAAGAAGGACCAAAAATGCGATTTACTCAAAATAAAAATATCACTATAAAAATTTAGTTTCTTACTTATAAAATTGTAAAAGTATTTATATGGTTTTTATCTAACATATTCGTTACAGAAACTTTTTTTTTTTTAATTCAATGGTAATATATTTTTGCAAAATTTAATATAAAACCCTTCTTTTAAAATAAAATAAATACTATAAGTATTGTGAATATAATTATATGACTAATGTATGTTAACAGAGTTAATTTTACTTGTTAAAATCAATAAATAGATAAAAGCATAAAGGTAAAATATTTATGTTCTCGCAACTATTTTACAAAAAGGGTTCTTCTGTAAAATCAAACTTTATCAATTTTTGGTATCTAGATAGGTTCATAATTTGTACTGAATGTCAAATCAAACAATTTGGTTCGATTTGGTACCAAAAAATCGGAAAGTTTGATTTGGGTCCTTTTTTGTAAATTTCATGTAAATTATAATTTTTGATGTATGTGACTTGACCTAAACTCATTTAATCAAGTTATATATCAACCCTAATTTTTATGTTGATCATAAATACCATAATAAGAAAAAAAGAAGAAAACCAAATTGGCATCTCCTTGTAACTATGACGCCTCCAAATCATAGATTTAATGTGTTGTTGCAAATTTAAGTATCATACAAAGCTTTACCAAAAATACTAATATACTATAAAAAAATACAATTATACTATCAATTTTACTAGTAGTTTCTAGATAAAATAAAAATATCTAATAAAAGTCTATAGATTTTCATATTTAATCATTAGATCAAGTTGATCTTCACCCTCCTTTTAAGAAGGTGATTATATAAGCAGTCTCATTTGCAAAATATTCAAGTTTGATAGGGACAAAACATTTTAAATTATATTTACCGCATTTTTATCCACAATTCACATTCCAACTTTTGGAATCCTCGAAACACGGCTCCTGTTAGAGATATTGATATCCCTCAAACTATTAACAACTTAGAAAGTATTGCTCCACACAACTTAGGACTTATCTTCTCCGTTTGTTGACAATTTTAATTTCTGTAGTTTGTTGGTAATTGTAATATTTATATACACCATATATACTGTATTCATAATTATCAATGAAATCACACTTATCTCATAATCTTTACATCGTCAGAGCTCTACTCGAAAGAGAATTTGAACCTGTATTACCCCCTTTTTCTTCATATTTCAGCAGCATTCACTTCATCTACCAACACGTCTTCCACGTCCATAAAACATAAAATGATGATCATTGAGGAAAGTTCTTAAGTAAGATATAGGATGTATGGGATCACCATGCAAGAACTGATTTATTTGCCGACACAAAGTTTGGAGGATAGCAATTGGGTGGTCTTCATCGGGTTTGAGGTTGGAACGCCACTCCGTGTCGAGGCCAACCACAAACTTGTTATCAGGGTGGCTTCAAATGAGGGGCCAAATGCGAGATGTTATCCATCAATCCACTTGATCGACTTTTTTCGCAATTCATATTTCATCAGCAATTACTGCATCTGCCAACACGTCTTCCACTTCTATAAAACATAAAATGAGGATTATTGAGGAAAGTTCTTAACATTTTAGAGTTCATAAGGAATTATTTCCTTATTATATTGGGGATTAATTATTATTATTTCCTTACTAATTATTTTTATTATTCTCCCTAATTGATTGTATAATTGTTTTTCTTTTATTGTGTGTTCGTATTTTGAAAAAATATATTATGATAATGTTGTTTTGCATTGATAATAAAATTTTTAAATTTTATGTAACTTATATTCAACGAGTTTGAATCTAATTATAATTTTTAATACTAATTTATTACAAATAAGACTTAAACTACATACACATTTTAATTTTTTGGTAGTGGACTGAACCGTTTGATAATTGAACCGAATAGTTCGGCTTAACATACTGTATAAATTTTGAAACTTCCTCATAAGGCAAGATACGAAAAATTGGTATAGTTCAGTTATATTAAATGTACACCCCTAAAATTAAGATTTTGCACGATCTAATAAACCGTATGTATGATATACCGAACTAAAAGGCAAAATTGCAAAAATCGTCCCAAACTAATCACTGATTTTGGATTTTCATCCCAAACTATTTAATTTGGCGAATTTCGTCCCGTAACTTAATATTGTTTTGGAATATCGTCCCACTATAATTATAAGACGGAATTGCGCATGCATTTGCCGATTAATTATCACATGACTGCTTAAGTGTCATGACATGGTAAATTTTAACATGAATAATTATATAATATTGAAGAGTTCGTCCCAAATTAATTACAAGATTGAACGTCATTTTCATTAAATTAAAAATTTAATATTGGGACTAAATTCATACAAGATGGTAAATTATGGGACGAAATTTGGCGAGTTGATATAGTTTGGGACGAAAAATCAAAATTAATAATTAGTTTGGGACGATATTCCAAAATAATATTAAATTACGGGATGAAATTCGCCAAGTTAAATAGTTCGGGACGAAAATCCAAAATCAGTAATTAGTTTTGGACGTTTTCTGCAATTTTACCGAACTAAAATTCTAATATACAAAAGGGATCCGGTATACCATTTTTTTTAATTTTAATTCCAATTCCTTAATGGTAAAGACAGCGTTCCAAATTTTCAATCCAAGCTTCCGTTCGCTCTTCTTTCTTCTCCAACGGCCGCCCTAGAGCAAAACCCAAATCTTCTTCTTCTCCAATTCATAATCCCACCGCGCCACCGCACCACCCACCCCCACCGCGCCTCCACCATCTCTCTCTCGGCCCAGATTTGTAATTTACAGAGGTACATTCCAAATTCTAAATGCCCAATTTTTTTTCTTCGGGTTCTAATTGCAGTTAAAACCCAAAAACTTGAATGATGCTAAAGTAATTTTTGGATGGTTATTCTTTATAATTTCTATTTAACTTCATTGGATGGTTAGAGTGGTAGGAAGCATATTATTATTATTTACATATGTATTCAAGACATTATTTTTTATTCAATGATTTTTTGGCTTTTTTGTACCGATCAAATCGAACCGTACTGAATAGGTAATTTACCGAACCAAATCGAAATTTTCAGTTTGGCTAACGGTACGAGATTTCAGAACCAGCTGGTATAACGAACTTTGGTAATGTTCGGTTCGGTTTTACCGTTTGCACAGCTAAGATAGTAGGATGAGCAGAAACATTATACTTTTATATTTTATCTATTTACTATTCTGACAAGTAAAAAAATTATATTTGTTAACTTATATTTGTTATATAGCTATACTCATGATACTTGAATTTTCAATATATATATATATACATAATACTTGTAATATTTGCTTTTGTTAAGAGAAAGTTTAAGAATGAAATATCATAAAAATATATTACGATTGCATCTAAAAAATATCAGCTAATTTGTAAAAGAGGGCCCCAATTTTAAATATTGCCTAGGGCCCCATAATATGTCAGGTCGGCCTTGTGCAAAAGCGCTTGAGATTATAGATAAGCACATGGTAATGAATCTTATATCATTTTTTTTGGCCAGATTCAATGGAATTTAATTTACTTGTTTTGCATTTTGGGAACTCCTTAGTGGCTGCTTTTTTATTTAAACAGTTAACTTAGATGACATAGATGCGGATACGCACGAGGAAACTCGCTTTAAAAACAGTATGTGTATTTGCATGAGTTGTTCCTCAATCCTATTCTGAGGTCACACGGCGCTCTCTTTTCTGATAGAAATGCTCAATGGAATGCTTGTTAATAGAGAAGAAGCCAACCTTTTAATTTTTTACTTTCGCATGAGGTAGTTGTTTGAATGTGGATTTTTGCCTAGTTACAAGCAAAAGTTAATTACTTTCAAGCTCTAACCTTTTTATTCCTTTTAAGGAGCCCTTTGGTTCGGCTTATGGGATTAAGGCTTACTCGAGGCCATATTATAGGGTGTTTGGTAGATTCATGGGACCACTACTAGATTTACCCAATTTCTTGTAATCTGTTTAGTTGAGTTAAGTAAAACATTTAGTAGTGTTGTAAAACACGAACAAACCAAAATTGCCCCTTATTCTTAAATCAAAATTAAAATTGTTTGATGTTTTTAATAATGATGTTCGTTGAACGTGTTTGTTCTCGTTTTTGAAATATCCTCACCAACTTCCTATTCCCCGTAATTTCATGGTAACATGAAATTAATTCTAACACTAACAATTAGAATTGAATGGTTCTTTATTCAGTCAAAATTTGTTGTCCGTGAATTTTCGACTAAAACATCTTATTTGGAAAACTGATGTCAGGGGATGGTCATGGTTAAATAACGTACCAGTTCACTTAGCGAACCTGAATTTGTGATGAATGCTTAAGAACCAATTTGAAAGTTCAAGTCTTTTTTTTTTTTTTTTTTTTTTTTTTTTTTTTTTTTTTTTTTGTTACGCCAAGAGAGAGTTGATGATGTGGATTTTTAGTCATTTTCTTGTGTTGCTCCACTGAAGCCATCTTAGCCTAGATTAACTAATCCGCACATGACTGCATGGATGTAATCTGCTAAACCCGGAATGTGGCTAATGCTGAACCCGGAATAGGACCTACCAAATGCCCCTTGGTGTAATACTTTTCCTTAATTAAAGTTTCTTACTCTATTCTCAATATTTCATATCATTATCAAGTAATTGCTTGTGTGTGCAGAGAGAAAATTATGACAGTGCCACTAAAGAAAAGAAGCGAGAAGCTCGGAGAGAGGAAAAAGGCTGGGAAGGCAGCAGTTCTAGAGAATTTGCACACGATTCTTATATTTTTCTTGCAGTTGGAGTGGATGAAGATGAGGATGATGAAGTTAGTGTAGCTTTTGAACGTAAGAGAGGGAAAAAGGAAACTGCAAGAAGGCTGCAGGGCAAGGACGGACGTGAAGGAGCCAAATCAAAGAAGAAATCTAAAGTACTTGTCGAGGTAAATATTACTAGACAAGTTTCTCGTCTCTATTCTATTCTATTCTATTCTACTTTTCTCTCAACACAATTTGTACATTAGGTTGAGCGCGAAGATACGAGTGGAAGACAACGAGCTGTTATGTGAAGTCATACAAATATGAACCAGTGAGTTGGTACTATGGACTGGAATATATATTTCCCTGTGCTATTTATTAGACAGAAATTTTGTGCTTTATTAGTTGTGTTGAATGTAAGCTAGTGCAGGCAATTTTGATTGGAGTGACTTTGAATTTTATAGCAGGCTATTACAAACTTCTCTGTACTAATCTTTTTTTTAGTTCACAATAGAGAAACTAAAATACTATTTTCCAACTTAAAAAAAAAAGTTCATGGCAATTTACCCCTTTGATATTCATATTGTTTAGTTTACATCATTGTAATTTGAAAAAGAGCACTTTACCTTCATGTAATTTTATAAAAACTGCCTCCTTGACATTTTTATAATTGTCACTTTACTCCCTATGTTGTGATAATGTGACAGTTTATTCCCCTGTATTATGATAAAAGTGACAATTTACCATCCAATGTTATGATAAAAGTGACAATTTTTTCATTTCTATTGTTTCCTTCGGTTAAAAAATGAGATGAAAATAAAGAAATTTTTTAAGGTCAAATAAAGGAAAGAAACAAAATAATTGAAAAAATTGAAACATAAAGTTGTTTGGTGAATGAATGAATTCATAATTAATAAAGAAATTTATTATTACGAAAAGGGTGGGGATTTTTTTGGAATAAAAACTACAAAATTATAATAGAGGGGGTAAATGTTACAAGTGATACTTTAGGGGGTGACTGATACCACCTCAATATTTATTTTAGATTATATTTCTCATAACATTATTCTGGTTTTATTTTAATTTATATTTTCTACTATCATAGATGTACCAAAAATAAATTAAATTTTCATGCTCCATCATTTAGAATAATTTTAAAATTTAATTATACATGTTTGAATAAGATTAACATAATTTGTTAATTTTTGAATATTGTCACTTGATATATTTTAATTACCTTTATATTAAAGTATCAAAGGCTTTATATAGTAATGAAATAAATTTAATTAGTTAAAAAATTATGAGTCAATTGATAAATCAATATGGACTACATAGTAAAATAGATATTAAGAAATGGGTTGAATGTAAAATTATTAAAATCAAGTGCACTTATCTTTTTCTAAATTAAAGAAACAAAAAATTGATTCTGCCAACCCCACTGTCGGTGTGGCGAACGCACCGATTCAATAGAGCTAGGGGCTGACATCGGACCCACGGCTGGCCAGATATTAGTGGCCTAGGTGAAATGTAAACTTGGGGTCCTATACTATAAAATAAAAATAGTGAATAGCATTTTTCGTTCTCCTTATGGGTCAAATTTTGCATTTTCGTCTATGTTAAATTTTTTGTAGTAGATTGGTCCATTGGTCTCTCTTATCAATGTCACATTAGTCCCTTTTCTAACACAATCTTTCCTCTTAAATTTTTTGTTGCAAATTCGTCTATCTTATCAATATAGTGTAACTCATTAATCCCTCTTACAAAGTACATCAACTCTTGTCAATTTAGTATTTTGAATTTATGTAGGCTTGGCAAAGGGGCGAGTCGGGCCGGGTTCGGGTTAGGTCTTTAACGGGTCTGGGTCGGGTTGGCCCAATAATCCTTATCTTTTTTTCTTAAAAAATTCACAAAAAAATGTTGTAACATGGGTTGAAAAATGGGAGTAATTGATGCCAAGATTTGAAAGAATAAAGTTAACATAAAAATTATGAAACATTAATTATATGATTTGAAAATATAATTTTTATTATTCTCTTATATCTAAGAATTATAAAGGAATAGAAATATAAGAAATTTATTGCGTAAAAATAAATAAAAAAGCCTTTCGAAAGTCGATATCAATATTTTATATATTAGTCAAAAGTGGCCATGAAATTGGTAAAGAAAAGACCAACGATTTTAAGATATTTTAATAATTTAATTTTTTTCTTTGAAATAATGGGTTAGTAATTACAAAATATTAAAAGTTGGGTCTAGGCCTTTAATTTTATGATAGCAAATAAGATATAATATAATTTTCTTTTTGGAAATAATAGCAAAGTTGCTTTTAAATTGGGTCCAATCCTTTATTTTCTTTTGTTTTTACAAGATCCATTAACAGACCCACTAGGAGACCCCTTAATTATAAAGTTGACCCAAGACCAACCCAACCCAACAAACATAAAAATTAATGGGTTGGGTCTGAACGTGCCTGGATGGGTCACGGGCCGGCCCGCGGGTCCAGACCCATCTTGCCATGCCTAAATTTAAGTGATGTATTTTGTATTTAAGAGGGACTAATGTGTTACACTATATTAATAAGAGGAACGAATTTGCTACAAAAAAATTAAGAGGGACAAATGTGTTATAAGAGGGACGAATGTGATATCCTACATTGATAAGAGGGACCAATCTGATACAAAAAATTTAAGAGGAACAAAAGTGTAAAATTTAATCCATAAGAAGGACCAAAAATGCGATTTACTCAAAATAAAAATATCACTATAAAAATTTAGTTTCTTACTTATAAAATTGTAAAAGTATTTATATGGTTTTTATCTAACATATTCGTTACAGAAACTTTTTTTTTTAATTCAATGGTAATATATTTTTGCAAAATTTAATATAAAACCCTTCTTTTAAAATAAAATAAATACTATAAGTATTGTGAATATAATTATATGACTAATGTATGTTAACAGAGTTAATTTTACTTGTTAAAATCAATAAATAGATAAAGCATAAAGGTAAAATATTTATGTTCTCGCAACTATTTTACAAAAAGGGTTCTTCTGTAAAATCAAACTTTATCAATTTTTGGTATCTAGATAGGTTCATAATTTGTACTGAATGTCAAATCAAACAATTTGGTTCGATTTGGTACCAAAAAATCGGAAAGTTTGATTTGGGTCCTTTTTTGTAAATTTCATGTAAATTATAATTTTTGATGTATGTGACTTGACCTAAACTCATTTAATCAAGTTATATATCAACCCTAATTTTTATGTTGATCATAAATACCATAATAAGAAAAAAAGAAGAAAACCAAATTGGCATCTCCTTGTAACTATGACGCCTCCAAATCATAGATTTAATGTGTTGTTGCAAATTTAAGTATCATACAAAGCTTTACCAAAAATACTAATATACTATAAAAAAAATACAATTATACTATCAATTTTACTAGTAGTTTCTAGATAAAATAAAAATATCTAATAAAAGTCTATAGATTTTCATATTTAATCATTAGATCAAGTTGATCTTCACCCTCCTTTTAAGAAGGTGATTATATAAGCAGTCTCATTTGCAAAATATTCAAGTTTGATAGGGACAAAACATTTTAAATTATATTTACCGCATTTTTATCCACAATTCACATTCCAACTTTTGGAATCCTCGAAACACGGCTCCTGTTAGAGATATTGATATCCCTCAAACTATTAACAACTTAGAAAGTATTGCTCCACACAACTTAGGACTTATCTTCTCCGTTTGTTGACAATTTTAATTTCTGTAGTTTGTTGGTAATTGTAATATTTATATACACCATATATACTGTATTCATAATTATCAATGAAATCACACTTATCTCATAATCTTTACATCGTCAGAGCTCTACTCGAAAGAGAATTTGAACCTGTATTACCCCCCTTTTTCTTCATATTTCAGCAGCATTCACTTCATCTACCAACACGTCTTCCACGTCCATAAAACATAAAATGATGATCATTGAGGAAAGTTCTTAAGTAAGATATAGGATGTATGGGATCACCATGCAAGAACTGATTTATTTGCCGACACAAAGTTTGGAGGATAGCAATTGGGTGGTCTTCATCGGGTTTGAGGTTGGAACGCCACTCCGTGTCGAGGCCAACCACAAACTTGTTATCAGGGTGGCTTCAAATGAGGGGCCAAATGCGAGATGTTATCCATCAATCCACTTGATCGACTTTTTTCGCAATTCATATTTCATCAGCATTTACTGCATCTGCCAACACGTCTTCCACTTCTATAAAACATAAAATGAGGATTATTGAGGAAAGTTCTTAACATTTTAGAGTTCATAAGGAATTATTTCCTTATTATATTGGGGATTAATTATTATTATTTCCTTACTAATTATTTTTATTATTCTCCCTAATTGATTGTATAATTGTTTTTCTTTTATTGTGTGTTCGTATTTTGAAAAAATATATTATGATAATGTTGTTTTGCATTGATAATAAATTTTTTAAATTTTATGTAACTTATATTCAACGAGTTTGAATCTAATTATAATTTTTAATACTAATTTATTACAAATAAGACTTAAACTACATACACATTTTAATTTTTTGGTAGTGGACTGAACCGTTTGATAATTGAACCGAATAGTTCGGCTTAACATACTGTATAAATTTTGAAACTTCCTCATAAGGCAAGATACGAAAAATTGGTATAGTTCAGTTATATTAAATGTACACCCCTAAAATTAAGATTTTGCACGATCTAATAAACCGTATGTATGATATACCGAACTAAAAGGCAAAATTGCAAAAATCGTCCCAAACTAATCACTGATTTTGGATTTTCATCCCAAACTATTTAATTTGGCGAATTTCGTCCCGTAACTTAATATTGTTTTGGAATATCGTCCCACTATAATTATAAGACGGAATTGCGCATGCATTTGCCGATTAATTATCACATGACTGCTTAAGTGTCATGACATGGTAAATTTTAACATGAATAATTATATAATATTGAAGAGTTCGTCCCAAATTAATTACAAGATTGAACGTCATTTTCATTAAATTAAAAATTTAATATTGGGACTAAATTCATACAAGATGGTAAATTATGGGACGAAATTTGGCGAGTTGATATAGTTTGGGACGAAAAATCAAAATTAATAATTAGTTTGGGACGATATTCCAAAATAATATTAAATTACGGGATGAAATTCGCCAAGTTAAATAGTTCGGGACGAAAATCCAAAATCAGTAATTAGTTTTGGACGTTTTCTGCAATTTTACCGAACTAAAATTCTAATATACAAAAGGGATCCGGTATACCATTTTTTTTAATTTTAATTCCAATTCCTTAATGGTAAAGACAGCGTTCCAAATTTTCAATCCAAGCTTCCGTTCGCTCTTCTTTCTTCTCCAACGGCCGCCCTAGAGCAAAACCCAAATCTTCTTCTTCTCCAATTCATAATCCCACCGCGCCACCGCACCACCCACCCCCACCGCGCCTCCACCATCTCTCTCTCGGCCCAGATTTGTAATTTACAGAGGTACATTCCAAATTCTAAATGCCCAATTTTTTTTCTTCGGGTTCTAATTGCAGTTAAAACCCAAAAACTTGAATGATGCTAAAGTAATTTTTGGATGGTTATTCTTTATAATTTCTATTTAACTTCATTGGATGGTTAGAGTGGTAGGAAGCATATTATTATTATTTACATATGTATTCAAGACATTATTTTTTATTCAATGATTTTTTGGCTTTTTTGTACCGATCAAATCGAACCGTACTGAATAGGTAATTTACCGAACCAAATCGAAATTTTCAGTTTGGCTAACGGTACGAGATTTCAGAACCAGCTGGTATAACGAACTTTGGTAATGTTCGGTTCGGTTTTACCGTTTGCACAGCTAAGATAGTAGGATGAGCAGAAACTTTATACTTTTATATTTTATCTATTTACTATTCTGACAAGTAAAAAAATTATATTTGTTAACTTATATTTGTTATATAGCTATACTCATGATACTTGAATTTTCAATATATATATATATACATAATACTTGTAATATTTGCTTTTGTTAAGAGAAAGTTTAAGAATGAAATATCATAAAAATATATTACGATTGCATCTAAAAAATATCAGCTAATTTGTAAAAGAGGGCCCCAATTTTAAATATTGCCTAGGGCCCCATAATATGTCAGGTCGGCCTTGTGCAAAAGCGCTTGAGATTATAGATAAGCACATGGTAATGAATCTTATATCATTTTTTTTGGCCAGATTCAATGGAATTTAATTTACTTGTTTTGCATTTTGGGAACTCCTTAGTGGCTGCTTTTTTATTTAAACAGTTAACTTAGATGACATAGATGCGGATACGCACGAGGAAACTCGCTTTAAAAACAGTATGTGTATTTGCATGAGTTGTTCCTCAATCCTATTCTGAGGTCACACGGCGCTCTCTTTTCTGATAGAAATGCTCAATGGAATGCTTGTTAATAGAGAAGAAGCCAACCTTTTAATTTTTTACTTTCGCATGAGGTAGTTGTTTGAATGTGGATTTTTGCCTAGTTACAAGCAAAAGTTAATTACTTTCAAGCTCTAACCTTTTTATTCCTTTTAAGGAGCCCTTTGGTTCGGCTTATGGGATTAAGGCTTACTCGAGGCCATATTATAGGGTGTTTGGTAGATTCATGGGACCACTACTAGATTTACCCAATTTCTTGTAATCTGTTTAGTTGAGTTAAGTAAAACATTTAGTAGTGTTGTAAAACACGAACAAACCAAAATTGCCCCTTATTCTTAAATCAAAATTAAAATTGTTTGATGTTTTTAATAATGATGTTCGTTGAACGTGTTTGTTCTCGTTTTTGAAATATCCTCACCAACTTCCTATTCCCCGTAATTTCATGGTAACATGAAATTAATTCTAACACTAACAATTAGAATTGAATGGTTCTTTATTCAGTCAAAATTTGTTTTCCGTGAATTTTCGACTAAAACATCTTATTTGGAAAACTGATGTCAGGGGATGGTCATGGTTAAATAACGTACCAGTTCACATAGCGAACCTGAATTTGTGATGAATGCTTAAGAACCAATTTGAAAGTTCAAGTCTTTTTTTTTTTTTTTTTTACGCCAAGAGAGAGTTGATGATGTGGATTTTTAGTCATTTTCTTGTGTTGCTCCACTGAAGCCATCTTAGCCTAGATTAACTAATCCGCACATGACTGCATGGATGTAATCTGCTAAACCCGGAATGTGGCTAATGCTGAACCCGGAATAGGACCTACCAAATGCCCCTTGGTGTAATGCTTTTCTTTAATTAAAGTTTCTTACTCTATTCTCAATATTTCATATCAGTATCAATTTATTGCTTGTGTCTGCAGAGAGAAAATTATGAAAGTACCTTTAAAGAAAAGAAGCGAGAAGCTCGGAGAGAGGAAAAAGGCTGAGAAGGCAGCAGTCCTAGAGAATTTGCACACGATTCTTAAATTTTTCTTGCAGTTGGAGTGGATGGAGATGAGGATGATGAAGCTCGTGTAGCTTTTGAACGTAAGAGAGGGAAAAAGGCAACTGCAAGAAGGCTGCAGGGCAAGGACGGACGTGAAGGAGCCAAATCTAAGAAGAAATCTAAAGTACTTGTCGAGGTAAATATTACTAGACTAGTTTCTCGTCTCTATTCTATTCTATTCTATTCTACTTTTCTCTCAACACAATTTGTACATTAGGTTGAGCGCGAAGATACGAGTGGAAGACAACGAGCTGTTATGTGAAGTAATACGACTATGAACCAGTGAGTTGGTGAGTTAGCTATGGACTGGAATATATATTTTCCCTGTGCTATTTATTAGACAGAGATTTTGTGATTTATTAGTTGTGTTGAATGGAAGCTAGTGCAGGCAATTTTGATTGGAGTGACTTTGAATTTTATAGCAGCCTATTACAAACTTCTCTGTACTAATCCTTTTCTTTTACTTCACAATAAAGAAACTAAAATACTATTTTCCAACTTAAAAAAAAAAAGATCATGGCAATTTACCCCCTTGATATTCATATTATTTGATTTACATCATTGTGATTTGAAAAATAGCACTTTATCATTGTGTAATTTTATAAAAACTGCCTCGTTGACATTTTTATGAGTGTCATTTTGCTCCCTATGTTGTGATAATGTGACAGTTTATTCTCCTGTATTATGATAAAAGTGACAATTTACCATCCAATGTTATGATAAAAGTGACCATTTTTTCATTTCTATTGTTTCCTTCGGTTAAAAAATGAGATGAAAATAAAGAAATTTTTTTAGATCAAATAAAGGAAAGAAACAAAATAATTGAAAAAATTGAAACATAAAGTTGTATGGTGAATGAATGAATTCATAATTAATAAAGAAATTTATTATTAAGAAAAGAGTGGGGATTTTTTTGGAATAAAAACTACAAAATTATAATAGAGGGGGTAAATGTTACAAGTGATACTTTAGGGGGTGACTGATACCACCTCAATATTTATTTTAAATTATATTTCTCATAACATTATTCTGGTTTTATTTTAATTTATATTTTCTACTATCATAGATGTACCAAAAATAAATTAAATTTTCATGCTCCATCATTTAGAAAAATTTTAAGATTTAATTATACATGTTTGAATAAGATTAACATAATTTGTTAATTTTTGAATATTGCCACTTGATATATTTTAATTACCTTTATATTAAAGTATCAAAGGCTTTATATAGTAATGAAATAAATTTAATTAGTTAAAAAATTATGAGTCAATTGATAAATCAATATGGACTACATAGTAAAATAGATATTAAGAAATGGGTTGAATGTAAAATTAATAAAATCAAGTGCACTTATCTTTTTCTAAATTAAAGAAATAAAAAATTAATTCTGCCTACCCCACTGTCGGTGTGGCTAACGACGGAGCAAACCAGATAAGAACGCACCGATTGCATAGAGATAGGGGCTGACATCGGACCCAGGGCTGGCCAGACATATAAGGGAAAATTCTTACATAGACCAGATCTATGAGTCTATGAGCTTACTTATAGACCTTGTGGTTTAGGTTTTGCCACCTCATTTAAGATTTAAAAAATTCAATATTATTAAATTTAACTAAATAATCTAACCATACTAAACCAGAGTTAAAAGAGAAAACAAAAGATAAAGCAGAAAATTAAAGCGGGAGAATAAAAATGAGGAACACTAAATTTTTTTAGCAGGAATTTGTTCTTCTCTCTTACAATTAAACTAAAAATTTCTCATAATCTCTTCCATTTTGGGAATATTAATTTTTTTTCCAATATTTTTGTTTTCAACTTGGGACACTTCTATCATCACACAGAGAATGTAAGGTAATTTTCAATTTATTTGAATCACTCTTTGTTACATTTGAAACATGAAAATGAGAAATGACTTCTATAATGTGTTTATTTGCTAGCTTTGTTAGAGAGATTCAAAGTGCATATCATCTGTTTGATAAAATGCCATAATATATATACATATATATATATATATACATATATATATATATACATATATATATATGTATATACATATATATATATGTATATATATATATATATATATATATATATGTATATATATTATATGAATAAATGTAACTATTGCCATGCCATCTCCACTGTCTTATTTTTGTTGCTGTATAAATCCCTTTAATATGTTTAAAGTTTCCTGTTTTTGTTGTTTGTGTTTTGGATTGTCATCCCAATTTTGTGTTTTACATGTGTATGAACACTGTTGGATGAAGATGAAGATGAAAGAAGACAAGTAATTAAGGGAAGGTTTTGATGATTTCCAAAACATCATAATCAGCTAAGTATGAAAAGCTTAGTTCCCTTAGAAGAATTTTGAACAAGTAAAAGAAGACATCAGAAGAGTTCAAAGTTCAAAGCTCAGAAGACTAGTGATCTCTTGCTGAAACAGCGAACAGAAGGGTAGATCATCAGCCGAGTCAAATCAGATGAGTTCAGTATTTGATCAGCAGAGTATCTATCAGCAGAGTCGTTTTGATCAGCAGAGTAGAAGAGGTCAAGAGATTAGTCCAACGGTAATAAATGCACTTGGTGTAATAAATGCTGTAAGAGAAGGGTAGTAATGGCAAATGATTGAAGATATTCTCGGATCAGCAGAGTGCATTAAATGCAGCATTAAATGCGATGGACAGAAAGGTACTGTACACAGTACGGAATGCTGCAGGGAGCCGTTTCAAAAAGAGCTGAAGAATGGATTTAAATTGTGACTTGCCTTCAACGGTCATAATTTCATCTCCATGTATAAATAGAGCTGAATTTCAAATCGAGCAACAACACAACAACAATCAGAGATCGAAATTTTGAAGCAGAATTTCTCTAAGTCTCAAAAGCTCGAACAGCTCACTCGTCTGGTGGAAGTCATCTGTTGACAGAAACCCAGTTGAAGAAATCAGAAAAACATTATCTGAGTGATTTTGTAATAGCTGAGTGTTGTGCGAAGTGAGAATCCATCTGTGTGAGTGATTCTACTTTAGAGGATAGGTTTTCTTTGTGAATTCCTATTGTGAGCTTACAGCCTTCTCATTAGTTGTTTAGGTGTAAGTGGAGAAATATTGTAATCTTTGTGATTATAGTATAACCCAGAATCTGTGTGATCTGGAAGAGTGGACTAAAGGATTTTTATCCATATAACCACTATAAAATTCTTTGTGTTATCTTGCACTTAAAGTTTTCTTGCATATTTTAAAGTTTGCATTTTAAACACTTTGAATCAAATAAAAGATTTTATAAGGAGTTTGAAAACTGGGGATAAAATCTTTTGGAACTTAGTTTACTTGTGAAAAACACTTTCAAAGAATCCGCTGCAAGTATACTCTTGAAAAACTGTTTTGCTGAAAAACAGCTAAGTCATTGTAAGAAGAGTGGTCAGTCGTCTGTTCAAGATTTGTTCACGATCAGACTAGTCTGCTTACTGTTCTTCATCAGCTTAGTCTGCTGACAGAAGACTGAAAAGTTTTTAAGTTCAAAATTTTCAGAGGTCTATTCACCCCCCCCCCCCCCTCTAGACCTCATCTGACCACTTGGGACCAACAAGTGGTATCAGAGCAGGTGGTTCATTAGAATCAGCTGCCTGATCAACGAGCTTGATCCGAGTGTTTTTCAAAGGTTTTCAAAACTTTTCAAAAGAGCATCTTTTTGAAAAATAAAAACTTTTTGAAAAATGGATTGTATCAGCCATGTTCCCCACATTGCTGGTATGTCCTTTGAGGACTGGAAAATCAGAATGGAGATTTTCCTTGCTGCCTATAATGACAACATGCACACATGTATCATTAAAGGTCCATTCAGATTCACAAAGACCATAAAGATAAATGAAGTAGATACGGTTGTGGAGAAAGACCTTCATGAGATGACTCCAGAAGAGATAAAGCTTTACAATCTTGATAAAGTTGGGAGATTCATCATGACCAAAGCCCTGGATAATGATCGGTTTGACAAGGTCAAACATTGCAAAACCGCAAAGGAGATGTGGGACAAGGTCAGAGACATGAGTGAAGGAAATGATGCTATTAAAGAGCATCAGCTCAGTGTTGCATTGGAAAAGCTGGACAACTTCAAGATGAAGTCTGGAGAAACCATTGATCAGATGGATACCAGATTCACCAGAACTCTGAACGAAGTTTTGAAGCTGGGAAAGACTTTCACTGACAAAGAAATCACTGTCAAAGTACTGAAGGCCCTACCTTCCAAGTTCAACATGAAGGTGACAGCAATGGAAGAATCAAGAGATCTGGGCAAGATTTCTCTAACAGAGCTGTTCTCCGTACTCAAGGCTTATGAGTATAAACTGCCAAGGATGGGAATTGAAGAAACCTCAACTTCAGGACCCACAGCTGCACTTGTTGCTGCTGAAAACACCAGAAGACCAGCACAGAAAAGCAAAGAAGTGGACTCATCTGATGAAGCCACTCTACTCAACAAAAAGGAGTACACTGCTGGAGATGTAGCATTATTGATGAACAACTTCAAGAAGTTCTATAAGAGAAAGATGAAAAACAAATACAATCATGCTGCTTCTACTTCTAAACCTAACTTTTCTTCTCAAGATAAAGAGGATTATAAATCAAAACTGATGTGTTACAACTGCAGGAAATTGGGACACTTCATAAGAGACTGCCCATATCCAAAAGCAGAGAAGTACACTGAGGAAGAGAAGAAAATGAGAAAAGAAAGAAAGCATCAGAGAAGCAAGGCAATGATGGCTGAAGCAGAAAAGCCAGCTGCTGTCTACTCATCTGATTCAGACTCAGACTCGTCTGATGAAGAATCTTCTGATGAAGAAAAACCTGCTCTCCTGTGCCTGATGGCAAAGGACTCTGATGACTCTGAGGATGAGGTAACTCCTCTTAATGATGAATTATTTAATTCATTTGAACAAATGATGCTTAACAATACTGGTATTGCTGAAGCATATAAAAAGCTTAAGGAAGAGATGATCCTGCTAAAAGAGCAAAATAGTTCACTGAAACTTTTAGCTGAGAAGCCAAAAGAATCAGCTGAATATAAACAGCTTGAGCAAGAACATGAATCTCTGAAAGCTGAATGTGAGGTCTATAAAGGAAAAATCATGGAACTTGAGAAAATTATTGAGTCTCATGATAAGTCTACTGTTGCATCCACGCATACATCTAAGAAACAGGAGACACCTTTAGTAAATGATAAGCTAGAATTGAATCATACTGAAAAATTTATTTCTGCTGACAATAGTAAGGTCATTCTGTATGTTCAAACCTCTAGACCTACCTCAACTGAGAAAGTGGTAAAGGAGAAGAAATCTCCTAAGGCTAAAAAGTGCAAAGAGCCTAGTGTAGGAAATCAGACTAGTAAGACCAAACAGCAGAGTCCTAAGAAGTCTGCTGATAAAGCTAAATTGAACCAGTCTGTTGGTAAAGCTAAGTCTAAACAAGTTGAGCAAGCATCTAGTAAACCAAAGAAGCATAAGAATAAGAAAAATCAAAATGCTTGGTATGGAAATGAATCATATTATGTGCATCCTGCTGCATATCATCCTATGTATCATGCACCTCAGTTTCCTAATTACTATGCACCCTACCCTGCTCATCCAATGCATGCATACCCTGCTTATCATGCACCTTACCCTGCTTATGAACATTATTCATATCATACTGATCATCAACATGACTTATCTGATAACTATGATAAAAATGAAACTGTTCATGCTCCTAAAACTCAGAAACCTAAGAAGCCTAAGACTTCAACATCTTGGGTTGTCAAGGGTGGAACTAATCCTTCAGGACCCTCTCAATAAGGGTACCTAAAACAATTTTATTTTTGTTTTGTAGGTTAGGATTAGGAGTAGGAGTAAAGTAGAGAAGATTTGGTACTTGGACAGTGGATGTTCAAGGCACATGTGTGGAAACATACATGAGTTGACTGATGCAGTTGTTGTGGATGGTCCAAAAGTCACTTTTGGAGACAGCAAAGAAGGCAAGATTAAAGCTAAAGGAAGATTAATCAAGGGAAACATAGAGATATCTGACGTCTCCTATGTTAAAGGCCTAAAATATAATCTGCTGAGCATAAGTCAATTTTGTGACAAGGGATATTCAGTCATCTTCTCAACAGATAAGTGCTACGTTGAACAAATTGGTACAAAGAAGGTAATTTTATCTGGAAGACGACAAGGAAATATCTACATAGTTGACTGGAATTCTGCCGACAAGAATTCAAGTGTTTGTTTGGTGGCATCTGCACCAAGTGAAGTCAGTTGGCTATGGCACAAGAGGATGAATCATTTAAACTTCAAGACCATAAACAGATTAATCAAGAATGATTTGGTAGAAGGGATTCCAAAAGCAGTCATGAGCAAAGACAAGCTCTGTGATGCATGTCAGAAGGGTAAACAAATCAAGTCATCATTCAAAGAAAAGAAGCACCAATCCTCTGGGAGAATATTGGAGCTACTGCATATGGACTTATTTGGACCCATTGATCCAGTCAGCAATGGTGGAAAGAAATACTGCCTAGCTGTTGTGGATGATTATTCAAGATATACTTGGGTGATTTTCATGAAGAAGAAAAGTGAAACCAAGGAACATCTTACCAATCTGATGGAACTGATCCAGAATGAAAAGAGTATTAAGATATTGAAGATCAGATCAGATAGAGGGACAGAGTTTACAAACTCTACTGTTGAAGAGTATTGTAACATGAAGGGAATACATCATGAGTATTCTGCTGCAAGAACCCCTCAACAGAATGGTGTTGCTGAAAGGAGAAACAGAACACTAAAAGAAGCTGTCAGAACCATGATAGCTGAAGCTAAGCTGCCTCAAAGATTTTGGGCAGAAGCAACAAACACAACATGCTTCACCCAAAACAGATGTATGATCAACAAAAATCAGAACAAGACTCCATATGAAGTTTGGAACAATAGAAAACCAAACATTCATTACTTTAAGATTTTTGGTTGTAAATGTTTTGTATTGAATAATGGGAAAAATCACCTTACTGCATTTGCAGAAAAGGCTGATGAAGCTGTCTTTGTAGGATACTCATCTGTTAGTAAGGCTTATAGAGTTTTTAACAAAAGAACATTACTAATAGAAGAATCTATCCATGTAGTATTTGATGAGCCAAGTCAATCTTCTGAAAAGAATCAAAGTGTAAATCAAGATCTGTCCGCTGATTTACAGAAGTTAGACGTTGGAAGAAATGAAGAATATGTTCCCATCATACTACCCAATCTAAGTTCAGCTGCTAACTCAAGTGCTGTTCATAATCACAGTGCTGATTGTCTAACAGACGAGTTGCTAACAGCTGACAGACCAGAGACTGTTCAACAGACGGCAAATGTTCAACAGACTACTACTGGAACTCCAACAGTAGTGTTGCAAGATCAAGACAGAGGACAACATCCTGATTTGCAACCTGATCTCAGATGGCTCAAGAATCACCCCCCTGAGTTAGTCATTGGTGATCCTTTAGATAGAGTGAAAACAAGAAGAGCAGCTGCACAAGATGCTATGTTTGTCACATTTCTATCTCAAATAGAGCCCAAACAAATTGAAGAAGCTCTAAATGACTCCTTCTGGATAGAAGCTATGCAAGAAGAGTTGAATCAATTTGAAAGGAATGAAGTCTGGTACTTAGTTCCTAGACCAAGTCATCAAAGAGTAATTGGCACTAAGTGGGTATTCAGAAATAAGATGAATGAAGATGGTGTTGTCACCAGAAACAAAGCAAGACTAGTGGCCAAGGGTTATTGTCAAGAAGAAGGAATTGACTTTGATGAAACTTTTGCACCAGTAGCAAGACTTGAAGCAATCAGACTGTTTCTTGCCTATGCTGCTCACAAGAACTTCACTGTCTATCAGATGGATGTGAAGTCTGCTTTTCTCAATGGAGAATTGCAAGAAGAAGTGTATGTTGAACAACCTCCAGGATTTGAAGTCTATCAAGAAGAAGACAAAGTATATCGTCTGAAGAAAGCCCTTTATGGACTGAAACAGGCTCCAAGAGCATGGTATGATACCCTATCTGATTTTCTTTTAATTAAAGGATTTCGTAAAGGTAAGGTAGATAAAACCTTGTTCACAATTGAATGGGAAAATCATATATTACTTGTGCAAATATATGTGGACGATATTATTTTTGGTTCAACTAACCAACAGATGTGTGATAAGTTCTCCAAGCTGATGCAGAATAAGTTTGAAATGAGCATGATGGGTGAACTTAATTACTTTCTTGGATTGCAAGTTAGACAGTTGCCTGATGGAATATTCATCAGCCAAGCAAAATACACAAGAGATCTGTTCAAGAAATTTGGTATGGAAACTAGCTCAACAGCTACCATTCCTATGTCTACAAATCTTCGTTTGGATAAAGATGAAGATGGCAAATCAGTGGACATAACCAAATATAGAGGCATTATTGGTTCATTGTTGTATCTAACAGCAAGCAGACCTGACATAATGTACTCAGTTGGAGTCTGTGCAAGATTTCAATCAAACCCCAAAGAATCTCATCTCTTAGCTGTCAAGAGGATATTGAAGTATGTTAAAGGCACTCAAGAATTGGGATTGTGGTATCCTAGAGAATCTGGATTTGAACTAATTGGCTATTCAGATTCAGACCTTGCTGGCTGCAAGATTGACAGAAAGAGCACAACAGGTGCCTGTCAGTTCTTAGGCAGTCGTCTGATCTCATGGATGAGTAAGAAACAAACCTCAGTTTCTATATCTACTGCTGAAGCTGAATATATAGCTGCTGGAGCTTGTTGTGCACAGATACTTTGGTTGAAGCATCAACTAGAAGACTACAACATCAAGATCAGTGGAATTCCAATCTACTGTGACAATACAAGTGCAATCTCACTTACTCAGAACACTACAAGTCATTCAAGGACTAAACATATTGAGATTAAACATCATTTCATTAGAGATCATGTTGAAAAAGGCAATGTTTTGATTGAGTATGTTCATACTGATAATCAGATTGCTGACATTTTCACCAAACCTCTAAGTGAAGCAAGGTTCTCAACTCTAAGAGCTGAGTTAGGATTACTTAACCTGGATGCATAAGCTGAGGGGGAACTCATCAGAAGACTGGAGTTCAACAGCTTAGTCATCAGATTATTTCATTCAAGAATTAACTCTCAACAGACTAGTTAACTTATGAATTCTTAAAGACAGGGGGAACGTGTAAGACTAGCGGTACTTCTGTTCTAAAGATGAAATCTGTTAATGACAGTTAGTTGAAGTTATGTTAACAAGAAGATGTGTTCTTAATTCTTGAAGATTGAAGATTATTTTATCTTGCTAGATTGACAAACAGCAGAGGAAGATTACTAGCTATTGGCATTCTCTAGTAATATCAGATAACAGATCACTCGTCTGTCAGATAAGTTAAACTCTACTCATCTGATATCTTATATAAGCATGGTCATAAAACGTATCTTTAGAAACACGCTTTTATAAGTAAACAGATTAGTGTCGATAGAGTTTCCCGCCCATCTGACATTAAAATAATAAAATTGAAATCCGCGACTCTCATCCGCACGATTAAAAACTGTCAGATTAGATCAACGGATTAGATAAATCACGAAAACCAAATCAAAAGGAAACCTATAAAATCCGATCTGAACAGAATAGTCATCTTACGCACTCAAAAACTCTCAAACTCTCTAACTCTCAAACCCTACTGCTTTGAAAGTTCACTGTTCTTTTGCAGAATCTACTCTCAAATCCTTGAAAATGGACAAGATTGTTGAGGGAAGATACTTCAACTACAGCAAATTTCATTTCTCTGGCACCGATTTGATGCGCTCTCTACTGGTAAAGATCAAAGAAGCATCATTGGTTCCTGTTTTGGAGGCTCACGAAGATAGAGTCTACTTAGAGGATGTCTACCACTTCTACCTGACCAGAAAATTCAACGATGATGACACTGTTATGACTGCTGTCATTGGTGGTAAGAAAATCGCTGTATCTGCTGCTGTTCTTAATGAAGTTTATAAGTTGACAGACAAGGGAGGAGATGTGACCTCGTTAGGGTCAGAAAAAGAAGAGGAATTTTGGGAAATTTGTGCTAAGAAGGGAGAGAAGATGACTGGGACTTTGATGAAGACCCAGCTGAAGGATGAATACCAAAGATTTGCTGATATCATAGCAAAGGTTCTAGATTGTGCTACGGGTTCTTTGGATGGGTTACCAAGGAAAAGACTCTACACCATGATATGCATCTACTATGGGATGAAAGTGAACTGGGCTGCTCATGTTTATGAGCTGTTAAGTGACAAAAGGCATTCTCATGCCATTCTGCTGAGTAACTTGTTTGCTTCTCTGCAATGCCCTATGGGTGGAGGAAAGCAAACCCATGGAAGCAAAGAATTCAAACTCTACGAACCAGTGAGGCAACTGGTGGAAAAACCAAAGAGAAAAGCCCCCAAACAGTCTAAGAAGACTCCTTCTAAGAAGAGCAAGAAGGAAGGTCAGACTAGTCAGTCTGCTGAGCCAACAGCACAGTCTGCTGTTGTGGCTGGATCAGCAGAACCCGAAATTGAAGTCTCTAAGAAGGTGGTAGATGACTTCACTGTTGAAATTGAAAATATGAAGACAGGGTCATCCTCTGAAGAAACTGAATCTGAAGAGGAAATTCCACTTCAAAGGTTGAAGAGACTAAGGACTAGGAGTGAAGCAAGGGGACCTCCTACTGCCAACCCCCCTTCTGTCAAGAAAATTCCTAAGTCAAAGGCCAAGAGAAAGGTCACTTTCCCTGAAGAGCCTGTTGAAACTGTAAGACAAACAACAACTGATGCAGAAAGGCCATTAAATGTTGAAGAACCAGTTGTTGAAGCTGCTAAGGCTGCTACTACTGAGCCTGAAAGTGTTCCTACAGTTGAAGTGACAACAGAAGCCTCAACTGCTGCACTATCTGCTGATATAGAAAAGGAACAGCAGACTAGTACATCACTAGAGGGAAAAATTCTGTTGCTGCATCCTAATCCAGTTGCTGCAACACCTATCCAAGCAGTTGAAAGCCCTGAATCTAGAAGAAAGAGGTTAGGCAAAACCTCAACTTATGTGACTGCTGCAGAAAAGATGAAACTGGACGCTGCTGAAAAGCAAAGGATTGCTGCTGAGAAAGCAGAAGAAGATAGGCTGAAAAGCCTAGAGTTAAAAAGGCTGGAAGAAGAAGCCAGCAAAATGACTCAAGAGCAGAGAGATGCTTTTGAGGCAGCAGAGTTGGCTGCTGTCATTGAAGCAAGCATCAAGGATGCTCATGGTCCTCAGCGTACTGGTGGAATAGTTATTGGTGAGCAAAGAGATCCAAATAAACCAATACCAGCTATGCCTGCACCTAAGATTAAGGAAAAGAGAAGAGAAGAAATAAGATTATCTCTTGAAATTGTCAGGGAAGACCCTGCAATTTTTGAAGAATTTCTCAGAAGACTAGACGCTGAAAATGAAAGAGTCAACCGTCTGACACTCTTCCATTCTGAAAAGATTAAATACAACAGATGGAGAGAATTCAGATTAACAAAGAGTCCTGCTGAAATGGCCAAGTGGAAAGAATTCAAGGCTACAGAAGATTGGGTATTGAAATGGCTTGAGACAAATTCACTTATTCAAGCACTTGATTCAGAATTCTTTCTGGACAGGTTAAGGATGAGGATATGTCACTTAGTCAAGGAAGAGGCTAAGAAGATCTTTGCATCCATTTCTGAGGATTTTGATGACTCAGTAGATCTCAAAGAAAGATCTATTAAGTTGGCTATTGCTCAAGCAATGGAGCTTTGGGCCAAGAAAGCAAGGAAGTTAAGGGGACAACCAAGCTCACTGGTCCCACTTCCTAACATCAAGCACATTGTCTATGGACCAAACATCAAACCCTATGAAGAGCTGCCAGAGGAACCAACAACTACTTTTATTCCTCTTGACAACTTTACTTGGATTTGTAACAGGTCTGCAGTGGACAATGAAGGACTGATGCAGACAGTTGAAACTGTCAAGAAGATAATATCACCTGCTAATGAAGAGAAAGACAAGTCTTCTGATCAACCAAAGCAAATTGAGGGTACTTCAGACCCATCTGATCAAGACAAAGTGCAGGATGATAAGTCTGATGCTGCTGATGAATCAAAGAAGGAAGAAGAAATTCCAGCAGATCAGTTAAAGGAGAAAGAAGTTGCTGATAAAGGAGATGATCAGGCTAAGGAGAAGGAAAGCACTCCAAGCCTTGCTGATAGCTCAGCAGATCAGTCTCTTGCACTGACAACTCAACCAACAGAGCAACTTACCAAAGAAACACCTGCTGCTACAACAGAGACAAATCTGTTAGACTCCATTCATCAAATGTTTACCAAATCCATGAAGGAGATGAAAGAAGAGTTAAAAGCAGAAGTGTTAGCTGCTGTTCATCAACCTATTCAGAAGGTTGCTGCTGCTGTTCCTACTGATTTAATGAAAGATACTGCTCAGAATGTACAATCTATATGTCAGGATATGGATATACTAAGGAGAAGGACACAAAGCACTACTGAAGGTTGGAAAAACATTGAACAGACTGTTGAATTGGCACTCCAAGCAGAAGATGAAGTCATGGGCAACATGATGAACGACTTCAAGGCTTCATCAAATTGGATTCTGGGAACTCAAATCCAATTAGGTGATCAAGGAGAAGATCTGCTCACGGAGATGAGAGCATTCAAAGCCAATCAACTCAGACAGCAAGCTCAGATCAATGCAATGGAGGAGAACATCAAACTTCTATGTGATTCTCTTCTAATTACACCAGTTGTACCACAATATCCACCTGTCCCTGCTGATGATGACAAAAAGGGGGAAGAAAGGATATTTGGACAGATGAGAGTTGGAACTTCCTATGAAAGAGTCAGAAGATCTGTTGAAGAGGAAGAAGACAACCAAGATAAAGAAACTGAAGTGTTAGAAGAATCTGCTGGTGAGACTGAAAGAAATGTTGCAGAATCAAGCAGACCAACAGATGAGAAGATCACAGAAGAAGAAGACCAAGCTGATGAGGAAGAATCTGAAGCAAAAGCCAAGTCAGACAAAGAACTAGCTGCTGCCAAAGATTCAGCTGAGGAACAGCTTGATCCAGATGCCAAGAAAAGGAAGTTAGAGCTGCTGAAGAAAAGATTCATGGAAAATTTGGAAGCTGAGACTTCTAAATTATCTGAAGAAGAATCTGAGAAAGAAGACAAGGAAACTAAGGAAGAAAAGAAGACAGAAGACTAGCCTTGGCTAGATTTTCTTTATGTTAAAAATCCTTGTAATCTTTTAAAGTATTTTGTACTTCTCATCTTTCAACTTGTAAAATGTAATCAGTTCATTATCTATAAAATTGCAAGTTTGACTCCAACACATCATTTCTATCTCAGAAATTTTTGAGGATCAAAACTTTAGTTTAGGTACAGGTACTTAGCTGGAGTTTTGTCATCATCAAAAAGGGGGAAATTGTTGGATGAAGATGAAGATGAAAGAAGACAAGTAATTAAGGGAAGGTTTTGATGATTTCCAAAACATCATAATCAGTTAAGTATGGAAAGCTTAGTTCCCTTAGAAGAATTTTGAACAAGTAAAAGAAGACATCAGAAGAGTTCAAAGTTCAAAGCTCAGAAGACTAGTGATCTCTTGCTGAAACAGCGAACAGAAGGGTAGATCATCAGCCGAGTCAAATCAGATGAGTTCAGTATTTGATCAGCAGAGTATCTATCAGCAGAGTCGTTTTGATCAGCAGAGTAGAAGAGGTCAAGAGATTAGTCCAACGGTAATAAATGCACTTGGTGTAATAAATGCTGTAAGAGAAGGGTAGTAATGGCAAATGATTGAAGATATTCTCGGATCAGCAGAGTGCATTAAATGCAGCATTAAATGCGATGGACAGAAAGGTACTGTACACAGTACGGAATGCTGCAGGGAGCCGTTTCAAAAAGAGCTGAAGAATGGATTTAAATTGTGACTTGCCTTCAACGGTCATAATTTCATCTCCATGTATAAATAGAGCTGAATTTCAAATCGAGCAACAACACAACAACAATCAGAGATCGAAATTTTGAAGCAGAATTTCTCTAAGTCTCAAAAGCTCGAACAGCTCACTCGTCTGGTGGAAGTCATCTGTTGACAGAAACCCAGTTGAAGAAATCAGAAAAACATTATCTGAGTGATTTTGTAATAGCTGAGTGTTGTGCGAAGTGAGAATCCATCTGTGTGAGTGATTCTACTTTAGAGGATAGGTTTTCTTTGTGAATTCCTATTGTGAGCTTACAGCCTTCTCATTAGTTGTTTAGGTGTAAGTGGAGAAATATTGTAATCTTTGTGATTATAGTATAACCCAGAATCTGTGTGATCTGGAAGAGTGGACTAAAGGATTTTTATCCATATAACCACTATAAAATTCTTTGTGTTATCTTGCACTTAAAGTTTTCTTGCATATTTTAAAGTTTGCATTTTAAACACTTTGAATCAAATAAAAGATTTTATAAGGAGTTTGAAAACTGGGGATAAAATCTTTTGGAACTTAGTTTACTTGTGAAAAACACTTTCAAAGAATCCGCTGCAAGTATACTCTTGAAAAATTGTTTTGCTGAAAAACAGCTAAGTCATTGTAAGAAGAGTGGTCAGTCGTCTGTTCAAGATTTGTTCACGATCAGACTAGTCTGCTTACTGTTCTTCATCAGCTTAGTCTGCTGACAGAAGACTGAAAAGTTTTTAAGTTCAAAATTTTCAGAGGTCTATTCACCCCCCCCCCCCTCTAGACCTCATCTGACCACTTGGGACCAACAAACACCTAAATAGTGTTGATGGAGGTGCAAAACCAGAGATTTTGATTTTTCAATAGGATTAGTTACATCTCTATTGTAATTAAATGTAGAGATGTTATTATGAATTGTAAATTGGATATGTAATGTTCATACAATGCAACATTTATATTAGCATCTCTTCATTACTTATCTAATTCTCTTAAATTATTTTTTGGGATTTTTTTTTTGTTTCCCAAGGGTTTAATCCCTTTCGAGGCGCGTCGGGCACATAATGTGGGAACCTCTCCCAACAGGGATTCGAACCTGAGTCCGCTACTTTGTAGTGACTAATCCCTTCCACTAGACCAATCACCTGTTGATATTTTTTGGGATTTTTATTAGTTTATTTCTCTATAAGCATCTCTTCAATATTTAATCCTTCTAAATTATTTTTATGAATTTTTATTAAGAGGTTTCTCTATAAAAGTCAATGCATTAGGTTAAATACTTTAATCACAAATTTTTAAATTTTAATATTAATTTAACGTGTAAAAAAAGGAAATCATGAAAATTTGCTTAAAAAAAATCTGCCAAGGTTTTGACGGGACCCCCAAAGTGATGTTTTATGTTTCCTTAACTCTAGTTTAGAATGATTAGGTTGACTTAGTTATATTTAATAATTTTAAGTTTTTCTTAAATCTTAAATGAGGTAGCAAAACATAGACCACAAGGTCTATAAGTAAGCTTATAAACCCGATCTATGTAAGAATTATCCACATATTAGTGGCCTAGGTGAAATGTAAATTTGGGGTCCTATACTATAAAATAAAAATATCACTATAAAATTTAGTTTCTTACTTCTAAAATTGTAAAATTATTTACATGGTTTTTATCTAACATATTCATTATATATATATTTTTTTAATTCAATGGTAATATATTTTTGCAAAATTTAATATAAAACCCTTCTTTTAAAATAAAATAAATACTATAAGTATTGTGAATATAATTATTAAACTAATGTATGTTAACAAAGTTGGGTTCGTCTAAAATAAGATCTCGAGGGATGGGGAGTACATAAGATAGCATTTATCTTGGTGACACATGTCCCCTTAAAATTTAAGTTAAAATAATTTATTTTCTCAAAGACAAATTTACCCTTTTTATGAGTAAATTTCAACAACACCCCTTATGTTTTTTCTAATTAAAAAACATGTGTTATTTTTATTAGAAAAAAGACCCTATACTTTTTTTTTTAATTATTGGCAAAAAATATCCCTCTCAAGTCGAATTGACAATTTTATCCCATCAAATGATGAAAAAAACATCTCCTTAGATTAAAATATTATCAATAACCCCTGACAACATTAAATTTTTGCAATAAACCCCTGTTATTTTAAAAAAATAAAAATTGATAAAATCTTTCATATGATTTATCCCCCAAAGTTATATATTGTTGCACTTTACCACCCATATGTACAAAATAATCACTTAATTACCGCCTAAAATAATTTTATTTAATTTTTGTTCAGCGAAAAATATAAATGTGCCCGTCACATGAAATTTCAAAGTTAGTCACAACACTTCTTACAAGTCCAAATGCTTCGCTCATGTACAAGAACCGAAAATCCGAAGTGCAGTAGAAAAATATTTTACTTGTAAAGAGAAAGTAAAAAATGCACGTCGTGTTTTGACTACTTTACCCTTAAAATACATGTGAGGCGCATATATGACTTTTTCGGCGATCGAAATTGGCATAAAATCATTTGAGGGGGGAAAATGCAACGGATTTCATACGTACTTATTTTATACTTTGGGTGGTAAAATTCAAAATATGTATTATAATACAAAAGATACTTTGTGTTAAAAAATTAGAACTAATTAAGATTGCCAAAAAAGAAAATCCTAATCATTAAATGAAAGTGGGGTTGTGTGGGTACGAGGAATTGGGGCTGGGCGGTGTTGTGGTCTCGGAGGTGAATGAAGAGGAATTGGGTTGGGTTGCAATAATTGCAATTACCCCCTTCAAGATTTTTAGGTATTTTGTGCTTAATTGTAAATATTTCCTTAAGAGATAAAAATGGTGACTTAACGGACATATATTTGGTACGTGACATTTTTCATCCAAAAACTAACGGCCGAATGAAATATAAAAAAAAGTTATCCAACTTTTGTACGAAATGTGTCTTTTTGAAAAGTTTGGTATGAAATGTATAAAGTAGGCATAAATTTAGTATGAAAAGTGCAATTTTCTCGATTTTTGTTTTTGTTTTGAAAGATATCTGAATCTGAAATTAATTAGAGATTATAGAGATTTTTTTAAACATATTTATTAAAGGGTTAATATGTAATTTAAAATATGTCTATTTTTTCTAAATGTCTGATGCCACATCATCATTGGACATTTTGATCAAAAATTGTGGTTCAGATTTGTTGTTTACTTTTTTTAATGGCTAAGATGGAGTATCTCATATTCACTTATGTTCTATAAAATCTTATTTTATAAAAACCCAACAAAGTTAACTTTACTTGTCAAAATCAATAAATAGATAAAGCATAAAGGTAAAATATTTATGTTCTCGCAACTATTTTACAAAACGGGTTCTTCTGTAAAATCAAACTTTATCAATTTTTGGTATCTAGACAGGTTCATAATTTGTACTGAATGTCAAATCAAATAATTTGGTTCGATTTGGTACCAAAAAATCGAAAAGTTTGATTAATTGGGTCCTTTTTTGTAAATTTCATGTAAATTATAATTTTTCATGTCTGTACCTTGGCCCAAGCTCATTTAATCAAGTTATATATCAACCCTAATTTTTATGTTGATCATGAATACCATAATAAGAAAAAAGAAGAAAACCAAATTGGCATCTCCTTGTAACTATGACGCCTCCAAATCATAGATTTAATGTGTTGTCGCAAATTTAAATATCATATAAAGCTTTACCAAAAATACTAATATACAATAAAATAATACAATAATACTATCAATTTTACTAGTAGTTTCTATATAAAATAAAAATATCTAATAAGAGTCTATAGATTATCATATTTAATCATTAGATCAAGTTGATCTTCACCCTCCTTTTAAGAAGGTGATTATATAAGAAGTCTCATTTGCAAAATATTCAAGTTTGTTAGGAATAAAGCATTTTAAATTATATTTACAGCATTTTTATCCACAATTCACATTCCAACTTTTGGAATCCTCGAAATCCTGTTAGAGATATTGATATCCCTCAAACTACTAACAACTTAGAAAGTATTGCTCCACACAACTTAGGACTTATCTTCTTCGTATGTTTTTTTTTTTTGAGAAATCTTCTTCGTATGTTGACAATTGTAATATCTATAGCTTGTTGGTAATTGTAATATTTATATACACCATATATACTGTAATCATAATTATCAATGAAATTACACTTATCTCATAATCTTTACATCGTCAGAGCTCTACTCTAAAGAGTATTTGAACCTGTATTTTCCCCCTTTTTCTTCATATTTCAGCAGCATTCACTTCATCTACCAACACGTCTTCCACGTCCATAAAACATAAAATGATGATCATTGAGAAAAGTTCTTAAGTTAGATATAGGAGGTATGGGATCACCATGCAAGAACTGATTTATTTGCCGACACAAAGTTTGGAGAATAGCAATTGGGTGGTCTTCACCGGGTTTGAGGTTGGAACGCCACTCCGTGTCGAGGCCAACCACAAACTTGTTACCGGGGTGGCTTCAGATGAGGGGCCAAATGCGAGATATTATCCATCAATCCACTTGGTCGACTTTTTTCGCAATTCATATTTCATCAGCATTTACTACATCTGCCAACACTTCTTCCACTTCTATAAAACATAAAATGAGGATTATTGAGGAAAGTTCTTAAGATAGATATAGGAGGTATGGGATCACCATGCAAGACTGATAGATAATTGTCGACATAAAGTTTGGAGGATAGGAATTGGGTGGTCTTCACCAGGTTGGAGGTTGGGACGCCACTCCGTGTCGAGGCCAACCACAAACTTGTTACAGGGGTGGCTTCGGATGAGGGGCCAAATGCGAGATGTTATCCACCAATCCACTTGGTCGACTTTTTTCGCAAGGTCACATGAATCATATTGCCGTAAAAGGGAAACAATGTGGATAATTGGAGGATGATGCATTAAAGTGGCGGTGCTGGTATGGATGGGATTGAAGATCTACGATGGATGAATGGAATTTGAGAATATATTACACTTTTTTCTTTTGTAAAAAATATAAAATCAAGGAGGGTGTGGTAAGATATATACATAGTCAAGAACGCTTTCTTTTTTTCAATTCCTAATCCTACAAGTAATGTAGATTTCATTTAAGAAGGAATTAATTCCTTATTATATTGGGGTTAATTGTTATTATCCTAGTAGAACAAGAATTGTTATTGTTACCGTGTTTTTCTTCAATTACTTTCCTTTTTGAAATCGCGGATAAGTGGATGTATAATTATTAGAATTTGTGACATATTTTTAGTGATTATCATTCAGATATCCAAACTAGATAAATAAAATTATTCGAGTTAGCAGCTGTAGAGAATTGCATTTATGATAATAAATTATACACTAGTGGTATCAAAAAAATTGAAGCAGACATATTTCGTACCACAATTTAAAAAATTGAGCAATTTAAGAGATTGATTGATGACGTGACAGTTAAGTCTTAATGCAAAATTGATACAATTACTTATGTTGACAGATAATTCTACCCCATAATATTTCAGATTGCCAAAAAAATCCCACATCTTTAAATTTGCAAATGATTTTAATTCATATTGTTGCCCGATTTCAAAATTGACTCAAATAAGACACGTGCAAACCAAATTAGAGATTTTACTTATTATATTTACATATCTATTTAACTAATTTAATTTTATAAATAATATTAATAGATCAAATAATACTTTAATGTAAATCTGACAAAAAATTAAAAAAAATATATTTTCAAATCTATAATTGATATAATATTATTAATTTATTTATACTACTATGTAATAAAATAATAATGTTATATATTATTAATAAATTTTATTTTATTTAAAACCTTAAATTAACCTAGCTAACTTCACAATTCTCCTAATTCTTTCCATGAACAATTTACTCATTATTTTATTAATTAAATTAAACTCTTATTCTTTTTGTTACAATGCAAATTCAATTGCACTTATCTTAATAACTATAAGTTTTATAAATTAGTAAATAGCTTAAGTGATTATACTTTCTAAATGCAACACTGTGACAAATTTTTAATAAAGCCATATAATAATACTACTATTTAATGAAATAATAAAGTTACATATTATTAATAAAGCCATATAATAATGCCATGATTAATAACTGTTAAGATTATCAATTAATGTCTTATTTGATTGAAAATTTTAATTTTTGCTAAAAATATCAAGTGTCGAGTCACACTTAAAAATTAGAGTTTTAATTTTTGATACTAATTTTAAGTTAAACTGTAGAGAAACACATTGTAGAGATTATTGATTCAGGTTTCAAACAAGTGAAAAATTAACATTACTCACGGGGTTGGTTAGATCAGGTAATTAAACTAAGTATGAGTTTGTTAAACAATTGCCATGTATTCTGGCAGTATTTACAGTGTTTCATATTTGTTTTTGGGGGAGTTTTTCACGAATTGTAGGGGTATTTTGAGGAAAACAAAAAATGTACAAAGCTTGGCTGGAATAATAGGTTGGGAATGTTATTATGCCACGTAATTGGTATTTCAGTGAGATCTCGACCGTCAAGTTTTTATTTATTTGTAAAGAAATAACTAGGTCATATTTACAATAACATTTACTTTAATTTTTCTCAATACATCCAAAAATGTCATCATTTTCTACGAAATATACTATATTACTCGTTCAATTCAAATTTCAACATTTTTCAACAAAATTTAAGGTTATGGACCTATCAAGTGAGTTGGACTTGCAAATTTTGTAGTCAAAATCTGAAATTTTCAATTTTTAAGTACCATTTTTGTGCAATTTTTATTTTTTCGATCAAATAAGACATAAATTGATGGAACTCTTTGTTTGGCGTTTTTCGAATTTTTTTCGTGTTTGGAAAATGCCAAACAAACATGATTTTTGAAATAAATTTTTTATATCTCAATTTTCTCAAACTACTCTCTCAAAAACTAAACAAACAATAATTTTCTTATCTTTAAACAAAACTCATACAAACTCTACTCTCATTTGACATAAAGTAACTTATCTCTTACACAATTTATCTCTCATAACAAACATGATTTGACATAAAGTCTTACACATCTTACACCTACAATCTAACTCTTTCAAAAATAACCTACACCTACTTTTTTTCTCAAACCACTCTCTCAAAACTCAATAAACAACATTATACAAATCGAGATTATTTTACAAACATCCACTACTCTCGCAAATTACTTTCTCAAACACCAAACAAATAGGCCCGATAATTTTAGAAAAAAAATATTTCTGTCAAATAAGACATGTTAATGATTATTCGACGAAAAGGACTGAAATTGATGACGGCGACAATCAGTCGGTGACATAATAAATTGATAATTTTTTAAATGCAACCACTTTAGAGGGTCAAAAGTGAAAATTTGCCCCAATTGTACATTTAACAAACTCATCAAAGTTAATAGCAATTACTCCATGTGATATTAATAATATTCAATTTATTTATCGATAATTTGATAATATGATATTAATAATGTTCAATTTGATAATATTATATTAATAATGTTCAATTTCAAGAGTGTAATATGCTAAATGATTCATTTTCAAAGTTGCATGTTGCCATAAGTCCGAATATAATGTAGAATAAATTAATAATCTATTTATGGCTCATCGAACAATTTTAAATTTGTAATATAATAACTACGATGTATTTTTGTTAAAATTTCCAGAATGTGAAAATGATTAGCACGTGTTGAAAATGTAAAAATAGTTTAGATTTTTTTTTTTTAAGATTTAAAGGTTTTAAGGTGGATTGTAAATGTATGTGAAATAGTATTACATCTTCTAATGATTGAGATAGTAGATTGATAATATAAATTATACAGAATAGTTTAGTGTAAAAACACGAGTTTCATAAAATTTTGTTGCGCAAAAACTGATCCAAATTAAACTATATATATAATAATCATTGATTAGATAATTACTGAATCATTTAATCATAAATTGTTAATATATCTATCTCAGACAATCTTTAATGCAACTTAGGCCCATAACTCGGCCCCCTTCTGGATGGTCATTGAAATTTTATAAAGTTTAGTCTTCTCTTTAAAAGATGATAAACTCGTAATGATTAATATATGAGTAGCGTAATGATTAATATATGAGTAGGGGTGTTCAACGAAACCGCTAGACCGTCCCAACCGATCAACCCAATCCAAATCGACCGCAATTTTACGGGTTGAAGGTTTGATGGGTTGATCTTGGACATCATGAAAAAAAGACTGCAATTTTCGATCGAGTTTGGTTTTATACTTTTTTAGACCGTATAACCACATTCGACCGCACTCTATATATATGATGAACCCTTTTTCTTTAAAACATACTATGCTTTTATTATTAAGTAATACTTGCAGCATCACATTACAACTAATACATCCCAATAGATATTATTGAATAAATTATATATGACATTGTATATGAATCAGATTATGTTTTGTATACATGTTACGATAGTATTAGTGAATTTTCTTTCTTTGCAATTGGTATTAAGCATATAAAGTGTTTGAACGGTTGCAGTTAGGCCATCTCCAATGGAGAGGGCTAGCCCCGGGGCTCTGGAGTCCTGAGCCAGCCCTGCCCCGCCCCCGAGTCCTGCCCGGTCGTCTTCAATGGCAAGGCTCCGAAATGGAATTAATTTCATTTTCAATACTTGCCCACTCTCACTTATACTTATACTTTTAGCTTTAATTTTATTTTTAACATTAATAGTAATAATAGTAATAATTATTAGTTCTTGTAATTAAATTATTAATTATATTAAAATATTAAAATTAAAGAGAGTAAATAATTAAGTAACTTAAAATTACTATTTTCGTATTTTTAATAAATTATAGCCACTACCAATATTCTAGTTAAATGATTAAATTTTTAATTACAATAAAAAGATATTAAAATAAAATGGACTATTACTATATTTATAAGTATATCATAACTTTATTTAAAATTACTTTAAATAATTAATCATACTATATACTTTCTCTATAAGTGTATCATAATTAAATAAAGTAATACATTAATTACATATAGTATATAACACATTAATTAAAATGTATCACATTAATTATACAACTAACTAACATAAATATCACATTAATTATGCATAAATATCACATTAATTAAGGCTCATTAATTATGCATATATATCACATTAATTATGCCTCAATAATTATTATCAACAAACAAATTAGGCGTGTTATTATCATTAATTATGCTTCAAAAGAAATTTAAAAAAATGAAAGAACCAATTAGGTGCCGCCACTTGGCGGCACCTGTTATAAAGCCCCTCATCTTCTTCCCTTCACCCACGCGACCCCGGGCCGGGCGCAGGGCTCCGCCGAGCCCTGCGCCCCGCTCGATCCCGCCCGAAGGCCGCCCCGCCCCGGAGCTCCCCTCCACTGGAGATGTCTCCTTCTCCTGACCCCGACCCCGCCCCTGGCCCGGCCATCTCCAATGGAGATGGCCTTATGATCAGAGCAAATGCGATCCAGATCACACAAGTATACCAATATTGCAATATACCATTTATTTAGTTGTCTCTATTGGCAAGCTTTCTTGAAATGAATATATTAGCTTAATATTTTAATTGTTTACTATTATTATTTTTTTTCTTTAGTTGCAAACAAATCCAAAAATATGTAACTAAATTCAATACATAGAACAACAATAAAAGAGAATCCAATACGAACACATTTTGCAGTGGACTAATATACCTAATCAAAACTAAACGACAGAATAATTCTACCAAACAGTCATGGTGATATACTAAAGGGCACCTCTAAGAAGTTCTACCCAAAATGCGAAACCAAGCTGAAATGAAACAAATGCATCAATGGCTGCGTACTCGACTTGATCATCATCAAGATCCGCAGCATCCCATGCGCTCAAAGTTACTTTTTTTGGCTTGGCCATTTCCATGCCAAGAACTGATAATGCCATTTTTTTCAACCCCATATACCTGTAGTTAGCGAGATTGTTAAGGTCGCCCGTTTGTCTCACACTCAAACCATGGTTCTCTTTAAGCTTTTTGACATCTTCTTCTACCCCGACGCCACAAAACATAAAATGAGGATCATTGAGGAAAGTTTGCAAGTTAGATATAGGAGGTATGGGATCACCATGCAAGAACTGATAGATAAGACATTCGTTGCCGACACAAAGTTGGAGGATAGCAATTGGGTGGTCTTCACCGGGTTTGAGGTTGGGACGCCACTCCGTGTCGAGGCCAACCACAAACTTGTTACCGGGGTAGCTTCGGATGAGGGGCCATATTCGAGATTTTATCCACCAGTCCAATTGGTCGATTTTTTTCGCAACTGTCACTTGAATCATCTCACCGTAAAAGGGAACAAGGTGGATAATTGGTGGATGATATATCACAAGTGGTGGTGTTGGTATCAAAGGGATTGAAGGTCTACGGATGAACGACATTTAGGAATAGATTACAATTTTTTCTTTGGTAAAATATATTGAAATCAAAGAGGATGTGGTAAGATATTAATACTAATAAGAGACGAGGCCTCTTGTTAGTGCCGCCTATTTTTTTTTCTTTTTTTGTTAGACGTTGGTAAACAAAACGATGCCGTTTTGTTTACATTGTGGCTGTTGATTGTTGTACTCTGTGCTATCCCGATTTTCTTTTCCATTTTATTTTGCATTTTTCTGACTTCGACCAACAACAGACATGGACCCCACAATCTATTTACATTCCCATCTTGCTTTATTTTTTTCCCCTTCGCTTGTAGTCGTCTTTTTCCTCTCCCCAGATAAACCCCCTTCCCCATGAAAATCTGCAGCATATCAAGTCAATTTGACCTTATCAAAGTGTGTTGTCAGTCCTTATCTTCATCCTGTAAAAAACTTTCTCTCTCATGTGCTAATGAATCTTCGTCGAGAAGTATTCCGTTATTTTTCTTTCCTTTTTCCTTCTCTTCTCTCTTCTTCTATTTCTTAATCTGATAACTGATTTAGAAATTTCAAAAATCTCTTACTTTGGAAGAAAGATCAGAGACGGCATGAGAGAGTGCGAGGAGGGACTTTGCAGCCACGATGGCGCGACCGTCGGATCAGTGATGAGGCTATAGCCACAGTAAGGTCGTCTCTGTCACAGACTCACAGGCGAGTATTTCTATTTTCGCACGGTTTCAATGATTTAGTTTTATAGTGTCTGATTTATTTATTTTTGGTAGCAGGGATTTGCGGATTTCAGAACAAAGACGGAGAGAAGAATACTTATTTTCCGGTTTGTGTTCCTTCTCCATGCCCAAACTATGCTATCTATTATGGTGAGCTAGAATATGGATTGCCATATTTCTCTATTCTGATTTCTTCTGGTTATGTTGCAACCAAATTGTGTTCTTATTCTTCGTAACATATCTCTTATGAATTTCATTTCATGTATCAAGTGAGTGCAAGGAATTGCTTGAATTATTCTTCTGATTTTAATTTGCTTCAGCAATTTTGATGAACTGAGTTGCTTCGTAGTTTTGGGTTAGGTGTGAAAGTTTTGTTTGTGAATTCTTCATACCGTAGGTTCATTAATTATGTGTTGATTTGTTTGGTTTAAGTTTTGTCATAACCTTTTTTTCGGTTTTTGTAGTGTTTGGTGGAATGATTTGTTGTTTTGGGTTTTGCTTATATGGTTTTCTTTGTTCATTTTGTTTTTATATAACTGATTGTATTTTATGTTTTGTTGCAGATTCGGTTAGCAGTGGTCCTTAGTTTTTACAGCTTCATTCAGGTTTGTATATTCTTATTTGTTTTCATCTTTTTTATTACTGGTCACTTCCTCTTAAAATCTTTTTTTTTCAAAAAAAATCTTACAATAACATTGACACACACAAAACTCATTTTGTAAGTTTTCATATATAGCTATGGTTCTGAGTTGTGACACGTGGGGCTCAGTCGAGGTGGCGAGGAGAGGCCGTATCAGTGGCTGCCAAAGCCGAGGTTGGTGGTATCTTTGAGTAGAGTGATACGAACGTGGAGAGATGAGGTTGAGTGGAAGTGGAGAATGAGGCTAGCTTTTAACACGGTCGTTTGAGGGCTGAACCGAGGATAATAAACATGGAGATTTTGGAGAGGGAAGTGAATGAATAAGATGGTGGTGGAGCTCGTTGTTTGTAGCGTGGAGTAGAACATTGGATTCTACATTCTTCTGTTCCTTATTCTGTTAGTTTTAAGCGAGGTTTATTTCATTTTCTTCTCTTTTTTTTTTTTTTTTGCCTTTATCCTATTTAAATTTTATGTGTTTTGTAAAGTTCTTTTATAGGCTTATTGAGTAAATTTTTATTGTGTTGTAGCCTAGTGTGTTCTTTGATCCATGTGAAATTCCACTCTGCTGAAAAAAGGTACTTCTTTTCATTTTTCACTTTATTTTTTTATTCCGCATTACCTTGACTTCCCCTGTTTATGATTAATGGTTTCAGAGTGGAAAAAGGCCTTTCGCTGCCATGGTGGCGTGCCGGACCGAAGCAATCACACCGTCGCGGTGTAATTCTTTTTTTTTTTTTCAATGTAATTCTTTTTATTCTTCTAATTTGAAATGTGATTCAATTCTATTTCATGATTCTCTCTTTGCTATCATAGATACTTCGAGGAGGTGCTGGTAGTTTATGAACCTACAAAAATATTTTGGAAATCTGTTCACATGATTTTGTTCATGTAGTTATGTAATTATATGCATACATAGGTACAAAATTTTGAACCCTTTGAAGTTAGAATTTGTTCATTTGAATGCCAAGTTGTTCACCTAATTATATTTATTCCATGATCGTTAAAAGTAACACATGCTTATTAGGCACTTTTTTATTGTTAATATACTGGGGAGAATAGTAATGAAGTCATTAAGGTGGCACTTAAGAATATTAAAATTTCTTGAAACCAGGGGATTCAGGGTGCTATTTTTTCTCCAATCAGTCTGCACATTCAGTGCTATTGTTTCTCCAATCAGTCTGCACCTTCATTTTCCTCCAATGGTGCGGCTTCTTTTTCCTATAAATCTGGGTCTTTCATAGTTCATTCTTCTTTAATGTTTTTCTGGAGGTAATTATTTTTGGGGTGGTGTCTCTTTTATTTTGTGTTGTTATTGTTCGGTTTAACACTTTAATTTTTTTTTATTTGTGCAGGTTCTGTTGTTGTGTTCTTCCTAAAAGGTATTTATTGTTTATTCCATGGGTTGGAGTTCGTGTTTCTGTTTGATTTTATTGAAATTGATGTTGTTTTGGTGCTTTCTGTTCATTTTGGTGAGGTTTACTTTGTATTTTAGTTTGATTTTAGTGGCATTAATGTTGTTTTTGTGGTTTATGTGGCCCTGGACATTTTTTTGGGGGAATTTGTGGCTTGTTATCTTTTTGTTCAATAAGATTTTGTTTGGATTCAATGATCAGTATTTTTGTTTTTGGTTGGCTTGAGCTGAGCTATTGGGTGTAGTGTTGTTTGTTCTTGGTTGTGTCGGATTGTTCTTTATACGTCTTTGTGTTTTTTTGAAAATGTTTTGGCCTTTTGCTTATTGGGTCAGCATTTTGGAGTCGTAATAAGCTGGTCATATGAATCGTAAAAGCCATCGTAATGAGAAAGATAGAGCTAGGTATGCCTCCATGGCTTCATCCGCAAAAGAGGATATGCTTGTATGGAAAGCACGACCACGAGCTTCGTGCTCTTCTGTGTCTCCTCGGATTCCTGAGCCTCATGTGGCTGTTGATCCTTTTTCTTCGTTTGTTGTCTTGCTTTGGATTCCTGAGTCTCGTGTTGCTGTTGATATTGTTGTTTCGGGTGTATTAATTGGAGGCTTGGGTTCTGTTATTGGTCAGCTCGTGCATCCTGACGAACATGAGCATCTTGTATTAAATGATGGATTTGTGTTTGCGGGAACTATTTCTATGGATGCTCTCTGTTTTGGGTCTCCTATTACGTTGCCTACCTCTGCTATAAGTTGTGAACAGTGTGAGTTATTCGTGTTATTTTTTTTATAGATTTTTTACTCTTGTTTATTTAATTTTTCTTTTTGTTTGTTTTGTAAAACTATTTGCAGTCGCATCTCGAGCCAATTTGCCTTTATCCGGTTGTACTGTTTCTCATGTGGCGCGGGGTGAGTTATTATCTTTTTTGGGTTGTGCATTTTTTTTTACCTTATGTTCTATTTATTTCTTTGCAGCAGCATCGGGTTTTGTTTCCTCTTATGCTACTATTTTGGATCGTAGGGAAAAATTCCTGTATGAAGTATGCTTCTATTGATCTAGTGGAGAAGTCTACTTTCTTGAGCAAACGCCGTGCTCAGAATGCTCTTCCTCGAAAATCTGCTCAGCTATGTGTAGCCGGTGTTTTTATTGCTGGTAAGTTTATCTAGCTTTTTGCCCATTGTTTTGTTTAGTTTTACTTTTAATGTTTTCATTTTGTCTTATTTTGGCTTGCGTTATTGTGCATTATATGCCAATATGAGTCGTCCTTGTTGGATGTTCCTTCCTCTTCGAGGGTGCACTTTTCTGGTGGCAGGTTTGACAGGATTAAGAATGTTCCTGTCGTGGTGTGATCTCTTCTTCAACAAGATTCTTGTGTTTTCTGTGGAACTTTCCATTTTTCTCAGATAACCTCCGGGTTTTTGTTCCTGCGGTGGATCGATGGTTTTGGCTCCGACAGTGCTTTCTCTTTTTTGATAAGTGCACGAAAAAAATAAAGTGACCATTTTTATCATTTTATCACTTACAGTCAGTGATTTTAAAACCGGACCGGTCATTGAACCGAAAGTCCTACTGGTTACTGGTTCGATCGGTTAGATTGAGTCAACCACTGGTTCGATCGGTAAAACCGGTGTGACTTTATTATTATGTAATATTTATATATATATTTTGAGATTATCTAAAATGCAATTATAATTCAATAAATTATCATTTTTTGCAATACTAAATTTTTATTGTTTCATGCAAATAATTAAAATGTCTTAAAAATTAAGATTAATGTCAAAAATATAAATCTCAAATATCCCTCAAAGATACATACATTACAAGACAACAAAATTACAAGACAACAATTTCATCTCATTTTTAAAGTTTTGACTTATTCAATTGGGTTTTATTGTTGTAAGTTGATATTTATATGGTAATTGATTTGCATAATTTCATACACAAAATAATATTATTTACAATGATGAGAAAATTGTTATGTACTTCTTTATATAAAAGAAAATGTATTATTGCATTGATTGTTAAAATACTAAAATAATGAATATTATTTCAATTAAAGTATAGACTTGCAATTCTATTAAATGTTAAACAAGAGTTCAAATAAATAACAATAACAAAAAAATCTCTAAATTTAAAAAAAAAAAAAATTAAGTGAACCACTGGTTCACTGGTTTTACCGGTTTTGGAGCTGGTTTTACCGGTTCGAACTGGTTAATTAGGAGACTGGTTTTTAGGGGTGAACCGGACCGGATTGGGAACCGGTTAGCGATTGAACCGGCCGATCCGGTCCGGTTTTCAAAACACTGCTTACAGTTGAACAATGCTGAGAGGCAAGCTTCACAACTCCCCCACATTGATGCATGATTCTGCAGCACAAACTTAGGAAAGTTAAACTACTATTGACTATCGCTTATAAATTGCTCATTTTTTGCCAAGAAGTGTAACTTCATAACTTCTACCATGGCCCTGATAATTCCTGAGATGGAACAAAAAAATAGAATGCTTTTACTTACCATATACACGACATCAGAGGCTTCGCGGTAGCTTTCACTAGAACTCCCAATGTTGTAATTCCTGTAGTTAGTAATTGATAAGGTGACAGTCATTTATCAACTACAGGAAAAAATAAATAGATGATAGAGAAAAGGGATGACTAGATGGAAAAAACAGATATGATATAACTCACGAAGAAATTATAGCAACGATTTCAATCTTGAAGCCAGAATATATAGAGGTTTATAAGTATATAGACTCCAGCCAGACAATGAAGTTGATGAGACACTAAGCAACAAATTTAATAACTAGAACCAGACACCTCATCTGAAATTCTGAATAAAGCAAATATCACAAAACTGACATTGCACTTTTAGTATGTAACATAGTTTCAAAATAAGAAGATTAGGTAAGCCTTCCATGTTTTATTTTTCAATTGGATGTTGGCCAATTACTGTAATCTTGTGTTTGGCAAGTTACCGTTCTTATATGTACGTTTACGCATTTTTAAAGATTCCCTTTTTTTTTCTTCAAGCCAACCTAATTTACATTTGATTATGTCTTCATTTCACCTTTATTTATGTATCTTCTTAATCTTATGTTTCCAATTAAATGTTATCTTGGATGTATGATTGGTCTTTTGGTGGCACTTGTATTTATTCATAAGCTTTCTATAACTTATCCTAGTGTTCAATGCAATGTGTTTATATTATATTTGAAAAATATTCATTGGGTTTTTTTTAAAGTCTTTTAATTCTTTGTTTTTTACGGATGTAAGAAAAATGTCAATTTTTCCAAAGAAATTTGCTTCTAATGAGTAATTTTGCATTATCATATTCTTTTTGCAGTTTATTCAGCTTAGACATGTTTTCTTACAAAAAAAGAATCTATTATTTGTAATTTATATATTTATGTTATGTTTGTTATTGATTCTTGATTCTTGATTAAATTTAGTGCAAGAGTGATGAATATGTTATAAGGTATCATATATTTAGTAATAAACTTTGATTCTTTTTACAGGATTCCAAACTTGCTTGTGGGGATCTTGTTCGTGCCCGCTCGCTGCTTATTTCGATTTAGAGAACAGATTTGAATCTGAGGTTAGTTCCATCAACCTAGGAGATGATGACGAAGATAAGACTCTTATTCGATCTATTAGCTTCAAGGACAAAGATGATTCCGAACCCAAAGTAAAGTATTACAATCATCAGGTTCCGGAAAATCTTTGTTAGGAAGATCTATTAGATTCAGAGCTAGAAAAACTCAAACCATGAGACTCACAGAGCTATAAAGTTGCAAAAGGTTTACAAGAGCTTCCAAACTAGAAGAAAGCTAGCCGATTGTGCTGTTCTTATTGAGAACAATTGATGGAAACTGTTAGATTTCGCGAAACTCAAGCATAATTCTATTTCTTTCTTTGATCTTGAGAAACACGAGACTGCCATTTTGGTCAAGAGCAAGAACAAGGGCTACTAAGGTGGGAAAAGGCTTGTCGAAGAATGGCATGGCTCAGAAAATTGTTGTACAACATTGGCTTGAAGCTGTAAGTAAATCTGCTCATTTTATTTGAGTTTCCCTTTGTAATTAGGAAAAAAAAAGTACTGATTTTTAATTAAATTTGGTGATGCTGATTGATCCTGATAGAATAGTGTCCTGCAAGCCAATTATTTTGGCTGCATTTAATTGAAAGGACCATTCAATTGGATTAATAAATGCATTTTATTATTATATGGTCATCTTTATCTTATGTAATAATTATCTACGCATAAGGATAGAAGCAGAGTAGTAAGTATCGTGCGATACACGATACGTATCGTACGATTCGATACGATTCGAGGTCTTCACGATACGACTCGCCGAAATAATCGCAGGGGTGTTTTTCTCGGACCGATTCATACCCGATACGATACGAATCGTATGTATCGCGATACATACACGATACATGCGATTTTTTGAGTTTTCGGATCATGGGTCTGGACCGGTTCGACCCGGTTTTTTTTAACAGCCAAACCCACGGTTTTTTACCCTAAAATCAGATTTTTTTTCACTTACCATTGAGCGCCTCTTCCTCCCAAGTAAATCCCAAAAAAAATTTACTTCATTCCATCAATTTCTAAACATTTACATCTAATTTCTTGGCCAAAAAATCAAATTATCGTGATTCCCATGGAAAGTATCGCGATTCTAGTCCGATTCACTCCGATTCAAATCTGAAAATTGGTGATTTCGGCTTTGGAGTTTGGTCTTCTACTCATCTAAGTTTTGTTGAATGTGATTGTTGAGGTATAACCGTATAACTGTACTAGACTATTAGTAATATACGTAGATAAACTTGGTTTTGGTTGGTGCCTTGGTGGTACTTACATATTTAGTTGTAAACTTGGTTTTGGTTATCGACGTAGATAAACTGTTCGATGAAATGTTCTAAGAAGTAAAGAAAGTTGAGGCCTGATATATGATGAATCAAAAATTGTTCGAAGACTTAGATGAGTAGATGAGTAGATAAATTATTCCAAAAACTGTGATGAAATACTATTTGTATTTCAATAACTTTTGTGAGTTTTATTATGTGTCCAGGTGTAGCTATATGATTATAATATATCCACTACTAGTTGTTCTAAATTGAATACTATTTGGAATAAAAAAAAGCATCAACAATCACTAAAAGACAAGATGAAACATAAGTGCTTTTTTCAAGTTAGTTTTTTCATAATATGGCCATTAAAGTTATAGACTTTATTTGGTTATTAACTTATTATATAAGTATTTAAGATTTTAAGTAACTTTATTTGTTTGATATTTAGATTAAAATTTCATTTGTTTGGTTGAAACCTTTTGAGTTTCGATATATATTGATGCTATTATTTACTTGTTATTGATGCTATTATTTATTTGTTATGCTTGAAGGTGCTAGTTAGCTCTTTTGTTGATTACAATTTACAATGGTAAGGAAACTTGATGATACATGGAAGCATTGTCAAAAGGTTGAGGTAGAAGGAGGAGGAGATAATCGTAGGCTTAGAGTACAATGCAATTATTGCTCGCATCAATGTTGGGGTGGAACAATAAGGATGAAACATCATCTTGCCGGGACAAAAAAAGATGTTATTGCATGCACAAGTGTTCCCGATGATGTTAAAGCATTTTATGAGAAGTTTTTTCAATCTAAGCAAGAGATCAAAGAAGCTACTAATCTTGAAAACTTGAGTGAACAAGTGGAAGATTTTCCTAAGGAAAAAGGAATAATAGAGAAATTTGTTTCTAAAGGTGGAGAAGGATCATCCAAAATACTTAAGCAAACGACAATGAATGAAGCTTTAAAAAATCGGGACCTAGTCATTCGAGATATATGCCGATGTATATATGGTAATGCTTTACCATTCAATTTGGTGAGAAGTCCGTTGTTCAAACAAATGATAAAATCGATTGGTGAATATGGTAGAGGTTTGAAACCTCCCTCTTATCATGAAGTTAGAGTTTCTTACTTAAAGAAAGAAGTTGATCACGTCAATGAAGATCTTGAAATATACAGAAAAGATTGGAAGAAATGGGGATGCACGTTAATGTGCGATGGTTAGAGCGATGGAAAATCAAGATCACTGACCAATTTCTTAGTTAATAGTCCAAGAGGGACTGTTTTTTTGAGATCCGTCGACACTAGTGATGTGATCAAAGACGGTCAGAAAATGTTCGAATTGTTGGATAATGTAGTCGAGGAGATTGGAGAAGAAAATGTAGTCCAAGTTGTGACTGATAGTGCCTCCAATCTTGTAGTAGCCGGGAGGAAACTAGAAGAGAAGAGAAAACATTTGTTTTGGTCTCCATGTACAGCCCATCTCGTCGACTTGGTTCTAGAGGACATTGGGGAGATTCCGGTCTTCCATAGTACCATCACAAAAGCAAAAAGGGTCACAAAATTTATTTACAGGCATCAGTGGGTCCTTGCTTTATTTAGAAAACACTCGGAAGGAAGAGAATTAGCAAGACCTGGAGTGACACGGTTTGCTACAGCTTTTCTTACATTAAATCGCATAATGGAGCAAAGGGATGCCATTAGAACTTTATTTGCTTCAAATGAATGGAGAACTAGTTCTTATTCAAGTAAAGTTGAGGGAAAGAAAGTGGAGGACATAATTTTGACTGACAAAAAATTTTGGATGGCCATCCAATATTGCTTGAAGTGTGTGAGTCCGCTTGTCAAACTTTTGAGGCTTGTGGATGGTGATGTAAAGCCGGCCATGCCATATATTTACAAAGCAATTGATAGAGCGAAGGAGCAAATAGCCAAGAACTTCAATCATAAGTTTGAACACTATAAGAAGGTGTGGAAACTTATTGATGATCGGTGGGAGAAGCAAATACACAGACCTCTTCATGCAGCCGCATACTTTCTTAATCCTCAGTACGTGCTCGTTTAGTTTTATGCAATTACTTCATTTTTTAAAGATTAAATTAAATGTATACTCAATTTAAAAAAATAAAAAATCTTATTATTGTTTTATCAGGTTGCATTTTAGTGAGACATTTAAGTGTGATAGTGAAGTTCGTGTTGGTTTATACAAAACCATTGAGAGAATGTATCCCGATTTAGAAATTGAGATTGATAGACAGATTGATAAATTCAGAGATTCGAATGGGCTTTTTGGAATGCGTATAGCAGTGCAGACAAGGGATAAAAAGTAGTAACATTCCCTTTTTTTTAATAGCTCTTTGGTGGGAAAGCTATGGTGGAGAATGTCCGGACCTACAAAGGTTAGCTATGAGAGTTTTGAGTCTCACATGTAGTGCTACCGGATGTGAAAGAAATTGGAGCGTGTTCGATAATGTGCATACAAAGAGAAGAAATCGTTTAGAGCAACAAAGGTTAAATGCTTTAGTTTTTGTGAAATACAATATTCAGCTTGATGTGAGACAAAAACGACGACTAGAGCAAGGAGATACTTATGATCCTATAGTTTTATCCGATATTGAGTCGGATGATGAGTGGATCACTGAAAAGGAGGACCCATGCTTACCCGAAGATGATTCTTGGATGGATATACATGAAAGCTTCGCTATTGAAGAAGGAGCTCCAAGTTTAAAAAGAAAGAGAGGTACATTTATTCAATTTAAATTTACAAATCTTAAAACACATATCATTAAAATATATCTTTTACATAGGTCCAAGAAATTTAAATGTCAATGCCAATGCCAATAAGAAAGGAAAAGCTAAAGTGTTAGAGATTGAAGAGGTTGCCAATAGGAAGGGAAAAGACAAAGTAGTAGAGATTGAAGAGGTTGATGAAGATGAGGAAGAGGAAGAAGAAGATTTTATGATATTGGATGATGAATTAGATCTAAATGACATTATTGGAGATAATCTCTAGTTTATTTATTATCATTTGGATTGATATTTTGATGTTAATTAGAAAATATAAGTATTTGTTTTTATTTTGTGACTTAAAGTTCAGACTTGGAACTAAATGCATATATCTAAATGATATTTTTGACTTTAATTTGTTAGTCTTTACATGTTTTTTTTTTTTTTGTTTATTGTGAAGAATATATGATTTATGCATTTTTTATAATTGATTTGTATCTTATGATACGATACACGATACACGATACACGATTCGATACGATACAACAGGTCACCGATACGCGATACGATACACGGTTCAATAACTTTGGATAGAAGTCCTTAGATCACAGGGCTATGGGACAACCCGTGGACTGATCTCCAAGGCCGTGATCTAGAATATATTCAAGAGTCGTAGAATCCAATCGAGATAGGACATCGTTGGATTCGGTTAGACTCTCATTATTGTGTATACTCCGATGAACTGGAGAACGCTGGGGTCCACGAGCGTGACTGGGATAGTCGATACACATAAGTGGGTGACTTGCTGGGATGGCAAGTGCACTGAATACCTCAATTAGGAAATAACTCACGATGGAAGCGGTAGTCGTATATCGGGGTTGAAGTTATTCCAATTTACAATAGTATACGAGGAACTATCCCTAACTACTTGAGATGATAGGGTTTATCTGGTGCGAGAACGTCTATGCTTTGATATGAGTCCCGACTGACTGGAGATCGCCAGAAAGTCTATGTGGACTCATATTGGGTATAGAGGAACTCGTATGCAGATTCATATCATCAAGAAAGGATCCATTGACCCGACTTGATAGGTTGGGAAATTCTCCTACGGATTTCTGTGAGAAATTAATTCTGGTAAAATCCTCAGCCGAGGTATCTGACGGCTTTATGTAAGTAGCTCATAAAGATTAAGTCAAAGAGAATTATTTCGAGACCAGAATGCATAAGGTCAAGACAAAAGAAAAGGGAAACCGATGAAAGACCATACCCTTAAGTCTCGACTGGGAGATTGATCGATGGAGAGATTATGGCGTGTATGGAAATTGTAAATGAGATAAAAGGTTCACTGAATTAATTCACCAGTGATTGGGCTCCATGGGCTTGTGACTGGACATCGACCGTGGAGTGTGGGAGAATTCCCAAATTGGCGGGGGTGCTAATTTTGGAATGATTAATCGACGGAGTGTTCGATTGATTTAGAGTAAGTCTTACTCGAATAATTAAATAATATTTAATTATAACCCACGGCCAATTATGTGGTGAACCTACGGGGGCATACACAATACACATGAAGCGAAAGCGAGGAAATAAGAACGACCGAGTCGACTGGGTCGACTGGGTGAATAATCGATTGGGTCGATTATAATGGGTGGGTCGACCCAATTGGAACAAATTGGGATCCAATTGGAATTGGATCAGGATCATAAATTAAATTGGAATTTAATTTGTGGATTAATTAATTAAGTTTGATTTAATTAATTAGAAGGGATTTTAATTAAATGGACTTAGAGTCTGATTCAATTAAATGGGAGATTAAGTTAATTAATTGGGAGATTAAATAAAGCCTTGTCAAATTAATTAACTGGGCCATGAATTAATTAGAGGACTTGGTCTTCTAATTAAAGAGGGTCATGGCCCATGTAGGAGAGAAGAAACCTAGTCCTATTAGGACTAGGTTAGGGAGATAACTATAAGTAGCTATCTTGTAGTTATTTTTCACACAACTCAACAAGCAAAATTTGAGCAGAGCAAAAATTCTCTCCCCTCTCCCTTTGTAATCGGCCGAACCCTTCTTCCCTGTGGAAGAAATTTTTCGTTTTCGATTTTGTTCCAAGATCGTTCCTAAATCCTAGATCATAATATATCTTGTGTTCTAGCTGATCAAGATTTATTATTTTCGTGTAATTGTGGTGTATCAACCCGTAGAGGCGCAACACGTGGGGCGCTACCGCAGAGCTTGGGTCGATTTTGCTGAGGAGAAATTCGGAGTCCGTTTTGCTAGCTAAGGATTTGCAAGGAGATAGGTATAACTGCAACTGTTTATACTATCGTTTTATTTATGTTCATATATATACAACTAGAGTAGTATCCTGGCAAGATTCCGTAAGAGGTCCTAAAAATTTTATATTCCGCTGTGCCTAGGGCTGTTTATCTTACCGAATCCCAACAGATCCTCGAACTGTAGTTAGCGAGATTGTTAAGGTCGCCTGTTTGTCTCACACTCAAACCATGGTTCTCTTTAAGCTTTTTGACATCTTCTTCTACCTCGACGCCACAAAACATAAAATGAGGATCATTGAGGAAAGTTTGCAAGTTAGATATAGGAGGTATGGGATCACCATGCAAGAACTGATAGATAAGACATTCGTTGCCGACACAAAGTTGGAGGATAGCAATTGGGTGGTCTTCACCGGGTTTGAGGTTGGGACGCCACTCCGTGTCGAGGCCAACCACAAACTTGTTACCGGGGTAGCTTTGGATGAGGGGCCATATTCGAGATTTTATCCACCAGTCCAATTGGTCGATTTTTTTCGCAACTGTCACTTGAATCATCTCACCGTAAAAGGGAACAAGGTGGATAATTGGTGGATGATATATCACAAGTGGTGGTGTTGGTATCAAAGGGATTGAAGGTCTACGGATGAACGACATTTAGGAATAGATTACAATTTTTTCTTTGGTAAAATATATTGAAATCAAAGAGGATGTGGTAAGATATTAATACTAATAAGAGACGAGGCCTCTTGTTAGTGCCGCCTATTTTTTTTTTCTTTTTTTGTTAGACGTTGGTAAACAAAACGATGCCGTTTTGTTTACATTGTGGCTGTTGATTGTTGTACTCTGTGCTATCCCGATTTTCTTTTCCATTTTATTTTGCATTTTTCTGACTTCGACCAACAACAGACATGGACCCCACAATCTATTTACATTCCCTTTTTGCTTTATTTTTTTCCCCTTCGCTTGTAGTCGTCTTTTTTCTCTCCCCAAATAAACCCCCTTCCCCATGAAAATCTGCAGCATATCAAGTCAATTTGACCTTATCAAAGTGTGTTGTCAGTCCTTATCTTCATCATGTAAAAAACTTTCTCTCTCCTGTGCTAATGAATCTTCGTCGAGAAGTATTCCGTTATTTTTCTTTCCTTTTTCCTTCTCTTCTCTATTCTTCTATTTCTTAATCTGATAATTGATTTAGAAATTTCAAAAATCTTACTTTGGAAGAAAGATCAGAGACGGCATGAGAGAGTGCGAGGAGGGACTGTGCAGCCACAATGGCGCGACCGCCGGATCAGTGATGAGGCTATAGCCACAGTAAGGTCGTCTCTGTCACAGGCGAGTATTTCTATTTTCGCACGGTTTCAATGATTTAATTTTATAGTGTCTGATTTATTTATTTTTGGTAGCAGGGATTTGCGGATTTCAGAACAAAGACGGAGAAAAGAATACTTATTTTCCGGTTTGTGTTCCTTCTCCATGCCCAAACTATGCTATCTATTATGGTGAGCTAGAATATGGATTGCCATATTTCTCTATTCTGATTTCTTCTGGTTATGTTGCAACCAAATTGTGTTCTTATTCTTCGTAACATATCTCTTATGAATTTCATTTCATGTATCAAGTGAGTGCAAGAAATTGCTTGAATTATTCTTCTGATTTTAATTTGCTTCAGCAATTTTGATGAACTGTGTTGCTTCGTAGTTTTGGGTTAGGTGTGAAAGTTTTGTTTGTGAATTCTTCATACCGTAGGTTCATTAATTATGTGTTGATTTGTTTGGTTTAAGTTTTGTCATAACCTTTTTTTCGGTTTTTGTAGTGTTTGGTGGAATGATTTGTTGTTTTGGGTTTTGCTTATATGGTTTTCTTTGTTCATTTTGTTTTTATATAACTGATTGTATTTTATGTTTTGTTGCAGATTCGGTTAGCAGTGGTCCTTAGTTTTTACAGCTTCATTCAGGTTTGTATATTCTTATTTGTTTTCATCTTTTTTATTATTGGTCATTTCCTCTTAAAAGCTTTTTTTTTCAAAAAAAATCTTAAAATAACATTGACACACACAAAACTCATTTTGTAAGTTTTCATATATAGCTATGGTTCTGAGTTGTGACAGTGGGGCTCAGTCGAGGTGGCGAGGAGAGGCCGTATCAGTGGCTGCCAAAGCCGAGGTTGGTGGTATCTTTGAGTAGAGTGATACGAACGTGGAGAGATGAGGTTGAGTGGAAGTGGAGAATGAGGCTAGCTTTTAACACGGTCGTTTGAGGGCTGAACCGAGGATAATAAACATGGAGATTTTGGAGAGGGAAGTGAATGAATAAGATGGTGGTGGAGCTCGGTGTTTGTAGCGTGGAGTAGAACATTGGATTCTACATTCTTCTGTTCCTTATTCTGTTAGTTTTAAGCGAGGTTTATTTCATTTTCTTCTCTTTTTTTTGTCTTTATCCTATTTAAATTTTATGTGTTTTGTAAAGTTCTTTTATAGGCTTATTGAGTAAATTTTTATTCTGTTGTAGCCTAGTGTGTTCTTTGATCCATGTGAAATTCCACTCTGCTGAAAAAGGTACTTCTTTTCATTTTTCACTTTATTTTTTTATTCCGCATTACCTTGACTTCCCCTGTTTATGATTAATGGTTTCAGAGTGGAAAAAGGCCTTTCGCTGCCATGGTGGCGTGCCGGACCGAAGCAATCACACCGTCGCGGTGTAATTCTTTTTTTTTCAATGTAATTCTTTTTATTCTTCTAATTTGAAATGTGATTCAATTCTATTTCATGATTCTCTCTTTGTTATCATAGATACTTCAAGGAGGTGCTGGTAGTTTATAAACCTACAAAAGTATTTTGGAACTCTGTTCACATGATTTTGTTCATGTAGTTATGTAATTATATGCATACATAGGTACAAAATTTTGAACCCTTTGAAGTTAGAATTTGTTCGTTTGAATGCCAAGTTGTTCACCTAATTATATTTATTCCATGATCGTTAAAAGTAACACATGCTTATTAGGCACTTTTTTATTGTTAATATACTGGGGAGAATAGTAATGAAGTCATTAAGGTGGCACTTAAGAATATTAAAATTTCTTGAAACCAAGGGATTCAGGGTGCTATTTTTTCTCCAATCAGTCTGCACCTTCATTTTCCTCCAATGGTGCGGCTTCTTTTTCCAATAAATCTGGGTCTTTCAAAGTTCATTATTCTTTATTGTTTTTCTGGAGGTAATTATTTTTGGGGTGGTGTCTCTTTTATTTTGTGTTGTTATTGTTCGGTTTAACACTTTAATTTTTTTTTATTTGTGCAGGTTCTGTTGTTGTGTTCTTCCTAAAAGGTATTTATTGTTTATTCCATTAGTTGGAGTTCGTGTTTCTGTTTGATTTTATTGAAATTGATGTTGTTTTGGTGCTTTCTGTTCATTTTGGTGAGGTTTACTTTGTATTTTAGTTTGATTTTAGTGGCATTAATGTTGTTTTTGTGGTTTCTGTGGCTCTGGCCATTTTTTTGGGGGAATTTGTGGCTTGTTATCTTTTTGTTCAATAAGATTTTGTTTGGATTCAATGATCAGTATTTTTGTTTTTGGTTGGATTGAGCTGAGCTATTGGGTGTAGTGTTGTTTGTTCTTGGTTGTGTCGGATTGTTCTTTATACGTCTTTGTGTTTTTTTGAAAATGTTTTGGCCTTTTGCTTATTGGGTCAGCATTTGGAGACGTAATAAGCTGGTCATATGAATCGTAAAAGCCATCGTAATGAGAAAGATAGAGCTAGGTATGCCTCCATGGCTTCATCCGCAAAAGAGGATATGCTTGTATGGAAAGCACGACCACGAGCTTCGTGCTCTTCTGTGTCTCCTCGGATTCCTGAGCCTCATGTGGCTTTTGATCCTTTTTCTTCGTTTGTTGTCTTGCTTCGAATTCCTGAGTCTCGTGTTGCTGTTGATATTGTTGTTTCGGGTGTATTAATTGGAGGCTTGGGTTCTGTTATTGGTCAGCTCGTGCATCCTGACGAACATGATCATCTTGTATTAAATGATGGATTTGTGTTTGTGGGAACTATTTCTATGGATGCTCTCTGTTTTGGGTCTCCTGTTATGTTGCCTACCTCTGCTATAAGTTGTGAACAGTGTGAGTTATTCGTGTTATTTTTTTTATAGATTTTTTACTCTTGTTTATTTAATTTTTCTTTTTGTTTGTTTTGTAAAACTATTTGCAGTCGCATCTCGAGCCAATTTGCCTTTATCCGGTTGTACTGTTTCTCATGTGGCGCGGGGTGAGTTATTATCTTTTTTGGGTTGTGCATTTTTTTTACCTTATGTTCTATTTATTTCTTTGCAGCAGCATCGGGTTTTGTTTCCTCTTATGCTACTATTTTGGATCGTAGGGAAAAAGTCCTGTATGAAGTATGCTTCTATTTATCCAGTGGAGAAGTCTACTTTCTTGAGCAAACGCCGTGCTCAGAATGCCCTTCCTCGAAAATCTGCTCAGCTATGTGTAGCCTGTGTTTTGATTGCTGGTAAGTTTATCTAGCTGTTTGCCCATTGTTTTGTTTAGTTTTACTTTTAATGTTTTCATTTTGTCTTATTTTGGCTTACGTTATTGTGCATTATATGCCAATATGAGTCGTCCTTGTTGGATGTTCCTTCCTCTTCGAGGGTGCACTTTTCTGGTGGCAGGTTTGACAGGATTAAGAATGTTCATGTCGTGGTGTGATCTCTTCTTCAACAAGATTCTTGTGTTTTCTATGGAACTTTCCATTTTTCTCAGATAACCTCTAGGTTTCTGTTCCTGCGGTGGATCGATGGTTTTGGCTTCGACAGTGCTTTCTCTTTTTGGTAAGTGCACGAAAAAAATAAAGTGACCACTTTTATCATTTTATCACTTACAGTCAGTGTTTTTAAAACCGGACCGGTCATTGAACCGGTAGTCCTACTGTAACTGGTTCGATCGGTTAGATCGAGTCAACTACTGGTTCGATCGGTAAAACCGGTGTGACTTTATTATTATGTAATATATATATATATATATATATATATATATATATATATATATATATATATATATATATATATATATATTATCTAAAATGCAATTATAATTCAATAAATTATCATTTTTTGCAATTATAAATTTTTATTGTTTCATGCAAATAATCAAAATGTCTTAAAAATTAAGATTAATGTCAAAAATATAAATCTCAAATATCCCTCAAAGATACATACATTCAAAACAAGACAACAAAATTAAAATTTCATCTCATTTTTAAAGTTTTGGCTTATTCATTTGGGTTTTATTGTTGTAAGTTGATGTTTATATGGTAATTGATTTGCATAATTTCATACACAAAATAATATTATTTACAATGATGAGTAAATGGTTATGTACTTCTTTATATAAAAAAAATGTATTATTGCATTGATTGTTAAAACACTAAAATAATGAATATTATTTCAATTAAGGTATAGACTTGCAATTCTATTAAATGTTAAACAAAAGTTCAAATAAATAACAATAACAAAAAAATCTCTAAATTTAAAAAAAAAAAATTTAAGTGAACCACTGGTTCACTGGTTTTACCGGTTTTGGAGCTGGTTTACCGGTTTGAACTGGTTAATTAGGAGACTGGTTTTTAGGGGTGAACCGGACCGGATTGGGGATCGGTTAACGGTTGAACCGGTTCAACCGGCCGGTCCGGTCCAGTTTTCAAAACACTGCTTACAGTTGAACAATGCTGAGAGGCAAGCTTCACAACTCCCCACATTGATGCATCATTCTGCAGCACAAACTTAGGAAAGTTAAACTACTATTGACTATCGCTTATAAATTGCTCATTTTTTGCCAAGAAGTGTAACTTCATAACTTCTACCATGGCCCTGATAATTCCTGAGATGGAACAAAAAAATAGAATGCTTTTACTTACCATATACACGACATCAGAGGCTTCGCGGTAGCTTTCTCTAGAACTCCCAATGTTGTAATTCCTGTAGTTAGTAATTGATAAGGTGACAGTCATTTATCAACTACAGGAAAAAATAAATAGATGATAGAGAAAAGGGATGACTAGATGGAAAAAACAGATATGATATAACTCACGATGAAATTATAGCAACGATTTCAATCTTGAAGCCAGAATATATAGAGGTTTATAAGTATATAGACTCCAGCCAGACAATGAAGTTGATGAGACACTAAGCAACAAATTTAATAACTAGAACCAGACACCTCATCTGAAATTCTGAATAAAGCAAATATCACAAAATTGACATTGCACTTTTAGTATGTAACATAGTTTCAAAATAAGAAGATTAGGTAAGCCTTCCATGTTTTATTTTTCAATTGGATGTTGGCCAATTACTGTAATCTTGTGTTTGGCAAGTTACCGTTCTTATATGTACGTTTACGCATTTTTAAAGATTCCCTTTTTTTTTTTTCAGCCAACCTAATTTACATTTGATTATGTCTTCATTTCACCTTTATTGATGTATCTTCTTAATCTTATGTTTCCAATTAAATGTTATATTGGATGTATGATTGTTCTTTTGGTGGCACTTGTATTTATTCATAAGCTTTCTATAACTTATCCTAGTGTTCAATGCAATGTGTTTATATTATATTTGAAAAATATTCATTGGGTTTTTTTTAAAGTCTTTTAATTCTTTGTTTTTTACGGATGTAAGAAAAATGGCAATTTTTCCAAAGAAATTTGCTTCTAATGAGTAATTTTGCATTATCATATTCTTTTTGCAGTTTATTCAGCTTAGACATGTTTTTTTACCAAAAAAGAATCTATTATTTGTAATTTATATATTTATGTTAAGTTTGTTATTGATTCTTGATTAAATTTAGTGCAATGAATATGTTAAAAGGTATCATATATTTAGTAATAAACTTTGATTCTTTTTACAGGATTCCAAACTTGCTTGTGGGGATCTTGTTCTTGCCCGCTCGCTGCTTATTTCGATTTAGAGAACAAATTTGAATCTGAGGTTAATTCCATCAACCTAGGAGATGATGACGAACATAAGACTCTTATTCGATCTATTAGCTTCAAGGACAAAGATGATTCCGAACCCAAAGTAAAGTATTACAATCATCAGGTTCCGGAAAATCTTTGTTAGAAAGATCTATTAGGTTCAGAGCTAGAAAAACTCAAACCATGAGACTCACAGAGCTATAAAGTTGCAAAAGGTTTACAAGTGCTTCCAAACTAGAAGAAAGCTAGCCGATTGTGATGTTCTTATTGAGAACAATTGATGGAAATTGTTAGATTTCGCGGAACTCAAGCATAATTCTATTTCTTTCTTTGATCTTGAGAAACACGAGACTGCCATTTTGGTCAAGAGCAAGAACAAGGGCTACTAAGGTTGATCCTCGACATCGATATGGACACAATCTACATTTCAATTTTGTGAAATGGTTGCACTCTCAAAGCAAGGAACCATTCTTTTACTGGTAATAATAATCTCTAGATCTTTAATCTTCCTTCAAAAACTTTTATGTTTTGTGTATTATGCTAACTAAAAGTTTTCAAATTTATACAGGTTAGACTTAGGAGAAGGAAAGGAGGTTAATCTTATCGAGAAGTGCCCTCGTTCAACAGCAGTGTCCAGTGAGTCCAATCCCTCATCCTTGACTTCATCTTTAAAGAATAAATTTACTGTATTTTTTATTGATTTTATCTCGATTTTTTTGCCACGGATGGAGAGGGAGTCTTATGAAGTTGCAGTCGAGGATGGGAAGCTCTTGTACAAACAACACCACCGATTAACCAAAGGGCTGTAAGTGGATATTTGATCTCAGCACCTCGAGAACGTTATACGTAGGGAAGAAAAAGAAAGGCTCGTTTCAGCACTCGAGTTTGATGGTCGGAGGAGCTACAATGGCTGCCGGTAGAATCGTTGCTGAAAAGGCGTCTTAAAGGCATAGCTCTTACGAATTTTACATTTTGTATAACACCTTTTCATTTATTATTAAATTAACTTAATTCATGACAAATTCTTGTTTTTTATCTCAATAAACTACCTAGGCTGGATATGGTTGCAATTCCTGAATTCTTTGGTGGAGCCATGAAAAATTATGGGTTCATCGCATATTTTGGAAATGAGCTACTTCAAGATGAATTACATTTTGCAGCTTCTAATATTTAAAGGGTAGTTTTAAATTCAAATTCATACGCATACAATCTTCTTCTTTTTTCACGGATTCTTACAATAGACTTTTCAATCGAGTTTTGCAATTCGTATTAATATACAAAGTATTTGAGCTGTTGCAGATATGATCAGAGCAAATGCGATCCAGATCACACAAGTATACCAATATTGCAATATACCATTTATTTAGTTGTATCTATTGACAAGCTTTCTTGAAATGGATATAATAGCTTAATATTCTAACCGTTTATTTTTTTTTTTCTTCAGTTGTAAACAAATCCAAAAAATATGAAACTAAATTCAATACATAGAATACAATAAAAAAGAATCCAATTGACTTAGTTTATATTTGAATCATCAAATCAGTGAGTTTAGAATACGAACACATTTTGCAGTGGACTTATATACCTAATTAAAACTAATTAAAACTAAACTATGGAAGAATTCTACCAATTGGATCTCCTCCAAGAAGTTCAAACCAAAATGCGAAACCAAGCTGAAAAGAAACAAATGCATCAATGGCTGCATACTCAACTTGATCATCATCGAGATCTGCGGCATCCCACGCGCTCAAAGTTACTTTTTTTGGCTTGGCCATTTCCATGCCAAGAACTGATAATGCCATTTTTTTCAGCCCCATATACCTGTAATTAGCGAGATTGTTAAGGTCACCCGTATGTCTCACACTCAAACCATGGTTCTCTTTAAGCTTTTTGACATCTTCTTCGACCCCGACGCCACAAAACATAAAATGAGGATCATTGAGGAAAGTTTGTAAGTTAGATATAGGAGGGATAGGATCACCATGCAAGAACTGATAGATAAGACATTCGTTCCCAACACAAAGTTGGAGGATAGCAATTGGGTGGTCTTCACCGGGTTTGAGGTTGGGACGCCACTCCATGTCGAGGCCAACCACAAACTTGTTACCAGGGTGGGCTTGGATGAGGGGCCAGATTCGAGATGTTATCCACCAATCCACTTGGTCGACTCTTTTGGCAATAGTCACTTGAATCATCTCGCCGTAAAAGGGAACAAGGTGGATAATTGGTAGATGATGCATTACGAGTGGTGGTTTTGGTATCAAAGGGATTGAATGTCTACGGTGGATGAACGAAATTTGAGAATAGATTACACTTTTATCTTTGGTAAAATATATTGAAATCAAGGAGTATGTGGTAACACATATATATATATATATATATATATAACACTTTGTTATTTTTCAATGCCCACTCCTAATTTATAAGGTAATGTAGAGTTCACGGATGTTGGGAGTCAATTCCTAATCCTATAAGGTAAACTAAATATTATCACACTTGTGATATAATTGAATTTTCAAAAGGAAGACATAAATAAATAAAAGACAATAAATAGGATTAATCTTGCCATTCTGTCAAAAGTCAAATTCTACTTTAATCGAATGTTGTAATTAAAGCCAAACACAAGAATTCTTTTTAAAAGTAAATAACTTAGAATAAAATAACTTAGGACTTTTTTTAGAGTTATATAGAGGATATTTCAGTGTTTCGTTACCTCTTCAATTGTTGCCTTCACGTCCTCCATTGACAAATATAAGAAAGAAAATTAATTTAAAAAAAAAAAAAAACTCCATTACTTTTAAACCCAGATGGCCAGATCTCTCTTTATAAAAAGTCTTCGAGTATTATTTCTCCAATAGTCCAATTTATCGGGAAGCTGATCAATCAAAATCGAATCTTTGGACAGCCCTACCCAGATCACTCCATAGCGAATAAAAAAAAACTGAGGGACAATATCCTAACTTTAAAACACAAAAAAAAAAAAAAAAAAAAAAAGGAAAATATCCTAATTGATAGTACAATTGTTTTTCTTAGTGTCTTAGCATTTTGAAAAAAATATATTATGATAATATTGTTGTTTTGCATTACTAATAAAATTTAGAATTTTATGTAATTTAGTTTTAACGAGTTTGAATGCACGTCTCGAATTTTTGGTAGCGGACTTAACCGTTTGTTAATTGAATCAAATAGTTCAGTTTGACATACTATACAAATTTTGGAACTATCTCTTCGGGCAAGATACCAAAAATTGGTACAGTTTACTGAATGCACACCCCTAATATTAGGGTTTTACGCGATCCGATAAATCATATGTACGATATACCAAACAAAAATTTCAGATCAATATACGGTATGAGCTCCATAATCGAACCATTATAAATTATTTTGATTTTTGGTATTATTGACTGAAACTGTATGTAGATTTACCGAAGAGATCTGGTATATCAATTTTTTGTTTATTTTAATTCCAATTGCTAAAAAGTAAGGACAGCGTTCCAAATTTCCAATCCAAAGCTTCGCTTCACCCACCCCCATCGCGCCTTAGAGCAAAACCCAAATCTTCTTCTTCTTCAATTCAAAATCCGGCCGCGCCGCCGCACCACCCACCCCCATCGCGCCTCCACCATCTCTCTCGGCCCAGATTTTTAATTTACAGAGGTACAGTCCAAATTCTAAATGCCCAATTTTTATCTTTCTGATTTTCTCTATGGTCCAATTTATCGGGAAGCTGATCAATCAAAATCAAATCTTTGTTTGCTCAGTGCATAGAAAATATAAAATCTTTTGACTTCCATTTCGTTTATTAGTCTCCGGCGCTGAAGTATTCGCAAATCTGATGGCACGACGTCGTCTCGTTCTTTTTCTGGTTGCACTCTCGTGGTTTTTCGGATTGTTTGAAGCCAGCTCCGGTGACGCTGATCCGATTTACCAGTAAGCCCAAAATCTTTAAAGCTATTAAAGTTTGAATCTATGTACTTTCTTTTAGAATTTTTGTATCTGATTTCAAATTTTTTGATTGAGGTATTTGAATTGCTAATAATTGCTAGCAAGCGGAGGAACTGATTTTGATTGTTTCAATAATTTAGATTTAAGTAGAATTACAGGGTTTGAGTGATTTAGTTTTTGAAATTAAATTGAAATTAATACCTTCTTTCTTCTTGTTGTACATGGAGTTGTATTTTTTAGTCATGTGGAAATAATTTGGATTGGGATTTAGGGGTGTAGAGATCTAACTATAGTAGTTCTTCAGTTGGGATGGTTATAAGCTTTTTGGGTAATTTTTGTATGATTTAATTTCCAATTACTCGAAACATATGCTGACTAATTAAGTAAGAAATTAAGGTGATAAAAGTATGAAATTAACGTATTACATGGCTCGACATTCTGATAAGATGATATGGCCAAACCTTTAAATACCTTATCCAACGAAGAAGAATTTCATGTATAATGTTCATTGCACTCTAACCTTAGGCTTGAATTTGGTTTGCAGACCTGCATTAGATGTACTTCCACATTAGTGCTCTTAATTGGCCCTTTATCAACTATAATGATATGATCATCTATCACACAATTTAAAGTAACTACAAATATCATATTAATACACCATTTTTTTCCATTAATTTTATGAAAATCCAAGATTAGCCTTGCCATCCTCCTGATCGTCTCACCTTCTCATCAATATGCACTGAAATGTTTGGCCATTGCTTGTGCTTTCATATGTTCTGCCATTTTCACTGTGCAAAAGGGAGGAATCTTTTCTTTGCATCTTTAAGTAGATAAACAAGAACAACATTCTCATGGATTGATTCAGCCTCACTATTAGTGATATCTTGATCTATATTGATCGGCGTTGGGCTGGTTTAGATTGATTTGATTTCGTTTAAATAGGTTTGGGAATTTTCAGGGAAATCTTTGAAATATGATTCGAATTGGGTTTTTTGGGTTCTGAAACTTCGAGACTTTGTAGGACTAGTTATGCAAAGCTAGGACAAACTCGCCTTTAACAGCAGTTGTACTTTTATGTATAGCTCATTGGGCCTTTCTAACTTTTAAAACATTAAATATAGCGATAAATGTGTTTCTGAATCTATCTGCATCTGTTTGTTGGGTTCTTACAGCAGTTATCTCTTTATATGAAGTAGTCATTCACTTAAAATTTTGTGTACTTCTAGGGATTGTGTTGAGCATTGTGGGAAGACCAGATGTAATTTTACATCGCCTGGAAACTCCATTGGTGGCCCATGGTATCTGCAGGAGCCACTTTACATGCAATGGAAGCAATGGGACTGTCTCAGTGACTGTCGTTATGACTGTATGCTCTCTAGAGAAGAAGAAAGACTGAAACTCGGCTACAAGCCCGCCAAGTACCACGGAAAGTGGCCATTCAAGCGTATTTATGGCATTCAGGTCAGAAAAAAAATCGCCTTTTTCTTTTTTTAAAAAAAAAAAAATTATTATGAGCATTTTGTAATGTAGTGGGTATGATCAGGAACCAGTTTCTGTAGCTCTCTCTGCGCTTAATCTAGCCGTTCAATTTCACGGATGGGTATCCTTTTTCATCCTCGTAAATTATAAACTTCCTTTTAGGCCAAACAAGAAGACATACTACGAGTATACAGGCCTGTGGCATATATATGCCATCTTTGCAATGAACACCTGGTTTTGGAGTGCACTTTTTCACAGTCGGTGAGTATCTTTGTGTGCTTGAAACTCGGTTATTTTCAGTTATTATATTGAGATGTTTTGAAACAATATATGCGCAGAGACGTTGATTTCACAGAGAAGATGGATTACTCTTCTGCTGTTGCATTACTTGGATATTCACTCCTTCTAGCTATAATTCGAGTTTTCAATGTGAGACTCGAGGCTGCGAGGGTCATGGTCGCAGCTCCCATAATTGCTCTAGTGACGACACATATCTTGTACTTGAACTTCTTTCAATTTGATTACGGTAAGCCCACTAGATTAGTATCATTGTTGACAAAAAATCGCATTTTTGGTCCTGTAGGACTGGTATCTTGTCTCGTGCTTTAAAAAATAGCACTTTTGGTCCAAATTTCTAAAATATTACGGTAAGCCCACTAGATTAGTATCATTGTTGACAAAAAATGCAGTTTTAGTCCTGTAGGACTGGTATCTTGTCTCATGCTTTAAAAAAAAGCACTTTTGGTCCAAATTTCTTAAATATTTTTGTACATTTTATCCATTATTTTTGCATTTTCGATCCCTTAGGACAATCTTTCTGTTTTGCGCTTTTGGTCATATAAGACTTACTTTTTTGCACTTTTAGTACCAAATCGGATGCACGAAAGAGTTAGGATCAAAAGTCTTACTTTTAAAAGAGCTACACTAAAAGTGCTGAGTGCTCAGTCCTGTAAGATTAAAAATGCAATTTTGCTAACTTTGTTGGAAAAACCCGACATGAAATGACGAATATACCCTTTGCAGGATTGAATATGAAGTTTTGTGTGGCAATGGGCATTCTACAAATGATCTTGTGGGCTGTGTGGGCTGGGGTTACCCGTCACCCTTCTCGACTGAAGCTATGGATTGTAGTACTGGGCGGTGCTCTCGCCATGCTCTTAGAGATATACGACTTCCCTCCGTATCAAGGACTTCTTGACGCTCATGCCCTTTGGCATGCAACCACGATTCCACTTACATACCTATGGTGGAGTTTTGTCCGGGATGACAGTGAATTCAGAACCTCCTCCCTCATCAAGAAGGCAAAGTAGAAGATTTCTTTATCTATTCAGAATTTTTGTGTTATTTTTTTCTCGCATCGATGAATGTTTATCGTTGTGGGTTTCTTTTGTTTGTTCTATAATTAGATTAAGGTTGGATACTTTTTTGATTTCTACTTGAATATGAGATCAATTATATAAAGGGCTCTTTTGCTCTTTTTTTGGATTTTACATTTGGTTGAAAATCATAATATTGGATATCTTGTTTGTGTTGCATGAATTATGATTACTCCTAGATTTTCTTGATTTACAAAAGCTATATCCTCCTCAGTTGCTACTTATCTATATGGAGGTCATTGGAAAATCAAATCATAATTTCTCCTTTTACTTCAAAATTTACACTTCTAAGTCTATATATGACTATGAATGTATTTCACTCAATTCCATTTCTTTATAAACAAGTATAAAGAACATGTCCTAAGCTAGCACACTAACTAATCCTATTAATTACCAAAAAACTAAGCATGATTAAAATCTGGATTAGTTAATTAAATCTAGCTAATAACTCCATAATGACGACACATCAGCATCCGTTTCCACATCATCAAAATATCGAGGTGGAGGCAGCATCAACCCCTCAGCCATGTTACCAAGCAACACATGCATCCCATACAATGTCTCGTCGTAACTAAATATCGTATTTTCTGTAGCGGCTCCTTTATCCGGCAAAAACACATTTTCCGGAGATTCAACGGATGAAGTGGCGATGGCGGTGTCGGCTTCCTCCTTCCATGATTCCGATGCCCGCGTTCGGAAAGACTCCGCCGCCTCTGCAGCCGCTTTCTGAATGTCCTTCGCGTTGGTGGACGCAGGAACCGGTAGCCGCCACGCTGAGTCAGCGAAGTTAAGACAAGCCGACCGACCTCGTAACGCTATAGCCGCCACGTCATGCGCACGCGCCGCCATTTCAGCAGTCGGGAAAGTCCCCAACCAAATTCTTGTTTTCTTGTTTGGCTCCCTCACTTCACAAACCCATTTCCCGGAGTTCCTCCGCCGCACGCCTCGGTACACCGGGTGCCTCGTCTCCCGGAACTTCTTCCTTCCCGCCCGCTTCTTCGGGTTGTTCGAAGCCAAATTAGTAATCACTTCCTCATCGGAATGATTATCGGCTTTACCCTCAAAATGACTTCCATTGTTGTCGGATGAAGATGAAGATGAAGCGAAATCTTGAACACATGGAAAAGTGTCAGCAAAGTAGTACCTTGTGAAAAACTGCATTTCTTCTAGGAAAAAAGAATCCAAACAAGTTTATAAATGGATATGAATTCAAAGTGAATGGATTTAATTTCAGTTGTGTTTGCTTTTGGGGCACAAGGTAATAAATTAATAAGTGGGTCTGTTTTATAAAAGCTTATGGATACAATTATTATATTATATAAATGATTACGCTTAAGGGACACGAAATATACACACGGAGAATTTACTAAGCTCCAGCTGTGGAGAGGTGGCTGCCCACGGTTTGTACCTTTTTCATTTGACGAAGGTGATGGGAAATAATGGGAATTTATTAGGTACAACTCCTTAAAGCTTGATCAGTGTGTGTAGTACACGTGTGAGTTGTACTGTGATAGCAGCACACTTGCGATTGGACTCACTCTCTTGGCATTTGTGGAATTTTTATTTTAGTATTATTTTGGGTGATGGGTGTATAAGTGTGTGTATAAATGTACGGTTGACCAGTCAAGCCAATCATAGTATCAGTTTGAACTAAGTTTCTATTAATAATATTATATAAAATTTGTTAATATCTAAAAGGTTACTTTAAAACGCCATTAATATAAAAATTTCAGTTTGCAATTGATAAGTTATCACTTGAAAAATTATAAAGTAACTAATGGGAAAATAAGATTTGGGATAGGTGTAGCTTCATTTTGTTTTTTAATTTTTCCAAGGGTTTAACCCCTTTCGAGACGTGTTGGACACATTAATGTGGGTTCCCCCAATAGGGATTGGGACCTGAGTCCGTTACATTATAGTGACAAGTCCCTTCCACTAGACCAATCAATTGTTGGTGGTGTAGCTGTATTCTTGAAGTATTTTTAAAATATGGGTGATTTACACTCAGACCCCCTCAGGTTTGGGCATATTACAAGAAACACCCCATTGTTTCAAAAATTACAGGAACACCCCCTCAGGTTTGAGCATATTACAAGAAACCCCTTACGGCGTTAAAAACAGACGGAATTTGATGATGTTAGCAAAAAAATTGATTTTTCAAATTTACCCCTGGCTAAATATACCGCGGGGATGTCTATGTAATAATATTAGACTACAGGGGTTTCTAATTAATTTGTGGGATGAAATGCAAACTAAAAATAAACATTTGGACTGCTATTTTTATAACCAAAATATGTGGCCAACAGTAACATTTAACTGTCATTTTTAAGATATGATAGTTGACTACAAATAACTCCATGAAGTTATTGTAATCTTTCTAAGTTACACATTCCCTTTGGTATGCTATTATTACATAGACACCCTTTTGATATAATATTATTACAAAGACACCCCATGTGGGTATATTTAGTCAGGGGTAAATTTGGAAAAATAATTTTTTTTTATGACATCATCAAATTATGTCTGTTTTTAACGCCGTGAGGGGTTTCTTATAATATGCCAAAACCTGAGGGGGTGTCCTTGTAATTTTTAAAACAATAAAGGGTTTCTTGTAATATACCCAAACCTGAGGGGGTTTAAGTGTAAATCACCCTTAAAATAAAGTGGGTCTTATGGGAATTTGTCTCACGTTGAAAATGCAAAGAAACTTTGAACACTTTATTAATGCTTGTCTGTCAAAATGGTTGATTGAAAGACAAGTGGATACTATATCATTTGGATATTTATTAGACCGAATGTACTTATTCGATCTATATCAGTTCAAGTCATTTCATGAATAAAATGTGGCCAATTAACCAATCAAATTCGGTTTAGTTTTTTATGTGTAAATTAAAATTTGATATTTGAATTTTAAATATTTAAAGTGGCAGTTTTTCAGACATAATTTTTATGTTAAAATAACAGTTAGAATTTTAATTTTGTGTTTGCTCAAAGATATGTTTAATTCAAATGAAGAATTGTCTATTCGTTATAGACATGAATCTTGTCTATAAAAACACTGCTAAGATACAGAAAAATTATTATCTTCTTCCTCCGATCTTCTCCAAATTTCTTATAACTTATTTTACTGCAGAAAAATACTTTATAAGTTTGATGATTTTGTCGACTTCGTGCGTGTCCTATGTTTTAATTATTTGAGACATGAAAGCAGAATTAAACATTGAGTTTTATTGTATCATAAATGTTATTAACAAATCCCTGTCATATATCGAGTGATGAGAATGAAATAAATCTTAAAAAAAATGGCATTGCAATACGCCATGAAGCCATAACCACCCCAAAGGCGATGCATATCTTTACATGTAATTCAAAGCTGCTTGTTCCATTGTTCGATTTACTTCAAGAGTTTGAAACATGTCATTGCATAAGCACTTCCTTCCCGGGCAGGGCATCAACCATATTTTTATGCCATGTCATAGGAACAAAGCACAATTTCAATCTATTTCTTTTTTTCTTCTCCCTTTTTTAAGGTTGTTTTATACATTAATTTTGAATTAATATCCAAATCTATAATTAATCCTATTATCTGCTAAAAACTAACATAATAGAAAAATAAGATAAGCAGCACGTGGTTGATTTAATAGACTAGTCATTACAAAGTGGTGATGTTAAATTTGAATTTCTGGTAGAAGAAATTTTTATATAATATGTCTGACACAAAACATATTAATTAAATCTAGCTAATAACTCCATAATGACACGTCAGCATCCGTTCCCACGTCATAACTTAATAGAGGTGGAGGCAACATCAGACCCTCAGCCATATTACCCAACAACCCATGCATGCCAAATAATGTTTCCTCCTCATCATACTTAAACAACCCATTTTCCGACAAATCCATGGCGGCGGTGGTGGCAGGGGTGGTGGTGGTGGCTTCCTCATCCATCAGAAACAAATTTATCGGAGATTCAACGGAGGAGGAGGAGGCGGTGATGGTGGCTTCCCCCGATTCTGGTGCTTGCTTTCTAAAAGCCTCTGCCGCTTCTGCAGCCGCCTTCTGAATGTCCTTTGCATTCGTGGAAGCCGGAACCGGAAGCCTCCATGCTGAGTCAGCAAAGTTAAGACAAGCTGACCGACCTCGTAACGCTATAGCCGCCACATCATGCGCACGTGCCGCCATGTCAGCAGTAGGGAAAGTCCCCAACCAAATTCTTGATTTCTTGTTTGGCACCCTCACTTCACAAATCCATTTTCCCGAATTCCTCCGCCTCACTCCTCGATACACCGGGTGCCTCGTCTCCCGAAACTTCTTCCTTCCCGCCCTCTTTTTCGGGTTGTTCGAAGCTAAATTAATCAGTACTTCTTCATCATCGGATATATGAGTAATGTTTTTACCATCAAAATTACTTCCATTATTGTCAGATGATGATGATGACGACGACGACGATGAAGTGAAATCTTGTGCACATGGAAAAGTGTCAGCAGAGTAGTAGCTTGTGAAAAACTGCATTTCTTCTTGAAAAAATAATTTTAATAAATAAAAATGTACCCAAACACGTGCTTCAAATTAATAAGTATAAGGAGAATGAGAGTTATACTTCTATTTATATGGTTATAAATTTATAATGAAATGTGGATAAGGTGATTTACGCTTTTGGGACACGTACGAATTTTAGACACGGAAATAAAATATTGATTAGCGCCAGATAGATTAGGTGGCTGTCCACGGTTTAATTAGTTGTACTTTTCAATTAGAAGAAGAAGAAGAAGATAAGGGAAAGTGGGACATTAAAATAATTAATAGGTGTTCAACTTATTTGCTTACCAGGTACAAGCCTTCAAAGCATAATATACTGCACTTTACGTGTGATATGCATCCTTAAATTTTTTTTTTTTTTTTTTTTTTGAGAAAATATGCATCCTTAATTTGATACTCGAATTTGACTATTTTGGGCGTTTCTGATTTTATATTTATATATTTATATTTAAGGAAAAAGGCATATATGGTCCCTTAACTTAATTAAGCTCTTTCGTATGTTTACTCCATATATTTTTGGACCGACAATTTTACCTCATAATTTATAAATGTGAATCAGTTTCAGTTTCAATCGGGCACAATTGTGAAAAACTGAAAATTGCCCCTTTTAGCATCATGTGTAGGCCATTTGCACAATAATTTGGGGATTTTGCTGAAACTGAAAAGCAATAATTGTATATTTACCCTCCAAAATGAGGAATTGAGCATATATTCTGATAATCTGATTGAATTTTAGAATGATAATTAGAATTGATCATTTTGACAGGATATTAGATGTTTATTGCATGTTTACTATTGGGGAATGTTATAAAAATCAAAAAAAAAATATTTTCAGCACTTCATTATGAATATATGGATTTGGTCACAAAAATAAGGTATTTGGCTAATTATTTTGTGTCACTCAAAAAATAAACCAAACAAGTAATAATTTTATCAATCTCAATTATATAATTAGCTCAAATTGACAATCTAGGCTAATCTAATTGTCCAAAACCGAACCGACTTTAAGAGTAGTAAATTGGCATGTTTGTAGAATTTTCATTTCAAATTATTCGTCGCATTTAGTTTCGCAATGAATCTTTTGTCGATTGTACCATTTCTTATTTCTAGTTTTACACATTCAAGTAGTGTGCATGCGTAAATTAAATATCAATGATATTAATTAAAATAATAAATTAAAAAAATAATTTGATATTTTATCTTAGAAAAATAATTAATTACTGAGTTTCTTATTCTGTATGAAAAAATCAAATGTGCCGAATAATTTGAAACAGATGGAGTAATAACTACTACTTACATTAATTTATTTAATTAAGATGAGCTAATAATCCTAATAGCAATTAATTATGATAATGACCAGTTGACATCACAAATATTGAACGTAGGAAGAAACCCAGTCGAGTAACGACAAAACATAACTTTTTTTCTGAAATGAGAGTTTTATTGACCTGACCCCAACACAGCAGCTTGACAGTTAAGTAACACAACCTCAAGTCCTATGGATTTCACACGGAAACGTGTGGGCCAATCAGTTTTATGATTTTTTTATTTTATTTTTCGAGGGTTTAATCCCTTTTGAAGCGCGTCGGGTACATAAAGTGATAATTTTTCCTAACAGGAATTACAATCTAAATCCGATACTTTGTAGTGACTAATCCATTTCACTAAACCAATAACCTGTTGGTAATCAGTTTTAATATAAAGCAACAAAAGATAATTAAAAGGAAAGTAACGAGTTAATAGCCACTTACAGCAACAATTTATCCATACAAATGAATTTTATCTCGATAACACAAAAATGAATTTCACGTGATATCAAAATATTATAAGAATCAAATAAAGCTAAACTTGCCCGCCAATATGAAGTAGAGATTTTGCATAACAAAGAAATTTAAAAATTTGAGTGCGATACTTCAAGTAACGAATAATCATTTTTATACTCTCTCCGTTTAATTGACATATTCCTTGTTTTCACACAGATTATGAAATCTCGAAATAAATTACATTTGTATGGTAAAATATAAAAAATATTACTATATATAATGATTGCTATCACTTTTGTTACGAGCTATTCGTACATTTTTTCTACATTCTTCATTTTTTATTGATAACTCTTGAGCCTCCCAATAAATAACAAAACTGAATTTTTTTGCAAGAAAACCAAATATGTCAATTGATTTGGAATATAAAAATTCGACAAATATTTCAATTAATTTAAAACGGAGGAGTATAAGCTAGGTATTCTGTGTTAATCCTAAAACGACACGTCAATGGGTCTGTCCCACGAACACAATATGACATCATCAAGTCATAAAAACTTTCAAATATGCTTATTTGAAGAATTTTTTGCCTACGCTCACATGTGATGGAGCAACAATATTTTTTCTTGTGCCCATATATATAAACTAACTACTTTTATTAATCAAAATAATTATATATCCTTGATCGATAGAAATTTAATTATTATAATGACCAGTTGACATAACAAATGAACGTGGGATGAAGATCCTAACAACGACAAAATATAACTTCTAGAAATTAAGGGTGAGTTTGGCCCAGTGATTGGAGCTCTTAAAATCACTTTTACACCTCTATTGTGATTTTTGAAGTGTTTGGCTTTGATTTAAAAAAATTACTTATGTTTAATCGTGATTTTCATGGTGTTTGACCCCCAATACATTAATCACTTTTGGGATCTCGAGAAGCAAAAAATCAACTTATTTTAGAAGCAACTAAAGTGTTACTTTTACAAAAGCAATTATACAAAAGCAATTATTATATAATTAATTTTTATCATAATTAATTATTACCATAATCAATTTTAGTAAAAATTAATTCTCCTATAATTATTTTTTGAATCGCTAGGCCAAACTCACCCTAAATCATGATGAGTTTGTTGACTTGACCGGACTAGCTAGTTCCAACTCACGGGCTGAATTTTTTTTTTTTCTAATTCTGGTTTGATCTAACCTATTCAATTATAAATTAAGTAAAATATATATTTATTTTTTGATTGATCAAATGTTATTTTATTCTAAACTGTGGGTTTGACCTAATTTGATTTGGGCAAGAATTAGCCCTCACAACTGGCTTGATAGTTAATTAACTAGTGTGATATTTCTTTTAGCAATTTTAAGACAGAAAAAGAAAAAAGAAAATATAATTACAAGGAAAGTCAAGGGCGTAATTGCTACTTCAGCAACAATTTAATTTCTAGCAATGAATTGCTTGTGCTGTCAATATGTGATAATAATCAAATAAAGATAAATTTTATTGCCCGCTAATACGATGTAGAAAATATTTTACATAGTAAAAATTCCAGTGCGTGATTTCAAGTAATGATCTTTGATTTAGTTTACTTCTTGGAGTAGCTCGATATATACTTCTACATAGTTTATATTAAAATCTTTTTCTCCTAAACAATTAGTTAAGTATAATGAGATAATATTGTTTTCGAGCAAAATAAAAAGAAAAGGATAATATTGTTATTTTAGATAATTTCTATCTCGAAAAATAAGTACTAAAAAATTAGTTGAGTATAATGAGATAACGTTTATTTAAGAAATATGGCAATTTACCTCCTATATTATAAAATATTTTTCACACTCTCCGACTGAAATTGGTAAATTACTTCTTTAAATTTTTATAGGGGGTTGCTCTTTTTCAAATCACAGAAGGTTAAATTGAACATTATGAATATCACTGGGGGTTAAATTGAACATTATGAATATCACAGTGGGTTAAATTGCCATTAACACTTTTTTTTTTTTTAAGTAGGACATACAACCATGTTATGAAACTTATGTTAGAGGGGCCCCCAGGGCATATCTCCAACTGGTCGACCAATGATTCATAAGGCTTGCTCCAGCTGCAAGGGTGGGGGTTCGAATCCCATTTGGAACTTGGATGGAAGCATTTATATGGGTCTATCTAAGGGTCATTTGTGGTGAAGACCCCTTTGTGCGCAGAGTGTACAGCAGTATGGTGGGAACCCGGGGCTTGGTGGAGGCACATCCTGCGATTTACATCCTTCAGGGTTCTAGGGCAAGGGTTCTGAGGGTCCAGGATTAGTCAAGTGTAAGCTTGTACACCTGGGTTATCAAAAAAAAAAAAAAAAAAAAAAAAAAAAAAAAAACTTATGTTAGAGGGGATTTAGTATGTGATCATGGTATTGAGCTTATGATTAAATGACCACTTTAATTAATTAATTGAGAGAATTTACGTAGAGCTAATGCGGAGATTATTTTGATTAAGTCACTTCTTCGTACTAGCAAAAATCAGCATTAAGTGTAAGCTTGTACACCTGGGTTATCAAAAAAAAAAAAAAAAAAAAAAAAATCAGCATTAAGTATTATAAACAAAATTAATTAAAACTCCATAATGACACGTCAGCATCCATTTCCACGTCGTAGCTAAATTGATGAGGTGGAGGTAGCATCAACCCCTCAGCCATATTACCAAGCAATCCATGCATGCCAAACATTAATGCTTCCTCCTCATCATACATAAACAAGGCATTTTCCGGCGACTCTTCACCGGCTGCGGTGGTGGTAAATACCATTTCCGAATATTCAATGGATGAGGTGGAGGTCGGGGTGGCTTCCCCCGATTTCGGTGCCCGCATGCGAAAAACCTCCGCCGCCTCTACAACTACCTTCTTAATGTCCTTCACATTCAAAGATGCGGGAATTGGAAGCCTCCATGCTGAGTCAGCAAAGTTAAGACATGCTAAGAAGGAAAATGAATGAAATAATATGATATTATCTACCTCTACTCTATATTGCTCTTTATATTCTACTAGTTACTTAGATTTATTGTTCCTTTTAACTAATAACACTGAATTAATTTTCAGTTGTGTTTTATTTTATAATTTAGGATATGTTATGGAATGTTTATAATTATTAAGTGGATTACGCTTTTGGTACACGATTTTTAGACACGGAAATATGTTGATAAGCGCCAGGCTGTTTATAAGGTTGCTTCCCACGGTTTAATTAATGCTCTTTTCACTTGGGATTTTAATTTTATAAGTACATAGTCGAAATATTACAATTCAAGCCTTTCTATGATATGATAAACTATTTTCGTCGAAATTATTCTCTTACATAAAATAATGATGAGATATCGGTTATTCTTAAATCTTAAAAGTTACTTTAAAATACATATAAAGATATCTGAAACTTTCACTTTTTAACCTAAAACTCTTTATCGAAAGTAAAGGAAGCATGAATAATTAAAACAGAGGTAATATTTCAAACATCGATATGTTCAGGTTAGATTTATTTAACTACAACATAAATATATATTTGTAGATAGTTTTTCCCATTTGTGTTTAAACATAATCGAACAACGTTAATGTATGTTCAAGTTTGATTTGAATTTTTTCATCGAGATTAAAACTCTATTTAAATTTGTTATGATAACTGAATAAATAGAACTCGAGTTAAATATCGAGAAACTTACTCCCTCTGTCTCAATTTATCTGTCGTTTTAGAGAAAAATTTTGTCTCAAATTATTTGTCACTTTAGAATTTCAATGTACTATTAAATACATATTTTCCCATTTTGCCCTTATTTATTGTATTTAAAATTCTCTCTTTAATAGAAAAAGTAAGAGAAAGAGTATAAGGGTATTTTAGAAATATCATTTTTTTTTTTTAAGATTAAGGCTATTTAGTAGATGCCTTAATATATGTGAAAACACCTAAAACGACATATAAATTGGGACAGAGGGAATAATTTATTTGAGTTTATGCTCTATATGTTACAACACTTAAATAAGACAAACTTCCTTTTTGAATGGATAAATTTTATTTCATATTTAATAAAATGATACATCAAAGTCAAAAAGAGAAAAATTCCATCACGACACACATTAAGTGGAAGTAAGTTATATTATTAATGATGACAAGAAAGAGAAAAAGGACACAATGATATATTTGACCCGGTTACGGAATACGGGTTGGCAGTTAATAACTGCCAAGACCCGGTGGTTTCCCCACGGAAACGCGTACGCAAAGCACGTGTTAGTTTGATGGATTTTCTGGGCCAAAAAAGTTTTATGAAAGGGAATTGACAATGGCCCATTGGCCCACTTACACATAGGTGTTTCCAACAACAATCAATCATAGAGGAAAAATACAAGAGAGAAGTGGGTCGCAAAATCTTACAAGCAAATATTATGGGCCCTCTGTTTTCTGGCCATCAAATCTTGATGACAAGGCTTTGGACTGTCAATTGAGTCGGGTCTATTCGAAGCACAATGGCTCAGCACGATGAAATTTGACTCGGACTTGAATAATTGTGAGTCGGGTCGAATTTGAACCATTATATTAAACTCGATCAATTTATGATCTGAGTTAGGGCTGTCAATGGGTCGGATTCTGGTCGGATCAGGCTCGTCCAGATCCGGCTCCATTTATATCGGATCGAATCATGTCGGATTCGGATCTTGCTCGGATTGTGTTCGGATCTAGATTTTTTGAATCCAACGGATCTTGGTCGGATTTGACCGGATATCGGATATTTTTCGGATCCAATATATTGGTATTTAAAAAGTTAAATTAATATTTTTTTTCCTTAAACAAGTTTATTATCTTTTCAATTTTATTTAATTTTAACTCACATTTTAAAAGTTTATTTACTATATTCATATTTGTAGAATGAATATATTGGTTTAAATAAATTTATAAACGAATTATAAATTACTATCTTATTAAATTGATTAATGATACTTATTTTATATATCATTTTGTATATATATGTCTTTCTTTTTATTTGTTGTCGGATACGGATCTTTAATGGATCGGATCGACCTAAATCCATATTCGCTCCATGAGTTTCGGATTTCGGATCTTTATAATCGGATCATGTCCATCGAATCTCTAATCGGATAATTATCCTAATAAATCGGACCGAATTCGGACGGATCCGGATTGAAATCCGCCCCATTGACGGCCCTAATCTGAGTTTGAGTCGAAATAGGCTCAACCCGAATAAAACCCGATTATATAATTATTCCAAATACAAATTATCGAGTTGATTATTTTACATTATTGAGTTTAAAAAAAATGCAAGTTTCCAATTATTTATTGACATCAAACTGGAGATGTGGATACTTTTGGAATTTTCCCTCTTGCACTTTATTGCAACTTATTATTTTAAATAATACTACTAATTATTAATATTAATATTATACTCCAAGTATATTAATTATTATGAAACCTTATTTTTTACAATTAACTTGTTTCCAACATGTATCACTTATAACACATATATCAATAACAATTAACGTATTTGCGGGCCAAAGACTGAAAAGTTAAAATATATTGTCAATTAGATTGAGAGCCTCGAGACTTTTACCGGCTTTATTTAATGTTTTATATTATGGATTAAAAATATGAAATTTATATAATTTTGTGCATTAAGAAAGATTAGTCAATTTATATGTGTTTTAACAATGTCTAATTTTTTACTCCGTATTTGTCAAGTAAAATTTGCTTGAGTGAGCAAGCCCGATATAAACCCGAAGCCCGAAAAGTTAAATGAGTTGAGTTTGAGCCTATAGATGTGAAGCCCGATGGTATATGAATTTGAGCCTACAATCATGAAAAAAAAAAATTCAGAAAAAAGGGTCTGTTTGTATTTCATTTCTGGAGAAAAAAAAAAACGTGTTTGAGAAAAAGCAGACACATTTTCTTGTACTATAATTTTTTTTAAATTACTCTCCTAGAAGTAAAAAAATAAATAATTTATCAAACTACTTATATCAAATAACAAGATATATATCTACTTTATATCTTAAATCATTCTTTTCAAAACTCAATCAAATAATATTACACAAATCTACACTACTCTCCCGAACTATTTCCCAAATACCAAACAAACAGGTTCAACGAGTTTTAGTATATGTCAGAAAAATGCAATAGCATATATCAATTTTTGCCAGTGCTTAAAAAAACGTAGCACGATGTCTTGTGTTCTATTTGATATTATACATTTTCATAAACATGAGAATAGCACATATCACTATAACATAAAAATGATTTTTGGTGGCATCGAGTATTGACATTATAAATAAAATATCATAGTAAAAAATATACAAATGTTAATCGTACTGTTTAGTGATATTATTATAATATTGTGGCAATTTATATTGTTACTTCTTGTTATGATACTTGTTATGATAGTAATATTTAACTTTTATCCACATTGCTACATGTGGTAAGTTGAAAAAATATCACTACTAAAATGACACATATTATATCAATGTTACCATTGTAGTGAAAATAATAATAATAATAATAATAATAATAATAATAATAATAATAAGACCCAGGTACAATCATAGTATAAGGCTTAGGATTAGATTTGGATATTTATTACAAGAATATAAATCTAGACGGTTAATAATCTTAACATTTTGGACCCAGGTACAATCATAGTATAAGGCTTAGGATTAGATTTGGATATTTATTACAAGAATATAAATCTAGACAGTTAATAATCTTAATAAACTCATTTTCAATATCAAAAAGCCCAAGAAAACGCCTTCAAATGGCAAAGGAGGGCAAGGATATTTACTAGTGAATTCGTAAGATTATTATTGCCAGAAATATTTTCTTACCCATAATCCTAGTTCCTTATATTATTCAGGACCCATAATCCTAGTTTGTAAGATTATTATTGCCAGAAATATTTTCTTACCCATAATCCTAGTTCCTTATATTATTCAAGACCCATGTTCAAAATAATATTAAAACCCATGGGGTTTATGATACATAGTTATATATGGTTCAACACATGATTAAAGAGTATTTAGCCTTTCATTAGGCTAAATATAACACACAAATATGAAAATTAAAAACAGAAAAGTAAAGAAGAGTACCTCAGATGGAACTCCAAACCAAGCTTTTATTTATTTCTTCAAATATAGTAGTAGTAGTAGTAGTAGTAGTAGTAGTAGTTTCGGAAGCTATTTCTTCAGGTTGGGATCCTCCCTATTTATAGATATATGGATGCCTCAATTAAGCTGATCCTTCGTGACATGTTGAGGATAGGTATGTACCTTAACAAAAAATTTTGGCCTTTTCCTTAATCAAATCTTTTGGCATTTTCTTTGATTAAGGTTTTTGGCTTTTACCCATTTCTTGATCAGAATTTCTCAAATATAGATTCGAGAATATTAGCATTGAGCAGATCTTCATTATCTTCATACGGATCTTGGGATTCCTCTGCTAAATCATCTTTTGATGCCGACGTCATAGACGTGTCAGATTTTGAATCATCTTCCAGGAATTCTTTGAAATTCTTTTTCAAATCCTTTTTCATTTCGTCCATATATGCTTTAATAATTTCAGCTTTAGACAAATCTTGTCTCTTCATTTTTAATTTTCCAGATATAACTTGGACTGGACTAGGTGTATCTTCCTGATCTTTACTTTTATAAGTTAAAAGTTTAGACTGAATTAATTCTTCAGTTTCTGCCCCGAATAATTTTCCAGAGGATGGATCAGTTTTGTTTATTTTTTCCCAAAACTTTGAGAATGAAGTCCTATAAAGACAAGGGGTCTGGTGTTCTGTATAACCCACCACAGGGATCCACTTTGATATCCAGGGAATTGAAAATTCAATAAAAAAGTGCATTGAAGCTATAAGCTCATCTGCCTTTTGTGAAGTTATTAACTGAGAAATCTGAGGGGATAAATCTATCCATTCTGAATATAAATTTTTCCATCTATCAGGAAGAATTTTATAAGAAGGACCGTGGTATGACCACCAATTGATAAACCAATTTGGTATAGGAGACTTATATACTTCTCCACAAATTTTTATGAACCACGTATGTTTTTTCTTATTATTTTGGTAATATAATACCTTATCAAAAGCTGAGATATAATCCCAGTAATTAAACTTGATAGAAATATTTTTCTCGGAAAATATATAATCTTTTTCCTTGAATGTGGATAAACCCCATTCTTGACATGAAAAAATCTTTTTCACAATGATTTTGCTAAAAGTATAACTTTTCTGATCATTTGAAGCAAAGTGAGTAATTTCACAGCTTTCAGTTGCCTTAAGCAAATTTTCATAAAAATTTCTCTGCTTGTATGACGTAGCAGTAAAGTGAGTATTATCAATATACCTGTTCATTAGGAACCATGGGTCCTCTTTCCATTGCAAATCGGAATATTCCAGATGAAGTATGACTTCTTTTTTATTATTCTCAGCATAATTTATGCTATCATCATATTCATTTTCTTGCAAAATATTTGCAAATGTTTGGGAATTTCCCTTCGATGATGTGGATGATTTACCCATTCCAGAGATATTTTCTGCAACCAATTTTTTACCATGAATCTGGGAGATTATGTTCCCCCTACCTCCTCGACCTCTATAATTTTGAGGTCATCCTCGGAATGAATAATCTCGAGGTATCATAACCTGTAAGACAATTTGTGAAATTATATGAGGATCAATCATTTATAAAATCCTTGAAATTTCAACAATTTATGCTGAAAATCTTTTATCATATGATTATAAAAAACCAAATTTCCATCCTTCATCCATCCACCTTCTTCTATTTCACCTTCTTCTAAACCTTTTAATAGAAACTTTCTTTTTTCCTCATAAAACTCTATTATCATTTTAGTATATCTAATTGTACTTTTATTTTTGATATAATTACTTTTATTAAGAGTGTTTAAACAGGAATATCCTTGACAAGGATATTTTCCAAGTAATTTGACTGGCTTCATGAGTACTGTAAAAATTCACGTGTTAAGAAATCAGGAAGATGATTATCTTCTCCCTTTTTATAAAATATTTCAAAATCAAAAGGGGCTAAATGAGCCTGCCATCTTGCAAACATTTGTTTAGAAACATCATGTTTAAAATCTTTGTCAAACATATATTTTGCGGATTTGCAATCAGTAAATATTTTAAACTTTTGATTGTATAAATCATCTAGAAATTTTAAAACACATCTGAGAATAGCAAGAATTTCTTTAGCAATTGTAGCATAGATTTTTTGGCTATTATTCCATTTTCCTGAATGAAATCTTACTAAAAATATTTGTTTAGTAGAAGGGCATATTTGCTTAAGGACTCCTCCAAAACCTATATCAGAGGCATCAGTTTCAATAATTTTTTCCCATGTGGGATTGGCTAGCATTAGACAAGGAAGTGATTTTACTTTACTCTTAATTAATTTGACAGCATTAGTATGTATATCTGCCCAAGGAGTAGGAGACATTTTAAGTCTATCATATAAAACAGCTGCATCAGTAGCTAAGTCTTTATAATAAGACGAAATATAATTTAAACTTCCCAGAAACCTTTGGAGTTGAGTTTTATCTGTTATAACATCGGGAAATTTAGAAGCAAATTCTATACTTCTATTAATAGGAATTATTTTTCCTTTTTCAATATTGTGACCAACAAACCTAATATTAGTTTGAAAAATAGACATCTTTGGTTTAGAAATAACTAAACCATGTTGAATGACAACTTTTTTAAATATTTCTAAATGTTTAAAATGATTTTCAATAGTTTTTGAAAATACCAAAATATCATCAATATAAACAATTATAAAATCACTATAAGGTATGAAAATATCATTCATGATTTTCTGAAATTCAGAATGGGCATTTTTTAATCCAAAAGGCATAACTTTCCATTCATAATGTCCAAAAGGTACATTAAAAGCAGTTTTATATTGATCCTTATCACATATTTGTATTTGCCAGTATCCTGACTTTAAATCAAATTTAGAGAATATAATTGCATCATACAACCTATCTAAAAAGTCTTTCTTATTAGGTATAGGATGCCTAACCCATTTTAAGACTTTATTCAATGGTTTATAATTTATGACTAATCTAGGAACTCCTCTCTCCTGTTCACTATGTTTATTAACATAGAAGGCTGTACATGACCAGGGTGAATTAGACGGCTTTATTAAACCCTTTTGTAATAAAGATTCAATTTCCTTTTTACATAATTCTAAATATTCAGAATTCATCTGACAAGGCCTAGCCTTAGTAGGAATTTTCCTTTCATCAAAATCTTCTTCATAAGGTAAATCTACAATATGTCTTTTTCTATCCCAAAAAGCATTAGGATGATCATTACAAATTTCTAGAGATAATTTATTATAGATTAATTTTATTTTTTCTTGCAAAGTATGACTTTGAAGTTTCTCTTCAAGCGTAAGAATACTAACCTCTTGTTTTAAATAATTTAAATGAGAAACCTTATGATCTAATAAATCTTTTAATTCATGTAAAAGTTTAGGGAATGGCCTGGTAATAAATTTAAAAGTTATATATTTTCCTTCAAAAGTTCCTGTAATTCCTGAGTTATCAACTCTAGTTAACGGATAAATTTGATCAATAAAAGGTGTACCAAGTATAACTTGATTAGTAATATTCTTAACAAGTAAAAAACTTGTAGGAATGCAAACCTTATCTTTGCAAATATAAGCCAAAGGGATTTTAAATTTGATTTCTAGTTTTTCTCCTCTGGCATGACTAAGAGAATTTGTAGTTTTATGAAAATATCTAGTAGGAATTATCCCTTCTTGTATAACGTTCATATCTGCTCCACTATCAACAAGAGCTACAATTTCTTTTCTAAACTGATTATCTATAAGTAATGTAATTTTTATAAACCATTTCTGGGATATGACCATATTGAGATTAGACAAGAAATTTTCTTGGATAATATTTTCATCAAACTCATTATGACTATAATCTACATGAGTATTAATTTGTTTAACCATTTCTAGACGAGTAATTCTTTCTTCTAACTGTTGATTAGTATTTTTCAAATTTGAAATCTCTATTTTTAAATTCTTTATCTCTTTATTTAAATCATTAACAGAAGTAGGTATTTCAATGTTCTGTCTTTCCTTTAAAAGTTGATAAACTTTATTCATAGTATAAGGTTCTGAAGAACTTATAGGTATAGATGTTTGGATCCTATCAGGGTCTTTACTACTCGAAGGAATATCTTCTATTTGCATTTGATCTATCAGTTTTAATCTTAATTCTGGATCTTTAATTTGCTTTAGGAATTCTATCATATTTCCTGAAGTTAAAACATTTGAATGCATATTTTTAAATTGAGACAAGATTTTGTAATAATCTTCTTTTTCTTTATGAGTTTCACAAGTTCCTCCTTGTGCACAAGAATCACAACAATGACTAGAATCCTGAGAAGCTATTTCTTCTTCTTCTAACATGTCAATTTCTTCTGAAGAATTATTACTAGAATTATTATCACTGTCTTGAGAATCTTCAGGTTCTGATTCAGAATTTATAAGTAATTTTTTCTAGATTTTCTTTTAAAGACTCATCAATTTTTAATTCATTAATAATAATAATAATTGATAGAAATAGTGTCCTGCAAGCCAGCTGTATGGCTAGTATTTATTGTAATAAATGCGGAACAATTCAATTTCGATTAATAAATGCACTTTATTAAATGGTCATCTTTATCTTATGTAATAATTATCTACGCATAAGGATAGAAGTCCTTAGATCACAGGGCTATGGGACAACCCGTGGACTGATCTCCAATGCCGTGATCTAGAACATATTCAAGAGTCGTAGAATCCAATCGAGATAGGACATCGTTGGATTCGGTTAGACTCTCACTGTTGTGTATACTCCGATGAACTGGAGGACGCTGGGGTCCACGAGCGTGACTGGGATAGTCGATATACATAAGTGGGTGGCTTGCTGGGATGGCAAGCGCACTGAATACCCCAATTAGGAAATAACTCACCATGGAAGCGGTAGTCGCATATCGGGGTTGAAGTTATTCCAATTTGCAATAGTATACGAGGAACGATCCCTAACAACTTGAGATGATAGGGTTTATCTGGTGCGAGAACGTCTATACTTTGATATGAGTTCCGACTGACTGGGGATCGCCAGAAAGTCTCTGTGGACTCATGTTGGGTATAGAGGAACTCGTATGCAGATTCATATCGTCAACAAAGGATCCATTGACCCGACTTGATAGGTTGGGAAATTCTCCTATGAATCTCTGTGAGAAATTAATTCTGGTAAAATCCTTGGCCAAGGTATCTGACGACTTTATGTAAGTAGCTCATAAAGATTAAGTCAAAGAGAATTTGTTTCGAGATCAGAGAACATAAGGTCAAGACAAAAGATAAGGGAATCCGATGAAAGACCATACCCTTAAGTCTCGACTGGGAGATTGATCAATGGAGAGATTATGTCGTATATGGAAATTGTAAATGATAAAAGGTTCACTGAATTAATTCACCAGTGATTGGGCTCCATGGGCTTGTGACTGGACATCGACCGTGGAGTGTGGGAGAATTCCCAAATTAGCAGGGGTGCTAATTTTGGAATGATTGATCGACAGAGTGTTCGATTAATTTAGAGTATTAATTGCTCGAGTAGTTAAATAATATTTAATTACAACCCGCGGCCAATTATGTGGTGAACCTACGGGGGCATACACAATACACATGAAGCGAAATCGAGGAAACAAGAACGAACGAGTCGACTGGGTCGACTGAGTCAAAATCGACTGGGTCGATTAAATGGGTGGGTCGACTGGGTCGACCCATGTGGAACGAAATTGGATCCAATTAGAATTGGATCAAGATTATAAATTAAATTGGAATTTAATTTATGAGTAAATTAATTAATTAGGATTTAATTAATTAATGAAATAATTAATTAATTAAACTTGGAGTTTAATTAATTAATTGGGAGATGATTTAATTAATTGGGCTATTTAATTGGGAGATTAAATAAAGCCCTGAAAGATTAATTAAAGTGGGCCATGAATTAATTAGTCTTCTAATTAAAGAGGGCCATGGCCCATGTAGGAGAATTAGTATCCTAATCCTAGAAGGATTAGGGTATGGGAGACATCTATAAATAAGAGACTAGGTCTCATATTTCACACACAACTCTTCAAGCAAAATAAGAAAAGCAAAAATTCTCTCTCCCCTCCCAAGTGTGATCGGCCGAACCCTGTGCAAAATTGGGAAGAATTTTCGGTTTTGATCTTTTAGTTCCCAAAGTCGTTCTTAAAGTCCTGAATTAATATAGCCTATGTTCTAGTCGATTAGGTTATATTATTTTCGTGATATTGTGGTGTATCAATCCGTAGAGGCGCAACACGTGGGGCGCTACTGCAGAGCTTGGATCGATTTCTGTGGAGGAGAGTTCAGAGTTCGTTTTAGCCAACAAGGATTTGCAAGGAGACAGGTATAAACGAGAAAACTTATACTGTCATTTATTTATATTCATATATATACAACTAGAGAATATCCTGGCAAGATTCTTTAAGAGGCCCTAGAAATTTTTATATTCCGCTGTGCCTAGGGCTGTTTTTCTTACCGAATCCCAACAGTGGTATCAGAGCCAACTCTAGGCTTTGTATATATATAAATTTGCAAATTCTGTGTTTATTAAATCATATGTTTGATTTATGTGGCTGGTTCTATAACTTTGCATGTTTTAGGACTTTATTGTTAACTTAGAGTTAATGGGAAATTTTAGATTCGTATTTTTATCATGTTATTTTAATTTTGGATTGTGATTTAATTGGGACTGTTTTAATTAAATCATAAAAGTAATCAAAAAAAAAATTTTTTTTTTTAGAACCAACCCTGCGGTGGCACGCGGCGGTGCGCGGCAGCGCACCGCGGCTGGGCGGCCACCGCAAGCCGCGGCATGCGGACAGCATGCTGTCCGCGCACGCTGCGCACAGCAGCAGCCAACGGGCTGCTGTCTGCGCGTGGCTGTGCGCGGCAGCCTGCTGCCGCGCGCTGTCACGCGCCGCGGCTGCTGCCCGTGGCAGCTCACGCGCCCCTGCGGGATCGCGCGTGGGTTGTCCGCGTGGCAGCTCCTGATTAGCTTCGACTGGTCATGTTTGGGTTGGACTCTAATTCTGCCTATTTTGAAAATTCTGGAAATTTAGAATTTTGGGAAGATTAGGAAACTTGGAGTTTTGAGATAAGGTAGTTATCTTGTTAAAGTTAAACACTACCTTAATTAAACTAATTTAAACAAAATAGGATTATCTTGAGAATCTTGGAGATTTGGGAATATTGGGAAACTTAGAGTTCTGGATAAGGTAAGAATCTTAGAGATTTAGATTACCTTAATTAACCAATCTTAATCAAGATAGGATTTGTAGATTACTTGGAGCTCAAGTAAGAGCTAATTAATCTTAGAGGTTAATTGTTAATTCAAAATTAATTAACTTGGATAAATTTTATGAATTAAAATTAAAGGAGCCGGTAAATTTACATTTTCGCCCTTATGTGAATTTATGCATGTTCTTGAGTGAATATGTGGACTGGTCGATTTTGCCCTTAAGCCCTGTGATGTTTTTGGTTTATTTATTTTTGGGTTGTAATTAAATGGGCCTGATTGGTGCCCTTGCTTGCGCAAACAAATGTAATAGAATAGGACCATTTAAATTTTGTAAGCTAGGCTTAGATTAGGCTTGGAGCCGAGAAGACCTCATGAAGACTTGGAGATCCACATGGAGGCCCATTTACCTTGGAGGACATGGAGGCCCAATTCATTACATGGAGGCCCAATCAAGCTGGATATTACAAGAAGGCCCATGATGTATGGGTTTAAAAATTGTAATAGTTAGGACATTTAATTTTCACCCTAGACTGACCAATTGATTCATCACGTGGCTCGTGATGGATCGCATAGGATGGGCAATCGACCAATCATATCTTGCTAGGTGATGAATGTTTACTTTTTCGCAAATTATTCTTTGATGTATGAGATGCATGCTTAGGATAGAAAACGTAAACAAGATAAGCATAATCTGATGAGACCTCGCACACTTAGAAACCTCCAATTGAACTTAAAATTCAATTTGAATATTAAATCGAATAACGGGCGCATAAGAATAGTGTCTATGGTCTGAGCCTATCCAATTACTAGGTCTTAGGCATATTGTACGAATATATCTCGATGTCTCACGAGTCGTGGGTCGAGCTATAGGAAGATGATATGTCTATTGCCTCGATGCACGAGTTTAGTGCCAAGGGAGGGGATAGCAAGGTTTTAGGCGCTGTCTCACGAGTCGTGGGGCGTCTAGGATTGAACTATTTCTCTCCACGAGTATTGGACATGATTTAACGCTAGTAAGTATGGATGTCTCACGAGTCGTGGGTCCATATCGAAAACCGAGGCTAAATGAACTTAAGGGTTAGCTGCGATGGTTAACCGTCGACGTATTCGACCACCAAGTGAATCAAATAGTATGGCCAACGAGTCGTGGGTACTAGGAGATTGCATTTGGGCCTTAAGCCCGCTAGGATATTTTAAATTCCCGAAACTTATGTGGGGGCATAAGATTTTGATTAAAATAGTGGGAGTAATTTACAAATAAAAACCATGTTTGTAAATTGTGCATTTTAAATTAATCTTTCGCGTATTTATTTCTTCTCTCGTCATTTTGTAGATATAATGTCTAAAAATCCGATTTTCATCATACTTGAACAAAACAAATTGACTGGACCCAACTTCCATGACTGGGTCAGGAACCTTAAGATTATTCTCGCTTCTGAAAAGCGAGGTTTTGTCCTTGATGGGCCCCCTCCCGAACTTGCTAAGGATGCCGATGATACTGAGAAAGAAGCCGTGGATTTATGGCTTGACGATGACTTGCAATCACGTTGTCTCATGTTGGCATCCATGACGAATGAGCTTCAAAAGAAGCACGAGCATATGAAGTCTTCTTTTGAAATCTACACGCACCTGAATGGTTTATTTGGGGTGCAAAGTAGATACGAGCGGTATGAAACTGCTAAGGCTTTGCAACAAACGAGGATGGCTGAAGGTGCTGATGTTCGATCTCACTGCATCAAGATGATTGGGCTAATTGAAAAGCTTAGTCATATTGACGTAAAGATGGACAAGACCTACTGCCAGGATATAATCCTCCAGTCATTGCCAAGATCATTCGAGCAATTCGTAGTGAACTACAACATGCACAAGATGAATGTTGAACTTCACGAGTTGGCTAATATGCTCGCCACTGCCGAGGCTTCCATGAGAAAAGAGAAGCCAGTGATGGTTGCTACCTCGACCCAATCCAAGTCCAAAAGGACAAAGAGAGGGAAGGGGAAAGGAAATGCTTCTTCAAGCAAAGGCAAAGCACCATCTGGGCCCATAGGGAAGGGAAAGAAGCGTAAAGTTTCGTCTGGTGAACAGAAATGTTTCTACTGCAAGAAACCTGGACACTGGAAGAGGAACTGCAAAGAGTTCTTGGAGAGCTCGAAAGGTATATTCCTTGTTGAAGTTAATTTATCAATTAACTGTGCATCATGGGTGCTAGACACTGCTTGTGGTTCTCATCTTTGTAATGATTTACAGGTGATGGGAGCAACAAGGCCACTTAGGCCAGGGGATTGGATCCTGAGATTTGGCAATGGAGCTAGAGCTGCTGCCGAGGACATAGGCGAAGTGGAGTTAGATTTAGGTGGTAATAAATTAGTCCTTAGGAACGTTCTTTATGTACCTGGTTTGGTGAAAAACATTATTTCAATTCCTGTTTTGGATAATGAAGGTTTTAATTTTACTATTAATAAAGGTTCCTTTTCGTTATTCATGAATGATAATATGTTTTTCACTGGTACATTAAAAGATGGACTGTATACCATTGAACCACATAAGTTAGTGATGCATGTACGACAAAACAAAAGGAAACAAGATAATGAAATATCTGCCCAATTATGGCACGCTAGACTTGGACATATATCTAAGTCAAGGATTCAAAAGTTAGCATCATCTGGCGCGATTGAAATCAATCGCATTGATGAAATGCCAACATGTGAACCATGTTTAAAGGGTAAAATGGCTAAGTTGCCGTTTAAGGGAAACCCTGAGCGAACCAAGCAAACATTGGACTTAATACATACTGACGTATGTGGACCACTAAGAAAAAGCGCCCGAGGTGGCTATGACTACTTCATCACTTTCACTGACGACTTTAGTCGTTATGGATATGTGTTCTTGTTGAAACACAAGTCTGAAGCCTTTGAGCGATTCAAAGAATTCAAGATGGAAGTAGAGAATCAACTTGGTCATACGATAAAGGCTCTTCGTTCTGACCGAGGTGGAGAATTTCTTAGTAACGAATTTCTAAATTATCTTGTAGAGCATGGAATATTATCGCAGTGGACTCCTCCTGCAACACCCCAATTAAATGGAGTAGCAGAGAGAAGGAATCGAACCTTGATGGACATGGTTCGATCCATGATGAGTGCCACTGACCTTCCTCTTTCATTTTGGGGACATGCCCTCCTCACGGCAACGAAGATACTAAACATAGTACCTTCTAAATCCGTAGAAAAGACACCATACGAATTATGGTTTGGCAAGGCACCCTCATACGCATTCATGCGCATATGGGGATCTCCCGCTTACGTTAAAAAGCTAGTGGGAGATAAATTGGAAACTAAATCCACTTTGTGCAAATTCGTGGGGTATCCGGAAAACTCAATAGGATACGAGTTCTACGATCCTACAAGACAAACAACGTTTGTCTCGAGGAACGCTCACTTCTTGGAGAAGGATTTCTTGGTGGACAAGAAAGAAAATAACGTAGAACTAGATGAGGTCACTGAAGCTGAAAAGGCCTTAGAGGTCGATCGAGCTGACCCATCGCCACAGGCAGTGGGAGAACAAGAGCATGAAAGTGCACCAGAAAGTACACCGATACTTCGTAGGTCAGAAAGACAACGTAGAGAACCCGATAGGTACTACGGTCTGCTGCATGAGACTGGACAGTCTCTAACCGACCCAAGGACTTACGAAGAGGCTATGCTAGACATAGACTCGGGAAAGTGGCGCGAAGCCATGGAATCCGAACTGGACTCCATGCACTCAAACAAGGTCTGGGCCTTGGTAGATCCACCAGTGGGAGTGGCTCCCGTGGGTTGCAAGTGGATCTATAAGCGAAAGCTTGGAGTGAACGGAGAGGTAATAACCTACAAGGCGCGACTAGTGGCAAAAGGATACACTCAAAGACCAGATATCGACTTTGAGGAGACCTTCTCGCCCGTCGCAATGCCCAAATCCATTCGGATCTTGCTGGCCATAGCTGCGTGGTATAACTACGAGATATGGCAGATGGATGTAAAGACTGCCTTTCTCAATGGGGACATTGATAAGGAGATCTACATGGAGCAACCAAAAGGATATGCATCCAAAGGAGATGAACACAAGGTGTGCAAACTCCAGAGGTCCATTTATGGACTGAAGCAAGCTTCCCGAAGTTGGAACATTTGTTTTGATGAGACAATCCAAACTTTTGGATTCATCAAGAACATGTTCGAACCTTGTGTGTACAAGAAGATCAGTGGGAGTACAGTTGAATTTTTGGTGCTTTACGTTGACGACATTCTTCTCATTGGAAACAATGTGAAAGCATTGTCCGAAACTAAAGCATGGTTATCTACACAATTCTCGATGAAGGATATGGGAGAAGCATCCTTTGTACTAGGTATAAGGATCTACCGAGATAGATCAAAAGGACTGCTGGGCCTCTCCCAATCCCAGTACATAGATAAAATCTTGAAAAGATTTAGTATGGAAGAATCCAAGAGAGGATTGCTTCCAATGAGACATGGGATTGCACTCTCTAAGTCTATGGCCCCAAAGACGCCAGAAGAGAGAAGCAATATGTCTCGAGTACCATATGCATCCGCGATAGGAAGCATAATGTATGGTATGCTATGTACGAGACCAGACGTAGCGTACGCTTTAAGCGTTACAAGTCGCTACCAGTCTGATCCAGGTGAGCAACACTGGATAGCCGTAAAGGCAATTCTGAAGTACCTGAGAAGGACTAAGGAATTGTTCTTGGTATACGGTGGAGGAGAATTGAAATTGGAAGGCTATACAGACTCGAGCTTCCAATGTGATGTAGACGACTTCAAGTCGACATCAGGATACGTGTTCTGCCTCAATGGTGGTGCGGTTAGCTGGAAGAGCTCCAAGCAGGAAACAACCGCGGATTCAACCACCGAAGCAGAATACATTGCTGCGAGTGATGCAGCAAAGGAAGGTGTTTGGATGAGGAACTTCATCCAGGAATTGGATGTGATACCTAGCATCGCTGAGCCCATTACTATCTTCTGTGATAACAATGGGGCAATAGCGCAAGCAAAGGAGCCGAGATCTCATCAGAAATCCAAGCACGTACAAAGTCGATACCATGTGATAAGAGATATCATTGGTAGAGGAGACATTAAGATGGAACGTGTCGACTCAGAAGATAATACGGCGGACCCGCTAACGAAGCCTCTGCCTCAAAAGGCATTTGAGAAACATCTGCATAAGATGGGACTCAAGAACATAAAAGACTGGCTTTAGGACAAGTGGGAGATTGATAGAAATAGTGTCCTGCAAGCCAGCTGTATGGCTAGTATTTATTGTAATAAATGCGGAACAATTCAATTTCGATTAATAAATGCACTTTATTAAATGGTCATCTTTATCTTATGTAATAATTATCTACGCATAAGGATAGAAGTCCTTAGATCACAGGGCTATGGGACAACCCGTGGACTGATCTCCAATGCCGTGATCTAGAACATATTCAAGAGTCGTAGAATCCAATCGAGATAGGACATCGTTGGATTCGGTTAGACTCTCACTGTTGTGTATACTCCGATGAACTGGAGGACGCTGGGGTCCACGAGCGTGACTGGGATAGTCGATACACATAAGTGGGTGGCTTGCTGGGATGGCAAGCGCACTGAATACCCCAATTAGGAAATAACTCACCATGGAAGCGGTAGTCGCATATCGGGGTTGAAGTTATTCCAATTTGCAATAGTATACGAGGAACGATCCCTAACAACTTGAGATGATAGGGTTTATCTGGTGCGAGAACGTCTATACTTTGATATGAGTTCCGACTGACTGGGGATCGCCAGAAAGTCTCTGTGGACTCATGTTGGGTATAGAGGAACTCGTATGCAGATTCATATCGTCAACAAAGGATCCATTGACCCGACTTGATAGGTTGGGAAATTCTCCTATGAATCTCTGTGAGAAATTAATTCTGGTAAAATCCTTGGCCAAGGTATCTGACGACTTTATGTAAGTAGCTCATAAAGATTAAGTCAAAGAGAATTTGTTTCGAGATCAGAGAACATAAGGTCAAGACAAAAGATAAGGGAATCCGATGAAAGACCATACCCTTAAGTCTCGACTGGGAGATTGATCAATGGAGAGATTATGTCGTATATGGAAATTGTAAATGATAAAAGGTTCACTGAATTAATTCACCAGTGATTGGGCTCCATGGGCTTGTGACTGGACATCGACCGTGGAGTGTGGGAGAATTCCCAAATTAGCAGGGGTGCTAATTTTGGAATGATTGATCGACAGAGTGTTCGATTAATTTAGAGTATTAATTGCTCGAGTAGTTAAATAATATTTAATTACAACCCGCGGCCAATTATGTGGTGAACCTACGGGGGCATACACAATACACATGAAGCGAAATCGAGGAAACAAGAACGAACGAGTCGACTGGGTCGACTGAGTCAAAATCGACTGGGTCGATTAAATGGGTGGGTCGACTGGGTCGACCCATGTGGAACGAAATTGGATCCAATTAGAATTGGATCAAGATTATAAATTAAATTGGAATTTAATTTATGAGTAAATTAATTAATTAGGATTTAATTAATTAATGGAATAATTAATTAATTAAACTTGGAGTTTAATTAATTAATTGGGAGATGATTTAATTAATTGGGCTATTTAATTGGGAGATTAAATAAAGCCCTGAAAGATTAATTAAAGTGGGCCATGAATTAATTAGTCTTCTAATTAAAAAGGGCCATGGCCCATGTAGGAGAATTAGTATCCTAATCCTAGAAGGATTAGGGTATGGGAGACATCTATAAATAAGAGACTAGGTCTCATATTTCACACACAACTCTTCAAGCAAAATAAGAAAAGCAAAAATTCTCTCTCCCCTCCCAAGTGTGATCGGCCGAACCCTGTGCAAAATTGGGAAGAATTTTCGGTTTTGATCTTTTAGTTCCCAAAGTCGTTCTTAAAGTCCTGAATTAATATAGCCTATGTTCTAGTCGATTAGGTTATATTATTTTCGTGATATTGTGGTGTATCAATCCGTAGAGGCGCAACACGTGGGGCGCTACTGCAGAGCTTGGATCGATTTCTGTGGAGGAGAGTTCAGAGTTCGTTTTAGCCAACAAGGATTTGCAAGGAGACAGGTATAAACGAGAAAACTTATACTGTCATTTATTTATATTCATATATATACAACTAGAGAATATCCTGGCAAGATTCTTTAAGAGGCCCTAGAAATTTTTATATTCCGCTGTGCCTAGGGCTGTTTTTCTTACCGAATCCCAACAATAATAATAATAATAATAATAATAATAATAATAATAATAATAATAATAATAATAGTAAATAAATAAATAAATAAAAAGTTGTTGGAAAATTCTAATGGTTATGTAGATCTAATATCTTAATTTAATGTGTATTGCTATTATAAAGTATCCATAATTAAGTTATGTTTTGGAGTAAAAGTTTTTTTTTCTTTTAAATCCACAAGACTGTGAATTTACAGTTCGGACCGAAGAGTGCAAAAGATATAGGTCCTCTCTAGTGTGATGTCTCCAGTAGAATTATAATTTCAGTCTCGTCTATGGGGGTTTCAAGTCACTACCACTTAGTCCAACCATCTTTGGGTGTAAAAGGTATTAAGTTTATGATGGAATAAAAGTGTAGATACATGTTCGTGATTTCCATTTTGATGAGCTCTGCAATTCAATTATTGAAGAGTAATAAGATTCTAAGATGTGTATCAAATGGAAGATCGTCAACCCATCATCAAGAACATCACGATAGTTGGCATGAATCAATGTAAGTTTTTGTTACATTAAAGTCTCAGATTTACTTTTAATTTCTTGATAATCGACATGATTAGACGATAAATTTTGTGATATTGAATCGAATTAAATCTTTTAATCATTTTGTTTATATATTCGATTTAAATTCAACTAAAATCTCATAATTTCATTTAGTTTAGATATTGCAATAATCACCTATATGGGGAAATGTCTAAAAAGGTTCTAACGAGGAAAGCACTCATGACCATATATATAATCCCCAAAGTGGAAGTAGATATGGTCTCTAGTCTCTACCTTTTGTCGTTTAGCAGATTTTGGAACAGTTGTTTCAGGTGAATTTAACTGCTCCATGTTGTCAGATTCGGTATCCAACGTGAAAGATTGTCCTTCATTTGATATTTGTACTTTTATATTTATTTATGTTCTAAGAAAAAAATATTTTACATCCTTGTATTCTAGAATATATTTATCATCAATTATTCAATTATTATATCAAAAATTATTACATTCTTATATTTATATGAAGACTCTCGTTGTCTTCTTCCAATTTAGTTAATCCTCCAAAAATAAAATATAATTGATAAATTGTCCTCATTTAGTTACCCTCCCGTATTTCTTTACTAGAAACAGTTTAATAGTTTATCCCTATGTTATTTTATGTGATTCAGTTTATCTTATTGTATTATTTAATGTGGTTTAATAGTAATTTACCCCATGCAATATTTATAATGTTCAATTTAATTACCTCTCTATTATTTGAAAAAAAGTGCATTTTATCCACATGTAATCGTATAAAATTTTACACCACCTCTCTGATATTTTTATATGTGAACTTAACTATTGTGTTTGACTTAATTAAATATTTATTCGAGCTCAATTTATTTAAAATTTATGTCAAATTCCAGCACATTTATATATATAAGAATAAAACTAAACAAACTCCCATCGGGCCCAACTATTATATTTAAATCAAGCATCAATCCAATAGTTGCATCCTTTTAGATGTTTGATTACATTCTAGTGCATTTTCAACTGCGGAATTAAAGTCAAATTTGATGTCCTAACTGCAAGACTTGCCAAAAAATGCTCCATTAATAAAGGCACTGAAGAAGAATCTAAATTTAACTAATATACTTTTTAGCATAAAAGCAAGCAAATTAAGGCCATTAAATTTTGGTAGGAAATTTTCAATGATAACGTTCTTTCTATTTGCCCGCAACAACTATATTTTCAAAATTTTGTAACGGTAAAAAAAATCTATAAAAAGGCCATTAATGTCAATTAAAATACACAAATTCAGGAATCACTAATTAACAAAATATATAAAAATTTCTGATAAAAGTATTATTTCTACCTTGCCAATATCTCCGTCGAATTCTCTCATTTGATGGGGGAATTTTGTTCATAACTATTCAATTTCTTATTCCGAATTAAATCAGTTAAGGGGCGGCGCAACGATGAGGTTGCAACGATGATGGTGTAGGACATAGGAGGCGGGAGGCGAATATTTAAATTTTATGGATAAACAGTTTATGAAAAGAAATATTTATCAGATATTTTAACATTGAATCACACGCTGACAAGTAGATAAAAATATTGTCAGAAATCTTGCATGGATAACCTAACGTAAGGTTTGAATATTTAACATTTTTAATTTAACTTTCTTTTAATTACTTTTAAGTATGCTTTAATTTAATTTGAAGTGAATTAACTCAATTTATCTAAATTAAATTTAAAATAATATAAATGATGTTCCATTTTTTATGGTTATTGTTGGAGTAAAAAAACTCAAAACTCTACAGCAAAATTCAAATAGTTATTTTATGTTGGTTACATTCGTGATTCAACTGTACCATAATTGGAAACTTTCACACCTACTTTTATGGGACACCCAAATTTGGACCATATCTTACTTTTCTTAATTTCATACACAAAGTAATGCCCACAATTATGGTCCATTAGTATATATATTTGGAATTAGAACAGAATTATTAGATAGTAATCATTGATTCTACTCTGTCTTTTATTTTACTTTTTAAGTTTTTAACCCAGTAATTTTACATTATCATATGTATGGTCAATTTCAAGTTATTGACCTGATCATAATATTTATATAGGGTTCAATACAGTTTATCCCCTAAAGTAGGGACGGTGTATTAATTACTCCCTAAAGTATTATTGTACTAACATTTATCCCCTTCAATGTTGATTAGTCAAAGTTATATTTTTCTTACCCAAATTACCCTTCTCCCGTCATGTATGGTAATGGTAATTTGAACAATTGTTATCTTTCTCTATTATTTAAAAAAAAATCTAGTAGCTCTTCAAATTATTATTAACACGAGATTGATCAAACCGTTATTCTAACTAATACACGTCTAAATTTTCAATTATAACTGATCGAAACATGCATCGGTACCATCTCGTCCATACCATATGAACATTTCATTCAAATCGTCTTTCTACCATTACACGTCTAACTGAGATATTACTTACATTTCAATTATCACAACCAAATTTACGAAGAATTTTGTTTTATATTGTCCATGCCATATGAACTGTGCAGGTTTCGAACATTTAAGTTAAAACCTGGAAAATGAATGTGTCATGGTTATAATGTAAATCTGAATTTCATGTCGATTAAGAATTCAAAGAGCTACTAGAAATTTTAAATAATAATGAAGAAAGATCGCAATTGTTTCAATAATAATGAAGGTAAAAATATAATAACCACCGAATAATGACGAATATAAATATAAGAACATTTGAAATAATGATGGATGTAAATATATAATAACTAGTAAAACAATAATCGGAACTTCTTCCTTTTTTGTAAGAAGTTTGAAAAAAAAAATCACCTAGAAAAATACAATTCAATGTATAATATAGACTTAAGAACAAATTTTGTATGATGTTAAAACTAACAACCTTTAGCACATATAAAGGAGAAGCTTAATTTGGGCAAGAAAAAATTAAACTTTGACTAATTAATAAGCATTGGAGTATATGCTCCCTCCGTTTTGTTTTGTTTTGTTTTTTTTTTTTTTTTTTTTTTTTTTTTTTTTTGCTTTGGCCAAAAAAATTTATTTATTTTTATTTGTCGTTTTATGATTTCAATGTAAAATTAATTATTTTCTACCAGTATTACCCTTCTTGTTAATGATTGTAATAAATGCTAATATTAATGATGCTATTATTTGATTAAAAGGGTATTTTGGATTTTTTGCTTAAAAAAAGTGGCTATTCATTGCATTTCTTAATCCGTGTGCAATCTTACAAAACGACAAATAGAAAAAATGGAGGAAGTAATTGATACAATCCCATACTTTAAGGGTAAAATGTACTTTACCCTATAGATATACATATACAAAAGCTTTGCCTCTGCTCTCTTTATTTATTAATTCAAAGAGGGTTTTTGACACATTGCACTTTGGAATTATAGAGTTTTGACATTTTGCACTATAGAAATACAACTTAATTGGCACTATCCTACTGTGTGTTTTAATGAAAATATTTATTGATGGAAGGGTAGAATAATCATTTCGAATATTTTTGTAGTTTACACCATGAAAATATAAATTTTGACACTTTACACCCTGGAAATATTTTTGAACCCTAAAAATATTTTTTGGGGCATTTTCAATATTGACTTAATTTTTTGGGCACATTATTTATTTTAACCAAATTACTAGCTATTAGTGATTAGGTAAGAACTCTTTTTTTCTTTTTCGTAATTTGATAAATTTAACATGCTAGTAGTGAATAACATTAGATTGCAAAATGTCCTACAAATTATATTTCTAGGATGTAGAGTGTCAAAAAACATTAATTGGGGTGAAGAGTGACAAAATTTAATATTTTCAAGGGGTAAAATGCCAACATTCTAAATTTTCAAGGTGACAAAGTACCAAAATCTATATTTTCAAGGTGGAAAGTGTTAAAAATATTCAAAAATGACTATTATACTCTTCCAGCAATGAATTTTTCCATCAAAACACACACTAGTGTGTAATGCCAAATATGTTATATTTTCAAGGTGCAAAGTGTCAAAAAAATTTAAATTAGGGTGCAATGTATCAAAACCCTATAATTTTAGGGTGCAAAATGCCAAAAATCTATTCAAAGATAAAAGGGGGAAGGTGCCTTTCGTATCCTGACTTCTCAAGGGTGCGCACTCCCCAGGAAAAAGTCGGCTCTATAATTTTGGTTTCCAAAAAAATGATTTGAATATTGAGATTTAAAAGAGAAAAAATAGGTTTAAGAGTTATTAGATTAGAATTATAATTTGAAATCTTAGGGCCTGTTTGTTTGGTGTTTGGGAAAGTAGTTTGGGAGAGTAGTAGGAGATTTGTGAAATAATCTTGATTTGTATAATGTTGTTTGTTTGAGTTTTAAGATAGTGGTTTGAGAAATAAAGTAGTTGTAGGTTTTTTTGAAAGAGTTGGGTTGTAGGTGTAAGATGTGTAAGACTTTATGTCAAATCATGTTTGTTGTGAGATAAATTGTGTAAGAGATAGATTACTTTATGTCAAATCAGAGTAGAGTTTGTATATGTTTTGTTTAGAGATAAGAAAATTGTTGTTTGTTTGGGTTTAAGAGAGTAGTTTGAAAAGATTAAGAGATGAAAAATTTATTTTAGAAAGTAAAAAACATGTTTGTTTGGCATTTCTCAAATACGCAATTTTTTTGGAAAACGCCAAACAAACAAGCCCTAAGTGTCAGCGTTTGAAATGAGTTTTGCCCGAAGTCGCTTTATTTGACTTCTTTATTTCAAAACATGAAGAAAACCAATTTTCCGTTTTATTTATTTTAAACTTTATAACCGTAGATTTTTATATGTATCTATTTAATATTTATGAGTACTATTTTTTACCCTCTGTAAATTCTTTTTACTTAAATTATGAATAGTAGCAGGGCTTTTAGTATTTATATACATATATATTTGTACAAAATTGAATGCAGAAAACGTTTTAAACTAATTAGCGATTTTGAGTTTTTTCACAAACTGTATCATCTCACGGAATTTCGTCTCGTAATTTAATATTTTTTTTGGAATACCATCCCACTATTAATTTTAAGACGGAAATTGCGCACATGTCCGTTAAATTACCACATGGCTGCTTACGTGTTGTCATGACGTTACATTTTAGCATGAACAATTATACCAGATTGCAGAATTAGTCCCAAACTAATTACAAATTTTGATTTTTCATCCCAAACTATACCAACTCATCGAATTTCGTCCAATAATTTACCATATAGAATGAATTTAATCCCACTATTAAATTTCTAATTCAATGAAAGTGACGATTCGATCTTTTAATTTTTTTTAAGAGAAAAATAGTATGAATTTTTCAAACTCCTGTGAGCTTTGAGAAAGAAAAAAAGCCGTATCATTTCATTAGGAAAATATTGTTCGTTCTTTTTTAGTCTTAATAAATATTAAAGAACTTCTACATATGCATGCCGTAAATCAATATATTTTTTTCCATCAATGTAATATGTATATGTTCTTTAATATTTATTATTTAATAGAGGGACTACATTCTTGTAAAATGGTAAATTACGGGACGGAATCCGACGAGTTTATATAGTTTGGAATGAAAACCCAAAATTTATAATTAGTCTGGATGAATTTTACAATCTTATAATTGTATAATCGTTCATGCTAAAATTTATCACGTTTACACATGTTTACACATAAGCAGTCATCAAAATGAAAATTGTCTAGCTCTGCCCTGACTCTATGTATTGAAATTCGCTAGTGTAATTAATTGAGTGTTATTAATTGAGGTCGTCTTTTTCACTTAAAAAAAAAGAGACAACTCCCTTCTCTAGAAAGGACCATTAAGTTCCACACGACAAGACTCTATTAAGCCTTTATATATAACATATATATATAAATAGCAGCACCCAAATAAGTGGGCAAAATTTACAAAATCCAAATCCAGCTTAATAAAGCTGAATAAGAAAAAAAAAAAAAAAAAGGAGAAAAATAACAAGGGTACAAAACAAAATGGAAGAGATGGTCTTAAAAACACACACACATACATATAAATATAATATAAATATAATAATGATCATTAATCTGCTTGTCTCACGTACCATATATGATCTTTTCCTTTTCTTGATTCAAAATCAAGGGTAGTTCCAAAGTCCATCATTTCTTGAATAATTCTCCGGCGACTCCTCATCATCGCCGCCCGGTGGTCTCAGCCGCGGGGGGCTAACAAGCATTCCCTCCGCCATGTCCACTAGCAAATTCGGCATGTCGAATAATTCCTCCTCATCAACAAATTCTCGTACACTTGGTGAAGCTTCAATATTTTCTGGTGGCGGGGCTTGCGGCGGAGCTCTAGCGGCGGCAGCCGCCGAGGCCGCCGCACGTATGTCGCTAGCCGAGTGAGAAACCGGTATCGGGTAATACGGAGCCAAATCGGGGAAGTTTATTGTAGCTTCCGGGCCTTTTAGCGCAAGTGATGCCACGTCATATGCAGCCGCCGCCATTTCTGGGGTCGAATACGTCCCGAGCCATATGCGCGTAGTTTTACGCGGCTCGCGAATTTCCGACACCCATTTCCCACTCCGGCTTCGAATTCCGCGGTACACCGGATGCCGCCCCGAAGTCGGGGAGGCAATGGTGGCGACGCCATCGGAAGTTGGTGGTGGTGGTGGTGGTGATACGTTGAATTCATGACACGTGTTTGGTAAAGGATCTTGATTTTGGCGGGAATCTTGATTAGCCATGCATGAGAAGTTTTTGGAAAAGGATATCATTAACGCACATTTTACTTGATTTGGGTTGCGAGAATTTTGGGGATTTATAATGTGGGGGAAAAAGAAAGCTGGAGAAAAGGCGTGGGGAATTCGCGGACCCCTTATAAAGTTTAATCAAAATGTACGTGTTTAAGGTTTTTGAGGTTTAAATACGAATTTGCTGTCGCCAGGTAAGGATATGGTCCAACTTTTTTTTTTATTGTCCTTCCTTTGTATTTCCTATTTCTAAATCAAAATTTATTTCGTTGTCCGGGAGTGACACTTCTATTTATTACATACGGTGTTAGTATTGATGAGACAAAGTTTTAGTAATAGGTAAAATTGCGAATTCATCTCAAATAAATTGTAGATTTTGATTTTCATTCCAATCTATATCATTTGATCGTCGAATTATCTAATGTAAATATTAATGTGATAAAATGGCTTTTTTTTTTTCCCAAATGATAAACCATTTTATTCCAGTGTATGATTTAATTTCCATTTCATATTTCGCATCTCAAAAACAAAGAGACATAAACTCGGTTAAATTTTGCGGTTTAAGATATAGCACTTTTCGTCTTTTTTGGCATTTCATCTTATCTCTCATCCCTCAATTTGGAACTAAAAAGGGAAATTAGAGAAATTAGGGGATGAAGTTTGGACAAAATAATAAATTATGTGATGAAATTTGACGAGATGAAATAGTTTGGGACCGAAATTAAAATCGGCAATTGGTTTGGGACGACAACCTAAATCGCCAATTAGTTTAGAACGATTCCGCAATTTCACCTAAATGTCTAGGGGAAACATGACACTTAATGGTACTTTTCGTAAAAAAATATTGATGGGACAAAATTGTAGTAAAATATTAAATTATGGGATCAAATTCAACGACATGATATAGCATTTGATGAAAACCAAAATATGCAATTACTTTCAGATGATTTCGCAATTTTGGCTTTTAAAAATTAAATTGGACATATTACAAGTAAATTATTTATATCATAGCCAAGGTTTAAACTAAAATACAAACAAAATAAGAGATGCATAATTTTAGAATTATAATTATGTGATGAAGAGGCAACCCGGCCTAGCAATTAGATAATTTTTTTTTATAATAATCGATTTTAGTATAATTATTTTTAAGAATATTGCAATTTTGAAAAATTGATTTCTTGATATGTAAATTTTTGTGTATTTCTACAAAACTATCCTTATTTGTAACCTAAAAGACTATTCTATAATATTTTTAACTATCACAAAAAACAAGCCTATATAGAGAGGAAAATATATAGTAACAAAAAATAAGTACTTTAATTTTTTTTTTTTTTAATAATTTTAACATGACAAAAGACTGATAAAAATGAGAAATTCGTAAAAATTTATTAGCTAATAAATGATCTTTTACTATTGAGTATGGCTAGTAAAGTGGGTCAGAGTCCATGTGTGACCATGGCCCGCCCTGACCAGCCCATATTCTACCCCACACTTTTTGAGCACTTCTTAGATTGGGTTGGCTTGGGTTGGGGCTGAAAATGGGTCAAATACAGGTCAAGAATTAATTTTAAATTAATTTTAGTAACATAATTTTATACCACAAGTTGAAATCATACGATCAAAGTGTCAATTAAGTAAAGAATCAAGTGTTGAATAGATTTTACACACACTAACCAAAAAAAAAATATGTTCTACTGAGATGTTATGAAATGGGGGTGATATGTCAGTCAAAGTGGTTGATTGATAATTGTTTAATATGTAGCAAATTCATGCTATTTCTTTCCTTTTTTTTTATCCCTTTATTGGATTAAAATTTCATTTGGGACGTATTTTAGTTCTTTTTACCTTAAACAATGGGTCAATCCTGCCCAACACATTTTCAATCCGAGCCATTTCCGACCTGTTTACATCGACCCATTTTGGACCCATCTAGATCCAATCTCATCTGCGCGTCCATTTGCCACACTTAGTATTGAGTATGGACAAGATATAAATTTTCAACGGTCGACATTCAATTAAAAGAATCTCCGTTCTAGAACCGTACCTGAGATTTTCATCTCATACGGCTCCTCCCTTATGTGCATAAGGAGAATAATACATGACATAAAAAAAGATGAAAATATTCTCATTATGGACTGAGCAGGGCTAGTGTTTTTACAAGAAATCTCTAGCCAACCTTCATGGAAGAGATCTTTTCTTAACATCAAGCGTGTTGGGGACTCAAATATATTGGATCTTGTTTGGATCCAGTCGAATATCAAAACTTTTTACCCAATCGAATTTTCATTTAAGAAAAAACACCACTATTTACTCGTGAAATAAGTTTGTTGCTGTTAAAATTTCATTTGATTTGACTTACTTGTTCAAACTTTCTTTATACTTTATTAAGCTCAAATCATAAATACGAGATCATTTGTTCATACAAGTTTGTTGTGTATTATTGACTGAAATCATCAAATAACTCTGATCAAACTTGAGGCGAATATATCAATTAGCTTGATTTGAATTTCAACTCTGTATGTTTCTACTCTTATTTACAGTGAGTGAAATGCAAAATCATCCTACGTGTTTTGCTTATCTGGCAAAAAACTTTCAATGTTACTTTACTAGCAAAAAATATCCTTTTGTTCTTTTCTATTATCGTTTACCTTTCCTGTGCTCCACTTGTAATTACGAGTATATATTCTTCATAATTTACAAGAAAAGTGATTGGTCCCTTTTATCAATATAGTATATCACATTCGTCCCTCTTATAACACATTTGTCCCTCTTAATTTTTTTGTAGCAAATTCGTCCCTCTTATTAATGAAGTGTAACACATTAGTCCCTCTTAAATACAAAATACATCACTTAAATTCAAAATACTAAATTGACAATAGTTGATGTACTTTGTAAGAGGGACTAATGTGTTACAGTACATTGATAATAGGGACGAATTTGCTACAAAAAATTTAGTAGGGAAGATTGTGTTATAAGAGGGACTAATGTGATACATTACATTGATAAGATGGACCAATCTGCTATAAAAAATTTAAGAGGAACGAGAATACAAAATTTGACCCATAAAGAGGACTAAAAATGCTATTCACTCAACATTTTATATGGTTTTGTGCTTTTACAATAATAAAAATATTGATTTATCAAAAGAATTTTAGGCTCTAAATTTTCCTCACCAATCGTCTATTATTCTTGATTTTTAAAATTTTCAGCGATTGTGACTTATGTACGACGAGTGACAAGATGTTCCCAATAATTAAGTCCAATCCCATTTTTTTCGCATTATCTATTAAATTAAATCTGCTAACTTTCATGAGACATTCATCCAATTAAGAAAAAAGCATGAAAAAACAAGTCATGATGTATTAGTTGGGTGAAAATTGGGTTTTTCACTTGGGTAATGTTAATTCTTTATTGTGAATTAATTCAATCATTAACTAAAATAGTACTCTTTTTAAGTTCTTTAAACATTGTTAGGTACTTAGGTGGAGAAAAGTTTTAATCACATCAAAGTTAAGGTTAAACAAACTTAAATAAAAAGCTAAACAATCATGATTCAGAGTCAAATATACCTTATATTCTTTTTCTTTTTTTTTTTTTCTTTTTTTAGCAAAAATAATACCTATATTCGTTAATTCGAAATTCTAAACTTTAGGAAAAGTAATTGTAAACACGGTTTTGACATGTAACAAACATAAGATTAATTTCGTACTGAGTTTATTGCACTTTGCACCTTCCAAATATAAATTTAGCATTTTGCCTCTCTCGAAATATGAATAATTCAGCAATTTGCATTCTCTTTTATTTTCCTCAAAAAATCTAGGGACAAAATAGGTAATTCATTTTTTAATCTTTGGCACTTTGCACCCCCGAAACACTAGAAATGGACATTTTGCACCCCGAAATAGAATTAACATTTAGCACCCTCTAATTAAGAACGACTCAGCAACTTGCACTCCCGAAACACGAGAAATTGACACTTTGAACCCCTAAACACAAAATTAGCACTTAACACCTCAAATTAAGAAAATTTACGAAATATGATTATGTAAACTAGAATACTCATCGGCAAAATATATTTTTAACACATTTCTTTTTTTCAAATGTCCTCAAAATATCCAAAAGAATTCGAAAAGTTTCTAGCAAGTTAATACATAAAATTAACTGAATCATATCATATAAATAAATTTTAACATGGAGGGAGGAGAAATGAATATTCTATTCCTAATCGTATATTCAAATTTAAGGAAAAAAAATGAATTACCTATTTTGCCGCTATGTTTTTGGCCCTCGTTTTCAATTTTGTGTTTAGGGGGTTCAAATTGTCCATTTATCGTGTTTCGAGGGTGCAAGTTGTTGAGTTGTTCTTAATTAGAGCTAAGGGCTAATTTATTTCGAGGGTGCAAAATGCCCATTTATCATGTTTCGAGAGTGCAAAGTGTCAAAGATCCTAAAATAAATTACTTATTTTGCCTTATTTTTTTTGAGGAAAATAAAATAGGGTGCAAAATGCTGAATTGTTCATATTTTGGAAGTGTAAAGTGCTAAATATATATTTCGATGATGCAAAGTGTCTATTTTCCATGTTTCGGGGATTTAAAGTGAAAATTTCTTTTATACTTCATATTTGTTATTTAATTTTATTAATAAGTATTGAATCATTATTTCATGATTCACGTGCCAATGAATCATGGAAAAAGAAAGGGAGAAAACATGTGTAACATCTATATATTATTTCTTTTATTTAATTTTGAAGATTCATGGTGATTTAAACATGATTATTTCTTTGAATATATTGAACGAGAGCCAGATTAATGCAGCACTAGTGATAAAATAATCCATAACTTGCCGGCAATAATTGATTTGACCCACAAGTTTAGTTTATGAAAAAAGTTGAAAGAAGAAGTAAAAGTGGGGAGTGAAAGGTGTCGAAAATGTAGCAAAAATTTGATTAAAATGTTAATTATGAAAATTTGATTAAAATAAATAATTATTCGATTTTCTTTGAGACTTTGACATCCATAAAACAACTTTTGAGTTATACACAGGGCTAACGATATTGACAGAGCAGCAATTGTTGATACCAGAGCAAAATTATCATATTTCCAGAATTGCCCTCTTCATTAAATGTTCCTTAATTGCTATGTTTTAAATGACAATGCACTAATTAATTGATTGTTTTTATCAACACTGTTGCTTCTCCTTTCTCCTAAATACGTAATGGTCACCATCCCACCATTATATAGTGTACTAAATTCTTCCACCCATCTTAACACTTCACTCATCAAGCCAACTGGAGAAAAAAAGGGTACTTCTTTTTTAAATTTCACTTCATACTGTTTTTGCTATATGAGTACAAGCAATGGTTCAGCATCTCTTGAACGAAGGGGGCAGAAGGGGGAAAAATTTCTGTTAATTTAAGATTGGAAAAAATGTTCTCGAGTTCTTTAATGCTAATAATTTAGAAAAAATTCTGAACTAAAGAATAAAATTAGTTCACAAAATGTTGTGGAAAGGAGAAATTTTATATGATGAAGATTGAATCTTGATTTTACTAGAGTTCATAACTCTTCTGATCGATAAAGACATTAACTCAAACTCAACTCAGTCAGTTATATTATCATTGAATCTTAAATTATAGTTCAATTCCTTAAATATTCAACATGTAAAAGTTTTTCTTTTCTGGAAAACCCAAATCATACTTTTCAGTTTTCAATTTAATTTTTAATTGTTTTCTTTTTCTCCTTTTTCTTTTGATTCCCATTCCCTCAAGGCTTAAAGTTTTGGGTTTTTTATTTGCTGTTTACTCTCTAGTAACTCCTATGACAAAGATGAAAGAAGCCAAACAAAGTAAATATAAAATCGATCCTTAAACTAGATTCCACAACAATTGTTTAATTACCAGTTAATTAAGTGCTAATATTGGTGGAGAGCTACAGTATTGGTATGGTGACATATAGAGTGTGATTTCAAAAGAAAAAATTATGGTGAAGGAGGGGATCGAGATGCAGGTTTTTTTTTAGCAGAAGATGCAATTTCTATTTTTAAAAAAGATTAATTATAGGCACACACTTAGTTAGGCACTATTATTTAAAATTCAGCAAACATAAATATTAAAGAACATTTAATGAGAAGGGTATTTCTGGAAATATATTAATTTTGCTCTGGCAGCAACAATTGCTGCTCTGGCAATATCACTAGCCTATACACAGACCCTTTCTTCCCACTGGTTGGGATTAGGGAAAAGTACCCTGCCACCCACCAACCAGCTTTTTGTTTTACCCCACAACTTTTCAACGATAAAACATGGGTTTTTTGCATTTAGCAATCCCAAAACATGAAAAATAGGCACTTTGTATCTCCAAAATTTAGATTTATCACTTAACACCCTCGAAATATAAAAAATACAGCACTTTGCACCCTAATTATTTTCGTTCAAAAATTCAAGGACAAAATAGGCAATTCAATAGTTTTGGCACTTTGCGCCCTACAAACTTGAGAATTTCGCACTTTGTACCCCCAAAATAAAATTAGCATTTGACACCCTCTAATTAGGAACAAATCAGCAACTTCCACCCCCGAAACCCAATAAATGGGCATTTTGCACCTCAAAACACAAAATTAACACTTAACACCCTCAAATTTTAAAAACCCAAACCCCTCGTTTTTTTCGTCAAAGTTGACTATCGGAGTGAAAAAAAATCTAAGGCAAAATAGGTAATTCATTTTTTTACTTAAATTTTGCAAATACAATTATAAATACTCGAATACTCATTTCTCTCTCCATATTTCTTTTCAACAATATAGCCATAAATAACTAAATAAAGTACAAGTAAACTTCTCGAAGACCCATTGTCTACTTCAACATATCAAAGGCCCATAAATAAATTACCTATTTTTTCTTAAAATATTTTTACCTTAATGGTCAACTTTGCCGTGAAAAATGAGGGGTTTGGGGTTTTTTTTTTAATTTGAGGGTGTTAAGTGTTAATTTTATATTTTGGGATGCAAAGTGTCCATTTATTGTGTTTCGGGGGTGCAAGTTGTTAATATATTCTTAATTAAGGAGTGTTAAGTGCTAATTTTATTTTAGGGGGGCAAAGTGCCAAAGATTAACAATGGTATTACCTATTTTGCCCTTGAATTTTTACTTGAAAATAAAAGAGGGTGCAAAGTGCTGTATTTTTCATATTTTGAGGGTGCAAAGTGCCTATTTCTCATGTTTCAGGGGTGGAAAGTGCAAAAAACCCATAAAACAATTATTATTTCAGCTTTTTTCAGCCAAAATCTACTTCTCAAAAAGCAATTTTTTTTAAAAAAAAAAACGAAAGATGTATTATTCAGAGAATATTTGTAGTTACAAAATGTCTAATATGTCCAGATAAAACCTCTAATTCTTCATTGATGTTAATTTAGCCAAGTAATGAACTATTCTATTACCAATCCTATGGATAAAGTCAAACTCTAAACAACGAAAAGTCGAGAAGTGTTCTCTTGATAACAACAATAATGGAACCGATAGTCCACATATCCTCATCAGTCAAAAAGCCTTTCAAAAAATCTATATATAATAACTAATATACTTATTTCTAACATATAAAGATTATAATTGATGTGGTTGAAAAATGGAGGACAAAGGTAAAATATTTTTTGATGTTTTTCTCTTTTTTGAGAAGCTCAAACATTATTTCGTGAAGTTGGAAAGGGACCTTCTGGCCCCTTCTCCAAGAAATGAGTTTTCTATCTTGTTTTTTCTTCGATAAGGTGAATTCAACATCCTTGCTTCATCTCGAAGAAATGAGATTTGGTCCTATTGTCCTTCTAAAATTTAGATCTATTCTACATACAACAAACGGCTAGGGAAATCATGAATTTAAACCCTATAATGATTATTATTACTATTCAATTATTTTAATATCTCCTAAAATTAGATGAATGACTAAAATGCCCGAAAAGTACAAATAACCAATAATACTGGGAAAATAAAATTGAAGGTATAACTAAAGATTGTGTGAAAGTTATGGCCTCATGGTTCCACATCGCAATATCCTTTGATCAAATAATTATTTAATTAGTTATGGTTCAATTAACCAATACTTAAAAATGTCAAAAAGAAATATTACGGTATGTAAATTCGAATTTTATTGGATGAAATGTATTTACAGATCACGAGTATTTTTATTGGATAGGCCTACAAATCCGCATAGGGAAATTATTTTAGGCCTTGAATTTCAGTCTTCTATTGGGGGGTCCTATTGGTAGAAAGTTATTAATCTGGGCCTTTAGTTCTATAATTACAAATATATGGGCTGCATAGCCTCCAAATTTGGCCCAATTCCCAAGTATAGAATTCCGAATATCCGAGGCATGTTTAGTTTTAAAAACTAGGTGAGACTGACTCACTCAATAGCCCAATTGCAATCTTGCAGTAGAAAAATCTCAAGTAGGACATGGTTATGAAGATTTTTTGTATTCTTTTTACTTCTTCAATCAAATCAAAAAAGTTAAGGGCAAAAGTAATTTTGAATTTTTAGCACTTTGCACCTCTAAAATAAATTTAATATTTAACACTCTCGAATTAAGAATAACTTAGCAACTTGCACACTGAAACACGAGAAATTGGCACTTTGCACCTCTGGAACGAGAAATTATTTAGTAAAACCGCTGCACCACGTTATCAAGTACACGTGGTGCAGCCCACCAATAATACACTTGGGACATGTGGATTAATAATCCACATCATCCATGTTCTGGCAATGTGAACACAATTATTTTAATCCCTATTTCTTTGGAACATGACTAGAATATGGGGTGATGTGGATTATCAATCCACATGTCCCAAGTGTATTGGTAGGCTGCACCACGTGTACTTGATGACGTGGTGCAGCGGTTGTACTCAATAATCTCTCCTCTGGAACACAAAATTAGCACCCTAAAATTAAGAAAAAAACTAAGCAACTAGCACTCCCTCGTTTTTTGGGGCAGATTTAAATCCTTTCACTATCCTTTAAACACCTCCCCATTTTTTTCATAACCAAATATGGAAAGTTTTAATAAATATAATTGACCAAAGCATATAACAAAAATAAAATTTTGATCCAAGTCTACAACATATATATGTTTATTGATGGAAAAAAATATGGAGAGAAAAATGAGTATTTTAGTATTCGTAACCATATGTTGTAAATTTTAAGGAAGAAAAAAAATGAATTACCTATGTTGCCCCTTGATTTTTTTGACCCCGGTGGTCAGCTCTGTCGAAAGAAACGAGGGGGTGCTAGTTGCTGAGTTTTTCTTAATTTGAGGGTGTTAAGTGCTAATTGTGTTTGGAGGTGCAAAGCGCCGATTTCTCATGTTTTAATTTGAGGGTGTTAAGTGTTAATTTTGTTTCGGGAGTGCAATGTGCCAATTTTTTGTGTTTCAGGGGTGCAATGTGTCAAAGATCTAAAAGTGAATTACCTATTTTGTCCATAAATTTTTTGACTCCGATAGTCAACTCTGCCAACAAATGGGAGGTCCAAACTTTTTCAAGTTATTTTCATAAACTAATTACTATCTCACAAATCACAACTAATAGCCAACAAATAAATCATCAAAGTAACTAAAAATAAACACAAGTAATTATGCAACTCTAAATCTAACATAACATGTTCAAACAAGAAATTATCACATCAAAATTCAACAAAAAGAAAACAAATTCTAAAATAAACCACCGTATATCCAAAACATAGTCATAAAATCAAAGTAAACACCAAATATTCAAAATTGCAACTATGATGACATAATATCAAAATAATAATACAAACTATGATATACACCATATCAAAACAGTAATTTTATTGCAAATCACCTAAGAAAAGATAAAATATTGGATGAATTTTGTCCTAAATATCTTTTAAAAAAACATGCAAATACTTAAAATTGGGGAAGGAGAAATGAGCAAAAGTCTCTAGTTTATTTTTATTTTTATTTTTATTTGTTATAAGTGAACTAGTGGTTTAATCGGTTCACTGGTTCATCAATTTTACCGGTTTTTTGATCGATTTATATTTTGTTCGAACTGAGCAGGAAGATTACTAGTTTGGAGAGGTTGAACGGACTGGATTAATAACCGGTTATTGGTTAAACCAATCAAACCGATATCAAATGTGAAACGATTTGTTGAATTATGATACTAAAAATGTAATTCTCTCAACTTATTCAAGTTCGATTTATTTATCAATCAAATTAAACTCATAATAATGAAAATGAAAAGCCAAATAATTTTTTAGTTTGTTGCTATATTGTATGTGGTAGATCAATAACATCACTTATCTGTTTTGGTAGCCTCATATTAAGAAAAACAACCTGAAAATAGTGGAAATACTTTGTTAAAGAGTATTTGAAGAATTGTTTATCATCTGCACCGTGTGGAGTGATAATCAATTTTTTTAATCAAATCCTTAGATATTAAGTCAAATATTTCTGATAAGCAAAGACCATATTTTAGTTACAATAGAAGAAATAATTAGCACTCGTAGAGTATAGAACAATGAATTAAAGATTGGAAAATTACACTAACTCAACTCAATGCGAACAACTTCGATTAGAGTTTTCAATAAAAAAAAATTGAGTTATGAATGTAGTTTACCTCCTCGTGTTACGATAAATGTGACAATTAACCCCAGTATTACGATAAATATGACAGTTTATTCTCCTATCTTACAAAATACTATTTATGCTCACTCTTCATTTCGACATGGGATATACACTCTTCGGCTGAACGAGGCAACTTGTTTCTTTAAAATTTTCATAAGGGGGTAAATTGTTCTTTTTTAAATTATAGGGAATTAAATTTAATATTATGAATATTATAGGAGGTAAATTGACACTAACCCCTAATTTTGAAGATAATTTTTGTAATTTGTGTATGTATGTTAGAAGCGAGGAATAAAAGGAATGGGTAGATATGACTTTTTTTTTGGGTAAATGGATAAATATGACTTAACAATCATAAATCTTGTAAAAAAAAAAGAAAAAATGCAACCAATTGATCAGTCATCGATGGAAAGAGGTAACGATCAAGTTCTGGGAAACTTCGATTAGATTTTCCAAATGAAGGGAGATATTTTTTGTTCAAAGTCTTAACTCTTAAGTCACAATTTAAGTTAGTTCATGAAATTAATTATGGGAGTTAATGGCAATTTACCGTTCTTCGATATTCATAATATTTAATTTTTTTCATGTAATTTTAAAAATAGCATTTTACCATCATGTAATTTTATAAAAATTTCACACCGTCTTTCTGTCAATTTTATATGGCACTTTATTCCAAAATATTATGATAATGTGATAATTTACCCTATGTATTATGATAAATATAACAATTTACTCTACTATGTTATAAAATACTTTTTATGTCCACTCTCAATTTTGGGAAGGGATATATACTCTCCAAATGAAGGGACAAATTGCTTCTTTAATTTTTCACAAGGGGGTAAACTGTAGTTTTTCAAACTATAGGTGGTTAGTTTTAACATTATGAATATTATAGGATATAAATTGACATTAACCCCTAATTTTTGGAGATAATTTTCGTAATTTGGGAATATATGTTGGAAGTGAGGAAAGAAAGGAATGGATAGATATGACTCCTTTTTATTGGGTAAATGGATATATATGAGCTATAAATATAAAACTAAGTAATTATCGGGTTCTAGAGTTGTTAAAACTTAAAACTAACTCAACTAAATTAAATTTATATTTAAGAAAAAAATCTCTCCCTATATATATATATATGAGAGAATTGCATTTTTGGTACACAGCTATAGGTCAATTCCCACTTTTGGTACACAGTTTTATGTGTCCAACACATTTGGCACACCTCTTTAACAAAGTTCGACGCATTTGGTACAACCGTTAAATAAATTGCAAAATCACCGTTAATTCCGTTAGTTCGACACATTTGGTACACATCTTTTACAAAATTGGCATGCGCGCGGCACATGGCTGCTCAGAAAAGAAAAAAAAAAATTGAAACTTGATAAACTATTTTATTATATTTTATTCTTCTTCCAATATTAAACTATAAATGACATTATAGTTTATTATATTTTACATGTCATATAAATAATAAATACATATTTTTTAATAATTTTTAGAAATATGATAAATTAAAGTAACTTGTTTATTATATTTTATTCTTCTTGCAATATTAAACTATAAATGACATTATATAGTTTATTATATTTTACATGTCATATAAATAATAAATACATATTTTTTAATAATTTTTATAAATAATAAACTATTTTTATAAATAATTTTTAAAAATTGAAACTTGATAAACTTTTTTATTATATTTTATTTTTCTTCCAATATTAAACTATAAATGACATTATATAGTTTATTATATTTTACATGTCATATAAATAATAAAGACATATTTTTTAATATTTTTTATAAATAATAAACTATAAAAATAATAAACTATTTTTATAAATAATTTTTAAAAATTGAAACTTGATAAACTTGTTTATTTTATTTTATTCTTCTTCCAGTATTAAACTATAAATGACATTATATAGTTTATTATATTTTACATGTCATATAAATAATAAATACATATTTTTTTATCATTATATAAATATAATATGATGAATATAATAAATACATATGATAATTTTTATAAAAGTTTATCAAGTTTAATATTTTTTTTTTGGGCAGCCATGTTCCGCGCACATGTCAATTTTGTAAAAGAGGTGTACCAAATGTGTCGAACTAACGGAATTAACGGTGATTTTGCAATTTATTTAACGGTTGTACCAAATGTGTCGAACTTTGTTAAAGAGGTGTACCAAATGTGTTGGACACATAAAGCTGTGTACCAAAAGTGGGAATTTGCCTATAACTGTGTACCGAAAATGCAATTCTCTCCTATATATATATTTGTATATATTTTTGTATCGGGGTTTAAAGAATTAAACCATCACATACTTGGTTTGGCTTCGTTTAAAGAATTAATTAACAGCAGGGTATGGTCTAATGGACTCGAACATTATCTTAAATTGTAAAGAGTGATTTTTGATATATTTCTTTTTCGGGTTGTAGATGCATACAGATTTAGAGGGATCTTCCTTTTCCTTTTATGCGCATATCTTTAACATTTTTTTTTTGACTTACTTTTCATGTAGGGCTTTCTTCGATTTTTCTTAATTTGAGAGTGTTTAAGTGTTCGAGTAAAAATTACTACTTTGTGAAATTAAACACAGAAATAAACCAAGATGGAAATATAAGAGTCTAATTAAGTGTGATGTGTTGGACTTATGGTTTTATTTCTGTACAAGAAATTCACAGATTCATTGCCTTCTACTCAAACACATCTATTATTTGAGTTTTGCCATTTTCTATCGGGCATGTCTAGGGTAGGGCTGAGCGTTCGGTAAAAACCGAACCGAACCGGACCGGACTTCGATTTTTTTTCGGTTCGGTACATTTCAGACCACGGACCGTTTGCCGAACCGAAAATTTCGGTTCGGTTCGGTAAAAAACCGAACGGTCTGGTTCGGTTCCGGTTCGATTCAAAAAAATCGAATTTTTTTTTCCCCCTTTTTTCACAAAATCAGTAGCAGTTTAGGGTTAATAAAACCTTTTTTTCCCCCTTTTTTCACAAAATCAGAATGCTTGGCGGCTCTGTTTCAACATAAGAGAACAAGAAATGCATTAATTGAAATTACAACTACTGTCCTTTTGTTAATAAAATAAGATTAAAACTTAATGGTCTCCTCTTGCAAGTAAAGTAAGCAAGAAATCTTTATAGTTTCCATTGGCTACATCTTCAATATAAAAAAGTACCTGGAGAAGACAATGAGGATGGCGGCGGCGGCCGGACGGCAGCGGAGGAATGAGACGGGCAGTGGGTGGGCGGCGGTTGTGGATGGATATGGTAAAGGAATGTTAGGGTTTGATTTTGATAAATGAAAGGGGAACCGTGAAAGGGAATAAGAGTTTGGGACTAGATTTGGTAAATGGGCACTGAAAATGTAAAAAAAAAAAAAAAAAAAAAAATTCGGTAAAACCGGTTCGGTTTGGTAAACCGACCGATTTTACCGAAAACCGAAAGAAACCTGGTTCGGTCCTGGGGCGAGAACCGTTTACCGGACCGAAATTTCGGTCCGGACCGAAAATTCGGTTCCGGTTCGGTCCGGTCGGTAAACCGGATCGCACTCAGCCCTAGTCTAGGGGCAGTTCCACTTGTGGAAAACTGCCCACAGTTTTAGCCCAAAATGAACTTGGGAATATTTTATTATTATTTTTGGGACCTGCTAATCCGGTTACATTTAGCAAGTCACATTTTGTCTTTTTACATATTTGTCCCTGCATATTAATAATACATAATAAAAACAATAAATCCCTAATATATAGTAAAAACATAAATTTTACTTATTGTATATACAAATTTATTTAACTAATTTGATTTTATAAATAATATTAACAATCAAATAATACTTTAAAATTAAAAAAATTCAAATCAAAAATTTATATAATGTATTAATTTATTTAATATTATTAAAATCCCTAATATATAGTAAAAACATAAATTTTACTTATTGTATATACAAATTTATTTAACTAATTTGATTTTATAAACAATATTAACAATCAAATAATACTTTAAAATTAAAAAAAATTCAAATAAAAAATTTATATAATGTATTAATTTATTTAATATTATTAAAATAATAATTATTAATATAATAAATAATTAAAATTAAAAAAAAAAACTAAATCCCCAACCACCCCCCCACCCACTCCACCCCACCCCACCCACCCCGCCAAACCCTAACCCTGACTACCCCCACCCGGCGGCGGCCTGGGATCTTCGTCCCAGGCCGTCGGCGGGGCCTGGGACGGAGGAACCCAGGCTGCCACGGCCTGGGTTCTGCAAATTGCAACCCAGGTCGTGGTGGCCTGGGTTCGTCCTTCCCAGGCCCTGCCGGCCTGGGAGGGGTCGATCCCAGGCCGCCGCTGGTCTGGGACGACGATCCCAGGCCAGCGGCGGCCTGGGCTATGTTGGTGGCGGCGGATTTGGGTGGGTGGGTGGGTGGGTGGGAGTGGAAGAGTTTTAGATTTTTTTTTTTAATTTTTTTCAGAATTAATTGAGGAGGGTATAAAAGTAATTTCGCGATAGCCTATAGTGTAATAAGTCTTCCAGTAACAGGTTACACATTTGCCACGTGGCGTTACCTAAATGGTGTACTGCCAGCAGTTCCGCCAAAGGCGAACTGCTCCTAGCAAGGCCGTTTTCTATTTAACTTTTATCTAAGCTTGGCACTTAAATTAGGTTCGTAAGGTTGGGTGATAAAATAAGAAAACTTTCGAAGCCACGTCATTGTAATCCCTTTTGTGACAGTCAGGCATTAAAGACCAATCAAATTTTGGCGTGATTTATATTAGGCAGAATTGCAGAAAACGTTCCAAATTAATCAGTAAATTTGAGTTTTTGTTCCAAATTATATCATCTTACCAAATTTCGTTCGATAGTTTAATATTTTTAAGGACTATTATCCCACCGTTAATTATGAGACGGAAATTACGCAGGTGTCCTGTAAATTGTCATATGGTTGCTTACGTGTCATGAGATGTCAAATTTTAGCATGAACAATTATACAATATTGCATAATTCATCCCAAACTAATTACAAGATTGAAGCGTCATTTTTATTAAATTATAAATTTAATATTGTGACTAAATTCATGCAAAATGGTAAATTACGAGATGAAATTCGGCCAATCAGTATAGCTTGGAACAAAAAACCAAAATTAGTAATTAGTTTGTGATAATATCTCGAAAATATATTAAATTACGGGATAAAATTCGATGTCACTAATTAATTTAAGACATTTTGTGCAATTTTGCTTTTATATCAACTAGATATTTTTTCGTCAAGAGGTTCAAAAATCTCGCTTCGTCATCACATATACTCGAATGGCTGCAAAAACACACACAAACACACACAGAGCCAGAACCCTTTGAGAATGAAAGCTTTACCATCCCCATTTCCAATATTCACCCCAAATTCCAAAACCCTTCATCTTCCGAACAAGCCCCCACTCCAAAAACTCAATCCGTTCATCACCGCACGAAAAGCCAAAGCCGTAGCCTCCGTCGTCCCTCCACCTCCTCCTCCAAGTTTCAACTTCAGGAACGAAATTCTTGAAATTTCCCAAGCCACTATAGCTAAAACCCACCCGGAACTACTCGATTTGGCCAAAAATGGAACCTTGGTCCTGATCAATAAAACCCAATACGGACCCGTTCCGCCCTGGAGAAGTGAGTTTGTGGAGCCGGAGGATATTTGGATTATTGGGACAACTCATATTTCTCAAGAATCAGCTTCTGATGTGGAAAGGGTTATAAGGGCTGTCAACCCTGAGAATGTTGTTGTGGAGCTCTGTAAAAGCAGGCAAGCTTTAAGCTTTTTGTTAAGGATTATTCATGTGTTTTTAATTTGATTCAATTTTGTCAATTCTTGTTCTTGTTGTTAAACTATTCTGATGGGTATTTCTCATATTGCACATTGCATCAATGATAAGTTGCCAACTATGATAAGGTGAAAACTGCATTTTGAGTAGCCATTGGTAGAAGTGGAATATGGGTTTGGTTATCGAGCTCGGACTCACCTAGTTGCAAGTAAAACGAGCCAGGGACATACCTCACCTTGATGTGGAACGCAAGTACGTAGTAGTTAGACCAACGTCAAAGCTAATAGCTTATTCTCAAAAAGAGAATAAACTAGGTGGGACCGAGGGCGACGGCCCGTTTTTGCTTGAACTAGGTGGGTCCGAGGTCGATAACCCATCTAAGCCGCTGAGTCCATATTCTCCTTAACCACCCATGTGGGCTTTCTCGTCATATAACTGATGGAATTACCAAACTTATAGGCAATATGTCGACTTAGAACTCGTGTAATAGCAAATATTAGGTATTTCTTTTATTGACCCTTATCTCTTTTTGATTGATATAAATAAAAAAGATCATAACGAGAAACAAGTGATAATTTTAGGCACGAACACGAATAAATGATATGACATCCATCTATATGGTAATATGTAGGGCTGAAAATCAAACCAAGCTACTCGATACTCGACTCGAGCTCGTTCGATAAAAGCTCGTTTGAGCTCGGTTCGTCACACTAATCAAACAAGCTTGAACATGTTTTTTCGTTCGATAACTTATGAAGCTCGGCTCGAGCTCGACTCGATAAGCTAAAAATTGAAAAAACACATGTAAAATATCAAGCTACTCGATACTCGGCTCGAGCTCGTTCGATAAAAGCTCGTTTGAGCTCGGCTCGATTGAAAATCAAACCAAGCTCAAACACAAAATTTCAAGCTCGATAAAAATCGAACCAAGCTTCAACAGTGTGTCGTTCGGTACTACTCGGCTCGATTACAGCCCTAGTAATATGGTCCAACAATTAGATTAGGAGCCATATTTTGCTCACTAATGTATGTTTTCGCACTAGTGTATGTTTTAGACATTGATAGTAATCATGTCCCTTTTATAATGATATAATTAGTATATTTACCATTATTTTGCAGCTGCTATGCGACAACTTCTTACAGCTTACTAATGTGTATTTTTGAGAAAGAGTAGCACTGCTAGTGTATACCCCTTAATTGTGGCGGAAAATGTGATTTTACCAATGTAATTAATAATAAACTTTTAATGTATTTTGTATTGTGTTTAGATGTAATGAAGCAATATGTTACATAATGTTAGAAAAACCATGTTGGATGTAGATGGCTTAACCAAGAGGTAAAATTGGGTAAAATCATAAGGCGAAGTAATTGTGGGTTTTTTTTTCCCTTTTCTGGGGGAGGAGGTCTTCTCAACGATAAACTTCTTTTACATGCCATTAATTTGGCAGGATAAGCTTATTTTATGTTCAAATATTCAACCATAATCTTTATTTACTGCACTATTTGATTTTCAATCTATGGCTTAACTTCACGTGATGCAGAGTTGTTTTTCAGAGCTGGGATCATGTACATTTCTGAGAATGGGGACGAGAATCAGCAGGTACGATCAAACATGTTCTCTCTAACAGGAACTGGCTTCTTTGGTGCCGTTGGCCGTAGCATCAATTTAGGTTCGTAATATACTTTCTATAAGACAAGCCTATTAAAGAATTTACCAAGTAGAATAAAATTTATGTACTTATTTTCTTTGCGACAGGGGGTCAAACTGCTTTGGCATTACGGTTGCTCTTAGCAACTTTCTCTTCAAAAGTATCATCAGATATCAATCGGCCCTTTGGCGATGAGGTAAATAGTAAATACTCGTAAGAAAAAAGAAGGGTGATTTACGCTCGGACCCCCTGTGGTTCCAAAAATTACAAGGACACCCCTTACAGGGGTTTTTTAGTAAACATTTTCAGAAATTGTAGGAGGTGTCGTAAGGAATGTTGAAGCTATAAGGGGTGCTTTGGTACATAGTCTAAACCAGAGGGGGTCTCCTTGTAATTTCTGAAACATTTTCCTGGTAAGACGACTGAACCTCAGGAAGGTCCGGTCGTAAATCACCCTAAGAAGAATCTTCTCTTTACTACTTTTGTAGCACTTTCAGAATCGAGTTACGTCTAATAAGCAATTTCACATTGGAACTAATTTCCAGTTTCGTGCTGCTCGAAAGGCTTCTGAAGAAATTGGTGCTCAGTTAGTGTTGGGGGATCGACCAATTGAGATAACTGTAAGTAATTTAGGTCTAAATTTGTTATTAGTCGGATTAATTCTAATTTGAGATACTATAGATTTATGAAGAAGGAAGCGTAAAAATGCTTTTTTACGTCATTTACAGCTTGAAAGGGCATGGAGTTCACTCAATTGGCAAGAGAAATTGAGCTTAGTCTCGTCGGTTGTTCGTGGAATAACATCACCTCACCTCTCCAAGAAGACTTTGGAGGTTTGTCCCTCGATTTTTCTATTTTTTAAGCATTATTCGATATTTTCCTAAAGCCATCATACCACTCTGAACTTAATGAAAACAAGACAAATTGATTTTATCTACCATTACGGAAAAATTACTGATAAAGAAAAGGAAGAAAGACATAGCTTTATACAAATTGGAATATGTTGGCAATGGCATACATACATAGTAGCCAAAATGCATTGTTTTGATCGAATAAAAGTCATTATTAATTATAGTCTTTTGTATGTCAGGAATCTAATACTGTAGATAGCAACTTTCAGCTCTACGAGCAGCTAAGTTTCTCGTATCCCTCGTTGCTGCCTCCTCTCGTATACGAACGAGATACGGTAAATCTTGCAAAAATTGCTAATATCTATTTGTATAAGGGATAATTACTCAAACTACCCCTCAGGTATTTGACTCATTATAGTTATCCCATTACGACGTTAATTTCATCGAGAAAAAAAAAGTTAAATTCCAGAAATTACCTTTTAAGAAATCACAAATCTCAAGGGTGGTGGCAAATCAATTTCAACTTTCCACTTATTTCACATTTTCACCCATTTTCCATCAATTTCAACCACTTTTTCATCGATTTTTAATTGCAACAATTTCACCTGTCCTTTCACGTCAAATTATTTTCTTTTGACGGTACCCAGGCTTATTCATGGAATTCAAACTATTTTTTTTTTATGAGATTAATGTCAGGGGTAGTCTGAGAAATTCTCCCATCATATAATGATCAAAGAAAAGTATAATTTGCATTTATTCTAAATTCTTTTTTTCGGGTAGTTTTGTTAAATACAATTTTGCACTTTACGTTTTACGATTTTCGTTTTTCTCAGTTTATTGCTTGGTCCTTAAAAAGGAGCAAAGCTGTGAATAACAGCAAGAAAGTGGTGGGGGTTATTGGTAAGGGACACATGAATGGAGTTATATATTCTCTGATTTCTGATCAAGGAAATTTGAGGTTCAAAGACATTACTGGGAAGAGGCCCGGAAATGATCATGGGTGGATTCGATCCATAGCCAAAGATTTGGTAAGAGATACTGTGATTGGTGTTGTACTATGGCTAATATATGAACAGATCAAGTCATTAATTTCATAAGAGTTATGGAGTCGAAGACTATTTACCGGTCTGCGATATTTGTAATCCCCTTGGTTATTTTATGTGGATCGATTTATCTCCCAATTTTTATGTGCCGGGAGGGGTACTTTTGTCTTTTTATTCAACTATTTTCACCCCTCTCATTTAATATTGGGCGTGTGAATTACACTCTCCAATAGTAAATGACAAAAGGATCATTTAACTTAACCTTTTTATAGGGGTAATGTGTCCATTTCTATTTACAGAGGAGCTATATTGAACATTATACTTTTCGCCATAGATAATTGTTAGTTAATCCTAGAGTACGAAGAATCGGGTAAGTTCCAATAAGGCTTGCAACTAACTCAGCTCAAAAGTCAAGAGGTGCGTGTAGGTGAAGTAAGCACATCACGTGATATTATTATAAAGTCTTAACCTTGCGAATTTTCAACATGTGGGTAAGAGTCCAACACGTGGATTTGTCCAGACCGTTTAGATGTCCAACATGCGGATTTTCGCGATTGTGTGGGTGAAGAGTAAATCTCATAATGAGAAAGAGGAGTTCATCAAAAAAAGAGATGATCCACGTGAACATGGAGCTAGCTTTGATGTCATCTTAAATTACACATAGATTTGGCTAACGCTAATGAGACTTTGACCTAATTCATCTTAAAAATTAGCTCAATAGATAAAGATTGTTCAATACCTTTATAATATGAACTTATATTTGATTTTCAATTCATGTGCGACATTTAGTCTCTGCAGTAATTTTCAGATACACGCGTATTAACTTCTTTTTGTTTGGATTGATACTTTATTTGATTACAAAGTCACCAAATATTCCTTGTGGTTGACCATTTGTGCGAGTAGAATTGGAGTTTGTTTATTTATAGCTTTATTGCTTTTTCAACCCACCTGGCCAATATTTGACATTTACTTAAAAGTAAAAAATAAAGAGATCATCTTGAAACTAAAATAAATTTATAAATATTGACCAAAGGAAAAGGATTGAAGTTGAAAAGAAAAATAATTTTAATAGATAGATTTAGTACTTAGTGCACATATTTGCAATTTATATACATGTGGTTTTCAGGACATTAACTGGAGAAAAATAGAGAATTTCTTTTTGAGCTATTTGGTTGCATCAAAATTCAAGAAGATATAAAAAAATCTTCAAATTTGGCAAATCTAATAAGTGGAACCTGAAATATTGAGCAAAATCTATGTGTTTTAATTAAAGAATTTAATTGTTCACGATAACATGCGTGGATAATACCAACACATATCTCACTAGAATTAGAAAAAAAATTACCCTATGAATTTCCAAAATATAATTAATTTTTAATTTTTCACTCAATATTACTTTTGGTTGTTTAATTCATTTTATTTACGAGGATCGTTTATGATCGATATCTTTGATTCTACATACGTACATTAAACTAGAATTGTATTCTGCTCTATTGTCGCAATCAGATACTACGAACGTAGTATCGTACGGATACTACCTTTTACGTCGACAGTGATTAATATAAATTCAACTAAATACTACGAATGTACGAAAACTACTTCTTACGTCGACAAATGCTTAAAATAAACCGACAACAATAAATAGAGTTTTATTTTTTTATTTTTTAAGTTAAAGTTCAATAAAATTCTAACCACACGTTAAAATAATAAGAGCATCCTCTTTTCCTAAACCTATATGAGGAAATTAAAAGTTAATGTGCTTCACTACCTCATATGTTTGTCCATTTGTATTTACTCCATAAAACTTTAATAGTAATTTAGAAAATATGAATTACTGTAATTTTAATTATTAATTAATAATTAAGTACCCACCGTGTCGTGCATGTACATACATTGTTTAACATTTTTCAAAATAAAAATAAAATCCTCAAGTAAGGTAAAAAATTAAACGCCAAGATATTATCATTTCGTCGAATCTTCATGGAAAATAAGCATACAATGAACATATTTTTATTTGGTATGTTGCTTTAATTGTCAATTTTAGCCTCAGATTTCCTACATCAAAAAACACAAACAAAATTAATTAAAAAGGATCACCAATTTAAAAATATACTCCCTCTCAATTTCAAGTTTAATTTGACTTCAAAAGTATGTACAAGTGGAACTTGAATATAGTGGGAAAACAAAAATAAGGTGGCAAATTAAAAAAAAAAAAAACACACCTATAAATTAATTCTAGATCATTTCTTTTGTGTCACCTTTCTTATATCTACATAGTTGACCAAACCGAATTATTCCTTTTTGCATATATCATCCCAAATATTTTGTCAACCCGCGTTGAAAAAAGAAAAAGAAAATGGAAGGTGAAACAATAAGTATAAGAAACTCTTTTGAGTCGATAAAATCAGTAGATACGATTAGCATTTTAGTCGTAGATGATGATACAACATGTCTTACCGTTGTTGCCGCTATGCTCAAGAAATTTCAATATGAAGGTATGTCTCAAAGTTTAATATAATCAAATATTTTTAAATTGGTTTTTGAGATTTGACATTTTTTTTTTATTTATAGATTTTTTGTAATCTCTCTTTTAATTAGTTTGTTCAATCCAAGAGTAGCTCTTAGTATGTCCCTCTCCATTATTGGAGTTTCCTGAGTTTATTGCTGATTTTGTTTTTGACGATATTGATCTTTAATGCATTTACTCAATCGGGTTTTTCTGAAAAAAATAAAAGAGTTCATAGAAGACCCCTCTATAGAATGTAAAACAAAAGAGTGAAAAAATAAAATAAATTTGTTTAAAGAAATGATAATTGTTTTCTATTCTCCCCCATTTTTTCCATGTTTTTTCTCATTATTGCATTTTATCGTTAAGTTTTGTTTTCGATATATGTGGTTTTTATTTTATTTATGTGTAAACATAAATGTATAGGCTTTAAAAAAATAAAATAAAAATCTTACTTTGCCATTTTCACCTATAGAAATCAACATGCAATACCGATTCATTGATTATGGAAACTATTTGAACTTTAATTTTGAGATCTACTCAAACGGAATTATAAGAAATAATGTAATCGACGAAGATGAATTCAAATCAAAATCTTTTGTACTGAAAAACAATCTTGTTTAGTTTTCTTGGCTCTTCCAACTTTTGTGCTACACATTGATTAATTTTTGCTTTCTAACTACATCTTTTTGTTGTTGCTGCATAAATTCTAGTTGTGACAGTCAAACACCCGAGGGACGCTTTATGCACGCTTCGAATCAAAGGGGGTGTATTCGATTTGGTTGTTTCCGATGTGCACATGCCAGATATGAACGGATTTGAATTACAACAAGCCATTGCACAAGAATTTCATTTACCCGTAGTTTGTGAGTTCACCATTTACACAAAAAATATAATTTTTTTTAATTATATTTTGAGAAAATAATTAATTTTATTCAATTACGTTTATATTAACTAAGTTATGCATGTCCTGATATTACAGTAATGTCGGCCGATGAAAACGAGGGTGTTGTTTTAAAAGGGATGGAAAATGGAGCTGCATATTTTGTGCTAAAACCAGTGTCCCCAGATGATTTAAAGGATTTATGGCAATTTGCATCCATGAAAAAGAAAAGTCAAGTTGTTATTGAAGAAACTGGGAGTACTTTCCCTGAAGAAAAAACCTCGTCGGGCGAAATCGTTGTCTCGGTATCATCAGTGGATGAAGAAGACATGCATGTAGTAAATAAGGGTTCAAAAAGGAAATCTCCTAAAAAAAGAGGGTCTGATGAAAAAGGAGAAGCAAATTCAGTGTCTAGTTCACAAAAGAGGCCCAAAATAATTTGGACTAATTCACTACACAACCGTTTCTTGGAAGCTATTAGGAGCATTGGACTTGATAGTAAGTACATTTTGTCTACTAATAAGATTTGTATATATATATATATATATATATATATATATATATATATATATATATATATTCGCGCCAATGAAATATAAATATTTATAACTATTATATATTTATATTTTACCCACAAGTGATCAATTATATAAATAACGGTCTAGTGCGTAGAAATATTATGTATTTGCAATGGCGCAAATATATATTATATGAGAGGAAAATACTTTTTATACCAAATTTTAGTTATAAAAAACATTAGGTATTAAACTTTTCGAAAAAAATATATTTTATACAATGATTCATACTTAGTCTATATATTTAGTTTTGCCGTTAATTTTCAGATAGAATTCAGCATGTGCCACTCACGTGTCCGTTAAGGACCCATCATTGTGAACTTAACGGGCACGTGCGGCACGTACTGAATTTCTTCCGAAAATTGACGGAAAAATTAAATTTGTCAACTATTTTTTAAAAAATATATATATTTTTATGATTTTTTATCTACCTTAATTTTCCTTTTTCTATGTTTTATGTAGGAGCTGTTCCGAAGAAAATTCTCGAGGTTATGAATGTTCCAGGATTAACTAGAGAAAACGTGGCAAGTCATTTGCAGGTTAACATATTTTTTATGCCTAAATGCACTTGTTGATTTATCAAGCATTGATTTGTTATCTTTCTATTCTAAGTTCTAACATAAATATTGCATAAAATAAAAATAATTTAATTCAACAATATAGTAAAAAATCTTACGATATCTACATTAAGCAAATTTGTTTTTAATCTATCATCCCCATATTTTTTTCTAGTTTTGAAACATTACTTCATTTGCAGATCTTCATTAGAATATTTTCATTTTATTTATTTTTTCTAATTATTTTTATTAATTAATTTTTATTTTTCACTTTTGAAACATGCAGAAGTATAGAATATTTCTAAGAAGAGTTTCTGATGCAAGTTACAAACTTCATTATTCCACTGATAAGGGTTTATCAAGTAGGTGCTTCCGATCAAGTATTACCTCCTCGTCGCGAACAAGTCCGTCGATCCTAATGCTTAATCGATTCAACAAACTCCACGACCAAAACCCCGGTGACTTTCCAAGACCTAATGGTGTCTCATTTTCGAGTCACAAAGCTTTAGAATTTGGACAACCTCGATTACTTTCCAATAGAGGAAATCTGCTAAAATCAACCTCGACAAACCCAAACATGTCAGTTAATTTGGATGCTTCGATTCTTGGCTCAACTGGGATAAATTTGGACAATGATCACGAAGTTTCATCCAATAAGGATATTGGGATCACTTCAAATCTTGTTTCTCCGACTCCAAGTAAGGATTTCACGTTCCAATCGAACTATGTGGGATACAAACTCTCGAATATCCAACAAGAATTGAAATCTAGCAACTGCACAATGAACGTGACTACCGATCATGAATTGATCAAAAACGACAGCGTTAGTGTTGCGGATATGTCAAGTGACAACACCACTATAAATCTTGATCAAATCTTGGCTTGGGAATTTGAGACTCCTTCTTCATCTTCTTCTATGACCAATATTAATGCGGGTGGAAATTACCAAATGTTGATGCCTTCAAACATGGCTTCAATTGGAGATATTAATGATTTTGATTTTAATCAAATATTAGATTTACCACCCGCATGTAATGTTGTGTCCAATCAAGAGCCACTCGTGGAAGATGTTCTTAACTCCACTTTTGCAGATTATGGACAGGTAATATTACATCCTTGAAATAATTATTAAAGGAAAAGATTGAATAAGGAGTTAAATGCAAATTGTTTAAGTGAACAGTGGGGTTATTGTAAATTTTTAAAGTTAAAAAGGAGATTATTGATATTTTTAAGGTGGGGGTATAATTGTCATTTTAACTTGGAGGAATTTTTTTCCAATGAAAAAAAGAATACGTACATGGGTGTTTTTGTAAGTTCAAATAATACAGAGGAGCTTTTGTTAGTTATACAAAGTAAAAGGGATGTTTTTGCATTTCACTCATTGAATAATTGAAAAGAGTCAAAAACTTAAAATATTTACCAACCTTTTTTTTTTTACAAGTTATTAATATTATTTTCTTAAATTTTTTCACAGCAAAATATAGGAGAAAGTATTACAAGCTCCAACCTTTATAGCGGCACAAGTCATTGGGACAATCATGCATCTTCTCTTGATCAAGCTCTCAATCAGGCAAGTAATTAACTGAAATTTTTAATTATTTATTTCACAAACAAATATTTTTGGTAGTTCTTTTAGATATATGAACATTTCAAGATACTTTTATTTTTTATTTAGAAATTTAATTATTGTCCTTTCTAATTGATAAATGTAGGGACAAGGGCACGAAGATTTGATTGACACTTTGAAATTCGGAACTTCTTCTGATCAGCCCAATAAAACTTTGAAATCTCCTATTGAGGCATGTACTTCTTTTTTCACACATATATATATATCAATATTTATTTAATTTAATTTTGTACTTGATTTTCAAAATATTCAATTTTTTTTTTTTTTTACAGTATGAAGATGATGATTTTCTGCAATCTTTACTTGACTCGTACCCATTTGGAGAAGACCAAACCCTAGAAGGAATTTGAATGGAACATTATAAAATAACTTCAGCATGATTGTACAATGTTTGTAACATCTAGCTGACTTATATTAATTTAGAAATGACAAATTAAGGATGTTGTACTAAATGAAATTGTTATTGTAACTTATGATAGATGTGTTTTACATCGATTAATGTTACCATTTAGTTAGTAAAATTAATGGTATATGGTATGTATTTTTTTCTGAACACTTTGTAATATAGTCATTCAACGACGAAATTACATTTTCCATATCAAACTTTTATCTACGTTATATATTTAGTATTAAATATTCGAAAAAGACACATTTAATACCAAAACTGAAGGATTTTTTTCACATTTGCTTGAGCCTTTTGGTATTATTGTGGCATGATTCCTTGTATATTATGAGACATGATTTAATGGTGATGAATATCCTAAACATTTGTTAATTTTCTGATAATTATTTACGCATTTCATGAAGTGAAACTGATATTCATTTTTTTGGTTTCCCAAAGAGTTTAATCCATTTTCGAGTCGGTTTGGGCACATTAATGTGGGTACCTCTTCCAATAGGAATTCGAACATGAATCAGCTACTTTGTATTGGCTAATTCCTTTCACTAAACTAATCGCGTATTGGTGAAACTGAAGAAGAACTATTATAGTTAGATCTTTACACCCGTAAATCCCAATCCAAATTATTCCACATGACTAAAAAGTACAACTCCATGTGTTCAACAAGAAGAAAGAAGGTATTAATTTCAATTTAATTTCAAAAACTAAATCACTCAAACCCTGTAATTCTACTTAAATCTAAATTATTGAAACAATCAAAATCAGTTCCTCGGCTTGCTAGCAATTATTAGCAATTCAAATACCTCAATCAAAAAATTTGAATTCAGATACAAAAATTCTAAAAGAAAGTACATAGATTCAAACTTTTATAGCTTTAAATATTTTGGGCTTACTAGTAAATCGGATCAGCGTCACCGGAACTGGCTTTCAAGCAATCCGAAAAACCACGAGAGTGCAACCAGAAAAAGAATGTAACGACGTCCGAAAAACCACGAGAGTGCAACCAGAAAAAGAACGTAACGACATCCGAAAAACCACGAGAGTGCAACCAGAAAAAAACCGTAACGACGTCCAAGAAACCACGAGAGTGCAACCAGAAAAAGAACGTAACGACGTCCGAAAAACCACGAGAGTGCAACCAGAAAAAGAACGTAACGACGTCGTGCCATCATATTTGCTAATACTTCAGCGCCGGAGACTAATAAAATGAGGTGGAAGTCAAAAGATTTTATATTTTCTATGCACTTGAGCAAACAAAGACTTTTTAACAAAGACTTTTTATCGGGGTTTAAAAGTAATGGAGTTCTTTTTTTATTATTTATTATATTTTTCGCGTTTGAATCATACTCTCTTTTTTGTTGGAGTATACTTGGATTAACTTGAGATCACATGAGGGATTAGGAGTTAAAATAGTACAAGGCTTCTTTTTTAATACCACCCGTTTGATAATATACAGCTTACCTAATAGGATTAGGAATTGACCCCCAACATCCGTAAAAACTCTACAATTACCTTATATATTAGGATTAGGAATTGAAAAATAACAAAGGCTTTCTTGACTATATATATCTTACACACATCCTCTTTTATTTCAATATATTTTATCAAACAAAAAATTGTAATCTATTCCCAAATTTCGTTCATCTACATAGACCCTCAATCCCTTTGATACCAATACCGCAACTTGTAATGCATCATCCACCAGTTATCCACCTTGTTCCATTTTACGGCGGGGTGATTCAAGTGACCGTTGCGAAAAAAGTCGACCAACTGGACTGGTGGATAACATCTCGCATCTGGCCCCTCCTCCAAAGCCACCCGGGCAACAAGTTTGTGATTGGCCTCGACACGGAGTGGCGTCCCAACCTCAAACCCGGTGAAGATCACCCAATTGCTATCCTCCAACTATGTGTCGGCAACGAATGTCTTATCTATCAGTTCTTGCATGGTGATCCCATACCTCCTGAGTCTAACTTACAAACTTTCCTCAGTGATCCTCATTTTATGTTTTGTGGCGTCGGGGTTCAAGAAGATGTCAAAAAGCTTAAAGAGAACCATGGTTTGAGTGTGAGGCATACGGGTGACCTTAACAATCTCGTTAACTACAGGTATATGGGGTTGAAAAAAATGGCATTATCAGTTCTTGGCATGGAAATGGCCAAGCCAAAAATAGTAGCTTTAAGCGCGTGGGATGCCGCGGATCTTGATGATGATCAAGTCGAGTACGCAGCCATTGATGCATTTGTCTCATTTCAGCTTGGTTTCGCATTTTGGGTTGAACTTCTTGGAAGAGATCCTTCAGTATATCACCATGACTAATTGGTAGAATTCTTCTTTAGTTTAGTTTTGATTAGTTATATTAGTCCAATGCAAACTATGTTCGTATCTAAACTCATTGATTTGATGATTCAACTATAAACTAAATTAATTGGATTCTCTTTTATTGTTGTTCTATGTATTGAATTTAGTTACATATTTTTTGGATTTTTTTGCAACTGAAGAAAATAATAATAATAATAATAAACGGTTAGAATATTAAGATAATCCAAAATTAACTTACATGTTTGTGGAATTCTTTCACAAGTCCTTTTTCTACACTTCATTGTTGTACCAATCAATGAAACAAACAGTGAATCTATGAGCAAGTGGGCCGGCAGTTCAAGGTTCACTCATGCTAAGTGGGTTAGTCCGATTCTTTTTGGATTGGGCCAATTTAACCCACAATGTGGGGCCCAAAGTTTAATCTCAGAAAGAAATCATTTTGTTGTTACTTTCAATTTCTGCACAAAAGACAATATTTTGGTCATATACAAGCGTGTGGAATATTTTTTTGGAGAAGTATTTTGCATGCAATGACTGCCGTTTACATTTTTTAATTGACCTATTACTAGTTCATGTTTTTAATAGTGCAATAAATGTATAAAAATAGCATATATATGCATATGCATTACATATAAGTAATTGAACTAATATGTAGCCAAAGTATAACAATGCTTGTAAATTTAGCTTATAATATGAACTTGCGGGGGTTTCCTTGTGGTTAGATTCGAATTGGATCGGCTTATACGACCCTAAGTCTGAATTTGGATTAGTTGGATCTCAAATTTTTTAAGAGATCGAATCTGAGAATTTTTTGGGAATTTTCTTCAAATTCAATAGAAAAATATGATTTATTTATAGTTCTACATTTTTTAAATAAATATTAACATACATACTATTTTTCCAAAGTAATTTTATGAGCACAAAAAAATCAATGGACACTCTACAGAAATAATGCGCTTCATAAGAGATTAAACCCTTTAAAATTAATAAAGAAAAAGTAATATTTCTATATATGTCAAAAAATTTGCGCTCATTATATTTAGTTTTACATTTAACATGTTTATTTAAATGATGAATACGTTAATACATCAATCATCACATTGAAATATTTCTAAGCCTATAACATTATATTCATTTGATTTATTTAGATTATATAATACTTTAACAAGACCAAATCTCTTGAGTTCCTAAATTAAATTTAAAACAGAAATAAATCCCGGAAGCCGTAATATCTAGTAACCGGCGTGAGTTTCATGGAGGTAATCGTTTATTACATAGCATACACCAGAAATTAAATCACTGCTAATTTGTTAATATTACTACAAATCTATAACATTTTTGGTCTTATAAAAACTTTGAATACGAGGGAATTGCATTTTCATATTAAACTTTTACCTACATTATACATTTTGTGCTAAATATTTGAAAAAGATACATTTAATATCAGAACGGAAGGACATTTTTCACATTTTCTTGAGCATTTTGGTATACTGAAAATTAGATTCCAAATTTTATACCATAGCATGCTTATGAGCTCTATACCACATTTGAAAATTATCGTGACATAATTTCATGTAGATTATGAGATATGATTTAATTTTGATTAATATCCCGAAACTTTGTTAATTTTCTGCGGATTATTTATTGCGTTTCATGAACTGAAGCTTATACCATTAAAATCTCTCGTCAAGAGCTTTCCATCCATGTAAAGAACACAAAATTTGACCTTGTAAATTGACGGAGAAAGAAAATATGCAAAAAATTCTTTAAATTTGGTATTAAATATATCTTTTTCAAAAGTTTGATACCAAATGTATAAAATAGGTACAAGTTTGATATGAAAAAAATGCAATTTCCTCGTCATTCATTATTTCATTTTCGTTTGTGTCTTGAATTTTGAGGAGTAAAATGATAATGATGATATATAAATATATAAGAAATGGAATTAAATGTTCCATCATTTAATATAAGAAGAAAATATTTCTTATTAATTTACTTGTTAAATTTCAAAATGCTTACGAAACACAAATTAAGAATTGAAGTGAGTGTTATTAAGTTTAAGGGGATTAAGTAGCTGAATTCTTTGAGAAATTTATGAAATTAAAGATTCCTATATAATAATCCAGAACAATTATGAAAATAATAATTAAGTCGGCTATTTCTTAGGCTATGCATATATGGCTTTATTAAGAAATTAATTGTTTCCCCTATACAAGCCGGAACATTATTCAATAGAGTACATTATAAAAAATAGATACGCCTATCAACCACTTGAACTAAATTGCTCTAATATGGGGTAATACAACGTTTGGTGATAGGGCCGGTCCAAGGGTTTTGGGGTTCTTAGACGGAATAAAAAATCGGGGCCCTTATGTAATAATTTTTTATGTAAAATTAATTTTTCTTGCTCCTATACACACAAAAGTATTTATTAAATTTTTATATTCTAATTCTTCTAACAATTTTTTTTCTATAGATAAAATAGCCAAATCACTTAACCTTTCTTGTGTCATTGTTGTACATAAACATGTTTTTATTAATTCTAATTTAGAAAAACTTATTTCAACAAATGCAACCGTTACATGTATAGTGAATATAATTCTATAACAAATATATGTATTTAAATAAGAACTAATCAAATTTATATGATTAAATAAATCAATTGGCTAGTCTATTTTGGTAGGAGATGGTACTTTTAGTTCATAATATAAATCGAAACCATCTACATCTGATATCAATTCATGTTTTAAAGCATTTTCAAAATTATTACAATATTCTTACAACGTTTTATCATATTAAGACTTTAAAGCTTTAACATTTAATAAAAAATCCGATAATATTTGAATTCATCTTCCCGATTTTTTTTTTTTTTTGTGATATTTTTATTTTCCGATCTGAAGTTTGCTAGGCCTCTACTGTAAATATCTATATTTTTTTAATTTTTTTGATAATGTGGTGTACTCAATACTATCTGAATAAGAGCTTTGGGCCCAATTAAAAAAACAGGTAATGGGTCTTGGGATATTAACAACTAATATAACAGGGAAAGTGGGCCCTAATAATTTGGGGCCTTAGACAAGCACCAAAGCTGCCTATGAGTTGGGCTGGCATTGTTTGGTGGCATTGTTCTAATTTCGGGTCAAATGAATTAAATCCTTACGATCTGGACATTAAGACTATATTATAATCCACCCAAACATGGGTGGATTAGTTAATCCGAGTGAATATTGATTAGATAAAATGTCACTTCTAACCTCAAATTTACATTTTTTTTAACATATCATTAAATATCATGAATTCGTTGAAAATGGAAACACATTCTACATAAATAAATCACAAATTATGGTAGATTGTTTTAATGTAATATGACTTAATTAAATCTACCAAACGTACTTTTAGTATGACCATCAATCCTACTCCAATCTAATCTACCTTAATCCAATATACCCTACCAAACGACCCCAAGTAAAATAACTTTCTAAATCTTAATCTTCAAATTGAATATATTGGTATATAAGTATATAACTAATATTTCTGTGTAGGTGGAGATTGACACTTTTGTTCTTATTAAAATAAGGCTTTTGAAGCATACTAAAATTAAAAATGTTGATTCATTATTCCTTTGTTTCTTCCATCTTTTTCACCTACTTTCCTTTCAATTTATACGATATGATTATGGGGCTTGGTGTTTCAACTCGCTTAAATTTATAGACGAGGGAACGTGGGACTGTGGTTACTTGTTGAGCTTGATTATTAGTTATAAATTATTTTTTTGAAAAAAAATCCTCATCGAAAATTTGTAATTTACCTAAAATAATAAGAAAAAAGGAACTGGAGCTATATTTTAAGCTTAACTTGCCAAGTATATAAATTGAAATTGAAACTGAAATTGACTTTTGTCATTATTTTATTTCAGAAAAAATAAAGAAAAAACAAAGATTAAGTTCCGAATGAATGCCGACGGAGCGCTAACATCCTCTAAGTCGACAAACTATTGTCAAAACTTAAGAAATATGTAGGAAATAAATAGGTAGTGCACGAACTCGTGTATTAGGTCTTAATAGGTCACTTGGGGTAGTTATACTTGTGGGAAGTATCCCAAGTTTCGCATAATCCTTGTATGACAAGGTAAGTTTTCATGCATGTAGATTTTGTTCCCATGTAGTAGTTATCATTTTCATATAAGTAGAAAGGCTCGCGGACATGATGTCTCATGTAGAACTCCCCGTATATGTGAAAATTCACGATGGCAAAGTCTGTTGGGAAAGCAGTACGGGCAACTTCATTTCAAATGATACGTTCGTTTGTCAAGTCCGGGTTGCGGATCGATACCCTATAAAATCACATATATATCATAATTTTTCATAAAATAAAATAATCTATTAGCTAAAACTTGACATTTCTACGAATTTTAATTTCACATAATCACATTATTAAAGTTTTTTAGAGCTAACATTATATTGCTCGATTCATAAAAATAAATAAATATATTGGTCGGTTTTTCATGGGTCGGCCCATGATATCTAAAACTTAATGAGCCCAATCTTTCCAAACCGTCTAGTATAGTACCCCGACCCAACCAAATATATACTAACATCGATATGACTATATTACCCTTCGTCCAAATTCGTAAATATATTCGCTGATTTCACCTGGTGATTCCACATTAGAGGAAGATATTTTTCTGTCAACGGCTAGGGTTTCGATATTTTCAAAGGTATTTTTCTTGTATATGGAATTCACTTTTTTTTAAATAATTGTTAAATATACCTGATGAATGTTTATCCTCGACTTAGATCTATAATTTTGTGTTTTTTTTGGGGATTTTTATTAATAGAACATATATTTCCTGCTTCCGTTGATTTTACGTGAAATCGATAGATATACTAGTTTTGGTTAATTGATAGTATTAGTTTCAGATATTTTTGTGGCTAATTGTTGGTATTTGTCCGAGATCTTGTTATTATCTGTATCTTGATATGAATTTTACGGTGTAGATGTATCTTTAAGTCTGTAAATGGTTGGGATAATGAACTGGTAAAGTGGAAGAAATTAGTTTGCACATTTTCTTCCTTTGTAGATTTTTTCAGATGACAGATGGATTAGGAAAGGGATTTAATGTATCAGATATCTAAAATTAATTATGTCATTTGAAGAATAATGGCAAACTGAAGACATTGGGGTAGCTTTTATTTTTATTTTTGATGCCGCCGGAAACCCATTTCTTAAAGAATATTGTGAATGAATTATTTTGTAATTGGTGAGTTTTGAGAGGCTATGTTTCAGTTGCATTTCATATTACGTTTTGTGCTTCAACACCCAGGAACTCATTTGTTTTTTCATATTTTCTTATATCAAGCTTTCAAATTATCTTATAAAAGAATTACAAACTACCCCGTATCAGATCATTCTCCACATTTCAGTCACATGTTTTACAAAAACAACTAAACCAATAGCTCTTTTAACTTTTTGATAGCAACTTCAAATGATCAAGGCTTCAACTGTTTCAGCTTGTTAGTGAGAAGACCAAAAACTTAAAATACGTACATTAGTTATAATTTTTGCAACTTTTTTACTTGTTTATTAAAGTTCTAACATAATTCTATACCGTTGCTTTGTTATAATTTGTTCATTTGTTGAAAACTTTGTAAATAATGTGGCATATATTATCACTCACAGAAGGTGTTTGGTTCAAAAGAAGATTTAGTCTCTGATAAAGCCGAACTGTATTGTCTCTTTGAATGTAGGTTATAGAATATCAGCATTAAGGTACAATGAGGCCAATTTTCTGTGGAAACTTTGATTATGATGCACGGCAGTCTGATCTTGAGAGACTCTTCAGAAGATATGGGAAAGTTGAGAGGGTCGATATGAAATCAGGTAAGTGTGTTAGCCATGGAAAATCTTTAAGAATAATGTTAATAACACGTGTAGTTTTGTAAACCACAGCTAAATATTGGGAAGTTTGATTATTATTATGTATATTTATATGTGTGTGTGTGTGTGTGTGTGCAATCCTTTGAATAGTTGCAGCCTTTTTCTCTTATACATGTGTCATCTCTATAGAAATTAGCTCCTTTTTCTCTAAAGGGAGTGAGTTACAGCCTTATCTCCACACAAGTTTAGGTCTTGATGATCATGATACTCTTTTGTACATAAGAATACTTATACATATGTAAATGGGCACTAATTTTTCGAAAAAGACACATTTTTGTCCACTGCTAGCTTCAGTCATGGTTGGCTTAAAGCATTACGCTAGAATTTATTGTTTTTGAAGGTGTTCAATTGATGTTTGGTATTGACAGATATTCCTGTATGAGCATCTGCAGACAATGACCTACCCTGCTTTAGTGCCAGTTCTGTACATAGTGAAAATCTAAAGAACTGTTATTAAGTGTAACATTTATGTTGATATTGGTGTGACCACTAAGATTTATGGTGTAAAGTACAGCTTATGTTACTGGGGTAAATATTTATTTCTTGGGTTATAACCGTTACATTACATCAAAGATATGCTAGTTATGAGTTGCATTAGATGAGACTTAATTTATCTCTGTTTATCTAATCTTGTAAAAATTTATGTTACCAAACATTAGAATAGGAAAGATTACTGTAGATACCTTGGTTCACATTTTGAGGAGACTAAGCAATGCATGCAAGCTGTGATGAGTCTGATGACAAGGAGGGTGGTGCACAAAAGAGCCATTTCAGCAGAGTACACCTTAACATTCACGTTGACCTCTTAAGTGTTTCCTATTGAGTTTAATGGGGTGTCAGGATGTGTTTAAAGCAAAAAAAGTAGATCTTTTTAAATGTGAGACCCCCATACTCAACTAATTCTTTGACGCAGGATTTCATTACAATGTCCATACAATCCCTGGCTGATGGATGGGTTTCTTCAGCATTTCATTTCTGGCAGTGACAAACAACTCTTCTAATTTCCTAGGAGCCAACCGATCATCATTCATGGCACCACTGTCATTCATTTTCCCGAGTCATTGTTGCCTTCATTCCTCATGACTTTTCCAACCCTCACTTTTCCACGTCACACGGCAGCCGAATAAATTGGGAAGGCACTCACTTTACATTGCGATTTCATGCATCTTCCACCTTTGGATAGTTGTCACTTGACATCGCTTAGTTCACTGGACAAGGTCTGATTCAACTGGTCAGTAATTTATAGACATGACTGGTCTTTACTCATGTTATCAGGTGGCATGCAGATGGTTTACTCATTTATGGACTATTGTTTGAGAGAAGTCTTGAAACATGTTGCATTGTATTAGCTTAGTGGAATAATGTTATAGTTTGGGTTTAAATTTTCTGCTGTTAGGTTTTGCTTTTGTTTACATGGTGGATGAGAGAGATGCAGAGGATGCCATTCGTGCACTTGACCGAATTGCATTTGGTAGGGCGGGACGTAGGCTCCGGGTTGAGTGGACTAAGGTAGTAAATAATAATTTGATTTTTCATTGGAGTAGATACCTAACTCATTAATTTATTTCACTGCTTCTTACTCCTGCCTCTCTGTTGTGCTACAGCAAGATCGAAACAGCAGGCGTCCAGAGATATCTAGAAAATCTTCGTCTAATACGAGACCAACAAAAACGTTGTTTGTCATAAATTTTGATCCTTACCATACTAGAACAAGGGATTTAGAGAGACATTTTGATCCTTATGGGAAAATTCTGAATGTGAGGATAAGGAGAAATTTTGCATTTATTCAATTTGAATCTCAGGAGGAAGCAACAAAAGCTCTAGATGCTACTAACTTGAGGTGAGTTCACTTCACCATTTTTTATCTTGCTTAGTCTTTTTCTGAATTGACTCGGGAGCCTGATTTATGCAGCAAACTCTTGGATCGTGTTATCACTGTTGAATATGCTGTCAAGGATGATGATGATAGGCGAAATGGATATAGCCCGGACAGAACTCGTGATAGATCACCAAGAAGAGCCAATGACCGGGTGAGATCCCCCAGCCCATACAGTAGAGAAAGGGGAAGTCCTGATTATGGTCATGGTCGAGCCCATGGTCGTAGCCCAAGTCGTTATCGTAGAGAGCGAGCAAGTCCTGATTATGTCCGTGGGCCTAGCCGAAGTCCCAGTCGGAAAGAAAGGGATCCTGAATATAGCCGTGGCCGTAGTCCAAGTCCCAGAAAGGAGAGAGACCATAAACTCAGTCCAATTCCTGAAAGAGAGAGGGCCAACGGTGAAGATATAGGCAATGGGCTCAATTTGGGGAAGAAGGTAAGTCCAGACTATGTTCACACTCAGAGTCCTGGTCCTCGTAGAGAACAAAGAGAGAGGGTGATTAGCCCTACTGACGATTATGCTCACTCTCCGAGTCCAAGTCCTCAAAGAGAGCAAGGAGAGAGGGTGATAAGCCCTTCTGACGATTATGGTCGTGAGAAAAGTCCTGCTTACAGTGATGGGGAAAGCCCTCAACCTGGGGAAATTGGAAGGTATCTTTTTTTTTTTTCTCCGGTTACAGCATGAGTTTGAACCTGCTTGATTTTCATTTATCTATTAAATGTGTTTCTTATCACTTTTTTCTGTGTTTCAGTCAATCACCTCCTGCACGAGAAAGGTCTCGATCATGATTGCAACATTTGCTGTGTTGTGGAAAGCCAGTCAAAAGAATTGTAGTATTGTACTATGGTTAGCGAACGTCTTATGAGCAATGTAACTGAATATCATACCAATGCTATAATCTTTCACATACTTTAGATTCACATTGCTTTTATTTTTTGTTGAATCTGTAACTTGACTTTGTTTGTGATGAATGTGTCCTCTGGTTTTGCACCAAGATCTGTTTTTATGCTATATATGGTGGTATATGTATCCTATTATCTTTTCGTTTACATTTACATATTTTACCTGTCCATGATTCACTAGTAATTTCAGTCTTTTTCTTTTTTGTTGCGAAAGTGTTTTTTTTCTTTTTCTTGAGTACTGTAAATTATTCTACTATATATTGATTGAATGATTCACATGTAATTTTCTTGGCCAATTTTTGTGTTGATTGTAAATGTTATATATAGCTTTGTTTCATGTTTGAATGTCCAATTTCTGGTAGTACTTTTGAACTGGTTTTTCTTTTCAATTTATGACTCCATTTCTATATTTGACTAGCTATTTTTCCACAAATGTCCTTAAAAATGGGTCCCACAATGAATAAACAATAAAATAAAAAAGGGATTATAGAAAGTCAAAAAAGGAAAAATAAGAGAAATATCACATTGCGTAAAACATTGTGCAAAATGCCAACGGAGCAAGAAAATTGGGACGGAGAGAGTAAAATTTTGATGCTGTTGTATTTCATTTCTCTTTTGAATTTGCAAACTTAATCACAATAATTGGCAATTACGTAGAGTGATTATTTGTTGCAACCGCTGTATAAATAACGTGGTGCACCAAGTGTTTGTGATTTACTAAAGGTTGTTTTGCATATCAATAGATGATTGAGATGAGATTTTAAAGATAACTCCTTAAATAAATAAAATTTCAATCATTTGCTCCACCACATCATTCGTGCAATAGTTGCACAAAATAATTTCATGTTTTAGTAAGAATGAATTTTTGGCATGGGTTGTTAATTGTCAAATCAAATATGTGTAAAGTTTGGAAATAGGATAATGATGATATTTTCTTTTTAATTCTTTTTTGTTGATATCTATCTGTTTGATTTTCCAAAAACTCGGAAGAATTACTAAAAAATACAAATTGAGCCATAAGGTTTAGGGTCAACGTAAGAGCATAAAATGGGCCAACCTGTTAAATGGGCCCCCTCAGAAAAGGCCCTCAACTTGTCCAGTTCACTCGGTCCCAAACGATTACTGGCATGATGGTGCTTTCCCTCTAGAATCGTCATGTAGACTTTAACGTTTTTTGTTTGAGATTGATGTGTATTTCTTATAGAGCTTGACATTGTTTTTTACTTGATTTGATTCTTGTAATAATTGAGTTCACGCGTGATAACAGAATCAGAATGAAAACGAGTTGAATTTATGTAGATTTAAGTTATCGAGTCGAGCTCAAATTTAGATTTAAAGTGTTACATAAAAATAAAATGGTGTTCAAGTATTGTTTGATATATATGCATAAAAAATAGAGGGTAAATGACGAACAAAAGTTCAAGTAGTTTGATTTGATATTTATTTTAATTGAGTGAACAAATAAAGAAGGATATTCATGACAGTTTGACACGAATGATAGTTATGTTTGATATTAAAGGCAAAATTGCAAAAATTGTCTCAAATTAATCTCTGATTTTAGATTTTCGTTTCAAACTATTTAATTTGGCGAATTTCGTCCCGTAATTTAATATTTTTTTGGAATATCGTCCCACCATAATTATAACACGGAATTGCGCATTTGCCGATGAATTATCACATGGCTGCTTAAGTGTCATGACATGGTAAATTTTAACATGAATAATTATATAATATTGCAGAGTTCGTCCCAAATTAATTACAAGATTGAACGTCATTTTCATTAAATTAGAAATTTAATATTGGGACTAAATTCATACAAAATGGTAAATTATGGGACCAAATTTGGCGAGTTGATATAGTTTGGGACGAAAAATCAAAATTAGTAATTAGTTTGGGACGATATTCCAAAAAAATATTAAATTACGGGACGAAATTTGCCAAATTAAATAGTTTAGGACGAAAATCCAAAATCAGTGATTAGTTTGGGACGATTTTTGCAATTTTGCCGATATTAAATAATAAGGCAAAGTTGCAAAATAGGTTCTAGACTAATTAGTGATTTTGAATTTTTGTCCCAAACTATATTACTTAGCCAAATCCGTTCCATAATTTTATATTCTTTTGGAATATCGTCCTACTTGCCACATGGATGCTTACGGTCAAATTTTATTTAATTACTAAAGAATCAACCTCGTACGACTTTGCTCTAGTTTAGTTACAAGAATTAAACATTGCCTATCCAATTTGCACCCAAAAACAGATAAGCATTGACTCCTAACATAAAGTTTCCATTGTTTTGAAATTTAGGACACATAGAATCAGCAACTAGAAGATCAACCAAAGCCATGGGATTATTTTGCAATTCAAAACACCTTCTCATGGATCAAAATTTCTGTTCAAATGTATGTTTCGGTCAGTCAAATATTGGAAATTTTTCGAGACTATTCGGAAATGTTTCGGAAAACTAAAGAAAATTTGTAAAAAAAGTTACTAAATTTAGGAAAATAACAGAGTTTAAGACAAATAAATAGTTTCAAAATTACATCTTATTTTCGTTTCGCTTGATTCAAAAACAGAAACTTTTTGATATTTTCGATGGAAAGATTGAAATTTTGATCCATGCACCTTCTACAATAAGAGTAGTAAGTTGCACTTGTTTCATTCTCTCTAAGATAGCAGTAATATTACGTAGGATTTTATAGGATTAAAAAATCACACATAGAATTAATTGTACACATGCAAAGTTTGTGCATTTTTCTAGTTTTATAAAAAAATAGAATTACTCATTATTTTGTGCTATTCTATAATATATTAAAGTTTGATTATACGCTGATTTTTTCAATTAAGAAAATGTTCATGATAGTAATTATACATGTATGACATTCGTGCGCTTTTCTAGTACCTTATAAGAATTTAAAAATAGCCTTAAGCCATAATAAATGTTTAAAGTAAATGAAAGTAGAGAAAATTGTATAGGAAATTAAATCACATAATTTTTTTAACCTCTAGCATGTATGTTGCACCTTTTTGTTGCCTCAATACTAAAAGCAAAGACATGTGATGCATATGCATGACCGAAGGAAAAATCACAAGAAATATTAGAATTTCGTGGTTTATGATTCGACAAGTATTTTTCTTGTTCCTCATGATCTTTGTCATTTCTATATGGTATCATGGAAGAACTATTTTTGTCACAAAACACCCATAATTTATGAGTAAAAAGCACAAAAAAGTTATTATTTTCTTGAATGCAGGCATACTATTTTGCAACAACAAGAGATTTAGCTAGGATATGGTTCCAAATTATTAATTAAAAAAAAATGCACAAATTTTTTCTAGTGAACTGAGATAGAATTTTTTTTTTCTCAAAAGCGTACGAGAATTTTAAAAATCCATATTAATTTTTTTCTTAAAAAATTGAAATGGCAATTTACTTTCATGTGATATTCATAATGTTCATTTTAACTCCCTGTGTTATAATAATGTGGCAGTTTACCCCTCTGTGTTATAATAATGTGGCATTTTACCCCCTGTAATAAATGTAGCAATTTACCGCCAATGTTATAAACATTTTGCACACCTACTCTCAATTTATGCAATTAAGTTACGCTTTCCGGATCAAGGGGACAAATTTTTTGTTTTTTTAAATTGTCACATAGGGGTAAATTGCTCATTTTCAAATTACAGGGGGTAAATTGAACATTATGAATATCACAAGGGATAAATTGCTACTAGTCTCTTAAAAAAATAAAAGATGAATCGTCATTTCCATTAAATTAGAAATATAAGAATGGACTAAATTCATGCAAAATGACAATTGTGAGACGAAATTCGGCGAATTAATCTATAGGGACGAAAAACCAAAATTTGTAATTACTTTGGAACGAATTCTGCAATCTTGTATTATTGTTCATGCTAAAATTTGTCACGTCTTGACACGTAAGCAGCCATGTAGCAAGTGGGACGATATTCCAAGAGAGTTTAAAATTATGGGACGAATTTGACTAAGTGATAAGCTTGGGACGAAAATAAAAAATTACTAATTAATTTGGAACATTTTCTGCAATTTTGCCAATTAATAAATAATCATTTAAGCATGATACATACTTTTATCAAGAAGATGAGTTTCATGTCAAAGCCTCTTGTGTATACACTACTTTTGGTCATTTTTATCAATAATATTTTATAGAGTCTACTCTTTTAAGTATTTTTTTCCAGGTTAGTCCCTATTAAGAGTTATTTGTGTCATTTTGGTCTTTTTCAAGTTGAGCATGACAAATACAATGTCACGTGAACTGCAATAAAATTTTTATTGAGGACTTAATTGTAACAATATCGCAACGAATGGACAAAAATACCCTCACGTGCAGGTCACTGGATATCGAAACCTCTGTGTTTATCCAAAAAGGGCCCAAAGTGGAAAAATAACTTTTAGTAGAGACTAATGTGAGAAAAAAACTTAAGGGGGACGACTCTGTAAAAAATTTATTATTAATCACCCTTTCAAATTTTTATAATAAATTAGTGTCTTGATAACGTAAATTAAGAAATTAAGATATTAATTGGCTTAATAGAAGGGAGCCAAATTAATAATAAAGTTCTACAATACTTTATGTTTTCTAAGGAAAAAAAATAAAAAAATTCAACTATATATGGAGTACATTTGCAGCTCCTAGTAGTGTCGCATCCTATACTATATAATGATTTTTGCGTTCATATATGTATGATGTCATATCTTCAGTGTACCCTTTTTGGCATCTATGTGCTCTCACTTTCGCATACATAAATACAATCTACCATATTAATTTCATTTGGCTATTTTATAGAGTACTGAATCTTATCACCATCGCTGCGTCCTCTGCTTTATTGCTAATTGATTGAGGAATTTGTTTTTTTTATACCTTCCACATGATAGAGCATTTCGCAATTTCGGTATCATTGAGCATGAACATGTAAATTTGATACAACAGTTTAAGTTTTTATAGCAATTTTCGTATCAAGCATAATTTTTTCTTCAGACTTGATGGCCAACGATTTATCCCCTACGATATTATAATGTTTAGTTTACCTCCCTGTGATTTGCAAAAGAGTACTTAAGTTTTACACTGCCTTCTTTATATTTTTATATGTGACAGTTTACCCCCATGTGTTATGATCAATATGACAATTTACCCCGTGTGTTATGATAAATGTGACAATTTACCCCTCCACCCCCCACCCCATGTCACAAAACACTTTTCATGCAGACCACTTTTCATGTCACAAAGCCTAAAAACTGAGAATGTCTTATATGATGGATTTATTATTGAATTTCAATCTATGTGAGACATTTTGTCTTGACATAGGATTCTGGAACTATATTATCGTAACTTTTGGTATTCTCGGATTTGAGTTTTTTTAATTCGTGTAAATTACCTAAAGGCATATTTACAATAACTTTCGTTCTAAGTCTTTAATTGATTGAGATTTCTCTAATTTTGAAAAAAAACATTTCAAAAATTTTCAGGCTAATTGTACTTGTGTTTTGCATTATAGAACATCATTCGTAGCGGCAATGAAATAATAACACACACTGAGCTATAGTACTCGATTTGTTTTTGAGGCGTGCTTGTTGACAAAGAGCAATTTCTGCGACTTCTTGTAAAAGTTTAAGCCACGCAATAGTTCTTTTTTACAAGTGAAATTCGTGGTTTTCTACCCAAAATCAAAATTTGACTAGAAAAAAGAATCTCATATTTCACTTTTTTTTGAGTCATTAGTTCACTTTTCTAACGTCATATGTTCTATATATATATATATATATATATATATATATATATATATATATATATGTAATTTAAGTCTACATATTAAGTCGAGCAAAGGAAAAATTATCCCACCCTTTTTGCATGGTTACTTCAATTTTAAGTCTACATCTACGTACATTGCTGATTTTGACACATTTAATGATAGAAATTAAGTCGACATTAATCAATTTAAAATAGGATGAGAAGTATCAACATGTCATTGATCTAGTGGAAGGACGAGCTCCTCCAAATTGGCAAACAAAAGTTCCACACAACATGTCATTTAATGATTACAATTTAAGAAGTTAAAAAATAATAAAATAAAAAATGGGGTGAGAAGTGAGATTATGTCGTTGAAAAAATTAATACATTTTATTCCACAGAATAAAGCTTTTTGTGTATTTATACTATGCCGTACAATTTTTTGGAATGTAATTAAAGAACTTCAAGCTGTAATAAGTCTTAATTCGTCAAATTAAATTAGTAACAAGACCTTATTGTTTGTCTCAAACTTAAAATGACTTTTTTGCTAGTGGATCTTAATTATATGACTACTTTTGCAATTTTGCTATATATATATGTACAGTGAAAGTGATGTATGCAGTATGTGGAGTGAAACAGAAAGGGTACAATTGTACAAATTAACCATGTATATATTTTTGTCTTTATTTTAAGTTGTAAATGCAGTCTTTTATCGTAGTTTACTGCCACGTTTCGGAATGCTATTTAGTAATTAGTAGTACTTCAGTACTTGATGCTGCAAGGACGACGTAATCTTAAATTCTTCTTTTTATGACCGGACCACAACGTTGGAGAATCAAAAACACATGGAGCTTTTTTTTTCAATTTATTTATTTTTTAATTCAATATAGCTATATTTATGAATTTGTTATGTTAAATATGACATCTATTCCATCTCCTCGATACATTTCCTATCTCCGTCAATTTTTTAATGGAAGTCATCGTTAAGCCTCTAAAATGACACTTTTTGCACGTGATGTGCTCAGGTATGGGGGGTGGGGGGGAAGGGTTTGCTAATTTTGTCATAATTCATTCGTTATAGGACCAGATAAATGACACTAACTAGAGCACAAACCCTAGCTAACAAAGTATGTCTTGTTCTTCAAGTATAAATTACAAACGCTCTAGAAAATCTTTAATACTCTATATTTCGCTTTCATGTGCAAGAACACGTATTTTACTTAAGAATTAGACAAGTTTCATTGAAACCACCCCGTCCGAAACCTTAACGAGCTTCTCTTTTGTCGGCCGATCAAGACATTTGGAGCCAGAGTTCTTTGATGATCAGTGCTATGAATCGAGCCTACAAGATCAATTTATCCACATCAGTTAGCAGGAGATTTGTTATTGATTTATGAAGAAGTGGAGTTAATGTTAGTTCTATCTAAATATATCATGAGGTGGGGTTAAATTATAATTCTTAAGTATTAAATACACATAGAAGAAACTACATGAAGTTGTACAAATTAAACCATCACACGACCAATGACTTTATAAAACTATGCATTTATCAATTTTAGTTGTAAGCACATGCATCCTCATTAATTCTTGTCTAAAGATCTTATCTTGCACATATAAAGATCTTATCTTGCACAAATGGTAATTTATGGAGTATGGGTAGTACCTCAAACGCTATTACTTGTCCCAAAATTAATTAGTGTTAGGAAATGCGCATACTCTAGCCTTATAGCGCATTCACATACACAAGCGCCCATACACGACATTCTACTGCGACTTGGCCTACACCTGGGCCTTCGCCATGAGACTTATACCTCCGCTATGGGACAATCGCTGCCATAAAACAGGCCAACAATCTCCCCCTCAACAATGGCTCCCGCTGGGAATCGAACCCGTGTTATTGACTCTGATACCACTTGTAAAACCTCAATCACTACCATTTATCTCAAAATCAATTGATGTTAGGAAATACATATACCCTAGGCTTACAGTGCATTCACATACACAAATGCCTATAATATTCGACTGTGACATGGTCCACACCCGAGCCTCCATCACGGGATAATTGCTACCATAAGCCAGGCCAACAATATGATATCTATTATGACAGTAAAATATAATAATATTATAGATGTGAGAAATTAAATGTGAGGATTATATATGTTGAATTAAATATTATAATGTTCAAAGGAAACATCTCAAATAATTCACTTCATTAAAGAATTAGTACTTTTGTGTGCATGCATGCATGAAAGTACTTTCCCAAAATGTTCGATAAAAAATCTATATACAGTATTTGACATTAATTCGTTGAGGTAAGAAAATTGGAAATTCAAAGATGGAATGAGCATCATAATATTCAACAAATATAGTCGTGTCGAAAGTCACGTTGATTTTAAGATTATTTACCACTTGTACGTACGTTAAATATCAAATCCACTTTTTCTTTTTAAATGGTCAATAATTTATTATAATATAATAAAATATTGAAAATGAAGGATTGCAATGATTCTCGAGCAAGTTACTTTTTACATTATTTGCACCAAAACTAAAATCCAAAACCCAAGCGAAAAAATTCAACAGGCGTGAGATCAATCTGAAGTATCAATAATCGTCAAAAATGTCATCCCAAATCATTCACCCCGGTCCATACGCCAAAAATGAAGGGATAATTAATTTTACTAGACCCCTACCACCTAAAGTATACTAGAAACGAATGGTGGATAAGATAAGGACTCTTCCAAATAAAAATAATCTCACGTTTACACTTTTTTTATTTTTTTTATTTTATTTTAAGTGAGGTTCTAGAAAAGAGTGAACACCGAGTTTCTTCTTACTATTGAAGACATAGGAATGAACAAAGGTAAAATTGCAGAAAACGTTCCAAATGAATTAGTGATTTTAAATTTTTGTTCCAAGCTATATTACCTCATCGAATTTCGTCCCGCAATTTAATTTTTGTTTGAAATATCGTATCAAACTAGTTATTAATTTTGATTTTTCGTCCAAACTATATCAACTCGCCGAATTTTGTCCCATAATTTACATTTTGTATGAATTTAGTCCTTTAAATTTCTAATTTAATGGAAATAATAGTTCAATCTTGTAATTAGTTTGGGAAGAATTCTGCAATATTATATAACTATTCATGTTAAAATTTACCATGTCATGACACGTAAGTAGCCATGTGATAATTTAACGCCAAATGCGCAATTTTCCTCATATAATTAATGGTGTTCGCGAATAGTTTGGGACGAAAATCCAAAATCAGTGATTAGTTTGGAACAATTTTTGCAATTTTACCATGAACAAATAATATGATACATTTAATATTCCTAAGCACGATTTAAAAAAAAAAAAAAAAATTCAGGTAAGTAGACTTAACACAATCCATGTTATGAGATCTAATTTGTAATCAGAGTCCAAAAGGGTGTCGACACGTGTTATACACCCAGAACACTACCAAAAAAGCAAAACGGATAGTGAAAAAAGCAAGGGCAGGACCTTTAGTTTCAAGTTTCTTGGCTGTCATTGGATGAACAGTCCAAAAATGGGAAGTGTCTGTATTATGCATTACATGACACCACAAAAGTTTTAACCACAACCAGAAACTCGGAAATTATGTGCCGCATGGATCAAAGTTTCGCTTTCGATATATGTTTCGGTCAGCTTAATATAAGAAACTTTTCGAAAAGTTTCCGGAAACGTTTCGAAAAAATTATGAAAAAATTTACTAAATTAAGAAAAAAGAAAGTTTCATCACAAATATTGAGTTTCGAAAATAAATCTTATTTTCATTTTGATTGATTTAAAAACAGAAATTTTTCGATATTTTCGACGAAAAAGATGGAAATTTTGATCCATGATGCCCACCCGAGTAGATTCAATTCATTGGGGTGCTGGATGAACGACAAGAATATATGTATGATAAAAAAAAAAAAAAAATTCCTCGGTGTAGGATGAATATACTACCCTTCGTTTATTTCGTCTTTGTACTTTGAGCAAGCAAGAGCCTTGCCAATAGGCTGGTCTTGTTGGCAAGAGCAGTAAATGTTGAGGAAGATTTGTTAATTCCCTAATACAAGGGCATTTCAGGAATTATATTATTTCTGTTATGATAACAATAATTGTTGTTCTGACAATATCACTAGCCGTACTAGGTCTAAAGGCATTCTTATAATTATCAGGGGAAAAAAAGATTTTAAAGCATTTTCGGATGGAGTTCAATTAATTACGCAATTTAATCCCTTGTGGTATTTAATTATGTGCAATAATTTACCCCTATATTATTTTATGTTAAGCAATTTATCCCCTCTGTTATTTAAAACCCCATTGTTCAATCTTCTTTAAATTATAACTTTTTGTTTCATTGTCAAGGAAAGATTTAACATTCATATTTTTATTACATATAAAGCAGTTGTATCCTTTTATGAATTGGGTGATAATGATAAGATTAATAAGGGTTTTTTTTTTACATTGCACTCCAAAATACAGAATTATCATTTTGCATCCCCCGAAACATGAACAATATAATTAAGTATTTAGCACCCCTCCCATTTTCCGACAGAATTGAATATCGGAGTAAAAAAATATAGGGGCAAAATAAGAAATTTATTTTTGTACATTTTGGCACATTGTACCCATGAAACACAAAAAATTGGCACTTTGCACCCTTGAAATAGAATTAGCATTTAGCACCTTTGAATTAAAAACAACTCAGCAACTTGCACATGCAAAACAAAAATACAACACCTAGCACCCAAATTAAGAAAAACTCAGCAACTAGCACCCCCATCTCCCTTTTTTTTTGGGCAGAGTTGAGGATGCTAAGTGGTAATTTTATGTTTAAGGGGTGCAAATTTCTGAGTTGTTCTTAATTCGATGGTGTTAAGCGGTAATTTATGTTTCAAGGGTGCAAAGTGCCAATTTTTCATGTTTTAGTGGTGCAATGTGTCAAACATCAAAAAATGAATCGCCTATTTTCCCCCTAAGTTATTTGACTATGGTGGTCAACTCTATCGAAAAATGAGAGCGGGTGGTAAGTGCTTAATTGTTCTTGTTTCACAGGTGCAAAGTGTTAATTCAGTATTTTAAGGATGCAAATAGTCTATTTCCTATGTTTTGGGGTGTAAAGTACAAACAACCCATTAATTAGTGGAAAACATTTGACCCAACGGTATATGTTACACGGCAAAAAATATGACTAGTCGACTTAAAAGCATTACCTAAAGTGTAAACACAACCTTATTCTCTAACGTTCACATTCATTCAATCATTATTATCTCCTAATTTGATTTGAATGAGATAAAACTAAGGACAGATGACATGATTTCCCTTCATTCTCTTTTTGTCGGTTATTTTGTCCTTAAGCTGTGGTGTTAGAAGTTAAACTCGTTCTAATCAAGATCAATTCAATACATATACAAAACACGTGCGCCAGAATAAAATGAAAAATAAAAAATAAAAAATAAAAAAATTGTCAGGCGGAACAGTATTTCAATAAAAGTTATGTACCAAAATGTGAATATTAGATATTGTTACAAAATATTATGAAACTAAATCAATAGTAAATTATATTAACTAAAACGTAATGAAATGGTTAAATTTAATCATTTGAACTACACAAATATAGAATATATCTTTCTTTTTTTTCTTTCCTTTTCAAATTACAATATCGAAATTGACCACTAAATTTGCCCACTTTCCAATGTGAGAAAGAAGCATAGTTTTAGTGGGTTGGTCCTAAGACCATGTCTTGATTAATTCTAGTTATTATTTTCTTTTTGTTTCCTGTAGATTTTTGACGATATAGCTTAACAATTTACATAAGAATTAGCTAGGTAAAAATATTCAAACGAGGGAATTGCATTTTTCATATCAAACTTGTACCTACTTTATATATTTTGTATCAAACTTTTGAAAAAGATACATTTAATATCAAAATTAAAGAATTGTTTGCATTTTTTTTTCTGTCAATTTACAAGGTCAAATTTTGTGTTCTTTACATGGATGGAAAACTCTTGACGAGAGATTTCTAATGGTATAAGTTTCAGTTCATGAAACACAATAAATAATCCACTGAAAATTAACAAAGTTTCGGGATATTAATTAAAATTAAATCATATCTCATAATCTACAAGGAATCATGCCACGATAATTTCCAAATGTGATATGGGGCACATAAGCATGCTATGATAAAAAATTTGGAACATAATTTTAAGCATACCAAAAAGCTCAAGAAAATGTGAAAAATGTCCTTCAGTTCTGATATTAAATGTGTCATTTTCAAATGTTTTGTATCAAATATATAAAGTAGGTAAAAGTTTAATATGAAAAATGCAACTTCTTCGTATTTAAAGTTTTTATAAGACCAAAATATTATAGATTTGTAGTAATATTAACAAATTAGCAATGATTTAATTTCTTGGAGGATGCTATGTAATAAACGATTACCTCCATGAAACTCACGAAGGGGCCGGTTACTAGATGTTAAATTTATTACTGTTTTAAAATTAATTTAGGGATTCAACAGATTTGGTCTTGTTAAAGTATTAAATAATCTAAATAAATCAAATGAATATAATGTTATAGCCTTATAAATATTTCAATGTGATGAGATGTATTAATGTATTCACCATTTAAATAAATATGTTAAATGTAAAACTAAATATCATGAGCGCGAAATTTTTGACATAAAATAAAAAATATTATTTTTTTTAATCATTTTTAAAAGATTTAATCTCTTATGAAGCGCGTTGATTTCTGTAGAAGTGTCAATTGATTTTTTTGTGCTCATAAAATTACTTTTGAAAAATAGTATGTATGTTAATATTTATTTGAAAAATGTAGAACTATAATTATTCATATTTTTTTATTGAATTTGAAGAAAATTCCCAAATATTCTCAGATTCTAATTCTCTTAAAAAATTTCAGATCCAACTAATTAATCCAAATTCAGACTTAGGGTCGTATAAGCATATCCAATTCGAATCTAACCACAAGGAAACCCCCCGCAAGTTCATATTATAAGCTAAATTTATAAGCACACTTGGGCTACATATTAGTTCATATTATTTTTGTATATTTATTGCACTATTAAAAACATGAACTAGTAATAAGTCAATTAAAAAAATGTAAACGGCAGTCATTGCATGCAAAATACTTTTCCAAAAAAATATTCCACACCCTCGTATATATGACCAAAATATTGTCTTTTGTGCAGAAATTGGAAGAAACAGCAAAATCATTTCTTTCTGAGAGTAAACTTTGGGCCCCACATTGTGGGTTAAATTGGCCCAATCCAAAAAGAATCGGACCAACCCACTTAGCATGGGTGAACCTTGAACTGCCGTCCCACTTGCTCTAAGATTCACTATTGTTTTATTGACTGGTACAACAATGAAGTGTAGAAATAGGACTTGTGAAAAAATTCCCCAAACATGTAAGTTGACTTTGGATTATCTTAAATGAAAAGCATCCTAGTTAATCGAAGATTCCAATTTAGATCAAGTGTGTATAAACTTTATTACGTGTATATGTACAAATGTGACTGATTGTTCTTTTCAAAGTGCCATTCAATTACATCTCAACTAAATTATTTTGAGTTTAGACTATGATCTCAAATTAAATCCAATAAAACCACATTGAAGCACCCTTCGGGAGAGGTTATTTAGTGTAATCGAATACACGTGATGCAGTATTCCAATAGAATTCTAATATGTGGAGTGAGAATTCACATCATTTATGTTCTGGTCAGTGTGAACGTATTTTTGAAATCCTATATTTTCGAGAAACATGACGGTGATGTGAATTCTCACTTTACATGTGAGAATTATATTGGTGGATTGCAGCATGTGTATTCGATAACCATAAATAACACTCTCTTTCCAAAGATAGGCTTATTATTCTCAAAAAAAACCCTCTCATATAAGATTTGATATCGCTGATTGTTAACCGCTACTTTGAAGGGCATAAATGTAAATAATATAAAAAGGGGGAAAGTATAATTTAGGAAACTCAAGGAAGAAGGTATATATATGCGCCGTGCCACAACAAAACCGACTAAATTTAGGCTTCCTAAATCTTAATTTTACTAATTCTTCCGTGTCATGTTTGGACCAAATACAGCAATACATTGGGCCCTTAACAGGCTGCTGCTGGATTGGTTGGGCCCACCTATGACCGCCCAAACAGAGATTTTGTGTTAATCTTCAAATTGTCTTTTTTTATTTGTTGTTTTTAATCTTAAAACGTTTTACATATTTGACTCAAATTTCATATACTTACTGTCATTCAACTAACCAGAAGAGAATCGATTTCAGCTATCTATTAAACATGGACATGCTTTTGTTGCCAAATAAGTAAGTAGAAAATTCTAGTTTAAACTTGGTTCTTTAGTGTTATGCAATCACGTAATAAAAGGGTGTTTCGCAAATGCTTTTAAAAAAATACTTTTTTGTTTTTTCTGCTTAAAACATTTTGATAGTGATTGCAAGTAAGTGATTTTGCTATTGTTTCTTCACCTGAAAAGCAGGTAAAAGCAAGTTGTCAAGAAGCAGCTCAGGGGATACTTTTTCTATTGCTTCTTCAAGGTGTCATTTTTATAATAATTGAAGCGGCTTTTTTTTTTACATATTTGCAAACAGCCACTGCTTTTTAATAAAAGTACTTATTTTTTACTTTTACTTTAAACAACTGCTTTTGGGTTTCCAAAAGCATTTGCAAACACCCCTTAAAGTGCATAATTATTCTTGTAAATATTATGTCTATGTCTGAATTTCTAACTATTGAGTTATGTAAGTATCGATGTTACATCTATTAATCATTGGTAGACTCAATTCAAAATTTGTGATGATCTATAAACATAATGTACCCTTACATAAGTGTGACACAAAAATAATATAAATATATGAAATTTTGTTAAACAAATATACACAGTTACAGATAGTAAGAGTGTTGGGTAATTTTTGTCTGAAATTATTTTTTTTTTTTTATCTTCTAGACTTTGTATTTACAGCTCAGATCGAAGAGTGCAAAGGATATAAGTCCTCCTCAGTGTGGTGTCGCCAGTAAAATTCGAATTTGAGTCTCGCCTCTGAAGGTCGCAATTGACAAACCCAAAATATTCACATGAAAATACCAGTACATTTGTTTTGAGATTGAGTAACACTTATAAAAGAGTGGCTAATCATAGAATATGTGCAACACACTTATATCGTAATTCAGTAAATTTGACCGCTGAATATAAGAATTTTATGTGATTATGTGAATTTTATGTCCACTAAATTAATTAAATTTAAGTAGTGAATAAACACTATAGAATCTTAGTTCAAATAAATAAATAATTAATCACACTTACTCTTTTATGATTTAGCCTGCCGCCGGTCACTAGCATACAAACATTAGACACCAAGATTAGCTAAGCCGTCCATGATGAACACTATAAATACTCACCTCCATCCCCCTTCCACAAACCCCTCCCAAAAATCTTCCCCCCTCTCTCTCTCTCTCTTCCCATTCTTTCTCTCACCAAAACACACACTAAAAAACACACACATAACAATAATGTGTCAACAAACAACAACCACCTCAATACCACCCCATTTCAAACCTCAAGAACCCAACATGTTCACTTCATTGATCCCCCAAAACCCAACACTTGTTCAACCACCAACAACAAACAAAACCCACAACCCCACCACATCTCATCTTTCTCTTGTAATCCAAGAATCATTCTCCATAGCCAAGATAGCCTTCCCCATGATCCTAACCGGTTTATTACTCTACTCGCGGTCCATGATCTCCATGCTTTTCCTCGGCCGGTTAGGCAACTTGGCCTTGGCCGGCGGTTCATTAGCCGTAGGCTTCGCAAACATAACCGGTTACTCAATCCTCTCCGGTTTAGCCATGGGAATGGAACCCATTTGCGGACAAGCTTTCGGTGCGAAAAGATACAAACTTTTAGGACTTTCATTACAAAGAACCATACTTTTGTTAATCCTCACTTCAATCCCAATATCCCTTTTATGGCTAAACATGAAAAGAATCCTTCTCTTTTGTGGTCAAGATGATGACATTGCAACACAAGCACAAGATTATTTGTTTTATTCGTTACCCGATTTATTCGCGCAGTCTTTACTACATCCAATTAGAATATACCTAAGAACACAATCAATCACTCTGCCTCTTACATTTTGTGCAGCTATGTCAATCTTTTTACACATACCCATAAACTATATTCTTGTCATAAAGCTAAATTTAGGCATAAAGGGTGTTGCTTTAAGTGGGATTTGGACAAATTTCAATCTTGTAGCTTCATTGATTATTTACATACTCTGTTCTGGACTCTACAAAAGAACATGGAGTGGGTTATCAATTGAATGTTTAAAAGGATGGAAATCACTTCTGAATTTGGCAATTCCAAGTTGTGTTTCAGTTTGTCTTGAATGGTGGTGGTATGAAATCATGATTTTACTATGTGGGATTTTATTAAATCCGAAAGCTACAGTTTCATCAATGGGGATTTTGATTCAAACAACCGCTTTGATTTACATATTCCCTTCTTCTCTAAGCTTCAGTGTATCAACAAGGGTTGGGAATGAGATAGGGGCCCGTAGGCCCGAAAAAGCTAGATTTGCAGCTGTGGTCGGGCTATGCGGAAGCTTTTTACTCGGGCTTTTCGCTCTGTTTTTCGCGGTTTCCGTAAGGAATATATGGGCGAGTATGTTTACTCAAGATAAAGAGATTATAAAATTGGTGGCGTTAGTGTTACCGATAATCGGGCTCTGTGAATTGGGAAACTGCCCGCAGACTACGGGCTGTGGGGTGTTGAGGGGTACGGCCCGGCCCAAAGTTGGAGCTAATATAAATTTGGGATGTTTTTATTTAGTGGGAATGCCGGTGGCCGTGGGGTTGGCTTTTTACTATAAAATGGATTTTGAGGGACTTTGGATCGGCCTTTTGGCGGCCCAAGGTTCGTGTATGGTTACGATGATGGTGGTTTTGATGCGAACGGATTGGGAATTCGAGGCCCGAAAAGCAGAAGAGCTGACCGGAGGATATGAAATTCTTGATGAAATTGATCATGAGGAAGATAAGTTGATCAAAGTGGAAAATAAAGGTGATAGTTTATGTTAAAATTGAAAATTTGGGAATATTTAGTAGTATAGTAATGTACTATTTATATATATATATATATTTTTTTTAATTTTTTGTAAAGTGGTGGGAGGGAAAAAAATAGTTTTAGTTTTGATGATACGTATTTTTTGGTAGGGGCAAAAGAGAACTTTTGCTTGGTTTTTGGTGGGATTCAAATATTTGACTCGTAGTATGTAATGATAAGAATTTTTGAATTTCACAAAGTAAAGAACATATTTTCATAGACTTGAAATATTAAACCATGAAATTATGTCTTGTATTATTATTAATTTAGTAGGTGATTGATTAAGCATATAACTAAACATCTTCAACTAATGTTCATGCACGCATGGGCGGAGTGAAGATCTAAAATATAGGGTGCCGGACTAATAATTGAATTATTATAGCCATCTCATATAGTTGAATAAAAACCTTTAGATTAATTTTTTTTCCTAATATACATTATCAAAGAACTGGATAATGTATCATTTTATGAAAGAGGTGTTTAATCTAGTGAAATGGACAAGTTCTCATAATGTTTCGAATTTCTGTTTGAATTCACTGTAAAAGAGATCACCACATAATTATGAATATGAAGTACCTTGAAATAAATTATGTCAAATCTAAAACATGAACACGCATCGAGAAAAAAAGAAAGATACCATCTCCATTTCACTCCCCGATCTTGTCTTCACAATTTTTTTTGTACCAAAATTTCATATTAAAATTTATAATGTTGTGAAACATGAAAAACCAATTTAGATTTCATGTCAGTGGAACATGAAGAATCAAAAGCCTTGTTTGTCTAAGTTTCATAAATAAATTGAGATTTTTATTAATATAGAAATAAATTGAGATTTTTATTAACATATTGATTTTCGTAATTTTATTTAAAAAATTTATAGGTCGTTTTGTAGAGATTATGAAAATAAGAGAAATTATGAAAAAGATATACCCCGTATAACTTAATTTATGCCAAATTATATTTATTATGTGAGATAAATTTTGTAATAGATACGTTATTTTATAATAAATCATAGTGTATTATGTGTACGTATATAGGTTATTTTTTCTAAAAATAAGAGAAAAAATTTAGAAGATTAGATTTATTTTGGAACACCGAAATATACTCTCTAATAGCTTTTCAGAGAACACCAAATTAAATTCTCGCTTTAAAAAACATGGCAAGGATGAATTGAAGCCCCCTATAATAATGGTATTACATAGTCTAAAAATAAGACTAATTGAATAAAATAATAAATATGATTGAAGGTTATTTTGAAATTTTACTAGGATACGAAACAAAGTGGTCATACTACCAACTAGCTTCTTCAAATGGTTTGTTGCTTCTTTAGTTGTAACTTTAAGTTAATAATTGTTATTTAATGAAATGGTGAATTTGGGTAAGGGCGGGTAGGCTCAATATATAATATAAGAAATCTATCAAAGTTCAATTAAATAAAATTCGTTTAAATTAAATTTATTGTTATCTAACAAACCTTGATAGTAACCTTCTAAACTCATTTTCAATTTGATTTTGTTTTGGTAAACTGAGAATATGTCGTAACAATATATTGAAACAAAATATAATATAAGAAATCTATCAAAGTTCAATTAAATAAAATTCGTTTAAATTAAATTTATTGTTATCTAACAAACCTTGATAGTAACCTTCTAAACTCATTTTCAATTTGATTTTGTTTTGGTAAACTGAAAATATGTCGTAACAATATATTGAAACAAAATATAATATAAGAAATCTATCAAAGTTCAATTAAATTAAATTCGTTTAAATTAAATTTATTGTTATCTAACAAACCTTGATAGTAACCTTCTAAACTCATTTTCAATTTGATTTTGTTTTGGTAAACTGAAAATATGTCGTAACAATATATTGAAATATTAAATTGATAAATTTCGTTCGAGTGCTATTTGTTTAATTATTAAGGAGTGTTCTTTATAGTAATATATGACCCTTTCAAAGTTTATTACTACTAAAATCCTATTAAACTACACGTTGCTCGAATTAAGCTTGTTCGATAAAAAATTTGTTTGAGTTTGGTTTGTCACACAAATCAAATAAGTTTGAACATCATTTTTTGTTTGACAACTATTGAAGCTTGACTCGATAAGTCAAAAATTGAAAAGATACATTTACAAATATCAAACTACTCGATATTGGGTCGAGTTTGTTTAATTAAAACTCGTTTTAACTCAGCTTGTTAAACAATCAATTCAAGTTGCCGATGAGGCCTTAGCCAAGTGGCTAAGGATGAGGCTCCATGACCAGGAGGTCATGAGTTCAACTCCCACGAATGTGAGTATTTTCTCTAGTTTCATACTAGTCTTTCTCTAGTTTAATACTAGTAATTAGTCCACCTTGTTATCATTGGAATAGTTTCGATTCAATATAGTGTTTGATGTAACAATGTATTCACCATCTCAAAAAAAAAAAAAAACAATCAATTCAAGCTCAAATTAACACAAAATCTTAAGCTCAAACCAAACTTGAATAAGTGTATCGTTCGATACTAATCGACTCGTTTACAGTACCTCTACAAAACAAAATGCTTGGAGGCTAGCTAGGGTGGGTGTTCCACATGCACGTTTTGCTTTTCCAAATTGTACCATGTTGTCTCATTTTTACCATGGATAAATATTTCCATTAAAACATAAAAAAGTTTAAGCTTTTAAATCAATAAAAGGGAAAACAAGGTGTAGTTTCAAAATTATTTTATTACTTAAGGATACTCTCCAAGTCTCCATACAAGGTCAATATTGGATAAGGGTAAAATGGTCATTCTATAATTACGCCATATATTTTTGTTATTTATATCAATGTTTCAATATTTTCATTAAATAGAGAAAATTGATCAACATGGCTTATGTGCAGAGTTATCTTTGTCAACGGTCAATGGTCTTAGTTTACCAATTTTCCTATATTATGGGCCTTAAAATTATAAAATTATTCTGAATATTCTTGCCGTAAATTTATGGAAACGCTGCATATAGAGTCAATCACAGCTAAATGTAAAATGGTCTTCTTATATAACGTATCTAAAAATAATAAATTTTTGGCGTTAGTACTATTTTGAATATTCTTACTCTTTTCAAATTATTTAAAATGGAAAAAAAAAAAAAAAAGACTTGTAAAATTTCACTTGTTAACGACACCGTTTAACCAATATTAAAGTGATTCAAGATACTTAATTCAAACCATTTTAGAACAATATTTTAATAGTTGACCAATATGAAATCTATATTTCTTGCATGGTTGTAAATTCATATGCAAATTTAAAGGTACACGTGGCCGGAGGTGTATATTACTGGACATTTATTTAATTAATAAATCCTCTGCAGTACATAATATACTTGTATTCCATCTGTTCCAATTTATGTATCGTTTTAGGTGTTTTCATACATATTAAGGCCTACTAAATTGTCTCAATCTTAAGAAAAAAATAAATGATATTCCTAAAATACCCTTACATTCTCTCTCTTACTTTTTCTCTTAAAGAGAGAGTTTTAGATACATTGAATAAGGGCAAAATGGAAAAATATGTAATTAATAGTGCATTGAAATTCTAAAGTGACAAATAATTTGGGACAAAAAAATTTCTCTAAAACGACACATAAATTGGAACAGATGGAGTATTAATTAAATTAATTTAATTGTATTTGTTTTCAGGCTAAGCTAATTAATTAAGTAGAACTGGCACATGTTGAAATTGTCTCCTTTTGAATCGTGGAAAATTAAGATTTGGTTATTTATTCACTCTAGGATTACTAGAATTTTAATAATTAGATGACACCTATGAAAATCCAACTTGATAGTTGTTCGGTTCTCTTAAAAAATAATTTCAGACTATTGTAGTTTGAAAATAAAAAATTATCAAAATAATGTGTATTTTTTTTTAATGAAAGCATCTTTGAAAGGCCAACTTTAATAGTATTTTATTTTGTAACGCTCTCAGCATCACTTATTCAAAAATTATTTTCTACCACAACACAAACCAAACACATATCAAAGCCATCACTATTCTATCAAATCTAAAACTAAATTAATTCTCAATTTTGTACAGAATGTAAAATCTAGAAACCATATAATTATGTATTAATATCCATTTAACTCTATAATAGGCATAATTTTAAATTTTATCCCATATAATATAGAAATAGACATTATTCCCCCTTGAAATTAAAAGTGATTATTTTGTCTTTCTTTCATTAAGAATGTAGTTCACACACCCGGAATTAAATGCGACTGGGAGGTAACCATACGAAATAACTTATTTATATAAGGGTGTTAAACTGACCAATTTAAAATAACATAAAGAGTAAAATGCTTCATATAAAATAAAACTGTGGACAACTGCTCCAAATCAATAGTATATAACGAGATCAATTGATCTTTATATCACAAAGGTAAATTAAACATAAGAAAATATCATGAAGAATTGACTTTAATCATGGATCAAAATTTCGTTTCAAGTGTATGTTTGGGTCAGCCTAATATTAGAAATTTTCGAGACTTTTCGGAAATGTTTCGGAAACACTAAGGAAAAATTGTAATAAAAGTTACTAAATTTAGATAAATAACAGAGTTTAAGGCAAACAAATAGTTTCGGAATTACATCTTATTTTTGTTTCGCTTGATTAAAAAACGGAAACTTTTCGATGTTTTCGAAGGAAAAGATGAAAATTTTGATGCATGACTCTAATGTATGTGTCCAATTACTATTATTAAACTAAAGAAATTATAATTTCTCTTTTTTATTGGAACGGTCAATACATCATTACAATTAAATTTATCATAACAATTCAATTTATATGATTTTATTTGATTACTACCAAAATTTTATAGCTCGAACAGAAGAACACATTGTTTATAGATCATCCCTAATGTGATTATATACTCCAGTATGATTTACCGTAATATTTACTATATTACTATTACTGTCTAATCTACGTGCCCAATGGGTTAACAATTCTAATAATTTCAAAGATAGTTTCCATTAATAACATATAACCAAACAAATGTTGGATAAATCGGTTTTAAAATGATCAAAATGTGAACACAAATTGAAACTAAATCCAAACAAACTAATTTGGACAGTAAAGGAAAAAACAATTAATTAAATAGTCGAACAGATAAATTTAAATCAACTTATTTCACAATTCTGTATAGTAACAGAATTGATCCAACCAAATTGCAGAAATGATTCTGCTTACTTTGAAGAATTATCTACCCACCTTCGGTGCAATTGAGAATCACGAACACTTCTTCCAGGATAATTTGGCTACAGGAATTCATCCACTGCATAGTAGCAGATATTCCACCTCGAAGAACACTCAGAAGCAAAATAACCCAGAGATATTTTTCCAGAAATGCTTTGTTTTCGGAGATAGAACAGAGAGAAATGCTTTTTTTTTTGGTGTATTTCTGAAAATAGAAATACACTCATATATATAGGTGCTGGGGGGAGCCTTTGCAATTAAATCTGCCCATTAAATCTAAACAAAAACGGCCCTATTAAATGTGAATAAAACGTTTTCTCCATTTAATTTTCGTAACTAAAAAGTTGTAGCTGCAAAATTAATCTTGAGACCGTTCAATTTCTTAATTAATAAATTCCTCCAAAAAGATAAGTCCGAGACGAGACGAGACAATTCGCCCAAACACCGAGCCGAGCCGAGCCGAGCGGCGGAGACGCGCGTGTGGTGTATTCATATGATCCTCTTTGTAAAGACTTATATCAAGTCTTATACACTTAGTTCATATATACTAGTACACACAAATATAAAAAATCAATTTAGGACAAATAAAGAGTTTTCAACTCTTCAACTTCCTTACAAGGCTTTTATAATTTGAAAATTAGTCTTGGACCAATGAGGGACAAGCCCACATACAAACTATCTTATTTGAAATATTATTCTTTCCACTTTATATATAACAATTTATCTATCGATTCCAACAATTTAACTAGGTATCCATCCATATAATTACAACAACAAATTCATTAAAAGAAAAGGAAGTCCCTAAATTCTTTTTTTTTTATTTTTTTATAATTGAAGTCCCTATATCTAAACAAATAAACCGTGAAAACTATTTAATTGCAATTGTATAATTTAGATCTGACAGAAAATAAAGCATAATTTAGATCTGGAAATATATACAGTGAGAATGAATCTGTGTTCTGCAGCTTTGTTTTCAATTGTATTGCTTGATAAAGAAATAAATCAACTTGACAAATCTTGCCTGCTTGCATATGTTGGCATCAAGATTCGATCCAATTCAGAAAATAAAGTCAGAAATATCAAATTATAAAATTAAAAATTCCACTATCCCCGTAATTATTTTTTTTTTTAAATCAGGCACGTGGTTTCTTAATATTATTCATGGGAAATACTACATATATACCTTAAATTGGAATATTTGCCTCTCTTTCTCTCTGAATATTTTTTTCTTATTTAATTTATTGAAAATATATACAAGTAATATATTGCTATGTTTGGTCAACTATGTTTAGTTTCTGCAATTAGTCTCCGCAAAATTAAATTTAAAATGTTACTTCAATTGTTACACTTCTTTTCGAGTTCTCAATGATTATTTTATTGATCAAAATATTGAATAATCAATTAACTCTTGTGTGCATATAAAAAAACTAAATAAATTGATTAATTATACGGAGTATATAATATTACAATAGAGTTATTGGCATTTTACCCCAATGTGACATCATGTTCAATTTACCTTCATAAAATTGAAAAAAGAGTATTTTAACCTACTGTAATTTTATAATTGTTTCACATTGATTCTTTGACATTTTTATATGTGACACTTTACCTTCTTGTGTTATGATAATTTGACAATTTCCCCTCATATATTATGATAAATATGGAAATTTATCACATGTGTTATGATAAACATGGCAATTTACCTCTATGTTACTTTTCGTCAAATGAGTTACACTATCTGATTCAAGGAGATAAATTGGTTCTTTAAAATTTTTACTAAGTGGACAAATTGAACATTATGAATATCACATGGGCCAAATTGTCATTAACTCATATATAGAATTAGTGGACCTTGAATCCAGGCAGCAATTGGGCTAAGATTATTTGGTAAAGATAACCCAAGTTGTAGGCATGCAAGAATACACGCCGAGTGATTTGAGGCTGTTTTTGGTTACTTTGGTTTCTATGTCTACTTCCAGTCAATATATTTCAAAATTAAAGGATTGATTTGGGAATGTTGAGCATGGCAACACCATTTAAATTTTTTTTTTTTATCTACTAGACTGTGTATTTACAGTTCGGACCGAAGAGTGCAAAGGGTATAGGTCCTCCCCAGTGTGGTGTCTCCAGTAGGATTCGAACTTGAATCTCGCCTCTGGGGGTCGCAAGTCACTACCATTTGATTATATCTAGCTATAGGGATTTGATGATAAACACATGTGCATAAAATGACAAAATTACACTTCTTAGTACGTTGAAATGTGATATTTGACGCTCTATTTTTTCATTTAGTTCATGTTCATACAAGCCTAGCTCACCCCATTCGTTAAATTGTAAATTATGTCCTTGTCAAAATAGACAAATCACTCGTTGATTAAACTATTTCGCGCTCGAAAATAAGTCCATACAACAATGTTAGAGATATGAGCAGATTCATGTATTACAGTATTAGGAATAAAGATACAAATTAAATTAATTTTTTATTGTAATATAATCCTTTATACGATAAAATATAATCAAGTCGGTATCTCTCATGCATTCTAAGCTATGCTTCAGAACTGAATCCCTGTTAAAAGAGGTTCCCCCTCAATGTGCCATAATACGTCTCGAAATGGATTAAAACTCTTGGAAAATAAAAATTACAAAATCATTAAACCAAAGTTTTAGTTAACATAGATCATTGACAAATCACTACTTCTTTATGTAAGAGATCAAGTTACTTGTTAATATTTATTGAAGCAATCATACAAGATCTTCAATTCTTAAGAAGAAGAAAAATCAAATATAAAATGTCAGAACTAAATATAATGTAGCTCAAAGGTCAATATTAGCCTTAAGTCTACTCCGAAAGGTCAGAACTTAGCTGACCCTTTTAAAGTATGAAAGCATCAAAAGATAATTAAATTTTATTAATGCAGATATTCAGATCCAGTATCTATATATGATTCTACATGTGTAATAAGATCCGGTATCCCATCCACATGCATTTTTTTTTTTTATCTGTTATTAATTTTGGAAAACAAATATAACAAAATAATTTACAATTATTGTTGTCATTTTCCCGTTAAATAAACTTTTATAGTATATACGTACGTAGAAGATCGATTTGGTATGTAGTAGTTAGGGAGGGGTACGTTCTGTAACAATTATTAGAAACTTGTATATATGTATCTTGATCTATATATTTAGGGGTGTACTATGAACTAATTAAAATTGACAAATTAAGTATTAAAATTAATTGAATAATTTGATTCAATTTCAACTCGAGCATTTTTTTGGCCCATTTTGACTAATATGTTGTTCTCTCAAAAGTCAAACAAATACCTTTTCAAAAAGAAAAAAATTTATTATTATAAGTTTCTCTCAATTTAATAAAATATTCAAACCTTATAAAAAAATCTATTACCTTTATAAAAATCTAAACAAACTTTGTTTTGATTTGAATAAAGTAATACATATTTCACAATATTTAACAAACTTGATTTCGCATAAAAAATCATTCTCTTTCACTATTTTTTTTCCCTAATTTCGTAAACTCGATTTACAACTTTCTGAAAAATAAATATGTTATTCATTTCATCTCTAAAATTTCAAAAAAACAACATTTTTTAAATACACGAAAATCGAGAATATGATATTTGAATAACAAAGCAAACCTTTTATTTCTCATTGGATATGGACATTAATACAGTTGCCACCGGCCCATACCTGATTGATACCCATATGTATTAATGATATGATAAAATCATAAATTTGCAAAGTGATATGATAGTCATCTAATCTAAATGCTAGTTGGTCCACTGCACCCATACGGAATAAAAGAATCGAGAGCGTCCACGAGGTGAGGTTTATCCATTGACGGTTGGAATTACACACCATTTCATCACACACATATGGTCCATTGTGGCACTAAGAAATCAACACAAATGTAGTGGTCACTTTTGCTTAACGTTTCTTGAAAAAAAAAATGTTCAGATTATTCTATCTAGTTGAGAGAACAAACAAAAGTTTTTGATTTAGTATACTCGAGATCCCATTGTGTTTCAATCACTTTTAGTCCGATATTCTTATAGTTTACGAATAAATGTTATTTTTTCTTTGAAAGAAATTGCGAAACGCAATTATTCATTTCAAAAAATTGATATTAGCCATTTCATAATCTTGAAAAGTTGACAATAATCCTCGTATTCTCTCGAAAAACTACCAATAACTCTCTTGCATGCTATCAACTTTTTAGTTTTAAATGAGTGCAGTGAGCTAATAAAGTTGTGTATGACATTCTTGCATGTCAAGTAACGACAATATAAAGGCTACCTTAATAAAGATTATCTTGTATAGTTTTTATGGATTAGGTGAAGATGTTTACGTTCTTTACTATACCTAGATAGGGATCTGATACTCATTCATTCCTTCTTAGTAGAAGTCTATAGATAATGCAAATTGCCTACCCTGGGTCATGCTTCTAACAGGCTAAGGCAAACCTTGAACTAATCACCCCCCTCGCCTCGCCCTCCCACATCTATAAGTCCTCTAGATGCTCTACGAGTTCTGACTTATGTGATATGAATGTCCTAATTTAGGGTTAACTCTAATCCAACTCTTTGAGGATATTCAGGTTATTTGAGTCTTATCTAGATCCGTTTTTTATTTTTATTTTTTCCCATCATTTATATTTTAGAATATATAAGAGTAATTTCCATATTTTGACATAAAAAGAGAATATGATGACAAACAAATGTTGCTATTAAAGATTAAAATTTCAACACCTATAAATAATTTTTATAGGGTAATTTCGTGCAGATTTTTCCTAACATTTATCCTCCTACTTATTAATATTCGTATTAGTTTGAGCAACCAAGACATTAACATAATCTTATTCCAATCTTCCACAAAAATAAGTTATATACAAGTTATTGAATCTAGCTTCGGGGCGACTAGGGTGCGGCCCTCGGTAACTAGCCACACGTGCGGCCCTATCCTATAATCGCGCCACGTGGCGCGGTAACTAACCGTGTATATTTGTCTAGGTGGCACCGGTTATTAAATGTCCAATCTACCCTTTTCTTTTATTTTTAAATGAAAAATGAAATTATAACTTAAAATTGAAAAGTCCATTATATCCTTTTTAATTAACTTAAATTTAAAATACTTAAAACTTAATTACACAAAGACACTTATACCCTTTTACATAATAAACCTAAATTTAGTTACAGATTTATTTCCATCATTTAAAAACACAATTAGGGTAAAACTAAATTTTATCTTCCACTATTAAAACAAGCCAACAAAATCGAAATTCCATGATTAAGAATCCAAATTTCAAAAATCCATCTTCACGATTAAGAACAGTAATTACAATTCAAAATTCGATTAAGAAAACTAACTAGAAGTTCGTACAAAATCAATCTCTTCATCACTATCTCCTCAAACCTAATCAACCTCTTCATCACAATCTCCACAAATCGAAACATGGTGGGAAATTCTACAATCCCGGATAATGAAGTTGATGGTGATGAATCCACAGGTAATTAATTTGGCAATGATTATTTTTATTATGTGAACTAATTTACGTAAAATTCAATCGAATTTTACATTAAACCTCAATCGAATTCCATTTTTTAATGTGTGATTATATTGTTCGCTTAATTTTGATTAACTATACTATTTAGAGAATTTTTTAATACCTTATAAATTTAATTCGATTTTATGTACAATTTATCATAACAATTGAGTTTTGCGTTAATTTGAATTGAGCTTTATAGTAAATTTCAATAGAGATTTATAGTGGTTTATGATTGACCATGTTGTTCTCTTAATTTCGAGCAATTTAACAATTTACGCCCGGATTCTATCAACCTCGAGTTTGTTGTTGTTTTTATGTTGTTTTTGCACGAAATTTAGTTGTCGTTTTCTAAGATTTATATCATAATGGAACTCGGCTGTTAAGACATTAATTATTTTGCAATTCCCTGTATCAAATTATATAAATCAGTACAAGATATAGGTTTGATTATACTATTTTGTTCAATAACATCAAAATCTTAAATATGAAGATGGAGTATTTTCGTTTTAGTGTTGCTATAACTCTACTTGTACATATCATCCTCTTTTTATCATTCGTGCCTGTAGATTAATTTGAAGTTACAAAATCTATATTTTCTTCAATTTATCTTTTTTTAGTGCTTAGTTGATTTTACAAGTATTAAATTTGTTATTAACAATAATGATTTTTTTTCGTTGGTGCTCCTTTGTTGTGATATATGTTAAATTTGTTATTAACAGTGACAATATTTTGAAATTAGGTAGTTAATTAATACTTAAAATCATTTGTAATTTTTCGGTTAATTTTTTTCAATAAACTTTTATTCTATATGTGTATGTTTTAAAACATTAAATTTGTATTTACTTTAATTTTTACCTTTTTTATTTAGAGTATAGAAACAGTAATGGAACATCCTCCTCCGATAAGGAAGAAAGTGTTTCGAATTCCAATTCACACAACCACCGCAACGACACCGAAGTCGAAGAGGGGAGTAACAATTCTGACCCAACTGACGATATCACTGACATTGACCGAGTTCGATCATTAACGTTTAAGACTATTAAGGAGGCAGAAGAATTTTATATTACTTACGGTAGGGAAGTTGGATTTGATGTCAGGAAGAGCTCGTTAAAAAGGAAGAGAAGTACTGGCCTTGTTTTGAGCAGGGTATGGGTGTGCGCTCGAGAGGGCGTTCGTTCAGAAAGAATTAAAGTTTATGATCGGAAGCGAGAAGCAAAGGCAGAGACACGGTGTGGATGCAAAGCTAGTTTTCGTGTTGCTATTGATAATTCTACGGGAGAATACAAAGTGACGAGGTTCGAGCCCCAGCACAATCATCCCCTTGAAACTTTCGATACATCTCACCGCCTACACTGTAATAGGTAAATAAGCTATTGTAATTAGTTAATTATTTTACAGTGTTTTATGTTATTGTAATTAGTTAATTAGTTTTGTTACAACTTTGAATAATAATAAATTATTTAGAGATTGATTTGTTGCAAATTCGCATATAGATATTTGACCCCATCAACAAAGTCAATGTTGAACGTGATGACAAATGTTGGGTTTAGACCTTCTCATGTTATGGATTTTGTAGAAAAATTGGGGGGAGGCAGTGCTAGCGGTGTGTTTAATAGGAAAGATGGTCACAACTATTTGAACAGTCAAAGATTGAAAAGGATCGAAGGTGGCGACGTAAATACTGTTTTGGGTCTTCTCGAAGGTATGAAGTTGAAAGATGAATCCCTCAGGTTCAAGTACACTGTCGATGGAAACGGGGCACTTACAAGACTTTTTTGGTGCGATGGAATGTCGAGAGCTGAATATGAGCAGTTTGGTGATGTTGTTTTATTTGACAGTACGTACAAGACCAACATCTATCGTTTTCCTATTGTTCTATTCTCCGGAGTAAACTGTCATTTGTGCACTTGTATATTTGGAATTGCTATTTTATACAGTGAGACGATTGAATCATACAGGTGGTTGCTACAGACTTTCCGCGAAAGCATGAATGGAAAATCTCCTATTGCGATTTTGACAGATCAGGACGCGTCAATGCGCGCTGCCGTGCTTCATGAATTTCCTTTAGCGAAACATCGGCTTTGTTGTTGGCATATCTCCCGTAATGCCGAATCAAATATTAAAACTGGAGATTTTTCAACAATGTTCTCCAGGCTGCTGAAAAGGTCGTGCCCTATTGATGAATTTGAAGAAAGATGGTCTGAATTGATTGAGGAATACGGTGTTACAAACCATCAATGGGTATTAGAAATTTACTCAAAACGGAATCAGTGGGCATAAGCATTCTTTCGAGGTCATTTCTTTGCTATGATGAGGAGCACACAACGGGCAGAATCCATGAATTCATTATTAAAACAGAAAGTGCGTCCCGGCTTTAGTTTAACGGATTTTTTTAGACATTACAACAACGGTTTTTAAAAAAAAAAATTAGGAAACGGTTTTATCAATTACAAAAAGAATCCGAGAAGCCACCGAAAGAACTTAAAGTTGGATTACTACGAAATCTTCAGAACCATGCTGCACGCATATGCACGAGAGCTATATTTGATCATATACTAAAGGAGATAAATGCGGACGAGGATATTGTTGTTCAGAGTATGAATTTAAAATTTGTCTAAAATTGCTCGAAAAGGAGAACCGAGAGTTAAAGTATCACTAACATCTCCGTAAATCGTTAATTAGCCATTTATTTTGAAATTTGTCTAAAATTGCTCGGAAAGGAGAACCGAGAGTTATAGTATCACTAACATCTCCGTAAATCGTTAATTAGCCATTTATTATGAAATTTGTCTAAAATTGCTCGGAAAGGAGAACCGAGAGTTGTAGTATCACTAAGACCTCCGTAAATCGTCAATTAGCCATTTATTTTGAAATTTGTCTAAAATTGCTCGGAAAGGAGAACCGAGAGTTGTAGTATCACTAAGACCTCCGTAAATCGTCAATTAGCCATTTATTTTGAAATTTGTCTAAAATTGCTCGGAAAGGAGAACCGAGAGTTATAGTATCACTAACACCTTCCTAAATCGTCAATTAGCCATTTATTTTGAAATTTGTCTAAAATTGCTCGGAAAGGAGAATCGAGAGTTATAGTATCACTAACAACTCCGTAAATCGTCAATTAGCCATTTATTTTGAAATTGGTCTAAAATTGCTCGAAAAGGAGAACCAAGAGTTAAAGTATCACTAACACTTCCATAAATAAAATTACATTGAATTGAGTTTCAACGTTTGATAAATAATAATAACATAAAAATCAACACTTAATTATCACTTAATTATTACTACCATAATATGTTATTAATAAACACTTAATATACTTACTACAATAATATGTTATTATAAATTATTAAAACAATAAAGCGTAAAACCATATTTTTAACTAACATTTATAAATATAATCTATTTTTTTTATTTAAAAGTACTTTTTATCTTGTAGAAAATCAAAATTTAAACACATTCTCCCGCCAAATTTTATATTGAACTTGGCCAAAATGGAGAAAGTTATTAATTTCTCCACAAAGAGGAAAAAAATCAAGTTTATGTTGTGAGGAGAATTCGAACACAGACCACCTATTTCAAACATTCACTTAACCATTTCGCCAATCCAATTTCTTGGTTAATTTATCCATATACATTATATAATACAATCTTCCTTGTATCCAAGTCCATATTCAAGTCCGCCTTTAATCCCATAACAAGGAGACTTAGCACGTATTATAATATGTCATTAATAAACACTTAAATCGTTAATTAGCCATTTATTTTGAAATTTGTCTAAAATTGCTCGGAAAGGAGAACCGAGAGTTATAGCATCACTAACACCTCCGTAAATCGTAAATTAGCCATTTATTTTAAAATTTGTCTAAAATTGCTCGAAAAGGAGAACCGAGAGTTATAGTATCACTAACACCTCCGTAAATCGTTAATTAGTCATTTATTTGAAATTTGTCTAAAATTGCTCGGAAAGGAGAACCGAGAGTTATAGTATCACTAACACCTCCGTAAATCGTTAATAAGAGCATTAATTTTGAAATTTGTCTAAAATTGCTCGAAAAGGAGAACCGAGAGTTATAGTATCACTAACACCTCCGTAAATCGTTAATAAGAGCATTAATTTTGAAATTTGTCTAAAATTGCTCGGAAAGGAGAACCGAGATTTAAAGTATCACTAACACCTCCGTAAATCGTTAATTAGCCATTTACTTTGAAATTGGTCTAAAATTGCTCGGAAAGGAGAATCGAGAGTTATAGTATCACTAACACCTCCGTAAATTGTTAATTAGTCATTTATTTTAAAATTTGTCTAAAATTGCTCGGAAAGGAGAACCGAGAGTTATAGTATCACTAACACCTCCGTAAATCGTTAATTAGCCATTTATTTTGAAATTTGTCTAAAATTGCTCGGAAAGGAGAACCGAGAGTTAAAGTATCACTAACACCTCCGTAAATCGTTAATTAGCCATTTACTTTGAAATTGGTCTAAAATTTCTCGGAAAGGAGAATCGAGAGTTATAGTATCACTAACACCTCCGTAAATTATTAATTAGCCATTTTTTTTTTAAATTGGTCTAAAATTGCTCGGAAAGGAGAATCGAGATTGGATAAATAATAATAACATAAAAATCAACACTTAATTATCACTTAATTATTACTACCATAAGATGTTATTAATAAACACTTAATTAAATGACTACAATAATATGTTATTAATAAACACTTAATTAAATGACTACAATAATATATTATTGTAATTAATAAAACAATAAAGCGTAAAATCATATTTTTAACTACATTAATTAATAAACACTTAATTATTACTACCAAAAATCAGAAATCAATTTTTGGGTTGTACAAAATTTCCAAATCTAGGATATTACCAAATATCATGTCAATCTATCACTAAAATAAATTGGTTTCCCAGAAATAACAACTTCTTGCTAAATTCGTGAGATCACAAATCACAATTAAAGAGGAAATATTCATTTTCCCCACTCCTTCACGTCTCATGCACAGGCCGGACTTAATTCTCTCCTGCTCCAGCCGCACAAAATTAAACAGCAAACACCTCTCAAAAGTCGCGTCTCTCCAGAAACATCTCACTCCCTCCCTCGTCGTTTCATCTTCTCCAACTCTCTCTCTCTCTCTCACTCCCTCAAGTACTCCATCTCTCAAACGTAAAGCACTAAGTTCACTAAATCGACTCAATCGTCGTTTCATCTTCCGCACTTGGTTTGAGGTTTGTTCTTTTTTTTTTTCTTGCTTTGGTTGTTTTAGGAATTTCCAGATTTTAATTTTTGTGTGTATACTTATGAATTTTCTAGAGTATTTCTTGTATGTATGTAAATAATTAAAAGAAATGTATGTTTATACTCGAAATATATGCATATCATAGGATTATAAAGAATCCGTGAATAGAGATCTAAATCTTATTTTGTAGTAGAAAATAAATAGTTAAATTAATGTGGGGGGTTTGGAAGAGAAGGGGTTTAACTGTTTTTTGTTTGATCCTCATTATTTGGCAAAGAATCCGTGAAGATGTATCTTTCGAGAAGGGGTTTAACAAAGAATCCTCATTGCTTGATCCTCATTATTTGGCAAAGAATCCGAGAAGGGGTTTAACTGTTTTTTGTTTTTGTCTAACTGTTAAACATTTTATTCCGAGTATGCTCAATTTATGATGGTTTCCACTGATTTTTGTTTGCTCCTCCTTATTTTGTTTTATTAGTTGTATATACATGTAACATGTATATTATATGTGGATTTGAAAGTTTTAAATGTATTTTTTTTGGGTGAAAATGTATTGGACTGGTGGTTTTGGTTGAGATTATTGAATGCAATTGGAGTTTGAAGGGTGTTTTTTAAGTTAGTGGGGTGTTATTTGTCAATTACTAAAGTTAACAGGGTGTTTTTGGTCAATTGTTAATTTGAATTATGATGTGTCATCTATGATAAATAACTAAAGCAATATGTGATTGCCATTGATAAATCAAATGGGTAAAGTTCTAAAGTTCTGTCAAGTATTTAGTTCTATATTAAAACTTATGATTTCATCAACTTATGATTGCCATTGGAGATATTAATAATATGTGATTGCCATTGATAAATCAAATGGGTAAAGTTCTAAAGTTCTGTCAAGTATTGATAACTCAAATGGCCAAAGTTCTAAAGTGCCCTATTCACACTGGCATTTATCATTTAGTTCTGATAAATCAAATGGGTAAATAACATTGGCATTTGATTCTCTGATTGGGTTGCCTAAATCATTTAGTAGGAGCATTAACATGAACTTTACCCAAAGTTCATGAGTAAAAGGCACAAAGACCTATTAGGTCACTGCTTTCAAGTACGATTAGAAGGTATATGTTTGATATTGTTTGATATTGTTCATGGGTTTCAATGTTGTTAGTTTCATATGAACATGGTATTCGAAGGTGTATGTTTGATATTGTTTAAATTGTTCAAATTGCAGAAACATGACAAACACAAGTTTCACCACCCAGGAGTTGGAGCTTTTTCTGCAGATGTTGGTGGATGAGAGAGCAGCAGGAAGAATACAGTTTAACGGGGCAAACAAAGACGCCTTTGAAGATATTCGAGCGAGACTAGAAGCATATACCGGGAAGACCTTCACCATTGATTTTTTGGAACATGAATATGGAAGGTTGTATACCAGGTTTGGCTTGTGGAAGACGACACTTAAGTGCCGACGGGTGCAATGGAATCAGGTCGACAATAAATTAGAAGTTGCATATGAGGATGTATGGAAATTGCTTTGGCAGGTAAAATGTGTATACAATAATCATTTGTTAATTTTAGTATTTAATTAACTTGTGTGGATTAATTAATCATAGCTAATTTATGATATATTGACAGGATCCAATTTATTGGATTGTGCCAAAACACTTCCGCGAATCTGGAGAAAGATACTGGTGGGAGTTGGAGGCTATTTTCGGTATACCCGATCCACCAACACCACCTGCTATCGAGACTCCAGAGTATATGTCCGAGGAGGATGAAGAGATAGAGATAATTGTGATTTCCTCAAGTGATGAGGAAAATTGAAATTGTTGTAATTGAAAATGTTTGGATGTTTTTATAGTTTTGACCATTGTGGTAGTAGTACTAGTAGTAGTAGTTTGGATGTTTGGATGTTTGGAAATGTATGGATGTTTGTAGTAGTAGTACTAGTAGTAGTAGTAGTTTTGTAAATTTTCAAGTTGGATTGTAGTAGTAGAAGTAATATTGAAATCCTAAATGTTGTCTTAGATGTTCAAATTAATTTTTCAACGATAATTTCAGGCACATTATCAATTTGAAGTGGACTGAGTGTTTTAGTCCTTGTAATATTTCAGCTAAGAATTTCACCTGAAAGGCTTCTGCAAATGTTGCAAATTAACGCATAATTTTGTTATCTCTGAAAAAAAAAATGTATTAAATCTACTTTAATTTAGATATAAATTAATATATCTTATACCCAATTTATTTTATACAACAAACTTGATTTGATATAAATTCCTACTTAATTTTCAACTAATTTTTCAAATTCAAACAAACCATATAATGCAGATCGAAAATATTTCACGAATCTCTGCCTTTTTCCCGAACAATTATCCTAAATAATAAACAAATAGGCCCAATCTATTTGAAGCCCTAAATATGGGCTTGTCGCGTTCACCTAGCCCACTAATCCGGAGATGCACATCAACATTAAACATTAGTCTGTCTCTAAAAATTATTTTAAAGCCCAATCTTTTACATATTGGAAAGATTTAGGCCCTATTAATAGTCCATTTTTTGGGCCTTGATAATCCTACGGGCTGTCAATGGATTGAATTTGGATCGGATTAAATCCAATACAGATCCGCCTTCGTTTATATCAGATCGAATTCAAATTTTGCTCGGATCTAAATTTCTTAATTCCAATAGATCATATATCCTATAAATCGTCGCCACCAAAGTGAAAATTAACATTTTTCTATTCAAAAATAAATTTGTTAACTTTACGATTGTATTAAATTCAGCTAACATGTTGAGTTTTAAGAACTGTTCACCTGGATGAAAATATTCGTAAGAATGAATTTATGAACTTTCTAGTAATTAATATTCATATTTATTTAGATGAAAATATTCGAAAATTTTATTTATGAACAAATTATTAACTACTATTTATTAAATATAATTATTGATGGTAAAATATTATCAATGTAACTTATTTTTATAAAACACTATGCATACATATAATTTTTTTTATTTATTGTTGAATACGGATCTCTTAACTAATAGGATCGACCGAAATTTAAACTATTATCTAAGATATTCGAACTTAATCGACCGAATAGAAATAAATATACAAAAGGGGATTAAGGATAATATACATCAAATTTATTGATTTGAGATATTGATTTCGTGGATTCAAAAGTAATTGAGAATTTCATGTTTTTTATAATTCGAATTTTGTAAAGCAATTTTGGAGATGATTGATTTCAGGTGCAAAAATGGTGGTGAGATTATTGAAGTAATAGATGGTGTAAAAATGGTGGAGAAGTAATAACAAGAAATAATCAATTAAGTTTGAATGATTATGGAATAAAAGGAATTTATTTGTTAGTTTTGAAAGATTAGGAAAGAGAAGAAATTAAGTAGCAAATTAATTGTTAATTTCGGTTTTTAAGTGGGGGGTATAAACGTCTTCTTACAACATAAAATTTAATGGGGGGCAAAAGAGTATTTTCTATTTTCAGTCGGTTTTTTCTTTTTTTTTTGACAAACTAACTAAAAGGGCTTAATAGTAAATTGCATTTTTAATTAGAAATAAACATAAATTAAATCCAATTCCTTTAGTTACAATCCAACGGCTGCTATGGATGGAAGCCGATCTAATGGCTCATGAAGAGGGCCGCACGTGCGGCCGTAACTAAAGCGGCCGCACTGTAGAAAAATCGATCTAGCTTATATATTAATTATAAAGTTAGCCCAGGAGAAGATAACTGTCGAACCAAGAATTATTTAATGATAGATTTGTATTCTCATCAAGTCTTCTCTCTAATAGGATAGTGCCCAGCAAATCAACACTTTTGGCTTGTACTAGGACTATTTTGTACCAGAAAATCTTTGATTAAATGATTAACACACAATATTTATTTGTATTGTATAGAATTAACAATGACCACCTTCATCTCTCGCAAATATATTTAAACGATTCGTTGAAATCCTAAGATCACATTCGATTATGGGACGATTCACTTCAGTAAGAGTGCAATCATGAAACAGTCTCTAAGCTCGTGATTTTAAAACACTTTCCAAGTCGTAGATTCCGAAGGAGACGAAATATCGAAGGAATCGCTAAGACTTGTATAAATATGCATGATTCACATGGTGTGAATTTGTAGTGTTTCATGAACAAGGCATTTGATGCTAGTCATATGAGTAGGTGGTTCGATAGGGGATCGTACACATCATACAACCCGAACATAAAAATCCATTGTGGAAGCGCATGGTGCATATCGGTGATGAGATGTTTCTCAAGACTTAATACTATACGATTTAGTCATTAGACTTCAGACACTAGGGCGAGTTCGGCACAGATGCGTGTACTTTGATTTAGGTGCCGATCACTTCGAATCATTATGTGCCTACTTAGAGTATGTATAGTCGTGTACGCGAATGGTTAGTATTATTATGAGATCTATCGACTCATTGTAATGGATGAGATAATTTCATGTACGTGCTTAGATAATATATTCCGAGAAATCCATGGCCATGGTCGGTGAAGGAATTGGGAAGGAGTTTCCAAATTTCACGATCATACTGAAATTATTATCCAGAATTAGAAAGTACAGAATCGAGAAAATTAGAGGTGCCGATCAATTCACACACCCTAGGTCTCGATCGGAAATTAAGTCTTTAGAAGGATCATATGTACATGGCAGTTATAAGAGGTGATGTTCACAATATCAAATTCACATGAAGTTGAGCTCGTGGCTAGACGTCGACAATGAGGTGTAAGTACTCCTAAATTAATAGGAGATTAATTTTGGAATGGTCATTTAAAAGTATTTAATTGATCGGAGAAATTAATTTCTCATAACTAAATCACAAAGAGTTTGTGGACCTACGGTCAATTGATGGTGAACCTAGAGGTCACACACAATACGATTAGACTGCAACAATCATAAAATGAAATATTTAATTTAAGGGAGTTAAATTAAATTTATTGAATAAAATTGTTAATTCAAATTGAATAATAATTAATTAGATGGCATAATTAATTAAATACTAATTAAAGAATTAATTAATAAAAGGAATTAATTAATAAAAGAGCTTAATTAATTGCAAGATATGGGCCATAAGTAGATGGACCATAACTTATCTTGCAAAGACAAGGCAAAAGGGGCTCTATAAATAATAGGAGTGCAAGACTCCTCAAACCCTACTTGAAGCCAACCTTACCCCCATCCCCCATCTCCCCTTGGTAGCCACCCCATCTTCCATCTAGATCTAGATCTAGTCTTCTCCTCTCTTCCTCCATTGAAGCTTCTTGAAATCTAGTTCTTAGCCTGTGAATCAAGAAGGTTGCTCCCATAAATTTGGTGTTAATACATTTTTACAGGCACGATACTTAGAGTGATACTGTGAATCAAAAGTCGAACAAAAAAGAAAGACCAGATATTTCCACCACTGAACATGGGGTGAGGTCAATCGCAAATCACTCTTCTTACTTTTATTTTATTGGTATGCATAATTCAACATTCTACGTATAAGTTAGATAGAAATCGATTATGGGTTGTACATATATCTTTAAAAAAAAATTAAATTCCGCATTTTCGTTTTTTGTCAACCGAGGTATCCCAACACTCTCCCAAGTTAAATGGAGCCCCCTCCTTTATCCTAGAGGATTAACGTTGGTGATATGATGAAATTTTTCCAAAATGGCAAGAAATTAACCAAATCTAATCTGAAACCCCCAAACGATACCGTCATATATTACACCATTTCCTGCGGTAGTGACTAGATCTATCGATGCATTTGGTAATATTCTTCATGTTCTCTTACAAAAATAGCAATAATCCTCTTGTTCTCAACTATTCTTTTTCAAATGGGTGCAGTTGAAAATCACACCAGTTTATTCAATAGTCTATTCGTCTGTGGTATATTACACTGGGTAAAACACACTACCTTAAAATACCCTACGCACTTTGGCTACACTTTCTTGGCTTTCTTTAAGACTATTTTTTTCCTCATGAAATTAAGTCTTCTATTAGAATCATTTGTATTTGATCCTTATGTTGTATGTCTTGACCATTTATGCCTTGTATGATTGCAACTTGGCATATGTCATTCCCTCTTCTCTGCTACTAAGTTTTAATTTGAGTTCTTGGCCTAAAGTTTTCTTCTTAGGTTATAATCCAAATTTTAGATAAAGCGACTAAGTCAATCCCCTAATGTGTGCAACCAATATCTAATAGTTCAACTAGTGTAATTGATGGGCGATAAATGATTTCGAATGAATTTGCCATGACTTATACATATTAAAATAGTTACCCACATGCTTGTTGTAAAGGCATCTCCAACCCACATGGGGTGGGTGGAGATGCCCATTGCTAGTCTCCAACCAGTCTGGGGGTACTCCTTGCACCCCCGAGTTGTGCCCATGGCTTGTTAGATGATCTTCTAGCGCGTCCAACACACACCAGCGGTAGGTGGGGCCACTTGGCAAAAAAAGTTAAAGTCAAATGTATTTTTCACATTCGAGATTCCATTGTGTTTTATTCACTTTTACGTGCGATATTCTTTATGATTTGCATGAGAAGTGACAAATATAAACACAATTTTTATTCATTTAAATGAGTGGAGTGAGCTAATAAAGTTTTGTATGACATTTTTGAATGTTAAATAACGACAATATAAGGGTTGCCTTAATAAAGTTTATGATGTATAGTTTTATGAAGCTGGTCAAAATGTTTACGGCATTTACTGTACCTAGATAGGGATTTGATATTCATTCATTCCTTCTTATAAGAAGCCTATTTAGACTATATATGTAATACAAACTGCCCGTGTTGGATCGTGCCTCTAACAAGCTAAAGCAAAGCCATAGTTACCCCTCCCACTCGTAAGTCATTAAGATGCTCTACGAGTTCTGACTTGTGCGATATGAGTGTCCTAACTTAGAGTTGACTCAGATCGAACTATTTGAGGATATTTTGGTTATTTGAGTCTTTTCTAGATCCGTTTTTTTTATTTCTCCATCTTACATATTTTAGCATATATAAGAGTAATTTTCATATTTTGACATAGAAAGAGAATATAATGACGAACAAATGTTTCTATAAAGATTAAATTTTCAATACCTATAAATAATTTTTATAGGTTAATTTCGTGCAGATTTTTCGTAACATTCATCCCCATACTTATTGGCATTAGTATTAGTTTGAGCAACCATGACATTAACATAAACTTATTCCAATTTTCCTCAAATATAAGTTATATATAAGTTACTGGATTTAGCTTATATATTAATTGTAAAGTTAGCTCAGGAGATGATAACTATTAGAACCATATATTCTCATCAAAGTCTTCTCTCTCGGGTTCCTCCCTTCATCCTAGAGTATTAACACCGGTGATACGATGAAACAATTTCCAAAATGGCAAGAGATTAACCCAATCTAATCCAAAACCCCAAACGACACCGTCATATATTACACCACCTCTTGCGATAGTGACTAGCTCTATCGATGCAGTTGATAAAAATCTTCATGTTCTCCTAAAGAAAAACTAGCAATAATCCCCCTGCTATCAATTATTCATTTTCAAGTGGGTGCAGTTGAAAATCACAGTAGTTTAGTTCAATCTTAATAGTAAATCAAATTGGGTAAAACACACTACCTTAAAATGCCTATACGCTCTTTCGCAACATCTTCTTGGCTTTCTTTAAAATTCTTTTTTTCCTTGATGTAAGTTTTGACCATTTATGCCTTGCATGATTGCAACTTGACATATAGTTCAAAATTCTAGATAATGCGACTAAGTCGATCCCCTATTGTGTGCAACCAATTTCAAACAATTTCACTATTGTAATTGATGGGCGATAAATGATTTTGAATGAATTTGACATGACTTATACATATTAAAAAAGTTGCTCACATGTTTGTTGTGAGGGCATCTCCTACCACAAGAGCGTGGGTGGAGGTGTCCCTGGAAGCACACATGGTCGGTCTCCAACTGGCCAGGAGGTGCTAATTGCACCCCTATGGGTTGTGCTCAGGGCTAGCTAGAAGCGCTTCCAGCGTGTCCAACACACACCCACCCACTTGGCTCCATCTGCTGCATTTTTAAATTAATATCTATTTAAATAATAAAGAAAACCTTTTTTTCTTTTTAAAAAATAATTAACTAAAAATTGACAATATTATCTATAAAATTTTCGTAAGATTTAATAACATTATATTTTTAATTAAAGATATAACATTATAAAATATCATTATAATAGTGACATTTTATAACTAAACGTATCAATGTCATAATTGTAGTTAAAAATAACATTATCAAAATATCACTATAGTATAAAAATGTCACTAATCAGTAAACTTAACATTTATAGTTTGTGATATTTTTCAAAAATATGACTATATTAATATTTTGTGACATTTTCTTTAAACTACCATCAAGTTTGGTGCCACCGTAGACCATATTTGTTGGAGTGATTTTTTAATTAATTGAGGATGAACCCCCAAGCGGTCGGAGACGGTGCCCCGAGGGTGGACGGAGATGCCCTGGTGATGACCCTCTCCTTGATGGAGATGGCTTAATGTAGACAAATAGTAGTGCCTGCATAATTGTTCTTTGGCCAAAACCCTTATACCGATTGATTTATTAAGGAATCATCATGTACTTCTTGCCTGACATATACGATGTGCGAAGGAATTGCAAATATTACCAACAGTCCTATTTTTTATAACTTGTGAAACTCTTCGTTCTAGATCATTAACTCGCTTATAAGTTACTGATTGGACAATGATGGGGTCACTTCGAGCTGGGGTACTTACCTAGCTCATCTTTTCAATTAGGCTCTTATTATAATGGACAACACTCTACTAGATTTGTGGTGCATCACATTCCCCTCATTTTCAGTTTCCATGATTGTGGTTTTATCAAATTTTAAATCCTCTTTCGAGCTAACCAATTTTGGCAAAGCATCTGCTTGTACATTCTCTTCTCGAGAGACTCTGATGTAATATTGATTAACCTTCTTGATGAATTAAGTCACACGAGAATCTGCATCGGCTTGGTCGGTCAAGATTACTAATTGATTAGCCTAAAATAAGATCACAATTACTTTTTGTTGTTATTAGCACTAAGGAAAACTTTTCCATCTCTAGGTCATTCTTTATCCTTCATTATATTACAGATATGGACCTTGAAAGTTTAAATAACAAGTCTTCGATATGTTGTTTCTACGTTCTTCAGCCCAAAGCACATTACAACAAAATAATAGATTCTCGAGATTGTGATGAATGAGGGTTAAGAATCATTTTCTTATGTCACAAGGATCTGGTAGTACCCTGACTTTGAATCGATTATGTTCAAGAGTGTTCAACATGATGTTCCATTACCCAATAGATCTATCACGGGCAATTGGTATGGATCATTTCGGCATACCTATCCCGAATATGCTTCATGAATGGCTTTAAATAGGAGATGAGTGATGCGAGGTAGAAAATATGGTTCTGAGTTCACATTCGGATGCTACTGGTCACACCACCGACAAGTAAACTGCTCTCCAAGCAAGCTAGGTTTTCCTACAAATCAAGGAAAGACTAGGCGGAGGCAAGTCCGATGAAGACACAATGTTGCTTAAGTCAATGATTTGAACTTGAAAGCATATATATATATATATATATATATATATATATATATATATATATATATATATATATATATATATATATATATATATATAAGTGGAGGATGCATGATTGGAGTGAGTCTCTTTGATTCATGGTCATCATAAGCGTGATAATCAAGTGTTGCCATTAATGTCTTGTTGATTTCATGATTATAAGGATTGGTTATGGAAGGAGATCCATTCCATAAAAATACATAATCAAATTTGTAGATCGAGATTTTATTTAGATTTGAGCTCATAAGGTCCAAGCGATGTTGATCTCGTGGGTTAACGACCTTGGCTTGGTGTTTAGAGTTTGTCATAGTATGATGTCAATGAAATTTTCACCATCTTCCATGATTCTATTCTTTAAACTACAAAAATGTCACGTGGAAAGCCACTATCGGGCCTCGCAACTCAGGTGTGGTTGCCTTCTATTCATGTCGCGCCCTCAAACGTTATGAGCTCATCGTCTGAAATTGTGTCATTAACCTCGAACACTCTCACTACTTGAACTACAACTTTGAGCTCCTTAAGGTGTCTCTTCTTAGAGGGCTTTAAATCCCCATCGGCCAACCTACCAAAAATGGTATATAGCATTTACATTATTGCGAACCTTTGCTCTTGTTGTATCCCTATATCCGGGTGTTGACTTCACTCTTGCCTATCCCCCACTCGACTGATGCAAGAGTCATGGGTTTAAAGAACTTTTGTTCTTACATACAACACCAAATGATATAGGTAAAGTATGCGGACTTGGATGTGAAACTGGTTTATCCACATATCTGTATAGATTCTATAGGTTCCATTCTTGGTTGGATAGAGTAAACACGCAAAAGAAGTGACTTTACCAACTCTATTTAAAATAATAAAATTTATTTTAATAATATATTAAAATAGAAAAACAGAACATTAATAAATCTTGACAAAAAACAACTGAATCGAAGAAATGAGGAAGATGGCTCTTGGAGATGGATAAAATTTAAACTTTCTGTTATAATTAGAAAATTCTAGATTGGAACTTACATTACATGACACAAAAGCATGAAATGGTTATATAAACCATTATGATTGGGTTCTTCAATTGGACATGAAAGGATATCAAAGTCGTTGTTCCAAACAAGTCGGCTAACATCTCCCATGCATCTCTCGCAAATAATTGTTCCTTCCTTGAAATTGCCAATGTAGTGTCGAGCAAGTGGAGGTACATTTAACCGTCCGCCATTAGATTTTCTAAGTAGTAGTTTGATTTGGGGGATTTTGTACTTTATTGTTTCTAAAAGGGTTTAATATGGGCAAGGTTTGAGGCCAAATTTTGGGACGTTGATTACGTAAATCTGACGGTCAGAAATTGTTATTGGTGTGTTTTTAATTGCATAGTCTAACGGCACATAATAGGGTAAATTGTGTTTTCTTATTTGTATTAACGGTTCAGATGTGAACCCGATGGATGACGCGAATCCAGTTACTGATTAACGGTAAATTGTGAAGGAAATTTTAGGAAAGAGAATTATGGGCCTAGTTTCTGATTTGTTGGGCTACGATTTTTAAACTAAGCCCAACTAATACAAGGAACCGCAATTACTTGTTGGTATTACTCAAACTGTTGTTCCAAAAATACTGTTTGTTGGGATTCAGTAAGAAAAATGAACCTTTAGGCAACGGAAAATAAAAACTTTAAGGGTCTCGTAATTGAATCTTGCCAGGATATAATCTATATATAAAATGATAAATAAACTTATATATAAAGTTGTACCTATTTCTTTGCAAATTCGAGCTCAGCAAAAGATGTATATGCACGTTCGCCATTCCTTTTGCAACTTTAATCCCTACGAGTTGATACACCGCAATATCACGAAAACCTTGATAATTCCAATCGGCTAGAACATAGATATTATCAAAATCTAAACTAGAGAACAAAAGGAGCAAAAACCGAGATCTCTTCTTGGAAGAAAGAGTGATCATGCGAGAGAGAGAGAGAGAGAGAGAGAGAGAGAGAGAGAGGAGATAGTGAGGATTCTAACTCTTCTCTTTTCCTACATGGACGAGGGTCCTTTAATTGGAAGACTAAATCTTCTAATTAATTAATGGCCCAATCTCTATAATTAATTATGGTCCCATTTAATTTTCCTATTAAATAGTAAAATTAATTAATTAATTTCTTATTTAATCTGTAACTTTCCCATACATCTTTTTTTTCTCTTTTAATGAAAAAGAGTAAAAATGTCAAAATAACATTTAAGTTTATCTTGAATTTCTAAAATGACATGTATTATGGAAATTCTTTCTCTCTCTAAAACTTGTGGAATGGAGGAAGTATCTTTTATATGATGAGCTTTGAGATTTTGCCCTAAATGATGCCCATAATCTTATATGATTATGGCCCCATATATTTTCCCTACTTTTTTTATGACATTCTTGCATGTCAAGTAACAATAATGTAACGATTAGCTGGATAAAGTTTATGTTGTATAGTTTATATGAAGCTCGTGAAGATATTTACAGTCTTCATTGTACTCATACATGGATTTGGGATGTATTCATTCTCACTTATTAGAAGTCTATCTAGACTATATATGTTACATATTGTACGTACTAGGCCGTGCCTCTAACAAGCTAAGGCAAACCCTGAAAACATAAACACCCTCCCCGAGAACTTATTTGGTGTAACCGTTGCACCACGTCATCAAGTACACGTGGTGTAGGCCATCAATACACATCTCACACGTGTAGTGAGAATCCACATCAGCCATGTTCCCCAAAAAAAAATAGGATTTGAAAAATGAGTTCACATTGGCCAAAATATGGCTGATGTGGATTCTCACTCCACATGTGAAGAAGTGTATTAGTGGTTGCACCATGTGTACTTGATGACGTGATGCAGCGGTTGCACTAAATAATTTCTCCCCCCCCCCCCCCCCCCCTAAGTCACCTTGATGCCTTGTGAGTTCTTATTTGTGAGACATGAGTGTCCTAATTCAGGGTTGCCTCGTATCCAACTATATGAGAATATTTTGGTTATTTGGGTCTTATCCGAATCCAAATTATTTTTTCTCATCATACATATTTTATAATTTATAAAAGTGGTTTCCATATTTTGAAATAAAGGGAGAAATATAATGACAAATAAATGTTGCTATTATGATTAAATTTCAACACCTACATTTTTTTATGAGATACAATAATATATGAATCATTACATCATAAACATTTCAATTAAGTATAAAGAATTACAAAAAATTACTAATTACAAACACAGTACTAATAAACTAAAATAATAACCACACTACTGAAAATTGAACTCAAAACCTTTGAATTACGAGGTCTCAAATTTGTCACTAGACTACGACCTTATTAACAACACACCTATAAATAATGATAAATAAAAAAATGCAATGTACTTAATCAGGCGTCCTAGGTTAGCCACTTAATAATGCCAAATGGACTTTTATGATGAGTTGAATTGAATTGACTTAATAAAATCTATAGAAGATAACTAATTAATATGTACCGTCCAATTAAAAAATATATGCGGCAGATGAAACCGCCCAAAATATAACTATTGAATATTTTACGTCACTAAACTCAGATTAAAAAGTTAATTTGAATGTGAAAGATTCTTAATTAGAAATATGTTGCACACGTCATTCTTATTTTTATTTGATTATTAATTACTTGACACCCTTTAGATTGTCCATTAGGGCCGGTTTAATTTACAACATTTAACTACAATTTGCACCGTACCCTTTGCTAGCAACCAATGTGTAACTTAATTTATATACTTAATTTATATACTTGCTTAAAGCGTGGATTATGATCATGAGATTTATATGTTATTTTAGTCAAAGTATAATTAGATACCAATACAAAAAGTGTTACGTAATTATTATTGGTTTACTAATATATTATTAATATTTGTGCAAATAATAGTTTGCATGCGACAATTTTTAAGATCTTAAATTAATAAAATAGTTCTTGATAATAAATTGCATGAATACGACAGATTCAAAGATTAAAGATAATGGAAGAGCAATTAGGATAAGATTCTAAGGTTATATGGTGATTAGGAAACACTATATTTGCTAACATAATTTAATTTGTATTCAATCGACCTCGCTAATCTTTGTATTAGAGATATAAATAAAAATCATATGAAATTAAAAATATTTTTTGTATTGTTGATAGGTCTTACTCAAATTTTCGTGTAAATCCAGCAGAGAACAATTTAATTATTTCAATAAAAAGAATACATCACAATGAAATTAGTGGTACTAGTATTTAAACTATTAGAAAATTTCACTTTGTACTTATATAGCAAAGTGAACATCCAAATAAGCATAAAGTTTAGAATAGGAGGGAATATATATGCAAATAAATAGAAACACGTACTCTAAATTATGAAACTTATGTAATATAATTAAGTTTAAAATTGGAATTTCAATGTAAAATTAATATTTAGGGTGTGTGTTAACATAATTACATAGTGCTTGAATCATCAAATAACTAAAGACAATTATTGAAGGTAATAAAATGAAAGAAGAATAATTAAATAGCAAAGTGAACTTACCTAAGAAATAGACATCTAATAATATGCAGCCAATGTAATTCATTTTCCTCCTTCAAGTCCCTGCAAATAATAAAAGAAAATATTAGCACAAAAAAATGCCTATAAATTAGAACACAATGAAATGAAGATCAACAATTTTGTACATTTAAAGGGAAGCGGATTTTCTGTCACACATTAGTGTCACAAGGTATAATAGACACGTGTCATCTTCTTAAAATTGATTATGTACCATATAACATACACTAATACTTAACATGTGTTTAAAGAAAATTAATTAAGAAATGATTGTAAATCAAACAAGGAAAGAGATAGAAAAAAGGAAATATTAGCACAAAAAAATGCCTATAAATTAGAACACAATGAAATGAAGATCAACAATTTTGTACATTTAAAGGCATCATATGAAGATTTATTTGGAACAATCTCAAATTGAAGGGACATTCAAAAACAAGTGGATGATCAAATTGCTTATTATGAAAAGGAAACAATACAATGTACAATATTGGGAAATTACCATAAATATTTTGATTATGTGAAAAGGCAAGTAAATTAAATTATCTATTATTTTTTGGGACTAAGTAATCATTTGCATAACCCTTTTAGATGGACCACCCTTATAACTCGGACTCAACCACATTTCTAACTAATAACCACATCATGATTTGACCCAATTATATTTATATTTAAATTATTTGGGTCAAAATGGAATATGGGGTTTGACACTTAGAGACCCCATAAGTCGGACTCAGACTCAACCACATTATATTATTTCCACTAGATAACTACTGACAATTCATTTTTTATTAAAAATTAATATTTATTAGTATTTGGCTGACAGTATTTATTTTAATGTTTTAGCAAAAAAGCTTTGAACTTTCATTTGGAAACAATTTTTTAAATTTTTTTCTAATACAAAATTTTCAGGGAAATTAAAATAGAAATGTCCCTATCTAGTATAAACCACTTTTGCTAATTAATGTATATTTGAATCAAATATTCGGACAAGTTTTTTCTACTTTAGGATAAGGAAAGGTTGGAGTTGAAACATAAAAGATTATACATAATTGCTAACTGATAAGTCTTCCACCGTGTAAGAGAGAGTAGATCAAACAGGTATGGACATCATTGTCCTATACTATTACAAAATGACCTAATGTCAATTTACCTCCTTTAACATGTATAAATAGCACTTTATCCCTCAATAAAACAATTGAAGGAATAATACACCTCCTTCAATCGGAGAGTGGGAATGAAAAAGTATTTTTATAACATAGAGGGTAAAGTACAACATTTATCTATTGATAAAAAAAATATTTTATTATTCGGGAGGATAAAGTGTCATATTTATCATAATACGAGAGAGTAAAGTGTCATATTTATTATAATACAGTAGATAATGTACCACTTATAAGAGGGTAATTTTGTCAATTTGTATTGTTTTTTTAGTTTAAAAATATCGGGGAGACAATAAGAAACTTTTATAACATTATAAGGGATGAAGTGCTCTTTTTTAAATTACAATATAAAGTGGTAAATTGTCATTAACTCGTTATTTAATTATATATCCAAGTAGAAAATAAAACACTTCCCCTATTTAGATTGCAAAGACTGCATGTATTTCTAAATGAAATTATTCTTCTAAAAAATATTATTTCGTATAAATTCATTAAGATTTGAAACCAATAAGTAATTTAAAATTAATTAAAAACTTCACATTTTTAACTCTTTTCTAAAATTTTGCACTAAAAAGACAAGACTGAAATTTAGTAGTTTTGGTCTCGTATCTTATAAAATAACACTTTTAGTCCTGACTTTATAAAAGAATTTGCACTTTTGGTCCAACACTTTTTTAATTATACTTTTGCTCCCTATTTTTAGAAATGTTTTAGAAATCAAGTCGTAGCCAAGAACCTGAGGGGTTTAAAATACAGAAACACCATTAGAGCTCTGTTTTGCAGGCAAACTTAAGATGAACATGTCCAAGCTTACAATCGAAAATGGTCCTTTGATGATCGTGGGGAACTTGATTCAATATTTCTTGTCCATATCAATTCATCCATGTGTTCTGTCATTTTGTTTATGGAACCAGGCTTCAAAATTTATCAAACGAAAAAAGTTCTTGAATAATTTAATATCAGCACTCTCTGTTACCTTTGTTTTATATATAGTTTTTTATTTAGTGAGATTTATATAAAAATTATCAACAACTTATCTATATCTATAACCTCAACTAACAATCATTATTAAAAGAAATTTTATTTACCTCAACAAGTACAATGCATATCTTATTCAAACTATTGATGATGATATTTAACCAAATACCCAAAATTACATATATAAAGTAGATGTCTACTGCCACTAGCATTCCCAGCAGAGGACGTTTTTCGTTTTATGATGCAATCAATCATTCAATTATTTTTTATACCAAAATTTCCAAATGATTTAAAGTCAAAAGTGCTATGACTGGAAAAGGCTATTGTCAATTACTATCAAAATAAACCATCAACACCCCCACCCCCCAGAAAAAAATGGAAAAGATACATGCATCCTCTCGGGGAACAAGAATGAAAATGGCCTCCAAGGCATATCTCCAACTGGCTGATCAACAATTCATCAGGCTTGTTCCAGCGGCAGGAGTGGGAGTTTGAATCCCATTTGAAACTTGGATGGAAGTATTTATATGAGTCTATCTAAGGGTCATTTGTGGTGAAGACCCCTTTGTGCGCATAGTGTCTAACAGTATGGTGGGATCCCGAGGCTTGGTGGAGGCACATCCTGCGATCTACATCCTTCAGGGTTCTAGGGCTAGGGTTCTGAAGGTCCAGAATTAATCTAGTGTAAGCTTGTACACCTGAGTTATAAAAAAAAAAATATATGAAAATGCAAAAATTAAATTAAATTAATTAGATAATGTACATATATTGTATATGTGGCTTTCATGAATTGAACGGCCGCAATTAAATGTCAACAATTTTGGGCTTCTGGATAACATCAAAAGACACGCCTTTTCAACGAATCAATCAATACACTTGTGATCTTAGAAATCACATTATCCTTTAGAAAATATATTAGAAATGAATCTGACCATCCCACAATATTAATATAGTATAATTTATTTTAGAAATCACAACATGCATATAATTAAACCCGATTTTAAAATATATAAATATATACTAGCTGTCTGATAAAAGAAATTTTTTATTTCAACAATATCCAAATACATTAAATGATAAATCTTCAGTAATAAAATATTAAGTACTGACAAAATACTAAAGTTGTCATTATATATTTATAAAATGATACAATTATTTAAATTTTTTTCTTAAATTTATTATTAACAAGAATTATAAATAAATTATCACTATTAGCATTTAGTACTTGATACATAAAAGTGTCAACCAAAATATAGCATAGTTTTTCAACTAATAAATATTATTAAAAGAAAAGTATAGCCGTATAGGTATTCTTTATCAAATAATTAAGAATGGATAGAATAAAATTTACTCATTTCGTCCCTTTATGTTTCCATTCACGTTTTGCTCGAAATTTTAGCTAGGTAAGAGTTGAAAAAGTAAAACTTTTTGTGTATATATTTTTATTTTTATGCGTTTAAAACTAGTGATGTCAAATTATTACTTTATGTGAGAGTATTTTTTAGAGAGAAAATTTTATTTATGAAAATTATTTTGGAACATCCCAAAAGAATAAACATAGGAGTAAAAAATTAGGGACGGAGGAGTACATTGTTTATCAATATTTTTTATTTCTTTTTGAGATATATAAATTACATCTTTACATTACTATATCAAATCCTAAATCTATCCCAATATAATTAAATTACAATGAAAATAACTACCAACCAACTAATATGAAACTTGAAGAAAATTCACATTAGTGGGAATTGAACCCATGACCTCTTCCTCAGAATTTGATTACTCCCTTCGGTTTTATTTTATTTGTCGTTTTGGAGTACTGTACACATTAAGAAATGTAATAAGTAGCCAATTTTTTAAGCTAAAACTCCAAAACACCCTTTTAATCAAACAATAACAATATTAATTAATATTAACTACAAGTATGAACAAGAAATGTAAAACTGATAGAAAAAATTAATTTTACATTGAACTCTTAAGACGACAAATCAAAGTAACATTTTTTTCTTGCCGAATAGACAAATTAAAAAAAAAAAAAAAAAAGGAGTATATGATAACTGCGGGTCAATCCATGCACAAGGCTAAAATTCATTAATTCTGACTTAGGTGCATGTTGCCGCATGCAAAAAAAGAATTGATCTTTCAAAATAAGAGAGGTCGACAGTCAAAGATTAATGTTCTTCTTACATAACATAATATATCATGCCAGCCGCCAATCTGATCTTCTGGAAAGAAATTAAGGTTAGATTCCATTATTTCATGCATGACGATCTTTGTTTAATTCTTCTAGAACTAATTGTTCATTAATCGATAGAAATACAATTAAAGTAGTAGGTTTATTGAAAAAGTTTAGATTGACTTGGTTTGTACTAAAAGCATTACGTACCAATGTAGTATTTATCACACAAGAACAATCTAAAATGGCTTCGTGAATCTCGAAATCACACCATTCTAAAGTTTATACTCTTTCAAAAAATTATTTGATACTCCGTTTTTTTTATTTGTCGCTTTGGCAAAATTTTCTTGTTTATCTTTATTTGCCGCTTTAGGATTTCAATGTAATATTAATGTTATTTTATCAATTTTACCCTTCTTACCAATATTTTTCATTAATTTTAATTAATGCTAAATTTATTTGATTAAAAGGGTATTTTGCATTTTTTACTTAAAAAATGTGACTATTTATGACATTCCTTAATTCATGTGCAATCCTCCAAAGCGATAAATAAAATAAAAAAACGGAGGGAGTAATATATTTATATTAATTAGCCTCTGTCCGAAATTATATGTCATTCTACATATTTTTATAGAAATCAAAGTGTCTCATTTTCTATTTAATTCAGCATTAACTAAAAACACTACACTCTCTCTTAAAGGCAAAATAGAAAAATATGTAATTAATATTGTATTAAAATTCTAAAGCGACAAATAATTTGGGACAATTTTTTTTTTTAAACGAGATAGTTTGAAATAGAGGAAGTATTAAATTGTCATTAAGAGGGACATTAATTGTCACACTTATCACATTAAAAGTTACTATCAGTAATTATGATAGATTTTGTCAAATGATGACAATTTTAATTTTGTTACTTAAAATCTTGCTATTAATACACAATTTTCTTGTAATGAAAGCAAATGACATCATTCATATTAATACCGCTTGACTGTAGTACTAAGAAATTGCGCCCATGTTTTATTTTATTTAATAAACACATAAATGTGTCATATTTAATATAGCAGATACTATAGTGTTACTAAAAAATGAAGCTGACCTTCCCGGCCATAACACATAATAAGATTCAAATGCAATATTATCTGAACAATAAGTATTAATAATTTAATATAATACCTCATTTCATTATTTTACAGATTTATTATGAGAAAAAGTTATTTAGATCATAATATTACTCCATTTTAAAATAAATGCATGCAATAATAACTTTTAGCTTTTAAATATATATATGTATATATATATATTACTTTAATTATACTTTAATTAATCTTGCGTAAATGATAAGTAAATTATTACTTCCTCCGTCCCATTTTAATTGTCGTTTTAGGTGTTTTCACACATATTAAGACACCTACTTAATTGCCTCAATTTTAGGAAAAAAACAAATGATATTCCTAAAATACCCTTACATTATCTCTCTTCCTTTTTCTCTTATTCTCTCTATCTTTCTCTTTCTATCTTTCTTAGAGTAATAAAAAGCAAAGGGCAAAATGGGAAAATATGTCATTAATAGTGCATTGAAACTCTAAAGTGACAGATAATTTGGGACCAAAAAAATTCTCTAAAACGACACTTAAAATGGGACGGAGGGAGTACTTTTTAAGAAAAACACCATAAATTATAGACATATTAATGATATCGTCAGTTGCAAAGTCAATAATAAATTTCGAAATCTCATAAATATTGTAATAGAAGAGCTATAAAACGTTACTCTATCTAAGACATGTACTACAGAGTTACTTTTTCGAAACACACGGGAACACCTAAAATTGTCTAAAATGAATTTGTCAATTAAAATTAATAAATACAGGAGAGTGTATAATAAATTAATTAGCGAAAATTAATCATGAATTAACACCCTTAATACACATGATTAGGTAGATAGATATTTTTAGGTAGGACGTACGGGAATAATGGCGGCAGGAGAGGCGGTAGCCCCCTCTCCGGGAGGCAAGAAAAGCAATTTGGTATTGGCTACTGTGCCACCAAAGCGGACGTCCGGGATTCAATGATCCGGGTCAAAGGCCCATTTACATGTACTTGCTTGTCCAACTTGGTATCCGTTAAAATATTAATTTTTTCTAAAAGATACTTCCTCCGTTAAATATTAATTGACACATTTGTAAATTTTTTTTCAAATTACCTGCGACGTTTCAAATTTTCTTTCAATGGAGTTGAAAAACTCAATGGTTATCATTCACTAATAAAAAATTAAAAAATAGTTATTATTATAAAGGATATTTGAAACATTTTACTATAAAAAACATGTAAAGATGAAGGGATAAAATTGAAGAAAAATGCTTTGAAAATTCAAACATCTCAATTAATTTAAAAGAAAAAATTGACAAATATATCAATTAATATGAAACGATATAAGTAGTAGTATTTACTAATTTGTCTCATTCCACATTTCACATTTGTTTCCTTAATTATCACAATTCACAAATTTTTTCCATTTTCTTTAGGCAAAATTGCAAAAATCGTCCCTAACTAATTACTGGTTTTGGATTTTCGTCCCAAACTATTTAATTTGGCGAATTTCGTCCCGTAATTTAATATTTTTTTGGAATATCGTCCCACCATAATTATAAGACGGAATTGCGCATTTGCCGATGAATTATCACATGGCTGCTTAAGTGTCATGACATGATAAATTTTAACATGAATAATTATATAATATTGTAGAGTCGTTTCAAATTAATTACAAGATTGAACGTCATTTTCATTAAATTATAAATTTAATATTGGGACTAAATTCATACAAAATGGTAAATTATGGGACGAAATTTGGCGAGTTGATATAGTTTGGGACGATATTCCAAAAAAATATTAAATTACGGGACGAAATTCGCCAAGTTAAATAGTTCGGGACTAAAATCCAAAATCAGTAATTAGTTTTGGACGTTTTCTGCAATTTTACCTTTTCTTTGTATAAACCATGGATTGCCATCATCACCAAAGAAATCATTGATTAGCATATCATTGTTTAAAGAAACCATTACATATCAAATCAGTTTTAATCCACTTATATGGATGTATCACAATAATGTACGGGACGTTTGGTAGGGCGCGTGGTATTACGGTGGATTAGATTGGATCCCGGATTAAATATCATGCTAAAAATATATTTGATAAATTTGATTGAGTCATATTACATTAAAGCAATCAACTGTAATATATTTGATGGAATTATGTGTTTATGCATATATTAATATATTTTCATTACTTAATTGAACATATTATTACATTAAGATATATTAACTCATCGAACTCATTTGTATAATATGTATAAGATGATCAAGGTTTGTTCAATGTTTTAGTTCGAATACCTCAATATTAATTGTAAATTGTAATTTAAGTGACATTTCACTGAATTCAGTCACCCAGATTAATTAATCCAACCATACCTAAGTGGATTATAATCTAGTTTTAATACCGGGTCATAAAGATTTAATCCATTTGACCCACCAGTATTTGAGTAATGCCATCTAATATTATATTACCCCATATTAACACATATAATTTGACCTAATACCCCCTATTAAGTCCTACCAAACGGTCCCTATAACTACTAAGCCTAAGTTTCGTTATTCAGAGTCCCATATTTAAAACCATACAAATTCAACGAGACACTTACGTAGATTTCACAGTAATAATCATATAAATTCTACGACATTTGTTATAGATCATTATATTTTACCACGCTCTTATAGTTCAAAACTACATTTGAAAAGAATCAAAAAATCTACAATTTCCGATATCCATCATTAATAAGAAAGAGTAAAATTATCAAAAAAAAAAAAGATTAAATCTCTCTTGGAATTGTAAAATGAATTTATTTTGAACTATCTTCTTTTTACTAAAACAACGAAATATATTTTAATTAAAACGAATATATTTTGAAATGGATAGAGTAATATATTATTATTTCTACCGTGTACGTACATATGTTGATCTAGGGAGAAGATAAGCTTAAAACTAGGGCCGAATGTGGTATACTAAAAGTGATACAGAGGATCTACACCCATAATTAAGTTAACGTTTGAGGTTACTTTCACTAAATAATTGCAGATAATTAAATATTGTGTTGCGGTATTTGAGACACATTCCCAAAATATCCATTTTCCCATTTATATTATATTTTATCAAATCATAACTTATCCGTAATTAGAATAATATCTAATCAAGTTGCTATAAAACTAAGATACGTCAACCTCAGATCATTAATGCAAATCGTGATTATGAAAATGACGTTCTTCCTTTACAACTAATTCTTCACTTTAAATTTATCAAAAATTAAATAAATAAATAAATAATTGTTCACTTTATATTTTTTCTTGGTCTTTGGTTATGTGATGAACCACGCCTTTGCTTTTGCACCCATGAGCCTTACCTTTCTGTGCTATAATGTTGACCTTGTGGCTTCATTTGAATTGATTGATTTTGATTTGAACAAGAATTTTAATTTTTTTTTTGAACTTATTCATTGACATATTTATTAAAAGAATAAAAATTAAAGAGGTGTAAATTTTGCGGCTCATAATCATATGTTACTTGAGTGGATTTGAATTGATTGACGAAAATTCTTGTTCAAGCCTGACTTGGCCAAACCCATTCAACCACCAAGCAAGTATATTGCACTTGCTTTGTGATTGGTCACTTTCCTAGGAGTTACATCCAATCCCAAAGCAAGTGTATTACACTTGCCATGTAGTTGCTTTGGGTTCGGCCAAACCCGATCTGGGTAAGAATTTCCCATTGATTGAACCCATTTTTTGTACTCTTTTTATTTATTATTTACTAACTATTGATTTCATTTTATCGTTTATTAACTATTTTCTTGGAACGAAAGACTTTACATAAAAAAATGAAATCTAGCAGAATTCTATTTTCTTTGAGGCTTATAAATCCCGTTGGGCATTATTCTATTTATTTACTAATAAAAAAGAACACCATATGATTTTCTTTTCACTAAAAAATATTATCTATTTAATTATTAAATTATAAAGACTTTTAATTTCCATAATATCATCAAATTCTAATGTGCTAGAAAGTACTGGAAACAGCTAGCGCCGGTCCTTGTTTGGAATGGGTTGTAAACACTGGACTGGACCAATCATTTAGGATTTAATGCACGATTATGATGGACCCAAAAACCGTGTTTTCCTATTTGAATCCAAATTAGTCCTAAATTCATGATCAATTAAAATTCATGAAAAAATTCATTGTAACATAAACAGGTGAAATAGAGTTTGGAGAATATATTTTTTATGTTAAAAAAAATTAAAAGAAAAACAACAAGAGCAATATTATTTTAATTACCTAAGTTTGTAAAATAAAAATTAACAAAGGTTTATTATTATCTTGAATATATGCTCTAATTAAATGAAAATTTCATGAGAAATAAATGTAGATAACATTCCCCTGCAGACCAACAGGTGATTGGTCTAGTGGAATGTACTAGTCACTACAAAATAGCGGACTCAGGTTCGAATCCCTGTTAGGAGAGGTACCCACTTCATGTGCCCAACCCGCCTCGAAAGGAAATTAACAAACCAGAAGAAAAAAAAAAAATTCCCCTGCAGAAATTCCTACAGCTTGAATTAGGCCTAGGTAATAGACAACCCAAAATTAGAACAACCCGGATTTAGTTTGGAACATAAAAACTCAACTAGAGGCCCACTTAAATAGAATGCAAACCCAATTTAAGGTCTAGAACTATAATTGGAACAAACCGTATTCTTTTAGGACCATAATAACTCAAGTAGAGGCCCAGCTGGATAGAATCCAAACCCAATTTAAAGTCCAAAAGCAAAATTAGAACAACCCGGATTCAGTTTGGACCATAATTAGGGTTGTAATCAAGCCGAGTAGTATTTTGAGCTTGGTTTGATTGTTAAATGAGTCGAACTCAAACAAGCTCGAGTCGAGTATCGAGTTACTTAATGTTTTAAATGTATATTATTAATTTTTAGCTTATCGAGCTCGAGCTCGAACTCGAGCCAAGGTTCCAATGTTACTGAATGAAAAATGATGTCCAAACTTGTTTAATTAGTGTGACGAAATGGGCTCAAAAAAGTCAAACGACCTCGAGTCGAGTATTGATTAGTTTAATTTGTTTTCAGCCATAACCATAACTACTCAATTAGAGGCCCATCTGGATAAATGCAAACCCAACTTAAGGTCCAATAGCCCAATAAATAAATAAAAATAATATAACCCAATTTTCTTTTCTTTTCTTTTTTTTTTTTTGATAAAAAAGATACTCCTATTAATTACCCAATTCTTTTCCCGCGATAAACTCCAGGGCTCCGGAGCTTCTCCAAAAATCCGGAAATTTGAACCAGAAAATTCCTCCGATTTTTCGTTGCTTTCCTCTCCGCCTGCGATTAGGTTTTCATCATTTTCAATCGTCGACTCTCCAAAATGAATCAGGTAATTCTTCTTTTTGATTCAGGAAAATTGTTAAAATGCTCTCAATCTCGTATCTATTGGACATTTTTGTACCTTTAATTCTGCCTTTTATCTTATTATTAAATGAAGAACTACCTGTTGTTTGCTTGATTTGGAGATTTCGCCAATGCGGCACAATTCAATTATTTTGTTTGGGATTTAATAACATAGCTAATTTTTCAATCCAATTGTTTGTTAATTTTGTCAAGTCCTGTTTGGATGAGTGGATTTGGACTAGATAGATTTGAAATCCCTGGGTCAAATGTTTTGCACTGTTTGGCAACAAGAATAAAAATCAATAGATTTGAAATTCTAGTTTTTTTGGTACAATGGATATGAGTCCATTTTTAAGTGGATTTCAATACCTTCTCTTACACTGTCGTTTGAACCTTATTTGAGATGTCTTAAAGAACAAAATTTGGGATAGATGGAGTAGTAAACTAGAAAAGATGGGAATGTAGACTACATTTTGACATGTTCGAATGGGGGCTAATTCTTCGTGGTCTGCAGCTGCGCAAATCTTAATTACTTAAGAAGCTTTAGACATGATCATAAGGGCAAGTTTGTTGAGAATTTGAGAATGTATAATGTCTTATACATTTTTTTTTTCAAATAGTTGTCACCATCTCATTCATTTATCTTGAACAAGATGATGAAGTTATGCTTTTGTACTTGGATTTACATAATTTTTCAATCCAATTGTTTGTGAATTTTCTCAAGTCCTGTTTGGATGGGTGGATTTGGACTAGATAGATTTGAAATCCCTGGCTCAAATGTTTTTCACTGTTTGGCAACAAGAATAAAAATTAATAGATGTGAAATTCTAGTTTTTTTGGTACAATAGATATGAGTCCATTTTTAAGTGGATTTCAAATACCTTCTCTTACATTGTCGTTTGAACCTTATTTGAGATGTCTTAAAGAACAAAATTTGGGATATATGGAGTAGTAAACTAGAAAAGATGGGAATGTAGACTACATTTTGTCATGTTCTAATGGGGGCTAATTCTTCATGGTCTGCAGCTGTGCGAATCTTTATTACTGAAGAAGCTTTAGACATGATCATAAGGGCAAGTTTGTTGAGAACTTGAGAATGTATAATGTCTTATACATTTTTTGTTTTCATATAGTTGTTTTGCACACTCACTTAAAGTAATGTATTTCAACCAGTTTTCATATCGCCTTATCAATATCGTTATTATTTAATCTATCTTTTATCCCAATTAACTACCATTTTACCATCTCTCTCCTTTGAGTTTCTATATTTAACATCACAAAAGCATAATATGTATTATAAAGATCCCCATTTGAAAACTCTCATCGGAGTCGCCCTAAGGCTTTTCCTGTATTTTACCTTCCTTGTTTCTTTCTAGTTTGATTGCATATAGTAGCATAACACAGCTTTTGATCTTAAGAAATTTTATCATTTTGAACATGGTCAGAGACTTAGAGCACAACAACTAAGCTGCTTATCAAGGTCACTTCTTCCAGCCTCCCGACCTTTACTTCATTTTCTTGCTTTTTCGTAAACTTTAAATAGTTTCTTTTATATCATCCAAGATGTTTGTTCTATTCAATTTAGAAAGCCAATTAACCCTCTTGAAATAGTTTAAGAGAAGTGAAATCAGAATGTGTTGTCAATTTGTCATTCCTTTTTAACATTTATATCCCAATAATAGCCATGAGTTGTCACCATCTCATTCATTTATCTTGAACAAGATGATGAAGTTATGCTTTTGTACTTGGATTTACATAATTAGTAGACTGCACTGGATGTGAGTGTTGTTCTCTGTTCAGTTCACATGTTCTTTTCTGACCATTTTTGAAATAATTCTTATGCAATTAGAGAGTGTATGGATTGTTTTTGGCCTGATTTCAATGATTTCTGGCTTCAAAATATTGGTTCGGGTGGTTTCCGCGAAACCTTAGAAAATTTGAGATGTGATTTGCATCGGGTTTGGTTGTTGGGATTTCAGGGAATAATAAGATGATTTTGAGTGGGAAAAAGTAAGTGGTACGTGTCAAATCAATGACTTTTATACAATTTAAGATGGAAAAACATGCAATGGGTTTTAATAGGTTTAATTTGATTTTGGGTTGAATTTTCCCCTTGAGCCTCGGTTCTGGCCTAGTTTCGTGATTTGGCGAACCCAGGTCAAAACATATACATAAGGAGATATGTTGTCATTTGTCCTTGTTTTATTAGCAATTACAATAGAGGATATAACCTAGCATTAACTCTGCATTTTGCTCATTTGGTCATGAAAAAAATTGCATTAATATACAAATCTCCCCTACATAGCAAATAATATTTTCGTGTTTTTTAACTTGTGCCTTAAACGACACGACAATTTTATTGCATTTGGTCCCATTTCCATTGGTTTGTACAAAGAAAATTTAATTCCCAACAGAGAAATGACTTTAAGAAGAAAACACACCACATAAAAGATGCAGAGAGCAATCACTCTTCAATTGGACCACCAGAAGAAAATTATTGTTTTCTCAAGGACAAAAATATTGAGTATTATTATTTTATTATTCTGTTTTATATCATTTATGTATTAAATATTAATCCGTAAATCCTTTTTTAGGTACTGGGATATTATTAGAGCCAGTAATTTGGATGCAATCATATTGATCAGGTACACCGAATCCTACAGCTTTTTCTTGGGAATTATACTCAAAGTTCAGTTGGCCGAAGCTATATAAATCAGAAGTAGTTATAGTACACTTGATTTGTTTTTATTAAAAATATTCCCCAATAATCCAAATACATTGTGATATTCTTAAAAGAGCAATTTCCCTTTTGTATTGAAAAACAAACCGGTTGATAAACTTCTCCTATTTTTCGAACACTTCAATTTGGGACATTCTTGACTAGACATGCTTGTGATTAAAAATATACCACATCATCACAATTAATGATGTGTTGTACTTTCAACCACAAGATCTAGGAGAGTCTAATTAAGAATTTTCCCTTCAGTTTTATGTTAAGACAAGAATACCCTTGCATAAGTACATATTAGAAAATAATAAAAATAAATAAACCCTACGCCGCCCTCACCCTTAGGTCGTTGGCGACTAGGCGACAATACCCAAGCTAGCGGCGACCTAGCCCCGTAATAACCCAAGCCTCACAAACTAGACCTGGGTTAACTTGTCACTTGTGCAAGCAAGTGGGTGGGTTAGGTAAGTGAGGGTTGCGTGGTGGGGTGAGGTGAGGTGAGCTGGGATATATTTTTTCATTTATTTTTCTTCATAATATTATTTTATAGAGACCTGTTTTTATGTAATACTTTTTTTTTTTTTGGATTTTTCAAGGGTTTAATCCTTTCCGTAGCGTGTTGGGTACATTAAGTGTAAACCTCTCCTAACAGAGATTCGAGCATGAATTCGTTACTTTGTAGTGATCAGTCTCTTCCACTAGACCAATCATCTATTGTTACAAGGGTAATACATATTTTCAAATGGCAGAGGGTCAAATTGCCTAATAAATCTTTTATAGGGAGTAGTTAGCAAAAAACCCGAATAACGCTCTCAATGTAGGAATACCTTAGTTCTCAAGAAAACATCAACATATAAGAATTAACATATGAAAAGGTGTATAAAAAGATTTATGAGATCCAATAAACAAAACTTGATCCATTGTTTAAACTAATGCAATCTCATCATTTTCTTGCACTATTCCACAACATACCTGTCTCTCTATCATTTCAATGGGTTAGTTATTCACTTACAGGTAACCCTCCTAGTTCATGTTCTCTATGTCTTTATGTGCCCTAAATAGGAAGCAAGGCATAAAGTTTACTTAATCATTCTACATCAATTATTGATTTTAATAAAGTACCAAAACAACACAAAAGTAAGATTTACTTACTTTAACCACAGTGAATAACAAAAGAAGCTTTAAATACTTCAACAAATTGGTAGCACAAAAATATTACAATTAGGACAATATTGTGAAGGTAATATCAACCATTATAGTAGAGTAGAGCCCCGTTTATTTCCGACGTCCATGAGACATGAAATGGGATGCTAATAAAACTCTAAATACACAAAAGAATGGAGAATACATACCAAACAAACTCGAAAACAAATCCACACTAGTACATATACTTTTATTCTATTATTATACCTACTCAAAGCAAATCCCATGTAAAACTAGGTTGTTTTGTAGATGTTGAAGGAGCAGAATCAAAGGTTTCCCATTGTGTGGTTATTACAACCGCAGCTCCCGAGGCAGAGTGCCTAGATGGTTGCTTAGGTGAATCGACTAACGAATTCCCAGATGAATGCCTAGCTTCTTGTTTTTGAACCGGAGATGAACCGCTCCCGTTTGAGTATCTCTCCGGTTGAACCGGAGAAGGTACATTGTCATTTGGAACACTTCCATTGCTTGTCGGAGTCGAGTTCTTGACCTTTAACACATCAAGAGTCTCAACATACTTTTGAACTCTTACCACCTTAGGTATTCCGAAAAACAATTACAAAATTTTTAATCAGATCATAAACGATACCACCTTAGATAAAAGAATTCAGGTTAAATTTGTACCTGCATTTTCCTCTGTAATTTGACATCGCCATCGACAAAAATACCGTCCAATTTAATCAATTGATTCATCAACAACTCAACTAGATTTCCAACAATCTTCTCATCCACTTTCCCACCTTTAGAAATTACAGATTCAATTGCTGATACCTATTTATTTACCCAAATAAAAACAATAGATAAATTTAAATCCAATCCAATTAATCATTACTATAAATTTTATTATACATAACATTGAGTTGAATTAAATGAATTACCTGTCCAGCCAACCTATCCACCTCCAAGCTAATTTCCGAGATGAATTTCGCAGCCTTTTCCATCTTAGCATTCTTCCTCATCTCCAAGTACCGTTTCTCTTGGCTAATCGGATCCTCTTGTAGAACTAGTTTCGATTTATCCTTGACTCCTGCAGTGTCGAGATATGCTTTTGAATCCCTCTCTTTATCCTTGTAAAATAGCTTCTGATCTTGGTGGTGCAAGCCAGTCGGCCCCGATAACATCTTCTTCAAATCCCCTACAAAATATAATCATTCGTTTTGTAAAAAAAAAATCATAATCCCAATCAAACTAAGTAACGGTTTGAGTTATCCGAGAATTTTACCAAAAGTAGCTTGCAAGCTGATATGAATCTCATGATAAATCGACCCGTATTTGACACGCACGCGAATAGTAGGTGGTGGCGCACGGTTTTCATCCACGTCTGTCCTTTTCTGAACCAACATTCCACCGGGCCTAAGCTCCCACTCTTTCTCCCGCCCTCCTCCACCGCGATCTCCTCCTCCACCGCCACCGCCACCGCCACCATTCATTTGTGGCGACAAGATGTCACTCTTAGTCCTCATTCGCATCATTTTTCAATTCGAAGAAACCAAATGAAAACAACCCTGCTCTTATTTTCCTAATTAAGGCAGCCTTTGAGAAACAGTTGAACTTTTAAGACAATTTGGAACTTTCTTGACCGCAAATTAATCTACAGTTAAGTCATACATATCCCATATCACAAAATGACACAAAAGAAAACTAATTCGAAACAGACTCTAGAAAAAGGCCAAATCTTTTCTACAAGCTTCTGAACCTCAGCATTACGCGAATATAACACTGTTGCCACGCGTCCACACACATACACATAATCTTTGTCTTAATTCTAACTACCTCACTTGTAAATCACAACTGAATTTAAGAAGAATTTGGACTCTGAAAGTCAAACCCTTTAAAGAAAAAAGATCGCCGGAGATGGGCTTTTTATTTTCGTGGAAAATAATTAATACAAATTGTGAAAATAAGAGGGGTGAAGAAATCAGATCTCTTACAAAAATCTCTGAACTTATTGTATGAATCTTCGAGTCTCGGAGCCCCGATTACCCAGATGGAAATTAGCCCAAAAATTCTAACTCCAAAAAGAATTAATTAGGAAAAATAATGAAAATGAATTTTGTGCTGAATTTGTGTCTTTTTTTATCTCAAGAAGACTCCAAGAAAGAGAGAGAGAGAGGGAGAGAGAAAGAGAGAGATTATATATATATATGTATATATATATAATTTGTATAGACAGCGAACAGAACAGAGCATTGAGCTTAATTATTACTATATATATAAGTTTTTATTTAATACAGATGTCTTATTCTAAATCAAGAAAAAAATAAAAGAATCATTATTATTGAATTATGAAAACCACCAAACAAAGCCGCCAAAGCTTCTGTTTAAAGGGTTAAAAAATAATTGAAGAAACAAGCGGTAACTTCAACTTTTTCACTATCTTGGTGTAAGAAAATGCACATGGTGAAGTGCCCGCTGACCTATGGTAATAATATGTGGGCTATGTTCTGTTAGGTGACATGTGGAGGGTATGAGGGTGTTTTGGTCATTTCGCAATGGGTTTGGAATGATTGTGTAGTTAATTAAATTATGAGAGAAAAGGGTTAAAGAAAGTTAGGACAGATGTCTACAGAATCGAGAAATGCCGGTGGCGAATCTTAATCGACCGGTCGTATGCTTGTGTCATTCGCCCGACAGTCTATGGGAGCCTGTTTGTTTGGCGTTTGTTAAAAAGAATTCGTGTTTGGAAAATGTAAAACAAATATATTTTTTATTTTTTGAAATATTTTTTTTATACTCAATTTTCTCAAACTACTCTTTCAAAAGGCTCAACAATTTTATTATCTCTAAACATAACATTTACAAACTCTACCATGATTTGACATAATATAACTTATCTCTTACACAATTTATCCCACATAATAAATATGATTTGACATAAAGTCCTACACATCTTATATCTTACACCTACAACCTAACTCTGCCAAAAAAAATCTACATCTACTTTATTTCTCAAAACATTATCTTAAAACTCAAACAAACAAGATTACGTAAAATGGGATTATTTCACAAATTTCTACAACTCTTCAAAATATTTTTCCAAGCACCAAACAAACAGGCATATGTTTTTCCAATTATTTTATTTTACCGTGGTGATAATTGAAAATAAGGATAATTATATTTACCCTTCCTTTGAGATTTCATGAAATTAAAAAAAAAAAAAAAAAGTTTTCTATTTTTTACAAGGAACTTGCAGTCATCGAAGTGCATAAGTTTAATCATGTTATTATGCAATAGTTCGTAAACCACATGCCACATGAGGGATATAAACAATATTAGGCAAAATAGAAAGTATTGGCAAGAGAATTTGAACTTGGGCCAAAGACACCGTTCTCACTTGCTTCACCAACTAGACCACCCCTTACGTGTAAAAAGTTTTTCATTTTAAGTTTCAGTATAGGTATATCTTGAGCAAATTAGTTTTTAAGTAAATTATCATTGTATTATGATCAACTTGATCTTGATATGTTCAGAAAATATGAAAAAAAATGCACTCTTCATATTAAACATGTGACATTTATGAAATGTATTTCTAATTGCTATTAAACATTAAGTGGTGTATTTGTAACTTGTATTTTTTTATTTATAAATGGTGTATTTGTAAACTCCAAATAAGAAAAAACCTTCAAAGTTTTTTTTTTTTTTTGAATAAAAACTACATTATAATAGCTAAAACATTTAGTTAAATCACAGTGTTTTTCTTTTAGATGGTGAATATATTGTTATATAAAATATTGTATCGAATCAAGACTATTACAATGATATCAATATAACTAATTACTAGTATTAAACTAGAGAAAATTTAGTATGAAATAGAGAAAATATTCACATTCGTGGGAGTTGAATACATAAACTTCTGGTCATGGAGCTTCATACCTAACCACTTGGTTAAGGTCTCATCGAGTCATCGGCTCTAAACCACGGTGTTTTAGCCATTCAATTTTAGCACCGAAAGGTGATTGATTTAGTGAATGGAACTATTCAATACAATATACCGACGTAGTGAACTCAAGTTCAAATTTTTTACTTAATATGTCTGACATGTCTCAAAAGGAACTAAACCCTTGTGAAACAAAGAAACAGAAAACAGCTATTCAATTTTAGCTACTCATTCCAATTGTCATTCTTCAAACCATGTCATCTTTCAAATATATACTTATAAAAAAATATTTATCAACAATATCGTATTATGTAATAAGAAAAATAAATTATGCACATTAGATATAAAATTAGTTTATTGAGTACTTTAAATTTTCTTAATATATCAAAAATTTGAGTATACTTTATTATTTTTCAAATATGTAATTTTGAAAATTTCATAAATTCTATTATATTTTATATAATATAATACTCAAGATATATAAATAACACACACACACACAAATATAAATACCGAATAATATTGTAATATTTTTTCATAATTGAGGTTTTAACAAACTATTATATTTATTGGTTTTCAAAAACTTGATTACATAGAATATTTTATTATATCATATACCTAAAATATAATAATAGGTATAAATGTTATAAAATTAATATGTAGAATAATAATTTAATACGTTTTACCCAAAAAAAAGTTCCAACAAATTATTATATTCTCTTATTTATCAACTATTTAATTATAAAATATTTCATTAAGTTATATTTTTATTGATTTAAAAGATTAAATTTTCGTGCCTTTTGATGAACTAAAGTGACTCATAATACTCATATTTCTATAAAACTAAAGAAGAAGACAAGTTTTATTTTTAATAGTAAAGTAGACAGCTAAAATGTGGTTCGAGGGTAGCTAATTTTGAATAGCCTCTTTTATCTACTAAATTATGTATTTACAATTCGGATCAGAGTATATATCGGGTATAAGTTCTCTTAGTGTAGTGACTCCCATAAAATTCGAACTTGAGTTTCGTCTCTAAGATCACAAGCCACTACCACTTTGATTCGACTACTCTGGATAGCCAAAGTCAAATTTTACATGAATAGCGTAATTTAACTATGCGTATTGGATTTGGATTTTTTCACATTTCATTGCTAAAAGAGCTAAATTAAATATAGCTCTCCAATTTTTGAATTATTGGAAATGACCCAAAAGGTTATGTCAACTTTATTTTGATTGTAAGCAGTGACATAATGTCACTTAGATTTCTTTACAAAGCTTATTTTGAGATCTACTTATAAGGGTAGAATTCTCTTGCAGAAGATAAAATTTTATAAAATAAGTTTATTACTATTTGAGAATTTTTTTTCTCTTTGCAATTTGGATGATTTCGAAAGAAAAGACTAAAACGAACTTAGTAGGGACATTAGTTTTTTGGTTGATTACATTTTGTGTATTGAAAAAAAAAATCAATCATTCCATAATATTCATTCATAAAGTGCCTCATAAGAATGTTACATTCTACCAATCGGTGATTACTTCCATAGTTCCATATAAAGTGACGAACTTTTAATATCATTGGAAAACAAAAAAAGGCAAAAAAAAAAAAAAAAGTTTTTTGCTCTTGTCACATCCATATTAAAATAATATGCATCACTCTCTAATTTGTTAAGGTACAAATTCAAATGAATTAGTTTAGGTCTAACTAGTAGCTAATCTCAATTATTCTTTAACAAGTTTGGTAACATAAAACCTTGGGCTCATCGTACATGTTAAGATATTTTAAAGAAACTTAATTATTTGATATTATATTAAGTAAATCACCTAACCGATCAACAAAACATCAAATGTACAATCAAATTCCAGCTATCATTGAGTATAATTTTGCAAAATTCTTCAAGGAGTCTTGTTGGATTAACAAAATCTTATGCTATTTTTTTTTTAAAAAATATGAATCTAAATTGATCAGATCGATTAAAATTCATATTTCATAATAAATAAATAAAATAAATGTATACATATTATTTTATTAAAATAAGTAGCAGTAATAATACTTTATCATCGAAGATATTTGTCAATAATTCATATATAGTTCCGTTGAACTCAAAAAATTTAAGTGCGACCCGAGATAATGGGAGTTGGATCTCAATCGGGTCTGATCCGACCCTTGGACAGTCCTACCCAAAATAAACCAATATTATTCGGACAAAAGAATAGCCACAGGGGTAAATCTGTCATTCAATTGAAAACCTGCTGAAACGAGAAATATACGCTAATTAAATGGTAAAAATATGTGCCACGTCAACATCCTCCTTTCCAACCATACAAAACAAAGAGTTGCTAACGTCACAGCCCCTTCACACACACGGGCCGGTCAACTGTACCACCAAATATGTGTGCCCCAATCGAGCCACGGTCATGTCCACAACTTTTTCTTCTCTTACATATAAAATCTCCCACCGACACTTTTACACCGCACGATTAGTGAACTGGACACGTGGCTGTCTAACACGCATGGGATCAGATTCTGAGGAGAGGATATCCAGTGCGGACGTCGCCTCGATAGAGACGGTACAACCTACTTTGTGAGTATAAAACAAAGCAGGGCGGTTGTTTTGTTGACTATTTTAAGGGAATTAATTATTTAATGGTATGGTTTATTGACGGAATATTTAATTTAGACCAAATATTAGTTTTTTTTTTATTTTTTGTTCTAAAGGTTTTAACTTTTTAAAAAACAGTGTGCCGACACCTTGTACAGTACTCTGGAATTTCATTAAATATATTTTTAATTGTCTAACTAGTGAATTTTTGAATTTTATGTGGATGTATCTCATGTATATTATTAATTAATTTTTTTTTGTGGTACTTAGATTCCAAAAGATCATATAATTATTTTATCTTAATCTTTCATTTGGTGGTACTTAGATTTCAAATAAAGTTATTCAATTCTCGATTTGTTCTCATTCGATAAAAATTTATTTGATCTCAGTTCATTAAATAAACTTGAACATCATTTTTCGTTCGATAACTTTTAAATAAGCTAAAAATTGATAAAATATATGTAAAATATCAATCTACTCGATAATCGACTCGAACTCGTTTAACAATCAAACCAAACTCAAACATAAAATTCCAAGCTCGAAAAAATTCAAACTAGTTGAGCTTAAACATTAATTGTGTCATTCAACATTACTCGACTCGATTTATTTTTCATATGAAATTATATATAAATGGAACTTATTCAAGAGTATATCTTCATTTTTAAGCTAATTTTAAAATAAGTTTTAATTGAGTTAGTCCCAAATATTCATCTCTATCATGGAATTAATAACTAAGTGGAATTATGAAACTTAGGCTCCATGTGTTTGTCTTTATCATCGTTTTAAATTTTTAGTAACTAAGTGGAATTATTAAACTTAGGCTCCATGTGTTTGTCTTTATCATCGTTTTAAATTTTTAGTAACTAAGTGGAATTATTAAACTTAGGCTCCATGTGTTTGTCTTTATCATCGTTTTAAATTTTTAATGCCATTTCATTAGAATTAGAAATTTGGATTGTGACGAAAATGAGAGGACAACGGGCAGAGAAAATGATAATTCAACAGTTTGATTGTTAACTTGAAGTATAGTTTGTGGATTATATATACTATATACATTGTATATAGTTCAGTTTTACCTACCTTAAGAAATTAAAACTCCATTTTGCTATACAGATACGTCTATTTTGAATGAGTTAATAGCAATTTACCTCCTATAATTTGCATAATGAGTAATTTATGTCTCTGTGATTTGAAAAAGAGCAATTTCTCCTCTGTAATCTTATTAAGTTTCACATCGCTTCCCTAACATTTTTAAACTTCAGAAAGATGCGAATTGACAAAACTACGACTCTTATATATGGAATTTTACCCCCTGTGTTTGATAAATGTGCCGATTTATCCACATGCATTATGATTATGGCAATTTACCCCCATGTGTTATATAAATACTTTTCATGCCACTTTCAGTTTTGTTGTGTGAGTTATACTCTTCTGTTGAAGGAGATAAATTGCTCTTTTTAATTTTTTTACAGGGAATAAAGTGATCTTTTCAAATTATAGGGGGTATATTAATCATTATGTATTTCACATTAGAGTAAATTGGCATTAGCTCCTATTTGAACCGAAGTTCCAAAAATCTCATTAACTTTAAAATTATATCTTTTAATTATTAAGATTGAATCTTTGTTCTAAGCTTATGTATTTTTGGTTGAAATATTAAACTTGATAAAGATTCTAAATTAATAAAGAAGTGTCTAGATAAGTCTTAGTAAGTTCTAATAAGTTCTATTCATGTATTAGAAAGAGTACATGCATATGTCTTTTGGTTTAATCCATTTACTTAGTTAAGAGGAAGTGTGCAATTAAATGTGAGCCTCTAGGTTACAAATTTACAACTCATGATGAGAAATGGAGAAATGTCGATTAAAAGGATTGATATATGGGAGTTGCCAACACCACCTAAAGGAGAAATCGACATTGAACTCAAAAGGATATATAAGAGAAAGAAAACTCCAAAAGTGGATATGAAGAGGAACATGTCCAAAAAAGAAGTGAAGCTTAAGTTCCTAAAGTCTCAAGACCAAGTTTTGGATATTTATGAGATTTTGAAGATTGATGGGTTCCAAAGATGACAAATGTGAATTGGCATGATAAATCTAGTTTAAGGGGGGGGGGGGTGTTGAAATTAATCTTGATTAAAGATTTTAAGTATATGTTTAGGTTGAGTTTGGCCTAGCTATTCGAAAAGCAATTATAGGATAATTAATTTTATTGAAATTAATTTTGCTAATAATTGATTATGATAATAATAGATTATGGAATAATTGTTTTTGTAAAAGTAACACTTTAGTTGCTTCTTGATTTTTTGCTTCTGAGGATTCCAAAGGTGATTATGATCTTGGGGGCCAAAAACCATGAAAATCACGATTGAACAGAAGTAATTTTTATTATCGGGGCCAAACACTTCAAAAATCACAATAAAGATGTAAAGTGATTTTAAGAGCTCCAATCGCTTGGCCAAACTCACCTTAAATAAAGAAGTGTCTAGATAAGTCTAATTAATAAGTTCTCATAAGTTATACTAATGTATTAGAAAGAGTACATGCATGTCTTTTGGTTTAACCCATGTACTTAGTTAAAAGAGGAAGAATGCAATTAAATGTGATTCATGTATTAGTTTAGGTTCATGGTAGAAAATTCCTATAAATACCTATATAGTTGATCATTTAAAACAAGTCAAGTTGAGAAATAAATAAACTCTCATTTTTTTTCCACTTACTTTGTGAGTTAGAGTGTATTTTTAAGTATTTATTTTCTCCAATTTTCGAAGTATTGCTTGATCTTCGGGGATATGATTCCACCTTCATGCTGGTCATGCCACTTCTATTAGGGTTTCCTTCTAAATAAATCTCAGAGTTGTGTACATCATGGGTTAAAATTTTATTTTCGATATATGTTTTGGTCAGCTTAATAAAATATTTGACAAATTTTTGAAAACATTTCGAAATAACTAGAAAATTTTATGAAAAAAATTACTAAATTAAGAAAAAGAGAAAATTCCACGACAAATTTAAAATTTCGAAAATACACCTTATTTTCGTTTCGATTGATTCAAAAATAGAAATTTCGATGTTTTCAAAAAAAAAAAGAAAATTTTGATCCATGGTGTATATACCTCGACCATCAGGTTGAGGATGCGATCTTCCTAATCCAGAAAAGCTTTTGTTGGAGGTTGACGTTTCAAGGTGGGCTCGTTGTTGTTTGTTGTTGGGACCGTTGCCAAACCAGTGTTTTGTTTTTGTATTTTTTGGAACTCTCTAACCATAAAAGAATTTTATGAGATTGTTAAGGACAATACACCTAAAAAGTAAAAATAACTTAAAGGCGAAATTGCAAAATGGTCTTATAATTAAAGTTAGTTGGTAAAAAAGTCCTTTAAAATTTTGGGTTGGCAATTAAACCTTGTAACTAAGTTAATTTGGTAATTTACTCCTATTTTGGTTCACATGGGGTTTTTGTTTACCATGTCTGTCAAGGAAAATTCTTGTCCAAGTCTGGCTTGACCAAACCCATCCAACCACCAAGCAAGTGTATTGTAACTGCTTTGTGATTGGTCACTTTCCTGGGAGTTACATCCAATCCCAAAACAAGTGTATTACACTTGTCATCTAGTTACTTTAGGTTCGGCCAAACTCAGTCTGGATAAAAATTTCCCTGTCTGTCAAATTAACTGCCCTTCCACGTGAAAAATTTACCACTAGCTGATGTGCACTCTAACTTATGTGAAAATTATATAAATGGTCCATAACTAAAGTTGGCTAGGAAAAACTTCCTCAAAAAATTCGGTTTGGCAAGCGCCATGTGGAAAATTTTCCACTTGCTGACTTATTTGAAAATTATAAAAATGGTCTCATAACCAGGGACGGATCTATGAATTCTGGTCAGGGGGCGAAACTTAAACTAAAAAAAAAAAATCTATCAAACAGTTAAACATAAAGTTTATATTATTCAGAACCCAAAATATCTACATATTTATTCTAATAATTGACCACGACGGTTTTTCATCTTTTGAAACCGGTCCATGATAGCATCGTTTGAAATACTACTAAATATGTCTCTCTCTATAAAGACAACTAAACTATCATTTAGCCATTGATCGCCCATTCGGTTACGAAGTCGATTCTTTACTATCTTCATAGCCGAAAAAGCTCTCTCAACTAATGCAGTTGCAACGGGTAGAATAAGTGTCAATGTCACAAGTTTGTAAACCATCGAGAATGCGACATGTCTTTTAGTTGCAACCATCTTCTTAGCAAGATCACAAATCCCTTTCAAACTAGAAAAATCATCACTTGATCAAACATCCCTTATATAATTTTCAAGTTGATTGGGAAGAGCCGAGAGCTCAAGAAAAGAGAAGTCATTTGGATAAAATTCGGCAAGACGAACAAGTTTTCCTTTGTCAAAAGCTTCAAAGTAATTGGATGGGTTTAAGCATGCAACACAAAGAAGCAACCCCGTGTTTACTTCATTGAAACGGTTGTTCAACTCTTGTAATTGTCTATCTATCACAGAATTGAATCTCTCAACTTTGTAATGATGATCGATAGTCACTTGTGTATATTAATTGAACTGAAATTATATTTGGGCTAAAAATTCATATTGAACTAATATATTAAATTTTTTGTAAAAAAAAAAAATTACAACACACCTACATAAAAAAAAAAAATCCAGGGGGTATAGCCCCCCCGTTGCCCCTATGTCAGTCCGCCTCGGCCCATAACTGAAAGTTAAGGTTAGGAGATAACCAAAAAAAAAAGTGGGAGAGGGGGCCTCTTCTCCCAATATTTTTTTTTTATCTGCTAACCCTACCACCTAGTAGCCACATTATTAAGTTAGAGTGTGCATCAACGAGGGGTCAATTTTTTATGTGGAAGGGGTGGGTTAAAAACACACGTTTGAGCCGAAATCTGACTAAACTGTCAAATTAACTTAATTACATGACTTAATTATGAGCCTAAAATTTGAAGGACCTTTTTTCTAGCAAGCTTAGGTTACGAAATTATATTTGCGACTTTCCTCAAGTTAGAGTGTACACGACAAGGAATTAATTTTCACGTAGAATGAGCGGGTACATTGGTGGGAAAAAAAAAAACCTGATTCGGGCTGAAATAGAACTTAATGTCAAATTAACTTAGTTACAGGACTTAGTTCCGAGCCTGAATTTAAACAACTTTTTTTTTTTTCAAAACGAACTTCAGTTAGGAGACCATTTTTACAATTTTCCCAAAATTTAACATGTTTAAGGAACTAATTATGTTCATATTGTTGGATTGTTTGGCGAAACATTTTAAAGGGTTGAAAATCACAATGAGATGTCAAGTATATAAACCTAATTATTTTTGTAAGACCAGATTTCTCCATATCGATTAGGTGCATAATCATGTCTAACAAATAAAAAAATGACTAATTAGCCACGCTGAATATCTCCTAGCACCCAATAAAGAACGTTATATGATATAAAAGTTTATCATAAGAATATAAGTCCTAATGGGGGAGTTTTAGCTCGATTTCGCTTGATTTTGATTTTAAAAAAATAGTTTGTATAGTTTGATGCATACTTTGAAATCCCATTTGAATGAGTTTGGATGTTGGGGTATATAGGGAAAAAATAAAATATTGGAGACAATATCGTTACAGAGAAAAAGTAAATGATAGATGTCAAATCATTATCTTAGGTTTCAAGAGGTATGTGTCCTGATTCCGAAAGGTATAGCTTGAGTCACATTTAAGTATCACTCAAACCTCATTTAAGATTTGAAAATTTAGACCAATATATGCCCATGATGTCAAAATCAGTTCATTTAAAAATATGATTACCAAATGGGACTCGTGTCTTTTATCATCATTTTGGTTATAATGAATTGTCTATTTTCCACAAATGTCGAATTCTTGAATTGGTCTATGTACTAAGATAGACCTCTTTTCCAAAAGTGCCATGTTGCAGTTTGTTGATTAACTTTTTTCGTGTGCACTATGCAATACGCAAAAATTGCAATGCCATAATTAATCCCCTCATCACTAGTCAAGATTGATCTTTCCACATGTCCTAAATTAATTACATTTTAATAATCATGTGTGTACAATTGTCAGACGTTTGAATTCTATTGAAAAGTTTTAGTTCTAACGTTCAAATTTTCCAAATTTGGTATGCTCTGTCTCAAAAGTATGAATAACATGTATGTTAAGACATGCAATACAAAGACTACACATCAGGGTTGGTGACGATGGAACCTCCGATGGTTAAGTCAGCAAGAGTTGCAAATAATTTAAATAAAGTGTTTACAGAGAAATATTAGGTTATGAATTGTGTATTAAGATTTTTTCAGCCATACCTAGATGTATTTATATATGTTATAGAGTCTCAGATCTTACAAGATTCTTATGAGTATAGGATATTTTCCATGCAAGCCAGTGCACCTCCTTTAATGACTTTCTGACGGTATGCGAGGATGCTACCCGAATTGCATATCAATTTCGTATTTTGGTGCGGTTAATTAATTCGACCCGTATAGCGGTCTACACTATATCAATTGGTTAAGTAACAAATAAGATTGAGGACCAAATTTGTGTATATCTATGATAAAAAAACTTCCCATCAAAGTTTAATCCCTAAACTAGTACAAAATCTGAGGAAATATGCACTTTGTCGATTATTCCTTAATTAATTAGGAACAATGTGGAAGACAAATCAATAGGCCACTTAAAGGAAAATCAACCCCTTGACAAATATGTGATTGATTTTACATTTCAAACGTGCAAGAAAACATGTTATTAATTTGATCAAAATTTACTTTAGGGGTTATATTTCAAATTCAGGAAAAAGTCACCTTAGCCGAATGGTTACCCGTGATCCAAATTTAGATATAATCCGTGAATACTTATGCCCAACCGAGATCCGAAAATCCTAGCCACGTTAAAATATCCATATCACCTATATACTATTATATACTTACAAGTTCAAAATGTTCCACAAATTCCTAAGAAAATGATTTCATGAAGTGATAAAAATTCAAAGCATTCAAATTTCTTACCATGTGCTTATTTTTTCTTACTCATATTTGGTTGCCTCTCTTTTTTGGTCAATCTTTATGTAATATCTTGTCACTAATAAATATTCTTCAAATAGGAGTATATTTATGCTATTAATAATAATAATAATAATAATAATAATAATAATAATAATAATAATAATAATAATAATAATAATAAAATTCATGTAGTAAACTAATAAAGAAGTCTAAAAGGTTGCCACGCACGTGATATTGGGATAACATGCACGTGCACCCTCCATATGAGCCGCTGTCTCCTCCTCACTTTCAACTTCATGTTCTGTTCAATCCCATTTTCCATTTCGTACCCCCCAAACAAGCCTTACAACTGTCCCCACATTTCCCTCCAAAAACACAAATACATACAAACCTTATCTTCCCAAACCCAAAAAAAAAGAAAAAAACTGAATAAATCCAATCAGTTAAAAATGGCTGCATTGAGCTGCAAATTCCAACCCACAACCCAAAAAAGCCCTAATCCCAAATGGGTTAAAAGAATTCCTCACATTTCTTGCTCCGTGCAGCCGTCACAGAGTAACATTAAGGTTTCAAAAATGCCCATTACAAATTAATGTCATTTTTTATTACAAGACATTAATATTTTTTTATTTTTTTATTTTTTTATTTTTGTAGGTTGTAATAAATGGGGCGGCCAAAGAAATAGGTAGAGCGGCTGTTGTTGCCGTCACAAAAGCAAGAGGAATGGAAGTTGTCGGGGCTGTTGATTCTTATCTTGTTGGAGAAGACATAGGAAAGGTTCCGATTTTACATTTTTAACCTTTTAATTATTTAATATAATAGGAGTAATTAATTTGTTGGTTTTGATTAAGGGTGAATTTTGATTAATTAGTTTGTCTTGAATTATGTCATTTTTCTTAATTTAATTTTTTCTAGTGTTTTCGATAAATTCTTGAAAAGATTTATATTTTTAGTTGATTAGAGATATACACTCGTAATGAAATTTTGGTCATGATTTTGCCCCGTCTCAAAAGAGTAATTCTAGAACTATATGACTTTATCGTGATTTTGAAAATGTTTGACCTTTAAAATAAAAATTAATTTTAGCCAATTATAATTTTTTATATATGTGGTTTTTGACTCTTAATGTCATGATCACTATTGAGATCTTTAACAGCAAAGGAAAATAAAACAGCTTATTTCATAAGTCACTAAAGTGTTGTTTTTGGTGAAATGAATTATTACATAATTGATTTTTATTATAATAAATTATTGTCAAAATTTATTTTAGTATAATTACTTTTCATAGAATTATTTTTCCAATTGCTAGGTCGAATTGCATTACCTATTGGGTGACGCCAATGAGGTTGTAGCCTAGTGGTAATCACCGGCAATTGTTAGGTCAAAATATTTTTGTAATTCTTTGTACTTGAGCCGTTATTGAAATTATTTCTGATATAATGATTGTTGGATGACATTATTATAGGTTTGTGACATGGAAGAGGCTTTGGAAATACCGATATTAAATGATCTTACCATGGTTCTAGGTTCCATATCTCAGGTAATAATTTAAGGAAAATTTATCATTTTAGTTGCATTAATTACTTAAGTGTAAGTTAAATGTGTCCATATATTTTTTTAGTAACTGGTCACTTTTTTAATTGAGCAAGTGTGTTTCTTTGTGGTTTGTTAAAATTTAGGTGCACCTAAATTGAGTTGCAATTTTTTTTTTTTTCTGATTTAAGGGGAGTGTGACAAATCAATTAAAGCTTTATTTTAAGATGAGTTTGACAGTCATAATAGTGACTTATAACTGCAAATTATTTTGGGAAAATTTAGACTAATCAAGTTAAAAAGCAATATATTTACCATTTTACCCATATTTTGCAGTTAGGCACTTCTAAAGAAGTGTTACTCAAAATTACAAAAGAAGAATTACACTTCCTTCTAAGAAAAATAAAGTTTGACTAAGTCGAATTTGAACTAAAATATTTCATGTTGATAAATGGCTAATCGTTTTAATTTGAGTGAAATACAAAAACTTCATGTAAAAGTTTTCAATTGCTAAAAAAGATTGTGTTAGTTTTATTAGAAAAAATATCCTTAAAAATAAAGGCAATGGCTTGCGGACCCCCTTAGGGCTCGTTTGTGTATTTAATATTAAAAAAATTGTTAAACACGGGTTTTCTAGTTTGCTAATTAATACGACTAAACATAAGATATGTATTTGTTATTAACATATATTAACGTAAGGGGGTATTTGCTTGTTCTTTTTACTTATATAGGGGTTTTAGCCATGGATCAAAATTTCCATCTTTTCCATCGAAAACATCGAAAAGTTTCCGTTTTTGAATCAGGTGAAACGAAAATAAGATGTAATTTCGAAACTATTTATTTGCCTTAAACTCTGTTATTTTCCTAAATTTAGTAACTTTTTTATAAATTTTCCTTAGTGTTTCCGAAACATTTCCGAATAGTCTCTAAAAGTTTTCAATATTTGACTGACCGTAACATACATTTGAACCGAAATTTTGATCCATGGTTTTAGCTCGATAATTGAGTTAATGACAATTTATCTCCATATAATTTTAAAAAGAGCATTTTAGCCCCATGTAATTTTATAAAAGGTTCAGACTGTCTCCCTGACAATTTTATAAGTGTCACTTTACTCCATGTGTTACGATAATGTGGCAATTTACCCCCTGCATTATGATAAATATGACAATTTATCCCTCGTATTATGATAAATGTGCCAACCTACCCCCTTATGTCACAAAACACTTTTCATGTCCACTCTATTTCAGCAAGTAAGTTACACTCTTCGACTGAAAGAGATAAATTGCTTCTTCAAAATTTTCACAAGGGATTAAATTGCTCTTTTTGAAATTATAGGGAATTAAATTAAATATTATGAATATCACGCAGAGGTAAATTGCCATTAACTCCTCGGTTATTCAAGGTATATATTGTGATCATTTAAGACGTAGTCAACAAGAATATTTAAATAGGTTGCAATGAGCTAATAAATATGAGACTTTTGCAAATAAAATTAACACAATGGTCTTTTGGAAATTAAAGATTCTACATGGGAGGTTTTGTATTTTACTGGTTTTAATTTCTTATCTTGCAATATTTTATTGAATTTATTATATAAAGAAAAGAAAATTAAATTAGATGAAACCTTAGAGTGTTTGAAATTAAATTGTTTTTGCAGTCAAAAGCAACTGCAGTAGTGGTGGACTTCACTGACTCTTCAACAGTTTATGACAATGTCAAACAGGTTTTAATCAATTAATCTTGATCACATTTATTAAAAATCCTAATTAAATACATAGTGGTGACTAGTGGAAATAAAATATTAATAGCCTATTTATTTTTATCTTATATAAATAAATAAATAAATAAAATCAGGCAACAGCATTTGGGATGAGGAGTATAGTTCATGTGCCACAAATCAAAATGGAGACAGTTTCAGCATTATCAGCATTTTGTGAGAAAGCAAGCATGGTGAGCACAGGGTGAGATTTTAATCAAATTAAATTTATGAGAATTAATTAATTATATTTAATAATTAATAATAATTAAATTATTCTTGTCATTTTTTTAATAATATTTGTTTTTAGGGTTGTCTAGTGGCACCAACTCTTTCTATAGGATCAATACTGCTACAGCAAGCTGCAATTTCAGCTTCATTTCACTATAACAATGTGGAGATTGTTGAATCAAAACCAAATGCAAGGGTAATTAACTTTCTGTTTTTTTATTTTTATTTATTTATGGATGGTCAATTTGAGTGTTTTGGGTAAGTGATATCGTGGATCAAAATTTTCAAATATAGGAAACTTTTCGAGACTTTTCGGAAATGTTTCGGAAACACTAAGGAAAAATTGTAATAAAAGTTACTAAATTTAGATAAATAATAGAGTTTAAGGCAAACAAATAGTTTAGAAGTTACATCTTATTTTCGTTTTGCTTGATTCAAAAACGAAAACTTTTCGATGTTTTCGAAGGAAAAGATGGAAATTTTGATCCATGAGTGATATATATAATCAAGAATGTAACAAGTTAATTTGGATAATAATGTAATAAATACTAAATTATGCTACATGTATTAATTTTGGTTGGAAAATATAAAACATCAAAATTAAATGTAAAAATTTATATAATATATATATTTTTTTAATTTGAAATTTTATAATAAGTTAGTTTAAATAACACCACTATGTAATTATAATGAGCAAATATACATTTGTATTATTTTTATTAGCATGCAAATACGTTTAGTGTTCATAAAAATTGTGGCAATATACCCCATAGAACATGTTAAAAATGAATATAAAATATGCAATTATCCATCGATAAGTATTAAAACATCTTATATAATTTTATATTTGATAAATTTTAGATGGAGAGAATAACTACATAAAGTTATGACATTCTTATGAAGAAGAAACAAATGATAATCTATTTGTTAAGTGTTATAATTCTAATAAACTATATGAATTTCATTTCTTCTTAAAATGACATGTGATCAGAGATCCAAACAAATTATTATGCATTAACATCATACTATAGACATTAAACAAATTTATTTGCTAATATTGTACTCCTATTTGTCAATTAGACCTAATTCAGGGGTGTAATTTGCATATAACCCTTTAAATATGTAACATTCTAACTTTGCATTGTAGGGAGTAATAACTTACAAATACAATAATCAACACAAGATTAATTTAACTAATTAAGTAAATAACAACATACTTTAATGGCGTCAATATTAGATTTTTAAACTCAAACACAAATTAAATCCCAGAAAGTATGTTCCCATTTATCAATGTATTATTTGTTGGCAAACACTCCACATGAAGTGTATCTTAGGATCATACTCACATGGCCCAAGACTTTCTTCATTGCTTGAAAGCAATTGTTTTAGAATTACATTTTACAATCATATATATGGCATTTGTTTTGCGATTGCCCCGAGGTCATGTTTTTTCATATATGATATTTTAAGTATATTACACTTGTTTTATGATTTTTTTATGAGTACCTTGTGTTTTCTCGAGCTAGATATAATATAATATATTAGTCCGCCACATGAAGTTTGGACCACAAAAACAAGGATCCGCAGTGGTGGGTTGACTTAGGATCCGATTCATTTGGGATCCGGTCTGCTTGATCTATTTGCCACTTGTTGACCAAAGTACTAGGTAGTTAGGATGGGAAAAACCCGAAAATTCCGACAAACTAATTGGGACGATATTTGGATAATGTTTCACACCCCATTGAAAAAATCGAATCCTGGATTCCTTATTATACAAAATACATCACCCCCTTCAATCAATCACTTACTCCCAAACCCAAGCCTCATCACCTACCCCATTGTATTGAAATTAATAATCCATGGCCATAAAAAAAATATAATTAATGCTATGAAGGAGCAAAATAAAGAAAAGTGTGCTACTTCTACCATATAGGAGTTTAAAATTACTATTTTTGAGAAACCCTAGTCCTGATCCTGAAAACCCAATATTTATCGGAAAACCGAATTCGGGTAGTAAAAATTGAAACCTGAATCCCAAAAATTCCGTCCCGAATTACCCGAAATTCCGTCCCTATATATCCAAACCCTAGTTCAAACCCTTCAAATCATCCTTTTCATTTGGCCCACTTAAAAGCTGGACCAGCCTTGAATTGTGGTCTATTGTTGTATTTAAAGCCTTCTATTTTAAACAAGGGCAAAATTGCAGAAAAGGTCCCAAACTAATTGGCAATTTTGGGTTTTCGTCCCACACTTTATCACCTCACCGAATTTCGTCCCGTAATTTTATTTTTTTTTGGAATTTCGTCCCGCCGTTAAGTATTAGACGGAAATTGCACACGTGGCCGTTAAATTGCCACGTGGCTGCTTACGTGTCATGATGACGTGGCAATTAGCATGACCAATTATACAAGATTGCAGAATTAGTCCCAAACTAGTTTTGAGACGAAAAATCAAAATTTGTAATTAGTTTGGGACGAAAAACCAAAATTTGTAATTAGTTTGGGACTAATTCTGCAATCTTGTATAATTGGTCATGCTAATTGCTACGTCATCATGACACGTAAGCAGCCACGTGGCAATTTAACGGCCACGTGTGCAATTTCCGTCTAATACTTAACGGCGGGACGAAATTCCAAAAAAAATAAAATTACGGGACGAAATTCGGTGAGGTGATAAAGTGTGGGACGAAAACCCAAAATTGCCAATTAGTTTGGGACCTTTTCTGCAATTTTGCCTTAAACAAGCTGTAATATTTCTTTTCTAGATATATATTCAACAAATTTATAAGTCACTCCTCATGTAACTTTTGGGAACATTGACACACACACAACCCCAATCGGGCCAATCCTAATTCCTAACCACCATTCAGTTTTTTTAAATCTCTTGAAACTACTTACAGAAAATAAGGCCAGTGTGGATGTATTTTGGTTCATTCTGGAGTGAGGAAAAAAACTTAATATGTTTTGGATGAAAAGAAAATTGTAGGATTTAGAGATGTTTATATGAGATTACTTGGGTTTGGAAATGTGAAAATTTGTTTGGATGCATTTTTAAACACGATTGGACCCTCAGCTTATTAAAATCGTACTTTCGGCCCTAACTTTTCTGAAATGGTTTGAAATTTCGGTCTCGCACTTCTCGAAATTGCAAGTTGGGAACTTTTCAAAATATTTTGCATCTTTGGTCTCATAGATTAGTCTCTGTTTATCACATTTGGTCTCATAGGATCGTTTCAGTTTTGCACTTTTAGTCCCATAGGGAGTTGTTAGGACCAAAATTACACAACTTCTTACAAAATTCGGACCGTGCAATCTTATAAAGTTAAGGGACCAACAACGTTATGTGCCCAGTCTTGTGGAACTAAAAATGCAATCTTATCCGGTTTGAAGTAACATATAGACATTAAAAGGTTTCTGAGTATTTCAATTGTATTATCATGGAACAGGATTTTCCATCACAGGATGCAATACAAATAGCAAACAACTTAACCAATCTCGGTCAGATATACAATCGCGAAGACATTTCAACAGACATTCCGGTAAGAAAAAATCCAAATTAATCATCTTTTTAGTATATCATATAATTCAAATATGTTACTTCTGCAAATTTTAACATTGTTGTCATACAAAGGCGAGGGGTCAAGTTCTCGGAGAAGATGGAGTGAGGGTGCACAGTTTGGTTCTACCCGGCATCTCATCTAGTACAACCGTCTATTTTTCTAGGCCGGGTGAGGTACGTTTGTATAGAATAATACTTCATTGTAATCCCACATAGAAAAGCCAAGATAATTCTTGTTTTCTTGGACAGGTTTATACCCTCAAACATGATGTCACAGACGTGCAATCGCTCATGCCGGGGCTACTTTTGGCAATCAGAAAAGTTGTACGCCTTAAGGTAATTAAAAACCTTTTTTTTTTAATTTTTGCTATTTTAGTATGGTGTAACAAAAGTTGTGTTTACCCCTAAAGAAGTTGGTGTACTTGTTCATTTACAGAATCTGGTGTATGGTTTGGAGAAGTTCTTGTAGAAGCCTAATATCAACAAGTCGAACTCCGTATGTTGTATTTGATAAATGGTATATACCCGAACGAGAGGGGGGAGGATTAGGCGAGAGGTCTCGGAATATAGAGCAAATGTTTTTGGAACAAGTTTTTGTTTTCATGATGAAATGCAACTACAGAATACCAGGAGAGAAAGCTTTAGTTGGTTTTGGTATGAATTTAAATTGTGTATTTATTACTATTTTGTTTATCTGGTTTACAAAATATGAGGTTATGAATATTGCTAGTTCAAGACATTGTTCAAAAGCACAACCCTGCAGCCAAAGACATATGAGTTATATTTGTAATTATATGTTGCTTGCATATAAATAAGTGAATAGCAAATTAACTCCCTATGTTATTCTAAATAGGCAGTTTAACTTCCTGTGATAAATAAAAGGGCAAAATACCTCCTTGTGTTTTTATAAAAGAAGCACACTACCTCCTTCTTGATTTTTACATTTTTACAAGGGGGTAAAATGGCCATTATGAAATATCACCGGGAGTTAAAGTGATCATTTACGTATATCACAGAGAGTTAAAGTGGTCATTTATGTATATCACAGGGGGTAAATTAGGTGAATATGTTGTCAAATGTGAGGTTAAATTGGTCATTTCTTACATAAAAATGAAGTCTCAGTCGCATTATAGAGTGTGTGCAACACCTCCACCAGCAAGGAGGTAAATTGCTCATTATTTCATTTCACAAGGAGGTAAATTGTCTATTTTTCATATCACGTAGAGTTAAATTGGCCATATAAAACATGTAGGACCTCAAGCTTTACTAGTTGTCCCCAAATTAATTGGTGTTAGGAAAAGCGCATACCCTTCTTTTATAGTGCATTCACACAAGCACCCCGGTATTCGATTGTGACTCCACTCGAACATTCAGTTTGGGTGTCACGGGACAATTGTAGTCATTCGCACACTCAGTTAAGGTGTCCAACAATCTCCCCCCTCAACAATTGCTCCCGCTGGGAATCGAATCTCATGCGCTACCAGACTTCTGCATAAAATAATAATGTGACAATACCGAATACAAACACACTCTAAATTAATTGCTTGTTTGGGTGGGAATGGGGCTAGGTGTAGATTACTATTTGTTTGGTTTCAATTGGTCATGGGCTGCGTCATGGAATCTACAACCCTGTTGTTTAGGGCCATTAGCCGGCCCAAAACTAGGATGACTGGACTTAATTCAAATACTATTTATTACTTTAAGACGCGCTAATTTGGGTTTTAGCCCATTAATGTAATGTTTTCTTTAAAGTGACCAAGTCTAAATTGTTCAATTATCCAAAATTACTAAATTTTTTAGTCAATGTACTACACACATTCGAGGCACATCCTGCGATTTACATCCTTCAGGGTTCTAGGTCAAGGGTTCTGAGGGTCCAGGATTAGTCTAGTGTAAACTTGAACACCTGGATTATAAAAAAAATAAAATAAATTAAAATAAAATAAAATAATAAAACTTATTATAAACTTAAAATATCAGTACATTAGCTACTCGAAATTAGAGAATTGGATCCTCGAATATTTTCAAGATCTAACGTACGTGACTAGTGTTATTTCTTTTAACACAAACTTCAATGAAAACTCTAATTTAATTTGTTTTTCTATCTAGGTGGTTTTGCTATTATTTATGAATACGGTTTATTAATGTAAAAAAAATGAATGGTTTATTAAACATCAATATACTACATTGAAAGAAGAATTACGATACCACTACCATGAGGATCAAAAATCCTCACCATACGATGTAGGGATCCAGCTCTATTCATACACATATAAGGTTATCTTCAATCGTTGGGGGTGAAATGTCTCATTTTCCCCTCCTACTTCTCCGCCGTAGTCGTCTTCAATAGCTAGAGGCAAATTTAATTTTTTTTCCATAACCACTCTCACCATAATATTAATAATATAATAATAATAATAATTAGTATGTACTCATATTCTATCTTTTTTAATATATAATTTTGTTAAATTAAATCGTATATATACATTTAAACATATTCTAATTAAAAAAAATTGTAATCACTTATATAAATCAAGTTATACTCGAGTTTGAATCGTATTAAAGCTCATTTATTAGATTAACATTGATTTAAAATTCGATTAACTTGTACAATTGTCTAAATTATTAGACAAATTTAAAATATCACAATTTAAACTTATAATGTTAAAGATTTAATTTCAAATATAAATTTATTAAATCATACAAAAAATTTAAAAATCAACTTTTCCATTTTAAATTGATAAATTTTGTGTATGATTTAATAAATTTATATTTGAAATTAAATCTTTAACATTATGGTGTATGATTTAAGGTGTTCTTTAATAATTTAAAAATAAATAAAAAATACGACAAGCATGTGGCGCCACATGCTTGGTTGCACGCGCCGTCCAACAAGTCAAGCCGAGGAGGGGAGACACCAAGGGCTTGTTTGGATCGATTTTGGCCCAAATGTTTCGCCCAACATTTGGGCCAAAACCAATCACTATTATGTTTGGACCAATTTCCCGGCGAGATATGCATCTCATTGGTGGTCCAAACGCCTTGAAATCATAAGGGGACAACTCCCCTGTGGACAGAGGCCTTGTGACATCATGCAAATTAATAATACCCTAAAAATGGTCATGTGCAATTCAAATGACATCGGCGCCACCTGAAAAAGACTAAAGATAAAGTAAAACAAATAATGGATAATACAAGTAAAATGTCAAGAAAAACACAAGAATGACCAAACTATTAAAATAGATACATAAGAAAGATCAAAAGTGGTATTCACCCTTTACACTATTATTAACTAACATAAAATATTAAGCAATACTTCAAAACATTCTAAAATAAAGATAAAGCCATAAAAGTTACCATATTAGTGATCTAAATCTAAATATTTTGTAGATAATGTTATTAGTGATCTAAATCTAAATATTTTGTAGATAATGTTAAATGTATAGAAACAAGAAAAATATTCTCAAGAAGAAGAAAAAAGTCCTAGTATCATTTTTTTCAAAGTAATTTGTAAAATCATATGAAGCAAGTGATTAATTTTGTGCATTGATGTTTTATACGTTGCTGCTCGGTGTATTATATTATGAAAAATGACACATGAGCTAAATTAAGTGAAATTGTTATCTTATATTGAGGAAAAAAATTGGTGTGAATTTTAAAAATGGAGATTCTATTGTATCCGAAAAAAAATTGATACCTAAATGAATGATATAAGAGATAAATCAGTTAACTAAATGATATCAGTTAACCTTAATTGAATGATATAAGAGATAAATCAGTTAACCTTAATTGAATGATATAAGAGATAAATCATTTTTTTTTTGCGTGTGTATAATAAGGTCAGAATTTGTAATTGAGTTAAATATTTGATAATATAATATTTGTTGTATCATATACAGTTTTTATAATCAAATTTTGTACTCAGAGGTGAAGAATAATAATTATAAAGAAACACTACACATATATGCAGTATATATATATATATACTATAACATAGGGAAAAAAAATTGGGGGGCCCAATTGCATATGTAGATGATAGATCCTCCCATGGTCCTTTGGTTTATCCTTTTGATTAGCATCATTGTCCATCCTATGAAAAAGTTCCATATTTTTAATAACATTTCCTAAATGCAAAACTAGTATTGAAAAAAAAAAGAAAAACAACATTGCAAAAATATGCTAGTGCTTGTATGTGTAGCGGCTCTGGAACTATATAGCCGCAAAACAATCTAGAAAGCCAAATTCCTCATCTTCTAATGTAGTTAGGCTAATGGGCTATAACGCTCAATTAAAAAAAAAATACCAAGCTCAATTTTTCTTCAAATTTAATGGTGATTTACCCCCTATAAAATGCATATGTTCAATTTTCCCCACTGTGATTTAAAAAGAGCAATTTACCCCCTGTAAAAATATTAAAGAAGCAATTTATCCCTTTCAACCGGAGAGTGTAACTCACTTGTCGAAATTGAGACTAGGCATGAAAAATATTTTATAATATAGGGGGTAAATTACCATATTTATTATAAAATAGGGGTAAAATAGCCACATTATTATAATAAAAGGGGATAAAGTGTCGCCTATAAAAATATCAGGGAGGCGGTGTGAAACTTTTATGAAATTACAGGGGGTAAAGTGCTCTTTTTCAAGTCACATGGTATAAATTGAATATTATGCATTTTATATGGGCTAAATTATTATTAACTTTAGAGAAAAATTGGGCTTGGTACCAAACTTGCAATGAAAACCTATCATATGGTACCAAATTACATTTTCGTGTCCAATAGTAACAAAGTTGCAAGTTGACTTATCATGCGATACAAAATACACAAATTTCCCTATCTTGAAATGTTGCTCTTATCTCCCATAAGTACATAAATAAGCGGAAGAAACAATGCTACTAAAAATGGGGTCGCATTCCTATATAAACCCGGAAAATGCCTATAATAGAATGTGCTAATAAAACAACTAAACAATCCATAATAAAACTAAACAATGAATATACACTGGATATTTATATGGAATATTCATGAAATGTATATTGAAAATGATCTCTAAGTCTATTTATGTATTAACAATACATGGAATGGAAGATGCCGGATTGGTTCGCCCAAAGCCTAGTTGAAGAAATCCAGAAAATTTGGAATTGTTAGCCAAAATAGAGATTCAAATTTTTTCTCAAAGAAACACACAATTTGTCGTACATAACCTTGCCGTGTGGGTTTTCATCCGATTGATCATATTAGTCGTAATGTTTTCCTATTTCTTTAATTCCTATAATGGGTTTGCTAACGGTAGTTCAACATTGGCTAAACTACCGGTAGTTCACCACTCACTTGTTGCCATGTGACCACTCACTTGTTGTCATGTGGCAACAAAGTGACTTGAAATTGGCCAAATTTCTTTAATTTTTTTTTTTTTCAAAAAAATATACTACTTGAGAAATGACTTGAATGCCCTTCTTCTTCTTCTTCTTCTACATAACTAAATTTTTAAGCCGGAGACTGATTTCTTTTATTTCTCAACGGATTTTTGTAAGATTAGTCTCATTCTCTTCGTCTCTTCATCAGGATTACGTCGGTGGTTTCAATTTTTCGTTTCTCTTTGTTTTTAGTTGTTAATTTTTAGATCTATAAAAATCCCAAAAAAAAACTTAGTTTCTGATTTCTTCACGTTTCGCTGCGTTTCCTTCCGGGTTTCTGTTTCTAGAGCTGTTTAAACGTATTGGCCTGCTTCAATTTTGTGTTTTCAGCTCGGAATTAATGGATTTGAAGATTTGGGCCATGAAGAACATTTTCGGGCTATTGCTTTCTTCACGTTTCGTTGCATTTTCTTCCGAGTTTCTGTTTCTGGAGCTGTTTAAACGCATTGGCCGGCTTCAATTTTGTGTTTCCAGTTCGGAATTAGTGGATTTGAAGATTTTGACCACGAAGAACATTTTCGGGCTGTTGAGTTCTTCAGGTCCAGATCTCCTTCCGGTGGTGGAAATGGGGCTGCAAAAATATGTGTATTTATCTAATATACTTAATTTGTGTAATATGTTTGATAATTCATCTTAGCTGGATATTGTGTATTTGATTTTGATCTGGACCCGAACAACTAATTTGACAACTAAAAAAGGAACTATTTGCAACTATTATGTAAAACTCTAAATTTTCTTGTAGCAGGATTACTCAACATAACAAGTCTAATTAGCAAATCAAAACCAACCCATTACAAGAACCCATGATTTATTTCCTGAATTTTTTGTTTGGTTGAAATTGGAGGAAGAAAGGGGATTTTTGATTTGAGAAACCAAGATTGGAGAATTTAGAAGATGATGGGTTATTGAGATTGGATTGGTTTTTTAGGCAGCGACCCGATTGCCGGCTAAGTGCCGCCTCTGCATTTCGCCGCCGTTCACCGGTGAAGCTTCCTTCTTCGTATAAGGGGGCATGACATCTAAGTAGTTAAATAATTATTTATAACTAGATGACCGGCAAAATACAACTTGAAGGGCCGGTCATAATTATATTAATAAAATATTATTTCAGTTCAAATTGTGGAAAAACTGTCGACAGTTTTCCACAACATGAAGTGTTATTAGCATCCCCCTTTCTATAAATGTTTATTGTCATTTTTTTACTTTGTTGAACATTTTCATTAAATCGATAATAATATAGTTTAATTAAGAAAAAAAATGTGTACAAATTTACTTGTCAAGTAGACCGAACGAAAATTGCTATGAGATTATTAAATGTGTATGACCAATTGGTTGAAGGGTTCAACGTATCGTGTCAAATATAGACAAAACATGAATTTGATAAAATAAGACTAAAACTAAAGGACTAAATCATTAATTTTATATTGTTTTCAATTCCCCACTTTTTCCTCCCTATTTTCTGAATTAATTAAATAGGATGTCTAATATTTGTGACCAAGAGAAATTATAATGAATAAATAAAATTATCCCAGTGGTTATAAAAGTAAAAATATTAGAAAAGAATATTTGTTGTTAGATCATACGAGGTTGGATTCCTCATAGAAAAAAGAAAAGAAAAAAAAAAAAGATCATAGGTGGTTGTATACTTGCTGGCAGGAGAAACATGTGAGTTTGTTAAAAAGCAAAAACACTCAATTTGTTACTTTTATTTGATAAAAAATCATATATTAACAAGTCATAGACATTTATCGTTATTTAATGTCTCAATAAATTTTACTAGACCTAATACTATATTTCATGGTTTGGTTACAAATATACTTTTATATATGTTAATTTTCTTTGGATATGAAAACATCATTGTTGACTTAAAAGAATTGGCAAACTTAAAAAAGAAATATCAATAATATCCCATTCTCTTAAAATAATAGCATTAACCCACATGTGATTAAATTTAGAAAATGATAACACATTATTATTTTTGCTAATAAAATGTTAACACAATGATTTTTATTTTTTTCTAATACAAATAACTCAAGGCCAAGTAAAAATTACTCGGATGGTGTATTTATATTTTACTCTTCATTTTTCAAGAAAATGGCATTTCTTTCTCTACTCAATAATTTCATTAACTCAAGAAAAGTTTATTAATTATTCCATGGCATCCGAGTGAAGTTTTAAAATTTCACCTAACGTCAAGACCTAGTTTCATTATAAACTTGATTTTATTATCAATGTAAAAAACAATTTTTTTTAACTGAAATAAGGAGATCAACACATAAAGAGAAACAATTGATAGGAAAATAGTATTCACGAGTGATAGTTGAGGACTGCAAAATGTGCAACAATAATAATTAAGGGGCCAAAGCGATTAAAAAAACGGAAATTTTGAAATAGCTAGATGAATGATTGGAAAAAAAAGGGGGCAATTTTAGTCCTTTAACTTTGGCAGAGACTCGAAAATGAGATACATGTAGTTTCGGTAGGCAATTTACATCATTCTTTTTTTAAGTTATCATAATTTAGTTCTCTCATCTGTAATTTTAGTCCTAAATTTGTCGAAATTAAAACCAGTGTCCTTATATTGTTATACAAGCAAACAAATTTGAGGTTTTGTCCCTCTGGCTGCCACATGGTGTTAATCCATCACGTCACCTTGTCAAATTAACTTAAGTTGGAGTAGAGATAACTAATTATTTTCCTCCATACCTACTAATTACTAGGGCAAAAATGTTGTAGGGCCTATTTGGAAGGGTTTTGATTCGATGTCGCGGGTTTCAATAACAAAAAAATGGTTTGAATGGTTTCGGTGAAACCTTCGAAATCTCATTTGGTTAAGTCTTGGATGTTGGGTTTTGTGATTTTGAAAAAGATGAAACTCCCTATGGATTGAGTTTGGATGTTAGGGTTTAGGAAAAAAAAATAGATGGTATGTATCGAATCAATGTCTTTTTTATACAGATTGGGGGGAAAGTGGATGATATTTGTCAAGTCAATATTTTTTTATAGAGTTTGGGGAAAAAAATAGGTGGTAGATGTCAAATTAAAGTTTTTATAGGTTTCAAGAGTTTTGGGTATGAGTTTCTGAAAAGAAGCTTCATGGGCCTATAGCGAAAACTCATTTGAAAAAGTTTTGACCAGGTCTCGCGAAACCCATCCACATAGGCTCATAATGTCTCAATTTATTTACCTATATGGCAATTTATAGACAATAATTTTAATATTTTTCGAATTTAGGAAAAATTGCAGATAAGAGGATTAAAATTGCTGATACTTAAAATATTAAGAATTTAAATTGATTATCGAAACTACAAGTGTTTCATTTTCGCGTCCTTGCCAATATTAAATGACTAATTTGCTTTTTTTCACAAATGCTTGTAGTGACAAAATTAATAATGTAAACACGTTTGTTTGTTCTTTTTTTATTTATATTTTGAAGAATCTTTCATTATAGATGTGCACCCAAGCGTACCATATAATAACCTCCATACTCCCTTTTTTTCTTTTTTTTAAGCCCTATCTTCTTTTCACCACGAGAACTAATAAAATCTTGCCACGTACCCTTTTAAACCCGCACGTCGTCGTTTCGCGACCGCAGGATATTGCACATACCAATCAATCAACTGACAACTGCCCGTAGTTCGACCGCCTATATCAGGTCACCTACAATTCTCCACCGGCTGTATCAAGTCACTCCTCGCTCTTAATTCCCGCAAGCTCTATAAACACCGATCAGTAGCGGAAAATTTCTTCTTCTTTTTCTCTGCAAAATTCTTTTTGCAATTATTTTCTCTATATATATATTTCCAGGTTAGCTTACCTCTCATCTTTTCTACTATTCAAATTATCACAGGTAAATTTGTGGAAGATTTCTATAATAATCTTTTCTAGTTTGAAGCTCAACTTTTCTTTTTTTTTTTTTTGGGCGAAAAAATTCCGCGGGTATTCTGAAATCTGGGATCTTTGATTATATTAAATGGGGTTTTAGAACGATGTGAGTTAGACTCTTAATTTGAGTGTTTACACTTCCTATTTAGCATTGATCGAGTGAATTTAATTAATTCAAGTAAATTTAAGTTTGATCGTTTTGTTTTATTGGGTTTTAGCAGGCTGCGATTTATTTGGGGTTTTGCTTGCTAATTTTGTTGGTTATGTCCTAGGGTCTTGTAGATTGTTTAATTAACCTGATTCTGTAGATTCTTTTAGCTCGTATTTGATAAAGATTGTGCTTCATTGAATTTGGTGGTCGTGAAATTAGGGTTTTGTTCATAAATTGGGATTTCTTAGGTGAATTTTCCAAAGCTAGTATTTTTACTGGTTTTCTCTCGTGTTACTCATGCTAGTTTCTTTGATCTGTTAGTCACATGCTGATTTTTCTGTTTGTGTTATACTTGGCAGAACAAAATACCAAATATTTGGTTTAGATTGCTTTGGTGAGAGGAGAAAGAACTGGGTTTATCGATTCAGTGATTAAAATTGTTTCCTTACTGTTGTGTGAGGACCTGGGAGATTTAGTTTGAAGGGACATGGATAAAATTGAGCTTTTCCTCATTTTAGCTGGTTTTTAGTATTGTATTAGTGTACATTAGCCTATAACTGTAAAAGGCCTGGCACTGGATAGCTATTTAGGTCCTAGCCACCAAGCACCGGTTCCTCCAATGGTGCCTTCTCGTGTGGCTGGAGGATTGGCACAATCGTCTTCGAGTTCAGGAATCTTTTATCAAGGAGACGCACAACACCACATTGCAGGAAATTCACAGTTGAGTTCAAATTTTAACAACTCGGCAAATTCAATACCTGGGCAAGCACGTGCCAACTTGGGTCCATTTTCAGGGGATGTTAGCAACACTTTGTTGAACAGTGTTGCAAGCTCTGGCCCCAGTGTTGGGGCAAGTTCTTTGGTAACTGATGCAAACTCGGGGCTTTCAGCCGGTCCCCATTTGCAAAGAAGTGCTAGTATAAATGCAGAATCTTATATGCGCTTGCCTGCATCACCCATGTCATTCACGTCTAATAACATTAGCATTTCTGGCTCATCTGTCATCGATGGTTCTTCTGCTGTGCAACAAAGCTCCACTCAAGATCCAGCTTCACAGCAAGCCCAGCAAAGTCAGCAGTACCAGGGAGCTTCAAGTGCCACATCTTTGCCCACATCACGTATGGGGCAAGTCCAGATTCCTGGTGGTCCAAGGGTCCCTAATTCTTACATTCAGGACCCTACTACAATATCTCAGCTTCAAAAGAAACCCCGCTTGGATATCAAGCAGGAGGATATTTTACAACAGCAGGTTTTGCAGCAACTATTGCAGAGACAAGATCCCATGCACTTACAGAGCCCCAATCCTCAGTTTCAAGCTCTGATACAGCAACAGAGGCTTAGGCAGCAACAACAACAGCTTCTTCAATCTATGACACCGATGCAGAGGGTACAGTTCTTGCAGCAGCAACAGCAACAACAGCAACAGCAACAACAACAGCAGCAACAACAATTAAGGCAGCAGCAACAACAGCAGCAATTTAGGCAACAGCTGTTACAGCAAGGACTCCAGCCTACATCTGGAATAAAACGCCCCTACGATGGTGGTGTATGCTCTCGTCGATTAATGCAATACTTGTATCACCAGAGACAGCGGCCTGCAGTGAGTAACTTATATCAACTTATTACATAGTTGTTAAGCGGTTCATATAAGCATGTGTTGTCTACTTGCCTTTCCTTAGTTCCTATCTAAGGTTGAAACCTTGTTCATACACACCTTATGTTTATATTCTTGTACTTCTTGCTAGGACAATACTATTGCTTATTGGAGAAAATTTGTGGCCGAGTATTACTCTCCACGCGCAAAGAAGAGGTGGTGTCTATCCCTTTATGATAACGTTGGGCATCACTCACTTGGGGTATTCCCCCAGGCAGCAATGGTAATAGTCTTGAGTTACTTTTCTGATTATTTGTATTTCGACTTTAACTTTGCTTTTAAAGAAGCTTTTCTGACAATTGTTACATTGCTTTTGAGCCAATTTATTGGTAACGTGTTCGTTATTGCTCCATCCAGTTTTCCCCCGGTCGGAATTTGTCAAAAGCATGAACTCATAGTTTGTTGTTCTTTGTTGCTTCCTTTTGCACAGGATGCATGGCAGTGTGACATTTGTGGCTCAAAATCTGGAAGGGGATTTGGTAAGATTTTTCTCTTAAAATTACATGTCATCATGTCTTGTTATTTGTTCTTCCGTCGTAAGGTTAAACTCAGCCGATTGTACAAAGCATTCCAGCTTGGTTCTTCAAGTGAATGTGCTCAAATGAGTTTTTGGAATTGTTTTCAGATGAAATTTTGACTGGCTAATTTATCTTACATATATGAGTAGAACTTTCATGTTTTAGTTATATTTACTTCTGTGCCCTGAGATATTTTTACTCTTTATCTTGGGTTTTACAGAGGCAACTTCCGAAGTGCTCCCTAGACTTAATGAAATCAAATTTGGAACTGGTATCATCGATGAGCTTTTGTTCCTGGACTTGCCTCGCGAATGTCGGTTCCCTTCAGGAATGATGATGCTGGAGTATGCAAAGGCAGTTCAAGAAAGTGTATATGAGCAACTTCGTGTGGTGCGGGAGGGTCAACTTCGCATCATTTTCACCCCTGATTTGAAGGTAAATAGTAAAGAAATGTTTACTAGAAAGTACTGGAAGGTTTAACTATTTATTTATAATGATGTTTTAACACATGGATTCTCATAACTTATGTAGATATTATCTTGGGAATTTTGTGCGCGGCGTCATGAAGAACTTCTTCCTCGTAGATTGGTTGCACCACAGGTAGACTTGTGCTTGTCTGAATTTTCAATAGCTTAAATCTCACATTCCATCATACTGATAATGTAAGATTACATATTTTTCAATATTTCGATCTGCATTTAGATTTAGTTTAGAGATTGCACATATATTGATCTGTCATCATGTAGCTTTCATGCATGGTTCTCACATGAAAGCAATTGATCTGACAGAACTATGTTGCTAGTGCATAATCAGTAACCATTTTATATCCGTATCTGCTGCAGTTTAGTTTCCTGCTTATTCTAGCCTATCATGATTGTCCCTATGATCACGTTCACAAAAATGTTAAATCAGATATCTAATGATTTTGTTAAGATTCTGATAATCGGATAACCAATTCTATGATTGCCTTTTACCTGCAAACTTTACTAATTGCATCAATGTTGACCTTGTTTTTTTGCTTATATATAAACTTGCAAATCTTGATGGTGGGTTAGAATAGGGAGAGCAATAAACGTGGAATTCAAGCACATCACGTGGAGTGCCTGAGGTTTTACCGTTTGGCATCATAGTTTAGTGGATAGAATGTACATTGTTACATTTTAAATGGTGGAACTTATATAACAGATGTCTTCTGCAGGTGCATCAATTACTACAAGTTGCTCAAAAATGCCAAAGCACAATATCTGAAAGTGGACCTGATGGCGTTTCTCAACCAGATATACAGGCAAACAGTGCTATGTGAGTTAAAAATATTCAATTTTGTGTTGGGTTGGATTTCCTTATTTATTAGTTTGCTCCATCATTGCTGGATTTTGCTTGCTTGCCTTTTGTCCTTATTCTGTAACTAAGTTCGTGTTTAAAAATGTTTAGCATATTTTCAGTTGATCTTTCTACTGGAAGATATTTGACAGGCCCAGTTTGAATCACATTTGTGTCTCTAAAATTGGATATGGGAAAAAGATGGCATATGGTATTATAATTTGAAATTTTACCCAGGCTCCAATTCTTTTATGAAGTTTTAGGGAGCTGGTATAACTTTAGTCTTGAAGAATGTGTATTCAAGTATTTTCAAGTGTTCAGATTCAAAGGTTAAGTAGGGAAGGGTTGGACACCTTCTGTTTAGTAGCAGGCGAGACTTGATCCACTATTTTGAGTGATTATAAACATGCTCGTTAGCCTCATATTTCGATGTGTTGCTTACTGATTCAAGAGACTGAGTTACCAGAAACTGCTCATATTTTGGCAATTCTTGTTGTACTCGAAATTATTTAATTTTGCACTATTAAACTAAGAGCAACTTAAGTGGGCCAACTGTTACAATTATTTGACATTTATTTAACTTGCCATTCTTTTTATACGATTTCTGTTGTGTTTCAGGGTTGTAACAGCTGGACGTCAGCTTGCTAGGAGTTTGGAGTTACAATCACTAAATGATTTGGGCTTCTCCAAAAGATATGTGCGATGTCTACAGGCATGTTTCAATCATTACAAAGCTTTTAATGTTCATTCCCCTGTTTTTTCCGAGGTTTCTCAATTTAATTTGTTAACAGATAGCTGAGGTTGTCAATAGTATGAAAGACTTGATGGACTTCTGCAGAGACCAAAAATCTGGCCCTCTTGGTAATGAATTCGTACGCTTTTTTTCTCAGATTAGATTAAAAAATCACGGGTAACTGGATACTAGGTTATTAGCAATGTTATTAGTGATCCATTTGCATAGGGCTCTCAAATAGTCGTGTGTAAAATCTAAGTACTTAAAAGAATGTCTTAATAGCTATGTGATAATGACAAAATTCTAATGATTTACTTTGCAGAGGGCTTGAAGAATTTCCCCCGTCAAACCAATGCACCCAAGATCCAAACTCAAGAAACAGAGATGAGAGGTCTTAACGGTCTACAGAGTGAAGGCAACATGCTCAATAAACTAATGGCACAGCATTCTGTGCTCAATAATAGCCCATTGAACAATAGCCAACATATTGTCAATCGAGGAGCCTTAAATGGCTCGGCACAGGCTGCTCATGCATTAAATAACTACCAAAACATGCTTATGAGACAAAACTCAATGAACTCGAGCCACCATTCACATCAACAGGAGCCATCTTCCCCTTTCAGTTCTTCCAGCCAACAACCTCCAACGACTCCAGGGTCGTCTTGCATTTCTCAGGGCCGTGGCTTTCCTAACGGCCAAGTAACACAGCAACAACAGGCATCGAGTGGAAATGGCGGCATACTACAGCAAAATCAATCTATGTCCTCTCATGGAAGCCCAGCATTGCAACAGCAAATGATGCAGCAACTGATGCAAGATATGAGCAATAAGAATAATGGGCCTGGAGTCATTCAACAGGTTCAAAATTCAGGTGGCCATAGGAGTTCTGCGGTGACTAGTGCAGCTGGTAATGGGCCAAACAGAAGCAATAGTTTTAAAGCTGCTCCTCCCGCATCAAATGGTGAACCGGTTAGCAGTATTGGATTCAGCCAAAAAGAATCGGATTTGCCTCATTTATCGGATGAGTTGGTACAGGATATTGCACATGAATTTTCGGAAAATGGATTCTTTAACAATGATCTTGACGATAACATGAACTTCTGTTGGAAGGCATGAGAATGATTTAACATAGCGTGTTCTGTGATAGAAGATTGAGGGACAACTGGTGGTATCTGAGTGTGTTATTGTACAGGCTGTGTTTTTTTCTTTTGCCCTTTGGGTTTAATTTTCTTCCTGATTGTGGAACATCTTCTTTGGATGTTTGGTAGTTGTGTGTGTTTTAACTTTGTGGGTTTTCCACAGATACAGTTTCATGTTCATGCAAGTGTAACCTATTGATATAACTGTTGATTTGTTACTTATAAGACTTGATATTATCAGAGTTGCTAATTTCATCCTTGGATTCTAGTTTTAACCATGGATCAAAGATTCGTTTTTGATGTATATTTCGGACGGCTGAATATAGGAAACTTTCAAATAGTTTTGAAGAACGATACGAAAAAATGAGGAAAAATTATGAAAAAAGAATATTAAATTAAGAAAAAGAGAAAGTTCTTGGGCAAATGTTTTGTTTAGATTGATTCAAAAACATAAATTTTTTGCTTGGGAGATATTTTGATCTATGGTTTTACGTTCTTTCTTGTCATGGTTGGTGTCCAAGTGCCCAATAGAGAGAGAGAGAACTAATGTTGAATTTCTAATCAAGTCTAGTAAAGTTTGATCTATGTTAAAATAATTATGAAATTTAGGCTCAAGTTTTACTAAAGGTTAATTTGGCTTAGCAATGGGTTTAATCCCTTTCGGACACATTAAACAAGAATTTCTTTCAACATGAATTCAAACTAAATTCTAGTTACTAGATATCGAAAATATCTGTGTCCGGTCAGTTATGATTTCTTTCTAAAGATATTTGTCCTCAATGAATTTTTGAGATCTCCAAATACAAAAAAATCTACTTATTTCGAAAATCATAAATATGTTGGCATCAAATATGATTTTATAATGTTTGCTCCGGTGTCTGTAATTGAATTTGAGGTCTCCAAAATATCAAAAATCATCTTACTTCGAAAATTACTAAGATCCTATCAAAAGCAATTTTATAACAATTATTATTTCATAATTAAATTTTGTTATAATCAATTACTATTTTCAAAATTTATTTTAGTAAAATAATTTTCCAATTGCCAAAGCTCAATTCGTTCTTACTCGGGTAACAATTTATTTAAAGTTATAATTTTACTTAAACGTTGACTTGTCAACAATCTCAAAAACTAAATAGAAAAATATACGTAATTAGCAAAAAAAAAATTTGGTAGGAAGAGAATATAAACATCTAAGTCAACAGAATAAACAAACAATGCCAACATTAGTCACCTGTAGGACAAATTGGAAAGTGTCTTCCGTGAGCTACATCATGTGTAACTATCTGTTTTTCTTTTCATAATTTTTGACAATTTAAAAATCAATAATAAATAAACTTTAAGAGTTTCCACTCTGGCACATACAACCCCCTACGGCCCTACCTAAAAGCTGCTACTTCATCTTTGAAAAAATTCAACAGATCGTCGATGCTCTTGAGGTTAGCATCATTGTTGTCTCTAACTCGCACAGCAACCTGTACGTATACAAGTAGAGAAGATTAAGTACTGATGAAGATGATGGACACGACATTTGATGTATACACCACCCATAAAATATCGAACAAGATTATATATAGCGACAGTGCAAGAAATGATCGCAAGCATATTCAGATTGCCACGGTGTGGCTAACAATAAAATTTGAGCTCCCATGCTCGTTTCTATTAAAACACACATATATACATATAAATATGCATCATACATAGATACTTACAAGTGTGCATGAGGCAAAAGCTCCCATTGGAATTTCTCAATTTTTTAGCACCGTCAGTGTTATATATTTATTCACTCGAAAAAAGAAAGTGTTAGATATTTACCAAGACCAATAGCAAAAAGGCGGCAGCAATGCGTTCCAAATAACCGTGGATCTTTTAGTTAATCCGATGCATGTACATGTAAGTTTGCATTTTGTGCATCTAAGTTATTTGATGCAGATATCATGTTTATTATATGCATGATATATACTGAAGTTTGACTGATTAGAACACAATCCATTTGTGCATCATTTGTCAACTGATAGGATATGTGGATACAACATAAAAACTTAAGATTCAATAACTGATTGGCACAATAAAAATCAATAAACGTAAGGATGGGTCTAAATATTCAACAAAATGATGCCCATTTAATTATAATGTTAGAAAGTCACCTGTCCGGTTCCAACTTCTTTCTCACCAACAACCAATATATAGTTGTACTGCGCCATTTGAGCTTCTCGTACCTACAAGCATCCATAACCCACATTTAGTATATAACATAATAATCTTGGCATAAAAGAAATTTAATCAGAATGCCCAAATGTTCAAAAACATTCATCATTGTTGCCTACCACAACAGTCGAACAAGAAATAAACAATATCATGGCAAGATGTATCAAAGATAACCAGATATCTCTAATTTGGAATATAAGATTAGAACAGCTATGATACTAATTATAAAAATATTAAGGAAGAACATTTATACACACCTTTTTATTGATTGTCCGATCAGTTGTGTCAACATCGACATAAAATCCAGCTTCATGTATGCGGTCCCGTACCTACATCAGTAACAATGAGACAATTTCAGGAGGTAACCTAACAAGATAAAAATATATTTATCACTATTACATGTGTTCAATAGACCAAATGGGAAACAGGAACAGTTGGATGGTGAAGATCAGATGAAATGAGAGAAGATTTCCATGGTTTACATTGGGCGTATTAGAGGACTGGTAATTGGCAATAACAGATCTAATTATTATGGAATTTATTGGTGATGCACTTTTTTGCTTGACCGGGACAATTAATGATAGACTACGTATTGAGGAATATCGATCAACCTGATTATAATTGCATATGATACCTCTTTTTATCTTTATGGCTTGATACATGTGTGAAAAACACAAAGATACTGCAAAATGCATTGATAACACCAAATCCCGAAACAACTTCCATTTTGTAACATAATGCTAAATCCCAATGACAATATTATGTGTCACAATCATCTAAGAAAAAAAGCATAATAGCGGTACGAAAACTGTAACTTCTCAACTTACAAATTCTAACACAATAAGAATTATTGAAGCAATCAGCATTAGTTCATCGAAGAAAAATACAGAAAATGTCTATAATATGAGAACCAAAAAGTGGAAGAAGGAAAGACAAGAACACTCATACAATAAGGGGTCTAATTCAAAAGTTCCAGAGTCAACTCAAAAGGGATGGTGACAAAATTGGCTCTAAAGTGAAAATATGGTGATGTGAGGGCTCATCACACACCACATGTGGCTGATATCCAGTGTAAATAGCCCGGTTATAGTTTCTAGTTCAAATTCTGCACTACCCCTTGTATTTTACCTTTATTAATACAAATGGTGTTGTTTCCAAAAAAAAGGATATCCAGCGTAAATGAGTAATGGATAATGGCATGCTTGACCCAATAAAGCTTGACATTTAAAAAGAAAGTGATATATATACTAACATGTACACATATATATACATATTATGTATAAATACATATATGTATATATATATATAGATAGATAGATAGATAGATAGATAGAAAGCTAAAGAGAGAGAGAAGTAAGAGCAAAAGCACTTTATGCAAACTAACCTGTAGTGCATATGCCTGGGATTTGTCTGAAACAGGGCAAACTATTGCTTGGCGCGGACTAAGCCAAAAAGGCCATTTCCCCTTGTAATGCTCTAAAAGTATTGCAAACATTCGTTCAACAGAACCAAGAATGGCTCTGTGAATCATTACAGGCCTCTCCCGCTTAGTTTCATCTTCAGCGGAGTAAGATAAGTTGAAACGAGCAGGCAGTTGGAAGTCCAGCTGAACCAGTTAAGTATTTGAGAAGTGATCACACACCATAGAGAAATATAAGAACTAAGCTCATCACGTAATCTCTTAACTTCTTTTAAAGGCAATTTGAATTATGAATGAACCGTCCCCACAATTTATTCAAAAACTGACTCCCTCTACAACCTTAATACTCACTAGCACGATATTGTGATAAGCACCCTTCCAATTTTTTAACAACATAATAGCATGCCCAGCATGTAATCAATCTTCCTACCAGTATCTTTAGGATTCAATCTTCCACGGTATAATCCTTTGAAAATATTTATTTTTCTTCTGCAGTCCACTACTTGTTTTCCTAATTTTTTCAACTTTATAAAACTACGAACTCAATCTAATCCTTTCCCATCAATTTTTATTAAGTTTCACCGGTCCCAATTATTGATCGTCTTTCCTTCTCTCTAATTCTTTTCCACAACTTTGGGTATTTGAGTTTTTTTATTACAACCATGAATTATTTTTCTGAAAGGTATCTACAGAGTAAAAAGATGAAGATGAAATAAGGAGAGCGTTAACAAGATAAACCTGCAAAGTTGCACACTGAAACTTCCTTCTCATTGCATCAGAAACACTGATGTCAATCTTTGGCCCATAAAATGCTCCATCACCTTCATTTATCTAATGTAGAAAATCCAGAAGTCAGCACTATGGCATACAAGGTATAAGGGCTTTCTTGTGCAAAGTAATTTTCGGTTAGAAAAGTGTACAATCTTAATAGGCGCAATCAACTCATATGAATAACTAACCTCCCAGGGCTTGCCGTTCTCATTTAGTGCTTCTGTTAGAGCAGCTTCAGCCTTGTCCCATGTCTCTATTTCTCCAAGAAATTTTTCTGGTCTCTGCACATGAAACAGGCATTTTCAAAAATTCCTTCATCAATAGTGCCAGAATCCATCAGGCAGATTCAGGCTATATCACAAAAACATGACGTGAAATTGTGGCACTTGTGCTTGGTACCATGTATTATGAGTTTCTCTTTCTTTCTCACTTCTAATAATTATTTTTCATGAAATAAAAGAGAAATGTGTAGCCTGATGATCTTAACCAGTTCTAGAACTAAAGTGGGATGGCTCACCTATGTACTTAAAGGTCAAAACGAAAATAAATTAACCAAATCCCGTACCGTAGATAACTTCAGGTCAAAAGTGAAGCCAAATATTTTGTACACGTGACTGATGAATTCCAACACACCCTTGACTTCGTCTTTAATCTGTTAAAAGAAAGAAAATGAGAAACTTAAATTTTGTCGGAACAAACATAGCAAGGCCTGCACCTACAAAAACAAAAAAGAAAAAATATTACCTGGGACTCCCTGCAGAAGATATGAGCATCATCCTGTAACAAGACCCTAGCGTCAGATGCATTGCCTCAACCAATTAAAGAAGAAGAACTAATTGTGGTATAGATGTATACACTACTTTACCAACTGTGCACCTGAGCTAGATTAGCTCAAGTTGGCTGGTATATAAAGGAAATTTCGTTCTACACCTTGAGCAAGTCATGTTTGTTCTGAGAAGTAATTTGGATGGAACAGTGATGAGGCAAACAGTGGCACTTCTCATTGAGTGCAGTATCCACACCTTTTTTTTCAACTTTATGGTGCTTTAGTTTTTAACGTGTAAACTTTTACTACTAGACAGTTATTTTATATAAATTCAAAATAGGTTTTGTTCCAATCCAACACTTCAAACTCCTACTATTTACCTATTAAAATATACATGCATTACTAGTTAAAGGAAAAAAGACAACGTTTGAAAATTTAACTTATCGTTTCACCCTGTTGATGTGTTATAAAAATATTTTATTTAAGTGTATTGGTAATGTAATTAATCTACTCAATCCGCTTGATATCTTTAATGAAATAATTAAGTACATATTTTCATAGTTTAATATCTTTTCAAGCGATTTGATATTTTGTGTAAACAATAAACATAATATTATAAATTAACAAAGTGGTAATTTACAATATTTGAAAGAAATGTGCAAACACAAGGATTACATGTAAAGGGCCACCATTTTCCCGATCTCTGTTCCATAATAAAATATTCTTACACCAAACAGGACTTCGTAAACAGAAGCAATTAGCGCAAAACTATGCAATGTTCGGCCAGATTGGGTGCACCCTACAAAGGTAATAACACCAAATCTCCCATACCATACTAAAGAAGGGTTATTGTCTGGACAACAAGCTTGTGGTCTACAATATATTGTGTATATATTATATATTCTTGCACTGTTAAGTGATGATTTTTCAAGAGTACCTGCTGAAATCTCCTGACACGAGTTAAGCCAGTAAGTGCACCACTTGCCTCGTTCCGATGCAAGACCCCAAAATCAGCCAGGCGAAGTGGAAGTTCTGCAAAATGGAAATGTAAGTCCATTTTTTTTTTATATAAAATCAATGAAATGTATGTAGAAATACTAAGCAAAAGACTCGTTGCCACTGACGCATGCATAAAAGTTATCAATATGAACTAATACATTTAACTTGCCTTTTAATCTGTAAGAGATGCAATCTTTATCACAAAGGTAAGAACTTAGTCCTGACTCCCGATAAAAGTAATTAAAAGATTTACATTTTCTCAAACATGATGAATGAAATGCCGAAATAGATTCAAGTACGGAGAAAAAAGATAGAATAGATAAATTAAAAGAGGATATACTTGATTCAACTGACGAAACAATATCTGCTACCCTGCTTTAATTATTTAGCATTCACATAGAAAATAATATAATCAACAAGACAATAACAAAATACAGTAATTGCATCCTCTTAAGTGCAATGCTGATGGCACATTTATGCTGTTGAATGAGCTGACGATGGGAACATCAAAACTACCATGCTTACCTCTATACGAACGAACTCTATGGTCAAATATTAAACAATGGCCAGGGCAGTTCATTGGCTTGAGTCCAAATTCTTGTTTCTCTACCTGCGTTGTATCCACGCATTCCATTCCATCATATTAGCAAGTATAACCAATATTAGTTCCTAAAAATTATCAATGAAGAAATGACAAAAATGTTGATCTCGTATTTTTCAATCCAATCTTTCCAACCTCAAACACAAACATATTTTCCTTGTAGTTCGCAGCATGACCAGATGTTTCCCACAGCTGCATATTGTACATGTTTGGAGTCCACACCTATCAAAATCAAACAATAAGTATGTAAAAATTGATACACTTTCATGATAGATTTACAGGCAACCTTTATGACATGCAAATCAATTTAACCTCTTCATAACCTCTCTTCCAGTATTGACTCCGAATAAATTCCAGCAACTTGTTGCAAACTCGAGAACCATGAGGCAGGAAGAAACAACTTCCAGGGCTGAAATTGCATGCAACACATCATGTAAGATTACTGAAGAAGCATTATGTAAACTAAGTAGCTCAAACTTTTACCTGAGTGGGTGAAAAAAGAAGAGCTCTTGTTTCTTGGTCAGTTCTCTATGGTCATATTTCTTTGCTTCTTCCAGCATGGCCTTGTACTCCTGCAATGATTACTTCCATGAAGATCAAGTTAACTTGTGGTGCTCGATTACAAATATCAGCTCTTAAGCCTTTATATTCTCCATCTAAGAATAACCTTATAGGGGAGATTAAAAGGATTAAAAAAATAGACAGAATGTCACCTTCAAACGTTTCTGATCTGGATAAGATATGCCATAAACTCTTTGCAAGCTTTCACGCTCTTTATTTCCACGCCAATATGCAGATGAAGCCTAGTATTGAAAATAAAAAGAAATTATTTTTCCTGAGATGAATGCAAATATTTACTTCTGGAAGATAGAAGAATATCTCACCTTCAAACAACTAAATGCTTTCACAAAAGATGTATTTGGTATGTGAGGTCCACGACATAGATCAACTAGAGGACCACATCTATATACTGTTATAGTTTTATCCTCTGGTAAATCTTTAATGATTTCAACCTAATAGAAAAGGAGAGAAGATAAATTATGCAAGTCATAGGGATAGTTCATTAAAAAGGGTACATATATAGACACCGAATTGAATGCGTAAACACTTTAGGTTAATTCAAAAAAATGTGAGTTGTTGACCTTGAACTTATTATCTGAAAAAAGGTCAAGAGCCTGTTCCCTTGTAACTTCAATGCGCTCAAAAGGTTGCCGTTCCTGAGACACAAGAAACAGTAAATGAAGCAATAGTAATTGGATTGAGCAACACATCTCCTCAATGAAGTGTGATGTCATCAATGAGGATGTCGAGTGCAAATGTCAAATGTAATTTCCTTTGTGCAATGCATAGTTTTTTAAGTTGTATCATGTTATACATTAGATGATAATAATTTCTCAAATTACCCAAAAAGAAAAGGAAGCTAGAAGAGCCAAAATCTGATAGAATAGAAGGGTTTAAAAATTAAATTTTAACATAAAACACACTAATGCACAAACATAAAAAAGCAAACAAACACACACACAGATATAAATGGCTGTAATTGGCTCTGAAAAGAGTCGTACATCAACTGCCTTTTTCGCGGCTGCTTCAATCTGCTTAAAGTGATCCTCGTTCAATCCCAGGTCATCATAAAATCCATCATAATAGAAGCCCTGTGGATTAGATAACCAATACATCATAATCACTCAACTTCAGGAAGATGAGCTAATATGAGAAAACTACTCAAAATGCAATGGAAACTGAAAGATAAATCAATTGAATTCGCAATTTTGAACTTGTAATAAGAAAAAAAAATCACTATATCTGCATAGAAACTTCAAAAAGATTTAGTTAAACAAAGAAAATCAACCATCAATCATAAAAAATAAAAAACAAGGAAAGCAAAAGCACAAAATTCACCTCCCCTCTTGTGGTACATGGCCCTATACATAACCTGCATCCGTAAGTCTGCTCCAACGACTGCAAAACCCCAAAACAAATTCAATATTAATTAATAACCATTCACACGAAAACAACAGCATACTGCAAATTTATTATATTTTTACCTCCCCGAGGATGTGGGCACTCGAATGCCAGAAAGTATCACGACCTTCATCAGTATCAAATGTGAAGAGCTCGAGTTTGCAATCGTCTTCCAACGGCCTGTTCATATCCCACAGAACTCCATTAACCTTCGAAATCAGAGCATTCGACGCCAAACTCTTCGATATCTCTTTTGCCACGTCGAACGGCGTGGTGTTCCATTTCTTGCCTTCCTTCACTTTCCCGTCCGGCAACGTAATCCTAATTACAATAAATCATCAATTCATGATTGAATTAAGCATTAAACTTCAAAAGGTCAAAAATAAAAATAAAAAATGAAGGAGATTAATACTGGATTAGGTCGGGAGAAAGCGAGAGGCGATTGAGATTCTGTTCATTTTGGAGGGATTGGAAAATTGCAATGCGTTTGGGGACCACCGATTGGAGATACGCATCGTCTTTGGCGAATGACGGCGGAGCGGAGGTTGCATTAGGCTTGGACTTGGACTTTCCGGCGGAGTCGCCCATTGGAGAAGAAAAGTGGCGGCGAAGGGATAGGTGCAGGCGGATTGGAGGGTTTTTCTCTTTTAGGGGTTTTCGTAATGTGAAACTGTAAAAAAAAAAAAGTTCTTCTTCATTTCCTACAGTAATACGACGACGTTCAGCTCCTTTCTAACTTCTGCATTTTTTATTAATAACTCTCAGCAAAAAAGCATATTAAATCCTTTAACTTTTACATATCTGCAGAATTAAGATATTTTATTTTTTGACAAGCAAATTACATCCTATATATTTTTTATATCTGCAATTTTAATCCATAATTCATTGAAAGTTATCACGATGTTTAGATATTGTCAACTTTGCAAACTTCTTTGTCGTAATAAAAAAATGCAATAACCTTCATATTCACAAATTATTTGCATATTTGACAATTTCTTAAAATATACTTAGCTCGCCCGAAAATCAAGTTTCCTAATCCCTCGTCTCTGAAAAAATTAAAGTACGTAAACTATTTGTTTACCAGTAACTCTCGATTTTTAATTTTTTCCAAGAGTAAATCATGCCTAAATCCGTCTGTCATATGAAAATTCTTATGATTTTGCCAAAGATACATAAATATTCAATCCTATTTAAAAAAAAATTTAAATGTTTATTATTTTGACACCCCAGCTCTTGCGTAATATAGTGGATAGAATACTTTCAAGTTTCAATCTAATGGATTAATTTTTTAATTTCATTACGTGACTATAATTGCATTTTAAGATTAATTATCTCTTGTTTTAAAATCATTTTTGTACCAATGAAAGATAAATTATGATCACAAATTCCGAACAAAAAGTTACCCAATCTCACACTTCCACAGTTGAGCATATGCCGTAAACCACTTCAATATAAATAGCACATATTCCTTAAATCTCTTCAGATTGAAAGGTTCATTTGGACCGATTCCATTGATTTTGGATTCAGAATATTAATTTGATTGATTTCAGCAAAATCTCCACATCTTTAAATGATTTATACTTTTGAAACTCGATTCAAATGGAATTTAAATGTTAAATTTATTAAGTATATATCTTTTGAAATATAATGTAAGTTTGATGAAGAGAAAAGTATGAAATCAACGACTTTTGGAATAAACAAGTGTACTTATCAAATCAACATCTTTTGAAAAATTAAAGACTTATTAAATTTGAGAATATGATCTAAACGGCATCAGATCTTGGCATAAAGAAAATCTAGTTTTGTCTCCATTTCGATTGTAGAGCACTTTACCCGGTAATCTTACAAAAATTTCACACAACTACATTTATTAACAATTAAACTTACAAAAAAAAATACTTATTTGACAATATTACCCCCTTATATGTGGCATTTTACCCATTTTATAACGATAAATGTGACAATTTATCTCCGTCAGATTAAATGTAACAATTTACCCCCTATGTTACAAAAATAACTATTATGTTCACTCTCAAATGGTGAATCATAACATTTCAAATTAAGTTCAACCTAACCCAAGATCAAGAAAAACTATTTTAAGTTCAATGGCTGAACAAAATAAGTTCAGAAGAAATACTATATGCAGTTAAGTTGTCTCAAACAAAAAACCAAAAAGATACACGCACAGCTATACCAGCTAAAATAAAATGAACAATCCCAATCTTAAGAAAGTTGCATTATTTCAGTTAGACTAACCAGAGGCCTAATGTTGATTAAAAACGCAAACCAATCGAACTCACTCAACTTGGAGAGGACTAGTCAAGGTACTCGTAATCAGAATCATCGTCTTCTATCATCAAAGGTCCCGCTCCACGAAAGGTGTTAACGATCATTTGCTCCCAAGTTCTTATACTTGCACTAAACCTGTGAAAACGAGATGGGCTACCGCTACTCGACTCTCCTTCCAAAGACTTTGCAGGCGATAAACGGTAAAGAGATTCCGGGAAGTATTTCAATGTGCACTTTCCTTGTTCATCAAGTAACTCAACATCAAATGCTGGTGAAAGTGGTCTACCAACAACTTGAACATGTGTTATGCTGCAATAAACAGTCACAAGATAACATTAGAGACTTTTCTACTCGGAAATCACGAGAGACTACCAAATTAGATTACTTATCTGAGTTTATGAGATTCTTGGTTTTCCAAATTCAGTTCCTTTTAAGGTCCGCCAATAAAACACAACCAGCAAGAACTTTCATTATTAACCCCAATTACAGTCAAAGAATTGGTTATCCCATCTTCAATATGATAGTTTCCACTTTCCATTTTACCCCTAGTATGATTCTAGTTTAGTAGTTTACCAATATATTAACACCAATTTCAGCCACGGAAGGGTGGAAATTAGAATGGAATCAATTTGTATAAGGGGGGGGGGGGGGGGGGGATTTTTTGTCTTTTACTCAAATCACAAATATTATGAATTCAAACGAGATTTTGAAATTTTATCATGTATTTTATCTTAAATTACTTTGTACATACGATAAGATAGGTTGTTTGTAATTTTTTTTGGAAATATAACCAATCCTGCCTTATCTAGTATGAAGAACCAAACGTGCCCTAAGGATAAAGATAGCTCACCATATATAATATTGTCCGTCTATTTCTTGAGTCTGAACTCTACCCAGCAGCTCCACTTTCAGGATACCTCCAATGCAAAGAACAGGTTCTGGAAACCTAAACTTTTGCAATCTATTCTCCTACATTCCATTAATAAACGAGCAATTATTCTTCAAATATGCCATACAAAAAGGCCACACTTAAAAGGGTTAAAAAATGCCCGATAATGTTATGACGGTAACAGAAGTAATCATAGAGTTAACTCACATGAGCCATTGGAAATTCTTGGGAAGTATAGGTCCACTCAAATTTGTCATCCGAAAATTCTTGGAAATTAAGAAATTCATCATTGTAGTCATTTTCAGGCTCAAGTGGAACCTTAGGATGGCCAATATGAAATCTCACAGCCTTGGCTGAATATATAGGAAAACCAAACTGAAAATACGCTGATGCCAAATACAATTTTTTGGGTTAGTTTAAAACTTAAAAGGTAGACATATATAAAAGGTGGAAATTGTACAGAGTATCCAGGATAACCTTGGAACGGATGTATATGAACTTCAGTGATAAGACATAGTTGGGCAGCCAATTTATATATCAATGTCTCAGGAGCATCAAGGCTACGTGCACCTTGGCTTGACCAATATGAAGCCCTGTGGTCAACCCTATCACTTGGTTCCAGAGTATTTATGATGCTTTCTTCTGGATAATTATCAGTGCTTGACGCGCATATAGCATCTGATATACAATCTTTACATGGAAACGAGATAAGACCTTGAGTTAAGGATGCGTATACTCTATGTTCCCTTTCCAGCCGAATCCATTCTGAAGAATCATTCATCCCAGTTCCCAAAGTTTCAACTGATCTTTTAACTTCAACAACATGAGCAAAAGTGGATGCTTGAGGAAACATCCTTAGACAAAGTTTCTTGGATAAACCATTTGCAATCACTGTGTGAGAGTTCAAGTTCAATATAAGAGATAATAATGTTGGAAACTATATTCTCATAGTTGACATCAGGTGATAAAAGGGACATAAATGTCACAAAAAATACATTTCAACTTCTTCCCACAACACTGATGCATCAATTATGATTAGAACAAGACAATACTAATGAACAAAACCTCTAAAACGATGACTTAATTGTTCTAATATGTTATTAATACTAGTATATAGCTCCACTTATTTCAAGCACAAGAACACTCCCATTTATTGATCATAAATTCCCACTCGAGTCAAGAGTCATTATGTGAAACAATGCTAATTTCTGCAATTGTGCTCATCAAAATTAAACCACCACTTAATTACAAAAGCAAATAGATCAAACAACGTACATTAAGTCGACTCAATCCATGGTATATCAAGACTTTTTGAACTTCCTAATTGTGCATAAAATCGAAAGCTAGCCTTCTCCCCAACAAATTTCAATAAAAACAAATGAATCAAATAAGTTACTAATATGAAGCAAAACAGCACAATTTTGGATTAAATGAACTCACCAAATTGACGCCAAGAACTAGAAACAGCGCTGACCCGAACAAGATCACCGGGGTTCTCCAATAACATGAGGATCTTCAAAGACATATCATGTCCAAGCCATTCTATAAAGTCTCTACTATCATTCATTTTCTTTACTTCTCTTATCGCAATTTTACAAGTCCAAAAACTCGCCAAATATCACAGCCCTAAATCATAATCAAATTTGACAAACAAAATCAGCAATAAATATCTATATCAGCAAAAATAACAAAGCAGAGCAACACCATTACCAACCCGAGAATACTTCAAATAATAACCATATAAATTGAACGATAAATCTTTCAACTCCAATTCAATAAACATAAATGTGGAGACAGAAAAAATATGTACATATAATTCATCTCTTACTTAGATCTGAAGGGAAAACTCAGGTGCCAACAACCCTAGTTCTTTTCAGGTTTTTCTTCCTATTCAGATGTTCTGGAAATACCGATGATAAGAATGATGCGAAATTATGAAGCAAGAAATAATTAATTTAAATGGATTATTTAATGGATTTTAACATTAATTTAATTTCTATTTTTAGCTGGAAAATCGCGGGATCTTTTCTCGAGTAGATAAATGACGAGAATTATGTACACGTGTTATGTAACTGGGGAGATGAGAATTTGTGATGTGATAGGGCAGAAAAAATATAAATAAATAAAGTTATCCTTTTCCTTTTTTTTATAATTATAAAATAAGTTATTGATACTTCAAATTTTGGCAAAATAGCATTTTTAGTCCCTTAAGTTTTACTAGTCCGCAAAAGTAGGACACTTAAATCTACGGCAAGCATTTTTAGTCCCATAAGTTTCGTAAGTCTGCGAAATTAGGACATTTAAATCTCCGACAAGCATTTTTAGTCCCATAAGTTTCACAAATCCGCAAAAGTAGGACATTTAAATATTCGGCAAGCATTTTTAGTCCCTTAAGTTTCACTTGTCCGCGAAATCAGGACACTTAATTTTTCAGCAAGCATTTTACGTCCCTTAACTTTCACAAGTCGGCAAAATCAGGACACTAAATTTTCCAGCATGCATGATACGTACTATAACTTTTCTATACCCGCAAATTTAGTCCACTTGACTGCAATTATAGTCCACAATTTGCCAAAAATTGCATAATTGCCCATTGGACAATTAATTTGAAAATTTTGCCACATTGAACAATTAATTTAGGGATTTTGCCAAACTGGACAATTAATATGAGAATGTTGCCACACTGAATAATTAATTTAGGGATTTTGCCAAACTGGACAATTAATTTGGGGATTCATGTGCTTTATTTGTAAAATTTAGAGCATCAACTTAGGTAAGGCCATCTCCAATGGCAGCCGCGGGGCCGGGGTCGGGCTGGGCAGGGGAAACTGCTGGAGACGGAGAGGGCTCGGGCTCGGGCTCGGGAACGGGGCGGAATGGGCGGGGCCGCGGGCTGCGCGGAGACCCGCGTGGGTTTTTGGGGAAGAAAGGGGCGCGTGTAAAACACGCGCCCCTCTTTAAAACAAGTGCCGCCAAGTGGCGGTACCTGATTGGCCGTTCCTTTTTTTTTTTTTTTTCTTTTAATGATTTATGTGTATAATTTAATGTGTGTGTATAAATTTAAATGGTTAATTTTGATATGGTTAATTTTTATGTGTATAATTTAATGTGTTGTATGTAATTTTAATTAATGTATTATTTTAATTAGTGTTTTATTTTAAATAATGTGTTATTGTAATTAATGTGATTTTATTTAATGTGTTATTTTAATTATTTCTATACTAATAAATATAGAAATAGTCCATTTAATTTAACACTCATACAAATTTTTTTTTAAATATGAAATTAGTTAATAATACAAAATAAGCACTCATACAAATAAAATTTAGATTAATACTTAATCTAAATTAAATATTTAAATACATACTAAAATTAGTCCGTATTTTCGATTTCTTGTATTTCCTTTGTTGTTTGTTGTATTTCCTTTCTTGTATTTTCTTTCTTGTATTAATTTTAAGTTACTTTAATTAAATATTCTATTTAATATTAATATTTTAATATAATTAATAATTAAATTACGAGTACTAATATAATTACTATTATTAATATTAATATTAAAAAATTATAAATCTATAATAATAATAATAGGTGGGAGTGGGCAAAGGAAAAAAATGGAAATAATTCCCCCACGGAGCCCCAACCATTAGAGACGACCAGCACGGCCCCGGGCTGGCCCTGCGGAGCCCGGGGCAGCCCTCAACCATTGGAGATGGCCTAAGTTCTTATTTATAGAATAGTGTTCTTTGTTTTCAATAGTTGTACTATTTAATGTTATGAATGAATTAGAAAGCGGCGTATAGCCATTAAATTGAATTTTTTTTCCAATATAGCCTTTTAGATAAAAGTATTTCCCAAAATGACTCAAACTGAAAAGTATTTCCCTAAATGTACCTTTTATGAAAAATCGCAGTTGCCAACTGCGATTCTGCATTTTTACGAAATTATGAAAAAAAAATAAAAAAAAAATTACCAATAAGAACCTACCTAAGTTGATGCTCTAAATTTTACAAATAAGGCACATGAATCCCGAATTAATTGTCCAGTTTGGCAAAATCCCAAAGTTAATTGTTCAGTGTGGCAATATTCTCAAATTAATTGTCCAGTTTGGCAAAATCCCTAAATTAATTGTTCAATGTGGGAAAATTCTCAAATTAATTGTCCAATGGGCAATTATGCAATTTTTGGCAAATTGTGGACTATAATTGCAGTCAAGTGGACTAAATTTGCAGGTATAGAAAAGTTATAGGACGTATCTTGCATGCTGGAAAATTAAGTGTCCTGATTTTGCCGACTTGTGAAAGTTAAGGGACGTAAAATGCTTGCTGAAAAATTAAGTGTCCTGATTCCGCGAAAAATAAAAATTAAGGGATGTAAAATGCTTTCCGAAAATTTAATTGTCCTGATTTCGCGGACAAGTGAAACTTAAGGGACTAAAAATGCTTGCCGAATATTTAAATGTCCTACTTTCGCGGATTTGTGAAACTTATGGGACTAAAAATGCTTGCCGGAGATTTTAATGTCCTAATTTCGCAGACTTACGAAACTTATGAGACTAAAAATGCTTGCCGGAGATTTAAGTGTCCTACTTTCGCGGACTAGTAAAACTTAAGGGACTAAAAATGCTATTTTGCCTCAAATTTTCATTTCCATTAGACGCGTGAATCCAAGTTTTGTCATGTTTTCACCCAATTTTTTTCATAATAAAACAAAAATATAAGGTAGTATATTTGTCAAATTATTTGAGCACTTTGGACTATGTAATTGAAATATGGCTAAATTCACTTCGTACCCAAAAACAAAAACAAAAACAAAAAAAGTCAAAAAGCATAATGCACTTTAAAGATTATGTTTACATTTCACTTTGTGCGTGAGCGTTTTATTTGACTCGATGTTCGGAGGATATTTTAGTTAGTTTCTATTAAACATCACCTCCCACTTCCTCTAAAAACAACATCACGTACGCGACATACGTGCAACTAAGGATAAAATTGATAAATTATAAAAAAAAATGGCCCTGAAATTTAGTAATTCTTTTTTGAACCTCCCAAATATATAAGTCGAAATTTATTTATGAGATTTCATTTGTCACTCAACATCTTGGCATTTTGAGTAAAACATGAAAACGTGAGATTCCTAAAATGTAAATTTTTTATTTAATTAGGGAAGAGTCAAATTTATTGCCCAAACTGATATTACCAAATTTGAGAGTTATTGAAGATTATATTAAATCTCCATAAAGAAGGCAACTGTATGTAGAAATTTTTTATATAGAGGCATGATTTGTTAGAGAATTTTTACACAATACAATATTGCGTAGAATATCTTTTGCAAGGCAAGAATAAATATTCAAGTATATTTTCTTGTCACAAAAGATATTCAGTGTCAATTAGAGGAATTAGTAGAAATTGTAACACTAATACAAATAAATAAATCCCTCAAATTAATGTTTCTCAAAGAGGGGTGGCAAATTGGTCCAGGACCCAATGGGCGGGCCATAAACCTCCCAGGCCCACCATGACCCAACCCGTTATTTCACAATATTTATTGGGTTGGGTCGGTATGGGTCTACTTTCAAATTTTTTGGGTTCTTAACCGGTTTTTAAACGGGTCACTAATAGGTCTTTACAAAAAACTCTCTTTTCAGATTTACATACAAACAAACAAACACAATAATCATCGGCTTCTCACTTTTTTTTTACAGCTATTCTTCGTAGATCTATTTTTTCAAAAAAAAAGAAAAAAAACTAATGGGTTGACCCACGATCGGCCCCGACCTGAACCGTTTGTGACCCGCCCATTTATAACCCGACCCGTTCATAACCCGTTAAAGACCAGCCCTTTTTTCGACCCTCCTAGACCTGCCCATTTGCCACCCCTAGGGCTAGACCAAATCATCAAATCCCGAAGTCAAATATATTTTTAATATTAGAATCAGAGGAATTACAAAAGATTGTAACGTTCTTTGTCATTTTAAATTTTGTACAATTATATTTCTTGTTTGATAAATTTCAGGATTTGAAATTATGTTGCTATAAGAGTTTATAGATATTTCATTTTTCTTTTGAAATCTACAACAGGATCGTCATTGTTTTTGGATAAAACGTGAGATCGAAGTTAGAAAGCTCTTACAGTGTATTTTTTTTTTAAAAAATGGAATGTGAAAAATCAATGTACGTAAATGAATTCCTCTTAATTTTGATGGTAAACTTTGGAAAATTATCCATTCATGAATCGAAGTGAGGATTTTGTCAAAAGATGGAATACAAAAACAACCAGGAATAGAATGAAAATCTTGTCAATCAGATTCGTACAAAATTGCAAATGATGAATGTGAAGAAGATCAATATAATGTACTCCCTTAGTCCCATTATTTTTACTCTATTAGCTTCAATACTTGATCAAACTTATTAAAAATCATTATTTTTACTCTATTAGCTTCAATACTTGATCAAACTTATTAATCTTTTAAGTGATTTATTATGTTGAATTACTCACATTTATGGTGTATTAAACTTTTTAAATATTAATATATGGTGTCATGTGATTATATCAACTTATTAGTGAAATATATTAATTAAATTATTTATTATAATTTTATAAATTTAGTAAATTAAGGGGACGTTTGGTAGGACCTAATAGGGGATATTATGTCATATTATATGAGTTAATATGACCTAATACAATATTTGGTGGCATTGCTCTAATACCGGGTCAAATGGATTAAATCCTTACGACCCGGTATTAGGACTAGATTATAATCCACCCAAGCATAGGTGGATTACTTAATCCTGGTGAATATAGATTAGATAAAATGTCACTAATAACATCAAATTTACATATTTTTTTTAACATACCATTAAATATCATACATTTTTCTCAAATCTATGAAAATGGAAACACATTATACATAAATAAATCACAAATTAAAATCTATATAAATTTACAATTAACATGGAGGCGGTCAAACTATAATATTGAACAAACATTGATCAACTCATACTTTTATACATATTAAACAAATGGCTTTGATGAATTGATATATCTTAACTAATATGTTCAATTAAGTAGTAGAAATATATTAATATATACCTACACTCATAACTCTACAAAACATATTACAGTAGATTGCATTAATATAATATGACTCAATCAAATCTACCAAACATATTTTTAATATGACCTTCAATCCGGCTCCAATATAATCCACCTTAATCCCGTACACCCTACCAAACGGACCCTAAGTAGACTAAGGGATATAAATAAATGGGCCAGAGGAAGTATAATTATTTTTTGCCTTTAATTGAACCAAACACAGGTCTGTAAGTATGAATAGTCCATATTTATATATTTATTAAGTTTTTTTGTTGCTTATAATCTAGTTAGGCTCGAATTAACTTCAAAATTAAAGTACTTATGAGTTATGAATATATATGTTTGAATAAAAAATTTGATTTTTATATATGTATAACAAATGAGATGAGTTATATATATATATATATAAATATAGAATATGTAAATATGGAATTCAAGGTGGTTGGGTCATGTGGTAGTAATTTGTGACGTTTAGAGGCGAGACTTAAGTTCGTCGGAGACTCCAACCTGAAAAGGATCTATACCATTTGCACTTTTCGGTCCAAGCTATAAATACGCAGTCAAATAGACTAAAAAAAATGTAAATATAGTAAATACATAATAGTTTTATTTAATTTTCAATTTTCAATTCTACCCACCAATGGAATATAATGAATATGTGGAAGAGCAATTCAGTTTTGTTGCATGGAATTTGGGCCAAGGCCACGTGAGGCTAGGAGCCGAACAGTTGAGGTTTGGGCCGGGCTCTATAGATTGACCTACCTAATACGGGCTCGTTTGGATTGATTTTGAATAAGAAAGTTGCTTTTATGGTATTATAAGATAGATTAACTTGCACTTTTAGTACTATTAAATATAAAAATACAAATTTAATACCATAGAATAAGTTTTCATTGCAATTTTGATACCACACCCAATTTTTCTCAAAATCTGGATTTATCACATTTTATTTCATTTGAAATGGTAAAACCCATGTGTGAAGTATCCCATGATTTCCTCATAACAGAACCATATATTGATTTTAAGGTTGTCATGTGATCAATATCTATTCGACAATTGGTTTAATCAAGAGCTTGTTGAGTAAGCAACAAATTTGTGGTAATAGTAAGATTGATGAGGTTCTGAATGACGACAAGAGTGATGGGAAATTGAATGGAGAAAATAAATTTGGTATGGGTGGAATTGGAAAAATATATTTTAAGGTAACTCTTATCCCTTTTACCATCTTGATTTTTTGAAAGAAATTAGTACTCTCTACTAAATTTCATTTTTAATATATTTTTTTTTTTTGGTCAGCAAGAACAAAAAGAAAATTAAGCTAAGTCTTCGAGCAACAAGTGGCGAACGTGGTCAGGGGGATCGTCCCACTTCAGTAATTCCCTTCCTGCTTGATGACCAAGCCTAGCAAGAGCATCTGCGACAGAATTTGCCGATCTCCTTATGTGTATAAGCCGAACAGTCCATGGTTTCTTAAGAAAGCTCCTACAGTCCTCCAGGATTGGTTCCAAGGGATATTCCGATGTGTACCCTTTATTAACCAAATGGCATATCTGTTGTGAGTCAATTTCAACCACCAGTTTTCTCAACCTTCTCTCCCAAGCCCACTTAAGCCCCTCCCTGAGGGCAAGTAACTCTGCTTGGATACTGGTACATGCTCCCAAGCCACCGCTAAAATCGAACACCCAATCTCCATCCACATCCCTGATAACTCCACCCATCGCTGCTGAATTAATCGAAGGCATCCAACTCCCATCAGTGTTAAGTTTCCACCACCCCTCATCCGGGCAGACCCATCTCGAAGTAGGGGAATCTCTCAGTTGGCGGGACCTTGGAGCATTCTCTTGAAGCTCCAGAGCAAGTTGTTTAATTTTTCCGACAATAACTTGCATCGGTTCTTCTTTACCCTCGAAGACAAAGAGATTACGAGCTTTCCAAACAATCCATATTGTAGCCAAGAAGATCCATCTCCACTCACAATGAGGAAAAACACTACTCCGAAATTGAAGAGACAAGTTCTTTTTGACCCAGTGACTCCTACTAACCTCTGTGAAAGGCAACAAGTCAGTCGGAGAAAGCACTGTATCCCAAATTCTTGATGCCTGGGGACACTCTCTTAAAATATGGGTAGTGTCTTCTCTCACACCACAACCCCTCGGACATCGATCAGACTCCGCAAAATGTCTATCAAACCTCAAGGAGTTGGTCATCAAACTATCATGAGCAAGCAACCAGAGAAACAACTTAAGCCTTTGCGGGCAACCAAGGTTCCAAACCCAAAGAAAGTTAGCGGACCCAACCCCAACGGGATTATTCAATGCCTGATAAGCTGAACCACATGAGAACTTACCATTTGCTGAACCACCCCAAATCCGAGAGTCACACTGGCTCAAGTCAAAAGGAATAGGTGTCGAGAGAATTCTATTACTGATATCTTCTGAGATAGGGGTCCTAAGTGTATCGAGATCCCAATCCCCCTCCCCACGAATGACATCTGCAACAGTGAGACAAAGCTCATCTGCTCTAATTTCATCCATAATAACATCACATAACGGCTCAGAACCCAACCATCGATCAAACCAGAACGATATATGCTCCCCATTGCCAATACGCCATTTGATGCATTGCTCGATCGACTTAGTGCTTCTAACGATACCTTTCCAAGTGCTAGAATCTCCACCCTTAAGTTGGTAATCAAACAAGTCCACTCCCTTCAGATACTTTTTACCAAATGCCTCATTCCAAACGGAGCTATGGTTGTTGATAATTCTCCAACCTACCTTGGCCAACAAGGATATATTCGCATTCCTGGTAGTCCGCAAACCCAAACCATCTTCATTCTTCCGTTTCACCACTTTATCCCAGCCAACTAAGTGCGTCTTTCTCCTAGTGATGTCAGAAGACCATAAAAAGCTCTTGTTGATTTTGTCAAGCTGAGAGCAAATGGTGGTTGGAAGCCAAGCTGTCTGCATTGTATAGGTCGGTATAGCGGCGGTAACAGCCTGAATAAGCGTCGCCCTCCCTGCTAAACTCAAATGTTTTGCTTTCCAAGCCGAGAGACGAATCTGCACCTTCTCAATAAGACCATTATAGAGAGAAGCCCCAATCCTACCATGAATCAAAGGAACACCAAGATACTTCCCCAAATCATGGGTCCTACTGAAACCAAGGATCGTCGTAATCTCTCTCGAGACCCGTCTATTATAAGAGTGGCTAAGAAAAATTCTGGACTTACTGAAATTGACCCGCAGCCCAGAGCACGAGCAAAACGAATCCAAGACACCCTTAATAGTCCGAGCATCCAGACTGGATGCTCTAGCAAACAAGAGAAGATCATCAGCAAAGAAAATATGAGACATAGAAGGGCCATCTCGGGAGAACCTCAAAGGACTCCAACTTTTCCCAGTGACCGCCTCCTCAATCAAATATCCAAGCCTTTCCATGCACAAAACAAATAAAAATGGTGACAACGGATCCCCCTGACGTAGCCCTCGCCGAGCGCTAAATGGCTCAAGGGGTTCACCGTTCCAAATCAACTGAGGACCGGAGCTACTGACACACGCCATTATAAGGTTAACCAACTTAGCTGGAACCTGAAAAAACTCAAGAGTTTGTTGTAAGAAAGGCCATAACACTGTATCATAAGCCTTTTCCAAATCAATCTTAAGAACCATCCCACCCTTCTTGCTCTTCGACCGTCTAAGAGTATGAAGAATTTCCTGAACAAGAAGAATATTATCCTGAGTCCCCCTCCCCGGGATGAAGCTACTCTGGAGCGGACTAATCAACTCAGCCATAAAAACCTACAATCGTTGGGCGACGAGCTTGGTGATGATCTTGTAAGTAGTATTACACAAAGAAATTGGTCTAAAAGAAGTGATAGAGTCCGGGTTATCAGACTTAGGAATGAGAGTGATAAAGGCCCTCCCAACTTGGGTTGGAACAACCCCAGAATCAAAAACCTCTTTGACTAACTCAAACACCGAAACCCCGATCGAATCCCAAAACTTCTGATAGAAAAAAGGGTGGCACCCATCCGGGCCCGGAGCCTTGTACGGACTCAGCATCTGGACCACATTCGAAACTTCCTCAAAAGTAACAGGTGCGACTAAAGAAGAAGACTGAGCCGCATCAAAAAACCTTTGATAAGAGCTCAAAGGGAACGAATGAGTCTCCGCCGGCATGTCACTACTAAACAAGAGGTGAAAATAATTCCAGACGTGATCACGAAGTAACTCAACATCATAAGTCCAGATTCCTCCAATCTTCAAAGACGTCACCTTATTCCTTCTTCTGCGACAAATAGTGGAAAGATGAAAAAACTTAGTATTACGATCACCAAACTTAAGCCACTTAATCCTGGACTTTTGAAACCATAATGCTTCTTCTTGGGCAAGAATTAAGTTAAACTCCTTTATAAGTTCGTCTTCCAACTTGGTTAGGAAGGGATTATCCTCAACTGCTAGACTTCGTTGGATCCCCGCTAATCGAGCAAGAATCTCTCTCTTTCTAGCAAAAGTATTACCAAAGCATATTTTATTCCAAGCTTTCATCCTCTCCGGGAGTATCTCCAAAGCTGAAAGTGTAGAATTAGCCTCTCGCCATATCCCTTCCACCATCTCGGTACAAGTCGGATGGGAAAGCCAAAAAAGCTCAAAACGAAACGGTCTAACAGTTGGTGAAGCATTCGGGTCCAAACAACTAGTAAGGACCGGACAATGATCAGAGTGGACACGCGGAAGATGGCTAACAACTGCATCGGGAAATAACTCTCTCCACAACGTATTCACCAAAGATCTATCCAATCTCTCCCTCACCCGAACTCCACCATATCTCGTACCCTCCTAAGTGAACTTTGGGCCCGTAAACCCCAAATCCAAAAGACCGCAGTCCTCTATCATATCAACAAACAATTTACTATTATACCAGCTGAAGGTCCGTCCTCCCTGCTTTTCACTAGGACCCACCATATCATTAAAATCATCATTTAAAAGCCATGGGAGATTCACAACCTCGCTAAGATTCCGAAGGGATGACCACAAATTTCTCCTCATGCTATCATTCGGACTAGCATAAATACCAAAACACAACCATTGATTATTTGGACTAGACCCCAGCAAAACATGAATCACTTGGGGTTATTGTAATTAAAACTCCTATCATTGTGAAATATCTGCTTTATATTAAAATAAATCAATATATACTTATAAATAATAAAATATTACAGGTATATTCTTGTTTTATGGAGCTATTGGAATAGCAGTGTCGAGTCTTCCAATTTGGGAATAAAGGCAATGTATTCAGCTTCTCGGTGCCATTTCTGTTAGTAACCTTCTCATCGCTTATAGTCTTCGCGGCACATGAACGTGTATAGTCGAAAACACCACTGGAATTATCGACGGAGCACTTCTGCATAGTGCATATTGTATTCCGGAAGTTTCCTCATCCGCAACCGCAAGTTAATTTAGAGAAGAAGATTATGTGGAAGCTTTAATGTTTTAATACATATAATTGACTGAATCAAATCACAAAAACAAAATTTCAAGATGAAGAGAGAAATGATTATTTTGATATTCGTAATCGTATGTTACAAATATTAAGGAAAAAAAATGAATTACACATTCTTTCCTTAGATATTTTTTACCCCGGGGGTCATCTCTGCGGGAAAAGACGAGGGGGTGCTAGTTGCCAAGTTTTTCTTAATTTGAGAGTGCTAATTGCTAATTTTGTGTTTCGAGGGTGCAAAGTGCCCATTTTTTGTGTTTCAGGGGTGCAAGTGGTTGAGTTGTTCTTTAATTCGAACGTGCTAAGCTTTGATTCTATTTCGGGGGAGTAAAATGCCAAAGATCCAAATATAAATTATCTATTTTGCTGCTAGGTTTTTTTAACTCCGATGGTCAAATCTGCGGGAAAATAAGAAAGGGTGCAAAGTGCTGAAATGTTCATATTTCGAGCATGCGAAGTGCTAAATTCGTGTTTCGCAGGTACATAGTTCAAAAACCCTTTATTTGCGTGCAACGAATTTTTTAGTCATATTAACATTTTCATGATGAAACAATTACTTTTTGACACAATTTTTTTGTGCCAAGAAGTTCAATTTTTTGTAATACATCACATCCTCCTAAATCCACATATCTCAAAACAACCGTCATTTGCTTCCTACAAGATATATGACGAGATTTATCGACAAGAATAACAAATAACCCATCACGAACACTCTTATAATAACATTGATAGTTTCAATTGAGGAAGGCATGAGACAAAGCATGACAACACATCTATACTCGAACTTTCGAAAAAAAATGAACTTTTGATCACTTTTATCCCCCATTCCCATTCAACCTTTTTACACATTTGGTCCCATAGGACGGTCCTTGTTTTACAGTTGTGGTCCTATATGACTGTCTTTGCCTTGCTTCTTTGGTCCCAAATTGGATGGAATGGAGGAAGTTTATGAATGTAATACAATTGGTTATTGGTCACTAGTTATACACTAAATTACGAAAAATTCTTGTCCAAATTTGATTTTGTCAAACTCATCCAATCATCAAATAAGTGTAACAATTTTTCCTAAAGCACACTTAAAAATATTTTGGTGGTTTAGGCCCACTTTCAAAATAATGAACAGCCGATTCCATAGTCCAAGTACTAATAATTTCAATTGGGTGACACTTATGGGGCTGGGCCGGCTGGGTCCATTTCAAAAACTTAAAAATGTAAATTTAACCATTAAACTCACAAAGTAAAGTTAATAATGCATCTAAGTATATTTTTATAATGCAATCAAATATTGTTCGACTAAGTTAATTGTTTGTATAAAGCAATTTCACTTTTTTTTTTTTAAAATTTATGGGACGTTGCAAGAAGTTATTTTCCTCAAAAAGCTTTTGCTACGTACACATTACGGTTTTTTTATTAGCTACGGTTAAAATCGTACATTTAACGGCATCAGCGGATTCATGCAGGAATAAATTCTTTCATTTGATACATTTTTAAGAAAATAATAATTAGTTAATAATGGGCAATCTTGTAGCTATTTCGACGTCTATTTCGTCCATGTTCCACATCTCGAATTTTCAGAATTTCTTCAAATATGTTCTTGAATTTGTTCGAGATGTGAGACACATAAAAAAACATTTAGGAAAAGTCCAAGTGTTCTCTACTTGGACCTTTTGATGCTCAGAGGTGTTTAGGGAGGTAAGTGTGAGTAGCAGAGTAGGGATGGCAAACGGGCAGGGCGGGCCGCTAGTGGGTCTATGGTAATGGGTCATTAACGGGTTGGGTTATCAATGGGCTGTGTCTTTATCGGGCTGGGTTGAGTTGGGTCGGGTCAGTTCTTTAGTCCTTTAATTTTTTTTTTATAAAAAAAGTTCCACAAAAATTATAACATGTGTTGAAAAATGAGATTAATTGATGCCGTGATTTGAAAGAATAAAATTAACATGCAAATTAGAAGACATTCATGATTTGAAAAATATATTTTTTTGTTATTCTCTTATATCTAAAAAAATATAAGGGAATAGAAATATAAAAAATATATTGCATAAAAAAAAATATAAGAAATCCTTTCGATAATCGATACCAATATTTTGTAAGTCAAAAGTGGTCATAAAATTGGTATAAAAAAGATGAATGATTTTAAGATATTTTAATAATTTAATATTTTTTCTCCAAAACAATTGATTAGTAATTAAAAATAATAAAAGTGATTCTAGGCCTTCAATTTTATGATAGCAAACAAGACATGATAGGGTTTTCTTTTTGGAACTAAATATGGTAGTCAACCTGCTTTTAAATTGTACCCATTAGTTAAATTTCTTTTGTTATTATAAAACCCATTAACTGACCCATTAAGAAACTCATTAAATGCCCATTAAGTATGAGGTTGAGACAATCCAACCCAATAAACATACAAATTAAAGAGTTGGGTGGACGGGCCTAAATGGTCACGGCCCGGCCCGCAGATCCAGGCCCATTTTGCCATGAGACAACTTATTTTCTTTGGAAGTAGACAGATATATTTATAGGAAGTCAATGACTGTAAGTCTGTAAGGCCCCGTTTGCTTGCCAAGATTAGAGGCCTGGATTGTGACGTGGCATGTTTAATTGGGAGTTTGATTGCCAAGATTAAAAATGTGGGCTGCCCGGGATTAAGGTGCCATATCAGCTTAATCCCACCATTCTAGTCCTACCTTCGACCCTGGGATTGAAATTAGTGGGGGATGACAATTTTTTTATAACCTTCTTGTCCTTGTACTTTCATTGTATTTACATTAATTGTCCTTTCCTTAATTAAATATATCAAACCAATTTCCTTCTCCACTTTCTTTCTTCACGGCCCATGAGATTTCTTCTACCTTTTCTTTTTTTTTTTCCTTTTTAAATTCAGTTCTTTAATAAAGCATGAAAATTTGATGTTTTATTATTCACCACTCTTCCCTTTCTCCTTTTTCTTTGTAGTTGAAGAATTTCATATCATTTTGAAGATGATATCAATCTAAGGTAAGAACCCTAATTTTTTTTGCAAATGTTGAAATTTTGTAAAATGGATGCTTCATTTGTGGTCCTTGAGCTAAAATTGTTGATGGAAAAAAATTCTCAAGTTTGGATTGTGGCAGCATGCCGCGATAATAGAAGAGGAAGAGAGGAGTGTGCTTCAATGTTTTTACGTTGGGGAAGAAGATACAATTCATTAATTTTGAAGGGCAAATTCGTCATTTTCAGTAAAATGGGCTATTTAATGGGTTGAGGACCATTTCTTAGTCATGGCCCAAAAAAATTAACCAAACATCGGATTATAACTTAAATCCAGTCTAAGATAAAAAAATAGTCTCATGGACCTGATAAACTGCCCAATCCAGTGTAATCTAGTCTTGGCAACCAAACGAGCCCTAATTGTTTTATGTGTTTATGATGAGGTTCAAAAATTAAAAGATGTTACGAGTCAAAAAAGGGGAAAGACGTTACAGCCGTTTTGCACTTTTCTAATTTATTATATTATATTAATATGAAGAGGGTAATTACCGAATTTCTATTAGGTATAAATTTACACACATTATGTAAAAATATAAAATGAGTAGCCATCTACTTATTATAATTAATCTACATTTTTATTGAAAAAATAAATAAACCCATATTATCTTGGAGCGCAATTAATTGAGTGTGGCAATGCATGATCCAAGAAGTAATATTGTATACTAGTAAAAAATGTTCAAGATTGAAAGATTAAGATCACCTTATATCTGTTCTTATCAAAAGAAAGAGCAAAAATAAAAAAGATTAATTTATTAATTAAATAGATCTTAGGTAATGGTCAACTTTACATCGGACAGCAATTTAATGGCACTACTTAATTAATTCAATGAATTTGAGGTAACGGTATGAACTTTAATTAACAAGTGGTAATTTATCAATAAAAAAGATTAACAAGTGGTACAATTTTTTATTTATTATACTACTTTGGGAAGGGTAACATTTATGGGAAATTTTAATAAATTGGGAAAAATAGTTGAAAAGCGCGTTGACACATAAGAATTTATTACATTCATTATTGTTTGACAACTATGACTACTAGCTAATTTTTTTTTCCCCGAGATAGCTAAAGTGATTCATTTGATACAATACATTTAATTAATTGGATCTTTGATTTTGTTGACAATGACTTAATTCAATCTTTCTAAAAAAAATTACTTAATTAATTTGCTAGAAACACAATTCCTAAAAAAGAAAGTGCTTAATTAATATAATCAATTGGTCATCATTCAGGCTTATTTGATTAGTATGACGAAACGAGTTCAAACGAGTTTTAATCAAACGAACTCGAGTCGATTATCGAATAAATTGATTAAATTTTGAGTGCTAGTCATGATCCATATTGTGTATATAAAGAGAGTAATTAATAAGAGATTCCAAATTGGGATTGTAATTAATTAATAAATGGAGGTTTGGTGTGTGGGTATAATTTTGCTGGGTTTTTGTTTGTGACATTGGTTTTAGGTTTCGTTTGGGCTACGGCGTCAGAGCAGCTGACTCTGGGTAAATTTAAAACTACACTAGAAAATCCGAAAGGCCAAAACACCTTTGAGTAGATAAAAAGAAATAGAGAGAGAAAAATATAAAAATAAAATAAAACAAGTTGATTGAAAACTATCACGGGGACTATTTTGATTAATTTTGGATTGAAACTTCAGAAAATAATATTGGATTTAGGCTAAAAAATAGATAGTTGGTAGCAAAGCAAGTTAAAATTTATATTAATGTAATAATAAATATGAATAACTACATTAATTAACTAACGAATGAAGATTGAAAAACAACCACAAATTTTTTTTGGGGGTTTTGAATCTCATTTGGAACTTGAATGGAAGCATTTTCATGAGTCTGTCTAAGGGTCATTTGTGGTCAAGACCCCTTTGTGCGCAGAGTGTACAACAGCGTGTTGGGATCCCGAGGCTTGGTGGAAGCACATTCCGCAATTCACATCCTTCAGGGTTCTAGGGCAAAGATTCTGAAGGTCCAGAATTAGTTTAGAGTAAGCTTGCACACCTTAATTTTGAATATGTTAATGCGATAATACTTTTCTAGCACAAGGAATAACTCGTGAGTTTATTGCTGACTTTGTAAGTGATGATTTGACTTATTAATTATAGTGTGGATTTCCTTAAAAAAAAAAAAGGTAAATTAGGGCTGAAAATATGATCATTTAACTTGACACAACTATGACAAACTATAGGATTAAGTGGTCTTTCCTTATTAAAATGTTTGTCAGATAGGTTTCAGTCGTACTTGAATTTACATGACCGCTCCGAAGATGTCATTTTTCTATTATGTGTAATAATTCTTTTGTAGGATTATTCGAATCTCCTAGAGGATCCGAACATAGTAACCCAATGTCACGGACACGTGGTCGATACCTCTCCTATGACACCACTAAGTCGTTGGATACATGCTCGAAATCTCAGAGTGCTCGTTCGAGTATCAAACATGTTTATGTGACCAGAAAGTGTGTGAGCGTTGAAAGTAAATCGTTCCTCTAGACATTATCAAATGATACATAACAAGCATTGTGTTTAACTTGATTTTGGGACTAAGACTTGAGATAGAGACATGAAGCTCGATCTATCCTTTGATTTATTCGAGCCGGACTTGGTAGTCTATTCAACCTTTTTGGACCGCACACGAGCCCGATTGATCACTCTTAAACTTAAAGTTTGCTCATGTACTTTTAGTTTGTTTGTTAATACTTCCCGCCTTCTTGGATCTTGGATAAAAGTCGGACCTCGGCGGCTCATTTGCATTAAAATGTGATGATATTTAATAAAATTAAAAATAATATCTTGCACCCCAAAAAATATAGGGTAAATTACGAATATCCTCTCAGGTAAGACCTAATTACAAAAATTCTCCTCACGTATTGGGTATTACAAAAATTTCCATCAGGTTTGTCACATTTTTACACTTAACTCCTTGTCCCTGAAATGTTCCAATTTTGCCTTGGAAGTGATTTGTAATGTTTATAACATGTTATAAATTTTAAAATTTGGGTTTTAATTGTTATATCTTGTAAATTATAAATATAATAATCATAGATTTACCACCAAAATAATTGATATTATTTATAATTTTCCATAAATTTTAATAAATATTTCAATTTAAAATACAATATAAACTTTAATAAATTAAAATATCTTATTTATAATACAATATAATTTAATTAAATTTAGTAGTTTATAAAATAAATTTATTTAACTAATGTGTAAACAATTTGTTCATACTTATAAAATATATTATCAAAATTCTATTTAATATAATATTTTACAATTAAAATTGCTAATTAACATATAAATATCTTTTCTGGCAATATTTATTAAAACTTATGGACAATTATAAATTATATAAATTATTTTGGTAGTAAATATATAATTATCTATTTTCTAATTTATAAGATATAATAATTAGCACACAAGTTTTAATATTTATAAGACATTACAACAATACAAATAATATCCAAGAGCAAAATTGGAACATTTTAGGGGTAAGGGATTAATTGTAAGAAAATGAGAAATATGAGGGGGATTTTTATAATGCCCAATAAATGAGGGTGATTTTTGTAATTAAACCTTACCTGATGAGAGTGTTCGTAATTTACTCAAAAATATATCATTTTGATTCTTTGAACTCTAAAATTAAAATATTGACACTTTGCACCTTTTAATTGCATATTTTTTACAATATAATGAGCATTTAACACCCTAATAGGGTGCATTTCGCTAAATGTCCATATTTCATGGCATGGAGTTGAATCCTAACATTTCATTTTGTGGTTCTCTTCTGGCATGATATTTACCTCAATTTTAATTTTATGTTTCTTTTGGATTCAAATTGAATTATGAAGCGAAATGCAAAAATACTCCTTTAGAAAAAAGTTGCACTGTTATTTTAATTACCAACCCCTCATGTGCTAATTTTATTAGAAAAAAACTCTTCAAAGGCTAAATGAGAATTATAACCCCACCAAAAGATGTGAAGGCATCTCTGTTACCTCTAAAACCTGTTCATATAAAAAATTGACAATAATCTTCGTATAATTTTTGAAAGAATTTTAAATGAGCTTTTTTGCTAGTAAGAAAAAGAATACGAGCGAAGTTTTGCTTACAAAAACAATATAGAGGATTTTGCCAAGTAGACAACAAAACACATGAATTTTTTTGCATTTAGGTCTAAAATTTGCAACATTAGCAAGTAAATGGGTTTTTTGCACTTTGCACCCCCGAAACATAGAAAATAGGCACTTTACACCTCCAAAACTTAGATTTAGCACTTTGTACCCTCGTAATATAAAAAATACAGCACTTTGCACCCTCTTTTATTTTCAAGCAAAAACTCAAGGACAAAATAGGCAATTCTATTGTAAATCTTTGGCACTTTGCCCCCCCAAAATAAAATTAGCACTTAACACTCCCTAATTAAGAACAAATTAACAACATGCACCCCAGAAACACAATAAATGGACACTTTGCACCCCAAAATATAAAATTAACACTTAACACCCTCAAATTTAAAAAAAAAACTCAAACCCCTCATTTTTTCCGGCAAAGTTGACCATTAAGGTGAATTTTTTTTAAGGCAAAATAGGTAATTATTTATGGGTCTTTGATATGTTGGAGTAGAGATGGGTCTTCAAGAAGTTTACTTGTACTTAATTTAGTTATTTATGGTTATATTGTTGAAAAGAAAGATGAAGAAAGAAATGAGTCTTCGAGTATTTATAATTGTATTTTGCAAAACTTAAGTAAAAAAATGAATTACCTATATTGATAAGATTTTTTTCACTCCGATAGTCAATTTTGACAAAAAAATGAGGGGTTTGAGTTTTTTTAAATTTGAGGGTGTTAAGTGTTAATTTTGTGTTTTGGGGTGCAAAGTGCCCATTTATTGTGTTTCGGGGGTGGAAGTTGCTGATTTGTCCTTAATTAGAGGGTGTTAAGTGCTAATTTTATTTTGGGGGTACAAAGTGCGAAATTTTAAGTTTTGAGGGTGCAATGTGTCAATACTATTGAATTACCTATTTTGCCCGTAAATTTTTGCTTGAAAATTACCGAGGGTGCAAAGTGCTAAATTTAAATTTTGGGGGTGCATAGTGCCTATTTTCCATGTTTCGGGGGTGCAAAGTGCAAAAAATCCCAAATAAATTGCACTTTTTTTCTTTTTTCTTTTTTTTTTGTTTCCCAAGGGTTTATAATCCCTTTCGAGGCGCGTCGGGCACATAATGTGGGAACCTCTCCCAACAGGAATTCGAACCTGAGTCCGCTACTTTGTAGTGACTAGTCCCTTCCACTCGACCAATCACCTGTTGGTGCACTTTTTTTCTTTTATATATATATATATTAATCTGTTATTATAATTGCGATCATGATTTCAATACCTGATCGACCAACAAATACAATATATTAAATCATATAAACCAAAATTAAGATTTCATCATATGCATCTAAATTCTAGGAATTCCATATTTAGATAAATAGATTAATCACATGAATGATAATTAGCACATAACACAAATTGCATCGAAAATTAAAATTGCTGCCCTCGAAAGTGAATCTGATTTTTTTTTTCCCAACGAGTATAGCGCAAGAAATGGACTCATTAAACCTCCCTTCTTCCGGATCTAGAGATTTAAAGCTTATGATACTAACTTTTGTTTTTACTTTTTCCCACCAAATAATAATAGGAATAGTATATATAATAAGATAATTATGTGCAATTTATTGGTATTTAAAATTAAAATGAATGGATAAATAGATTGGTATCAGAGTGAGAGACACGTGTACGATTTCCGAGCGTGACATTGTTGGTCTAGGTAAAACAAAAATTTACTCTCGTTGCGGAGGGATCGGATCCAATGGTGGTTTACAGACTCCAAACGCGGCGCTTGTATTGTTAATCCGTTTAGATATTTAAGTTGCATAGCTATAACTTCTCGGTGGTGTTTTCAAGAGCTTAAAAAATTATTTTTCTATTTTTTTTATCCAAAAGTGTTTAACAGTGTGAATTCAATTTCAACTTCTCCATTAAATTCTCTAGAAAAAACTAAAAATGACAGAAAAGCAAAAGCAGAGAGGGGTTGCTTTTGACTGCTTCTAGCTTTTGTTGGCTTTTTTTCCTCCTAATTTGTAAACACTATCCAATAAATTATTTTTTCTCTTAAAATGCGAACGCCTCCCACTTTATATTCTCAACTACTTTAATGACCTTACATGACCCAAATGTTCAATATAATAACCACTTTATAGATGCATATTTTTCGAAAATTGAACTATCCAAACAAGTTTTGGATATTTATTAAGTAACTTGAGATTCTAAAATATACTATATTTGGATAACGTTTTGCTTCTGAAAACTGAAAGGCTTCGCTTGATTACTTTTCTGATATTATTTTAATTTCTTAAACAAGAAGAATAAGAATATTCTCAAAATGTTGTAGTGTTTCAATCAATTTTAAATAAGTTCAGAGAATTTTTTCATTCTAAAATTCTGAAACAAGCAATCTATTGGTAAACAACATAAGACCCTCATGTCTAATAAAAAAAAAATAAACATGTACTTTTAATGCATAAAATCTTATTTTATTTTGTAATTCTTGCATATTTTCAACATTTACATGTTGAGAGTTATATATTAAGTCAGTTATCATTTAACCCTCAACATATAAATATCTGTTATAAAAATAATTTTATATATTCATATCATACTAACATAATTTTGATATAATATTTTTATATGAAATCAATAAGTTAAACTATTTTATAAGACATAAATAAATAAAAATCTTATCTAAATATTATATATTAGTAACAAATTAAATAAATATGTTTAATTAAAATAATTTTTGTATATATTATTAATAACTAAAAGAAAAGAAAAAAGAGCAACACCCACACCCATACCCCAAATTCCTCATGTGGCTATGTCGACTTGGGATTGAAAAACCCAAGATAATAATTTTTTTTTTTTTTGCAATTTATAAGCAATTGAGGGCTAATTTGTTCAACTCATAATTTAAATAGATATACGGAGTAAATTAATTTTTAGTCTCACGTGCACTTTCACATGATTTGAACAAAAATGGATTCAATGCAAAAATTTGACAATAAAATTGTATTTTAAACTTCCAAAATAGAGTTAATCGCAATTTACCCCCTGTGATCTTCATATGTTCAATTTATCTTTTCTATGATTTGAAATAGAACATTTCATCCCCTTTTAATCTTATAAAAATTTCACCCCGCCTCTCTGATATTTTTATATGTAGCACTTTACCCTTTAATTATGATAATGAGGCAGTGTACCTCTATGTGTTATGATAAATGTAACAACTTACCCTCTTTGTATTATGATAAATGTAGCAGTTCATCCCATATGTTACAAAATATTTTTCATGTTTACTCTCAATTTCGACAAGTGAATTAAACATTTTGATAGTGACTTGAACACCAAAAGAATCCAAAACCTTACAAGCTATGAAAATTCTTGTGGAAAAATAAAATTGAGTGAAAAGGTGAATACATCATTATATTAAATAGAAAATCTATTCGAATCATTAGATTCAAATTATCGGACATTTCTTCAACCGTGCCCATCATCTTACAATTTATTTTAATTTTTCAGACACGTCACGTGTTGAGGCCGTGTCCAACAATATATAGTTCGAATCTTAGAAGTGTCAGTGCAACATAAGACGATTCATGAAAATTTGAAAAGAAATCTCTATGTGATATAGTCGACTTGAATTCATTTGACCTTGACTTGTTTAACAATCAAATCAAACTCAAAAAAAAATTTAAAGTTCGATAAAATTCAAATCAACCTTAAACAATTTATAGTTCGTCATGCTCGACTTTAGGGCTGTAATCGAGCCGAGTAGTATCGAACGACACACTGTTCAAGCTTGGTTTGATTTTCAATCGAGCCGAGCTCAAACGAGCTTTTATCAAACAAGCTAGAGCCGAATATCGAGTAGCTTGATATTTTATATGTATTTTTTTTAATTTTTAGCTTATCGAGTCAAGCTTTAAAAGTTATCAAACGAAAAAAGACGTTCAAACTTGTTTGATTAGTGTGACGAACCGAGCTCAAACGAGCTTTTATCGAACAAACTCGAATCGAGTATCGAATAACTTGATTTGGTTTCAGTCCTACTCGACTCGATTTCAATCCTATCCGCGATTGACCAAAATAGAATTAAAAATATAAAGTCATTTGGAGCCCTTGTAAATGGCAGCCTGGCAGTGCACCACGAATCTCAGACTCGCAATGCTGACAATGAAGTAGTATTAATCTGGGCAGGATCTACTTGACCCTCACTCGGAGTGGACCCCACCCTTTTTCCTAATCATATTATTACTATTTGTTTACAATGAAGTAGTATTTAATCTGGGTCAGGATCTACTTGACCCGGCCTTCACTCAGTGTGGACCCCACTATTTTCTAATCAAATTATTGCTTTTTTCTAATATTTTTAAAACCCCATTACTACTAGACAAAATTTATTCAGTTCCTATTTTATTTCTCTTAACTATGCCTTTAATGTGGTAATAAATTAATTATCCCGCGTTAGAAAAATTAATATATTCTTCTGCCTCATGCTCTGTCTTCTTCTGTCTTTTCCTCTTATGTATATACACATGGGCAAACTTCAAATTTGTTTCATTTTTTTGTTTTGTAAATAATTAAATATAAAAAAAAATTGTATGTCCCACTTCAATGTCTGAGACCACATATAAAGTTTTGTTGAGATATAATTTATGTGCTCCAATTTTTTTTGCTCATTAAAGGTTTAAATGGATTGTTGTGTTACTTTTTTAACATTTATGATGTTTTAAGCCATTGAAATATCAATAAATATTGTCATATAGTATATATAATATTATCAAAATTAATTAACTAAATTATTTATTAAATTTTGACTGGTCAACCATATCTAAAAATTATGAAAAGAAGATAATATAGTATATTGTACATGACAATAATATGTTTTGAGATCGATATTTTTTGCCTAAAATTAAATTTGACCTGAAATTATGCATATAGTTAAAGCAAAATCCATCGACGCCCCCATCATATCACTCTTTAGGAAACCATACACTCAAAATCTTAAACACACATTTCTCACGGACGCTCCCTTTCCCGTTCTCCACACTCTTTCTTTTTCGAAAAATTATTTTGTTCATATGCTGCAAGATGACATAATACAACACATTTAGTCCTTGAATTTGAGGGCAAGTTAATTCAAATAAAGCAATATCAACGGGAAAATTCTTGTCTAAGCCTGGTTTGATCAAACACATTCAACAACCAAGTAAATGTATTGCACTTGCTTTGTGATTGGTCATTTTCCTGAAAGTTACATCCAATCCCAAAACAAGTATATTACACTTGCCATGTAATTAGTTTGGATTCGATCAAACCCTGGGTAAAATTTCCCATATCAACGTGTATTTAATATTCAAAATTTAATTTAATAAATCTTAACCGTTTGTTACACTACAAAATCCAGAGATAAATCATCCAAAAATAAATCAAATAATCTATATTTCTCCCTCCCCATACCCACATGTTCAAGTAGATTCTTAACTTGTCTCTTTTCCCACACCTTCTCAAATCACCCCCACCCCCACCCCCACCCCCACCCCCCAATCTACTACTATAAACTTACACATAAAATCTCATTTTCTTCTTCAATAGAATTATTTTTTACAAAGAGTGAGTTTTACATACAAACCAATGGGGGGTCAAAACCCACCATACTACACTCCACTCTCCAAACCCACCCCCACCTCCACCACCCCCCCTTTCTTCAAAAAACCAAAACTTTATTCCTTAGCCATACTCACAATCCTCTGTTCCCTCTCCTACCTCTTCGGCGTCTGGCAACACGGCGGCGCCGCCACCACCTCCTCCACCACCACCACCACCAACGTCCCCTGTTTCACCTCCTCCCCAAACCCCCCTACCCCCACCACCTTCACTCCATTAGACTTCACCAGCCACCACTCCGCCGCCGATGAAACCGCCGACGCCACCACCTCCGCCGGCACCAGTAAAACATACCCACCTTGTGACATCAAATACAGCGAGTACACCCCATGTGAGGACCCCAAAAGATCCTTGAAATTCGAGAGAGACAGACTTATTTACAGAGAGAGACATTGCCCCGAGAAAAACGAGTTGTTGAAATGTCGGATACCCGCACCGAACGGGTACAAGTACCCGTTTAAGTGGCCACTTAGTAGGGATCTGGCTTGGTATGCAAATGTACCACATAAAGAGCTTACGGTCGAGAAAGCGGTTCAGAATTGGATCCGGTTCGAGGGTGACCGGTTCAGGTTCCCGGGTGGAGGTACCATGTTTCCTAATGGGGCGGATGCGTATATTGATGATATTGGAAAGTTGATTAATTTGAAAGATGGGTCTATTAGGACCGCCATTGATACTGGTTGTGGGGTAAAGCTCTGTTTTTTCTTTTCCTCTGTTTTTCATTAATTATTATTTACATTCTTAATTTTACTTTGGGTTGACGTTTGGTATTATTGTCAAATATGCTTTTTGAATGATTTTGATTTTATTAGCATGTTAGAAGATGGTATTTTTAAAATTTTATTTCTTTCAATTTTCTGATTTTATTCCAAGGTTTGTACTTAATGGGATAATTGAATTTTAGTCTTATGTTGTTGACAATAAAATTAGACTCTAAATAATAATAAAAAAAAAGAATATGCTTTTTGAATGATCTTAATACTACATTAAAAGATGGTTTTTTCAATTTTTATTTCTTTCAATTTTCTGATTTGATTACAAGGTTTGTACTTTATGGGATAATTGAATTTTAGACTTATGTTGTTGACAACACTTTTGATCCCACACTTTATAAAATTAAACTTTTAATTTCAATTTTCCAATATTTTTACACTATTGATCTTATTTACCTCCTTGGACAGCAAAATACAAAATATCATACACTTTTGGGGGAGGGTCATGCAAAATGTCTTATAGAATTGGGACTAGAAATGCAATTTTGTATATTGTTTCGATAAAAAATACAAAATATTTTAAAAGAATGATATTAAAATTAAGTGTAATTTGAAACGTAAAAAACCAAAAGTAATGAGGGTCAAATCCAATGTGACTATAATTGCTTTTTGCATTTAATTTTGTTTTGTACTGTAGCAAAGATGTATTATTTGATGGATTTATTTGGGTAATTAGCGATAAGATTTGGGGATTATGGTCAAAGATTATAATATGTTGTAAAGTAAATGACATGCTAAATTTGGATAGATTTACACACAAAAAAGTTGTTGCTTTTTGTAGGAACAGAGCACCAGCTTTCTGTTTCTCTCTCCTTTTTTAATTATTTTATTTTTTCTTTCTGGATTTTTGTGTGATGCATTCGTCCTATATAGACACATGACATATGCCATGCACATATAATATATAATTGTCTTTTAGCATAGCAATTATTTAAATTGTTGATTTTGAAGCAATTTTTATTTTTTAATAATAAAGGGATTATAACCACCTATTTTACTATATATTTCCTTCTGCGTTTCTTGAATCATGAATATATTATAAGAAGTAATTAAATTTACGGGACGCGAAACAAGTCGGACTTGGACTAGAATTTTAGAATAATAAATAATTGTGTTTTTAGCTATAGAAGTTGAAGGATCTGAAAAAAATGTTAAGAGTATTTGTATGAATTTTTCTTCTTGAGTAATTAAATTGATGCGAATTCAAATTTATAGGTTGCAAGTTGGGGAGCTTATCTTATGTCACGAAATATTCTTCCGATTTCTTTTGCTCCAAGAGATACGCATGAAGCTCAAGTTCAATTTGCTTTGGAACGAGGGGTTCCCGCTTTGATTGGTGTTATTGCCTCGAAAAGACTCCCCTACCCTTCAAGGGCTTTCGATATGGCTCATTGTTCACGTTGCCTCATTCCTTGGGGTCAACATGGTAATTTTCCTTGCAATATGAAATTCTTTGGTGATCTTGTACCATTGATTTTAGGGGGTCAAATTGCATTTTTAGTTCTGCATGATTGGTCCTTGGCTCTTCTTGTCCTTGTTTTACAAAATTGCATTTTTTGTATCAATTTCTTAAAATACTTTGCAATGTTTGTCCTATCGGCCATCGCCATCTTTCCATTCAATTTGGGGGTAAAAAAGGCAAAACAAGACAAGACTATTTAATGGGACGAAAGGTGCAAAAATTGAATGGATTCATGGGATGATGCAAAAATGCAAAACATATTTAAAATCGGGACCAAAATTGCAGTTTATAAAGCATTTGAGCATCCAATCCCGTTGGACTAAAAATACAACTTTGTTGAGTTACATCTATATTAAAGTGAATTTGTTGCGCTTAAATTTTGTGGTTTCTTGTTTGTTTAATAGATGGTGCCTACTTGATTGAGGTTGACCGAGTTTTGAGGCCGGGTGGGTACTGGATCCTCTCGGGTCCACCTATCCGTTGGAAGAAATACTGGAAAGGATGGGAGAGGACAAGGGACGATTTGAACGCAGAGCAAATGCAAATCGAGAACGTGACAAGGAGTTTATGTTGGAAAAAGTTAATCGAAAAGGACGATATATCGATATGGCAAAAGCCCGCCAATCACTTGAAGTGCAAAAAGTTCCGAAAGGTTGTCAAGAACCCGCCATTTTGTCCCGCCCAAGATCCCGATAGTGCTTGGTTCGTGATCCTAAATTATCCCTTTACCCGTGAAAGTTAATTATATACTTTTTTTCTAATCCTCAGCTCAAATTTGGTATAGGTACACTAAACTAGAGACTTGTTTGACCCCATTGCCCGAAGTTTCTAACAACGAAGAGGTTGCGGGTGGTGAACTTGAAAAATGGCCAAAACGGTTAACTGCTATACCTCCTAGGATTAGTAAAGGAACTATAAATGGAGTTACAGCTGAAACTTTTAAGGAAGATATGCAATTATGGAATAGGAGAGTCTCGTATTATAAAACCGTAAACAACCAACTTGGCCAAGCGGGAAGATACCGGAACATTCTAGACATGAACGCGTTTTTGGGTGGATTCGCTGCTAATTTGATCCAAGATCCTCTTTGGGTCATGAACATTGTCCCCGTCGAGGCTAAGGTCAACACACTCGGAGCTATTTATGAACGAGGATTGATTGGAACATACCAAAGCTGGTAACAACATATCCCTTTTTTTTTTGTTACTAATTAAATTGCTTTCAATAATTGATTACAAAATTAATTTTAATCAATTTGGTGCAGGTGTGAAGCAATGTCAACTTACCCTAGAACATATGATCTTATTCATGCCGATTCGATTTTTACCCTTTACAAAGATAGGTACGAAAATATATTTATGCTCAAATATTAATATCTTGTGTCGCGGTTGATTATTAATCAATAAATAACAATTTTCTTTTCGTTTCGTTTCGTTTTTTTTTTGGGTTACTCTAGATGTGAAATGGAAGATATTATGCTGGAAATGGATAGGATATTACGACCCGAGGGGAGTTTGATAATCCGGGACGATGTCGATACACTCGTAAAGATCAAGAGAATTGCAGATGGACTAAATTGGGATAGTCAAATTGTGGATCATGAAGATGGACCATTAGAAAGGGAAAAACTTTTATTTGCAGTGAAGTTATATTGGACTGCTCCAGCTTCTTCTGATGATCAACAATCTTGAGCTACTAATTAGAAATTAATATTTCTTTATCTTCATTTATTTAACATAATTGTTCAGTTTTTCATAATATGTCATAGTCTTTACTCAATTGTAATGTTACAATATTGTGATTAGTTGATAATTAGTTTTCTATAAGACATGTTGTTGTTTAAATAGTTTAATCAAAATAATTTTCCATTTCAAGAAAATCCCACATCTGATTGGAGCCAAAGCACAAATGTGATGACACCAATTTGCCAATTAGGTGACTCATGCTTATTACAAACCATCTTCCAAATTTCAACACATTTGGTGACTATAAATAGAGTTGAGTATTTGGACTTAGGCATCACCAATAATCAAATATCAAATTAATTTAAAAAAATTAAGAGCAATAATTTATTTATTTTTCAATGGCTGCAATGAATAAGTCTTTAGTGTTGATGATTGTGTTGTTGATTGCTCAAAGCCAATTGATGACTCAATCTGAGGCACAAACTTGCTCCAATTCACTTGCAAGTTTGAATGTGTGTGCACCATTTGTGGTGCCCGGCGCCACCAACACTGCCCCGAGCTCCGACTGCTGCACCGCCCTTCAGGCGATCGAGCACGACTGTCTTTGTAGCACACTGAGGATCGCATCCCGTATGCCTTCCCAATGCAACCTGCCTCCCCTCAGCTGTGGTGGGTATTCTTTGATCGTAGCGTACATTTTTCATATGCTTACACCGTAAATACATAAACGTATCTGTTTTTGAGTCAATTGATACAAAAATATATTCCGATTTCACTTCAATATATTTATTTGAATTATAAAATTTTCAAATGTTCTTAGAAAGTTCCTGAATTTTTTTCAATATTTAAAATGACATTTGTATCTAACCTAAACAACTATAATTAATTTGAACTACTACCACTGGAGATTAAAACTCTGGTTAATATACATTATCTAGTGAACTATTTATTTTCTTTTTAATTGGTCTAGGTACAACTATTATGTTCAGAATTTTATTCAAATAATCATGTTTCTGTTTGTAAAACTTTCACTTTTGAATTTTCAAAGATTATTAAATTATATATAATATATTGATTTAAATGGTGATTTTTTTTTTTCTTGCAGGAAACTGAATTGGAGGAACTGCTGATTGTACGTTGCCAATAAATGCAAGAAATTCAATAGTTTTAATTTCTTGAACTCTTTTTTCTATTTTGAGATGTCTGTCTAGATTTATGAATCCTGAACTGCATATTAGCATTTACATGTAAAATGTTGGTCAGGTCATGAATTAATAATAAAGAAGTATGTTTTCCCTTTATTGGAAAATAGTGCCTAAATTATTGCTCAACTCTGAAAAATTAATCTTACCATATGTGTTCACTGATGTGACATGTTTATATATTCTAAAATAAATACTTTAGGATGAAATCATTTTTTAAAATTGAAAAATAAGTCTATTTTTGAAATGAAAAAATTACCTGTTTGAATTAAAAATAAAATTGAAATGTTCTATGAAAAGCGAAACAAATCTACAAACATCAATTTTGTATATATATAATTTATACAACTGGAAACATATATAAAGCCAAAGGAGTAGGAATAAATAATGTAAATATGTAAATTTAGTAATATAATATAATAAACATTGAGCCCCTAGTTGAAGCATGTTACTGTTTCGCATGGATTGTGATATATGCAACTTTATACATACAAAATTTAAATATGTTTAGAAAAATCTTTAGATTTATATAAATATATTTATAAGCAATTAATCCAAAATATCAGATACTGACTCAGATTTGTTTATCAGCAAAATTGGATCATCTGGCATGAGGGGTTTGTTTTGTACTATTTGACTTTTTGGTAGATTGAATAATAGAGATATATTAAATGGTGATTCCGTAATTACAAAAAGACCCCTTGATTTTTAAAAATTACAAAAAACCTAAAGGAGAGATTTTTGTAATTGTTTTCGAGATGTTGTGAGGAAATTTCTTATAGAACGATTAAATCTCAAAAAATTGTATATAAATTACTCTAAATTAAACTAATTATTTTATTTTTTTCAAATACTAATAAAGTAATAATGCACGTACGTAACCTGTCTCAATCATCTTGTCAAATCCAGAAAAGATAAAGCAAATAAATGATGAGCCTAAAATTCAACAGTTGCCCATTATGTCTTCTTTTTCTAATTTGCTGCTTTTCCAAATTTACTCTTATCGGTTTTTTTTTTTTAATTTTTTTAATTCTTATGAACAATTATTGTTGTTTACTGGAGATGTTTTTTTTGCTAATTCCTAACAAATCCATAACTTTGCAATGGTGGGTGCTATAACTTAAATTTTGAATATAAATTTATCATCTTCTAACAATTTTATATACCAAATTTTCTTTGCATAAATAGAACTTCCAAAAAACTTTCTCCAGGACATGTTAGCAAGTCGTGTTCTTTTCAATAAATTACCCCTTTTTTTTTAGTAAATTATTCTTGAGTCGACACATGGACAAGTCAGAAATTAACATAAGATATAAATCACATCTCGAAAAAATAATAAAGACACGACTAATGAGTTCGTTGTCAACAATATAAAATCATCATAAAATTTACAAATATTTTGAATTTTATTTTATTTTTAAAATTACTTTTGAGTGTATTTTTAAATAGATAGTGAAATAAATTTTATTTGAATTGATTTTAAAAATGGACTCCCATCTTTTTTATGCTTGTTACTGCAAAAATAAACCTTTTTCCATGGAGTGCAAAATAATGTAGCAAGTTGCAAACGAAGAATTCATATCCAATTTCTAGGTTCGTTATGCTCAAACACATCAATCTAAAATATTCTATTGATTGAGTTATTATTATTGAAGTTATTATTAGTTAGAAAAAACATTTTTTTTAATAAACTATCATTTTCATTGTAGAGATCAAAATTAAGTATGTCACTTATAAATAATTTAAAAGCTAATTGTATAAAATAAATTGTTTTCTTTTTTTATAAAAAAAAATTAGGAAGAAGTATAGTAATGGGGTGTTTCAAGTGGCCTCACGAAGGAATCCTACTGGAGACACCACACTGGGGAGGACCTATACCCTTTGCACTCTTCGGTCCGAGCTGTAAATACACAGTCTAGTAGATCAAAAAAAAAAGTGGCCTCACGAATTAGAAACTGGCCCAAAACCGCGATATTTATTTAATATTAAAGAATAAAATAAAAAAAAAGTAAAAAGAGAGGTAATAGGGCAAAAGTAGAACACTACAATTTTAAGTCATTTAGGTTAGGTAGAACTTAATTGGGCTAAAAGGTAATACAGACCCATTCCTAGGAAGCCTAAGCCCGAAACAATATTACCATATTGTTGGGCTGCCCACATAAACGATGAATTATATCCATTATCCAAATTTCAATTAATTAATAAAAGGATGATTTACACTCAGACTCCCTAAAGTTTAATCATATTACAAGGTGCTTTTTACGATCTTAGAAATTACAAAGTGATCCATGTGTTTCAACAAGTTTTACAAGGATATCATCTCCTTTGCTTCAACAAGTCTTACAAGGACATCCCTACAACTTTATAAAAATATTAATAAAAAAATACCATGTAAGGGATGTTCTTGTAATTTTTAAAACCTCAGGAAATTTCTCGTAATATGACTAAATTTTAGGGGATCTGAATATAAATCACCCTAAATGAAAATTTAAAAGGAATGTAAACGCGCCTATACAAGAAGAGAAAAAACATTGGAAAAAACATTGAAAACTCCTCACTATCACCATCCATCGAAATCATATATAGATAGATAACCACTGAAAATCGAGAATTTTCTGTTTTTGAATCAATCGGAACAAAAATAATGGAAATTTTATGTTTCAACATGTTTCTTTAATTTATAATTCTTTCAAATATTTGTCGAAAATTTTCAAAAAAATTACGATTTTTTTTAATATTTATTTGAAACGTACCACCAGTAAACTTTAAATTCCATGCCATTCACCAATATCCTTGCTCTTTCTCCCTCATATTCAATATTTATATAATCTACGAGAAAATTATCAAGAAACGAAATCTTTAGTTCACATTTATATAAAAATCAAGATAGATACAAATAGAGATAAAAAATAGTTCTTACCAATATAATAGATCATTAGAAGGCCATTGGAGTAAAGACGCGTGACATTTTTGAAGATGGTTTCGCCATATAAAGTCTTGAAAAAACACACGTTGCTCCAATTGGGACTTCTCGAATAAGATTTTCGATGTCCGAAATTGAGTCTCCAAGTTGATAAATATTATCGAATTTGCAAATCTCCAAGTGGTGAGAATTGACGTGTTGGGATCATAATTCATGGAAAGCAAGAAGGTAAAAAATAAAATTGAACTAAAAACTTTGCAGGAAACAGAAGAAATTGTTGAAAGATTTTGAAAGGAGAAATTATTATACTTCCGACGAACAACTACATTGCACGAATGTGAATTTATAAAGATTGTGGAGGTAGGATATATTGGGTGAGGGGGGGGGGGGGGTGGCGGGGATTTATCTAATAAGATAATCAAATTGTACACAGTACGTTCCATTTGAAGGTCAATCCAATATAACAGGGGCTTAAGCGAAATTTAAAAAATGGCCCATTTATTTTAATAAATAAAATAATTAAAAATAATTTTATTACTTTTAAAAATGTAAAAATGTATATATTAAATATCTAGATAGTTTTTCTCTTAACATTTATTACGGATACATAAAATGACAAATCAACGTTTCTTTTAGTATTTTACCAAACAATTCAATTGGTTGGGCATCTGAGAGTGACATTTTATGTTAAGAAAGTTTTTTAGTAATAGTCATACTTATTATTATTTTTAAAATAATCAACAAATAAATACTTAAGAATTGCATTTCTGTCATCCACAAAAATGATAGTCTCGCCCCTATTTATTTCTCAGGTTAGTGGGAGACTCTTCATCTCCTCATATTGATAAGAGACTCCTCATCTCCTAAGGTTATTGAGGTGACTTTTCATTTCCTCCATTTTTCTCCTATAAATAGCTCTCCCATTTCACTAGAGAGGGCAAGGTTGAAGAAGATAGAAGAATAATTAAAGGTTTTTCTAGGAGTTCGTCCCGTGCATTTAGAGCTTGATTTGAAGACGATCAAGAAAAGAGGCAATCTCGAAGATACCCCTCGATCATTTTCTCACAACATCAGTACCGAAATAAAATAAAATTGAACAATGTAGTTTTTGGGCCTTGATAGTGGCGATTTATGATCTAGGGGCATTTTAGTAATTATGATCTAAGGGCATCTTAGTAATTCTCTAATTAATAAATTTGATAATAAACAATTCAGTGAAAATGACTATTTTACCCCTATTTTAATTCATTTGACATTTATAGGAGAAAACTCTCAAAAACCTCTTCACCTCCCAGAAAACTCTTCACCTCCCCCAAAAATTCTCCTATAAATAGCATCTCATTTTCAACAAAAAGGCAAGTTATTCTAGAGAGAAATAAGTGAAAAATAAGAGTTTCTTGACAAGTTCGTCCCGTGCAAGTCAACATTTATAACTCGAAGAAAGATCAAGGTGGAGGAGAAATCTCGGAGGAGTCCCTTGATCATTTTTATCCAACATCATTTTGGCGCCGTTTGTGGGAAATTAGTTTGATTTGCACGTTGAGATGGCGAACAAATACGAAGAGAACCAGTGGGAGAATCTTGAAGGGCCCGATGATCCACCAGCCGGAGGAGGCGCTGGCAACGACCTGCTTGATGCAGGAGACATTGGACAAGACCAACTGGTGGAGGAGGTGCTGGAAACGACGTGCTTGATGCAGGAGGCGTTGGACAAGGCCCTCCTGTTGGAGGAGACACAAGAGGCCCCCAAAATCTGGTGCCTGACCGAGATGCACTTCCGAATGTACCACCTCTAGCACCTACCATCCAAATGATCCAAGAAATGCTTGATGCAATGGCGGCGATAGTAGCGGCCCGAGCGGTTGCACAGTATGTGGCGGATCAACAAAGAATGCGCGATTCAAACCTGTCCCGGCACAGAATCCCAGGCGCATCCACAAGACCTGAAAGAGATGATCAAAGACAGCAGGAACAACCACATATAAAGCAACGAGTTAATGAAGAAGAAGTTAACAGTAGAACCCAAAGACCAGAAGAGGCACGAGGGCAACCTTGATCAAGGATGGAAAGAGTTGGAGGGAGAGAACAAGGAGGACAGAATTATACACAACAAGAAGAGGAAGAGAGGGTGGAAAACCTACCACCCATGACACCATTAAGAAAAAGTCCATTCTCTCATGCAGTTTTATCAGAACCATTGCCACCAGGATTTAGGATTCCAAGCCTATCTGAATATGATGGAATGGGTGATCCTCAGGAGCATCTGGATAAGTTTATTGCCAAAGCTGATTTATATGCAATAAGTGATGCGACTACTTGTAAAATATTCCGCACTACTCTATCTAAGATCGCACTTACTTGGTTCAATCAGCTCCCTTCAGGCACAATCACTAATTTTGACCAGATGAGTCAACGATTTCTCCATCATTTCTCTATGAATAGAAAGTCTTAAAAAACGGCTGCATACCTATTTACAGTGAGACAAAGAGCAGGAGAGCCATTAAGAGAGTACATACAAAGATTTTCTAATGCTGTGTTAGAGGTCCCGCAAGTCGACCCTGAACTATTGGCCAGCATTCTCCAACAAACTTTGATAGAAGAGCGTCTTAAGGAATCTTTAGCAGGAAAGCCTCCAACAAGTCTGGATGCACTTCTAGCAAGATCTGAAAAGTTCATAAGGATTGAAGAGGCAATGGAGTCAAAGTCAGAAAAAGGAAGTAAGAGAAAGAGTAGAGAAGATGATATGAATGATATCCCAAGGCGAAAGGAGAATCCAGAAGAAGAAAGGAAGGTAGGATACAATCAAAAGTACGCTCACTATACTCCTCTCAATGCTACGCGAGAAGAGGTATTTGTAGCTGCTTTAGCTCAAGGACTACCCCAGTGGCCGTCACCATTGAAAGATAATCCAGACAGGCATAAGTCTAACAAATATTGTCGATACCATCGTGCTCGAGGACATAACACAGAAGACTGCTATCATTTAAAAGATGAGATAGAAAGGTTGATACAAAGAGGCAATCTACAGAATTTCGTAAGAAGGAAAAGAGATATAGCCCCAGCAAGTTCACAAACTGGACGAAATTCTAACCAAAGAAGAAATCAACCGCAAGAGAGAATTGGAGGACAAAGACCTAACAGATATAGTTCAGTACAAGCAAGGCAGGAGGAGAACTTACCAAATACCGGAGGAGATTCTGTTAGGTCGAGAAAGGCATTAGCAAGATCAGCAAAAGCCTTACATGATTGTCCATCGTATGCACAACACTATGTCCATCAAGTTGAAAAATGTAATCAGATCATCACCTTTGATGATAGAGATTGGGAGAGAGGAAAACTATCACCACAAAACGATGCTTTAGTAATCTCAGCAACTTTAGCAAATTTCCGGGTCAAGAAAATCTTAGTAGACAGTGGCAGCTCAGCAGATATAATATTTTACCATGCTTTCGAGAAGTTAGGCATAGATAACACTGAGTTAAAAAGGATCAATACCCCACTTACTGGTTTTACTGGAGAGATAGTGGAAGCATTGGGAGAAGTATCACTACATATTTCCCTCGGAAGTTATCCCATTAGATCTACGAAGATGGTGAAATTGTTAGTAGTCAAGGCGCCTTCCTCATATAATATGATATTAGGAAGGCCTAATTTAAATATTTTCAAGGCTGTAATTTCAACATATTATATGAAGATGAAGTTTCCGACGCCAGAAGGAATAGGAGAAGTGGTGATAGATCAAATGATGGCTCGTGAATGTTACGCTAGCACCTTGAAAAATTGTAATAAACGAACCAAGTCGAAGTCAAATCATGCCAATAGAAATGATACGACAGATCAACTGATGAACGATGCTTCAGAGGCTAAGGAAGAAGAAATTGAAAGCAAAAAAAAAAAAAAAAAAAAGAAAGCCAGATGATTTGTGCATAGAGGCAAGCTTGATAAACTATTATGAGTAGTTTTATAATGTATTTTTCAATAACAGTTGTACGTCAAAACTTTGAGTTTGATGTAATGATTCAATAAAGCTTCAATAAAACTCAATGGAGAATTTCTTTCTGGCATCTATGAGAAGTTTTAGATATAATTCGATCAAGGAAAAATCCGACAAGTCAACATTTCAAGAATCATGTATAATTAAAGGATATTATATGCCTTTGATTATCAAAGCAGAAACGCAAATAAAATTTGCACCATAACAAAAATATAGTGGACATATCCACGAATATTCTTAAAAATTCAAACTACAATATAAAGCAAAAATGCAAGTATTCAAGAACATAGAATAAAATAAACGATGACAAAGTTCATCAACCAAATAAAGTTAACTATTTTTTCCCTTTTGAGGACTTTGAAGCATGATCTTCCTCAACCTCATCAAATACGTCATCAGGAATCACAGTCCCCTCATCCTCGTCAGCTTCATCATCTACCTCCGGATCAATAAACAGGAAGTCTTCACCAGGAAAACGGTCCGAGTCTTTAAGGGTTTTGCGAATAACCCGAACTGTTCGGTCGTAAACCAAAATAGACTCCTTCAGAAGATCTTCTCTATACGCATCAGACTTCTGATAGTTACTCACAAGCTCCTTCTCTATCGTGCTTTGATACTTGGAGACAAGTTCCTTCTCCAGTTCCCTATAATAATCATTACCCTGCTCGGACTTCCTAAACTTCTCACCAGTCTGAATCTCATGCTTCAGCTCCTTCGACAACTTCGTGTTTTCCAATTTCAGCTCCTGAAGTTGTTCAGTCATGCGCGCCAGTTTCTCCTCGGACATCTTCGTTTCCTCCTCGCAGCGTTTGGTACGCTGAGTAAGCAAATGAGACAGAAGGGGTATCTGCAAAAAAAAAAAAAAAAAAAAAACAAACAAACAAATATAAGTATTGTCTAAGTCAAAGGAAAAACATAAAATATATAGGAAATGTTAATTACCCGAGCAACATCTGCGCATAATATTTTATCCAAATTCTCAGAAGAGAGTTGATCAAACCGAATAGAATAGTGAGCAGTAATCAACTGCCTAGTCTTATCATATCCAAGTTCCAGATCGGCGGAATCCCAAAATGAACAGACACCTTTTTCTTTGTTAATGCCAAAGGTGAATAGACCTTTTCCCATTCCAGGACGAGGGGGAACTTCCTCTCGAGGATGTTTTGGAGGAGGCGATGATTGTCGATTCCGCCCACCTGGCGCAATCGTTCCAAAAGTCTCATTAGGAGCACTACGCGAAGCTTGAGATGCACTTCTAACGAAACTCCCTCTTGGATTTCCAGATTGAGTTCCCTTATGCGCGGGGGGGGGGGGGGGGGAGGAGGACGACGAGAATCACGATCTACTTGTGAAGCCCCTTTCCCAGCACGAATCTCACTAATGGACATACCCTTGCCTGCAAAATACAAAAGTTAATACACAAGTCAGAATGATAAACATGCATAAATATATATATATATATATATATATATATATATATATATATATATATATATATATATATATATATATATATATATATATATATATATATACATATACATAAAATATACATATGATATGTACCATTAACAAATAAAGGAGCAACATTAAAAGGTTCTCTAAATAAACCAGCGTTCTCAAATTTCTCAAGAACATCACTCGAATCATAAGAAAGATCGTAAGGGGAAGAACTACTACTCCACTCTATGGGAAAATCCGTTGCATCATTCCTTACGTAAAAATACTTTGATTTCCATGGTCCCCTAGAACCTTTTGCATAAGTACAACCCTCTAAGAATTTGCATTTGTTTTGAGGAAAAAAGTGAAAATATAACTGGTTGGGAACTCTTCTCAAGATAAATAAACTCCTAAAAGACTCCAAAGTTGGAGGAATATTCAGTTGGTTGGAGCAACGCAAGAAACCTTCATAATACATGAAAGAATTGGGAGTCAACTGACTGATGCATATATTAAAACTACGCACAATTTCTACGAGGAGAGGATCTGGAGGAATCGAAAATCCACAAAGAAAAAAATCTTTGTACACGGTGAAAAACCCAGGTGGAGGAGTCCTAATTTTCTGACCATCAGAAGGAAGCAAAAATTCGTGACAAGAGGATAAATTAATCTTATCCTTAAGCATATTCATTTCCTTCAAGGACATCTCACTATTAGCTATCTCAATATCTACTACACGACTTTTACGCTTTGAGTCCATAGAAGATGGAGCCTTTCCCTCTTCATCTTCATACTCATTTTCATCCATCACCGAGCTAGATGCGTCTTCTGGCCTATTTCCTAAAGGAATTTGACGAGATGTATCAGAAATAGATTTATCGTTAGAAAACAAAAAATCTGAAAATTCAGATTCACATGGTGGTAGTTCACGAATAGCTTTTGCAACCTCTTCCTCAAACGAAAATTCAATCCCTGAATCAAAACTTAAAAAATCAACCTAAGAAGAAACACCTATACAAAAAGCTCGTCCAAAGCATATTTACTTAACCGAAACAAATTAACCACGAAATTTCGGGCGAGAATGGCCGAGACAGGACTTCCTCGGCCAAACTCGACCGAGTCAGATTCCGCCTTGGCCAAACTCGGCCGAGGCAGGTAACCTCGGCCAAACTCGGCCGAGACAGATTTACCTCGGCCAAGCCCAGTCGAGGCAAATATACCTTGGCTAGACTTCACCGAGGCAGATGAGCCTCGGCTAGGTTTGGCCGAGGCATGCTGCCTTGGCTGAGTTTGGCCGAGGCGCTGTGCCTCGGCAGGCACACATTCCCTCGGCTGATGATGGCTTGGCCAAGGCGTGCTATGCCTCGGCTGGGTGTGGCCGAGGTAGAGCCGCTTCGTCCGAGGTAATTACTCGATTGGCTAGTAAAAAAAAAAAATTTTTAAAGAAAATTTATAAATTAAATTAACAATAAGTACCTCGCGACGACATTCTTCGAACGGATTCTCTCGAGAAAAAAACTTAAAATTTTTTAAGTTTGAAAGGTGTACTTACAAAAATGAAGATGAAAATCATAAATAGACTATAAAAGTTATAATTTTGGAAGTACAATATTCTCAAAGAATAAAATCCTCCTATACTTGATCCTAGGATATTTAGGACATTATTTTGCAAAATTTATATCTTCTAAGTAAGGAACATATTCTAATCTAAATATACATAATATACATACATATATATATATATATATATATATATATATATATTCTCAAAGTATATATGTTATGTATTTTAAATTCCGCAAGTGAAAATTTTTCATTCATGGAATGGGGGGGACATAGTGGCGATTTATGATCTAGGGGCATTTTAGTAATTATGATATAAGGGCATTTTAGTAATTCTCTAATTAATAAATTCGATAATAAATAATTCAGTGAAAATGACTATTTTACCCCTATTTTAATTCATTTGACATTTATAGGAGAAAACTCTTCACCTCCCCCAAATATTCTCCTATAAATAGCATCTCATTTTCAACAAAAAGACAAGTTATTCTAGAGAGAAAGAAATGAAAAATAAGAGTTTCTTGGCAAGTTCGTCCCGTGCAAGTCAGCATTTATAACTCGAAGAAAGATCAAGGAGAGGAGAAATCTCGGAGGAGTCCCTTGATCATTTTTATCCAACATCAGGCCTTTTTCATAAATTTCAAGTAAAATAATAGTATTTAAAATGTGATTTCACTAATTAACTAGACACAAGAAATCCTTGTCAAGATATGAATGGACTTAATGATTTCCCTAATTTCAGTGAAGTAAGAAATCAGAGAACATGGGCTAGGCTATTAGTGAGGAGGAGAAATGTAATTTAATGTGAAGTGGATGATGTTTTTTTCAGTGGTTATTGGTTAAAGAAGTCGTTAATGACTTCAATAGAAATAAAAAATAAGATATCATAAAATTTTGATATTACTGTTTTGATCTGATAAGCCTATATTATTCATTAATACCGAAACAAAAAAGGAATAACAATTTACACATTTTTTTTTGTAGTTTTAGATACTTCCTCATTTATTTATAAAATTCTAAATTCGGATATTTTAGATAAGTCCATAAAGTATCTGTAATTATCTAATAAAAGAATAGATGATCATTTTAGCTATTGTATTATGCTGATCTCCACCCTCTGTTTGAGGAGGGGGCTAATATAAATAATGAAATGCCCCATTTATAAACTATCCAAATTTCTTCAACTCACATTCTTATTTTTTGAAGAATTAGGTTGACTTAATCTCAAAAGTTCTTACAACTATATGTCACTCTATTTTAAATTCAATATTTATATAAAGATCCAGATGAAAATAATCAAGAACCGAAATTTTGAATTGAATATTTATATAAAAATATATTGAATACGGTGTTCATATAATGACCGAGATGGATACTTATTGCGATAAAATTCAGTTGTTACCAATATAATCGATTATCAAAAGGCCATGGCAGAAATCGTGGTATTCTTGAAGAAAGGGCTATATGTAAGTCTTGAAAAGGCTCTAATCGGGACTTCTCGAATAAGATTTTGGTGTCTGAAATTGAGTCTCCAAGTTCACGAAGTTGATCAAAATTGCCGATGTAGAATATATAGGGGTGGGGAAGATTATCTAAATAGAAAAGGATTTGGAGTTGTTATCCTTTTCCAATTTGTACGCAGATGTGTTGCATCCGGTTTTGTTAGAGAAGGGAAAAACGAGTAAGAGCTCGCAAAATTTTTTTTTTTCGACCATCAACATCACCATCCAAATTAACTAAAAATTAACCCATCACCGATGGACAAAAAAACTCTCCTTGCAACCATCCATGAGTAAGAAACAACAAAAAACAATGCCTTGCTCTATGTTTCAATTACCAAATTCCTACCATTTATACCTAGACTCCCAAGTTCCTCCAATATATACCTATTGTGTCCAAGGAAGAACCAATGGCGTATACATCCAATCACCCCGTACAACAGACTTATGCTTTATCAGAACGTGCTCTGGAGGCACGAAGTGGATACCATTGTTCAGATTCCATCCCATTGCCAAGCCACAAAAGCATCTACTAACGGTCACAAACCCTGGAACCTCAGTATCACCTCTAACATTCAAAATTCGAGCAAAAATCAGATAATTTGAATGTCGATCTCCCCTATCTTTCGGACCTTTTAATTGTATTTTATTGGGTTTTTAAAATATAATAGGGCGGATGGTGGCTACCTCAGATGTGACGCCCCGCTCCCCAGGTTGGGTCCCACATGGCCCAACCCTGAGTTTGGGATCACCCGGCGCGGGATAACCCATCAGAGTTGCTGAACTTTTTTTTTTTTTTGAAACATGATGACAAAAATAAAGCATGCGATAAATCCAAATTTAAATTTAAACCACTAGCTCCGTTATATACGGAGAAGGCATACGTTCATACGAGTAACCCCGCAAGCCTACGGAAAACATAAATACAATATTCAAAATACATCATTCAACCTTATAACAAGGTGACAACAAAAGTAGTAGAGTTGCGAAAGCAAGTAAAACAAAAGGGAGGACAATCCCTCAATGACTGACTGGATCCCGGGAACTGACTCAACCATCATAACTCGAGACTCCTGCATCTGAAAAGATTAATAAAAGGAACGCGTAAGTTGATCGTCCAACTTAGTGAGGCTGTGGTGCATTGTGCATGAGACACATGGATGCAACATAATATATATCGTGAGCATATAAACGAATTAAACATATATCACATTCTTAAAATCAAAGCATAGAGTTCAAACAACCAAGAGTTGCTGATGCCGTTCTCCACTTACCCTCCATCCTCATTCTGATGTCCATCCAAACTCACCGAGTAAGGAGCGACCTTACTATCTGAAATGCATCGACATGTCTTTGCCGGAGTTCGTCCTTACTCCCCAAGTGTTCCTCCCCACTTGGGTTGTAAGGCCAGGCCTACGGGTAACCGTGACAATCCTGCCGGCCCTTGCCGGCAGGTTGGCATCGGGTCCATATACCAAACAAATAGAGCCCACACAAAATCGTAAATAAACGGAAACACATAATCGGAGACAAACGGAAACATAACATATCAATCATATTAACATATTATCAACATTTAACGATCCGCCGAAAGCAATTCAAACATATAGCTGGGTGAACATATTCGCAACTAAGTAGATCTTGATTCGATGTAGCATGTATTAGGATAATCATGTTGATATGATAAATGATTCATACAAGTCAGCCTATTACTGACGTACACGAGGTAACTAGCATGGCACGTGATGTTCTATTTATTTACAACCTAATTACATGCTTAGACTCAACCTACTAGCATATCGGACTAACACACGAATGAACACAGCGCTCACCTGTTCTGCTTATGGTTCTTCAAAGTTTCTCGGTAGAACGGCGATTCCAGATCCTGTACATATTTACGTAACGTTTAAGGATCCAAACTCGGACAAGAACTTATGATTGACTAAAGAAATACTTTAGTCGCAATTATAGTCGGGTCATGGACGAAATGAGACCATGATCCAACTTAAACTAATTAACCCGATTTAGGGGTTCATAGAGCTACGTTGTATGGAAAGCCACGAATAAGGATTTATAAAAATCCAAGAAAATTCTTTAATAATAGGCATTCATTAAATTTGAGTAAATCAAAGTTTATTTTAAAATTACTTATTTTTTTAATTTTGAAAACTTTATTTATTTATTAATTTTATTTTCGGAATTTAATTATGTATTAAAAATATATTTTCTTTCCTTTTTTTTTTCTTTTTTTTTTCTTTTTTTTTTTAAGATATGGGCTAGCACAAAGGCCAGCCCACAAACAGGCCCTAATGGCCTGTTGCTTGTGCAACAGGCCCAAAATCTGTTGCACAAGCAACAGACCCGGCATCAAGTGTGCTGCCGGAGGTGGGGTGGTTTCGGCCACCTCCCCAAATGTCATCAAAACACCCCCAAATTTTCAGATTTATATAAATAACCCTAAACAAACAATTTAATTATTTTAACACCCAAAATTTTCATAAATGTTAAATATTTCACAAATATCTTGTAGATCTATAATATGGCATATATTGGATAAATTTACACAAGTAAATCTTTGAGAAAAATACACTTTTTATTTAAGAAAATTCCATCAAACTCCAAAAATATCATTTTATGGAGAAAAACATAGATCTTTTAAATATTCAACAAAATCAACTATCAATAATCATATTTAACATTACACACAAAATAGAGACTTAAATAATTTGATCTAAGGTGTTTTAAAGATACTAAAATATGTTTAAGAGCAAAAGCTAGGGTTTCTAAGGTTGGGTAAAAATAAATCATCAAAGAGAAAACATAAGGAGGAGTTACCGAAACTTGAACTCCTCCAAACACGGTTGTAGCACGGCGGCGTACTGGTGGCGGTCCGGCAGTGGGCTGGTGGCACGGCAGCGGTGGTGGTGGCGGTTCTCCGGCGGCTTCACGACGGTGGTGGTGGTGGCCCCTACTTTTCCTACACTTCTCCATCTTTCTAACTTTTTTCACTATTTCACACTAACTCTCACTCTTCTCACACACTCTCTTTCTCTCTAAATCTCAACTATTTGGATACTAAAATGAGGTGAATAAAATCTGAAAAATGTGTAGAAAGGTGTTTAAATACACCTTGAGAAGATAGGAGACATAATTAGTCTTCAAAAACCAACCAATGCATGTCCACTTTGGGTAGAGAAATTTCTCTACCCAAGGGGCATGCTTGGCCACTCTAAGAAGCTATAAAGGCTCCCCTAGCAGCTGCAATCAAGTGTGGGCGAAATTTGCACTTTGCCCCCTGAAGTTTTGGTAAAGTGCATTTTTGCCCCAAAAATTATTTATTTTGCACAATTAAGTCCAAATATTTTTCAAAAGTGGTACACTATTGTTTTAAAGTATTTTTGTGTTTCTAAATCATTTCAAAGTTAATAAGAACATAGGAGATAAATTAATTGTACATTTTACCCCAAAGTAACACTTAATTTTAAAAAAATAAGATATAACACATGAAATTGGATTAAAAATCCACTAAAATACGATTAAAGAGGTCCAAAATTTACGGGGCGTTACATCAGAGGGTGGCCACGGAATTTCCTTTTAAAAGAACAAAAAGGAAGATGAGTGGGAATTTTCTTGGCTACCCATTGAGGTAGCCACCATCCGCCATGTTAGGGGGGTTTTATGGACACTTTTTATGTAAAAGTGTCCCTAAAAGTGATCTAACATGATAGATGGTGGCTACGAATATTCCAGATGAGTGGATTCATGAAGTGTTCTTGTCAGATCACCACTCACCACCACATCCATGGGCGTAGCTACACCTTGTTGAGCAGGGTGCAGTGACCCCACTCAAGTTTTGCACTTTTATGGAAATTATATGTATAATGCTTGTAAAAGTTAAGTATATTTTTATTTTAAATGGAGTCCACTCAAGTATTCTGAAATTTATATGCTATTGGGGCCATATTTTAATGAAATATATGTTAATCTTCTACTAATAATTTTTTTATTAATTAAATGTTAATAGTAAAAGATAAATCATAATTTTAATCTTGGATAGTGAAATACTTTTCCATATAAAAAAGTCATACAAACTTCACAATGACTATTTCATCTTTGTTTTAATATTTTATCCCCACAAATAAACTCACTCAAAAAGAAAGATGCAATCAAATAATGTACAATTCAAGAAAATATATTGGTTTAATTAGATTTTCATATTAATAGAACAAAAATTGATCATTGAAGGTTGATAAAAGGTATGAAAAATTTATATATGTAATTGGATATTTGTTAGTTGTGAAGTACTTATTTTATATTGAAAATTTTGCATAAAATAACTTTTTTCTTTGAGAAGTTCAATTTATATCAAACAATTAACTTAAGAATTTGGTCAGTGGTTTAAATAATTAGTCTGTTTAAATTTTTATTTTTCTTAAAATATTTCTCCAGTAATCTTTATTGGACTTAAGACTTTAATTTAATTTTATCGTTAAAAGTATATATTATTTATCGTTAATAGTACATATGCCAGTGGACTGCTACCACCATACCACTGCCGGAAGCCAACATCGTCGCTTGTTTTGGGGGAAAAACTAAGTTGGACCCATCTTCTCCAAGTTTTGGGTAAAAAGCCCCTTAACCATCTCTTTTATTAGATCTTTTAGAGTAATCTTTGATACCGTAGCCTCCATTTTAGTTCTTGAAATCCAATGAAAGATTTTTAAACTATAAGTTTTTAAATTCATTGATGTTCATAATTTGGATTTTTGTGTATTCTTGAATAAGATACATGTTTAGAAAAGAAGGGTTGAAAATAATTTCTTGAATACTCTAGATGTGAAATGATTTCTAAAAGATGTGGTTTTAAAAGTATTTTTGCATGTATGTGATTTGAAAATTGATTTTTGGTGGGGGTATGTTGTAGATCTACAAATTTTTGATGAAATATTTGGATATAGTGAAAGTTTTGGGTTTTAAAAAAGTTTTATTTCTTTGTGGGAGGCTACCTATGCAAAACTGGAAAATCACGGGGCAATTTTGTGTTTTCTAGTGATGTGGCCGAAGCCACCCCACCGTCGTGTTGGGATTCGGTAAGATAAACAGCCCTAGGCACAGCGGAATATAAAAATTTTAGGACCTCTTACAGAATCTTGCCAGGATACTCTCTAGTTGTATATATATATGAATATTAATAAAACGATAGTATAAGTTTACACGTTATACCTATCTCCTTGCAAATCCTCGGCTAGCAAAACGAACTCTGATTTCTTCTCCGGCAAGATCGACCCAGGCTTCTCAAGGAGCGCCCCACGTGTTGCGCCTCTACGAGTTGATACACCACAATATCACGAAAAATAATATATCTTGATCGACTAGAACACAAGATATATTAAGATCTAGGAATTAGGAACGATTTAGGAACAAAATAGAAAAACGAAAAATTCTTCCAAATGGAAGAAGGGTTCGGTCGACTATAGGCTTGGGAGAGGGAGAGAAAATTTTGCTCTTGCTCAATTTTGCATATGGAGTATTGTGAAAAATAACTACAAGAAAGCTATTTATAGTTTTCTCTCTAACCTAGTCCTATTAGGACTAGGTCTTCTCTCTCCTACATGGGCCATGGCCCTCTTTAATTAGAAGACCAAGTCTTCTAATTAATTCATGGCCCAGTTAATTAATTTGACCAGGCCTAATTTAATCTCCCAATTAAATAGCCCAATTAATTAACTTAATCTCCCATTTAATTAAATCAGACTCTAATTCTATTTAATTAAAATCCTTTCTAATTAATTAAATCCAACTTAATTAATTAACTCACAAATTAAATTCTAATTTAATTTATGATCCTGATCCAATTCCAATTGGATCCCATTTTGTTCCAATTGGGTCGACCCAGTCGACCCACCCAATATAATCGACCTAGTCGATTATTCACCCAGTCGACTCGGTCGTTCTTATTTCCTCGCTTTCGCTTCATGTGTATTGTGTATGCCCCCGTAGGTTCACCACATAATTGGCCGTGGGTTATAATTAAATATTATTTAATTATTCGAGTAAGACTTACTCTAAATCAATCGAACACTCTGTCGATTGATCATTCCAAAATTAGCACCCCTATCAATTTGGGAATTCTCCCACACTCCACGGTCGATGTTAAGCCACAAGCCCATGGAGCCCAATCACTGGTGAATTAATTCAGTGAACCTTTTATCATTTACAATTTCCATATACGACATAATCTCTCCATCGATCAATCTCCCAGTCGAGACTCAAGGGTATGGTCTTTCATCGGATTCCCTTTTATTTCGTCTTGACCTTATGTACTCTGACCTTGAAATAAATTCTCTTTGACTTAATCTTTATGAGCTACTTACATAAAGCCGTCAGATACCTTGGCCAAGGATTTTACCAGAATTAATTTATCACAGAAATTCATAGGAGAATTTCCCAACCTATCAAGTCGGGTCAATGGATCCTTTGTTGATGATATGAATCTGCATACGAGTTCCTCTATACCCAATGTGAGTCCACAGAGACTTTCTGGCAATCCCCAGTCAGTCGGAACTCACATCAAAGCATAGACGTTCTCGCACCAGATAAACCCTATCACCTCAAGTAGTTAGGGATCGTTCCTCGTATACTATCGTAAATTGGAATAACTGCAACCCCGATATGCGACTACCGCTTCCATGGTGAGTTATTTCCTAATTGGGGTATTCAGTGCGCTTGCCATCCCAGCAAGCCACCCACTTATGTGTATCGACTATCCCAGTCACGCTCGTGGACCCCAGCGTCCTCCAGTTCATCGGAGTATACACAACAGTGAGAGTCTAACCGAATCCAACGATGTCCTATCTCTATTGGATTCTACGACTTTTGAATATGTTTTAGATCACGGCTTTGGAGATCAGTCCACGGGTTGTCCCATAGCCCTGTGATCTAAGGACTTCTATCCTTATGCGTAGATAATTATTACATAAGATAAAGATGACCATTTAATAAAGTGCATTTATTAATCGAAATTGAATAGTTCCGCATTTATTACAATAAATACTAGCCATACAGCTGGCTTGCAGAACACTATTTATATCACGCCGACGAACCAGCCCCGGTGGTCTGTTGCATTTGCAACAAACACCATTTTGGGCCTGTTGCTGTAAAGCAACAACAGCAACATGCCTCTCGAGGCATGTTATGGAGAGATTATTTAGTACAACCCCTGCACCATGTCATCAAGTACATGTGGTGCAGTCCATCAATACACTTGGGACATGTGGATTGATAATCCACATCACCCCAAATTCTAGCCATGTTCCAAAAAAATAGGGATTCAAAAAATTTTGTCACATTGCCAGAACATGGGTAATCATGTCCCAAGTGTATTGGTGGGCTGCACCACGTGTACTTGATGACGTGGTACAGCGGTTGTACTAAATAATTTCTACTGTTATTGGCCAGCCCATATGTTAAAAAAATAGATGGAAAAAAATTATGTATATAAAATTTACTAAAAATACCTAGTAGATTTTGAAGAAAAATTTGAAACTTTTTAATAGTAATTTTATTGATATATATGTTTTTAAAATTAATATTTCTAATAGTAAATATTTTAAAAATAAAAAATTTCATAGTAAGAAATAACAAAAAGGGTTTGAAATTAATTAAGGAGCATAACTAAAGATAAATATTTGCAGAAATTAAATTACTTATTATAAAAATAAAAATAAATGACAAAATTTTTCCTAAAATAAAATATCCACTTCAAATAATCTTGAAAAATTTATTTCTGAATATAAAATTTATAATAAATACAAGTTTTTGATAATGCTAATTTCAAATAAAGGTTAATTTTGAAAAGGGAACTCAATAAATTATAATAATTTTCTGAATATGAATTTAAAGAATTATTTTAAATAACATAAAGATGTTAATATTTAATTTAATTTTTGTATAAGTTCAAGTTATCTCTTTTTTTGTGTCTATGTTTATCACGCTTCTCGTAGAATTTAATTGCCCAAGTTTCGATTGTGGCTTAGATGTTGATCGACCACAATTCAATTGTGTGCTCGACTAAAGCATTGCTTTAGTCACTCTAGGATCTTTATGGTGTAATTATATTCTAAGATCATTGCATAAACGTGTACATGAATTGGAGACGCCACTTTTCCGTATTTTCTTGAGAATTGTTAGCTACACAAGTTAGTATTGTGTGTTACTTGTGTGTCAATCCGAATGTACTAGTAAGTCGAGTCATAACTGTAACTTAGTACCTAAACGAACGAGCATGAGATGATTGATATAATGAATAACTCATCTGCCAGGACGAACTATTCATGTTGAATTATTATGCTAATGTCGATGTGCTTATGAGTACTTGATATTGTATATTAAATTGTTTTGATCACTGTTATTGAGTTGTTCACTGATTCCCTGTTACTAGATTGTTATTGTATTGTATTATTACTTGATTGTTACTGTACTTTATTATTTGCTGTTATTGTATGGGCCCTATCTTTGGTGTGCAGAATCATGAGTAACCTGGAAGGTTAGGGTCGGAGGGTTACCTTGATCCACCGTAGACCAGGCTTCACAAACCATATGTGGAGTTTACACTTGGGGAGTGAAGTCAAACTTCTGACATTAGACGTCTGTGCGCACATTTAGCAAGGTAGCTCCTTACTTTGCGTGTTCAGTGGGGGCGTCATAATATAGGTTGGAGGGTAAGATAATGACGATATCAACAATTGCTGGTTACTTGTTTAACATGCTTAAATTATTATCGCATATGTTTATTTACTGTACTGTTATATATGCTCATGTATTTTATGTTGTATCCACGCATCACACGGACATGTGCACTACAACCTCACTAAGTTGGGCAATCAACTTATACATTCCATTTTCAATTGATTCAGCTATAGATGTTTGGGGAACGATAGTTCATGTTGCGGTTAGGTCATCACGGTTGAAGTCTCACCCTAATTTCGGAGAGTAGTTGTACCTATGTTAAGCTTCTTATTAAATTTTAAGATCCTCCATTGAACTGATGTTTGAAAACTCCTATAACGTTTAAGTCAATTTTTAAAGTATCTCATTATATTAGTTAATTTTGTTAAATGATCATTTTTATCAAAGATGAATTTAAATTTCTAAAATATTTATCTTAATGTTACTTTGTCCATGTTGGGTTTCACAAGTTGTTTCACCACATCATGTTTTTATTTAAAGTTGTTTTAAATACTTCTGCTTAAAACTATATATATTAAATCGATTTTATTTTTCTTTCAAAAACTTAGTACTTTAAATTAATTATTTTTATGTTGTAACCCGCTTCCACTTTAAATTTTTTCATTTGAAAATTAATTTTTATTTTTTTTCAATGAACTAAATAATTTAAACCCTTTTATACATTAATTGTTGGTCGATTATGGACTAATTGCTTTTGAATTTAACTTTAAATCTTTGTTTCAATTTTATACCCAATTCAAAATAAAATAAGTATTATTCGACGGACGCAGGGAGTCGGGTCGTTACGAAATTGGTCCCATAACTTATATCGGTTAGCAATTTTTTTACATAATTTTTGGTCCCAAATTTTCTTTAAATAAAAATCACGTAAAAAAATCCAGCTAAAATACATAAGCACGAGAGTCAAACTCACTCTCTCAATTGAGCTGAAAATGTTCTAAATTGCTTCAGTTTTGTGACTTATGGAATAAATTTGTCAGTTAATTTTTTTTTTGGTAAAATTGCAGAAAACGTCCCAAACTAATTACTGATTTTGGATTTTCGTCCCGAACAATTTAACTTGGCAAATTTCGTCCCGTAATTTAATATTTTTTTGGAATATCGTCCCAATCTAATTGCTAATTTTGATTTTTCGTTCCAAACTATATCAACTCGCCAAATTTCGTCTCATAATTTACCATTTTGTATGAATTTAGTTCCAATATTAAATTTCTAATTTAATGAAAATGATGTTCAATCTTGTAATTAATTTGGGACGACTCTGCAATATTATATAATTATTCATGTTAAAATTTACCATGTCATGACACTTAAGCAGCCATGTGATAATTCATTGGCAAATGCGCAATTCCGTATTATAATTATGGTGGAACGATATTCCAAAAAAATATTAAATTCCGGGATGAAATTCGCCAAATTAATTAATTTGAGACGAAAATCCAATATCAGTAATTAATTTGGGACGATTTTTGCAATTTTTCCTTTTTTTTCCACAAACTTGCCAACTACTATATATTCTGAGACCAATTTTACATATTTCCATTATTTCATGAAGCAAATGCATATGCGTTCAAGTTGAATTTTGAATTACATATTGAAATTTTAAATTACTCATTAAATATAGCCATGTGCAAAAAGATGTTGTTCGGAACTCATGATGATTTATATAAATACCTTTTTTTGCTAGAGTTTAAAAGTAAAATTAAGTTTTTACAAGTTAAGTCTTTACATAAAGTTTTATTAAATTAATCGATTATCTAACTAGTAATAGTATTATTTCATGATTTTGTTACTAATTGTTGTTAGCTTTAGCATCTGAATCTGATCATCATATTATAGTGGTCCCTAGGGAAGTACTAAATAACAATTTCAAATACCTAATGATTATTAGCTGAATGTATAGAATAATAATGACAATAATAATCACAAGCACAAGAGAATGTACAAAGATCAAATGATCAAATAATATTAAATACAACAAAAGTAAAAACCAAAAGAAATTCATTCGAACTTGGATCAGTAATCACAAACAAAAGGGGTATTAGACAAGTAAGGCCCATATATAATCATAAATTCAAAATTTATTTTGCCTACTTTTGAGATTAGACTATCATTAGTTTTTTTTTCTCTATGCCCTCTAATTCAGATAAAATTATTTTGTGATACATTACACATATGATGTGGTACAACATATAAAAGAAATCATATTAAAGTTTTAATGGAAAATTTACATATATGGTATCAAATAATACGACATTTTGAAATATTGGTATCTGGCTATATAAGCGCACATTTAATACAATAATTTAAATTTTGGTTGTAATGCTTATATCCCCGTGAAATAACTGGACAAAAATCAACGGAATTGACCACGTACACAAGAAGTTGGCCGTTATCTCATCTTTTATAGGAAAAATTATCACATGATTAAAATGAGAAAAACGTTAATCACGATGTGTGTATCTCGGGAAAGGAAAGTAAATAAACAGTTTCCATTTCTGATCAAATATGTGTGTTTAGCACAAATTTCATTTTAGATAATTTTTATTCAATCAATATATCTTCGTCGGTATAATTTATTACTATTAAAATTTTGGAAATATTATGTTTCAAAGTTTGTTCCCAAAATATATATATATATATATATATATATATATATATATATATATATATATTACTTTATCTTACTTTATTTTTTTCATTTTGTTAAAACGCCTAAAGTAAAGTTTTTTGTTCCCCCCTCTACATATTTGTTAGTTATTTGGACAAGACATTACATGAATTTTAATTTTATGAAATATATTAATACAATTAAATTCTAGAAGAATTCAATTGATAAAATTGAATGAAACAAAAAAGATTTTTTTTAAGAGAAAGGTTGGACCAAAGTCTTATTACCTGTCAATTGTCGTCTGCTTTAAAACTCCCGGGTCCCAACTCCAACTACCACCACAACACACCACGGCGCGTCATCCCCACTCTCCGTCTCCTCGCGCGTCTATTTTAAACCCAGCCCAAACTCGCAATAAATACCCATTAAATTGCTCTCTCTTTCGCCACTGAAACTGTCACAAAAACCCTCAACAACAAATCAATTTATAAGTTGCAGCATTGAAATGAATTGAGAAATGGGTAAAACAGGTAAGTGGTTCCGTTCACTTTTGAGCTCCAAAAAGGACGCGCCACCGCCGAAGAGCAAGTGTAAGTATGTGGAGAATCCTCTGAATAGTCCTTACGTTGAGGGTCGGGATGCTAACAAGCACGCCATAGCGGTGGCTGCTGCCACAGCTGCGGTGGCGGAGGCGGCCCTGGCTGCCGCTCAGGCGGCGGCGGAGGTCGTGAGGTTAACAAGTGGCTGTGGGAGTGTGAGGAATGTGAGAAGTGTCACCTCGTTTGTAAGAGATGATAGGCGGCGTGTGGCCGCGGCGGCGGTGAAGATTCAGTCGGCGTTTCGAGCCTATTTGGTTAGTTATTTGAATTTTAGTAATTAGTTTGTAAATTTAAATTTAATTTTTCTTATTTTAGTTTAAATTTGTGTATTGATTTAAATTCAAAATTATTATTTCTGAAAAGATCCCAATTTTTTTTTCTTATAAATTTGGTGCCTAAGACACATCTCTATTTTTTAGTACTCCTAATTTTGGGGTTGATTTTGCTTGTGGATCAAAATTTCCATAGTTTATGTCGAAAATGTCGAAAAAATTATGTTCTTGAAACATTGGAAACGAAAACAAGGTGTTAGTTTTGAGTTGAGAATCTTTTATTTGTTCTAATTTAGTAATATTTTATTCACAATTTCTCCCCGTGTTTCCGAACCGTTTCGGGAAGTTCACAAAAAGTTTTCAATAATAAGCTGACCGAAACATTTACGAGAAACAAAAGTTTGATTTTTTATCTAAAATTGATATTTTTTTTTTCTCTAGGTTGCAAAGGAAAACTTGAATTTCTTTTCATGATATTCTTAGTCTTGTTTTCTTTCATGATAAATTCGAAATAATCTGTTATCGCGAGATATATAATTTCTTGAAAATCCATTGTAAATGACATGTTAATGACAAGAATGGTTGTGAACTTGTGATTAATCCAAATTTATGACATTTAAGTCAATAGTTTTGACACATCAAAAAAAATTCATTAATATTGAAATTATATATACAATCTGAGCATCATATATGAGGATTTTGTATGATTGTGTATCTTCCATGAAGTTGTGTTTTCGCTGATCCAATTGCCAATAATAGAAAAACACTTGGTTTTGGGCCATCTTATTTGCTTGTGAGCAATCATTGTCAATTAACTTTATTTCACTTGTGACTAAACATGTACAGATAAAGACTTTCACTTGTGCAGTTTTACTTTATTTCAGGAAATTAACTTGCTTTATGTGTCCACTATTTCTGATAATTCTACATTATAACTTGTCATTTTCTTTTTGGATACCAAAAGAAACTGGATTGATAAAATATGGTTCATCAGATAAAATGAATTAATATATGCCTATTAAAAGAAATTGTGTGAATTTTGCTGTTTGTGTTGTAGGCTAGAAGGGCATTGAGGGCACTTAAGGGACTAGTTAAGCTACAAGCTTTGGTGAGAGGCCATATTGTTAGAAAGCAAAGTGCAAATATGTTGCGTCGCATGCAAGCAATGGCTCGAATCCAGGCTCGAGCCTCAGCAAATCGAGCATCCACATCAGACGCTTCTAACTCCAAAACCAACTTCTCTAATTCCCATCATCCGGTAAATATAATTTTCTCTTTCTCACAATTTAGCATGAATATCATATAATCACATACTAATTACTCGTAAACATCCTTATAACTTTGATTCACGGCTTTGTGTTTGCCTATAAATGGAACAACGAGAAAAAACTTAAATATGAACCTGCAGAAGGCTATGTTTGGTTCTTGGATTTTACTGAGCAAAATGATGAGGAAAATGAAAATGAACAAAAAACTAAGTCGGTTTCTTATCATTTGGTCCGAGGAAAACATTATCCATTGTGTTTTAATCGCTAAAATCCAAGAACCAAACATCATAACAATCTTCGTTTCTTACTGATCGATATCTAGTTTTATGCATTTATCTATAGGGGGCTATAAATCTAGGAAAATTTGATATGCGGTCAAATAGTACCAAACATGGTGGATCCAAGGTAACTTATTCAAGACCGCATAGTAGCAATATCGTCAACAAAGAAAGCTCCCACAAAACTTCAAGTTGGTTAGATCAATGGATGGAACAATGCAAGTCAAACAACCACCATAATACCTCCCTCGACACTCCCCCAAGTGATGACGAAAAAAGTGACAAGATACTCGAAATAGATACATGGAAACCTCACCCAAAATCTAAACCTACTTCCCAATATATCTCACCATGGAATGATACGAAACACAATTATTCAAAAATCGGCTCAAAAATTCAAAAACCAAATCCGAGCATATCTTCAGAAGAAGTTTCATCCTTAAAAGATCAAGTTGCAGCATGGACGGCTGAGATTAATAGCCCTGGAGTACACTCGGCTTCATCTCAACCGATATTCAGAGGGCCATTTACTCCAAAAAGAAGTGAGTGTTCTAGAAGCTTGTTTGGTGATTACCTTAGTCACCCTAATTACATGGCGAATACAGAATCGTCTAAGGCTAAAGTGAGGTCTCTAAGTGCACCAAAGCAGAGAATGCAATTGGAGGAACTTGCTTTGAATTCAAAATTTGGTCATAATGTTTGGGAATCGGATGCCGTCTCCGAGAAGGGTTCGACTCTACGAGCTAACTACAGGAGCAATAGTTATTTGCAAGCTGGTCAGTTAAAGAGGCAAGGGCATCCTACCCGTGGTTCCACTTACGGTTATGTGCTTTAGTGAACTGTTATTATCAATCGGAAACTAAATAAAATCGTCTTCTAAGAAGATTAAAATGTATGACTCCATCAGACCCTCATAAAGACATTGTTGCTAGAAGAACTGTGAATAGCATTGTCTTGTTTCACAGGTTGGATTATGTTGTTTTCTGTTTAATCAATTGTGTGTGTAAAAATGTTCCCTTGACATACATTGAGTAACCCTTTATGTTTAAATTTGTGTTATTTATGAAATACTATTTATGAAAGATAATTTCAATTGTGTGTTGGATATTTTGAATTTTATTCCAAACTTGTGTAAACAATTGCAACACGATCATGTTAATTTAAAGGTGATTGGGATGGAAATGTCGGTTATGGATTGGATGTTAATCAACGATGCATTATTGCAAATGAAAGATAGTAGTACCTCGCTATGAAATTAATTGTTGAAACTTCGCATCTAAAAGCTAGTTATTGAAGTGAAAGAGTCTGAGCTACATAAACTACACTTAAGTACCTCAATTTTATAAATTTTGGAACAAAATTTCACTCCTTACAACTAGAGTCGTTTATGCTCGAAGCTGTTGGTCAACAACCCCGACCATCATGCAGGTTGTCTTTGTACTAGCACTGTTTTTAAAACCGGATCGGTCATTGAATCGAAAACTCTACTGGTTACTGGTTCGATCGGTTAGATCGGGTCGACCACTGATTCGATCGGTATAACCGGTGTGACTATATTATTATGTAATATATATATATATATATTTAGATTATCTAAAATACAATTATAATTCAAAAAAAAAATTTATTCTTTGTCAATATAATATTTTTTGTTTCATGCAAATAATCAAAATGTCTTAAAAATTAAGATCAATGTCAAAAATATAAATCTCAAATATCCCTCAAAGATACATACATTCAAAACAAGACAACAAAATTAAAAGTTCAACTCATTTTCAAAGTTTTGGATTGTTCATTTGGGTTCTATTGTTGTAAGTTGATGTTTATATGATAATTGATTTGCTCACAATGATGATAAAATGGCTATGTACTTCTTTATGTAAAAAAAAAGTGTAATATTACATTGATTGTTCCTCATTGATTGTTAAAACACTAAAATAATGAATGTTATTCCAATTAAAATATATAAATGTAATCCTATTAAATGTTAAACAAGAGTTTTCAAATAAATAATAATAACCAAAAAAACTCTAAATTAAAAAAAAAAAATTAAGTGAACCACTGGTTCACTGGTTTTATCGATTTTGGAGCTTGTTTTATTGGTTCACACTGGTTAATTTGAGAACTGATTTTTAGGGATAAATCGGACCGGATTGGGGACCGATTAACGGTTGAACCGGGCTAACCGGCCGGTCCGGTCCGGTTTTCAAAACAGTGTGTACTAGCCTCAAGTAAACACTGCATTGTGAGCACTCACCACCCACATTTCGTATGGTTGCAACGAAGAGATAGTAGTGAATTCCTCTTGTACCAATTATTACGATAATGAGAGATCCCAACCTTAAACTATGAAATGGAAGTGTCTAGAATCATATAAACCACATCAAAATTTTAAACTATTGACATGGATTCAAGTATAAAATTTCAACACTTACAAGTGCGATGAATATAAAATATATGAGGAAATTCTAGTTCAAATTAGATTTGAATTTGTATTATGGTTGGCTTAATTTGTGTTTTGTTTGTGATCAATCATTTATGTATGTAAAAACGTTTCTTGACATAGATTGAGTAGTCCGTTATGTTCAAATTTGTGTCAAGAAATATTTTAGGTTGGCTTTGCACTGACCCCGAGCAAACATTGCAATGCGCGCGTCACCCAACCACGTCGTACGGGTTGCAACTAAGAGATTGTAGTAACTTCTTATATCAATTGTTATGACATTAAAAAATCTTTGCCTTAAAAGAATACTATTAAAACGAAAGAGTCTAAAATCATATAAACCACTCATAGACACTTCATAATATCTACGGAGAAATTCTAGTTTAAGTTAATTTGAATTGTGACAATCACACATGTATATACTAACAAATTATCACTTTATCTCTTCTTAAAAAAACAAATTGTCGCTTTATACATTGATAGGAGGAAGGGTACATGTGGAAATAATAATGAAAAAGGACATCATGTGAATTGGATTAAAGGGGTTAGTCATCCTAATATTAGGATTTTTGACACTTTATATTAAGTAATTGAAATATATATATATATATATATAAAATATAAATTGTTGAAGAAAGAACAAGATATTTCTTTTGTGCCTTCGAGGCGACCGAAAAATAAAGAACTGGTTAATATATTCAAGATAATTACGTATTTATAAAATACTGTCTCAGTTCATCCTATTTCATCAGATCTAGGTTGTGATAGGGTTCGGAAGGATGAACCAGATATGAACAATTCCAATAAGATTTCATTCTTGAACAAAAAACAATTTTTTGATTTATTCATATATTCCATGACCGGAACAAGGGAGGATACACGTTATACCACGATTTTGAATCAGAAGAGAAATTTCAAAATATGCCAGATCTATCACTCTATCAATAACCGAGCCGGATCTGGTTTATGATAAGGGATTTGCCTTTTCTATTTATATTGCTTCCTACTGACTGTATCAAAAACAATTCTTGAATGAGGCCAAGGATGAATCATAAAAGAAATCTTTACTGGTTCTACCTCCTATTTTTTATAAAGAGAACGAATCTTTTTCTTGAAGGATCAGAAAAAGAGGATCCAGATCTAAATCCAAAAAAAATAAATAGTGGTATTTGCTAGCAACAACAAAATGGAGGCAGTCAATCAATATAGGTTGATCCGAAATCTGATTCAAATCCAAAATAGTACCTATGGGTACATTAGAAATGTATTGAATCAATTTTTTTTAATGAATAAATCCGATCGCAACTTCGAATATGGAATTCAAAGGGATCAAATAGGAAAGGATATTCTGAATCTTATAACTATAATGAAATATACGATCAACCAATATTTATCGAATTTGAAAAAGAGTCAGTAGAAATGGTTCGATCCTCTTATCTTGATTTCTCGAACCGATAGATCCATGAATTGGGATCCTGATGCATATAGACACAAATACTCCAAGGGAGCAATAATTTCCAAGAACATTTGGAACATTTTGTTTCTGAACAGAAGAACCATTTTGAAATAGTATATGATTGATTACGTATTAATCAATAGGCTCTTCGGAGCCATTTTATTAAACATAGCTAACTGAACCAATAGGGTGCCTTGGTTGAAAATTGGTTCAGTTAACTATGTTTAATAAAACAAGCTTTGTGAAAGATATTACAAGATTAAATTCTCTCTTGTTCTCTTTTAGTCAATTTATTTTTATTTTTATAATAGTTCGTTGGAAAGTAGTTTGGTCGTTTGCCTTGCTACCAATGAGTGGAATCTTCAACGTTTGTTTCCCAAGAAACAACAAAAAGACTAGTAGCAATGCGCACAACCAAACTACTTTCCAGCAAACTTTGTGTGCTAAAAACTATCACACACAAAAATTGGCTAAAAGAGAACGAGAAAGATTTTAACATTATAAGAAATAATTATCTCTTTGTTGATGTGATTAAAAAGAAAGAGGGGACTCTATTTATATCACCCCACGAAAAAGAAGTTATCTCTCACAAACAATGTGGGATAATTACTTTTTAGACAAATGGGCTTAAAATTCCAACACTTCTCTCCTCCTTGGGCTTAAGACCCAAACTTCTTTATTAAACTTGGTGATAATTTATTCATTCACCCAAGCTAATAACAATAATAACATTTTAATTAAACCATTATCCAACCGCCTTTACAAAAAAATGCAATTTTTAAAGTACAAAATGCCAATATTTTAAATCCATAATGCAAATGTAAAAATTAAGCATTTTTGAGAAATGAGATGCAAAAACCACTTGCTCAAAATACAAATTAAGATAAAAAATAGTTCTTGCCAATCGATCAAGCCATTGAAGCAATGACCTGTGGCACTCTTGAAGAAGGTTTCATCATATGAAAGTCCTGAAAAGACAAATGATGCTCAAATCGGGAATTCTTGAATAAGATTTTCGATGTATGAAATTGAGTCACCAAGTTCATAAATTTAATAGAATTTGCAAATCTCCAAGGGGTGGGAACTGATGTATTGGGGATCATAATTCATAAAAAGCAAAAAACTTAAAACTGAACTCAAAACTTTGCGGGAAGCAAAATATATCGTTCAATGATTTTCAACAAAGAAATTATTATTATGCTTTGAATGTGAATTTATCAAGATTATTGATGTAGGATATATAGGGAGGGGAAAATTGGCTATTTGATAAGGATTAGGAGCTTTTATCATTTTCCAATTTGTATTCAGTACGCATATGGGTTTCCATTTGTTAAAAAAAATAAAATAACCAGACTTGGCTTAAGCCTTTAGTTATCTTACCAGTTCTTTTTGAAATTATAAAGATTTTCATTAATTGTAGGATAATTATTATCATTTCCGAGAAAAACACAAGTACATGAGTAATAAATAATTTTAAATCCCTGTTGGGAGATGTTCCCACTTAATGTGTTCAAAGCGAATTGAAAGGGATTTAGCACTTGGAAAATAGTAAAAAAAAAAAAAAAAACTTTGTATGGATTCTCATAATGTGTTCAACTATATAAAATGACTGTGTTTGTCCTCACTTAAGGTTTGAAGTGAGGACAAAAGAAAAAAATGTGGAGAATATTCTTTCTTAATGTGAAAAAGAAAAAAAGTTTGAAGTGAGGACAAAAGAAATACGAAAAGGTTTTAGAATTCCTCTTAATGTGTTCAACTTTGTCAAATGACTATGTTGTCTATTTATTATTTTCAACAAAATGTTGAGAATATTCTTTCTTTCAAATATCTAATTATTTGGTGTAAATATATCAAATAATTGTACGGTTCATATGTCATAAATATAGTGTAGAACTTAAATATCATTTTTTTTCATGTAAAGATAGTATATGATTCGAAGATCGCATTTTCGCTGTAAACTTAGGGTATTGTTCATGTTATAAATAGAGTCTACTCAATACCTATAATAATATTTTTTTAATATCTCCAATTTTAGATGTATTTGTGACGTAATACCATGATATTCGAAAGGTTTTAGATTTGCTGGATAAGAATCGTTCAATACAGTTGTTGGAAACCTTTAATCGTGATTTTTTGCTTTTACATTTATAATAAATAAAAACAATTATTTTAATTATAACCCACGGCCATCGACCGTGGAGTGTGGGAGAATTCCTAAATTGGCAGGGGTACTAATTTTGGAATGATCAGTCGATAGAGTGTTCGACTGATTTAAAATATTTAATACTTGAATAATTAAATTAATATTTAATTATAACCCACGGCCAATTATGTGGTGAACCTATGGGGGCATACACAGTACACATGAAGCAAAAACGAAGGAAAAGAAAACAACTGGGTCGACCAAATCGACTGGGTCGATTGGGTCGACTGGGTCGATTAAGTGACTGGGTCGACCCAATTGGAACAAATTGGATCCGATTGAAATTGGATCAAGATTATAAATTAAATTGGAATATAATTTGTGAGTTAATTAATTAAGTTGGATTTAATTAATTATAGGAAGATTTAATTAAATAGACTTGGAGTCTAATTTAATTAATGGGGAGAGTAATTAATTAATTGGGCTATTTAATTGAGAAATTAAATAAAGCCTGATTAAATTAATTAAGTGGGCCATGAATTAATAAAGAAGACTTAGTCTTCTAATTAAAAGGGCCATGACCTATGTAGAAGACTTGGAGTCCTAGTCCTAGAAGGATTAGAAGAATTTGATACCTATAAATAAGTAGCTAAGTGTCATAACTCATATACAACAAACAAGAGCTAAAATTCCAAGTCAAGCAAAAACTCTCCCCTCTCCTACTTAGTGAAATCGGCCGAACTCTCTCTCTCTCTCTTTTGGAGGAGTTCGACTTTTTGTCTTTTTTCCAAGTTCGTTTCCTAAACCCAGATCTTAATATATCCTGTGTTCTAGCCGATCAGGGTATATTATATTTCGTGTAATTGTGGTGTATCAACCCATAGAGGCGCAACACGTGGGGCGCTACTGCAGGGCATAGGATCGACCAACCCGAGGGAGAAACTTGACTTCGTCTGCCAACTGGGATTTGCAAGGAGACGGGTATAACGTGGATTTGTTATTACTGTCATTTATTTAATATTCATATATATACAACTAGAGTAGTATCCTGGCAAGATTCCGTAAGAGGTTCTAACATTATTAAATTCCGTTGTGCCTAGGGCTGTTTATCTTACCGAATCCAAACAGGCCCTACATATGCATGTCATGCAGGTGTATACACCAACTTTTGGTTCTTTTTACACTTACTCATAACGTTTTAGTCTCCGTCAGCAATTATATGTTTCATGTAGTCCTTCTCAGGCGGTTATAGGGCGGCAACGATGTCACTTGATTTTCAAGTGACTAACATGAGGGTATTTTAATTTTGATAAATTCACGCAAAATTTGTCAAATAAAATAGACATATATGGATAATACCCCTGTTATTTTTCGTAAATTTCTAAAAAAAAAAAAAACTCTCATATTAGGTATGTGCAAATCACGTGACGTCAGAGATGGCATGGAACTGACTATGAAGGACTATAATGCAATAAATAATTGGTAGTGGGGATTAAAATGTTAAGAAAGATATAAGGGGAACCAAGTTGTTATAAAAAACTACATAAGGAGGACCAAAAGTGATATTTATCCTTTTCAAAATATATTAAAAATAAGAAACAACTCAAAAGTTCCCCAAATTTTTTAATCTCTCTTAGAAAAGCGAAATAAACAATCCTTCTGTGTTTCACTTAACTTTGGTAATTCAATATTCTCAAATAAGCGGTAATAAATATATAGGCCCTACATATGCATGTCATGCACGTGCGTACACCAACTTTTGGTTCTTTTTACACTTACTCATAACGTTTTAGTCTCTGTCGTCAATTATATGTTCCATGTAGTCTTTCTCAGGCGGTTGCAGGGCGACAATGATGTCACATGATTTTCAAGTGACTAACATGAGGTTATTTTTGATAAATTCACGCAAAATATGTCAAATAAAATAGACATATATGGATAATACCCCTGTTTTTTTTCGTGAGTTTCTCAAAAAAAAAAAAAAACCCCTCATATTACTTATGTGCAAATCACGTGACATCGGAGATGGCATGGAACTGACTATGGACTATAATGCAATAAATAATTGGTAATGGGGATTAAAATGTTAAGAAAGATATAAGGGGAACCAAGTTGTTATAAAAAACTACATAAGGAGGACCAGAAGTGATATTTATCCTTTTCAAAATATATTAAAAATAAGAAACATCTCAAAAGTTTCCCAAATTTTTGAATCTCTCTCATAAAAGCGAAACAAACAATCCTTCTGTGTTTCACTTAACTTTGGTAATTCAAGATTCTCAATTAAGCGGTAATTAATATATGGGCCCTACATATGCGTGTCATGCATGTGCATACACCAACTTTTGGTTCTTTTTACACTTACTCATAACGTTTTCCTTGCTATAAAAGCCGCCTTGAAGTCTAACCCTTCACTTCACATTCAGCCATTGTATTCACCATCTAACAAAAAAAAAAGTTGAACTAAAATGGGTCGAAAAATCGATATGAAAAAGATTGAGGATGTGACAAAAAGTCGAGTAATATTCTCAAAGCGACATAGACGTTTGATGAAAAAAGCTAATGAAATCTCAGCTTTTTACGATATAGATGTAGCACTTATCGCATTTTCGCCTTCCGGAAGAGTTAGCAAGCATTGCAATAAGAAGAGGTATGTTTTATTTTTATTTAATTAACAAATAAACTAATCTAAACAAAAATTACAACATAAATTAAATACAAATATTTTCCTTTCATAAATTGTCTCAAAACAATTTGTGTGGCAAATTCAGGATTGAAGATGTCCTCCATCGCTATGTCAATCTACCAGCTGAAAGGAGACTGACGTAATTATTTATTAGTTTTTATATCAACATTTTTAAAACTTTGATGGATCTTTTTTTTTTAACTTTTACCTTTCTTTTGTGTCTATGATTTTTATCATTTTGATGTTGGGAGTTGGGACCTTGACGAATTTTTTTTAATTTGTTGGTGAGATCTAAGCAGTCATATAGAAAATGTTGAGGTATGTTTTATCATTGAAGAAACTTTTTTACTTGATTTTATTCATTTGTTCTGTGCTTAAAAATTACTATTTAGGTGAAAATAAACTCTTTTTGTGAATGTGAACTTTCATGAAGGGAAAAATGGAAAAGTTGAAGCTCTTCAGCCACATTAAGGGTGACACCAACAAAATAAATTATATGGATAAGCAGTTTGTTTCTCTTTCTCTTTCTCTCTCTATATATTCATGATGATTGTATTATCGGAAAGAAAAAAAAATCTTAAAAGAAAAGTGCATCCTAATTTGATTATTAAACAATACTGGATTACATAGCTAAATAAATCTTTTATATCAAAAATATTTTTGCCATATGAAGATTTGTTTTACTAATTTTTGTTAATCTTATTAAAAATTGTATAACATAACAAAAGATTCATTTAAATTATTATTATTAATTCAAAAGTTAGTTACAACTTTTAAATGCTATTTGTACTAGAATTATACAATTAAATTTGATGCATATATATTTCTTTGCCCAACATGCCATGAAAATGAATTAAACCCATGGGAAAAAAAAAAAAATACATTTGTATATATGCTCTATTATGAACAAGAGTGGATCAACTTAACATTGGTATAAGAGAATTTATACGAAAATATGTTTTGTGCAAACTTTGTGTCTACACTTATTCTTCCATTTTAAAAAATATATCGGTATGAGACTTGACATTTAGATTAAATTGTTACTATATGCTTTGTGCATTCTTTGTGTTAGCTCTACAAGAATTCTTTCATTTTAAATAGCATGTTGGTATGATACTTGACATTTAGATTCCATTATTACTCTATTATTTTTTTCTTTCCTTAAAAGTAAATTGTCTAATAAAGTACTAACTGAAATAATTTGATGGCGATGCATTCAAAACTGCCACACCTTGGTTCATGTCGATAATGATATCAGAATAGAGGTATATTCATTTTCTTATTTCCTATTCTTTTCAGAAATATGAAATTTTTATAAACAACTAAATTTGTTTTCATTGTGTCTATCTCAACAGAATCTTAGGTTAAAAATTAAGAAGTGTGGTCTTGAATCACAAATTTTAGATGCCAATCTTCGGTATGATTTTTATTAAATAAAGTTGTGTTTAAGTTCTAGCTCATAATATGTGTCTTCATGTTTTAGTTATAATATTTATTTATACATTTTGCAGGGATTATGAAATAGGTCTAGAACAAGAACCTTCATTACATCAATTATCGCGGTGTGAGAGAAACTTGAACCAATCTCTGGAAAAAGTTATAGCAAAAAAAGTTAGTCTTATATATTTTTAATTATAGTTAGAGGAATTAACAAAATATATTTTTATCAATTTAATTGTGTAAATGTATTCATGAAACAGAACTCATTTGGTAGTTTACCTGCATCATATGCACAACTAAATTTTCAGGTAAAGATATATTTGCATAAAAAAGTATATTAATAAGTTAGTTACTTTCATAATATTAACATGCTATTAGAATTTTGCTGAAATTGATAAAATGGAGTTGAAGAACCAATGCCAGGTTCAATTTTCCTCTAATTTCAATGGAAATGAATTGAATTCATCAATACAAGATCCCCCCGCCATGGAGATGCTGATGCAACTTGACTCGTGGATAAGTCCATATAGGTAAATCTTGTTTTTTAATTTTCTAATAACTATGCGTTATAACGTTTTTCGAAAATCTCAACTATTTTTTTGTTTATTTCAAACTCATAAAGAATATTGACGTACTATAATTTTTATTTTGATAACAAAGTTATTTGATTTAATCATATTTTTTAATATTTTTAAAGATGTTAATTTTATTAGAAGGTCATGGGTTCAACTCCCACGAATGTGGGTATTTTCTCTAGTTTCATACTAGTCTTTCTCTAGTTTAATACTAGTAATGGGTTCAGTTCGATATCTTTGTAATAGTTTCGATTCGATATAATATTTGATGTATCAATGTTTACCATCTAAAAAAAAATAAAAAAAAAAGATGTTAATTTTATTTTGTGATTCTTTCTCTAGTGCCAGACTTCGTGAAAGTATATTTCAAGAGATACTTGATCAATCAAAATACATAGAAGAAGAAGACCAACAGGTGATTGGTCTAGTGGAAGGGACTAGTCACTACAAAGTAGCGGACTCAGGTTCGAATCCCTGTTGGGAGAGGTTCCCACATTATGTGCCCGACGCGCCTCGAAAGGGATTAAACCCTTGGGAAACCAAAAAAAAAAAATACATAGAAGACATGAATAATGGGTCATCAGATATGTACAACTCTTCAGTCCCAACATCGATTTGCAACCTTCCAGTCGGAGATTCTTCGAATAACCTTGAATTGGGTACTACACTAACATCAGATGCTCAAATTACAATTCAGGTAATGAACTTAAACTACATAAAGAAAATACTAGTAACATATATACATATATTGGTAGTAAAGTTCTACATTTTTACTATAGCAACCCTTCGCAATTGATGAATCAATACTTAGGAACCCGAACCAAACTAATGTTGATGTCTGGTACAATTTTTCTACGGTATGTATACATTCCGAGTTTGAACATTTATAGATAATTATAGTTAAGAAACTAATGTCTATTCATAACCTCAAATTTGTTATAGGTGACATGTTCAAATGCAATTTACATGTCCATGCAAAGTTTATGTGATTTCCAAGATCCAAGGTAATTTATATAAATTGACGTTCATCTTATGCTATTGGCTCAAAAGGGAAAATTATATTTAGAATCTCAGTCATTTTTCAATAATGTTGTAAGCTTGCACTACAATTGTGTTATTTGAGTTGTTCAATTTAGCCTTGTCATGTTAATTTATCTCTCATATATAAAATTATGTCCTCTATGAATAGGTTCACGTCGACCACAACAGTTACAACTAATGAGAGCAATGGAGAAATGCCTCAATCCCTCTATGATGAGATGCAAGCTTGCTTGCGATTTACTAATTCAAACTTCACACATTGGAACTATGTAGAAGGAAATGAAACAGACCAGTTCACCATGAATTACGATAATAATGTGAGCAACACTGGGAGAAACGAGAACGCTAATGGTGAAGATTCTCGCATAATTAACTCAAATGGCAAGCAAAAGAATGATCATATACAAACTTCATATCAAGTTCATCCAGAAAATGAAGTATGTCAAGATATATGGTTTGACAACCTGCCACCTGAGGTAAATATATGAAACTACAATTAAATTCCAATATTTTCTCCATTTACTAGTACCTCCAAAATATAAGAGAAATCTTTATTTTACAAAAATATACTTATAAGTTTCTTCCACAAAATAAAACCATTTTAACATTGCATTTACCAAAAATGTTTTTATTTTTATTTTTAACATTCTCTTACATCAATGTCTACTATATGATTAATCATATTATTTATTGTTTTTTTTTTGTCATGTATATTAGAATATTTTGGGAAACAACATTCTTGATTTTTGTTGCTTGTACTTTTGATTGTATTTGGTTTTATCGAAACTCTATTTTTCATAATAGTGTTGTCCCTATTTCTGTACAGGAGATTACTTTGAAAATTTGCAAGCAAGCTGATGCACACATTTCTGCTCAACAAACCATCCAGTCGACCAAACACATCCCCAACTCCTTAAGTGGCTGGCTACCCCCACCAAAGGACTGGTTCAAAGCAAACTCGGATGCGGCTTACAAACATGGCGAGACTGCATGTGCTGTGGTTGTTCGTAACTCTCTTGGATCAATTGTGTTTGCTTCTACTTCATTCACCTCCTGTTTGAATGCTTCAGTTGCAGAGGCGCTTGCAATTCGGGAAGCCTGTTGGTTTTTAAATGAGAACGGTGTTCACAATGTTATTTTTGAAAGTGATTGTCTCGTTGTTGTTCAAGCTATTTTGTTTTCGGAAGAGAATATGGATTCGCAATTTCTTCGATCATTTTGGAAATCCGCAACTTGTGGGTTTCTTGGCCTAAATGGCGTTTCAAATTTGTTTCAAGATCGGCTAATTGCGCGGCCCATAATCTTGCCGCTTGGGCTTTTTCCCGTGGTCCTTATTTATGTGTTAACCAGGATTGTTTACCTATTACTGTTTTTTGTGACGGTGGATATCCACTTGTAAACTGGTTATCTTTTGTCTAATTATATATGAATTTTATTTATCAAAAAAAAAAAAAATTCATAAGAGTGGCTCGTGGGACTGGGAGGACTAATTATCCGATGAGAGTTTTAACTTTGGAGAATCTTCAAAGTAATGATTTTGAGATGGAAAATATATATTTTTTATGTAACTTAAAGAATAGCTAATAATTTTATATCATTTTATGATGCACTTCGTCAATTACAACATATTATACTAGTTAGAATTTCAAGTAGTTGTCATTTATTAAAAGTATTTACATATATCTTGTTTCTATTTGAAATAGTAAACATTATCATGACATGTATGCAATACATTATTTTATGTTTTATTGTAATTGTTTTAGATAGTTATTTGTTTTATTTTGATTTGTGGAATTTAAATCTCGTTGTCTAGTTGTAACATTAATTTTTTATATTTCTTAATTTCCGTTTGACAAAATATTTGATGGATGTGCGACACTAATTGGGAATAATACACACTCAGTGTTTTTTTTTCAGAAACCTTGTTTTTTTTTATTTATAATTTTGAAATTTAACTCATTCAAGTGACAACATTGTTTTCAACAACCCCAAACTAGGGATACTATAGTAATTTGCAATTTCAGCGCTTTGCCTATATCTAATTATTAATATCATTGAATACATAAATGTACATTTAGCATCTCTATTTTAATATTAGTTGCAATTTTCATACTACCGTAAAATTGTTGGACCGAAATATGTAATATCCCCCTATTTTATTGTACTCAGTGTAAACATGATAAATTATTACCGTATACATTCATAAGAATTTACGGAAAATAATTAGTAGGGAATGCCAATCCAAATGATATACCAACAGAACCAAGTCATCAAATTTCATCTCATTTAAGGACTAAAATAATTGAACTATTCATACTTTAATTACTCAAATAAGGAATATTTCCTTCAAAAAAAAATTTATTTTATTGAGAATTTAAAATCCCAAATAGAGTTCAAATTTTATTCTTAACTACAAGTTATCATATAATTTTTTGCTAAGAGGCTTGAAAGGCTGATTTATGTAAGATTCACCTTCCCTCCAGCTTATTATATTGGTCGATGCTGCACAAACATATCAAAATCACATATTAATAATCAGTAAATAAGTATAAGTAGATAAATATATATTTATTTTAATTTTCTCAAAAAAAAATATAGAATAAATTATTTTTTGGGTTCTTAGAAATTTATTTTAATTCAGCGGCAAAGCCCAATGTGGGCTAGAATTTTCTCTACTATCTCAACCAAATAGTTTTACTTTTTTCTTTCAGCTCACTCTTTTTTTTCTAGCAAAATAGATATAAATTTTCATTCCAATATTATGAAGCATTTTCAAATTATTGTGAGTATGAACTTTTAAAATAAAGTAACTTTTATTTTAGAGAAAGGGAATATTTCGTATTGGGATTTCCCAATGAGAAAGAAAAGAGGAGTAAATATTTAGGGACGAAGGGAGTATTACTATTCGCAATCCGTGTTGGGATCAATAGTGAATCCAAGCGAAACTCCGCAGAAGCCAGGCAAAGTGGCGATGGCAGTCGCGTTCGAGCTATAAGTGGCGATCAAATCCATCATGCATTGACACACTACACGGCGGTTGTTGTCAGAATCCGCCACGTTGTTCAGGCTTGTCATCGCAACACAACATGGGGATCCAGGAATCGGGTCGGGTAGCCCGTACATCACGAAGCTAGAGCAAGCGGAGACTAGTGCTGTCACGGTGCTGCAGTCGATGGCAGAAGCCGCGGGGAGTCCAGACAGCAGATTTGCTATTACCACTCCGATCAGTGCAAAAGCCGCGACGAAATATCTGATTGTCACCATTTGGTAAAATTTCTTACACATTTTTTTTATGGTTAGTACTTTTTGTATATGTCTTTTTAACTTTAGAAATGATTTATATATAATATTAGAATATGATTTATGGGATTGGTTTGGTGCACAATACGAATTGTGTGCTAATTTCAATCAAAGCTGCATGACAATTGATCATTATTGAGTTCTTGGAGTTTAAAATCGCCTTTAATCTTCTTTCTTTGAGCTTTAATTAAGATTCATTGTCAAGTTACTAGGAAAAAGGGCCCTGAATCAATGGAAAATATTCATGGTTATTTCTAGTTATTTTTTAGTATGTTACTAAGATGATGGGGCAAGGCACGACGCGTAAGGGTAAACCCCCCAGGGCCAAGCCCTGACCCTCCCGTCGGCCACCTGGCTCGGGCATTGGGTGCCGAAATGATAGAATCTCTATAAATTTTTTTTTTTAAAAAAAACTGCTGCATTTTCTTTTTCTTTTTCCAATTTCTTATCATCAACTAGCAAACCATATATTGTTTAGTCACATTTATATTGAAATTAGCTCATACTATGTTTTAACAAGATTTTTATTGACCATCTTACCACTAATTTCATTCTCATATTAAACCATTGTAAGTTATCAAATATTACAATACACATTTACTTAAACAAGCCAATTTGGGGGTGGAAGGAATCAAGATGCAAATAGATCTAATGGAAGGGACTAATCCCCACAATGCAGCGAATCCAAGTTCGTATCCTTGTTAATATGTTCGACATGTCTCGTTAACAAATGAACACCATTTTCTTCATCACTAGCGCGTGCAAACACACAAGAAAGCCAATAAAAACACAACAATCTCAAAAACATTATCTCCAGTAGTATGAATTCGCCAATATTCTAAAAGTACAAATTACCTAAAACAAACTAACAATCAAAGAAACCGAGCTACACTACTACCATTTACATGTAAATAAACTACAGACAAATATATATTACGAAACCTAACATGCGAAGAGCATCAGGTTTCGTCACACTTCCATTTAGAAGTCGGAACACAACTTGCATACCTACACCAATGGCAACGTTCATATCCATTTACTCCTCGAAACAGCATCACCAGCCCCACCGTAAACCTGCATATTAAATAAACAATTCAAATGAAATTATTCTTCGTGAAAGAAAATGGACACTAATGATTCTTGAAAAAAAGCTTGGACTCACCCTGCAATTATGAGTATCAAAGAGATAAGCCACAACACATATTGGTACCCCTTGTATTTGGACTTCACTCGAACTCCGGCTGGGAGATTGTGGCGTTCTATCCACCCAAACTGAGGACGTGGTAGCAAAATAAACCCAAGGAGTAATCCGGTAAAAAATCCACCAATATGGGCAAAATTGTCAACATGCGGAAGTATTCCAACAGCTAAATTTATTACAACTATCACCACAAGTGTCAATAGTGCTGCAATCTGCAAAATCCAAGAGGCATAAAATACAAATTCATAATAAAATTAACTCAACACAACACAGAGAAATAACGAGCTAAATACAAAAACGGCCCTTGTGCTTTGCCTAACTAAAAAAAATTCGTCTTATTTTTATTAGCAAAAATCCACCGTTTTCTTTTTTTATTAACAAAAAACCCATTGGATTTTGTCAATTTTCTAAGTGAGCAAGGGGGTTAATGCCAATTTTCAAAGTTAGATGGGGGTTTATTGATATTTTTTTAGGTTAAGACGGGTGTTTTTGCATCCTTTGGTGGGGTATTATTTCGGCTTGAGAGGGGTTTTTTGTAACAAAAAATATGCACAGGGGGTTTGGAATTTAGACAAAGCACAATGGGTGTTTTTGCATTTAGCTCAAATGATCCTACAAAATGACCAGTCAAAACTACCTTATTGGAATAGATAGACCAGTTAGTGATTAACTCGGAAAGCATAGCTCCGAGAAGCCCAAAAAGAGCACCGGAAGCACCAACAGATATTCTATTTCGAATAAATAACGAAGATAAGACGCTCCCACCAAATCCCGATAGCAAGTAAATAATGCCAATGCGCACTGCCATACCAACAACAAAATAATTAGCATAAATTGTGTTAGTATGTAATGATGTACCGTAAAATGATTTGGAATAAAAAAATGCAATTTTACCAAAGCCAAACTGTTGTTCAAGACGAATGCCGATAAAGACGAGACTCAACATATTTGCAAGTAGATGTATAACACCAGCGTGTAACCAGATACACGAAATGAGCCTCCATTGTTGATGTTGATGGACCACCTTATCCCAATTAAGAGCACCCAACTTCTCCAATCTTCAATTACAAGAAAACGAAAGATTATAGAATAATTAAATTACAACATACATGAAAATATAAGAAAATAGGTGTTTGTAGATTTATGTCTTTATACTTCCCCGTCCCATTTTCTTTATCCAGTGGTACGATTGACGAGTCTAACTTGATTAAATTTCAAAAAATTATAATAAATAATTTAATAATGACCAAATAAATTTAATTACAAGTAACATCATTCAATTTTGTTTTCAAATTACAAAAGGAGCAAAAATCATCCACCATGCCACAAGATATTTGACAATTCAGAAAAGACCATGAAAAAGAAGACCATAATTTGAGTCATTGTCATTCTGAGCAAAAATTTGCAAACAAGTCCCTAGAAAAGTTTTTCATTCAATATAAAAAACTGAGCAAAAATCTGCAAACAAGTCCCCAACAAAGTTTTTCATTCAAAACTAAAAACATCTAAGAAATGAAATCCCAGTTCACAGCAAAAACAAATAATCAGAAATCAGAAAAAGGGTACTCCATAAAACACCAAATCAACACAAAAACACACATAAAACAGTAAAATACACAATTTCTACCAAAAAAAAAAACACACACAACCAAACCCAAATTTAATCAAAATTAAAAAAAAAAGGGAATTAATTCAAAAGAATATGATTCTCACGTTGAAGAAGAAGGCCCGAACAAAGGATTCTCCCTCAACGGCTGAAATGAAAACCTCCCAAGAAATTTCGCGACGCAATTTCCATTTCCATAACTCAAACCCCTGTTCTTAATATTCTTAGGGCAATTATTAATATACATCTCCAATACAAACATCACAATATTAGCCACCACAAAAACAGGAATCAACCATGAAACCCAATTGCTTTCTCTATCGTCATAAGTGTAACCGCTTGTTGCTGATGAACGATTGCTCTTCTCTCCCCTGTTTTCAACATCATCCATGCTAGTTTTTGTCTCTGTTTCTTTCTGTTACTCTATTTTTGGCTATTTAAACTGAATTTCTTGAAATAATTGTTGTTTGAAATGAAGTGGGGATCGTGTAGAAGTGGGTTTTGTTAATGGGTTTAATGGGATGAGAACGTGGATTCTGTTGTTACAAAACTACAAAATTAGAAACGGGTGTAGTTGTTATTAACTTTTTATAAGGAAAGGAGGACGGATCATCTGTGGGTGGGTCCACGATAGTATAATAGATTATCCTATTTGTATGAATGCAACGTGTTTTATTTGTGATTTTGGTTAGTTATTGGATAATTTTATGGGAATATGGTGCGGTTTATTGTAGGAGATGATTGCCTACGCGGTGGTTATGATAAGAGAGGTTTTATTTTTATTTCGTGTTTCATAATTATGAATGGATAAAAGGTTTGTTACAAAATATGGTTTCATTTAATTTGAATTTCTCACATAAAAATATTTTTACTTGATTTATTTTGTAAAAAAAAAAAGTTGACACGGAGAATTTTTTGCTCTAAATTGGTTTAGGCCTCTACCATTTTTTACAAGAATATGGATTCAATTCCCTTGCTTCTTTTCATTCAACTAATAAATCGAAAAAATCAAAGCGAAATTCAAATTATTCGAAATTTAAATATGAATCACAGTTTAATTTGAGATTAAACATGCGTCAAAATAATGTTATTTGCCCTTAAATTAACATTTTTTCAAAGTTAAAGTCGTTTTAAAACATCATTTCATCCCTTACAAGATCAAACTCATCAAATTCAGAAGTCATATCTTTAAAAAAACGAATTAGATGATAGCATAGAGATAGTAACCCATTTTCAATCTAAATACTCTAAAGACGAATTTGTTCTATTTATGGTTCATAAAATTATAAATGCGAAATTTTATTGTTACATTTGGAATCGTTTGGGCTAAAGTTTTGAAGCGTTCATGAGATGTACTACTTTTTTTGGGCTCTAAGCGAAATTATACAAAAGTTATTTTCTTGCTTTTATAGAACAAAATCGTTGCATTAAATCTGAGTATTTTGATTTTTACAATATTTTCTTTTTTCCAAATAAAACAAGTAATTCACTTGATATTTCTTGTGACCTACTTGATCGTAAATCTTTTTATTTTATTTTATCTTCATATAACAAAAATAATGTTAATATTTTTATAAAATAAATTCACGTCAATAGCGAAATTTTTTTTATTGATCTATTAATGTTTTAGTGTACTTACAAATTTGTAATAACAATATAAGTATGATTAAAAAGGGCCCATAAATTTGTCATAATCCCCCGTTATGATAATATGACGATCTAATTCCTGTATTATGATAAATATAAAAATTACTTTTATGTTACAAAATACTTTTCATATTTATGAATAAATTGTTTATTTAATTATTTTACAAAGAAATAAATTATTATTTTTTAAATTCCAAAAAACATTATGAATTATGAATATACACACTTCTAGTGATTGGACAAGATTTACCTCAAAGAAGCTTGTAGAGCTTTTAATGAAATAGGCCAGGTTCGATTTGACGTGCCAACATCATATTCTATGGTTAATTTTTCTGCTTGAAAATTGATTTCGGTCCCAGTCGATAATGACGTGTCAACTTCTGATGGTTTAGTCTCTACTACACGTGGAGACAGGATAGCCGTTGGATATACCAAGTGGGTTTCATTTTGATACAGATATGCATGTGGTCAAATCTGGTAAAAATTTTATTTTTTCGCATTCTTCATTTGTGTTGTGGACCTTGTGGTAGTTGCTTGCTATTGTTAATTTGTTAAGGATCCCAAATAGGAAACAAATAAAATAAATTTAAAACTATATAGATGGAAAGGTAGGTGGAATTAGACTAATTAATCATTTTCGAAATAATTGTAGCAACTTCTCCTGAATTTAAGTCATTGGTAATCACATAACAAGAGGTGAATGAAGATAGTTCAAGTTTTTCGCGTATAATTATGGCATCACATGCCAATTAAAGATAGACAAATATCAAAATTATTGTCATGTTTTGTAATAGGTAAAATTACATAAAACGTCATAAATTAATCAGTGATTTAATATTATTTATGAGACGAAAATTGTGCATGTGTCCGTTAAATTGCCACATGGCCTCTTATATGTCATGATGTGATAAAATTGAGCATGAACAATTATACAATATTGCAGAATCCGTCTCATACTAATTACAAGATCGAACCGTCATTTTCATTAAATTAAAAATTTAATATTGGGACTAAATTCATGCAAAATGGTAAATTATGGGATGATGTTCGGCAGTTGATATAGTTTTGGGACAAAAAACAAAATTAATAATTAGTTTGGGACAATATTTTAAAAAAATATTAAATTATGGTACGAAATTCGGTGAGGTGATATAGTTCGAGACAAGAACCAAAATCACTAATTAGTTTGACATGTTTTCTGTAATTTTTTCTTCTTTGTAGAACAATCAACTTATATTTTTTGTATGATTTTTCAAATACAAAATTTTATAGGTTAAATTTTGATATTTTAGATAAGAAATGTATTTTACTTTTTTTAACATAGTTGATGGTAACTTTTCTAGCTTATCAATTTAATTTCGACAGAGAAAATAAAAATCTAGTAAGCGAGCAATCTTACTTATCAGGATCAAGAGGTACTCGGTTCAACCCACTAATGTGGATATTTTTTTTTAGTTTAATAATAGTCTTTGATAGTTATTTTTTTTTTATCTACAAGAGTGGGTATTTACAGTTCGGACCGAAGAGTGTAAAGTGTATAGGTCCTCCCCAGTGTGGTGTCTCCAATAGGAGACGAACTTGAGTCTCGTCTTTGGGAGTCGCAAGTCACTACCACTTGACCCAACCACATTGGGTAATCTTTGATATTTATTTATTATTTGTAATTTTTAGTATTTGAATAATTATTGAAATCTGATGTGATGATTGATAATGGGTATATTAAAAAAAAAATACGTACATACACACTACAACAAAGGTTGTGTATTATTAAAAATATAAAATATTAGAACTCATTTGATAGCCAATTACGTGTGTTTATATATTTTCTAGAACTTTTCTCTTAACTATTTTAGTGTTGGTTTTAGGCACAGCTCAGATGCCAGCTTGCTTAGGCCATCTCCAATGGAGCAGGGCTAGCCCGGGCCAGCCCCGAGCCCTGCCTAGTCGTCTCTAATGGTCGAGCTCCGTGGAGGAATTAATTCCATTTTTTTCCTTTGCCCACTCTCACTTATCTAGTTTTAATTTTGTTTTTAATATTTATATTAATAATACTAATAATAATTTTATTAATATAATTAAATTACCATTACAGTCCCAATACACACATTAAAATTACCATAACATCCCTTCTCCCCTTTCTAAACCCTAAAGCTCCTAATAAACATAGTGTTTGAAAAAGTAAGTTAATGGACCATTTTGGACGTATTTTAAGTGGGACCCACTTTTATTAAAGAGTCGGGTCTTGACGGAATTATATTCTACTCCGTGAGTAGATTAAAATGGTATATGGTACGTCCAAATCGGAGTACGGGTGAATGAGAAATTAAATCTCAAAGTTCACATATGTAATGGAAAAAATTGGAAAGAAATGGATTTATCCCATATTGGAAGTGTGATAAGAAAGGGTTTATATATGATTTCTAAACCATAAGGGTTAATAAATTATTACTAGAAGGCTCCCTCCTTGCGCGAAGGGGGGGGGGGGGGTGCAAATCTTGGATCGGATTACCACTTGGCCCTTCAAGACTTGTGCGTGCCCGCGACCTGCGGACACGAATGTCGTCCCGACAAGCCTAGTTTTGCTATTTTCGGCCCAAAGAAAAAAAATTCCATTTTTTTGCCCATTTATAAGTATATCATAATTTTATTTAATCATATTATATACTATATAATTAAAACCTAATCACATTAATTAAAACAACACATAAATTACAACAATACACAACATTAATTACATTTTAATTAAAGAACATTAATTAGGTTTAAATACACAACAATATACATACACTAATTAATACACATAAATACACAACAAAAGAAAACAAAAAAATATATATAATCGGCCCAATCAGGTGCCGCCACTTGGCGGCACCTGTTTTAAAGAGGGGCGCGTGATCCATTACGCCCACTCGCGTCCGTTCCCTGCTGCGTGCCGCCCTGAGCCCGTCTCCCAACCCATTCCAGCCCGCAGGCCACCCCGCCTCGCAGCCCCGCGCTGTCTCCAGTGGTTTTTGGTCCACAGCCCCGCCCCGCCCCGAGCCCGGCCATCTCCATTGGAGATGGCCTTAGGACCCAATTTCAAAAGGCCTTGGTTTTACTTTTATTTTCTTTTTGGTAGTATGCATGTGTGAATAAATCGAAATATTGTCAAGTTTGATTCGATTTTTTCGCCGGGGTTATAATTGTGTTTAAACTTAATATTTAAATTAAATAAGTTGAAACGAATTTTAAGTGAGTTAACCTTGAGATAATTTGGAATAACTTGATAACTTTACATACATTTAGCCAGTTATTTAAAGGTTATTGCATGATAAATGTTGTTAAAATTTAATTTGATATATATAACGAGAGCATAATTTAAAGGAGTTTTTACCGAATTTCAGTGAAACATCTAGTGGTTTCACATGATTTATTTTTAGCCCTAAGTAAAGTTGATTACACATCATGACAGATTTATGGTTCATCTTCTCTATAATAAATATAGCTAATGAGGTCATATTCGGTATCATAAATATGGGTCATCTTCGTTATCATAATTATTATAGCTAAAATTAAGTACATCTTACAAGTCAAAAATTGTTACGAAATAAGCTAAAAAAATAAACAAGTAAAGATTAAACTAAAGAGAATAAAGTAGGGAGAGAAGATTTTATTCATATTCATTGAGAAATACATTACAAAGTGTCACTATTTATAGGACTAATTGGGATACCCAAAAGTCATAAGTTACAATCTAAATAACTCTTCAATGTGAATTAATCTAGACTTTAGTAACTTCAATGTGACCTTTCAATAACATCCATAACCTTAATATCTATAACATTCCCCCTTGGATGTTCATTGTATATTGTTAATTGTTTATTGTCTCATTAAAAACCTTACTAGGAAAAACCCATTGGGATAAAAACCTAGTGAAGAAAAAAAGAGTGTAATATGTCTTTTACTCCCCCTGACGACAAAATCATTTAACATCTTTAAGTCGACACATCCCAATTACACTTATCAATTTCTCAAATCTGACAGTCGGTAATGCCTTAGTTAATAAATCTGCCAAATTTTCACTTGAACGAATTTGTTGAACATCTATGTCACCATTCTTCTGAAGTTCATGAGTAAAGAAAAATTTTGGTGAAATATGTTTCGTTCTATCACCTTTGATGTACCCTTCTTTGAGTTGAGCTATGCAAGCTGCATTATCTTCATACAAAATTATTGGGGTACTTTTGTCGAATGATATACCACATATCCGTGGGATATGATGGGTTATTGATTTTAACCAAACACACTCTCGACTTGCCTCATGCATTGCGATTATTTCTGTATGATTTGATGAAGTAGCAACTATAGTTTGTTTAGTATAACGCCATGATATAGCAGTTCCATTGCTTGTAAATACATAGCATGTTTGAGAGCGAGCTTTATGTGGATCAGATAAGTAACCTGCATCCGCATATCCAACTAAGTATGATTTCACATCATTTCGATAAAGTAACCCCATATCAATTGTTCCTCGGAGATATCGAAATATATGTTTAATTCCATTCCAATGTCGATGTGTCGGAGAAGAACTAAATCTTGCTAATAAATTTACAGCAAAAGATATATCAGGACGTGTACTATTAGCAAGATACATCAATGCTCCAATAGCACTGAGATATGGTACTTCAGGACCAAGGAGTTCTTCATTATTCTCACTAGGACTGAAAGAGTCCTTTTTCAAATCCAGAGATCTTACAACCATTGGGGTACTTAAGGGATGTGCCTTATCCATATAGAATCGTTTCAAGATCTTTTGTATATAAGTTGATTGGTGAAGAAAAATTTTGTTTGATAGATGCTCGATCTGCAGGCCGAGACAAAATTTTGTTTTTCCAAGATCTTTCATTTCGAATTCATTCTTTAAATAATCAACTATTTTTTGAAGCTCTTCAGGAGTTCCAATGATATTTAAATCATCAACATATACAGCAATTATAACAAACTCTGATCCCGATTTCCTTATAAAAACACATGGGCAAACTGGATCACTTTTATAACCTTCTTTTAACAAGTATCCACTCAATCGATTATACCACATGCGCCCAGATTGTTTTAATCCATATAATGATTTACGCAAGCGTATTGAATAATTTTCTCGGGATTTTCCAAATGCATCTGGAATTTTAAGTCCTTTAGGGACTTTCATATAAATTTCAGTATCGAGCGAGCCATATAAATAGGTTGTAACAACATCCATTAGACGCAAATCTAGCTTTTCACGTACTGCCAAACTAATAAGGTATCTAAAAGTAATTGCATCCACCACATGAGAATATGTCTCCTCATAACCAATACCGGGTCTTTGCGAAAACCCTTGTGCCACTAGTCGTGCTTTATATCTAACGACTTCATTTTTCTCGTTTATTTTTCACACGAATACCCATTTATACCCAACGGGCTTTAAACCTTTTGTTGTTTGGACTATTGGTCCGAAAACTTCACGTTTTGAAAGTGAATTTAATTATGCTTGAATTGCGTCTTTCCATTTTGGCCAGTCATTTTTATTTCTACATTCTTCGACAGATTTAGGTTCTCGATCCTCATTCTCATTTATAATTTCAACAGCAATGTTGTATGAAAAAATGTTGTCGTCAACTATTTTATTTCGGTTCCATCTTTTTCTCGTAGTGACATAAGTTATTGAGATCTCTTCATTTTCATTATTTTCAGGTACCTGCACCGCTTCTTGAGTGTTATTATTAGTTATGTCATGCGACTCTTCATGAGCGCTCGCCTCCACAATATGACCATCTTCATCTTTTGCTCATTTTCTTTTACGAGGATTTTTATCCTTGGAACCGATTGGTCTGCCACGTTTTAACCGATTTTTATCTTTTGAACTTATTGTGTACACTGGTTTGTTCGAGGATCTAGATAAGATAATAATGACGCATTCCATGTTATTTCTTTTACCAGCTCTTTATTCTCTCCCCCTAATGTTGGGAACATTGTTTCATCAAAATGACAATCGGCAAATCGCGCCGTAAATAAATTTCCCGTCATTTGTTCAAGATACTTAATTATAGAGGGGGACTCATAACCAACATATATTCCCAACCTCCTTCGAGGACCCATCTTTGTGCGTTGTGGTGGAGCAATTGGCACATATACCGCACATCCGAAAATCCTAAGATGGGAAATGTTTGGCTCCTGGCCAAAAGTCAATTGTAGTGGGGAGAATTTATGATAACTTGTTGGCCTGATGCGCACAAGTGCTACTGCATGTAAAACAGCATATCCCCATGCTGAAACCGGAAGTTTTGTTCTCATAAGTAATGGTCTAGCAATTAATTGGAGGCGTTTAATGAATGATTCTGCTAGTCCATTTTGTGTATGAACATGGGCAACGTGACTTTCAATTGTTATTCCAATAGACATACAATATCAAGGCGAATTGTCTTAATTGCATAATCTGGAAATTGTGCTCTTAATTTAATTATTTGCGCAAGTAATCTTGCAAACGCCAGGTTGCGAGTTGATAATAAACACACATGTGACCATCTTGTAGATGCATCTATCAAAACCATAAAATATTTGAATGGTCCACATGATGGATGAATGGACCCACATATATCACCTTGAATTCGTTCCAGAAATGTTGGAGATTCTAACCCAATTTTCATTGGAGACGATTTCTTTATTAACTTACCAATTGAGAACAAGCAGCACATGAGAATTCTGTGAATTGAAAAATCTTCTGGTTCTTCAATGAATGACCATATGAATTTTCTATAATTTTACGCATCGTTGTTGATCCGGGATGGCCTAACCGGTCATGCCAAATATTAAAAGTATTTGTATCAGTAAACTTCTGGTTTAATATAGCATTTGTTTCAATTGTACAAATAGTTGTATAGTACTAACCCGAAGATAAGGCAGGTAATTTCTCCAAAACACTTTTCTTTCCTGATATAACAACTATGATATGTAAGTATTCATTATTATTCTCATTTGTAGTCTCAATATGATATCCATTTTTAGATTTACTAGAGAATAAAACATCATTTATAACAAATTTTGTCCTTCAGGTAATAATATAATGGCTCTTCCGGAGCCTTCAATTAGTTTTGTACTACCAGATATGGTATTAACATTTGCATTAGTTGCTATTAATTCAGAAAAGTATCTTTAAGTATGGTATGCGTTGTAGCACAGTCGGCGAGACATACATCATCGAGATCGATCTTGGATCCCACCATAGAATTTTGCAAATCCATATTCTTCATTAAACAAAATAATTTATCATAAGTGATATTTATTCATAGTGATAGAAATAGTGTCCTGCAAGCCAGCTGTATGGCTAGCATTAATTGTAATTAATGAGGAACTATTCAATTTAGATTAATAAATGCACTCTTATTAAATGGTCAACTTTATCTTATGTAATATTTGTCTACGCATAAGGATAGAAGTCCTTAGATCACAGGGCTATGGGACAACCCGTGGACTGATCTCTAAGGCCGTGATCTAGAATATATTCAAGAGTCGTAGAATCCAATCGAGATAGGACATCGTTGGATTCGGTTAGACTCTCACTATTGTGTATACTCCGATGAACTGGAGGACGCTGGGGTCCACGAGCGTGACTGGGATAGTCGATACACATAAGTGGGTGGCTTGCTGGGATGGCAAGCGCACTGAATACCCCAATTAGGAAATAACTCACCATGGAAGCGGTAGTCGCATATCGGGGTTGAAGTTATTCCAGTTTACAATAGTATACGAGGAACGATCCCTAACAACTTGAGATGATAGGGTTTATCTGGTACGAGAACGTCTATACTTTGATATGAGTTCCGACTGACTGGGGATCACCAGAAAGTCTCTGTGGACTCATGTTGGGTATAGAGGAACTCGTATGCAGATTCATATCATCAACAAAGGATCCGTTGACTCGACTTGATAGGTCGAGAAATTCTCCTATGGATTTCTATGAGAAATTGATTCTGATGAAATCCTTGGCCAAGGTAACTGACGACTTTATGTAAGTAGCTCATAAAGAACAAGTCAGAAAGAATTTATTTCGAGATCAGAGAACATAAGGTCAAGACAAAAGATAAGGGAATCCGATGAAAGACCATACCCTTAAGTCTCGACTGGGAGATTGATCGATGGAGAGATTGTGTCGTATATGGAAATTGTAAATGATAAAAGGTTCACTGAATTAATTCACCAGTGATTGGGCTCCATGGGCTTGTGACTGGACATCGACCGTGGAGTGTGGGAGAATTCCCAAATTAGCAGGGGTGCTAATTTTGGAATGATTGATCGACAGAGTGTTCGATTAATTTAGAGTATTAATTGCTCGAGTAATTAAATAATATTTAATTACAACCCACGGCCAATTATGTGGTGAACCTACGGGGGCATACACAATACACATGAAGCGAAAGCGAGGAAGTAGGAACGAACCAGTCGACTGGGTCGACTGGGTCAAAATCGACTGGGTCGATTAAATGGGTGGGTCGACTGGGTCGACCCATATGGAACGAAAATGGATCCAATTGGAATTGGATCAAGATTATAAATTAAATTTGAATTTAATTTATGAGTAAATTAATTAATTATGATTTAATTAATTAATAGAATAATTAATTTAATTAGACTTGGAGTTTAATTAATTAATTGAGAGATGATTTAATTAGTTGGGCTATTTAATTGGGAGATTAAATAAAGTCCTGAAAGATTAATTAAAGTGGGCCATGAATTAATTAGAAGACTTAAGTCTTCTAATTAAAAGGGCCATGGCCCATGTAGGAGAATTAGTAGAGACTAGGTCTCATATCTCACATACAACTCCACAAGAAAATCAAGAAAAGCAAAAATTCTCTCTCCCTCTCCCTGTGATCGGCCGAACTACTCTTCCACTTTGGAAGAATTTTTCGTCTTTGTTTTTCGTTTCAAAGTCGTTCTAAAACCTAGATATTAATATACCCTATGTTCTAGTCGATTAGGATATATTAATTTTCGTGATATTGTGGTGTATCAACTCGTAGAGGCGCAACACGTGGGGCGCTACCAAAAGGTGTGGGTCGATCAATCGGGGTCAGAGTTCAGAGCTCATCTTGCTAGCCGAGGATTTGCAAGGAGACAGGTATAAACGAGAAAACTTATACTGTCGTTTAATTATATTCATATATATACAACTAGAGAATGTCCTGGCAAGATTCTTTAAGAGGCCCTAGAAAATTTTTATATTCCGCTGTGCCTAGGGCTGTTTTTCTTACCGAATCCCAACAGTGGTATCAGAGCCAACTCTAGGCTTTGTATATATATGAATTTGCGAATTCTGTGTTTATTAAATCATATGTTTGATTTATGTGGCTAGTTCTATAACTTTGCATGTTTTAGAACGTATGTTTGGTTAACTTGGAGTTAATTATTAATTTAGGATTCAAAAATTTTATCATGTTGTTTTTAATTTTGGATTGGGATTTAATTGACTGGGTTTGTTGAATTAAATCTAAAAGTAATCGAAACAAAAAAAAAATTTGGTTCTTGAGTTCAACCGCGGTGGCACGCGGCGGTGCGCGGCAGCGCACCGCGGCTGGGCGGCCACCGCATGCTGCCGCGAGCAGCAGCGCGCTGTCTGCGCGTGCAGCACACGACAGCTGCCTTCGGGCAGTCTGCCGCGTGCTTGCAACGCGCAGCAGCACGCTGTTGCGTGCTGTTACGCGCGGCAGCAGCCGCTGCGTACGGCGCACGCGCGGCCTTCGTGGCCGCGTGTGTGCTGCCACGTGGCGGTGTCCTATTCGTCACTACTTGGCTGAATTTTGGTTGATCTCAAACACGCCTATTTTGGAAGTCCTGAAAATCTTGGAGAATTTTGGAAGATTAGAAAACTTAGAGTTTTTGGATAAGGTAGTTATCTTGTTAGATGTGAACACTACCTTAATTAAACTAATCTAGTCAAAATAGGATTATCTTGAGAATCTTGGAGATTTGGGAATTTTGGGAAACTTAGAGTTTTGGATAAGGTAAGAATCTTAGAGATTTAGATTACCTTAATTAACCAATTTAATCAAGATAAGAATTGTAGATTACTTGGAGCTCAAGTAAGAGCTAATTAATCTTAGAGGTTAATTGTTAATTCGAAATTAATTAACTTGGATGAATTTTTGCGAATTAAAATTAATGAAGCCGGTAAATTTACATTTTTGCCCTTATGTGAATTTATGCATGTTCTTGAGTGAATATGTGGATTGGTCGATTTTGCCCTTAAGCCCTGTGTTGTTTTTGGTTTATTTATTTTTGGGTTGTAATTAAATGGGCCTGATTGGTGCCCTTGCTTGCGCAAACAAATGTAATAGAATAGGACCATTTAAATTTTGTTAGCTAGGCTTAGATTAGGCTTGGAGCCGAGAAGACCTCATGAAGACTTGGAGATCCACATGGAGGCCCATTTACCTTGGAGGACATGGAGGCCCAATTCATTACATGGAGGCCCAATCAAGCTGGATATTACAAGAAGGCCCATGATGTATGGGTTTAAAAATTGTAATAGTTAGGACATTTAATTTTCACCCTAGACTGACCAATTGATTCATCACGTGGCTCGTGATGGATCGCATAGGATGGGCAATCGACCAATCATATCTTGCTAGGTGATGAATGTTTACTTTTTCGCAAATTATTCTTTGATGTATGAGATGCATGCTTAGGATAGAAAACGTAAACAAGATAAGCATAATCTGATGAGACCTCGCACACTTAGAAACCTCCAATTGAACTTAAAATTCAATTAGAATATTAAATCGAATAACGGGCGCATATGAATAGTGTCTATGGTCCGAGCCTATCCAATTACTAGGTCTTAGGCATATTGTACGAATATATCTCGATGTCTCACGAGTCGTGGGTCGAGCTATAGGAAGATAATATGTCTATTGCCTCGATGCACGAGTTTAGTGCCAAGGGAGGGGATAGCAAGGTTTTAGGCGATGTCTCACGAGTCGTGGGGCGTCTAGGATTGAACTATTTCCCTCCACGAGTATTGGACATGATTTAACGCTAGTAAATATGGATGTCTCACGAGTCGTGGGTCCATATCGAAAACCGAGGCTAAATGAACTTAAGGGTTAGCTGCGATGGTTAACCGTCGACGTAATCGACCACCAAGTGGATCAAATAGTATGGCCAACGAGTCGTGGGTACTAGGAGATTGCATTTGGGCCTTAAGCCCGCTAGGATATTTTAAATTCCCGAAACTTATGTGGGGGCATAAGATTTTGATTAAAATAGTGGGAGCAATTTACAAATAAAATCCATGTTTGTGAATTGTGCATTTTAAATTAATCTTTCGCGTATTTATTTCTTCTATCGTCATTTTATAGATATGATGTCAAAAGAGCTTAGAGCACTTAGAGATTTGTCCATCTCATCACTTGAACGTAATATTTTAACTGGACCCAACTTGCATTTCTGGACGCATCATTTGAATGGATTATTTGAAGCTGAAAACATATCTTATGTTTTGTCTGTGCCACCACCCATTACTATTTTACATGACGTTCCTGATGAGCTCCGTAAAAGCATCACCAAGTGGAAACTGGATGATGGCTTAGCTCGTGAATACATGTTGGAATATATGTCACTTGATCTGCGTTTGCAACATGAGCATATGGCATCCGCGAAAGAGGTTCTCTCGAATCTCAAATTCCTTTATGGGATTAGAGATGGTCGTCGCAGATTCGCGATCACGAGGGAACTCTTGCAAGCTAGAAAGAGAAGGGAAACTCCTGTCGGAATCCACGTACACAAGATGATTCGACTTCTATCTGAACTCGATGATATGGGTGTCGTGATGGACAATGATTTCCGAGTGGATATTATTCTACAATCTCTACCTAGATCATATGACCGATTTATCGCGGACTTGAATCTCCAGAGGCGAGAGATCACTGTGCATGTCCTGCGACAAATGCTCGAGGAACACGAAACTTCTTTTGGAAAGAAAGCAAGGGTTGGCGAAAAGACTGGGCGGCGTTCAAAACCAAGACAAATGGAAACCATAGCTCCTTACTGCACAAGGTCAAGGGAAATGATTAAATTCGAACCTATGGAGAGTTCGAACAGGTATATTCCTTGTTGAAGTTAATTTTACAATTAACTGTGCATTTTTGGTGTTAGACACTGACTGGAGTTCTCATCCTTGTAGGTGATGGGAGCATTAAAGAAACTGGAGCCTGAGGATTGGATCCTTGAATAATGGCAATGGAGCTGGAGCTGCTACCAAGGCCGTAGGCAAAAGTAGATTTAGGTGGTTTGATAAAGTCATTAGGAAACTTTCATTTATGTACCTAGTTATTAATGAAAAACTTTTTATTCATGTTATTGAATAATGTTGATTTTAATAAAAGCTCCTGTTTTTGTTTCTCATTTGGTACATTAAATTATTGACTTTACATTATAAAACCACCTAAGTTAGTCATGCACGTACAACAAAACAAAAGGAAACAAGATAATGAAATATCTGCCCAATTATGGCACGCTAGACTTGGACATATATCTAAGTCAAGGATTCAAAAGTTAGCATCATCTGGCGCGATTGAAATCAATCGCATTGATGAAATGCCGACATGTGAACCATGTTTAAAGGGTAAAATGGCTAAGTTGCCGTTTAAGGGAAACCCTGAGCGAGCCAAGCAAACATTGGACTTAATACATACTGACGTATGTGGACCACTAAGAAAAAGCGCCCGAGGTGGCTATGACTACTTCATCACTTTCACTGACGACTTTAGTCGTTATGGATATGTGTTCTTGTTGAAACACAAGTCTGAAGCCTTTGAGCGATTCAAAGAATTCAAGATGGAAGTAGAGAATCAACTTGGTCATACGATAAAGGCTCTTCGTTCTGACCGAGGTGGAGAATTTCTTAGTAACGAATTTCTGAATTATCTTGTAGAGCATGGAATACTATCGCAGTGGACTCCTCCTGCAACACCCCAGTTAAATGGAGTAGCAGAGAGAAGGAATCGAACCTTGATGGACATGGTTCGATCCATGATGAGTGCCACTGACTTACCTCTTTCATTTTGGGGACATGCCCTCCTCACGGCAACGAAGATACTGAATATGGTACCTTCGAAATCCGTAGAAAAGACACCATACGAACTATGGTTTGGCAAGGCACCCTCATACGCATTCATGCGCATATGGGGATCTCCCGCTTACGTTAAAAAGCTAGTGGGAGATAAATTGGAAACTAAATCCACTTTGTGCAAATTCGTGGGGTATCCGGAAAACTCAATAGGATACGAGTTCTACGATCCTACAAGACAAACAACGTTTGTCTCAAGGAACGCTCACTTCTTAGAGAAGGATTTCTTGGTGGACAAGAAAGAAAATAACGTAGAACTAGATGAGGTCACTGAAGCTGAAAAGACCTTAGAGGTCGATCGAGCTGACCCGTCACCACAGGCAGTGGGAGAACAAGAGCATGAAAGTGCACCAGAAAGTACACCGATACTTCGTAGGTCAGAAAGACAACGTAGAGAACCCGAGAGGTACTACGGTCTGCTGCATGAGACTGGACAGTCTCTAACCGACCCAAGGACTTACGAAGAGGCTATGCTAGACATAGACTCGGGAAAGTGGCGCGAAGCCATGGAATCCGAACTGGACTCCATGCACTCAAACAAGGTCTGGGCCTTGGTAGATCCACCAGTGGGAGTGGCTCCCGTGGGTTGCAAGTGGATCTATAAGCGAAAGCTTGGAGTGAACGGAGAGGTGATTACCTACAAGGCGCGACTAGTGGCAAAAGGATACACTCAAAGACCAGGTATCGACTTTGAGGAGACCTTCTCGCCCGTCGCAATGCCCAAATCCATTCGGATCTTGCTGGCCATAGCTGCGTGGTATAACTACGAGATATGGCAGATGGATGTAAAGACTGCCTTTCTCAATGGAGACATTGATAAGGAAATCTACATGGAGCAACCAAAAGGATATGCATCCAAAGGAGATGAACACAAGGTGTGCAAACTCCAGAGGTCCATTTATGGACTGAAGCAAGCTTCCCGAAGTTGGAACATTCGTTTTGATGAGACAATCCAAACTTTTGGATTCATCAAGAACATGTTCGAACCTTGCGTGTACAAGAAGATCAGTGGGAGTACAGTTGAATTTTTGGTGCTTTATGTTGACGACATTCTTCTCATTGGAAACAATGTAAAAGCATTGTCTGAAACTAAAGCATGGTTGTCTACACAATTCTCAATGAAGGATATGGGAGAAGCATCCTTTGTACTAGGTATAAGGATCTACCGAGATAGATCAAAAGGACTGCTGGGCCTCTCCCAATCCCAGTACATAGATAAAATCTTGAAAAGATTTAGTATGGAAGAATCCAAGAGAGGATTGCTTCCAATGAGACATGTGATTGCACTCTCTAAGTCTATGGCCCCAAAGACGCCTGAAGAGAGAAGCAATATGTCTCGAGTACCATATGCATCCGCGATAGGAAGCATAATGTATGGTATGCTATGTACGAGACCAGACGTAGCGTACGCTCTTAGCGTAACAAGTCGCTACCAGTCTGATCCAGGTGAGCAGCACTGGATAGCCGTAAAGGCAATTCTGAAGTACCTGAGAAGGACTAAGGAATTGTTCTTGGTATACGGTGGAGGAGAATTGAAATTGGAAGGCTACACAGACTCGAGCTTCCAATGTGATGTAGACGACTTCAAGTCAACATCAGGATATGTTTTTCTGCCTCAATGGTGGTGCGGTTAGCTGGAAGAGCTCCAAGCAGGAAACAACCGCGGATTCAACCACTGAAGCAGAATACATTGCCGCGAGTGACGCAGCAAAGGAAGGTGTTTGGATGAGGAACTTCATCCAGGAACTGGATGTGATACCTAGCATTGCTGAGCCCATTACTATCTTCTGCGATAATAATGGGGCAATAGCGCAAGCAAAGGAGCCGAGATCTCATCAGAAATCCAAGCACGTACAGAGACGATACCATGTGATAAGAGATATCATTGGTAGAGGAGACATTAAGATGGAACGTGTCGACTCGGAAGATAATACGGCGGACCCGCTAACGAAGCCTCTGCCTCAAAAGGCATTTGAGAAACATCTGCATAAGATGGGACTCAAGAACATAAAAGACTGGCTTTAGGACAAGTGGGAGATTGATAGAAATAGTGTCCTGCAAGCCAGCTGTATGGCTAGCATTAATTGTAATTAATGAGGAACTATTCAATTTAGATTAATAAATGCACTCTTATTAAATGGTCAACTTTATCTTATGTAATATTTGTCTACGCATAAGGATAGAAGTCCTTAGATCACAGGGCTATGGGACAACCCGTGGACTGATCTCTAAGGCCGTGATCTAGAATATATTCAAGAGTCGTAGAATCCAATCGAGATAGGACATCGTTGGATTCGGTTAGACTCTCACTATTGTGTATACTCCGATGAACTGGAGGACGCTGGGGTCCACGAGCGTGACTGGGATAGTCGATACACATAAGTGGGTGGCTTGCTGGGATGGCAAGCGCACTGAATACCCCAATTAGGAAATAACTCACCATGGAAGCGGTAGTCGCATATCGGGGTTGAAGTTATTCCAGTTTACAATAGTATACGAGGAACGATCCCTAACAACTTGAGATGATAGGGTTTATCTGGTACGAGAACGTCTATACTTTGATATGAGTTCCGACTGACTGGGGATCACCAGAAAGTCTCTGTGGACTCATGTTGGGTATAGAGGAACTCGTATGCAGATTCATATCATCAACAAAGGATCCGTTGACTCGACTTGATAGGTCGAGAAATTCTCCTATGGATTTCTGTGAGAAATTGATTCTGATGAAATCCTTGGCCAAGGTAACTGACGACTTTATGTAAGTAGCTCATAAAGAACAAGTCAGAAAGAATTTATTTCGAGATCAGAGAACATAAGGTCAAGACAAAAGATAAGGGAATCCGATGAAAGACCATACCCTTAAGTCTCGACTGGGAGATTGATCGATGGAGAGATTGTGTCGTATATGGAAATTGTAAATGATAAAAGGTTCACTGAATTAATTCACCAGTGATTGGGCTCCATGGGCTTGTGACTGGACATCGACCGTGGAGTGTGGGAGAATTCCCAAATTAGCAGGGGTGCTAATTTTGGAATGATTGATCGACAGAGTGTTCGATTAATTTAGAGTATTAATTGCTCGAGTAATTAAATAATATTTAATTACAACCCACGGCCAATTATGTGGTGAACCTACGGGGGCATACACAATACACATGAAGCGAAAGCGAGGAAGTAGGAACGAACCAGTCGACTGGGTCGACTGGGTCAAAATCGACTGGGTCGATTAAATGGGTGGGTCGACTGGGTCGACCCATATGGAACGAAAATGGATCCAATTGGAATTGGATCAAGATTATAAATTAAATTGGAATTTAATTTATGAGTAAATTAATTAATTATGATTTAATTAATTAATAGAATAATTAATTTAATTAGACTTGGAGTTTAATTAATTAATTGGGAGATGATTTAATTAGTTGGGCTATTTAATTGGGAGATTAAATAAAGTCCTGAAAGATTAATTAAAGTGGGCCATGAATTAATTAGAAGACTTAAGTCTTCTAATTAAAAGGGCCATGGCCCATGTAGGAGAATTAGTATCCTAATCCTAGAAGGATTAGGGTATGGGAGATATCTATAAATAAGAGACTAGGTCTCATATCTCACATACAACTCCACAAGAAAATCAAGAAAAGCAAAAATTCTCTCTCCCTCTCCCTGTGATCGGCCGAACTACTCTTCCACTTTGGAAGAATTTTTCGTCTTTGTTTTTCGTTTCAAAGTCGTTCTAAAACCTAGATATTAATATACCCTATGTTCTAGTCGATTAGGATATATTAATTTTCGTGATATTGTGGTGTATCAACTCGTAGAGGCGCAACACGTGGGGCGCTACCAAAAGGTGTGGGTCGATCAACCGGGGTCAGAGTTCAGAGCTCATCTTGCTAGCCGAGGATTTGCAAGGAGACAGGTATAAACGAGAAAACTTATACTGTCGTTTAATTATATTCATATATATACAACTAGAGAATGTCCTGGCAAGATTCTTTAAGAGGCCCTAGAAAATTTTTATATTCCGCTGTGCCTAGGGCTGTTTTTCTTACCGAATCCCAACACATAGGTGAAACTGAATTACAACTAAAAGATGATCAAAAGTACGAAGTGAAATACTGAATATAAATAACATTTAGTTCTTCTTATTATTTCCATCATCAACTCTCCCACCGAGAGTCTCGAAAAAGTCCTCTACATCCATATGAGTAAAATCATTAATGTTATTATCCTTGTAAGCAAGATTTGCTTCAATATTGAGGTCATCATCGTCATAACTAAAATTGGCATTTGTATCTTTATCTTGAAAAGTCAAGTTAGTTTCCATATTCTTTGATGCTTGATAAAGTTTTACGAGAGGCTCAGACGTACGACAGGTACGTGCCCAATGCCCTTTCATACCACATCGATGGCATATATTTTCATTTCCTTTTGAAGGATTGTTAGGACCACCTATTGAAGGGTTACTTGAACCACCTTTATCTTTCAGATCATTTTTCTTTTGTTGGCTGAAGTTATTATTGCCATAATAATTGAAATTATTACGCCCACGACCACGGACGCGACTACCACCACGACCACGGCCACGGCCACGACCACGGCCGCGACCACGACCTCGACCACGATAGGTTCCGGTCTCAAAGTTTTCATGTACTGTTGCATTCACTTCTAGGAATGGAGCGGCACCAGTGGAGGGTAGAATTTCATGATTTTTCATCAATAGTTCGTTATTTTGCTCAACCACCAAAAGGCATTAGATCAAGTCAGAGTATTTTTTAAATCCCTTTTCACGGTATTGCTGCTGCAGGAGTACATTAGATGCGTGAAAGGTTGAGAAAGTTTTCTCTAATAAGTCATCATCAGTTATATTTTCTCCACACAATTTCAGTTGAGAACTTATCTTAAAACCGAAGAATTATACTCACTTACGGTTTTAAAATTTTGTAGCCTTAAATGCATCCAATCGTAAAGAGCTATTGGTAAAATTACCGTTTTTTGATGTTCATAACGTTCTTTCAGATTGTTTCAGAATTCAAGTGGATCCTTAACCGTTAAATATTCGGTTTTTAAACCTTCATGCAGATGATGACGAAGAAAAATCATTGCTTTTGCTTTGTCTTGATTAGATGCATCGTTTTCCTTTACGATTGTATTTCCTAGACCTTTAGCGTCTAGATGGATTTCAACATCTAATACCCAATATAAATAATTCTTTCCCGATATGTCTAGAGCGGCAAACTTGAGTTTGGTAAGATTTGACATATTATTAGCTAATATGGAATAAAAATAATAATTAGAATAATGTCACTGAGTATGTGTAACAAAGAATTTGAGTTATTCTATACTATTATAAAAGCATGAATATTTCTTAACTTTTTTGTGCGGACTAAAATACCCTTATTTGAATTATTATTTAATTAAATGATAAATATATAAAAGTAATTGAAAAGGTATAATTAGACGTAAAGTCTTATTGTATTTATCTTCTACACGAACTCCTAAAATTTATAAATTATCTCTTACATCATTTTTTTTGTTATTTTAATCTTCTCTTATAATAGATAAAAACGAACCATAAAAATACACTATTATTTTAAATAGTCCCTAAATAATATATCAAGGGGCCGTTTGGTAGGGTGTATGGGATTAAGGTGGATTAGATTGGTGCCGGATTGAAGGCCATATTAAAATCATGTTTGGTAGATTTGATTGAATGCTTCCATGTTAATTCTAAATTGATATAGATTTTAATTTGTGATTTATTTATGTATAATGTTTTTCCATTTTCAGATATTTGAGAAGAATTTATGATATTTAATGATATGTTCAAAAGGAAATATGTAAATTTGAGGTTACTAGTGATATTTACCTAATCCATATTTACCCAGATTAACTAATACACCCACGCCTGGGTGGATTATAATCTAGTCTTAATACCGGGTCGTAAAGATTTAATCCATTTGACCCGGTATTAGAGCAATGCCACCAAACGTTGTATTAGCCCATATTAACTCATATAATATGACCTAATACCCCCTATTAGGTCCTACCAAACGGCTCCCAACATTATTATATTATAGCATCAATATTTATTTAAACAAGAAAATATTAATTTAAAATTTTATTACAACATAAGTCATAAACATTCTAAATATAAAAATTTAAATTGAAGTTTTCTTAAATATCTTGATGTTACAAAATAAAATTAAAATTTAATCGTATCTTACTATGATAGAATAAAAATTACTTATGGCATGGCTTATTACGTAATTTTACTTTGACTAGAATAGAAAAATATAAAGAATATTCAATAATATCAAGACATGCATAACCATGAATTTTCATGAAATTTTTTTCGTGAAAAACGTTTGAAATTGGTGAAAAGGGGTGAAATGATAAAAAAAAATTAAGAAATCTTTAAAATATGTGAAATTGATGAAAATTCGAGTGCAATTGGTGAACACTGGCGAAGTTGGTGAAAATTTGGATGAAACCGGTAAAAAAGTGCCCTCGAAATTGGTATGCACATGTGAAATCGATGAAAATTCGGATAAAATAAAAAAAATGATGAAATCGGTGAAACGACAACATCAATGAAAAGTAGGTGAAATTGGTGAAAAATAAAATGAATAAAGTTTAGGTTGGTGAAAATAACATGTGAAATCAGTAAAAACAATGTTCAAAATGATAAAAATTTGTGAAAAATCAGTTAAAATAAAAGAGTTTAATTGACAAAATAAGGTAAAACTGGTAGAAAAATGGTTTAAAACTGAAAAAATAATGGGACAAAATCTTAAAAACTATAAAAATAAGTAATAACCGATAAAAAAAAGGGGTAAAACAGTGAAAAAATTAAACTGGTTAAACAAGTGAAAAATTAAAGTAAACTAAAAATAGGTGAAAACGGATTAATTTGCTTTATTTTATGACATAATCAAATTAATGTTACTCTTATTTACAAAACACACCCATAAAATTAACTATACACGTACAACGTACGTGCACTTTCCTAGTAAATTTAAAATAATCAAATCATGCAAGTATTGTATAATAAATTTATGGTCATGTATTAGCTTCAATATCAACTTTCTTATCCCTACTGCCATGAAACTAAATTAAAAATTGTTCACCTATTCTAATACCAATCAATTAATTCCAACCAATCAAATAATTCCATGGTCCAAAACTGAGAATTAACTTCAATCCGATTACATAAAAGTTATTTTCAAGGATAAGTTGTTTTTAATAATTAATAAATGCAAAACAATTCATATTTCATATCATGTGGTGGTATAAGAATGAAAGTAATTTGTTTTCACTAAAATCTTTCTGACCAAACACTAGTTTTAACGTGTTGATAAATTAATGATTTCAAAGCATAAATCTCTAAGCCAGAGAAAAAAAACTAGAACAACAAGAATCAACAATAATAAAATATTCAAGTGTAAGGAAAAAGATGTTTGAAATGAAAATCTCAAAGAGGTCCCTTTAATTCTTTGACTACTTAACAGAGCTCATTCCAGAAAGAAAAATTATGGGATCATTCCGTAACCATGTGTGGTTTGGTTTAATTTCACAAATTCAAGTAACATATATCCAACCAATAATATAATGCTCACACGCCTATTCCTTAAAATTATAGTATGCAACAACAATATCATATACCTGAAATTCTAGTAATAATTAGAGCATGGACGGCATCATGACATTCCTACCTGATGTGTTACGGAAACACTTAAGTTGGATCAAGAACTTCGGAGATAAACAAGTAAAGATTAAACTAACAAGAATAAAGTAGGGAGAGAAAATTTTATTCATATTCATTAAGAAATACATTACAAAGCATCACTATTTATAGGACTAATTGGGATACCCAAAAGTCATAAGTTACAATCTCAATAACTCTTCAATGTGAATTCTAGACTTTAGTAACTTCAATGTGACCTTTCAATGACATCCATAACCTTAATATTTATAACAAAAGTTACATTCTACTTTTACTCCTTCTCATAAAGTTATATATTATTACGATTGTTGTTTTTTGTGAAAGAAGTATCTCAACTATAAAAGTGATTGAAAAATACTTAGGTGAATTTAATATTTAATCTGTCTAATATAGATATGTTAGAAAAATACACGAATATTTAATCCACATTTTTGATGCCTCAATTGATTGACTCAAGCGAGCTTTGCGGACTAGGGTATTCGCTCAATTGTCATCAGTCTTGTATTGGGTGGTCCTCGACTCAAATTCACAGCCTAGTCGATCCAATGGCAGCACAGACCAAAGTTGCTATGTTGGCCATGGAACTAGCATGGGCCAACGATTGGAGGAAGATTGTTTTGGAGGGCGACTATAATGTTGTGATCGAGGTGATTAAGTGACAATCGGCGTCTTTTGGTGACCATGGAAACATACCTGAAGACATTAAAAGTATTTTAAGGAGCTTCGAGAGTTTTAGTATGAGATGACATTAGGAACCGGAGTCGAGCAGCCCACGAGATGACTAAAATTCCATGTAGAGAATATTTTTTATCCTTTTGATTTACATTTGTTAATTCCAAATATTATAAAATTTAACATGGTTATTGAACAAGTGTCTTATTTTTTTTTTCTCAAAAAAAGGGCCTAATTTATCACTAAGGTATGTTTTAAATGAAGTTGTCACACTAATGTTCATTCACCGACAAAAAACTGATTCTATTTATGAAAACAATTTTGAAAGATGTAACAATGACAGATTCTTTTTATTTAATTCTCACTAATAATTACAAGTGACAATTTATAGTAAATTAAAATGCCGCATTATTTACAGGGAATACCAAAATTCTCACTAAAATAAGCGAGAACCCCAAGTCCCAACTTAGTTCTGATCAAGTTAGATCAATCCGATTTTAAACCAGTTGGGATCCAAGTGTAGTTGGTCCAATCTTTTTAAAACTAGCAGTGTGTGAATGTAAGCCAAACTCAAAAGTACAACATAAACATATCAAACTACAGGCTACAGCCACAACGTTATAAACATCATCATCCTACATAAATGAAAAGACGAAGACATACAGCAGTACACACAATAAACAGATAAAAAGCCCATCCCAAAACCGAAATACTACAAAACATCCTACATAGTTTAAGAACTCAAACAGGCCACCATAAGGATGGACGTAATATTTTATGTAAGTTTCGAATGATTTATCTAGGCAAATTACCGGTAGTACATGAGTTGTTGTGCAGCAGCAACATTCTGAAAACCACCGTCATAGATGGCCTGGCTTGCACCCGCACCCATGCCCATGGAACCTTGCTTTAGTGGAAGTTGAGCCTGCGGGTGCATGAGGGCGTGAACACCACCCATCTTGCTCAATGCGAGTTGCCTTTCATACATCAAGAGGTCAGTCGCAGAAATGCCGGGAATTGGTGCAGCTGCAGGTGGTGGGAGTGGGTTGGAGCTCGTTCCTGGTGGAGTTGGCTTGTTACCCCATGAGCACTGTAAAAAGAACAGGCAAGAATATAAACAACGTTAAACTGGAAAAATCAATCAACATAACAGAAGAGTAAGATATCTGAAGCTCGAGAATTCAAGACATTCGACTTTATTAGATTTCCTTTTTCATTGTAAGGCTTTCTACTTTTAGTTTTTTGGTTTACATAGGAGTCTAGGAGTCATTATCTTTCGTTGAAGAGTCTTATTTACTTCAGTTAGTTAGGGCCGAGTCCTACATAAAAAATGGTAATCTTCATTATTACTAAGTATTGATTATTACGATATTTTGAATAGACAAGATATTCATGGGTGTCTATTTCTTGTGTTCTTCCTAGCAATTTATCTGAGATTTAACTTGAAATCAGAATAATGATATTCTGCCCGGCTTTAGATATAAGTAGATAGCAAGTAGTAATGATCAAAATGTATAGTATCTAGAGACATTGAATTGTACAAAGCCACATGGATAACCTCCTTTGTTATAAAAATAAATAGGAACAGGAAACAAACCTTGATTTGTTTGCCGTAGAGATACGACTGAGTATTTCCCATGGAAATAGCCATAGAAGCCTCTGCATGGTTGCTGTACCTCACAAAACCAAATCCCTTATCACGCTGAACCCGAACTTCCTCAATTGATCCGGCACCAAGTGAATGGAAGTGTCGATGGAGATCAACCTGAGTTACCTGGCATAATAAGACCAATGAAAAAGAGACCTTTAAGATATTGCAGATTTAAAAGGATTTATGATTATTTAACGAATAGGCAGATCCACTAATTTACCCTTCCTGTAAACTCAATTATGAATTTTTTTTCTACTAGCTTTTCAGGATTGGGAGGTCCAAATATGATGGGAGAAATGGGTCTATGAGAGACTCTAAATAATACTATCTCTGGCTTAAATTACTGAACATTCTGCAGATGTGACCACAAAACGGTACACAAACCATCCAGCACTCGTAAACAAAGATTCCGAATCTGTTATTTGGAGGACGACATAATTCCATGAAGGGAGAATAAGCAGAAAGGTAAGAATATTTACCTCTGGAGCAAGATTGCCTACATACACAGTGGTGTATTGAGGATTATTCTCAGGAGCATCACTATTTGCTGCCTCTTTCACATCTTCTGTAATGCAAAAAGAAAACTTATAACTTGTAAGCATCAAGCATCGCAGTTGATACGGCCAAGTACAATTACAACTATTAGCCAGATCAAATGCCTTTGCAAAATGACTTCTTTAGTAAAAACTCAATGAGAAGACTACAACAGAGGTGTGTGACAAGACTCATTCTTGGGTCAAAAGATTCAATAAAATGTTTTACATCTTACAAGTGGCTGGCTTTGAAGAGTTTCATAAAATCTAAGAAAATAGCTTGAAAAGCTTCAGCAACTAGATATCAATATGACATATGCAAGAAATATGAAACACCAAGTTTCCTGTAATAAGCTCCAAAAAATAAGATCTTACGAGTTTACAAGCTCCTTAGATTAAGTGAGCCCCCAACTTCTAATTTTTAACATCTTATAAGTTGACTCATACTCATACAATACCTATCTAGTTTTTCACTGACCCATTTATGTCTAGTTTTGACCATATAAATCACAAACCAACGTAACGTCTTATATTTAAAATAAGATCAGGCATAGATCTGAGAGCTTATTAGGATCTGCAGTAAGCTTAGCCAAATACCCTTTAAGTTAGACAGATCAGAATCTGATAAATTCTCAACTTAAGTCTACCAAACTATAAATAAAACAAATTATAAGAGCAATTTTCAGCCCTCTTGCTTTAAAGGATGACAAAACTTAGTAACTTACAGTCTTCTCATTATTTTTCAATGACAAATTTTTCTACCATTTTTTACTCACCTGAGGAGCCATTTGTTAATTCTACAACACTTTTAGCATCTGAACTCTGCTTGTCATCAGCGATACCAGCACCCTTGGTCGCCCAGTTGCAACGAATCTGCCTGCTGCCAAGCCATTTTCCTGTGAAGTAGTCATAGATAACAGCAGACAATTTGCTTATACTTTGTAATGTTATGCCACACAAAACAAGTAAAACATTCAGCAAAAGTCTGATAAACTTTTCTCACCAGTTAAGTCATTTATTGCACTTTGAGCATCCTGAAGAATAATTTCATGCATTCAGCAAAGTGAAAGAAATTGTAGTTTGAAAGACTATTCAGATAAATGCCAAGTAAACATACCTGCTGGTTGCGGAAAGAGACAAATCCAAACCCCCTAGAACGCCCAGTCTTTTGATCCCACATAACCCTTGCATCACTAAGACCAGTTTCAAAAATTAGCTCCTTGTAAACCAAATCAAATACAGAGCACTTGGCAGGACTTAAACAGTTGCATAGACATATAGAAGGAAAAAAGAGCTGGCTGACTTAGTTTTTTCGTACACTTTAAGGTAATAAAAACCAGAATTTTACAAATTAGAGAGAAAAGAGAGAGATTCTTACGAACAACTAGGGTAAACAGAAAAGCATGCAAACAACATGGCATCAGTAACCTCTGCGCTGACATCACCGACAAAAATGTTAAAATGGCCTGCATAAAAGATATAAGCTTTCCATGAGACACAGGAATTGTAGACATGAGGTGTTATATGCTACAAAACCAGCTAAAGGTATGCAAATAGAACATCGACCCACCTGATGTGTCCTCCCTCTGGCCACTTGCATATGCCCAGTTAACTTTGATAGGCTGCCCAAATCTGGAAATCAATTGAAGTAAAATATATATTTCTAATTAAATCAGTATCAATTATAAATCTTAAATATCGCACTCACAAATGCCTCCCATTGAGGTTTAATATTGCAAGTGCGGCTGATCTGCGATCAAAGTAATGTATAAATCCATAGGATGACTGCACAAATAAAAAACAATGTAATAAATATCGACAGTTTCTCAATAGCTAGAAATCCAAATCAGCATATCCTGGTGGCACCTTCTCTTTTCTAATAAGCTTGCAGCCTTCCACAGGGCCAGTACTAGCAAAAACTTCTTGAAGAAGTGGTTCAGTGACCTGTATGTGAATATTCCCAACAAACCTGCATTGTCATAAAAATGAAAACCCTAGAATTTAAAAAAAAAAATAGGAAAACAAAGAAAAGTGAATTAATCTATAAGAACCTCCCCGACATATTACAAATGATCACATGAATAAGCACAATAGTCCATGTATGAGAAAGATGTAGTTTAAATCAACATTAGCAAAGTGGATATGATCTAACAAAATACCAAAATATTATGAATATATTGACACTGGTTGGGTAGATAAACTAGACACCACTTGCAGCAGAAGTGATGTTGTGAAGACCAATTAGCTACATTTATAAAGGTGAAAAGTTCTAACTTAAGATATTGCATAGATGCGCAAGCTAAGCTAACATAACACAAAGAAACGAAGATGAAAAAAAAAGACAAAATGAAATTGTCTGAATGACACTCACACACTGCGGCATGTACTCGGATCAAACCCAGGAGGCAGATTTCCACTTGGGATAGGCTCAATCTGCAAAATGAAAAAGTGAAAAAAAAAAAGGAAAGAAATAAAAATAAAGAAAGAGTTTCCTAATCTATCTGCCCAGATCAACCAAGCCCCAAGGGTAAAAAGAGGACGAGAAGAACAGGTCATTCACAAGGTACAGGTGTGGGTATGACATTCTAAGAAACTGAAGACAAAAAAGGCTATCATGCAAATTGTACTTTCTCTACTTCTAACAAAATTATACATCTAGAAACTTCTGACGTGCCTAGTGTCATAAATCATTTAAAACCACACAACTATACACCCACGAGTACTTCAATTTCAAACTTTCTTTTAATTCCAAGAGCATACTTTGTTCGACTCTAGTACAACCACATACGAAGTATTAAACTTCCATAGGATTCACCCTCAGCTGAGAATAACACAAACCACAACCTCAGTTATGCATAATCTTTGGAATTTATATTCCTTTTTCCATATATAACTTGCTTCACTTTTTCTTTTTCAACTGCGAACCTACTCATCAAATTATCTGCCAACCTCCATCACTCAACCTCTGTATATGCCTTGTGCCCTAGATATTATGTACAAAACTTCTTAATTTTATTCAGGGCAGATAAACTGGCAGCGGCACATGTACTGGTCTTCTACAACCAAACACGAACGAACTTTTTTATAAGAAAAATATCATGAAACTTAGTCCTCCTGTTCCTGTAGAATCATTAAGTTCTATATAAAATTAGCACAGCCCTCGACTGAATCTATTTCAACAGTATCCTGTATCCGACACTCAATAAGCACTTCCAGCAAAGATGCAGAACTCAACATACATGGTCAAAATCAAAAACAAAGATGGTACACTTACACTGAATGAGCATAACTCATTAAGCTAAGCACATCTGCTAAAAGTAACAAATATATAAACTATTCGAAAAAAAATTAAAAAATAAACCAGACACCAGTCCTATTAAATTCTGTGAGAGAAGTACGCAAGTGGCCTTGGAACATTTTATTAAGGCTGCTTTCAAAGGTCTCCATCTATTATATAAGCATACATTACAAGTTAACAGGGAAAATAATCTTATATGTCGAACAACTCACTCTAACCTACTCCTCAACCCAACCAAAAACCTGACTTGCAACAGAGAAAAATGTTGTCTACACAAACAGGACGAATTTTTTAACCAATTACAGCGACCAATATGGAAGTAACGATTTTCATAGGTTTCCATGTATTATATAGAATGCATTACATGCTAACAGGAAGAAATATTATCATATGTCGACCAACTCTAAGACACTCCACAATTTCATAAACTGACCACTACAAAATGGAACCCAAAATTTAGTCCGCTCCATAGACAGAAACACAAACCAACCGAAGACCTAATTTGCAGCAGAGCGTAGGGGTTCGGTACAAGCAGGAAGAAAACAAGTGAAACCAATTTTGGCCCAACGACCAAACAAAATAATCAGCACCCAAACGATCGCACTATTAAGTAAATAACACAACAAATAACATAATTGACACACAATTATTGAAAATCTATCTACCCCAAACCAGAATATGTATGATAATTTTCATAATAAAAATAAAAACCTGTGGAGCAGCTAAAAGACCAGGATGATAAAGCGACTGTTGTTGAAGGAGAGCTTGCTGCATCAAAGCCTGTTGTTGCTGCTGCTTCAGTCTCTGATTCTGCATTCTCGATTAATTTAACTGATTTTTAATCAACTGATCGGAGAAAATTTGGTTTGGGTTAGGGTTTGTAGAGAGAAGAAATGGTGGAAGGGCCTCGAACAAAGAAAAGAAAATGAAAGAAAAAGAAAAAAGAAAAATAAAGAAAAAGACAGGAGAAAATTAAAGAGAGGCCGCACACTCACTGAAAAGGGGGGAAATGATTTGGTGTTGTTTAGGGCTATTTATAGCGAGATTTTAACGGGTCCTTCACGCGGTAATAATAATGACGTGACCAAATGCGAGGATTGAATTGGGCTTATAGTAAGCCCATATATTTAATTAAGGCCCAAATAGATGAAGTAGGTCCACAAATTTTAACAAGCCCACTTACCATTTCTTCGAGAGAGCTGATAAATTAGGCTTTATATAATTAGTGTCGGTCCATTTTTGTTCGGGCAAATTACGAATATCTAAGGGCATTTCTAGTGTATCAAGGAGAGGGTGGATTTGGGGATTTTTGGATTTAGGGGGGTAAAAAAGTGAAAAAAAATGTATAGAGGGAAAAAAAAGGGATAAATGAATTCAGTCTTCACTTGGACCGCTTGAGGCTGTAAGGCAATTCAACCTTGGATTGCCTCACAGCTTGAGTCATTCAGCCAATTTTTTTTTTTTTAAATAAAAACCCTTTTAATTTAATTTTTTTTAAAATACCTTATTAAATCAAATGTAGTTCTTATTTAATCTTAATTTTATTTAATTTGTGTACTATTTTTAAAAAGTTAATTTTAGTATAAAAATGTAACTTTTATTTAATAAAATCAAATTTAATGTAACTATTATGTTGGAAAATTTAATGTCAATATTAAATTATTTTTATTATTTCCAAATCATGTCAATCAAGTTTTTAGTTGTTGTATTATTGTGCACCAATTTTAAAATCCCTTTAAAAGTTAATTATTAGAAACTCAAATTTAATTTAATTAATAAAAATGAAACCTTAAAAGAACTTTTTTTTTGTTTGATAATAAACCTTAAAGAACTTAATGAACCTTACATATGATTCGTTAAATTAAAAACGATAACCCTAACTTAATGAACTTTATTATTGTTTAATTTTTATTTTTATTATTATTATTATTATTATTATTATTATTATTATTATTATTATTATTATTATTATTATTATTAAGTGAGAGTGGGGAAAATGAGAATTTTAATTAAATGAAATTGATAGATTGATACATTTTAGATGACTTATGAAAAGGAAAGGATAAGCTGGACTTGGATTCTGAGGGGAAGCTGGACTTGGACTGAAGCAACACTGGAGATGCCCTAAGATAAGGCTTAAATATAAAAGTTTCATCATTGAATATTATAAAAAAAAAAAAAAAAGAAACTCTTTTTTAATTAATCTCTTATTCCTAAAAAATTCAAATTTTGCCCTTGTACCTTATTTATTATATTTATAATATCGTATAAATTTTAAAATTTATGTGTTATTGTTATATCTTATAAATTATAAAAATCATAATTATATATTTACTACATAATAATTGATATAATTTATAATTGGCCATAAGTTTCGATAAATATTACAATTTAAAATACAATATAAACTTTTCTAAATTAAAATATCTTGTTTATAATACTGTATATTTTTATTAAATTTACTAATATAGAAAATAAATTCTTTGAACTAAATATGTAAATATTTTGTTCATATTAATAAAGTATTATTATTAAAATTCTATTTAATTTATTACTATACAATTTAACTTGCTAATATATATGTAAATATCTTCCTTTTTTTTGCATTATTTATTAAAACTTATGGGCTATTATAGTTTTTATCAATTTTTGATAGTAAATATATAATTATCACTTTTCTAATTTACAGGATACAAGATTAGCACGTTTTAACATTTATAAGATATTACAAATAACACTTAATGAACTTTATTATTGTTTAATTTTTATTTTTATTTTTATTATTATTATTATTATTATTATTATTATTATTAAGTGAGAGTGGGGAAAATGAGAATTTTAATTAAATGGAATTGATAGATTGATACATTTTAGATGACTTATGAAAAGGAAAGGATAAGCTGGACTTGGATTCTGAGGGGAAGCTGGACTTGGACTGAAGCAACACTGGAGATGCCCTAAGATAAGGCTTAAATATAAAAGTTTCATCATTGAATATTATAAAAAAAAAAAAAAAAGAAACTCTTTTTTAATTAATCTCTTATTCCTAAAAAATTCAAATTTTGCCCTTGTACCTTATTTATTATATTTATAATATCGTATAAATTTTAAAATTTATGTGTTATTGTTATATCTTATAAATTATAAAAATCATAATTATATATTTACTACATAATAATTGATATAATTTATAATTGGCCATAAGTTTCGATAAATATTACAATTTAAAATACAATATAAACTTTTCTAAATTAAAATATCTTGTTTATAATACTGTATATTTTTATTAAATTTACTAATATAGAAAATAAATTCTTTGAACTAAATATGTAAATATTTTGTTCATATTAATAAAGTATTATTATTAAAATTCTATTTAATTTATTACTATACAATTTAACTTGCTAATATATATGTAAATATCTTCCTTTTTTTTGCATTATTTATTAAAACTTATGGGCTATTATAGTTTTTATCAATTTTTGATAGTAAATATATAATTATCACTTTTCTAATTTACAGGATACAAGATTAGCACGTTTTAACATTTATAAGATATTACAAATAACACTTAATGAACTTTATTATTGTTTAATTTTTATTTTTATTTTTATTATTATTATTATTATTATTATTATTATTAAGTGAGAGTGGGGAAAATGAGAATTTTAATTAAATGGAATTGATAGATTGATACATTTTAGATGACTTATGAAAAGGAAAGGATAAGCTGGACTTGGATTCTGAGGGGAAGCTGGACTTGGACTGAAGCAACACTGGAGATGCCCTAAGATAAGGCTTAAATATAAAAGTTTCATCATTGAATATTATAAAAAAAAAAAAAAAAAAAACTCTTTTTTAATTAATCTCTTATTCCTAAAAAATTCAAATTTTGCCCTTGTACCTTATTTATTATATTTATAATATCGTATAAATTTTAAAATTTATGTGTTATTGTTATATCTTATAAATTATAAAAATCATAATTATATATTTACTACATAATAATTGATATAATTTATAATTGGCCATAAGTTTTGATAAATATTACAATTTAAAATACAATATAAACTTTTCTAAATTAAAATATCTTGTTTATAATACTGTATATTTTTATTAAATTTACTAATATAGAAAATAAATTCTTTGAACTAAATATGTAAATATTTTGTTCATATTAATAAAGTATTATTATTAAAATTCTATTTAATTTATTACTATACAATTTAACTTGCTAATATATATGTAAATATCTTCCTTTTTTTTTTGCATTATTTATTAAAACTTATGGGCTATTATAGTTTTTATCAATTTTTGATAGTAAATATATAATTATCACTTTTCTAATTTACAGGATACAAGATTAGCACGTTTTAACATTTATAAGATATTACAAATAACACTCAAGGACATAATCGAAACATTTTAGGAACAAAGGATTAATTGTAAGAAGATGACAAATCTGATGGCGTTTTTGTAATATCCTATACATGAGAAGAATTTTTGTAATAAGACCTTACATCAGGATTTCAAAATTTTACACTTTTAGTTATTTAGCAAAAGTGGTTGAATATTGATAATATTAATGTTTGGGTTTTGTACAATTTAGATTTCAACTCATCTATTCAGACATAACAAATTTTAAATAATATAAGAGACATTGATTTGACGTCTAACACCTACATTTTCTTACCTACATTTTCTTAAAAAATTATTAATTTGACACGTATCACTTATTTTTTCTTCTTATACTCAATTCGACCGTGATTCAAATGTTAGCTGAAACCATTCAAAACAAGTACTCGAAACCAGATCATGCGAAAATGAACCAACACCGATTTATATGGACTATTAAGGTTTCAAAATTATGTGATTTAGTCTTGTTGCGGAGGATAGTGTAATTGGATATGTCTAGCCATAGATACATTTTATTTTTTTGTCCATATCTTTTGATTTGTTGGTGTATATATTAGAAAAAAAATTGAGAACTTTTACTAAAAATTAGTTGGAAACATTTGGAATATATAATATATCATGGTAATATAAAATACTCCATATTTTCATTTCGAATGAGCCAAAAGCAAAAATAAAATAAAATGGGTATATTATTTGAAAATGCATGAAAATTTGATCATTATTTCTAGCTAAGAAGATATGTGTATGTAAAATTTTGTGATTAATTTGATACTATATATATATATATATATATATATATATATATAATTAATTAATTATATGTAGAAGATAATCGTGAGAATAAAAAAGAATTATTACTTCTCTTGTAATTATTAATTTAAGTTGGGTTAGTCTTGCACAAGGTCAGATAGACTAACCTTTCATAAGTTCCCCTCGCACTACTCTTGGATAAAAAAGTCAAACTAAACAAAATTAATTAGATTCACTTAATTAAAAAACCTGATATCAGTGTGACATGTCCTCGCACTCTTTGTTGGATCCTTGCACTTTTTGATTTTACTTAATATTTTATTTTTTGTTTTAATTTATAAAAAAATTAAATTACACAATAACCCTCACTTAGCCTACCTAACCCCCAACCACTCCACTGCCCCGTTCACCACCCGCATTCTATTGCCCCGTTAGCCACCATTTTGACATGTAGGGCGATGAACGGGAGACGTCGTTCTGGTTCAGAATGGCAGGATCGACACTGTTGTTCTAGATTTGGATCATAACGGCAGCTCATGTTCATCTACAAGAACGACAATGACCTGGATGCAACATATTTTTCAAATTTTTTCCTTTTTGTTTCCAAGCCAGAAGAGAAATTCAAATAGAATACATCAACAAAGTGTCCATCTCGAAGGATCAGCCAAGTCAGAAGACAGCAAGGTGAATTTAATGCGACTGACACAACATTACATCGACAAAACCACCTATAAATATTGGTGTTTGAAGTTGATGAAGAGTGTAAGGGCATTCCTGGAATTAAGAAAAGATTCAACGGCCTAAATTTTCAACCACCCTTATAAATAGATCTCTACTTGACGAAGACAACAACTTTAGCACAGCTTTTATCTCTACAATTCATTATAAGCACTTAGATGTTCATGAAGTACGACTTAATCGTTGAAAACTTAGAGTTTTTACGTACAACAAGGTTGTACTTGATAGTTAGTTTCTGAGAGAAATTAGTTGTAGCCGGGGGCTTAAAAGAGACTGTTGGTCCCAAGTGGTCAGATGAGGTCTAGAGGAGGGGGGGTGAATAGACCTCTGAAAATTTTTATACTTTAAAAAGTTTTCACTCGCCTGTCAGCAGACTAAGCTGTTGAGTTCAGCAAGCTGACTAGGCTGATCAGTGAACAAATCTTTGAACAGCACAGTTAACCACTTCTCTTTTAACTACTTAGTTGATTTCAGTAAAATCGACTTTTAAAAGCAGAGTACATGCAGCGGACTTTTATAAAGTGTTTTTCACAAGTAAAAGATTTATCCCCAGTTTTATAAAGTTCTTTTCACAGAATTTTTTAACAGTTCTGGTAAAGTGTTTTTATGCAATCTTGAAAATATGCAAGTAAAAATGCAGAGTAAAAACACACAAAATTTTTATAGTGGTTATATGGATTTAAATCCTTTAGTCTACTCTTCCAAGTCACTTAGATCTTGGGTTATACTATAATCACAATGTTTACAGTATACAACACTTACGCCAAAACAACAAATGAATCTGGCCGTAAACTCACAATAGGAAATCACTTAGAAGAACTATCCTCTGAAGTTAGATCACTCACAAAGATAGATCTACACTTCGCACAACTCTCTAACAGTTTTTCACTCAGAAAATGTGTTTATCTTTGATCTTCAACTTCTGCTTGTGTCAACAAATTACAAAGCTGATGAGTGAGCTGTTCTTGAGACTTAAAGATTTTGCTTCGGATTTTCTCTCAGAGATTGTGTTGTTCTTCTTCTCTTCATCTCATGAACTATTTATACTCCAAGATTTGAAAAATGTCCGTTGAAGAGAGACAAAATTCAAATTCCTCGGGTACTGGTCCTTAATTTCCGCGAACGGCTCTCTACACAGTGACAGTACTGTCAACTGTACTTTCTGTCAGGCAGCATTTAATGCACCTAGCTGATACGAGGTTTTCCTTCAATCATTTGGCTTTAATACCCTCGGATTTCAGCATTTATTACTCCAAGTGCATTTATTACCGTTGGAAAGACTTTCTGATCCTTTCCACTTGGCTGATGAGAACACAAGTCTGATAATGAACAGAGCTTATCCCAAACTTGAACAAATATGATTTGAGTCGGCTGATCTTCACCAGTCTGATTTCTTCCTTCAACAGCAGATCAGTAGTCTTCTGGACCATGTGGAATTTTGACTTGTCTGATAATTCTTTTTAATCTTCAATCAAAATTCTTCTAAGGGTTTTTAACTAAGCTTTTCTAACTTAGCTGGTTATGATGTTTTGGAAATCATCAAAACCTCCCTTCAATCTTTTAATTACTTGTCTTCTGATCTTCATCTTCATCCAACAATTTCCCCCTTTTTGATGATGACAAAGTCTAACAGCTAAGTACCTGTACCTAGACTAAAGTTTTTGTCCTAAAATATTTCTGAGATAGAAATGATGTATTGGATGGAAAAACTTGAACTTTTCGTTGATATCAGATTTGTTGGATGAAGATGAAGATAAAGTGCAAAGAAGATAAGAAGATAAGGGAAGATTTTGATGATTTTCAAAACGTCAAAATCAGCTAAGTATGGAAAGCTTAGGTCCCTTAGAAGAATTTTGAGTTCAAAATTCAAAGCCCAGAAGACTACTGATCTCATGCTGAAACAGCAATCAGAAGGGTAGACCATCAGCTGACTCAAATCAGATTAGTTCAGAGTTTGATCAGCAGAGTATCTATCAGCAGGGTTGCTTCGATCAGCAGAGTAGAAGAGATCATGAGATAGTTCAACGGTAATAAATGCACTTGGTGTAATAAATGCTGCAAGAGAAGGGTAGTAATGGCAAATGATTGAAGATTATTCTCGGATCAGCATGGTGCATTTAATACAGCTACAGGAAAGTACAGCAGAAAAAGTACTGTAGCAGGGAGCCGTTCTGAATTTGGGCTAAGGCTATGGATTTGAATTGTGATTTCCTTCAACGGTCATATTTTCAAATCCAAGTATAAATAGAGCTGATTTCAAATAGCGAGACACACAACAACATTCTGAGATTTTGTTTTCGAAGCAGAAATTTTTCTAAGTCTCAAGAAGCTCGAACAGCTCACTCGTCTGGTGAAGTCATCTGTTGACAGAAGCCAAGTTGAAGCCAAATAGAAAATACTTTCTGAGTGAAATTGTATTAGCTGAGTGTTGTGCGGAGTTTAGATCCATCTTTGTGAGTGATCTAACTTCAGAGGATAGGTTTTCTGAGTGATTTCCTATTGTGAGCTTACAGCGTTTTCATTTGTTTTTTAGGTGTAAGTGGAGAAATATTGTAAACTTTGTGTTTATAGCATAACCCAGTATCTAAGTGATCTGGAAGAGTGGACTAAAGGATTTTTATCCATATAACCACTATAAAAATTCTTTGTGTTATCCTTGCATTTAAGTTTTCTTGCATATTTCAAAATTGCATAAGTAAACACTTTGAATTGCTTTAAAGATTTTAAAGGAGTTTTTAAACTGGGGATAAAATCTTTAAAAGACTTAGCCTACTTGTGAAAAACACTTTCAAATTATCCGCTGTAAGTATACTCTTGTAAAACTGATTTTTGCTGTAATCAGCTAAGTTACTATAAGAAGAGTGGTCACTCTGCTGTTCAAGATTTGTTCACGATCAGCATAGTCAGCTTACTGTTCTTCATAAGCTTAGTCTGCTGACAGACTACTGAAAGTTTTTAAGTCTAAAAATTTTCAGAGGTCTATTCACCACCCCCCTCTAGACCTCATCTGACCACTTGGGACCAACAAGTGGTATCAGAGCAGGTGGTTCATTAGAATCAGCTGCCTGATCAACGAGCTTGATCCAAGTGTTTTTCAAAGGTTTTCAAAACTTTTCAAAAGAGCATCTTTTTGAAAAACAAAAACTTTTTGAAAAATGGATTATATCAGCCATGTTCCCCACATTGCTGGTATGTCGTTTGAAGACTGGAAAATCAGGATGGAGATTTTTCTAGCTGCTTATAATGATAACATGTACACATGTATCATCAAAGGTCCATTCAGATTCACCAAGACGATAAAGATCAATGAAGTTGATACCGTGGTGGAGAAAGACTTACATGAGATGACACCAGATGAAATAAAGCTTTTCAATCTGGATAAAGTCGGAAGATTTATCATGACTAAAGCCCTGGATAATGATCGGTTTGATAAAGTCAAACATTGCAAAACTGCAAAGGAAATGTGGGACAAAGTTCGTGATATGAGCGAAGGAAACGACGCCATTAAAGAGCATCAGCTGGGTGTTGCTCTAGAAAAGCTGGATAACTTCAAGATGAAGTCTGCTGAAACCATTGATCAGATGGATACAAGGTTTACAAGGACGCTGAATGAAGTTTTAAAGCTTGGAAAAACCTTTACGGATAAGGAGATAACCATCAGAGTGCTGAAGGCTTTACCTCCGAAATTCAACATGAAGGTGACAGCGATGGAAGAATCAAGAGATCTGGGAAAGATCTCCCTTACAGAGCTGTTCTCAGTACTCAAGGCGTATGAGTATAAACTGCCAAGAATGGGAATTGAAGAAACCTCAACTTCAGGACCCACAGCTGCCTTAGTTGCTGCTGAAAATCCCAGAAGACCAGCACAGAGAAGTAAAGAAGTGGACTCATCAGATGAAGCCACATTACTTAACAAAAAGGAGTACACAGCTGGAGATGTAGCATTGCTGATGAACAATTTCAAGAAGTTCTACAAAAGAAAAATGAAGAACAAATATAACAATGCTTCTACTTCTAAACCTAAATCTTCGGGAAAATGCATATTTAGTCACCTAAGTTTGACTCAAAACACACAATGGTCACTCAACTTTCAGGAATAGTATATATAGCCACTCAAGTTACAATTAATAGCACCATTCATCACCAACTTTATGACATCTAACAGAAAAATAACAGCGTGACAGACACAAATATTAAACCCACAAAATTGGGAGAGAGAAATTAGAGTAATTGACACCAAAACTCTACCCTCATCCATGTAAATCACTCAAAAACTTAATAAGTATTTTATTTTCTGTCTCCTTAAACTTTGCTAACCCTTATTGATCTCTACAAATTCCATTACTAATTTTTATTTCAAGTTAAATGGCATAGATGGCGCACTGGATTATCCAAAACTCCACTCTATGGTAAGATTTATTAATTCAATATTGTTCTATTTTTTTTTTCTTTGTAAAGGTGTATTATTCTTGGGTAATTGTAAATTATTTTTTCGATTTTATATTGTCCTATTTTCTGTGAGTTTGTAAACTTCAACTGGGCTTCAATTTTAGATAATTTTTACTTGTTATTTGATGTAGTTGAGTTGTGTCTATATGTTCATTGTAAAGAGAAAAGAAATGTTTTGTGATATAAACATGAATTATGCTGCAATATTTGATGGGTGCGCTGGATTTTATTTTTTCTGTATTGATACATATACTTTTTTTTTTTGATAAATATAGATACTAATTTAGATCCTAAAAATTCACAATAAAGATGTATCATGGTGGAGTCTTGTTGCATGAACCTAAGAGAAGGTATATTGGTGATGAATGGTGCTATTAATTGTAACTTGAGTGACTACATATATTATTCCTAAAAGTTGAGTGATCATTGTGTATTTAGAGTCAAACTTGGGTGACTAAATATGCATTTTTCCCTAAATCTTCTTCTCAAGATAAGGATGATTATAAAGCCAAACTAATGTGTTATAACTGCAGGAAATTGGGACATTTCATCAGAGACTGTCCATATCCAAAAGCAGAGAAATACACTGAAGAAAAGAAGAGAATCAGAAAAGAAAGAAAGCATCAGAAAGGCAAGGCAATGATGGCGGAAGCAGAGAAGCTGACTGCTGTCTACTCATCTGATTCAGACTCAGACACGTCTGATGAAGAGTCTTCTGATGAAGAGAACCCTGCTCTGATCTGTCTGATGGCCAAGGAATCTGATGACTCTGAGGATGAGGTAACTCCTCTTGATAATGAATTATTTAATTCATTTGAACAAATGATGCTTAACAATACTGGTATTGCTGAAGCATATAAAAAACTTAAGGAAGAGATGATATTGCTAAAAGAGCAAAATAGTTCACTGAAACTCACAGCTGAAAAGCCAAAAGAATCAATTGAATATAAAAAGCTTGAGCAAGAACATGAATCTTTGAAAGCTGAATGTGAAGTTTATAAGGGTAAAATCATTGAGCTTGAGAAAATTATCGAGTCTCATGAGAAAGCATCTGTTGCATCCACTCATATGTCTAGTAAACAGAAGATGCCTTTAGAACAGGATAAGTTAAAATTGAATCATACTGAAAAACTCATATCTGCTGACAATAGTAAGGTCATTATGTATGTTCAAACTGCTAAACCTGCTTCACCTGAGAAAACGTTAAAGGAGACAAAAGCTCCTAAGGCTAAAAAGAGCAAAGAGCGTAGTGTAGGTAAACATACTAGTAAGACCAAACAGCAGAGTCCTAAGAAGTCTGCTGATAAAGCTAAATTGCATCAGACTAGTGGTAAAACTAAGTCGTCTGTTAATGAACAAGCAACTAGTAAACCAAAGAAGCATAAGAATAAGAAAAATCAAAATGCTTGGTATGGAAATGAGTCTTACTATGTGCAACCTGCTGCATATCATCCTATGTATCATGCACCTCAATTTCCAACTTACTATGCACCATATCCTGCTCATCCAATGCATGCATACCCTACTTATCCTGCACCTTACCCTGCTTATGAACATTTTCCTTATCATACTGATCATCAACCTGACTTATCTGCTGAATATGATAATGATAAAACTGTTCATGCTCCTGTTAAAACTCAGAAGCCTAAGAAGCCTAAGACATCAACATCTTGGGTTGTCAAAGGTGGAACTAATCCTCCAGGACCATCTCAATAAGGGTACCTAAAACAATTTTATTTTTGTTTTGTAGGTTAGGATTAGGAGTAGGAGTAAAGTAGAGAAGATTTGGTACTTGGACAGTGGTTGTTCAAGGCACATGTGTGGAAGTATATATGAGCTGACTGATGCTGTTGCTGTGGATGGTCCAAAGGTTACTTTTGGAGACAGCAAAGAAGGCAAGATTGTAGCTAAAGGAAGATTAATCAAGGGAAACATAGAGATATCTGACGTCTCATATGTTAAAGGCCTAAAGTACAACCTGCTGAGCATAAGTCAATTTTGTGACAAGGGATATTCAGTCATCTTCTCAACAGATAAGTGCTATGTTGAACAGATTGGTACAAAGAAGGTAATTTTATCTGGAAGACGACAAGGAAATATATACATAGTCGACTGGAATTCTGCTGACAAGAATTCAAGTATTTGTTTGGTGGCATCAACACCAAGTGAAGTCAGTTGGCTGTGGCACAAAAGGATGAATCAGTTAAACTTTAAGACCATATACAGATTGATAAAGAATGATCTGGTAGAAGAGATTCCAAAAACAGTCATGAGCAAAGACAAGCTCTGTGACGCATGTCAGAAGGGAAACAAATCAAGTCATCATTCAAAAGCAAGAAGCACCAATCTTCTGATAGAATCTTGGAGCTGCTACACATGGACTTATTTGGACCCATTGATCCAGTCAGCAATGGTGGAAAGAAATATTGCCTAGCTGTTGTGGATGACTATTCAAGATATACTTGGGTGATATTCATGAAGAAGAAAAGTGAAACCAAGGAACATCTTACTAATATGATGGAACTGATCCAGAATGAGAAAAGAACAAAGATATTAAAGATCAGATCATATAAAGGGACAGAGTTCACAAACTCTACTGTTGAAGAGTATTGTAATATCAAAGGAATACATCATGAGTATTCAGCTGCTAGAACCCCTCAACAGAACGGTGTTGCTGAAAGGAGAAACAGAACACTGAAGGAAGCTGTCAGAACAATGATTGTTGAAGCTAAGCTGCCACAAATATTTTGGGCAGAAGCAACAAACACAGCCTGCTTTACCCAGAACAGATGCATGATCAACAAAAATCAGAACAAGACTCCATATGAAGTTTGGAACAACAGGAAACCAAACATTCATTACTTTAAAATTTTTGGTTGTAAATGCTTTGTGTTAAATAATGGGAAAAATCACCTTACTGCATTTGCAGAGAAGGCTGATGAAGCTGTTTTTTTAGGATACTCTACTGTTAGTAAAGCTTATAGAGTTTTTAACAAAAGAACATTACTAGTAGAAGAATCCATTCATGTAGTATTTGATGAACCAAATCAATCTTCTGAAAAGAATCAAAGTACTAATCAAGACCTGTCTACTGATTTTCAGAAATTGATTGTTGAAAGAAATGAAGAATATGTTCCAGTCATACTACCTGATCTCAACTCAGCTGATAACTCAAATGCTGTTCAAAATCACAGTGCTGATTGTCTAACAGACGAGTTGCAAACAGCTGACAGACCAGAGACTGTTCAACAGACAAGTACTGTTCAACAGACTACTACTGAATCTCCAACAGTAGTGTTGCAAGATCAAAACAGAGGACAACATCCAGACCTGCAACCTGATCTTAGATGGCTCAAGAATCACCCACCAGAGTTAGTGATTGGTGATCCTTTGGATAGAGTAAAGACAAGAAGAGCTGCTGCACAAGATGCTATGTTTGCCAGTTTTCTTTCTCAAATAGAGCCTAAACAAATTGAAGAAGCTCTCAGTGATTCCTTCTGGATTGAAGCTATGCAAGAAGAGTTGAACCAATTTGAAAGGAACGAAGTATGGTACTTAGTTCCAAGACCAAGTCATCAAAGGGTAATTGGCACTAAATGGGTTTTCAGAAATAAATTGAATGAAGATGGTATTGTTACCAGAAATAAAGCAAGATTAGTGGCCAAAGGTTATTGTCAAGAAGAAGGAATTGACTTTGATGAGACATTTGCACCAGTAGCAAGACTTGAAGCAATCAGACTGTTTCTGGCCTACGCTGCTTACAAGAACTTGACTGTCTATCAGATGGATGTGAAGTCAGCATTTCTCAATGGAGAATTGCAAGAAGAAGTGTATGTTGAACAACCGCCTGGATTTGAAGCTTATCAACAAGAAGACAAGGTATATCGTCTGAAGAAAGCCCTCTATGGACTGAAACAGGCTCCAAGAGCATGGTATGATACCCTATCTGATTTTCTTTTAATTAAAGGATTTCGTAAAGGTAAGGTAGACAAAACCTTGTTCACAATTGAATGGGAGAATCATATATTACTTATGTAAATATATGTAGACGATATTATTTTTGGTTCAACTAACCAACAGATGTGTGACAAGTTCTCCAAGCTGATGCAGAATAAGTTTGAAATGAGCATGATGGGTGAACTCAATTATTTTCTTGGTTTGCAAGTTAGACAGTTGCCTGATGGAATATTCATCAACCAAGCAAAATACACAAGAGATCTGTTCAAGAAATTTGGTATGGAAACTAGCTCTACTGCTACTGTTCCTATGTCTACTAGTCTTCGTTTGGATAAAGATGAAGATGGCAAATCAGTGGACATAACCAAATACAGAGGCATTATTGGGTCATTGTTGTATCTAACAGCTAGCAGACCTGATATCATGTACTCTGTTGGGGTTTGTGCGAGATTTCAATCAAATCCTAAGGAATCTCATCTCTTAGCTGCCAAGAGAATTCTGAAATATATTAAGGGCACTCAAGAATTGGGATTGTGGTATACTAGAGAATCTGAATTTGAGCTTATTGGATATTCAGATTCAGACCTTGCTGGCTGCAAAATTGATAGGAAGAGCACAACATGTGCTTCTCAATTTTTAGGTAGTCGTCTGATCTCATGGATGAGTAAGAAATAGACTTCAGTATCCATATCTACTGCTGAAGCTGAGTATATAGCTGCTGGAGCTTGCTGTGCACATATACTTTGGTTGAAGCATCAACTAGAAGATTACAATATCAAGATCAGCGGAATTCCAATCTACTGTGACAATACAAGTGCAATATCTCTTACTCAGAATACTACAAGTCATTCATAGACTAAGCATATTGAGATCAAGCATCACTTCATTAGAGATCATGTGGAAAAAGGGAATGTTATGATTGAGTATGTTCATACAGACAATCAGATAGCTGACATTTTCACCAAACCTCTAAGTGAAGTAAGGTTTTCAACTCTAAGAGCTGAACTAGGACTACTAAATTTGGATGCATGAGCTGAGGGGGAACTTATCAGAAGACTGAAGTTCATCAACACAATCATCCATTATCATATTCAAGGATTAACTCTCAACAGACTAGTTAACTTATGAATTCTTAAAGACAGGGGGAACGCGTAAGACTAGCGGTACTTCTGTTCTAGAGATGAAATTGGTTAATGACAGTTAGTTGAAGTTATGTTATCAGAAGATGTTCTTAATTATTGAAGATTGAAGATCAAATTATCTTTCTGGATTGACAAACAGCAGAGGAAGATTACTAGCTATTGGCTTTCCCTAGTAATATTTGATAACAGATCACTCGTCTGTCAGATAAGTTAAACTCTACTCATCTGATACTTTATATAAGCATGGTCATAAATTGCATCTTTTGAAACACGCTTTTATAAGTAACAGATAAGTGTCGATTGAGTTTCCCGCCCATCTGACATTAAAATAATAATTTTGAAGTCCGCAATTCTCACCCACACGATTTAAAAACTGTTAGATCAATCTTACGGTTCACATTAATCACGTTTACCAAAATCAAAAGAAACGTATAAAATCCGATCTGAACAGATCAGTCGACTTACGCACATAAAATTTCCAAAATTCCCAAAATTCTCTAACTCTCTAAGCTCTCTGTTCTTTAGCTCTCAAATTCTCACAGGTTTTACATCACTTAATCTAAAAATGGCTATTGCTGAGGGAAGATATCTAAGCTACGACAAATTCTTCGCCACTGGCACTGATCTCATGAGGGAAATCATGAAGAAAATCAAAGAATCGTTGTTGGTACCGGTTTTAGAAGCACATGAGGATTTTGTTTATCTGGAAGATGTTGCTGCTTTCTACAAAACCAGGGAATTCAACGATGATAGGACTACTATGGTTGCCACAGTTGGGGGTAAGAAGATTTGTATATCTGCTGCCGTCTGAAAAACGAAGGAGGAGATGTAACAGACCTAGGGTCTGAGAAAGAGGACGAGTTTTGGCTGATTTGTGCTAAGGAGGGAGAGGAAATGTCAGGAACTCTGATGAAGACTCAGCTCAAGGATGAGTATCAGAGGTTTGCTGATATAATTGCGAAGGTGTTGGACTGCAGCACCAGTTCTCTGGATGGTTTACCCAGAAGGAGATACTATACTATGATTTGCATCTACTATGGTTTGAAAGTCAACTGGGCTGCTCATGATTTTGATCTGCTGAGTGACAAGAAGACCAACTATGGCATTCTGCTTAGTCATCTGTTATTAAGTTTGAACTGCCAAGTGATAAATGGAAAGGCTATCCATGGTGGCAAGGAATTCAAACTGTATGAGCCAGTTAGAAGTGTGGGTACTTCTAAAAGAAAGGCTCCTGCCAAGACTGCTAAGGCACCTGCCAAGAAGAGCAATAAGGCTGGTCAGACCAGTAGGTCTGCTGATCAAACAGTAAGCACTACTGTTGAAGCTGGATCAGCTCAGCCTGAAATTGTCATTCCTGACAAAGTAATTGATGATTTCACTGAAGAACTTGAGAAGATGGAGACTGGATCATCTCCTGAGAGAACATAATCAGATGAACCTGTTCCTCGAGTTACAAAGAGAATGTGGACAAGGAGTTCTGCGAAAGGACCTCCTCAATCTAAACCTTCAAGAAAAATTGCCAAGTCAAGGGCAAAGAGAAAGGTAACCTTCTCTGAAGAGTCACCTGAAAAAGTAAGAGAGATACCAGCATCAGCAGAGAGACCGGTTATCATTGAAGAACCTGCTGCTGAGCCTGCTGGAGACTCATCTGTTGCATTGTCTGCTGATATTAGAGAAGAACAGCAGACTGGCACAACAAACGAAGGGGAAGCACTCCTTCTGCACCCTACTCCTGTTGATGCCATTCCACTACAGACTGTGGAAAGTCCTGAAGCAAAGAAGCAAATGACTGGTAAGATTGTAATCCCTTATCTCTCTGCTGATGAAAAGAAGAAACTAGATGAGGCTGAGAGACAAAGGAAGGCTGCTGAAAAGGCTGATGAAGATCGCCAAAAGGCCCTTGAGCTCAAGAGACTGGAAGAAGAAGCCAGTAAAATGACTCAAGCACAAAGAGATGCTATTGAAGCAGCAGAGTTGGCTGCTGCCATTGAAGCAAGTGCTAAGGACTCTCATGGTCCAAGGCAAGCTGGTGGCATTGTGATTGGTGAACAAAGAGATCCCACCAAGCCTAAGCAAGTTATGCCAACTCCTGCAGTGCAACCAAAGAGGAGAGCAGAGTTAAAACTGGCATTGGAGATTGTCAGAGATGACCCTGCTGTATTTGATGAGTTTATTGCACGGTTGGATGCAGAAAACAACAAGATTACTCGTCTGACGATGTTCAACAAAGAAAAAGTTAGATATAACAGATGGAGGGAATATCGTCTTACAAAGAGTAAGGATCAAATTGCTAGCTGGAAGGCTTTTGCTGATGAAGAAGCCTGGGTTATGAAATGGCTTGAGACAAGTTCTCTGACTCAAGCATTGGACTCAGAGTTTTTCTTGGATAAGCTGAGACTGAGGATCAGTCATATAGCAAAGGCTGAAGCAAAGAAGTTGTATGATTCCGTTTCAGAGGAGTATGCTGACAATGAAGACTTAAAGGAACGAGCAATCAAGTTGGCTGTTTCCACCACAATGGAAACTTGGGCCAAAAGAACTAGGAAGATGAAGGGACAGCCAAGTTCTCTGCTCCCACTTCCAAGTTTGAAGCAGATTGTTTATGGACCAAACATTAGACCATATGAAGAGCTCCCTGAGGATCCAATCTCCCCATTTGTTCCAATTGATAATCTAACATGGATCACTCATAGATCTACTTTGGATAATGCAGGTAAAATGCGTACTATTGCAAATGTTAAGAAGGTCCAAGCACCACCTGCTGACCAGAATAAGGAAAAAGAAGGTACTTCTGATCCTGCTGATCAAATCAAGGAAAAAGAAGGTACTTCTGACCCTGCTGATCAAATCAAAGAAAAAGAAGATACTTCTGAACCAGCTGATCAGACAAAGGAGAAGGAAAGCACTCCAAATCCAGCTGATCAGATCAAGGAAAAGGAGGGTACTTCTGAACAAGCTGATCAGACTAAGGAGAAGGATAACACTCCTAGTCAAGCTGATGAGACCAAGGAAAAAGAGACTGCTCCTGGTTCAGCAGATCAGATCACAGAATCAGCAACCCTTGCCTTACCTCCTATTCCAACTGATGTTACTTCTACTTCTCAATGTTTACAGCCATCTCTGTTGGACTCAATTCAACAGATGATTTCAAATTCAATGAAGGGATTAGAAGAGAAGATAACTGCTAATCTGTTGGCTGCTTTAAGTCAACCAACCCAAAGAGCTGCTCATGTTCCTACTTCACTGATAGAAGACACTGCTCATAATGTGGAAGCTATCAGACAAGATATGGATGTGATTAGAGCAAGAACTCAAAGTACAGCTGCTGGTTGGAGACAGATTACTGAAACAGTTAAAATGGCCATTCAAGCTGAGGATGAAACATTAGAAAATATGATGAAGGACTTCAAGGCATCTGCTGATATGATTCTGGCAACTCAAATTCAGCTAGGTGACCAAGGAGAAGTTGTCCTTAATAGAATGGATGCTTTTGAGGCCAATCAACTCAGACAACAAGCTCAACTTGATGCAATGGAAGAGAACATCAAACTTCTCTGTGAGACACTTCAAGTTCCACCAGTCTTACCACAGTATCCAATCAACCCTGCTGATGATGACAAAAAGTGCGAAGATAGGGTACCTTGTGAAGAGGAAGACTTCTCTAAGACTGCTGATCTAGAAGGAACTGAAATACTGGAGGAATCTGCCAAGGATGAAGAGGAAGCTGATGAAGAAAATGAAGGCACAAGCAGACCAGTAGATCAGTTAAATGCAGAAGAAGAAGATGAAGCTGAAGCTGAAGAAAAGTCTAAGGGAACAACAAAGACTGATAAAGAAATTGCTGCTGCTAAGGACTCAGCTGAAGAACAGCTTAATCCTGATGTAAAGCTTAAGAAGTTGGAGCTGTTAAAACAAAGATTCTTCAAGGATTTAGAAGCTGAAACTTCCAAACCTGAAGAAGATGAAGAGGAGAAGCAAGAAGACAAAGCAGAAGACTAGTATAGTCTAGATTACTTATGCTTAGAATCCTTGTAAAAAATTTTTTTGCACATTTCATCTGATTGAACTTGTAATCTGTAATCATTTCAAAATCTATAAAAGTTCAAGTTTGAATCCAATAAACTATTTCTATCTCAGAAATTTTTGAGGATCAAAACTTTAGTTTAGGTACAGGCACTTAGCTGAAGTTTTGTCATCATCAAAAAGGGGGAAATTGTTGGATGAAGATGAAGATAAAGTGCAAAGAAGATAAGAAGATAAGGAAAGGTTTTGATGATTTCCAAAACGTCAAAATCAGCTAAGTATGGAAAGCTTAGGTCCCTTAGAAGAATTTTGACCAAGTAAAGAAGACATCAGAAGGGTTCAAAATTCAAAGCCCAAAAGACTACTGATCTCATGCTGAAACAGCAATCAGAAGGGTAGACCATCAGCTGACTCAAATTAGATTAGTTCAGAGTTTGATCAGCAGAGTATCTATCAGCAGAGTTGCTTCGATCAGCAGAGTAGAAGAGATCATGAGATAGTTCAACGGTAATAAATGCACTTGGTGTAATAAATGCTGCAAGAGAAGGGTAGTAATGGCAAATGATTGAAGATTATTCTCGGATCAGCATGGTGGATTTAATGTAGCTACAGGAAAGTACAGCAGAAAAAGTACTGTAGCAGGGAGCCGTTCTGAATTTAGGCTAAGGCTATGGATTTGAATTGTGATTTCCTTCAACGGTCATATTTTCAAATCCAAGTATAAATAGAGCTGATTTCAAAGAGCGAGACACACAACAACATTCTGAGATTTTGTTTTCGAAGCAGAAATTTTTCTAAGTCTCAAGAAGCTCGAATAACTCACTCGTCTGGTGAAGTCATCTGTTGACAGAAGCCAAGTTGAAGCCAAATAGAAAATACTTTCTGAGAGAAATTGTATTAGCTGAGTGTTGTGCGGAGTTTAGATCCATCTTTGTGAGTGATCTAACTTCAGAGGATAGGTTTTCTGAGTGATTTCCTATTGTGAGCTTACAGCCTTTTCATTTGTTGTTTAGGTGTAAGTGGAGAAATATTGTAAACTTTGTGTTTATAGTATAACCCAGAATCTAAGTGATCTGGAAGAGTGGACTAAATGATTTTTATCCATATAACCACTATAAAAATTCTTTGTGTTATCCTTGCATTTAAGTTTTCTTGCATATTTCAAAATTGCATAAGTAAACACTTTGAATTGCTTTAAAGATTTTAAAGAAGTTTTTAAACTGGGGATAAAATCTTTAAAAGACTTAGTCTACTTGTGAAAAACACTTTCAAATTATCCGCTGCAAGTATACTCTTATAAAACTGATTTTTGTTGTAATCAGCTAAGTTACTATAAGAAGAGTGGTCACTCTGCTGTTCAAGATTTGTTCACGATCAGCATAGTCAGCTTACTGTTCTTCATAAGCTTAGTCTGCTGACAGACTACTGAAAAGTTTTTAAGTCTAAAAATTTTCAGAGGTCTATTCACCCCCCTCTAGACCTCATCTGACCACTTGGGACCAACAAGATTCGTGATTACATGTTACAAGTTTTTCAAGCAGACGAAGTAAAATACAAGTAAGTTTGGAAAAGCAGATTACAAGAGAATTAAGTCCTAGTGATCTGATTCTTCATCAGTCACCTCTTTTTCTATTTCAAACAACTCTTCATCATCTTTATCTTCCACTTCATCATCATCATCACCATCATCTTCATCAGCAAGAAGATTTTTCTGAGCAGCTTCCATTTTTCTAAGTCTTTCTGCCTCAGCTGCTTCAGCATCCTCAAGCCTCTTCTTGATGCGTTCTAGGTTCTTATATTTCACAAATGGATCAAGTTGCTCTTCAGGTGTATCCTTGGTTGCAGCCAATTCTTTGTCAGACTTGACTGGTTCCTTGGATTCTTCTTCTTCTTCATCAGCAACTTCAGCATCTGCTTCTTTTGCATCAGCAGCTTCTGCATTCTTTTCAGCTTCAGTCTTAGTAACTTCAGCATCTGTTTCTTTTGCATCAGCAGCCTCTTCTTCAGCAGCTTCTGCATCTTTTTTAGCTTCAGCCTTAGTAACTTCAGTTTCTGCTTCTTTTGCATCATCAGCCTTTTCTTCAGTCTCCTTAGCTAGTTCAGGTACTTGCTCTGTTTGCTTTTCATCAGCATCTTTTTCAACAGCAGAGTCTTCAGGTACTTGATCAGTTTCATGTTCTGGAGCGGCTTCTTCTTTTCCAGAGACTGTCTTCTCTTCCCCCTTTTTGTCATCATCCACAGGGAGAGAATCAGTAACTTGCAGATTAACAGCAGTGCAGATCCTTTGTATGTTTGCATCAAAGTTATCCAGCTTTGATGATAGTTGACTAAGTGTTGATCCTTGATTGCTGGTCTGATCATTCAGGTAGTCCATGTTCAGTTGCAAAGTGGCAACTTCATTATTGACCTTTAATGCAATCCCATCCAAGTGTGCTGTCCATTCCTTTTTGAGTTCCATTTCAGCACCAACAAGCTTGGTGATGGATCTGATGGCATTTACAATATCAGCTTCATTACGTTTAAGAGCTGTATGAAGATGATTCATATCAGCCTTTACGTCTTCAATGTTTCCATTCATGCCATTCAGACATTGGATCAGTTGAAGAGAGTTGTCAGCAGGCAGATTATCAGCAACATCCTTGATTAGTTTCTGGTTTTCCTCCAATAATCTCCTGTTTTCTTCTTGAATCTGGTGGTTTTCCTCCTTCATCTCCGTCGTCAGCTTTCCAATTCTGTCATCCAAGGTCTGTTCCAGCAGCAGCTGAATAGATTCCATCAGACTTGATTGTTTATCAGCTTTTGGAATGGAGGAGGAAGCTGATGGCTCAGCTTGGTAGACTTCAATATCTGCTAAGTTTTTTTCAGTCTTTTCTTCACTTTGTTCAGACTTAGCAGGCTCCTGAACAGTGGGATGAACAATAATTGCGCCAGCTTCTACTTGAGCATCTTCTGGAGCCTTTTCTCCATCAGGCTTGGCAGCAGTTTGTTGAATAGCTGACTGTTCCTCTACCTTAACAGTTTCAGGCATTCCATCATCAGTTATTTTAGTAGTTTGATGGATTACCTGGGTGATTTTAGGCAAGAAATTCTGAGTAGGTGCCTTAATCACTTCCTCTCTGTAATCACTGACTTCAGCACCAAAAGTAATATGCTGAACACTAGGCAGTGAAGGTAGATCACTTGGAGATCCTTTGAAGTATCTTGAACGTTCAGACCATTTCTCCAAGGCCTGGTAGACAGCAATTTTGACAGCCCTTTGAATAGGGTCATCACTTTTTCTCCTCTTGGCAGGTAGGGACTTCTCAATCTTCTTTGCCTCATATACAATTCCTCTTGTGAGGTTGTGGAAGACATCCCTAATATGATCAGGATCTAAGGCTTGTGGGATGGAATCAATTTGAAAGAAGTCTAGTACCCACTTCTCTTCAGCTTCAAACTCTTCCCAAGCCTTCAGCTCCGCAACAGATTTATCAACTCTGTAAGTTCTCCATTTGTTGTATCTAGTCTTCTCTTAGACGAACAGAGTGGCCTGCTGCAGTTGTCTGTCAAATTCTTGCAAGGCAGCTTCAAATCTGGTAAAGGCACCAGAATGTCCGTTGACAATGTTCATAGCCCATTTGACATTGAAGAGGCACTTTTCCACTCTCATGCCTGGTGGTAGAATCCTTCTTCCCTTTAATGATTCTCCAATCCTTATGCTACCAGCATGGCGAGGCCCATGAGCATCCTTCTTGCTCATTTCAAGAACCATAGCCAATTTAGCTTCCTCAGCAGCTTGGCGTTCAGCAGGTGTCATTTTCCTTTTCCTTTCTTCTTTCTGCTTCAATCTTGCTAAGCCTGATAGCTTCAGCAAGTTTCTCCTTAGCTTTTTTCTCTTGAAGGGCATCCTCCCTTCTTTTCTTCTCAGCTGCAGATATCTTTCTCTTGACAGTCTTTTTCTTCTTAAGTTTATCAGCAGCAGCAGCAGGTGCAGGAGTTGCTGATGAGATAGGAATGGCTGCTTTTGGTTCAATGATCCTCACTTCTGGATCATCTTGAGGTTCAGGAACCTCATCTGTTGAAGCTTGTTGTTGAGCAGCTGTTGCATCAGCATCAGAAGTCATCTTAGCAGCATCAGCATCAGCATCAGCAGGTTTATCAGCTTCAACTGGCCTCTCAGCTGATTGAGGGCATTCTCTGACTAAATTCTCAGATTTAGCTGGAGATGGTTCAAAGACCACCTTCCTCTTAGCAGACTTTTTAGGTGCAACTTTCTTCTTTTCTTGCCTTGAAGTTGCAGTGTCTTTAATTTGACTCCTAGTCCTCTTAGCAACATTCTCAGCAGGTTGCTCCTCTGATATAGTTATGGAGGGTGAATCAGCTGATATCTCCAGAATTTCATCAGTAGTCTTTTTAATGATTTCATCAGCAGCAGCCTTCTTTTCAGCTTCTGTTCTAGCTTTAACAGCTGGTTTGGCTGTTTGAACAGATTGCTTTCTTTTCTTAGTAGGGGCCTTTTCCTTGAGCTCATCAGCCTCTTCTTCATCAATTTTACTCTTCGAACTTCCTTTAACAGCTTGATAATGGCCCATTGCCTTGGCATTGTGAATGACTTTCCCATGAGTCATTCCACAACCCAGTGTCCAGAATAGATGACTCAGAGTAATCCTATGATTAGTCTGTTTCTTCTTATGGAAATTTGCCAAAATATACCATACAATTTCAGCCCAATTGACCTCAAAACCATAGTGAACAGCTATCATCATGGCATATCTTTTCATAGTCACACTATCTAAAGAAAAAAATGCAGTTTTCTATCACCTTTGCTACCATATCAGCCACACGCTGATATTCATCCTTCAACTGCTTTTTCTTTATGTTACCTGATAGTATTTCCCCTTCGTGAGCACAGATGTTCCAAAACTCCTGTTTCTTCTCCTCAGCCATGGTTGTCAGGTCTGTTCTTCCTTGGTTGGATAGTCCATACTTCTCATGGAGCAGGGCAGGGGTAATAACGATGTCTTTTCCTCCGACGGTAGCCTTGATCTCAAGCTTGTTGAAATCAACAGCATCCTTGGCATTGTAATACTCCAGAATTTGATCCTTATACACCATCTCATCGTGAGCTTCCATGAAGATCACTAGAGTTTCAGCTTGGAATTTCTCAAGGATCGCCTTCATCACGTCAGTACTAGTCTTGTGATATGTATCGTAAACGAGATACATACCCTCTGCCTTAGCTTCTTGTTGGGAAGTCATGATGATTCTAAAAAGGTTAGTGAAACGAGAGAACTTTTGCAACATATGAGAGCAGAAATTCTCAGAAATGCTTTAGAAAGTATTTGGGTGCGTAAAGGATCAGTGAGCTGATCAGATCTAGTTTTAAAAGGTTTAGGTGCATCGGTTTCCGTGTTACACGCCAGCCGTTAGATCTGTTTTGTGTCAGCATTGATCGTGCGGTGTCAGTTACGTAGTTTAAAATTCAAAAGGAATTTATTGACAGGCGGGAATACGAACCGCCTTAGTCGACTTAGTAAAAATGGGTTTTTAGATAAAACATTTTTAAATACCAAAGCTTTTACATAAGCGATCAGACGAGTAAACTTTAATACTTATCTGATGAGACGAGTGTCCTGATGACATATTATTACTAGTGAAAGTCAATAACTAGTAATCTTCCTCGACTGTTTGTCAATCCAGCTAGATAATTAATCTTCAGTCTTCAAGAATTAAGATCTTCTGTTGAAAACATTCATCAACAAATTTCATCTTTTAATCAGAAGTACCGCTAGTCTTACACGTTCCCCCTGACTTTAAGAATCCATAAGTTAACTAGTCTGTTGAGAGTTAACTTTGAAGATAATTGAAAACTCCAGTCTTCTGTTGAGTTCCCCTTCTGCTTATGCATCTAAATTTAGTAGACCTAGTTCAGCTCTTAAAGTTGAAAACCTTGCATCACTTAGAGGTTTTCTAGAAAATATCAACGATCTGATTTTCACTATGGACATATTCTATCATGATATTTCCTTTTTCCACATGATCTCTTATGAAGTGATGTTTGATCTCTATATGCTTAGTCCTAGAATGACTTGTAGTGTTCTGAGTAAGAGAGATTGCACTTGTATTATCACAGTAGATAGGTATCCCACTGATTTTAATGTTGTAATCTTCTAGTTGATGCTTCAACCAAAGTATTTGTGCACAACAAGCTCCAGCAGCTGTGTACTCAGCTTCAGCAGTAGATATGGATACTGAAGTCTGTTTCTTACTCATCCATGAGATCAGACGGCTACCTAAAAATTGATAGGCATCTGTTGTGCTCTCCTATCAATCTTGCAGCCAACAAGGTTAGAATCTGAATAACCTATCAACTCGAATCCAGATTCCCTAGGGTACCATAATCCCAATTCTTGAGTGCCTTTAAGATATCTAAGTATCCTTTTGGCAGCTAGGAGATGAGATTATTTAGGATTTGATTGATACCTCGCACAAACCCCAACAGAGTACATGATATCAGGTCTGCTAGCTGTTAAGTATAACAGTGACCCAATAATTCCTTTGTATTTGGTTATATCCACTGATTTGCCATCTTCATCTTTATCCAAACGAAGTCCAGTAGACATGGGAACACTAACAGTAGAGCTAGTTTCCATACCAAATTTCTTGAACAGATCCTTTGTGTATTTTGCTTGGTTAATGAATATTCCATCAGGCAACTGTCTTACTTGCAAACCAAAAAAATAATTTAGTTCACCCATCATGCTCATTTCAAACTTGTTTTGCATCAGCTTGGAGAACTTGTTACACATCTGTTGATTTGTTGAACAAAAATAATATCGTCCACATATATTTGCACAAGCAATATATGATCCTCCCATTCAACAGTGAACAAGATCTTATCTACCTTACCTTTACGAAATCATTTAATTAAAAGAAAATCAGATAGGGTATCATACCATGCTCTTGAAGCCTGTTTCAGTCCATAAAAGGGCTTTCTTCAGACGATACACCTTGTCTTCTTCTTTGTAAGCTTGAAATCCAGGTGGTTGTTCAACATAAACTTCTTCTTGCAATTCTCCATTGAGAAAAGGTGATTTAACATCCATTTGATAGACTGTGAAATTTTTATGAGCAGCATAGCGAGAAACAGTCTGATTGCCTCTAATCTTGCCACTGGTGCAAAAGTTTCATCAAAGTCAATTCCTTCTACTTGACATTAACCCTTGACCACTAATCTTACTTTATTTCTGGTGACAATACAATCTTCATTCATTTTATTCCCGAATACCCATTTAGTGTTCAATTACCCTTTGATGACTTGGTCTAGGAACTAAGTACCAGACTTCATTCCTTTCAAATTGATTCAACTCTTCTTGCATAGCTCCAATCCAATTTGAATCACTAAGAGCTTCTTCAATTTGTTTAGGCTCTATTTGAGATAGGAAGCTAACAAATATGGCATCATTTGCAGCAGCTCTCCTTGTCTTTACTCTATCCAAAGGATCACCAATCACCAGTTTTGGTGGGTGATTCTTGAGCCATCTGAGATCAGGTTGCAAATCTGAATGTTGTCCTCTGTTTTGATCTTGCAACAATACTGTTGGAGTTCCAGTAGTAGTCTGTTGAACAACCGTTGTCTGTTGAACAGTCTCTGGTTTGTCAGCTGTTTGTATCTCTTCTGTTAGACAATCAGTAGTGTGATTTTGAACAACATTTGAGTTAGCAGCTGAGTTGAGATTAGGTAGTATGATGGGTATATACTCTTCATTTCTTTCAACACTCAATTTCTGAAAATCAGTAGATAGATTTTGATCAGTATTTTGATTCTTTTCAGAAGATTGATTTGGTTCATCAAATACTACATGAATGGATTCTTCTACAAGTAAAGTTCTTTTGTTAAAGGCTCTATAAGCTTTAATGACTGTAGAGTATCCTACAAAAACAGCTTCATCAGCCTTTTTTGCAAAAGCAGTAAGGTGATTTTTCCCATTACTGAAAACAAAGCATTTACAACCAAAAATCCTAAAGTAATGAATGTTTGGCTTCCTGTTGTTCCAAACTTCATATGGAGTCTTGTTTTGGTGCTCGTTGATCATGCATCTGTTTTGGGTAAAACATGCTGTATTTGTTGCTTCTGCCCAGAATCTTTGGGGCAGCTTTGCTTCAGCTAACATAGTCCTGGTAGCTTCTTTTAGAGTTTTGTTTCTCCTTTCAGCAACTCCATTTTGTTGAGGGGTTCTGGCAGCAGAGTACTCATGGTAGATTCCTCTGACATTACAATACTCTTCAACAGTTGAGTTTGTATATTCAGTCCCTCTATCTGATCTGATCTTCAATATTTTCATGCTCTTCTCATTCTGGATCAGCTCCATCAGATTTGTAAGATGCTCCTTGGTTTCACTTTTCTTCTTCATGAAAATCACCTAAGTGTATCTTGAATAGTCATCCACAACAGCCAGGCATTACTTCTTTCCACCATTGCTGATTGGATCAATGGGTCCAAATAAGTCCATATGTAGCAGCTCCAAAATCATTCCAGATGATTGGTGCTTCTTGCTTTTGAAAGATGACTTGATTAGTTTACCCTTCTGACAGGCGTTGTAACGCCCCCGAAATTTCGAACGCTTTCGATTGTATTTTAATCCAAATTTAAGTGCTACATTTTATTTTCAAAGTTAAGCATTAATTTGAACTAAAATATACAAATTAATTAACTAAATCTTGTGATCTTATGAACTTTGAAATAATTAAAATTATAAAAGTTGCTTTAAAATAAGATCAAGACCTTTTTGAAAATTTTTGGGCTTGGATGCACAAAAATCTTGTTTTTGGGGACAAAAATGTAAGATTTCAAAACTTCGGGGGGCAAAGTGTAAATTTGCCAAAGTTCCAGATTTTTTGTAGGAGAGTAATCATTTTCTCTCCTTGCACACTCCAAGGGCTGCTAGGCATGCCCTTGGATAGAGTAAACTCCTCTAGGACCTCTAACAATGTTTACATGCATTGGTGGATAAAATAATAAGTAAGCATTATGTCTCCCTCTATTCCCAATGTGTATATAATTATTATACACACTTAACATCAGATTTTTATCATCTCCATAACCTCATTTACATACATATTATAGAGATTAAGAGAGAGAGAGAGAAGAGATAACACACTAGAAAGATAGAATTTTCGGATCTTCACAACCCAGCCTCGGTTTTCCGATCATTCCGCCTTCGTCCACCGTTGGATCATGCCCAAATTTTGTATGGAGGTTCTACACACACGGATCTACATATTGACCGTTCGGATCGTCGGTTGGAACTCCCTAAGTGAATCGAAAGCCGTGAGAAAATGGTGAAAAGTAAGGATTTGGGGGCTTTTGTTATGAACCACCACCGGAGCCGCCACCACTCCCACCGGAGCTGCCACCACCACCTTCGGAGATCTGGAAATGAAGAGAGTTTCACCCCCTTCGTTGTTTTGGGTAAAAAGACATCCATGCATGTGTTCTTTAGTCTTTGTGATATTACTTTCTTTTCTTTAAAGTATATGTTGAAGAAGTTTAGTTTGTCCTTGTGATAAATTGTTGAGTTCATATTTAATATTCAACGTGACTTGCTTAGATTTTGTTTAAATATTTCTTATATGTTTGGATCTTGATTTCTTTTTGTAAGAAAGTTAATGTTTTTATTTTTCTACAAACTTTGGGGTATTTTTGAAAGATTTGAAAAGTTGAAGGGTTGAGGGCTGCAATTTTTATTGGGAGTAAGATGGACTGAAAATCTAAATTTTTGTTTGATATTTGGTATAAATTTACTTGAAAAGCATTTGTTTTAAAGTTTGCTTTGAGGTTTTTGCAAAAAGGGAGTTTTTGAAACTTTTGGGGTTATTTTTGTAAATCTGAAAATAAGGGGTCAAATGCGCTGTTTTGTCGCTGTTTTTACATGGTTCGTTTATAAAATCTTGATTTATTGATTTGAAGTAGTGGTTTATTCATTTTATTTTTTAGATTGAATATTTGTAAAGTTTTCGAAGAAAGTTCATAATTAAAGAACTTTTTGTTTCGTTTGTGAAAAGTTATTAAAACTTATTTTTAATCTCAGTTTTATAGTGAAAATTATGCTTGATTATTTTTAAATATTTCTTAAATGCGTGGATCTTAAATTATTTTTCAAGAAAATTGGTTTGGTTAAGTTTTCAAAACTATGAGGGTGTTTTTGAAAAGTTTTAAACTTGTGGGGTTTTTTTAAAGCTTTGATTTTTGAAGTAAAATGATACTTAATACTTTCATTTGATTTTCGATATGGGTTTAGTTAAAAATCTTTTGATTTAAAGTTTGTTGCAAAAATTTTCGGAAAAATGGATGTTTATAAAAGCTTAAGGGTTGTTTTGTAAATCTGGAAAATAAAATGAAAATTTTGCTGTTTTGGCGTTGTTTTATGAAATTAGAATTTTGAGTTCTGAAAATAATAACTTTTAAGTGGAGTTGATGTCGTAAATTTTAAACACGTTTGTGCGATGTGTTAGTTTAGGAAATCCTTGTGTAGGATTTCATTAGTTACGTTTTAAGATTATTAGATACATTCTAAGTCGAATACGTACTTGCTCAGGTTTCGGATATGCATCATTTGTGGAGTTTTAGTCGCTATACTAAGCGACAAAGGTGAGCGTTGTGTGTTTAATTTGTATGTCGGTCCGATGTGCTAGTAGATCGAGTCCAAACATGCACTTAGGCTCTTTATAATCAAAGAATGAATTATATTCTAACTTTTCTTGCATGTCGTCACGAATAGGTTGACATACTAGGTCAACATTACTCGCATGAAATCACTTAGCATTTCAACATGATTATCCAAATACATGCTACGTCCGAATCTACTAGTTGCAAATGCATTTTACTAATTTATCATGACACCTAAAATTGCATATTATAAGTTGTCAAATGTTGATAATATGTTATATATGTTTGATATGTTATGTTTTTGTTTGTCTCCGATTATGTTTCCGTTTGTTTCCGATTGTGTGTGGGCCCCCTTTTGATTGGTATATGGACCCGATACCAACCTGGCCGGCAAGGGCCGGCAGGATTGTCACGGTTACCCGTAGGCCTGGCCTTACAACCCAAGTAGGGAGGAACACTTGGGGAGTAAGGACGAACTCCGGCAAAGACATGTCGATGCATTTTTGATAGTAAGGTCGCTCCTTACTTGGTGAGTTTGGATGGACATCAGACTGAGGATGGAGGGTAAGTGGAGGACGGCATCAGCAAATTCTTGGTTATGTGCATTTCGTGTTTCTTCCGTCTTGAATATATGTTTATTTGCTTGATGACATGCTTATGTTATATAATATGTTGCATTCACACATCACCATGCAAATTCGCATATAGCCTCACTAAGTTGGACGATCAACTTATGCGTTCTATGTTTCACTCTTTTGAGTTTCAGGTGTTCTGGAAATAATAGTCGGGTTGCGGTTAGGTCATCACGGTTGCGGTCCCACCCTAGTATTCGAGAGAGTAGTAATATTTTGTGGTCGATTTATGCTCCTTTTTGATTTTGATTAAAACCTTGTTTAAAATGTTTGATTCGTTAAAGTTGATACATGTTTTCGCAAAAGAGACAAGATTTTCATAAATTACTTAATTATCTCTCTCGGTTGATTTTGTTCAAATATTTTGAGATGTTGTGATTAAACGCTTCCGCTTTCAACATCTACTATGAAAATTGATTTTATTTTATTTGTTCGTCAAAAAGAAAACTTAGTAATTTAAATTGTTCTTATTTCGCTTTAAACCGATTCCGCTGTTAAAACTTTTAATTCATCGTTCCACAAAAAAAAAATGAGTTTCGATATTTTAACGTTTTTCAAGATAACAATAATTTTTCGACCGTTATCCGACGGACCCGCGGAGCCGGGCCGCCACAGATGGTATCAGAGCTTCGGCTCAAGGCCAGGATAGGATCCTCGGATTTGTACTGAGGGGTTAGTAAGGTGGGACTCACCGTCATGATTTTATGGTGTCTACCCATATTGGGTAGTTCACTTTTAGGACAATACCGTAACCGAAACCATATGTTTAGTACATGTCCTTGGGGTTAATGATTATTTTTGCTTGATTCTGTGTTTTCTTGATAAATTATTTTGTTGGTGGTATCATGAATACCATAATGTTATTCGAACTTTATTTTTGATATTATTGTATGGTTCTGATTGTATATGTGTGCGTTCCGTGATTTTTCGTAAATTAAAATATTGGAATCAAGTGACCTTCCTTGAAGTACATAGAATGACTAAAATAGCCCTAATCCTTTTGAATTCCATTATCAAGTTTACCTTACTCATAATTCTGATTCTAAACGAATCCATCTTCAAATTGATCTCTCGAATTTAGTAAGCTCTCTTGAGCCTATTTTCGCTATAATTAATTATTTCGCCCTTATTCTAATGTTGGTACTTATTCATTTTTGAGCTTGTGATCCCTAGATGTCTTTTCTTCATCATTTTGGCGAATCAAATTGTTATCTATGTAATCTTTCTTTCAATAGACAAAATATCATTAAATTTCATTGACATCATCTTGAGTTCTAACTTGTCTATTACTCGTTCCTTGCATTCAACTATGAATTTTTATCGATAGCGAGTAACTTCATTTTGAATTCTAAAACTACCCTAAGTTCATATCTGATCTTCTCATTCTCGCTCTTGCTTTTCTGAAGTTTCTAAATGCCATTGTCCGATTGTATATTTTCCTTCATGTTGTGTAATTTACCGTAAAATATTCTTCAATCATTTTAGCCTCATTCTTGATATGGCGTCTTCAAGCCGTTCCCTTAATTACCTTTATTTTGACTCTTTGACTGTTTTCCTTCAAAGCTTATCGACACTCTCAATTAACATGTCTTTGTCTATTGGGGATTGATTTCTTGTATCCAATCAAGTTTTTATATTGATCCCTTATCTTTTTACTCGTTCAGAGTTTACCCCTCCCTATTTCATGTGATACTTTCTCATATCGACTTCGTAAACCAAAATTGTTTATTTTTGTCGGATTCTATGATTGTTATTGTTCCTTGTGCTTTTTTTTTTTTAGCCTATTTATTCCATTATGATCGTTTCGAAATTATCCATATGATTTCATGTTACTCTTTTTCGTTGTATTCAATTATACAATCTTCTAAATTTCCTGAAGGAATTGAATTGTCTCGGTTCCTTTTTGAACTTCACGTTTTCATTTGTCCATTCATAAATTCTTGTTCCTTTGTCCATTTCATTCCTTTTGCGAGCCGCATAAATCAAATCAATTTATTCTCAATTCCTTTTGAACTTCGAACTTACCTTCAATTTGTTTTGAACTTATTTTTAATTCCCGTCTCACTCAATTTGATCGTTTCGATGTTCTCAGATTTCACTATTGAGCTTTACTTGTTTTCTATTGCATCTTGTTGCAATCATTATTGAAATGATCTTTAAATCACATCATTTATCTTGAGTTGCTTTTCAAAAGACCAAACACACTTTAATGTTTTGGTTATTATTGGCATGATACTTGTTTCGACTTTCTATTATCCTTACCGATATCCTTGCTTTGATCTTCTTTTTACTTGCACCGTTCGAAATGGTGAGGCTCATCCCTTTTGTTATTCTTATCGGTGCACCTTAATTGTTCGCCTTGCCACTTATATCGAACTATTCATTTGGTTATCTTTATTATCGATATTTCAGTCCTTTTGCAATCTTCGTTGATTCTTCTTTATGTTGCCATTGCTAATCCTTATCTTGTCATCTTGAACATCTTGATTCGATCATCTTTTCTAATCGTTATCGTGTCTCTTCATTTAACTCATTTTGTTCCTTGCGAGAATCCCAAGTCAAACGTCATTCAGTACCTTTTGAATTCTCTGGGCCAAACTGAACTATATATTGTTATGTGAGTAGTTTTTCTTTTGAGAAGAATCTTAATCTGCGGCATAGGAGTTAGAATTATCATCGTATCCCATTCTACCGCGTCATGATTATGCGTAATGTATATGAAGTACTACATCGATCATTCTCGTGAACCTGACTGCATATCTTAAGATCTTCAGAAATATCTAACGTACAAACGAAGACACGTTTGCATACTCATCTAGATGAAGAAACAAGTGAATTCCATAATGGCGCGGCCAGAGTACAAAAAGACGACATGGGAGTTAGAGAAAAGATATGTCAGAGTTTTGAAAACGCCTAACGTACGAGAGAACATTTTCGCACACTCGTTTTAATCAAGAAGGCTGCATATTCACAAGTAAAAGTTTTATGACGCACACATAGTAAGGAAGAAACGTTTAGGGAGCAAGAAAAGAAGATACGTCGGCGTTAACAGTACCACGCGAATCTCAAGATCGAATTTGGGGACCAAATTCTTTTAAGGGGGGAGGATTGTAACGCCCCCGAAATTTCGAACGCTTTCGATTGTATTTTAATCCAAATTTAAGTGCTACATTTTATTTTCAAAGTTAAGCATTAATTTGAACTAAAATATACAAATTAATTAACTAAATCTTGTGATCTTATGAACTTTGAAATAATTAAAATTATAAAAGTTGCTTTAAAATAAGATCAAGACCTTTTTGAAAATTTTTGGGCTTGGATGCACAAAAATCTTGTTTTTGGGGACAAAAATGTAAGATTTCAAAACTTCGGGGGGCAAAGTGTAAATTTGCCCAAGTTCCAGATTTTTTGTAGGAGAGTAATCATTTTCTCTCCTTGCACACTCCAAGGGCTGCTAGGCATGCCCTTGGATAGAGTAAACTCCTCTAGGATCTCTACCAATGTTTACATGCATTGGTGGATAAAATAATAAGTAAGCATTATGTCTCCCTCTATTCCCAATGTGTATATAATTATTATACACACTTAACATCAGATTTTTATCATTTCCATAACCTCATTTACATACATATTATAGAGATTAAGAGAGAGAGAGAGAAGAGATAACACACTAGAAAGATAGAATTTTCGGATCTTCACAACCCAGCCTCGGTTTTCCGATCATTCCGCCTTCGTCCACCGTTGGATCATGCCCAAATTTTGTATGGAGGTTCTACACACACGGATCTACATATTGACCGTTCGGATCGTCGGTTGGAACTCCCTAAGTGAATCGAAAGCCGTGAGAAAATGGTGAAAAGTAAGGATTTGAGGGCTTTTGTTATGAACCACCACCGGAGCCGCCACCACTCCCACCGGAGCTGCCACCACCACCTTCGGAGATCTGGAAATGAAGAGAGTTTCACCCCCTTCGTTGTTTTGGGTAAAAAGACATCCATGCATGTGTTCTTTAGTCTTTGTGATATTACTTTCTTTTCTTTAAAGTATATGTTGAAGAAGTTTAGTTTGTCCTTGTGATAAATTGTTGAGTTCATATTTAATATTCAACGTGACTTGCTTAGATTTTGTTTAAATATTTCTTATATGTTTGGATCTTGATTTCTTTTTGTAAGAAAGTTAATGTTTTTATTTTTCTAAAAACTTTGGGGTATTTTTGAAAGATTTGAAAAGTTGAAGGGTTGAGGGCTGCAATTTTTATTGGGAGTAAGATGGACTGAAAATCTAAATTTTTGTTTGATATTTGGTATAAATTTACTTGAAAAGCATTTGTTTTAAAGTTTGCTTTGAGGTTTTTGCAAAAAGGGAGTTTTTGAAACTTTTGGGGTTATTTTTGTAAATCTGAAAATAAGGGGTCAAATGCGCTGTTTTGTCGCTGTTTTTACATGGTTCGTTTATAAAATCTTGATTTATTGATTTGAAGTAGTGGTTTATTCATTTTATTTTTTAGATTGAATATTTGTAAAGTTTTCGAAGAAAGTTCATAATTAAAGAACTTTTTGTTTCGTTTGTGAAAAGTTATTAAAACTTATTTTTAATCTCAGTTTTATAGTGAAAATTATGCTTGATTATTTTTAAATATTTCTTAAATGCGTGGATCTTAAATTATTTTTCAAGAAAATTGGTTTGGTTAAGTTTTCAAAACTATGAGGGTGTTTTTGAAAAGTTTTAAACTTGTGGGGTTTTTTTAAAGCTTTGATTTTTGAAGTAAAATGATACTTAATACTTTCATTTGATTTTCGATATGGGTTTAGTTAAAAATCTTTTGATTTAAAGTTTGTTGCAAAAATTTTCGGAAAAATGGATGTTTATAAAAGCTTAAGGGTTGTTTTGTAAATCTGGAAAATAAAAGGAAAATTTTGCTGTTTTGGCGTTGTTTTATGAAATTAGAATTTTGAGTTCTGAAAATAATAACTTTTAAGTGGAGTTGATGTCGTAAATTTTAAACACGTTTGTGCGATGTGTTAGTTTAGGAAATCCTTGTGTAGGATTTCATTAGTTACGTTTTAAGATTATTAGATACATTCTAAGTCGAATACGTACTTGCTCAGGTTTCGGATATGCATCATTTGTGGAGTTTTAGTCGCTATACTAAGCGACAAAGGTGAGCGTTGTGTGTTTAATTTGTATGTCGGTCCGATGTGCTAGTAGATCGAGTCCAAACATGCACTTAGGCTCTTTATAATCAAAGAATGAATTATATTCTAACTTTTCTTGCATGTCGTCACGAATAGGTTGACATACTAGGTCAACATTACTCGCATGAAATCACTTAGCATTTCAACATGATTATCCAAATACATGCTACGTCCGAATCTACTAGTTGCAAATGCATTTTACTAATTTATCATGACACCTAAAATTGCATATTATAAGTTGTCAAATGTTGATAATATGTTATATATGTTTGATATGTTATGTTTTTGTTTGTCTCCGATTATGTTTCCGTTTGTTTCCGATTGTGTGTGGGCCCCCTTTTGATTGGTATATGGACCCGATGCCAACCTGGCCGGCAAGGGCCGGCAGGATTGTCACGGTTACCCGTAGGCCTGGCCTTACAACCCAAGTGGGGAGGAACACTTGGGGAGTAAGGACGAACTCCGGCAAAGACATGTCGATGCATTTTTGATAGTAAGGTCGCTCCTTACTTGGTGAGTTTGGATGGACATCAGACTGAGGATGGAGGGTAAGTGGAGGACGGCATCAGCAAATTCTTGGTTATGTGCATTTCGTGTTTCTTCCGTCTTGAATATATGTTTATTTGCTTGATGACATGCTTATGTTATATAATATGTTGCATTCACACATCACCATGCAAATTCGCACATAGCCTCACTAAGTTGGACGATCAACTTATGCGTTCTATGTTTCACTCTTTTGAGTTTCAGGTGTTCTGGAAATAATAGTCGGGTTGCGGTTAGGTCATCACGGTTGCGGTCCCACCCTAGTATTCGAGAGAGTAGTAATATTTTGTGGTCGATTTATGCTCCTTTTTGATTTTGATTAAAACCATGTTTAAAATGTTTGATTCGTTAAAGTTGATACATGTTTTCGCAAAAGAGACAAGATTTTCATAAATTACTTAATTATCTCTCTCGGTTGATTTTGTTCAAATATTTTGAGATGTTGTGATTAAACGCTTCCGCTTTCAACATCTACTATGAAAATTGATTTTATTTTATTTGTTCGTCAAAAAGAAAACTTAGTAATTTAAATTGTTCTTATTTCGCTTTAAACCGATTCCGCTGTTAAAACTTTTAATTCATCGTTCCACAAAAAAAATGAGTTTCGATATTTTAACGTTTTTCAAGATAACAATAATTTTTCGACCGTTATCCGACGGACCCGCGGAGCCGGGCCGCCACAGGCGTCACAAAGCTTGTCTTTGCTCATGACTGTTTTTGGAATTCCATCTACCAAATCATTCTTGATGAGTCTGTTTATGGTCTTGAAATTCACATGGTTCATTCTTTTGTGCCACAGCCAACTGACTTCACTTGGTGTTGATGCCACCAAACAAATATTAGAACTCTTGTCAACAGAATTCTGATCCACTGTGTTGACATTTCCTTGTCGTCTTCCAGATAAGATGACCTTCTTTGTACCGATTTGTTCAACATAGCACTTGTCTGATGAGAAGATGACTGAAAATCCCTTGTCACAAAATTGACTTATGCTCGGCAAATTGTATTTGAGGCCTTTAACATAAGAGACGTCAGATATCTCAATGTTGCCTTTGATTAATATTCCATTAGCTACAATCTTGCCTTCCTTGTTGTCTCCAAAAGTTACTTTGGGTCCATCCACAACAACAACATCAGTCAGCTCATGTATGCTTCCACACATGTGTCTTGAACAGCCGCTGTCCAAGTACCAGATTTTCTTTACTTTACTCCTACTTATAATCATAACCTACAAAACAAAATAAAAATTGTTTTAGGTACCCTTATTGAGAGGGTCCTGAAGGATTATTTCCACATTTGATAACCCAAGATGTTGAAGTCTTAGGCTTCTTAGGCTTCTGAGTTTTAATAGAGCATGAGCAGATTTATCTTCATCATATCCATCAGATTTATTATGTTGATAATCAGTATCATAAGGATGATGCTCATAAGCAGAATAAGATGCATGATAAGCAGGGTATGCATGCATTGGATGAGCAGGATATGGTGCATAGTAGGTTGGAAATTGTGGTGCATGATACATAGGAGGATATGCAGCAGGTTGCACATAATATGACTCATTTCCATACCAAGCATTTTGATTTTTCTTGTTCTTATGCTTCTTTGGCTTACTAGGTGCTTGCTCATTAAAAGACGACTTAGTTTTACCACTAGTCTGATTGGTTTTAGCCTTATCAACAGACTTCTTAGGACTCTGCTGTCTAGTCTTACCAGTCTGTTTTCCTACACTAGGCTCTTTGCTCTTTTTAGCCTTAGGAGCTTTCTTCTCCTTTAATTCTTTCTCAGATGAAGCAGGTTTAGTAGTCTGAACATACAAGATGACCTTTCTGTTGTCAGCTGATATAAATTTTTCAGTATGGTTCAGTTCTAACTTATCATGTTCTAAAGGTATCTTCTGTTTACTAGAGATATGAGTGGATGCAACAGATGATTTTTCATGAGACTCAATTATCTTTTCAAGTTCCATGATTTTACCCTTATATAATTCACATTCAGCTTTCAGAGATTCATTCTCTTGCTCAAGTAGTTTATATTCAGCTGATTCTTTTGGCTTTTCAGCCTTAAGTTTCAGTGAACTGTTTTGCTCTCTTAGCAATATCATCTCTTCCTTAAGCTTAGCAAATGCATCAACAATACTTGTATTATTAACTACCATTTGCTCAAATGAATTGAATAATTCATTCTCAAGAGGAGTTACCTCATTATCCTCAGAGTTATCAGATTCCTTGGCCCTCAGGCAGATGAGTGCAGGACTCTTTTCTTCAGTAGACTCTTCATCAGAAGTGTCTGAATCTGAATCAAATGAGTATATATCAACCAGCTTCTCCGCTTCTGCTAACAGCACTATGCTTTTCTGATGCTTTCTTTCCTTTCTGATTCTCTTTTCTTCCTCTGTATACTTCTCAGCCTTAGGATATTGACAGTCTTTGATAAAATGACCCAATTTCCTGCAATTATAGCACATTAGTTTGGATTCATAAGAATCCTTATCTAGAGAATGAGAGGTAGGGTTAGAAGTAGAAGCATTGTTGTATTTGTTCTTCATTTTTCTTTTGTAGATCTTTTTAAAGTTGTTCATCAGCAATGCAACGTCTCCAGCTGTGTACTCCTTTTTGTTGAGTATTGTGGCTTCATCAGATGAGTCCACATCTTTACTTTTGTATGCTGGTCTTCTCGGATTTTCTGCAGCGACTAGGGCAGCTGTGGGACTTGAAGTTGAGGTTTCTTCAACACCCATTCTAGGCAATTTATACTCATATGCCTTGAGTACTGAGAACAGCTCGGTGAGAGAGATCTTTCCCAAATCTCTTGACTCTTCCATGGCTGTTACTTTCATGTTGAACTTCGGAGGTGGTGCCTTCAACACTCTGACGGTTATCTCCTTGTCTGTGAAGGTTTTTCCAAGCTTGAGAACTTCATTCAATGTCCTTGTAAACCTTGTATCCATCTGGTCAATGGTTTCCGCAGACTTCATCTTGAAGTTGTCCAGCTTTTCCAGAGCAACACTCATCTGATGCTCTTTGATGGCGTCGTTTCCTTCGCTCATGTCACGAACCTTATCCCACATTTCCTTGGCAGTTTTACAATGCTTGACTTTATCAAATCTATCATTGTCCAGGGCTTTGGTCATGATGAAACGGCCAACTTTGTCCAGATTGTAAAGCTTAATTTCTTTAGCTGTCATTTCATTTAGATCTTTCTCCACCACTATGTCTACTTCATCAACCTTTATAGTCTTGGTGAATTTGAATGGACCTTTTATGATACATGTGTACATGTTATCATTGTAAGCAGCTAAGAAGATCTCCATTATGATCTTCCAGTCTTCGAAGCTCATACCAGCTATGTGGGGAACATGGCTGATACAATCCATTTTCAAAAAGTTTTGATTTTTCAAAATTATGCTCTTTTGAAAAAGTTTAAAAACCTTTGAAAAACACTCGGATCAAGCTCGTTGATCAGGCAGCTGATTCTAATGAACCACCCGCTCTGATACCACTTGTTGGTCCCAAGTGGTCAGATGAGGTCTAGAAGGGGGGGGGGGATGAATAGACCTCTGAAATTTTTTATACTTTAAAAAGTTTTCACTCGACTGTCAGCAGACTAAGCTGTTGAGATCAGCAAGCTGACTAGGCTGATCAGTGAACAAATCTTTGAACAACACAGTTAACCACTTCTCTTTAAACTACTTAGCTGATTTCAGTAAAATCAACTTTTAAAAGCAGAGTACTTGCAGCGGATTTTTATAAAGTGTTTTCACAAGAAAACTCTTACAATTTGAAATATTTATCCCAAGTTTTATAAAGTTCTTTTCACAGAATCTTTCAACAGTTCAGGTAAAGTGTTTTTATGCAATCTTGAAAATATGCAAGTAAAAATGCAGAGTAAAAACACACAAAATTTTTATAGTGGTTATATGGATTTAAATCCTTTAGTCCATTCTTCCAAGTCACTTAGATCTTGGTTTATACTATAATCACAAAGTTTACTGTATACAACACTTACGCCAAAACAACAAATGAATCTGGCCGTAAGCTCACAATAGGAAATCACTTAGAAGACCTATCCTCTGAAGTTAGATCACTCACAAAGATGGATCTACACTTTGCACAACTCTCTAACAATTTTTCACTCAGAAAATGTGTTTATCTTTGATCTTCAGCTTCTGCTTGTGTCAACAAATGACAAAGCTGATGAGTGAGATGTTGCTTCGGATTTTCTCTCAGAGATTGTGTTGTTTTTTCTTCTCTTCGTCTCATGAACTATTTATACTCCAGGATTTGAAAAATGTCCGTTGAAGAGAGAGACAGTTCAAATTCCTCGGGTACCGATCCTTAATTTCTACGAACGGCTCTTTGCACAGTGACAGTACTGTCAACTGTACTTTCTGTCAGACAGCATTTAATGCACCTAGCTGATACGAGGTTTTCCTTCAATCATTTGTCTTTAATACCCTCAGACTTCAGCATTTATTACTCCAAGTGCATTTATTACCGTTGGAGAGACTTTCTGATCCATTCCACCTGGCTGATGAGAACACAGGTCTGATAATGAACAGAGCTGATCCCAAACTTGAACAAATCTGATTTGAGTCGGCTGATCTTCACGAGTCTGATTTCTTTCTTCAACAGCAGATCAGTAGTCTTCTGGACCATGTTGAATTTTGACTTGTCTGATAATACTTTAACTTCAATCAAAATTCTTCTAAGGGTTTTTAACTAAGCTTTCCTAACTTAGCTGGTTATGATGTTTTGGAATCATCAAAACCTCCCTTCAAACTTTAAATTACTTGTCTTCTGATCTTCATCTTCATCCAACAGAGACCAAACTCAAGGAGTTTTGAATCTTGCGATTTTTATTAAGAGTAAAGTTTCACTTTTGCGTAGAAGTTTTGTAAATGCTAAATGTTGTATTAGTCAAAGAGATTAGTGCAAAGTCCTCCATCGTGTTAAGGAAGAAGAGTGGACTAGAGAGATTACACTACCCTTGAACCGCTATAAATATGTTGTTCTTTATCATTATGCACTTACACTTGCATATCTTACAAAAAGACAAGCCATCTGTCAATGTTTGATTTAAAAACTCAAAACAAATAAACAAAAGGAGCAGAATATTTTGGCTGCAGAATATTGAAAAGTTTACAACGTTTGGTTGCAAAAAGACTAGGGGGAGTATTGGTAGTATATTTTATGTTACATAGGGTTTTTTTGTAATATGATTTTTGGACGATGGGGTGTCTTTATAATATTTAAAATAAGAGGGTAATTTCCTGTAACTAGAGTAATAGTTAGGGGATATCAATATAAATTTCTCTTTTAAATATTAATATATATGGTGTCATATGATATTATCAACTTATTAGCAAAATATATAAATTAAATTATTTATTATAAATTTAGCTGGTCAACTGAACTAATGAATAAAGAAATATGGGTTGGATGATGTATTATTTTCATCCAACTTGATCTAATTTGGTACTAAATCTAGACAAAATGGTATGTGTTTAGGATAATGAATCACATATGTTCTCAAATAAGTAATAAAGAATAATGTAAACATTTGAACTTCATATTTATAACAAAAAAAATACGAAATAATAAGATAACCGCCCAAAATAACGAGCATGGAAAGGGAATTTCCAGCACACCATGCACCTAAACATTTTATTCCCTTAATATATATGTTTTCTATATTTTCCTATTTTGTTTTTGCATTATTGCCCATTTTTACCTTTCTCAACAATTTCAATTATAGAAGTATTCAACCTAAAGTTCCTATTTTTCGTTATTTAATTTTTAAATTTGGGATTTCGATTCCATCAAAAAAACAAAAAAAAACCCCTTTTCTATTACAAAAACCTTTTATATTACAAATAAGTTAATAAATCCGAGAAACAAAAAGGCCCACAAATTTGAGAATTTCTTTTGTATGATACTTTTTCTTTTCTTTTTCATGATATAATTAACTTTTAGTGTTGTGATCATATTCAAAAGTAGTACCATTAGACGTTGTTATGGTGAATTTGTATGAGCAAAATTAAGTAAACAGGTTGGGCTGTTTGTTTGGTGTTTCTTAAAAAAAAAATCGTGTTTGAAAAATGTCAAATAACATGTTTTTTATATTTTGAAATAAAATTTTAATTTCTCAATTTTCTCAAACTAATCTTTCAAAACTCAAACAAACAATAATTTTCTTATCACTAAACAAAACGGAAAATTAGTACCTACCCCAGTGGATTTAATCCACCCGTGTGTTGGATGAATGCCACATGGACATGAAAGGACAATATTTTTTCCTTACATGCCCATGTGGCATTCATCCAACCCCAATGGATTAAATCCACTAGTGTAAGATCTAAGTAACCAAACAAAACATATACAAAATCTACTCTGATTTGACATAAAGTAGCATATCTCTTACAAAATTTATCTTACAACAAACATGATTTGACATAAAGTCTTACACATCTTACACCAACAACATAACTCTTCCCAAAAAAACTTACACCAATTTTATTTCTCAAACTACTCTCTCAAAATCCAAGCAAACAACATTACGCAAATCAAAATTATTTCACAAACTTTCACTACTCTCCCAAACTACTTTCCCCAACACCAAACAAAATGCCATGTTGTCTTTTTGTGTATCTATTCTGTTCCATGTTATAAGAATTAGAAAAAAGTATATATGGAAAAGTATTCTATTACCATTATTCTATTCATTTTCTTATTTTTATGTGGGTAGGGGTAACGGCTAATATAGTCAAACCAAATTCTTGAAAAGAAGATTTGTTGGGGTTTCTTCAGAGAGGGCCTAGGGATAAGAGTGTACTGTGTAATAACGGAGTTCGGTTGTATTTTACCAACCTCGTTTGGTTGTTCTTAAATATATGCGTTTTGGTTGGTGAAAAATGCTCACCAGCTTGTATTAATTGCAAAACCTCCTACGACAAAAGCAATGAATTATTGTGCCACGGGGCGTTAGACCACAATGTGTGATAATATTACTAATTATTTGTATCTCATTATTACATATGTGTATAAATCTGAAAAAGCTGTGTTTTCAAATAAGGAGAGAGATGAAATTTTGAGAAAGAGAATCTTATTTGCTATTTATCTATCTAAAACAAGTGCATTAATTTGTATATATTTAGAGAAAGAAAGATATATCGTGAGTTGTTTCTTGGAGATGATAAAAAGGGTTATTCTTCTATTTCTAATTGTTAATTCAACATTTCCGATGAACTTCCGGGGTTTCACTAGTAAAGATAATAATCTTAGCGGTGGTGCCAAAATGGCGGATAATGGTTTGCGTTCATCCAACACCACCACTGGTTCTATCTCAAGTCATGTGCAATTGGTCAGTTCAGCCTTTTCTCAACCTATGTTCAGTTCTTCACCCCTTTCTCTTGCTCTTGTATGGTCTTTCTCTCTTTCTTTCTCTTTCACACAGTGAGTGTATGTGTGTCAAAATGTGTGTTTCTTGTGCGTTTATGTTATTTAAGGTTTTTCGTGCAAATTAACTTTTATTTTGTGGGTTTGGTGTTGCAGCCTAAGATTGAGAATCTTAGGGATATAAGTTCGGCAAGACAAAATTATGGTGTAGCTGGAAGGACAAGAGATGATGAGTTAGAAAATCGGGTTGAAAATGATAACTTGGAAGATGCATCAAGGGATGACCAGAATACCACTGGAAATAGATCATCCAAAAGGAAAAAGTATCACAGATATAGTGCAATCCAAGTCCAAGAACTTGAAACGTATATTTTTACCCTTTTCAATCATTTGTGATTTTGAGTTTATTTTATTCATGAAGTTTAATAACTTAATTTGCTTTTTCTTTTAGTTCTTTCAAGGAGAACCCGCATCCCGATGAGAAACAAAGATCGGAACTTGGCAAGAGATTAGGTTTGGAGATTCGACAGATCAAATTTTGGTTTCAAAATCGAAGAACTCAGATGAAGGTAACTAACTATTTAAACTTTTTTGGCTAATTCCTCATTTATATAAAAATTTGCTTTTTTGAATTATTATACTAATTTAAATGTAATGATTAAGAAACAATTGGAGCGCCATGATAACTTATTCCTTAAAGAAGATAATGATAAGCTTCGAGTTGAGAACGTTTGTGTGAAAGAAGCAATGAGAAACCCGGTTTGTAACAATTGTGGTGGTCCAGCGGCTCTTGGAGAAGTACCTATTGAGCTTCACCATCTTCTAATTGAGAATGCACGGTTAAAGGATGAACTTAATCGACTTGGCTTACTCGCAAGCAAATTCATGGGTAAAATTATTAACCCATAAATTGAGATGTTTTTGAGTAGTTGAAATAAAAAATATTGTAGGCTTTATTGTAAGAGAGTGGTTTGTGAGATTCTGGAGAAAGGGAAATGGGGCAGGAAACAAAGTGACCAAGGAAGATTTTTATTGAGAGGCAATGTTTTTTTGGTGAAATGTAATTCAAGGTAAAGTAATTTATTTTTTTAACCAATCAGAAACTTAAAAACTTATTGTATACACACTTTTATTTCGAATGTGGTTGTTTTCTTGACTAAAACTTGTCTATCGAAGAATCAGTAATCAAATATTTCAAAAATTAATATGTAAAATTATATTAATCACAAGCTCAAAACTTTAAGATTGAAATTTTAATCATACACTACCTCAATATTAGAAAATGTTAAGCCCATGTTTTCCATTAGCAAAACTAAAAAAAATTGCTAAATAATTCATATCCTTACTATAAGAAATTCCCACTTAAAAAGTCGTGCGAATTAATAAATGACTATGAAAATTAACACAATTTTAGCTTGACGGTTCTTAAATGGTTAATGGTGTAATTTTAACTCCCACCTTTATCAATTTACATATATACTTGAAAAGTGCACGTGCGTCGCACGTGATGAACTAATTTCCTGAGGTAATTGAATAATATGGAGTAATAACTTTTCATCATTATATGGTCCCAATGGCACACCACATGATTTTTTTAACTAAATTACTTTAATTATTACTATGTTGATACCAAAAATTTAAAGTTGTTATAATAAATACATATAAAAAATTGAAAATAAAATATAAACTATAATTACTAAGTATATCTAACTAAAACCATATGTTTACAAACTATTATTCCAAACCTACCATTTGAATGAACGGACAACATCATTCTTTTTGACCTTGACGTTGATATATTCATCTAACCAATTTTTTCCATTTAAATAAGTTTTCACCGGTTTAACCAATTTTTTCTAATCGATTTTACCAGATTTGTCGGTTATACATGCATGTCTTTTACTAAGTACATCATTTTCAATTACCTGCCTAATCCATTTTTAACAAATTTAACTCGTTTTGAAATTTTTCTCCATTTTGTCGAGTAAAGATATTTTATCTATTTAACCCGCTTCTACACTGAGTTTACCATTTTTTTTTAATTATTCTAACATGTTCTTTCATCGATTTCACCTACTTTTACATTAACTTTATCATTTTTCTAATTATGCTGAAATGATTCTCATTTTCTAAATATATGTACACCTATTTTTTTTTTTGTCGATATGCTATTTACATGATCACGTTAGTAACGTTCGTTCCGTATTCTCAGTATTGAAAAGAATTCATGACTTTTTATTGTTTTGCTTTTTCCAAAAAATATGTCGTATTGTATAACTACGCACGACTCATCTGTTTCAAAATTTGAAAGTCTCCAACCAAGCATTAAATACAAAGAATGAATGAGATAAAATGTGAAGCACTATGAGAATAAATGCCTAATCACATTAGTAATGTTTCTCCCATACAATTCCTCAAAAAATTATGATTATTGATTATAAATTGTGCTTTCATCGATTTAGCCCATTGTTTGTGGTTTATCCCATTTGTTAATTAATTTGTTCATTCTCTGCTGTTTAACCTAATTTTAGACGATTAAGCTTATTCTTTTGCTAATTTAACCTATTTTTTCTACTGTTTCTCAACTTTGTAAATCAATTTAGCTCATTTTTTTTGTTCTTGTTCTTTTATCAAATTGACACATATTTTGTTACCCCGTGTTTAACCAATATCATTCATTTCTTGTCAATAGATTTTTTCGTGTTTTGCCAATTCCCCATTGTTTTACTGATTATACTATTTTTTTTGCCTTAATTCGTTCTTCGCTCTAAACTATTTTCCCATTATTTTCACATTTTTATCATATATTTTTTATTCAAATTTAACATTTATTCACCAGTTTTAACCATTTATATGTTTTGACTTTAAGATTGTGGGGAAAGGGAAATGGGGAAGGAAACAAAGTCACCGAGGAAGACTTTTATTGAAGGGTAATATTTTTTTGGTGAAATGTAATTCAAGATAAAGTAATTTAATTTTTCTACAAACTCAGAAACATAAAAATCTATTGTATGCACACTTTCATTTCGATTGTGGTTGTTACCTTGACTAAAACTTGTATATCAAAGAATCAGTTAATCAAATATTTCAAAATTAATATGTAAAATTATATTGATCACAAGCTCAAAACTATAAGATTGAAATTTTAATCATACACTACCTCAATATTAGAAAATGTTAAGCCCTTGTTTTCCATTAGCAAAACTAAAAAAAATTGTTAAATAATTCATATCCTTACTATAAGAAATTCCCACTTAAAAAGTCGTGCGAATTAATGAATGACTATGAATATTAACACAATTTTAGTTTGATAGTTCTTAAATGGTTAATGGTGTAATTTTAACTCCCACCTTTATCAATTTACATATATACTTGAAAAGTGTACGTGCGTCGCACGTGATGAACTAATTTCCTGAGGTAATTGAATAATATGGAGTAATAACTTTTCATCATTATATGGTCCTAATGGCACACCACATAATTTTTTTAACTAAATTACTTTAATTATTACTATGTTGATACCAAAAATTTAAAGTTGTTATAATAAATACATATAAAAAATTGAAAATAAAATATAAACTATAATTACTAAGTATATCTAACTAAAACCATATGTTTACAAACTATTATTCCAAACCTACCATTTGAATGAACGGACAACATCATTCTTTTTGTCCTTGACGTTGATATATTCATCTAACCAATTTTTTCCATTTAAATAAGTTTTCACCGGTTTAACCAATTTTTTCTAATCGATTTTACCAGATTTGTCGGTTATACATGCATGTCTTTTACTAAGTACATCATTTTCAATTACCTGCCTAATCCATTTTTAACAAATTTAACTCGTTTTGAAATTTTTCTCCATTTTGTCGAGTAAAGATATTTTATTTATTTAACCCGCTTCTACACTGAGTTTACCATTTTTTTTTAATTATTCTAACATGTTCTTTCATCGATTTCACCTACTTTTACATTAACTTTATCATTTTTCTAATTATGCTGAAATGATTCTCATTTTTTAAATATATGTACACCTATTTTTTTTTTGTCGATATGCTATTTACACGATCACGTTAGTAACGTTCGTTCCGTATTCTCAGTATTGAAAAGAATTCATGACTTTTTATTGTTTTGCTTTTTCCAAAAAATATGTCGTATTGTATAACTACGCACGACTCATCTGTTTCAAAATTTGAAAGTCTCCAACCAAGCATTAAATACAAAGAATGAATGAGATAAATGTGAAGCACTATGAGAATAAAGGCCTAATCACATTAGTAATGTTTCTCCCATACAATTCCTCAAAAAATTATGATTATTGATTATAAATTGTGCTTTCATCGATTTAGCCCATTGTTTGTGGTTTATCCCATTTGTTAATTAATTTGTTCATTCTCTGCTGTTTAACCTAATTTTAGACGATTAAGCTTATTCTTTTGCTAATTTAACCTATTTTTTCTACTGTTTCTCAACTTTGTAAATCAATTTAGCTCATTTTTTTTTGTTCTTGTTCTTTTATCAAATTGACACATTTTTTGTTACCCCGTGTTTAACCAATATCATTCATTTCTTGTCAATAGATTTTTTCGTGTTTTGCCAATTCTCCATTGTTTTACTGATTATACTATTTTTTTTGCCTTAATTCGTTCTTCGCTCTAAACTATTTTCCCATTATTTTCACATTTTTATCATATATTTTTTATTCAAATTTTACATTTATTCACCAGTTTTAACCATTTATATGTTTTGACTTTAAGATTGTGGGGAAAGGGAAATGGGGAAGGAAACAAAGTCACCGAGGAAGACTTTTATTGAAGGGTAATATTTTTTTGGTGAAATGTAATTCAAGATAAAGTAATTTAATTTTTCTACAAACTCAGAAACATAAAAATCTATTGTATGCACACTTTCATTTCGATTGTGGTTGTTACCTTGACTAAAACTTGTATATCAAAGAATCAGTTAATCAAATATTTCAAAATTAATATGTAAAATTATATTGATCACAAGCTCAAAACTATAAGATTGAAATTTTAATCATACACTACCTCAATATTAGAAAATGTTAAGCCCTTGTTTTCCATTAGCAAAACTAAAAAAAATTGTTAAATAATTCATATCCTTACTATAAGAAATTCCCACTTAAAAAGTCGTGCGAATTAATGAATGACTATGAATATTAACACAATTTTAGTTTGATAGTTCTTAAATGGTGTAATTTTAACTCCCACCTTTATCAGTTTACATATATACTAGGAAAGTACACGAAGGAAAGTGCACGTGCGCCGCACGTGATGAACTAATTTCCTAAGGTAATTGAATAATATGGAGTAATAACTTTTCATCATTATATGATCCTAATGGCACACCACATAAATTTTTTGACTAAATTACTTTAATTATTACTATGTTGATAACAAAAATTTAAAGTTGTTATAATAAATACATATAAAAAAAATTGAAAATAAAATATAAACTATAATTACTAAGTATATCTAACTAAAATCATATGTTTACAAACTATTATTCTAAACCTACCATTTGAATGAACGGACAACATCATTCTTTTTGTCCTTGACGTTGATATATTCATCTAACCAATTTTTTCCATTTAAATCAGTTTTCACCGGTTTAACCAATTTTTTTAATCGATTTTACCAGATTTGTCGGTTATACATGCATGTCTTTTATTAAGTACATCATTTTCAATTACATGCCTAATCCATTTTTAACAAATTTAACTCGTTTTGCAATTTTTCTCCATTTTGTCGTGTAAATATATTTTATCTATTTAATCCGCTTCTACACTGAGTTTACCATTTTTTTTAATTATTCTAACATGTTCTTTCATCGATTTCACCTACTTTTACATTAACTTTATCATTTTTCTAATTATGCTGAAATGATTTTCATTTTTTAAATATATGTACACCTCTTTTTTTTGTCGATATGCTATTTACACGATCACGTTAGTAACGTTCGTTCCGTATTCTCAGTATTGAAAAGAATTCATGACTTTTGATTGTTTTGCTTTTTCCAAAAAATATGTCGTATTGTATAACTACGCACGACTCATCTGTTTCAAAATTTGAAAGTCTCCAACCAAGCATTAAATGCAAAGAATGAATGAGATAAAATGTGAAGCACTATGAGAATAAAAGCTTAATCACATTAGTAATGTTTCTCCCATACAATTCCTCAAAAAATTACGATTATTGATTATAAATTGTGCTTTCACTGATTTAGCCCATTGTTTGTGGTTTATCCCATTTGTCGAGTAAAGATATTTTATCTATTTATTATAATTTTTATAAATTATCTGGTCAACTGAACTAATGAATAAAGAAGTATGGGTTGGATGATGTATTTTTTTCATCCAACTTGATCTAATTGGGTACTAAAACTAGACAAAATGGTATGTGTTTAGGATAATGAATCACATATGTTCTCAAATAAGTAATAAAGAATAATGTAAACATTTGAACTTTATATTTATAACAAAAAAAATACGGAATAATAAGATAACTGCCCAAAATAACGAGCATGGAAAGGGAATTTGCAGCACACCATGTGCCTAAACATTTTATTCCCTTAAAATATACGTTTTCTATACTTTCCTTTTTTTTTTTGCATTATTGCCCATTTTTACCTTTCTCAACAATTTCAATTATAGAAGTATTCAACCTAAAGTTCCTATTTTTCGTTATTTAATTTTTAAATTTTGGATTTCGATTCCATCAGAAAAAAAAAAAAAAAACCCTTTTCTATTACAAAAACTTTTTATATTACAATAAATCCGAGAAACAAAAAGGCCCACAAATTTGAGAATTTCTTTTGTATGATACTTTTTCTTTTCTTTTTCATGATATAATTGACTTTTAGTGTTGTGATCATATTCAAAAGTAGTACCATTAGACGTTGTTGTGATGAATTTGTATGAGCAAAATTAAGTAAACAGGTTGGGTAGTTTGATTGGTGTTTCCTAAAAAAAATCGTGTTTGAAAAATGTCAGATAACATGTTTTTTATATTTTGAAATAAAATTTTAATTTCTCAATTTTCTCAAAGTAATCTTTCAAAACTCAAACAAACAATAATTTTCTTATCACTAAACAAAACATATACAAACTCTACTCTGATTTGACATAAAGTAGCCTATCTCTTACAAAATTTATCTCACAACAAACATGATTTGACATAAAGTCTTACACATCTTACACCAACAACATAACTCTTCCCAAAAAAACTTACACCAACTTTATTTCTCAAACCACTCTCTCAAAATCCAAACAAACAACATTAAGCAAATCAAAATTATTTCACAAACTTTCACTACTCACCCAAACTACTTTCCCCAACACCAAACAAAATGCCCTGTTGTCTTTTTGTGTATTCTATTATGTTCCATGTTATAAGATTAGAAAAAAGTATATATGGAAAAGTATTCTATTACCATTATTCTATTCATTTTCTTCTTTTTATGTGGGTAGGGGTAACTGCTAATATTGTTAAATCAAATTCTTGAAAATAAGTTTTGTTTGGGTTTCTACAGAGAGGGCCTAGGGATAAGAGTGTACTTTGTAATAACGGAGCTCGGTTGTATTTTACCAACCTCGTTTGGTTGTTCTTAAATATATGCGTTTTGGTTGGTGAAAAAAGCTCACCAGCTTGTATTAATTGCAAAACCTCCTACGGCAAAATAAATGAATTATTGTGCCACGGGGCGTTAGACCACAATGTGTGATATTATTACTAATTATTTGTATCTCATTATTACATATGTGTATAAATCTGAAAAAGCTGTGTTTGCAAATAAGGAGAAAGATGAAATTTTGAGAAAGAGAATCTTATTTGCTATTTATCTATCTAAAACAAGTGTATTAATTTGTATATATTTAGAGAAAGAAAGATATATCGTGAGTTGTTTCTTGGAGATGATAAAAGGGTTATTCTTCTATTTCTAATTGTTAATTCAACATTTCCGATGAAATTCCGGGGTTTCACTAGTAGAGATAATAATCTTAGCGGTGGTGCATAAATGGCGGCTAATGGTTTGCGTTCATCCAACACCACCACTGGTTCTATCTCAAGTCATGTGCAATTGGTCAATTCAGCCTTTTCTCAACCTATGTTCAGTTCTTCACCCCTTTCTCTTGCTCTTGTATGGTCTTTCTCTCTTTCTTTCTCTCTCACACAGCGAGTATATGTGTGTCAAAATGTGTGTTTCTTGTGCGCTTATGTTATTTAAGGTTTTTCGTGCAAATTAACTTTTATTTTGTGGGTTTGGTGTTGCAGCCTAAGATTGAGAATCTTGGGGATGTAAGTTTGCAAGACAAAATTATGATGTAGCTGGAAGGACAAGAGATGATGAGTTAGAAAATCGGGTTGAAAGTGATAACTTGGAAGATGCATCAAGGGATGACCAGAATACCACTGGAAATAGATCATCCAAAAGGAAAAAGTATCACAGATATAGTGCAATCCAAGTCCAAGAACTTGAAACGTATATTTTTACCCTTTTCAATCATCTGTGATTTTGAGTTTATTTTATTCATGAAGTTAATAACTTAATTTGCTTTTTCTTTTAGTTCTTTCAAGGAGAACCTGCATCCCGATGAGAAACAAAGATCGGAACTTGGCAAGAGATTAGGTTTGGAGATTCGACAGATCAAATTTTGGTTTCAAAACCGAAGAACTCAGATGAAGGTAACTAACTATTTAAACTTTTTTGGCTAATTCCTCATTTATATAAAAATTTGCTTTTTTGAATTATTATACTTATTTAAATGTAATGATTAAGAAACAATTGGAGCGCCATGATAACTTAATCCTTAAAGAAGAGAATGATAAGCTTCGAGTTGAGAACGTTTGTGTGAAAAAAGCAATGAGAAATCCGGTTTGTAATAATTGTGGTTGTCCAGCGACTCTTGGAGAAGTACCTGTTGAGCATCACCATCCTCTAATTGAGAATGCACGGTTAAAGGATGAACTTAATCGACCTTGCTTACTCGCAAGCAAATTCAAGGGTAAAATCACTAACCCATAAATTGAGATGTTTTTGAGTAATTGAAATAAAAAATATTGTAGGCTTTATTGTAAGAGAGTGGTTTGTGAGATTGTGGGGAAAGGGAAATGGGAAAGGAAACAAAGTCACCGATGAAGACTTTTATAGAGGGGCAATGTTTTTTTGGTGAAATGTAATTCAAGATAAAGTAATTTAATTTTTCTACCAACTCAGAAACATAAAAATCTATTGTATACACACTTTCATTTCGAATGTGGTTGTTTCCTTGACTAAAACTTGTCTATCGAAGAATCAGTAATCAAATATTTCAAAAATTAATATGTAAAATTATATTAATCACAAGCTCAAAACTTTAAGATTGAAATTTTAATCATACACTACCTCAATATTAGAAAATGTTAAGCCCATGTTTTCCATTAGCAAAACTAAAAAAAATTGTTAAATAATTCATATCCTTACTATAAGAAATTCCCACTTAAAAATTCGTGCGAATTAATAAATCACTATTAAAATTAACACAATTTTAGCTTGACAGTTCTTAAATGGTGTAATTTTAACTCCCACCTTTATCAATTTACATATATACTAGGAAAGTATACGTAGGAAAGTGCACGTGCGCCGCACGTGATGAACTAATTTCCTAAAAAAATTGAATAATATGGAGTAATAACTTTTCATCATTATATGATCCTAATGGCACACCACATAATTTTCTGGCTAAATTACTTTAATTATTACTATGTTGATACCAAAAATTTAAAGTTGTTATAATAAATACATAAGAAAAATTGAAAATAAAATATAAATTAAACTATAATTACTAAGTATATCTAACTAAAACGATATGTTTACAAACTATTATTCTAAACCTACCATTTGAATGAACGGACAACACCATTCATTTTGTCCTTGATATTGATATATTCATCTAACCAATTTCTTCCATTTAAATTAGTTTTCACCGGGTTAACCAATTTTTTTAATCGATTTTACCTGATTTGTCGGTTATACATGCATGTCTTTTACTAAGTACATTCCATTTTCAATTACCTGCCTAATCCATTTTTAACAAATTTATTCCATTTAAATCAGTTTTCACCTGTTTAACCAATTTTTTTAATCGATTTTACCAGATTTGTCGGTTATACATGCATGTCTTTTACTAAGTACATTCCATTTTCAATTACCTGCCTAATCCATTTTTAACAAATTTAACTCGTTTTTGCAATTTTTCTCAATTTTGTCGAGTAAAGATATTTTATCTATTTAACCCGCTTCTACACTGAGTTTACCAGATTTTTTAATTATTCTAACATATTCTTTAATCGATTTCACCTACTTTTACATTAACTTTATCATTTTTCTAATTATGCTGAAATGATTCTCATTTTTTAAATATATGTACACCTATTTTTTTTTGTCGATATGCTATTTACAAGATCACGTTAGTAACGGTCATTCCGTATTCTCAGTATTGAAAAGAATTCATGACTTTTGATTGTTTAGCTTTTTCAAAAAAATATGTCGTACTATATAACTATGCACGACTCATCTGTTTCAAAATTTGAAAGTCTCCAACCATGCATTAAATACAAAGATTGAATGAGATAAAATGTGAAGCACTATGAGAATAAAAGCCTAATCACATTAGTAATGTTTCTCCCATACAATTCCTCAAAAAATTATGATTATTGATTATAAATTGTGCTTTCACCGATTTAGCCCATTGGTTGTGGTTTATCATATTTGTTAATTAATTTGTTCATTCTCTGCGGTTTAACCCAACTTTAGACGATTAAGTTTATTCTTTTGCTAATTTAACCTTTTTTCTCTACTCTTTCTCAATTTTGTAAATCAATTTAGCTCATGTTTTTTTGTTCTTGTACTTTTATCAAATTGACACATTTTTTGTTATCCAGTGTTTAACCAATATCATTCATTTCTTGTCAATAGATTTTTCATGTTTTGCCAATTCCAATTGTTTTACTGATTATACTATTTTTTTTGCCTTAATTCGTTCTTCGCTCTAACCCATTTTCCCATTATTTTAACATTTTTATCATATATTTTTTATTCAAATTTTACATTTATTCACCAGTTTTAACCATTTATATGTTTTGACTTTAAGATTGTGGTTTGTGAGATTGTGGGGAAAGGGAAATGGGGAAGGAAACAAAGTCACCAAGGAAGACTTTTATTGAGGGACAAGTTTTTTTTGTGAAATGTAATTCAAGATAAAGTAATTTAATATTTCTACCAACTCAGAAACATAAAAATCTATTGTATGCACACTTTCATTTCGATTGTGGTTGTTACCTTGACTAAAACTTGTATATCAAAGAATCAGTTAATCAAATATTTCAAAAATTAATATGTAAAATTATATTGATCACAAGCTCAAAACATTAAGATTGAAATTTTAATCATACACTACCTCAATATTAGAAAATGTTAAGCCCTTGTTTTCCATTAGCAAAACTAAAAAAATTGTTAAATAATTCATATCCTTACTATAAGAAATTCCCACTTAAAAAGTCGTGCGAATTAATAAATGACTATGAAAATTAGCACAATTTTAGCTTGACAGTTCTTAAATGGTGTAAATTTAACTCCCACCTTTATCAATTTACATATATACTAGGAAAGTACACGTAGGAAAGTGCACGTGCGCCGCACGTGATGAACTAATTTGCTAAGTTAATTGAATAATATGGAGTAATAACTTTTCATCATTATATGATCCTAATGGCACAACATATAAATTTTTTGACTAAATTACTTTAATTATTACTATGTTGATAACAAAAATTTAAAGTTGTTATAATAAATACATATAAAAAAAATTGAAAATAAAATATAAACTATAATTACTAGTTATCTAAAACCATATGTTTACAAACTATTATTCTAAAGCTACCAATTGAATGAACGAACAACATCATTCTTTTTGTCCTTGACGTTGATATATTCATCTAACCAATTTTTTCCATTTAAATCAGTTTTCACTGGTTTAACCAATTTTTTTTAATCGATTTTACCAGATTTGTCGGTTATACATGCAAGTCTTTTACTAAATACATTCCATTTTCAATTACCTGCCTAATCCATTTTTAACAAATTTAACTCGTTTTGCGATTTTTCTCCATTTTGTCAAGTAAATATATTTTATCTATTTAACCCGCTTCTACACTGAGTTTACCATTTTTTTTAATTATTCGAACATGTTCTTTCATCGATTTCACCTACTTTTACATTAACTTTATCATTTTTCTAAATATGCTGAAATGATTCTCATTTTTTAAATATATGTACACCTATTTTTTTTGTCGATATGCGATTTACACGATCACTTTAGTAACGTTCGTTCCGTATTCTCAGTATTGAAAAGAATTCATGAATTTTAATTGTTTAGCTTTTTCAAAAAAATATGTCGTACTATATAACTATGCACGACTCATCTGTTTCAAAATTTGAAAGTCTCCAACCATGCATTAAATACAAAGATTGAATGAGATAAAATGTGAAGCACTATGAGAATAAAAGCCTAATCACATTAGTAATGTTTCTCCCATACAATTCCTCAAAAAATTATGATTATTGATTATAAATTGTGCTTTCACTGATTTAGCCCATTGTTTGTGGTTTATCCCATTTGTTAATTAATTTGTTCATTCTCTGCGGTTTAACCCAACTTTAGACGATTAAGTTTATTCTTTTGCTAATTTAACCTTTTTTCTCTATTATTTCCGAACTTTGTAAATCAATTTACTCAATTTTTTTGTTCCTTTTCTTTTATCAAATTGACACATTTTTTGTTACCCACTGTTTAACCAATATCATTCATTTCTTGTCAATAGATTTTTTCATGTTTTGCCAATTCCGCATTGTTTTACTAATTATACTATTTTTTTGCCTTAATTCGTTCTTCGCTCTAACCCATTTTCCAATTATTTTAACATTTTTATCATATATTTTTTATTCAAATTTTACATTTATTCATCAGTTTTAACCATTTATGTGTTTTGACTTTAAGATTGTGGTTTGTGAGATTGTGGGGAAAGGGAAATGGGGAAGTAAACAAAGTCACCGAGGAAGAATTTTATTGAGGGGCAATGTATTTTTGGTGAAATGTAATTCAAGTTAAAGTAATTTAATTTTTCTACCAACTCAGAAACATAAAAATCTATTGTATGCACACTTTCATTTCGATTGTGGTTGTTACCTTGACTAAAACTTGTATATGAAAGAATCAGTTAATCAAATATTTCAAAAATAATATGTAAAATTATATTGATCACAAGCTCAAAACTATAAGATTGAAATTTTAATCATACTAGTCAATATTAGAAAATGTTAAGCCCTTGTTTTCCATTAGCAAAACTAAAAAAATTGTTAAATAATTCATATCCTTACTATAAGAAATTCCAACTTAAAAAGTCGTGCGAATTAATAAATTACTATGAAAATTAACACAATTTTAGCTTGACAGTTCTCAAATGGTGTAATTTTAACTCCCACCTTTATCAATTTATATATTTACTAGGAAAGTACACTTAGGAAAGTGCACGTGCGTCGCACGTGATGAACTAATTTCCTAAGTTAATTGAATAATATGGAGTAATAACTTTTCATCATTATATGATCCTAATGGCACACCATATAAATTTTTTGACTAAGTTACTTTAATTATTACTATGTTGATAACAAAAATTTAAAGTTGTTATAATAAATACATATAAAAAAAACTGAAAATAAAATATAAACTATAATTACTAAGTATATCTAACTAAAACCATTTGTTTACAAACTATTATTCTAAACCTACAATTTGAATGAACGGACACACATCATTCTTTTTGTCCTTGACGTTGATATATTCATCTAACTAATTTTTTCCATTTAAATCAGTTTTCACTGGTTTAACAAATTTTTTTAATCGATTTTACCAGATTTGTCGGTTATACATGCATTACTTTTCCTAAGTACATTCCATTTTCAATTACCTGCCTAATCCATTTTTAACAAATTAAACTCGTTTTGCAATTTTTCTCCATTTTGTCGAGTAAAGATATTTTTTCTATTTAACCCGCTTCTACACTGAGTTTACCATTTTTTTTAATTATTCTAACATGTTCTTTCATCGATTTCACCTACTTTTACATTAACTTTATCATTTTTCTAATTATGCTGAAATGATTCTCATTTTTTAAATATATGTACACCTATTTTTTTTTGTCGATATGCGATTTACCCGATCACGTTAGTAACGTTCGTTCCGTATTCTCAGTATTGAAAAGAATTCATGACTTTTGATTGTTTAGCTTTTTCAAAAAAATATGTCGTACTATATAACTATGCACGACTCGTCTGTTTAAAATTTGAAAGTCTCCAACCATACATTAAATACAAAGATTGAATGAGATAAAATGTGAAGCACTATGAGAATAAAAGCATAATCACATTAGTAATGTTCCTCCCATAAAATTCCTCAAAAAATTATGATTATTGATTATAAATCATGCTTTCACCGATGTAGCCCATTGTTTGTGGTTTATCCCATTTGTTAATTAATTTGTTCATTCTCTGCGGTTTAACCCAATTTTAGACGATTAAGTTTATTCTTTTGCTAATTTAACCTTTTTTCTCTACTATTTCTCAACTTTGTAAATCAATTTAGCTCGTTTCTTTTGTTCTTATTCTTTTATCAAATTGACACATTTTTTGTTTCCCCGTGTTTAACCAATATCATTCATTTCTTGTCAATAGATTTTTTCGTGTTTTGCCAATTCCCCATTGTTTTACTGATTATACTATTTTTTTTTGCCTTAATTCGTTCTTCGCTCTAACCCATTTTCCCATTATTTTAACATTTTTATCATATATTTTTTATTCAAATTTTACATTTATTCACTAGTTTTAACCATTTATATGTTTTGACTTTAAGATTGTGGTTTGTGAGATTGTGGGGATAGGGAAATGGGGAAGGAAACAAAGTCACCGAGGAAGACTTTTATTGAGGGGCAATGTTTTTTTGGTGAAATGTAATTCAAGATAAAGTAATTTAATTTTTCTACCAATTCAGAAACATAAAAATCTATTGTATGCACACTTTCATTTCGATTGTGGTTGTTTCCTTGACTAAAACTTGTATATCAAAGAATCAGTTAATCAAATATTTCAAAAATTAATATGTAAAATTATATTGATCACAAGCTCAAAACTATAAGATTGAAATTTTAATCATACACTACATCTATATTAGAAAATGTTAAGCCCTTGTTTTCCATTAGCAAAACTAAAAAAATTGTTAAATAATTCATATCCTTACTATAAGAAATTCCCACTTAAAAATTTGTGCGAATTAATAAATGACTATGAAAATTAACACAATTTTAGCTTGACAGTTGTTGGTCCTAAGTGGTCAGATTAGGTCTAGAGGGAGGGGGGGGGTGAATAGACCTCTGAAAATTTTAATCAAACTTTAACTTTAAAACTGTTACTTAGACTTAAACAGACTAAGCTGTTACAGAACAGTATGTTTACAAGGCTGATCGCGAACAAATCTTTTAACAACTTTGTTGACCACTAATCTGATTCTTACTTAGCTGATTTTGATGAAAATCGGTTTTAATACCAGAAATACTTGCAGCGAATTTTTAAAGTGTTTTTCACAAGTAAACTCAGTAGTTTGAAAATTTTGTCCCCAGTTTTGTAAACTCCTTTAAATTAATTTTCAAACAGTTTTATAATGTGTTTTATGCAGATCTGAAAATATGCAAGTAAATGCAATGTAAAAACACAAGAATTTTTATAGTGGTTATATGGATTCAAATATCCTTTAATCCACTCTTCCAAGTCACACAGATCTTGGGTTATACTAAGAACGCAAAGTAATTAGTACACTCTGCTTGTGCTTCACAACAAATGATCAGCTACAAGTTCACAATAGGAAATCACAAAGAAACTCCTACTCTCCGAAGTAATATCACTCACTAAGATGGATATCTACTTCTCACAATTTTTCTCTCTTACAGATTCACTCAGAAAATATTTTCTTGAACTTCAACGGCTTCTGTCAACAAATGACTTTCAGCAGACGAGTGAGCTGTTCTTGAGCTTTGAGACTTAGAAAATATTTTGCTTTGAATTCAATCTCTCAGAAGTTGTATTTTCTTCTTTCTTCGTCTCTTCAGCTATTTATAGTCACTCTTTGAATTATATCCGTTGAAGAGAGACACAATTCAAATTTCTTGATTTCTGGTCCTTAATTTCCGTGAACGGCTCTCTGCACAGTGACAGTACTGCGAATTGTACTTTCTGTCAGGCAGCATTAAATGCACCGAGCTGATACGAGTCTTTTCTTCAATCATTTGTCATTAATAACCTTAGACTTCAGCATTTATTACTCCAGTGGCATTTATTACCGTTAGGACGACTTCTTGATCTTTCCACTTGGCTGATGAAAGCGCGAGTCTGATGATGAACAGAGCTGATCCCAAACTTGAACAAATCTGATTTGAGTCGGCTGGTCTTCACCAGTCTGATTTCTTTCCTTCAGCAGATCAGTAGTCTTTTGGACCTTGAATATTTGACCCGTCTGATAAGTCTTCTTACTTGGTCAAAATTCTTCTAAGGAATTCAACTAAGTTGTCTTTACTTAGCTGATTTGAAGTTTTGGAAATCATCAAAACCTCCCTTAACTAAATACACTTCAGTGCATTCCATCTTCATCTTTATCCAACAATTTCCCCCTTTTTGATGATGACAAAACTTCAGCTTGGTACCTGTTTACATATACTAAAGTTTTGATCCTCAAAATTTTCTGAGTTAGAAAAGATATGTTGGAAACAGAACTGAACTTTTTATTGATAATATGAAAATTATTACAAGTACAATTATGTTCAGATGAGATGTCTGTCAGAAGATAAAGAAAAACTGATTACAATGATTTATCTATTCTAATCATCAGCTTCTTCACTTCCTTCAACTTCTTCATAATATTCATAAGAAGACTCTTCATCATCATCTTCTTCTTCAGCTTCATCAGCATCATCATCCAAGAGTAGATTAGACTTAGCAGCTTCCATCTTCTCTTTAATTTCTTGCTCTTTGGCTAATTCGTCCATCTTTCTCTTGATTTTCTCTTCGTTTTTATACTTGGTGTAGAGCTCAGCTTTTTCTCCATCAGAATCCTTGGATGTAGCCTTTTCCTCAGCAGTCTTGGCTTTGTCCTTGGTTTCTTCAGCAGCTTCTTCTTTGCCTTCAACCTTTTCAGTCTCTTCAGCAGCATCAGTCTTCTTAGTTTCACTAGCAACAACTTCCTCAGCTTTTTCTTCAACTACTTGACTGTTTTCAGCAGCAGCAGCTTGAAGAGTTGGCTCATCTTCCCTTTTCTCTCCCCCCCTTTTGTCATCATCAGAATTGGTGACATTAGCAGGTTTGATAAGAGGGTTGAGTGCAACAGACTGAATCTTCATTGCTGCACATAAAGCCTTCAAGTTCTGATTTACTACATCATGACTGGCAGTTAGAAGATTGAGAGTTTTGCTGATGGTATCATTCTGATCATTCAGGCAGTCAACATTTATTTGCATTGTGGCAAGCTCTTCTTGAATAGCAACTTCAGCTTTACCAACTTCTTGCAACAGTGCAACATTTACTGCCTTCTCTTGTTCACTGACATTGATGAAGGATGCAGTGAGATCAACAATGTTGTTTTCAGCTCTTTATGTCTTCAACGTTTCTGTTCAATTCAAGCACATTTCTCTTCAATGCGCTGTTATCAGGTAGTGGAAAGTTTTCAACAACATCTTGGACAATCTTTGCAGTGGCTTTCTGCATTTGCTCTAATTGTAGTCTGTTGGATTCCTCCAAGGCTTGTTGCATAACTTCCAGCTGTTGTCTATTCCTTGCTTCCATTTCCTTTAAGTTATTCTCTAACAGCATCTGGAAAGCTTCCATCAGTGATGAATGCATATCAGTTGATGAAGCAGAAGGATCAGCAGTTTGGTCATCTTCATTTTCCTGGTGGACAGGGGCATCTTTCAACTCAGTCTCTTGATCAGCAGATGACTCCTTAGCCTTCCACTCAATTGCTAAGGGTTCATTAACAGCACTAGGCTGATCAGTGACGTCTTCAAAGATTTTATTGATGATTTTGCCTTCATCAATAAAGACTGTTGTTTGACGAATTTGTCTCACAACAGGCCACGGCTTTGTAGCAGAGGTCTTTACTTTAGGCACTTCATAATATTATTTCACTTCTTTGCCAAAGGTTATATGTTGAATGCTTGGCAACGAGGGTAGATCACTTGAAGAACCTTTCTGATATCTTGATTTAGCAGCCCAGTTCTTCAGGGCAGTCATTACAGCAATTTGAATGGCCCTCTCAATATGATCATCAGACTTTCTTCTCTTGCCTGGCAAAGTGTTTGAAATAATCTTTGCTTCCTCAGTAGCAAAGTCCTTGGCATACTGATGCATAGCATCTATGACGAAATCAGGATCCAAGGCTTGTGAGATGGAGTCAGTTTTCAGCCATTGAAGAACCCACCTTTCTTCATCAGCAAACTCCTTCCAATTCTGAAGCTCTTCAACAAACTTATTCATTATGTAGTCTCTCCACTTCATATATCTTGGTTTTTCATGAGTGAATAAGGTCTTGAGCATCAGTTTCTGATCAAAATAAGCCAGAGCCTTCTCAAACCTGTTGAAGATAGATTTATCAGAATTAATGATGTCAAAGGATTTTCTGACTTCAAACTTGGCCTTAGGCTTGACTGTGCCAGCATGCATCTTTGGCTTGGCTTCTAAAGATTCGCCAATCTTTATTTCACCAGCATGAACAGGGCCATGAGCATCCTTCTTGCTCATTTCAATAACCATAGCAAATTCAGCATCTTCAGCAACTTTATGTTCTGCTTCAGACATTTTCCTCCTCTGTTCATCTTTTTCGGCCTGAATCTTGCTAAGTTCCAGGACCCTTTTCTCCTCCAGTTCATCTCTCTTTCGCTGCTCAGCTTCCTCTCTCTTCTTTTTGTCAGCAGCAGAGATTTTCTTCTTCTTGATCAGGATTTTTCTTTTTCCTTTATCAGCTTGAGCAGGTCTAGGAGCAGGACCAGCAGATGCAAGGGGTGCATCCTCTATAGGGTTGATGATCATCACATCTGGATCATCTTGAGGTTGAGCAACCTCAGCTGTTGGTTATTTTGGAGCAGTCTGTTGAGCATCAATCTTTTCAACAACAGACGTTTCCTAAGCACCAGCAGGCCTCTCTGCTGATTGAGGGCTTTGTCACACTAAGTCTGATAACTCAGTGGGTGAATCAACAAAAGTCATTTTCTTTCTTACAGTTTTCTTTGTTCTTCCTGGAACAGGTTTGCAAGCACCTGTATCCCTTAGTTGACTTCTGGTCCTATGAGCAATAGTCTCATCATGATGTTCAACAGATGGTGTTCTTGAAGATGAGGCAGGAGACATATTCCTGATCTCCGCAGTTGTCTGATCGATGATCTGATCAGCAACCTTCTTCGCTCCAGACTTTTCTGTTCTGGCTTCAACAGCTGGCTGGGCTATTTGAACAGAAGTCTTGGTTTTCTTCTTTTGAGCCACTTCCTTTGGCTCATCAGCCTTCTTCTTCTTAGCCTGAACAGCAGGCTGAACTTCTTTCTTTTGCTTCTGGGCATGAACCTCTTCCTTAGGTTCCTCCACATCTTCTTCAGCCTCAACTTCATCAGCTTTTCTCTTCATAACAGGCAAGTACTTGGCCATTGCCTTAGCGTTATGAATCTCTTTCCCATTAGTCATTTCACAACTCATGTTGTGAAGCAGATAGCTCAGAGTGATTATGTGATTAGTCTGTTGAGTAGACTTCTTGCCTTTCTTCTCATGAAAATTACCCAGTACGTACCAAACAAACACTGACCAATTTACTTCCAAAGCATAGTAGATAGCCAGCATAATGCTGTATCTCTTCATGGTCACTGCATCAAGAGAGAATGTGCAGTTTTCTACCAGCTTGGCAACCATATCAGCCATGCGCTGATACTCATCCTTAAGTTGCTTCTTCTTGATGTTGCCAGTCAACATCTCACCCTCCTTGGCACAGATTTCCCAGAAATCTTGAAGTTTTTCTTCAGCAAGGGTGGTGACATCATGTCGTCCACTGTTTGGCAGACCAAAAGTTTCATGAAGCAGAACAGGGGTGATAACTATGGATTTACCCCCGACAGTAGCCTTAATCTCCCTTTTTGTGAAGTCCACTTCAGCCGTCCTGTAATATTCCAAAACTTGGTCCTTCCAGACCAATCCTTCGTGTAGTTCCATGAAATTCACCAGGGAAGCAGCTTTGAACTTCTCTAACAGTTGCTTCATCAAATTGGTACCAGACTGATAGTATGCATCATAAACCAGATACATACCCTCCGCCTTAGCTTCTTGACTAGAACTCATAGTGAATCTGTGGGAAGTTAGTGAAAAACGAAGTTTGCAGAAGATAGAGTGCAAAAAGATTTTCTCACAAATGTTCTAAGTATATTTGGGTGCGTAAAGAACAACAAGTCTGATCAGATATGGATTTATAGAGTTAGGGTATTTCGGTTTCCGTGATACCCGCCAACCGTTAGATCAGTTTCTTGTCAGTTCTGATCGTGCGGCGTCAATTACGCCTTTTCAAATTCAAAAAGCATTTAATGACAGGCGGGAATGCGAACCGCCTTATTATTTTTATAAAAGCGTGTTTTAAATAAAAGCGTTTTTAATATACACAGGTTTTACTTATCTGATAAGACGAGTAAACTAAAGTACTTATCTGATGAGACTAACGTCCTGATGACAGATTGTTATCAGTGAAAGCCAATAACTGATAACCTTCCTCGGCTGTTTGTCAATCCAGCTAGTTAATTAATCTTCAATCTTCAAGACTTTGATCTTCTGATGACAACATAACTTCAACTACCCTCAACTTATGCATCCAATTTTAGTAGACCTATTTCAGCTCTTAGAGTTGAAAACCTTGTCTCACTTAGAGGTTTTGTGAAGATGTCAGCAATCTGATTTTCAGTAAACACATATTCTATCATGACATTTCCTTTCTCCACATGATCTCTAATGAAATGATGTTTGATCTCAATGTGCTTAGTCCTTGAATGACTTGTAGTATTCTGAGTAAGGCTGATTGCACTTGTATTGTCACAGTAGATAAGTATTCCACTGATTTTGATATTGTAATCTTCTAGTTGATGTTTCAACCATAATATTTGTGCACAGCAAGCTCCAGCAGCTATATATTCAGCTTCAGCAGTTGATATGGATACTGAAGTTTGTTTCTTACTCATCCAAGAGATCAGACGACTACCTAAGAACTGACAGGCACCTGTTGTGCTTTTCCTGTCAATCTTACGGCCAGCAAGGTCAGAATCTGAATATCCAATAAGTTCAAATCCAGATTCCCTAGGATACCACAATCCCAAATCTTCAGTACCTTTAAGATATTTGAGTATCCTTTTGGCAGCTAAGAGATGAGATTCCTTAGGATTTGATTGATACCTCGCACAAACCCCAACAGAGTACATGATATCAGGTCTGCTAGCTGTTAAGTATAACAGTGACACAATAATTCCTCTGTACTTGGTTATGTCTACTGATTTGCCATCCTCATCTTTATACAAACGAAGACTAGTAGACATTGGAATATTAGCAATAGAGCTAGTTTCCATACCAAATTTCTTGAACAGATCCTTTGTGTATTTTGCTTGGCTGATGAGTATTCCATCAGGCAACTGTCTTACTTGCAAGCCAAGAAAATAGTTAAGTTCTCCCATCATGCTCATTTCAAAATTGTTCTGCATCAGCTTTGAGAACTTATCACACATCTGTTGATTTGTTGAACCAAAAATGATGTCGTCCACATATATTTACACAAGCAATATATGATTTTCCCATTCAATAGTGAACAAGGTCTTGTCAACCTTACCTTTGCGAAATCCTTTAATTAAAAGAAAATCAGATAGGGTATCATACCATGCTCTTGGAGCCTGTTTCAGTCCATAGAGGGCTTTCTTCAGACGATACACCTTGTCCTTTTCTTGATATGCTTCAAATATAGGTGGTTGTTCAACATAAACTTCTTCTTGCAATTCTCCATTGAGAAAAGCTGATTTCACATCCATTTGATAGACTGTGAAATTCTTGTGAGCAGCATAGGCAATAAAGAGTCCGATTGCCTCTAATCTTGCGACTGGTGCAAAAGTTTCATCAAAGTCAATACCTTCTTCTTGACAATAGCCTTTGGCAACTAATCTTGCTTTATTTCTGGTGACAACACCATCTTCATTCGTTTTGTTCCTGAATACCCATTTAGTGCCAATTACTCTTTGATGACTTGGTCTAGGAACTAAGTACCAGACTTCATTCCTTTCAAATTGATTTAGCTCTTCTTGCGTAGCTTCAATCCAGTTTGAATCACTAAGAGCTTCTTCAATCTGTTTGGGCTCAATTTGAGATAGGAAGCTGACAAACATTGCTTCACTTGCAGCAGCTCTCCTTGTCTTTACTCTATCCAAAGGATCACCAATCACCAGCTCTGGTGGGTGATTCTTGAGCCATCTAAGATCAGGTTGCAAATCATAATGTTGACCTCTGTAGTGAACTTGCAACACTACTGTTAGAGTTCCAGTAGTAGTCTGTTGAACAGCAGTTGTCTGTTGAACATTCTCTGGTTTGTCAGCTGTTTGCAACTCCTCTGTTAGACAATCAGCATTGTGATTTTGAACAGCACTTGAGTTTGCAGCTGAGTTGAGATCAGGTAGTATGATGGAGTTCCAGTAGTAGTCTGTTGAACAGCAGTTGTCTGTTGAACATTCTCTGGTTTGTCAGCTGTTTGCAACTCCTCTGTTAGACAATCAGCATTGTGATTTTGAACAGCACTTGAGTTTGCAGCTGAGTTGAGATCAGGTAGTATGATGAGAATATATTCTTCATTCTTTTCAACACTCAATTTCTGAAAATCAGTAGACAAATTCTGATCAGTATTTTGATTCTTTTTAGAAGATTGACTAGGTTCATCAAATACTACATGAATGGATTCTTCTACAAGTAAAGTTCTTTTGTTAAAGACTTTATAAGCTTTACTAACAGTAGAATATCCTACAAATACTGCTTCATCAGCCTTCTCTGCAAAAGCAGTAAGGTGATTTTTCCCATTATTTAAAACAAAGCATTTACAACCTAAAATTCTAAAGTAATGAATGTTTGGCTTCCTGTTGTTCCAAACTTCATATGGAGTCTTGTTTTGGTGCTTGTTGATCATCCATCTATTTTGGGTAAAGCATGCTGTATTTGTTGCTTCTGCCCAGAATCTTTGAGGCAGCTTAGCTTTAGCTATCATGGTTCTGGTAGCTTCTTTCAGAGTTCTGTTTCTCCTTTCAGCAACTCCATTCTGTTGAGGGGTTCTGGCAGCAGAGTACTCATGGCTGATTCCTGTGGCATTACAATACTCTTCAACAGTAGAGTTTGTAAATTCAGTTCCTCTATCTTATCTGATTTTTAGTATCTTCATACTCTTTTTGTTCTGAATCTTCTCCATCAGATTTGTAAGATGCTCTTTGGTCTCACTTTTCTTCTTCATGAAAATCACCCAAGTGTATCTTGAATAATCATCCACAACAGTTAGGCAGTATTTCTTTCCACCATTGCTGATTGGATCAATGAGTTCAAATAAGTCCATATGTAGCAGCTCCAAGATCCTTCCAGATGATTGGTGCTTCTTGCTTTTGAATGATGACTTGATTTGTTTACCCTTCTGATATGCGTCACAAACCTTATCTTTGCTCACGACTGTCTTTTGGAATTCCTTCTACCAGATCATTCTTGATAAGTCTGTTGATGGTCTTGAAATTCACATGATTCATTCTTTTGTGCCACAGCCAACTGACTTCACTTGGTGTTGATGCCACCAAACAAACACTTAAATTCTTGTCAACAGAATTCCAATTCACTGTGTAGACATTCCCTTGTCATCTTCCAGATAAAATAACCTTCTTTGTACCAATCTGTTCAACATAGCACTTATCTGTTGAGAAGATGACTGAATATCCTTTGTCACAAAATTGACTTATGCTCAGCAAATTGTATTTGAGGCCTTTAACATAAGAGACGTCAGAAATCTCAATGTTGCCTTTGATCAGCTTTCCACTTGCTACAATCTTGCCTCTTTTGTTGTCTCCAAACGTCACATTTGGACCATCCACAACAACAGCATCAATCAGCTCATGTATGTTTCCACACATGTGTCTTGAACAACCACTGTCCAAGTACCAGGTCTTCTCTCCTTTACTCCTACTCCTAATCCTAACCTACAAAACAAAATAAAATTGTTTTAGGTACCCTTATTGAGAGGGTATTGAAGGATTAGTTCAACCTTTGACAACCCAAGATGTTGATGTCTTAGGCTTCTTAGGTTTCTGAGTTTCAACAGGAGCATGAACAGTTTTGCCTTTATCACGTTCATCAGATTTGCCATGTTGTTGATAATCAGCATGATAAGGATAATGTTCATAAGCAGAATAAGATGCATGATAAGCAAAATATGCATGCATTGGATGAGCAGGATATGGTGCATAGTAAGTTGGAAATTGAGGTGCATGATACATAGGAGGATATGAAGCAGGTTGCACATAATAAGACTCATTTCCATACCAAGCATTTTGATTTTTCTTATTTTTATGCTTCTTTGGTTTACTAGATGCTTGCTCATTAACAGACGACTTAGTTTTACCACTAGTCTGATTGGTTTTGGCCTTTTCAGAAGACTTCCTAGGACTCTTCTGTTAGGACTTATCAGTCTATTTTCCTACACTAGGCTCTTTTCTCTTTTTAGCCTTAGGAGTTTTCGTCTCCTTTAACACTTTCTCAGGTGAAGCAGGTTTAGTAGTCTGAACATACAAAATGACCTTACTGTTGTCAACTGATATAAATTTTTCAGTATGGTTCAGTTCTAACTTATCCTGATCTAAAGGTGTCTTCTGTTTACTAGACATATGAGTGGATGCAACAGATGACTTTTCATGAGACTCAATTATTTTCTCAAGTTCCATGATTTTTCCTTTAAGAACTTCACATTCAGCTTTCAGAGATTCATTTTCTTGCTCAAGCTGTTTATATTCATCTGATTCTTTTGGCTTTTCAGCCTTAAGTTTCAGTGAACTGTTTTGCTCTCTTAGCAATATCATCTCTTCCTTAAGCTTTGTAAATGCTTCAGCAATACTGGTATTGTTAAGCATCATTTGCTCAAATGAATTAAATAATTCATTATTTAGAGGAGTTACCTCATCAGTAGCCATCAGGCAGAGAAGAGCAGGTCTCTCTTCATCAGAAGTGCCTGAATCCGAATCTGATGAGTAGATAGCAACTAGCTTTTCCGCTTCTGCCACCATCACCTTGCCTTTCTGATGCTTTCTTTCCTTTCTGATTCTCTTTTCTTCTTCAGTGTACTTTTCAGCTTTAGGATATGGGTAGTCTCTGATGAAATGACCCAATTTCCTGCAGTTATAGCACATCGTTTTAGATTTTTAAGAATCTTTATCTTGAGAAGAAGAAGTAGGGTTAGAAGTAGAAGCATTGTTGTATTTGTTCTTCATTTTTAGTTTGTAGAACTTCTTGAAATTATTCATCAGCAATGCAACGTCTCCAGCAGTGTACTCCTTTTTGTTGAGTATTGTGGCTTCATCAGATGAGTCCACGTCTTTGCTTTTATAGGCTGGTCTTCTAGGATTTTCATCAGCAACCAGGGCAGCTGTGGGACTTGAAGTAGAGTCATCAGCACCCATTCTTGGCAGTTTATACTAGTATGCCTTGAGTACTGAGAACAGCTCGGTGAGTGAGATCTTTCCCAAATCTCTTGACTCTTCCATGGCTGTCACCTTCATGTTGAACTTTGGAGGTAGAGCCTTCAACACTCTAATGGTTATCTCCTTATCAGTGAAGGTTTTTCTAAGCATCAGAACTTCATTCAGCGTCCTTGTAAACCTTGTATCCATCTGATCAATGGTTTTTGCGGACTTCATCTTGAAGTTGTCCAGCTTTTCTAGAGCAACACTCAGCTGATGCTCTTTGATAGCGTCGTTTCCTTCGCTCATATCACGGACCTTATCCCACATTTCTTTGGCAGTCTTGCAATGCTTGACTTTGTCAAACCTGTCATTGTCAAGGGCCTTGGTCATGATAAATCGCCCAACTTTGTCCAGGTTGAACAACTTTATTTCTTCGGTTGTCATTTCATGTAAATCTTTTTCCACCGTTATATCGACTTCATCAACTTTGATGGTCTTGGTGAATTTGAATGGACTTTTGATGATACATGTGTACATGTTATCATTGTAGGCTGCTAAGAAGATCTCCATTCTGATCTTCCAGTCTTCGAAGCTCATACCAGCTATGTGGGGAACATGGCTGATACAATCCATTTTTCAAAAATTTTAATTTTTCAAAAAGATGCCCTTTTGAAAAGTTTGAAAACCTTTGAAAAACACTCGGATCAAGCTCGTTGATCAGACAGCTGATTCTAATGAACCTCCTGCTCTAATACCACTTAAAAAGTCGTGCGAATTAATAAATGACTATGAAAATTAACATAATTTTAGCTTGACAGTTCTAAAATGGTGTAATTTTAACTCCCACCTTTATCAATTTACATATATCTTAGGAAAGTACACGTAGGAAAGTGCACGTGCGCCGCACGTGATGAACTAATTTCCTAAGGTAATTGAATAATATGGAGTAATAACTTTTCATCATTATATGATCCTAACGGCACACCACAAATTACTTTAATTATTACTATGTTGATAACAAAAATTTAAGGTTGTTATAATAAATATATATATAAAAAAAATTGAAACTAAAATATAAACTATAATTACTATGTATATCTAACTAAAACCATATGTTTACAAACTATTATTCTAAACGTACCATTTGAATGAACGGACAACATCATTCTTTTTGTCCTTGACGTTGATATATTCATCTAACCAATTTTTTCCATTTAAACCAGTTTTCACCGGTTTAACCAATTTTTGTTAATCGATTTTACCAGATTTGTCGGTTATACATGCATGTCTTTTACTAAGTTCATTCCATTTTCAATTACCTGCCTAATCCATTTTTAACAAATTTAACTCGTTTTTGAAATTTTTCTCAATTTTGTCGAGTAAAGATATTTTATCTATTTAACCCGCTTCTACACTGAGTTTACCATTTTTTTTTAATTATTCTAACATGTTCTTTAATCGATTTCACCTACTTTTACATTAACTTTATCATTTTTCTAATTATGCTGAAATGATTCTCATTTTTTAAATATATGTACACCTATTTTTTTTTTGTCCATATGATATTTACACGATCACGTTAGTAACGTTCGTTCCGTATTCTCAGTATTGAAAAGAATTCATGACTTTTGATTGTTTAGCTTTTTCAAAAAAATATGTCGTACTATATAACTATGCACGACTCATCTGTTTCAAAATTTGAAAGTCTCCAACCATGCATAAATACAAAGATTGAATGAGATAAAATGTGAAGCACTATGAGAATAAAAGCCTAATCACATTAGTAATGTTTCTCCCATACAATTCCTCAAAAAATTATGATGATTTTCTAATTATGCTGAAATGATTCTCATTTTTTAAATATATGTACACCCATTTTTTTTGTCCATATGCTATTTACACGATCACGTTAGTAACGTTCGTTCCGTATTCTCAGTATTGAAAAGAATTCATGACTTTTGATTGTTTAGCTTTTTCAAAAAAAATATGTCGTACTATATAACTATGCACGACTCATCTGTTTCAAAATTTGAAAGTCTCCAACAATGCATAAATACAAAGATTGAATGAGATAAAATGTGAAGCACTATGAGAATAAAAGCCTAATCACATTAGTAATGTTTCTCCCATACAATTCCTAAAAAAATTATGATGATTGATTATAAATTGTGCTTGCACCGATTTAGCCCATTGTTTGTGGTTTATCCCATTTGTTAATTAATTTGTTCATTTTCTGCGGTTTAACCCAATTTTAGACGATTAAGTTTATTCTTTTGCTAATTTAACCTATTTTTTCTCTACTATTTCTCAACTTTGTAAATCAATTTAGCTCATTTTTTTTTCTTGTTCTTTTATCAAATTTACACATTTTTTGTTACCCCGTGTTTAACCAATATCATTCATTTCTTGTCAATAGATTTTTCGTGTTTTGCCAATTCCGCATTATTTTACTGATTATACTATTTTCTTTGCCTTAATTCGTTCTTCGCTCTAACCCATTTTCCCATTATTTAAACATTTTTATCATATATTTTTTATTCGAATTTTACATTTATTCACCAGTTTTAACCATTTACATGTTTTGACTTTAAAATTGTGGTTTGTGAGATTGTGGGGAAAAGGAAATGGGGAAGGAAACAAAGTCACCTAGGAAGACTTTTATTGAAGGGCAATGTTTTTTTGGTGAAATGTAATTCAAGATAAAGTAATTTAATTTTTCTACCAACTCAGAAACATAAAAATCTATTGTATGCACACTTTCATTTCGATTGTGGTTGTTACCTTGACTATAACATGTATATCAAAGAATCAGCTAATCAAATATTTCAAAAATTAATATGTAAAATTATATTGATCACAAGCTCAAAACTATAAGATTGAAATTTTAATCATACACTACCTCAATATTAGAAAATGTTAAGCCCTTGTTTTCCACTAGCAAAACTAAAAAAATTGTTAAATAATTCATATCCTTACTATAAGAAATCCCCACAGAAAAAGTCGTGCGAATTAATAAATGACTATGAAAATTAACACAATTTTAGCTTGACAGTTCTTAAATGGTGTAATTTTAACTCCCACCTTGAAAGTGCACGTGCGCCGCACATGATGAACTAATTTCCTAAGGTAATTGAATAATATGGAGTAATAACTTTTCATCATTATATGATCCTAATGGCACACCACAAATTACTTTAATTATTACTATGTTGATAACAAAAATTTAAAGTTGTTATAATAAATATATATAAAAAAAATTGAAAATAAAATATAAACTATAATTACTATGTATATCTAACTAAAACCATATGTTTACAAACTATTATTCTAAACCTACCATTTGAATGAACAGACAACATCATTATTTTTGTCCTTGACGTTGATATATTCATCTAACCAATTTTTTCCATTTAAACCAGTTTTCACCTGTTTAACCAATTTTTGTTAATCGATTTTACCAGATTTGTCGGTTATACATGCATGTCTTTTACTAAGTACATCATTTTCAATTACCTGCCTAAACCATTTTTAACAAATTTAACTCATTTTGCAATTTTTCTCCATTTTGTCGAGTAAGGATATTTTATCTATTTAACCCGCTTTTACACTGAGTTAACCATTTTTTTAATTATTCTAACATGTTCTTTCATCGATTTCACCTACTTTTACATTAACTTTATCATTTTTCTAATTATTCTTAAATGATTCTCATTTTTTAAATATATGTACACCTATTTCTTTTTTGGTCGATATGCTATTTACACGATCACGTTAGTAACGTTCGTTCCGTATTCTCGGTATTGAAAAGAATTCATGACTTTTGATTGTTTAGCTTTTTCAAAAAATTATGTCGTACTATATAACTATGCACGACTCATCTGTTTCAAAATTTGAAAGTCTCCAACCATGCATTAAATACAAAGATTGAATGAGATAAAATGTGAAACACTATGAGAATAAAAGCCTAATCACATTAGTAATGTTTCTCCCATACAAATCCTCAAAAAATTATGTTGATTTTCTAATTATGCTGAAATGATTCTCATTTTTTGAATATATGTACACCTATTTTTTTTTGTCCATATCCTATTTACAAGATCACGTTAGTAACGTTCGTTCCGTATTCTCAGTATTGAAAAGAATTCATGACTTTTGATTGTTTAGCTTTTTCAAAAAAATATGTCGTACTATATAACTATGCACGACTCATCTGTTTCAAAATTTGAAAGTCTCCAACCATGCATAAATTCAAAGATTGAATGAGATAAAATGTGAATCACTATGAGAATAAAAGCCTAATCACATTAGTAATGTTTCTCCCATACAATTCCTCAAAAAATTATGATGATTGATTATAAATTGTGCTTTCACGATTTAGCACATTGTTTGTGGTTTATCCCATTTGTTAATTAATTTGTTCATTCTCTGCGGTTTAACCCAATATTAGACGATTAAGTTTATTCTTTTGCTAATTTAACCTATTTTTTCTCTACTATTTCTCAACTTTGTAAATCAATTTAGCTCATTTTTTTGTTCTTGTTCTTTTATCAAATTGACACATTTTTTGTTACCCCGTGTTTAACCAATATCATTCATTTCTTGTCAATAGATTTTTTGTGTTTTGCCAATTCTCCATTGTTTTACTGATTATACTATTTTTTTTGCCTTAATTCGTTCTTCGCTCTAACTCATTTTCCCGTTATTTTAACATTTTTATCATATATTTTTTATTCAAATTTTACATTTATTCACCTGTTTTAACCATTTATATGTTTTGACTTTAAGATTGTGGTTTGTGAGATTGTGGGGAAAGGGAAATGGGGAAGGAAACAAAGTCACCGAGAATGACTTTTATTGAGGGGCAATGTTTTTTTGGTGAAATGTAATTCAAGATAAAGTAATTTAATTTTTCTACCAACTCAGAAACATAAAAATCTATTGTATGCACACTTTCATTTCGATTGTGGTTGTTTCCTTAACTAAAACTTGTATATCAAAGAATCAGTTAATCAAATATTTCAAAAATTAATATGTAAAATTATATTGATCACAAGCTCAAAACTATAAGATTGAAATTTTAATCATACACTACCTCAATATTAGAAAATGTTAAGCCCTTGTTTTCCACTAGCAAAACTAAAAAAATTGTTAAATAATTCATATCCTTACTATAAGAAATTCCCCAAAAAAAGTCGTGCGAATTAATAAATGACTATGAAAATTAACAAAATTTTAGCTTGACAGTTCTTAAATGGTGTAATTTTAACTACCACATTTTTCAATTTACATATATCTTAGGAAAGTACACGTAGGAAAGTGCACGTGCGCCGCACGTGATGAACTAATTTCCTAAGGTAATTGAATAATATGGAGTAATAACTTTTCATCATTATATGATCCTAATGGCACACCACAAATTACTTTAATTATTACTATTTTGATAACAAAAATTTAATGTTGTTATAATAAATAAATATAAAAAAAATTGAAATTAAAATATAAACTATAATTACTATGTATATCTAACTAAAACCATATGTTTACAAACTATTGTTCTAAACCTACCATTTGAATGAACGGACAACATCATTATTTTTGTCCTTGACGTTGATATATTCATCTAACCAATTTTTTCCATTTAAACCAGTTTTCACCTGTTTAACCAATTTTTGTTAATCGATTTTACCAGATTTATCGGTTATACATGCATGTCTTTTACTAAGTACATCATTTTCAATTACCTGCCTAAACCATTTTTAACAAATTTAACTCGTTTTGCAATTTTTCTCCATTTTGTCGAGTAAAGATATTTTATCTATTTTACCCGCTTCTACCCTGAGTTCACCATTTTTTTTTAATTATTCTAACATGTTCTTTCATCGATTTCACCAACTTTTACATCAACTTTATCATTTTTCTAATTATTCTTAAATGATTCTCATTTTTTAAATATATGTACACCTATTTATTTTTTGGTCGATATGCTATTTACACGATCACGTTAGTAACGTTCGTTCTGTATTCTCAGTATTGAAAAGAATTCATGACTTTTGATTGTTTAGCTTTTTCAAAAAATTATGTCGTACTATATAACTATGCACGACTCATCTGTTTCAAAATTTGAAAGTCTCCAACCATGCATTAAATACAAAGATTGAATGAGATAAAATGTGAAGCACTATGAGAATAAAAGCCTAATCACATTAGTAATGTTTCTCCAATACAATTCCTCAAAAAATTATGATGATTTTCTAATTATGCTGAAATGATTCTCATTTTTTGAATATATGTACACCTATTTTTTTTTGTCCATATCCTATTTACACGATCACGTTAGTAACGTTCGTTCCGTATTCTCAGTATTGAAAAGAATTCATGACTTTTGATTGTTTAGCTTTTTCAAAAAAATATGTCGTACTATATAACTATGCACGACTCATCTGTTTCAAAATTTGAAAGTCTCCAACCATGCATAAATTCAAAGATTGAATGAGATAAAATGTGAAGCACTATGAGAATAAAAGCCTAATCACATTAGTAATGTTTCTCCCATACAATTCCTCAAAAAATTTTGATGATTGATTATAAATTGTGCTTTCACCGATTTAGCCCATTGTTTGTGGTTTATCCCATTTGTTAATTAATTTGTTCATTCTCTGCGGTTTAACCCAATTTTAGACGATTAAGTTTATTCTTTTGATAATTTAACCTATTTTTTCTCTACTATTTCTCAACTTTGTAAATCAATTTAGCTCATTTTTTTGTTCTTGTTCTTTTATCAAATTGACACATTTTTTGTTACCCCGTGTTTAACCAATATCATTCATTTCTTGTCAATAGATTTTTCGTGTTTTGCCAATTCTCATTGTTTTACTGATTATACTATTCTTTTTGCCTTAATTCGTTCTTCGCTCTAACACATTTTCCCATTATTTTAACATTTTTATCATATATTTTTTATTCAAATTTTACATTTATTCACCTGTTTTAACCATTTATATGTTTTGACTTTAAGATTGTGGTTTGTGAGATTGTGGGGAAAGGGAAATGGGGAAGGAAACAAAGTCACAGAGAATGACTTTTATTGAGGGGCAATGTTTTTTTGGTGAAATGTAATTCAAGATAAAGTAATTTAATTTTTCTACCAACTCAGAAACATAAAAATCTATTGTATGCACACTTTCATTTAGATTGTGGTTGTTTCCTTGACTAAAACTTGTATATCAAAGAATAAGTTAATCAAATATTTCAAAAATTAATATGTAAAATTATATTGATCACAAGCTCAAAACTATAAGATTGAAATTTTAATCATACACTACGTCAATATTAGAAAATGTTAAGCCCTTGTTTTCCACTAGCAAAAATAAAAAAAATTGTTAAATAATTCATATCCTTACTATAAGAAATTCCCCAAAAAAAGTCGTGCGAATTAATAAATGACTATGAAAATTAACACAATTTTAGCTTGACAGTTCTTAAATGGTGTAAGTTTAACTCCCACCTTTTTCAATTTACATATATCTTAGGAAAGTACACGTAGGAAAGTGCACGTGCGCCGCACGTGATGAACTAATTTCCTAAGGTAATTGAATAATATGGAGTAATAACTTTTCATCATTATATGATCCTAATGGCACACCACAAATTACTTTAATTATTACTATGTTGATAACAAAAATTTAAAGTTGTTATAATAAATATATATAAAAAAATTGAAAATAAAATATAAACTATAATTACTATGAATATCTAACTAAAACCATATGTTTACAAACTATTGTTCTAAACCTACCATTTGAATGAACGGACAACATCATTATTTTTGTCCTTGACGTTGATATATTCATCTAACCAATTTTTTCCATTTAAACCAGTTTTCACCTGTTTAACCAATTTTTGTTAATCGATTTTACCAGATTTGTCGGTTATACATGCATGTCTTTTACTAAGTACATCATTTTCAATTACCTGCCTAAACCATTTTTAACAAATTTAACTCGTTTTGCAATTTTTCTCCATTTTGTCGAGTAAAGATATTTTATCTATTTAACCCGCTTCTACACTGAGTTCACCATTTTTTTTAATTATTCTAACATGTTCTTTCATCGATTTCACCAACTTTTACATTAACTTTATCATTTTTCTAATTATTCTTAAATGATTCTCATTTTTTAAATATATGTACACCTATTTCTTTTTTGGTCGATATGCTATTTACACGATCACGTTAGTAACGTTCGTTCTGTATTCTCAGTATTGAAAAGAATTCATGACTTTTGATTGTTTAGCTTTTTCAAAAAATTATGTCGTACTATATAACTATGCACGACTCATCTGTTTCAAAATTTGAAAGTCTCCAACCATGCATTAAATACAAAGATTGAATGAGATAAAATGTGAAGCACTATGAGAATAAAAGCCTAATCACATTAGTAATGTTTCTCCCATACAATTCCTCAAAAAATTATGATGATTTTCTAATTATGCTGAAATGATTCTCATTTTTTGAATATATGTACACCTATTTTTTTTGTCCATATCCTATTTACACGATCACGTTAGTAACGTTCGTTCCGTATTTTCAGTATTGAAAAGAATTCATGACTTTTGATTGTTTAGCTTTTTCAAAAAAATATGTCGTACTATATAACTATGCACGACTCATCTGTTTCAAAATTTGAAAGTCTCCAACCATGCATAAATTCAAAGATTGAATGAGATAAAATGTGAAGCACTATGAGAATAAAAGCCTAATCACATTAGTAATGTTTCTCCAATACAATTCCTCAAAAAATTATGATGATTTTCTAATTATGCTGAAATGATTCTCAATTTTTGAATATATGTACACCTATTTTTTTTTGTCCATATCCTATTTACACGATCACGTTAGTAACGTTCGTTCCGTATTCTCAGTATTGAAAAGAATTCATGACTTTTGATTGTTTAGCTTTTTCAAAAAAATATGTCGTACTATATAACTATGCACGACTCATCTGTTTCAAAATTTGAAAGTCTCCAACCATGCATAAATTCAAAGATTGAATGAGATAAAATGTGAAGCACTATGAGAATAAAAGCCTAATCACATTAGTAATGTTTCTCCCATACAATTCCTCAAAAAATTTTGATGATTGATTATAAATTTTGCTTTCACCGATTTAGCCCATTGTTTGTGGTTTATCCCATTTGTTAATTAATTTGTTCATTCTCTGCGGTTTAACCCAATTTTAGACGATTAAGTTTATTCTTTTGATAATTTAACCTATTTTTTCTCTACTATTTCTCAACTTTGTAAATCAATTTAGCTCATTTTTTTGTTCTTGTTCTTTTATCAAATTGACACATTTTTTGTTACCCCGTGTTTAACCAATATCATTCATTTCTTGTCAATAGATTTTTCGTGTTTTGCCAATTCTCCATTGTTTTACTGATTATACTATTCTTTTTGCCTTAATTCGTTCTTCGCTCTAACACATTTTCCCATTATTTTAACATTTTTATCATATATTTTTTATTCAAATTTTACATTTATTCACCTGTTTTAACCATTTATATGTTTTGACTTTAAGATTGTGGTTTGTGAGATTGTGGGGAAAGGGAAATGGGGAAGGAAACAAAGTCACCGAGAATGACTTTTATTGAGGGGCAATGTTTTTTTGGTGAAATGTAATTCAAGATAAAGTAATTTAATTTTTCTACCAACTCAGAAATATAAAAATCTATTGTATGCACACTTTCATTTCGATTGTGGTTGTTTCCTTGACTAAAACTTGTATATCAAAGAATCAGTTAATCAAATATTTCAAAAATTAATATGTAAAATTATATTGATCACAAGCTCAAAACTATAAGATTGAAATTTTAATCATACTCTACCTCAATATTAGAAAATGTTAAGCCCTTGTTTTCCACTAGCAAAAATAAAAAAATTGTTAAATAATTCATATACTTACTATAAGAAATTCCCCAAAAAAAGTCGTGCGAATTAATAAATGACTATGAAAATTAACACAATTTTAGCTTGACAGTTCTTAAATGGTGTAATTTTAACTCCCACCTTTTTCAATTTACATATATCTTAGGAAAGTACACGTAGGAAAGTGCACGTGCGCCGCACGTGATGAACTAATTTCCTAAGGTAATTGAATAATATGGAGTAATAACTTTTCATCATTATATGATCCTAATGGCACACCACAAATTACTTTAATTATTACTATGTTGATAACAAAAATTTAAAGTTGTTATAATAAATATATATAAAAAAAATTGAAAATAAAATATAAACTATAATTACTATGTATATCTAACTAAAACCATATGTTTACAAACTATTGTTCTAAACCTACCATTTGAATGAACGGACAACATCATTATTTTTGTCCTTGACGTTGATATACTCATCTAACCAATTTTTTCCATTTAAACCAGTTTTCACCTGTTTAACCAATTTTTGTTAATCGATTTTAACAGATTTGTCGGTTATACATGCATGTCTTTTACTAAGTACATCATTTTCAATTACCTGCCTAAACCATTTTTAACAAATTTAACTCGTTTTGCAATTTTTCTCCATTTTGTCGAGTAAAGATATTTTATCTATTTAACCCGCTTCTACACTGAGTTCACCATTTTTTTTAATTATTCTAACATGTTCTTTCATCGATTTCACCAACTTTTACATTAACTTTATCATTTTTCTAATTATTCTTAAATGATTCTGATAACGCCGTGAAAACGTCGTTATTACTCATCTCTTTAAGCCCGAAACATCTTGTTTTGATCCGAGTTTTCGTGTGTCTTTGCGTGTTTGTCGCGTCTTTTGTGCTCTTGGCCCTTTGTTAGGCCTTTGTTCGGTTTTTATCTTTTTGTTCGTGTTTTGATCGTTTTCTCCGTGATTTGTAGATATTGACATCTTAGAGAAATTCGGAGTTGCGTATCAATGATGCGAGTCGCTCTAACCACCCCTCGAGTCAAGCTTGAGCTTCAAAGGAATTAGAACCCGGTGCGAATATTACAAGAATGTAGATAGCTGCTCACTAGAACATGCATAAATATTTCATGGATGATCCAAATGAGCTGAGTTTTGGATATATCATAGATGAGTGAGTTAGCTACGCTACGGACTTTACGGATCCGCAATCGGAGTTCGGAATCAGAAGATATGCTGCTCGGAAGAAATTGCGGCAGGGCTGAAAACTCAACCTTACCTTCGGCAAGAACCTCGCCGCGGCGAGGTGGAGGCTCGCCGCGGCGAGCTTGAGGCAGAAAATTCATCTTGCCTACGGCAAGAACCTCGCCGCGGCGAGGTGGGACCTCGCCGCGGCGAGGTCTGCTCTGTTTTTCTGCGTTTTTGAGGGCCTTTATGTATATAACCTTCCTCCCCACTTGTAATTAGAACCTTCCTTTAGGGATCTTTTGGGCCAAGTTGCTATAGTTTTTGGGGCAATTTAGGCATTGGTGGGTGATAGTTTGCTAGGTTATAAGGGTAGAAGGTGGAAATCATTACACAACTCTTGGAACTTACAACAAAATACTTGAAAAAGATTTTTCTCTTGCCTCCATCAAAAAGAAGAAAAGTTCTTGCTTGGAGCTTTGGTTGGAAGACTAAAGAAGCTTGAGAGAAGAGTTGTAGTGGCTTCCATTACATAAGCTTATCTCTATCCTTTAAATTTATCTTGTACTTATGATTTTAATGAATGTAATGAATGTTTTATTGATAAATATGAGTAGCTAAGCATTTAACTCCTAGGTTTTCATGAAGCTTTGATGGATCTATGATTGAATGATAAGTTTATGATTGTTGCTATGCTTACATGTGTTTGTTAATCTAGTTTGAGCCTTTGTCAACTTGTGGTTAGGCCAACCATAGGATGAAATGGATTGATCTTTAATGGCTAGATATAGTTGATTAAAGATTAGATTATAAAACTAGGTTGTGATTTGATTTTAGGATAGAAATATACCTAGATCATTTCATGTTCTATTAAGATTTGGAAATTAAAGCATCATTTAAGCTTAATCCTTTTAGAAATAAATTGGATTAGTTTACTTTGGTAGGTTCGTACGATATCGAAAGATACGTATGAATAGATTATGAAATCTTGAACAACAAACATAAGTATAGTCGTCAACTTGCGAATCATTCGAGATTGGATAACTCTTAGTGACATGGAAATCTAGGAACCTTTATCTAATCGAATCAACGTATTATGTTTTTATTTAATTCACTTTTATATGTTCAAACAAACAACAAACCAACTACTTTTAATCACACAAGTTCGCGTAAGATATTAGAATAGATCTTGATAATTATTCGTTAGATTCCTCGTGGGTTCGACACCCTTTACCACTTTATTACTTGAAAGCGACCGTATACTTGCGTTTCTACGCACTCGTATTTGGAGCGTAACAAGTTTTTGGCGCCGTTGCCGGGGAGTAGTAACGATTATTGCCAATTTATATTCTTGTTTATCTTAGCTTGAACGTATTATTTACCTTGTGATCTTTGTATTCATAGGTGCCTTTCTCTTAGTGTATGCCAAGAGCTTCGTCATCACCCCTAGCTCTTGTTGATCCGGAGATTGAGAGGACTTTTCGAAAGCGAAGAAAAGCAAGGAAAAAGAAGGGTAAATCTCTACCCATGGACGATCAAGGAGTTAACCCGTCTATGGTTAATCCTATACAAGTTGCTCCCGAAGAGCCAAATAATAGGAATCGGCCTATTAATGAGTATGGTACACCTATGTTGAATGAGCTCGGTTCTTGCATCGTTAGACCGACAATTACGGCAACTAACTTTGAGCTTAAGCCAGTCATGTTCAATATGCTCAATGCCGCAGATCAATTTGGAGGTCATTCTAGCGAAGATCCTCACGCTCACTTGAAGAAGTTTATGATGATTAGTGATTCATTCATCATAGCGGGTGTAACAAAGGAGGCGTTGAGGTTGATGCTATTTCCATACTCGTTGAGAGACCTCGCAAAAGATTGGTTGGATTCTCTTCAATCCCAATCTATTAATTCGTGGGAAGATCTAACGGGAAAGTTCTTGAGGAAGTTTTTCCCTCCCCCGAAGACTATAAAATTGAGGAATGACATTCTAGGCTTCCGGCAATTAGATCAAGAATCTTTATATGAAGCTTGGGAGAGATTCAAAGAGTTGTTAAAGAAGTGTCAACACCACGGCATAGCGGAGTATATTCTGATGCAAACATTTTATAATGGTTTGCACGGGCCTACTAGAGCTCTCGTTGATGCCACTGCGGGTGGTACTATGCTTTCCAAGTCCTACGATGAATCGTGGAAAATTCTTGACACCATGGCTTATAACAATCACTCATGGACGTCCGAGAGAGGAACTTCAGCTAAATCTACTCCGGGTAGGCTCGAATTGGACGCAATTACGGCATTAAGTGCCCAAATGGCGATCTTGAGCAACAAAGTAGACAAGCTTGGCCAAAAGCCGGAAGTAGTACAACAAGTACAATCTATGCCGCCAAGTTGTGTGACATGTGGGGGAGCTCATACTTATGACATGTGTCCCGGAAGTCCCGAGGCGGTGAATTACCTTGGGAACAATTATCGAAACAATCAAGGACATGCCCCCTATCAAAACAACAACTACATTCCTCATTGGCAAAAGCACCCAAATTTCTCTTGGAGTAATCCAAACAATGCCCAACAACAACCACCATATCAAGGAGGTCATCAATCCTCCGCTCCCCCCGGATTTCAAGATAGGCAAAAGCAACCCATAGAGTCGAAACCTTCGTGGGAAGATGCATTTGGTGATTTCATGAAACACACCACCAAATATATGGTAGCCAATGACTCTAAGTTGCAAGATGTTTTCAAACATCAACAAGAATTCTCAAGAAATCAACAAGAACATTCGGTAGCTTTGAGAAATCTTCAAACTCAAATGGGGCAAGTCTCTCAAGCTTTAAGTGTGAGACCTCAAGGAGCTTTGCCAAGTACAACCGAGTCACCTAATCAAGGCTCGAATGAACATTGCAAAGCTATTTCTTTGAGGAATGGAAAGAGGTATGAAGGCCCGGCTATGCCTAATGAAAATCCAATAGAAGCCGAGGAGACTCAAGGTGGAAACAAGGAGTCTTTTGTTGAGGAAGTAGAGTCGGAAAATGAGGTATCTAAAGAACCAATCATTTCAACGCCAATTCCGGCAAGTATACCAACTCCTCCGTTCCCTCAAAGATTCCAAAAGAAAAAGGATGAAAAGCAATTTGAAAAATTCTTAAATATCTTGAAGCAATTGCATATAAACATCCCTCTAGTGGAAGCTTTCGAGCAAATGCCTAAGTATGTCAAGTTTATGAAAGACGTGCTATCAAAGAAAAGAAGATTGGGGGAATTTGAAACGGTTGCACTAACCGAGGAATGTAGTGCTATTTTACAAAACAAATTACCTCCAAAGCTCAAGGATCCGGGGAGTTTCACTATCCCGTGTACTATTGGTGATAAGTATTTTGGAAGAGCTCTTTGTGATTTGGGAGCTAGCATTAATCTCATGCCCAAATCTATCTTTCAAAAGCTTGGAATCGGAGAAGCACGACCTACTACGGTTTCTTTGCAACTCGCCGACCGTTCCATCACTTATCCGGAAGGAAAAATCGACGATGTCTTGGTAAGAGTTGATAAATTCATTTTCCCCGTCGATTTTATTGTTCTTGATTATGAGGCGGATGTGAATGTTCCTATCATACTTGGGAGACCATTTTTAGCTACGGGTAGAGCTTTGATTGATGTACAAAAAGGTGAACTCACCATGAGGGTACATGATGAAGAAGTGAAATTCGATGTCTTTAATGCTATGAGATACCCGGATGATGAGGAAGAAATCTCTTCCGTTTGTATGATTGATTCGTTGGTAGCTAATACATTTGAGGAGAATCATTATGAAGATCTAATTGAGGGAGCTATCTTGAATAAACTTGATGAAGAAATCGAGGAAATGGCTCAAGTAATCTCACAATTAGAAGCTAATTCGGTTGGGGAGAACTATCGAAAAAGATTTGAATCTCTTGACTTGCCGTTGTCAAACCCCAAGCCTTTGAAATCTTCTATTGAGGAGCCTCCAATCTTGGAGTTGAAACCACTTCCATCTCATTTGAACTATGCTTATTTGGGAGATTCTTCTACTTTGCCGGTTATTATTGCGGCCGACTTAACGGATACTCAAAGGGGAAAATTGTTGAGAGTTCTCAAGTGTCATAAGAAAGCCATCGGGTGGACTATTGCCGACATCAAAGGGATTAGTCCCACCTTTTGTATGCATAAGATCAACTTGGAGGACAATTTCAAGGAGTCCGTTGAGCACCAAAGAAGATTGAATCCAATTATGAAAGAGGTGGTCAAAAAGGAAATAATCAAGTGGTTAGATTCCGGGATTGTTTTTCCTATCTCCGATAGCAAATGGGTGAGTCCGGTGCAATGCGTTCCGAAGAAAAGTGGAATGACGGTAATTACGAATGAAAAGAATGAGTTGATACCATCTAGAACGGTTACCGGGTGGAGAGTATGCATGGACTACCGAAAACTGAACCAAAATACTAAGAAAGATCATTTTCCGTTGCCTTTCATTGATCAAATGTTGGATAGACTAGCGGGAAGAGCTTTCTATTGCTTTTTGGATGGATATTCGGGTTTCAATCAAATCGTCATCGCCCCTGCGGATCAAGAGAAAACAACTTTCACATGTCCGTATGGTACGTTTGCTTTTAGAAGAATGCCTTTCGGCTTGTGTAATGCTCCCGCCACTTTTCAAAGGTGTATGATGGCTATCTTCACCGATATGATCGAGAAGTTCGTAGAAGTCTTCATGGATGATTTTTCTATCTTTGGGGATTCATTTGATGAATGCTTGGGTAATCTAAGCAAAGTGCTTCAAAGGTGCGAAGAAACGAACTTGGTATTGAATTGGGAGAAGTGCCATTTTATGGTTAAAGAGGGCATCGTCTTAGGCCACAAGATATCAAGTAAGGGTATCGAGGTTGACAGAGCAAAAATTGAAGCAATAGAAAAGCTACCTCCGCCTACATCTGTGAAGGGAATTTGAAGTTTCCTTGGGCATGCGGGTTTCTATAGAAGATTTATCAAAAACTTCTCGCAAATTTCCAAACTGTTATGCAATTTATTAGAGAAAGACGTTCCCTTTTTCTTCACGGATGAATGCCTGCAAGCCTTCATAACTTTGAAGCAAATGCTAATCTCGGCACCGATTGTTGTAGCACCGGACTGGAGTTTACCTTTCGAAGTAATGTGCGACGCAAGTGATATAGCGGTTGGGGCTGTTTTGGGACAAAGGGAAAGCAAAGTTTTCCATTCTATCTACTATGCTAGCAAGACTTTGAACGACGCCCAACTGAACTATACAGTTACGGAAAAGGAGCTTTTGGCGGTGGTATTTGCTTTCGACAAATTCCGAGCATATTTGGTTGGTACGAAGGTAATAGTTTACACGGATCATTCAGCTATTCGATACTTGATGACAAAGAAAGATGCGAAACCCCGATTAATCCGTTGGATCTTATTGCTTCAAGAATTTGATTTGGAGATCAAGGATAGAAAAGGGTCCGAAAATCAAGTAGCAGATCACTTATCTAGGCTCGAGAATGCTAAAGCTACGGAGGATCCCAAGATTATTAACGAATCTTTTCCGGATGAACAACTCTTTGCCCTCGCACTATCTCCAACTCCATGGTATGCCGACTACGTGAATTATCTGGTATGTGGCTTACTACCCCCTGATTTTACTTATCAACAAAAGAAAAGGTTTTTACATTATGTAAAGAGTTTTGTATGGGATGAGCCGTTTCTTTTTAAGATTTGTGCAGACAGGGTTATAAGGAGATGCATTCCCGAGGAGGACACACAAGCAATTCTAAAAGATTGCCATGCCGCACCTTATGGAGGTCATTTCAAGGGAGATCGTACGGCTGCAAAGGTGTTGCAATCGGGATTCTATTGGCCTACTTTGTTCAAGGATGCGCACATGTTCGTGTCCCGATGTGATCGGTGCCAAAGGGTAGGAAACATTTCCCAAAGAAATGAGACGCCACTAACGACCATTCTTGAAGTGGAGTTGTTTGATGTATGGGGAATTGACTTCATGGGACCTTTTGTACCTTCTAATGGGAACCAATACATTTTGGTGGCCGTTGATTATGTTTCCAAGTGGGTCGAGGCAAGTGCGTTTCCTAAGGATGATTCAAAAGCGGTCATTAGCTTCATAAAGAAGAATATATTCAGTCGCTTTGGCACGCCAAGAGCAATGATAAGTGACGGTGGTTCTCACTTTTGTAACCGTTGGCTTGATGTTCTTTTGGCGAAATATGGAGTAAAGCACAAGGTGACGACTGCGTATCACCCGCAAGCTAATGGGCAAGCCGAGATATCCAACCGTGAAATAAAGAGTATCTTGGAAAAGACGGTGTCTCCTAACCGGAAAGATTGGTCGCTAAGACTTGACGATGCTCTATGGGCTTATCGTACCGCGTACAAGACGCCAATTGGAATGTCTCCCTATAAGCTTGTGTTCGGAAAATCTTGCCATCTACCGTTAGAATTGGAACACAAGGCTTATTGGGCTGTCACGAAGCTAAACATGGATGCAAGTCTAGCCGGAGAAAAGCGGCTCTTCCAACTGAATGAACTTGATGAATTTCGTTTGGAAGCTTATGAGAATGCCAAGCTCTATAAGGAAAGGATGAAAAAATGGCATGATCGACGTATATTGGAAAGGAAATTTGAACCGGGGCAACAAGTGCTACTTTTCAACTCAAGGCTTCGGTTATTTCCCGGAAAACTAAAGTCACGTTGGTCGGGGCCGTTTCAAGTTGTTGAAGCATTCCCTTATGGCGCAGTGGAGGTTTCCGATCCATCAACCGGAAACAAGTTCAAAGTGAATGGTCAGCGCCTCAAACACTATTGGGGTGGAGAATTTGAAAGGAATAGGACTTCCGTAGTCCTATCGTGAAGATATCATACCGTATCCAAGTCAAGCTCATGACTATAAACAAGCGCTTCTCGGGAGGCAACCCGAGCCTATTGCTTTATTATTTTGTGTTTTGTGTTGTTTTTGTGTTTGTTTTGTTGTTTTCGTTTTCGTTTTCTTTTTGCGTTTTGTGTTGTAGGTAAACGAGCACGCGTGAAGGATCGAAGTTTGACAAGCATGAATCGAGCGAGGTTAAGCGAACGAACCAATGGATCGCAACGTCATAAGGTGAGTGGTTCGATTTCTAAAAAAAAAAAAAAAGAGAAGAAAAGGGGGAAACAACCTCGCCGCGGCGAGCTTACAGCTCACAGCGGCGAGGTATTGGCCGTAAGCTACGGCACAAACCTCGCCGCGGCGAGGTTGGAACCTCGCCGCAGCGAGGTATTGCCAGTAACTTACGGTGAAAACCTCGCCGCGGCGAGGTCTGACCTCGCCGCGGCGAGTCGAGCCCAAAAATTTTTTTTTTTTTTTTAAAACACCCCCCCCCTAAACCCGAGCTCTCACTCTCATTCTCACCTTACACTCAAAACTCTCTCCCGCTCACTCTCACTTTCCTACATCCACAAACTCTTTCAATCTTCAATCTAAACACACAATCACCCATCCCCCTCTCAATTAATTCAACAATAGCAACAATATCACCCCCAAAACACTCCTAATTCTTCACCATTACATCAAATCCGAAAATCAATCAAAGGATTCAAAATTCAACAAAGTAAGTGTGGCTAAACTTTTCTATTGATTTTGTTGTATTGATATAGTGTATTGTTTGTGAATTGTTGGTATTGAATTTTTTGGGTGGAAGTATTTACAAGTTTTAAAGAGATTTAGTAGAGTGGGAAGTGCACTCTAAGTGTTTGACAAATTGTGTGTGAGAAGTTCTTGCTCATAGTGCTAGTTCTTGATTGTGGTATTGCCGGAGTGGTTGATTAGTTGTTTTTGGGTGGTTGCTACTTGAATTTGGGAAATTGGTGCACTTTGGTTACAAAGGAAAGAACGCTTTTAAACACAATGACGAAAAAATCAAAAGGCGCAAGTACAAGTGCACCTCCGAAAAGGAAGAGGGATCCAAAGGGAAAGAAGAAGGTGGTCGAGGAAGAATACGACACCTACAAGTTCGGGGATAAAACGGCTTGGGATGCTTATAAGAAGGCCATAAGTTGGTCGTTTGTTAAGGAAAGGTTTGTCGACTACGAAAGGGAAGCTTTTCCTTATTTACAGGATCAAATTGAAGCGAGGGGTTGGACTGAATTTCTGAAACGGCCATCTCGGGATACCTTCGACGGTGATATTGTTAGAGAATTCTACGCAAATGCCACTTGGACTAGAGAAAATGGTATCACATACGTGAGGGGTACGGAGGTCAGGTTCGATCCGGACACTATCAATGCTTATTACGGGATCGAATGGCCTGCTAACCGAATAGATGATCATGTTGAAGATAAGCGGTGGTATACTTTTGATCAAATGAAAGAGTTCATTGCTCTGCCAGGCACAGTAGTTCGTGGTATACCGAAGGTGGCACGCAACAGGTTAACTCCGGAGGCAAAAGCTTGGTCATTAGTCTTGCTTTCGCATTTCCATCCTGCCACGTTTACTACAAGCTACGGTGAGGATCGTATCCCCTTACTCTATTCACTCACCCGTGGGCGGTCCTTCAATGTAGGTCGGGTAATATATGAGGTGCTCGAGGAAACCATTTCGAGAACGAATTATAACAGCAGGAGTTTCTTGTTTCCGCACCTCATAGACGGATTATGTAGAGAGGCAAGAGTTGATTTTGAAGAAGTAGGTGAAGTCATTAAGTTACCTACCCCGATCAACACGTTAGCTATCTGCAGGACCTTACAGTTGGACTATACGAGTCCGTACAACCTTAAAACTTACTTGTACAGTCAAGCTGAAGAGGATCAGGCAGAACCAGAAGATCAACCAGATCAAGAGGGTAGGGATGGGCAGGAAGAGGCACAGGTTGATGAGCAACCGAGCGGTCAGGCGCAGATAGGCCACGGAGATGATATTGGCAGACTGATTCAGCTTGTTCAAGCAATGAGTAACAAGCAAGATGCCATGTGTAACAAGCAAGATGCCATGAGTAACAGGCAAGATGTCATGTTTGATAGACAAGACCAGCTGGCTCGGTATGTTTATGCAATGAAAGACAGAGATGATGCTGTGTACCGAACATTGCTCGGAGACGACCGGTACAATGCCCTTCCCCAGAATACTTTTCCTGAGCGTATCAACTTGCCTCCACAGCCTCCGATGAATCAAGGAGACGAGCTACATTTTGATGATGAAGAAGAGCGTGCACTCAATAGGCGAAACCGTTAAAGACAAGAGCAACCACGGGATGCATACAAAAAGGGACGTTGGTTTTAAATTTACGCAGTCCCGTCGGTTTCTATTGATCTTACAATGTTTTATTCTATTTTTCGTCTTGTACTGTGTTGCTACTTCGCGCTTTTGAGACATTAGCTTGTTTACTTGTTTTAACTTACAATTTGTACTTGTTAAACTTATTTAGAGCCGTGCTCGCTCGTTTACCGTTTCGTTTCGTTTTGTTTTCTCTTGTTTTGCTTTTGTTTTTGTCGTGTCGTATCTTATTCCGTCACTCTCAATTCACACAATGGGGACATTGTGCATTTTAAGTTTGGGGGAGTAAGGTCATTTATTGCATGCTAGGTCGACCCACCAAAATTTTTCAAATTCTAATTATTATTTGAACATGCTCTACAAAGTTTAAGACACATTGGCAATGGCTATGATTATATTTAAAGTGGATAACGAACTTTAGCGATAATAGGATCTAGGACTCCTTTGGCTTAACTTAAAATCGCTCCAATCTTTAGCTTGGAAATTAAATGTAAAAAGAGCATAAAGGGCCTAAGTTTGGGGGAGTGAACCCTTTTCGAGAATGAAAGACTTTTAAACACCTAACTCTTAAAAGAAATGAGTAGAGAAGTTGCTAAAATGTACGCACTTCTAAGAGATAAAAGAAAGGTTAAGCCTTCAATTGCTAGTTTTCATTGATCATTTTTGGTAATTACTCTATTTCAAATAGAAATAAAAGAGTGGAGCTAGTAGCCCACAAAAGCAAGATTGCATAAAGTTCGCCATTAGTGCAAGTTTCGTATCGCAATACTCTTGTAAAGCACAAAGTGCTATTTTATTATTGTAAATCAAAAGAAAAGTAAAGAATGGTGAGAAAAGAGTTAGGAGCTAAAATCGTCAATTAACTCAAGAATAGGGACAACACTCTTAAATTACCTATAACTTAGTCCCGTGAAGTGATTTGAGCATTAAGTTTACAGTCTACGGCTAGGAGGGATTCTTTGTTAAGCATTAGAAGCCCATGCAAATAGAACCGATGATTTTGACCTATCGGGAATTATTCACTTAAGATAGAATCTAGCCAAAAGCCATCACACACACACGTGGAGCTTGTTTTGAGAATAATTTGAAAGTGTTAAGCTTTGGTGATTTGGTATCAAGCATGCTTGTTTTGTTTTTGTTTTGTTTTCTTTGCTCGAGGACGAGCAAATGTTTAAGTTTGGGGGTGTTGATAACGCCGTGAAAACGTCGTTATTACTCATCTCTTTAAGCCCGAAACATCTTGTTTTGATCCGAGTTTTCGTGTGTCTTTGCGTGTTTGTCGCGTCTTTTGTGCTCTTGGCCCTTTGTTAGGCCTTTGTTCGGTTTTTATCTTTTTGTTCGTGTTTTGATCGTTTTCTCCGTGATTTGTAGATATTGACATCTTAGAGAAATTCGGAGTTGCGTATCAATGATGCGAGTCGCTCTAACCACCCCGCGAGTCAAGCTTGAGCTTCAAAGGAATTAGAACCCGGTGCGAATATTACAAGAATGTAGATAGCTGCTCACTAGAACATGCATAAATATTTCATGGATGATCCAAATGAGCTGAGGTTTGGATATATCATAGATGAGTGAGTTAGCTACGCTACGGACTTTACGGATCCGCAATCGGAGTTCAGAATCAGAAGATATGCTGCTCGGAAGAAATTGCGGCAGGGCTGAAAACTCAACCTTACCTTCGGCAAGAACCTCGCCGCGGCGAGGTGGAGGCTCGCCGCGGCGAGCTTGAGGCAGAAAATTCATCTTGCCTACGGCAAGAACCTCGCCGCGGCGAGGTGGGACCTCGCCGCGGCGAGGTCTGCTCTGTTTTTCTGCGTTTTTGAGGGCCTTTATGTATATAACCTTCCTCCCCACTTGTAATTAGAACCTTCCTTTAGGGATCTTTTGGGCCAAGTTGCTATAGTTTTTGGGGCAATTTAGGCATTGGTGGGTGATAGTTTGCTAGGTTATAAGGGTAGAAGGTGGAAATCATTACACAACTCTTGGAACTTACAACAAAATACTTGAAAAAGATTTTTCTCTTGCCTCCATCAAAAAGAAGAAAAGTTCTTGCTTGGAGCTTTGGTTGGAAGACTAAAGAAGCTTGAGAGAAGAGTTGTAGTGGCTTCCATTACATAAGCTTATCTCTATCCTTTAAATTTATCTTGTACTTATGATTTTAATGAATGTAATGAATGTTTTATTGATAAATATGAGTAGCTAAGCATTTAACTCCTAGGTTTTCATGAAGCTTTGATGGATCTATGATTGAATGATAAGTTTATGATTGTTGCTATGCTTACATGTGTTTGTTAATCTAGTTTGAGCCTTTGTCAACTTGTGGTTAGGCCAACCATAGGATGAAATGGATTGATCTTTAATGGCTAGATATAGTTGATTAAAGATTAGATTATAAAACTAGGTTGTGATTTGATTTTAGGATAGAAATATACCTAGATCATTTCATGTTCTATTAAGATTTGGAAATTAAAGCATCATTTAAGCTTAATCCTTTTAGAAATAAATTGGATTAGTTTACTTTGGTAGGTTCGTACGATATCGAAAGATACGTATGAATAGATTATGAAATCTTGAACAACAAACATAAGTATAGTCGTCAACTTGCGAATCATTCGAGATTGGATAACTCTTAGTGACATGGAAATCTAGGAACCTTTATCTAATCGAATCAACGTATTGTGTTTTTATTTAATTCACTTTTATATGTTCAAACAAACAACAAACCAACTACTTTTAATCACACAAGTTCGCGTAAGATATTAGAATAGATCTTGATAATTATTCGTTAGATTCCTCGTGGGTTCGACACCCTTTACCACTTTATTACTTGAAAGCGACCGTATACTTGCGTTTCTACGCACTCGTATTTGGAGCGTAACAGATTCTCATTTTTTAAATATATGTACACCTAATTCTTTTTTGGTCGATATGCTATTTACACGATCACGTTAGTAACGTTCGTTCTGTATTCTCAGTATTGAAAAGAATTCATGACTTTTGATTGTTTAGCTTTTTCAAAAAATTATGTCGTACTATATAACTATGCACGACTCATCTGTTTCAAAATTTGAAAGTCTCCAACCATGCATTAAATACAAAGATTAAATGAGATAAAATGTGAAGCACTATGAGAATAAAAGCCTAATCACATTAGTAATGTTTCTCCCATACAATTCCTCAAAAAATTATGATGATTTTCTAATTATGCTGAAATGATTCTCATTTTTTTAATATGTGTACACCTTTTTTTTTTGTCCATATACTATTTACACGATCATGTTAGTAACGTTCGTTCCGTATTCTCAGTATTGAAAAGAATTCTTGACTTTTGATTGTTTAGCTTTTTCAAAAAAATATGTCGTACTATATAACTATGCACGACTCATCTGTTTCAAAAATTGAAAGTCACCAACCATGCATAAATTCAAAGATTGAATGAGATAAAATGTGATGCACTATGAGAATAAAAGCCTAATCACATTAGTAATGTTTCTCCCATACAATTCCTCAAAAAATTATGATGATTGATTATAAATTGTGCTTTCACCGATTTAGCCCATTGTTTGTGGTTTATCCCATTTGTTAATTAATTTGTTCATTCTCTGCGGTTTAACCCAATTTTAGACGATTAAGTTTATTCTTTTGCTAATTTAACCTATTTTTTCTCTACTATTTCTCAACTTTGTAAATCAATTTAGCTCATTTTTTTGTTCTTGTTCTTTTATTAAATTGACAAAGTTTTTGTTACCCCGTGTTTAACCAATATCATTCATTTCTTGTCAATAGATTTTTCGTGTTTTGCCAATTCTCCATTGTTTTACTGATTATACTATTCTTTTTGCCTTAATTCGTTCTTCGCTCTAACACATTTTCCCATTATTTTAACATTTTTATCATATATTTTTTATTCAAATTTTACATTTATTCACCTGTTTTAACCATTTATATGTTTTGACTTTAAGATTGTGGTTTGTGAGATTGTGGGGAAAGGGAAATGGGGAAGGAAACAAAGTCACCGAGAATGACTTTTATTGAGGGGCAATGTTTTTTTGGTGAAATGTAATTCAATATAAAGTAATTTAATTTTTCTACCAACTCAGAAACATAAAAATCTATTGTATGCACACTTTCATTTCGATTGTGGTTGTTTCCTTGACTAAAACTTGTATATCAAAGAATCAGTTAATCAAATATTTCAAAAATTAATATGTAAAATTATATTGATCACAAGCTCAAAACTATAAGATTGAAATTTTAATCATACACTACCTCAATATTAGAAAATGTTAAGCCCTTGTTTTCCACTAGCAAAACTAAAAAAATTGTTAAATAATTCATATCCTTACTATAAGAAATTCCCCAAAAAAAGTCGTGCGAATTAATAAATGACTATGAAAATTAACACAATTTTAGCTTTACAGTTCTTAAATGGTGTAATTTTAACTCCCACCTTTTTCAATTTACATATATCTTAGGAAAGTACACGTAGGAAAGTGCACGTGCGCCGCACGTGATGAACTAATTTCCTAAGGTAATTGAATAATATGGAGTAATAACTTTTCATCATTATATGATCCTAATGGCACACCACAAATTACTTTAATTATTACTATGTTGATAACAAAAATTTAAATTTGTTATAATAAATATATATAAAAAAAATTGAAAATAAAATATAAACTATAATTACTATGTATATCTAACTAAAACCATATGTTTACAAACTATTGTTCTAAACCTACCATTTGAATGAACGGACAACATCATTATTTTTGTCCTTGACGTTGATATATTCATCTAACCAATTTTTTCCATTTAAACCAGTTTTCACCTGTTTAACCAATTTTTGTTAATCGATTTTACCAGATTTGTCGGTTATACATGCATGTCTTTTACTAAGTACATCATTTTCAATTACCTGCCTAAACCATTTTTAACAAATTTAACTCGTTTTGCAATTTATCTCCATTTTGTCAAGTAAAGATATTTTATCTATTTAACCCGCTTCTACACTGAGTTCACCATTTTTTTTTAATTATTCTAACATGTTCATTCATCGATTTCACCAACTTTTACATTAACTTTATCATTTTTCTAATTATTCTTAAATGATTCTCATTTTTTAAATATATGTACACCTATTTCTTTTTTGGTCGATATGCTATTTACACGATCACGTTAGTAACGTTCGTTCCATATTCTCAGTATTGAAAAGAATTCATGACTTTTGATTGTTTAGCTTTTTCAAAAAATTATGTCGTACTATATAACTATGCACGACTCATCTGTTTCAAAATTTGAAAGTCTCCAACCATGCATTAAATACAAAGATTGAATGAGATAAAATGTGAAGCAATATGAGAATAAAAGCCTAATCACATTAGTAATGTTTCTCCCATACAATTCCTCAAAAAATTATGATGATTTTCTAATTATGCTGAAATGATTCTCATTTTTTTAATATATGTACACCTTTTTTTTTGTCCATATCCTATTTACACGATCACGTTAGTAACGTTCGTTCCGTATTCTCAGTATTGAAAAGAATTCTTGACTTTTGATTGTTTAGCTTTTTCAAAAAAATATGTCGTACTATATAACTATGCACGACTCATCTGTTTCAAAATTTGAAAGTCACCAACCATGCATAAATTCAAAGATTGAATGAGATAAAATGTGAAGCACTATGAGAATAAAAGCCTAATCACATTAGTAATGTTTCTCCCATACAATTCCTCAAAAAATTATGATGATTGATTATAAATTGTGCTTTCACCGATTTAGCCCATTGTTTGTGGTTTATCCCATTTGTTAATTAATTTGTTCATTCTCTGCGGTTTAACCCAATTTTAGACGATTAAGTTTATTCTTTTGCTAATTTAACCTATTTTTTCTCTACTATTTCTCAACTTTGTAAATCAATTTAGCTCATTTTTTTGTTCTTGTTCTTTTATTAAATTGACAAAGTTTTTGTTACCCCGTGTTTAACCAATATCATTCATTTCTTGTCAATAGATTTTTCGTGTTTTGCCAATTCTCCATTGTTTTACTGATTATACTATTCTTTTTGCCTTAGTTCATTCTTCGCTCTAACACATTTTCCCATTATTTTAACATTTTTATCATATATTTTTTATTCAAATTTTACATTTATTCACCTGTTTTAACCATTTATATGTTTTGACTTTAAGATTGTGGTTTGTGAGATTGTGGGGAAAGGGAAATGGGGAAGGAAACAAAGTCACCGAGAATGACTTTTATTGAGGGGCAATGTTTTTTTGGTGAAATGTAATTCAAGATAAAGTAATTTAATTTTTCTACCAACTCAGAAACATAAAAATCTATTGTATGCACACTTTCATTTCGATTGTGGTTGTTTCCTTGACTAAAACTTGTATATCAAAGAATCAGTTAATCAAATATTTCAAAAATTAATATGTAAAATTATATTGATCACAAACTCAAAACTATAAGATTGAAATTTTAATCATACACTACCTCAATATAGAAAATGTTAAGCCCTTGTTTTCCACTAGCAAAACTAAAAAAATTGTTAAATAATTCATATCCTTACTATAAGAAATTCCCCAAAAAAAGTCGTGCGAATTAATAAATGACTATTAAAATTAACACAATTTTAGCTTGACAGTTCTTAAATGGTGTAATTTTAACTCCCACCTTTTTCAATTTACATATATCTTAGGAAAGTACACGTAGGAAAGTGCACGTGCGCCGCACGTGATGAACTAATTTCCTAAGGTAATTGAATAATATGGAGTAATAACTTTTCATCATTATATGATCCTAATGGCACACCACAAATTACTTTAATTATTACTATGTTGATAACAAAAATTTAAAGTTGTTATAATAAATATATATAAAAAAAATTGAAAATAAAATATAAACTATAATTACTATGTATATCTAACTAAAACCATATGTTTACAAACTATTGTTCTAAACCTACCATTTGAATGAACGGACAACATCATTATTTTTGTCCTTGACGTTGATATATTCATCTAACCAATTTTTTCCATTTAAATCAGTTTTCACCTGTTTAACCAATTTTTGTTAATCGATTTTACCAGATTTGTCGGTTATACATGCATGTCTTTTACTAAGTACATCATTTTCAATTACCTGCCTAAACCATTTTTAACAAATTTAACTCGTTTTGCAATTTTTCCCCATTTTGTCGAGTAAAGATATTTTATCTATTTAACCCGCTTCTACACTGAGTTAACCATTTTTTTTTAATTATTCTAACATGTTCTTTCATCGATTTCACCAACTTTTACATTAACTTTATCATTTTTCTAATTATTCTTAAATGATTCTCATTTTTTAAATATATGTACACCTATTTCTTTTTTGGTCGATATGCTATTTACACGATCACGTTAGTAACGTTCGTTCCGTATTCTCAGTATTGAAAAGAATTCATGACTTTTGATTGTTTAGCTTTTTCAAAAAATTATGACGTACTATATAACTATGCACGACTCATCTGTTTCAAAATTTGAAAGTCTCCAACCATGCATTAAATACAAAGATTGAATGAGATAAAATGTGAAGCACTATGAGAATAAAAGCCTAATCACATTAGTAATGTTTCTCCCATACAATTCCTCAAAAAATTATGATGATTTTCTAATTATGCTGAAATGATTCTCATTTTTTGAATATATGTACACCTATTTTTTTTTTGACCATATCCTATTTACACGATCACGTTAGTAACGTTCGTTCCGTACTATCAGTATTGAATAGAATTCATGACTTTTGATTGTTTAGCTTTTTCAAAAAAATATGTCGTACTATATAACTATGCACGAGTCATCTGTTTCAAAATTTGAAAGTATCCAACCATGCATAAATTCAAAGATTGAATGAGGTAAAATGTGAAGCACTATGAGAATAAAAGCCTAATCACATTAGTAATGTTTCTCCCATACAATTCCTCAAAAAATTATGATGATTGATTATAAATTGTGCTTTCACCGATTTAGCCCATTGTTTGTGGTTTATCCCATTTGTTAATTAATTTGTTCATTCTCTGCGGTTTAACCCAATTTTAGACGATTAAGTTTATTCTTTTGCTAATTTAACCTATTTTTTCTCTACTATTTCTCAACTTTGTAAATCAATTTAGCTCATTTTTTTGTTCTTGTTCTTTTATCAAATTGACAAATTTTTTGTTACCACGTGTTTAACCAATATCATTCATTTCTTGTCAATAGATTTTTCGTGTTTTGCCAATTCTCCATTGTTTTACTGATTATACTATTCTTTTTGCCTTAATTCGTTCTTCGCTCTAACACATTTTCCCATTATTTTAACATTTTTATCATATATTTTTTATTCAAATTTTACATTTATTCACCTGTTTTAGCCATTTATATGTTTTGACTTTAAGATTGTGGTTTGTGAGATTGTGGGGAAAGGGAAATGGGGAAGGAAACAAAGTCACCGAGAATGACTTTTATTGAGGGGCAATGTTTTTTTGGTGAAATGTAATTCAAGATAAAGTAATTTAATTTTTCTACCAACTCAGAAACATAAAAATCTATTGTATGCACACTTTCATTTCGATTGTGGTTGTTTCCTTGACTAAAACTTGTATATCAAAGAATCAGTTAATCAAATATTTCAAAAATTAATATGTAAAATTATATTGATCACAAGCTCAAAACTATAAGATTGAAATTTTAATCATACACTACCTCAATATTAGAAAATGTTAAGCCCTTGTTTTCCACTAGCAAAACTAAAAAAATTGTTAAATAATTCATATCCTTACTATAAGAAATTCCCCAAAAAAAGTCGTGCGAATTAATAAATGACTATTAAAATTAACACAATTTTAGCTTGACAGTTCTTAAATGGTGTAATTTTAACTCCCACCTTTTTCAATTTACATATATCTTAGGAAAGTACACGTAGGAAAGTGCACGTGCGCCGCACGTGATGAACTAATTTCCTAAGGTAATTGAATAATATGGAGTAATAACTTTTCATCATTATATGATCCTAATGGCACACCACAAATTACTTTAATTATTACTATGTTGATAACAAAAATTTAAAGTTGTTATAATAAATATATATAAAAAAAATTGAAAATAAAATATAAACTATAATTACTATGTATATCTAACTAAAACCATATGTTTACAAACTATTGTTCTAAACCTACCATTTGAATGAACGGACAACATCATTATTTTTGTCCTTGACGTTGATATATTCATCTAACCAATTTTTTCCATTTAAATCAGTTTTCACCTGTTTAACCAATTTTTGTTAATCGATTTTACCAGATTTGTCGGTTATACATGCATGTCTTTTACTAAGTACATCATTTTCAATTACCTGCCTAAACCATTTTTAACAAATTTAACTCGTTTTGCAATTTTTCCCCATTTTGTCGAGTAAAGATATTTTATCTATTTAACCCGCTTCTACACTGAGTTAACCATTTTTTTTTAATTATTCTAACATGTTCTTTCATCGATTTCACCAACTTTTACATTAACTTTATCATTTTTCTAATTATTCTTAAATGATTCTCATTTTTTAAATATATGTACACCTATTTCTTTTTTGGTCGATATGCTATTTACACGATCACGTTAGTAACGTTCGTTCCGTATTCTCAGTATTGAAAAGAATTCATGACTTTTGATTGTTTAGCTTTTTCAAAAAATTATGACGTACTATATAACTATGCACGACTCATCTGTTTCAAAATTTGAAAGTCTCCAACCATGCATTAAATACAAAGATTGAATGAGATAAAATGTGAAGCACTATGAGAATAAAAGCCTAATCACATTAGTAATGTTTCTCCCATACAATTCCTCAAAAAATTATGATGATTTTCTAATTATGCTGAAATGATTCTCATTTTTTGAATATATGTACACCTATTTTTTTTTTGACCATATCCTATTTACACGATCACGTTAGTAACGTTCGTTCCGTACTATCAGTATTGAATAGAATTCATGACTTTTGATTGTTTAGCTTTTTCAAAAAAATATGTCGTACTATATAACTATGCACGAGTCATCTGTTTCAAAATTTGAAAGTATCCAACCATGCATAAATTCAAAGATTGAATGAGGTAAAATGTGAAGCACTATGAGAATAAAAGCCTAATCACATTAGTAATGTTTCTCCCATACAATTCCTCAAAAAATTATGATGATTGATTATAAATTGTGCTTTCACCGATTTAGCCCATTGTTTGTGGTTTATCCCATTTGTTAATTAATTTGTTCATTCTCTGCGGTTTAACCCAATTTTAGACGATTAAGTTTATTCTTTTGCTAATTTAACCTATTTTTTCTCTACTATTTCTCAACTTTGTAAATCAATTTAGCTCATTTTTTTGTTCTTGTTCTTTTATCAAATTGACAAATTTTTTGTTACCACGTGTTTAACCAATATCATTCATTTCTTGTCAATAGATTTTTCGTGTTTTGCCAATTCTCCATTGTTTTACTGATTATACTATTCTTTTTGCCTTAATTCGTTCTTCGCTCTAACACATTTTCCCATTATTTTAACATTTTTATCATATATTTTTTATTCAAATTTTACATTTATTCACCTGTTTTAGCCATTTATATGTTTTGACTTTAAGATTGTGGTTTGTGAGATTGTGGGGAAAGGGAAATGGGGAAGGAAACAAAGTCACCGAGAATGACTTTTATTGAGGGGCAATGTTTTTTTGGTGAAATGTAATTCAAGATAAAGTAATTTAATTTTTCTACCAACTCAGAAACATAAAAATCTATTGTATGCACACTTTCATTTCGATTGTGGTTGTTTCCTTGACTAAAACTTGTATATCAAAGAATCAGTTAATCAAATATTTCAAAAATTAATATGTAAAATTATATTGATCACAAGCTCAAAACTATAAGATTGAAATTTTAATCATACACTACCTCAATATTAGAAAATGTTAAGCCCTTGTTTTCCACTAGCAAAACTAAAAAAATTGTTAAATAATTCATATCCTTACTATAAGAAATTCCCCAAAAAAAGTCGTGCGAATTAATAAATGACTATTAAAATTAACACAATTTTAGCTTGACAGTTCTTAAATGGTGTAATTTTAACTCCCACCTTTTTCAATTTACATATATCTTAGGAAAGTACACGTAGGAAAGTGCACGTGCGCCGCACGTGATGAACTAATTTCCTAAGGTAATTGAATAATATGGAGTAATAACTTTTCATCATTATATGATCCTAATGGCACACCACAAATTACTTTAATTATTACTATGTTGATAACAAAAATTTAAAGTTGTTATAATAAATATATATAAAAAAAATTGAAAATAAAATATAAACTATAATTACTATGTATATCTAACTAAAACCATATGTTTACAAACTATTGTTCTAAACCTACCATTTGAATGAACGGACAACATCATTATTTTTGTCCTTGACGTTGATATATTCATCTAACCAATTTTTTCCATTTAAATCAGTTTTCACCTGTTTAACCAATTTTTGTTAATCGATTTTACCAGATTTGTCGGTTATACATGCATGTCTTTTACTAAGTACATCATTTTCAATTACCTGCCTAAACCATTTTTAACAAATTTAACTCGTTTTGCAATTTTTCCCCATTTTGTCGAGTAAAGATATTTTATCTATTTAACCCGCTTCTACACTGAGTTAACCATTTTTTTTTAATTATTCTAACATGTTCTTTCATCGATTTCACCAACTTTTACATTAACTTTATCATTTTTCTAATTATTCTTAAATGATTCTCATTTTTTAAATATATGTACACCTATTTCTTTTTTGGTCGATATGCTATTTACACGATCACGTTAGTAACGTTCGTTCCGTATTCTCAGTATTGAAAAGAATTCATGACTTTTGATTGTTTAGCTTTTTCAAAAAATTATGACGTACTATATAACTATGCACGACTCATCTGTTTCAAAATTTGAAAGTCTCCAACCATGCATTAAATACAAAGATTGAATGAGATAAAATGTGAAGCACTATGAGAATAAAAGCCTAATCACATTAGTAATGTTTCTCCCATACAATTCCTCAAAAAATTATGATGATTTTCTAATTATGCTGAAATGATTCTCATTTTTTGAATATATGTACACCTATTTTTTTTTTGACCATATCCTATTTACACGATCACGTTAGTAACGTTCGTTCCGTACTATCAGTATTGAATAGAATTCATGACTTTTGATTGTTTAGCTTTTTCAAAAAAATATGTCGTACTATATAACTATGCACGAGTCATCTGTTTCAAAATTTGAAAGTATCCAACCATGCATAAATTCAAAGATTGAATGAGGTAAAATGTGAAGCACTATGAGAATAAAAGCCTAATCACATTAGTAATGTTTCTCCCATACAATTCCTCAAAAAATTATGATGATTGATTATAAATTGTGCTTTCACCGATTTAGCCCATTGTTTGTGGTTTATCCCATTTGTTAATTAATTTGTTCATTCTCTGCGGTTTAACCCAATTTTAGACGATTAAGTTTATTCTTTTGCTAATTTAACCTATTTTTTCTCTACTATTTCTCAACTTTGTAAATCAATTTAGCTCATTTTTTTGTTCTTGTTCTTTTATCAAATTGACAAATTTTTTGTTACCACGTGTTTAACCAATATCATTCATTTCTTGTCAATAGATTTTTCGTGTTTTGCCAATTCTCCATTGTTTTACTGATTATACTATTCTTTTTGCCTTAATTCGTTCTTCGCTCTAACACATTTTCCCATTATTTTAACATTTTTATCATATATTTTTTATTCAAATTTTACATTTATTCACCTGTTTTAGCCATTTATATGTTTTGACTTTAAGATTGTGGTTTGTGAGATTGTGGGGAAAGGGAAATGGGGAAGGAAACAAAGTCACCGAGAATGACTTTTATTGAGGGGCAATGTTTTTTTGGTGAAATGTAATTCAAGATAAAGTAATTTAATTTTTCTACCAACTTAGAAACATAAAAATCTATTGTATGCACACTTTCATTTCGATTGTGGTTGTTTCCTTGACTAAAACTTGTATATCAAAGAATCAGTTAATCAAATATTTCAAAAATTAATATGTAAAATTATATTGATCACAAGCTCAAAACTATAAGATTGAAATTTTAATCATACACTACCTCAATATTAGAAAATGTTAAGCCCTTGTTTTCCACTAGCAAAACTAAAAAAATTGTTAAATAATTCATATCCTTACTATAAGAAATTCCCCAAAAAAAGTCGTGCGAATTAATAAATGACTATGAAAATTAACACAATTTTAGCTTGACAGTTCTTAAATGGTGTAATTTTAACTCCCACCTTTTTCAATTTACATATATCTTAGGAAAGTACACGTAGGAAAGTGCACGTGCGCCGCACGTGATGAACTAATTTCCTAAGGTAATTGAATAATATGGAGTAATAACTTTTCATCATTATATGATCCTAATGGCACACCACAAATTACTTTAATTATTACTATGTTGATAACAAAAATTTAAAGTTGTTATAATAAATATATATAAAAAAAATTGAAAATAAAATAAAAACTATAATTACTATGTATATCTAACTAAAACCATATGTTTACAAACTATTGTTCTAAACCTACCATTTGAATGAACGGACAACATCATTATTTTTGTCCTTGACGTTGATATATTCATCAAACCAATTTTTTCCATTTAAACCAGTTTTCACCTGTTTAACCAATTTTTGTTAATCGATTTTACCAGATTTGTCGGTTATACATGCATGTCTTTTACTAAGTACATCATTTTCAATTACCTGCCTAAACCATTTTTAACAAATTTAACTCGTTTTGCAATTTTTCTCCATTTTGTCGAGTAAAGATATTTTATCTATTTAACCCGCTTCTACACTGAGTTCACCATTTTTTTTTTATTATTCTAACATGTTCTTTCATCGATTTCACCAACTTTTACATTAACTTTATCATTTTTCTAATTATTCTTAAATGATTCTCATTTTTTAAATATATGTACACCTATTTCTTTTTTGGTCGATATGCTATTTACACGATCACGTTAGTAACGTTCGTTCTGTATTCTCAGTATTGAAAAGAATTCATGACTTTTGATTGTTTAGCTTTTTCAAAAAAATATGTCGTACTATATAACTATGCACGACTCATCTGTTTCAAAATTTGAAATTCTCCAACCATGCATAAATTCAAAGATTGAATGAGATAAAATGTGAACCACTATGAGAATAAAAGCCAAATCACATTAGTAATGTTTCTCCCATACAATTCCTCAAAAAATTATGATGATTTTCTAATTATGCTTAAATGATTCTCATTTTTTAAATATACGTACACCTATTTTTTTTTGTCCATATGCTATTTAAACGATCACGTTAGTAACGTTCGTTCCGTATTCTCAGTATTGAAAGAATTCATGACTTTTGATTGTTTAGCTTTTTCAAAAAAATATGTCGTACTATATAACTATGCACGACTCATCTGTTTCAAAATTTGAAAGTCTCCAACCATGCATAAATTCAAAGATTGAATGAGATAAAATGTGAAGCACTATGAGAATAAAAGCCTAATCACATTAGTAATGTTTCTCCCATACAATTCCTCAAAAAATTATGATGATTGATTATAAATTGTGCTTTCACCGATTTAGCCCATTGTTTGTGGTTTATCCCATTTGTTAATTAATTTGTTCATTCTCTGCGGTTTAACCCAATTTTAGACGATTAAGTTTATTCTTTTGCTAATTTAACCTATTTTTTCCCTACTATTTCTCAACTTTGTAAATCAATTTAGCTCATTTTTTTGTTCTTGTTCTTTTATCAAATTGACAAATTTTTTGTTACCCCGTGTTTAACCAATATCATTCATTTCTTGTCAATAGATTTTTCGTGTTTTGCCAATTCTCCATTGTTTTACTGATTATACTATTCTTTTTGCCTTAATTCGTTCTTCGCTCTAACACATTTTCCCATTATTTTAACATTTTTATCATATATTTTTTATTCAAATTTTACATTTATTCACTTGTTTTAACCATTTATATGTTTTGACTTTAAGATTGTGGTTTGTGAGATTGTGGGGAAAGGGAAATGGGGAAGGAAACAAAGTCACCGAGAATGACTTTTATTGAGGGGCAATGTTTTTTTGGTGAAATGTAATTCAAGATAAAGTAATTTAATTTTTCTACCAACTCAGAAACATAAAAATCTATTGTATGCACACTTTCATTTCGATTGTGGTTGTTTCCTTGACTAAAACTTGTATATCAAAGAATCAGTTAATCAAATATTTCAAAAATTAATATGTAAAATTATATTGATCACAAGCTCAAAACTATAAGATTGAAATTTTAATCATACACTACCTCAATATTAGAAAATGTTAAGCCCTTGTTTTCCACTAGCAAAACTAAAAAAATTGTTAAATAATTCATATCCTTACTATAAGAAATTCCCCAAAAAAAGTCGTGCGAATTAATAAATGACTATTAAAATTAACACAATTTTAGCTTGACAGTTCTTAAATGGTGTAATTTTAACTCCCACCTTTTTCAATTTACATATATCTTAGGAAAGTACACGTAGGAAAGTGCACGTGCGCCGCACGTGATGAACTAATTTCCTAAGGTAATTGAATAATATGGAGTAATAACTTTTCATCATTATATGATCCTAATGGCACACCACAAATTACTTTAATTATTACTATGTTGATAACAAAAATTTAAAGTTGTTATAATAAATATATATAAAAAAAATTGAAAATAAAATATAAACTATAATTACTATGTATATCTAACTAAAACCATATGTTTACAAACTATTGTTCTAAACCTACCATTTGAATGAACGGACAACATCATTATTTTTGTCCTTGACGTTGATATATTCATCTAACCAATTTTTTCCATTTAAATCAGTTTTCACCTGTTTAACCAATTTTTGTTAATCGATTTTACCAGATTTGTCGGTTATACATGCATGTCTTTTACTAAGTACATCATTTTCAATTACCTGCCTAAACCATTTTTAACAAATTTAACTCGTTTTGCAATTTTTCCCCATTTTGTCGAGTAAAGATATTTTATCTATTTAACCCGCTTCTACACTGAGTTAACCATTTTTTTTTAATTATTCTAACATGTTCTTTCATCGATTTCACCAACTTTTACATTAACTTTATCATTTTTCTAATTATTCTTAAATGATTCTCATTTTTTAAATATATGTACACCTATTTCTTTTTTGGTCGATATGCTATTTACACGATCACGTTAGTAACGTTCGTTCCGTATTCTCAGTATTGAAAAGAATTCATGACTTTTGATTGTTTAGCTTTTTCAAAAAATTATGTCGTACTATATAACTATGCACGACTCATCTGTTTCAAAATTTGAAAGTCTCCAACCATGCATTAAATACAAAGATTGAATGAGATAAAATGTGAAGCACTATGAGAATAAAAGCCTAATCACATTAGTAATGTTTCTCCCATACAATTCCTCAAAAAATTATGATGATTTTCTAATTATGCTGAAATGATTCTCATTTTTTGAATATATGTACACCTATTTTTTTTTTGACCATATCCTATTTACACGATCACGTTAGTAACGTTCGTTCCGTACTATCAGTATTGAAAAGAATTCATGACTTTTGATTGTTTAGCTTTTTCAAAAAAATATGTCGTACTATATAACTATGCACGAGTCATCTGTTTCAAAATTTGAAAGTATCCAACCATGCATAAATTCAAAGATTGAATGAGGTAAAATGTGAAGCACTATGAGAATAAAAGCCTAATCACATTAGTAATGTTTCTCCCATACAATTCCTCAAAAAATTATGATGATTGATTATAAATTGTGCTTTCACCGATTTAGCCCATTGTTTGTGGTTTATCCCATTTGTTAATTAATTTGTTCATTCTCTGCGGTTTAACCCAATTTTAGACGATTAAGTTTATTCTTTTGCTAATTTAACCTATTTTTTCTCTACTATTTCTCAACTTTGTAAATCAATTTAGCTCATTTTTTTGTTCTTGTTCTTTTATCAAATTGACAAATTTTTTGTTACCACGTGTTTAACCAATATCATTCATTTCTTGTCAATAGATTTTTCGTGTTTTGCCAATTCTCCATTGTTTTACTGATTATACTATTCTTTTTGCCTTAATTCGTTCTTCGCTCTAACACATTTTCCCATTATTTTAACATTTTTATCATATATTTTTTATTCAAATTTTACATTTATTCACCTGTTTTAACCATTTATATGTTTTGACTTTAAGATTGTGGTTTGTGAGATTGTGGGGAAAGGGAAATGGGGAAGGAAACAAAGTCACCGAGAATGACTTTTATTGAGGGGCAATGTTTTTTTGGTGAAATGTAATTCAAGATAAAGTAATTTAATTTTTCTACCAACTCAGAAACATAAAAATCTATTGTATGCACACTTTCATTTCGATTGTGGTTGTTTCCTTGACTAAAACTTGTATATCAAAGAATCAGTTAATCAAATATTTCAAAAATTAATATGTAAAATTATATTGATCACAAGCTCAAAACTATAAGATTGAAATTTTAATCATACACTACCTCAATATTAGAAAATGTTAAGCCCTTGTTTTCCACTAGCAAAACTAAAAAAATTGTTAAATAATTCATATCCTTACTATAAGAAATTCCCCAAAAAAAGTCGTGCGAATTAATAAATGACTATGAAAATTAACACAATTTTAGCTTGACAGTTCTTAAATGGTGTAATTTTAACTCCCACCTTTTTCAATTTACATATATCTTAGGAAAGTACACGTAGGAAAGTGCACGTGCGCCGCACGTGATGAACTAATTTCCTAAGGTAATTGAATAATATGGAGTAATAACTTTTCATCATTATATGATCCTAATGGCACACCACAAATTACTTTAATTATTACTATGTTGATAACAAAAATTTAAATTTGTTATAATAAATATATATAAAAAAAATTGAAAATAAAATATAAACTATAATTACTATGTATATCTAACTAAAACCATATGTTTACAAACTATTGTTCTAAACCTACCATTTGAATGAACGGACAACATCATTATTTTTGTCCTTGACGTTGATATATTCATCTAACCAATTTTTTCCATTTAAACCAGTTTTCACCTGTTTAACCAATTTTTGTTAATCGATTTTACCAGATTTGTCGGTTATACATGCATGTCTTTTACTAAGTACATCATTTTCAATTACCTGCCTAAACCATTTTTAACAAATTTAACTCGTTTTGCAATTTATCTCCATTTTGTCGAGTAAAGATATTTTATCTATTTAACCCGCTTCTACAATGAGTTCACCATTTTTTTTTTATTATTCTAACATGTTCTTTCATCGATTTCACCAACTTTTACATTAACTTTATCATTTTTCTAATTATTCTTAAATGATTCTCATTTTTTAAATATATGTACACCTATATCTTTTTTGGTCGATATGCTATTTACACGATCACGTTAGTAACGTTCGTTCCGTATTCTCAGTATTGAAAAGAATTCATGACTTTTGATTGTTTAGCTTTTTCAAAAAATTATGTCGTACTATATAACTATGCACGACTCATCTGTTTCAAAATTTGAAAGTCTCCAACCATGCATTAAATACAAAGATTGAATGAGATAAAATGTGAAGCACTATGAGAATAAAAGCCTAATCACATTAGTAATGTTTCTCCCATACAATTCCTCAAAAAATTATGATGATTTTCTAATTATGCTGAAATGATTCTCATTTTTTGAATATATGTACACCTATTTTTTTTTGTCCATATCCTATTTACACGATCACGTTAGTAACGTTCGTTCAGTATTCTCAGTATTGAAAAGAATTCATGACTTTTGATTGTTTAGCTTTTTCAAAAAAATATGTCGTACTATATAACTATGCACGACTCATCTGTTTCAAAATTTGAAAGTCTCCAACCATGCATAAATTCAAAGATTGAATGAGGTAAAATGTGAAGCACTATGAGAATAAAAGCCTAATCACATTAGTAATGTTTCTCCCATACAATTCCTCAAAAAATTATGATGATTGATTATAAATTGTGCTTTCACCGATTTAGCCAATTGTTTTTGGTTTATCCCATTTGTTAATTAATTTGTTCATTCTCTGCGGTTTAACCCAATTTTAGACGATTAAGTTTATTCTTTTGCTAATTTAACCTATTTTTTCTCTACTATTTCTCAACTTTGTAAATCAATTTAGCTCATTTTTTTGTTCTTGTTCTTTTATCAAATTGATAAAGTTTTTGTTACCCCGTGTTTAACCAATATCATTCATTTATTGTCAATAGATTTTTCGTGTTTTGCCAATTCTCCATTGTTTTACTGATTATACTATTCTTTTTGCCTTAATTCGTTCTTCGCTCTAACACATTTTCCCATTATTTTAACATTTTTATCATATATTTTTTATTCAAATTTTACATTTATTCACCTGTTTTAACCATTTATATGTTTTGACTTTAAGATTGTGGTTTGTGAGATTGTGGGGAAAGGGAAATGGGGAAGGAAACAAAGTCACCCAGAATGACTTTTATTGAGGGGCAATGTTTTTTTGGTGAAATGTAATTCAAGATAAAGTAATTTAATTTTTCTACCAACTCAGAAACATAAAAATCTATTGTATGCACACTTTCATTTCGATTGTGGTTGTTTCCTTGACTAAAACTTGTATATCAAAGAATCAGTTAATCAAATATTTCAAAAATTAATATGTAAAATTTTATTGATCACAAGCTCAAAACTATAAGATTGAAATTTTAATCATACACTACCTCAATATTAGAAAATGTTAAGCCCTTGTTTTCCATTAGCAAAACTAAAAAAATTGTTAAATAGTTCATATCCTTACTATAAGAAATTCCCACAAAAAAAGTCGTGCGAATTAATAAATGACTATGAAATTAACACAATTTTAGCTTGACAGTTCTTAAATGGTGTAATTTTAACTCCCACCTTTTTCAATTTACATATATCTTAGGAAAGTACACGTAGGAAAGTGCACGTGCGCCGCACGTGATGAACTAATTTCCTAAGGTAATTGAATAATATGGAGTAATAACTTTTCATCATTATATGATCCTAATGGCACACCACAAATTACTTTAATTATTACTATGTTGATAACAAAAATTTAAAGTTGTTATAAAAAATATATATAAAAAAATTGAAAATAAAATATAAACTATAATTACTATGTATATCTATTTAAAACCATATGTTTACAAACTATTATTCTAAACCTACCATTTGAATGAACGGACAACATCATTATTTTTGTCCTTGACGTTGATATATTCATCTAACCAATTTTTTCCATTTAAACTAGTTTTCACCTGTTTAACCAATTTTTGTTAATCGATTTTACCAGATTTGTCGGTTATACATGCATGTCTTTTACTAAGTACATCATTTTCAATTACCTGCCTAAACCATTTTTAACAAATTTATGTTTTGCAATTTTTCTCCATTTTGTCGAGTAAAGATATTTTATCTATTTAACCCGCTTCTACACTGAGTTCACCATTTTTTTTTAATTATTCTAACATGTTCTTTCATCGATTTCACCTACTTTTACATTAACTTTATCATTTTTCTAATTATTCTTAAATGATTCTCATTTTTAAAATATATGTACACCTATTTCTTTTCTGGTCGATATGCTATTTACACGATCACGTTAGTAACGTTCGTTCCGTATTCACAGTATTGAAAAGAATTCATGACTTTTGATTGTTTAGCTTTTTCAAAAAAATATGTCGTACTATATAACTATGCACGACTCATCTGTTTCAAAATTTGAAAGTCTCCAACCATGCTTTAAATACAAAGATTGAATAAGATAAAATGTGAAGCACTATGAGAATAAAAGCCTAATCACATTAGTAATGTTTCTCCCATACAATTCCTCAAAAAATTATGATGATTTTCTAATTATGTTGAAATGATTCTAATTTTTTAAATATATGTACACCTATTTTTTTTTTGTCCATATGCTATTTACACGATCACGTTAGTAACGTTCGTTCTGTATTCTCAGTATTGAAAAGAATTCATGACTTTTGATTGTTTAGCTTTTTCAAAAAAATATGTCGTACTATATAACTATGCACGACTCATCTGTTTCAAAATTTGAAATTCTCCAACCATGCATAAATTCAAAGATTGAATGAGATAAAATGTGAACCACTATGAGAATAAAAGCCAAATCACATTAGTAATGTTTCTCCCATACAATTCCTCAAAAAATTATGATGATTTTCTAATTATACTGAAATGATTCTCATTTTTTAAATATATGTACACCTATTTTTTTTTGTCCATATGATATTTACACGATCACATTAGTAACGTTCGTTCCGTATTCTCAGTATTGAAAGAATTCATGACTTTTGATTGTTTAGCTTTTTCAAAAAAATATGTCGTACTATATAACTATGCACGACTCATCTGTTTAAAAATTTGAAAGTCTCCAACCATGCATAAATTCAAAGATTGAATGAGATAAAATGTGAAGCACTATGAGAATAAAAGCCTAATCACATTAGTAATGTTTCTCCCATACAATTCCTCAAAAAATTATGATGATTGATTATAAATTGTGCTTTCACCGATTTAGCCCATTGTTTGTGGTTTATCCCATTTGTTAATTAATTTGTTCATTCTCTGCGGTTTAACCCAATTTTTCACGATTAAGTTTAATCTTTTGCTAATTTAACCTATTTTTTCTCTACTATTTATCAACTTTGTAAACCAATTTAGTTAATTTTTTGTTCTTGTTCTTTTATCAAATTGACACATTTTTTGTTACCCCGTGTTTAACCAATATCATTCATTTCTTGTCAATAGATTTTTCGTGTTTTGCCAATTCTCCATTGTTTTACTGATTATACTATTCTTTTTGCCTTAATTCGTTCTTCGCTCTAACACATTTTCCCATTATTTTAACATTTTTATCATATATTTTTTATTCAAATTTTACATTTATTCACCTGTTTTAACCATTTATATGTTTTGACTTTAAGATTGTGGTTTGTGAGATTGTGGGGAAAGGGAAATGGGGAAGGAAACAAAGTCACCGAGAATGACTTTTATTGAGGGGCAATGTTTTTTTTGGTGAAATGTAATTCAAGATAAAGTAATTTAATTTTTCTACCAACTCAGAAACATAAAAATCTATTGTATGCACACTTTCATTTCGATTGTGGTTGTTTCCTTGACTAAAACTTGTATATCAAAGAATCAGTTAATCAAATATTTCAAAAATTAATATGTAAAATTATATTGATCACAAGCTCAAAACTATAAGATTGGAATTTTAATCATACACTACCTCAATATTAGAAAATGTTAAGCCCTTGTTTTCCATTAGCAAAACTAAAAAAATTGTTAAATAATTCATATCCTTACTACAAGAAATTCCCACATAAAAAGTCGTGCGAATTAGTAAATGACTATGAAAATTAATACAATTTTAGCTTGACAGTTCTTAAATGGTGTAATTTTAACTCCCACCTTTATCAATTTACATATATCTTAGGAAAGTACACGTAGGAAAGTGCACGTGCGCCGCACGTGATGAACTAATTTCCTAAGGTAATTGAATAATATGGAGTAATAACTTTTCATCATTATATGATCCTAATGGCACACCACAAATTACTTTAATTATTACTATGTTGATAACAAAAATTTAAAGTTGTTATAATAAATATATATAAAAAAAATTGAAAATAAAATAAAAACTATAATTACTATGTATATCTAACTAAAACCATATGTTTACAAACTATTTTTCTAAACCTACCATTTGAATGAACGGACAACATCATTATTTTTGTCCTTGACGTTGATATATTCATCAAACCAATTTTTTCCATTTAAACCAGTTTTCACCTGTTTAACCAATTTTTGTTAATCGATTTTACCAGATTTGTCGGTTATACATGCATGTCTTTTACTAAGTACATCATTTTCAATTACCTGCCTAAACCATTTTTAACAAATTTAACTCGTTTTGCAATTTTTCTCCATTTTGTCGAGTAAAGATATTTTATCTATTTAACCCGCTTCTACACTGAGTTCACCATTTTTTTTAATTATTCTAACATGTTCTTTCATCGATTTCACCAACTTTTACATTAACTTTATCATTTTTCTAATTATTCTTAAATGATTCTCATTTTTTAAATATATGTACACCTATTTCTTTTTTGGTCGATATGCTATTTACACGATCACGTTAGTAACGTTCGTTCTGTATTCTCAGTATTGAAAAGAATTCATGACTTTTGATTGTTTAGCTTTTTCAAAAAAATATGTCGTACTATATAACTATGCACGACTCATCTGTTTCAAAATTTGAAATTCTCCAACCATGCATAAATTCAAAGATTGAATGAGATAAAATGTGAACCACTATGAGAATAAAAGCCAAATCACATTAGTAATGTTTCTCCCATACAATTCCTCAAAAAATTATGATGATTTTCTAATTATGCTTAAATGATTCTCATTTTTTAAATATACGTACACCTATTTTTTTTTGTCCATATGCTATTTAAACGATCACGTTAGTAACGTTCGTTCCGTATTCTCAGTATTGAAAGAATTCATGACTTTTGATTGTTTAGCTTTTTCAAAAAAATATGTCGTACTATATAACTATGCACGACTCATCTGTTTCAAAATTTGAAAGTCTCCAACCATGCATAAATTCAAAGATTGAATGAGATAAAATGTGAAGCACTATGAGAATAAAAGCCTAATCACATTAGTAATGTTTCTCCCATACAATTCCTCAAAAAATTATGATGATTGATTATAAATTGTGCTTTCATCGATTTAGCCCATTGTTTGTGGTTTATCCCATTTGTTAATTAATTTGTTCATTCTCTGCGGTTTAACCCAATTTTAGACGATTAAGTTTATTCTTTTGCTAATTTAACCTATTTTTTCTCTACTATTTCTCAACTTTGTAAATCAATTTAGCTCATTTTTTTGTTCTTGTTCTTTTATCAAATTGACAAATTTTTTGTTACCCCGTGTTTAACCAATATCATTCATTTATTGTCAATAGATTTTTCGTGTTTTGCCAATTCTCCATTGTTTTACTGATTATACTATTCTTTTTGCCTTAATTCGTTCTTCGCTCTAACACATTTTCCCATTATTTTAACATTTTTATCATATATTTTTTATTCAAATTTTACATTTATTCACTTGCTTTAACCATTTATATGTTTTGACTTTAAGATTGTGGTTTGTGAGATTGTGGGGAAAGGGAAATGGGGAAGGAAACAAAGTCACCGAGAATGACTTTTATTGAGGGGCAATGTTTTTTTGGTGAAATGTAATTCAAGATAAAGTAATTTAATTTTTCTACCAACTCAGAAACATAAAAATCTATTGTATGCACACTTTCATTTCGATTGTGGTTGTTTCCTTGACTAAAACTTGTATATCAAAGAATCAGTTAATCAAATATTTCAAAAATTAATATGTAAAATTATATTGATCACAAGCTCGAAACTATAAGATTGAAATTTTAATCATACACTACCTCAATATTAGAAAATGTTAAGCCCTTGTTTTCCACTAGCAAAACTAAAAAAATTGTTAAATAATTCATATCCTTACTATAAGAAATTCCCCAAAAAAAGTCGTGCGAATTAATAAATGACTATGAAAATTAACACAATTTTAGCTTGACAGTTCTTAAATGGTGTAATTTTAACTCCCACCTTTTTCAATTTACATATATCTTAGGAAAGTACACGTAGGAAAGTGCACGTGCGCCGCACGTGATGAACTAATTTCCTAAGGTAATTGAATAATATGGAGTAATAACTTTTCATCATTATATGATCCTAATGGCACACCACAAATTACTTTAATTATTACTATGTTGATAACAAAAATTTAAAGTTGTTATAATAAATATATATAAAAAAAATTGAAAATAAAATAAAAACTATAATTACTATGTATATCTAACTAAAACCATATGTTTACAAACTATTGTTCTAAACCTACCATTTGAATGAACGGACAACATCATTATTTTTGTCCTTGACGTTGATATATTCATCTAACCAAATTTTTCCATTTAAACCAGTTTTCACCTGTTTAACCAATTTTTGTTAATCGATTTTACCAGATTTGTCGGTTATACATGCATGTCTTTTACTAAGTACATCATTTTCAATTACCTGCCTAAACCATTTTTAACAAATTTAACTCGTTTTGCAATTTTTCTCCATTTTGTCGAGTAAAGATATTTTATCTATTTAACCCGCTTCTACACTGAGTTCACCATTTTTTTTTATTATTCTAACATGTTCTTTCATCGATTTCACCAACTTTTACATTAACTTTATCATTTTTCTAATTATTCTTAAATGATTCTCATTTTTTAAATATATGTACACCTATTTCTTTTTTGGTCGATATGCTATTTACACGATCACGTTAGTAACGTTCGTTCTGTATTCTCAGTATTGAAAAGAATTCATGACTTTTGATTGTTTAGCTTTTTCAAAAAAATATGTCGTACTATATAACTATGCACGACTCATCTGTTTCAAAATTTGAAATTCTCCAACCATGCATAAATTCAAAGATTGAATGAGATAAAATGTGAACCACTATGAGAATAAAAGCCAAATCACATTAGTAATGTTTCTCCCATACAATTCCTCAAAAAATTATGATGATTTTCTAATTATGCTTAAATGATTCTCATTTTTTAAATATACGTACACCTATTTTTTTTTGTCCATATGCTATTTAAACGATCACGTTAGTAACGTTCGTTCCGTATTCTCAGTATTGAAAGAATTCATGACTTTTGATTGTTTAGCTTTTTCAAAAAAATATGTCGTACTATATAACTATGCACGACTCATCTGTTTCAAAATTTGAAAGTCTCCAACCATGCATAAATTCAAAGATTGAATGAGATAAAATGTGAAGCACTATGAGAATAAAAGCCTAATCACATTAGTAATGTTTCTCCCATACAATTCCTCAAAAAATTATGATGATTGATTATAAATTGTGCTTTCACCGATTTAGCCCATTGTTTGTGGTTTATCCCATTTGTTAATTAATTTGTTCATTCTCTGCGGTTTAACCCAATTTTAGACGATTAAGTTTATTCTTTTGCTAATTTAACCTATTTTTTCTCTACTATTTCTCAACTTTGTAAATCAATTTAGCTCATTTTTTTGTTCTTGTTCTTTTATCAAATTGACAAATTTTTTGTTACCCCGTGTTTAACCAATATCATTCATTTCTTGTCAATAGATTTTTCGTGTTTTGCCAATTCTCCATTGTTTTACTGATTATACTATTCTTTTTGCCTTAATTCGTTCTTCGCTCTAACACATTTTCCCATTATTTTAACATTTTTATCATATATTTTTTATTCAAATTTTACATTTATTCACTTGTTTTAACCATTTATATGTTTTGACTTTAAGATTGTGGTTTGTGAGATTGTGGGGAAAGGGAAATGGGGAAGGAAACAAAGTCACCGAGAATGACTTTTATTGAGGGGCAATGTTTTTTTGGTGAAATGTAATTCAAGATAAAGTAATTTAATTTTTCTACCAACTCAGAAACATAAAAATCTATTGTATGCACACTTTCATTTCGATTGTGGTTGTTTCCTTGACTAAAACTTGTATATCAAAGAATCAGTTAATCAAATATTTAAAAATTAATATGTAAAATTATATTGATCACAAGCTCAAAACTATAAGATTGAAATTTTAATCATACACTACCTCAATATTAGAAAATGTTAAGCCCTTGTTTTCCACTAGCAAAACTAAAAAAATTGTTAAATAATTCATATCCTTACTATAAGAAATTCCCCAAAAAAAGTCGTGCGAATTAATAAATGACTATGAAAATTAACACAATTTTAGCTTGACAGTTCTTAAATGGTGTAATTTTAACTCCCACCTTTTTCAATTTACATATATCTTAGGAAAGTACACGTAGGAAAGTGCACGTGCGCCGCACGTGATGAACTAATTTCCTAAGGTAATTGAATAATATGGAGTAATAACTTTTCATCATTATATGATCCTAATGGCACACCACAAATTACTTTAATTATTACTATGTTGATAACAAAAATTTAAAGTTGTTATAATAAATATATATAAAAAAAATTGAAAATAAAATATAAACTATAATTACTATGTATATCTAACTAAAACCATATGTTTACAAACTATTGTTCTAAACCTACCATTTGAATGAACGGACAACATCATTATTTTTGTCCTTGACGTTGATATATTCATCTAACCAATTTTTTCCATTTAAATCAGTTTTCACCTGTTTAACCAATTTTTGTTAATCGATTTTACCAGATTTGTCGGTTATACATGCATGTCTTTTACTAAGTACATCATTTTCAATTACCTGCCTAAACCATTTTTAACAAATTTAACTCGTTTTGCAATTTTTCCCCATTTTGTCGAGTAAAGATATTTTATCTATTTAACCCGCTTCTACACTGAGTTAACCATTTTTTTTTAATTATTCTAACATGTTCTTTCATCGATTTCACCAACTTTTACATTAACTTTATCATTTTTCTAATTATTCTTAAATGATTCTCATTTTTTAAATATATGTACACCTATTTCTTTTTTGGTCGATATGCTATTTACACGATCACGTTAGTAACGTTCGTTCCGTATTCTCAGTATTGAAAAGAATTCATGACTTTTGATTGTTTAGCTTTTTCAAAAAATTATGTCGTACTATATAACTATGCACGACTCATCTGTTTCAAAATTTGAAAGTCTCCAACCATGCATTAAATACAAAGATTGAATGAGATAAAATGTGAAGCACTATGAGAATAAAAGCCTAATCACATTAGTAATGTTTCTCCCATACAATTCCTCAAAAAATTATGATGATTTTCTAATTATGCTGAAATGATTCTCATTTTTTGAATATATGTACACCTATTTTTTTTTTGACCATATCCTATTTACACGATCACGTTCAGAGCCGGCTTTGGCCCTAGGCTATTTAGGCAATGCCTAGGGCCTCAAGCTCCTATGGGCCCCAATTCATTAAATTATACCATACACATTACTTATTGGATAAATATAGTATTTCAACTGAGTCAAACAAAATTTAAGAATTGCAAAATGTCATGGGTCACAACCCTTACTACTCATATGTCGAATAATAGTAATAATTATACAATACAGAAATAAAGAAACTTTTAATTTAAATCGGGTTTGGCTGAACCCATATAATCATAAAACAAGTAAAATATACTTGTGATTGATTGAGTGTTATACAATTTCAACAGATATGCCGATTAAGGTTGTTGCACAGTGATTATAGAAACACCTAAATTTTAGGAGAATAAAAGTCTTATAGTGCAAAACTTCCCTCTAAAGGAAATTAAAAAAAATATGTAACTTTCATATTGTCATAATGTCATTAATAAGAAAGGGTAAAAATATTAAAAGGGAATTTAAGTCTCTCTTGAAAGTCTAAAACGACATGTATTTTGAAATATATATTATTTTAACTAAAACGACATATATTTTGAAATAGAGGGAGCACGTTTATAAAAAAATCCAAAAGTCAAGGTTTAACAACTACTTTTTCTTTGCACAAATATTATTTTCTCCATGAGATTTTACGCGCTTATTTTCTTTCTCTCATTCTATAAGATTACAATAATTATTCATCAAACTAACAAAGACAGAGTATTTATGATCATATCTGTCATAAGAAAGATTAAGTGTGTACACCCTTTTTATCAATAGGAAAAAATAAGTTAGGAGAACTAGACCATGTGTATATAATTAATACTTTAAGCAAGAAAAATAAACTTTACAAGAAAGTTTTTTCTACGATATATATAGGGCCCTGATTTTGGGTTTTGCCTAGGGCCCCAAGAAACATTGGGCCGGCCCTGATCACGTTAGTAACGTTCGTTCCGTATTATCAGTATTGAAAAGAATTCATGACTTTTGATTGTTTAGCTTTTTCAAAAAAATATGTCGTACTATATAACTATGCACGAGTCATCTGTTTCAAAATTTGAAAGTATCCAACCATGCATAAATTCAAAGATTGAATGAGGTAAAATGTGAAGCACTATGAGAATAAAAGCCTAATCACATTAGTAATGTTTCTCCCATACAATTCCTCAAAAAATTATGATGATTGATTATAAATTGTGCTTTCACCGATTTAGCCCATTGTTTGTGGTTTATCCCATTTGTTAATTAATTTGTTCATTCTCTGCGGTTTAACCCAATTTTAGACGATTAAGTTTATTCTTTTGCTAATTTAACCTATTTTTTCTCTACTATTTCTCAACTTTGTAAATCAATTTAGCTCATTTTTTTGTTCTTGTTCTTTTATCAAATTGACAAATTTTTTGTTACCACGTGTTTAACCAATATCATTCATTTCTTGTCAATAGATTTTTCGTGTTTTGCCAATTCTCCATTGTTTTACTGATTATACTATTCTTTTTGCCTTAATTCGTTCTTCGCTCTAACACATTTTCCCATTATTTTAACATTTTTATCATATATTTTTTATTCAAATTTTACATTTATTCACCTGTTTTAACCATTTATATGTTTTGACTTTAAGATTGTGGTTTGTGAGATTGTGGGGAAAGGGAAATGGGGAAGGAAACAAAGTCACCGAGAATGACTTTTATTGAGGGGCAATGTTTTTTTGGTGAAATGTAATTCAAGATAAAGTAATTTAATTTTTCTACCAACTCAGAAACATAAAAATCTATTGTATGCACACTTTCATTTCGATTGTGGTTGTTTCCTTGACTAAAACTTGTATATCAAAGAATCAGTTAATCAAATATTTCAAAAATTAATATGTAAAATTATATTGATCACAAGCTCAAAACTATAAGATTGAAATTTTAATCATACACTACCTCAATATTAGAAAATGTTAAGCCCTTGTTTTCCACTAGCAAAACTAAAAAAATTGTTAAATAATTCATATCCTTACTATAAGAAATTCCCCAAAAAAAGTCGTGCGAATTAATAAATGACTATGAAAATTAACACAATTTTAGCTTGACAGTTCTTATATGGTGTAATTTTAACTCCCACCTTTTTCAATTTACATATATCTTAGGAAAGTACACGTAGGAAAGTGCACGTGCGCCGCACGTGATGAACTAATTTCCTAAGGTAATTGAATAATATGGAGTAATAACTTTTCATCATTATATGATCCTAATGGCACACCACAAATTACTTTAATTATTACTATGTTGATAACAAAAATTTAAATTTGTTATAATAAATATATATAAAAAAAATTGAAAATAAAATATAAACTATAATTACTATGTATATCTAACTAAAACCATATGTTTACAAACTATTGTTCTAAACCTACCATTTGAATGAACGGACAACATCATTATTTTTGTCCTTGACGTTGATATATTCATCTAACCAATTTTTTCCATTTAAACCAGTTTTCACCTGTTTAACCAATTTTTGTTAATCGATTTTACCAGATTTGTCGGTTATACATGCATGTCTTTTACTAAGTACATCATTTTCAATTACCTGCCTAAACCATTTTTAACAAATTTAACTCGTTTTGCAATTTTTCTCCATTTTGTCGAGTAAAGATATTTTATCTATTTAACCCGCTTCTACACTGAGTTCACCATTTTTTTTTATTATTCTAACATGTTCTTTCATCGATTTCACCAACTTTTACATTAACTTTATCATTTTTCTAATTATTCTTAAATGATTCTCATTTTTTAAATATATGTACACCTATTTCTTTTTTGGTCGATATGCTATTTACACGATCACGTTAGTAACGTTCGTTCTGTATTCTCAGTATTGAAAAGAATTCATGACTTTTGATTGTTTAGCTTTTTCAAAAAAATATGTCGTACTATATAACTATGCACGACTCATCTGTTTCAAAATTTGAAATTCTCCAACCATGCATAAATTCAAAGATTGAATGAGATAAAATGTGAACCACTATGAGAATAAAAGCCAAATCACATTAGTAATGTTTCTCCCATACAATTCCTCAAAAAATTATGATGATTTTCTAATTATGCTTAAATGATTCTCATTTTTTAAATATACGTACACCTATTTTTTTTTGTCCATATGCTATTTAAACGATCACGTTAGTAACGTTCGTTCCGTATTCTCAGTATTGAAAGAATTCATGACTTTTGATTGTTTAGCTTTTTCAAAAAAATATGTCGTACTATATAACTATGCACGACTCATCTGTTTCAAAATTTGAAAGTCTCCAACCATGCATAAATTCAAAGATTGAATGAGATAAAATGTGAAGCACTATGAGAATAAAAGCCTAATCACATTAGTAATGTTTCTCCCATACAATTCCTCAAAAAATTATGATGATTGATTATAAATTGTGCTTTCACCGATTTAGCCCATTGTTTGTGGTTTATCCCATTTGTTAATTAATTTGTTCATTCTCTGCGGTTTAACCCAATTTTAGACGATTAAGTTTATTCTTTTGCTAATTTAACCTATTTTTTCTCTACTATTTCTCAACTTTGTAAATCAATTTAGCTCATTTTTTTGTTCTTGTTCTTTTATCAAATTGACAAATTTTTTGTTACCCCGTGTTTAACCAATATCATTCATTTCTTGTCAATAGATTTTTCGTGTTTTGCCAATTCTCCATTGTTTTACTGATTATACTATTCTTTTTGCCTTAATTCGTTCTTCGCTCTAACACATTTTCCCATTATTTTAACATTTTTATCATATATTTTTTATTCAAATTTTACATTTATTCACTTGTTTTAACCATTTATATGTTTTGACTTTAAGATTGTGGTTTGTGAGATTGTGGGGAAAGGGAAATGGGGAAGGAAACAAAGTCACCGAGAATGACTTTTATTGAGGGGCAATGTTTTTTTGGTGAAATGTAATTCAAGATAAAGTAATTTAATTTTTCTACCAACTCAGAAACATAAAAATCTATTGTATGCACACTTTCATTTCGATTGTGGTTGTTTCCTTGACTAAAACTTGTATATCAAAGAATCAGTTAATCAAATATTTAAAAATTAATATGTAAAATTATATTGATCACAAGCTCAAAACTATAAGATTGAAATTTTAATCATACACTACCTCAATATTAGAAAATGTTAAGCCCTTGTTTTCCACTAGCAAAACTAAAAAAATTGTTAAATAATTCATATCCTTACTATAAGAAATTCCCCAAAAAAAGTCGTGCGAATTAATAAATGACTATGAAAATTAACACAATTTTAGCTTGACAGTTCTTAAATGGTGTAATTTTAACTCCCACCTTTTTCAATTTACATATATCTTAGGAAAGTACACGTAGGAAAGTGCACGTGCGCCGCACGTGATGAACTAATTTCCTAAGGTAATTGAATAATATGGAGTAATAACTTTTCATCATTATATGATCCTAATGGCACACCACAAATTACTTTAATTATTACTATGTTGATAACAAAAATTTAAAGTTGTTATAATAAATATATATAAAAAAAATTGAAAATAAAATATAAACTATAATTACTATGTATATCTAACTAAAACCATATGTTTACAAACTATTGTTCTAAACCTACCATTTGAATGAACGGACAACATCATTATTTTTGTCCTTGACGTTGATATATTCATCTAACCAATTTTTTCCATTTAAATCAGTTTTCACCTGTTTAACCAATTTTTGTTAATCGATTTTACCAGATTTGTCGGTTATACATGCATGTCTTTTACTAAGTACATCATTTTCAATTACCTGCCTAAACCATTTTTAACAAATTTAACTCGTTTTGCAATTTTTCCCCATTTTGTCGAGTAAAGATATTTTATCTATTTAACCCGCTTCTACACTGAGTTAACCATTTTTTTTTAATTATTCTAACATGTTCTTTCATCGATTTCACCAACTTTTACATTAACTTTATCATTTTTCTAATTATTCTTAAATGATTCTCATTTTTTAAATATATGTACACCTATTTCTTTTTTGGTCGATATGCTATTTACACGATCACGTTAGTAACGTTCGTTCCGTATTCTCAGTATTGAAAAGAATTCATGACTTTTGATTGTTTAGCTTTTTCAAAAAATTATGTCGTACTATATAACTATGCACGACTCATCTGTTTCAAAATTTGAAAGTCTCCAACCATGCATTAAATACAAAGATTGAATGAGATAAAATGTGAAGCACTATGAGAATAAAAGCCTAATCACATTAGTAATGTTTCTCCCATACAATTCCTCAAAAAATTATGATGATTTTCTAATTATGCTGAAATGATTCTCATTTTTTGAATATATGTACACCTATTTTTTTTTTGACCATATCCTATTTACACGATCACGTTCAGAGCCGGCTTTGGCCCTAGGCTATTTAGGCAATGCCTAGGGCCTCAAGCTCCTATGGGCCCCAATTCATTAAATTATACCATACACATTACTTATTGGATAAATATAGTATTTCAACTGAGTCAAACAAAATTTAAGAATTGCAAAATGTCATGGGTCACAACCCTTACTACTCATATGTCGAATAATAGTAATAATTATACAATACAGAAATAAAGAAACTTTTAATTTAAATCGGGTTTGGCTGAACCCATATAATCATAAAACAAGTAAAATATACTTGTGATTGATTGAGTGTTATACAATTTCAACAGATATGCCGATTAAGGTTGTTGCACAGTGATTATAGAAACACCTAAATTTTAGGAGAATAAAAGTCTTATAGTGCAAAACTTCCCTCTAAAGGAAATTAAAAAAAATATGTAACTTTCATATTGTCATAATGTCATTAATAAGAAAGGGTAAAAATATTAAAAGGGAATTTAAGTCTCTCTTGAAAGTCTAAAACGACATGTATTTTGAAATATATATTATTTTAACTAAAACGACATATATTTTGAAATAGAGGGAGCACGTTTATAAAAAAATCCAAAAGTCAAGGTTTAACAACTACTTTTTCTTTGCACAAATATTATTTTCTCCATGAGATTTTACGCGCTTATTTTCTTTCTCTCATTCTATAAGATTACAATAATTATTCATCAAACTAACAAAGACAGAGTATTTATGATCATATCTGTCATAAGAAAGATTAAGTGTGTACACCCTTTTTATCAATAGGAAAAAATAAGTTAGGAGAACTAGACCATGTGTATATAATTAATACTTTAAGCAAGAAAAATAAACTTTACAAGAAAGTTTTTTCTACGATATATATAGGGCCCTGATTTTGGGTTTTGCCTAGGGCCCCAAGAAACATTGGGCCGGCCCTGATCACGTTAGTAACGTTCGTTCCGTATTATCAGTATTGAAAAGAATTCATGACTTTTGATTGTTTAGCTTTTTCAAAAAAATATGTCGTACTATATAACTATGCACGAGTCATCTGTTTCAAAATTTGAAAGTATCCAACCATGCATAAATTCAAAGATTGAATGAGGTAAAATGTGAAGCACTATGAGAATAAAAGCCTAATCACATTAGTAATGTTTCTCCCATACAATTCCTCAAAAAATTATGATGATTGATTATAAATTGTGCTTTCACCGATTTAGCCCATTGTTTGTGGTTTATCCCATTTGTTAATTAATTTGTTCATTCTCTGCGGTTTAACCCAATTTTAGACGATTAAGTTTATTCTTTTGCTAATTTAACCTATTTTTTCTCTACTATTTCTCAACTTTGTAAATCAATTTAGCTCATTTTTTTGTTCTTGTTCTTTTATCAAATTGACAAATTTTTTGTTACCACGTGTTTAACCAATATCATTCATTTCTTGTCAATAGATTTTTCGTGTTTTGCCAATTCTCCATTGTTTTACTGATTATACTATTCTTTTTGCCTTAATTCGTTCTTCGCTCTAACACATTTTCCCATTATTTTAACATTTTTATCATATATTTTTTATTCAAATTTTACATTTATTCACCTGTTTTAACCATTTATATGTTTTGACTTTAAGATTGTGGTTTGTGAGATTGTGGGGAAAGGGAAATGGGGAAGGAAACAAAGTCACCGAGAATGACTTTTATTGAGGGGCAATGTTTTTTTGGTGAAATGTAATTCAAGATAAAGTAATTTAATTTTTCTACCAACTCAGAAACATAAAAATCTATTGTATGCACACTTTCATTTCGATTGTGGTTGTTTCCTTGACTAAAACTTGTATATCAAAGAATCAGTTAATCAAATATTTCAAAAATTAATATGTAAAATTATATTGATCACAAGCTCAAAACTATAAGATTGAAATTTTAATCATACACTACCTCAATATTAGAAAATGTTAAGCCCTTGTTTTCCACTAGCAAAACTAAAAAAATTGTTAAATAATTCATATCCTTACTATAAGAAATTCCCCAAAAAAAGTCGTGCGAATTAATAAATGACTATGAAAATTAACACAATTTTAGCTTGACAGTTCTTATATGGTGTAATTTTAACTCCCACCTTTTTCAATTTACATATATCTTAGGAAAGTACACGTAGGAAAGTGCACGTGCGCCGCACGTGATGAACTAATTTCCTAAGGTAATTGAATAATATGGAGTAATAACTTTTCATCATTATATGATCCTAATGGCACACCACAAATTACTTTAATTATTACTATGTTGATAACAAAAATTTAAATTTGTTATAATAAATATATATAAAAAAAATTGAAAATAAAATATAAACTATAATTACTATGTATATCTAACTAAAACCATATGTTTACAAACTATTGTTCTAAACCTACCATTTGAATGAACGGACAACATCATTATTTTTGTCCTTGACGTTGATATATTCATCTAACCAATTTTTTCCATTTAAACCAGTTTTCACCTGTTTAACCAATTTTTGTTAATCGATTTTACCAGATTTGTCGGTTATACATGCATGTCTTTTACTAAGTACATCATTTTCAATTACCTGCCTAAACCATTTTTAACAAATTTAACTCGTTTTGCAATTTATCTCCATTTTGTCGAGTAAAGATATTTTATCTATTTAACCCGCTTCTACAATGAGTTCACCATTTTTTTTTTATTATTCTAATATGTTCTTTCATCGATTTCACCAACTTTTACATTAACTTTATCATTTTTCTAATTATTCTTAAATGATTCTCATTTTTTAAATATATGTACACCTATATCTTTTTTGGTCGATATGCTATTTACACGATCACGTTAGTAACGTTCGTTCCGTATTCTCAGTATTGAAAAGAATTCATGACTTTTGATTGTTTAGCTTTTTCAAAAAATTATGTCGTACTATATAACTATGCACGACTCATCTGTTTCAAAATTTGAAAGTCTCCAACCATGCATTAAATACAAAGATTGAATGAGATAAAATGTGAAGCACTATGAGAATAAAAGCCTAATCACATTAGTAATGTTTCTCCCATACAATTCCTCAAAAAATTATGATGATTTTCTAATTATGCTGAAATGATTCTCATTTTTTGAATATATGTACACCTATTTTTTTTTGTCCATATCCTATTTACACGATCACGTTAGTAACGTTCGTTCAGTATTCTCAGTATTGAAAAGAATTCATGACTTTTGATTGTTTAGCTTTTTCAAAAAAATATGTCGTACTATATAACTATGCACGACTCATCTGTTTCAAAATTTGAAAGTCTCCAACCATGCATAAATTCAAAGATTGAATGAGATAAAATGTGAAGCACTATGAGAATAAAAGCCTAATCACATTAGTAATGTTTCTCCCATACAATTCCTCAAAAAATTATGATGATTGATTATAAATTGTGCTTTCACCGATTTAGCCAATTGTTTTTGGTTTATCCCATTTGTTAATTAATTTGTTCATTCTCTGCGGTTTCTCCCATACATTTCGATTGTGGTTCTCCCATTAGTAATGTTTCTCCCATACATTTCGATTGTGGTTGTTTCCTTGACTAAAACTTGTATATCAAAGAATCAGTTAATCAAATATTTCAAAAATTAATATGTAAAATTTTATTGATCACAAGCTCAAAACTATAAGATTGAAATTTTAATCATACACTACCTCAATATTAGAAAATGTTAAGCCCTTGTTTTCCATTAGCAAAACTAAAAAAATTGTTAAATAGTTCATATCCTTACTATAAGAAATTCCCACAAAAAAAGTCGTGCGAATTAATAAATGACTATGAAAATTAACACAATTTTAGCTTGACAGTTCTTAAATGGTGTAATTTTAACTCCCACCTTTTTCAATTTACATATATCTTAGGAAAGTACACGTAGGAAAGTGCACGTGCGCCGCACGTGATGAACTAATTTCCTAAGGTAATTGAATAATATGGAGTAATAACCTTTCATCATTATATGATCCTAATGGCACACCACAAATTACTTTAATTATTACTATGTTGATAACAAAAATTTAAAGTTGTTATAAAAAATATATATAAAAAATTGAAAATAAAATATAAACTATAATTACTATGTATATCTATTTAAAACCATATGTTTACAAACTATTATTCTAATCCTACCATTTGAATGAACGGACAACATCATTATTTTTGTCCTTGACGTTGATATATTCATCTAACCAATTTTTTCCATTTAAACTAGTTTTCACCTGTTTAACCAATTTTTGTTAATCGATTTTACCAGATTTGTCGGTTATACATGCATGTCTTTTACTAAGTACATCATTTTCAATTACCTGCCTAAACCATTTTTAACAAATTTAAGTTTTGCAATTTTTCTCCATTTTGTCGAGTAAAGATATTTTATCTATTTAACCCGCTTCTACACTGAGTTCACCATTTTTTTTTAATTATTCTAACATGTTCTTTCATCGATTTCACCTACTTTTACATTAACTTTATCATTTTTCTAATTATTCTTAAATGATTCTCATTTTTTAAATATATGTACACCTATTTCTTTTCTGGTCGATATGCTATTTACACGATCACGTTAGTAACGTTCGTTCCGTATTCTCAGTATTGAAAAGAATTCATGACTTTTGATTGTTTAGCTTTTTCAAAAAAATATGTCGTACTATATAACTATGCACGACTCATCTGTTTCAAAATTTGAAAGTCTCCAACCATGCTTTAAATACAAAGATTGAATAAGATAAAATGTGAAGCACTATGAGAATAAAAGCCTAATCACATTAGTAATGTTTCTCCCATACAATTCCTCAAAAAATTATGATGATTTTCTAATTATGTTGAAATGATTCTAATTTTTTAAATATATGTACACCTATTTTTTTTTTGTCCATATGCTATTTACACGATCACGTTAGTAACGTTCGTTCTGTATTCTCAGTATTGAAAAGAATTCATGACTTTTGATTGTTTAGCTTTTTCAAAAAAATATGTCGTACTATATAACTATGCACGACTCATCTGTTTCAAAATTTGAAATTCTCCAACCATGCATAAATTCAAAGATTGAATGAGATAAAATGTGAACCACTATGAGAATAAAAGCTAAATCACATTAGTAATGTTTCTCCCATACAATTCCTCAAAAAATTATGATGATTTTCTAATTATACTGAAATGATTCTCATTTTTTAAATATATGTACACCTATTTTTTTTTGTCCATATGATATTTACACGATCACATTAGTAACGTTCGTTCCGTATTCTCAGTATTGAAAGAATTCATTACTTTTGATTGTTTAGCTTTTTCAAAAAAATATGTCGTACTATATAACTATGCACGACTCATCTGTTTAAAAATTTGAAAGTCTCCAACCATGCATAAATTCAAAGATTGAATGAGATAAAATGTGAAGCACTATGAGAATAAAAGCCTAATCACATTAGTAATGTTTCTCCCATACAATTCCTCAAAAAATTATGATGATTGATTATAAATTGTGCTTTCACCGATTTAGCCCATTGTTTGTGGTTTATCCCATTTGTTAATTAATTTGTTCATTCTCTGCGGTTTAACCCAATTTTACACGATTAAGTTTATTCTTTTGCTAATTTAACCTATTTTTTCTCTACTATTTATCAACTTTGTAAACCAATTTAGTTAATTTTTTGTTCTTGTTCTTTTATCAAATTGACACATTTTTTGTTACCCCGTGTTTAACCAATATCATTCATTTCTTGTCAATAGATTTTTCGTGTTTTGCCAATTCTCCATTGTTTTACTGATTATACTATTCTTTTTGCCTTAATTCGTTCTTCGCTCTAACACATTTTCCCATTATTTTAACATTTTTATCATATATTTTTTATTCAAATTTTACATTTATTCACCTGTTTTAACCATTTATATGTTTTGACTTTAAGATTGTGGTTTGTGAGATTGTGGGGAAAGGGAAATGGGGAAGGAAACAAAGTCACCGAGAATGACTTTTATTGAGGGGCAGTGTTTTTTTGGTGAAATGTAATTCAAGATAAAGTAATTTAATTTTTCTACCAACTCAGAAACATAAAAATCTATTGTATGCACACTTTCATTTCGATTGTGGTTGTTTCCTTGACTAAAACTTGTATATCAAAGAATCAGTTAATCAAATATTTCAAAAATTAATATGTAAAATTATATTGATCACAAGCTCAAAACTATAAGATTGGAATTTTAATCATACACTACCTCAATATTAGAAAATGTTAAGCCCTTGTTTTCCATTAGCAAAACTAAAAAAATTGTTAAATAATTCATATCCTTACTACAAGAAATTCCCACATAAAAAGTCGTGCGAATTAGTAAATGACTATGAAAATTAATACAATTTTAGCTTGACAGTTCTTAAATGGTGTAATTTTAACTCCCACCTTTATCAATTTACATATATCTTAGGAAAGTACACGTAGGAAAGTGCACGTGCGCCGCACATGATGAACTAATTTCCTAAGGCAATTGAATAATATGGAGTAATAACTTTTCATCATTATATGATCCTAATGGCACACCACAAATTACTTTAATTATTACTATGTTGATAACAAAAATTTTAAGTTGTTATAATAAATATATATAAAAAAAATTGAAAATTAAATATAAACTATAATTACTATGTATATCTAACTAAAACCATATGTTTACAAACTATTATTCTAAACCTACCATTTGAATGAACGGACAACATCATTCTTTTTGTCCTTGACGTTGATATATTCATCTAACCAATTTTTTCCATTTAAACCAGTTTTCACCGGTTTAACCAATTTTTGTTAATCGATTTTACCAGATTTGTCGGTTATACATGCATGTATTTTACTAAGTACATCATTTTCAATTACCTGCCTAAACCATTTTTAACAAATTTAACTCGTTTTGCAATTTTTCTCCATTTTGTCGAGTAAAGATATTTTATCTATTTAACCTGCTTCTACACTGAGTTCACCATTTTTTTTTAATTATTCTAACATGTTCTTTCATCGATTTCACCTACTTTTACATTAACTTTATCATTTTTCTAATTATTCTTAAATGATTCTCATTTTTTAAATATATGTACACCTATTTCTTTTTTGGTCGATATGCTATTTACACGATCACGTTAGTAACGTTTGTTCCGTATTCTCAGTATTGAAAAGAATTCATGACTTTTGATTGTTTAGCTTTTTCAAAAAAATATGTCATACTATATAACTATGCACGACTCATCTGTTTCAAAATTTGAAAGTCTCCAACCATGCATTAAATACAAAGATTGAATGAGATAAAATGTGAAGCACTATGAGAATAAAAGCCTAATCAAATTGGTAATGTTTCTCCTATACAATTCCTCAAAAAATTATGATGATTTTCTAATTATGCTGAAATGATTCTAATTTTTTAAATATATGTACACCTATTTTTTTTTGTCCATTTGCTATTTACACGATCACGTTAGTAACGTTCGTTCTGTATTCTCAGTATTGAAAAGAATTCATTGTTTAGCTTTTTCAAAAAAATATGTCGTACTATATAAGTATGCACGACTCATCTGTTTCAAAATTTGAAATTATCCAACCATGCATAAATTCAAAGATTGAATGAGATAAAATGTGAACCACTATGAGAATAAAAGCCTAATCACATTAGTAATGTTTCTCCCATAAAATTCCTCAAAAAATTATGATGATTTTCTAATTATGCTGAAATGATTCTCATTTTTTAAATATATGTACACCTATTTTTTTTTTGTCCATATGCTATTTACAAGATAACGTTAGTAACGTTCGTTCCGTATTCTCAGTATTGAAAGAATTCATGACTTTTGATTGTTTAGCTTTTTCAAAAAAATATGTCGTACTATATAACTATGCACGACTCATCTGTTTCAAATTTGAAAGTCTCCAACCATGCATAAATTCAAAGATTGAATGAGATAAAATGTGAAGCACTATGAGAATAAAAGCCTAATCACATTAGTAATGTTTCTCCCATAAAATTCCTCAAAAAATTATGATGATTTTCTAATTATGCTGAAATGCTTCTAATTTTTTAAATATATGTACACCTATTTTTTTTTGTCCATATGCTATTTACACGATCACGTTAGTAACGTTCGTTCTGTATTCTCAGTATTGAAAAGAATTCATGACTTTTGATTGTTTAGCTTTTTCAAAAAAATATGTCGTACTAAATAACTATGCACGGTTCATCTGTTTCAAAATTTGAAATTATCCAACCATGCATAAATTCAAAGATTGAATGAGATAAAATGTGAAGCACTATGAGAATAAAAGCCTAATCAAATTAGTAATGTTTCTCCCATACAATTCCTCAAAAAATTATGATGATTTTCTAATTATGCTTAAATGATTCTCATTTTTTAAATATACGTACACCTATTTTTTTTTGTCCATATGCTATTTAAACGATCACGTTAGTAACGTTCGTTCCGTATTCTCAGTATTGAAAGAATTCATGACTTTTGATTGTTTAGCTTTTTCAAAAAAATATTGCGTACTATATAACTATGCACGACTCATCTGTTTCAAAATTTGAAAGTCTCCAACCATGCATAAATTCAAAGATTGAATGAGGTAAAATGTGAAGCACTATGAGAATAAAAGCCTACTCACATTAGTAATGTTTCTCCCATACAATTTCTCAAAAAATTATGATGATTGATTATAAATTGTGCTTTCACCGATTTAGCCCATTGTTTGTGGTTTATCCCATTTGTTAATTAATTTGTTCATTCTCTGCGGTTTAACCCAATTTTACACGATTAAGTTTATTCTTTTGCTAATTTGACCTATTTTTTCTCTACTATTTCTCAACTTTGTAAATCAATTTAGCTAATTTTTTGTTCTTGTCCTTTTATCAAATTGACACATTTTTTGTTACCCCGTGTTTAACCAATATCATTCATTTCTTGTCAATAGATTTTTCGTGTTTTGCCATTTCTCCATTGTTTTACTGATTATACTATTTTTTTACCTTAATTCGTTCTTCGCTCTAACCCATTTTCCCATTATTTTAACATTTTTATCATATATTTTGTATTCAAATTTTACATTTATTCACCTGTTTTAACCATTTATATGTTTTGACTTTAAGATTGTGGTTTGTGAGATTGTGGGGAAAGGGAAATGGGGAAGGAAACAAAGTCACCGAGGATGACTTTTATTGAGGGGCAATGTTTTTTTGGTGAAATGTAATTCAAGATAAAGTAATTTAATTTTTTTACCAACTCAGAAACAGAAAAATCTATTGTAGGCACACTTTAATTTCGATTGTGGTTGTTTCCATGACTAAAACTTGTATATCAAAGAATCAGTTAATCAAATATTTCAAAAATTAATATGTAAAATTATATTGATCACAAGCTCAAAACTATAAGATTGGAATTTTAATCATACACTACCTCAATATTAGAAAATGTTAAGCCCTTGTTTTCCATTAGCAAAACTAAAAAAATTGTTAAATAATTCATATCCTTACTACAAGAAATTCCCACATAAAAAGTCGTGCGAATTAATAAATGACTATGAAAATTAACACAATTTTAGCTTGACAGTTCTTAAATGGTGTAATTTTAACTCCCACCTTTATCAATTTACATATATCTTAGGAAAGTACACGTAGGAAAGTGCACGTGCGCCGCACGTGATGAACTAATTTCCTAAGGTAATTGAATAATATGGAGTAATAACTTTTCATCATTATATGATCCTAATGGCACACCAGAAATTACTTTAATTATTACTATGTTGATAACAAAAATTTTAAGTTGTTATAATAAATATATATTAAAAAAATTGAAAATTAAATATAAACTATAATTACTATGTATATCTAACTAAAACCATATGTTTACAAACTATTATTCTAAACCTACCATTTGAATGAACGGACAACATCATTCTTTTTGTCCTTGACGTTGATATATTCATCTAACCAATTTTTTCCATTTAAACCAGTTTTCACCGGTTTAACCAATTTTTGTTAATCGATTTTACCAGATTTGTCGGTTATACATGCATGTCTTTTACTAAGTACATCATTTTCAATTACCTGCCTAAACCATTTTTAACAAATTTAACTCGTTTTGCAATTTTTCTCCATTTTGTCGAGTAAAGATATTTTATCTATTTAACCTGCTTCTACACTGAGTTCACCATTTTTTTTTAATTATTCTAACATGTTCTTTCATCGATTTCACCTACTTTTACATTAACTTTATCATTTTTCTAATTATTCTCAAATGATTCTCATTTTTTAAATATATGTAAACCTATCTCTTTTTTGGTCGATATGCTATTTACACGATCACGTTAGTAACGTTCGTTCCGTATTCTCAGTATTGGAAAGAATTCATGTCTTTTGATTGTTTAGCATTTTCAAAAAAATATGTCATACTATATAACTATGCACGACACATCTGTTTCAAAATTTGAAAGTCTCCAACCATGCATTAAATACAAAGATTGAATGAGATAAAATGTGAAGCACTATGAGAATAAAAGCCTAATCACATTAGTAATGTTTCTCCCATACAATTCCTCAAAAAATTATGATGATTTTCGAATTATGCTGAAATGATTCTAATTTTTTAAATATATGTACACCTATTTTTTTTTTGTCCATATGCTATTTAAACGATCACGTTAGTAACGTTCGTTCCGTATTCTCAGTATTGAAAAGAATTCATGACTTTTGATTGTTTAGCTTTTTCAAAAAAATATGTCGTACTAAATAACTATGCACGACTCATCTGTTTCAAAATTTGAAATTCTCCAACCATGCATAAATTCAAAGATTGAATGAGATAAAATGTGAAGCACTATGAGAATAAAAGACTAATCAAATTAGTAATGTTTCTCCCATACAATTCTTCAAAAAATTATGATGATTTTCTAATTATGCTTAAGTGATTCTCATTTTTTAAATATACGTACACCTATTTTTTTTTTATCCATATGCTATTTAACGATCACGTTAGTAACGTTCGTTCCGTATTCTCAGTATTGAAAGAATTCATTACTTTTGATTGTTTAGCTTTTCCAAAAAAATATGTCGTACTATATAACTATGCACGACTCATCTGTTTCAAAATTTGAAAGTCTCCAACCATGCATAAATTCAAAGATTGAATGAGATAAAATGTGAAGCACTATGAGAATAAAAGCCTAACCACATTAGTAATGTTTCTCCCATACAATTTCTCAAAAAATTATGATGATTGATTATAAATTGTGCTTTCACCGATTTAGCCCATTGTTTGTGGTTTATCCCATTTGTTAATTAATTTGTTCATTCTCTGCGGTTTAACCCAATTTTACACGATTAAGTTTATTCTTTTGCTAATTTGACCTATTTTTTCTCTACTATTTCTCAACTTTGTAAATCAATTTAGCTAATTTTTTGTTCTTGTTCTTTTATCAAATTGACACATTTTTTGTTACCCCGTGTTTAACCAATATCATTCATTTCTTGTCAATAGATTTTTCGTGTTTTGCCAATTCTCCGTTGTTTTACTGATTATACTATTTTTTTTGCCTTAATTCGTTCTTCGCTGTAACCCATTTTCCCATTATTTTAACATTTTTATCATATATTTTTTATTCAAATTTTACATTTATTCACCTGTTTTAACCATTTATATGTTTTGACTTTAAGATTGTGGTTTGTGAGATTGTGGGGAAAGGGAAATGGGGAAGGAAACAAAGTCACCGAGGATGACTTTTATTGAGGGGCAATGTTTTTTTGGTGAAATGTAATTCAAGATAAATTAATTTAATTTTTTTACCAACTCAGAAACAGAAAAATCTATTGTATGCACACTTTCATTTCGATTGTGGTTGTTTCCATGACTAATACTTGTATATCAAAGAATCAGTTAATAAAATATTTCAAAAATTAATATGTAAAATTATATTGATCACAAGCTCAAAACTATAAGATTGAAATTTTAATCATACACTACCTCAATATTAGAAAATGTTGGGCCCTTGTTTTCCATTAGCAAAACTAAAAAAATTGTTAAATAATTCATATCCTTACTATAAGAAATTCCCACATAAAAAGTCGTGCGAAATAATAAATGACTATGAAAATTAACACAATTTTAGCTTGACAGTTCTTAAATGGTGTAATTTTAACTCCCACCTTTATCAATTTACATATATCTTAGGAAAGTACACGTAGGAAAGTGCACGTGCGCCGCACGTGATGAACTAATTTCCTAAGGTAATTGAATAATATGGAGTAATAACTTTTCATCATTATATGATCCTAATGGCACACCACAAATTACTTTAATTATTACTATGTTGATAACAAAAATTTTAAGTTGTTATAATAAATATATATAAAAAAATTGAAAATTAAATATAAACTATAATTACTATGTATATCTAACTAAAACCATAAGTTTACAAACTATTATTTTAAACCTACCATTTGAATGAACGGACAACATCATTCTTTTTGTCCTTGACGTTGATATATTCATCTAACCAATTTTTTCCATTTAAACCAGTTTTCACCGGTTTAACCAATTTTTGTTAATCGATTTTACCAGATTTGTCGGTTATACATGCATGTCTTTTACTAAGTACATCATTTTCAATTACCTGCCTAAACCATTTTTAACAAATTTAACTCGTTTTGCAATTTTTCTCCACTTTGTCGAGTAAAGATATTTTATCTATTTAACCTGCTTCTACACTGAGTTCACCATTTTTTTTAATTATTCTAACATGTTCTTTCATCGATTTCACCTACTTTTACATTAACTTTATCATTTTTCTAATTATTCTTAAATGATTCTCATTTTTTAAATATATGTACACCTATTTCTTTTTTGTTCGATATGCTATTTACACGATCACGTTAGTAACGTTCGTTCCGTATTCTCAGTATTGAAAAGAATTCATGACTTTTGATTGTTTAGCATTTTCAAAAAAATATGTCATACTATATAACTATGCACGACTCATCTGTTTCAAAATTTGAAAGTCTCCAACCATGCATTAAATACAAAGATTGAATGAGATAAAATGTGAAGCACTATGAGAATAAAAGCCTAATCACATTAGTAATGTTTCTCCCATACAATTCCTCAAAAAATTATGATGATTTTCTAATTATGCTGAAATGATTCTAATTTTTTAAATATATGTACACCTATTTTTTTTTGTCCATATGCTATTTAAACGATCACGTTAGTAACGTTCGTTCCGTATTCTCAGTATTGAAAGAATTCATGACTTTTGATTGTTTAGCTTTTTCAAAAAAATATGTCGTACTATATAACTATGCACGACTCATCTGTTTCAAAATTTGAAATTCTCCAACCATGCATAAATTCAAAGATTGAATGAGATAAAATGTGAAGCACTATGAGAATAAAAGCCTAATCAAATTAGTAATGTTTCTCCCATACAATTCCTCAAAAAATTATGATGATTTTCTAATTATGCTTAAATGATTCTAATTTTTTAAATATACGTACACCTATTTTTTTTTGTCCATATGCTATTTAAACGATCACGTTAGTAACGTTCGTTCCGTATTCTCAGTATTGAAAGAATTCATGACTTTTGATTGTTTAGCTTTTTCAAAAAAATATGTCGTACTATATAACTATGCACGACTCATCTGTTTCAAAATTTGAAAGTCTCCAACCATGCATAAATTCAAAGATTGAATGAGATAAAATGTGAAGCACTCTGAGAATAAAAGCCTAATCACATTGGTAATGTTTCTCCCATACAATTTCTCAAAAAATTATGATGATTGATTATAAATTGTGCTTTCACCGATTTAGCCCATTGTTTGTGGTTTATCCCATTTGTTAATTAATTTGTTCATTCTCTGCGGTTTAACCCAATTTTACACGATTAAGTTTATTCTTTTGCTAATTTAACCTATTTTTTATCTACTATTTCTCAACTTTGTAAATCAATTTAGCTAATTTTTTGTTCTTGTTCTTTTATCAAATTGACACATTTTTTGTTACCCCGTGTTTAACCAATATCATTCATTTCTTGTCAATAGATTTTTCGTGTTTTGCCAATTCTCCGTTGTTTTACTGATTATACTATTTTTTTTTGCCTTAATTCGTTCTTCGCTCTAACCCATTTTCCCATTATTTTAACATTTTTATCATATATTTTTTATTCAAATTTTACATTTATTCACCTGTTTTAACCATTTATATGTTTTGACTTTAAGATTGTGGTTTGTGAGATTGTGGGGAAAGGGAAATGGGGAAGGAAACAAAGTCACCGAGGATGACTTTTATTGAGGGGCAATGTTTTTTTGGTGAAATGTAATTCAAGATAAAGTAATTTAATTTTTTTACCAACTCAGAAACAGAAAAATCTATTGTATGCACACTTTCATTTCGATTGTGGTTGTTTCCATTACTAAAACTTGTATATCAAAGAATCAGTTAATAAAATATTTCAAAAATTAATATGTAAAATTATATTGATCACAAGCTCAAAACTATAAGATTGAAATTTTAATCATACACTACCTCAATATTAGAAAATGTTAAGCCCTTGTTTTCCATTAGCAAAACTAAAAAAATTGTTAAATAATTCATATCCTTACTATAAGAAATTCCAACATAAAAAGTCGTGTGGATTAATAAATGACTATGAAAATTAACACAATTTTAGCTTGACAGTTCTTAAATGGTGTAATTTTAACTCCCACATTTATCAATTTACATATATCTTAGGAAAGTACACGTAGGAAAGTGCACGTGCGCCGCACGTGATGAACTAATTTCCTAAGGTAATTGAATAATATGGAGTAATAACTTTTCATCATTATATGATCCTAATTGCACACCACAAATTACTTTAATTATTACTATGTTGATAACAAAAATTTTAAGTTGTTATAATAAATATATATAAATAAAATTGAAAATAAAATATAAACTATAATTACAATGTATATCTAACTAAAACCATATGTTTACAAACTATTATTCTAAACCTACCATTTGAATGAGCGGACAACATCATTCTTTTTGTCCTTGACGTTGATATATTCATCTAACCAATTTTTTCCATTTAAACCAGTTTTCACCGGTTTAACCAATTTTTGTTAATCGATTTTACCAGATTTGTCGGTTATACATGCATGTCTTTTACTAAGTACATCATTTTCAATTACCTGCCTAAACCATTTTTAACAAATTTAACTCGTTTTGCAATTTTTCTCCATTTTGTCGAGTAAAGATATTTTATCTATTTAACCCGCTTCTACACTGAGTTCACCATTTTTTTTTAATTATTCTAACATGTTCTTTCATCGATTTCACCGACTTTTACATTAAATTTATCATTTTTCTAATTATTCTTAAATGATTCTCATTTTTTAAATATATGTACACCTATTTCTTTTTTGGTCGATATGCTATTTACACGATCACGTTAGTAACGTTCGTTCCGTATTCTCAGTATTGAAAAGAATTAATGACTTTTGATTGTTTAGCTTTTTCAAAAAAATATGTCGTACTATATAACTATGCACGACTCATCTGTTTCAAAATTTGAAAGTCTCCCACCATGCATTAAATACAAAGATTGAATGAGATAAAATGTGAAGCACTATGAGAATAATAGCCTAATCACATTAGTAATGTTTCTCCCATACAATTCCTCAAAAAATTATGATGATTTTCTAATTATGCTGAAATGATTCTAATTTTTTAAATATATGTACACCTATTTTTTTTGTCCATATGCTATTTACACGATCACGTTAGTAACGTTCGTTCTGTATTCTCAGTATTGAAAAGAATTCATGACTTTTGTGGTTTATCCCATTTGTTAATTAATTTGTTCATTCTCTGCGGTTTAACCCAATTTTACACGATTAAGTTTATTCTTTTGCTAATTTAACCTATTTTTTCTCTACTATTAATCAACTTTGTAAATCAATTTAGTTAATTTTTTGTTCTTGTTCTTTTATCAAATTGACACATTTTTTGTTACCCCGTGTTTAACCAATATCATTCATTTCTTGTCAATAGATTTTTCGTGTTTTGCCATTTCTCCATTGTTTTACTGATTATACTATTTTTTTGCCTTAATTCGTTCTTCGCTCTAACCCATTTTCCCATTATTTTAACATTTTTATCATATATTTTGTATTCAAATTTTACATTTATTCACCAGTTTTAACCATTTATATGTTTTGACTTTAAGATTGTGGTTTGTGAGATTGTGGGGAAAGGGAAATGGGGAAGGAAACAAAGTCACCGAGGATGACTTTTATTGAGGGGCAATGTTTTTTTGGTGAAATGTAATTCAAGATAAAGTAATTTAATTTTTTTACCAACTCAGAAACAGAAAAATCTATTGTAGGCACACTTTAATTTCGATTGTTGTTGTTTCCATGACTAAAACTTGTATATCAAAGAATCAGTTAATCAAATATTTCAAAAATTAATATGTAAAATTATATTGATCACAAGCTCAAAACTATAAGATTGGAATTTTAATCATACACTACCTCAATATTAGAAAATGTTGAGCCCTTGTTTTCCATTAGCAAAACTAAAAAAATTGTTAAATAATTCATATCCTTACTACAAGAAATTCCTACATAAAAAGTCGTGCGAATTAATAAATGACTATGAAAATTAACACAATTTTAGCTTGACAGTTCTTAAATGGTGTAATTTTAACTCCCACCTTTATCAATTTACATATATCTTAGGAAAGTACACGTAGGAAAGTGCACGTGCGCCGCACGTGATGAACTAATTTCCTAAGGTAATTGAATAATATGGAGTAATAACTTTTCATCATTATATGATCCTAATGGCACACCACAAATTACTTTAATTATTACTATGTTGATAACAAAAATTTTAAGTTGTTATAATAAATATATATAAAAAAAATTGAAAATTAAATATAAACTATAATTACTATGTATATCTAACTAAAACCATATGTTTACAAACTATTATTCTAAACCTACCATTTGAATGAACGGACAACATCATTCTTTTTGTCCTTGACGTTGATATATTCATCTAACAAATTTTTTCCATTTAAACCAGTTTTCACCGGTTTGACCAATTTTTATTAATCGATTTTACCAGATTTGTCAGTTATACATGCATGTCTTTTACTAAGTACATCATTTTCAATTACCTGCCTAAACCATTTTTAACAAATTTAACTCGTTTTGCAATTTTTCTCCACTTTGTCGAGTAAAGATATTTTATCTATTTAACCCGCTTCTACACTGAGTTCACCATTTTTTTTTAATTATTCTAACATGTTCTTTCATCGATTTCACCTACTTTTACATTAACTTTATCATTTTTCTAATTATTCTTAAATGATTCTCATTTTTTAAATATATGTACACCTATTTCTTTTTTGGTCGATATGCTATATACACGATCACGTTAGTAACGTTCGTTCCGTATTCTCAGTATTGAAAAGAATTCTGGACTTTTGATTGTTTAGATTTTTCAAAAAAATATGTCATACTATATAACTATGCACGACTCATCTGTTTCAAAATTTGAAAGTCTCCAACCATGCATTAAATACAAAGATTGAATGAGATAAAATGTGAAGCACTATGAGAATAAAAGCCTAATCACATTAGTAATGTTTCTCCCATACAATTCCTCAAAAAATTATGATGATTGATTATAAATTGTGCTTTCACCGATTTAGCCCATTGTTTGTGGTTTATCCCATTTGTTAATTAATTTGTTCATTCTCTGCGGTTTAACCCAATTTTACACGATTAAGTTTATTCTTTTGCTAATTTGACCTATTTTTTCTCTACTATTTCTCAACTTTGTAAATCAATTTAGCTAATTTTTTGTTCTTGTTCTTTTATCAAATTGACACATTTTTTGTTACCCCGTGTTTAACCAATATCATTCATTTCTTGTCAATAGATTTTTCGTGTTTTGCCATTTCTCCATTGTTTTACTGATTATACTATTTTTTTGCCTTAATTCGTTCTTCGCTCTAACCCATTTTCCCATTATTTTAACATTTTTATCATATATTTTGTATTCAAATTTTACATTTATTCACCTGTTTTAACCATTTATATGTTTTGACTTTAAGATTGTGGTTTGTGAGATTGTGGGGAAAGGGAAATGGGGAAGGAAACAAAGTCACCGAGGATGACTTTTATTGAGGGGCAATGTTTTTTTGGTGAAATGTAATTCAAGATAAAGTAATTTAATTTTTTTACCAACTCAGAAACAGAAAAATCTATTGTAGGCACACTTTAATTTCGATTGTGGTTGTTTCCATGACTAAAACTTGTATATCAAAGAATCAGTTAATCAAATATTTCAAAAATTAATATGTAAAATTATATTGATCACAAGCTCAAAACTATAAGATTGGAATTTTAATCATACACTACCTCAATATTAGAAAATGTTAAGCCCTTGTTTTCCATTAGCAAAACTAAAAAAATTGTTAAATAATTCATATCCTTACTACAAGAAATTCCCACATAAAAAGTCGTGCGAATTAATAAATGACTATGAAAATTAACACAATTTTAGCTTGACAGTTCTTAAATGGTGTAATTTTAACTCCCACCTTTATCAATTTACATATATCTTAGGAAAGTACACGTAGGAAAGTGCACGTGCGCCGCACGTGATGAACTAATTTCCTAAGGTAATTGAATAATATGGAGTAAAAACTTTTCATCATTATATGATCCTAATGGCACACCACAAATTACTTTAATTATTACTATGTTGATAACAAAAATTTTAAGTTGTTATAATAAATATATATTAAAAAAATTGAAAATTAAATATAAACTATAATTACTATGTATATCTAACTAAAACCATATGTTTACAAACTATTATTCTAAACCTACCATTTGAATGAACGGACAACATCATTCTTTTTGTCCTTGACGTTGATATATTCATCTAACCAATTTTTTCCATTTAAACCAGTTTTCACCGGTTTAATCAATTTTTGTTAATCGATTTTACCAGATTTGTCGGTTATACATGCATGTCTTTTACTAAGTACATCATTTTCAATTACCTGCCTAAACCATTTTTAACAAATTTAACTCGTTTTGCAATTTTTCTCCATTTTGTCGAGTAAAGATATTTTATCTATTTAACCTGCTTCTACACTGAGTTCACCGTTTTTTTTTAATTATTCTAACATGTTCTTTCATCGATTTCACCTACTTTTACATTAACTTTATCATTTTTCTAATTATTCTCAAATGATTCTCATTTTTTAAATATATGTACACCTATTTCTTTTTTGGTCGATATGCTATTTACACGATCACGTTAGTAACGTTCGTTCCGTATTCTCAGTATTGAAAAGAATTCATGTCTTTTGATTGTTTAGCATTTTCAAAAAAATATGTCATACTATATAACTATGCACGACTCATCTGTTTCAAAATTTGAAAGTCTCCAACCATGCATTAAATACATAGATTGAATGAGATAAAATGTGAAGCACTATGAGAATAAAAGCCTAATCACATTAGTAATGTTTCTCCCATACAATTCCTCAAAAAATTATGATGATTTTCGAATTATGCTGAAATGATTCTAATTTTTTAAATATATGTACACCTATTTTTTTTGTCCATATGCTATTTAAACGATCACGTTAGTAACGTTCGTTCCGTATTCTCAGAATTGAAAAGAATTCATGACTTTTGATTGTTTAGCTTTTTCAAAAAAATATGTCGTACTAAATAACTATGCACGACTCATCTGTTTCAAAATTTGAAATTCTCCAACCATGCATAAATTCAAAGATTGAATGAGATAAAATGTGAAGCACTATGAGAATAAAAGCCTAATCAAATTAGTAATGTTTCTCCCATACAATTCTTCAAAAAATTATGATGATTTTCTAATTATGCTTAAATGATTCTCATTTTTTAAATATACGTACACCTATTTTTTTTTTGTCCATATGCTATTTAACGATCACGTTAGTAACGTTCGTTCCGTATTCTCAGTATTGAAAGAATTCATTACTTTTGATTGTTTAGCTTTTCCAAAAAAATATGTCGTACTATATAACTATGCACGACTCATCTGTTTCAAAATTTGAAAGTCTCCAACCATGCATAAATTCAAAGATTGAATGTGATAAAATGTGAAGCACTGTGAGAATAAAAGCCTAATCAAATTAGTAATGTTTCTCCCATACAATTCCTCAAAAAATTATGATGATTTTCTAATTATGCTTAAATGATTCTCATTTTTTAAATATACGTACACCTATTTTTTTTTTGTCCATATGCTATTTGTTGGATAAGGATGAAGATGAAGGCACTAAAGGAAATTTGATAAGGGAGGTTTTGATGCATTCCAAAACTTCAAAGATTGGTTAAGTATGGAGTAACTTAGCTGATAAACTTATCAAGGAATTTTGACTAAGTAATGAAGACATCAGAAGAGTCAAAGTTTCAAGGTCCAAGACTTCTGATCTGCTGAAGTAAAGTTATCAGACTAGTGAAGATCAGCCGACTCAAATCAGATTTGTTCAAGTTTGAGATCAGCCGAGTTCACCATCAGACTTATACCTTCGTCAGCCAAGTGAAGAAGATCATGAAGTGTTCCCAACGGTAATAAATGCCCCTTGGTGTAATAAATGCTGAAGTACGAGGATATTTAAGACAAATGATTGAAGAAATGCTTCGCATCAGCCGAGTGCATTTAATGCTGCATTTAATGCTGCCTGCAGAATAGTACTGTTTACAGTACGGACAGACTGCAAAAGAGCCGTTCGCGGATTTTAAGGACCAGTACTCGAGGAATTTGAATCCTGTCTCCCTTCAACGGACACTTTTCAATCCTCAAGTATAAATAGCTGAAAGAGACGAAGAAGAAACAAGCAACACACTTTCTGAGAGAAATTTCCGAAGCAGAATTCTTTAAGTCTCAAGAACAGCTCACTCATCAGCTGAGTCATTTGTTGACGAAAGCAGAGTTGAAGAATCAAGAAAAATACATCTTCTGAGTGATTTTGTAAACAAGAGTGTTGTGCGGAGTTGTGATCCATCTTTGTGAGTGATCAAACTTCAGAGAATAGGTTTTCTGTGTGATTTCCTATTGTGAACTTGTGATCGTTTCATTTGTTGTTCGACGCAAGTAGAGTATACTGTAAACTTTGTGATTATAGTATAACCCAAGATCTGAGTGACTTGGAAGAGTGGACTAAAGGATATTCAAATCCATATAACCACTATAAAAATTGATTGTGTTTTTACATCGCTTTTAAACTTGCATATTTTCTGATTGCATAAAAACACGTTAAATTAACTGTTTGAAAAAGAGCTAAAAGGAGTTTATAAATCTGGGGAAATATTTTTCAAACTGCTAAGATTACTTGTGAAAAACACTTTAAAAATCCGCTGCAAGTACTCTAAGTATTAAAACTGATTTTAACTAATCAGCTAAGTAACTATCAGACGAGGGGTCAACAGACCTGTTCAAAGATTTGTTCGCGAACAGAATTGTAACTTACTAATCTGATCAGCTTAGTCTGTTAAATTAAAGTAAAAGTTTTAAAGTTAAAATTGGAAGAAAATTTTAAAGAGGTTTATTCACCCCCCCCTCTAAACCTCTTCTGACCACTTGGGACCAACAAGTGGTATCAGAGCAGGTGGTTCATTAGAATCAGCTGCCTGATCAACGAGCTTGATCCAAGTGTTTTTCAAAGGTTTTTAAAACTTTTCAAAAGAACATCTTTTTGAAAAATCAAAACTTTTTGAAAAATGGATTGTATCAGCCATGTTCCCCACATTGCTGGTATGTCTTTTGAAGACTGGAATATTAGAATGGAAATCTTTCTAGCAGCCTACAATGACAACATGTACACATGTATCATTAAAGGTCCATTCAGATTCACAAAGACCATCAAAATAAATGAAGTAGATACGGTTGTGGAGAAAGACCTTCATGAGATGACTCCTGAAGAAATAAAGCTTTACAATTTAGATAAAGTTGGGAGATTCATCATGACTAAAGCCCTGGATAATGATCGGTTTGACAAGGTCAAGCATTGCAAGACTGCAAAGGAGATGTGGGACAAAGTCAGAGACATGAGCGAAGGCAATGATGCAATAAAGGAGCATCAGCTCACTGTTGCTTTGGAGAAACTTGACAATTTCAAGATGAAGTCTGGAGAAACCATTGATCAGATGGACACCAGATTCACCAGAACTCTGAATGAAGTTTTGAAGCTGGGAAAGACCTTCACTGACAAAGAGATCACTGTCAGAGTACTAAAGGCCCTACCCCCAAAGTTCAACATGAAAGTAACAGCAATGGAAGAATCAAGGGATTTAGGAAAAATCTCTCTTACTGAGCTGTTTTCTGTACTCAAGGCATTCGAGTATAAACTGCCTAGGATGGGAATTGAAGAAACCTCAACTTCAGGACCCACAGCTGCACTGGTTGCTGCTGAAAACCAAAGAAGACCAGCACAGAAAAGGAAAGATGTGGACTCATCTGATGAAGCCACTCTACTCAACAAAAAAGAGTACACTGCTGGAGATGTTGCACTGTTGATAAACAATTTCAAGAAGTTCTACAAAAGAAAAATGAAGAACAAATACAACAATGCTTCTACTTCTAAACCTAACTTTTCTTCTCAGGATAAGGATGATTATAAAGCGAAACTAATGTGTTACAACTGCAGGAAATTGGGACACTTCATCAAAGACTGCCCATATCCAAAAGCAGAAAAGTACACTGAAGAGGAGAAGAAAATGAGAAAAGAAAGAAAGCATCAGAGAGGCAAGGCTATGATGGCTGAAGCAGAGAAGCTGGCTGCTGTCTACTCATCTGATTCAGATTCAGACACGTCTGATGAAGAATCGTCTGATGAAGAAAAACCTGCTCTCCTCTGCCTGATGGCAAAGGAATCTGATGACTCTGAGGATGAGGTAACTCCTCAAGAAAATGAACTATTTAATTCTCTAGAGCAAATGATGTTGAATAATACTACTATTGCTGGAGAGTTTGTTAAGCTTAAGGAAGAGATGAACTTGCTAAAAGAGCAAAATAATTCACTGAAACTTCTAGCTGAAAAGCCAAAAGAATCAGCTGAATATAAACAGCTTGAGCAAGAGCATGAATCTCTGAAAGCTGAATGTGAGGTCTATAAAGGAAAAATCATGGAACTTGAGAAAATTATTGAGTCTCATGATAAGTCAACTGTTGCATCCATGCATACATCTAGTAAACAGGAGACACCTTTAGAAAAGGATAAACTAGAATTGAATCATACTGAAAAATTTATTTCTGCTGACAATAGTAAGGTCATTCTGTATGTTCAAACTTCTAAACCTACCTCATCTGAGAAAGTGTTAAAGGAGAAGAAATCTCCTAAGGCTAAAAAGAGCAAAGAGCCTAGTGTAGGAAAACAGACTAGTAAGCCTAAACAGAAGAGTCCTAGGAAGTCATCTGATAAGGCTAAAACTAATCAGACTAGTGACAAAGCTAAGTCGTCTGTTAAAGAGCAAGCATCTAGTAAACCAAAGAAGCATAAGAACAAGAAAAATCAAAATGCTTGGTATGGAAATGAATCATATTATGTGCAACCTGCTGCATATCATCCTATGTATCATGCACCTCAATTTCCTAGTTACTATGCACCTTACCCTGCTCATCCAATGCATGCATATCCTGCATATCATGCACCTTACCCTGCTTATGAACATTATTCTTATCATACTGATCATCAACATGACTTATCTGATAATTATGATAAAAATGAAACTGTTCATGCTCCTATCAAAACTCAGAAACCTAAGAAGCCTAAGACTTCAACATCTTGGGTTGTCAAAGGTGGAACTAATCCTTCAGGACCCTCTCAATAAGGGTACCTAAAACAATTTTACTTTTGTTTTGTAGGTTAGGATTAGGAGTAGGAGTAAAGTAGAGAAGATTTGGTACTTGGACAGTGGATGTTCAAGGCACATGTGTGGAAACATACATGAGTTGACTGATGCAGTTGCTGTGGATGGTCCAAGTGTTACATTTGGAGACAGCAAAGAAGGCAAGATTAAAGCTAAAGGAAGATTAATTAAAGGAAACATTGAGATATCTGACGTCTCATATGTTAAAGGCCTGAAATACAATCTGCTGAGCATAAGTCAATTTTGTGACAAAGGATATTCAGTCATCTTCTCAACAGATAAGTGCTATGTTGAACAGATTGGTACAAAGAAGGTAATTTTATCTGGAAGACGACAAGGTAATGTCTACATAGTCGACTGGAATTCTGCTGACAAGAATTCAAGTGTTTGTTTGGTGGCATCTGCACTAAGTGAAGTTAGCTGGCTATGGCACAAAAGAATGAATCATTTAAACTTCAAGACCATAAACAGATTAATCAAGAATGATTTGGTAGAAGGGATTCCAAAAGCAGTCATGAGCAAAGACAAGCTCTGTGATGCATGTCAGAAGGGTAAACAAATCAAGTCATCATTCAAAGAAAAGAAGCACCAATCTTCTGGAAGGATATTGGAGCTACTGCATATGGACTTATTTGGACCCATTGATCCAGTCAGCAATGGTGGAAAGAAATACTGCCTAGCTGTTGTGGATGACTATTCAAGATATACTTGGGTGATTTTCATGAAAAAGAAAAGTGAAACCAAGGAACATCTTACAAATCTGATGGAACTGATCCAGAATGAGAAGAGTATCAAAATATTGAAGATCAGATCAGATAGAGGGACAGAGTTTACAAACTCTACTGTTGAAGAGTATTGTAATATCAAAGGAATACATCATGAGTATTCTGCTGCAAGAACCCCTCAACAGAATGGTGTTGCTGATAGGAGAAACAGAACACTGAAAGAAGCTGTCAGAACCATGATAGCTGAAGCTAAACTGCCACAAAGATTTTGGGCAGAAGCAACAAACACAGCATGCTTTACCCAAAACAGATGTATGATCAACAAAAATCAGAACAAGACTCCATATGAAGTTTGGAACAACAGAAAACCAAACATTCATTACTTTAAGATTTTTGGTTGTAAATGTTTTGTATTGAATAATGGGAAAAATCACCTTGCTGCATTTGCAGAAAAGGCTGATGAAGCTGTTTTTGTAGGATACTCTACTGTTAGTAAAGCCTACAGAGTTTTTAACAAAAGAACATTACTAATAGAAGAATCTATCCATGTAGTATTTGATGAGCCAAGTCAATCTTCTGAAAAGAATCAAAGTGTTAACCAAGACCTGTCTGCTGATTTACAGAAGTTAGACGTTGGAAGAAATGAAGAATATGTTCCCATCATACTACCTAATCTAAGTTCAGCTGCTAACTCAAGTGCTGTTCAAAATCACAGTGCTGATTGTCTAACAGACGAGTTGCTAACAGCTGACAGACCAGAGACTGTTCAACAGACTGCAAATGTTCAACAGACTACTACTGGAACTCCAACAGTAGTGTTGCAAGATCAAGACAGAGGACAACATCCTGATCTGCAACCTGATCTCAGATGGCTCAAGAATCACCCACCTGAACTAGTCATTGGTGATCCTTTAGATAGAGTGAAAACAAGAAGAGCTGCTGCACAAGATGCCATGTTTGTCACATTTCTATCTCAAATAGAGCCCAAGCAAATTGAAGAAGCTCTCAATGATTCCTTCTGGATAGAAGCTATGCAAGAAGAGTTGAATCAATTTGAAAGGAATGAAGTATGGTACTTAGTTCCTAGACCAAGTCATCAAAGAGTCATTGGCACTAAGTGGGTATTCAGAAATAAGAAGAATGAAGATGGTGTTGTCACCAGAAACAAAGCAAGACTAGTGGCCAAGGGTTATTGTCAAGAAGAAGGAATTGACTTTGATGAAACTTTTGCACCAGTAGCAAGACTTGAAGCAATCAGACTGTTTCTAGCCTATGCTGCTCACAAGAACTTCACTGTCTATCAGATGGATGTGAAGTCCGCTTTTCTCAATGGAGAATTGCAAGAAGAAGTGTACGTTGAACAACCTCCTGGATTTGAAGTCTATCAAGAAGAGGACAAAGTATATCGTCTGAAGAAAGCCCTCTATGGACTGAAACAGGCTCCAAGAGCATGGTATGATACCCTATCTGATTTTCTTTTAATTAAAGGATTTCGTAAAGGTAAGGTAGATAAAACCTTGTTTACAATTGAATGGGAAAATCATATATTACTTGTGCAAATATATGTGGACGATATTATTTTTGGTTCAACTAACCAACAGATGTGTGATAAGTTCTCCAAGCTGATGTAGAATAAGTTTGAAATGAGCATGATGGGTGAACTTAATTACTTTCTTGGATTGCAAGTTAGACAGTTGCCTGATGGGATATTCATCAGCCAAGCAAAGTACACAAGAGATCTGTTCAAGAAATTTGGTATGGAAACTAGCTCAACAGCTACCATTCCTATGTCTACAAGTCTTCGCTTGGATAAAGATGAAGATGGCAAATCAGTGGACATAACCAGATATAGAGGCATTATAGGGTCATTGTTGTATCTAACAGCAAGTAGACCTGACATAATGTACTCAGTTGGAGTCTGTGCAAGATTTCAATCAAACTCCAAAGAATCTCATCTTTTAGCTGCCAAGAGGATATTGAAGTATGTTAAAGGCACTCAAGAATTGGGATTGTGGTACCCTAGAGAATCTGGATTTGAACTTGTTGGCTATTCAGATTCAGACCTTGCTGGCTGCAAGATTGACAGAAAGAGCACAACAGGTGCCTGTCAATTCTTAGGTAGTCGTCTGATCTCATGGATGAGTAAGAAGCAAACCTCAGTTTCTATATCTACTGCTGAAGCTGAATATATAGCTGCTGGAGCTTGCTGTGCACAGATACTTTGGTTGAAACATCAACTAGAAGACTACAACATAAAGATCAGTGGAATACCAATCTACTGTGACAATACAAGTGCAATCTCTCTTACTCAAAACACTACAAGTCATTCAAGGACTAAACATATTGAGATCAAGCATCACTTCATTAGAGATCATGTGGAAAAAGGCAATGTCATGATTGAGTATGTTCATACAGACAATCAGATTGCTGATATTTTCACTAAACCTTTAAGTGAAGTAAGGTTCTCAACTCTAAGAGCTGAGTTAGGACTACTTAATTTGGATGCATAAGCTGAGGGGGAACTCATCAGAAGACTGGAGTTCAACAGCTTAGTTATCTATTATTATCTTCAAGAATTAACTTTCAACAGACTAGTTAACTTATGAATTCTTAAACTCAGGGGGAACGTGTAAGACTAGCGGTACTTCTGAATTAAAGATGAAATTTGTTAATGACAGTTAGTTGAAGTTATGTTTTCATCAGAAGACTCAACTATCGAAGATTAAAGTTATTTTATCTAGCTGGATTGACAAACAGCTGAGGAAGGTTATCAGCTATTGGCATTCTCTGATAACAGCATTGTCATCAGGACAGTAGTCCATCAGATAAGTGTTTATTATACTCATCTGATTACTAAATTAAAAGCGAACTATTTAAAAACGTTTTATTCAAAACACGCTTTTACAAGTAACTGTCGGGCGGTACATATTCCCGCTCTTCATTAAATATCTTTTGAATTTGAAAAGTCGTAACTAACGCCGCACGATCAGCACTGACAGAAAAACGGATCTAACGGTTGGCGGATATCACGGAAACCGACATACCCCAACTCTATAAATCCTCATCTGATCAGTCGAGTCGTTCTTTACGCACTCTAAGCATTCAAAAGTACTTGTGAGAAATTTACCTGCAATTCTCTGCATACTTCTCTTTGTTTTTCTAACCTTCAACAGATCAACAATGGCCGCTGAAGGAATGTTTCTCGTCTATAATTCCTACTACCAATCCGGTACGGATCTGATGAAAGAACTGCTCGAAAAGTTCAAAGCTGCTTCGCTGGTAAACTTCATGGAATACCACGAAGGAATTATCTGGACTGACCAAGTGATGGAGTACTACAACACTGCGAAAGCTGATTATAACTCACTAGCAATTAAGGCTACTGTGGGAGACAAATCTATCACTATCACTCCTGCTGTTCTTCACGAGATGTTTGGGCTTCCTAACAGTGGACGACATGACGTCACTGTTCTGACGGAGGATAAGCACCAACAGTTCTGGGCGATCTGCGCCAAAGAGGGAGAAACGTTGTCTGGAAATATAAGGAAGAAGCAACTGAAGGATGAATATCAGCGGATGGCTGATATGGTGTCCAAGCTGATTGAGAACTGCACCTTCTCACTGGATGCTGTTACCATGAAGAGGTTCAGCATCATGGCTGCCATATACTATGGACTGGAAATCAACTGGTCAATCATAGTCTGGTACATATTAGCTGATTTTCTTGATGATAAGAAAGGAAAAGGCCCCACCACCAACCACAGAATCACTCTCAGCTATCTGCTGTCAAAACTGGGCTGTGATATGAAGAATGGAAAAGAGATCCATAAATCCAAGGCAGTATCCAAGTACTTGCCTGTTCAAAAGAGGAAGGCTGGAGAGCCTGCAGAGGCTGATATTGAGGAACCAAAAGAGGTTCCTGCCAAAAGGCAAAAGAAACTGGTCAAGGCTGCTGATAAGCCCAAAGAGAAAGCTTCAAAGAAAATGGAGAAAGTGACTGATGCTGAAGCCACAAAAATTGTGGAGAATGTGATTGCTGATGTAAGGACTAGATCCCCTGCATCACCATCAAGAACTCCATCAGCAGAGAGGCCTGCTGAAAATATCTCTTACAGGACAAGAAGTCAACTAAGGGATACTGCTGTCTCAAGACCTATTCAAGGTCTGTCTAAAAAGTCAGCAAGGAAGCAAATGACCTTCATTGAAAAACCAACAGAGTTGGAAAATGTAGCTAGAGAAGGCCCTAAAGCTGCTGAAAGGCCTACTGAACCAGTTGAGACTGTTGAGACTGACAAAGCTGATGAGCAACAGCCAAGTCAAGTCACATCAACAGCTGAGGTTGCTCAACCTCAAGAAGATCCAGACGTCCAAATCATCTATCCTATTGCTGCTGCTCCCATATCATCTGCTGGACCAGTCCCTGCTGATAAAGGCAAAAGAAAAATAGTGCTAAGGAAAAAGAAAGTTTCCAAAGCTGACAAGAAAGCAAGGGAGGAGGCTGAACAAAGAAAACAGGATGAGTTGGAGGAGAAGAAAGCACTTGAGCTAAGCAAAGCTCAAGAAGCAAAGGATGAAGCCAGAAGGCACATGTCTGAAGCAGAAAGAAAAGCTGCTGAGGATGCTGAGATGGAAATGGTTTTGGAGATGAGCAAAGTTGATGCCTATGGACCTGTCCATGGAGGTGGCATCAAAATTGGAGAAGGCAAGAATGAAGAAGACAAAAAGAAGATATTACTGCCTGCCCCCAAAATCAAGTCAAAAGACAAGTTTGAAGTCAGAAAAGCATTTGAGATTGTGTATGCTGACAAAGAGCTATTCAAGAAATTTGAGAGGTCTCTGGCATACTATGATCAGAAGCTAATGTTAAAGACTATGTTCAACCAGGAGAAACCAAGATATATCAGTTGGAGGGATAACAGGCTGAACAAGTCAATAACAGAACTTCAAAGCATGAAGGAGTTAGCTGATGAAGAACGTTGGGTTCTGAACTGGCTGAAAACAAACTCCATCCAAAAGGCCCTTGATCCCAGCTATGTAAGAGATGTCATGCATAGTTATGCAAAAGGCTTTGCATTGGAGGAGGCCAAGAAAATTAAAAGCACCTTGTCTGACAAGAAAAAGAAGTCTGAAGACGCTGAAGAAAGGGCAATCAAGTTTGCTGTTATGACTTCCCTGAAGAGATGGGCTAAAAAGTCAAAGTATCAGCAAGGCTGTTCAAGTGATTTGCCACTGCTGCCAAGTATCCAGCAAATCATTTTTGGCAAGGAAGTACAACAGTACTATGAAGTTCCAAAGGGAAACAATGCTCCTGTTAACCCTTGGATTATTGTAAGGCAGATTAGACAGACAACTTGCTTCAATGATGACGGCACTGTAACAAATCTGTTCTATGATGATGTCACTGATGAACACAAGTCTGCTGACAAGTCATTAGCTATTGAGCCACAAGCTAAGACTTCTGAAGATCATCAGATGACGGACATGGAAGAAGTCCCTGTTCAACAGGCGACTGAAGAAAAGGAAGCTGATGCTGCTGCTTCTGCTTCATCAGGTGATGAACACTCATCACTAATGGAAGCCTTCCAATTACTTATTGAAAATCAAATGAAAGAGATGGAAGAGAGGAACAGTCTGCAGTTACAGAAGATGAAGAAAGAATTGGTTGAATCAAACACTCAACAGATGGAAAGAATGCACCTTCTAACTGCCAGTACTATCAAATTGGCTATTGATAGTCTACCTATTCCTCAAGATCATTCCTTGCAGTTGGTACACAGCTTAAGAGAACTGAACCAGAACGTAGAAGATGTGAAGGGTGATGTAAATCATCTTCACACTGCCCTAAAAACAGCTGAGCACAAGATTGCTGATCTGACTGCAACCTTCGTTAAAGTCAGTCAAGAAGAGAAGGAAATCAATCTGGGGATGTTGCAAGAAGTGGCAAAGGCTTCACAGGAAGTTCAAAGTGAAATTGCAACTATCAACCTCAACATTGACTACTTCAATGATAAGACTGATGTCATCAGCACTGATATTCATCATCTAACAGCTAGTCATGACGTTGTTAATCAGAACCTAAAGGCTTTGTGTGCTGGAGTGAAGATTCCAACAGTTGCTCTCAACCCTGCTGTTGAACCTTCTAATGTCATCAGAGTTGATGATGACAAAAAGGGGGAAGATAAAAGGAAAGAACCAGCGAAGGAGGAATCTGCTGCTGAAGAACCAACTAAGGAAGAAACTGCTGATGCAACTATTGAAGCCAAGGAAACTGAAGACACTACTGACAAGGCTAAAGAGCTTGGAAAGGTAGAAGAAGAAGAAAAGATTGAAAAAGAAACTACCAAGTACAGGAACACTGAATCTGCCAGGAAGGCCATGGAAGCTTTGAAAGCTCTTCAAGAACAGCAACTCAAAGAAAAGATGGAAGCTGCCAAAGCAACCCTGGAAGAAGAAGCTGATGATGAAGAAGATGATGAAGAATCATCTTATGAATATGAAGAAGTGCTGGAAGGATCAGATGAAGAAGCTGATAGTTAGAACTTGTAAAATCCTTGTAATCAGTTTACTTTATCTATTTCTTCAGAAATCTCATCTGATGAACTTGTACTATGTAACTCTTTTCAAATATTAATGAAAAGTCAAGTTCAATCCAATAAACTTTTTCTATCTCAGAAAATTTTGAGGATTACAATCTTTAGTTTAGGTATTCAACAGGTACTTAGCTGAAGTTTTGTCATCATCAAAAAGGGGGAAATTGTTGGATAAGGATGAAGATGAAGGCACTAAAGGAAATTTGATAAGGGAGGTTTTGATGCATTCCAAAACTTCAAAGATTGGTTAAGTATGGAGTAACTTAGCTGATAAACTTATCAAGGAATTTTGACTAAGTAATGAAGACATCAGAAGAGTCAAAGTTTCAAGGTCCAAGACTTCTGATCTGCTGAAGTAAAGTTATCAGACTAGTGATGATCAGCCGACTCAAATCAGATTTGTTCAAGTTTGAGATCAGCCGAGTTCACCATCAGACTTATACCTTCGTCAGCCAAGTGAAGAAGATCATGAAGTGTTCCCAACGGTAATAAATGCCCCTTGGTGTAATAAATGCTGAAGTACGAGGATATTTAAGACAAATGATTGAAGAAATGCTTCGCATCAGCCGAGTGCATTTAATGCTGCATTTAATGCTGCCTGCAGAATAGTACTGTTTACAGTACGGACAGACTGCAAAAGAGCCGTTCGCGGATTTTAAGGACCAGTACTCGAGGAATTTGAATCCTGTCTCCCTTCAACGGACACTTTTCAATCCTCAAGTATAAATAGCTGAAAGAGACGAAGAAGAAACAAGCAACACACTTTCTGAGAGAAATTTCCGAAGCAGAATTCTTTAAGTCTCAAGAACAGCTCACTCATCAGCTGAGTCATTTGTTGACGAAAGCAGAGTTGAAGAATCAAGAAAAATACATCTTCTGAGTGATTTTGTAAACAAGAGTGTTGTGCGGAGTTGTGATCCATCTTTGTGAGTGATCAAACTTCAGAGAATAGGTTTTCTGTGTGATTTCCTATTGTGAACTTGTGGTCGTTTCATTTGTTGTTCGACGCAAGCAGAGTATACTGTAAACTTTGTGATTATAGTATAACCCAAGATCTGAGTGACTTGGAAGAGTGGACTAAAGGATATTCAAATCCATATAACCACTATAAAAATTGATTGTGTTTTTACATCGCTTTTAAACTTGCATATTTTCTGATTGCATAAAAACACGTTAAATTAACTGTTTGAAAAAGAGCTAAAAGGAGTTTATAAATCTGGGGAAATATTTTTCAAACTGCTAAGATTACTTGTGAAAAACACTTTAAAAATCCGCTGCAAGTACTCTAAGTATTAAAACTGATTTTAACTAATCAGCTAAGTAACTATCAGACGAGTGGTCAACAGACCTGTTCAAAGATTTGTTCGCGAACAGAATTGTAACTTACTAATCTGATCAGCTTAGTCTGTTAAATTAAAGTAAAAGTTTTAAAGTTAAAATTGGAAGAAAATTTTAAAGAGGTTTATTCACCCCCCCCCCCTTCTAAACCTCCTCTGACCACTTGGGACCAACACTATTTAACGATCACGTTAGTAACGTTCGTTCCGTATTCTCAGTATTGAAAGAATTCATGACTTTTGATTGTTTAGCTTTTCCAAAAAAATATGTCGTACTATATAACTATGCACGACTCATCTGTTTCAAAATTTGAAAGTCTCCAACCATGCATAAATTCAAAGATTGAATGAGATAAAATGTGAAGCACTATGAGAATAAAAGCCTAACCACATTAGTAATGTTTCTCTCATACAATTTCTCAAAAAATTATGATGATTGATTATAAATTGTGCTTTCACCGATTTAGCCCATTGTTTGTGGTTTATCCCATTTGTTAATTAATTTGTTCATTCTCTGCGGTTTAACCCAATTTTACACGATTAAGTTTATTCTTTTGCTAATTTAACCTATTTTTTCTCTACTATTTCTCAACTTTGTAAATCAATTTAGCTAATTTTTTGTTCTTGTTCTTTTATCAAATTGACACATTTTTTGTTACCCCGTGTTTAACCAATATCATTCATTTCTTGTCAATAGATTTTTCGTGTTTTGCCAATTCTCCGTTGTTTTACTGATTATACTATTTTTTTTGCCTTAAATCGTTCTTCGCTCTAACCCATTTTCCCATTATTTTAACATTTTTATCATATATTTTTTATTCAAATTTTACATTTATTCACCTGTTTTAACCATTTATATGTTTTGACTTTAAGATTGTGGTTTGTGAGATTGTGGGGAAAGGGAAATGGGGAAGGAAACAAAGTCACCGAGGATGACTTTTATTGAGGGGCAATGTTTTTTTGGTGAAATGTAATTCAAGATAAAGTAATTTAATTTTTTTACCAAATCAGAAACAGAAAAATCTATTGTATGCACACTTTCATTTCGATTGTGGTTGTTTCCATGACTAAAACTTGTATATCAAAGAATCAGTTAATAAAATATTTCAAAAATTAATATGTAAAATTATATTGATCACAAGCTCAAAACTATAAGATTGAAATTTTAATCATACACTACCTCAATATTAGAAAATGTTAAGCCCTTGTTTTCCATTAGCAAAACTAAAAAAATTGTTAAATAATTCATATCCTTACTATAAGAATTTCCCACATAAAAAGTCGTGCGAATTAATAAATGACTATGAAAATTAACACAATTTTAGCTTGACAGTTCTTAAATGGTGTAATTTTAACTCCCACCTTTATCAATTTACATATATCTTAGGAAAGTACACGTAGGAAAGTGCACGTGCGCCGCACGTGATGAACTAATTTCCTAAGGTAATTGAATAATATGGAGTAATAACTTTTCATCATTATATGATCCTAATGGCACACCACAAATTACTTTAATTATTACTATGTTGATAACAAAAATTTTAAGTTGTTATAATAAATATATATAAATAAAATTGAAAATAAAATAAAAACTATAATTACTATGTATATCTAACTAAAACCATATGTTTACAAACTATTATTCTAAACCTACCATTAGAATGAACGGACAACATCATTCTTTTTGTCCTTGACGTTGATATATTCATCTAACCAATTTTTTCCATTTAAACCAGTTTTCACCGGTTTAACCAATTTTTGTTAATCGATTTTACCAGATTTGTCGGTTATACATGCATGTCTTTTACTAAGTACATCATTTTCAATTACCTGCCTAAACCATTTTTAACAAATTTAACTCGTTTTGCAATTTTTCTCCATTTTGTCGAGTAAAGATATTTTATCTATTTAACCCGCTTCTACACTGAGTTCACCATTTTTTTTTAATTATTCTAACATGTTCTTTCATCGATTTCACCTACTTTTACATTAACTTTATCATTTTTCTAATTATTCTTAAATGATTCTCATTTTTTAAATATATGTACACATATTTCTTTTTTGGTCGATATGCTATTTACACGATCACGTTAGTAACGTTCGTTCCGTATTCTCAGTATTGAAAAGAATTCATGACTTTTGATTGTTTAGATTTTTCAAAAAAATATGTCGTACTATATAACTATGCACGACTCATCTGTTTCAAAATTTGAAAGTCTCCAACCATGCATTAAATACAAAGATTGAATGAGATAAAATGTGAAGCACTATGAGAATAAAAGCCTAATCACATTAGTAATGTTTCTCCCACACAATTCCTCAAAAAATTATGATGATTTTATAATTATGCTGAAATGATTCTAATTTTATAAATATATGTACACCTATTTTTTTTTGTCCATATGCTATTTACACGATCACGTTAGTAACGTTCGTTCTGTATTCTCAGTATTGAAAAGAATTCATGACTTTTGATTGTTTAGCTTTTTCAAAAAAATATGTCGTACTATATAACTATGCACAACTCATCTGTTTCAAAATTTGAAATTCTCGAACCATGCATAAATTCAAAGATTGAATGAGATAAAATGTGAGCCACTATGAGAATAAAAGCCTAATCACATTAGTAATGTTTCTCCCATACAATTCCTCAAAAAATATGATGATTTTCTAATTATGCTGAAATGATTCTCATTTTTTAAATATATGTACACCTATTTTTTTTTGTCCATATGTTATTTACACGATCACGTTAGTAACGTTCGTTCCGTATTCTCAGTATTGAAAGAATTCACGACTTTTGATTGTTTAGCTTTTTCAAAAAAATATGTCGTACTATATAACTATGCACGACTCATCTGTTTCAAAATTTGAAAGTCTCCAACCATGCATAAATTCAAAGATTGAATGAGATAAAATGTGAAGCACTATGAGAATAAAAGCCTAATCACATTAGTAATATTTCTCCCATACAATTCCTCAAAAAATTATGATGATTGATTATAAATTGTGCTTTCATCGATTTAGCCCATTGTTTGTGGTTTATCCCATTTGTTAATTAATTTGTTCATTCTCTGCGGTTTAAACCAATTTTACATGATTAAGTTTATTCTTTTGCTAATTTAACCTATTTTTTCTCTACTATTTCTCAACTTTGTAAATCAATTTAGCTAATTTTTTGTTCTTGTTCTTTTATCAAATTGACACATTTTTTGTTACCCCGTGTTTAACCAATATCATTCATTTCTTGTCAATAGATTTTTCGTGTTTTGCCATTTCTCCATTGTTTTACTGATTATACTATTTTTTTTGCCTTAATTTGTTCTTCGCTCTAACCCATTTTCCCATTATTTTAACATTTTTATCATATATTTTTTATTCAAATTTTACATTTATTCACCTGTTTTAACCATTTATATGTTTTGACTTTAAGATTGTGGTTTGTGAGATTGTGGGGAAAGGGAAATGGGGAAGGAAACAAAGTCACCGAGGATGACTTTTATTGAGGGGCAATGTTTTTTTGGTGAAATGTAATTCAAGATAAAGTAATTTAATTTTTTTACCAACTCAGAAACAGAAAAATCTATTGTAGGCACACTATAATTTCGATTGTGGTTGTTTCCATGACTAAAACTTGTATATCAAAGAATCAGTTAATCAAATATTTCAAAAATTAATATGTAAAATTATATTGATCACAAGCTCAAAACTATAAGATTGGAATTTTAATCATACACTACCTCAATATTAGAAAATGTTAAGCCCTTGTTTTCCATTAGCAAAACTAAAAAAATTGTTAAATAATTCATATCCTTACTATAAGAAATTCCCACATAAAAAGTCGTGCGAATTAATAAATGACTATGAAAATTAACACAATTTTAGCTTGACAGTTCTTAAATGGTGTAATTTTAACTCCCACCTTTATCAATTTACATATATCTTAGGAAAGTACACGTAGGAAAGTGCACGTGCGCCGCACGTGATGAACTAATTTCCTAAGGTAATTGAATAATATGGAGTAATAACTTTTCATCATTATATGATCCTAATGGCACACCACAAATTACTTTAATTATTACTATGTTGATAACAAAAATTTTAAGTTGTTATAATAAATATATATAAATAAAATTGAAAATAAAATAAAAACTATAATTACTATGTATATCTAACTAAAACCATATGTTTACAAACTATTATTCTAAACCTACCATTTGAATGAACGGACAACATCATTCTTTTTGTCCTTGACGTTGATATATTCATCTAACCAATTTTTTCCATTTAAACCAGTTTTCACCGGTTTAACCAATTTTTGTTAATCGATTTTACCAGATTTGTCGGTTATACATGCATGTCTTTTACTAAGTACATCATTTTCAATTACCTGCCTAAACCATTTTTAACAAATTTAACTCGTTTTGCAATTTTTCTCCATTTTGTCGAGTAAAGATATTTTATCTATTTAACCCGCTTCTACACTGAGTTCACCATTTTTTTTTAATTATTCTAACATGTTCTTTCATCGATTTCACCTACTTTTACATTAACTTTATCATTTTTCTAATTATTCTTAAATGATTCTCATTTTTTAAATATATGTACACCTATTTCTTTTTTGGTCGATATGCTATTTACACGATCACGTTAGTAACGTTCGTTCCGTATTCTCAGTATTGAAAAGAATTCATGACTTTTGATTGTTTAGATTTTTCAAAAAAATATGTCGTACTATATAACTATGCACGACTCATCTGTTTCAAAATTTGAAAGTCTCCAACCATGCATTAAATACAAAGATTGAATGAGATAAAATGTGAAGCACTATGAGAATAAAAGCCTAATCACATTAGTAATGTTTCTCCCACACAATTCCTCAAAAAATTATGATGATTTTATAATTATGCTGAAATGATTCTAATTTTATAAATATATGTACACCTATTTTTTTTTGTCCATATGCTATTTACACGATCACGTTAGTAACGTTCGTTCTGTATTCTCAGTATTGAAAAGAATTCATGACTTTTGATTGTTTAGCTTTTTCAAAAAAATATGTCGTACTATATAACTATGCACAACTCATCTGTTTCAAAATTTGAAATTCTCGAACCATGCATAAATTCAAAGATTGAATGAGATAAAATGTGAGCCACTATGAGAATAAAAGCCTAATCACATTAGTAATGTTTCTCCCATACAATTCCTCAAAAAATATGATGATTTTCTAATTATGCTGAAATGATTCTCATTTTTTAAATATATGTACACCTATTTTTTTTTTTGTCCATATGTTATTTACACGATCACGTTAGTAACGTTCGTTCCGTATTCTCAGTATTGAAAGAATTCACGACTTTTGATTGTTTAGCTTTTTCAAAAAAATATGTCGTACTATATAACTATGCACGACTCATCTGTTTCAAAATTTGAAAGTCTCCAACCATGCATAAATTCAAAGATTGAATGAGATAAAATGTGAAGCACTATGAGAATAAAAGCCTAATCACATTAGTAATATTTCTCCCATACAATTCCTCAAAAAATTATGATGATTGATTATAAATTGTGCTTTCATCGATTTAGCCCATTGTTTGTGGTTTATCCCATTTGTTAATTAATTTGTTCATTCTCTGCGGTTTAAACCAATTTTACATGATTAAGTTTATTCTTTTGCTAATTTAACCTATTTTTTCTCTACTATTTCTCAACTTTGTAAATCAATTTAGCTAATTTTTTGTTCTTGTTCTTTTATCAAATTGACACATTTTTTGTTACCCCGTGTTTAACCAATATCATTCATTTCTTGTCAATAGATTTTTCGTGTTTTGCCATTTCTCCATTGTTTTACTGATTATACTATTTTTTTTGCCTTAATTTGTTCTTCGCTCTAACCCATTTTCCCATTATTTTAACATTTTTATCATATATTTTTTATTCAAATTTTACATTTATTCACCTGTTTTAACCATTTATATGTTTTGACTTTAAGATTGTGGTTTGTGAGATTGTGGGGAAAGGGAAATGGGGAAGGAAACAAAGTCACCGAGGATGACTTTTATTGAGGGGCAATGTTTTTTTGGTGAAATGTAATTCAAGATAAAGTAATTTAATTTTTTTACCAACTCAGAAACAGAAAAATCTATTGTAGGCACACTATAATTTCGATTGTGGTTGTTTCCATGACTAAAACTTGTATATCAAAGAATCAGTTAATCAAATATTTCAAAAATTAATATGTAAAATTATATTGATCACAAGCTCAAAACTATAAGATTGGAATTTTAATCATACACTACCTCAATATTAGAAAATGTTAAGCCCTTGTTTTCCATTAGCAAAACTAAAAAAATTGTTAAATAATTCATATCCTTACTATAAGAAATTCCCACATAAAAAGTCGTGCGAATTAATAAATGACTATGAAAATTAACACAATTTTAGCTTGACAGTTCTTAAATGGTGTAATTTTAACTCCCACCTTTATCAATTTACATATATCTTAGGAAAGTACACGTAGGAAAGTGCACGTGCGCCGCACGTGATGAACTAATTTCCTAAGGTAATTGAATAATATGGAGTAATAACTTTTCATCATTATATGATCCTAATGGCACACCACAAATTACTTTAATTATTACTATGTTGATAACAAAAATTTTAAGTTGTTATAATAAATATATATAAATAAAATTGAAAATAAAATAAAAACTATAATTACTATGTATATCTAACTAAAACCATATGTTTACAAACTATTATTCTAAACCTACCATTTGAATGAACGGACAACATCATTCTTTTTGTCCTTGACGTTGATATATTCATCTAACCAATTTTTTCCATTTAAACCAGTTTTCACCGGTTTAACCAATTTTTGTTAATCGATTTTACCAGATTTGTCGGTTATACATGCATGTCTTTTACTAAGTACATCATTTTCAATTACCTGCCTAAACCATTTTTAACAAATTTAACTCGTTTTGCAATTTTTCTCCATTTTGTCGAGTAAAGATATTTTATCTATTTAACCCGCTTCTACACTGAGTTCACCATTTTTTTTTAATTATTCTAACATGTTCTTTCATCGATTTCACCTACTTTTACATTAACTTTATCATTTTTCTAATTATTCTTAAATGATTCTCATTTTTTAAATATATGTACACCTATTTCTTTTTTGGTCGATATGCTATTTACACGATCACGTTAGTAACGTTCGTTCCGTATTCTCAGTATTGAAAAGAATTCATGACTTTTGATTGTTTAGATTTTTCAAAAAAATATGTCGTACTATATAACTATGCACGACTCATCTGTTTCAAAATTTGAAAGTCTCCAACCATGCATTAAATACAAAGATTGAATGAGATAAAATGTGAAGCACTATGAGAATAAAAGCCTAATCACATTAGTAATGTTTCTCCCACACAATTCCTCAAAAAATTATGATGATTTTATAATTATGCTGAAATGATTCTAATTTTATAAATATATGTACACCTATTTTTTTTTGTCCATATGCTATTTACACGATCACGTTAGTAACGTTCGTTCTGTATTCTCAGTATTGAAAAGAATTCATGACTTTTGATTGTTTAGCTTTTTCAAAAAAATATGTCGTACTATATAACTATGCACAACTCATCTGTTTCAAAATTTGAAATTCTCGAACCATGCATAAATTCAAAGATTGAATGAGATAAAATGTGAGCCACTATGAGAATAAAAGCCTAATCACATTAGTAATGTTTCTCCCATACAATTCCTCAAAAAATATGATGATTTTCTAATTATGCTGAAATGATTCTCATTTTTTAAATATATGTACACCTATTTTTTTTTTGTCCATATGTTATTTACACGATCACGTTAGTAACGTTCGTTCCGTATTCTCAGTATTGAAAGAATTCACGACTTTTGATTGTTTAGCTTTTTCAAAAAAATATGTCGTACTATATAACTATGCACGACTCATCTGTTTCAAAATTTGAAAGTCTCCAACCATGCATAAATTCAAAGATTGAATGAGATAAAATGTGAAGCACTATGAGAATAAAAGCCTAATCACATTAGTAATATTTCTCCCATACAATTCCTCAAAAAATTATGATGATTGATTATAAATTGTGCTTTCATCGATTTAGCCCATTGTTTGTGGTTTATCCCATTTGTTAATTAATTTGTTCATTCTCTGCGGTTTAAACCAATTTTACATGATTAAGTTTATTCTTTTGCTAATTTAACCTATTTTTTCTCTACTATTTCTCAACTTTGTAAATCAATTTAGCTAATTTTTTGTTCTTGTTCTTTTATCAAATTGACACATTTTTTGTTACCCCGTGTTTAACCAATATCATTCATTTCTTGTCAATAGATTTTTCGTGTTTTGCCATTTCTCCATTGTTTTACTGATTATACTATTTTTTTTGCCTTAATTTGTTCTTCGCTCTAACCCATTTTCCCATTATTTTAACATTTTTATCATATATTTTTTATTCAAATTTTACATTTATTCACCTGTTTTAACCATTTATATGTTTTGACTTTAAGATTGTGGTTTGTGAGATTGTGGGGAAAGGGAAATGGGGAAGGAAACAAAGTCACCGAGGATGACTTTTATTGAGGGGCAATGTTTTTTTGGTGAAATGTAATTCAAGATAAAGTAATTTAATTTTTTTACCAACTCAGAAACAGAAAAATCTATTGTAGGCACACTATAATTTCGATTGTGGTTGTTTCCATGACTAAAACTTGTATATCAAAGAATCAGTTAATCAAATATTTCAAAAATTAATATGTAAAATTATATTGATCACAAGCTCAAAACTATAAGATTGGAATTTTAATCATACACTACCTCAATATTAGAAAATGTTAAGCCCTTGTTTTCCATTAGCAAAACTAAAAAAATTGTTAAATAATTCATATCCTTACTATAAGAAATTCCCACATAAAAAGTCGTGCGAATTAATAAATGACTATGAAAATTAACACAATTTTAGCTTGACAGTTCTTAAATGGTGTAATTTTAACTCCCACCTTTATCAATTTACATATATCTTAGGAAAGTACACGTAGGAAAGTGCACGTGCGCCGCACGTGATGAACTAATTTCCTAAGGTAATTGAATAATATGGAGTAATAACTTTTCATCATTATATGATCCTAATGGCACACCACAAATTACTTTAATTATTACTATGTTGATAACAAAAATTTTAAGTTGTTATAATAAATATATATAAATAAAATTGAAAATAAAATAAAAACTATAATTACTATGTATATCTAACTAAAACCATATGTTTACAAACTATTATTCTAAACCTACCATTTGAATGAACGGACAACATCATTCTTTTTGTCCTTGACGTTGATATATTCATCTAACCAATTTTTTCCATTTAAACCAGTTTTCACCGGTTTAACCAATTTTTGTTAATCGATTTTACCAGATTTGTCGGTTATACATGCATGTCTTTTACTAAGTACATCATTTTCAATTACCTGCCTAAACCATTTTTAACAAATTTAACTCGTTTTGCAATTTTTCTCCATTTTGTCGAGTAAAGATATTTTATCTATTTAACCCGCTTCTACACTGAGTTCACCATTTTTTTTTAATTATTCTAACATGTTCTTTCATCGATTTCACCTACTTTTACATTAACTTTATCATTTTTCTAATTATTCTTAAATGATTCTCATTTTTTAAATATATGTACACCTATTTCTTTTTTGGTCGATATGCTATTTACACGATCACGTTAGTAACGTTCGTTCCGTATTCTCAGTATTGAAAAGAATTCATGACTTTTGATTGTTTAGATTTTTCAAAAAAATATGTCGTACTATATAACTATGCACGACTCATCTGTTTCAAAATTTGAAAGTCTCCAACCATGCATTAAATACAAAGATTGAATGAGATAAAATGTGAATCACTATGAGAATAAAAGCCTAATCACATTAGTAATGTTTCTCCCACACAATTCCTCAAAAAATTATGATGATTTTATAATTATGCTGAAATGATTCTAATTTTATAAATATATGTACACCTATTTTTTTTTGTCCATATGCTATTTACACGATCACGTTAGTAACGTTCGTTCTGTATTCTCAGTATTGAAAAGAATTCATGACTTTTGATTGTTTAGCTTTTTCAAAAAAATATGTCGTACTATATAACTATGCACAACTCATCTGTTTCAAAATTTGAAATTCTCGAACCATTCATAAATTCAAAGATTGAATGAGATAAAATGTGAGCCACTATGAGAATAAAAGCCTAATCACATTAGTAATGTTTCTCCCATACAATTCCTCAAAAAATATAATGATTTTCTAATTATGCTGAAATGATTCTCATTTTTTAAATATATGTACACCTATTTTTTTTTTTGTCCATATGTTATTTACACGATCACGTTAGTAACGTTCGTTCCGTATTCTCAGTATTGAAAGAATTCACGACTTTTGATTGTTTAGCTTTTTCAAAAAAATATGTCGTACTATATAACTATGCACGACTCATCTGTTTCAAAATTTGAAAGTCTCCAACCATGCATAAATTCAAAGATTGAATGAGATAAAATGTGAAGCACTATGAGAATAAAAGCCTAATCACATTAGTAATATTTCTCCCATACAATTCCTCAAAAAATTATGATGATTGATTATAAATTGTGCTTTCATCGATTTAGCCCATTGTTTGTGGTTTATCCCATTTGTTAATTAATTTGTTCATTCTCTGCGGTTTAAACCAATTTTACATGATTAAGTTTATTCTTTTGCTAATTTAACCTATTTTTTCTCTACTATTTCTCAACTTTGTAAATCAATTTAGCTAATTTTTTGTTCTTGTTCTTTTATCAAATTGACACATTTTTTGTTACCCCGTGTTTAACCAATATCATTCATTTCTTGTCAATAGATTTTTCGTGTTTTGCCATTTCTCCATTGTTTTACTGATTATACTATTTTTTTTGCCTTAATTTGTTCTTCGCTCTAACCCATTTTCCCATTATTTTAACATTTTTATCATATATTTTTTATTCAAATTTTACATTTATTCACCTGTTTTAACCATTTATATGTTTTGACTTTAAGATTGTGGTTTGTGAGATTGTGGGGAAAGGGAAATGGGGAAGGAAACAAAGTCACCGAGGATGACTTTTATTGAGGGGCAATGTTTTTTTGGTGAAATGTAATTCAAGATAAAGTAATTTAATTTTTTTACCAACTCAGAAACAGAAAAATCTATTGTAGGCACACTATAATTTCGATTGTGGTTGTTTCCATGACTAAAACTTGTATATCAAAGAATCAGTTAATCAAATATTTCAAAAATTAATATGTAAAATTATATTGATCACAAGCTCAAAACTATAAGATTGGAATTTTAATCATACACTACCTCAATATTAGAAAATGTTAAGCCCTTGTTTTCCATTAGCAAAACTAAAAAAATTGTTAAATAATTCATATCCTTACTATAAGAAATTCCCACATAAAAAGTCGTGCGAATTAATAAATGACTATGAAAATTAACACAATTTTAGCTTGACAGTTCTTAAATGGTGTAATTTTAACTCCCACCTTTATCAATTTACATATATCTTAGGAAAGTACACGTAGGAAAGTGCACGTGCGCCGCACGTGATGAACTAATTTCCTAAGGTAATTGAATAATATGGAGTAATAACTTTTCATCATTATATGATCCTAATGGCACACCACAAATTACTTTAATTATTACTATGTTGATAACAAAAATTTTAAGTTGTTATAATAAATATATATAAATAAAATTGAAAATAAAATAAAAACTATAATTACTATGTATATCTAACTAAAACCATATGTTTACAAACTATTATTCTAAACCTACCATTTGAATGAACGGACAACATCATTCTTTTTGTCCTTGACGTTGATATATTCATCTAACCAATTTTTTCCATTTAAACCAGTTTTCACCGGTTTAACCAATTTTTGTTAATCGATTTTACCAGATTTGTCGGTTATACATGCATGTCTTTTACTAAGTACATCATTTTCAATTACCTGCCTAAACCATTTTTAACAAATTTAACTCGTTTTGCAATTTTTCTCCATTTTGTCGAGTAAAGATATTTTATCTATTTAACCCGCTTCTACACTGAGTTCACCATTTTTTTTTAATTATTCTAACATGTTCTTTCATCGATTTCACCTACTTTTACATTAACTTTATCATTTTTCTAATTATTCTTAAATGATTCTCATTTTTTAAATATATGTACACCTATTTCTTTTTTGGTCGATATGCTATTTACACGATCACGTTAGTAACGTTCGTTCCGTATTCTCAGTATTGAAAAGAATTCATGACTTTTGATTGTTTAGATTTTTCAAAAAAATATGTCGTACTATATAACTATGCACGACTCATCTGTTTCAAAATTTGAAAGTCTCCAACCATGCATTAAATACAAAGATTGAATGAGATAAAATGTGAAGCACTATGAGAATAAAAGCCTAATCACATTAGTAATGTTTCTCCCACACAATTCCTCAAAAAATTATGATGATTTTATAATTATGCTGAAATGATTCTAATTTTATAAATATATGTACACCTATTTTTTTTTGTCCATATGCTATTTACACGATCACGTTAGTAACGTTCGTTCTGTATTCTCAGTATTGAAAAGAATTCATGACTTTTGATTGTTTAGCTTTTTCAAAAAAATATGTCGTACTATATAACTATGCACAACTCATCTGTTTCAAAATTTGAAATTCTCGAACCATGCATAAATTCAAAGATTGAATGAGATAAAATGTGAGCCACTATGAGAATAAAAGCCTAATCACATTAGTAATGTTTCTCCCATACAATTCCTCAAAAAATATGATGATTTTCTAATTATGCTGAAATGATTCTCATTTTTTAAATATATGTACACCTATTTTTTTTTTGTCCATATGTTATTTACACGATCACGTTAGTAACGTTCGTTCCGTATTCTCAGTATTGAAAGAATTCACGACTTTTGATTGTTTAGCTTTTTCAAAAAAATATGTCGTACTATATAACTATGCACGACTCATCTGTTTCAAAATTTGAAAGTCTCCAACCATGCATAAATTCAAAGATTGAATGAGATAAAATGTGAAGCACTATGAGAATAAAAGCCTAATCACATTAGTAATATTTCTCCCATACAATTCCTCAAAAAATTATGATGATTGATTATAAATTGTGCTTTCATCGATTTAGCCCATTGTTTGTGGTTTATCCCATTTGTTAATTAATTTGTTCATTCTCTGCGGTTTAAACCAATTTTACATGATTAAGTTTATTCTTTTGCTAATTTAACCTATTTTTTCTCTACTATTTCTCAACTTTGTAAATCAATTTAGCTAATTTTTTGTTCTTGTTCTTTTATCAAATTGACACATTTTTTGTTACCCCGTGTTTAACCAATATCATTCATTTCTTGTCAATAGATTTTTCGTGTTTTGCCATTTCTCCATTGTTTTACTGATTATACTATTTTTTTTGCCTTAATTTGTTCTTCGCTCTAACCCATTTTCCCATTATTTTAACATTTTTATCATATATTTTTTATTCAAATTTTACATTTATTCACCTGTTTTAACCATTTATATGTTTTGACTTTAAGATTGTGGTTTGTGAGATTGTGGGGAAAGGGAAATGGGGAAGGAAACAAAGTCACCGAGGATGACTTTTATTGAGGGGCAATGTTTTTTTGGTGAAATGTAATTCAAGATAAAGTAATTTAATTTTTTTACCAACTCAGAAACAGAAAAATCTATTGTAGGCACACTATAATTTCGATTGTGGTTGTTTCCATGACTAAAACTTGTATATCAAAGAATCAGTTAATCAAATATTTCAAAAATTAATATGTAAAATTATATTGATCACAAGCTCAAAACTATAAGATTGGAATTTTAATCATACACTACCTCAATATTAGAAAATGTTAAGCCCTTGTTTTCCATTAGCAAAACTAAAAAAATTGTTAAATAATTCATATCCTTACTATAAGAAATTCCCACATAAAAAGTCGTGCGAATTAATAAATGACTATGAAAATTAACACAATTTTAGCTTGACAGTTCTTAAATGGTGTAATTTTAACTCCCACCTTTATCAATTTACATATATCTTAGGAAAGTACACGTAGGAAAGTGCACGTGCGCCGCACGTGATGAACTAATTTCCTAAGGTAATTGAATAATATGGAGTAATAACTTTTCATCATTATATGATCCTAATGGCACACCACAAATTACTTTAATTATTACTATGTTGATAACAAAAATTTTAAGTTGTTATAATAAATATATATAAATAAAATTGAAAATAAAATAAAAACTATAATTACTATGTATATCTAACTAAAACCATATGTTTACAAACTATTATTCTAAACCTACCATTTGAATGAACGGACAACATCATTCTTTTTGTCCTTGACGTTGATATATTCATCTAACCAATTTTTTCCATTTAAACCAGTTTTCACCGGTTTAACCAATTTTTGTTAATCGATTTTACCAGATTTGTCGGTTATACATGCATGTCTTTTACTAAGTACATCATTTTCAATTACCTGCCTAAACCATTTTTAACAAATTTAACTCGTTTTGCAATTTTTCTCCATTTTGTCGAGTAAAGATATTTTATCTATTTAACCCGCTTCTACACTGAGTTCACCATTTTTTTTTAATTATTCTAACATGTTCTTTCATCGATTTCACCTACTTTTACATTAACTTTATCATTTTTCTTATTATTCTTAAATGATTCTCATTTTTTAAATATATGTACACCTATTTCTTTTTTGGTCGATATGCTATTTACACGATCACGTTAGTAACGTTCGTTCCGTATTCTCAGTATTGAAAAGAATTCATGACTTTTGATTGTTTAGATTTTTCAAAAAAATATGTCGTACTATATAACTATGCACGACTCATCTGTTTCAAAATTTGAAAGTCTCCAACCATGCATTAAATACAAAGATTGAATGAGATAAAATGTGAAGCACTATGAGAATAAAAGCCTAATCACATTAGTAATGTTTCTCCCACACAATTCCTCAAAAAATTATGATGATTTTATAATTATGCTGAAATGATTCTAATTTTATAAATATATGTACACCTATTTTTTTTTGTCCATATGCTATTTACACGATCACGTTAGTAACGTTCGTTCTGTATTCTCAGTATTGAAAAGAATTCATGACTTTTGATTGTTTAGCTTTTTCAAAAAAATATGTCGTACTATATAACTATGCACAACTCATCTGTTTCAAAATTTGAAATTCTCGAACCATGCATAAATTCAAAGATTGAATGAGATAAAATGTGAGCCACTATGAGAATAAAAGCCTAATCACATTAGTAATGTTTCTCCCATACAATTCCTCAAAAAATATGATGATTTTCTAATTATGCTGAAATGATTCTCATTTTTTAAATATATGTACACCTATTTTTTTTTTTGTCCATATGTTATTTACACGATCACGTTAGTAACGTTCGTTCCGTATTCTCAGTATTGAAAGAATTCACGACTTTTGATTGTTTAGCTTTTTCAAAAAAATATGTCGTACTATATAACTATGCACGACTCATCTGTTTCAAAATTTGAAAGTCTCCAACCATGCATAAATTCAAAGATTGAATGAGATAAAATGTGAAGCACTATGAGAATAAAAGCCTAATCACATTAGTAATATTTCTCCCATACAATTCCTCAAAAAATTATGATGATTGATTATAAATTGTGCTTTCATCGATTTAGCCCATTGTTTGTGGTTTATCCCATTTGTTAATTAATTTGTTCATTCTCTGCGGTTTAAACCAATTTTACATGATTAAGTTTATTCTTTTGCTAATTTAACCTATTTTTTCTCTACTATTTCTCAACTTTGTAAATCAATTTAGCTAATTTTTTGTTCTTGTTCTTTTATCAAATTGACACATTTTTTGTTACCCCGTGTTTAACCAATATCATTCATTTCTTGTCAATAGATTTTTCGTGTTTTGCCATTTCTCCATTGTTTTACTGATTATACTATTTTTTTTGCCTTAATTTGTTCTTCGCTCTAACCCATTTTCCCATTATTTTAACATTTTTATCATATATTTTTTATTCAAATTTTACATTTATTCACCTGTTTTAACCATTTATATGTTTTGACTTTAAGATTGTGGTTTGTGAGATTGTGGGGAAAGGGAAATGGGGAAGGAAACAAAGTCACCGAGGATGACTTTTATTGAGGGGCAATGTTTTTTTGGTGAAATGTAATTCAAGATAAAGTAATTTAATTTTTTTACCAACTCAGAAACAGAAAAATCTATTGTAGGCACACTATAATTTCGATTGTGGTTGTTTCCATGACTAAAACTTGTATATCAAAGAATCAGTTAATCAAATATTTCAAAAATTAATATGTAAAATTATATTGATCACAAGCTCAAAACTATAAGATTGGAATTTTAATCATACACTACCTCAATATTAGAAAATGTTAAGCCCTTGTTTTCCATTAGCAAAACTAAAAAAATTGTTAAATAATTCATATCCTTACTATAAGAAATTCCCACATAAAAAGTCGTGCGAATTAATAAATGACTATGAAAATTAACACAATTTTAGCTTGACAGTTCTTAAATGGTGTAATTTTAACTCCCACCTTTATCAATTTACATATATCTTAGGAAAGTACACGTAGGAAAGTGCACGTGCGCCGCACGTGATGAACTAATTTCCTAAGGTAATTGAATAATATGGAGTAATAACTTTTCATCATTATATGATCCTAATGGCACACCACAAATTACTTTAATTATTACTATGTTGATAACAAAAATTTTAAGTTGTTATAATAAATATATATAAATAAAATTGAAAATAAAATAAAAACTATAATTACTATGTATATCTAACTAAAACCATATGTTTACAAACTATTATTCTAAACCTACCATTTGAATGAACGGACAACATCATTCTTTTTGTCCTTGACGTTGATATATTCATCTAACCAATTTTTTCCATTTAAACCAGTTTTCACCGGTTTAACCAATTTTTGTTAATCGATTTTACCAGATTTGTCGGTTATACATGCATGTCTTTTACTAAGTACATCATTTTCAATTACCTGCCTAAACCATTTTTAACAAATTTAACTCGTTTTGCAATTTTTCTCCATTTTGTCGAGTAAAGATATTTTATCTATTTAACCCGCTTCTACACTGAGTTCACCATTTTTTTTTAATTATTCTAACATGTTCTTTCATCGATTTCACCTACTTTTACATTAACTTTATCATTTTTCTAATTATTCTTAAATGATTCTCATTTTTTAAATATATGTACACCTATTTCTTTTTTGGTCGATATGCTATTTACACGATCACGTTAGTAACGTTCGTTCCGTATTCTCAGTATTGAAAAGAATTCATGACTTTTGATTGTTTAGATTTTTCAAAAAAATATGTCGTACTATATAACTATGCACGACTCATCTGTTTCAAAATTTGAAAGTCTCCAACCATGCATTAAATACAAAGATTGAATGAGATAAAATGTGAAGCACTATGAGAATAAAAGCCTAATCACATTAGTAATGTTTCTCCCACACAATTCCTCAAAAAATTATGATGATTTTATAATTATGCTGAAATGATTCTAATTTTATAAATATATGTACACCTATTTTTTTTTGTCCATATGCTATTTACACGATCACGTTAGTAACGTTCGTTCTGTATTCTCAGTATTGAAAAGAATTCATGACTTTTGATTGTTTAGCTTTTTCAAAAAAATATGTCGTACTATATAACTATGCACAACTCATCTGTTTCAAAATTTGAAATTCTCGAACCATGCATAAATTCAAAGATTGAATGAGATAAAATGTGAGCCACTATGAGAATAAAAGCCTAATCACATTAGTAATGTTTCTCCCATACAATTCCTCAAAAAATATGATGATTTTCTAATTATGCTGAAATGATTCTCATTTTTTAAATATATGTACACCTATTTTTTTTTTTGTCCATATGTTATTTACACGATCACGTTAGTAACGTTCGTTCCGTATTCTCAGTATTGAAAGAATTCACGACTTTTGATTGTTTAGCTTTTTCAAAAAAATATGTCGTACTATATAACTATGCACGACTCATCTGTTTCAAAATTTGAAAGTCTCCAACCATGCATAAATTCAAAGATTGAATGAGATAAAATGTGAAGCACTATGAGAATAAAAGCCTAATCACATTAGTAATATTTCTCCCATACAATTCCTCAAAAAATTATGATGATTGATTATAAATTGTGCTTTCATCGATTTAGCCCATTGTTTGTGGTTTATCCCATTTGTTAATTAATTTGTTCATTCTCTGCGGTTTAAACCAATTTTACATGATTAAGTTTATTCTTTTGCTAATTTAACCTATTTTTTCTCTACTATTTCTCAACTTTGTAAATCAATTTAGCTAATTTTTTGTTCTTGTTCTTTTATCAAATTGACACATTTTTTGTTACCCCGTGTTTAACCAATATCATTCATTTCTTGTCAATAGATTTTTCGTGTTTTGCCATTTCTCCATTGTTTTACTGATTATACTATTTTTTTTGCCTTAATTTGTTCTTCGCTCTAACCCATTTTCCCATTATTTTAACATTTTTATCATATATTTTTTATTCAAATTTTACATTTATTCACCTGTTTTAACCATTTATATGTTTTGACTTTAAGATTGTGGTTTGTGAGATTGTGGGGAAAGGGAAATGGGGAAGGAAACAAAGTCACCGAGGATGACTTTTATTGAGGGGCAATGTTTTTTTGGTGAAATGTAATTCAAGATAAAGTAATTTAATTTTTTTACCAACTCAGAAACAGAAAAATCTATTGTAGGCACACTATAATTTCGATTGTGGTTGTTTCCATGACTAAAACTTGTATATCAAAGAATCAGTTAATCAAATATTTCAAAAATTAATATGTAAAATTATATTGATCACAAGCTCAAAACTATAAGATTGGAATTTTAATCATACACTACCTCAATATTAGAAAATGTTAAGCCCTTGTTTTCCATTAGCAAAACTAAAAAAATTGTTAAATAATTCATATCCTTACTATAAGAAATTCCCACATAAAAAGTCGTGCGAATTAATAAATGACTATGAAAATTAACACAATTTTAGCTTGACAGTTCTTAAATGGTGTAATTTTAACTCCCACCTTTATCAATTTACATATATCTTAGGAAAGTACACGTAGGAAAGTGCACGTGCGCCGCACGTGATGAACTAATTTCCTAAGGTAATTGAATAATATGGAGTAATAACTTTTCATCATTATATGATCCTAATGGCACACCACAAATTACTTTAATTATTACTATGTTGATAACAAAAATTTTAAGTTGTTATAATAAATATATATAAATAAAATTGAAAATAAAATAAAAACTATAATTACTATGTATATCTAACTAAAACCATATGTTTACAAACTATTATTCTAAACCTACCATTTGAATGAACGGACAACATCATTCTTTTTGTCCTTGACGTTGATATATTCATCTAACCAATTTTTTCCATTTAAACCAGTTTTCACCGGTTTAACCAATTTTTGTTAATCGATTTTACCAGATTTGTCGGTTATACATGCATGTCTTTTACTAAGTACATCATTTTCAATTACCTGCCTAAACCATTTTTAACAAATTTAACTCGTTTTGCAATTTTTCTCCATTTTGTCGAGTAAAGATATTTTATCTATTTAACCCGCTTCTACACTGAGTTCACCATTTTTTTTTAATTATTCTAACATGTTCTTTCATCGATTTCACCTACTTTTACATTAACTTTATCATTTTTCTAATTATTCTTAAATGATTCTCATTTTTTAAATATATGTACACCTATTTCTTTTTTGGTCGATATGCTATTTACACGATCACGTTAGTAACGTTCGTTCCGTATTCTCAGTATTGAAAAGAATTCATGACTTTTGATTGTTTAGATTTTTCAAAAAAATATGTCGTACTATATAACTATGCACGACTCATCTGTTTCAAAATTTGAAAGTCTCCAACCATGCATTAAATACAAAGATTGAATGAGATAAAATGTGAAGCACTATGAGAATAAAAGCCTAATCACATTAGTAATGTTTCTCCCACACAATTCCTCAAAAAATTATGATGATTTTATAATTATGCTGAAATGATTCTAATTTTATAAATATATGTACACCTATTTTTTTTTGTCCATATGCTATTTACACGATCACGTTAGTAACGTTCGTTCTGTATTCTCAGTATTGAAAAGAATTCATGACTTTTGATTGTTTAGCTTTTTCAAAAAAATATGTCGTACTATATAACTATGCACAACTCATCTGTTTCAAAATTTGAAATTCTCGAACCATGCATAAATTCAAAGATTGAATGAGATAAAATGTGAGCCACTATGAGAATAAAAGCCTAATCACATTAGTAATGTTTCTCCCATACAATTCCTCAAAAAATATGATGATTTTCTAATTATGCTGAAATGATTCTCATTTTTTAAATATATGTACACCTATTTTTTTTTTTGTCCATATGTTATTTACACGATCACGTTAGTAACGTTCGTTCCGTATTCTCAGTATTGAAAGAATTCACGACTTTTGATTGTTTAGCTTTTTCAAAAAAATATGTCGTACTATATAACTATGCACGACTCATCTGTTTCAAAATTTGAAAGTCTCCAACCATGCATAAATTCAAAGATTGAATGAGATAAAATGTGAAGCACTATGAGAATAAAAGCCTAATCACATTAGTAATATTTCTCCCATACAATTCCTCAAAAAATTATGATGATTGATTATAAATTGTGCTTTCATCGATTTAGCCCATTGTTTGTGGTTTATCCCATTTGTTAATTAATTTGTTCATTCTCTGCGGTTTAAACCAATTTTACATGATTAAGTTTATTCTTTTGCTAATTTAACCTATTTTTTCTCTACTATTTCTCAACTTTGTAAATCAATTTAGCTAATTTTTTGTTCTTGTTCTTTTATCAAATTGACACATTTTTTGTTACCCCGTGTTTAACCAATATCATTCATTTCTTGTCAATAGATTTTTCGTGTTTTGCCATTTCTCCATTGTTTTACTGATTATACTATTTTTTTTGCCTTAATTTGTTCTTCGCTCTAACCCATTTTCCCATTATTTTAACATTTTTATCATATATTTTTTATTCAAATTTTACATTTATTCACCTGTTTTAACCATTTATATGTTTTGACTTTAAGATTGTGGTTTGTGAGATTGTGGGGAAAGGGAAATGGGGAAGGAAACAAAGTCACCGAGGATGACTTTTATTGAGGGGCAATGTTTTTTTGGTGAAATGTAATTCAAGATAAAGTAATTTAATTTTTTTACCAACTCAGAAACAGAAAAATCTATTGTAGGCACACTATAATTTCGATTGTGGTTGTTTCCATGACTAAAACTTGTATATCAAAGAATCAGTTAATCAAATATTTCAAAAATTAATATGTAAAATTATATTGATCACAAGCTCAAAACTATAAGATTGGAATTTTAATCATACACTACCTCAATATTAGAAAATGTTAAGCCCTTGTTTTCCATTAGCAAAACTAAAAAAATTGTTAAATAATTCATATCCTTACTATAAGAAATTCCCACATAAAAAGTCGTGCGAATTAATAAATGACTATGAAAATTAACACAATTTTAGCTTGACAGTTCTTAAATGGTGTAATTTTAACTCCCACCTTTATCAATTTACATATATCTTAGGAAAGTACACGTAGGAAAGTGCACGTGCGCCGCACGTGATGAACTAATTTCCTAAGGTAATTGAATAATATGGAGTAATAACTTTTCATCATTATATGATCCTAATGGCACACCACAAATTACTTTAATTATTACTATGTTGATAACAAAAATTTTAAGTTGTTATAATAAATATATATAAATAAAATTGAAAATAAAATAAAAACTATAATTACTATGTATATCTAACTAAAACCATATGTTTACAAACTATTATTCTAAACCTACCATTTGAATGAACGGACAACATCATTCTTTTTGTCCTTGACGTTGATATATTCATCTAACCAATTTTTTCCATTTAAACCAGTTTTCACCGGTTTAACCAATTTTTGTTAATCGATTTTACCAGATTTGTCGGTTATACATGCATGTCTTTTACTAAGTACATCATTTTCAATTACCTGCCTAAACCATTTTTAACAAATTTAACTCGTTTTGCAATTTTTCTCCATTTTGTCGAGTAAAGATATTTTATCTATTTAACCCGCTTCTACACTGAGTTCACCATTTTTTTTTAATTATTCTAACATGTTCTTTCATCGATTTCACCTACTTTTACATTAACTTTATCATTTTTCTAATTATTCTTAAATGATTCTCATTTTTTAAATATATGTACACCTATTTCTTTTTTGGTCGATATGCTATTTACACGATCACGTTAGTAACGTTCGTTCCGTATTCTCAGTATTGAAAAGAATTCATGACTTTTGATTGTTTAGATTTTTCAAAAAAATATGTCGTACTATATAACTATGCACGACTCATCTGTTTCAAAATTTGAAAGTCTCCAACCATGCATAAATTCAAAGATTGAATGAGATAAAATGTGAAGCACTATGAGAATAAAAGCCTAATCACATTAGTAATATTTCTCCCATACAATTCCTCAAAAAATTATGATGATTGATTATAAATTGTGCTTTCATCGATTTAGCCCATTGTTTGTGGTTTATCCCATTTGTTAATTAATTTGTTCATTCTCTGCGGTTTAAACCAATTTTACATGATTAAGTTTATTCTTTTGCTAATTTAACCTATTTTTTCTCTACTATTTCTCAACTTTGTAAATCAATTTAGCTAATTTTTTGTTCTTGTTCTTTTATCAAATTGACACATTTTTTGTTACCCCGTGTTTAACCAATATCATTCATTTCTTGTCAATAGATTTTTCGTGTTTTGCCATTTCTCCATTGTTTTACTGATTATACTATTTTTTTTGCCTTAATTTGTTCTTCGCTCTAACCCATTTTCCCATTATTTTAACATTTTTATCATATATTTTTTATTCAAATTTTACATTTATTCACCTGTTTTAACCATTTATATGTTTTGACTTTAAGATTGTGGTTTGTGAGATTGTGGGGAAAGGGAAATGGGGAAGGAAACAAAGTCACCGAGGATGACTTTTATTGAGGGGCAATGTTTTTTTGGTGAAATGTAATTCAAGATAAAGTAATTTAATTTTTTTACCAACTCAGAAACAGAAAAATCTATTGTAGGCACACTATAATTTCGATTGTGGTTGTTTCCATGACTAAAACTTGTATATCAAAGAATCAGTTAATCAAATATTTCAAAAATTAATATGTAAAATTATATTGATCACAAGCTCAAAACTATAAGATTGGAATTTTAACCATACACTACCTCAATATTAGAAAATGTTAAGCCCTTGTTTTCCATTAGCAAAACTAAAAAAATTGTTAAATAATTCATATCCTTACTATAAGAAATTCCCACATAAAAAGTCGTGCGAATTAATAAATGACTATGAAAATTAACACAATTTTAGCTTGACAGTTCTTAAATGGTGTAATTTTAACTCCCACCTTTATCAATTTACATATATCTTAGGAAAGTACACGTAGGAAAGTGCACGTGCGCCGCACGTGATGAACTAATTTCCTAAGGTAATTGAATAATATGGAGTAATAACTTTTCATCATTATATGATCCTAATGGCACACCACAAATTACTTTAATTATTACTATGTTGATAACAAAAATTTTAAGTTGTTATAATAAATATATATAAATAAAATTGAAAATAAAATAAAAACTATAATTACTATGTATATCTAACTAAAACCATATGTTTACAAACTATTATTCTAAACCTACCATTTGAATGAACGGACAACATCATTCTTTTTGTCCTTGACGTTGATATATTCATCTAACCAATTTTTTCCATTTAAACCAGTTTTCACCGGTTTAACCAATTTTTGTTAATCGATTTTACCAGATTTGTCGGTTATACATGCATGTCTTTTACTAAGTACATCATTTTCAATTACCTGCCTAAACCATTTTTAACAAATTTAACTCGTTTTGCAATTTTTCTCCATTTTGTCGAGTAAAGATATTTTATCTATTTAACCCGCTTCTACACTGAGTTCACCATTTTTTTTTAATTATTCTAACATGTTCTTTCATCGATTTCACCTACTTTTACATTAACTTTATCATTTTTCTAATTATTCTTAAATGATTCTCATTTTTTAAATATATGTACACCTATTTCTTTTTTGGTCGATATGCTATTTACACGATCACGTTAGTAACGTTCGTTCCGTATTCTCAGTATTGAAAAGAATTCATGACTTTTGATTGTTTAGATTTTTCAAAAAAATATGTCGTACTATATAACTATGCACGACTCATCTGTTTCAAAATTTGAAAGTCTCCAACCATGCATTAAATACAAAGATTGAATGAGATAAAATGTGAAGCACTATGAGAATAAAAGCCTAATCACATTAGTAATGTTTCTCCCACACAATTCCTCAAAAAATTATGATGATTTTATAATTATGCTGAAATGATTCTAATTTTATAAATATATGTACACCTATTTTTTTTTGTCCATATGCTATTTACACGATCACGTTAGTAACGTTCGTTCTGTATTCTCAGTATTGAAAAGAATTCATGACTTTTGATTGTTTAGCTTTTTCAAAAAAATATGTCGTACTATATAACTATGCACAACTCATCTGTTTCAAAATTTGAAATTCTCGAACCATGCATAAATTCAAAGATTGAATGAGATAAAATGTGAGCCACTATGAGAATAAAAGCCTAATCACATTAGTAATGTTTCTCCCATACAATTCCTCAAAAAATATGATGATTTTCTAATTATGCTGAAATGATTCTCATTTTTTAAATATATGTACACCTATTTTTTTTTTGTCCATATGTTATTTACACGATCACGTTAGTAACGTTCGTTCCGTATTCTCAGTATTGAAAGAATTCACGACTTTTGATTGTTTAGCTTTTTCAAAAAAATATGTCGTACTATATAACTATGCACGACTCATCTGTTTCAAAATTTGAAAGTCTCCAACCATGCATAAATTCAAAGATTGAATGAGATAAAATGTGAAGCACTATGAGAATAAAAGCCTAATCACATTAGTAATATTTCTCCCATACAATTCCTCAAAAAATTATGATGATTGATTATAAATTGTGCTTCCTTCGATTTAGCCCATTGTTTGTGGTTTATCCCATTTGTTAAGTAATTTGTTCATTCTCTGCGGTTTAAACCAATTTTACATGATTAAGTTTATTCTTTTGCTAATTTAACCTATTTTTTCTCTACTATTTCTCAACTTTGTAAATCAATTTAGCTAATTTTTTGTTCTTGTTCTTTTATCAAATTGACACATTTTTTGTTACCCCGTGTTTAACCAATATCATTCATTTCTTGTCAATAGATTTTTCATGTTTTGCCATTTCTCCATTGTTTTACTGATTATACTATTTTTTTTGCCTTAATTTGTTCTTCGCTCTAACCCATTTTCCCATTATTTTAACATTTTTATCATATATTTTTTATTCAAATTTTACATTTATTCACCTGTTTTAACCATTTATATGTTTTGACTTTAAGATTGTGGTTTGTGAGATTGTGGGGAAAGGGAAATGGGGAAGGAAACAAAGTCACCGAGGATGACTTTTATTGAGGGGCAATGTTTTTTTGGTGAAATGTAATTCAAGATAAAGTAATTTAATTTTTTTACCAACTCAGAAACAGAAAAATCTATTGTAGGCACACTATAATTTCGATTGTGGTTGTTTCCATGACTAAAACTTGTATATCAAAGAATCAGTTAATCAAATATTTCAAAAATTAATATGTAAAATTATATTGATCACAAGCTCAAAACTATAAGATTGGAATTTTAATCATACACTACCTCAATATTAGAAAATGTTAAGCCCTTGTTTTCCATTAGCAAAACTAAAAAAATTGTTAAATAATTCATATCCTTACTATAAGAAATTCCCACATAAAAAGTCGTGCGAATTAATAAATGACTATGAAAATTAACACAATTTTAGCTTGACAGTTCTTAAATGGTGTAATTTTAACTCCCACCTTTATCAATTTACATATATCTTAGGAAAGTACACGTAGGAAAGTGCACGTGCGCCGCACGTGATGAACTAATTTCCTAAGGTAATTGAATAATATGGAGTAATAACTTTTCATCATTATATGATCCTAATGGCACACCACAAATTACTTTAATTATTACTATGTTGATAACAAAAATTTTAAGTTGTTATAATAAATATATATAAATAAAATTGAAAATAAAATAAAAACTATAATTACTATGTATATCTAACTAAAACCATATGTTTACAAACTATTATTCTAAACCTACCATTTGAATGAACGGACAACATCATTCTTTTTGTCCTTGACGTTGATATATTCATCTAACCAATTTTTTCCATTTAAACCAGTTTTCACCGGTTTAACCAATTTTTGTTAATCGATTTTAGCAGATTTGTCGGTTATACATGCATGTATTTTACTAAGTACATCATTTTCAATTACCTGCCTAAACCATTTTTAACAAATTTAACTCGTTTTGCAATTTTTCTCCATTTTGTCGAGTAAAGATATTTTATCTATTTAACCCGCTTCTACACTGAGTTCACCATTTTTTTTTAATTATTCTAACATGTTCTTTCATCGATTTCACCTACTTTTACATTAACTTTATCATTTTTCTAATTATTCTTAAATGATTCTCGTTTTTTAAATATATGTACACCTATTTCTTTTTTGGTCGATATGCTATTTACACGATCACGTTAGTAACGTTCGTTCCGTATTCTCAGTATTGAAAAGAATTCATGACTTTTGATTGTTTAGCTTTTTCAAAAAAATATGTTGTACTATATAACTATGCATGACTCATCTGTTTCAAAATTTGAAAGTCTCCAACCATGCATTAAATACAAAGATTGAATGAGATAAAATGTGAAGCACTATGAGAATAAAAGCCTAATCACATTAGTAATGTTTCTCCCATACAATTCCTCAAAAAATTATGATGATTTTCTAATTATGCTGAAATGATTCTAATTTTTTAAATATATGTACACCTATTTTTTTTTGTCCATATGCTATTTACACGATCACGTTAGTAACGTTCGTTCTGTATTCTCAGTATTGAAAAGAATTCATGACTTTTGATTGTTTAGCTTTTTCAAAAAAATATGTCGTACTATATAACTATGCACGACTCATCTGTTTCAAAATTTGAAATTCTCCAACCATGCATAAATTCAAAGATTGAATGAGCTAAAATGTGATCCACTATGAGAATAAAAACCTAATCACATTAGTAATGTTTCTCCCATACAATTCCTCAAAAAATTATGATGATTTTCTAATTATGCTGAAATGATTCTCATTTTTTAAATATATGTACACCTATTTTTTTTTTGTCCATATGCTATTTACACGATCACGTTAGTAACGTTCGTTCCGTATTCTCAGTATTGAAAGAATTCATGACTTTTGATTGTTAGCTTTTTCAAAAAAATATGTCGTACTATATAACTATGCACGACTCATCTGTTTCAAAATTTGAAAGTCTCCAACCATGCATAAATTCAAAGATTGAATGAGATAAAATGTGAAGCACTATGAGAATAAAAGCCTAATCACATTAGTAATGTTTCTCCCATACGATTCCTCAAAAAATTATGATGATTGATTATAAATTGTGCTTTCACCGATTTAGCCCATTGTTTCTGGTTTATCCCATTTGTTAATTAATTTGTTCATTCTCTGCGGTTTAACCCAATTTTACACGATTAAGTTTATTCTTTTCCTAATTTAACCTATTTTTTCTCTACTATTTCTCAACTTTGTAAATCAATTTAGCTAATTTTTTGTTCTTGTTCTTTTATCAAATTGACACATTTTTTGTTACCCCGTGTTTAACCAATATCATTCATTTCTTGTCAATAGATTTTTCATGTTTTGCCATTTCTCCATTGTTTTACTGATTATACTATTTTTTTACCTTAATTCGTTCTTCGCTCTAACCCATTTTCCCATTATTTTAACATTTTTATCATATATTTTTTATTCAAATTTTACATTTATTCACCAGTTTTAACCATTTATATGTTTTGACTTTAAGATTGTGGTTTGTGAGATTGTGGGGAAAGGGAAATGGGGAAGGAAACAAAGTCACCGAGGATGACTTTTATTGAGGGGCAATGGTTTTTTGGTGAAATGTAATTCAAGATAAAGTAATTTAATTTTTTTACCAACTCAGAAACAGAAAAATCTATTGTAGGCACACTTTAATTTCGATTGTGGTTGTTTCCATGACTAAAACTTGTATATCAAAGAATCAGTTAATCAAATATTTCAAAAATTAATATGTAAAATTATATTGATCACAAGCTCAAAACTATAAGATTGGAATTTTAATCATACACTACCTCAATATTAGAAAATGTTAAGCCCTTGTTTTCCATTAGCAAAACTAAAAAAATTGTTAAATAATTCATATCCTTACTACAAGAAATTCCCACATAAAAAGTCGTGCGAATTAATAAATGACTATGAAAATTAACACAATTTTAGCTTGACAGTTCTTAAATAGTGTAATTTTAACTCCCACCTTTATCAATTTACATATATCTTAGGAAAGTACACGTAGGAAAGTGCACGTGCGCCGCACGTGATGAACTAATTTCCTAAGGTAATTGAATAATATGGAGTAATAACTTTTCATCATAATATGATCCTAATGGCACACCACAAATTATTTTAATTATTACTATGTTGATATCAAAAATTTTAAGTTGTTATAATAAATATATATAAAAAAAATTGAAAATTAAATATAAACTATAATTACTATGTATATCTAACTAAAACCATATGTTTACAAACTATTATTCTAAACCTACCATTTGAATGAACGGACAACATCATTCTTTTTGTCCTTGACGTTGATATATTCATCTAACCAATTTTTTCCATTTAAACCAGTTTTCACCTGTTTAACCAATTTTTGTTAATCGATTTTACCAGATTTGTCGGTTATACATGCATGTCTTTTACTAAGTACATCATTTTCAATTACCTGCCTAAACCATTTTTAACAAATTTAACTCGTTTTGAAATTTTTCTCCATTTTGTCGAGTAAAGATATTTTATCTATTTAACCTGCTTCTACACTGAGTTCACCATTTTTTTTTTAATTATTCTAACATGTTCTTTCATCGATTTCACCAACTTTTACATTAACTTTATCATTTTTCTAATTATTCTTAAATGATTCTCATTTTTTAAATATATGTACACCTATTTATTTTTTGGTCGATATGCTATTTACACGATCACGTTAGTAACGTTAGTTCCGTATTCTCAGTATTGAAAAGAATTCATGACTTTTGATTGTTTAGCTTTTTCAAAAAAATATGTCATACTATATAATTATGCACGACTCATCTGTTTCAAAATTTGAAAGTCTCCAACCATGCATTAAATACAAAGATTGAATGAGATAAAATGTGAAGCACTATGAGAATAAAAGCCTAATCACATTAGTAATGTTTCTCCCATACAATTCCTCAAAAAATTATGATGATTTTCTAATTATGCTTAAATGATTCTCATTTTTTAAATATACGTACACCTATTTTTTTTTTGTCCATATGCTATTTAAACGATCACGTTAGTAACGTTCGTTCCGTATTCTCAGTATTGAAAGAATTCATGACTTTTGATTGTTTAGCTTTTTCAAAAAAATATGTCGTACTATATAACTATGCACGACTCATCTGTTTCAAAATTTGAAAGTCTCCAACCATGCATAAATTCAAAGATTGAATGAGATAAAATGTGAAGCACTATGAGAATAAAAGCCTAATCACATTAGTAATGTTTCTCCCATACAATTTCTAAAAAAATTATGATGATTGATTATAAATTGTACTTTCACCGATTTAGCCCATTGTTTGTGGTTTATCCCATTTGTTAATTAATTTGTTCATTCTCTGCGGTTTAACCCAATTTTACACGATTAAGTTTATTCTTTTGCTAATTTAACCTATTTTTTCTCTACTATTTCTCACCTTTGTAAATCAATTTAGCTAATTTTTTGTTCTTGTTCTTTTATCAAATTGACACATTTTTTGTTACCCCGTGTTTAACCAATATCATTCATTTCTTGTCAATAGATTTTTCGTGTTTTGCCAATTCTCCGTTGTTTTACTGATTATACTATTTTTTTTGCCTTAATTCGTTCTCCGCTCTAACCCATTTTCCCATTATTTTAACATTTTTATCATATATTTTTTATTCAAATTTTACATTTATTCACCTGTTTTAACCATTTATATGTTTTGACTTTAAGATTGTGGTTTGTGAGATTGTGGGGAAAGGGAAATGGGGAAGTAAACAAAGTCACCGAGGATGACTTTTATTGAGGGGCAATGTTTTTTTGGTGAAATGTAATTCAAGATAAAGTAATTTAATTTTTTTACCAACTCAGAAACATAAAAATCTATTGTATGCACACTTTCATTTCGATTGTGGTTGTTTCCATGACTAAAACTTGTATATCAAAGAATCAGTTAATCAAATGTTTCAAAAATTAATATGTAAAATTATATTGATCACAAGCTCAAAACTATAAGATTGAAATTTTAATCATACACTACCTCAATTGTTGGATAAGGATGAAGATGAAGGCACTAAAGGAAATTTGATAAGGGAGGTTTTGATGCATTCCAAAACTTCAAAGATTGGTTAAGTATGGAGTAACTTAGCTGATAAACTTATCAAGGAATTTTGACTAAGTATTGAAGACATCAGAAGAGTCAAAGTTTCAAGGTCCAAGGCTTCTGATCTGCTGAAGTAAAGTTATCAGACTAGTGAAGATCAGCCGACTCAAATCAGATTTGTTCAAGTTTGAGATCAGCCGAGTTCACCATCAGACTTCTACTTTCGTCAGCCAAGTGAAGAAGATCATGAAGTGTTCCCAACGGTAATAAATGCCCCTTGGTGTAATAAATGCTGAAGTACGAGGATATTTAAGACAAATGATTGAAGAAAAGCTTCGCATCAGCCGAGTGCATTTAATGCTGCATTTAATGCTGCCTGCAGAATAGTACTGTTTACAGTACGGACAGACTGCAAAAGAGCCGTTCGCGGATTTTAAGGACCAGTACTCGAGGAATTTGAATTCTGTCTCTCTTCAACGAACACTTTTCAATCCTCAAGTATAAATAGTTGAAAGAGACGAAGAAGAAGTAAGCAACACACTTTCTGAGAGAAAATTCCGAAGCAAAATTCTTTAAGTCTCAAGAACAGCTCACTCATCAGCTGAGTCATTTGTTGACGAAAGCAGAGTTGAAGAATCAAGAAAAATACATCTTCTGAGTGATTTTGTAAACAAGAGTGTTGTGCGGAGTTGTGATCCATCTTTGTGAGTGATCAAACTTCAGAGAATAGGTTTTCTGTGTGATTTCCTATTGCGAACTTGTGGTCCTTTCATTTGTTGTTCGACGCAAGCAGAGTATACTGTAAACTTTGTGATTATAGTATAACCCAAGATCTGAGTGACTTGGAAGAGTGGACTAAAGGATATTCAAATCCATATAACCACTATAAAAATTGATTGTGTTTTTACATTGCTTTTAAACTTGCATATTTTCTGATTGCATAAAAACACGTTAAATTAACTGTTTGAAAAGAAGTTAAAAGGAGTTTATAAAACTGGGGAATTACTTTTCAGACTACTAAGTTTACTTGTGAAAAACACTTTAAAATTCCGCTGTAAGTACTCTAAGTATTAAAACTGATTTTAACTAATCAGCTAAGTAACTATCAGACGAGTGGTCAACAGATCTGTTCAAAGATTTGTTCGCGAACAGAATTGTAACTTACTAATCTGATCAGCTTAGTCTGTTCAATTGAAGTAAAGTTTTAAAGTTAAATTTGAAGAAAATTTTTAAAGAGGTTTATTCACCCCCCCCCCCTCTAAACCTCTTCTGACCACTTGGGACCAACAAGTGGTATCAGAGCGGGTGGTTCATTAGAATCAGCTGCCTGATCAACGAGCTTGATCCAAGTGTTTTTCAAAGGTTTTCAAAACTTTTCAAAAGAGCATCTTTTTGAAAAATCAAAACTTTTTGAAAAATGGATTGTATGTCCTTTGAGGACTGGAAAATCAGAATGGAGATTTTCCTTGCTGCTTATAATGATAACATGTACACATGTATCATTAAAGGTCCATTCAGATTCACAAAGACCATAAAAATAAATGAGGTAGATACGGTTGTGGAAAAAGACCTTCATGAGATGACTCCAGAGGAGATAAAGCTTTACAATCTTGATAAAGTTGGGAGATTCATCATGACTAAAGCCCTGGATAATGATCGGTTTGACAAGGTCAAACATTGCAAAACTGCAAAGGAGATGTGGGACAAAGTCAGAGACATGAGTGAAGGCAATGATGCAATTAAAGAGCATCAGCTTAGTGTTGCCTTGGAGAAGCTGGACAACTTCAAGATGAAGTCTGGAGAAACCATTGATCAGATGGATACCAGATTCACCAGAACTCTGAATGAAGTTTTAAAGCTGGGAAAGACTTTCACTGACAAAGAGATCACTGTCAGAGTACTGAAGGCTCTACCTTCCAAGTTCAACATGAAGGTGACAGCAATGGAAGAATCAAGAGATCTGGGCAAGATTTCTCTAACAGAGCTGTTCTCCGTACTCAAGGCTTATGAGTATAAACTGCCTAGAATGGGAATTGAAGAAACCTCAACTTCAGGACCCACAGCTGCACTGGTTGCTGCTGAAAATCAAAGAAGACCAGCTCAAAGAAATGCAGAAGTGGACTCATCTGATGAAGCCACTCTACTCAACAAAAAGGAGTACACTGCTGGAGATGTTGCACTGTTGATGAATAACTTCAAGAAGTTCTACAAAAGAAAAATGAAGAACAAATACAACAATGCTTCTACTTCTAAACCTAACTTTTCTTCTCAAGAAAAAGATGATTATAAAGCAAAACTGATGTGTTATAACTGCAGGAAATTGGGACATTTCATCAGAGACTGTCCATATCCAAAAGCAGAAAAATACACTGAGGAAGAGAAGAAAATGAGAAAAGAAAGAAAGCATCAGAGAGGCAAGGCAATGATGGCGGAAGCAGAAAAGCTAGCTGCTGTCTACTCATCTGATTCAGATTCTGACTCGTCTGATGAAGAATCGTCTGATGAAGAAAAACCTGCTCTCCTGTGCCTGATGGCAAAGGAATCTGATGACTCTGAGGATGAGGTAACTCCTCAAGAAAATGAACTGTTTAATTCTCTAGAGCAAATGATGTTGAATAATACTACTATTGCTGGAGAGTTTGTTAAGCTTAAGGAAGAGATGAATCTGCTAAAAGAGCAAAATAGTTCACTGAAACTTTTAGCTGAAAAGCCAAAAGAATCAGCTGAATATAAACAGCTTGAGCAAGATCATGAATCTCTGAAAGCTGAATGTGAGGTCTATAAAGGAAAAATCATGGAACTTGAGAAAATCATTGAGTCTCATGATAAGTCTACTGTTGCATCCATGCATACATCTAGCAAACAGGAGACACCTTTAGAAAAGGAAAAATTAGAATTGAATCATACTGAAAAATTCATATCAGCTGACAATAGTAAGGTCATTCTGTATGTTCAAACTTCTAAACCTACCTCATCTGAGAAAGTGGTAAAGGAGAAGAAATCTCCTAAGGCTAAAAAGAGCAAAGAGCCTAGTGTAGGAAATCAGACTAGTAAGACCAAACAGCAGAGTCCTAAGAAGTCTGCTGATAAAGCTAAAGTCAATCAGACTAGTGGTAAAACTAAGTCAAAGTCAAATGAGCAAGCACCAAGTAAACCAAAGAAGCATAAGAATAAGAAAAATCAAAATGCTTGGTATGGAAATGAGTCATATTATGTGCAACCTGCTGCATATCATCCTATGTATCATGCACCTCAATTTCCTAGTTACTATGCACCTTACCCTGCTCATCCAATGCATGCATATCCTGCATATCATGCACCTTACCCTGCTTATGAACATTATTCATATCATACTGATCATCAACATGACTTATCTGATAATTATGATAAAAATGAAACTGTTCATGCTCCTGCTAAATCTCAGAAACCTAAGAAGCCTAAGACTTCAACATCTTGGGTTGTCAAGGGTGGAACTAATCCTTCAGGACCCTCTCAATAAGGGTACCTAAAACAATTTTATTTTTGTTTTGTAGGTTAGGATTAGGAGTAGGAGTAAAGTAGAGAAGATTTGGTACTTGGACAGTGGATGTTCAAGGCACATGTGTGGAAACATACATGAGTTGACTGATGCAGTTGCTGTGGATGGTCCAAGTGTTACATTTGGAGACAGCAAAGAAGGCAAGATTAAAGCTAAAGGAAGATTAATCAAGGGAAACATAGAGATATCTGACGTCTCATATGTTAAAGGCCTAAAGTATAATCTGCTAAGCATAAGTCAATTTTGTGACAAGGGATATTCAGTCATCTTCTCAACAGATAAGTGCTACGTTGAACAGATTGGTACAAAGAAGGTAATTTTATCTGGAAGACGACAAGGAAATATCTACATAGTTGACTGGAATTCTGTTGACAAGAATTCAAGTGTTTGTTTGGTGGCATCTGCACCAAGTGAAGTCAGTTGGCTATGGCACAAGAGAATGAATCATTTAAACTTCAAGACCATAAACAGATTAATCAAGAATGATTTGGTAGAAGGGATTCCAAAAGCAGTCATGAGCAAAGACAAGCTCTGTGACGCATGTCAGAAGGGTAAACAAATCAAGTCATCTTTCAAAGAAAAGAAGCACCAATCTTCTGGAAGGATATTGGAACTGTTGCATATGGACTTATTTGGACCCATTGATCCAGTCAGCAATGGTGGAAATAAATATTGCCTAGCTGTTGTGGATGATTATTCAAGATATACTTGGGTGATTTTCATGAAGAAGAAAAGTGAAACCAAGGAACATCTTACCAATCTGATGGAACTGATCCAGAATGAGAAGAGTATCAAAATATTAAAGATCAGATCAGATAGAGGGACAGAGTTTACAAACTCTACTGTTGAAGAGTATTGTAATATCAAAGGAATACATCATGAGTATTCTGCTGCTAGGACCCCTCAACAGAATGGTGTTGCTGAAAGGAGAAACAGAACACTGAAAGAAGCTGTCAGAACCATGATAGCTGAAGCTAAGCTGCCTCAAAGATTTTGGGCAGAAGCAACAAATACAGCATGCTTTACCCAGAACAGATGTATGATCAACAAAAATCAGAACAAGACTCCATATGAAGTTTGGAACAACAGAAAACCAAACATTCATTACTTTAAGATTTTTGGTTGTAAATGTTTTGTATTGAATAATGGGAAAAATCACCTTGCTGCATTTGCAGAAAAGGCTGATGAAGCTGTTTTTGTAGGATACTCATCTGTTAGTAAAGCTTATAGAGTGTTTAACAAAAGAACATTACTAATAGAAGAATCTATTCATGTAGTATTTGATGAGCCAAGTCAATCTTCTTAAAAGAATCAAAGTGTAAATCAAGATCTGTCTGCTGATTTACAGAAGTTAGACGTTGGAAGAAATGAAGAATATGTTCCCATCATACTACCTAATCTAAGTTCAACTGCAAACTCAAGTGCTGTTCAAAATCACAGTGCTGATTGTCTAACAGACGAGTTGCTAACAGCTGACAGACCAGAGACTGTTCAACAGACTACAAATGTTCAACAGACTACTACTGGAACTCCAACAGTAGTGTTGCAAGATCAAAACAGAGGACAACATCCTGATTTGCAACCTGATCTCAGATGGCTCAAGAATCACCCTCCTGAATTAGTAATTGGTGATCCTTTAGATAGAGTGAAAACAAGAAGAGCTGCTGCACAGGATGCCATGTTTGTCACATTTCTATCTCAAATAGAGCCCAAGCAAATTGAAGAAGCTCTCAATGATTCCTTCTGGATAGAAGCTATGCAAGAAGAGTTGAATCAATTTGAAAGGAATGAAGTCTGGTACTTAGTTCCTAGACCAAGTCATCAAAGAGTAATTGGCACTAAGTGGGTATTCAGAAATAAGATGAATGAAGATGGTATTGTTACCAGAAACAAAGCAAGACTAGTGGCCAAGGGTTATTGTCAAGAAGAAGGAATTGACTTTGATGAAACTTTTGCACCAGTAGCAAGACTTGAAGCAATCAGACTGTTTCTAGCCTATGCTGCTCACAAGAACTTCACTGTCTATCAGATGGATGTGAAGTCTGCTTTTCTCAATGGAGAATTGCAAGAAGAAGTATACGTTGAACAACCTCCTGGATTTGAAGTCTATCAAGAAGAGGACAAAGTATATCGTCTGAAGAAAGCCCTCTATGGACTGAAACAGGCTCCAAGAGCATGGTATGATACCCTATCTGATTTTCTTTTAATTAAAGGATTTCGTAAAGGTAAGGTAGATAAAACCTTGTTTACAATTGAATGGGAAAACCATATATTACTTGTGAAAATATATGTGGACGATATTATTTTTGGTTCAACTAACCAACAGATGTGTGATAAGTTCTCCAAGCTGATGCAGAATAAGTTTGAAATGAGCATGATGGGTGAACTTAATTATTTTCTTGGTTTGCAAGTTAGACAGTTGCCTGATGGTATATTCATCAGCCAAGCAAAATACACAAGAGATCTGTTCAAGAAATTTGGTATGGAAACTAGCTCAACAGCTACTATCCCTATGTCTACAAGTCTTCGTTTGGATAAAGATGAAGATGGCAAATCAGTGGACATAACCAAATATAGAGGCATTATTGGTTCATTGTTGTACCTAACAGCAAGCAGACCTGATATAATGTACTCAGTTGGAGTCTGTGCAAGATTTCAATCAAACCCCAAAGAATCTCATCTTTTAGCTGCCAAGAGGATATTGAAGTATGTTAAAGGCACTCAAGATCTGGGATTATGGTATCCTAGAGAATCTGGATTTGAACTAGTTGGTTATTCAGATTCAGACCTTGCTGGCTGCAAGATTGACAGAAAGAGCACAACAGGTGCCTGTCAGTTCTTAGGCAGTCGTCTGATCTCATGGATGAGTAAGAAGCAAACATCAGTGTCTATATCTACTGCTGAAGCTGAATATATAGCTGCTGGAGCTTGCTGTGCACAGATACTTTGGTTGAAGCATCAACTAGAAGACTACAACATAAAGATCAGTGGAATACCAATCTACTGTGACAATACAAGTGCAATCTCTCTTACTCAGAACACTACAAGTCATTCAAGGACTAAGCATATTGAGATCAAGCATCACTTCATTAGAGATCATGTGGAAAAAGGCAATGTTTTGATTGAGTATGTTCATACAGACAATCAGATTGCTGACATTTTCACCAAACCTTTAAGTGAAGTAAGGTTCTCAACTCTAAGAGCTGAGTTAGGACTACTTAATTTGGATGCATAAGCTGAGGGGGAACTCATCAGAAGACTGGAGTCCAACAGCTTACTCATCATTATTATCTTCAAGGATTAACTTTCAACAGACTAGTTAACTTATGAATTCTTAAACTCAGGGGGAACGTGTAAGACTAGCGGTACTTCTGAATTAAAGATGAAATTTGTTAATGTCAGTTAGTTGAAGTTATGTTTTCATCAGAAGACTCAACTATCGAAGATTAAAGTTATATTATCTAGCTGGATTGACAAACAGCTGAGGAAGGTTATCAGCTATTGGCATTCTCTGATAACAGCATTGTCATCAGGACAGTAGTCCATCAGATAAGTGTTTATTATACTCATCTGATTACTTAAATAAAAGCGAACTATTTAAAAACGTTTTATTCAAAACACGCTTTTACAAGTAAATGTCGGGCGGTACATATTCCCGCTCTTCATTAAAATATCTTTTGAATTCGAAAAGTCGTAACTGACGCCGCACGATCAGCACTGACAGAAAAACGGATCTAACGGTTGGCGGATATCACGGAAACCGAAAAACCCCAACTCTATAAATCCTCATCTGATCAGTCGAGTAGCTCTTTACGCACTCTAAGCATTCAAAAGTACTTGTGAGAAATTTCTGCAAATCTTCTGCATACTTTCCTTTGTTTTTCCTAACCTTCAACAGATCTACAATGGCCGCTGAAGGTATGTTTCTCGTCTATGATTCTTACTACCAATCCGGTACGGATCTGATGAAAGAATTGCTCGAAAAGTTCAAAGCTGCTTCGCTGGTAAACTTCATGGAATACCACGAAGGAATTATCTGGACTGACCAAGTGATGGAGTACTACAACACAGCGAAAGCTGACTACAACAAACTGGAGATTAAGGCTTCTGTGGAAGGCAAATCTGTCACTATCACCCCTGCTGTTCTTCACGAGACGTTTGGGCTTCCCAACAGTGGACGACATGACGTCACTGTTCTGACAGAGGACAAGCACCAACAGTTCTGGGCGATCTGCGCCAAAGAGGGAGAAACGTTGTCTGGAAACATAAGGAAGAAGCAACTGAAGGATGAATATCAGCGGATGGCTGATATGGTGTGCAAGCTGATTGAGAACTGCACCTTCTCACTGGATGCTGTTACCATGAAGAGGTTCAGCATCATGGCTGCCATATACTATGGACTGGAGATCAACTGGTCCATCATAGTTTGGTACATATTAGCTGACTTTCTTGATGATAAGAAAGGAAAAGGCCCCACTACCAACCACAGAATCACACTCAGTTATCTGCTGTCAAAACTGGGATGTGAAATGAAGAATGGAAAGGAGATTCACAAATCCAAGGCATTGTCCAAGTACATGCCTGTTCAAAAGAGGAAGGCTGGTGAGCCTGAAGAAGCTAATGTTGAGGAACCAAAGGAGGTTCCTGCCAAAAGACAGAGGAAATTGGTCAAGACTGCTGACTTAGCTGTTGATACCAAAAAGAAGAAGGCTGCTGACAAGCCTAAGGAAAAGATTCCTAAGCAGATGGAGAGAGTGACTTCTGCTGAAGCCACTAAGATTGTTGAAAACATAATTGCTGATGTAAGGACTGGATCCCCTGCATCACCATCAAGAACTCCATCAGTAGAGAGGCCTGCTGAGGGTATTTCTCAAAGGACAAGGAGTCAACAGAGAGATACTGTTACCTCTACTTACCGTGAAGGTAGAACAAAGAAGACTGCTAGAAAGCAGATGACATTTATTGAAAAACCTACTGATCTGGAAAATGTAGCAAGGGAAGACCCTGAAGCTACTCAAAGGCCTGCTGACACAGTTGAAACTGTTGTGATTGACGAAGCTGATGAGCAACAGCCAAGTCAGGACGCACTAACAGCTGAGGTTGCTCAACCTCAAGAAGATCCAGATGTTCAAATCATCCATCCTATAGCTGCTGATCCTATATCATCTGCTGGACCAGCTCCTGCTCCTATGGATAAAGGCAAAAGAAAAGTAGTGCTAAGGAGAAAGAAAGTCTCCAAAGCTGATAAGACAGCAAGGGAGGAAGCTGAACAGAGGAAGCAGGATGAGCTTGAAGAGAAGAAGGCTCTTGAGTTAAGCAAAGCTCAAGAAGCAAAGGATGAGGCCAGAAGAAGAATGTCTGAAGCAGAGAGAAAAGCTGCTGAGGATGCTGAAATGGCTATGGTGATTGAACAAAGCAAAGTTGATGCCTATGGACCTGTCCATGGAGGTGGCATCAAGATTAGTGAAGGCAAGGATGGAGAAGACAAAAAGAAGATACTACTGCCTGCTCCCAAAACCAAGTCAAAAGACAAGTTTGAAGTCAGGAAAGCATTTGAGATAGTATATGCTGATAAGGAGCTGTTCAAGAAGTTTGAAAAGTCCTTGGCATACTATGATCAGAAGCTAATGTTGCAGACTCTGTTCAACCAAGAGAAGCCAAGATATATCAGTTGGAGGGACAACAGGCTGAACAAGTCAATCACTGAACTTCAAAGTATGAAGGAGTTAGCTGATGAAGAACGATGGGTTCTAAGTTGGCTGAAGACAAACTCCATTCAAAAGGCCCTTGATCCCAGCTATGTAAGAGATGTCATGCATAGTTATGCTAAAGGCTTTGCATTGGAGGAGGCCAAGAAAATTAAAAGCACCTTGCCTGATAAGAAAAAGAAATCTGAAGATGCTGAAGAAAGAGCAATTAAGTTTGCTGTTATGACTTCCCTGAAGAGATGGGCTAAAAAGTCAAAGTATCAGCAAGGCTGTTCAAGTGATTTGCCATTGCTGCCAAGTATCCAGCAAATCATTTTTGGCAAGGAAGTACAACCGTACTATGAAGTCCCTAAGGGAAACAATGCTCCTGTTAACCCTTGGATTATTGTAAGGCAGAATAGACAAACAACATGCTTTAATGAAGATGGAACCATTACTAATCTGTTCTACGATGATGTCACTGATGAACACAAGTCTGCTGACAAGTCCTTAGCTATTGAGCCACATGCTAAGACTTCTGAAGACCATCAGATGACGGACATGGAAGAAGTCCCTGTTCAACAGGCGACTGAAGAGAAGGATGCTGATGCCTCTACTTCATCAGGTGATGAACACTCATCATTGATGGAAGCCTTCCAATTACTTATTGAAAATCAAATAAAAGAGATGGAAGAGAGGAATAGTCTGCAGTTACAGAAGATAAAGAAAGAAGTGATTGAATCAAACACTAAACAGACGGAAAGAGCGCACCTTCTAACTGCCAGTACTATCAAATTGGCTATTGATGAACTACCTATTCCTCAAGATCATTCACTGCAGTTAGTGAACAGCTTAAGAGAACTAAATCAGAACGTAGAAGATGTGAAGGGTGATGTAAATCATCTTCACACTGCCTTAAAATCAGCTGAGCACAAGATTGCTGATCTGACTGCAACCTTCATCAAGGTTAGTGAAGAGGAGAAGGCCGTCAACTTAGGGATGTTGCAAGAAGTAGCAAAGGCTGCACAGGAGATTCAGAATGAAATTGCAACTATCAACCTTAATATTGACTACTTCAATGACAAGACTGACGTCATCAGCACTGATATTCATCATTTGACAGCAAGTCACGACGTTGTTAATCAGAATCTGAAGGCTTTATGTGCTGAAGTGAAGATTCCAACAGTTGCCCTCAACCCTGCTGTTGAACCTTCTAATGTCATCAGAGTTGATGATGACAAAAAGGGGGAAGATGAAAGGGAAGAATCAACTAAGGAAGAAACTGCTGATGCAACTATTGAAGTTAAGGAGACTGAAGACACTGCTGACAAGGCTGAAGTACTTGAAAAGGTAGAAGAAGAAGACAAGATTGAAAAAGAAGATACCAAGTACAAAAACACTGAATCTGCCAAGAAGGCCATGGAAGCTTTGAAAGCTCTTCAAGAACAACAACTTAAAGAGAAGATGGAAGCTGCCAAAGCAATCTTAGAAGAAGAAGCTGATGATGAAGAAGATGATGAAGAATCATCTTATGAATATGAAGAAGTGCTGGAAGGATCAGATGAAGAAGCTGATAGTTAGAACTTGTAAAATCTTTGTAATCAGTTCACTTTATCTATTTCTTCAGAAATCTCATCTGATGAACTTGTACTATGTAACTCTTTTTCAATATTAATGAAAAGTCAAGTTCAATCCAATAAACTTTTTCTATCTCAGAAAATTTTGAGGATTACAATCTTTAGTTTAGGTATTCAACAGGTACTTAGCTGAAGTTTTGTCATCATCAAAAAGGGGGAAATTGTTGGATAAGGATGAAGATGAAGGCACTAAAGGAAATTTGATAAGGGAGGTTTTGATGCATTCCAAAACTTCAAAGATTGGTTAAGTATGGAGTAACTTAGCTGATAAACTTATCAAGGAATTTTGACTAAGTATTGAAGACATCAGAAGAGTCAAAGTTTCAAGGTCCAAGGCTTCTGATCTGCTGAAGTAAAGTTATCAGACTAGTGAAGATCAGCCGACTCAAATCAGATTTGTTCAAGTTTGAGATCAGCCGAGTTCACCATCAGACTTATACTTTCGTCAGCCAAGTGAAGAAGATCATGAAGTGTTCCCAACGGTAATAAATGCCCCTTGGTGTAATAAATGCTGAAGTACGAGGATATTTAAGACAAATGATTGAAGAAAAGCTTCGCATCAGCCGAGTGCATTTAATGCTGCCTGCAGAATAGTACTGTTTACAGTACGGACAGACTGCAAAAGAGCCGTTTGCGGATTTTAAGGACCAGTACTCGAGGAATTTGAATTCTGTCTCTCTTCAACGGACACTTTTCAATCCTCAAGTATAAATAGCTGAAAGAGACGAAGAAGAAGTAAGCAACACACTTTCTGAGAGAAAATTCCGAAGCAAAATTCTTTAAGTCTCAAGAACAGCTCACTCATCAGCTGAGTCATTTGTTGACGAAAGCAGAGTTGAAGAATCAAGAAAAATACATCTTCTGAGTGATTTTGTAAACAAGAGTGTTGTGCGGAGTTGTGATCCATCTTTGTGAGTGATCAAACTTCAGAGAATAGGTTTTCTGTGTGATTTCCTATTGCGAACTTGTGGTCGTTTCATTTGTTGTTCGACGCAAGCAGAGTATACTGTAAACTTTGTGATTATAGTATAACCCAAGATCTGAGTGACTTGGAAGAGTGGAGTAAAGGATATTCAAATCCATATAACCACTATAAAAATTGATTGTGTTTTTACATTGCTTTTAAACTTGCATATTTTCTGATTGCATAAAAACACGTTAAATTAACTGTTTGAAAAGAAGTTAAAAGGAGTTTATAAAACTGGGGAATTACTTTTCAGACTACTAAGTTTACTTGTGAAAAACACTTTAAAATTCCGCTGCAAGTACTCTAAGTATTAAAACTGATTTTAACTAATCAGCTAAGTAACTATCAGACGAGTGGTCAACAGATCTGTTCAAAGATTTGTTCGTGAACAGAATTGTAACTTACTAATCTGATCAGCTTAGTCTGTTCAATTGAAGTAAAGTTTTAAAGTTAAATTTGAAGAAAATTTTTAAAGAGGTTTATTCACCCCCCCCCCTCTAAACCTCTTCTGACCACTTCGGACCAACATCAATATTAGAAAATGTTAAGCCCTTGTTTTCCATTAGCAAAACTAAAAAAATTGTTAAATAATTCATATCCTTACAACAAGAAATTCCCACATAAAAAGTCGTGCGAATTAATAAATGACTATGAAAATTAACACAATTTTAGCTTGACAGTTCTTAAATGGTGTAATTTTAACTCCCATCTTTATCAATTTACGTATATCTTAGGAAAGTACACGTAGGAAAGTGCACGTGCGCCGCACGTGATGAACTAATTTCCTAAGGTAATTGAATAATATGGAGTAATAACTTTTCATCATTATATGATCCTAATGGCAAACCACAAATTACTTTAATTATTACTATGTTGATAACAAAAATTTTAAGTTGTTATAATAAATATATATAAAAAAAATTTAAAATAAAATATAAACTATAATTACTATGTATATCTAACTAAAACCATATGTTTACAAACTATTATTCTAAACCTACCATTTGAATGAACGGACAACATCATTCTTTTTGTCCTTGACGTTGATATATTCATCTTACCAATTTTTTCCATTTAAACCAGTTTTCACCGGTTTAACCAATTTTTGTTAATAGATTTTACCAGATTTGTCGGTTATACATGCATGTGTTTTACTAAGTACATCATTTTCAATTACCTGCCTAAACCATTTTTAAAAATTTAACTCGTTTTGCAATTTTTCTCCATTTTGTCGAGTAAAGATATTTTATCTATTTAACCCGCTTCTACACTGAGTTCACCATTTTTTTTGAATTATTCTAACATGTTCTTTCATCGATTTCACCTACTTTTACATTAACTTTATCATTTTTCTAATTATTCTTAAATGATTCTCATTTTTTAAATATATGTACACCTATTTCTTTTTTGGTCGATATGCTATTTACACGATCACGTTAGTAACGTTCGTTCCGTATTCTCAGTATTGAAAAGAATTCATGACTTTTGATTGTTTAGCTTTTTCAAAAAGATATGTCATACTATATAACTATGCACGACTCATCTGTTTCAAAATTTGAAAGTCTCCAACCATGCATTAAATACAAAGATTGAATGAGATAAAATGTGAAGCACTATGAGAATAAAAGCCTAATCACATTAGTAATGTTTCTCCCATACAATTCCTCAAAACATTATGATGATTTTCTAATTATGCTGAAATGATTCTAATTTTTTAAATATATGTACACCTATTTTTTTTTTGTCCATATGCTATTTACACGATCACATTAGTAACGTTCGTTCCGTATTCTCAGTATTGAAAAGAATTCATGACTTTTGATTGTTTAGCTTTTTCAAAAAAATATGTCGTACTATATAACTATGCACGACTCATCTGTTTCAAAATTTGAAATTCTCCAACCATGCATAAATTCAAAGATTGAATGAGATATGTGAAGCACTATGAGAATAAAAGCCTAATCAAATTAGTAATGTTTCTCCCATACAATTCCTAAAAAAATTATGATGATTTTCTAATTATGCTGAAATGATTCTCATTTTTTAAATATATGTACACCAATTTTTTTTTTGTCCATATGCTATTTAAACGATCACGTTAGTAACGTTCGTTCCGTATTCTCAGTATTGAAAGAATTCATGACTTTTGATTGTTTAGCTTTTTCAAAAAAATATGTCGTACTATATAACTATGCACGACTCATCTGTTTCAAAATTTGAAAGTCTCAAACCATGCATAAATTCAAAGATTGAATGAGATAAAATGTGAAGCACTATGAGAATAAAAGCCTAATCACATTAGTAATGTTTCTCCCATACAATTCATCAAAAAATTATGATGATTGATTATAAATTGTGCTTTCACCGATTTAGCCCATTGTTTGTGGTTTATCCCATTTGTTAATTAATTTGTTCATTCTCTGCGGTTTAACCCAATTTTACACGATTAAGTTTATTCTTTTGCTAATTTAACCTATTTTTTCTCTACTATTTCTCAACTTTGTAAATCAATTTAGCTAATTTTTTGTTCTTGTTCTTTTATCAAATTGACACATTTTTTGTTACCCCGTGTTTAACCAATATCATTCATTTCTTGTCAATAGATTTTTCGTGTTTTGCCAATTCTCCATTGTTTTACTGATTATACTATTTTTTTTGCCTTAATTCGTTCTTCGCTCTAACCCATTTTCCCATTATTTTAACATTTTTATCATATATTTTTTATTCAAATTTTACATTTATTCACCTGTTTTAACCATTTATATGTTTTGACTTTAAGATTGTGGTTTGTGAGATTGTGGGGAAAGGGAAATGGGGAAGGAAACAAAGTCACCGAGGATGACTTATATTGAGGGGCAATGTATTTTTGGTGAAATGTAATTCAAGATAAAGTAATTTAATTTTTTGACCAACTCAGAAACAGAAAAATCTATTGTATGCACACTTTCATTTCGATTGTGGTTGTTTCCATGACTAAAACTTGTATAACAAAGAATCAGTTAATCAAATATTTCAAAAATTAATATGTAAAATTATATTGATCACAAGCTCAAAACTATAAGATTGAAATTTTAACCATACGCTACCTCAATATTAGAAAATGTTAAGCCCTTGTTTTCCATTAGCAAAACTAAAAAAATTGTTGTTGGGAATTATGGGCTCCAGCAGTCACCCTTACGGATTCGCTGTGGCGCTTGCTACATCGGCGTTTGGCAGCCCAACTTGCCGAGGTTCACGGAGGAGACCCGAGGATCCACGTGAATTCTTGCGAAGCCCCTCATGTCCGTCCACCTCTTAGTGTGGGGCTCTGCGCTGCCGTTGTGAACTGTAGGGGGTGCCCTACAGGAATCAACCTTGGGTTAAAGATTAATAGTTGCGCCATCACTAACAGCAATTGCTTTTAGTGCAGTGGTAAAGCGCTTGAGATCCTACAACTGGTATCAGAGCGAGGTTGCAGGTTCGAATCCTCCCGGGTGCCGCTGGGGGGGGAGATTGTTGGGAATTATGGGCTCCAGCAGTCACCCTTACGGATTCGCTGTGGCGCTTGCTACATCGGCGTTTGGCAGCCCAACTTGCCGAGGTTCACGGAGGAGACCCGAGGATCCACGTGAATTCTTGCGAAGCCCCTCATGTCCGTCCACCTCTTAGTGTGGGGCTCTGCGCTGCCGTTGTGAACTGTAGGGGGTGCCCTACAGGAATCAACCTTGGGTTAAAGATTAATAGTTGCGCCATCACTAACAGCAATTGCTTTTAGTGCAGTGGTAAAGCGCTTGAGATCCTACAACTATTGTTAAATAATTCATATCCTTACTACAAGAAATTCCCACATAAAAAGTCATGCGAATTAATAAATGACTATGAAAATTAACACAATTTTAGCTTGAAAGTTCTTAAATGGTGTAATTTTAACTCCCACCTTTATCAATTTACATATATCTGAGGCAAGTACACGTAGGAAAGTGCACGTGCGCCGCACGTGATGAACTAATTTCCTAAGGTAATTGAATTATATGGAGTAATAACTTTTCATCATTATATGATCCTAACGGCACACCACAAATTACTTTAATTATTACTATGTTGATAACAAAAATTTTAAGTTGTTTTAATAAATATATATAAAAAAAATTGAAAATAAAATATAAACTATAATTACTATGTATAACTAACTAAAACCATATGTTTACAAACTATTATTCTAAACCTACCATTTGAATGAACGGACAACATCATTCTTTTTGTCCTTGACGTTGATATATTCATCTAACCAATTTTTTCCATTTAAACCAGTTTTCACCGGTTTAACCAATTTTTGTTAATCGATTTTACCAGATTTGTCGGTTATACATGCATGTCTTTTACTAAGTACATCATTTTAAATTACATGCCTAAACCATTTTTAACAAATTTAACTCGTTTTGCAATTTTCTCCATTTTGTCGAGTAAAGATATTTTATCAATTTAACCCGCTTCGACACTGAGTTCAACACTTTTTTTTTAATTATTCTAACTTGTTCTTTCAACGATTTCACCTACTTTTACATTTACTTTATCATTTTTCTAATTATTCTTAAATGATTCTCATTTTTTAAATATATGTACACCTATTTCTTTTTTGGTCGATATGCTATTTACACGATCACGTTAGTAACGTTTGTTCCGTATTCTCAGTATTGAAAAGAATTCATGACTTTTGATTGTTTAGCTTTTCCAAAAAAATATGTCGTACTATATAACTATGCACGACTCATCTGTTTCAAAATTTGAAAGTCTCCAACCATGCATTAAAGACAAAGATTGAATGAGATAAAATGTGAAGCACTATGAGAATAAAAGCCTAATCACATTAGTAATGTTTCTCCCATACAATTCCTCAAAAAATTATGATGATTTTATAATTATGCTGAAATGAATTTAATTTTTTAAATATATGTACACCTATTTTTTTTTTGTCCATATGCTATTTACACGATCACGTTAGTAACGTTCGTTCTGTATTCTCAGTATTGAAAAGAATTCATGACTTTTGATTGTTTAGCTTTTTCAAAAAAATATGTCGTACTATATAACTATGCACGACTCATCTGTTTCAAAATTTGAAATTCTCCAACCATGCATAAATTCAAAGATTGAATGAGATAAAATGTGATCCACTATGAGAATAAAAACCTAATCACATTAGTAATGTTTCTCCCATACAATTCCTCAAAAAATTATGATGATTTTCTAATTATGCTGAAATGATTCTCATTTTTTAAATATATGTACACCTATTTTTTTTTTTGTCCATATGCTATTTACACGATCACGTTAGTAACGTTCGTTCCGTATTCTCAGTATTGAAAGAATTCATGACTTTTGATTGTTTAGCTTTTTCAAAAAAATATGTCGTACTATATAACTATGCACGACTCATCTGTTTCAAAATTCGAAAGTCTCCAACCATGCATAAATTCAAAGATTGAATGAGATAAAATGTGAAGCACTATGAGAATAAAAGCCTAATCACATTAGTAATGTTTCTCCCATACAATTCCTCAAAAAATTATGATGATTGATTATAAATTGTGCTTTCACCGATTTAGCCCATTGTTTCTGGTTTATCCCATTTGTTAATTAATTTGTTCATTCTCTGCGGTTTAACCCAATTTTACACGATTAAGTTTATTCTTTTGCTAATTTAACCTATTTTTTTTTTTTTTTTTTTTTTTTTTATAAAATACTCAAATTTGTTACATTTACATATAAGAATTGATAAAATGCAAAGTTTCGTAGAAATACTAATAACGTAGAACCTGATGAGTATTTGGGCCCAAGGCAGCCAGCATTTCTGTAAGAACATCAGCTATTCCTTGGGCATTTTGAATTTCTGGCAAGCTGAGTCCAGAAGCATCAAACTCAAGAGAGGCTTGAACGGCGGCTTCTTCATATGGAGAAGCAGGGTGAACAACTGGATGTGTTTGTGGCGGTGTAAACAATGCTACCCTATTTTCCTCTCTAGGTGGAAAATCTACGCCAGCAAACTTCAGTTCGTTATAAGCCGCATAAAACTGGGGAAACCTACCCATAGGTCCCCTTAAAGCTTCTTGCCAAGTATCTATCAACACTAGGATCTTCTCCCTCACACTTAAATCAGGCCTCTTCTTTACAATTTTAACCATATCATGTAAGATATCCCACTCAACAATCTCCTGAAATACGTTCTCCCCACAATTTTTGCTGAGAGTCTCCAGTACCCAGGATCCATATTTATAATATCACATAGCTCTAAGTTTATTGCCCAGTCGGGGCCAATCAACATGTCACTCGTAGCCCTCTCTGCAACAGCTGCCGCATTAGCCATATCTTGTCTTCTTTATATGGCCACTTCCTTTCGAATCCTTTATATTACCAGGTGTAAACCGAGAACTACAGAAACAAAAGCCTAATTCAAGAATGCCAAACAACAACCTAGAAGAAAAAGACCCTCAAAGTCACAAATCAGACCCCATGACAAAATTGAAACAAACCCAGTCAATAAAACCGCAAAGATCATGATTCTTAAAGAAAATTAAAAGAACCCTGTTCAATTGTACAATAAAAATAAAAAAGATGAAGATTTAAGGGAATCAAATCAATAGGGTAAGAATCCCCAATAACACCTAATTTAACCTATTTTTTCTCTACTATTTCTCAACTTTGTAAATCAATTTAGCTAATTTTTTGTTCTTGTTCTTTTATCAAATTGACACATTTTTTTTTACCCCGTGTTTAATCAATATCATTCATTTCTTGTCAATAGATTTTTCGTGTTTTGCCATTTCTCCATTGTTTTACTGATTATACTATTTTTTTGCCTTAATTCGTTCTTCGCTCTAACCCATTTTCCCATTATTTTAACATTTTTATCATATATTTTTTATTCAAATTTTACATTTATTCACCTGTTTTAACCATTTATATGTTTTGACTTTAAGATTGTGGTTTGTGAGATTGTGGGGAAAGGGAAATGGGGAAGGAAACAAAGTCACCGAGGATGACTTTTATTGAGGGGCAATGTTTTTTTGGTGAAATGTAATTCAAGATAAAGTAATTTAATTTTTTTACCAACTCAGAAACAGAAAAATCTATTGTAGGCACACTTTAATTTCGATTGTGGTTGTTTCCATGACTAAAACTTGTATATCAAAGAATCAGTTAATCAAATATTTCAAAAATTAATATGTAAAATTATATTGATCACAAGCTCAAAACTATAAGATTGGAATTTTAATCATACACTACCTCAATATTAGAAAATGTTAAGCCCTTGTTTTCCATTAGCAAAACTAAAAAAATTGTTAAATAATTCATATCCTTACTACAAGAAATTCCCACATAAAAAGTCGTGCGAATTAATAAATGACTATGAAAATTAACACAATTTTAGCTTGACAGTTCTTAAATGGTGTAATTTTAACTCCCATCTTTATCAATTTACGTATATCTTAGGAAAGTACACGTAGGAAAGTGCACGTGCGCCGCACGTGATGAACTAATTTCCTAAGGTAATTGAATAATATGGAGTAATAACTTTTCATCATTATATGATCCTAATGGCAGACCACAAATTACTTTAATTATTACTATGTTGATAACAAAAATTTTAAGTTGTTATAATAAATATATATAAAAAAAATTTAAAATAAAATATAAACTATAATTACTATGTATATCTAACTAAAACCATATGTTTACAAACTATTATTCTAAACCTACCATTTGAATGAACGGACAACATCATTCTTTTTGTCCTTGACGTTGACATATTCATCTTACCAATTTTTTCCATTTAAACCAGTTTTCACCGGTTTAACCAATTTTTGTTAATAGATTTTACCAGATTTGTCGGTTATACATGCATGTGTTTTACTAAGTACATCATTTTCAATTACCTACCTAAACCATTTTTAAAAATTTAACTCGTTTTGCAATTTTTCTCCATTTTGTCGAGTAAAGATATTTTATCTATTTAACCCGCTTCTACACTGAGTTCACCATTTTTTTTGAATTATTCTAACACGTTCTTTCATCGATTTCACCTACTTTTACATTAACTTTATCATTTTTCTAATTATTCTTAAATGATTCTCATTTTTTAAATATATGTACACCTATTTCTTTTTTGGTCGATATGCTATTTACACGATCACGTTAGTAACGTTCGTTCCGTATTCTCAGTATTGAAAAGAATTCATGACTTTTGATTGTTTAGCTTTTTCAAAAAGATATGTCATACTATATAACTATGCACGACTCATCTGTTTCAAAATTTGAAAGTCTCCAACCATGCATTAAATACAAAGATTGAATTAGATAAAATGTGAAGCACTATGAGAATAAAAGCCTAATCACATTAGTAATGTTTCTCCCATACAATTCCTCAAAAAATATGATGATTTTCTAATTATGCTGAAATGATTCTCATTTTTTAAATATATGTACACCTATTTTTTTTTTGTCCATATGTTATTTACACGATCACGTTAGTAACGTTCGTTCCGTATTCTCAGTATTGAAAAGAATTCATGACTTTTGATTGTTTAGCTTTTTCAAAAAAATATGTCGTACTATATAACTATGCACGACTCATCTGTTTCAAAATTTGAAATTCTCCAACCATGCATAAATTCAAAGATTGAATGAGATAAAATGTGAAGTACTATGAGAATAAAAGCCTAATCAAATTAGTAATGTTTCTCCCATACAATTCCTAAAAAAATTATGATGATTTTCTAATTATGCTGAAATGATTCTCATTTTTTAAATATATGTACACCAATTTTTTTTTTGTCCATATGCTATTTAAACGATCACGTTAGTAACGTTCGTTACGTATTCTCAGTATTGAAAGAATTCATGACTTTTGATTGTTTAGCTTTTTCAAAAAAATATGTCGTACTATATAACTATGCACGACTCATCTGTTTCAAAATTTGAAAGTCTCAAACCATGCATAAATTCAAAGATTGAATGAGATAAAATGTGAAGCACTATGAGAATAAAAGCCTAATCACATTAGTAATGTTTCTCCCATACAATTTCTCAAAAAATTATGATGATTGATTATAAATTGTGCTTTCACCGATTTAGCCCATTGTTTGTGGTTTATCCCATTTGTTAATTAATTTGTTCATTCTCTGCGGTTTAACCCAATTTTACACGATTAAGTTTATTCTTTTGCTAATTTAACCTATTTTTTCTCTACTATTTCTCAACTTTGTAAATCAATTTAGCTAATTTTTTGTTCTTGTTCTTTTATCAAATTGACACATTTTTTGTTACCCCGTGTTTAACCAATATCATTCATTTCTTGTCAATAGATTTTTCGTGTTTTGCCATTTCTCCATTGTTTTACTGATTATACTATTTTTTTTGCCTTAATTCGTTCTTCGCTCTAACCCATTTTCCCATTATTTTAACATTTTTATCATATAATTTTTATTCAAATTTTACATTTATTCACCTGTTTTAACCATTTATATGTTTTGACTTTAAGATTGTGGTTTGTGAGATTGTGGGGAAAGGGAAATGGGGAAGGAAACAAAGTAACCGAGGATGACTTATATTGAGGGGCAATGTATTTTTTGTGAAATGTAATTTAAGATAAAGTAATTTAATATTTTGACCAACTCAGAAACAGAAAAATCTATTGTATGCACACTTTCATTTCGATTGTGGTTGTTTCCATGACTAAAACTTGTATAACAAAGAATCAGTTAATCAAATATTTCAAAAATTAATATGTAAAATTATATTGATCACAAGCTCAAAACTATAAGATTGAAATTTTAGTCATACACTACCTCAATATTAGAAAATGTTAAGCCCTTGTTTTCCATTAGCAAAACTAAAAAAATTGTTAAATAATTCATATCCTTACTACAAGAAATTCCCACATAAAAAGTCATGCGAATTAATAAATGACTATGAAAATTAACACAATTTTAGCTTGACAGTTCTTAAATGGTGTAATTTTAACTCCCATCTTTATCAATTTACGTATATCTTAGGAAAGTACACGTAGGAAAGTGCACGTGCGCCGCACGTGATGAACTAATTTCCTAAGGTAATTGAATAATATGGAGTAATAACTTTTCATCATTATATGATCCTAATGGCAGACCACAAATTACTTTAATTATTACTATGTTGATAACAAAAATTTTAAGTTGTTATAATAAATATATATAAAAAAAATTTAAAATAAAATATAAACTATAATTACTATGTATATCTAACTAAAACCATATGTTTACAAACTATTATTCTAAACCTACCATTTGAATGAACGGACAACATCATTCTTTTTGTCCTTGACGTTGATATATTCATCTTACCAATTTTTTCCATTTAAACCAGTTTTCACCGGTTTAACCAATTTTTGTTAATAGATTTTACCAGATTTGTCGGTTATACATGCATGTGTTTTACTAAGTACATCATTTTCAATTACCTACCTAAACCATTTTTAAAAATTTAACTCGTTTTGCAATTTTTCTCCATTTTGTCGAGTAAAGATATTTTATCTATTTAACCCGCTTCTACACTGAGTTCACCATTTTTTTTGAATTATTCTAACACGTTCTTTCATCGATTTCACCTACTTTTACATTAACTTTATCATTTTTCTAATTATTCTTAAATGATTCTCATTTTTTAAATATATGTACACCTATTTCTTTTTTGGTCGATATGCTATTTACACGATCACGTTAGTAACGTTCGTTCCGTATTCTCAGTATTGAAAAGAATTCATGACTTTTGATTGTTTAGCTTTTTCAAAAAGATATGTCATACTATATAACTATGCACGACTCATCTGTTTCAAAATTTGAAAGTCTCCAACCATGCATTAAATACAAAGATTGAATTAGATAAAATGTGAAGCACTATGAGAATAAAAGCCTAATCACATTAGTAATGTTTCTCCCATACAATTCCTCAAAAAATATGATGATTTTCTAATTATGCTGAAATGATTCTCATTTTTTAAATATATGTACACCTATTTTTTTTTTGTCCATATGTTATTTACACGATCACGTTAGTAACGTTCGTTCCGTATTCTCAGTATTGAAAAGAATTCATGACTTTTGATTGTTTAGCTTTTTCAAAAAAATATGTCGTACTATATAACTATGCACGACTCATCTGTTTCAAAATTTGAAATTCTCCAACCATGCATAAATTCAAAGATTGAATGAGATAAAATGTGAAGCACTATGAGAATAAAAGCCTAATCAAATTAGTAATGTTTCTCCCATACAATTCCTAAAAAAATTATGATGATTTTCTAATTATGCTGAAATGATTCTCATTTTTTAAATATATGTACACCAATTTTTTTTTTTTGTCCATATGCTATTTAAACGATCACGTTAGTAACGTTCGTTACGTATTCTCAGTATTGAAAGAATTCATGACTTTTGATTGTTTAGCTTTTTCAAAAAAATATGTCGTACTATATAACTATGCACGACTCATCTGTTTCAAAATTTGAAAGTCTCAAACCATGCATAAATTCAAAGATTGAATGAGATAAAATGTGAAGCACTATGAGAATAAAAGCCTAATCACATTAGTAATGTTTCTCCCATACAATTTCTCAAAAAATTATGATGATTGATTATAAATTGTGCTTTCACCGATTTAGCCCATTGTTTGTGGTTTATCCCATTTGTTAATTAATTTGTTCATTCTCTGCGGTTTAACCCAATTTTACACGATTAAGTTTATTCTTTTGCTAATTTAACCTATTTTTTCTCTACTATTTCTCAACTTTGTAAATCAATTTAGCTAATTTTTTGTTCTTGTTCTTTTATCAAATTGACACATTTTTTGTTACCCCGTATTTAACCAATATCATTCATTTCTTGTCAATAGATTTTTCGTGTTTTGCCAATTCTCCATTGTTTTACTGATTATACTATTTTTTTTGCCTTAATTCGTTCTTCGCTCTAACCCATTTTCCCATTATTTTAACATTTTTATCATATAATTTTTATTCAAATTTTACATTTATTCACCTGTTTTAACCATTTATATGTTTTGACTTTAAGATTGTGGTTTGTGAGATTGTGGGGAAAGGGAAATGGGGAAGGAAACAAAGTAACCGAGGATGACTTATATTGAGGGGCAATGTATTTTTGGTGAAATGTAATTCAAGATAAAGTAATTTAATTTTTTGACCAACTCAGAAACAGAAAAATCTATTGTATGCACACTTTCATTTCGATTGTGGTTGTTTCCATGACTAAAACTTGTATAACAAAGAATCAGTTAATCAAATATTTCAAAAATTAATATGTAAAATTATATTGATCACAAGCTCAAAACTATAAGATTGAAATTTTAGTCATACACTACCTCAATATTAGAAAATGTTAAGCCCTTGTTTTCCATTAGCAAAACTAAAAAAATTGTTAAATAATTCATATCCTTACTACAAGAAATTCCCACATAAAAAGTCATGCGAATTAATAAATGACTATGAAAATTAACACAATTTTAGCTTGAAAGTTCTTAAATGGTGTAATTTTAACTCCCACCTTTATCAATTTACATATATCTGAGGAAAGTACACGTAGGAAAGTGCACGTGCGCCGCACGTGATGAACTAATTTCCTAAGGTAATTGAATTATATGGAGTAATAACTTTTCATCATTATATGATCCTAACGGCACACCACAAATTACTTTAATTATTACTATGTTGATAACAAAAATTTTAAGTTGTTTTAATAAATATATATAAAAAAAATTGAAAATAAAATATAAACTATAATTACTATGTATAACTAACTAAAACCATATGTTTACAAACTATTATTTTAAACCTACCATTTGAATGAACGGACAACATCATTCTTTTTGTCCTTGACGTTGATATATTCATCTAACCAATTTTTTCCATTTAAACCAGTTTTCACCGGTTTAACCAATTTTTGTTAATCGATTTTACCAGATTTGTCGGTTATACATGCATGTCTTTTACTAAGTACATCATTTTAAATTACATGCCTAAACCATTTTTAACAAATTTAACTCGTTTTGCAATTTTTCTCCATTTTGTCGAGTAAAGATATTTTATCAATTTAACCCGCTTCGACACTGAGTTCAACACTTTTTTTTTTAATTATTCTAACTTGTTCTTTCATCGATTTCACCTACTTTTACATTAACTTTATCATTTTTCTAATTATTCTTAAATGATTCTCATTTTTTAAATATATGTACACCTATTTCTTTTTTGGTCGATATGCTATTTACACGATCACGTTAGTAACGTTCGTTCCGTATTCTCAGTATTGAAAAGAATTCATGACTTTTGATTGTTTAGCTTTTTCAAAAAAATATGTCGTACTATATAACTATGCACGACTCATCTGTTTCAAAATTTGAAAGTCTCCAACCATGCATTAAAGACAAAGATTGAATGACATAAAATGTGAAGCACTATGAGAATAAAAGCCTAATCACATTAGTAATGTTTCTCCCATACAATTCCTCAAAAAATTATGATGATTTTCTAATTATGCTGAAATGATTCTAATTTTTTAAATATATGTACACCTATTTTTTTTTGTCCATATGCTATTTACACGATCACGTTAGTAACGTTCGTTCCGTATTCTCAGTATTGAAAAGAATTCATGACTTTTGATTGTTGAGCTTTTTCAAAAAAATATGTCGTACTATATAACTATGAACGACTCATCTGTTTCAAAATTTGAAATTCTCCAACCATGCATAAATTCAAAGATTGAATGAGATAAAATGTGAAGCACTATGAGTATAAAAGCCTAATCAAATTAGTAATTTTTCTCCCATACAATTCCTCAAAAAATTATGATGATTTTCTAATTATGCTTAAATGATTCTCATTTTTTAAATATACGTACACCTATTTTTTTTTTGTCCATATGCTATTTAAACGATCACGTTAGTAACGTTCGTTCCGTATTCTCAGTATTGAAAGAATTCATGACTTTTGATTGTTTAGCTTTTTCAAAAAAATATGTCGTACTATATAACTATGCACGACTCATTTGTTTCAAAATTTGAAAGTCTCCAACCATGCATAAATTTAAAGATTGAATGAGATAAAATGTGAAGCACTATGAGAATAAAAGCTTAATCACATTAGTAGTGTTTCTCCCATACAATTTCTCAAAAAATTATGATGATTGATTATAAATTGTGCTTTCACCGATTTAGCCCATTGTTTGTGGTTTATCCCATTTGTTAATTAATTTGTTCATTCTCTGCGGTTTAACCCAATTTTACACGATTAAGTTTATTCTTTTGCTAATTTAACCTATTTTTTCTCTACTATTTCTCAACTTTGTAAATCAATTTAGCTAATTTTTTGTTCTTGTTCTTTTATCAAATTGACACATTTTTTGTTACCCCGTGTTTAACCAATATCATTCATTTCTTGTCAATAGATTTTTCGTGTTTTGCCAATTCTCCGTTGTTTTACTGATTATACTATTTTTTTTGCCTTAATTCGTTCTTCGCTCTAACCCATTTTCCCATTATTTTAACATTTTTATCATATATTTTTTATTCAAATTTTACATGTATTCACCTGTTTTAACCATTTATATGTTTTGACTTTAAGATTGTGGTTTGTGAGATTGTGGGGAAAGGGAAATGGGGAAGGAAACAAAGTCACCGAGGATGACTTTTATTGAGGGGCAATGTTTTTTTGGTGAAATGTAATTCAAGATAAAGTAATTTAATTTGTTTACCAACTCAGAAACATAAAAATCTATTGTATGCACACTTTCATTTCGATTGTGGTTGTTTCCATGACTAAAACTTGTATATCAAAGAATCAGTTAATCAAATATTTCAAAAATTAATATGTAAAATTATATTGATCACAAGCTCAAAACTATAAGTTTGAAATTTTAATCATACACTACCTCAATATTAGAAAATGTTAAGCCCTTGTTTTCCATTAGCAAAACTAAAAAAATTGTTAAATAATTCATATCCTTACTACAAGAAATTCCCACATAAAAAGTCGTGCGAATTAATAAATGACTATGAAAATTAACACAATTTTAGCTTGACAGTTCTTAAATGGTGTAATTTTAACTCCCATCTTTATCAATTTACGTATATCTTAGGAAAGTACACGTAGGAAAGTGCACGTGCGCCGCACGTGATGAACTAATTTCCTAAGGTAATTGAATAATATGGAGTAATAACTTTTCATCATTATATGATCCTAATGGCACACCACAAATTACTTTAATTATTACTATGTTGATAACAAAAATTTTAAGTTGTTATAATAAATATATATAAAAAAAATTGAAAATAAAATATAAACTATAATTACTATGTATATCTAACTAAAACCATATGTTTACAAACTATTATTCTAAACCTACCATTTGAATGAACGGACAACATCATTCTTTTTGTCCTTGACGTTGATATATTCATCTAACCAATTTTTTCCATTTAAACCAGTTTTCACCGGTTTAACCAATTTTTGTTAATCGATTTTACCAGATTTGTCGGTTATACATGCATGTCTTTTACTAAGTACATCATTTTAAATTACCTGCCTAAACCATTTTTAACAAATTTAACTCGTTTTGCAATTTTTCTCCATTTTGTCGAGTAAAGATATTTTATCTATTTAACCCGCTTCTACACTGAGTTCACCACTTTTTTTTTTAATTATTCTAACTTGTTCTTTCATCGATTTCACCTACTTTTACATTAACTTTATCATTTTTCTAATTATTCTTAAATGATTCTCATTTTTTAAATATATGTACACCTATTTCTTTTTTGGTCGATATGCTATTTACACGATCACGTTAGTAACGTTCGTTCCGTATTCTCAGTATTGAAAAGAATTCATGACTTTTGATTGTTTAGCTTTTTCAAAAAAATATGTCGCACTATATAACTATGCACGACTCATCTGTTTCAAAATTTGAAAGTCTCCAACCATGCATTAAAGACAAAGATTGAATTAGATAAAATGTGAAGCACTATGAGAATAAAAGCCTAATCACATTAGTAATGTTTCTCCCATACAATTCCTCAAAAAATTATGATGATTTTCTAATTATGCTGAAATGATTCTAATTTTTTAAATATATGTACACCTATTTTTTTTTGTCCATATGCTATTTACACGATCACGTTAGTAACGTTCGTTCCGTATTCTCAGTATTGAAAAGAATTCATGACTTTTGATTGTTTAGCTTTTTCAAAAAAATATGTCGTACTATATAAATATGCACGACTCATCTGTTTCAAAATTTGAAATTCTCCAACCATGCATAAATTCAAAGATTGAATGAGATAAAAAGTCAAGCACTATGAGAATAAAAGCCTAATCACATTAGTAATGTTTCTCCCATACAATTCCTCAAAAAATTATGATGATTAATTATAAATTGTGCTTTCACCGATTTAGCCCATTGTTTGTGGTTTATCCCATTTGTTAATTAATTTGTTCATTCTCTGCGGTTTAACCCAATTTTACACGATTAAGTTTATTATTTTGCTAATTTAACCTATTTTTTCTCTACTATTTCTCAACTTTGTAAATCAATTTAGCTAATTTTTTGTTCTTGTTCTTTTATCAAATTGACACATTTTTTGTTACCCCGTGTTTAACCAATATCATTCATTTCTTGTCAATAGATTTTTCGTGTTTTGCCAATTCTCCATTGTTTTACTGATTATACTATTTTTTTTGCCTTAATTCGTTCTTCGCTCTAACCCATTTTCCCATTATTTTAACATTTTTATCATATATTTTTTGTTCAAATTTTACATTTATTCACCTGTTTTAACCATTTATATGTTTTGACTTTAAGATTGTGGTTTGTGAGATTGTGGGGAAAGGGAAATGGGGAAGGAAACAAAGTCACCGAGGATGACTTTTATTGAGGGGCAATGTATTTTTGGTGAAATGTAATTCAAGATAAAGTATTTTAATTTTTTTACCAACTCAGAAACAGAAAAAATCTATTGTATGCACACTTTCATTTCGATTGTGGTTGTTTCCATGACTAAAACTTGTATATCAAAGAATCAGTTAATCAAATATTTCAAAAATTAATATGTAAAATTATATTGTTCACAAGCTCAAAACTATAAGATTGAAATTTTAATCATACACTACCTCAATATTAGAAAATGTTAAGCCCTTGTTTTCCATTAGCAAAACTAAAAAAATTGTTAAATAATTGATATCCTTACTACAAGAAATTCCCACATTAAAAGTCGTGCGAATTAATAAATGACTATGAAAATTAACACAATTTTAGCTTGACAGTTCTTAAATGGTGTAATTTTAACTTCCACCTTTATCAATTTACATATATCTTAGGAAAGTACACGTAGGAAAGTGCACGTGCGCCGCACGTGATGAACTAATTTCCTAAGATAATTGAATAATATGGAGTAATAACTTTTCATCATTATATGATCCTAATGGCACACCACAAATTACTTTAATTATTACTTTGTTGATAACAAAAATTTTAAGTTGTTATAATAAATATATATAAAAAAAATTGAAAATAAAATATAAACTATAATTACTATGTATATCTAACTAAAACCATATGTTTACAAACTATTATTCTAAACCTACCATTTGAATGAACGGACAACATCATTCTTTTTGTCCTTGACGTTGATATATTCATCTAACCAATTTTTTCCATTTAAACCAGTTTTCACCGGTTTAACCAATTTTTGTTAATCGATTTTACCAGATTTGTCGGTTATACATGCATGTCTTTTACTAAGTACATCATTTTAAATTACCTGCCTAAACCATTTTTAACAAATTTAACTCGTTTTGCAATTTTTCTCCATTTTGTCGAGTAAAGATATTTTATCTATTTAACCCGCTTCTACACTGAGTTCACCATTTTTTTTTAATTATTCTAACATGTTCTTTCATCGATTTCACCTACTTTTACATTAACTTTATCATTTTTCTAATTATTCTTAAATGATTCTCATTTTTTAAATATATGTACACCTATTTCTTTTTTGGTCAATATGCTATTTACACGATCACGTTAGTAACGTTCGTTCCGTATTCTCAGTATTGAAAAGAATTCATGATTGTTGATTGTTTAGCTTTTTCAAAAAAATATGTCGTACAATATAACTATGCACGACTAATCTGTTTCAAAATTTGAAAGTCTCCAAACATGCATTAAATACAAAGATTGAATGAGATAAAATGTGAAGCACTATGAGAATAAAAGCCTAATCACATTAGTAATGTTTCTCCCAAACAATTCCTCAAAATATTATGATGATTTTCTAATTATGCTGAACTGATTCTAATTTTTTAAATATACGTACACCTATTTTTTTTTGTCCATATGCTATTTACACGATCACGTTAGTAACGTTCGTTCCGTATTCTCAGTATTGAAAAGAATTCATGACTTTTGATTGTTTAGCTTTTTCAAAAAAATATGTCGTACTATATAAATATGCACGACTCATCTGTTTCAAAATTTGAAATTCTCCAACCATGCATAAATTCAAAGATTGAATGAGATAAAAAGTGAAGCACTATGAGAATAAAAGCCTAATCACATTAGTAATGTTTCTCCCATACAATTCCTCAAAAAATTATGATGATTGATTATAAATTGTGCTTTCACCGATTTAGCCCATTGTTTGTGGTTTATCCCATTTGTTAATTAATTTGTTCATTCTCTGCGGTTTAACCCAATTTTACACGATTAAGTTTATTCTTTTGCTAATTTAACCTATTTTTTCTCTACTATTTCTCAACTTTGTAAATCAATTTAGCTTATTTTTTGTTCTTGTTCTTTTATCAAATTGACACATTTTTGGTTACCCCGTGTTTAACCAATTTCATTCATTTCTTGTCAATAGATTTTTCGTGTTTTGCCAATTCTCCATTGTTTTACTGATTATACTATTTTTTTTGCCTGCTCTAACCCATTTTGCCATTATTTTAACATTTTAATCATATATTTTTTATTCAAATTTTACATTTATTCACCTGTTTTAACCATTTATATGTTTTGACTTTAAGATTGTGGTTTGTGAGATTGTGGGGAAAGAGAAATGGGGAAGGAAACAAAGTCACCGAGGATGACTTTTATTGAGGGGCAATGTATTTTTGGTGAAATGTAATTCAAGATAAAGTAATTTAATTTTTTTACCAACTCAGAAACAGAAAAATCTATTGTATGCACACTTTCATTTCGATTGTGGTTGTTTCCATGACTAAAACTTGTATATCAAAGAATCAGTTAATCAAATATTTCAAAAATTAATATGTAAAATTATATTGATCACAAGCTCCAAACTATAAGATTGAAATTTTAATCATACACTACCTCAATATTAGAAAATGTTAAGCCTTTGTTTTCCATTAGCAAAACTAAAAAAATTGTTAAATAATTCATATCCTTACTACAAGAAATTCCCACATTAAAAGTCGTGCGAATTAATAAATGACTATGAAAATTAACACAATTTTAGCTTGATAGTTCTTAAATGGTGTAATTTTAACTCCCACCTTTATTAATTTACATATATCTTAGGAAAGTACACGTAGGAAAGTGCACGTGCGCCGCACGTGATGAACTAATTTCCTAAGGTAATTGAATAATATGGAGTAATAACTTTTCATCATTATATGATCCTAATGGCACACCACAAATTACTTTAATTATTACTATGTTGATAACAAAAATTTTAAGTTGTTATAATAAATATATATAAAAAAATTGAAAATAAAATATAAACTATAATTACTATGTATATCTAACTAAAACCATATGTTTACAAACTATTATTCTAAACCTACCATTTGAATGAACGGACAACATCATTCTTTTTGTCCTTGACGTTGATATATTCATCTAACCAATTTTTTCCATTTAAACCAGTTTTCACCGGTTTAACTAATTTTTGTTATTCGGTTTTACCAGATTTGTCGGTTATACATGCATGTCTTTTACTAAGTACATCATTTTCAATTACCTGCCTAATCCATTTTTAACAAATTTAACTCGTTTTGCAATTTTTCTCCATTTTGTCGAGTAAAGATATTTTATCTATTTAACCCGCTTCAACACTGAGTTCACCTTTTTTTTTTAATTATTCTAACATGTTCTTTCATCGATTTCACCTACTTTTATATTAACTTTATCATTTTTCTAATTATTCTTAAATGATTCTCATTTTTTAAATATATGTACACCTATTTCTTTTTTGGTCGATATGCTATTTACACGATCACGTTAGTAACGTTCGTTCCGTATTCTCAGTATTGAAAAGAATTCATGACTTTTGATTGTTTAGTTTTTTCAAAAAAATATGTCGTACTATATAACTATGCACGACTCATCTGTTTCAAAATTTGAAAGTCTCCAACCATGCATTAAATACAAAGATTGAATGAGATAAAATGTGAAGCACTATGAGAATAAAAGCCTAATCACATTAGTAATGTTTCTCCCATACAATTCCTCAAAAAATTATGATGATTTTCTAATTATGCTTAAATGATTCTAATTTTTTAAATATATGTACACCTATTTTTTTTTGTCCATATGCTATTTACACGATCACGTTAGTAACGTTCGTTCCGTATTCTCAGTATTGAAAAGAATTCATGACTTTTGATTGTTGAGCTTTTTCAAAAAAATATGTCGTACTATATAACTATGCACGACTCATCTGTTTCAAAATTTGAAATTCTCCAACCATGCATAAATTCAAAGATTGAATGAGATAAAATGTGAAGCACTATGAGTATAAAAGCCTAATCAAATTAGTAATTTTTCTCCCATACAATTCCTCAAAAAATTATGATGATTTTCTAATTATGCTTAAATGATTCTCATTTTTTAAATATACGTACACCTATTTTTTTTTTGTCCATATGCTATTTAAACGATCACGTTAGTAACGTTCGTTCCGTATTCTCAGTATTGAAAGAATTCATGACTTTTGATTGTTTAGCTTTTTCAAAAAAATATGTCGTACTATATAACTATGCACGACTCATTTGTTTCAAAATTTGAAAGTCTCCAACCATGCATAAATTTAAAGATTGAATGAGATAAAATGTGAAGCACTATGAGAATAAAAGCTTAATCACATTAGTAGTGTTTCTCCCATACAATTTCTCAAAAAATTATGATGATTGATTATAAATTGTGCTTTCACCGATTTAGCCCATTGTTTGTGGTTTATCCCATTTGTTAATTAATTTGTTCATTCTCTGCGGTTTAACCCAATTTTACACGATTAAGTTTATTCTTTTGCTAATTTAACCTATTTTTTCTCTACTATTTCTCAACTTTGTAAATCAATTTAGCTAATTTTTTGTTCTTGTTCTTTTATCAAATTGACACATTTTTTGTTACCCCGTGTTTAACCAATATAATTCATTTCTTGTCAATAGATTTTTCGTGTTTTGCCAATTCTCCGTTGTTTTACTGATTATACTATTTTTTTTGCCTTAATTCGTTCTTCGCTCTAACCCATTTTCCCATTATTTTAACATTTTTATCATATATTTTTTATTCAAATTTTACATTTATTCACCTGTTTTAACCATTTATATGTTTTGACTTTAAGATTGTGGTTTGTGAGATTGTGGGGAAAGGGAAATGGGGAAGGAAACAAAGTCACCGAGGATGACTTTTATTGAGGGGCAATGTTTTTTTGGTGAAATGTAATTCAAGATAAAGTAATTTAATTTGCTTACCAACTCAGAAACATAAAAATCTATTGTATGCACACTTTCATTTCGATTGTGGTTGTTTCCATGACTAAAACTTGTATATCAAAGAATCAGTTAATCAAATATTTCAAAAATTAATATGTAAAATTATATTGATCACAAGCTCAAAACTATAAGTTTGAAATTTTAATCATACACTACCTCAATATTAGAAAATGTTAAGCCCTTGTTTTCCATTAGCAAAACTAAAAAAATTGTTAAATAATTCATATCCTTACTACAAGAAATTCCCACATAAAAAGTCGTGCGAATTAATAAATGACTATGAAAATTAACACAATTTTAGCTTGACAGTTCTTAAATGGTGTAATTTTAACTCCCATCTTTATCAATTTACGTATATCTTAGGAAAGTACACGTAGGAAAGTGCACGTGCGCCGCACATGATGAACTAATTTCCTAAGGTAATTGAATAATATGGAGTAATAACTTTTCATCATTATATGATCCTAATGGCACACCACAAATTACTTTAATTATTACTATGTTGATAACAAAAATTTTATGTTGTTATAATAAATATATATAAAAAAAATTGAAAATAAAATATAAACTATAATTACTATGTATATCTAACTAAAACCATATGTTTACAAACTATTATTCTAAACCTACCATTTGAATGAACGGACAACATCATTCTTTTTGTCCTTGACGTTGATATATTCATCTAACCAAGTTTTTCCATTTAAACCAGTTTTCACCGGTTTAACCAATTTTTGTTAATAGATTTTACCAGATTTGTCGGTTATACATGCATGTGTTTTACTAAGTACATCATTTTCAATTACCTGCCTAAACCATTTTTAAAAATTTAACTCGTTTTGCAATTTTTCTCCATTTTGTCGAGTAAAGATATTTTATCTATTTAACCCGCTTCTGCACTGAGTTCACCATTTTTTTTGAATTATTCTAACATGTTCTTTCATCGATTTCACCTACTTTTACATTAACTTTATCATTTTTCTAATTATTCTTAAATGATTCTCATTTTTTAAATATATGTACACCTATTTCTTTTTTGGTCGATATGCTATTTACACGATCACGTTAGTAACGTTCGTTCCGTATTCTCAGTATTGAAAAGAATTCATGATTGTTGATTGTTTAGCTTTTTCAAAAAAATATGTCGTACAATATAACTATGCACGACTCATCTGTTTCAAAATTTGAAAGTCTCCAAACATGCATTAAAGACAAAGATTGAATGAGATAAAATGTGAAGCACTATGAGAATAAAAGCCTAATCACATTAGTAATGTTTCTCCCATACAATTCCTCAAAAAATTATGATTATTTTCTAATTATGCTGAAATGATTCTAATTTTTTAAATATATGTACACCTATTTTTTTTTGTCCATATGCTATTTACACGATCACGTTAGTAACGTTCGTTCCGTATTCTCAGTATTGAAAAGAATTCATAACTTTTGATTGTTTATCTTTTTCAAAAAAATATGTCGTACTATATAACTATGCACGACTCATCTGTTTTAAAATTTGAAATTCGCCAACCATGCATAAATTCAAAGATTGAATGAGATAAAATGTGAAGCACTATGAGAATAAAAGCCTAATCAAATTAGTAATGTTTCTCCCATACAATTCCTCAAAAAATTATGATGATTTTCTAATTATGCTGAAATGATTCTCATTTTTTAAATATATGTACACCTATTTTTTTTTTGTCCATATGCTATTTAAACGATCACGTTAGTAACGTTCGTTCCGTATTCTCAGTATTGAAAGAATTCATTACTTTTTATTGTTTAGCTTTTTCAAAAAAATATGTCGTACTATATAACTATGCACGACTCATCTGTTTCAAAATTTGAAAGTCTCAAACCATGCATAAATTCAAAGATTGAATGAGATAAAATGTGAAGCACTATGAGAATAAAAGCCTACTCACATTAGTAATGTTTCTCCCATACAATTCATCAAAAAATTATGATGATTGATTATAAATTATGCTTTCACCGATTTTGCCCATTGTTTGTGGTTTATCCCATTTGTTAATTAATTTGTTCATTCTCTGCGGTTTAACCCAATTTTACACGATTAAGTTTATTCTTTTGCTAATTTAACCTATTTTTTCTCTACTATTTCTCAACTTTGTAAATCAATTTAGCTAATTTTTTGTTCTTGTTCTTTTATCAAATTGACACATTTTTTGTTACCCCGTGTTTAACCAATATCATTCATTTCTTGTAAATAGATTTTTCGTGTTTTGCCAATTCTCCATTGTTTTACTGATTATACAATTTTTTTTGCCTTAATTCGTTCTTCGCTCTAACCCATTTTCCCATTATTTTAACATTTTTATCATATATTTTTTATTCAAATTTTACATTTATTCACCTGTTTTAACCATTTATATGTTTTGACTTTAAGATTGTGGTTTGTGAGATTGTGGGGAAAGGGAAATGGGGAAGGAAACAAAGTCACCGAGGATGACTTATATTGAGGGGCAATGTATTTTTGGTGAAATGTAATTCAAGATAAAGTAATTTAATTTTTTTACCAACTCAGAAACAGAAAAATCTATTGTATGCACACTTTCATTTCGATTGTGGTTGTTTCCTTGACTAAAACTTGTATATCAAAGAATCAGTTAATCGAATATTTCAAAAATTAATATGTAAAATTATATTTATCACAAGCTCAAAACTATAAGATTGAAATTTTAATCATACACTACCTCAATATTAGAAAATGTTAAGCCCTTGTTTTCCATTAGCAAAACTAAAAAAATTGTTAAATAATTCATATCCTTACTACAAGAAATTCCCACATTAAAAGTCGTGCGAATTTATAAATGACTATGAAAATTAACACAATTTTAGCTTGACAGTTCTTAAATGGTGTAATTTTAACTCCCACCTTTATCAATTTACATATATCTTAGGAAAGTACACGTAGGAAAGTGCACGTGCGCCGCACGTGATGAACTAATTTCCTAAGGTAATTGAATAATATGGAGTAATAACTTTTCATCATTATATGATCCTAATGGCACACCACAAATTACTTTAATTATTACTATGTTGATAACAAAAATTTTAAGTTGTTATAATAAATATATATAAAAAAAATTGAAAATAAAATATAAACTATAATTACTATGTATATCTAACTAAAACCATATGTTTACAAACTATTATTCTAAACCTACCATTTGAATGAACGGACAACATCATTCTTTTTGTCCTTGACGTTGATATATTCATCTAACCAATTTTTTCCATTTAAACCAGTTTTCACCAGTTTAACCAATTTTTGTTAATCGATTTTACCAGATTTGTCGGTTATACATGCATGTCTTTTACTAAGTACATCATTTTAAATTACCTGCCTAAACCATTTTTAACAAATTTAACTCGTTTTGCAATTTTTCTCCATTTTGTCGAGTAAAGATATTTTATCTATTTAACCCGCTTCTACACTGAGTTCACCACTTTTTTTTTTAATTATTCTAACTTGTTCTTTCATCGATTTCACCTACTTTTACATTAACTTTATCATTTTTCTAATTATTCTTAAATGATTCTCATTTTTTAAATATATGTACACCTATTTCTTTTTTGGTCGATATGCTATTTACACGATCACGTTAGTAACGTTCGTTCCGTATTCTCAGTATTGAAAAGAATTCATGACTTTTGATTGTTTAGCTTTTTCAAAAAAATATGTCGCACTATATAACTATGCACGACTCATCTGTTTCAAAATTTGAAAGTCTCCAACCATGCATTAAAGACAAAGATTGAATGAGATAAAATGTGAAGCACTATGAGAATAAAAGCCTAATCACATTAGTAGTGTTTCTCCCATACAATTCCTCAAAAAATTATGATGATTTTCTAATTATGCTGAAATGATTCTAATTTTTTAAATATATGTACACCTATTTTTTTTTGTCCATATGCTATTTACACGATCACGTTAGTAACGTTCGTTCCGTATTCTCAGTATTGAAAAGAATTCATGACTTTTGATTGTTTAGCTTTTTCAAAAAAATATGTCGTACTATATAAATATGCACGACTCATCTGTTTCAAAATTTGAAATTCTCCAACCATGCATAAATTCAAAGATTGAATGAGATAAAAAGTCAAGCACTATGAGAATAAAAGCCTAATCACATTAGTAATGTTTCTCCCATACAATTCCTCAAAAAATTATGATGATTAATTATAAATTGTGCTTTCACCGATTTAGCCCATTGTTTGTGGTTTATCCCATTTGTTAATTAATTTGTTCATTCTCTGCGGTTTAACCCAATTTTACACGATTAAGTTTATTATTTTGCTAATTTAACCTATTTTTTCTCTACTATTTCTCAACTTTGTAAATCAATTTAGCTAATTTTTTGTTCTTGTTCTTTTATCAAATTGACACATTTTTTGTTACCCCGTGTTTAACCAATATCATTCATTTCTTGTCAATAGATTTTTCGTGTTTTGCCAATTCTCCATTGTTTTACTGATTATACTATTTTTTTTGCCTTAATTCGTTCTTCGCTCTAACCCATTTTCCCATTATTTTAACATTTTTATCATATATTTTTTGTTCAAATTTTACATTTATTCACCTGTTTTAACCATTTATATGTTTTGACTTTAAGATTGTGGTTTGTGAGATTGTGGGGAAAGGGAAATGGGGAAGGAAACAAAGTCACCGAGGATGACTTTTATTGAGGGGCCATGTATTTTTGGTGAAATGTAATTCAAGATAAAGTATTTTAATTTTTTTTACCAACTCAGAAACAGAAAAAATCTATTGTATGCACACTTTCATTTCGATTGTGGTTGTTTCCATGACTAAAACTTGTATATCAAAGAATCAGTTAATCAAATATTTCAAAAATTAATATGTAAAATTATATTGTTCACAAGCTCAAAACTATAAGATTGAAATTTTAATTATACACTACCTCAATATTAGAAAATGTTAAGCCCTTGTTTTCCATTAGCAAAACTAAAAAAATTGTTAAATAATTGATATCCTTACTACAAGAAATTCCCACATTAAAAGTCGTGCGAATTAATAAATGACTATGAAAATTAACACAATTTTAGCTTGACAGTTCTTAAATGGTGTAATTTTAACTTCCACCTTTATCAATTTACATATATCTTAGGAAAGTACACGTAGGAAAGTGCACGTGCGCCGCACGTGATGAACTAATTTCCTAAGATAATTGAATAATATGGAGTAATAACTTTTCATCATTATATGATCCTAATGGCACACCACAAATTACTTTAATTATTACTATGTTGATAACAAAAATTTTAAGTTGTTATAATAAATATATATAAAAAAAATTGAAAATAAAATATAAACTATAATTACTATGTATATCTAACTAAAACCATATGTTTACAAACTATTATTCTAAACCTACCATTTGAATGAACGGACAACATCATTCTTTTTGTCCTTGACGTTGATATATTCATCTAACCAATTTTTTCCATTTAAACCAGTTTTCACCGCTTTAACCAATTTTTGTTAATCGATTTTACCAGATTTGTCGGTTATACATGCATGTCTTTTACTAAGTACATCATTTTCAATTACCTGCCTAATCCATTTTTAACAAATTTAACTCGTTTTGCAATTTTTCTCCATTTTGTCGAGTAAAGATATTTTATCTATTTAACCCGCTTCAACACTGAGTTCACCTTTTTTTTTTAATTATTCTAACATGTTCTTTCATCGATTTCACCTACTTTTATATTAACTTTATCATTTTTCTAATTATTCTTAAATGATTCTCATTTTTTAAATATATGTACACCTATTTCTTTTTTGGTCGATATGCTATTTACACGATCACGTTAGTAACGTTCGTTCCGTATTCTCAGTATTGAAAAGAATTCATGACTTTTGATTGTTTAGTTTTTTCAAAAAAATATGTCGTACTATATAACTATGCACGACTCATCTGTTTCAAAATTTGAAAGTCTCCAACCATGCATTAAATACAAAGATTGAATGAGATAAAATGTGAAGCACTATGAGAATAAAAGCCTAATCACATTAGTAATGTTTCTCCCATACAATTCCTCAAAAAATTATGATGATTTTCTAATTATGCTGAAATGATTCTAATTTTTTAAATATATGTACACCTATTTTTTTTGTCCATATGCTATTTACACGATCACGTTAGTAACGTTCGTTCCGTATTCTCAGTATTGAAAAGAATTCATGACTTTTGATTGTTTAGCTTTTTCAAAAAAATAAGTCGTACTATATAACTATGCACGACTCATCTGTTTCAAAATTTGAAATTCTCCAACCATGCATAAATTCAAAGATTAAATGAGATAAAATGTGAAGCACTATGAGAATAAAACCCTAATCACATTAGTAATGTTTCTCCCATACAATTCCTCAAAAAATTATGATGATTTTCTAATTATGCTGAAATGATTCTCATTTTTTAAATATATGTACACCTATTTTTTTTTTTTTGTCCATATGCTATTTACACGATCACGTTAGTAACGTTCGTTCCGTATTCTCAGTATTGAAAGAATTCATGACTTTTGATTGTTTAGCTTTTTCAAAAAAATATGTCGTACTATATAACTATGTACGACTCATCTGTTTCAAAATTTGAAAGTCTCCAACCATGCATAAATTCAAAGTTTGAATGAGATGAAATGTGAAGCACTATGAGAATAAAAGCCTAATCACATTAGTAATGTTTCTCCCATACAATTCCTCAAAAAATTATGATGATTGATTATAAATTGTGCTTTCACCGATTTAGCCCATTATTTGTGGTTTATCCCATTTGTTAATTAATTTGTTCATTCTCTGCGGTTTAACCCAATTTTACACGATTAAGTTTATTCTTTTGCTAATTTAACATATTTTTTCTCAACTATTTCTCAACTTTGTAAATCAATTTAGCTCATTTTTTTGTTCTTGTTCTTTTATCAAATTGACACATTTTTTGTTACCCCGTGTTTAACCAATATCATTCATTTCTTGTCAATAGATTTTTTGTGTTTTGCCAATTCGCCATTGTTTTACTGATTATACTATTTTTTTTGCCTTAATTCGTTCTTCGCTCTAACCCATTTTCCCATTATTTTAACATTTTTATCATATATTTTTTATTCAAATTTTACATTTATTCACCTGTTTTAACCATTTATATATTTTGACTTTAAGATTGTGGTTTGTGAGATTATGGGGAAAGGGAAATGGGGAAGGAAACAAAGTCACCGAGGATGACTTTTATTGGGGGGCAATGTTTTTTTGGTGAAATGTAATTCAAGATAAAGTAATTTAATTTTTCTACCAACTCGGAAACATAAAAATCTATTGTATGCACACTTTCATTTCGATTGTGGTTGTTTCCTTGACTAAAACTTGTATATCAAAGAATCAGTTAATCAAATATTTCAAAAATTGATATGTAAAATTATATTGATCACAAGCTCAAAACTATAAGATTGAAATTTTAATCATACACTACCTCAATATTAGAAAATGTTAAGCCCTTGTTTTCAATAAACAAAACTAAAAAAATTGTTAAATAATTCATATCCTTACTACAAGAAATTCCCACATAAAAAGTCGTGCGAATTAATAAATGACTATGAAAATTAATACAATTTTAGCTTGACAGTGCTTAAATGGTGTAATTTTAACTCCCACCTTTATCAATTTACATATATCTTAGGAAAGTACACGTAGGAAAGTGCACGTGCGCCGCACGTGATGAACTAATTTCCTAAGGTAATTGAATAATATGGAGTAATAACTTTTCATCATTATATGATCCTAATGGCACACCACAAATTACTTTAATTATTACTATGTTGATAACAAAAATTTAAAGTTGTTATAATAAAAATATATAAAAAAATTGAAAATAAAATATAAACTATAATTACTATGTATATCTAACTAAAACCATATGTTTACAAACTATTATTCTAAACCTACCATTTGAATGAACGGACAACATCATTCTTTTTGTCCTTGACGTTGATATATTCATCTAACCAATTTTTTCCATTTAAACCAGTTTTCACCGCTTTAACCAATTTTTGTTAATCGATTTTACCAGATTTGTCGGTTATACATGCATGTCTTTTACTAAGTACATCATTTTCAATTACCTGCCTAATCCATTTTTAACAAATTTAACTCGTTTTGCAATTTTTCTCCATTTTGTCGAGTAAAGATATTTTATCTATTTAACCCGCTTCAACACTGAGTTCACCTTTTTTTTTTTAATTATTCTAACATGTTCTTTCATCGATTTCACCTACTTTTATATTAACTTTATCATTTTTCTAATTATTCTTAAATGATTCTCATTTTTTAAATATATGTACACCTATTTCATTTTTGTTCGATATGCTATTTACACGATCACGTTAGTAACGTTCGTTCCGTATTCTCAATATTGAAAAGAATTCATGACTTTTGATTGTTTAGCTTTTTAAAAAAAATATGTCGTATTATATAACTATGCACTACTCATCTGTTTCAAAATTTGTAAATCTCCAATCATGCATTAAATACAAAGATTGAATGAGATAAAATGTGAAGCACTATGAGAATAAAAGCCTAATCACATTAGTAATGTTTCTCCCATACAATTCCTAAAAAAATTATGATGATTTTCTAATTATGCTGAAATGATTCTCATTTTTTAAATATATGTACACCTATTTTTTTTTGTCCATATGCTATTTACACGATCACGTTAATAACGTTCGTTCCATATTCTCAGTATTGAAAAGAATTCATGACTTTTGATTGTTTAGCTTTTTCAAAAAAACATGTCGTACTATATAACTATGCACGACTCATCTGTTTCTAAATTTGAAAGTCTCTAACCATGCATAAATACAAAGATTGAATGAGATAAAATGTGAAGCACTATGAGAATAAAAGCCTAATCACATTAGTAATGTTTCTCCCATACAATTCCTCAAAAAATTATGATGATTTTCTAATTATGCTGAAATGATTCTCATTTTTTAAATATATGTACACCTATTTTTTTTTTGTCCATATGCTATTTACACGATCACGTTAGTAACGTTCGTTCCGTATTCTCAGTATTGAAAAGAATTCATGACTTTTGATTGTTTAGCTTTTTCAAAAAAATAAGTCGTACTATATAACTATGCACGACTCATCTGTTTCAAAATTTGAAATTCTCCAACCATGCATAAATTCAAAGATTAAATGAGATAAAATGTGAAGCACTATGAGAATAAAACCCTAATCACATTAGTAATGTTTCTCCCATACAATTCCTCAAAAAATTATGATGATTTTCTAATTATGCTGAAATGATTCTCATTTTTTAAATATATGTACACCTATTTTTTTTTTTTTGTCCATATGCTATTTACACGATCACGTTAGTAACGTTCGTTCCGTATTCTCAGTATTGAAAGAATTCATGACTTTTGATTGTTTAGCTTTTTCAAAAAAATATGCCGTACTATATAACTATGTACGACTCATCTGTTTCAAAATTTGAAAGTCTCCAACCATGCATAAATTCAAAGTTTGAATGAGATAAAATGTGAAGCACTATGAGAATAAAAGCCTAATCACATTAGTAATGTTTCTCCCATACAATTCCTAAAAAAATTATGATGATTGATTATAAATTGTGCTTTCACCGATTTAGCCCATTATTTGTGGTTTATCCCATTTGTTAATTAATTTGTTCATTCTCTGCGGTTTAACCCAATTTTACACGATTAAGTTTATTCTTTTGCTAATTTAACATATTTTTTCTCAACTATTTCTCAACTTTGTAAATCAATTTAGCTCATTTTTTTGTTCTTGTTCTTTTATCAAATTGACACATTTTTTGTTACCCCGTGTTTAACCAATATCATTCATTTCTTGTCAATAGATTTTTCGTGTTTTGCCAATTCGCCATTGTTTTACTGATTATACTATTTTTTTTGCCTTAATTCGTTCTTCGCTCTAACCCATTTTCCCATTATTTTAACATTTTTATCATATATTTTTTATTCAAATTTTACATTTATTCACCTGTTTTAACCATTTATATATTTTGACTTTAAGATTGTGGTTTGTGAGATTATGGGGAAAGGGAAATGGGGAAGGAAACAAAGTCACCGAGGATGACTTTTATTGGGGGCAATGTTTTTTTGGTGAAATGTAATTCAAGATAAAGTAATTTAATTTTTCTACCAACTCGGAAACATAAAAATCTATTGTATGCACACTTTCATTTCGATTGTGGTTGTTTCCTTGACTAAAACTTGTATATCAAAGAATCAGTTAATCAAATATTTCAAAAATTGATATGTAAAATTATATTGATCACAAGCTCAAAACTATAAGATTGAAATTTTAATCATACACTACCTCAATATTAGAAAATGTTAAGCCCTTGTTTTCAATAAACAAAACTAAAAAAATTGTTAAATAATTCATATCCTTACTACAAGAAATTCCCACATAAAAAGTCGTGCGAATTAATAAATGACTATGAAAATTAACACAATTTTAGCTTGACAGTGCTTAAATGGTGTAATTTTAACTCCCACCTTTATCAATTTACATATATCTTAGGAAAGTACACGTAGGAAAGTGCACGTGCGCCGCACGTGATGAACTAATTTCCTAAGGTAATTGAATAATATGGAGTAATAACTTTTCATCATTATATGATCCTAATGGCACACCACAAATTACTTTAATTATTACTATGTTGATAACAAAAATTTAAAGTTGTTATAATAAAAATATATAAAAAAAATTGAAAATAAAATATAAACTATAATTACTATGTATATCTAACTAAAACCATATGTTTACAAACTATTATTCTAAACCTACCATTTGAATGAACGGACAACATCATTCTTTTTGTCCTTGACGTTGATATATTCATCTAACCAATTTTTTCCATTTAAACCAGTTTTCACCGCTTTAACCAATTTTTGTTAATCGATTTTACCAGATTTGTCGGTTATACATGCATGTCTTTTACTAAGTACATCATTTTCAATTACCTGCCTAATCCATTTTTAACAAATTTAACTCGTTTTGCAATTTTTCTCCATTTTGTCGAGTAAAGATATTTTATCTATTTAACCCGCTTCAACACTGAGTTCACCTTTTTTTTTTAATTATTCTAACATGTTCTTTCATCGATTTCACCTACTTTTATATTAACTTTATCATTTTTCTAATTATTCTTAAATGATTCTCATTTTTTAAATATATGTACACCTATTTCATTTTTGTTCGATATGCTATTTACACGATCACGTTAGTAACGTTCGTTCCGTATTCTCAATATTGAAAAGAATTCATGACTTTTGATTGTTTAGCTTTTTAAAAAAAATATGTCGTATTATATAACTATGCACTACTCATCTGTTTCAAAATTTGAAAATCTCCAATCATGCATTAAATACAAAGATTGAATGAGATAAAATGTGAAGCACTATGAGAATAAAAGCCTAATCACATTAGTAATGTTTCTCCCATACAATTCCTAAAAAAATTATGATGATTTTCTAATTATGCTGAAATGATTCTCATTTTTTAAATATATGTACATCTATTTTGTTTTGTCCATATGCTATTTACACGATCACGTTAATAACGTTCGTTCCATATTCTCAGTATTGAAAAGAATTCATGACTTTTGATTGTTTAGCTTTTTCAAAAAAACATGTCGTACTATATAACTATGCACGACTCATCTGTTTCAAAATTTGAAAGTCTCCAACCATGCATAAATTCAAAGATTGAATGAGATAAAATGTGAAGCACTATGAGTGTTGGTCCAAGTGGTCAGATGAGGTCTAGAGGGGGGGGTGAATAGACCTCTTAATTTTTTGGTAATTTTTAACTTTAAAACCTTTTTGTTAACTTAAACAGACTAAGCTGTTATCAACAGTAGGTTTCTCGGCTGAAATCGAATAAATCTTTGAACAGCTTCGTAGACCACTAAACTGATAGTTACTTAGCTGATTTTGTTAAAATTAGTTTTAATACTTAGAGTACTTGCAGCGGATTTTCAAAGTGTTTTTCACAAGTATCCTCAGTAGTTTGAAAAATGTTTCCCCAGTTTTATAAACTCCTTTTAAATCTTTTTCAAACAGTTAACTAAAGTGTTTTATGCTGTCTTGAAATATGCAAGTAAAAATGCATGTAAAAACACAAGAATTTTTATAGTGGTTATATAGATTTAAATCCTTTAGTCCACTCTTCCAAGTCACATAGATCTTGGGTTATACTAGAAACACAAAGTAACCAGTACACTCTGCTTACGCCTAACAACAAATGAACAGGACGTAAGTGCGCAGTAAGAAATCACAAAGAAATCCTACTCTCTGAAGTAATATCGCTCACAAAGATGGATATCTACTTCTCACAACACTCAGATTTACAAATTCACTCAGAAGATGTATTTAATATTGTTCTTCAACTTCGCTTTTTGTCAACAAATGACTAAGCTGATGAGTGAGCTGTTCTTGAGACTTAAAGAGTTCATCTTCGAAAATTTCTCAGAGATTGTGTTGTTATTTTCTCTTCGTCACTTTCAGCTATTTATACTTGAGGTTTGAAAAATGTCCGTTGAAGAGAGACAAGATTCAAACTCCTCGAGTACTGGTCCTTAAAATCCGCGAACGGCTCTTTTGCAGTCTGTCCGTACTGTCAACAGTACTTTCCTGCATGCAGCATTAAATGCATCCAGCTGATGCGAAGCATTTCTTCAATAATTTGTCTTTAATAACCTTGTACTTCAGCATTTATTACTTCCAGGGGCATTTATTACTTCCAGGGGCATTTATTACCGTTGGGAAGACTTTATGATCCTTTCCACTTGGCTGATGAAAGTGCAAGTCTGATGGCGAACACGGCTGATCTCAAATTTGAACAAATCGGATTTGAGTCGGCTAATCTTCATCAGTCTGATAACATTCCTTCAGCAGACCAAAAGTCTTGGACCTTGAAATTTGACTCTTCTGATGTCTTCTTTACTTAGTCAAAATTTCTTCAATAGGACCATCAGCTAAGTTACTCCATACTTAGCAGATTTTGAAGTTTTGGAATGCATCAAAACCTCCCTTTACTAATTGTCTTCAGTGCCTTCATCTTCATCCTTATCCAACAATGAGAATAAAAGCCTAATCACATTAGTAATGTTTCTCCCATACAATTCCTCAAAAAATTATGATGATTGATTATAAATTGTGCTTTCACCGATTTAGCCCATTGTTTGTGGTTTATCCCATTTGTTAATTTGTTCATTCTCTGCGGTTTAACCCAATTTTAGACGATTAAGTTTATTCTTTTGCTAATTTAACCTATTTTTTCTTTACTATTTCTAAACTTTGTAAATCAATTTAGCGCATTTTTTTGTTCTTGTTCTTCTATCAAATTGACACATTTTTTGTTACCTCGTGTTTAACCAATATCATTCATTTCTTGTCAATAGATTTTTCGTGTTTTGCCAATTCTCCATTGTTTTACTGATTATACTATTTTTTTTGCCTTAATTCGTTCTTCGCTCTAACCCATTTTCCCATTATTTTAACATTTTTATCATATATTTTTTATTCAAATTTTACATTTATTCACCAGTTTTAACCATTTATATGTTTTGACTTTAAGATTGTGGTTTGTGAGATTGTGGGGAAAGGGAAATGGGGAAGGAAACAAAGTCACCGAGGATGACTTTTATTGAGGGGCAATGTTTTTTTGGTGAAATGTAATTCAAGATAAAGTAATTTAATTTTTCTACCAACTCAGAAACATAAAAATCTATTGTATGCACACTTTCATTTCGATTGTGGTTGTTTCCTTGACTTAAAACTTGTATATCAAAGAATCAGTTAATCAAATATTTCAAAAATTAATATGTAAAATTATATTGATCACAAGCTCAAAACTATAAGATTGAAATTTTAATCATACACTACCTCAATATTAGAAAATGTTAAGCCCTTATTTTCCATTAGCAAAACTAAAAAAATTGTTAAATAATTCATATCCTTACTATAAGAAATTCCCACATAAAAAGTCGTGCGAATTAATAAATGACTATGAAAATTAACACAAATTTAGCTTGACAGTTCTTAAATGGTGTAATTTTAACTCCCACCTTTATCAATTTACATATATCTTAGGAAAGTACACGTAGGAGAATGCACGTGCGCCGCACTTGCTGAAATAATTTCCTAAGGTAATTGAATAATATGGAGTAATAACTTTTCATCATTATATGATCCTAATGGCACACCACAAATTACTTTAATTATTACTATGTTGATAACAAAAATTTAAAGTTGTTATAATAAATATATATAAAAAAAATTGAAAATAAAATATAAACTATAATTACTATGTATATCTAACTAAAACCATATGTTTACAAACTATTATTCTAAACCTACCATTTGAATGAACGGACAACATCATTCTTTTTGTCCTTGACGTTGATATATTCATCTAACCAATTTTTTCCATTTAAACCAGTTTTCACCGGTTTAACCAATTTTTGTTATTCGATTTTACCAGATTTGTCGGTTATACATGCATGTCTTTTACTAAGTACATCATTTTCAATTACCTGCCTAATCCATTTTTAACAAATTTAACTCGTTTTGCAATTTTTCTCCATTTTGTCGAGTAAAGATATTTATCTATTTAACCCGCTTCTACACTGAGTTCACCATTTTTTTTAATTATTCTAACATGTTCTTTCATTGATTTCACCTACTTTTACATTAACTTTATCATTTTTCTAATTATTCTTAAATGATTCTCATTTTTTAAATATATGTACACCTATTTCTTTTTTGGTCGATATGCTATTTACACGATCACGTTAGTAACGTTCGTTCCGTATTCTCAGTATTGAAAAGAATTCATGACTTTTGATTGTTTAGCTTTTTCAAAAAAATATGTCTTACTATATAACTATGCACGACTCATCTGTTTCAAAATTTGAAAGTCTCCAACCATGCATTAAATACAAAGATTGAATGAGATAAAATGTGAAGCACTATGAGAATAAAAGCCTAATCACATTAGTAATGTTTCTCCCATACAATTCCTAAAAAAATTATGATGATTTTCTAATTATGCTGAAATGATTCTCATTTTTTAAATATATGTACACCTATTTTGTTTTGTCCATATGCTATTTACACGATCACGTTAATAACGTTCGTTCCATATTCTCAGTATTGAAAAGAATTCATGACTTTTGATTGTTTAGCTTTTTCAAAAAAACATGTCGTACTATATAACTATGCACGACTCATCTGTTTCTAAATTTGAAAGTCTCTAACCATGCATAAATACAAAGATTGAATGAGATAAAATGTGAAGCACTATGAGAATAAAAGCCTAATCACATTAGTAATGTTTCTCCCATACAATTCCTCAAAAAATTATGATGATTTTCTAATTATGCTGAAATGATTCTCATTTTTTAAATATATGTACACCTATTTTTTTTTGTCCATATGCTATTTACACGATCACGTTAGTAACGTTCGTTCCGTATTCTCAGTATTGAAAAGAATTCATGACTTTTGATTGTTTAGCTTTTTCAAAAAAATATGTCGTACTATATAACTATGCACGACTCATCTGTTTCAAAATTTGAAAGTCTCCAACCATGCATAAATTCAAAGATTGAATGAGATAAAATGTGAAGCACTATGAGTGTTGGTCCCAAGTGGTCAGATTAGGTCTAGAGGGGGGGGGTGAATAGACCTCTTAATTTTTTGGTAATTTTTAACTTTAAAACCTTTTTGTTAACTTAAACAGACTAAGCTGTTATCAACAGTAGGTTTCTCGGCTGATCGCGAATAAATCTTTGAACAGCTTCGTAGACCACTAAACTGATTGTTACTTAGCTGATTTTGTTAAAATTAGTTTTAATACTTAGAGTAATTGCAGCGGATTTTCAAAGTGTTTTTCACAAGTATCCTCAGTAGTTTGAAAAATGTTTCCCCAGTTTTATAAACTCCTTTTAAATCTTTTTCAAACAGTTAACTAAAGTGTTTTCTGCTGTCTTGAAATATGCAAGTAAAAATGCATGTAAAAACACAAGAATTTTTATAGTGGTTATATAGATTTAAATCCTTTAGTCCACTCTTCCAAGTCACATAGATCTCGGGTTATACTAGAAACACAAAGTAACCAGTACACTCTGCTTACGCCTAACAACAAATGAACAGGCCGTAAGTGCGCAGTAAGAAATCACAAAGAAATCCTACTCTCTGAAGTAATATCGCTCACAAAGATGGATATCTACTTCTCACAACACTCAGATTTACAAATTCACTCAGAAGATGTATTTAACTTTGTTCTTCAACTTCGCTTTTTGTCAACAAATGACTAAGCTGATGAGTGAGCTGTTCTTGAGACTTAAAGAGTTCATCTTCGAAAATTTCTCAGAGATTGTGTTGTTATTTTCTCTTCGTCACTTTCAGCTATTTATACTTGAGGTTTGAAAAATGTCCGTTGAAGAGAGACAAGATTCAAACTCCTCGAGTACTGGTCCTTAAAATCCGCGAACGGCTCTTTTGCAGTCTGTCCGTACTGTCAACAGTACTTTCCTGCATGCAGCATTAAATGCATCCAGCTGATGCGAAGCATTTCTTCAATAATTTGTCTTTAATAACCTTGTACTTCAGCATTTATTACTTCCAGGGGCATTTATTACCGTTGGGAAGACTTTATGATCCTTTCAACTTGGCTGATGAAAGTGCAAGTCTGATGGCGAACACGGCTGATCTCAAATTTGAACAAATCGGATTTGAGTCGGCTAATCTTCATCAGTCTGATAACATTCCTTCAGCAGACCAAAAGTCTTGGACCTTGAAATTTGACTCTTCTGATGTCTTCTTTACTTAGTCAAAATTTCTTCAAGAGGACCATCAGCTAAGTTACTCCATACTTAGCAGATTTTGAAGTTTTGGAATGCATCAAAACCTCCCTTTACTAATTGTCTTCAGTGCCTTCATCTTCATCCTTATCCAACAATGAGAATAAAAGCCTAATCACATTAGTAATGTTTCTCCCATACAATTCCTCAAAAAATTATGATGATTGATTATAAATTGTGCTTTCACCGATTTAGCCCATTGTTTGTGGTTTATCCCAATTGTTAATTTGTTCATTCTCTGCGGTTTAACCCAATTTTAGACGATTAAGTTTATTCTTTTGCTAATTTAACCTATTTTTTCTTTACTATTTCTAAACTTTGTAAATCAATTTAGCGCATTTTTTTGTTCTTGTTCTTCTATCAAATTGACACATTTTTTGTTACCTCGTGTTTAACCAATATCATTCATTTCTTGTCAATAGATTTTTCGTGTTTTGCCAATTCTCCATTGTTTTACTGATTATACTATTTTTTTTGCCTTAATTCGTTCTTCGCTCTAACCCATTTTCCCATTATTTTAACATTTTTATCATATATTTTTTATTCAAATTTTACATTTATTCACCAGTTTTAACCATTTATATGTTTTGACTTTAAGATTGTGGTTTGTGAGATTGTGGGGAAAGGGAAATGGGGAAGGAAACAAAGTCACCGAGGATGACTTTTATTGAGGGGCAATGTTTTTTTGGTGAAATGTAATTCAAGATAAAGTAATTTAATTTTTCTACCAACTCAGAAACATAAAAATCTATTGTATGCACACTTTCATTTCGATTGTGGTTGTTTCCTTGACTTAAAACTTGTATATCAAAGAATCAGTTAATCAAATATTTCAAAAATTAATATGTAAAATTATATTGATCACAAGCTCAAAACTATAAGATTGAAATTTTAATCATACACTACCTCAATATTAGAAAATGTTAAGCCCTTATTTTCCATTAGCAAAACTAAAAAAATTGTTAAATAATTCATATCCTTACTATAAGAAATTCCCACATAAAAAGTCGTGCGAATTAATAAATGACTATGAAAATTAACACAAATTTAGCTTGACAGTTCTTAAATGGTGTAATTTTAAATCCCACCTTTATCAATTTACATATATCTTAGGAAAGTACACGTAGGAGAATGCACGTGCGCCGCACTTGCTGAAATAATTTCCTAAGGTAATTGAATAATATGGAGTAATAACTTTTCATCATTATATGATCCTAATGGCACACCACAAATTACTTTAATTATTACTATGTTGATAACAAAAATTTAAAGTTGTTATAATAAATATATATAAAAAAAATTGAAAATAAAATATAAACTATAATTACTATGTATATCTAACTAAAACCATATGTTTACAAACTATTATTCTAAACCTACCATTTGAATGAACGGACAACATCATTCTTTTTGTCCTTGACGTTGATATATTCATCTAACCAATTTTTTCCATTTAAACCAGTTTTCACCGGTTTAACCAATTTTTGTTAATCGATTTTACCAGATTTGTCGGTTATACATGCATGTCTTTTACTAAGTACATCATTTTCAATTACCTGCCTAATCCATTTTTAACAAATTTAACTCGTTTTGCAATTTTTCTCCATTTTGTCGAGTAAAGATATTTATCTATTTAACCCGCTTCTACACTGAGTTCACCATTTTTTTTAATTATTCTAACTTGTTCTTTCATTGATTTCACCTACTTTTACATTAACTTTATCATTTTTCTAATTATTCTTAAATGATTCTCATTTTTTAAATATATGTACACCTATTTCTTTTTTGGTCGATATGCTATTTACACGATCACGTTAGTAACGTTCGTTCCGTATTCTCAGTATTGAAAAGAATTCATGACTTTTGATTGTTTAGCTTTTTCAAAAAAATATGTCTTACTATATAACTATGCACGACTCATCTGTTTCAAAATTTGAAAGTCTCCAACCATGCATTAAATACAAAGATTGAATGAGATAAAATGTGAAGCACTATGAGAATAAAAGCCTAATCACATTAGTAATGTTTCTCCCATACAATTCCTCAAAAAATTATGATGATTTTCTAATTATGCTGAAATGATGATTTATTCCACTGATATCAAAATATAAAATATAAGCTACCTACGAGTATTAGAATAAAACTAGATAAATACTCGCACAAGTGAGATTAATATAAAACTAGAGAAATAATCGCACTAGCTAGAATTGAACTGTTGCACGCATTTTTTTTTTTTGAGACGGTCAATACATCATTACATTAATCACGACAACGAAAAATCTATTTGAATCTATTTCATTGGTATCAAGGTATAAAGATAAGCTAGTAACAAACATTAGTAAAAAAATAGATAAATACTCCCACTAGTGAAATTAGTATAAAACTATAGAAATACTTGCACTAGTGAGAATTGAACTGTTGCATTCCTTTTTTTTTAGACGGTGAATACATCATTACATTAATCATTGTATCAAAAAAATCTATCTGAGTCTATTTCATTGATATCAAAGTATAATTATAAGCTAACTTCAAGTATAAAACTCACAAAAAGCTCGCACTGGTGAGATTAGTATATAAAACTAGACAATTTCTCACACTAGTAAGAAATGACCTATTGCATGCATATTTTTGGAAGGAAGCTTTATTATGGTTTCTAAAGAGAGGGCCTAGGGATGAGAGTGTAATAACGGAGTTCGGTTGTATTTTTACCAACCTCGTTTGGTTGTGCATAAATATTTGCGTTTTGGTTGGTGAAAAAAGCTCACCACCTCGTATTAATTGCAAAACTCCCAAAGGCAAAAACAGTGGATTATTGTGCCACGAGTCATTAGGTTATAACGTGTGATATTATTACTATTATTTGTATCTCATTATTACATATGTATATAAATATGAAACTGTTGTGTTTCCAAATGTCAAGGAGAAAGATACATTTTAGAGAAAGAGAATCTTATTTTCTTTTTACCTATATCTGAAACAACTGTATTAAACTGTATATATTTAGAGGAAAAAAGATTGAATTGTGAGTAAATGGTAAAAGGATGAAAGATATCGGCTAAACATGGAATAACAAAAAGGGGGGAACATGAAATATGTGAGAAAATAGGTTAAATCAGTCAAACAAAAGGTAAAATCTACCACAATTGAGTTAAACCGGAGAGAATTGAAGAATTGGTTAACAAATTGGATTAAAAAAAAAGGTGAAATTGATCAAAGAAGCAGTTAAAATAGCAAAAAATAAATTGTAAAATCAATATCAAAGTGGATGCAATCGATATTTCTTTGAACAGTTCTTAAGAAATTATCAATTATTAAAACAATTGAATAAATGCCACATTTATGTTCTATGAATAAAAATAAATTACAATTTAGTTAACTATAAACTTATAATTTCCTTATGTTAAAAAAAAAGTCAAAACATTTAAATGGTTAAAATTGGTGAAAACACGTAAAATTCGAATAAAAATATATGATAAAAATAATGAAATAATGGAAAATGTGTTAGAGTGAAGAACGAGTTAAGGCAACAAAAATTAGTACAATAGGTAAAACAACGGGGAATCGGCAAAACACGAAAAAATCGATTGATAAAACATGAGTGATATTGGCTAAACACGGGATAACAAAAAATATGTAAAATTGATAAAAGAACAAGAATAAAATAAAATGAGCTAAATTGATTTAAAAAGTTGAGAAATACTAGAGAGAAGAGGTTAAATCGACAAAAGAATAAGCATAATCGACTAAATTGGATTAAACCGCATAGAATGAACAAATTAATTAACAAATGGGATAAACCACAAACAATGAGCGAAATCGATGAAAGCACGATCTAAAATACATTAGAAAAATGATAAACTTAATGTAAAAGTAGGTGAAAACGATGAAAGAACATGTTAAAAAAATCAAAAATAAAAATGGTAAACTCAATGTAGAAGCAGGCTAAATCGATAAAATATCTTTACTCAAAAAAATTGAGAAAAATTGATAAAAATTAATTAAATTGATTAAAAATGGATTAGGCATGTAATTGAAAATGATGAACTCAGTAAAAGATATTAATAATCGACAAATCTGGTGGAAAGCGATTACAAAAAATTGGTAAACTGGTGAAACCTGATTTAAATTAAAAAAAATGGTTAGATGGATATTTCAATGTTAAGGACAAAAAGAATTATGGTGTCCGTTCATTCAAATGATATTTTTAGAATAATAATTATGTAAACATATGGTTTTAGCTAGAAATACTTAGTATTTATAGTTCATTTTTTATTTTCAAGTTTTTTTTTTATGTATTTATGATAACAACTTTAAATTATTGGTATCAACATTGTAATAATTAAAGTAATTTAGTCAAAAAAAATTATGTGGTGTGACATTAATTAGGACCATAGAATGATGAAAAATTATTATCTTATTCAATTAACATTGGAAATTAGTTCATTAAGTTCGATGCACGTGCACTTTTTAAATTAATTTTATTAGGAAAATATGAGATCTTTCATTTTCTTCTTTTATGTGGGTTGGGGCGACGACTAAAATAGTCAAACAAGCTTTGTTGGGGTATCTAAAGAGAGGGCCTAGGGATGAGAGTGTAATAAAGGAGTTCGGTTGTACATATACCAACCTTGTTTGGTCATTCTTCAATATTTTGCAGAAGAAAGATCGAATCGTACGTCGTTTCTTGGGAGAGGATAAAGGGGTAATTCTTCTATTGATATTTGTTAATTCAACATTTTCAATGATCTTCTGGGGTTTCACTGGTAAAGATAATAAGTCTAGCGGGGGTTTTAAAATGGCGGATAATGGTTTGCGTTCATCCAACACCACCACTGGTTCTATCTCAAATCCAGTGCAAATGGTCAATTCAGTTTTTTCTCAACCTATGTGCAGTTCTTCACCCATTTCTCTTGCTCGTGTATGATTTCTCTCTCTCTCTCTCTCTCTCTCTCTCTCTCTCTATCAACGTATGAGTGTGTAAAAATATGTGTTTATGTTCTTTTACTTATGAGATTTTATCTTGTTTAAGGTTTTTTGTGCAAAGTGACTTATTTTGTTGGTTTGGTGTTGCAGCCTAAGATGGAAAATCCTGGCGATATTAATTTGACAAGACAAAGTTATCGTTTAGGTGGAATGACAGGAGATGATGAGTTGGCAAACTGATCTGAAAGTCATAACTTGGAAGCTGCATCAGGGGATGACCAGAATACCTCTGGAAATAGCTCATCCAAAAGGAAAAAATGTCATAAACATAGTGCATTCCAAATTCAAGAACTTGAAACGTATTTTTTTTTATTCTTTTCAATCCTCTGTGATTTTTAGTTTAATTTATTCATGAAATTTAAATAGTTAACTTGCTCTTTCTTTTAGTTCTTTCAAGGAGAACCCGCATACCGATGAGAAACAAAGATCGGAACATGGCAAGATATTAGGTTTGGAGATTCGGCAGATCAAATTTTGGTTTCAAAATCGTAGAACTCAGATGAAGGTAACTACTTAGACTTTTAGGCTAATTCCTCATTTATATGAAAATTTGCTATTGCAAATGTTTGTATTGATTTAAATGTAATGATTAAGAAACAATTGGAGCGCCATGAGAACTTAATCCTAAAAGAAGAGAATGATAAGCTCCGAGTTGAGAACGTTTCAGTGAAAGAAGCAATGAGAAGCCCGGTTTGTAACAATTGTGGTGGTCTAGCGATTCTTGGAGACGTACCTATTGAGCAGCACCATCTTCTGATTGAGAATGCGCAGTTAATGGATGAACTTAATCGACTTGGCTTACTAGCAAATAAATTCATGGGTAAAACCATTAATTCAAGCTTCTGAATAGGTGAATTGTATAGAGATCAAAAATTGTTGGGTATTTGAGTCAAGTATCATAAAAAATGCCCTGGAATTCAAATAAGGTTCTCGGTGAACTTTGATTCTGTTTTTTGCTTGTCGATTTCTTGAATTTTGAGTTGTAATGGATGTTTTAGCTTGGGTTTATTTTCATGAAGTTGTTATCTCCCTTTTGACATTGAAAGATTTTAGGGTGTAAAAACGAGTTGATCAATAGCTCAAATTGAAATCTATTTCAATTATGAAATTGTATTTGAGTTTGATTTGATTGTAAAACTAGCCGAGCTCAAATAATTTTTTATCATGCGAGCTCGGAATGAGAATCGAGTAGTTTGATTATTTTCCAAATATTTTGTTAATTTTTGGATTTTTGAGAAATGACCTATTGCATGCATTTTTTTGGAACGAAGCTTTGTTGGGGTTTCTAACGAGAGGGCCTAGGGATGAGAGTGTAATAACGGAGTTCGATTGTATTTATACCAACCTCGTTTGGTCGTGCATAAATATTTGCGTTTTGGTTGGTGAAAAAAGCTCACCACCTCGTATTAATTGCAAATCTCCCAAAGGCAAAAACAGTGAATTATTGTGCCACCGGTCATTAGGCTATAACGTGTGATATTATTACTATTATTTGTTTCTCATTATACATATGTATATAAATATGAAACAGTTGCGTTTGCAAATGTCAAGGAGAAAGATACATTTTTGAGAAAGAGAATCTTATTTTCTTTTTTCCTATATCTGAAACAACTGTATTAATATGTATATATTTAGAGGAAGAAAGACTGAATCTTGAGACGTTTCATGGGAGAGGATAAAAGGAGTTATTCTTCTATTTCTATTTGTTACTTTTTTTGGGGGATAAAAAAAAGTAAGAATATGAATCTGACAAATTAAAATGGGTGGTTAATTTGTGTATTTAATATGATTCGCTTTTTAAAATTAATTTAAAAGAAAAAATTGATATATTTCATTTTCTTTTTTTATGTGGGTAGGGGTGATGGCTAAAATAGTCAAACCGAATTCTTTGAAATATGCTTTGTTTGGGTTTCTTAAGAGAGGGCCTATGGATGAGAATGTAATAACGGATTTCTATTGTATTTCTACAAACCTCATTTGGTCGTTCATATATATTTGTGTTTTGGTTGGTGAATAAAGCTCACCACCTCGTATTAATTGCAAAATTCCCGAAGGCAAAAACAGTGAATTATTGTGCCACGCGTCATTAGGCTACAACGTGTGATATTATTACTATTATTTATATCTCATTATTACATATGTATAAATCTGAAAACAGCTGTGTTTTCAAATGTCAAGACGAAAGATTAATTTTTGAGAAAGAGAATCTTATTTTATATCTACCTATCTGAAACAACCTGTATCAATCTATATGTATTTAGAGGAAGAAAGACTGAATCGTGAGTTGTTTCTTGGGAGAGGATAAAATGGGTTATTCTTCTATTTCTATTTGTTACTTGAACATTTTCAATGAACTTTCGGGGTTTCACCGGTAAAGATAATAACTCTAGCGGGGTGCTAAAATGGCGACTAATGGTTTGCATTCATCCAACACCACTACTGGTTCTATCTCAAGTCCTGTGCAAATGGTCAATTTAGCTTTTTCCCAACCTATGTGCAGTTCTTCATCCATTTCTCTTGCTCTTGTATGCTCTATCTCTCTCTCAATGTGTGTGTGTATGTCAAAATGTGTGTTTACGTTCTTTCACTTCTGAGATGTTTTTGTTATTTAAGGTTTTTCGTGCAAAGTAACTTATTTTGTGGGTTTGGTGTTGTAGCCTTAGATGGAGAATCTTGGGGATATGAATTTGACAAGACAAAGTTATGGTTTAGGTGGAAGGACAATAGATTATGAATTGGAAAATCGGTCCGAAAGTGATAACTTGGAAGCTGCATCAGGGGTTGACCAGAATACCTCTGGAAATAGATCATCCGAAAGGAAAAAGTATCACTTACATAGTGCATTCCAAATCCAAGAACTTGAAACATATGTTTTTTATTCTTTTCAATTCTCTGTGATTTTGAGTTTGTTTTATTCATGAAGTTTAATTAATTTGCTCTTTCCTTCAGTTCTTTCAAGGAGAACCCGCATCCCAATGAGAAACAAAGATCGTAACTTGGCGAGAGATTAGGTTTGGAGATTCAGCAGATCAAATTTTGATTTCAGAACCGAAGTGCTCAGATGAAGGTAACTACTTAGACTTTTTAGGCTACTAGAAACGTGCACGTACATTGCACGTGACTAACTAATAAATTACGTTATTTGAATCATCATGTAATAATTTTTCATTATATTATCGTCTTAATGACATTCTACACATTTTTTTTATTAAGTCACATTAATTAATTTTTGTTACCAAAAAATTAAAGTTGAGATTATAAATACCCAAAATCAGGACTTAAAAATTGAAAACGAATGATAATTACTAAGTATTTCTAACCTAAAACTACATGTTTACATAATTTTATGTACATTTTGTCGACTAAACCTGTTTTTTCACTGATTTCACCCGTTTTTACATTTAGCTTACTATTTCTTTTGTTATTTTAACCCTATTTTTCACCGATTTCACCCGTTTTTACATTGAGTATACTATTTTTTTTTATTATTTTAACTCGTTCATCCATATAGTTCATCCATTTTTCGTGGTTTATCCCATTTATTAATCAATTCACTTATTCTCTTAACCCAATTTTAGTCATAAAAATTGCGTTGAACTCACTTTTTTTTTTATCTAATTATTTTTTATTGGATTTTACAATTTTTTTATAATAGAACTTTCCGAAGAAATATCTATTTCATTCGCTTTTACCCTGAGTTTACCACTTCTTTTTTTAACAAATTCATTTACCGATTTCACCCATTTTTTTGTGGTTTATACCATTTGATAATCAATTCACTCATTCTCTATGGTTGAACTCAATTTTAGTCAATTTAATCCCATTTTTAATTAAGTCACCCATTTTCTTTAATTTCATACAATTTTAGTCGATTTTATCCCATTTGTTAATTTATTCACCAATTATCTCCGATTTAATCCAATTTTAAATGATTTTAAGTTTTTTTGTTAACTGAATAGTAGTTTATAGCTTCTTTATTAGTAATTGAAAATGTCATTGATGCTTAGAACATATGTATTTTTTTCCTTTTGCCCATGAGAAGGGGAAATTTAATTTATTTTCCTTTTATGAAGATTTTTGAATGTGTTATAACTTCATATAACTTTCAGAAGGACGATCTTTATTTATTTGGTTTACTATTGACATTTCAATGAGTTACAAAACTTAAAAATAATATAAACCTTTTGCCCATGAGAAGGGGAAATTTGATTTATTTTCCTTTTATGAAGATTTTTTAATGTGTTATAATTTCATATGACTTTTAGAAGGACGATTTTTATTTATTTGGTTTACTATTGACATTTCAATGAGTTACAAAACTTAAAAATAATATAAAATTTGATGTAGTAGAGATCTTTTGTTTAACTATACTTCTTGAATTTTATTCTTTTATTTTTTTGCCATTACATTATATATCGTAATGAGTTGCAAGACTTATAAATTATTATAAGAGATGAGAAAATGTTCCCTATGGGATTCGAACCAAGGGAGGAACGAATCAAACAAAGCCTAAAGCACACAAATGAGCTAGTAAGCTTAGTTGATATTTGGGTGACCAATAAATTATATGAATATCAACTCCTCCATAATTTTGGGGGGGGGGGGGGTCGATCCTCTCCCGTCTACAATACGCTTCGCCACTACTGGTGGTTATTTGAGTCAAGAACGAAACTTTTTAAAAACGTCCTCATTGAGTAGAATCATCTAATTTTTTGCTTTGATTACGTTTTTTGCTTGTTGATTTCTTGAACAAATTTTTAGTTTTAATGGATGCTTTGGTTTGGGTTTATTTTGATTAAGTTGTTATCTCCCTTTTGACATTGAAAGATTTAGGGTTGTAAAAACAAATTGATCAGTAGTTCAGATTGAATTCTATTTCAATCTTAAAATTGTATTTGAGTTTGGTTCAATTGTTAAATTAGTCGAGTTCAAATGAATTTTTACTAAATAAGCTCGAATTCGAGAATCGAGTAGTTTGATCAATTTAAAAAAAATTGTCTATTTTTTAATTTTTGAGTCGAACTCGAGCCGAGCTTGTAAAAGTATCAAACAAAAAATTAGTTGATTTATATGACAAATCGAGCTCAAACGAGCTTTTATCAGACTAACTGAAATTTTCTATATGTTCTTACCTTGTTTAATTTAAATATAATTACACTTGGCCAAATAGAGAAAAAAATGTTGTGGATAATTGGTGGTTTTTTTGCACTTTGCACCCCCAAAACATGAGAAATAGTGAATTATTGTGCCACGGGGCGTTAGGCTTCTTCATGTGATATTATTACTATTACATGTATCTCATTATTACAAATGTGTATAAATCTGAAGCAGCTGTGTTTGCAAATAGGAGAAACATGAAAATTTGAGAAAGAGAATCTTATTTGCTATATATCTATCTGAAACAATTGTATTAATCTGTAAAAGTTTTGCAGAAAAAAGATCGAATTGTACGTCGTTTCTTGGGAGAGGATAAAGGGGCTATTCTTCTATTGCTCTTTATAAATTCAACATTTTCAATGAACTTTTGGGGTTTCACTGGTAAAGATAACAACTCTAGAGGGGGTTTTAAAATAGCGGATAATGGTTTGCGTTCATCAAACACCACCACTGGTTCTATCTCAAATCCATTGCAAATGGTCAATTCAGCCTTTTCTCAACCTATGTGCAGTTCTTCACCCATTTCTCTTGCTCGTGTATGATCTTTCTCTCTCTATCAACGTATGAGTGTGTCAAAATATGTGTTTATGTTCTTTCACTTATGAGATTTTATGTTGTTTAAGGTTTTTTGTGCAAAGTGACTTATTTTGTTGGTTTGGTGTTGCAGCCTAAGATGGAAAATCTTGGAGATATAAATTTGACAAGACAAAGTTATCGTTTAGGTGGAAGGACAGGAGATGATGAGTTGGCAAACAGATCTGAAAGTCATAACTTGGAATCTGCATCAGGGGATGACCAGAATACTTCTGGAAATAGCTCATCCAAAAGGAAAAAATGTCATAAACATAGTGCATTCCAAATTCAATAACTTGAAACGTATTTTTTTTATTCTTTTCAATCCTCTGTGATTTTTAGTTTAATTTATTCATGAAATTTAATTACTTAATTTGCTCTTTCTTTTAGTTCTTTCAAGGAGAACCCGCATCCCGATGAGAAACAAAGATCGGAACTTGGCAAGAGATTAGGTTTGGAGATTCGGCAGATAAAATTTTGGTTTCAAAATCGAAGAACTCAGATAAAGGTAACTACTTAGACTTTTTAGGCTAATTCCTCATTTATATGAAAATTTGCTATTGCAAACGATTGTATTGATTTAAATGTAATGATTAAGAAACAATTGGAACGCCATGAGAACTTAATCCTAAAAAAGAGAATGATAAGCTCCGAGTTGAGAACGTTTCAGTGAAAGAAGCAATGAGAAGCCCGATTTGTAACAATTGTGGTGGTCCAGCGATTCTTGGAGAAGTACCTATTGAGCAGCACCATCTTCTGATTGAGAATGCGCAGTTAAAGGATGAACTTAATCGACTTGGCTTACTAGCAAATAAATTCATGGGTAAAACCATTAATTCAAGCTTCTGAATAGGTGAATTGTATAGAGATCAAAAGTTGTTGGGTATTTGAGTCAAGTATCATAAAAAATGCCCTGGAATTCAAAGAAAGGTCTCGGTGAACTTTGATTATGTTTTTTCCTTGTTGATTTCTTGAACAAATTTTGAGTTTTAATGGATGTTTTGGCCTGGGTTTATTTTCATGAAGTTGTTATCTCCCTTTTGACATTGAAAGATTTTAGGGTGTAAAAACGAGTTGATCAATAGCTCAAATTGAAATCTACTTCAATTATGAAATTGTATTTGAGTTTGATTTGATTGTTAAACTAGCCGAGCTCCAATAATTTTTTAACAAGCGAGCTCGGAATGAGAATCGAGTAGTTTGATTATTTTACAAATATTTTGTTAATTTTTGGATTTTTGATTCGAGATTGAGCCGAGATTCAAAAATTAAAAACGAAAAATTATGTTCAAACTTATTTGATTTATGTGACAAACCGATATGAAACAAGCTTTTATCGAGTGAGCTCGAGCCAAATATCGAATAATTTGATTTGATTTTAGCTTAGATAGATTGCTCAAATTATTTAATTATTCTGGATGTTGGTGGAAATTTTCTATATTTAAGAACCTTGTTTAGGTTAAATATAATTACACTTGGCCAAATAGTGAAAAAAAAATTTGGACAGTTGGTAACTGTTGCACACAAGCACACAATTTCTTTTAGACGATAAATACATCGATCATCAAAAAATCTTTCCAAATTTATTCCACTGATATCAAAATATAAAAAATAAGCTAACTACGAATATTAGAATAAAACTAGATAAATACTCGCACAAGTGAGATTAATATAAAACTAGAGAAATAATCGCACTAGCTAAAATTGAACTGTTGCACGCAATTTTTTTTTTTTTTTTTTTTGAGACGGTGAATACATCATTACATTAATCACGACAACGAAAAATCTATTTGAATCTATTTCATTGGTATCAAGGTATAAAGATAAGCTAGTAACAAGCATTAGTAAAAAAATAGATAAATACTCCCACTAGTGAAATTTGTATAAAACTATAGAAATACTCGCACTAGTGAGAATTGAATTGTTGCATTCATATTTTTTTTTGGTCGGTGAATACATCATTACATTAATCATTGTATCAAAAAATCTATCTGAATCTGTTTCATTGATATCAAAGTATAATTATAATATAACTTCAAGTATAAAACTCAAAAAAATGCTCGCACTAATGAGATAAGTATAAAACTAGACAATTTCTCGCACTAGTGAGAAATGACCTATTGCATGCATTTTTTTGGAAAGAAGCTTTGTTGGGGTTTCTAACGAGAGGGCCTAGGGATGAGTGTGTAATAACGGAGTTCGATTGTATTTTATCCAACCTCGTTTGGTCATGCAGAAATATTTGCATTTTGGTTGGTGAAAAAGCTCACCACCTCGTATTAATTGCAAATCTCTCAAAGGCAAAAACAGTGGATTATTGCGCCACTGGTCATTAGGCTATTATGTGTGATATTATTACTATTATTTGTTTCTCATTATACATATGTATATAAATATGAAACAGTTGTGTTTGCAAATGTCAAGGAGAAAGATACATTTTTGAGAAAGAGAATCTTATTTTCTTTTTACCTATATCTGAAACAACTGTATTAATTTGTATATATTTAGAGGAAGAAAGACTGAATCTTGAGTCGTTTCTTGGGAGAGGATAAAGGGGTTATTCTTCTAATTCTATTTGTTACTTTTTTTTGGGGATAAAAAAAAGTAAGAATATGAATCTGACAAATTAAAATGGGTTGTTAAATTGTGTATTTAATATGATTCGCATTTTAAAATTAATTTTAATAGAAAAAATTGATATATTTCATTTTCTTTTTTTATGTGGGTAGGGGTGATGGCTAAAATAGTCAAACCGAATTCTTGGAAATATGCTTTGTTTGGGCTTCTAAAGAGAGGGCCTATGGATGAGAATGTAATAATGGAGTTCTGTTGTATTTCTACAAACCTCGTTTGGTCGTTCATATATATTTGTGTTTTGGTTGGTGAATAAAGCTCACTACCTCGTATTAATTGCAAAATTCCCGAAGGCAAAAATAGTGAATTATTGTGCCACGCGTCATTAGGCTACAATGTGTGATACTAATACTATTATTCATATCTCATTATTACATATGTATAAATCTGAAACAGCTGTGTTTGCAAATGTCAAGACGAAAGATGAATTTTTGAGAAAGAGAATCTTATTTTATATTTACCTATCTGAAACAATTGTATTAATCTATATATATTTAGAGGAAGAAAGACTGAATCGTGAGTTGTTTCTTGGGAGAGGATAAAACGGGTTATTCTTCTATTTCTATTTATCCCAATTTTAATTAATTCACCCATTTTCTTTAATTTCATACAATTTTAGTCGATTTTATCCCATTTGTTAATTTATTAACCAATTATCTCCGATTTAATCCAATTTTAAATGGTTTTAAGTTTTTTTGTTAACTGAATAGTAGTTTATGGATTCTTTATTAGTAATTGAAAATGTGATTGATGCTTAGAACATATGTATTTTTTTTTTCTTTTTGCCCATGAGAAGGGGAGATTTAATTTATTTTCCTTTTATGAAGATTTTTGAATGTGTTATAATTTCATATAACTTTCAGAAGGACGATCTTTATTTATTTGGTTTACTATTGACATTTCAATGAGTTACAAAACTTAAAAATAATATAAACCTTTAGCCCATGAGAAGGGAAAATTTGATTTATTTTCCTTTTATGAAGATTTTTTAATGTGTTATAATTTCATATGACTCTTAGAAGGACGATTTTTATTTATTTGGTTTACTATTGACATTTCAATGAGTTACAAAACTTGAAAATAATATAAAATTTGATGTAGTAGAGATCTTTTGTTTAATTATACTTCTTGAATTTTATTCTTTTATTTTTTTTGCCATTACATTATATATCGCAATGAGTTGCAAGACTTATAAATTATTATAAGAGATGAGAAAATGTTCCCTATGGGATTCGAACCAAGGGAGGAACAAATCAAACAAAGCCTAAAGCACACAAACGAGCTAGTAAGCTTAGTTGATATTTGGGTGACCAATAAATTATATGAATATCAACTCCTCCATAATTTTTTTGGGGGGGTCGATCCTCTCCCGTCTACAAGACGCTTCGCCACTACTGGTGGTTATTTGAGTCAAGAACGAAACTTTTTACAAAGATCCTCATTGAGTAGAATCATCAAATTTTTTGCTTTGATTACGTTTCTTGCTTGTTGATTTCTTGAACAAATTTTTAGTTTTAATGGATGCTTTGGCTTGGGTTTATTTTGATTAAGTTGTTATCTCCCTTTTGACATTGAAAGATTTAGGGTTGTAAAAACAAATTGATCAGTAGCTCAGATTGAATTCTATTTCAATCTTAAAATTGTATTTGAGTTTGGTTTAATTGTTAAACTAGTCGAGCTCAAATGAATTTTTACTAAACAAGCACGAATTCAAGAATATAGTAGTTTGATAAATTTTAAAAAAAATTGTCAATTTTTTTATTTTTTAGTCGAACTCGAGCCGAGCTTGTAAAATTATCAATCAAAAAATTATTTGATTTATATGACAAACCGAGCTCAAACGAGCTTTAATCGGACTGACTGAAATTTTCTATATGTTCTTACCTTGTTTAGTTTAAATATAATTACACTTGGCAAAATAGAGAAAAAATGTTGTGGATAATTGGTGGGGTTGTTGGTTAATATTGGAGAAGGTTTTGAAGATGACAAAAAGGCCATAATGGTTTTGAAGATCAAAAGGTTAAGTCATCAACTAAGAACAGCTTAGTGAAACCTATCTCAAGGTCTGGAAGCTATGTGACCGAATCAGCCGAGTGGGATATCAGATCAGTAAAGATCAGATTGGTGATCATCAGCCGAGTCAAGATAGATATGTTCATTCTTGAATCAGCCGAGTAGCCATCAGCTTAGTACTCCCATCAGCCAAGTGAAGACGGCCAGCAAGCTATCCAACGGTAACCTGCTGAGTGCATTAAATGCGACTGACAGAAAGTACAGCAGACTGTACTGTAGCAGTTGCAGGGAGCCGTTCCAGAAAATGGGGACCAGAACTCGAGGACTGCAGATTTCTGTCACATCTTCAACGGGCAGAAATTCAAATCCAAGAGTATAAATAGAAGACTAACTGAAGATCTAAAGTGAGGCTTGCAAAATTCAAGATCACATCTATAGAGCAAGATCCATCAGTTGAGTCGTCTGATCACCAGCGAAGTCATTTGTTGACATAGCTGATCGTTGAAGAACAGAGAATTTACATTGTCTGTCTGAGTGACTTTCAACTGTAAAAGAGAAGAAGCTTATATCCATCTTTGTGAGTGATATAACTTCGTAGTATAGGTCTTCTGAGTGATTTCCTATACCGTGAGCTTAGTACTCTCACTTAATGCTTATCATTTGTTGTAAAGCTTAAGTATTCTTCTACTGTGTGTTTTAGAATAGGTTTTTCTGAGTGATCTACCTGAGAGCTAAGTGTAGAATAGGTTTTCTTTGTGATCTCCTATTGCGAACTTACGGCCTGTTCATTTGTTGTAAGGCGTAAGCAGAGTATACTGGTTACTTTGTGTTTCTAGTATAACCCAAGATCTTTGTGACTTGGAAGAGTGGACTAAAGGATTTTATCCATATAACCACTATAAAAAATTATGTGTGTTTGATTGAGTGTTTCTTTATCTTGCTTATTTTCAAAAGAACTCAAACATACGAACTGAACCAAAAGATTTTAAAAGGAGTTGTAAAAACTGGGGATAAAATCTTTTGTGTGAGAAAACTTAAAGAGGAACAGATTGGTTGAAAAACACTCGACAAATCCGCTGCCAACTAGTTTCTAAAACTCTGATATTTTATCTGAATCAGATTAGTGAAATCAGAAGAGTGGTCAACTCTGCTGCTCAAAGCTTTGTGCGCGAACAGCTTAGTATACTTACGAATCCGATCAGCTTAGTCTGCTGACAGAAAAAGTTAGAGAAAAAGTTTTAAAGTTTTATGAGATCTATTCACCCCCCCCCCTCTAGATCTCATCTGACCACTTTTGGGACCAACAAGTGGTATCAGAGCAGGTGGTTCATCAGAATCAGTTGCCTGATCAACGAACTTGATCCAAGGTGTGTTTTTAAAATTTTTCAAAAAGAGAGCACATTTTGAAAATTAAAAACTTTTTGAAAATGGATGTCATAAGCCATGTTCCTCACATTGGTCTTATGGACTTCGAAAGCTGGAAAATCAGAATGGAAATCCTTCTTGCCGCTTATGACGACAACATGCTTACTTGTTTTACAAAAGGACCATTCAGATTTCAGAAGACTGTGAAGGTTGCTGGCCAACCAGATCAGTTAGTTGACAAAGAGCTGGATGAGCTGACTCCCAAAGAAGTCAAGTTAGTAAATCTTGATAAAAAGGCTAAGCTCATTATGTTCAAAGCTGTAGACGAAGAAAGATTCCAGAAGATCAAGCATTTCAAAACTGCCAAAGAGATGTGGGATAAAGTCTGCGAGCTAAGCGAAGGAAACGACGCTATCAAAGAACACAAGCTCAGTGTGACTCTTGAGGAGTTTGAAAATTTCAAGATGAAGTCTGGTGAAACGATTGATCAGATGGATACCAGATTTACCAAAGCTCTGAATGAAGTTCTAAGGTTTGGTAAAGAATTTTCGAACAAGGAGATCACCGCAAAGGTTCTCAAGGCCTTGCCACCTAAATTCAACATGAAGGTGACAGCCATGGAAGAATCAAGGGATTTAGGGAAGATTTCCCTTTCCGAACTGTTCTCATCCCTCAAAGCTTTTGAGTATCAAATGCCAAGAATGGGATTAGAAGTGTCAACCAGTTCAGACCCTACTGCTGCTCTAATGGCGTCAGACAAGTCAAGAAAATCAGCAGACAAGTCAAAACAGAAGACTATGCTGAGTTCAGAAAAAGTCTACACTGCTGACGACGTTACCCTGCTGCTGAATGATTTTGAGAAGTTCTACAAGAAGAAAATGAAATTAAAATATAAAAATGCTACTTCATCTTCTTCTGATCATTTTCAGGAAAACAGGGATTCCTCCAAAGCAAAACTTAGAGACTACAATGAAGAGGAGTATGGACTCTTGATCAAAGATCATTCTCACTTATCATCTGAAAAGTTTGCTGAAAAGGAAAAGCGTGCCAAAAAGGAGTGTAAGCTTAGTAAGAGCAAATCAAGGTTAGCTGATGCAGCAAAGCTAATAAACTCCGGCATATCTTATTCAGACAACCAGTCGTCTGATAAAGAATTTGAAGAAGTACCTGAAACTCTATGCTTAACTGTCATAGAATCTGATGATTCTGAAACTGAGGTAACTTCTACTACTAATTAAATGCACTATTTGAATTGTTGAATAAATGCTGAATTACAAATTCAAATATTGTGTGTGCATTTGCCAAGCTTAAGGAAGAGATGACTCTGCTGAAAAGAGCAAAACAGATCACTGAAACTTCAGGTTGAAAAACCTCAAGAATCAGCTGACTATCAAAAAGCTTGAGCATGAGAATGAAACTCTAAAAGCTGAGTATGCAGTTTGTTTTGAAGATATAAATGAATTTTAAAAGAAAAACTTGCATCATTCTCTAAAAATAAATCAGAGGCTTAGAAGAAGAAGTCTACTGATGCTCAATAGGTTAGAACACCTAGTAAGCTACCTAAGACGAATCAGACTACTAAAACCCATCAGCTAAATAGACTGCTGACAGGAGTAAAATTTAAATGTCAAGTCTGCTAAATCTAAGGAGAGTTATTAAATAACTCAGGTAAGAAATTGAGGCAAAATTGAATTATCTGGCAAGAATTTGAATCACATTATGATAATTATTATGACACGCACTATGCTTATTCATATCATCATGTTGATCATGTTCACTGTGCTGATTGCCATCCTCATTTCAATATGCATGTTTATCACACATTTCATGCATCTTACCTTGCTTATGAGCATTGTTTTAATCATGACTAGTAAAGTGGTATCATAATGACAAGTGGTATCATCATGATAAAACATAAGTCACTAGATCATCACATGTCAAAGGTTTCACTAACCCTGCTGGACCCAACAAATAAGGGGTACCAAAAACAGTCATCTGTTTTACAGGTGAATTACATGTGAGATGACAAAGATGAGTTGACTGCCTTGCAAATTTCACCAAGTTCAACAAGTGGTCTCACCAGCAAGCATGTACCAACAATTGTGTTATCAAATAAGTGGTATCAACAAAGTGGTATAATTCAAATGGTAGACTCTACATTTGGAGATTTCAAGGAACGCAAGAGTGTTGAAAATTTCAAGACTAACACCAACAAGTGTGGTATCAGTCAACCATGTGACAAAGAAAATGGTTTGTTGATTTTGGATTCATAAGTTGAGGGGGAACCTATCAGAAGACTAACCCAGAACAGCTTACTGGAATTCAACGGCCGAGTGTCTTAAAGAGAAACTCTCATCAGATTACTTGACCACGGATTCTTGAACTTAGGGGGAACGTGTACGACGAGCGGTACTCCTAAATAAAGATGAAGTTTTCAATAAGTCAAAATGAAGCTATCAGAAGACTGCTTCTTATCAGCCGACTGGAACTCAACAGACAAGTATTATTCAAGAATGTACTACATCAAGTGGTATCAGCAAGTGTTATCACATCAACAAGTGATATCAGCTGACTAATCTGATTTACATCTATACAAGTAGTATCAGACTACAAGTAGCATCAGACTACAAGTGGAATCAGACCACAAATACCAACAAGTGGTATCAATTCTTGAAGTTAAGGGGAAATTTTCTAGCTGGAGTGATAAACAGCAACAAAGACTACCCAAATCAGCCTAGTATTCACCTAATTGTCTTCAGCATACAAATGTTGCAAATTTTTCACTATATTCATCAAAAAGGGGGAAGATATAAAGAGGAAGAAGAGATGCAACCAAGTATTGTTGTTGATGACAAAAAGGGGGAAGATAAACTAAGAACCCTTTAAGCAGATCCTTTAAGCAGAATATCAAAAAGGGAAAAAGGGGGAAGATAAAGGATGCAACCAAGAACCCTTTAAGCAGAAGATTAAAAAAGGGGAAAGAACCAGCTATTGGTATTTTTTTAAGTTGTATCAGATCAATAAATTTCCATCTCAAGGTATGAAGACCAAATCTAAAGACTTAGAAGACGTTCTTAGTTGAAGGTTTTGTCATCATCAAAAAGGGGGAAATTGTTGGTTAATATTGGAGAAGGTTTTGAAGATGACAAAAAGGCCATAATGGTTTTGAAGATCAAAAGGTTAAGTCATCAACTAAGAACAGCTTAGTGAAACCTATCTCAAGGTCTGGAAGCTATGTGACCGAATCAGCCGAGTGGGATATCAGATCAGTAAAGATCAGATTGGTGATCATCAGCCGAGTCAAGATAGATATGTTCATTCTTGAATCAGCCGAGTAGCCATCAGCTTAGTACTCCCATCAGCCAAGTGAAGACGGCCAGCAAGCTATCCAACGGTAACCTGCTGAGTGCATTAAATGCGACTGACAGAAAGTACAGCAGACTGTACTGTAGCAGTTGCAGGGAGCCGTTCCAGAAAATGGGGACCAGAACTCGAGGACTGCAGATTTCTGTCACATCTTCAACGGGCAGAAATTCAAATACAAGAGTATAAATAGAAGACTAACTGAAGATCTAAAGTGAGGCTTGCAAAATTCAAGATCACATCTATAGAGCAAGATCCATCAGTTGAGTCGTCTGATCACCAGCGAAGTCATTTGTTGACATAGCTGATCGTTGAAGAACAGAGAATTTACATTGTCTGTCTGAGTGACTTTCAACTGTAAAAGAGAAGAAGCTTATATCCATCTTTGTGAGTGATATAACTTCGTAGTATAGGTCTTCTGAGTGATTTCCTATACCGTGAGCTTAGTACTCTCACTTAATGCTTATCATTTGTTGTAAAGCTTAAGTATTCTTCTACTGTGTGTTTTAGAATAGGTTTTTCTGAGTGATCTACCTGAGAGCTAAGTGTAGAATAGGTTTTCTTTGTGATCTCCTATTGCGAACTTACGGCCTGTTCATTTGTTGTAAGGCGTAAGCAGAGTATACTGGTTACTTTGTGTTTCTAGTATAACCCAAGATCTTTGTGACTTGGAAGAGTGGACTAAAGGATTTTATCCATATAACCACTATAAAAAATTATGTGTGTTTGATTGAGTGTTTCTTTATCTTGCTTATTTTCAAAAGAACTCAAACATACGAACTGAACCAAAAGATTTTAAAAGGAGTTGTAAAAACTGGGGATAAAATCTTTTGTGTGAGAAAACTTAAAGAGGAACAGATTGGTTGAAAAACACTCGACAAATCCGCTGCCAACTAGTTTCTAAAACTCTGATATTTTATCTGAATCAGATTAGTGAAATCAGAAGAGTGGTCAACTCTGCTGCTCAAAGCTTTGTGCGCGAACAGCTTAGTATACTTACGAATCCGATCAGCTTAGTCTGCTGACAGAAAAAGTTAGAGAAAAAGTTTTAAAGTTTTATGAGATCTATTCACCCCCCCCCCTCTAGATCTCATCTGACCACTTTTGGGACCAACAGGGGTTTTTGCACTTTGCACCCGCAAAACATGGAAAATAGGCACTTTGCACCCTAAAAAATTGGATTTAGCACTTTGCACCCTTGAAATATGAAAAATGCAGCACTTTGCACCCTCTTTTATTTTCAGGCAAAATGTTGATTTAAATAAATAAATAAATAAAATTGGTTAGATGGATATTTCAATGTTAAGGACAAAAAGAATGATGGTGTTCGTTCATTCAAATGGTAGTTTTAGAATAATAATTATGTAAACATATGGTTTTAGATAGAAATACTTAGTATTTATAGTTCGCTTTTTATTTTCAAGTTTTTTTTATGTATTTATGATAACAACTTTAAATTATTGGTATCAACATGGTAATAATTAAAGTAATTTAGTCAAAAAAAAATATGTGGTGTGCCATTAATTAGGACCATAGAATGATGAAAAATTATTATCTTATTCAATTAACATTGGAAATTAGTTCATTAAGTGCAATGCACGTGCACTTTTTAAATTAATTTTATTAGGAAAAAAAGATTTCTTTCATTTTCTTCCTTTATGTGGGTTGGGGAGACGACTAAAATAGTCAAACAAGCTTTGTGGGGGTATAAGAGAGGCCCTAGGGATGAGAGTGTAATAAAGGAGTTCGGTTGTACATTTACCAACCTTGTTTGGTCATTCTTCAATATTTTGCGTTGGTCGATGAAAAAAGCTCGCCAACTGGTATTAATTGCAAACCTCCCGAATGCAAAAATAGTGAATTATTGTGCCACGGGGCGTTAGGCTTCTTCATGTGATATTATTACTATTACATGTATCTCATTATTACAAATGTGTATAAATCTGAAGCAGCTGTGTTTGCAAATAGGAGAAAGATGAAAATTTGAGAAAGAGAATCTTATTTTCCATATATCTATCTTAAACAATTGTATTAATCTGTAAAAGTTTTGCAGAAGAAAGATCGAATCGTACGTCGTTTCTTGGGAGAGGATAAAGGGGCTATTCTTCTATTGATCTTTATTAATTCAACATTTTCAATGAACTTTTGGGGTTTCACTGGTAAAGATAACAACTCTAGCGGGGGTTTTAAAATAGCGGATAATGCTTTGCGTTCATCCAACACCACCACTGGTTCTATCTCAAATCCAGTGCAAATGGTCAATTCAGCTTTTTCTCAACCTATGTGCAGTTCTTCACCCATTTCTCTTGCTCGTGTATGATCTTTCTCTCTCTCTATCCACGTATGAGTGTGTCAAAATATGTGTTTATGTTCTTTCACTTATGAGATTTTAGGTTGTTTAAGGTTTTTTGTGCAAAGTGACTAATTTTGTTGGTTTGGTGTTGCATGGGGATATAAATTTGACAAGACAAAGTTATCGTTTAGGTGGAAGGACAAGAGATGATGAGTTGGCAAACCGATCTGAAAGTCATAACTTGGAAGCTGCATCAGGGGATGACCAGAATACCTCTGGAAATAGCTCATCCAAAAGGAAAAAATGTCATAAACATAGTGCATTCCAAATTCAAGAACTTGAAACGTATTTTTTTATTCTTTTCAATCCTCTGTGATTTTTAGTGTAATTTATTCATGAAATTTAATTACTTAATTTGCTCTTTCTTTTAGTTCTTTCAAGGAGAACCCGCATCCCGATAAGAAACAAAGATCGGAACTTGGCAAGAGATTAGGTTTGGAGATTCGGCAGATCAAATTTTGGTTTCAAAATCGAAGAACTCAGATGAAGGTAACTATTTAGCCTTTTTAGGCTAATTCCTCATTTATATGAAAATTTGCTATTGCAAACGATTGTATTGATTTAAATGGAATGACAATTGGAGCTCCATGAGAACTTAATCCTAAAAGAAGAGAATGATAAGCTCCGAGTTGAGAACGTTTCAGTGAAAGAAGAAATGAGAAGCACGGTTTGTAACTATTGTGGTGGTCCAGCGATTCTTGGAGAAGTACCTATTGAGCAGCACCATCTTCTGATTGAGAATGCGCGGTTAAAGGATGCGACTTGGCTTACTAGCAAATAAATTCATGGGTAAAACCATTAACTCAAGCTTCTGAATAGGTGAATTGTATAGAGATCAAAAGTTGTTGGGTATTTGAGTCAAGTATCATAAAAAATGCCCTGGAATTCAAAGAAAGGTCTCGGTGAACTTTGATTATGTTTTTTGCTTGGGACCTAATCATTACATTAATCACGACAACGAAAAATCTATTTGAATCTATTCATTGGTATCAAGGTATAAAGATAAGCTAGTAACAAACATTAGTAAAAAAATAGATAAATACACCCACTCGTGAAATTAGTATAAAACTATAGAAATACTCGCACTAGTGAGAATTGAATTGTTGCATTCATTTTTTTTAGTCGGTGAATACATCATTACATTAATCATTGAATCAAAAAATCTATCTGAATCTGTTTCATTGATATCAAAGTATAATTATAAGCTAACTTCAAGTCTAAAACTCAAAAAAATGCTCGCACTAGTGAGATTAGTATAAAACTAGACAATTTCTTACACTAGTGAGAAATGACCTATTGCATGCAATTTTTTGGAAATAAGCTTTGTTGGGGTTTCTAAAGAGAGGGCCTAGAGATGAGAGTGTGATAACGGAGTTAGGTTGTATTTTTACCAACCTCGTTTGGTCGAGCATAAATATTTGCGTTTTGGTTGGTGAAAAAAGCTCACCACCTCATATTAATTGCAAAACTCCCAAAGGCAAAAACAGTGGATTATTGTGCCACTGGTCATTAGGCTATAACATGTGATATTATTACTATTATTTGTATCTCATTATTACATATGTATATAAATATGAAAAGGTTGTGTTTCCAAATGTCAAGGAGAAAGATACATTTTTGAGAAAGAGAATCTTATTTTCTTTTTACCTATATCTGAAACAAATGTATTACTATGTATATATTTAGAGGAATGATATCGGCTAACCATGGAATAACAAAAAGGGGGGAACATGAAATATGTGAGAAAATAGGTTAAATCAGTCAAACAAAAAGTAAAATCTACCACAATTGAGTTAAACCGGAAAGAATTGATGAATTGGTTAACAAATTGGATTAAAAAAAGGTGGAATCGATGAAAGAAGCGGTTAAAATAGCCAAAAATAAATTGTAAACTCAATATCAAAGCGGATGCAATCGATATTTCTTTGAACAGTTCTTAAGAAATTATCGATTATTAAAACAATTTAATAAATGCGACATTTATGTTCCATGAATAAAAATAAATTAAAATTTGGTTAACTATAAACTTATAAATTCCTTAAGTTAAAAAAAAAAAAAAAAAAAAGTCAAAACATATAATTGGTTAAAATTGGTGAAAACACGTAAAATTCGAATAAAAATATATGATAAAAATAATAAAATAATGGAAAAATGTGTTAGAGTGAAGAACGAGTTAAGGCAAAAAAAAATAGTACAATCGATAAAACAACGGGGAATCGGCAAAACATGAAAAAATCGATTGATAAAACATGAATGATATTGGCTAAACACGGGATAACAAAAAATATGTCAAATTGATAAAAGAACAAGAATAAAATAAAATGAGCTAAATTGACTTACAAAGTTGAGAAATAGTACAGAAAATAGGTTAAATCGACAAAAGAATAAACATAATCTACTAAAATTGGATTAAACCGCATAGAATGAACAAATTAATTAACAAACGGGATAAGCCACAAACAATGAGCGAAATCGATTAAAGCACGATTTAAAATACATTAGAAAAATGATAAACTTAATGTAAAAGTAGGTGAAAACTATGAAAGAACATGTCAAAAAAATGAAAAATAAAAAGGGTAAACTCAGTGTAGAAGCAGGCTAAATCGATAAAATATCTTTACTCGACGAAATTGAGAAAAATTGATAAAAATGAGTTAAATTTATTAAAATGGATTAGGCATGTAATTGAAAATGATGAACTCCGTAAAAGACATGTATTATCGACAAATCTGGTGGAAATCGATTACAAAAAATTGGTTAAACCGGTGAAAACTGATTTAAATTAAAAAAAAATTTGTTAGATTGATATTTCAATGTGAAGGACAAAATGAATGACGGTGTCCGTTCATTCAAATGGTAGTCTTAGAATAATAATTATGTAAACATATGGTTTTAGTTAGAAATACTTAGTATTTATAGTTCGTTTTTTATTTTCAAGTTTTTTTTATGTATTTATGATAACAACTTTAAATTATTAGTATCAACATGGTAATAATAAAAGTAATTTAGTCAAAAAATATTATGTGGTGTGCCATTAATTAGGGCCATAGAATGATGAAAAATTATTATCTTATTCAATTAACATTGGAAATTAGTTCATTAAGTGCGATGCACGTGCACTTTTTAAATTAATTTTATTAGGAAAAAATGAGATCTTTCATTTTCTTCTTTTATGTGGGTTGGGGAGACGACTAAAATAGTCAAACAAGCTTTGTTGGGGTATGTAAAGAGAGGACCTAGGGATGAGAGTGTAATAAAGGAGTTCGGTTGTACTTTTACCAACCTTGTTTGGTCATTCTTCAATATTTTGCGTTGGTCGGTGAAAAAAGTTCGCCAACTGGTATTAATTGCAAACCTCCCGAATGCAAAAATAGTGAATTATTGTGCCATGGGGCGTTAGGCTTCTTCATGTGTTATTATTACTATTATATGTATCTCAGTATTACAAATGTGTATAAATCTGAAGCAGCTGTTTCTGCAAATAGGAGAAAGGTGAAATTTTGAGAAAGATAATCTTATTTGCTATTTATCTATCTGAAACAATTGTATTAATCCATAAAAGTTTTGCAGAAGAAAGATCGAATCGTACGTCATTTCTTGGGAGAGGATAAAGGGGCTATTCTTCTATTTCTCTTTGTTAATTCAACATTTTCGATGAACTTCTGGGGTTTCACTGGTAAAGATAATAACTCTAGCGGGGGTTTTAAAATGGCGGATAATGGTTTGCGTTCATCTAACACCACCACTGGTTCTATCTCAAATCCAGTGCAAATGGTCAATTCAGCTTTTTCTCAACCTATGTGCAGTTCTTCACCCATTTCTTTTGCTCGTGTATGATCTCTCTCTCTCTCTCTCTCTCTCTCTATCAACGTATGAGTGTGTCAAAATATGTGTTTATGTTCTTTCACTTATGAGATTTTATGTTGTTTAAGGTTTCCTGTGCAAAGTTACTTATTTTGTTTGTTTGGTGTTGCAGCCTAAGATGGAAAATCTTGGGGATATAAATTTGACAAGACAAAGTTATCGTTTAGGTGGAAGGACAAGAGATGATGAGTTGGCAAACCGATCTGAAAGTCATAACTTGGAAGCTGCATCAGGGGATGACCAGAATACCTCTGGAAATAGCTCATCCAAAAGGAAAAAATGTCACAAACATAGTGCATTCCAAATTCAAGAACTTGAAACGTATTTTTTTTATTCTTTTCAATCCTCTGTGATTTTTAGTTTAATTTATTCATGAAATTTAATTACTTAATTTGCTCTTTCTTTTAGTTCTTTCAAGGAGAACCCGCATCCCGATGAAAAACAATGATCGGAACTTGGCAAGAGATTAGGTTTGGAGATTCGGAAGATCAAATTTTGGTTTCAAAATCGAAGAACTCAGATGAAGGTAACTACTTAGACTTTTTAGGCTAATTCCTCATTCGCATGAAAATTTGCTTTTGCGAATAATTATACTGATTTAAATGTAATGATAAAGAAACAACTAGAGCGCCATGAGAACTTAATCCTAAAATAAGAGAATGATAAGCTCCGAGTTGAGAACGTTTCAGTGAAAGAAGCAATGAGAAGCCCGGTCTGTAACTTTTGTGGTGGTCCAGCGATTCTTGGAGAAGTACCTATTGAGCAGCACCATCTTCTGATTGAGAATGCGCGGTTAAAGGATGAACTTAATCGACTTGGTTTACTAGCAAATAAATTCATGGGTAAAACCATTAATTCAAGCTTCTGAATGGGTGAATTGTATAGAGATCAAAAGTTGTTGGGTATTTGAGTCAAGTATCAAATAAAATGCCCTGGAATTCAAAGAAAGATCTCGGTGAACTTCGATTATGTTTTTTGCTTGTTGATTTCTTGAACAAATTTTGAGTTTTAATGGATGTTTTGGCTTTGGTTTATTTTCATGAAGTTGTTATCTCCCTTTTGACATCAAAAGATTTTAGGGTGTAAAAACAAGTTGATCAATAGCTCAAATTGAAATCTATTTCAATTATGAAATTGTATTTGAGTTTGGTTTGATTGTTAAACTAGCCGAGCTCAAATAATTTTTTATCAAGCGAGCTTGGAATGAGAATCGAGTAGTTTGATTATTTTACAAATATTTTGTTAATTTTTGGATTTTTGAGTCGAGATCGAGCCGAGATACAAAAATTACAAACGAAAAATTATGTTCAAACTTATTTGATTTATGTGACAAACAGATATCAAACGAGCTTTTATCGAGTGAGCTCGAGCCAAATATCGAATAATTTGATTTGATTTTAGCTTAGATAGATTTGCTCAAATTATTTACATATTCTCGATGTTGGTGGAAATTTTCTATATTTAAGAACCTTGTTTAGGTTCAATATAATTACACTTGGCCAAATAGTGAAAAAAAAAATTTGGACAGTTGGTAACTGTTGCACACAAGCACACAATTTCTTTTAGACGATGAATACATCGATCATCAAAAAATATTTCCAAATTTATTCCACTGATATCAAAATATAAAAAATAAGCTAACTACGAATATTAGAATAAAACTAGATAAATACTCGCACAAGTGAGATTAGTATAAAACTAGAGAAATAATCGCACTGGCTAGAATTGAATTGTTGCACGCATTTTTTTTTTTTTTTTTTTTTTGAGACGGTGAATACATCATTACATTAATCACAACAACGAAATATCTATTTGAATCTATTTCATTGGTATCAAGGTATAAAGATAAGCTAGTAACAAACATTAGTAAAAAAAATAGATAAATACTCCCACTAGTGAAATTAGTATAAAACTATAGAAATACTCGCACTAGTGGGAATTGAACTGTTGCATTCCTTTTTTTTTAGACGGTGAATACATCATTACATTAATCATTGTATCAAAAAAAATCTATCTTAGTCTATTTCATTGATATCAAAGTATAATTATAAGCTAACTCCAAGTATAAAACTCAAAAAAAAAGCTCGCACTAGTGAGATTAGTATATAAAACTAGACAATTTCTCGCACTAGTAAGAAATGACCTATTGCATGCATTTTTTTGGAAAGAAGCTTTGTTAGGGTTTCTATAGAGAGGGCCTAGGGATGAGAGTGTAATAACGGAGTTCGGTTGTATATTTACGAACCTCGTTTGGTCGTGCATAAATATTTGCATTTTAGTTGGTGAAAAAAGCTCACCACCTCGAGCTCGTGTTAATTGCAAAACTCCCAAAGGCAAAAACAGTGGATTATTGTGCCACGGGTCATTAGGCTATAACGTGTGATATTATTACTATTATTTGTATCTCATTATTACATATGTATATAAATATGAAACAGTTGTGTTTCCAAATGTCAAGGAGAAAGATACATTTTTGAGAAAGAGAATCTTATTTTCTTTTTACCTATATCGAAACAACTGTGTTAATTTGTATATATTTAGAGGAAGAAAGACTGAATTGTGAGTAAATGGTAAAAAGATGAATGATATCGGCTAAACATGGAATAACAAAAAGAGGGGAACATGAAATATGTGAGAAAATAGGCTAAATCAGTCAAACAAAAGGTAAAATCTACCACGGTTGAGTTAAACCGGAGAGAATTGATGAATTGGTTAACAAATTGGATTAAAAAAAAAAAGGTGAAATTGACCAAAGAAGCGGTTAAAATAGCAAAAAATAAATTGTAAACTCAATATCAAAGCGGATGCAATCGATATTTCTTTGAACAGTTCTTAAGAAATTATCAATTATTAAAACAATTGAATAAATGCCACATTTATTTTCTATGAATAAAAATAAATTACAATTTAGTTAACTATAAACTTATAATTTCCTTAAATTAAAAAAAAAAGTCAAAACATATAAATGGTTAAAATTGGTGAAAACACGTAAAATTCGAATAAAAATATATGATAATAAAATAATTGAAAAATGTGTTAGAGTGAAGGACGAGTTAAGGCAACAAAAAATATTACAATTCGGTAAAACAACGGGGAATTGGCAAAACACGAAAAAATCGATTGATAAAACATGAGTGATATTGGCTAAACACGGAATAACAAAAAATATGTCAAATTGATAAAAGAACAAGAATAAAATAAAATGAGCTAAATTGATTTAAAAAGTTGAGAAATAGTAGAGAGAATAGGTTAAATCGACAAAAGAATAAGCATAATCGACTAAAATTGGATTAAACCGCATAGAATGAACAAATTAATTAACAAACGGGATAAACCACAAACAATGAGCGAAATCGATGAAAGCACGATTTAAAATACATTAGAAAAATGATAAACTCATTGTAAAAGTAGGTGAAAACGATGAAAGAACATGTTAAAAAATCAAAAATAAAAATGGTAAACTCAGTGTAGAAGCAGGCTAAATCGATAAAATATCTTTAGTAACAAAATTAAGAAAAATTGATAAAAATGAGTTAAATTGATTAAAAATGGATTAGGCATGTAAATGAAAATGATGAACTCAGTAAAAGACATGTATAATCGACAAATCTGGTGGAAATCGATTACAAAAAATTGGTTAAACAGATGAAACCTGATTTAAATAAAAAAAAATTGGTTAGATGGATATTTCAATGTTAAGGACAAAAAGAATGATGGTGTCCGTTCATTCAAATGGTAGTTTTAGAATAATAATTATGTAAATATATGGTTTTAGCTAGAAATACTAAGTATTTATAGTTCGTTTTTTATTTTCAAGTTTTTTTATGCATTTATGATAACAACTTTAAATTATTGGTATCAACATGGTAATAATTAAAGTAATTTAGTCAAAAAAAAATTATGTGGTGTGCCATTAATTAGGACCATAAAATGATGAAAAATTATTATCTTATTCAATTAACATTGGAAATTAGTTCATTAAGTTCGATGCACGTGCACTTTTTAAATTAATTTTATTAGGAAAAAATGAGATCTTTCATTTTCTTCTTTTATGTGGGTTGGGGCGACGACTAAAATAGTCAAACAAGCTTTGTTTGGGTATCTAAAGAGAGGGCCTAGGGATGAGACCGTAATAAAGGAGTTCGGTTGTACTTTTACCAACCATGTTTGGTCATCTTCAATATTTTGCGTTGGTCGGTGAAAAAAGCTCGCCAACTGGTATTAATTGCAAACCTCCCGAATGCAAAAATAGTGAATTATTGTGCCACGGGGCGTTAGGCTTCTTCATGTGATATTATTACTATTATATGTATCACATTATTACAAATGTGTATAAATCTGAAGTAGCTATGTTTGCAAATAGGAGAAAGAAGAAATTTTGAGAAAGAGAATCTTATTTGCTATTTATCTATCTGAAACAATTTTACTAATCCGTAAAAGTTTTGCAGAAGAAAGATCGAATCGTACGTCAATTCTTGGGAGAGGATAAAGGGGCTATTCTTCTGTTGCTCTTGGTTATTTCAACATTTTCAATGAACTTTTGGGGTTTCACTGGTAAAGATAATAACTCTAGCAGGGGTTTTAAAATGGTGGATAATGGTTTGCGTTCATCCAACACCACCACTGGTTCTATCTCAAATCCAGTGCAAATGGTCAATTCGCCTTTTTCTCAACCTATGTGCAGTTCTTCACCCATTTCTCTTGCTCGTGTATGATCTCTTTCTCTCTCTCTCTCTATCAACGTATGAGTGTGTCAAAATATGTGTTTATGTTCTTTCACTTATGAGATTTTATGTTGTTTAAGGTTTTTTTGGTGCAAAGTGACTTATTTTGTTGGTTTGGTGTTGCAGCCTAAGATGGAAAATCTTGGGGATATAAATTTGACAAGACAAAGTTATCGTTTAGGTGGAAGGACAGGATATGATGAGTTGACAAACCGATCTGAAAGTCATAACTTGGAAGCTGCATCAGGGAATGACCAGAATACCTCTGGAAATAGCTCATCCAAAAGGAAAAAATGTCATAAACATAGTGCATTCCAAATTCAAGAACTTGAAACGTATTTTTTTTGTTCTTTTCAATCCTCTGTGATTTTTAGTTTAATTTATTCATGAAATTTAATTACTTAATTTGCTCTTTCTTTTAGTTCTTTCAAGGAGAACCCGCATCCCGATGAGAAACAAAGATCGGAACTTGGCAAGAGATTAGGTTTGGAGATTCGGCAGATCAAATTTTGGTTTCAAAATCGAAGAACTCAGATGAAGGTAACTACTTAGACTTTTTAGGCTAATTCCTCATTTATATGAAAATTTGCTATTGCAAACGATTGTATTGATTTAAATGTAATGATTAAGAAACAATTGGAGCGCCATGAGAACTTAACCCTAAAAGAAGAGAATGATAAGCTCCGAGTTGAGAACGTTTCAGTAAAAGAAGCAATGAGAAGCCCGGTTTGTAACTATTGTGGTGGTCCAGCGATTCTTGGAGAAGTACCTATTGAGCAGCACCAGCTTCTGATTGAGAATGCGCGGTTAAAGGATGAACTTAATCGACTTGGCTTACTAGCAAATAAATTCATGGGGAAAACCATTAATTCAAGCTTCTGAATTGGTGAATTGGATAGAGATCAGAAGTTGTTTGGTATTTGAGTCAAGTATCATAAAAAATTCCCTGGAATTCAAAGAAACGTCTCGGTGAACTTTGATTATGTTTTTTGCTTGTTGATTTCTTGAACAAATTTTGAGTTTTAATGAATGTTTTGGCTTGGGTTTATTTACATGAAGATGTTATCTCCCTTTTGACATTGAAAGATTTTAGGGTGTAAAAACGAGTTGATCAATATCTCAAATTGAAATCTATTTTAATTATGAAATTGTATTTGAGTTGGTTTGATTGTTAAACAAGCCGAGCTCAAACAATTTTTCATCAAGCGATCTTGGAATGAGAATCGAGTAGTTTTATTATTTTAAAATTATTTTGTTGATTTTTGGATTTTTAGTCGAGCTCGAGCCGAGATTCAAAAATTATCAAACGAAAAATTATGTTCAAACTTATTTGATTTATGTGACAAACCGATATCAAACGTGCTTTTAGTGAGCTCGAGTCAAATATCGAATAATTTAATTTGATTTTAGCTTAGATAGATTTGCTCAAATTATTTATATATTCTGGATGTTGGTGGAAATTTTCTATATTTAAAAACCTTGTTTATGTTAAATAAAATTACACTTGGCCAAATAGAGAAAAAAAAATTGGACAGTTGGTAACTGTTGCACACAATTTCTTTTAGACGATGAATACATCAATAATCAAAAAATATATCCAAATTTATTACACTGGTTTCAAAATATAAAAAATAAGCTAACAACAAGGAATATTATAAAACTAGATAAATACTCGCACAAGTGAGATTAATATAAAACTAGAGAAATACTCGCAGTAGCTAGAATTGAATTGTTGCACGCATTTTTTTTTTTTTTTTGAGACGGTGAATACATCATTACATTAATCACGACAACGAAAAATCTCTTTGAATCTATTTCATTGGTATCAAGGTATAAAGATAAGCTAGTAACAAACATTAGTAAAAAAAAATAGATAAATACTCCTACACGTGAAATTAGTATAAAACTATAGAAATACTCGCACTAGTGAGAATTGAACTGTTGCATTCATTTTTTTTTAGTCGGTGAATACATCATTACATTAATCATTGTATCAAAAAATCTATCTGAATCTGTTTCATTGATATCAAAGTATAATTCTAAGCTAACTTCAAGTATAAAACTCAAAAAAATGCTCGCACTAGTGAGATTAGTATAAAACTAGACAATTTATCGCACTAGTGAGAAATGACCTATTGCATGCATTTTTTTGGAACGAAGCTTTGTTGGGGTTTCTAACGAGAGGGCCTAGGGATGAGAGTGTAATAACGGAGTTCGATTGTATTTTATCCAACCTCGTTTGGTCGTGCATAAATATTTGCGTTTTGGTTGGTGAAAAAGCTCACCACCTCGTATTAATTGCAAAACTCCCAAAGGAAAAAACAGTGGATTATTGCGCCACGGGTCATTAGGCTATAACGTGTGATATTATTACTATTATTTGTTTCTCATTATACATATGTATATAAATATGAAACAGTTGTGTTTACAAATGTCAAGGAGAAAGATACATTTTTGAGAAAAAGAATCTTATTTCTTTTTACCTATATCTAAAACAACTGTATTAATCTGTATATATTTAGAGGAAGAAAGACTGAATCTTGTGTCGTTTCTTGGGAGAGGATAAAAGGGGTTATTCTTCTATTTCTATTTGTTACTTTTTTTTGGGGATAAAAAAAAGTAAGGATATGAATCTGACATAAAATGGGTGGTTAATTTGTGTATTTAATATGATTCGCTTTTTAAAATTAATTTTAATAGAAAGAATTGATATTGATGTACCAAGTCTTCGTCATTATAAACAGTCGTCGACCAATCGATTAATATCGAGGACCTCCCCCTCAAGTTCACATTGAACATAAGCGAAAGGGCCTAACGTCGGACATCAACCTCGATCTCCTAGACTTAACCGACATGGTGGTCGATGTCCTTCCTTGTTGAATCCATTTACGATTGGATCGAATAAATTGCTGAGGATCCATATTCGAACCATTATGTCCAATCATGATTCGACCCGATGACCCATTTAGAACCCTATAAATACCCCTCATAAATACAATAAAAGGTACGCACTGCTAAGCATTAAATACGCTCCGACTTCCCGACTCATCTCGAAACTTACTTAAGCATCGGAGGGTTATCGCCGGGTAACCACCGGCATTAACCTGACGTAGTTGTCTTTGTTTTCAGGTTAGGATCCCCTATACAAATCGAGGACTAGCATAGCTGACCTGCTGATCCTCATATTGGCGAGTCGCGTTCGACTAGGAAGAACCACCCTAACGAAAGCATACTCATCAATTGGCGCCGTCTGTGGGAACCAAAACTTTGAAAACGTGAAAAATGACTACAAGATCAAAAACAATCCAAGCACGAGAAAAAGAGGGAAATCGCGATCAAAATGGAGAGGGTCAAGGAGATAATTTAATGACTCGTGACCCTGATCCAGCACCTCATGTTGAGGCCGGGGCCTCAAGACCACCAGCTCCCCCGATAATACAACTTACGAGAGACGATCTAAAGGCCATTCTCGACGATGCCAAAAAGGAGTGGCTCGCTGAGATCAAAGAAACCGCCGTTCAAAATCGACGACCCCCACGTGCTGCCGCCTTTGGTGCACATGCGGGATTCGAGGCAAACGAAGCAATCAGTCGAGCAGACGAATATCAAGTCAGGCATGGCGCAGAAGATGACTTGCAGGAGCAATCAGCCAGAGAAGTCAACAAATTGGCCTCAGAAGTAAGATCGTTGCACCAAAAGTTAGACAAACAAGAAAAGAAGAATGAACATCCGATATCGAACTCTCGGTTGAGGAAGTCACCGTTTTGTGATGAAATATTCTTTGAAAGGTTGCCCCTCGACAAGAGATTGCCTACTCAGCTACCTCGTTACTTTGGAACGGAAGATCCCGAAGAACACCTGGCCTCATTTAATCTTCAAATGCAGCTTCATGGCATTTCCGATAATGTAGCAGCGAAGGCATTCTCCACCACGCTAGCCGGAATGGCTCAATCCTGGTTCGGAAGGTTGGAGGAGAAATCTATCTTCGACTACGACCAACTTTGTGACAAGTTTATGAGTCAGTTTGGTAGTAAGAGGGCGGTCAGGCCCCCTGCAAACCATTTATATTCAATTATACATAATCCTGGGGAGACTTTCAGAAGTTTCATGGGAAGATTTAACAATGAGCTCCTTAAGGTTGAAATGCCAAGAGTTGATTTTTTAATTACCGTTCTTTTCCAAAGCACTTTGAATCGAGGTTTCGCCAGTGCAATAGTAAGGGAAAACCCCGCTACATATGAAAAATTGATGGAAATGGCAAATCAATACATGAATGAAGAAGAGATGAATAAATTGAGAGGAACCTTCTTTGGGATCACGAAGCATGAAGAGGGACAGTCGTCGGGTATCCCCGATAAACCAATTGAGTGGCCGCAACCCAATCGACCCTATGAAGGTAGAAACAGAAAGGTTTATAGAGAAGAGAAAAATAATCACAACCCAGGAAGACAAGGAGTGGGGAGGTCGAACAAAGAATATTACGATAATTACACTCCCCTCAAAAAGCTAAGATCCGAAATCTTATTCGCTATCCAGGACCACAACCTGCTAAGAAAACCAGCTCCGATTAAGGACTACCCGGCTTCAAGAAAGTATTGTCGATTTCATCGACAGAGAGGGCACGATACTGATGACTGTTATCAACTTAGAGACGAGATTGAAAGATTGATAGCAGAAGGGCACCTTACTGGGTATGTAAAGACGTCAAAAAATGAGCAACCTAGAAATCGACAGAAAAACAACCGGTCACGATCGAGATCCCCCGCCAGAAGAGAGCAACGCTCGAAGGATAGAGAAGACCAGCCGAGAAGAGCACAACCTGGAACAATAGTTAATATGATCTCAGGAGGCCCGGCGGGGGAGATAGTAAAAATTCAAGAAGGGTAGTGTCCCGAGTTATAAGGGATAGAGCCCAAAATGAAAGAAGGGAAGTGTTCTCGATAAGACCAACCCAGCTGAACAAAATGATTGGTTTCGATGAGTCTGACCTACAACCCGATTTCATGTCATTCAACAACCAGGATGTACCAGATTGCCCTATGGTAATCACAGCACAAATTGCGGGAGCTACCGTTAAGAGAATCTTAATAGATTCAGGCAGTTCGGCAAATATCCTCTTCCAAGATGCTTTAGAACGAATGGATCTAGGCCCGACCCCTCTCGATGCAGTGGCTACCCCACTTGTGGGTTTTGGGGGCGCTCAAGTTATTCCCAAGGGTACCCTCACTTTGTCTCTTTCCTTGGGAGATAAAGGAAATTCGAGAACGAGAATGATTAAATTTTTGATTGTCGACGCGCCTTGTGCCTACAATGTCATATTGGGAAGACCGGCTTTAAATAGTTTCCAGGCAGTTATCTCGACTTACCACCAAAAGATGAAATTTCCGACCACTCCAGGGATAGGAGAAGTTCGAGAAAATCTGAAGGAAGGCTGGGACTGTTACACGGTATCTTTAGACAAACAGCATAAAAAAGAAAACTCTCTTTTCGGTAACGAAAAGTCGCCAGCAGAGCAGCAGAATAGTCCGTCGGCACCGATCGACGTGGACGAGGTAAAGAAAACATGTTTTGCTGAAAGAAGCGAGATACAGAAGGAAATGAATCCCAAAAAGAGAAAGTTCGAAAGAATAGAACCTTCCGAAGGACATAAGTCGATCGAGTTGGTACCAGGGGAATCATCGAAAACTACGAGGATAGGTACTCAATTATCTGAAGGGCTCGAAACTCAGCTGATCGAATTCTTGAGGGAAAACGTGGACGTCTTCGCTTGGTCAACCACTGACCTCCAAGGAATAGATCCTAAGATTATCGTTCATAGACTCAATATCGATCCGTCATCTCGACCAGCAAGACAGAAGAAACGAAACTTTGGTCCAGAGAGAAACAGAATTATAAAGGAGGAAGTGAAGAAACTTCTAGATGCTGACTATATCGCTGAGATACAATTCACGGAGTGGTTGTGCAATGTCGTCCTAGTTTCCAAGGGAGGAGGAAAGTGGAGAATGTGTAATGACTTCACGGATCTTAACAAACTATGTCCTAGAGATCCATATCCGCTTCCAAGAATCGACTCCTTGGTTGACTCCACTGCTGGCTGTGCAATTTTGAGTATGATGGATGCATTTCAGGGGTTTTACCAAATTTTTATGGCACTAGAAGATCGAGACAAGACAGCTTTTATCACCGAAATGGGTGTGTATTTCTTTAAAGTAATGCCCTTCGGACTGAGGAATGCAGGAGCCACTTATCAAAGGCTGGTAAATAAGATGTTCGAAGGCTTATTGGGGAAATCGATGGAAGTATATGTCGATGACATGCTGGTCAAAAGCCTAAGTGAGAAAGATCATCTTGAACACATTAAAGAGGCTTTCGACATAATGAGGAAATATGGAATGAAGCTCAACCCAGCCAAGTGTACTTTCGGGGTTAGGTCAGGAAAATTCCTTGGGTACTTGGTAAACGAGAGAGGTATCGAAGCAAACCCAGAAAAGATACAAGCAGTAATCGATTTAAAGGCTCCTCGGAACTTAAATGAAGTACAAAGGCTAGTCGGAAAAATCACAGCCCTCAATCGATTCATATCTCGTTCAGCAGATAAGAGCCTCCCCTTTTTTAAGATAATGAGGAATGCAAAAAAGTTCGAGTGGTCGAAGGAATGCGACCAGGCATTCGAAGAACTCAAATCCTATCTTATGTCGCCTCCCCTTTTGGCCAAACCAAAAGATAATGAAGATCTATACCTCTATATCGCAGTCTCCGAACAAGCGATCAGCTCAGCTCTTGTCAGGATGGAAGCAAAAGAAAACAACCCGATTTATTATGTAAGTCGTGTCTTGCAAGGCCCCGAAAGAAACTACTCCGAGATCGAAAAGTTTGCTCTCTCTATCGTAACTACTGCGCGGAAATTGAGACCCTATTTCCAGTCGCACAAAGTTATTGTCCTGACCAACCAACCGTTAAGGCAGACACTTTCAAAGCCTAACGCGTCGGGAAGGCTAATTAAATGGGCGGTCGAACTAGGAGAGTATGACATCGATTACCTGCCGAGGACATCAGTCAAAGGGCAGATTTTAGCTGATTTCGTATTAGAAAGCACTGTAACGATAGAAGAAAAGGAGGAGCAGTGGATGCTGCATGTTGATGGATCCTCTACGTCGACGGGGGGTGGCGCAGGAATTTACTTTCAAGGCCCAAACGGAGAAGAGCTTGAATTTGCTCTGAAATTAGACTTCCTAGTATCCAACAACGAAGCAGAATATGAGGCCTTGCTGGCGGGATTGAAAATGGCAGTAGAAACAGGAATAAAAAACTTAATTGCTTACACCGACTCACAGCTCGTGGAAAAGCAATTTAAGGGTCTTTTTGAAACCAAAGAAGATTCAATGATTAGATATTTAGCCTTGGTCAACAAGCAGGTATCACGACTCGATGCATTCCAACTCGAATATATAAGGAGAACAGAGAATACGAGGGCAGATGCTCTCTCAAAGTTCGAAAATCTAATAGAAGGAATCAAAACTCGGAAGGTAACACTTTTGATTTCAGAGAAACCGGCCATCGATATCAAAGAGAGTCCCTCTAGTGCGGATGTACTCAATCTCGATGACGATCGCGGTAGTTGGAAAGCTCCAATACTCGATTATCTAGTGAACGGAACCCTCCCATCAAACAACACAGAAGCGAGAAGACTCAAGTATAGGGCACCTCGCTATGCAGTCATTGGAAACGACTTATATCGACGATCTGTCACTGGAGTATTGCACAAATGTGTAGATTCTCCCCAGATCGACCTAATACTAAAGGAAGTCCATGAAGGATCTTGTGGAAGCCATTCGGGAGGCAGAGCATTAGCAGTTCGAATATCACGTTTGGGGTACTATTGGCCTTCCTTGGTCAAAGACGCCAACAATTATGCTAAGAGATGTGCCAAGTGCCAGTATCACGCCACCATGCCGAATCAACCGGCGCAAAAGATGGAATCAATATCGATTGCTTGGCCTTTCGATCAATGGGGTGTGGACTTGGTTGGACCACTGCCAATGGCGCGAGGACAGAAGCGTTATTTACTTGTAGAAGTGGAATATTTTAGTAAATGGGTAGAAGTGGTGCCACTAAAGCAAATCTCTCAGACCCAAATAATCAACTTCTACTGGTCGATCATCTGTAGGTTTGCCTACCTAGAGTAATCATCTCAGATAATGGACCCCAGTTTGTGGGGAAAAGAGTAGTGGATTGGTGTTCGAAACACAAAATCGATCTGCGTTTTACGTCAGTAGGTTGCCCGCAAACAAACGGACAAACTGAGGTTACGAATCGAGAAATCGTAAAGCTTTTGAAGAAAAGATTATCGGAAGCAGGAGGTGCTTGGCTCGATGAATTACCATGGGTCGTTTGGGCCAATCGAACGAAGGAAAGAGCTGCAACTGGGGAAACTCCTTTTAGTCTCGTGTATGGCTCGGAGGCAGTTGCTCCTGCTGAACTGGAAGTCACGTCGCCAAGAACTGGTATGTACAATGAATCGGATAAAACGGACAAAAGGAATTTCGAACTCGATCAGGTGGAAGCAAAACGAGAAAGGGCCTCCACCCGTATCCAAGCATACAAAACTACCATGGCAAGGGCTTACGATAAAAATGTAAGATTAAAATCTTTTCAGGTAGGAGACCTCGTCCTAAAACGAGTAGACGTATCCAAGCAAAAGGGTAAGCTCGATTGCAATTGGGAAGGGCCATTCAAGATAATTGAAGCTGGCAGTAAAGGCGCATATCGATTGAGCACAATGGGAGGAGAATCCGTGAAGAGAACTTGGAACGGGAGAAACCTTAGAAAATTCTACGCCTAAGAAATTTTCTTTAGTTTGTCTATATTTCCAACTGTTCTTGTAATTTCCTTACTTTTATTTTTGAATCTAATGAAAAGCTCTTTTGTTACTTTCTAAGACTATCGTATAGATTGACAGCCGTTGAGGCATCGAGAGGAAATCTTCAAATCTTCATGCGTACCTCGATAGTCGTTGAGGCATCGAGAGGAAATCTCCAATTCTCCAAACGTACCTCGATAGCCGTTGAGGCATCGAGAGGAAATCTTCAAATCTTCATGCGTACCTCGATAGCCGTTGAGGCATCGAGAGGAAATCTCCAATTCTCCAAACGTACCTCGATAGCCGTTGAGGCATCGAGAGGAAATCTTCAAATCTGCATGCGTACCTCGATAGCCGTTGAGGCATCGAGAGGAAATCTCCAATTCTCCAAACGTACCTCGATAGCCGTTGAGGCATCGAGAGGAAATCTTCAAATCTTCATGCGTACCTCGATAGCCGTTGAGGCATCGAGAGGAAATCTCCAATTCTCCAAACGTACCTCGATAGCCGTTGAGGCATCGAGAGGAAATCTTCAAATCTTCATGTAGCCGTTGAGGCATCGAGAGGAAATCTTCAAAATCTCAAATTGTCAAGATCACCAAATGTACACCGATCATAAACTGCATTGGCAGACTTTTGGGAATGCGGAATCAAGGTCGACGACCGCATTGGAAAAACGAAATCGCGGAGCAACAAGCTAAAAATAAGCTAAAGTATAAACGTATCTCAACTATGGTAAATACATCGATCATAAAATTATACTAACAAACTTGATAATATATAAATCGAGTTCGACTGCCACGTCGAAGGGACGTCGGCAAAACAGAAAATATATCTCGACCGTAATAAAGGCTTGGATCATGGAATCCATATCGACAAACACATTCAGAAATAAAGATTACAATCCCAATTACAAGGAACAAATCGACAAAATTGAAATATTAATGAATGTTTTATTATATCAACATGGATACAGGTATACAAGAGAAATCGACTAAAGTTGAAGATACAAGTGTATACAGAAACCTAGTACAGACTATTACATCGGCTAAACCAAGTAAGTTGAGGAAATCCCGAGTTTTCCTACAAACTCGGCGACCGAGAAGTGCTGAGGACGACCGACTTCGGATTAGCTATAGGCTTAAATATGGAGGTTTTCCGCCTATAGCTTTTTCTCTCATTGGTCGAGGCCTTGAGAGGACGATTCTTCCTCGGCGTCAGCGAAGGACAGGAGGATCCTTTTAACGGCAGCATGCTTACCAGACAGACACACACCATCTCAGTCAATAAACTGACCATGGGTGATGGGTCTCTCTGCTTCGACCAAGTGACAGAAGAGGAAAAAGTCGCTCAGTATTTTTTGCGCTTTAAGTCCTCCACCATCTGATCGGCTGCCATACCTTCTACCTCACCCCCATCCTCCGACTAGACGGAGGCACCTCGAAACCACCAAGGACCCGACATATGTTGCAGAGTGCCGAGCCAATGAGGATTCCGAGATGCCCCCGGGCAGACCTCGTTGTCGTTACCGATGCCACCCATTCGAACAACGAGGCCCACCCATTGAAGTACACCTTTTACCAATACCACCCAATCGAAACGAATATCATATTTATTGTTTTGGTCTGGAGGTCGAGTAGGATGAAAAGTCCCAAAAAAGGAAAAGGGACCCATCGATAACCTGGTATCAAAAAACGGACTGCCGAGGAACATTTTCCTCGGATGTTTCTTTAAAAGGAACATGTTGGTATGATTTTTGGTGTGGAGAAAGATGGGAAACCCTCAACATATTTATAGGGTTGGCCCATCCAATCCAACGGCCCTGAATTATCAAGTTTTACGGTCAAGATGTAGTGCATTTAAGTAGCCGACTGTTACGCTACCCGAGGTAACTGACGCGGACTATATCCAACGGTCAAAGGAAAGCCACGTTTAACGGCTGAGATTGTTCCCATTTAATGCGCTGACCATTTCAACTACCTTAAAGGTTTAATGCTTCGACTAGTAATTATGACATTACCCTGAGACCTCGAACGTATCGATCTATCAGCTTACCAAAAGAGCCTCTTTAGTACGTATTCGTACCTAAGTGTACTCACGATAATATACCACTACAGATCAAGTAATTATTATTATCGAGTTGGATGGAAGTTTGATCAACTTACTCCGACTAGGCGATAAGATAAGAAATAACCTCACACACACGTCATATTTTATCATTTGCGAGCTAAATGAAGATAAATGGATTGTACGCAATTGATTAAGTAAAAAAAGGAAATATTCGTCAAATACAACATATAAACAACAAAACACGCCGCCCACACGAGACTCGATAACCAACAAATCGAGCTTTAGAGGAGGTCGTCAAACTCAGGGCCAAAACAAATGCCGTCAACAATCATTATGGGTCTCGAAATTGAGACGATCGATATGATCGGAGGAGGTCGTCGTCTGGGGGACTTCACCTCCCTGGTCAGCACTCTCAGCTCTCAGCTTTGCCGCTTGCAGCTCGAGTAAGAATCCAAATTCATGATCCTCTGGTGCACTCTTGGAATTGTCCTCCATCAAGAAACCCAAGTCGAGCGGAACACCGTTTTCGTCCGAAGTGGCGCTAAGCTGCGTCTCGTCAAAACGATCGTTCAGAAAGCCAAGTGCCCTGCACTGCTTCCAGCCCTTCTCAAAGACCTTCATCAAATCGACTCCCGATTGGCGTTCAACAAGTTCCTCGTAAACGACGCTATTGAAAAATTCAGTAACGATAGCCTTCCTCTCGGCAGCTGTCGCTTCACTACGACTCCTCAATCCTTCTTGTCGACCCAATTCAAAACTGTCGGCAGCTTCTTCCTTCAACTTCATGGCAAATTCTTGATCCTTTTGCACAAGTTTTGCCTCCAACTCGGCAATACGACCATCTTTAGTCGTCGCTTCTTTCTCCAGGATAGTTACCTTTTCATCGATCTCTTTCTTCTTCTCCTCCAGTTGACCAACCTTCTTCTTCAGATGCGAGCTAGAACTTTTACTCTTCTCGTAACGCTTCCTCAGACCATCTTGTCGAGCAGCCGAGGAATAGATGGTCTGGCTTAACTGTGAAATAAAGATTTAACACGTTATTAGTGTGACAAAGAACAATAGAGCGTGAATCTATATCGAAAGACGAATACCGATAGAAGAAGAGACGCCTGTAAGCGTAGGATGTCCGCTCCATCTTTCTTCAACAGCGTGGCGTGGTCCTCAAAGGACACTGTCGACAAAAACTTCTGCCACGCCTGTGAAGAAATTGCCGAATCTAAAATTGCAGGATCCATCATCGAGATACCAGCTGCCCTTGATCCGTATAGTCTTTTATGCTCCTCGAGAATTGACTCGAGATTGCCTTCGGCAGTGGCGGGAATCTCACTGCTTGTAGGAATCAGTAGATCATCCGACCTGGCCCTCTTCGAAGTAGGAATCTCTGTCTGATCGACTTCGGTTGAAATCGGCCTTTTTCCCTTATCAATTTCTTGTTCTCCCTCCAATTGATGATTGGTCGGTGGGGGGACAGTGCTCGAGTGGCCGAGAGGTTTCGAGGCTTTGTCAGTAGCAGTAGTTGGAGATGGAGGCACAGGTGGTTTCACAATGTGTTGAGATTTCCATATGGATCTAAGATAACGATTAGCCATAGGGACGATGTCTTCTGTACAAACAAATATATTAAAAGAATATATCAATGTATTATATAAACAAACACAGAGAACGATTAAAACTACCTAAAGTAGGACAATCGACAGGTAAGGGAGCCATCGACATTCCTCCTAGACTCAAAATTGGCTCCCGCAGAAGTGCATTAGTATCATAGGTCGATTCTGACAACTGAGAAAGAAAGTCGGGCCCCCATGAAGGATCAGGTATGTTCTTCAAAAGAATGGCACCCGACCTCCATTCGCGTGTCGTCCTCCATACGTAGTTCTCGGGGCCGTGAACAAAAATAAACCTATTCTTCCAACCTTTACCGTGTGATGATTTCAGGTCACTAAGAAACCTAACTTTGGGTTTAGACCGCACAAAGTAAAAACCTTCATTGGACTGAGGGGAAGGGCGGACATCGAACAGACCGCAAAAATTAGCGAAAGAAGCGGGTTGGCCGATCGCTTTCATTACTATACAGAAAGCAATGATATAACCAATAGCATTTGGCACCAATTGAGTAGGGCATAAATCAAGACCATTAACTATGTCGATGAATTCATTCGCTAGAGGAAAACGGAGACCATTTTCCAGACTATCGATATGAAAGGCTCTATAACCGCTCGGAGGCTTATTCATCCTATCATCCGAAGATGGCATCTTAATACCCCAACCTGAAGGGAATTCATATTTCAACAGTAACGACTCATCCGACATACGTAGACGACATGCCGATATGGCGCTAAATAATTCTTTTGTTCGATGACGGTCCGACTTAGACTCTGATGGAATCATAACTTCCTTACTCGAACGCCTTACAGAACCTATCGACACACCTTCCCCTTCCCCGACAGATTCATTTCCTAGGGACTTAGACCCACCAGACATAAATAAAAACAGGAAAGAGAGATACCTAAGAGAGCCGGAATACTTCGACTAAGAGGCTCCAAGCTATCGCTGATCGACAAAGCTCCGACAAACCTTCCGCCCAAGACGTTTTTTAGTGAGTATGAATAGTTAAACTCCTAATACCATATATATAGGCGAGGATTCCTAAAGAGCGCGCCCGTTGGCAAATTGTTTGAATAGATGTGGCGGTTCACTATAAAGTAAACTGGTTCAAAATTTCGGCCCAATAACACTCCTTTCGTAATAAGGAAATTGGCCCAAGTATTAGCCCATTCAAAATATTCGAAGTCGATAATTCGATTAAAGAACAATTAAGAGACATATAGACAGTCGCATGTATTTATCGATCCAAAATAATCCCTCGGCAATTAATTGTTACGGTCAAAATATTATTCACATATATCCCTACTCCTAAGTACTACATCCTATCTACGATTAAGCATCCGAACTCATGTGATCGAGCAGCTTCGTATTCTTCCTCTATACCGTCGAGCACCGGAGGTTGACAATGCTCGTCGAGTGATGCTCCAATAACTGATGGGTCGAAGTTCGCAGTAAGGAAACCTTTGTTTTGACACTGTTTGATGGTCTTCGTATGCATCTCGACCAGGGCATCTCCCATCCTGGCTTCAGCGAGGAAATCGTACACTGGAGATGCGAGAAACTCCTTGACAATCTCCAGACGTTGAGCGGAAGAAACCACCCTAGCTTCTGGGGGATACCCAGCACGAAGTCGATCAACTTCTCTGGAGGAAATGCTAAGCTGCTTCATAGCATCATCGAGTTGCTGTTCTCGCTCTTTAATGGCGACATCATGCTCGGCCTTAAGTTTTTCCAGTTCTTGTCTCGCGAGATCCGCCTGGAGATAACCTTGAAACAGATATTGTGTTACCTGCATAAAACGAAACAACTGATTTCCGATATATGATCCGTTATCAAAATTACAAAGTTAATATCGAGAAAAAGTACTTACTGCAGAGACTGCTCGCCCCGAGGTGTGCAAATTCTTTTGTAGAGATTTTCTCGACAACCACCTCTGGTCGCGACTAAAAACACTGTGAATAAAACTTCGGAAACCAGTATCCTTTGAATCTCGTTGAAGAACTGAATCGCTGGAGCCCAAACCACCGGGATACTTATGCTCGGAATCGACCCATTCAGATATCGACCAATTAAGATCGAAATCGTCGTCATCAGAGCTTTTGTCGCTGACATCCTCAATCGGAACGACGGGATCATTTCCTGCCTTCAGAACCGTCTCTTCTTCTCTGCGAGGCCTCTTTCCTCGCTTAATCTCGGTTCGACGTGCCTCATCATCACCTACGCTCTTCGCTCGGCCCTCCGCGCTAGATCCAGCCATGACGCCAAAGCCTTGTGGCCACTTACGTTGATTCTCGGCCTCGAGAGCTTCCCTTTTCTTCCCTTTGGGTACAACTACAGCGCCCCTAAGCAGATCCTCTAAGGAAGGATCACCGCCCCTCTTTTTTGATGCAGATAGCCCACATGTTCGCAGATGCGACTCTTGAGTAAGTACCTTCACATTGAGGCAATATCTATGCAAATTCTCCACAAATTGAGGCGACAAAGTAGATGGTGGAGGTCGCTGTACATCGATAGGCCCGGTACGCCAGGACGATGTAATATTTAACTTTTGCCCCTTAGGTGGTGTTGGTCCCAAGTGGTCAGATGAGGTCTAGAGGGGGGGGTGAATAGACCTCTGAAAATTTTTGAACTTAAAAACTTTTCAGTCTTCTGTCAGCAGACTAAGCTGATGAAGAACAGTAAGCAGACTAGTCTGATCGTGAACAAATCTTGAACAGACGACTGACCACTCTTCTTACAATGACTTAGCTGTTTTTTTTCAGCAAACAGTTTTTCAAGAGTATACTTGCAGCGGATTGTTTGAAAGTGTTTTTCACAAGTAAACTAAGTTCTAAAAAGATTTTATCCCCAGTTTAAAACTCCTTATAAAATCTTTTTGATTGATTCAAAGTGTTTAAAATGCAAACTTTAAAATATGCAAGAAAACTTTAAATGCAAGATAACACAAAGAATTTTTATAGTGGTTATATGGATAAAAATCCTTTAGTCCACTCTTCCAGATCACACAGATTCTGGGTTATACTATAATCACAAAGATTACAATATTTCTCCACTTACACCTAAACAACTAATGAGAAGGCTGTAAGCTCGCAATAGGGATTCACAAAGAAAACCTATCCTCTAAAGTAGAATCACTCACACAGATGGATTCTCACTTCGCACAACACTCAGCTATTACAAAATCACTCAGATAATGTTTTTCTGATTTCTTCAACTGGGTTTCTGTCAACAGATGACTTCCACCAGACGAGTGAGCTGTTCGAGCTTTTGAGACTTAGAGAAATTCTGCTTCAAAATTTCGATCTCTGATTGTTGTGTTGTTCTGCTCGATTTGAAATTCAGCTCTATTTATACATGGAAATGAAATTATGACCGTTGAAGGCAAGTCACAAATCAAATCCATCCTTCAGCTCTTTTTGAAACGGCTCCCTGCAGCATTCCGTACTGTGTACAGTACCTTTCTGTCCATCGCATTTAATGCACTCTGCTGATCCGAGGATATCTTCAATCATTTGCCATTACTACCCTTCTCTTACAGCATTTATTACACCAAGTGCATTTATTACCGTTGGACTAATCTCTTGACCTCTTCTACTCTGCTGATCAAAACGACTCTGCTGATAGATACTCTGCTGATCAAATACTGAACTCATCTGATTTGACTCGGCTGATGATCTACCCTTCTGTTCGCTGATCCAGCAAGAGATCACTAGTCTTCTGAGCTTTGAACTTTGAACTCTTCTGATGTCTTCTTTTACTTGTTCAAAATTCTTCCAAGGGAACTAAGCTTTCCATACTTAGCTGATTATGATGTTTTGGAAATCATCAAAACCTTCCCTTAATTACTTGTCTTCTTTCATCTTCATCTTCATCCAACAATTTCCCCCTTTTTGATGATGACAAAACTCCAGCTAAGTACCTGTACCTAAACTAAAGTTTTGATCCTCAAAAATTTCTGAGATAGAAATGATATGTTGGAGTCAAACTTGCAATTTTATAGATATTGAACTGATTACATTTTACAAGTTGAAAGATGAAAAGTACAAAATACTCTAGAAGATTACAAGAATTTTTAAAGAAAATCTAGCCAAGCTAGTCTTCTGTCTTCTTTTCTTCTTCAGCAGACTTGGAGGTTCCAACTTCCAATTTCTGCATCAACAGCTCTAGCTTCTTCTTTTTAACATCAGGATCAAGCTGTTCTTCAACTGAATCTTTGGCAGCAGCTAGTTCTTTGTCTGACTTGGCTTTTGCTTCAGATTCTTCCTCATCAGCTTGGTCTTCTTCTTCTGTGATCTTCTCATCTGCTAATCTGCTTGTGCCTTCATTTGCTGCTTCATTCCTATTATTAGCAGACTCTTCAGATTCTTCTAACACTTCTGTTTCTTCAGCATTTTGATTTCCTACCCTTTGGAAATCAACCCTTTGCTGTCCAAATATCCTTTTTTCCCCCTTTTTGTCATCATCAGCAGGGACAGATGGATATTGTGGCACAACTGGTGTGATTAGAAGTGAATCACATAGAAGCTTGATGTTTTCTTCCATAGCATTGATCTGAGCTTGCTGGTTAAGTTGATTGGCTTTAACAGTCTTGACTTCCTTGAGCAAGTCTTCTCCTTGATCACCCAACTGGATTTGAGTTCCTAAAATCCAATTTGATGAAGCATTGAAGTCTTTCATCATGTTGCCCATGACTTCATCTTCTGCTTGGAGAGCCAATTCAACAGTCTGTTCAATTTGCTTCCAACCTTCAGTGGTGCTTTGTGTCCTTCTCCTGAGTATATCCATATCCTGACATATAGATTGTACATTCTGAGCAGTATCTTTCATTAAGTCAGTAGGAACAGCAGCAGCAACCTTCTGAATAGGTTGATGAACAGCAGCTATCACTTCTGCTTTTATCTCCTCCTTCATTTCCTTCATTGATTTGATAATCAATTGTTGGATGGAATCCAACAGATTGGTTTGAGAACTCTGAGATATTGAAGGATCTTCTGATGGAGTAGCAGAGATGGTTTCCTTGAGATGTTGCTCTGATGGTTGAGTTATCATTGCAAGGGACTGATCTGCTGGTTCACCAGCATGGCTTGGAGTGCTTTCCTTCTCCTTAGCCCGATCATCTTCTTCAGCAGCAACTTCTTTCTCCTTTAACTGATCTGCTGGAATTTCTTCTTCCTTCTTTGATTCATCAGCAGCATCAGACTTGTCATCCTGCACTTTGTCTTGATCAGATGGGTCTGAAGTACCCTCAATTTGCTTTGGTTGATCAGAGGACTCTGCTCCTTCTTTATCAGCAGGTGATATAATCTTCTTGACAGTGTCAACTGTCTTCATCAAACCTTCATTGTCCACTGCAGACCTGTTACAAATCCAAGTAAAGTTGTCAAGAGGAATAAAAGTAGTTGTTGGTTCCTCTGGCAGCTCTTCATAGGGTCTGATGTTTGGTCCATAGACAATATGCTTGATGTTAGGAAGTGGAACCAGTGAGCTTGGTTGTCCCCTTAACTTCCTTGCTTTCTTGGCCCAAAGCTCCATTGCTTGAGCAATAGCCAACTTGATAGATCTTTCTTTGAGATCTACTGAGTCATCAAAATCCTCAGGAATGGATGCAAAGATCTTCTTGGCCTCTTCCTTGACTACATGACATATTCTCATCCTCAACCTGTCCAGAAAGAACTCTGAATCAAGTGCTTGAATGAGTGAATTTGTCTCAAGCCACTTCAATACCCAATCTTCTGTAGCCTTGAATTCTTTCCACTTGGCCATTTCAGCAGGACTCTTTGTTAATCTGAATTCTCTCCATCTATTGTATTTAATCTTTTCAGAATGGAAGAGTGTCAGACGGTTGACTCTTTCATTTTCAGCGTCTAGTCTTCTGAGAAATTCTTCAAAGATCTCAGGATCTTCCCTGACAATCTCTAAAGATAATCTTATTTCATCTCTCCTCTTTTCCTTGATCTTAGGTGCAGGCATAGCTGGGATTGGTTTATTTGGATCTCTTTGCTCACCAATAACTATCCCACCAGTACGCTGAGGACCATGAGCATCCTTGATGCTTGCTTCAATGACAGCAGCCAACTCTGCTGCCTCAAAAGCATCTCTCTGCTCTTGAGTCATTTTGCTGGCTTCTTCCTCCAGCTTTTTCAGTTCTAGGCTTTTCAGCCTATCTTCTTCTGCTTTCTCAGCAGCAATCCTTTGCTTTTCAGCAGCATCCAGTCTCATCTTCTCTGCAGCAGTTACATAGGTTGAGGTTTTGCCTAACCTCTTTCTTCTAGATTCAGGGCTTTCAACTGCTTGGATAGGTGTTGCAGCAACTGGAGTAGGATGTATCAACAGAATTTCTCCCTCTATTGGTGTACTAGTCTGCTGTTTCTTTTCCATATCAGCAGATAGTGCAGCAGTTGAGGCTTCTGTTGTCATTTCAACTGTAGGACCACTTTCAGGCTCAGCAGTAGCAGCCTTAGTAGCTTCAACAACTGGTTCTTCAACATTTAATGGCCTTTCTGCCTCAGTTGTTGTTTTCCTCACAGTTACAGCAGGCTCTTCAGGGAAAGTGACCTTTCTCTTGGCCTTTGACTTAGGAATCTTCTTGACAGCAGGGGGGTTGGCAGTAGGAGGTCCCCTTGCTTCACTCCTAGTCCTTAGTCTCTTCAGTCTTTGAAGTGGGATTTCCTCTTCAGATTCAGTTCCTTCAGAGGATGACCCTGTCTTCATGTTTTCAATTTCAACAGTGAAGTCATCTACCACCTTCTTAGAGACTTCAGTTTCGAGCTGTGCTGATTCAGACACAACAGCTGACTGTGCTGTTGGCTCAGCAGACTGGCTAGTCTGACCTTCCTTCTTGCTCTTCTTAGAAGGGGTCTTCTTGGATTGTTTGGAGGCTTTTCTCTTTGGTTTTTCCACCAGTTGCCTTACTGGTTCGTAGAGTTTGAATTCTTTGCTTCCATGGGTTTGTTTTCCTCCACCCATAGGGCAATGCAGAGAAGCAAACAAGTTACTCAGCAGAATGGCATGAGAATGCCTTTTGTCACTTAACAGCTCATAAACATGAGCAGCCCAGTTCACTTTCATCCCATAGTAAATGCAAATCATAGTTTGAAGCCTTCTTCTAGGTAGGCCATCCAGAGAACCCGTAGCACAATCCAAAACCTTTGCTATGATATCAGCAAATCTTTGGTATTCATCCTTCAGCTGGGTCTTCATTAAAGTCCCAGTCATCTCCTCTCCCTTCTTAGCACAAATTCTCCAAAATTCCTCTTCTTTTTCTGACCCTAACGAGGTCACATCTCCTCCCTTGTCTGTCAGCTTATAAATTTCATGAAGAACAGCAGCAGATACAGCGATTTTCTTACCACCTATGACAGCAGTCATAACGGTGTCATCATCGTTGAACTCCCTGGAAGTGTAGAAGTGGTATACATCTTCAAGATAAACCCTATCTTCGTGTGCTTCCAAGACTGGGACCAAAGATGCTTCCTTGATCTTTTCCAGTAAAGCGCGCATCAAATCGGTGCCAGAGAAATGGAATTTGCTGTAGTTGAAGTATCTTCCTTCAATAACTTTGTCCATTTCTGAGATTTGTGAGTAAATTCTGCAAAATAGTGAACTTTCGCAACAAGAGGGTTTGAGAGATAGAAAGTTTGAGAATTTTTGGGTGCGTAAGATGACTATGCTGTTCAGATCGGATTTTATAGGTTTCCTTTTGATTTGGTTTTCGTGATTTATCTAAACCGTTGATCTAATCTGACAGTTTTTAATCGAGCGGATGAGAGTCGCGGATTTCAATTTTATTATTTTAATGTCAGATGGGCGGGAAACTCTATTGACACTAATCTGTTTACTTATAAAAGCGTGTTACTAATAATGCGTTTTATGACCATGCTTATATAAGGTATCAGATGAGTAGAGTTTAACTTATCTGACAGACGAGTGATCTGTTATCTGATATTACTAGAGAATGCCAATAGCTAGTAATCTTCCTCTGCTGTTTGTCAATCCAGCAAGATAAAATAATCTTCAATCTTCAAGAATTAAGAACACATCTTCTTGGTAACATAACTTCAACTAACTGTCATTAACAGATTTCATCTTTAGAACAGAAGTACCGCTAATCTTACACGTTCCCCCTGTCTTTAAGAATTCATAAGTTAACTAGTCTGTTGAAATTTAATTCTTGAATTAAGTAACTGATGACTAAGCTGTTGAACTCCAGTCTTCTGATGAGTTCCCCCTCAGCTTATGCATCCAGGTTAAGTAAACCTAACTCAGCTCTTAGAGTTGAGAACCTTGCTTCACTTAGAGGTTTGGTGAAGATGTCAGCAATCTGATTATCAGTATGAACATACTCAATCAAAACATTGCCTTTTTCCACATGATCTCTAATGAAATGATGTTTAATCTCAATATGTTTAGTCCTTGAATGACTTGTAGTATTCTGAGTAAGTGAGATTGCACTTGTATTGTCACAGTAGATTGGTATTCCACTGATCTTGATGTTGTAGTCTTCTAGTTGATGTTTCAACCAAAGTATCTGTGCACAGCAGGCTCCAGCAGCTATATATTCAGCTTCAGCAGTAGATATAGAAACTGAGGTTTGCTTCTTACTCATCCATGAGATCAGACGACTGCCTAAGAACTGACAGGCACCTGTTGTGCTCTTTCTGTCAATCTTGCAGCCTGCAAGGTCTGAATCTGAATAACCAATGAGTTCAAATCCAGATTCTCTAGGATACCACAATCCCAATTCTTGAGTGCCTTTAACATACTTCAATATCCTCTTGGCAGCTAAGAGATGAGATTCTTTGGGGTTTGATTGAAATCTTGCACAGACTCCAACTGAGTACATTATATCAGGTCTGCTTGCTGTTAGATACAACAATGAACCTATAATGCCTCTATATTTGGTTATGTCCACTGATTTGCCATCTTCATCTTTATCCAAACGAAGACTTGTAGACATAGGAATGGTAGCTGTTGAGCTAGTTTCCATACCAAATTTCTTGAACAGATCTCTTGTGTACTTTGCTTGGCTGATGAATATTCCATCAGGCAACTGTCTAACTTGCAATCCAAGAAAGTAATTAAGTTCACCCATCATGCTCATTTCAAACTTATTCTGCATCAGCTTGGAGAACTTATCACACATCTGTTGGTTAGTTGAACCAAAAATAATGTCGTCCACATATATTTGCACAAGTAATATATGATTTTCCCATTCAATTGTGAACAAAGTTTTATCTACCTTACCTTTACGAAATCCTTTAATTAAAAGAAAATCAGATAGGGTATCATACCATGCTCTTGGAGCTTGTTTCAGTCCATAAAGGGCTTTCTTCAGACGATATACTTTGTCCTCTTCTTGATAGACTTCAAATCCTGGAGGTTGTTCAACATACACTTCTTCTTGCAATTCTCCATTGAGAAAAGCAGACTTTACATCCATCTGATAGACAGTGAAGTTCTTGTAAGCAGCATAGGCAAGAAACAGTCTGATTGCTTCAAGTCTTGCTACTGGTGCAAAAGTTTCATCAAAGTCAATTCCTTCTTCTTGACAATAACCCTTGGCCACTAGTCTTGCTTTGTTTCTGGTGACAACACCATCTTCATTCATTTTATTTCTGAATACCCACTTAGTGCCAATTACTCTTTGATGACTTGGTCTAGGAACTAAGTACCAGACTTCATTCCTTTCAAATTGATTCAACTCTTCTTGCATAGCTTCTATCCAGAAGGAGTCATTGAGAGCTTCTTCAATTTGTTTAGGCTCTATTTGAGATAGAAATGTGACAAACATAGCATCTTGTGCAGCAGCTCTTCTTGTTTTCACTCTATCTAAAGGATCACCAATAACTAATTCAGGAGGGTGATTCTTGAGCCATCTGAGATCAGGTTGCAAATCAGGATGTTGTCCTCTGTTATGATCTTGCAACACTACTGTTGGAGTTCCAGTAGTAGTCTGTTGAACATTTGCCGTCTGTTGAACAGTCTCTGGTCTGTCAGCTGTTTGCAACTCGTCTGTTAGACAATCAGCACTGTGATTTTGAACAGCACTTGAGTTAGCAGCTGAACTTAGATTAGGTAGTATGATGGGAACATATTCTTCATTTCTTCCAACGTCTAACTTCTGTAAATCAGCAGACAGATCTTGATTTACACTTTGATTCTTTTCAGAAGATTGACTTGGCTCATCAAATACTACATGGATAGATTCTTCTATTAGTAATGTTCTTTTGTTAAAAACTCTATAAGCCTTACTAACAGATGAGTATCCTACAAAGACAGCTTCATCAGCCTTTTCTGCAAATGCAGTAAGGTGATTTTTCCCATTATTCAATACAAAACATTTACAACCAAAAATTTTAAAGTAATGAATGTTTGGTTTTCTATTGTTCCAAACTTCATATGGAGTCTTATTCTGATTTTTGTTGATCATACATCTGTTCTGGGTAAAGCATGCTGTGTTTGTTGCTTCTGCCCAAAATCTTTGTGGCAGCTTAGCTTCAGCTATCATGGTTCTGACAGCTTCTTTTAGTGTTCTGTTTCTCCTTTCAGCAACACCATTCTGTTGAGGGGTTCTGGCAGCAGAATACTCATGATGTATTCCTTTGATATTACAATACTCTTCAACAGTAGAGTTTGTAAACTCTGTCCCTCTATCTGATCTGATCTTCAATATCTTAATACTCTTTTCATTCTGGATCAGTTCCATCAGATTGGTAAGATGTTCCTTGGTTTCACTTTTCTTCTTCATGAAAATCACCCAAGTATATCTTGAATAGTCATCCACAACAGCTAGGCAGTATTTCTTTCCACCATTGCTGACTGGATCAATGGGTCCAAATAAGTCCATATGCAACAGCTCCAATATCCTTCCAGACGATTGGTGCTTCTTTTCTTTAAAAGATGACTTGATTTGTTTACCCTTCTGACAGGCGTCACAGAGCTTGTCTTTGCTCATGACTGCTTTTGGAATCCCTTCTACCAAATCATTCTTGATTAATCTGTTTATGGTCTTGAAGTTTAAATGATTCATCCTCTTGTGCCATAGCCAACTGACTTCACTTGGTGCAGATGCCACCAAACAAACACTTGAATTCTTGTCAACAGAATTCCAGTCAACTATGTAGACATTCCCTTGTCGTCTTCCAGATAGGATTACCTTCTTTGTACCAATTTGTTCAACGTAGCACTTATCTGTTGAGAAGATGACTGAATATCCCTTGTCACAAAATTGACTTATGCTCAGCAGATTATATTTTAGTCCTTTAACATAGGAAACGTCAGATATCTCTATGTTTCCCTTGATTAATCTTCCTTTAGCTTTAATCTTGCCTTCTTTGCTGTCTCCAAAAGTGACCTTTGGACCATCCACAGCAACTGCATCAGTCAACTCATGTATGTTTCCACACATGTGTCTTGAACATCCACTGTCCAAGTACCAAATCTTCTCTACTTTACTCCTACTCCTAATCCTAACCTACAAAACAAAAATAAAATTGTTTTAGGTACCCTTATTGAGAGGGTCCTGAAGGATTAGTTCCACCCTTGACAACCCAAGATGTTGAAGTCTTAGGCTTCTTAGGTTTCTGAGTTTTAGGAGCATGAACAGTTTCATTTTTATCATAGTTATCAGATAAGTTATGTTGATGATCAGTATGATATGAATAATGTTCATAAGCAGGGTAAGGTGCATGATATGTAGGATATGCATGCATTGGATGAGCAGGGTAAGGTGCATAGTAATTAGGAAACTGAGGTGCATGATATATAGGATGATATGCAGCAGGTTGCACATAATATGACTCATTTCCATACCAAGCATTTTGATTTTTCTTGTTCTTATGCTTCTTTGGTTTACTAGATGCTTGCTCATTTGATTTTGACTTAGTTTTACCACTAGTCTGATTGACTTTAGCTTTATCAGCAGACTTCTTAGGACTCTGCTGTTTGGTCTTACTAGTCTGATTTCCTACACTAGGCTCTTTGCTCTTTTTAGCCTTAGGAGATTTCTTCTCCTTTACCACTTTCTCAGATGAGGTAGGTTTAGAAGTTTGAACATACAGAATGACCTTACTATTGTCAGCTGATATGAATTTTTCAGTATGGTTCAACTCTAGTTTATCCTTTTCCAAAGGTGTCTCCTGTTTCTTAGATGTATGCATGGATGCAACAGTAGACTTATCATGAGACTCAATGATTTTCTCAAGTTCCATGATTTTTCCTTTATATACCTCACATTCAGCTTTCAGAGATTCATGCTCTTGCTCAAGCTGTTTATATTCAGCTGATTCTTTTGGCTTTTCAGCTAAAAGTTTCAGTGAACTATTTTGCTCTTTTAGCAAGTTCATCTCTTCCTTAAGCTTAACAAACTCTCCAGCAATAGTAGTATTATTCAACATCATTTGCTCTAGAGAATTAAACAGTTCATTTTCTTGAGGAGTTACCTCATCCTCAGAGTCATCAGATTCCTTTGCCATCAGGCACAGGAGAGCAGGTTTTTCTTCATCAGACGATTCTTCATCAGACGAGTCTGAGTCTGAATCAGATGAGTAGACAGCAGCTGGCTTTTCTGCTTCAGCCATCATTGCCTTGCCTCTCTGATGCTTTCTTTCTTTTCTCATTTTCTTCTCTTCCTCAGTGTACTTCTCTGCTTTTGGATATGGGCAGTCTCTTATGAAGTGTCCCAATTTCCTGCAGTTGTAACACATCAGTTTTGATTTATAATCCTCTTTATCCTGAGAAGAAAAGTTAGGTTTAGAAGTAGAAGCAGCATGATTGTATTTGTTTTTCATCTTTCTCTTGTAGAACTTCTTGAAGTTGTTCATCAATAATGCTACATCTCCAGCAGTGTACTCCTTTTTGTTGAGTAGAGTGGCTTCATCAGATGAGTCCACTTCTTTGCTTTTCTGTGCTGGTCTTCTGGTGTTTTCAGCAGCAACAAGTGCAGCTGTGGGTCCTGAAGTTGAGGTTTCTTCAATTCCCATCCTTGGCAGTTTATACTCATAAGCCTTGAGTGCGGAGAACAGCTCTGTTAGAGAAATCTTGCCCAGATCTCTTGATTCTTCCATTGCTGTCACCTTCATGTTGAACTTGGGAGGTAGAGCCTTCAGTACTCTGACAGAAATCTCTTTGTCAGTGAAAGTCTTTCCCAGCTTCAAAACTTCGTTCAGAGTTCTGGTGAATCTGGTATCCATCTGATCAATGGTTTCTCCAGACTTCATCTTGAAGTTGTCCAGCTTCTCCAATGCAACACTGAGCTGATGCTCTTTAATAGCATCATTTCCTTCACTCATGTCTCTGACCTTGTCCCACATCTCCTTTGCAGTTTTGCAATGTTTGACCTTGTCAAACCGATCATTATCCAGGGCTTTGGTCATGATGAATCTCCCAACTTTATCTAGATTGTAAAGCTTTATCTCTTCTGGAGTCATCTCATGAAGGTCTTTCTCCACAACCGTATCTACTTCATTTATCTTTATGGTCTTTGTGAATCTGAATGGACCTTTAATGATACATGTATGCATGTTGTCATTATAGGCAGCAAGGAAAATCTCCATTCTGATTTTCCAGTCCTCAAAGGACATACCAGCAATGTGGGGAACATGGCTGATACAATCCATTTTTCAAAAAGTTTTTGTTTTTCAAAAAGATGCTCTTTTGAAAAGTTTTGAAAACTTTTGAAAAACACTCGGATCAAGCTCGTTGATCAGGCAGCTGATTCTAATGAACCACCTGCTCTGATACCACTTGTTGGTCCCAAGTGGTCAGATGAGGTCTAGAGGGGGGGGGGTGAATAGACCTCTGAAAATTTTTGAACTTAAAAACTTTTCAGTCTTCTGTCAGCAGACTAAGCTGATGAAGAACAGTAAGCAGACTAGTCTGATCGTGAACAAATCTTGAACAGACGACTGACCACTCTTCTTACAATGACTTAGCTGTTTTTTTTCAGCAAACAGTTTTTCAAGAGTATACTTGCAGCGGATTGTTTGAAAGTGTTTTTCACAAGTAAACTAAGTTCTAAAAAGATTTTATCCCCAGTTTAAAACTCCTTATAAAATCTTTTTGATTGATTCAAAGTGTTTAAAATGCAAACTTTAAAATATGCAAGAAAACTTTAAATGCAAGATAACACAAAGAATTTTTATAGTGGTTATATGGATAAAAATCCTTTAGTCCACTCTTCCAGATCACACAGATTCTGGGTTATACTATAATCACAAAGATTACAATATTTCTCCACTTACACCTAAACAACTAATGAGAAGGCTGTAAGCTCGCAATAGGGATTCACAAAGAAAACCTATCCTCTAAAGTAGAATCACTCACACAGATGGATTCTCACTTCGCACAACACTCAGCTATTACAAAATCACTCAGATAATGTTTTTCTGATTTCTTCAACTGGGTTTCTGTCAACAGATGACTTCCACCAGACGAGTGAGCTGTTCGAGCTTTTGAGACTTAGAGAAATTCTGCTTCAAAATTTCGATCTCTGATTGTTGTGTTGTTCTGCTCGATTTGAAATTCAGCTCTATTTATACATGGAAATGAAATTATGACCGTTGAAGGCAAGTCACAAATCAAATCCATCCTTCAGCTCTTTTTGAAACGGCTCCCTGCAGCATTCCGTACTGTGTACAGTACCTTTCTGTCCATCGCATTTAATGCTGCATTTAATGCACTCTGCTGATCCGAGGATATCTTCAATCATTTGCCATTACTACCCTTCTCTTACAGCATTTATTACACCAAGTGCATTTATTACCGTTGGACTAATCTCTTGACCTCTTCTACTCTGCTGATCAAAACGACTCTGCTGATAGATACTCTGCTGATCAAATACTGAACTCATCTGATTTGACTCGGCTGATGATCTACCCTTCTGTTCGCTGATCCAGCAAGAGATCACTAGTCTTCTGAGCTTTGAACTTTGAACTCTTCTGATGTCTTCTTTTACTTGTTCAAAATTCTTCCAAGGGAACTAAGCTTTCCATACTTAGCTGATTATGATGTTTTGGAAATCATCAAAACCTTCCCTTAATTACTTGTCTTCTTTCATCTTCATCTTCATCCAACAGGTGGCCTAAGAAACACGAATCGGGCTTTCCAGCCCTTCCCGTGAGAACTCTTGGCATTTGTGAGAAAACTACTGTTATTCCCCCTAGACCTAACTTGATAGAAGCCCTCGCCCGACTTTGGTGAATCCTTCACCGTAAATAAACGCCAAAAATTGCCAAACGACGGCTCTTGCTTAAGAGCCTTCATAACGACGATAAATCCCAGGATCATCGAGATACCATTCGAAACGATCTGCGCAGGCACAACACCCAAATGATTGAGAATCGATGCCAATTCCGGAGCGATTGGTACTCGAAATCCACACTCCATCGATGCCTCGTGTATGGCTATGGTGTTCTTCGGAGGCTTATGCATCCGCTGCGCCTTGCTCGGAGTCGATACAGCCCAACCTTCCGCAATCGAAAATGACGACGGCCAGTTCGACAACGATTTTCTATAATCCCCGGCTTGAATCTCATGGTATGCCAATCTCCTTTCCTCTTCGTCTTCATCGCCGTCATCAGCCTGCCCGCCACTTCCAGATATACCACCTTCGTTGCCTTCCTGTCGATTTGCTTCCTCACCGAAAACATCCTTGACCACATCCTCCACATGAACACTCTCTGGAGTCGATACTTCGCTGTCCGACATTTTTTGGGTATCTTAGAACTAAAAAAACGATGAAGATCTCCTTTATTCGCTTACAGAGCTCCGACTTCAAGAAATTTATTTTTTTTACCGTAGTGTAAAAGCACAGGAAGAATGACCTATTTATAGATGCAAAAATTACCGCTTCGCCAAATTTACACAATACCCCATGACAAGACGCGACGTTTGAACTTCCACTCCTAATATAAATATTACCCGCCGAATTAAACCCTAAATCAACAAGGGCGCGAAAGCATAGATATTTTGGCGGGAAGTTCTACTCCGACACTTTAAAGTCCCAGACTTCGATTTGCAATCGAACTCTCGAACTTGGGGGACTCCCAATGATACTAGCAGAATTTAAAAATTCAAAAATTCAAACAAACACTAATTCAAATTTCCAGAGTTCGACTTACGATCAAACTCTAGAACTTGGGGGACTCTTGATGTACCAAGTCTTCGTCATTATAAACAGTCGTCGACCAATCGATTAATATCGAGGACCTCCCCCTCAAGTTCACATTGAACATAAGCGAAAGGGCCTAACGTCGGACATCAACCTCGATCTCCTAGACTTAACCGACATGGTGGTCGATGTCCTTCCTTGTTGAATCCATTTACGATTGGATCGAATAAATTGCTGAGGATCCATATTCGAACCATTATGTCCAATCATGATTCGACCCGATGACCCATTTAGAACCCTATAAATACCCCTCATAAATACAATAAAAGGTACGCACTGCTAAGCATTAAATACGCTCCGACTTCCCGACTCTTCTCGAAACTTACTTAAGCATCGGAGGGTTATCGCCGGGTAACCACCGGCATTAACCTGACGTAGTTGTCTTTGTTTTCAGGTTAGGATCCCCTATACAAATCGAGGACTAGCATAGCTGACCTGCTGATCCTCATATTGGCGAGTCGCGTTCGACTAGGAAGAACCACCCTAACGAAAGCATACTCATCAGATATATTTCATTTTCTTTTTTTATGTGGGTAGGGGTGACGGCTAAAATAGTCAAACCGAATTCTTGGAAATATGCTTTGTTTGGGTTTCTAAAGAGAAGGCCTATGGATTAGAATGTAATAACAGAGTTTGGTCGTTCATATATATTTGTGTTTTGGTTGGTGAATAAAGCTCACCACCTCGTATTAATTGCAAAATTCCCGAAGGCAAAAACAGTGAATTATTGTGCCACGCGTCATTAGGCTACAACGTGTGATATTATTACTATTATTTATATCTCATTATTACATATGTATAAATCTGAAACAGCTGTGTTTGCAAATGTCAAGACGAAAGATGAATTTTTGAGAAAGAGAATCTTATTTTATGTTTACCTATCTGAAACAATTGTATCAATCTATATATATTTAGAGGAAGAAAGACTGAATCGTGAGTTGTTTCTTGGGAGAGGATAAAACGGGTTATTCTTCTATTTCTATTTGTTACTTAAACATTTTCAATGAACTTTCGGGGTTTCACCGGTAAAGATAATAACTCTAGCGGGGTGCTAAAATGGCGGCTAATGGTTTGCGTTCATCCAACACCACCGCTGGTTCTATCTCAAGTCCTGTGCAAATGGTCAATTCAGCTTTTTCCCAACCTATGTGCAGTCTTCATCCATTTCTCTTGCTCTTGTATGCTCTCTCTCTCTCTCTCTCTCTCTCTCTCTCTCTCTCTCTCTCTCTCAGTTTGTGTGTGTGTGTCAAAATGTGTGTTTATGTTCTTTCACTTCTGAGATGTTTTTGTTATTTAAGGTTTTTCGTGCAAAATAACTTATTTTGTCGGTTTGGTGTTGTAGCCTTAGATGGAGAATCTTGGGATATGAATTTGACAAGACAAAATTATGGTTTAGGTGGAAGGACAATAGATTATGAGTTGGAAAATCAGTCTGAAAGTTATAACTTGGAAGCTGGATCAGGGGATGACCAGAATACCTCTGGAAATAGATCATCCGAAAGGAAAAAGTATCACTTACATAGTGCATTCCAAATCCAAGAACATGAAACATATGTTTTTTATTATTTTCAATTCTCTGTGATTTTGAGTTTGTTTTATTCATGAAGTTTAATTAATTTGCTCTTTCCTTCAATTCTTTCAAGGAGAACCCGCATCCCAATGAGAAACAAAGATCGTAACTTGGCGAGAGATTAGGTTTGGAGATTCAGCAGATCAAATTTTGATTTCAGAACCGAAGAACTCAGACGAAGGTAACTACTTAGACTTTTTAGGCTACTAGAAACGTACACGTGCATTGCACGTGACTAACTAATTAATTACGTTAGTTGAATCATCATGTAATAAGTTTTCATTATATTATCGTCTTAATGACATTCTACACATTTTTTTATTAAGTCACATTAATTAATTTTTGTTACCAAAAAATTAAAGTTGAGATTATAAGTACCCAAAATCAGGACTAAAAAATTTAAAACGAATGATAATTACTAAGTATTTCTAACCTAAAACTACATGTTTACATAATTTTATGTACATTTTGTCGACTAAACCTGTATTTTCACTGATTTCACCTGTTTTTACATTTAACTTACTATTTCTTTTGTTATTTTAACCCTATTTTTCACCGATTTCACCCGTTTTTACATTGAGTATACTATTTTTTTTTATTATTTTAACTCGTTCATCCATTTTTCGTGGTTTGTCCCATTTATTAATCAATTCACTTATTCTCTTAACCCAAATTTAGTCATAAAAATTGCGTTGAACTCACTTTTTTTTATCTAATTATTTTTTCATTGATTTTACAATTTTTTTATAATAGAATTTTCCGAAGAAATATCAATTTCATTCACTTTTACCCTGAGTTTACCACTTCTTTTTTTTAACCAATTCATTTACCGATTTCACACATTTTTTTTGTGGTTTATACCATTTGATATTCAATTCACTCATTCTCTATGGTTGAACTCAATTTTAGTCAATTTTATCCCATTTGTTAATTTATTCACCAATTATCTCCGATTTAATCTAATTTTAAATGATTTTAAGTTTTTTTGTTAACTGAATAGTAGTTTATAGCTTCTTTATTAGTAATTGAAAATGTGATTGATGCTTTAGAACATATGTATTTTTTTTCCTTTTGCCCATGAGAAGGGGAAATTTAATTTATTTTCCTTTTATGAAGATTTTTGAATGTGTTATAATTTCATATAACTTTCAGAAGGGCGATCTTTATTTATTTGATTTACTATTAACATTTCAATGAGTTACAAAACTTAAAAATAATATAAACCTTTTGCCCATGAGAAGGGGAAATTTGATTTATTTTCCTTTTATGAAGATTTTTTAATGTGTTATAATTTCGTATGACTTTCAAAAGGACGATTTTTATTTATTTGGTTTACTATTGACATTTCAATGAGTTACAAAACTTAAAAATAATATAAAATTTGATGTAGTAGAGATCTTTTGTGTAATTATACTTCTTGAATTTTATTCTTTTATTTTTTTTCCATTACATTATATATCGCAATGAGTTGTAAGACTTATAAATTATCATAAGAGATGAGAAGATATTCCCTATGGGATTAGAACCAAGGGAGGAACGAATCAAACAAAGCCTAAAGCACACGAATGAGCTAGTGATCAGCTTAGTTGGTATTTGTGTGACCAATAATAAATTATATGAATATCAACTCCATAATTTTTTTGGGGGTGACCCTCTCTCATCTACAAGACGCTCCGCCGCTGCTGGTAGGGGTGGCAAACGGGCGGGTCGGGTCTGGTCCGAATGGGTCAGGTCGGGTTCCGATCGGGGCAAACTGGTTCTAAATGAGTCGGGTTCTAAATGGGCCGGGTCGTAAATGGGTCGGGTCGAGTCGGGCCGGCCCTTTTCTTTTTTTTCCCAGCCAAATGTTGTACTATAGATTCAAGAATTGAATTATAAAATGTTTAAAGAATTTTTTTTTGTCAAAAATGTGAAAGAACTATTTGAGCCCTTATGGACTGAAACCCCACTTAACTAATTATTTTATTTGTATTCTTCAATTAATACTACATGAATTACTATACGAAATTTTATCAAAAATGTGAAAGAACTATTGAAGCCCTTGTGGACTGAAGCCCCACTTAACTAATTATTTAATTATATTTTTATTCTTCGATTAATATTACATGAATTATTGTACGATCTTTTATTTTATTTTTCAAAAATGTGAAAGAACTGTTGAAGCCCTCAAAGCGAAATTTTAGTGGTGTATCATGTATATTAATTATATACTATTATATAATTTTATAAAAAAAATATAATATATATATATTGAAAAGTCAGACAAAAGTTACGTAAAGGTGATTGTGGGTCTGGACTTTGGATCAAAATACTTGTAGGATAAAACTTAAATATAAAATTTCAATGTTTTAGTAATTATTGAGAGAAATTTCATCCAACTATGGGCTGGACAAACAAACCAGAAATAGATTTAATGTCCATTAAAGGGTTGGGTCTTAGTGAAAGAGAGAGAATCTGAAAATATGAGGAAAGTGTTCTTTTGTTTTGTAAGACCCGTTAAGGACCCATTAAAAACTCTTTAATTTTTAAGTTAGACCTAAACAGACCCAACCCAATAAATAATGTCCATTAATGGGTTGGGTCATAATGGGTCTGGGAGGATCATGGGCCGCCCATTGGGTCCAGACCCAATTTGCCACCCCTAGCTGCTGGGTATTTGAGTCAAGAACGAAACTTTTAAAAAAAATCCTAATTGAGTAGTATCATCAAATTTTTTGCTTTGATTACGTTTTTTGCTTGTTGATTTCTTGAACAATTTTTTAGTTTTAATGGATGCTTTGGTTTGGGTTTATTTTGATTAAGTTGTTATCTCCCTTTTGACATTGAAAGATTTAGGGGTGTAAAAACAAGTTGATCACTAACTCGGATTGAATTCTATTTCAGTCTTAAAATTGTATTTGAGTTTGGTTTAATTGTTAAACAAGTCGAGCTCAAATGAATTTTTACTAAACAAGCTCGAATTCGAGAATTCAGTAGTTTGATAAATTTTAAAAAGAAAAATTGTCAATTTTTTTTATTCTTGAGTCGAACTCGATCCGAGCTTCTAAAATTATCAAACAAAAAATTATGTTCAAATTTATTTAATTTATATGACAAATCGAGCTCAAACGAGCGTTTATCGAACTGACTGAAATTTTCTATATGTTCTTACCTTGTTTAGGTTAAATATAATTATACTTGGCCAAATAGAGAAAAAAATATTGTGGATAATTGGTAGTTGTTGCACGCAATTTTTTTTATAAACTATGAATTCATCATTACATCAATCGTCGAAAAATCTATTCGAATTTATTTCATTGGTATCAAAGTATAAAAATAAGCTAACTACAATGATTATTATAAAACTAGAGAAATATTCGCACTGGTGAGATTAATATAAAACTAGATAAATACTTGCACCAGTGAGAGTTGAACTGCTGCACACATAATTTTTTTTTTATTAGACTATGAATATATCATTACATTAATCACTGCATCAGAAAATCTATATGAATCTATTTCGTGGGTATCAAAGTATAGAGAGAAGTTAACTACAAAGATTAGTGCAAAATTAGAGAAATTCTTGCACTAGTGAGATTATTATAAAACTAGATAAATACTCGCACGATTGAGAGTTGTTGCACGCAAATTTTTTTTTACGATGAATACATCATTACATTAATCACTATATCAGAAAATATTTACGAATCTATTTCATTGATATCAATGTATAAATATAAGCTAACTACAAAGATTAGTATAAAAGTAGAGAAGTACTCGCACTAATGTCCGTCCGTGTTGTGCCGTGTTTTGTAAATCTTAAAAATTAGTGTCGTCGTGCTTGTGTCATGTTGTTGTGTTAGTGTCCGTGTAACATTAGCGAACATGTGATGTTATTGGTCTAATGGAAGGGACTAATAACCTCAATTGACGACTCAAGTTCGAATCCATATTGAAAGAAGTTTCTAAATAATATATGTCCGACGTGCTCGAGGGGAAAAAAAAAAAAAAAAACCCACTTTTGTTGTTCTTGGCTGCTTTTGCAGCTTCACTTTCTGATCCAGGTTCATAGCAAAGTGAAGTTGGGATCCTGACCGTCAATCGGTAACCAGTATTATATGTAATGTCACAAGGATAACTATGAAAAATTTAAAAATGCAATTCTCATAATTAAATATTAATATTTTACCGATATCTTAATAACAAAAAAATATTAATATTTTTGTGACATAGGCCCATTTTAAATTTCGCCTAAGGTCCATAATAGTGTAGGGCCGACCCTTTCTATCGAATAATGAGTAACGAAATAAATGGCTACTTTTTCGGATCCAAATTAGATCCTAACCAAAGGCAAAAGTATTCAATTGGGCCGTGAAGCCCATATGTTCAACTTCACTCATGTAATTCTGTGATTCTGCCCAAGTTAATATCCAAAAATTACGTTCGCATCCACAAGGTTATTTTAAACTACATTAAGGCCCACTTACTTCTTCTAATTTCCACCATCGCCCCCATCAACCTTCTCCTCTAAAACCCACGCTAAAAAACCAGAAGGAAAACCCTAACCCCCAAAATGAGAGCTTTCATTTCATACACTAAAAAGCTCCTCACCTCCAAATTCCTAACCCGACCCATGTCACAATCCACATCCATACCCAAAAAGCAAACCAGAGTCCGAGACCACGGCTACGACAATTACATGGAAATCGATAAGAAAGTACGGAAAATCCTTAAATTCCAAGAACTTTTCCTCTCACAAACCAACAACATGCTACCCGTATCACGCCTCGACAGTCTCTCACGTCGAATCGGATTCAAGCAATTCGAAGCGGGTCGTTTCATTCTCAAATACCCTCACGTTTTCGAGGTGTTCGAACACCCGGTGCAGCGAATCCTCTATTGTCGGTTGACCCGGAAAGCACTTTCCCAGATTGAGCAAGAAAATGAAGCTCTTTTGCGTCAGATACCCGATGCGGTGACCCGGGTCAGGAAATTGCTGATGTTGACGAATACGGGTCGGGTTAGGTTAGAACACGTGCGCATTGCGCGGAAAGAGTTCGGATTGCCGGACGATTTCGAGTACTCTGTAATACTAAAGCACCCACAGTTTTTCCGATTGTTTGATGCTGATGACACTAGGAATAAGTATATTGAAATGGTGGAGAAAGATAGCAGCTTAGGTGTTTGTGAAATTGAGCGAGTGAGGGAACAAGAGTATAGAGAAAAGGGCGTTGATGCAGAAGACATACGGTTTTCGTTTATCGTGAATTTTCCACCCGGGTTCAAAATCGGCAAGTATTACAAGATTGCAGTTTGGAAATGGCAAAGGCTTCCTTATTGGTCCCCGTATGAGAACATTTCCGGGTACGATTTGAGGTCGTTGGAGGCGCAGAAGAGGATGGAGAAGAGGGGGGTGGCTATGATTCACGAGCTTCTAACTTTAACCGTGGAAAAGAAGATGACTCTAGAGAGGATTGCGCATTTCAGAATGGCCATGGATTTGCCTAAGAAGTTGAAGGAGTTCTTGTTACAACATCAAGGGATATTTTACATTTCGACTAGGGGTAATCATGGGAAATTGCATACGGTTTTTCTGAGGGAGGCATATAGGAAGGGCGACTTGATCGAGCCAAATGAGTTGTATTTGGCGAGGAGGAAGTTGGCTGGGTTGGCATTGATGAGTCCGAGGAAAGCGAGAGTGGATAACGAGTTGGTTAATTATAGGAGGGGTGGAGATGAGGATGATATGAAAGGTGGTGTAAGAGACTATGTTGAAGATGATTTTGAAGTTATAGGGAATGGTAGACGAGGTAATAGGGAGATTGGGAAAGAATCAAATGGTGGCTGTTCTGATTACTCGGATGAGAGCGAGGATGATAGTTCTCTCGAAAACGATGAGGATGGGTCCTCCGCTACAGAGTAATTGGTAATGGTTTTATCTGATCCAGTTGACTAGGATCCTTAACTGATTGATGTAATCTGACTAAGAGATTTGTAATTCGGAAATATGGAGTGAAAATGTATCTATGTCGATCCAATCTGTTAAAGATTTGACTCACACTTGGACATGAGATTTTGGAAACCATATTAGGTTCCGACTGACATAAATGGATGTAGATCCGGATTTAGGTTGGTCCAGTTTGAATCTGACCCCATCGACAACCCTATATATTACCATTCAATTATTTTGCTAACGTCTACCGGCCCTTACCTTCCAACGGTCATTAGACTCAAATGAGAATTTCTCATGAGCAAGTTTTGGACCATGAATTTGTTATCTCGTGACAATCGAAAAGAATACATTGTTGGACTAAATTCTTGAGATAAAGATTGTGACGACGTTTTACAATGGGTTAAGGCAATTGTTAAATATATAAGCTTGTTTGAGCTCGGTTCAGATATGAACTCGAACCAAGTAGAAAGTTCGCGGAGCAAGTTCATTGGTTTGCGGTGCTGATTATATCATTCAAGACTGAAAGTAGGAATTATTTGACCATTAGGTAGTATGAATAATTCTGTGTAAACTAATTCAGATATTTTGCACCTGTAAATTATGCTTCTTTAACATTGAAGTCATTGATTGAGACATGTGAAGAAGATGATGTCCTAATTCATGTACTTACATACAATTGTCAATTTTAAATTGGTTAAGTTAAAAAATTTGAGATATTTTTGTGTGAGTTATTGACTGATTGCATTTTTTTCTTCTTTTATTGGATACTTATTACAATCTTGAGTTGGAAAAATAATGGGTCGTATGATGTCACCTTCTTTTGGTATCAAATGATCTCAACGAGGACACAAATATTTTGCAGTAAAATATTAAAATAGGTTTAGGTAATGGATTTGATTAGTATTATTTTTTCTTGGTTTCATATCGGTTTGGTTCAAATTAAAATTGTGTTCAAGTTTGAATTAAACAAAATTTTAGATCGAGTTAATAGGTTTGTAAGTGTGACTTCATTTACCTTTGTATTCATTTTTTAAGATTTTTTTAATTTACATTTAAATTGAAATTTTAATAGGATATTTTAATAGACTTTAATTGTAATATTAATTGAGATTTATCATGTTAGACTAATTCTAATGTATTACAAAGTAGCGCATTAGAGGTTGGAACGATTTTGTAGGGGTATAATGTTTCGACGACACTTTTTTCGACAACCCATTTCCGTCGAAATTTGTAAATTTCAACCGATTTTATGAAAAATTCGTTGAAATTTTCGTCGAAATTTTGCTGTTTTCTTGTAGTGTACAAGCATGGATCAAAGTTTTCATTTTTTTCCGTAAAAAAAAATTGGAAACCTTCTTTTTCGAAAAGATAAGGTGTAATTCCAAAACTATTTGTTTGCCATGAAATTTTCTTATTTTCTGAATTTACTAACCTTGTTTTATAATTTTTCCTAATATTTCCGAAAAGTCTCGAAATTTTTTTAATATTTAACTTATTAAAACATACACTCCAAATAAAATTTTGATACATTGTTATAAATTCTAGCTATTGGAGTTTTTCCAAAATATGGTTTATTTTGTTAGTTGCTCTCAAGTATGCTATATTTTATTAATTGTAAATTAATATTAGAGATATTAACGTACATTAGAGTACCAAAAATCATGACTTGTTCAAATAGAAAGTGGAGTCTCATCAGTAATTTTATTTTTTATTTTTTATTTTTTTAATTCAGGTGTCCAAGCTAGTGGTAATAGAGTTTCAATTACAATAATTGGAAGTTCTATCAAACTTTTTATGTATTTGTTTATAATTAATTTTAAGCTTACCAATAAATTGACATCATAACTACTAATTTGATTGCAACATATTATTATTATTATCAAAAATCAAGAAATGAAATAAACCTCTCAGCATCCAAACCATCTGGCAACAGCATCTCTAAACAGTTTTTCGATTTAAATTTAAATTTTGTACTTGCCTGCAGGAATAAAATATACTTATATCTTAATTTAAAATAGTATTATATAAGTAGGTGTAGATTGTTGTATCTTATCATCCTAAGCACTCCATTAATAATCTATTCGACACAAGTCTCTTTCATGATCTAAGATTCATCTAATATTATTATTCAATGAAGATTAATTACGTATAGTTGTTATTTTGCCAACAAGTCTTTTTTTATCCTAATTTGGGGTATCTGAAATTCGTTGAAGAAATCTTTTAATGTTCTAGGTCATCTACCTTAAAAACAAAAGTATCATTGAAGGAATGTTAAGATAGGATGAACAATTCAATTATATTTTCAAAAGTATTTTTTAATGTAAGTCTTATATATTTATTGATGTGTCAAGAAAATGATGAGGGCAAAAGTAGAAGTTTGAATCGAGTCATTTTCGCAATCGCCTTTTGTCCACGTATGAAATTATAGAGACTTGACATGTTCCCAACAAAACGAGTATATAAGTTGGGGATTTGAGGATGATCAAGTCAATAGATGAAATCAGACATAATAGCGATTGTTTTGCAGACAAGTTTGAAGAATAGAAATAAATTTCAAGGAAGAACAAAATATGATTGCCCAGAAACCGAAACCTTCTCTAGTTTTACAACGAAATATCATATGCTCTTACATCAGTCGCCCTGTACTATTTCATTAAGTACACAAAATGGAGTTTATAGCCAAAAGTCGGAAAAACAATTTTTATTGATAAATGAAATATCATTAGAATACTAAGATGCACCCAAAAATTGCCCCAATTAGAAATATAACACAATTATTTCTTACACGTATGCCGGTCTATCAACTCATTATATCTTAACAATATCAATGTGCAATCTGACAGTTCAACAATATTTATCTGAGATGTTCTTGCATCAGTCGTCATGTACTAGAAGAAGCTCGTCCACAAGTTCACGATAGTATCCATAAAACAATCGCGTGCCGCCAAACGTGGATCAATAAGGTTGAAAATCATCAATCATTAAATCTTGAACACTATGCATCAATAAGGTTGTTAGAGAGCTCAAGTAAGCGTAGTAGTATTGTAATAGGAGGAAACTAACATTGTGTTCGAATGAAAATCGTAGTTAACTGCCAATCAATGGTCCACATGGTGTAGTAATGATGGTCATAAATCAAGAAGACGCCACAAGCTTGGTTGGTTGGATACTTGGATTATCCAAGTGCATATAATTGCTCTCTAAAATGACAAACAAATAAGTTTTTTCTTTCAGAGAGAAGCTTATCCAAAAGTCTCTCTCTTAGTTCAAAAAATAATCTCACATTAAGAAAATATCTCTTATTTCTGAAAAATATGAAGAAACACTCTACTCTACTCTAATTTGACACAAGGTAACTTGGGTCTTTCTAAAATAAGGTTTTATGGAACATAAGTGTATATGAAATATCACATCTCAATCACTAAAAAAAATCAACAATAAATCTGAACCACAATTTATGGTCAAAATGTCCAATGATGACATATGTTAAATTACATACTAACCATTTATTAATATATTTAAAAATACTCTCTAATCTCTAATTAATTTAAGATTTCTTTCCAAAAAAAAATCGAGGGAATTACACTTTTCACACCAATTTTTTGCCTATTTTATACATTTCATACCAAAATTTTCAAAAAGACACCATTCATATAAAAGTTGGACATCTTTTTTAACATTTCACTAGGCCATTAGTTTTTGGATGAAAAAGGTCAAGTGTCCATTTAAGTCACCATTTTATCTCTTCAGGGGATATTTGCAATTGGACAAAAATGCCTATAAAGGTAAAAATTCGGAGGGGATAATTGTAATTATTCCCGCCCCCGATTCCTCTCTCTTCACCTCCGGCACCACAACCACCACCCAACCCTTCCCCACCTGAAAACAGATCTTTTCATGAGCGAAGTAGATGGACATGTAAGAAGTGTTGTGACTAACTTTGAAAATTCCTGTGAGGGGCACATGTATATCTTTCGTCGAACAAAAATTAAATAAAATTATTTGAGACGGTAAAGTGTTTAATTTGTATATATGGTATGTAACTTTGGGGGATAAGATTTTTGTCGATTTTTTAAAGTGGATTTCATAAATCATATGAAATTTTTTTAAAAGAAATTTAGGGGGTTTATTGCAATTTAAAGGGCAAAAATTCAATTTTGGTACTATAGAACTTGGCAAATTTCATTTTTCATACCAAAAGTTCAAAAATAACACCACTTCCTACTCAGCCGTTTCAAAAAAGGCACTTCCGTTAATTTTCTTAACGTTTCTGCCACGTGTCCGTTAAGTCTTCGTGGGCGGGCTGAGCACGTGGGTCGGATTCTGCCCGTTGGAACATAAAATTCAATTTTGGTACCATAGAACTGGGCAAATTTCATTTTTCATACCAAATTCCGTTATGTTTTTCTTTTTTTGAAATGGTTGTGGTGATATATTTGAATTGGTTTGTTCTACAGTAGACTAGTAGTCATGTTACTTTTTTTTTCATTTCATTTTATCAATAAGCTTAAAAAAAAAGTTTAATTTGCACAATTTAAATTTGCAACTTAGATTCCCGGGACTCCCGAACCAGTCCCGAAATCCCGAAATTAAATTGGGAACCCGAAACCCACGGGACCTTGGTTGATCTACCGCGTTTCAGGACTTAAATTTGAAATCCCGAAACCAAAAATCCTGTCCCGAATTCCCGAAAACCAGTCCCGATCCCACCCCTACGACCGCCGGCTCCGGTGGCTTTTGGTCGGAATTGGTTGAGGGTTTATGTTCCCCTTGTCGTGGAGAACTCATACATATAAAGATCTTTTCAATCCTTTGAGTAATTTCTTCGAATTTTGAGTTCTAATTTTCGAATTGTAGGTCAAAATTTTCGAAATTTCAAATCGTGATTTCTTCTTCGATTCTTAACCAAACTTCGTAATTCTTGTTGCATTAGTTTCCTCTGACCGTGGGCATCATTTTCCATAGATTTATTGTAGCTGCCATAGACGGTTGAGCTCCGCCCATGACAAAAGGAACAAAAATCTTCAACCAATTTCGACAAACGGCCACAGGAAGTCGGCGATCGTTCATAGGAGGAAGAAGGCAATAATTGCAAAAACAACCTGCTCAATTTTAGACAATTGCATTTCCCCCCTATTTTGAAACGGCTGAGTGAGAATTGGTATGATTTTTTGGACTTTTGGTATGAAAATTGAAAATTCCCCAATTCTACGGTACCAAAATTGAACGGGCAGATTAGTAATTGAACGGGCAGATTAGTGCCCCACGTGCCCCTCACATGCACTTAACGGAGGAGACTAAACGGCCGTGGCAAAACTTAACGGCTGTAAGATTTTTGAACTTTTGGTATTAAAAATGAAATTTGCCCAGTTCTATGGTACCAAAATTGAATTTTAGCCCAATTTAAAGCTACGAGGGTTATTGGTAATCTTTTAAGTTAAGGAGATGTTTTTTCATCCTTTTGATGGGGTAAAATTATCATTTTGAATTGAGAGGGATATTTTTTTGGTAATAATAAGAAAAAAACTACAAGGATTTTTTTTCTAATAAAAATAATACTATTTTTTTTAGTTAGGCAAGATCCAAGGAGATTTATTGAATTTCACTCATTAAAAAAGGTAAATTTATCTTGAAGAAAATAAATTATTTTAACTTAGATTTTATGGGCACAACTGTCACCAAGATAAATGTTATATAATGTACTCCCCATCCCTCAAAATCTCGTTTTAGGCGAACCCAGGTAACTTATCTTTTATCTCATATAACAAATTTATTATAACATATCTCTTACATCATTTCACATTTTTCCATAATCTCTGGGAAAAAAAAATAGGGTAATTTACATAGACACCCCCTGACTATTATCCTAATTACAAAAAATTACCCTCCTGTTTGAAATATTACAAAAACACCTCCTCGAGGGGTGTATTGGTAATGTATTTTAGGGGATGTATCGGTAATATATTTTATGTTACAGGGGGTGTCCTTGTAATACAATTTTTGGTTGAAAGGGGTGTTTTTGTAATATTTCAAACAGGAGGATAATTCTTGTAATTAGGGAAATAATCAGAGGGTGCCTATGTGAATTACCCAAAAAAAAATATCATACAAGTTTCCACAAAGAAAACCTACTATTTGTTTCATTTCTAACAATCAAAATAATTTTCTTTTTCAAATACCCAAAAATCGAAAATGCATAAATAATTCTCTAGCATTACTCTCTCAAATTCAAACAAACAACCTACATTGTTTTAGTTATGTTACCTTACAAGTTTATTTATTAATACTATTTGAATATTAATAAGAACAAAAGTAATTTCTAAGTTATAATTTATGCAAATTTACACGCATAATATATTTTTCTTTCGATTTTTGCTTGAAACCAAAAGTTGTATTGAACTGAATTATCAAAGATAATTTTTCAAGCATCTCTTTTCATTCTTTGTAATGCGAAATTCATCTCCATTAATTTTCATAATGATTAATTTATTTATTTTTTATATTTTTCTGAGACCATACACACGAATGTTTGGTAGGACCAATTGAGAAAAATGGGCAAAATCTGAAGCAGATAGAGACTCCCACTTCTAAGGCTCTGTGTTTTGTCTTGTCCCATTGCTCTCATGAGCATAACATGTAAAATATAAAATCTTAATTTATTATATAATTTAATAATTGGTGCAGCCTTTATATTTTTCTAACTTTTCTTTAAAGCTACAGCCTGAATTTTCTTATTATATGCTCTGTCCCGCACACACCTAATTCTTTAACGTAGAATGTAGTTTTAAATTATTTGATGTACAAAAAACTTATGATGAATATAATACTCGTATCTTCGATCCAAATAGAATTGTCTCTTGGTATGTAGATAAAATTATTAACATATAAACTAACATTTTGGAGTCGTTAATTAATTTTCTTTATAGATGCTTTAAGATTTATTTTATTATTATTTTTTTTTTTTAAGAGAAGATGCATTATGATTCGAGAGATATATATTATACATTTTTCTCATGTACAATGTTGTAAATAGTTGTATGACATATTTGATGTATTAAATTTGAACCACATACGTGACACTTATATGTACATTTAAATAATGAAAAACTTACTCGAAAATTAAATTTGCAATATGGGATGACCAATGTTAAGCTCGAGAAGGTCGCCATACCAAATCAACTTTTTTTTAGTTGGCTAAATTGGATTTAATAATTATTTTATCAATAGAACTATTTTCCAACTTCAATTCTGTCATGATGTGATGATGGATCGAATAAGGACATGATCTATCAAATTGGTGTTAGCACCAACTAGATTTTTTCGATGTTAATTTTTATTTTCAATTTGCTCGAGCGGAACTCTGCTCGATCTAATTGATCGTCTGGCAACACATGTTTGCTCGAATAGACAACTCGGGACCTTGTGACCGATCAGCTTGAAGAGGGGCTACGTTGACGTGACAAGAAAAGGCTAGGCTATGGATTGGACGTATGTCAATCCCTTAACGATTGGGCTAGTTGCATCCCCAAAATACTTCGTTACGTCTTAGTCGTTCAATCAATATGTCACTTGATTGCACACTTTTGATCAAACCAACCGTATGAAGATCATTGTAGTTGTCCTTGTTCAACTCGGACCGGTCTAAGTAATTTTTGGTTGAACAGGTCAGCCCGATAACTTTCCTAATAAATATAAATAAAATTTAATTTGTTGTTGACAATAAACATTAATTACACATTGGAGCTCAAAGTCATGGTGAAAGTGTTACATCTTAGTCATCCTAGAGTGTCTTGGTCAAGTTTAATTGAGATTTTCATGGAGTGTTGACCAGATCCCACACCTTTGAAATTTCGAGAGTAAATTATGGAAGTTCACACTGATTTATTCGTATCTTTTGAATATTTGACACATCATCCAATTGATTTTACCCCAAATCAATAAGTTAATCTATATTTATTTAAATGAAAGATATCATTTCTCCTAAAAAAAACTTCCAATTTACAAATATAAAATTGTGTTTTAAATGTTTTGAAAGTCAATACATAAAATATACTCCATACAAGATAAAACACTTACTATTCTAAACACTTCTCGTATAAAAAATAGTTTTTTCTTTCTCAAATTCTTCAAGACATGATTACTACTACTATTTAACAAAAAACTTCTAAGATACAGGACTTTCTTAAAACTTCTATTTAGAACTTTTAGGCCATTCTCAATAACATTTTTTAATTTTGGTCTCTTATCTTGAAATTGAATGGTGTATTATCATTTTTAAATTTGCACTCCAGCAGCTATTATATGTTTTAAGAAATTACTTTTAAATCAATCACACCAATTCAATTTGAAGGCTAGTTTATATTTTGGCAAAGTACTTTAAATTATTATTTTTATATAAATAATATGATGTATATAATATTTATTTATTAATATACTTTTTATAAAATAACATTATTCTAGGAAAATTATGGGGAAAATGCATATTACTACCCTGTGAAATTTTTTTTGCACCAGACTTTCTCGTGTTTTCAAAAACCCTGCAAATTACACCCATTCCGTCTTCATCCGTCAATGATTAACGGAGAATGGGTGTAATTTGCAAGGTTTTTGAAAACACAAGGAAGTCTGGTGCAAAAACAAATTTCACAGGGTATTTTTTTGGAGGTTTTTGATATCACAGGGTATAATATGCATTTTTTCCGGTAATAAAAATATAATCTTTTATTAATATAGAAGGGGTAATTTAGGCAAGTCAATTAAAAATTAACGGTGTCAATGATTAACGGAGAATGGGTGTAATTTGCGGGGTTTTTGAAAACACAAGGAAGTCTGGTGAAAAAAAAAAATTCACAGGGTAGTTTTTTGCAGGTTTTCGAAAACACAGGATAGTAATATGCATTTTCCCCGAAAATTATATAAATTTATATTAAAAAACCGTATACTATATTTTGATTCATGCAATTTTTCATTATCACGATACTATTACAATTTATTCGACTTAAATTCCACATTTTTAACCTCTTTCAAACTACAGTTTAACTAGGTATCGAGCGTGTGTTTATGAAGTCTTTGTTCTAGTTATGTTTGATTTATACATACAAGAGAAGTAGATTTAAAGGGAAATTCGAAAAGAAAAGGAAAAAAAAGGGAAATTAAACTTAAAGACATTTAAGGCTTATGCAGCGAAGTATAAAAAGTGTGTAATTTACGGGAGTGGATTTTCTATCACATATTGATGTCTCATTTTTGTATCACACCAATGTACAATAGACATGTGTCACCCTCTCAAAATTAATTATATACCGGATAATATATACTAATACTTAACATATTTTTAAAGGTAATTAAATGAGGAATTATTATAAATTAAATAAGAAAAGTGAAAGAAAAAAGGTAATTAAAAAAAATCTCTACATTTTTATGGTAGAGATTATATATAGCTCATTCTTCTTCACCATTCTTCTCAAAAATCTCAATCAAAATTCTGCCATTTTTTTTTATTTTTTTGCTTTGATATACTTGCATATACAATTTTTTTTATCAAAAATTTTCAGACGTTTTCATTAATGTATTTCAAAAGGCTAAATGAACGAGAAATTGAAGAATCGTAACCTTAATTTTTGCAATTGAGCTATCAAAAAATATGCGGCAAAAGTTTAAACGATTAGGTGTGATTAACAATACACATAGAACAATGTAAGATTGGTGAAAGTGAGGGAGTAAATCAATAATAAATTTGAATTAAAAATTATTAAGAATGGTGGAGAAGAAGGAATCATAATCTCTACCATAAAAACGCAGAGATTTTTTTTTTTTTACCTTTTTTCTATCTCTTTCCTTGTTTGATTTACAATCATTTCTTAATTAATTATCTTTAAACATATGTTAAGTATTAGTGTATGTTATATGGTACATAGTCAATTTTAAGATGATGACACGTGTCTATTATACATTGGTGTGACACAAAAATGTGACATTAATGTGTGCTAGAAAATCCGCTCCCGTACTTTACTGTAGAAACCAAAATTTGCTCTTAGTTAAAAATAAAAAATAAAAAATCTCACTTTAGGTTTGGACTTTCAAATTTGAGAACTCTCTATATAAGGTAATTGAAAGGATATCTCCAAGATACAATGTATAACTCAAACTATAAGAAAAAATATAACTATTGTAAAAAAAATTGAACTTTAAGAGAGCTCATATATATTAAAATCCAACAAAATTTATAAGTTTCACCTCTTAAATGTAAGAGGCCAAACTGAAAATTTAAAACTTTTCCTATAGAAAATTAAAAATATATATTAAAATAGTAATTCATATTATTTCTCCAAAATAATAATTTTTTTTTCATATTACTTTGAAGATATACTTAATTTAAATTCATAAACATGATAATTTAATTTCTCGAAATAATAATATTTAAAAAAGTATTTTTATTTTTATATTAAATAAATAGTTTTTAAATAACAATTAAAATTAATTTGTTAAAATATAGACGAATTGTTGAAGTGAAGTGATGTGGTTGTTTAAAAGAAAATCTTAAAATATGAACTATTTATTGGAGTATAAAGTAAAAAGTGAAATGTATATCACTATTAATCCTTCTAATTTTAATACTATGAACATGTCATAATTTAAGAGAATGGTTGAAAATGACCTTCTTACATCAATTTTTGCATAAGCTTATGGGCCTATTTGTTTGGCATTTTTCAAAATTATTTTGTGTTTGGGAAATGTCAAACAAACATGTTTCCACTTTCTGAAATAAATTTTCCATCTCTCAAAAAGCCAAACAAGCAACAATATTTTTATATCTCTAAACGAAACATATACAAACTTTACTCTGATTTGACATAAAGTAACATATCTCTTATACACAATTTATCTCACATAATAAACACGATTTAAAATAAAACTTTACACGTCTTACACTTACAACCTAACTCTTTAAAAAAACCTACACGTACTAATTTCTCAAATTATTTTCTCAAAACTCAAACAAATAATATTATATAAATTAAAATTATTTTACAATAATTCGCTACTTTCTCAAATTACATTCTCAAATACCAAACAATTTTGTCTAAAATTTTGACATTTAGAAGCTTTCTTGTAAGTTGTAAATACTAGTAATTTGGGCCCATGAGTATTTCGAGTGTAATTTGTCTTTTGTTTTGACATCTGATAATTGAATAATATTAAGATAATTATCGCATGATCAATTAGTGTATTACAGTTGGTATTATTTAAAATTACGAATGAAGATTCTTTAATCAGTCTCAGAGTTTGATGTACTTTCAGGTGTGCATAGGGAGTCGTTTCATTAATTATTGAATTAATTGTAGCAACTGCACAACACTGCACAGCACCGAAAGTCTGCCAGGAGGTAGGGTTAATTTTCTACCTGATTTTAAGACAACCACACACAAAAAGTCTTACGTTTGGTTTGTCTTCTCACAATTCCACCGCGCCTAGGGAGTAGAAGTGGGTAGGGGGCCGTGGGGACAAATAAAAATTGGTATAAAAGAATTAATTTTTTTTATTGAACTCTTAATATGATAAATAAAAATAAAATAATTTTTTTATACCAAAGTGACAAATAAAAAAATGAAGTGAGTAAAATTTGACTCCATTTTTGTGTCGAGAAAATAACTTAGATGATTCTTTTAAAATTCAGTTTGTATTGAATTTGAATGTTGATTTTTTTGATTTTGAAAAAGTTGAAATACTATTTGAGTAAGTTTAAGAGCTGGTAGAATAATTTCTCAATATGGCACACAACTAATATTTGCATAATCAATTAATTAGGAAGAATAGTATTCAATTTTGTGAAATTAAAATTCACCTAATTTGGCCTTTATTTTTGTTTGGATTTTCTGAAAATTTTTAAATTTTTAAATATGGGTGAGAGTAGACTAAAAGCTGAAAATTTAGATGCTACACGCCGTGCATTGAACGATTGCATTATCCTAATCGATTTTGCTTAAGTTTGATGTCGAAAAATAATTTGGGTGATCATTCTTTTGAAATTCAGTTTGATTTGAGTTTCGATGTTGGTTTCTTGGTTTTAAAAAAGTGAAAATACTATATTAAATTGAGTTTGAAAGTTGAGGTATGGAGAAAAAAAATATGTGACATATGTTAAATCAATATACTTTAATAGAAGATACTAAGTGCTGTGTCAAATATTTGTCTTCTACATATTCGAAAAGATTTATTAAGTTTGTATATGTATACAAGTTGAATCTTGTGTTTCGCGAAATGTGTGTTAAGGCTTCATTTTAAATTATTCTAGCTCAGTTTCGCGAAATCGTGATTATATCTTTATTATTTACATTCTATTGACTTGACATTTGAAGCTACTTAAAAAAACAGTCTATTAAAACTCAAGCGAAACACATTTATTTCTAAAGTAGTTAAACTTTTCACAAATCAACTAATTATATTATAGTACATTTTATAGATTTTTACACCTCATTTTCATTTTGGAATATATTTTCCAAAAGCCAACCACTCTTGGTATTACATACCAACTTGACATTAAATTACATTTAATAACAGAGATTTTTATCACTCTTCATGTTGGATTTATATATCCATACCTGGTTGGTTAGAGCAATAACCTTCTTTTATTTTATTTTATTTTAAATAATATGATCAATAAATAGTATATATAATGCTAAATCCAAGTGAAATGACTAAAATATTACCCTAATGAGAAATTAATAATGGGAAATGAGCAATTATTAATCCAGTCTCCATTATCAAACTCCACCTAGTTGCTTACCCGAAAAACAACTACACTATTATTAGGTGTAAACTAATCGAGTAATACTCAACAAAGTTCAATCTTGAAATTTTGATATGACTTTGTTTGATTTTTTAATGAACCAAGCTAAAAAAAGTTAATAAAATCAAATTGCTCGAGTAGATTTATATTCTTACGTATATTTTGCCACTTTAATAAATACAATGAATCGAGCTTAATCAACTTTTACTGAACGAGTATGAATTAAATATCGAGTATTTTGATTTGATTTGTAGTTCTAATTTAATTCAAATAATAATATTTCAATGCCCAAAACCCTTACGAAAAGAAAGGAATAAAACAAGCCCAAAAAGACAAATGCAAAAGTAGATAATCAATATAAAAAAGAAATTCACTAGAATATCCAAATATTCAATAACAAGGTAAAACAAAAAAAAGATTAAATAAAAAATTCATAAAAATAGAAAAGGGGAAAAATGAGGCAATAAAGTTGGCATCCATTTCTCCCCCACTTTTGCTTTCTCAAAGCAAGACATCTTTGAAAAAATTAAGAAGAATACACCCACAAAAATCCCAAACTCCTCCTAAAAAATAATCTGCAAATGTGCTTTCAATAAAGTAATTTATCAAGTGCTTTTAGCAATTTTGTCAGTGCTCTAAAATGGTCTTATCTCTCTGTCTCTAAAAACAACTCTCACTCAGTGTATATAATCAAGAAAATTCACAGTATATTTGGGAAATTTGTTTAACGACAGTTGACCTAATCACCTTTCTTTATACACAAACTCCCCAACTTCTAAAACACCCCCGTAAATAAATCCGTAAAAACATATATACAATCTATATAAAGATTTAGAGAGAGAAAAAAAGAAAGAAAATTTGGAGGAGGAAAAACAGAAATGGGGAATTCATTTGGGTGCTCTGCATCAGGTGAGAGATTGGTATCAGCGGCAAGAGATGGAGATTTTGTAGAGGCGAAAATGCTTTTGGATTGCAATCCATGTCTTGCTAAATATTCAACTTTTGGTGGTTTAAATTCTCCTCTTCACTTTGCTTCTGCTAAAGGCCACAATGAGGTAAACAGGAAAATAATAAAAAATTCTTTTTTTTTTCTTTCCATTTTTCAATTGTTTCTTGAAAACTCCAGTTAAATTTTTTTTTTTTTTGTTAATTTCTTTTGTGTGTGTGTGTGATTTATGGCCAATTATTTGTGGGTTTTGTTTGTGGTGGTGTTTTAATAATGTTTGGATTATTAGATTGTGGCATTGTTGCTGGAGAATGGAGCTGATGTAAATTCAAGAAATTATTGTGGGCAGGTACCAGAATTTTTCTAATTTGGTTCTCTGCTTTTTGAATTTTTCTATTTTTAAGGAATTAGTGGTGTCCTTTTGTTCAGTTCTTGCTATTTAATGGAAAGATCAACTCAGTTGTAATTTTGATTTATCTCTTCTTTTTTTTAATTAAAAAAAATATTGTGAAGTAGAATTGTTGGAATTGTTTCTTTGATAAACAGATCTTTGTTAGATCAAAGTCTTTAATTTTGTTGTTAATGATTTATACAGACAGCATTGATGCAAGCTTGTCGATATGGGCACTGGGAAGTTGTTCAAACTCTTCTTCTCTTTAGATGCAATGTGAGTTTTTTTTGAGAATTTGTAATTTATTACATCAATTGATCTTCACATTAAAAAGGCAATTTGATTTTTGTAAATATCCTTAAAAGGGTCTCATTTTTTTGGTGTTTTTCAGGTAATTAGAGCAGATTATCTTAGTGGGAGAACTGCTCTCCATTTCGCAGCAGTCAATGGACACGTACGATGTATGAGATTAGTCGTTGCTGATTTTGTACCTAGTGCTCCATTTGAATCTGTCAATGATCGAACAATTAGCGACAGAAGCGATGGTACTTCCAGTACTAAAACCAAGCAAGAACATAGGTTTGTGATTTTGTTTTTCGGATTAAATTTTAACCCTCGTTTGCATCTTTAATTTATTTTGAATAATTTCCCACCAAGATTATATAACAATTATATCTTTCTCTGCAGTGCTCTATCGAAATTTGTAAATAAGGCTGCAGATGGTGGGATTACTGCTCTTCATATGGCTGCTTTAAATGGATATTTCGACTGTGTACAGCTCCTACTTGACCTTCGTGCGAATGTATTAGCCGCCACATTTCATTACGGGACATCAATGGATTTAATCGGTATATATTATATATAAAATTCGAATAATATCTCTTCAATTAAACCTCTTTTATTATGATATCTCAGATTTGTACTTTTATAGGTGCTGGAAGCACTCCTTTGCATTATGCTGCTTGTGGAGGAAATTTAAAATGTTGCCAGGTAAACACTTGTTCATTTTCGGTTTACATTTTATTTACCTAGAAGCTAATGCAGAAAAGAAGTACAAATAGATTGACCTATGTCAAAGAATAATTATGTGTTTGCCCTTAAGTCTTACGCGGCTAAAGTAGTCCTAAAGAACGTGTTAAAACCAAATCTGAGAAGTATTTAGAATCTTAAACAACCTCCAAGTTAGCGAGAGTAAATCGGACTTTCCTACATAAAGTTATGAACGTCCTAATAATTGTGACATAAGCATAAAATGGAGTCAAATGCTATCTTTTGCCTAATTGGCAAACCCCCTTTGTTACTTTTATTAGCAAAAACCCCATGTGTTATTTTTTATTAACAAAAAAACCCTCTCAAGCCGAAGAACATTTTTCAAGAATAATGATAATTATACCCCCATCGTAAAATGTGAAAACACCCCTATTCACCTAAACATTTGACAATAATTGTTAACCTCCCCATTGACTTACGAGGGTATTTCAAATGGGGGCAATAAACTAAAAAAATGTCGATACATGGGGGTTTTTAATAAAAATATCATTTTTTTTTTGGGGGGGGGGGGGTGATTTTCCAGTTAGGCTAAGCACAATTTAAATTTTGCAATTAGCTCGCCGAAAATGCCCGTCTGATAGCCCAAATGGTGTCGGGTTTTAAATTCCGTCTATGTTTGATCCTTTGCCCATTTAGCTTCAGAATGGGTCAGGCTCGAGTGAAAACTCCATCACCATCCAGACTAATAGAGAAGAAATTATTTCAAGACTTCGACCATTTTGCCCTTTCATCAAAATCAGTCAATTGCCTACTATAGTTTTTTCAGTTTAGAATTGGGATTAAAATTGTTTATAGTGACACTTGCTACTTTTTCAGATTCTTCTTGCAAGAGGTGCTAGTCGTTTATCATTAAACTGCAGCGGGTAATGGACATTTTAGATGTAATCATCTTCTAAACTTCTATAACGCAGTTTTTTGGTATGCATGACTTGATGAAAGTATACACTTACACTCTTTTTCAGATGGCTTCCTCTCGATGTTGCAAGGATGTGGGGCCGTCATTGGCTCGAGCCATTGTTGATACCTACTTCTGAGTTACCGATCCCTATCTTTCCACCTTCTAACTATTTATCATTGCCGCTCATGAGCGTGCTAAATATAGCAAGGTAAGATACAAAGAAAAATGATATTTTCTAAATGTTGTGATTATTAGAGCTAATTGCAAAATATCCCCTGTGCTTTGCCTAATTGTCAACCCTCCCCCACCCTTGTGCTATTTTTATTAGCAGAAACCTCCGTGTGTTCTTTCTTTATTAGCTAAAATTCCATTTGAAATTCCGTACGTCATACATTAATAGGGAGGTTACTGCCAATTTTTTAAGTGAACAGGGGGGTTATTGCTAATTTTCAAAGTTAGCAGGGGGATTATAGTCAATTTCTTAGGTGAATGGGGTTGTTTTCACATTTTTTTGGTGGGGGTATAATTGTCATTTTTCCTGCAAAATATGTAGGAGAGAGTTTATTGCTAATTAAAAATAGCACAAGGGAGGTTTTTTATAATAAAAATAACACAGGCTTTTTTGCTAATTAGACAAAGCATAGGGGATATTAAGTTGCATATATGAATTCATTTGTGCCCGTAGTAATTTTACGGTTGAGTTGAGAAGAAAATTCGTTCTTTTTTTCGCAGAGACTGTGGGTTGCAATTTTCAGCTACTGCTACTGATGATGCCGAAATATGTGCTGTTTGTCTAGAAAGAGCATGTACTGTAGCTGCTGAAGGTACTCTGTTTCTTTCTTCCCGAACATGAAATGACCATTATACCTATTTTTGCATGTATTTTGATGTGATTAATCAAAGATTCCATATCTCGCGTAATAAAATTTTATATCATGTCATTCATTGTATTCTTTCAGGGTGCGAACACGAGCTCTGCGTAAGATGTGCTCTATACCTTTGTTCAACAAGCAACTTCCCTTCCGAATCATCGATCCCCCCTGGTTCCATCCCGTGTCCTTTATGTCGACATGGCATCGTATCCTTCACCAAATTACCTGGATCTTCAACAAAGGAAATCAAATTACCTTTATCACTTAGCTTCTGCACACCCTGCATTCTTCACCCAAGAGAACAACAAGATACATCAGAAGCCGCTACTCGTTCACCGGACATGAGAAAGAATCGTGTGGCCTCCGTTTCCTCGGACATGTTCTGTCCCATTACTTGTAGTCCCTTCCCTTCTGTCGTTATCCCTTTATGCACATGTAACGAAGGACCTTGTCCGAATTTCGATTCCGGAGAACGGGACCCCAATGAAGATTCTCCTAATCGGTCGCAATCGGGGGAGGAAAAAGTGGAGGGAGTGAGATTGGGGAAGACTACGTGTTCGAGTATGTTTTGGGGTAGAAGAAGTTGCAGTAGGGAGAATCAGTGTAATGCTGAAATAAATGCATGATAATGATTAGTTTAGTGGAAGGGGTTAAATTGTTATTATTTTCTTGGACTGAATATTGATTTAGTTGAAAATTTTAGGCCTACAAAAGTGAATTTGGTTGCTTCTGCTTCTCTTGCTCCAGATTTGATGATTGAAATCTGGGATTGAGTAATTCTTGGCTTGTTTTAAGGTTGGTTTAGGTATCTGAAAAAGTTTGTAAAAATCTGTACTGTAATGAAAATTATTGGTTATAGCAACCCAAGCAGTTTTCTCCTCTATATATATAAGATGGTGTTTGCTAGAAGCCTAGAGTTCTAGCAATTAGTGTTTGGAATGAAGTGTATGCTTGTCTCGAGTTCTAGAAAGTGATTCTAGAAATAAATTGAGGTTTAAAAAAAAGAAAAAAAAAATTGGCTTACTGACATGTGCCTGGTCTTGTGGAAGAGAATAGTTACTACAAGATAGCGAACCTAAGTTCGAAACTTCGAATCTTTATTGGGAAAGGTTCCTACATTATGTTCCCGACGTGTCTCGAAAGGGATTAAACCCTTGAAAACCCATGAAAAAAAAAAGAAATTGATTTTGTTTTCTTGTTTGAGATTATTTTTGTAGATTGAGAGAGTAAAACATATTGTTTATTTGAGTTTTCATAGAGCACTGAAATGCTTCCGTAAGGTTTGAGCTCGATTCGTGGCACAAAATAAATAAATTCAAATATCATTTTTTCGTTTGATAACTTTTGAGCTTGACTACTAAAGAATAAGAAAATTTATGTAAAAATATCAAGTTACTCGACATTCGATTTGACTTCGGTTCGTTTAAAAAATGAAACCAAGCTTAAATACAATTTCAAACTCGATAAAAAATTCCGAACCTAATTTGAAGTTTTGAACAGTGTATTGTTCGACCTTAACCGGCTCGTCTACATCCCTACCTTTAATTACCACTAGAAAAGTGAACGTACGTTGTACGTGTCTAGTTTTAATTATATGGATATTTTTCGTAAGTTGAATAAAATTAGCCATTTTTATGTTATAATATATCATATATTTATGACTGGTCAATTTATTTTTTATGAAATTTATTTTTATTAATTATTATTGGTTTATAAAAAAAATGATGACTTTGAATAGATGTAATAATTCCCTCAAAAAAAAAAAAAGAATAGATGTAATAAAATATAAAATGATGACTGATTTATTTATTACATCTATTAAAATTGGTTCTAAAATAAGATCATAAGAACATTATTTACTTTATTCTATCATAGTTGTTTTCATGTCAAGTTTATCCGTTCTTCATCGATGACACAGATTTTATCCGTTTCATCATAAATTTCACCCCAACTTTCATCGATTTCATGAGCATTTTTTCTTACTGGTTTCACCAATTTTTTCACTAACTTCACCATTTTTTACCAATTTCACCTGAAGTTTCATCGATTTATATGTTTTCACTGTTATATTTTTTTAGAGATTTTTTTGGTTTTTTATTAACTATAACATTTTTCATTGTTTTTCCGTTTTTCGTCGATCTTTTTTTCCAATTTAAACCATTTTATTCCAATTTCACCTTTTTTTGTCGGTTAAAGTTTAACTCGTTTTCACTTATTTCATTGATTTCACATGTTATTCACCTAAAGTTTTCATTGATTAAACATGTTTTTACCGACTTCAAGTTTTTTTGACTAATTTTATCCATTTCTTTAAAAATTTCACCCAAACTTTCATCGAATCATATGTTCTCAATGTTCAAATTTTTATAGCGATTTATCCTTTTTTTATCGATTATAATATTTTTCAATGTTTTCTCATTTTTGGTCGATTTTTTTTTCAGTTTAAACAATTTTTCTACCGGTTTCACCAGTTAAACTCTTTTTTAACTGGTTTCACTCGTTTTTACCAATTTAACCCGTTTTTACCTATTTTTCATGTTTTTTTAACTAATTTCGCATGTTATTAACCTAAATTTTTCATTGATTTTTTGACCGATTATACCATTTTTTCACCGACTTTACCCAATTTTACTGGATTTCATTCGCTCCATCGTATTTCTTAGAAATTTCATTCAAATTAATTTTAATCGATTTCACATATTGTCACCTACTTTATCTTTATTTTAACCGATTTTACCCGTTTTCATCCATTTCTCACAAATTTTACCTGATTTTTTTTTATCGATGTTGGTTAATATTGGAGAAGGTTTTGAAGATGACAAAAAGGCCATAATGGTTTTGAAGATCAAAAGGTTAAGTCATCAACTAAGAACAGCTTAGTGAAACCTATCTCAAGGTCTTCAAGCGAAGTAACCGAATCAGCCGAGTGGGATATCAGATTGGTTATCATCAGCCGAGTCAAGATAGATGTGTTCATTCTTGAATCAGCCGAGTAGTCATCAGCCGAGCGTTCCAATCAGCAAAGTGAAGTCGGTGAAGTAAGCTTATCAACGGAAACCAGCTGAGTGCATTAAATGCGACTGACATAAAGCAGATATCCGTACAGCAGAGTGTACAGAACAACATTTGCAGAGAGCCGTTCCAGAAATTGGGGACCAGTACTCGAGGACTGCAGAATTCTGTCTCATCTTCAACGGGCAGAAATTCAAATCCGCGAAGTATAAATAGAAGACAAACTGAAGATCGAAATGAGACTTGCACAAATCAAGATCATATCTTTAGAGCAAGATCCACCAGTTGAGTCGTCTGATCACAAGCAAAGTCATATGTTGACGGAGCTAAAATTGTTGAAGAACAAAGATCAAACCTTTGTTTGTCTGAGTGACATTCAACTGTAAAGAGAAGAAGTTTATATACATCTTTGTGAGTGATATAACTTCGTAGTATAGGTCTTCTGAGTGATTTCCTATACTGAGTGTTGCGAGAAGTGTGGATTCGCCTTTGTGAATAATCTAGCTTCGGAGAGTAGGATTTCTGAGTGATTTCTTACTACGCACTTGTGACCATTTCAATTGTTGTTTGGCGCAAGCAGATTATATTGTAATCTGTGTGATTATAGTATAACCCAAGATCTGTGTGACTTGGAAGAGTGGACTAAAGGATTTGTATCCATATAACCACTATAAAAATTCCTTGTGTTTGATTACTTGTTTTAACTTGCATATTTTCATAAGTGAACAAACGTTTTTAAAAGAGAGTCTTTTAAATTGAGGAATTTATAAACTGGGGAAAAACTTTGAGGAAAAACTTGTTTGAAAAACATACTTGATAAAATTCGCTGCATACAAGTTTTGAAACTCTGAGTATATCTGAATCAGCATAGTGAAATCAGATGAGTGGTCAACTATGCTGTTCAAAGCTTTGTGCGCTATCAGCTTAGTAATCTTACAAATCAGATCAGCTTAGTCTGTTGACAGAAAAACTTAGAGAAAAAGTTTTAAAGTTTATGAGATCTATTCACACCCCCCCTCTAGATCTCGTTGACCACTTTTGGAACCAACAATCGATTTCAAATGTATTTACGATTTCGCATGCATTTTTTTCACTGGTTTAAAGTGCACATATGTTGTACGTATCTATTTAATTTCAGTAGTATTTTGTTGTAAATCAGAGTAAAATTAACTTCATTATGTCATAAAATAGCACATATTAAATGACTAGTATTCAATTTATTAACTTCATCATGGGTATTTTCCATCGATTTCTTTAGTTTTTTAAGGTTTAAACCATTTTTCTAATTATTTTGATTTTGTTTTCTTGGTTGAATTTTTTTCATATTATTGGTTTCACTCATTTTTACCAGTTTAACCAATTTTTACATGTTATCACATACTTTAGCCTTTTTCACCGATTTTACCCGTTTATCACATATTTGATCATTTTTTATGTAATTTCATCGTATCAAAGATGTCATCATTTTTTTTTCGCGAATTTACTTGAATTTTCATCGATTTCACATGTATTTACCGAATTTTCAACTCAAATAATTATACATCTTCAATTACTTATAAGTATATCTCAAATTATTTTACTTACAATTGAAAGATATTTCTTTACCGATCTAAGCCATTGCACTTATTATATTCTTTACTGATTTACTCGCTCTTGATCAATTATAACCTATAGTCCATATTTTTTTCTATTTTTTATCGATTTATTTTGTTTTCTCCATTCAAACAAAAAAGAAAATTTTTCTAGTTAAACTTTGTTTTTTCTTTTTCTTAATTTACTTATTTTTATCAGTTTAACTTATATTTCACATATATTTTTTTTAAATCAATTTTACTTGAATTTTCATTGATTTCATAGACTTTAATCTTTTTGTAATGATTTAACAAATTCTTCATATATTTCACCCGTTTTTCACTGATTTCACCAATTTGTTTCCTATGTTTTCACAAATGTCACCCGAATTTTCATCGATGTCACTTATTTTATCGATTTTACTGATATTTTTTATTACCAATTTCACCCATATTTTCACATACTTCACCAGTGTTCATAAATTTCATCCAAATTGATTTCACATGTTTTCATCAATTACATAAAATTTATTTGATTGGCTTCACCAATTTTCATTGATTTTCATTATCTTTTCACTTCATTCACACATTTTTCTGGAAAATATTTCCATGAGAGGTAATGTTTCTCATGTCAAATAAAGATTACTTAGTTCACTAAGTCATAATCATTGTTGTTCATTCATGGGTAAGATGCGATTCTACTTTAACAGATTTTATGATATTTAAGAGAATTTTAATTTTAATTTTAAGGAGTGACATATTGTACTAAACCTTTAAATGAAACAAATAATATTTTTTACATAACAACATATTGATAATACATTATAATAATTTTAAATATATATATTAGCAACTATTCAAAATAATAGTGTTTTTTATTTGAAAAATTTACATAGACACCCCCTGACTTTTACCCTAATTATAAGAAATTACCCTATTGTTTGAAATATTACAAAAACACCCCCTCGAGGGGTGTATTTGTAATGATTTTAGGGACCAAATTGGTAATATTTTTTGTGTAACAAGGGGGTGTCCTTGTAATACAATTTTTGGTTGAGGGGGTGTTTTTGTAATATTTCAAACAGTAGGGTAATTTCTTGTGATTAGGATAAAAGTCAGGGGGTGTCTATGTAAATTTCCCTTTTTATTTTTTATGTGTTATAGGAGAACAATAATGAAATTGTAAAAGTAATGTAAGAGTTAATTTCTTAATTATTGGAGTTAATGTAGGAAATAACTATAATAAGGCTTCATGTCTAATTTGAATATACTTTTGTATTTATTCCATATTCATGGTGCTTGGTTAGGAGGAAAAAGAATTACAAATTTTCTTAAAATATTTTCCTATCAAATTTTTTATGAGAAAATTTAAGGAAAATTCATGTCCAGCTATATTTTATTAGTATACTTTTCAACCTGAAGAAGAGCATTTTTGTCTTAAAAAAAAAAATCTTAAATTATTCATACTTTTAGAGTTAGTATAGATTGTAAAGTGTGAAAATTACCTTTAAGTCCAACATACTAAAACCAAGTTCAACATGCTAAAACCAAGTTCAGACCTCAGGGTACTTAAAATAGTTGAGAAATACTTTTCAAATTAAAAGAAGCATTAAAAATCACCTAAGTCTCCATAGGCAAAAAAGTAGCAGTAAAAAGTGATATATAAAACAATAAATGAAATATTTGAAAAGTCTATATGTGATGCTCGTTAAATATAATTTCATTAATCTTTACAATTAAATTCTTTATATTGAAAGGAATACCTACACAACTGCGGACTGCCCATATTTGACATGATTATATTTAATACGAACATTTCAAACATCTCATAATGTGATTTCTTTAAATTTAAAACAACTTACGTGGAATGAATTTTTATTGTTTTATAAGAATAAAAAAATAAAAAAAATAAAAAAAGTTTATTTTTTTTAAGTTCAACTTTAAAGTAGAATATTAAATGATATGAGAAGCCTTGAGATGGGTTGGAGTATTGAACAAAAATTTTCCCCTATACTTAATGGGCTGAAGTAGTTCAATCTGACCGTATACTTAAATCTTTATAGAAAGTTAAAATTTAAACTAAATTTAAAAAAAAATGGAAACCAAATTGAGCAGATATGGGCATATGGCCCTGTTTGAATGTATTTTCAAACTTTCGTTGGCTCTTGTAGAGTGGTTTTCACCGGTCCTAACATATTAAATAAAATAATCCTTCAATCATACAGTATAATATCGATTAACATAACTTAAAAAAAAAATTAATTTGAGACCTACATAATCTATCCAAAATACATATAAATTACAATATATATTTCTACTCAACCCACCACTTAATTAATATTAGTATGTTATATTCTAACCAAATACATTCAATTCTTGTTCAATTTTACAAGTCCGAAAAAAATCTTCAAAATATGGTATTTGGGAGTGTATTGAAGATTTGCAAAATAACCTTGATTTGCACAATACTGTTTGTTTGAATTTAAGAAAGTAGTTTGAAAAATAAAGTATGTGTATGTTTTTTTACTCCCCTATCCCAAATTATTTGTCATTTTACATGTTTTCATACATATTAAAGTACCTACTAAATAGCCTCAGTTTTAGGGAAAAAAAATTAAGTATATATCTAAATTACATTATTTACACGTTATTCAAGTTTCACACACTCTCTCTAACTTTTTCTCTTACATACCTAAAATATGTAATTTATAGTGTATTTAAATCTTAACGACAGATAGTTTGGGACAGAGGGGGTAAGAATTTATGTTATAGGTGTAAGATGTGTAAGATTTTATGTCAAATCATGTTTATTATGTTAGATAATTTGTGTAAGAGATAAATTACTTTATGTCAAATTTAAGTAGAGTTTGTAATTTTTTTTCATATATAAAAAAATTATTATTTGTTTGACTTTTGAAAAGTAATTTGAGAAAATTAAAATTAGAAATTTATTTTAAAAAATAAAAAATATGTTTTTTTTTTTTCCAAACATGAAATAATTTTAATATACAATGGTCCATTTTCAGTCTATAAAAGACCAAAAGGCCCAATAAGAAACTGTGTAAAGAATCTTCCAGTTTCTGTCAGTGGTTATCCAGTTTTTCCTCAAGTAGGTTTTGAATCAGATATGGTGTCAGCCCAATTAAGAGTAAATAAATATTGGGAAAGTGCCAACTATCAGATTAATAATCAGTAGCCATCACGAGATCAAGAATAAGAAAATAAACTTTCTTTGAGCCCTACTGAAAATTCCAAAAATAGAATTATTTTTTCTTGAAAATACATTCTCACACAAAATAATAATTTGACATCAATGGGCTTGTTTGTTTGGTGTTTTTAAAAAAAAATTCGTGTTTGAGAAATGTTAAACAAATACGTTTGTTATTTTTTCAAATTACTCTCTCAAAACGTAAACAAACAACATTTTTCTTATCTCTAAAACAAAACTTATACAAGCTTACTTTGATTTGACATAAAGTAACATATTTCTTACACAATTTATCTCACAACAAATATAATTTGATATTAAGTCTTACACATCTTACACCTATACAACCTAACTCTTTCAAAAACCCTACAGCTATTTTATTTCTCAAACCACTCTCTCAAAATTCAAACAAACAACATTACGTAAATTAAAATTATTTCACAAACATCCACTACTCTCCCAAACTACTTTCCCAAACACCAAACAAACATGCCCAATAACTCTCAACCATTATTTTTAAGGACCTTTTTAACTTTTATCTAAAACTTCACGTTAAAAGTAAAAGGATAAAAAAAAGGACGAATGGAGTACAAAGATTTTTCTAATATTTTGGTTACAAGGTGAAATTTTGTTTGACAAAAAGAGCTCATAGTGTCAATAATCTAAAACTCAAAATACTAGTCTACGAAGAAAAAAGAAAATCTAACATTTTGAATAATTTATATTCTCAAATTGCAATTTTGGAATTAAACAACTTATAAATATTTAATTTTCTTGATATGGATATGGTGGTGTACAGAAATCACCAGTGAACAACTCTCTGAGGGTGACGACATATAATTAACAGCTTTATTCAATTAAATTAAATGAATATTTATATATTCGTATGATCACAATCTTTTTCCAGTTTCTACTATTGGTATTGTAATCGAGTAGTACTATCATAAATTTTGCCAGTCGTTGCTTTCCCCAAAACCCAGCGTACACGTTTTATTTTGTTTGAATCTGGCTTTTAATGCCACTAAAAAATCTAAATGCCAAATCCCTTTATTTATTGCTATCTCAAAATTATTGTAAATAATTAGAAAAGGTTATACTTTATTAATAGTATTATTAATTTGATGTAGTCAACTCAAATTTAATTTACTTATTTTCATATAATTTCCCGTTTAAGATTATATTTTTTTTAGTCGGGTTAGTGAAAATTTATTTCTTGTGATTTGAAAAATAACAATTTATCACCCTATAATTTTTCAACGGAATATTTTATCTCTTTAATTTGGAGAGTGTATTTCATTCGCCCAAATATGAAAGTTTGTGTGAAATATATTGTGTGACATGATAAAATTGTCCTTTAGGAGATAAAATGATCCACCTAAAAGGATATTATTATCAATTCAATTTCTAAATTATTTTTAATATTACATGGGAGTTATTTTTTAAGTTACGGGAAAATAAATTGAACAGTATAGTATGATAATCTTATGAGATAAATTATCATTACCATTTTTTAAAATTAATTTAAAATGATTATGGAGTCTAGATGACAAAAACCAAGAAAAGTATACAATTCGTTGCACATGGAATTTAACGTAAGTTTTATTTTATGCAATTCAATAATTATCAGCATGTTAGATACTTAAGAATGTTTTCTGTAGAAGAAGACAAAAATCTTTATCCATTTTATTTTGTCAAATGATTAGTTAATTCTGTCATTAACTGATTTGTTTGACTTTGATGGTCAAAACTAATAGTTTGTCAGTGTACTAAAATTTTGTACAAATAATCAAATACTAATTATAATTTGAAGTACTCGTCAGAACTTACACAATTAAGAAATTTCAAAAATGATTAAACTTGAATTTTATTTAATTAAAAATCCTATTTTTATTGAAGGATCAAAATCAAATACATAGAGTAAGTTTGAAATATTCAAATAATGAGAAAAATTACCTTCTCAAAATCAAGAACCTTCACAAAAATACAGTAAAATACCTTTATTATTTTGATTGAACATTGTGTAGGATATACCCAAAAATCAAAATAATTAGGAAAATTTCTAGCGCCATCAATACTTTCAACACTTTATTCTCATATTTGTTTATTGATAATTTTCATCTTAAGATATGTGCATATGTTACAGTTTTCACAATTCAATAATTAAATTATTGTGATTGTAAGACAACGAGACCAATACCACTAGAATTATACATATGCCCAAGTTAATAATTCATGGTGTTTTTTAAGACACATAATAGGTTAAATATGTTTCAACAATATAAAATAACACATGTTAAAAAAAAATTGATAAAACACGAGATAAAATGATACATCAAAATTATTTGTAACTGGCAAAAAAAAAAAAAAAAGAATTAACAAAACTTAAAAAATTTACTAAATAATTTTACACTCTATTTTGTAAATCGATTATTGAAAAAGAATTGCTCATCTCTAACTCCTTGTTTTTCAAGAAAAAGAAATTGAACAACTATGTACTATGAAGAATCAAAACAATAGAAAAGACAAATACTAAACCTTAATGAAACAACATAAAAAGCATAATCATGTTTAGTATTTCACCAAAAACACAACCAAAAGTGCTAATCACAAATCATAGTTCCCTTTTTGGCAACTGAAATTCAATTATTTCACTTAGATTTTTAAAAAAAAATATTAGTTTGTTTCCTTTTTAAGAGACAGCTGAAATTTGGGGCTCTTTTCCGGCCCATGGTCCCCCCCTCACCATTCCTATCACTTCTATTATTCTCAAGTCCCATCCAAAATATCTCCCCCTTTTCACAAGTTATCTAATTCCAATGCAATGACCAAAAAGCCCTTGTTTTTGTTTTAGTGACATCATAGACAATATCATTTCTAAGATAAATTAAAATTCGATCAATTAAAAGTTTTTTTGAAATATTTCATAGGTTTTTCAATAATATTGAACAAATTGTAAATCGAAGTAACATATAAAAACTACTTAATATTTTATTTTGATTAATTAAAATTCAGAAACTTCTAGGTATTTTAAATAAGAACTTATTATAATTTTGATCTATTAATTTTGTACTACTACGGATTTGTAAGGACAAAAATTGCATGGGTTTGGACCATCTCGTGGTTTGCAAAATTTTACTTTTAAAAAAAAAATATTTTACATTTTTTATCCTGCAAATTAAAATTGTAATTTTGATCTTATTTTTATGTATACATATTTATACTCCCAGTTCTATATAACTGTCTATTTTTAGAATTTTATTAATAAGATTGTCTTAATTTTGTACTTATTGTTTCAAAGGAGACGATGAGACCAAAATATAAAATATTCAATTTTTAAAAGTAAAAGTACAAATTTGTAAAGTTCAAGAATAAAATGTAGAGGATCTAGTCATGTGAAACTAAGAAACGCACTATTTTTTGATTTAAAGTGAAGGTTAATTTATAAATTAACGTCTCTCAAGATTTTTGAGAATTTGATTTAATTTACATGATCACTTACTTTTAGCCTTGTGATTTCTAAATTACTTATGATTACTCATATGTAACTTTGCTTACGTAAATATCTTTTTTTTTTTTATAAACAAACTTTTGTAAATATCTTAAAATTAAAGTTAGTCTTCATAAACAAACATAATAAATGCATGATCATGAACTTAACCGTCTCCTTTAAATAGAAATATTCTCTAAGAAAAAATAATCATATAAACTTCACACTTTTCTATACAAAATAAATATGGCGTATATTCATAACCACATGTATTTTATATTAGTTAACCATGTATCAATTTCAAAACTAATGAAAACTAAATGAACATACAAATAAAGAAAACAATAATAACTATAAATTATGTTAGACAAAGCCAAAAACTCCCTATTACAAAGATTATATCTACAAACATATTCGAGAGAACTTTATCTATAAGAGCATCACCAGTATTGGACCCAAATTCTTCATTTGCACCCTGCTACAGTGTTTTGCACTCTCTGAAAAAGTTTTTTTCTGCAGCAATATACATCAAAAGTATGAACCCATTTTTAAAATCAATTTAAATTAAATTTATTTCACTAACTTAAAATTAAAGTCTATTTAAAAATACAATCAAAAGTAATTTTGGACTAACGAAAAAATAAATAAAATTCAAAATATTTGTAATTTTTTAATATTATTAATTGTAGACAATTAACTCATTGATGGTGTCTTCATTATTTTTTTCAAGTGCGGATTTATATTTTATGTAATCATTATTCTATCTTTGATATGCTTTTTTATCCATTTGAATCGAAATTTGATATTATATTATGAAAAGTTTTGTGATAATATTTTTATCTGCGTGTCAATTTATGATTAGATACTGAGATTTTAGATAAGATTTTTTTATTGAAATTTCTTATCAGATTTCTTTCCCACTTCGTATACGTGTCAATTTATGATTGGATGTTGAAAATGGGTTCAGCAATTTTGAGGGCTCAAATTTGGATTCAATTGGAAGTAAATGGGTCGTGGGTGCATTTTGCACTTCCCTTTAGATCCTCCACTGTGAGGTGTTTTTTGTAAATTTTGAACCTAAACTAATTTGGACTTTCAGATGGACATACCACTGGTGATGCTCTAATAAATCATGCAGAAACTTAGGCCATCTCCAGCAGTTGGCGTCGGGCTCGGGGCGGGGTCGGGCTGCGAGGGGGAAACCATTGGAGACGGAGAGGGCTCGGGGCGGGGCTGGCTGGCGGGGCGGAACGGGCGGGGCCGCGGGCTGCGCGGAGCACGCAGGCCAGCCCGCGGCCTCGCGTGCCCCTCTTTAAAACAGGTGCCGCCAAGTGGTAATTAATACATTAATTAAAAATACATACACACATTAAATTATACACATAATTCATTAAAAGAAAAACAAAAAAAAAAGGAACGACAATTAAATAATTTTAAATGGTTAATTTGGTATTTAAATATAACATGATTAAATAAAATAAATTATTTTGGGCCGAAAATAGCAAAACTAGACTTGTCCGAAATTGGATTTTCGGGACGACATTCGTGTCCGCAGGTCGCGGGCACGCACAAGTCTTGAAGGGCTGTGTGGTAATCCAATCCAAGATTTGCACCCCCCACCCCCCCCCCCCCCCGCGCGCGAGGAGGGAGCCTTCTAGTAATAATTTCTTAACCCTTATGGTTTAAAAATCATATATAAGCCCAAATTTTTTTTATCACACTTCCAATGTGGGATAAGTTCATTTTTTTCCAATTTTTTTCATTACATATGTGAACTTTGAGATTTAATTTCTCATTCACCCGTATTCCGATTTGGACGTACCATATACCATTTTAATCTACTCAAGGAGTAGAATATAATTCCGTCAAGACCCGACTCTTTACTCAAAGTGGGTCCCACTTAAAATACGTCCAAAATGGTCCATTAACTTACTTTTTTCAACACTATGTTTATGAGGTTTATAAGGAGCTTTAGGACTATTTTTATTTTCTTTTCCTTGATTATGTTGTGTATTGTTGTGTAATTAATGTTGTGTATTGTTGTAATTAATGTGTTATTTTAATTAATACTCCGTATTTAAAAAAATAAAACTATAATATTAATAGGTGAGAGTTTGCGTATTATGTATTAATTTTAAGTTACTTTAATTAAATATTCTATTTAATATTAATATTTTAATATAATTAATAATTAAATTACGAGTACTAATATAATTATTATTATTAATATTAATATTAAAAAAATATAAATCTATAATATTAATAGGTGAGAGTGGGCAAAGGAAAAAAATGAAAGTAATTCCCCCACGGAACCCCAACTGCTGGAGACGACCAGCAGAGCCCGGGGCTAGCCCTCAACTGCTGGAGATGGCCTTATATACATGAATTATATTAAACCTCATCAGTATATGTGTTCAATAAGTGCAAGGGGCATTTTGGTCAAACCACACCACATGCTTCTGAACCCCAAAGAATCATTATCATGACAAAATTGAAAACTGAAAAGACTGACTAGGTAAGTAGAGTCTGACAACTTCTAAAACCCTTTTCGTATTCTTTTGGATATTAAGGGGTCCCCTCCTCAAACGACGTCGTTGATCCACGGTTCAAATTCCTCACTGCATGTTCCACTTCGCCACAAACACCAAAAAAGTAGCCAATTTCGCAAATAAATCATTACTAATTTATAGGATTTCTGCACATCAACCCCGAAAGTTTTCAGTTTTTGCGCTTTATCAACCCTATAGTGAAAAATTATGCTCGTGCGTCCTATAATTAGATAAATTAGTGCAATAATTAAAATTTTTTGGATGACTATGTTTCAAGATATGAACAATTTTAACAAATTAAATATAAAAAAAAATGCAAAGATGTCTACCTAGTCGTACCCAAACTTTAAATTTTATTAATTCTTTCAACGTAACTTTCACTTACCTAAATTACATTTCTTATAAGCTTTGAAAATCTGTATTTTAAAACACACTTCATCTATATGTTTGTAATTTGTTAATAAACAGATTGCTGGAATAATAAATTAAAATAGAATATTACATAGAGCAAGCATAAAAATTATATTAAATCGATTTATAGTTGTATCATGCAAAGTATACGTAAACTTGTTGAATTACAAATTTTTTTTTTTTATAATTTTTGGACAAATTATGAATCACATTATGCTATTTTAACTTTTGCACTTGACCTCCCATAACTTTTAAACTATTGCACTATACTCAAATTGACACATCTACCCTTTAAAATTCATTAAAAATCAACCAGAATGCAAAATGGACTAACCAACTTATAGAGGACATGGACTTATTTTTTAAATTATAGAGAGAAAATTGCAAAAATGTGAAAACTCTGGGGAGTTGATTTGCAAAATTCCCTCAAAATAAAATAAATTAAAACCTTTCGAATTTTGACCATATATCAATCGCCACCCTCTTCATGTTCCCAACAAACTCTGTACTTCCTTCCTTCCCCTCTCTCTCTCCACACTCATTACACTTCGGTTCTTCAAATTCTCAAGAAAATGTAAATAAACCCTCTTTCAAATCTCCAAAAATTTCCTCTTTAATCCTTAAAAAATTTCCCCATTTCCTAATTCCACCTAAAAATGGCGTTCACGTTCCTGCATTGCGTTTTCCTCGCGTTTTACCTCTCTTTCCTTCACTCAAACGCCATTACAGAGCCTAATAACTCAGATATGCATACTTTGCTCTCATTCAAGAACTCTCTCGAAAATTCTAAAGCTCTTCTTTCATGGAGCGCTTCAATTCCACACTGCAAATGGACTGGTGTTTCCTGCACAGGAGACCGAGTCACCTCACTCCTTCTACCAACTCAGCAGCTCAAAGGTAATTTCTCCAGTTCGCCTTTGTTCTCTCTCGCTAAGCTCACTGTTCTAGATCTTTCCAACAATCAGTTGTATGGTGAAATCCCACAAGGAATATCTTCTCTTAAATGGTTAAGAGAATTGGATTTGGGGGCTAATCAATTGAGTGGTGAGTTACCGAGTCAACTCGGGGGTTTGACTCGTTTGGAAGAGTTGAGTCTCGGGCCTAATTTGTTAACTGGAAAGATACCGTTTGAGCTTGGGAAAATGGTGAATTTGACATCCTTGGACCTTTCGGGAAATGGGTTTGTGGGTAATGTTCCGACCCAGTTGGGGAACTTGACCCGGTTGGAGGTTTTGGCTCTTGGGAATAATTTGTTGACTGGGTCTTTGCCTTTTGATGCTTTTACTGAGCTTAAATATTTATCTTCATTGGATGTTTCGAATAACTCTCTTTCGGGTATAATTTCGCCTGAGATTGGGAAATTGGTTAATTTGAGGGAGATATATATAGGGAATAATCATTTCTCAGGTGAGGTTCCGGTGGAGATTGGTTTTTTAACCAAACTTGAAATTATCTCTGCTCCTTCTTGTTCTTTGAGTGGCCCTTTACCTGAAACCTTTTCAAAGTTGAAATCTTTGACAAAATTGGACCTTTCTTACAACCATTTGCAGAGTTGTATTCCTAAAGCTATAGGTGAGTTTCAGAATTTGACTATATTGAACCTTGTTTATGCTGAGGTTAATGGTAGTATACCTTCTGAGATTGGGAAATGTAAAAGTTTGGAGACTTTGTTGCTTTCTTTTAATTCAATTTCTGGTGTTTTACCTGATGAGTTATCTGAGCTGCCGTTGATAACATTTTCTGCTGAAAAGAATCAACTTTCGGGCCCTTTACCTTCTTGGCTCGGCAAATTGACTCGGGCGGACTCGATTTTGCTTTCAAACAATAAGTTCTCGGGTAAAATTCCACCCGAGATTGGGAATTGTTCCATGCTGAGTCATATTACTTTGGGTAGTAACTTGCTTACTGGTGAGATTCCGAAAGATTTATGCAATGCTCCTTTGCTTTCTAGTGTTGAGCTCAATCATAATTTTCTCACGGGGAGTATTGAAGAGACGTTTTTGGAGTGTAGGAATTTGACAGAGTTGTCGTTAATGGATAATCAGATTTTTGGTTCGATTCCAAGTTATTTTTCCGAGCTACCTTTGATGTCTCTTGAATTGGATTCTAATAACTTTACTGGCTCGATTCCAATTAGTCTTTGGAGTTCATTGAATATGATCGAGTTTACCGCCTCAAATAATCGGTTAGAGGGTTCTATTCCTATGGAAATTGGAAATGCTGCTATATTACAGAATCTTGTTCTTGCGAACAATTACTTAACTGGTAGCATCCCTGGAGGTATCGGGAAATTGAGTTCACTATCAGTGTTGAATCTAAACTCCAATTTTCTCGAAGGGAATATTCCATCCGAGCTCGGGAACTGCACTTCACTTACGACATTGGATTTGGGTAATAATCGTTTTAACGGTTCTATCCCGGAAAAGCTTGTGGAATTGCCTCAGTTACAATGTTTAGTTCTTTCACATAATAATCTCTCTGGTACCATTCCTGCCAAGAATTCGAACTACTTTCAACAGGTCTCGGTTACACCAGATGCTAGTTATGTTCAGCATCGTGGGGTCTACGATCTTTCTTACAACAGTTTGAGTGGCTCGATTCCAGAAGAGTTGGGTTACTGTGTGGTTTTGTCTAATCTTTTACTCAACAATAATAAGCTTGCAGGAGATATCCCGACATCCTTATCAAATTTATCTAATCTCTTGACCTTAGATTTATCTCAAAACTCGCTTACGGGGAATATTCCTTTTCAATTTGGTGATTCTGTTAAATTACAAGGGCTATATCTGGGGAATAACAAGCTTACAGGTCCAATACCTGAAAGTCTTGGTAAATTACGTGGCTTGGTGAAACTGAATTTGACTTCTAACATGTTATCTGGCTCGATCCCGTCGAGCTTTTGTAACTTGAATGGGCTTTCACATTTGGATTTGAGCTCCAATATGCTAAGTGGCGAGCTTCCTTCACTTTCGGGAATGGTGAAACTTGTTGGCCTTTATGCTCAGGAAAATCAGCTTTCTGGCTGTTTAGACAAGCTTCTCCAGAACTCTTTTACGTGGAGAGTTGAGATTTTGAACTTAAGTAGCAACGCTTTTACTGGGAATTTGCCACGGTCATTGGGCAATACGTCATACTTGACAACCTTGGATCTTCATAAAAATGATCTTACAGGTGATGTGCCATACGAGCTTGGAAATCTTGCACAGCTTGAGTATCTTGATGTGTCGGAAAATAAACTAGGAGGAGAAATTCCTACTGAAGTTTGCAGCATTTCCAATCTATTGTTCTTGAATTTTTCGGAGAATAAGCTTGTGGGACCCATTCCAAGAAACGGGATTTGTAGCAATCTGACAAAAGCTTCTTTATCGGGCAACAAGGATCTCTGTGGTGGAATCGTGGGGTTGAAATGCCCGTTAAAGAAGTTAAGCAGAAAGTCGCCTTTGTTAAATGTTTGGGGACTTGCTTCGGTTGCTGTTGGAACTATTTTGATAACTCTTACTGTGATTATATTGCTTAGGATCTGGTTTAACAGAAACCAGAAAAACGACCCTGAAGATATTACAGAAAGCAAATTGAATACTAACTCGGACGATCAAAATCTCTATTTCTTGAGCAGTAGCAGATCAAAGGAGCCACTAAGTATCAACATTGCAATGTTCGAACAGCCTCTTCTCAAATTAACCTTAGTCGACATTCTCGAGGGTACTGACAATTTTTCCAAAGCCAACATAATCGGAGATGGAGGCTTTGGGACAGTGTACAAAGCCACTTTACCCGACGGGAAAACAGTTGCTGTCAAGAAACTAAGTCAAACTAAAAGTCAAGGTCAACGCGAGTTCTTAGCTGAAATGGAAACTCTAGGCAAGGTAAAACACAGAAACCTTGTTCCTTTACTCGGGTACTGCTCTTACGGAGAAGAGAAGGTTCTCGTTTACGAGTACATGGTCAATGGTAGCTTGGACCATTGGCTTAGGTACCGTAGTAATACTCTTTTGAGTTGGGCTAAACGTTTCAAAATCGCTGTGGGGTCAGCACGTGGGATAGCTTTTCTTCACCACGGATTCATCCCACATATTATTCACCGTGATATTAAGGCGAGCAATATACTTTTGAACGAGGATTTCGAGCCTAAAGTCGCAGATTTTGGGCTAGCGAGATTGATTAGTGCTTGTGAGACTCACGTGAGTACCGATATTGCTGGCACATTCGGGTATATTCCGCCCGAGTATGGGCAGAGTTGGAAGGCTACGACTAGGGGTGACGTGTATAGTTTTGGTGTGATTTTGCTGGAGTTATTAACCGGGAAAGAACCGACTGGGCCCGATTTTAAGGATATCGAAGGTGGGAACTTGGTTGGCTGGGTTTTCTGGAAGATTAAAAACGGGCGGGCTGTGGATGTGCTGGATCCGAGTATTCTTGATGCGGATTCGAAACAGGTTATGCTTCAGACTTTGCAGATTGCTGTTATTTGTTTGTCTGAGAATCCTGTTAATAGGCCTACTATGCTTCATGTTCTTAAGTTCTTGAAAGGGATAGCTAATGTTGTTATTTAAATAAATTAATATTAATATTGTGGTTTTATTATGGGAAGAAGCTTATTAATTAGTTGTAGCAAGTTTGGTAATGTAATGTGATGTAAATGTAATTCTGCTAATGTATCAGAATTAATATGCTCTACTGCTGATTATTAATTTTGCAGTTACTTTTTTAATATTTGTTAACTTAATATTATGTATGTTTCCATTTGTTCTCATAAAGGAGTTTAATTACACGACATTTTCTTATTACATATGCTTTGAACATCATTATTTACTTTTTAAAGATATAAAATGTAATGTATTGATAATTCTTTTTATGTTAAAAGAAATTATGAATATAATTACAACACTTTATCAAGTTTGAAGAGTGATTTTTTTTTTTAAAATTTCATATTGCTACATAAGTACTTAATTAGAAGAAAATGAAAATAAAATAAAAAATGTTAGTATGCATATGGGCGTCAAAGTTGTCTTTTTTAAAAGGTTCTTTCCACAGTAAAAATTACTTGGCTTTGTGAGACTTTGTAATTGATTTTAGATTGGAAAATTAAAATAAAGAGGTAAAATTATTAATGTAAAAATATACAATCTCAAAATTTGGCAGAGTTGTTTACGAATCAAAGAAAGTAAAATTAAATAGACATGTTTCAAATCATCAAAAAACCGTAATTGGTCAGATCTTTGGGGCTCTTTGTACAAATTTCTAAACAGAAGTGGCTTGGAAATATCAATATGATTCCTCATGTCTATGATATTAATTTTCTTTTAGACTTACATCAATTATTTACACAATAAGTTTTGTACTGTAATGGGCCAAAAATAGTTAATAATCTCTTTTGTATGCTAAATGGAAAATTCCACTTTCTCTCCTAATCTTTGATTATTTTTTCACTTTGTTCCCTAATCTTTGTGAGTTTCTACTTAACCCCTCAACTATTAAAAATATTTTAGATCATTACCTATGGATGTTTGCTAACAAAATTTGATTGATGCTCTAGCGGTAAAGTGCGAAAATTTCAAAGGTTGGTGATAAAATGGAAAAATGTTCAAATATTAGGTGGCAAAATTGGAAAACATTAAAAGTCACACTATACTGAATATTATGTTAGATTCTAACTTTTGGCATTTTAATTAGGGGTCTGCTAAAATATATTTAAAAGTTGAGGGGGTTAAGTGGAAACTCGTAAAAATTAGGTGACAAAATGAGAAAACGTTCATATATTAGAGGGCAAAGTGAGATTTTCCCTGTACTAATTTTTAAACCTTAACTCCTCCATTAAATTATTTTCATAGCTCCAAAAATTTTGGCGGCTCTTAATTATAGGCTGGTTAACTAAGGTTATGTTCACTTTGCATTATTGTTAATGGCCCAGATAATGAATTCGGCCCAATAAATAATCCGTCTAATTGATTTAATGGCCCGTTCGGCATATTATAGTGGCCTGATTAATAATCTATACAGCCCATAACATGATCTGTTTAGTTGGCCCAACAAATAATCATGGACAGTTTTGCCCCTGGGCCGAGACTTGATCTCGATCGTTCATAGCATTCAATCTCGTCCGTTAATTTTGGGGGTATAATTACGCTTTAGGGTTGGAGAATCTCCAATTCATTTCTTCTCTCCCCATCTCTCTCCTTCCACCGACGGTGCTAGGGATTTAAGCTTCATCGTCTTCTCCCTCAATCAGCTCTTAACAATTTTTGCTTAATTTCTTGATCTTGTTGCATCTGTGTTACAATTCATCCCAATTCTTAACAATTATAATTTTATTTGAAGCTCAACACAATTTTTTCATAAAATAGAACAATATAAGCACAACAATTCATAAAAAATTATACTCGACTATAAAAAAACATAAGAATTTTTCATAAAATGCAGAAAACGTAAAAACACGTAATAATTTTACTGCTCTTGACACAAAAAAATTATACTACATTTACAAAAATTCAAGCTCAACTTTTCATGCTAACTTAGAAAAATTGGTGAAGTAGGAGAAAACTTAAGGTTCATTTATGCAATTTACAAGTAATTTGGAAGAAATGTTGAGTTCTAACCTGGAAATGGCGTCGGCAATGAAGTTTGGAGTTGGGTAGATCTACTGTGAAGAAAGGGGCGACCAAGAGGGAATTTTTGGGAAATGTGCGGAAAATTGTATTTTATGTTTTTTGGGTCTCCGGTTTTTTTGTGATTAAGTGGAAATCAAAGGGCATTTTGGTCTGTAAATTATTAGTTTGTGCCATTATATTACAATTGGACCAAGGGGGACCGAGTTATAATTGGGCAAATAATGGGGCCTGGCCCATAAATCGGGCAATTAGGAGCGGCAGCCCGTGAATTAGTAATGCAAAGTGAATAATATATTAGCCCACAATTAAAATTATTTCCGGCCAAATTGATAGCTAATTGAGGGCCTATTAAGCAAACTGAACACAGCCTAAGACAATTAATTATCACACGATTGATTAGCTTTTTTATAGCTTATAGCCTTATATGCTAAAATTGAAATAAAAAAACATGAAAATTAATATTCCGAATAGGTTATACTATTATATAATTCGAAAATAGCTCAAAATATACAGAATTCTTTTCCGGTTAAATTCATTAAAATTAACTCACGAGAAAATATGTTGAATAGTCCATACACATAACAAAATAAAGTTTGGAAATAATTTAACTAGTTAAGATGATACTAGTTCTAGTTTCTAAATATATTTGAATTAGAGTGGACTTCCAGCATTAAATTATTAGGGGTTCAATTATATTATACAAAAGTGGGCAGCCCTAAAAAAAAAAGGTGGGCAGCCCTAAGGTACAACTTTCTGTGTACATTGAATGATAATATGTTATACTTCCACCGTTCCAATTTTCTTGCTCCCTTTATATTTTACACAATGTTTATGCAATGTCATATTTTTCTCATTTTTCTTTTTTTGCCCTCCTATAATTCCTTTTTTATTTCATTGTTTATTCATCGTGGGGCCCATTGTTAAGGACATTTGTGGAAAAATAGCTAATCAAATATAGAAATAGAGTCATATTTTGGGACGTCCCAAAATAAAAATGGGAGCAAGAAAAGTGGAATGGAGGGAATATAACATATATAAATAGAAGAATTTTTCTTACATTTGGATACAACAGACATTGAATTGAAGTAGCATTATAACCTCGAGTATTGATGATTACGAAACCCCTGAGATAAAGTTAAATTATGAAAATCTCCATCGTGTATTGAGAATTATGATACCTCCCCTGCGGTTTGTCATCATTTTATTATTGACCTTTTACAATTAAAAAAATTCAACTTTACCCCTAGGGGTTATTTATAATGTCTTAAAAAATTAAAACTTCAGTGCTAATTTTATATCATATAAATATAAAATTGATAGTTATATATTTACCATTAAAAAATTAAAAAATTGTATAAGTTTCCAAAAATACTAAAAAAACTATTATTTACATATTTATTAACAATTTAATTTTTAAAATAGTAATTAAAGAAAATTTAACAAATAATATTTTATAAATAAAATAAATTTATTTACAGATTTAATTAAGTTAATTATTTTATACTGTATTAATAAATTTAATATTTTAAAGAATAATAAGAAAATTTAAAAATATAATATAATTTTTTAATTTACTTTTTATGTTTATAATAATAATATTTATTAAATTTTACATATAAAAAATAATTTATTTAATTAAATGTGTAAAATAAAATACTTATATTTATTAAATATAATTGATAAAATTTTCTTTATTTTTTAATTAAAAAAATTAAAATTTTAAATCTGTTAAAAAAATTTATCAATTTTTTGGTGGTAATTATATAATTATCAATTTTATAATTTATAAGATATTACAATTAATTAACCCCCAAGTTTTATTATTTTAAGATTTTACAAATAACCTTATATTGGTAAAATTGAAACTTTTCAGAGATAAGAGGTCAATTGTAAGATAATGACAAACCTCATGAAAATTATTGTAATATTGTAATACCCAATACGTACGTGAAGAGAATTTTCATAATTAATTGTGTAAAAACTCCATGGAAAGTACTCCATCTTTTTTGAACTTTATACATTTAATTTCCTGCAGACTAATTGATATAATTGACCAAAAGTTTAGGGAAAAATATGAGGAAGGATTGTTTCATCATTAAGAGCAACCAAATCTCAACTGTTTTATTTACCAAAAAAATTTGGATATTCTCAACTGTTTAATTTGAGCCACTTCAAATGTATTAATTATATAAAATTGTAACAATACCCAATTCGTGAAGAGAATTTTCATAATTAATTGCGTAAAAACTCCATGGAAAATACTCCATCTTTTCTGAACTTTGTACATTTAATTTCCTGCAGACTAATGTGATATAATTGACCAAAAATTTAGGGAAAAATATGAGGAAGGATTGTTCCATCATTAAGAGCAATAAAATCTCAACTGTTTTATTTAACAAAAAAAAAAAAAAAATGGATATTCTCACTGTTTTGAGTCACTTGAATTGTATTAATTATATAAAATTGTAACAATAAACAGCAACAGGGGTCCATAGCTCAGTGGTAGAGCAATTGACTGCAGATCAATAGGTCACCGGTTCGAACCCGGTTGGGCCCTCTAAAGTTGAACTTTTTTTTTCTTAATCTGTTTTGCTTTTGCAGGAGATTGATACCAATAGGAAGGTCATCTCTTAACGAGTTTTCGGAGTTGCCATTCCACATCTTCATATGGAATATCAAAGTTTCGTCTTCTATTTATATTTCAGTCAGCTGAATACTGAAAATATATTGAAAAATTCTCGGAAATGATTCAAAAAAATTACTAAATTATGAGAAAATGAAAATTTCAATGAAAATATAAAGTCTTGGAAATACACTAGCCCCGGTTGAACAATTGTGACCACTCTTCAAGTCCTCGAACCACAAACTTCCATTGTCACCCGAACAAAAAAGAAACATATATTTTAAAATTATTTAAATAATAAAAAATAATTTTTAATTTTTTTAAACTAAAAATGGACAAGTTTATTTATAATCTGTGTAAGATTTAATTTTTTAAATATTTAAACAAAACGTATAAATATTTAAAATTTGATTTTTCTTATTTATATTTAATTTGATAACATTGTAGTATAAACGTGGGTAGTTTAAATTTTATACAATTTAGACAAAACGTATAAATACGATTTTTGCATTATCTATTTTATCCCTAAATTTTTTGAGAAAAATGAAATAGGCAACAAAGTGCTGAATTGTTCATATTTCGAGGATGCAAAGTACTAAATGTATGTTTCGAGAGTGCAAAATACCTATTTCCCATGTTTTGGGGTGCATCAAAGTGTTAAATTTCTCAGTTACATCAAATTTTGTCGCTAATAACAAATAATAGCAATAAACTCAAGAACACAAGAAGAATTGATGGACGTTTTGATTTCCAAAAATATTTGATTCTAACCAAACGGTCATAATGTAAGATCATATTAAAAATAACTGCATAAATATAGTAATGTGACAAATTTGGGTACAACTCTATTGGCTTCTTTTTCAATCAGTTTATAATGAATGATACCCTCTGGGTAGCTACTAGCTGTCATGTTAGATCATTTTTAGGGACAATTTTATATAAAAGATGTCCCTAAAATTCCCCTAACATGAGGCCTGGTGACTACCTCAGAGGATACCCACGAATATTATCATATTTCTCAATTTTGGGTACAACTCCCATTGCTCCTTTTTCAATTAGTTTATAATGGATGATCATATAATTGCATTAATATTAATAAGATATAATTACAATTCAATTCATTATTCTGGGAGTTATATCCAATCACAAAATAAGTATATTACATTTGTCATGTAGTTATTTTGGGTTCGGTCAAACCCGATTCGAGTAAGAATTTTCCCAAAACAAAGGTATCCATTATTAATCGCACCCAGGATTTGAACAACCTCCCGACTCAAGCAATATTCCGGTCCATTTATATGATTAACGAGAAAATTCAAATAATTATAATGCAATGAGTTGATAAATGGAAGACAAATCTTTTGAATAAATTTAACATATGGAAGTCTTTGATAATAGTTAATACTAACTTTAGTTTTAGGCAAGTTTTTGCAACTCTTTCTCTAGCTATTTGTATGTTCATATGTTAAAGAATTTTAGGGACAGAATTACAAAACAAATGTCGACATTAATGAATAGGTAAGTATTGTTTTAATGCAGATATATTTCAATCAGCATGGTTATCTTAATTGCATGTACAGAAATAATATATCTTAATTTCCCAATATTTCGTATTCAATTCTCTCACAATTTACCTAGCTATGGTTTTATTTTTCCGAAGAATGTGGTTTTAATCAAAGAACTTTTGAAAATTTAGGGGAAATTGCAAAATTGGTCCCGTAACTATTGCTCGCTGGCAAAAAAGTCCTATAACTTTTCGGGCTGGCAAAAACATCCTGTAACTATTATATTTTTGGCAAATTAGTCCTATTTTAGCCCGAACTGCCAACGTATCTGCCAAGTCACGCCCCTTTGCTGACCTGAAAAGTAAAACCCCCTTGTTGACATGGAAAAATAGCAAAAAATGGTTCCATAACTAACGATCACTAGCAAAAAAGTCCTTTAACTTTTTGGTTGGCAAAAAAGTCCTATAATTAAATTATTTCCGGTTTAGTCCTATTTGGTCCAAATTGTGATTTTTTTCCCACCCATTTCAAACGAAAAAATTAACCATATCTAACATACGTTAACTTAGAAATAATTTAGACTCATGATAATATTGAAAGTCACTTTATCACATTGCACCAAGGTACATATTGAACAAGAATCAATCTTCGACAATTAAAAAAAAAATCCCAAATTATCGAATAACGATGACAAAATCAATGCTTTGTATTCCATAACTACTTTTGAACTTAATTGCAGCTGCTCCATAACTACTTTTGAACTTAATTGCAGCTGATTTTGTAATCATCATTCGATAATCTGGGATTTTTTTTACTTGTCGAAGATTGATTCTTGTTCAATATGTGCCTTTGTGCAATGTGATAAAGTGACTTTCAATATTATCATGAGTCTAAATTACTTCTAAGTTAACGTATGTTAGATATGGTTAATTTTTCGTTTGAAATGGGTGGGAAAAAAATCACAATTTGGACCAAATAGGACTAAACTGCTGAAATAATTTAATTATAGGACTTTTTTGCCAACCAAAAAGTTAAAGGACTTTTTTGCTAGTGATCGTTAGTTATGGAACCATTTTTTGCTATTTTTCCATGTCAACAAGGGGGTTTTACTTTTCAGGTCAGCAAAGGGGCGTGACTTGGCAGATACGTTGGTAGTTCGGCTAAAATAGGACTAATTTGCCAAAAATATAATAGTTACAGGATGTTTTTGCCAGCCCGAAAAGTTACAGGACTTTTTTGCCAGCGAACAATAGTTACGGGACCAATTTTGCAATTTTCTCTTTACTTTCCAGGTCAGCAGGGCGTGACTTGGCAGATACGTTGGCAGTTCGGGCTAAAATAGGACTAATTTGCCAAAATATAATAGTTACAGGATATTTTTGCCAGCCCGAAAAGTTACAGGACTTTTTTGCCAACGAGCAATAATTACGGGACCAATTTTGCAATTTTCCCGAAAATTAATATGGAATTAAAACTTGTTAAATTAACAAAACATCCAAAACAAGATGACAAGAATATCGGTTACGATTTCTTGGTCTTATACTCTATATATTCAAAACTATGATTACCAATTATTTCCTCCACCAAATATATATATATGCTAGCTTAAGACCTGTGCTATGCACGGAACTATTTTAAGTTAAATTTTGTAAAAGTATATATATGATATGATATAGAATCATCAAATGTGAAACAAAATGATAATAAAAATTATAATTTATAATAGTAAGTAATGACAAATTCTTTTAACGGTAAAACACAAAAAATAAAACGTAGAGTGTCAGTAAATAAGATTATTTTATTTGAACAAAGTATACCAAAAATTTCTATAAAACGTGAATTATACCAATAAAAAGTCAAAGATCAATGGAAAATAAATTTTTTATAAGTGGATTTTTCTATTGCTTCTCTTTTATGGTACACAAATGTCTAATTAAAAAATTTGTACTTATTACATGATAAAAATAATTAAAATAAGATTTTCTTCAATGTAAGTACTGACTTGTGTGGTTAAAACAATTAAACTTACAACATAAAATTCGTGAAAACTTGAGTAAAAAGAGTAAAACCTAGTATATTGTTAAATTGGTATGATATATGACATTTATCTAAAACTGACCACTTCAAATAACTTGGAATGGATAAGTTAAACAAATAACTAACTATATATTATACATCTATATAGTATTAAGCAATTTTTTAAATAATTCAATCAATAAAGAATCTCTATGTGCTAAAATAATAAATATTTAATTAATTGTAAAAATACTAATTGGAGTCAACATTATTATTCAAATGTATGTTTGTATAGATAGATGTAAAACTATAATGACAAATGCGAAATAGCGGGAAAAAAAGAAAGAAAGAAGAACTTGCGAAAATAAAAAATGAAATAATCTAAAATCAAAACAAATCAATTTATAATCACATTATTTCAAAAGATGAAAATAAATCTATAACAATATTAATGACAACTGCAAATATTAATGAAACTTGTGAAAATAAAAATGAAATTATCTTGAATCAAAATAAATCAATCTATAAGCTCACTAAATCGAAAGATCAAACCCAAAATATAATCTATAAGAAAAACAATGAAAAGTTCAAAAATAATAAAACAAAACTTATGAATATTCAATTTAAAATAACGTATCTAAAATTAAAAGAAATTAATCTATCATCAAATTAAACCAAAAGGCTAAACATAAAAATGAAATTATCTAAAATAAAATTAAAACAATCTATAATCTCATTAAATCGAAGGATGAAATCCGAAATAAAATCTATAAGAAAAACAATGAAAAATGCAAAATAATAAAACATAAATTATGAATATTCAAATTAAAATTAAAATAACATATCTAAAATTGAAATAAATAAAAAAGCAAAACAAAAGGAGATATGATAAAATTAAAACGAAAACATCAATGACAAATGCACATATTACAAAAATTATGAAAATTCAAATGGAAAAGTAATAATATAAGATCAAATAAAATATCTATCATCAAATTAGGTCAAAACGCAAAAAAAAAAAAAAAAAAATGGAGAAGCTGAAACTAATTCCAGAAAAAAATAGTGAAATATGAATCAAACAAAAACTAAAATATGAGTATGTACAAAATTCATCTACAACAAAGTATGATAACCAAAAATTGATGCAAGAGATTTAGAAAGAAATAAATATTTGAAACTTTCAATGATATGAAGAAAAAAAAAAGTAAGACTTATCATACAATTCAACAAAATCTAAAAGAAAACCCCACTCAGAAAATTCAAAGTAAAAAAAAATTGTGAATTAGCTATGAGAGAAGATCTAGAGCAGAAAATGATATAACTTTAGCATGTTTTATATCAAATTCGAATTCTTAAGACTAAATTTAAGGGATAATTAAGTTAATTATAACTTTAGCATGTTTTAAGGATAAGTTTAAGGAATAATTAAGTTACCTAATTTTGTGCATATTATATATATATATAGGAGTTATCTCATTCATTGAACAATAAAAAAAAATATTAAAAAAATTCAAAAAATTATTAAAAAATATGAAAATTCAAATGGAAAAGGAATAATATAAGATCAAATAAAATATCTATCATCAAATTAGGTCAAAACGCAAAAAAAAAAAAAAAAAAAAGGAGAAGCTGAAACTAATTCCAGAAAAAAATAGCGAAATATGAATCAAACAAAAACTAAAATATGGTTATGTATAAAATTCATCTACAACAAAGTATGATAACCAAAAATTGATGCAAGAGATTTAGAAAGAAATAAATATTTTAAACTTTCAATGATATGAAGAAAAAAAAAGTAAGACTTAACATACAATTCAACAAAATTTTAAAAGATAACCCCACTTAGAATATTCAAAGTACAATAAAAAATTGTGAATTAGCTATGAGAGAAGATCTAGAGAAGAAAATGATGCACATATATATATATATATATATATATATATATAATTCGAATTCTTAAGACTAAATTTAAGGGATAATTAAGTTAATTATAACTTTAGCATGGTTTAAGGATAAGTTTAAGGAATAATTAAGTTCCCTAATTTTGTGCATATTATATATAAAAGTTATCACATTCATTGAACAATAAAAAAATTATTAAAAAAATTCAAAATTCTAGAAAATTAGGATTTTGGTCAAAACAACTAATTGGGGTCAAAAGACACCCTTCAAATATATATATGTATTAGATTAGATAGATAGAGTTATAATAAATGGATAATCATTCATTTATATTGTTAAAAACATCAAAAACCCTAATAATTATTCAACATGAATCAAGAACCCTTATTAACAAACCCTAATTAATTTTGCAATCAGTCCTCTTCGACACCTTCATGCGCCCACGCGTGCTCCTTCCTTATCTTCTCCTCCTCTTCGGGCGAATAACCGCTTTGGAGATTGAAAATTTTCATTACCTAGTTCATGCATTTGTTCATCGTATCGACGATCTTTCCAGTAGTAAGGTCCAAAAGAGATTTAACGTCGAGGTAGCTAGCGGCGTTAGCGAGGTTGAAGAGATCGTTCAACTCCTTTCCCGCGATAAACTCATCGTTACAACTTTTTTTCTTATCATCATCACCGCACTCAACATGCTTGTTGAGAAAGGTGATGACATCGGCTAGGGTTATGCTGTCGACGTCAGTGAGTGGGAATACGCTCGAAGAATCGTCTTCCTCCACCATAGCTTTGATTTTTTCGGATAATGTGGCAGCCTTTTTGGAGATGAGGAATTCTTGGCCGTTAGGGTGATAGTGTTTTCTTCTGCCATTGATGAAAAAAACAAGTGTACGTTTGAATTTTAGGGTTGAGGGCAGGGGCGAACTTCCTTTGTGACTTGGGCGGGGGGGGGGGGGGGGGGCATGGTCCCCCCAGAAAATATTGAAAAAAAAAATTTGTATATATCTTAATAAATTTTTTTTTTTTTATAGTTAGAAAACTTAAGTCAAAGTTGCTATAGCACTTTTTAAGTCTTTGACAATTCTAAGGCAGTAAATGAAAGTCAAGGAGAGAGACAATTAATAAATTTCTTCATCCATCGGGAAAGAGACATTTTAATTGAAATCATTTATCACTTGGAGAGAGAAATAATCCCTAATTAATTGCACTCCACTTCTCCACAATCTCCATAACTCCATTAACACCTTCAAATTCCAGAACTCCGTAGCAGCGGATGCGGGCGGCGGTGCAATTTCCGGCTGGGCTGGTAGATGTGGTCGGCTCTTCATCTCACAGCTCTTGGTGGAATCAATTAGATATAATTTGTGAAACTAGGTATAAAATTATGAATTAGATATAAATTGTGATAAAAAGGTATAAATTGAAATTGTGATTGATTGGGTTAAATGGATTTATCATTTATGTGATATTAGGATTTAGGTATATGTGATTAGTGAGGTATGTATGATTAATTGTAAAATTCATGAAAGAGGAAAAATATTTATTTTGAAATTGTGTGAACCATGCATTATAAGTACCTCAAGTGTGCTTTAAAGTGTGTGGAAATGATCAAAATCTCTTAAAGAAAGGGGTTTTGTTGCTATTACATATATTTATAATTTCTTAAAGAAAGGGTTTTTGTTGCTATTCTATATTATTTATAAACAAGTTTATGGTTCGGGTGCTTTGGTTTTGATACCTTTTATGTTCACATTTATCATTATTATATAGTTGATATAAAACTAGTTGCAATATTAATGGAGCTAGCTTTTTGATGTTAAACAAAAAAGTATATAATAAATTGATTAGACAATAAAATAGTTATTAGTGTATACTTGTACTTACATTATTGAAAACTTGGAATCTATATTTTTATGTTGGGTATGTAATATTTGGAAATTTAAAATTATTCCTAGTATTGAAAATCAATCTTAATTTAAGGTTGATATGTGTTTTAATTTTCTTGTTAAATTTTGAATGTCTTCTATTGTAGGTATTATTGTTCTAATGTCGACACATCAATCCAAGCGATCAAAAACTACTACTATTGATGCATTTTTCAAGAGTGACCGTGAAGCGCCATTAACATCTAATGTTGATACTTCTCATGTTGACGAGTTTAGTTCTAATGGACTTTCTATTTTCGGAGTAAGAGTTATGCCTAATCAAGAATTCAACAGTAATTTTTTTGGAACGTGATCCAGGGAAACGTATTCCTATTTGGCAATATCTTGTTGATCAACGTGATGAAATTCGGCGTGCTTATATCGAATTGGGACCATATCAAATTTATTTAGCTCAATATCCTTTTTCAAACAATGAAAAACATCATCGACGATTTCAACATTGTTGGTTTGCTCAATTCTCTTCTTGGTTAGAGTACTCACCTACCAAGGATGCCGCTTATTGTTTACCATGTTATCTTTTTGTTAGTAAGGTTAATCCGAAGTTTGGGGCTAATGCATTTACGGTGGAAGGATTTCAAAATTGGAAGAAGGTAAGTAATGGAAAGAGATGTGCTTATTTAAGTCATATGGGAGATCATTCTTCCCCACATTCTCTCGCTTTAAGATCGTGTGATGATCTAATGAATCAATCTCGGCATATTGACAATGTCATGAAAACACAAGCCGAAGAACAATATTGAATAATCGTTTGAGACTCACAACATTGATTGAATGTGTTCAATGACTTGCATTTCAGTCATGTCCATTTCGTGGTCATGATGAAGCTCCAACATCACGTAATCGAGGGAATTTTCTTCAATTGGTGAAGCTTATGGCGAATGGAATGAGAAAACAAGAGCAAATGTTTTAGAGAATGCTCCTTCTTTTGCTAAATACACATGTCCAAAAATTCAAAAGGAGATTCTGAGTATTATTGCTTCGAAAGTGAGATACAAAATTCGTGAAGATATTGGTGATTCAAAATTCAGTATTCTTGTTGATGAAGTACGAGACTGATCTAAAAAAGAACAAATGGCTCTTATTTTGAGGTATGTCGATAAGAGTTCTATTCTCCAAGAACGTTTTTTTGATATTATAAGTGTTGAAAATACTACTTCATTGACTCTTAAAAACGAGCTCATGACTATCTTTTCTCGTCATGCTTTAAATATCGGCAACCTTCGAGCTCAAGGGTATGATGGTGCTAGCAATATGCGTGGTGAATGGAATGGACTAAAAGCATTATTTTTAAATGATTGTCCATATGCATATTATGTTCATTGTTTTGCGCATCGACTTCAACTAGCTTTAGTTGCATCATCCAAAGATGAGAAACCTATTTTTGAGTTTTTCGAACAACTAGTTTACATTGTCAATATTGTGGGTGCTTCATGTAAGAGAAATGAGCAGTTAATTAATGCATAAGAATTTAAAATTTCTCATTTGATATCAATTAACGAACTTGAGACTGGAAGGGGAGCTAATCAGATTGGAAGTTTGCAACGAGCTGAAAATACTCGATGGAGTTCTCATTTTTCTTCTGTTTGTAGCTTATTGACCATGTATAATGCCACTGGGACTGTACTTGAAGGTATTATGGAAGAGGGAGCCAATAATTCTCAACGTGGTCAAGCTCATACTGCTTACAAGCATATGATATCTTTTGAGTTTGTTTTTATCTTGCTATTGATGAAGGAGTTAATGGGAATCACTGAGATACTTTGTCAAGCTTTGCAACAAAAGTCTCAAGAAATCTTAAATGCTATGCATTTAGTCTCAACGACAAAACAACTCCTTCAACAATTAAGAGAACATGGTTGGGATAATTTTCTGAAGAATGTTATATCATTTTGTGAGAGTAAGGGAATTGAAATGTCTGATATGGATTCCGCTTATAAAGTAGCTCGAATGGGTCGAGGAAAATCAATTCATCAGCCACGGGAAATTAACATTACTATTGGGCATCATTTTCGTTATGATATTTTCGTGAAGGCAATAGATACTCAGTTGCAAGATTGAATTTTAGATTTAATGAACAAAAAGTGGAACTCTTAACTTTGTGCATGGCTTTGGACCCGAGGGATTCGTACAAGTCTTTTAATGTAGAATATATTTGCACTCTTGCCGAAAAATATTACCCTGAAGATTTCACAGATCATGAAAGAATCGTTCTGAAGTTCCAATCGGAACATTATTATCTTGATGTGATCCGGCATCCAGATTTTCGTGAGTTGTCTACTATTGTAGCATTATGTGAAGCATTAGCAAAGACGAACAAATCTCAAACATATCACTTGGTTGATAGGTTGATTCGTCTCATTTTGCTTCTCCCAGTCTCGACGGCTACTACAGAACGAGCATTTTCCGCTATGAAGCTTATTAAAACTAGACTTCGGAGCAAAATGGAAGACGAGTTTCTAGGAGATTGCATGATTCTACATATTGAAAGAGAGATTGCCGAGTCTTTTAGCACAAATTCTATTGTTGACGCTTTTTATGCAAAGAAAAAACGTCGGGCACAATTGAAATGATTGTATATTCGTAAATGTATGTACATTTCAACTTTTTTGTGCAAAGTAATATTATTTTATCTTTGTTTATTTTTTATTATTTTATCAAGTCATTCCTAAAAAATCGAATACAATATCTTAAAATTTTCGGCCCCCCCACCAAAGTGGGTCTAGGTCCGCCCCTGGTTGAGGGGATGTAAAACTATGAATGAAATTTAGGTACAATATATATAGGGTTTGATAAATTTTGAAGTTGGTTCGAACTCTTTAGGATTTTGAGTTCTTGTCCTTAATTTTAGGAAAACAAATCAATTTCGTCGATATTATTTCTATAAAAAGTTTTATACTGAGTTTAGGAACTAAATACATAATGTTATTAGGGGTTGTCTACCGTTCCTCGAGGTCATTCTTGAGGAATCGTTTCATGTAAAATCAAAGCCATTAAAAATTTATAATCTTCAATCTAGACCAATTAATATTGTACAAGAGTGTACAATAGTCAGTTATTAAAAAGTTTAGTGTATAACATAAGAGGTGATATCATACTTTCCGTAAATAACATTGTACACTATGAAAAATACCATTACACCCCTAAATTAATTAATTAAAAAAAAAACAAAATCAACTTACGGTTAATTGAAGATTCAAACCCATCTCTCCCAGATGTTTTCTTCTGGAGAGATGATTTCAAACGTCGCCAGCACCCACCGGAGAATCTCTTTCGTCACCCTTCCTCCTAATATTCAGTTCTACTCGCATTTTCCGCCAGAATTTGAAGAATCGAGAAGTGCAGATCCGACGGCCAAACTAATTTCTCACTTTCCCCGTGAGTAAATTGTTCCCTTCTCTCTCCTCTGAAATTCCCCAGTGCTTGTTCATCCATTAATCAATTTCTGCTCATCTTCATTTCAGGTATATGAAGGTCCCAGAATTGATTTAGGATTGGTTCTTCGATTCATTCAATCCTACTGTCCATTTTTGTAATTGTTAGTGGTGTGGTTGGGTTGTGTAATTCATTTGGATTCAATAGTGTATTGTTGGACGTTTTGAGTTAAATATAATTGATATTGCTTTGATTGTTTAATTGCTATTCTTGTTGTTCTTGTGTTATTATTGGATTCTCATGCTTGGTTGGGAAATTGACTGTTACAACTTGCCCATCTTGGTTATCACATTTCTGCCTATATATATATATATATATATATATATATATATATATATATATATATGCATATAACTAATCTGTGTTATAACTAAAGGTTCCGATACAAATTTGAGAGAAACGGGGGGTTATGAGGAGAAGCCAAATGAATTGAAATTTTGGAGAAAGGATGGACAACTGGAAGAGAAGGGTTTGGAAATATCGATGAAGATGGCAAGAATTTTTTATAGCAAAGGAATTAAAATCTAATTTGTTAAACTAAAACTATTAAAATGGGTAAAAAAGTCTTTTTAAATTAATTATTCTAAATATGGAGTGTTGTACATGTGAACATGTGTCAAAATTTTATTGGATGAAACGATTCCTCAAAGAATGACCTCGAGGAACGGTAGACAACCCCATGTTATTAATCTATAATATATGAAACAATATATTGTAGGATAGGAGTGGTATTAAGAGCAATTCTATTATTTTGATTGAATTCGCAAAAAAAATTGTGCGGAAAATAAATCAATTTGGTTAGTATAATATATGGTTTCATATTAATTTTAGTAACTTACATATTTATTAATCTACAATCAATCAATATATATTTTTTTATTTATTCTTTTCACAATAATATTTAGGAAAACAAATCTATTTCATTGGTATTATTATTTTAAAAAATTTATATTGATTTTAGGAACTAAATACATAATGGTACTAATTAATCTGTACGTAATAGCTAGGAGTAAATACCACTTTTGGTCCCTCTTATCATTAATTTTTTACAGAGTGGTCCCTTTTATGTTTTTTTTCTCACTCTAGTCCCTACTATGAATTATTTGTTTCACTTTAGTCTCTATAATGAATTATGTGTTTCACTTTAGTCCTTATCAGGTGGTTCCGATAACACGTGACATGCATATGAATATTTTTTAGGGCATTTTCGTCCGTTCATTATTGAGACTATTTGAGATATTGTTTAATTGGTGAGCAATTTTTGTGTTTGAAAAAGATTTTAGGAAAAAACTTTAGTTTGGAACGAAATGTACGATTAAGTTTGATTGGAATGAAAGCCTAGTTTGGAAATTTAGTTTTTTTTAAATAATTAGAAAGACGAAAATATCCATGTTAGTTTACTTGAAATGACAAAATTGCCCTTATGAGCATATCACATGTTATCGGAATCGCCTTGGACCACTTGAAAAGGACTAAAGTGAAACAAATAATTCATAGTAGGGACTAAAATGGGAAAAAAACATAAGAGGGGCCACTCTGTAAAAAGATAATGATAAGAGGGACCAAAAGTTGTGTTTATCCTAGTATTTATTATAGGATACAAGTGTTTTTACTAAAATTCTACTATATTCTCAGACTTTTTGGTTTGGAAAATAAATGAATTTAGTATGGTAGTTGTTTAGGCCTTGGACCGGGCTTGAGAATTTTGCTTGTTTTAATAGCAGAATGAATATATTGAAATTTGATTTTTTTCTTTTTTAATTTGCAATTTGAATCTTAAATGCTATCAATATGTACAAACAAATAACGTCAATCTCTAATTGTAAATTACGAAAATTTATTAATTTCACTTTCTAGTTTTGGAATATCACTGGCCTCTTTTACAATAGTTTTGGCATAGTTTTGTTTTGTCGAGACCAGGTCAAACCTTAAATGATAAGGTTTGAGATTTAATCCAAATTTCATGGTTCAGTGTAAATATATTATGTTTAATTTAAATCACTTTTGAAATTGTAACAGTATCTCAATTATAATGCATACAATATAATATTATATTTCAAATTCGATAAAGTGATTGATATAAATTTTACCATTTATTTTATTTTTGTTTAAAAGAATAGTCAATTCATGAATTAAATGATAAGATTTATACTTTTTTTCTTAAAAAATTGTCATCTCAACAATTACACAATCTATATTTTGAGAAATAAAGATACGGATAACGGATTATACACTCTACTACTTTTTTTTTTTTTGGTTAAAAGAATAGTCATCTTAACAATTATGCAATATACTATTATTTCTCAAATTCGATAAGTTACTGATTATACACTATCACTTACCTTTTCTTTAATATTCATCTAAAAAATTAAAGTAATATAATATTATATCTCAAATTCGCTTAAAAAAATAGACATCTCAACAATTACACAATATTATTTCTCGATTTCGATAAATTTAATGGTTATGCACTATTTTTTTTTTTTTTTTAGTTTAAAAGATCATCTCAATAGTTAAGCAATGTAATATTACATCTCAAATTAGCTTAAAAGTATAGACATCTCAACAAGATATTATTAAAGTTAATGATTATGCACTCTACCACTTTTTGTTTTGTTTTGTTTTGTTTTGTTCTTTTTTTTTTGTTTTGCTTAAAAGAATAATCATCTCAACAATTACCCAATATAATATTATATCATAAATTTGATTAAGTCTACTGATTATACACACAAACACTTACTTATTTTTATTTATAAGAATAGTTATCTCAACAATTACGCAATATAGATTATACACACAAACACTTACTATTTTTTATTTATAAGAATAGTTATCTCATCAATTATGCAATATGATATTATATCTCAAATTCAATTAAATTATTGAATTTTTGTGTCTCATACATAGCAAAACTAAATTATGTCTCATCAATTTTTGTGTCTCATACATAGTATACTCAGCATGGCAGCTACTGATCCTGAAACTCTTACGGGGAAAGAGTTCAGCTATGAAGACTTGCAACATTTTACCGACAATTTCAGTGAGGAAAATTTAATTGGAAGGACTCATTTTGGAATGTTGTATAGGGGAAAGATTCCACAAGGCTGGAAAGATCAATTAGATGAGAAATATGTGACCGTTAAGATGTGAGAAAATAAGGAGTATTTGGAAAACGATAATTGGGCGCGTGTTCAACCACAATATCTACTTGATAGAGTGAAGGTTAGCATATGCTTAATTGTCGTTGCACTAAATGATACAAGGACTTTCATTTGTAATTCATGTTCCTCCCCCCCTCCCCTCAGGATGAGATAAGATTCTTGGGTTTACCCTTCCTCGAGAGCAACAAAAATGTAGCAAAGGTTTTGGGTCATTGCTTTGAAGATGACAAATTGGGTGTTGTGTATGATCTCAAGCCTTTGGATACACTTCACAAGCTTATGTGTGACAAAAGTAGAGCACATGTCCTTCTTTTGCATTTGGCAAATATGGGGGCATTACCTGATAAGATTGAAATCATATTTTCTCAACTACTTTGTTTTTCAGAGAAATTGGGATGGCGTAATAGGATCAAGGTAGCGATTGGATTGGCTCGTGTTATTAAATTCATTCATAATAACGAACCACAATATCTTATTCGCAACCTCTCTGCTGCACATGTTGTAGTTGACTAGGTAATTATATGAGAGTTGCTTACTGTTAAAGTTATTAGTATTTTGTTAGTAGTTTGTTTGGTTTCCTATTTTGTAGGGAATTGTTATTTAATTTGAATTAGTCTTTAGTCACGAACCACGTTCTTAGGTTTGTTAAAACGTGGGATACTTTGTATCAGTTTTTTTATTATGTTTGTAAGGCTACTTATAAGCCAACAGTTTTATTTGTCAATAGATTATGATTCTCCCAAATCTTGCTTTTACTCTAGAGAATATTTAACATCTGGCATCAGAGCCGGTTGTTGGCCTGATTGAAACTTGAGAAGCAGCAGTCTTTTAAGTGTGGAAGAGTAAGGATGGCAAGTGAAAGTAGCTTTGTGCAACCAGCAACTCCAAAGCTTGATGAACACTATGATCATTGGTGTTTGCTCATGGAGAATTTTCTGCGTTCAAAAGAATATTGGAACTTGATAGAAGAAGGGATCCCTACGGTAGAAAAAGGGACAGAACTCACTGATGGACAAAGAAAGGTGATCGAGGATGCAAAACTGAAGGATTTAAAGGCTAAGAACTATCTCTTCCAAGCCATTGATCGATCGGTCTTGGAAACCATTATGAGAAAGGATACATCAAAAGATGTTTGGGACTCTTTGAAAAAGAAATACCAAGGGACGGCTAGAGTGCAGCGTGCACAACGACAAACACTTCGAAAGGAATTTGAGGTGCTCAACATGAAAGTAGGGGAATCTGTGAATGAGTATTTTGCTCGAACTCTCACTATAGCCAACAAGATGAGGGTTCACGGTGAGAAAATGGAGGATATTGTGATTATTGAAATTTTTTTGAGATCTATGACTCCTAAATTTGACTATGTTGTGTGTTCTATCGAGGAGTCCAATGATTTAGATACCTTATCTATTGACATGCTACAGAGTAGTCTTCTAGTGCTTGAACAATGCATAAATAGTCATGTTGTGGAAGAACAAGCTTTAAAGGTTACTTATGACGGACCATCAAGGGGAAGAGGACGAGGCCGTGGTGGATTTAGAGGAAGAGGACGTGGTAGGCAATGTTTTGACAAGTCTTTTACCATTGAGTGTTACAACTTTCATAAGCTTGGACATTTTCAATATGAATGTCCAAACACGGAGGCGCACTATGCAAAAACTAGTGAAGAAATGTTGTTAATGGCATATGTGGACTCCAAGGAAGCTAGTAAAGAGGAGATATGGTTTCTTGATTCAGGTTGCAGCAACCATATGTGTGGCGGAAAGGAGTTTTTCTCAAATCTTGATAACAATTTCGACACTTCTGTGAAGTTGGGAGATAATTCAAGCATGGCTGTTATAGGAAAAGGAAATGTAGACTTGCTAGTGAATGGACTTTCATATGTCATTACTGAAGTGTTCTATGTTCCAGGGCTGAAAACAAATTTGCTAAGTGTTGGACAACTACAAGAAAAGGGGCTTGCAATTTTTATACAACATGGGATATGTAAGATTTATCATCTGGATAGAGGGTTGATCATGGTGACTGAAATGACCTCAAACAGGATGTTTGTCTTGCCTGCTCATAAAAGGATAAAAGAAGAAACGTGTTTCTCTTCTTCCACAGAGGATCAGGCTCGACTTTGGCAGTTTAGATATGGGCATTTAAGCTTTAATGGCTTAAAAACTCTTCAGCAAAAACAAAAGGTGAATGGACTACCACACTTTGCTGCCTCTTCTACAACGTGTGAAGATTGTTTGGTAGGGAAACAACGTAGATATCCTTTTCCAAAAAGGAGTTCATGGAGGGCTTTTCATATTCTCCAACTAGTGCATGCTGACATTTGCGGACCAATCAACCCCACTTCAAGTAGCAATAAAAGGTACTAGATAATTTTTATTGATGATTTCAGTCGCAAAACTTGGGTTCATTTTTTAGTAGAGAAATATGAAGCTTTCATCACTTTCAAAAATTACAAAAGTCATGTTGAGAAAGAAACGGGCTCATATATAAAATGTCTTCGCACTGATCGTGGGGGAGAATTCACATCACACGAGTTCACATATTTTTGTAAGGAGAATGGGATACATAGGCAACTAACAGCGGCATATACTCCACAACAAAATGGAGTTTCCGAGAGAAAGAACCAAACCATTATGAATATGGTTCGCAGCATGCTTTCAGGAAGAAAGATTCCAAAAACTTTCTGGCATGAAGCAGCTAATTGGGCGGTGCATATTCTGAATAGAAGTCCAACTTTGGTAGTTAAAGATATGACCCCTGAAGATGCTTGGACTGGATTTAAACCATCAGTTGATCATTTCAGGGTGTTTGGCTGCATAGCACATGCTCATATTCCTGATAAAAAAAGGAAGAAGCTAGATGACAAAAGTGTGAGATGTGTTCTCTTTGGAGTTAGTGAGGAATCAAAGGCATACAGATTGTATAATCCAATTTCTCAGAAGATAATAGTAAGCAGAGATGTAAAGTTTGAAGAACAAATTAGTTGCGATTGGAACAAAAGTGATGTGGCAGCCATCATAGCTGATCCAAGATTGGAAGAAAATGACAAAGAATCTGTCACACATGATAACAATGGAGGAAACAAGAGTAACATTGAAATTGATAATCATAGCAACCCAGCTGGAGACAAGGAGGGTGATCTTTCAGATGATTCAATTGAAGGAAATCAATTTAATGGGCGTGAAGAAAGGGTAAGAAGGCCACCTGTTTGGATGAGAGAATACGAAAGTGGAGAAGGACTTTCTGATGAAGAAAATGTTGCATATCAAGCTTTATTTGCAGGCAATGATCCAATCTCGTTTGGTGATGCTGTAAAAAATATGAAGTGGAGAAAAGCAATGGATGCAGATATAGAAGCCATAAAGAAGAATGACACGTGGGAGTTAATGGATTTACCTGTTGAAGCAAAGAAAGTTGGGGTAAAATGGGTTTATAAGACAAAGCTTAATGAGAATGGAGAAGTGGATAAGTACAAGGCACGTTTGGTAGCCAAAGGATACACTCAAGAGCATGGAATTGATTATATAATGAGGTTTTTGCACCTGTAGCCCGATTAAATACAATACGATTGGTAATATCTCTTGCTGCTCTAAAGGATTGGATTGTCTACCAGCTAGATGTCAAGTCAGCCTTCTTGCATGGTGAACTAAATGAAGAGGTATTTGTCGAACAACCTCCCGGATATGAACAGAAGGGCAATGAACTAAAAAAGGCTTTGTATGGACTTAAACAAGCTCCGCGAGCTTGGTACAGCCGTATAGAGTCCTATTTTGTGAAAAAAGGGTTTCAAAAATGTCATTATGAACATACTTTATACATTAAATATGAGAAAGGAGGTAAGATCTTAATTGTATGTCTTTATGTGGATGATCTTATATTTACTGGGAATGAGTTTAAGAAAAGCATGATGCTTGAGTTTGACATGACTGATCTTGGGAAAATGAGATACTTTCTGGGCAATGAGGTGATGCAAAGATCAGATGGCATTTTTATTAGTAAAAAAAATATGTACATGAAGTGTTAGAGAGGTTCAACATGGACAAATGCAATCCAGTTTGCAATCCTATGGTTCCTGGGTCCAAGCTTACGAAAAGTGGAGATAGCGTGAGGATTGACATCACTTTCTATAAGCAGATAGTTGGAAGTCTTATGTACTTGACTGCCACTCGTCCATATATTATGTTTGTGGTTAGTCTCATTAGCAGATTCATGGATTGTCCTACTGAACTTCATTTGCAGGCAGCAAAGAGGATACTAAGGTATTTGAAAGGTACAACTGATTTTGGTGTGTTCTACAACAAGGGAGGAAATGAAGAATTAATCGCCTACACGGACAGTGATTATGCTGGGGATTTAGACGATAGGAAAAGTACTTCAGGGTATGTGTTTATGTTGAGCTCAGGAGCAATATCTTGGTCTTAGAAGAAACAACCGGTAGTCGCCTTATCCACCACTGAACCTGAATTTATAGCTGCAACTTCATGTGCTTGCCAAGCAATATGGATAAGAAGAATACTAGAAAGCCTCAACCATGCTGAAGAAGATTCCACAACTGTCTATTGTGATAACAACTCAACAATCAAGCTTTCTAAAAACCCAGTAATGCATGGGCGCTGCAAACATATTGATGTCCGCTTTCATTTCTTCGTGAGCTGACAAGGGATGAAACTATTAAGACGGTCCATTGTCATAAGCAGGAACAAATTGCAGATATAATGACTAAACCTTTGAAGCTTGATGCATTCTTCAAGATACGTGATATGTTGGGCGTTCGTTCGGAACCATGTGTAAACTGATTGCTAGAAGCACTCAGTTTAAGGGAGGATGTTAAAGTTATTAGTATTTTGTTAGTAGTTTGTTTGGTTTCCTATTTTGCAGGGAATTGTTATTTAATTTGAATTAGTCTTTAGTCACATACCACGTTCTTAGGTTTGTTAAAATGTGGGATACTTTGTGTCAGTTTTTTTATTATGTTTGTAAGGCTACTTATAAGCCAACATTTTTATTTGTCAATAGATTATGATTCTCCCAAATCTTGCTTTTACTCTAGAGAATATTTAACACTTACATGTTGCATCTTCTTTTTTCTTCTTCTTTGCATTCATTCAAAAATCTTTATTTCTTGTTTTCTTACATGTGTATGTGTATAGGAATTCAACCCTATTATAATCGATTTTGCTATGGTTCTCGGTGGGGATATTGGTGATGCACAAGATGCTAGAGTAATAACCTATTGTTGCCATGGCTACATTGATCCTTATATCTGGTTAACAGGGAGGTTATCTCTCTCTCTCTCGGAATATTCGGTTAACTAATTTGTAGAGCGGGTACCGGTGCGATAGCGTGAGCATGAGATCACAAATTGTAGTATGAGAGCGTCTTTAAACTAATTAAAAAAACATTTATATTGTACTTAAAATACTTAATATTAAAATGTTAGAAGTTAAAAACTATAGAGAAAAATAAGTTATAAATCTTCTAAAAAACAAGTAATAGTAAATTGCAATATTACTACATGTGAGATCCAAAATATTTAATTAGAAAAAAGCTATACTATATGCTGTTTAAATGCAATATACTCATGTTGTGAATTGTAATATGAAGTTTTGATAACTAAATAAGCACTCATAGTTCTTTAGATAATTCAATACTTTAAATACTCTCTATATATGTCCCAAATACGAGGAGTACGTGCAAGTGACCATGGTTTTTGTGTAATTTCTTTTTTGAATAATTTATGAATAATATTCTTGTTTTTGCAGCTAATTGGATAGAGAGAACTGATATTTTTACATTTGAGATTATATTGTTGGAGCTTATAATGAAGCTAACTGGGATTGGGATTCAATATCGGTATAGAATATTACCATATTATTACCAAATGGGATATTTTAATTTATTTGCTCCCAAAGATCTCCAGGGCGATCCCGATTTTGATAATGATGATGGAACTGAACTTACCATGATAGCCGTGATTTGTGTGGAAAAGGATCCATATAAGCGGCCGAGTATGGACCACGTAGTTAGTAAACTGGAGAAACTGCATATTCTAAATGACCAGTCTATAGTTAACTAGAACTTCTAATCATATATGATATTGATATGCCACATATTAGAATATGTCTGTTTTCTTTTGAGTTTTGAATGAATCAAGCCAATTAATCTTTGATTAACTAGTGGCTCCTGAGATTACATCTTTTTATTTGTTCCTTTCATGGTTTGTGTAGTAAGGCCTAATATCACCAATGTTTTTACTTTCGTGTGTCATGTATTGGTGTCACATTTGTACGTGCACCTCATTCATTTTGAATAGAGATGTAAAGACAAGCTTGATAATGAAAGATATTAATGGTATTTAATTTTCTGATTTATATTAAGGACAAAGTGATAATTTCAGTGAACATGATAGGACCGTTAACTTTAGACAATGAGGTCATCGACGAAGGGATTAAATTGTCACAGTTGATACTTCAAGAACTATAATGGTACATGATTACAAATTTAGGGTACTGAATTGCATTGAACTCTTAATTCAATAATAATTCTAAGAAATCCAATAATGATAAAAAATTATTTTTAAATTGTTTAATAGCTATTAGTGATAATTGTATTACAATTTAAAACTGATGTTATAATTGATAACTTAAAGAAAAACCATTAATTGAATGAAAAGATAATACAAGCTTTTGGTTCTTTAGCATACAAAAGATAATACAACCGACCCATCAGACTTTCTTTTAATTTTGTATACACAGCGAGAGCCAACAACACGTTTGCCAGGAGGCAAATGAACCAAATCCCAAGTGTCTGTCTTATGTAAAACAGATAGTTCCTCAACCATAGCTTGCTGCCAAAGGGGATCAGTAATAGCCTCTTTATTGGACAAAGGCTCGGAACATAATGAATAGCATCTAGAAAGGAAGAAGAAGGTAAATGTAGAGAATAAGCAAAATCAGGGAGTTGGGTCGACTTACGAGTACGATGAGGATATCGATGAGCAGGATCATCAAATAATCAATATCTGTAGTTGAATGAACATCAGTAGAAAAATTCTCACTATTATCTGAAAAAGGATCAATGTGAATGAGATTTGATTTTGTTAAATTATGAGTGTTATCAGGAATGGAAAAGAAAGGAATATGTTCAAAAAACACAACATGATGAGAAACATATAATTTTCTACTAACAAGATCATAACAACAATATCCTTTTTGTCCTTCACCATATCCAAGAAACACACAAACAACAGATCGTGTGGATAACTTATTACGCTCCACACGAGGGCGAATTACAAAACAAGTACAACCAAAAACTCTCAATGAATAATAGTCAGGAGCATGCTCGTATAGCTTTTCAAAAGGAGACAGACCTGATGAGTGAGATGATGGAATCTTATTGATCAAGTTAACTGCAGTAAGAACTGCTTCCCCCCAAAATTCACTTGGAACAGATGCAAATATGAGAAGAGAACGAGCAGTTTCAATAATGTGTCTATGTTTTCTTTCGGCTACCCCATTTTGTTGAGGAGTATCTGTACATGAAGATTGATGAACAGTCCCATCTAAGGCAAGTAGGTAATTGAATTTATTAGAGGTGTACTCCCCGCCCATATCACATGTAAAACACTCTATAATAGCTGAATGTTGAGTTTTAACTAAAGCCCGAAACATTTTATAAATACCGAAAAACTCAGAGTGCCATTTCATAAGGTAACCCAACAATAACGAGTATAATCATCAATGAATGAAACTTAATATCGAGACCCTCCTTTTGTAGTAAGGGGAGCTGGTCCCCAAACATCAGAAAATCAAATCAAATTGTGTGCATGAACGAGATAAACTTAGATTAAAAGGAAGAGCAACAAATTTTGCCAGTTTACAACCAGAACAATCAGAAATATTGGTAGTTTTCAAACTTCCTACAGCTCCACTAGAAACTAAATATTTTAAACGAGGAGCTGAAATATGACCAAGACGAGAATGCCATAAATAAAAATGAGAATATGAAGAATTTAAATGAAAAGAAGACAAATCAACACTAGAGGATGCAATTGCTGGTGCTTTTAACTTGTCCAAACGTACAATCCCCCTGCCTACGACCTGTCCCAATCAACTTCTTAGATTGTTGATCCTGCACATGACAAGAAGTAGAGGAAAAAGTGACTGAGTATCCAGAATCACATTATTGACCAACAGAGACAAGATCTATTGCAAGATTTGGAATGTGATAGACACTATCAAGAGACATATTCGATGTATCAATAGGACCAATACCTGCTAATGGCATAGGAGTATCATCAACAGTTGAAACCGAACCATATGGTTTAGAATGTAAAGCAGTAAAGACAGATGAATCAGGTGACATATGATGAGAAGCTCCAGAATCTAAGAGCCACGTGGAGGGAGATTTACCTGAGGAACCAGGGGGTGACAAACCTATATGAGAAGCAGAGGCAGCAGACATAGCATGTGGCTGTTGTTGGGATTCGGTAAGATAAATAGCCCTAGGCACAGCGGAATATAAAAATTTTTAGGGCCTCTTAAGGAATCTTGCCAGGATATTCTCTAGTTGTATACATATGAATATAATTAAACGACAGTATAAGTTTTCTCGTTTATACCTGTCTCCTTGCAAATCCTCGGCTAGCAAGATGAGCTCTGAATTCTGCCCCGGTAAGATCGACCCACACCTTTTGAGTAGCACCCCACGTGTTGCGCCTCTACGAGTTGATACACCACAATATCACGAAAATTAATATATCCTAATCAACTGGAACATAGGGTATATTAATATCTAGGTTTTAGAACAACTTTGGAACGAAAATCGAAGACGAAAAATTCTTCCAAAGTGGAAGTATGGTTCGGCCGATTACTAGAGGGAGAGGGAGAGAATTTTTGCTCTTCTTATTTTTCTTGTAGAGTTGTATATGAGATATGAGACCTAGTCTCTTATTTATAGATATCTCTCATAACCTAATCCTTCTAGGATTAGGATACTAATTCTCCTACATGGGCCATGGCCCTCTTTAATTAGAAGACTAAGTCTTCTAATTAATTCATGGCCCATATTAATTAATCTTTCAGGGCTTTATTTAATCTCCCAATTAAATAGCCCAATTAATTAAATCATCTCCCAATTAATTAATTAAACTCTAAGTCTAATTAATTAATTATTCCATTAATTAATTAAATCCTAATTAATCAATTTACTCATAAATTAAATTCCAATTTAATTTATAATCTTGATCCAATTCCAATTGGATCCAATTTCGTTCCACATGGGTCGACCCAGTCGACCCACCCATTTAATCGACCCAGTCGATTTTGACTTAGTCGACCCAGTCGACTAGTTCGTTCTTACTCCCTCGCTTTCGCTACTTGTGTATTGTGTATGCCCCCGTAGGTTCACCACATAATTGGCCGTGGGTTATAATTAAATATTATTTAATTATTCGAGTAAGACTAACTCTAAATCAATCGAACACTCTGTCGATTGACCATTCCAAAATTAGCACCCCTGCCAATTTGGGAATTCTCCCACACTCCACAGTCGATGTCCAGTCACAAGCCCATGGAGCCCAATCACTGGTGAATTAATTCAGTGAACCTTTTATCATTTATAATTTCCATATACGACATAATCTCTCCATTGATCAATCTCCCAGTCGAGACTTAAGGGTATGGTCTTTCATCGGATTCCCTTTTCTTTTGTCTTGACCTTATGTACTCTGGTATCGAAATAAATTCTCTTTGACTTAATCTTTATGAGCTACTTACATAAAGTCGTCAGATACCTTGGCCAAGGATTTTACCAGAATTAATTTCTCACAGAAATCCATAGGAGAATTTCCCAACCTATCAAGTCGGGTCAATGGATCCTTTGTTGATGATATGAATCTGCATACGAGTTCCTCTATACCCAACATGAGTCCACAGAGACTTTCTGGCGATCCCCAGTCAGTCGGAACTCATATCAAAGTATAGACGTTCTCGCACCAGATAAACCCTATCACCTCAAGTAGTTAGGGATCGTTCCTCGTATACTATTATAAATATGGAATAACTTCAACCCCGATATGCGACTACCGCTTCCATGGTGAGTTATTTCCTATTGGGGTATTCAGTGCGCTTGCCATCCCAGCAAGCCACCCACTTATGTGTATCGACTATCCCAGTCACGCTCGTGGACCCCAGCGTCCTCCAGTTCATCGGAGTATACACAATAGTGAGAGTCTAACCGAATCCAACGATGTCCTATCTCGATTGGATTCTACGACTCTTGAATATGTTCTAGATCACGGCCTTGGAGATCAGTCCACGGGTTGTCCCATAGCCCTGTGATCTAAGGACTTCTATCCTTATGCGTAGATAATTATTACATAAGATAAAGATGACCATATAATAAAAGCATTTATTAATCCAATCGAATGGTCCTTTCAATTAAATGCAGCCAAAACAGTTGGCTTGCAGGACACTATTCTATCAATCTCCCACTTGTACTAAAGCCAACTTATTATACTTCTGATTCCTATCTTAGACAGATGTTTTCGGATGCCTTTGAGGCAATGGCTTAGATAGCGGGTCCGTCGTATTATCCCTTGAGGTGACACGTTCCATCTTTATGTCTCCTCTACCAATGATATAAATATCTAATGGTATCGTCTTAGTTCGTGCTTGGATTCTGATGAGATCTCGACTCCTTCGCTTGCGAGATAGCTCCATTATTATCACGGAAGATAGTAATGGCTCGACAATGCTAGGTATCACATCCAATTCCTGGATGAAGTTTTTCATCCAAACACCTTCCTTTTCTGCTTCACACGCAGCAACGTGTTCTGCTTCGGTGGCTGAATCTGCGGTAGTGTCTTGCTTGGAGCTCTTCCAGCTAACCGCACCACTATTGAGGCAGAACACGTATCCAGATGTCGACTTGAAGTCGTCTACATTACATTGGAAGCTAGAATCAGTATAGCCTTCCAATTTCAATTCTCCTCCACCGTATACCAAGAACAATTCCTTAGTCCTTCTCAGGTACTTCAGAATTGCCTTTACGGCTATCCAGTGCTGCTCACCTGGATCAGACTGGTAGCGACTTGTAACGCTTAGAGCGTATGCTACGTCTGGTCTAGTACATAACATACCATACATTATGCTTCCTATCGCGGATGCATATGGTACTCGAGACATATTGCTTCTCTCTTCTGGCGTCTTTGGGGCCATAGACTTAGAGAGTGCAATCCCATGTCTCATTGGAAGCAATCCTCTCTTGGATTCTTCCATGCTAAATATTTTCAAGATTTTATCTATGTACTGGGATTGGGAGAGGCCCAGCAGTCCTTTTTGATCTATCTCGGTAGATCATTGTACCTAGTACAAAGGATGCTTCTCCCAAATCCTTCATTGAGAATTGTGTAGATAACCATGCTTTAGTTTCGGACAACACTTTCACATTCCAATGAGAAAAATGTCATCAACGTAAAGCACCAAAAATTCAACTGTACTCCCACTGATCTTCTTGTACACGCAAGGTTCGAACACGTTTTTGATGAATCCAAAAGTTTGGATTGTTTCATCGAAACGAATGTTCCAACTTCGGGAAGCTTGCTTCAGCCCATAAATGGACCTCTGGAGTTTGCACACCTTGTGCTCATCTCCTTTGGATGCATATCCTTTTGGTTGCTCCATGTAGATCTCATTTTCAATGTCCCCATTGAGAAAGGCAGTCTTCACATCCATCTGCCATATCTCGTAGTTATACCACGCAGTTATGGCCAGCAAGATTCGAATGGATTTAGGCATTGCGACGGGCGAGAAGGTCTCCTCAAAGTCGATGCTTGGCCTTTGAGTGTATCCTTTTGCCACTAGTCGCGCCTTGTAGGTTATTACCTCTCCGTTCACTCCAAGCTTTTCCTTATAGATCCACTTGCAACCCACGGGAGCTACTCCCACTGGTGGATCTACCAAGGCCCAGACCTTGTTCGAGTGCATGGAGTCCAATTCGAATTCCATGGCTTCACGCCACTTTCCCGAGCCTATGCCTAGCATAGCCTCTTCGTAAGTCCTTGGGTCGGTTAGAGACTGTCTAGTCTCACGCAGCAGACCGTAGTACCTCTCGGGTTCTCTACGTTGTCTTTCTGACCTACGAAGTATCGGTGTACTCTCTGATGTACTTTCATGCTCTTGTTCTCCCACTGCCTGTGGTGATGGGTCAGCTTGATCGACCTTTTTGGTCTTTTCAGCTTCAGTGACCTCATCTAGTTCTACGTTGTGTTCCTTCTTGCCCAGCAAGAAATCCTTCTCCAAGAAGTGTGCGTTCCTTGAGACAAACGTAGTTTATCTTGTAGGATCGTAGAACTTGTATCCTATAGAGTTTTCTGGATACCCCACGAATTGCATAAGATGGACTTTACGTCCAACTTATCTCCCACCAGCTTATTCACATAAGCGGGAGACCCTATATGCGCATGAATGCATATGAAGGTACAATACCAAAACTCATATCACGTGATATGTTTTGGATCTGGCTTCAGAGATACTTAGCTCAGTATCTTCGATTTTCTCGATCAAGTTTCATTTGTTTGAATAAGGAATTTCATGTAAGATTTCTTAATGGACATTTACATGTCCAAAATGCTCAACAACTGACAATGTTTTGAGCGAATCTTACATTTCGAGAATCTAATTCTCTATTAAATAATCAATTGCGTGCATGTTCGATTTTGAATTGATCCAAATCTCTTACATGCTTTCATTGATTAGGCTCTCTTTTCTATTCCAAAAGTAATTTGGATTTGTACATCACAACGTACTTTTACCCATGAGGGTACTAGAGACGCCTTATCTCCCACTAATGCTTTAGTGTTTCTACACACTTTTAATGGATTAAATCCATTTCAATTGTTTATGCCTCTTGGTTGCCTATCAACCAACTACTAAATCTAATTTCCATTAAGCAAGATTCGAAAGTCGGTTACTATGTACAGCATCCCAGTCAAGCTCGACCCAGTCGAGCTCAGTCTTTGAATCTTTTAATTCGGAAATATGTTTTAGTATTCGTGTATCGCCTTTCGGTTTTTACAACGACTCAAGTGTGTGAAATCTTGATTATTTATATTTTATTGACTATGCATATTTTATTTAGTCGATATATGAGTATTCATACTCATTTGCTTATGTACACCTTTTGCGTATAAATCTTATAGCGCAATCAGTTCCAACCATTATGGAACTATCACATCCCTTAAGACAAGGGATGGTATAAGCAAATTTCAATGATCTAAATAATTCATGGCTTTAGATGCATTGAATGCATCAATGAGTGCTTCATCGGGCATCCAACACCCTTATGCAATACTTTAACCATAAGGTTATGTTCAATAGAATTTAATCATCCCTTATGGGATGAATAGGTTCAATTCCCTCTTCCCTTGATCTTAATCCATAGAAGAACCATTTTGATTGACTTTTCAACTTATCATCCTTACAGAAAAACCTCCAAGGTTATTTCCCTTTAGAGAGGATACATTCCTCTTCTTCCATCTCTCGAGCCTTTTGAGGCCTTTTAACAAGATGTTACTTCCCATTTATGGGTGACTTCATTTATGCCTTCAAGAAAATTTGGGCTTGAGAACCATCCTCAACCCTCTGGTGAAACTTATCACCTTTCTTATTTGAAGAGTAACTTCGAAAAAGGCAGCTTGGTGAAACCTATCACCATTCCAGTCGAAGTGTAACTTCGAAAGGAAAACCAATGAAATCTTTGTAAGGAGATCAGTCCTTGCTTGGACTCGAGAATTATTTCTCAAGTTTTGAAGTCATTCAAAATTCATTTGGGTTCAGTCAATTTATTTGATTCAAGTATGATGGTAAATTTTCAAGGATACATCATTTATGAAAAAACTATCATAAACATGACGATAAATACGCGACAGATTAATATCAATGCATAATTTACAAACATGGTTTTCATTTGTAAATTACTCCCACTATTTTTGTCGAATACTTATGCCCCCACACAAGGTTCGGGAAATAAGAATTTCCTAATGGGCTCAAGGCCCAAATGCAATCGCTCAGTACCCACAACTCGTTGGCCATACCAATTGATCCACTTGGTGGGCGATCACGTCGCCGGTTAACCATCCCAGCTAACCCTTGAGTTCATTTAGCCTCGTTTTTCGTTATGGACCCACGACTCGTGAGACATCCATACTTACTCGCGTTAAATCATGTCCAATACTCGTGAAGAGAAATAGTTCAATCCTAGACGCCCCACGACTCGTGAGACAGCGCCTAGAACCTTGCTATCCCCTCCCTTGGCACTAAAATGTGCATCGAGGCAATAGACATATCATCTTCCTATAGCTCGACCCACGACTCGTGAGACATCGAGATATATTCGTACAATATGCCTAAGACCTAGTAATTGGATAGGCTCGGACCATAGACACCATTCATATGCGCCCGTTATTCGATTTAATATTCTAATTGAATTTTAAGTTCAATTGGAGGTTTTAAGTTTTCTTGTGCGAGGTCTCATCAGATTATGCTTTATCTTGTTTACGTTTTTCTATCCTAAGCATGCATCTCATACATCAAAGAATAATTACGAAAAAGTAAACATTCATCACCTAGCATGATATGATTGATCGATTGCCCATCCTATGCGATCCATCACGAGCCATGTGATGGATCATTTGGTCAGTCTAGGGTGAAAATTAAATGTCCTAACTATTACAATTTACAAACCCATACATCATGGGCCTTCTTGTAATATCCAGCTTGATTGGGCCTCCATGTAATGAATTGGGCCTCCATGTCCTCCAAGGTTATGGGCCTCCAAGTGGATCTCTAAGTCTTCATGAGGTCTTCTCGGCTCCAAGCCTAATCTAAGCCTAGCTTACAAATTTAAATGGCCCTATTCTATTACATTTGTTTGCGCAAGCAAGGGCACCAATCAGGCCCATTTAATTACAACCCATAAAATAAATAAACCAAAACTACACAGGGCTTAAGGGCAAAATCGACCAATCCACATATTCACTCAAGAACATGCATAAATTCACATAAGGGCATAAATGTAAATTTACCGGCTCCTTTAATTTTAATTCACAAAAATTATCCAAGTTAATTTAATTTTGAATTAACAATTAATCTCTAAGATTAATTAACTCTTACTTGAGTTCTAAGTAATCTACAACTCTTACCTTGATAAAGTTGGTTAATTAAGATAGTTACAAATCTTCCAAGATTACTATCTTATCCAAAACTCTAAGTTTCCCAATTTTACAAATCTCCAAGATTCTCAAGATAATACTATTTTGAATAGATTAGTTAACTAAGGTAGTGTCCAAATCCACCAAGATTTCTACCTTATCCAAAACTCCAAGTTTCCTAATTTAATAAGATCTCTAAGATCTTTAATCTTGGTAACTTACTAGAAGAGATTAATTAAATCTCTTCTTACAATTGAAACTCTAAGTTTCCTTGTTTAATAAGATCTCTAAGATCTTTAATCTTGGTAACTTACTAGAAGAGATTAATTTTAATTAAATCTCTTCTTACAATTGAAACTCTAAGTTTCCTTGTTTAATAAGATCTCTAAGATCTTTAATCTTGGTAACTTACTAGAAGACATTAATTATAATTGAATGTCTTATCTCAAATGAAACTCTAAGTTTCCTTGTTAATTAGATCTCTAAGATCTATCCAAGATTCACCAAGATTCCATAACAACCAAATCTCCAAGATTTTGTTCAAGATTATCCAAAATTCTGCCACGAAAAATTTTGAACCACCATGTCATGCCGTAAATCGTAGGCTTCAAATTGACAAGAATCCAACATTTTGCAATCAACAAAAATCAATTGCAATTACATAACATGGCTTCAAATCTTACGTAACACCCTTTCCAAATTAAAACAACATTCATGCAATTACACATATGGTCATGTGAATTACGTTTACAAAAGAAAATCAAAAGTTATGCCGAGCACTAATGTCGACAATAATTCTCACCAAGAGAACAAATTGTCGATCTAATTACTTTGATTTCCTTTTGTTTTGCTTTAATTTGTATTTGATTCCTTAATTAATTAAAATCAACAGTTTTAATTAATTTAATCCAAAATAAAAATTAACACGATAAAATTTTAGAATTAAAATTTTACATTAACTCTAAGTTAACTGATCTAAGTTCTAAAACATATACAGTTAAAGAACTAGCCACACATAAATCAAACATATGATTTATAAAAACACAGAATTTGCAAATTCATATATATACATAGCCTAGAGTTGGCTCCGATACCACTGTTGGGATTCGGTAAGATAAATAGCCCTAGGCACAGCGGAATATAAAAATTTTTAGGGCCTCTTAAGGAATCTTGCCAGGATATTCTCTAGTTGTATACATATGAATATAATTAAACGACAATATAAGTTTTCTCGTTTATACCTGTCTCCTTGCAAATCCTTGGCTAGCAAGATGAGCTCTGAATTCTGCCCCGGTAAGATCGACCCACACCTTTGAGTAGCGCCCCACGTGTTGCGCCTCTACGAGTTGATACACCACAATATCACGAAAATTAATATATCCTAATCAACTGGAACATAGGGTATATTAATATCTAGGTTTTAGAACAACTTTGGAACGAAAATCGAAGACGAAAAATTCTTCCAAAGTGGAAGTATGGTTCGGCCGATTACTAGAGGGAGGGGGAGAGAATTTTTGCTCTTCTTATTTTTCTTGTAGAGTTGTATATGAGATATGAGACCTAGTCTCTTATTTATAGATATCTCTCATAACCTAATCCTTCTAGGATTAGGATACTAATTCTCCTACATGGGCCATGGCCCTCTTTAATTAGAAGACTAAGTCTTCTAATTAATTCATGGCCCATATTAATTAATCTTTCAGGGCTTTATTTAATCTCCCAATTAAATAGCCCAATTAATTAAATCATCTCCCAATTAATTAATTAAACTCTAAGTCTAATTAATTAATTATTCCATTAATTAATTAAATCCTAATTAATCAATTTACTCATAAATTAAATTCCAATTTAATTTATAATCTTGATCCAATTCCAATTGGATCCAATTTCGTTCCACATGGGTCGACCCAGTCGACCCACCCATTTAATCGACCCAGTCCATTTTGACTTAGTCGACCCAGTCGACTAGTTCGTTCTTACTCCCTCGCTTTCGCTACTTGTGTATTGTGTATGCCCCCGTAGGTTCACCACATAATTGGCCGTGGGTTATAATTAAATATTATTTAATTATTCGAGTAAGACTAACTCTAAATCAATCGAACACTCTGTCGATTGACCATTCCAAAATTAGCACCCCTGCCAATTTGGGAATTCTCCCACACTCCACAGTCGATGTCCAGTCACAAGCCCATGGAGCCCAATCACTGGTGAATTAATTCAGTGAACCTTTTATCATTTATAATTTCCATATACGACATAATCTCTCCATTGATCAATCTCCCAGTCGAGACTTAAGGGTATGGTCTTTCATCGGATTCCCTTTTCTTTTGTCTTGACCTTATGTACTCTGGTCTCGAAATAAATTCTCTTTGACTTAATCTTTATGAGCTACTTACATAAAGTCGTCAGATACCTTGGCCAAGGATTTTACCAGAATTAATTTCTCACAGAAATCCATAGGAGAATTTCCCAACCTATCAAGTCGGGTCAATGGATCCTTTGTTGATGATATGAATCTGCATACGAGTTCCTCTATACCCAACATGAGTCCACAGAGACTTTCTGGCGATCCCCAGTCAGTCGGAACTCATATCAAAGTATAGACGTTCTCGCACCAGATAAACCCTATCACCTCAAGTAGTTAGGGATCGTTCCTCGTATACTATTATAAATATGGAATAACTTCAACCCCGATATGCGACTACCGCTTCCATGGTGAGTTATTTCCTATTGGGGTATTCAGTGCGCTTGCCATCCCAGCAAGCCACCCACTTATGTGTATCGACTATCCCAGTCACGCTCGTGGACCCCAGCGTCCTCCAGTTCATCGGAGTATACACAATAGTGAGAGTCTAACCGAATCCAACGATGTCCTATCTCGATTGGATTCTACGACTCTTGAATATGTTCTAGATCACGGCCTTGGAGATCAGTCCACGGGTTGTCCCATAGCCCTGTGATCTAAGGACTTCTATCCTTATGCGTAGATAATTATTACATAAGATAAAGATGACCATATAATAAAAGCATTTATTAATCCAATCGAATGGTCCTTTCAATTAAATGCAGCCAAAACAGTTGGCTTGCAGGACACTATTCTATCAGCTGTATAGCAAGAGTCTTCTGAATTTGCTCGGCAAGAGAATCCATAGAGGAGCTCGAAGAAGGAGAACCTCCAAAGCCAGCAGAATCGGAAGATGGCACTACAACGGTAGGTGGTCTCAAAGGAACTGCCAATAGAACTCCTGAATACTCATGTCATTCTGCTCAAGAGCACGTATATCATGTTCCAGTTGATACCTTTTAGCAAAACTAGACTGAGTATATAATTTTGTTAAATGATCCCAAACATCATTTACACACTCATATTTTGCTAATTGCATACCAATAGAGCATTCCACCGAGTTGTGGATCCAAGTAATAACCTTGGAGTTGTTCGTTTCCCAGATATCCAACAATTTAACATAATCAACACCAGAATATTTTGTCGGTTTAACCTTAATACCAGTAACATAGCCCCACATCTTTTTTCCTTCAAAGAAATTTTTCATAACATAACTTCAATATGAAAAATTCTTCCCATTCAATCTAACACTAATAGACTGCAACGAATCACCACTTTCAGAAGTCATATTCAACCAATACACAATTGGAAACAGCCGAACCACAATCGAGGAAACGAACCCTAACCAAAAACAACTAAATTCGAAAGAACGAAACAAATAGAGCAGAACGAACCTCAAATAAACGAAGCAAAATGGAAATTAACAAAGTGAACGATCGTAAATTATTCGGGAAAAAAATTAAAGAAAAGTGTCCCCTACGATTACTCGCTCTGATACCATGATAACTTAAAGAAAAGCTATTAATTGAATGAAAAGATAATACAAGCTTTTGGTTCTTTAGCATACAAAAAAAAAAAAAAAGAGGCAAAACAATAATAAAAGAAAGACAAGAGAAAAAGCCTAAATAGCTAGGGCTAACACTAAAAGACTAAACTACCCTTCTACTTAATACTCCCTCCGTTTCATAATATCTGTCACTTTGAGAAGTTTTTCTTGTGCCATATTATCTGTCACTTTGTATTTCCAATAAAGCTTTAATTACTCTTTTTCCATTTTTGCCCTTTATGCTCATAATTTTTCTCAAACATTAACTGACTCTTTATCACCTCTTTTTTGTATCTCTTTTCTTAATCAATATCAATTCCAAAACAATTTTCATATTCCCAAAGTCACGTAAAACAGAAAATTGAAGAAGATTTAATATACTTGGAAGAAAAGAACATAAAGATTGAAGATTAACTGACTTCAACTTATTTTCTTTAAATGGACAATAAAAAACCAAAAAGTAACATGGAAGAAAAGAACATAAAGCATAAAGATTGAAGATTCAATGGTTTTTGAAGAGGAAGTTGATGATAATGAAAACTCAATGCTTGTTCAAGAATTCAAGAATTTTAATTTCAATGTATTGCCGATTGTTCTTCCAAACCAAAAATTTGCAGCAGGTTTTGATTTGAATGTAGTTGCAAATCGTGGGTTTGATTTGAACAAATTTCCCGACGAAGAAGAAAAAGATTCTGAGAAAGATGAAGTTCATCGAATAGTTAAGATTATGTTAGAGCATCTCCAACAATGTCATCTATAAATGGTCATCTATATCAAATTATACAAGATGAACAGTGTTTTAGCTACTCAGTTTTAGCTATTTGCTCCAGCAGTCATCACCTAAATTTTTTAAAATTATTATATTTTATTTTTATTCTTCTTTCAAGATTAAATTATAAATTACATTATAAATAATATTTTATTACATTTATTATATTTTCACATACAATATTAATAATAAATATATGTTTTAATGTTTTTTATTTAAATATAATAAATTAATAATTTATTTTGAAATAAATGACATAATGATTTAATCAATTATTAGATTCAAACCGATAATTTTTATTTTTTATTAACAATTATATGCATTTAATTCAAATAAACATAGATTTGCTTATGTGGACGTCCTGTATATTTATACATGGACATCCATATATGCAAGTTCAATCTTCTATTATGCATAGGCTTGTATGAATACGAGACACTGCTGGGGGTGCTCTTAAAGATTTATCTTCCCAAATTTTATTAAGATAACCATATATATCATGGTTATTGTTGTCCAGTGTTTGATCCGTAAGGATTCTTCTTATTTTTTGTTTTTTATGAAGGTCTATTATCGAGTAATGTGTAGGACATGATGTGTCTTCCATTCTTGTTAGGCCATCTCCAATGGTTTTCCCGGGCCATTCCCGGGCCAGCCCCCGAGCCATCCCGGACTCTGAGTGATCATCTCCAGTGGTGGTCTCCAGCACTCAATTTCTTCCAAAAAATTTTCTTCCCCGCTCTCACCTTTTTTATAATAGTTTTAATATTGATAATAATAATAATAATAATAATAATAATAATAATAGAATAATAATAATTATATTTTAATAATATAATTAATTTAAAAATATTATAATTATAATATTTAAACATTAAACTATAAATTATAATTATAATTATAATTAATTCAAAACACGAATTATAACATTAAATAAAAGACTCAGATAAAAACAAGATAACGATTACAACAAACACACATGGAAAAAAAACAAAGAAGATTACCACATTTATTGATTTGCCCTCTGGAACCAGTCGATTTCTTCATGCGATGAACCTCCAAAATATGGTTAACAATAAATGTAAATTATATAATTTATGTATTTTTTTTAATTAAGTATGTTTTTATATATTTCTATGCTTACGGTATTAATCAAAATTATTTGTCGGTGTTTAATTATATTTTGAAGTAATTCTAATTCCAATTTAGGAGGAAATTTTATTCTTATTAAATCATTAATAATTACTATTGTAATCAAAATTAATAATAATTGAACAAATACTACAAATTCTTTATTCTTATTTTTTCAATCTAAAATCAATAATGATAATTAAACAAATACTACAAATTTTATTATAGTTTTAACACATACTAAAAAATTAAATTAAAAAAAAAACACTCAATTTCTATACATATAAAGCAAGAAAGAAAGAAAGAAAATGCATAGCAGCTGTCTTCTGAGATTCGTGCCCAGTTTATTCATTTTTTTAAAAATTAAAAAAAAAAGAACCAATCCGCCACCTGAATTTAAAAGGGGAGAATGCATATCACTCTCCCATCTTCTTCCCCAAAAATCACTTGCGCCCCGTTCCAGCCACCATTCCCGCCCGCGACCGCACCAGAGCCCGTGCCCCGCCCCGGACCTCCATTGGAGACGGTTCCCCAGCCCAGCCCGGCCCTCACGCGCGCCCCGAGCCCGCCATTGGAGATGGCCTTAATGATTAAAATCTTGGCAAACGAATTAACTCATTAATCTCTTGTTATAATTAACATTCTTATAGATTAAGCACTTTCGCATTACTAGAATAACAATAGTAAAATGCAGGTCGTAAGAAGCACAAGAAGAACAATAAAATGATGTTTCTGGTTAAAACAAAATTAAAATACATATCTTAGTCACAATTGACATAAACTAAAAATAAAACCTAACTTAAATAATTAAGGATTTCTTGAACTAATTCAGCATCACATTTCAATTGAGTAGGAAGTTGGCCTGGCTTTTCTAGCATAACTTTCTTAATATGCGGAATCCTATATTTATGAGAATCTTTTGCTCGCATGATTTAAATCATGCACGACTGTAATGTTAAAAATATACGATTGGACTTCGTTTTCGGAAAAGATTGAAATGACTTCTCAACAGCACTAACAAGCTCATCAACAATTTTAACTGATTCCTTATACTGCAAGGATTGAATACCACTAAATAATCCAAGATCCAAAACATTCAAATCTGGAGAGTTTGGAGGTTGAGACATCAAACGAATATCAAATCCATCTTGTGTAGCTGCGCAGAATTGATCATCATTATGATCAATATGTGTTCTTGCATTGTCTTGTTGAATAAATATTGGACACCTTGAATCCTCTCTCGACCATTTTTCCTTGATAGAGGGTATAACTTTTTCAATTAAATATGATCTGACAACATCTTTTTTCACCGAAGTTATTGGTTTTGCCTCTAGTGTACCTGCAACTCTATTGATATTAGCCCTTTTAGCTGGCTCATGTGTAACAAAAGGGAACACACCAATTTTTCCAGAAAAAAGTTCAATTCCTTGTGCGTCAAATCTTGGGCGAGCTATAGCAACTAAAAACATGACATTTCCAATGAAATTTTTGCTTTTGCAAGTGCACAATGGGTCTTCTTCGTCCGACAACAAGTAGTAATTCTCTGATTTTATTGTCATGTAGAACCACTTCTCATCAATATGGACAATATTATACATTCCAATGAAGATCGGATCATGTGGTATGCTATCACTTTCAAGCATAGATACGCAAAATTGCAATCGAGCTCTTTTATTTTCCTCTTTTAGAAATGGGTTTATAGCATTTGAATGCCGTCGTATTCCCCCGACTTAAGATGCCTAAACAATGTGCTCTTGTTGATGTTCAAGGAACAAGCTAAAGCATCAAGAGTTGTCTGTTGATGTAAAGGAATCTCACGAATCTGGTCAAAGTTAATCTGAATCCTTTTGCGACCACAATTTCCTGTCTTTCTATGAGATACGTTAGCATGTGTGCGGCCATTTTCTGATTGTCTCCAAATGCGTTGAACCGTTCGTATAGATACTGAAAATTGCGATGCCACCATTCTTGTCACTCATTTTGTCAAATATCCGGCATCACTTTTCTGTTGTAGCATATTGTATATCGCTTGACGTTCATCATTGCTTAAATTTTTCAATTTTTTTATGTGACTTGATGCTTGTGGTAGTTCTTCATTTGTATTTCAAGCACCAATGTTATCATCTATTCTAAAGCACCAAGATGATAGATTAGATTCAATCAAAAAAATATTTATGTACAGAACTACCAATTGGTGTAAAGACTAAAGAGATAAAACAGTAGTGAGTATTTGACAATCCATGATTTTTCACTCTTTCCATATACATAGTGCAATGGTTTATTTATATAGCTCTCACGTTTCATTCTCAAGAAAATCAATGATATGAAAGTAAAATTTAACAAAATCAGGATACGAATGATATGAAAAATAAAGTAAAAATCGCACATCTCTGTAATCCCATTTCCACAAGTCTGTCATCTTCAAAACATGGCTCGTTGTTTAGATCTATCCGAGAATGATCTATCAAAGATATCTCAATCAATGGAGAATTTGGATTGAGATTAAGGTCGGGAATTGAACGTGCAATATCAACATTGATATCCGGTAAACTAACGTGAGCTACCTCTTCTTGTCTAACATCATTATCAATATAAAAAATGTGGTATGTCTATGTTTTGGTCTATTTCAACTAAAGGTGTATCCATTTTGTTTTAATTTGTAGAAACAAGTTAAATTTCGTTTTATAGGAGAGTTTTGGTGGGAATTCACTAATATTTGAGAAAAAAAATAGCAGATTCATGGAACTTTTGGGCTGGAAATTTGGAGGGAATAATTGAATTTTTAGCCTGAAGAGAGGGAAATTGAAAATTTAGGTTGAATCAAAAAATTCGAATTGATAAAATTATTTGGCTACAAAATTTGGAGGGGATAATTGAATTTTTCAAGTTGGAGTGATCAAATAATGAATTCTGGATATAAATTTTGGAGGGAAGAAATAATAAAAGTATGATTAAAAGGGAGATTAATCTTGAGATAATTAAGGGACATGAAAATATATATTTTGGAGAGAGAGAGTGACGAATACAAATTGAGGCAGTTAATGAGATAATTTATGAATATGTAGTATTTAAGATAGTTAAGAGAGAGAGAGAGTTAGTGAAGGATAGTAATTAATTAAAAAGGGTATGTTAGTCTTTTTCATTTTTTTCCTAGAATTCAGCCATATTCAATGAATTCCTTAATTTATGTGCATACATGTGAAACGAGAGATAATATGAAATAGAGGGAGTATATACAAGTTACACTAATAATAAAAACTCTAACAATAATCAGAAACTACTAGGGCTTATATGGAACTGGTTTGGCCCGGTTTGGTCTCAGCCAAACTGGGCCAAACCTTGTTTGGCAAGAAGTCTCAATTCATTTGAGCCCAGACTCTGGTTTCAGCCCAATGTGGAAGCCTAAACCTCACTCCCTCATGAAGACACAGTCCCTGACATTGTCCCATCGCTTTTGTCATATTTTGAATGCTTTTGTTGGATGAAGATGAAGATGAAGATGAAGTGCAAAGAAGATAAAAAGATAAGGGAAGGTTTTGATGATTTCCAAAACGTCAAAATCAGCTAAGTATGGAAAGCTTAGGTCCCTTAGAAGAATTTTGAACAAGTAAAGAAGATATCAGAAGAGTTCAAAGTTCAAAGCCCAGAAAACTACTGATCTCATGCTGAAACAGCAATCAGAAGGGTAGGTCATCAGCTGACTCAAATCAGATTAGTTCAGTATTTGATCAGCAGAGTATCTATCAGCAGAGTTGCTTCGATCAGCAGAGTAGAAGAGATCATGAAATAGTTCAACGGTAATAAATGCACTTGGTGTAATAAATGCTGCAAGAGAAGGGTAGTAATGACAAATGATTGAAGAATATTCTCGGATCAGCATAGTGCATTTAATGCAGCTACAGGAAAATACAGCAGAAAAGGTACTGTAGCAGGGAGCCGTTCTGAATTTGGGCTAAGGCTATGGATTTGAAGTTTGATTTCCTTCAACAGTCATAATTTCAAATCCAAGTATAAATAGAGCTGATTTCGAAGAGAGAAAAAACAACATTATGAGATTTCGTTTTTGAAGCAAAAATTTCTCTAAGTCTCAAGAAGTTCGAACAGCTCACTCGTCTGGTGAAAGTCATCTGTTGACAGAAACCCAGTTGAAGAAAATTAGAAAATACATCCTGAGTGAATTTGTATTAAGCTGAGTGTTGTGCGAAGTTTAAATCCGTCTTTGTGAGTGATTTAACTTCAGAGGATAGGTTTTCTGAGTGATTTCCTATTGCGAGCTTATAGCCTTTTCATTTGTTGTCTAGGTGTAAGTGGAGAAATATTGTAAACTTTGTGTTTATAGTATAACCCAGAATCTAAGTGATCTGGAAGAGTGGACTAAAGGATTTTTATCCATATAACCACTATAAAATTCTGTGTGTTATTCTTGCATTTAAGTTTTCTTGCATATTTCAAAATTGCATAAGGTTACACTTTGAATTATTAAAATATTTTAAAGGAGTTTTTGAAACTGGGGATAAAATCTTTTGAAGGACTTAGTCTACTTGTGAAAAACACTTTAAATTATTCCGCTGCAAGTATACTCTTGAAAAATTAATTTTGCTGTAATCAGCTAAGTTGTTATAAGATAAGTGGTCACTCTGTTGTTCATTCACGATCAGCATAGTCAGCTTACTGATCTTCATAAGCTTAGTCTGCTGACAGACGACTGAAAAGTTTTTAAGTCTAAAACTTTTCAGAGGTCTATTCACCCCCCCCCCTCTAGACTTCATCTGACCACTTGGGACCAACATTTTTTTTTCCTTTTCTTTTCTTGCTTTTCGTTTTCGTTTTCTCTTTTTCTTTTTCTTTTGTTATTAACTAAACAATGTAATAAACAACAGATTGTCATGTACCAAAAAAAAAATTCAGAGATTTGTTACTGACAAATTTTCTCAATTTCCCGCAGTTAAACAACCTATTTTTTTAAAATTAATTTTTTCATTAAATTTACATTCTATTTATAATCACATAAATTATTATAATAATCACAATAAAATAATTACAACCACTTCTCAATCACCATTATAATATCATCCCAAACCAATTACTAATTTTGATATTTTTATCTCAAACTATATCAACTCGCCGAATTTCATCCCACAATTTATCATTTTGTATGAATTTAGTCCCAATATTAAATTTATAATTTAATGAAAATGACGGTTCAATCTTGTAATTAGTTTGGGAATTTTGATTTTTTGTTTCAAATTAGATCAACTCGCCGAATTTTGTCCCGCAATTTACCATTTTGTATGAATTTAGTCACACTATTAAATTTCTAATCTAATGAAAATGACATGTTTAATCTTGTAATCAGTTTGGGATGGATTTGCAATCTTATATAATTATTCATGTTATGCACTATGTGAATGAAGTTTACGATTTTTGCAGTCAAATAATTATTATCAAAATAATTTATTTTATTTTTTCATATTATATTCGATTATATGTTAATTAAAAAATGAAGTCAAGTTTGATATTGTATATATCTTATAATTTAGAAAGCAACAAAATTATTAATTTTTTTATTTAAATAAATAATTGTTCATCATCATCTAAATTAATATCACAATCATATTTAAATAATTACAATTAATTCTCAATAATTACAATATTATTACTCATTATCTCAATCATTACACAATAAAATATTATATTTCAAATCCTATAAAGTTATTTTTCTTTATAAGACATCTACTACCTATTTTTCTTCTCCAAACCCAAACAACTAAACCACCATCCAAATCAAATCTCAAATTCCCAAATCCCACTAACTATTATTTAATAATATTTTACCATTTTAATATTCCATTGAAACCATTATCCAAATCGAGTTTCAACGATTTCGCCGAAACCTCTGAAACCACTTTTCGAAACCAAACCGAGATCAAACCTAGTCAAACTACTTCTATATTAACCCCTAGATACGAATGTTTAATAACAAACTAGTTACAACTTACAACATAAATGGTCACAATACTCTAAGATATACAATGCGCAATTGCTATATCCGAGCATATATATATATATATATATATATATATATATATATATATATATATATATATATATATATATTATTTAACAATGAATTGTTGAAAAATATGTTTAAAACAATCTATGTATATAAAATATTATAGAATATTTTATATTTCTAAGTACTATAGTGAATTATTCTCACAGAATAAATATTTATAAAATATTATAAAATACTTTATATTATAAAACTATAGTAAATTATTCCAACAGAATAATTATTTATAATTAACTCTAATTATAAATCTTAGTATAGTTTATTCTCGCAGAACAAACAAAATCAGAATTTAATAACAGTGCACTTACTGAAATAATTCTGAAACATAAAATCGACTGAGGCTTGCAAATGCAATATCCTTAAGACAATATTTCTGGGCTGTCAAAGGTACAACAGTTCGTCCCAGTGGTCTCCCAATATACAGCAGTCGGATACTTGTTTCTTTGCACTAAGAACAAGTCCACAGCAAACTTTAACAAATAGAATATTTAACTACTTGAGAAGAGAAGAATATAGAGAGAGGAGGATAGGATTCTGCTTTAGGTTGCAAGAAAACGGGATGGGAGAATTGGCCAGATTCTCCCCCTATTTATAGCAGTAGTAGAGGTGTTGCTGGAGGGTCACAACTGTTCGGATTTAAACCAAACAATGGTTCGGTCCGAATGGGTGCCACCCGTTCGGTTCAAAATCCGACCAAACACACCATTTTATTCAAAATTGGGCGGGCGAACGGATCCTTCTCAGACCTTCTAGAAGTGGGTCTCGCGGATCCTGTTCGGATCACATGCGGATCCTAATCGGATCACCCAAGGATCTTATTTAAAAGTTTTGGACTTTAATAATTATTGGGCCCAGATATTACTCTAGGCCCATTCCTACAAAAAGCCTTACAACTTGAAAGCTAGGTGCCCTTTTTATAACAATTGTGTAGCTCAACTTTCTTCTTCTTTTCCATGTGGGATGGAGAGACTCAACTTCTCTTCTCATTTCATTCATTATGGTGTAATAATTAATTTTGCTAATTACATTCAATTTAATTAGCTATCACTAATTTAATTACACCAACAATCCCCCACAAATGAATGAAATTATTTTTCATATCTCGTCACAGGAGACATATCAAAGTCAAATATTCTTTAGGAATAGTACTGCATCGGGATAGGTGAAATATTCCATCTTGAACCTTCCCTAGTTAGAGTTTATCGGATTTACTTAGCCAATCAGTGAAATATTTCATCTTGAACTGTCGGCTGTTTATGTAAACCAAAACAATAAACTTAACACAACACTAAACCGACTTGCTAAGAGTTCTCGATTGTGTTCGTTTTGGCCCTGAACATTCTTGGGTTCTACGAGTGCTTTAGAGGATTCCCATCTTATAAGAATTCTCAACGAGCCGACCCAACTCACACTTACATAGGTGACCGCATTTATTAAGAGTATCCTACTATACTCCACTTGCTCTTAACAAGATATAGACGTCATTATAAACATAAGCTTAACCTAATCAAACGCTGTAGGTTGCACTTTTTGCATCATAGGAATGAGCTAGAGTTGGACTCTAAAGTGGTCCACTTTTTAAGTTAACCAAGACTGGTTGTCCTATTGAACCTGGTCTGTGGGATCTCCAGTCGCCAAGTTAGGTTTCCGTACAAGGTAACTTAGTTATATTTTAGGCTTTTAAGCCCATTCCCCTCGACGCACATTCTACTCTCTCACCAGATAAACCTTTAGTAAACGGATCCGCGAGGTTATCTTTTGATTTTACAAAGTCAATGGAAATTATTCCATTTGAGAGTAAATGTCTCACGGTATTATGTCGACGACGAATGTGTCGTGATTTACCATTATACATAAAGTTATGAGCTCTATGTAATGCCGCCTGATTATCACAATGAATACATATAGCCGACACAGGTTTCGGCCATAGTGGAATATCTTCCAAAAAGTTATGAAGCTACTCAACTTCTTCTCCAGCTTTATCTAAAGCTATAAACTCTGATTCCATAGTGGATCGAGCTATACAAGTTTGTTTGGAAGATTTCCAAGAAATAGCGGCTCCTCCCAAAGTAAATACATATCCGCTTGTGGATTTTGATTCCTCTGAATCAGAAATCCAATTTGCATCACTATATCCCTTAAGGACAGCTGGATATTTTCCATAGTGTAATGCATAATTTGATGTATTTTTTAAGTATCCAAGCACTCTCTTCAGAGCGTTCCAATGTTCTTTGCTTGGATTGCTCGTGTACCTACTCAATTTATTGACTGAGTAAGCGATGTCTGGCCTCGTGCAATTCATGATATACATGAGACATCCAATGATACGAGCATATTCGATTTGTGATAGACTATCACCTTTATTCTTGTGTAAAACAAGAGATGAAATAAATGGGTTATTTGTTCCCTTAATTCCATAGTTTTTAAATCTCTCAAGCACTTTATCTACATAATGTAACTGAGATAATTTAATCCCATCTGGTGATCTTGTTATTTTAATTCCCAAAATAACATCCGCTTCACCGAGATCTTTCATATCGAAGTGTTTTGTTAGTATTTTCTTTGCGGACTTAATGACCTCCATATTAGTCCCAAGTATTAACATATCATCTACATATAAACATATTATGACAGTTGCTTGTCCAAATTGTTTAATATAGACACACTTGTCGCTTTCATTGATTTGAAAATCATTTTTAATCATGACACTATCAAATTTTTCGTGCCATTGTTTAGGAGCTTGTTTAAAGCCATAAAGAGATCGAACAAGTTTACATACTTTGTTCTCTTTTCCTTTAACAACGAAACCCTCAGGTTGCTCCATATATATTTCCTCATTCAATTCTCCATTGAGAAAAGCGGTTTTAACATCCATTTGATGTATCTCTAGATTGTATATAGCTGCTAAAGCTATTAATGTTCTAATGGATGTTATCCTAGTCACTGGTGAATAGGTGTCAAAGAAATCTATTCCCTCCTTTTGACTATAACCTGTGGCTACTAATCTAGCCTTATATTTATCAATTGAGCCATCGGGTTTTAGTTTCTTTTTAAATATCCATTTACATCCAATTAGCTTACTTCCCTTAGGAAGATCAGCCAACTCCCAAGTATTATTACTTAGAATGGACTGTAATTCACTGTCTATTGCCTCTTTCCAATAAGATGCATCCGGAATAGACATGGCTTTCAGTATATGTTTTGGGATCATCCTCTAACATATAAGTTAAGAAATCTGGTCCGAATGATTTAGCAATTTTAGCTCGCTTGCTCCTTCGGGGCTTGTCAGATTCTTCATCAATCTCTTTACTGATTTGAGAATTATTTTCCTTAGAAATTGATTTATTTGACCAGTGATCAACAACCTCATTGCTGATTTGAGAATTATGTTCCTTAGAAATTAATTGATATGGTCTTTTATGAGAAGTAACATTTGAGTTCTTCTTATGTGGAAATACATTCTCGAAGAATGTAGCATCACGTGATTCAATTATAGTATTCACGTGTATGTTGCTTACTTCAGACACTAGAAATCTGTAAGCGCTACTATTTTCCACATGACCTATATAGTAGCAATCCATGGTTTTGGTCCAACCTTTTCTTTCATAGGTTTTGGTACAACTACCTTTGCCAAGCACCCGCACACTTTGAGGTATTTATAACTTGGTTGTCTACCTTTCCATAACTCATACGGAATGGTATCATTTTTCTTGTGCGGAACTCTATTTAATATATGGTTAGCCATAAATAAAGCTTCCCCCCACAAGTTCCTAGGTAAACCCGAGTTCAAAAGTAATACATTTATCATGTCTCTTAATGTTCGGTTTTTCCTTTCGGCTACTCCATTTGATTGAGGTGAGTATGGTGCCGTTGTTTGGTCAATTATCCCCGAGTCTACACACAACTGTGCAAAGGGATATTCATATTCACCACCTCTATCAGATCTAAGAATTTTTATCTTCTTATTTAACTGATTTTCTACTTCAGCCTTGTATCTTACAAAGGCATTTATTGCTTCCCTTTTCTTATTCAATAAGTAAACGTAGCAATAACGTGTACAGTCATCAATAAATGTGATGAAGTACTTTTTCCCTCCTCGAGTTGGAGTTGACTTGAGATTGCACAAGTGTGTGTGAATTAGCTCTAATGATTGTGAGCTCCTTTCCACTGAAGTGAAAGGTTGTTTCGCAAACTTTGCCTCAATGCAAATTTCACACTTATAAGATTTATCAATATCTAATTTAGGAATTAATCCTAAGTTTGCTAATTTTTTCATTTTTCTAAAATTAATATGGCATAATCTATCATGCCAAAGTAAAGTGGACTCAAGCAAGTAAGCAGAAGAATTATTATTATTAATAAATTTGTCGTTTTTGCCAATAACGGCTACATTAGCCTTAAATAGGACATCACCCAAATAACCTTTGCCAACATACATTCCTCCTTGGTCAGCACAAATTTATCTGACTCAAAGGCTAATCTAAAACCTTTCTTAGTTAGGACAGATCCAGAAATCAAATTCTTCCTAATGTCCGGGACATGAAGAACTTCATTGAGAGTAACATTTTTTCCTGAGGTAAATTTGAGAACCACTTTACCTTGTCCCTCCACCACAGAGTGAGCATCATTTTCCATGTACAATTTCTCTTCGTGATCAAACTTCTTATATGAAGTGAACATGTTTATGTCATAGCAAATGTGACGGGTAGCTCCAGTATCCACCCACCAGCCTTTAGATTCACTTGTCAGGAATGCTTCAGCAATTGCAGATAAATGCATGTTATCGATGTCAGATGGAGCTAGGTTGATGCTAACATTTGCTTCATCCTTTGGCTGAGCACGGCTACGACAATCCTTTGCAAGGTGTCCATTTTTTCCACATGTGATGCAAGCTCCATTGAACTTTCGCTTCTTGTTACCCTTTTGTCCTTTGTTGGAGGTATTGACCTTACGCTTCTTGCTTTTCTTTGAGCCTTCCATAACATGAACCTTAGCCCCTCCGGGCTGAGGCATAGCCACATAGTTACTGCCGCCCTTGTCAGTATACCGATTATTTTCTTCGGTTTTCAGATATTCTGTGAGATCTTGCAGATTCCACTTTGCAATGGATTTCTTGTGCCTCAAGTGATGCTTGAACCCCGTCCAACCAGGAGGAAGCTTGCCAATGATACAAGCAACCAGGTAAGACTCGCTAAGTTCATGCCCTTCGGCCAAGATGTCGTGAATCATATTCTGGAGTTCTTCCACTTGCTCATTCACAGATTTACTGTCAACCATTCGATAAAATTAGAATTTATCCACCACGAATTTTCTGTAGCCTGCATCTTCAGTCTTAAACTTTTTGATTAAACATTCCCACAATAATTTACTAGTCTTAAATTGACTATAAATCTTGTACAAAGATTCATCCAAATAGCTGAGAATGTAATTTCGGCACATAAAATCCGAGTGATTCCAAGCTTTTATCACAAGAGCCATTTCTTCAAGTTCCTCCGGACTAGCTTTCTCCTTAGGTTTAGGTACCTCCTCAGTGAGAAACCTAGCCATGCTCAAGGATGTGATGTAAAAGTACATCTTATTTTGCCATGTTGCAAAGTCAGTCCCTTTGAACTTGAATGGTGGTACTGCCGGCGGAGCAGCAACCTTTGGTGTTTCAACCATTTCAGTCTTTGTTGCCATCTACACAGATGAATTAAACAGATTAAATTTATTGTCTTAAGATTGTTGAAAAATATGTTTAAAACAATATGTGTATATAAAATATTATAGAATATTTTATATTTCTAAGTACTATAATGAATTATTCTCACAGAATAAATATTTATAAAATATTATAAAATACTTTATATTATAAACTATACTAAGATTTATAATTAGAGTTAATTATAAATAATTATTCTATTGAAATAATTTACTATAGTTTTATAATATAAAGTATTGGGAAATTTACATAGACACTCCCTGACTTTTACCTTAATTACAAGAAATTACCCTACTGTTTGTAATATTACAAAAACACCCCCTCAACCAAAAATTGTATTACAAGGACACCCCCTTGTTACACAAAAAATATTACCAATTTGGTCCCTAAAATCATTACAAATACACCCCTCGAGGGGGTGTTTTTGTAATATTTCAAACAATAGGGTAATTTCTTGTAATTAGGGTAAAAGTCAGGGGGTGTCTATGTAAATTTCCCTAAAGTATTTTATAATATTTTACAAATATTTATTCTGTGAGAATAATTCACTATAGTACTTAGAAATATAAAATATTCTATAATATTTTATATACACAGATTGTTTTAAACATATTTTACAACATGAAAAACGCCAATCTCACGGATTTGTACAATGACAACCCCATTTTATTTGTTTAGAGGGTCATGCCTATTTTTTTTTAAATCTACTAAATTGTGTTTTTATAAAAGCGAATAGCGTATTGGGTATTGGTCCTACAACATCTTCCACATTATGAAATTTCAAATAAACAAATAAACAAAATGAAAAAATTGCTTTTTTGGTATAATAGGATAGATTAACTTGCATTTTCAATATCATTAGATATGAAAATACAAATTTGGTATCATAATTAAGTTTTCATTGCAATTTTGGTACCACACACAAATTTTCTCCAAATTTAATGGTAATTTACCCCCTATATAATGCATAATGTTCAATTTATCCCTTTATAATTTAAAAAAAAAATTACCCCCTGTAAATTTTTTACTGAAGCAATTTACCTCCTTCAGCCGGAGAGTGTAACTCACTTGCCAAAATTGAGAGTAGACATGCAAACTATTTTATAACATACATGGATATACATTATCAAATTTATCATAACATAGGGGGTAAAATACCACGTTATCATAATAAAAAGTGGATAAAGTGCAGCCTATAAAAATATTAAGGAGGCGATGTGAAATTTTTACATAATTTCAGGGGGCTAAAATGCTCTTTTTTAAACTACAAGGAGGTAAATTGAACATTATGCATTTCACAGGGGGTAATTTATCATTAACTTTGGGGGTAAATTGGGTTTGGTACTAAAGTTGCAATGAAAACCTATCCAATGATACCAAATTTGCATTTTCATATTCAGTGGTACCAAAATTGCAGGTAATTCTATCCTATAATACCAAAAAAATAATTTTCCTTAAACAAAACATTTCTGCAACACAACGAATTTCTCGAAGTAAAGATACGAAAAAAAATAAAGAAATAATTACACCATAGTTGATCATGTATATATATATATATATATTATCAGGGTCATCTTTTACCCAGTATATGATAAACATGCCAATATTCACATAGCATAACTGAAATATGTTCACTACAGTCAGCCAGCTTGAGGGGGAAGAATTTCTCCTTGAAAATTATAGCTCCCTGTAATATTGATGGTTATGATTCAAGAAAAGAATAAAATGTTTGATGTGTAAATGGATGAGATATTCATAGACTCGTTCATCGATTAATGGAGGATATAAAAATTGCATGTTCAATAGACATATTGAGAAAAATTTCTTACATAGTAAAGACGCCCTTGCTAACATATGAGAATGGTATTTTTTGACGACATTAAAGACATCTTTGACCGCCAATGGCCGGCTCCAAATGATCGGGGGTGAGTGGGGGGAGGAGGAGGGGGGGGGGGGGGGGGGTGGGGGGGAAGCTGGGGGTGCCCTGGGGAATGGCTTTCCTAGGGCAACCCCCGGGACTGGTGTGTTATCACACTGCTGTAGCAGGGGTGGTTCCACTAGCTGTTCTTTTTTATTCTCACAATCTTTTAAATGAATTTTTTTTTTTAAATTTTGTATTAGATTTAATAATATTGTATATTTGAATTTTTAAATTTGTAAGGTGCTACTTTTGATTGGCTTAATACAATTTATACATTTGTAATTTGTAATGTGACATGGGATGGTCTATGGTAACTCACACTTCAAAGTGAGTCACCAACAATCCAATTACAATCCAATTAGATTTGGACACATGTCCACATTACAACATAATAAATTAATGTACAATCCCACCTAACCATGTAAAACTACCACTTTATCCTTAAATCTTTATTTTATAAAATTCCCAACATAACCTTTTATTAAATGAAAAATAGAAAGAATTAAAATATGAAAAATGAGACTTCCCATCGCCCCTCCCACCGTACTTGCCGCCTACTTATAACATTTTTGGTTTATAGTTTCAGTTTTTGAGTTTTGCAGAACTAAAAGAACTTTGAAAACGTGTGGGAATAATTTGTTGAGAAATAAGAAATGTGAGTTACTTAGAAGCATGTAGGCCATTATAGGTTTTGGATGTTTGAAAATTCGAAAATGAATTTAAGTCTGTTCATAATTTTGAATCCTTTCAAATTCATCGCAACATAAGGTTCCGTCGTTCTGGCCGTGACCAGAACATCGTCGATCTGCTTTCTCCGTTTTGGTCGCGGCAAGGACGGCGACGGAAAAGTGCCGCCTCCGTTCTTGTCGCGACCTGAACAGAGACGGCAATTTTCCGTCGCCGTCGCGGTTGTCGTCCTCGTCCTTGTCGGAATAAAAGTACAGGGAGGAGGAGGGTGATGGTGATGGTTGTATGGGTGGTGGTGGTATGGGTTAGGGTTTAGAGAGAATTTGGGGAAGATGAAATGAGAAGGATATTTTGGTCAATTGAGTATTTCAATAAAGGGTAACAATGTAAAATTATTATTTACAATATATTGTTTATTAATTTTTTGAGTGTAATACATAAAATATTGGAATGATATACAGTTGTATAACATGTACAAGTTTTATAGCACAAAGTGCAATCAATGAAGCTCAATTATGGTGACTCTTTTATGAAGAGAGAGTCACAATAGAATGTCCTATGTGACATTATTCATACCTAACGATTTTCCACAAAATGGTGACGAAACCTAAAATTTATACAAAAAATTTCATTTTCAAAGTTGATACGATCTATTCGTCCGTAGAACTATTTTCTCGATCGCAGACATTTCTGAAACACATCTAACATATCAAAAGATATTGGAGGTAGGAAAAATTTAACTATTCTAGGCGGTGTTTTCTTTTCTGCCTTGATTTTCACAGTTTTGATACCTCTCTAGAAAATTATTTATATACTATTTTTGTACATAAATTTTATGTATCAATAGGAATAATTGATTTGTATAAAAGTAGTAAGAAAAGCACTATAATCTAATTTTATATACTTGATATAATTTGTTTTCTGCCGGTTAAACTAATTGAATTGAAAAATAGTTACATTGATCATATATGGGGCCGTTTGGTAGGACCTAATAGGGGTATTAGGTCATATTATATTAGTTAATATGGGCTAATACAACGTTTGGTGGCATTGCTCTAATACCGGGTCAAATGGATTAAATCCTTACGACCCGGTATTAAGACTAGATTATAATCCACCCAGGCATGGTGGATTAGTTAATCCGGGTAAATATGGATTAGGTAAATATCACTAATAACCTCAAATTTACATATTTCATTTTTAACATATCATTAAATATCATAAATTCTTCTCAAATATCTGAAAATGGAAAAACATTATACATAAATACATCACAAATTAAAATCTATTTCAATTTATAATTAACATGGAAGTATTCAATCAAATCTACCAAACATAATTTTAATATGGCCTTCAATCCGGCTCCAATCTAATCCACCTTAATCTCATACACCCTACCAAACGGCCCCTATATATATAAATAATTTAGGTGATTTGATTTTTTTTTCCCAAGGTGATTCGAATATTGAGATCCTATAACACCACGGATCGGATTCGGATATGAATTATACTTATTGGATCTTAATTAGGAGACTGTCCACGATGTAAAGCTTTTGATGGTTACTGGTGGTTTGGGTAATTCACTTATCAATATATTCTTAATTTCGATTATATAATTAGCTCATTTTTAGCATATTTTCTTTTAGAAAAACATTGGATTACACTAGAAGTCTAGAAATATAATCTTTTGTTTTTTATTTTTATTTTTTTGTTTCCCTAGGATTTAATCCTAACAAAGATTCGAACTTGAGTTCGCTACTTTGTATTGACTAGTTATTTCCACTAGACCAATCACCTGTTGATTTTTTATTCCGTTGACTTGTTTGTGTTGAGCAGGTTTTGCCTTGTTCGGTTACACATCTTTCTCATAGAAAAGTAGTGTGAGGAATATATTAAGGCTTGTTTGTGGCAATAAATTGAACATTTAATTTTAATAAACGCCAATCTTACATCATAAAACTTATAGAAACATAACAGCTTGCATATCTCACTAAATATCTACTGAAATTTGTTCAGATATTTTTTTTTTCTTTTCGAAAGTTGTTCTCAAAATACTCAGTATCTTCAGGAAGAGGAATCTCTCCCTCTTCCCATTGTGGAAATTGGTAATAACATTCTTCATAATTTCATTTGCTAGTGGAAGTTTTATTGCAACCTTTAAGAGTATTATGCAGAATTGATTTGTGTTCAATGAACAAATCACGTGCAAATCCATCCAATTTGATTTGGTTAATGCTTTTAACTTCCTCCAATTTGGTAAGCACTCAAAATGTATCTCATGCCAAACCCAAAAGCATATTCATATTGGCCGGACAAAGCAATATGTCCGGTCGAGGAGGCGTAACAAACGGCACATGGGATGGCATCGTCCCTCCCCAATGCCAATCCAATTCGCAAATCCTTCGACTCAACTACGAGCTTAAATGGGAAACGGCACACGAGCCTCTCCACCGAGACATAAATGTCAATAAAACTTGCGGAATTGGTCCCGGAATGGTATTTGCTAATTCGATTTTGGAAAGGGAGTGTGGCATTGGGGTGATTGGATTGGTTCCTTGTGCCATTGGAGGAACGAGTATAAGCAAGTGGGCTCACGGGAGTAGCCTATACAATCAACTCGTGGTAAGGGCTTGGGCGGCATTGAACCACGGAGGACTAATCCGAGGAATTCTATGGTACCAAGGGGAGAGTGATACAGAGAATCGCGAGGATGCAAGATTGTACAAAGGCAGATTGATGAAGTTTTTCACCGATGTGCGGTCAGACTTGAAGTCACCTATGCTGCCTGTGGTCCAGGTATGATCCAAAAAAATCATGAACATCATTTTTGGGACAAATAAGTTGGTGAACTTAAGTAATTACCTGTCTTAATCTTGGATCTTGTTCTGTTTTTTTGGTTGTTTTTATGCGGTGTAGGTGGCATTGGCATCAGGAAAAGGAAAATATTTACATGTAGTTAGAAAAGCTCAATTGGAAATTGACTTGCCAAATGTGAGATGTGTTGATGCTAAAGGGCTGCAGCTTCAACCCGATGGGCTGCATCTGGGCTCGGCAGCCCAAGTCCAACTAGGCAAGATGCTGGCGGATGCGTTTCTGCAGATTATGGCACCACTTCCTGTTCAGAGTAATGCATCTTAAAGGTTCCACAACTTTTTTTTGAACTTCAACAGAAATAAATAGATCCAGTAACCAAACAGAAAATTAGATGCGAGGAAGAGCAGAATTCAGTTAAAGAGATCGAACGGACGAACCAAACAACACAAAAGAGCATAATCTCATGCACGCACGCAAGTATATGTATCACTATCACAGAAGTTGTATTCAAGTGATCGATAAGCATATCAAGAATCAAATTCTAATATGGATTTCAACATTTTCCCGTAAAATATTGAAATCTAAAATCCATGTTTCAGAACGGCCTGGCTTCTCTAAAACAGCGGAAAAGAATACTTCCCTTACAATCTTATCTTAGGAACAACAACCCACTTATTTTTATCCATGGCAATGTGGTAGACCTCTGGACCTGAACTGGCGTTCTCTATTGGTCTGTCACGCTTCATGATCAGTTGAAGCAAGATAATGCCGAAGGCGTGGACATCATTGCCTTGTTCTGCTATACTTCCTGCTCATAGAAATTAATGTAGTTTGAATTTATTTAGAAGTAAAAATTGTATAATATTTTTTTTTTTTTTATTAATCCATCGCAAGTTCTCAAATGCATAAATCATTATTTAATAATCTGTAATGAGTATTATCAGAAATAATTTTGCCACTCTTTGAAAATTCTAAATCACCATAACCACGTGTACGCGCTACTTGGACGTCGTCCTCTTTAAGTTCACATCTAGACATACAGGTGCCGAAGTCACATAACTTGGGTTCCATTAATGTCTATATCACAAAAAAAAAAAAAAAAAAAAAAAAAATTATCACTGAATAAATGGTACATAACAGTTTACAACAATTATTATTATATAATAAATTACATACCTCCGCGAGTAGAATGTTATCAGGTTTGATATCTCCGTGAATATATTCCCCTGGTAAACTATGAATGTAATAGATTGCACTTCCTAGTTTCAGAAGGATGTTTCTTACTTCTTCCCACTCAAGACCTGCTAAAGAACATACTACATTATGTATTATCCCAGAGAGTTAATTAAAATTATGATCGAGAAATAAAGGAGTATTGACTTTGTATCCATCCGGTGAGACTCCCTCTTCTAGCATACTCTAAAACCAAGTATTTTGTTTGATCGGTGAAGCAGTATCCGATCAAGCGTATAATGTTGTCATGATTTGTTGGTAAAATTTTTGTTAGAAATTTGAGTTCATTCTGCAAAATGAACAAGTGAATTGGGTATTAGATTGAAACACACATTCATGTCATATATATTTTATTTTTTTGAACAACACATTCATGTCATATATGATTGTTTATGTGTGATGGGTGTGCATAATAATGAAGTCTATCAACTACATGGACATAATAGGTAATTAATTATTGTTTTATAATGTGGAGATTTTGGAAAGCTCTAGTGTTAGTAGGCTAAGAAAATGCATTTGTCAAATAACAAATAAAAGCAATAAACTTACATCAAATTGATGTTGACCTTGGCCTTTTGCCTTTTTTATCGCAAAAATTTGTTTTTTCAGTCCATGGTTATTGGTTGATGGAATGATGCCCTTATATACATCTGCAAAACCACCTTGGCCTATACGATTTTGTTCAGAAAAGTCGTTTGTGTACTCGACCCAAGTCACCATAACTAAACCGAATCGTTTTGGCCATTTCGAAACTGTCGTGAATATGTATTAATAACATGCTAAAATCCAAATTAGACATGCATATATTTCACACACATTTTATGCATCCATAATTCATAGTGAATACATTCATTGACTCACACTTAAAGGCTTGTTCTTGCAAACATGCAACCATAATATGGAGATTTCTTTGTATTAATACCAGAAAAAAACATTTTAAATTTCATGTGTCTCGGCATAGGAGAAATGTTTAAGTGTAGAACATATACTTACTTCGGTCTTGCTATGGGCAGTTCAGCCTTGGCTAAACTGCCCATAGTTCACCCCTCAATGGTCGCCAAGTGGCAAAACCTTCACCTGTTACCGGAAGCAAAAATACACTATAGGCAAAATCGAAATTACTTTTATATCCTGCCCAATTAATTATACTATTTGCACTGAAGAAATTACTTTTATGCCCATGTCTTCTTCTTCTCCTACACAAATCATTTCCACCGACTTGTCACCCAATTTTGCTCTCCCCCTTGAAGACCCATTTGCTCTCCACCTTGAAGACCCATCTATTTTCGGAAGAATTCTTCACTATTATTGTGGTTCTTGGTAGGTGATTTAGTGTTTTTTAAGACTTAACAATTGCTTCCAAAAACACTGCCATTTTTAAGTTTAGCTAAAATTAATGGTTGTTCTTGTATTGAAGTTAGTTCATTGAATTTTTGAGGTAAGTCTCCTAATTTGGATCAAGTTTTAGTCTAATTTTACAATTGGCCGAATTTAATGGTTGTTTTTTAATTTTGAGGTTTTAGTTTAATTTTGCAATTGGGCGAATTTAAAGGTTGTTTTTTTAATTTTGAGGTTGTCTATGTTGGTTGTTTTTTAATTTTGAGGTTTTAGTTTAATTTTGCAATTGGGCGAATATAAAGGTTGTTTTTTAATTTTGAGGTTGTCTATGTAGAAATTATGGTATAGGTATACCATATGAATTTGATTGCAAGTATAAACATTTTGTGGACTGGATTGAACAATTCTTTGAATTTTCGATTAAAGTTCATTTTGGACATTTTCATTTGAATCATATTTACCTTGACAAAGTAGGATTATCTTTCCAAGAATGGCCGAATTGAATTGAAAATTTTCATTAGAAAATTTAAGATCTTTTATATTAGAAAATCCAGTTTATTTTGAAGATTGGCCGAATTGGGCAGATAAATTGAATTGAATTGAAGAAAATTCCCAATTTGAAGAATGCTTGAAAGAAAGAAAAATTGCTATCTAAAAATGGCCAGATAATAATTAATTACTATATTATGTTAAATTGGTTGAAGTAGCCCTTTTGTATTTTACTATATATAGTGATAAAATAATTAATTATATATATTGATAGAATAATTAATTAGGCAGTCCATTTGTATCATTTAAATATCTTCTCACTTTAAATACATTGAGCCTGTTTGTCTCGCTTTTCCGAAAAAAATTTCGGTTTTCGGAAAGGCCAAACAAACAATCCAATCACTTTTCCAATTAATTAGCTACAGTAATTTTTTTCTCAAACCACTCTCCGAAAGGCCAAACAAACAGGCCACTTTTCTACTCTATTTCTATTTCTCTCTATATTAGAAAAGTAAAAAATTGCGGCTACTTTCCCAAACAACTCTCCCAAAATCCAAACAAACAACATTACGCAAATCGAGATTATTTCTCAAACCTCAACCACTTTCCCAAACCACTCTCCGAAAGGCAAGACAAACAGGCCCATTGTTTTTCGAAATGAGATTATGTTGACAACTCTTTAAATTAGTTCAATTTCACTCGTTAATAGTAATTTAATATGTTCAGGAAATACGATGGAATCGAAAGATGAAGATTATGTTTCTTTGAATGAGTGGAATTCAGATAGTGATAATATTTCATCCCATGATAATAAATCAATCCCGAAAGATATAGTAGACTCTAACTTTGATGAGGTTAATAGTGACCCAATTTTGTATTCAGTTTTTAACTCTCCTAAAGAGGCTGAAGATTTATATATCGAATATGGTAGACTAAAAGATTTTGATATCCGAAAGAATCATAAAAGGTCAAATTCAGATGGTGTGGTAAAGTCTATGGAACTTGTTTGTACTAAGGAAGGATTTCGTAGGCCACGTAAAGAAAGAAGTAAATTACTTCGAAGACCTAAAGATGAAACCAAGTGTGGATGTAAAACTCGTTGTCGCATAGCACATGATTGTAAGGATAATACATATAGGGTTACCCATTTTGAAGCTAAACACAATCATCCGTTGGAGACAAGGACTACGACACATCGTTTGAAATGTAATATGTATTTTTTACATTGTAAAGTATTTTGACTGTAGTATTTAAGTTTCAGTCCATAGATCCTAATATCCCATATTGATGTGAATGTTGAAATATTGATATCCAGGTATATGACACCTACTCATAAGGCTTTGTTAAGTCGAATGACTGATGATGGCCTTAGGACTTGTAGAACAATTGATTGGATTGAGTATTTGGAAGGTGGTTCCGGAAAATTATCCTTTAGTAGGAAGGAGGGATACAATTTTTTGACAAAGGAAAAAATGAAAATGGTTAGGAAAGGAGATGCGAACACTGCCTTGTCATTCCTTGAAGGATTACAAGTAAATGATGAAGAAATTATATTCAAGTACACAATTGACGAAAATGATAGCTCTTTGAACCGGTTATTTTGGGATGATGGTTTTTGTAAGGCTGAATATAGACTATTCGGTGACGTAGTCTTATTCGATAGCACGTACAAAACTAACACTTACAAGTTTCCATTGGTCATCCTATCTGGAGTTGACAATCACTTGAGAACTTGCATTTTTGGAGCTGCCATAATGTACAATGAGACAATAGAGTCATATAGGTGGTTGTTGAGGACATTTCGAGAAGCAATGGATTGTAAAGATCCAATATCAATTCTGACTGACCAAGATGCTGCAATGCATCATGCAATTGAGAAGGGGTTTCCGCATGCAAAACATAGGCTTTGTTGTTGGCACTTGCAAAGGAATTGCAGACAAAATGTTCGGATACCGGGTTTTTGCGATTCTTTTCCAAGTTTTTTGAAGAATAATATTTCCATTGAAGAATTTGAGATTAAATGGCGTGAGTTGATTGAAAAACACGGGCTTTCAGAAAATCCTTGGGTTAAAGAAACATACGAGAGGAGGGAATTGTGAAGTGAAGCACATTTTCGAGGTCACTTTTTCGGAATGATGAGGAGCACCCAAAGATCTGAAGCTATTAATGCTTCGGTTAAGGATAGGGGTGGTACACATGGATTAAAAATAACTCACTTCTTAAAGCATTATTGTACCTGGCTTTCGAAAATTAGAGTTGGTTTTAAATTTGATCAAGCTTCTTCCCAAGCACCAGATCTTCGATCCTTAATTCCAACCACACTTGTAAGTATTCAAAAGCATGATGCATCTGTTGTAATTATATGGATGGATACCTAATTAAAAGGTAGAAATCCATAGATAAATTATTATATATAAAGTGGGGAAATTAATATTTGTATGTGGGCTTGTCCCACATTGGTCTAAGACTAAATGACAAATTATAAAAGCCTTGTGAGAAAGTTGAAGAGTTTCAAACTCTTCATTTGTCTCATATTGACTTTTTATATTTGTGTGTACTTGTATATATGAACTTAAGTGTTTAGACTTGGTATAAGTCTTTACAAAGGGGGTCATATGAATACACCACACGCGCGCGAATTGTCTCGTCTCGGACTTATCTTTTTGGAGGAATTTCGAATTAAAATTTTAATTAATTTGAAATTCAAAATTTAAACAGTCACAATATTAATTCTGCAGGTTTTAAATTTTTAACTCCTTTCAGTTACAGAAATTAAATTGAGACAGTTACGAAAATTAAATTGAGGAAACGTTTCAGACGTTTTATTCACATTTAATTGGACCGTTTCTTGTTCAGAATTAATGGGCAATATTAATTGCCAAGGCTCCCTAGCACCTATATATATGAGAGTATTTCTGATTTCAGAAACACACCAACAGAACACAACACATTCTCTCGATTCCCTCTCTGAAAAGAAAGAAAATCTCTTTTGGTTATTTTGCTTCTGAGTGTTTTTCGAGGTGGAATTTCTGCCATTCTGAGTGGAGAAATTCCTGTAACCAAATTATCCTGGAAGAAGTGTTCGTGATTCCCAATTGCACCGAAAGTGGGTCGATAATTTCTTCAAGGCAAGCAGAATCATTTCTGCGATTTGGTTTGGATCAATTCTGTTACTATACAGAATTGTGAGATAAGTTTGTTTAAATTTATCTGATCGGTTTTTATAACTGATTATGTTTTCTTTTACTGTTCATAATGGTTTGTTTGTTTCAGTTTCGATTTGTATTCAAGTTTTGATAATCTTAAAACTGATTATTGTTTTTACCAACAATCTTGAAGAAATTAAATTTGTGTTTTAAAATTATCATGTCATCTGCAGGAGGCTCTGGTACTGTGTCCATGCCAGCCACAAAAGTCGACTTATTCGGTTTACCGAAAAAGTTTTCGGACCAATTTTTTAAGCGTTGGCAACATCGCATGAAAATTTGGTTTACGATGAAGGGACTTTTGTCGGTTATTCAGGTGACTAGACCTGAACCAATTGAAACCGATCCAAAGACTGTTCAAATAGTTGAATGGTCAGAACGGGACCAAATTGGTCGAGGAGTCTTTCTATCTGCTTTATCGAATGTACTCTTTGACGTGTATTGTTCTGATTCATACACAGCTAAGTCTCTTTGGGACGAATTGGACAGGAAATATAATACTGAAGAGCAAGGGCTCGAAAAGTATTTTGTTTCCAAGTTCCTGAAATTTCAGATGGTTGAAGGAAAGTCTGTAACTGAACAAACGCATGAACTGATAAATCTTGAGCACTCTCTTTCTGATGCTGAAATGAAACTTCCAAATAAATTTCTGGTTATGTCAATTATTGATAAGTTTCCCAAATCTTGGGAAAACTTTGGCATAACATTAAAACATCAAAAGGGAAAGTTAACTCTTGATGATCTTATGATTGCCATAAGTATCGAAGAGGAACACAAGAACCAAACTCATGATGTTCATGTTGAGTACCAGCCTAAGGCAAATATGATAATTGGAAAGAAAAAAGTGAATCATGTAAACTCCAACTCGAAATCCATAAATAAACCTAAAAACAAAAAGAAACCAAAGGCAAACAAACCATGCTGGACTTGTGGACAGATGGGTCACTGGGCTAAGGAGTGTCCTACTAAAAAGTCAAAAGCCAAATCTGAGTCTACTACACCAGCTGCAGTCAACATGGTTGTGGGAAACACTGGTGAAACTAGAGCTCCGGCTATGGTAAACATGGTTGTGGGAGATACTAGTGAACCTAAAGCTCCAGAAAACTCTGTTGATGGGTATGTTTCCTTGAAGCCTGAAATTTTTACTATTTATGAACCATTTGATTGGTGATAACGCCATTAAAACGTCGTTATTACCTATCTCTTTAAGCCCAAAACATTTTGTTTTGATCCGAGTTTTTGTGTGTCTTTGCGTGTTTTCGTGTCTTTTGTGTTTTTGGCCCCTTTGTTTGGCCTTTGTTCGTTTTTGTGTTTTTGTTCTCGTTTTGATCGTTTTCTCTGTGGTTTGTAGGTATTGACATCTTAGAGAGATTCGGAGTTGCGTATCAATGATACGAGTCACTCTACCCACCCCGCGAGTCAAGCTTGAGCTTCAAAGCAATTAGAACCCGGAGCAAATTGTACAAGAATGTAGATAGCTGCTCACTAGAATATGCATAAATATTTCATAGATGATCCAAATGATCTTAATTTTGGCTATGTCATAGATGAGTGAGTTAGCTACGCTACGGACTTTACGGATCCACAATCGGAGTTCGAAATCAAAAGATAGGATGCTCGGAAGGAAGTGCGGCAGAGCAGAAAACACCGGCTCACCTACGGCATAAGCCTAGCCGCGGCGAGGTGGAGGCTCGCCGCGGCGAGCTGGTGGCAGAAAAGGCAAGTTTGCCTACGGTATAAACCTCGCCGCGGCGAGGTGGGACCTCGCCGCGGCGAGGTCTGCTCTGTTTTCTGCGTATTTTGAGGGCCTTTTTGTATATTGCCCTTCTCCCACTTGTAAATACAACTTCCTTTAGGACTTTTTGGCCTTTGTTACTATAGTTTGGAGGGTAACTTAGGCATGATAAACTTGTTGTTCCTCTAGGTTAGAGGCTTAAAGGTGGAATCAACCAACTCATACCATTCTACACTTTACATTTCTCTCTTGCCTCCTTTGAAGAAAGGATAAGGGTTTGCACTTTGGAAAGAAGAACTCTCACTTGGACTCCCCAAAGAAGATAAAAAGGCATTGAGGGAGAAGTTGTTGAAGACCTCATCACCTAAGCTTGCTCTAACTCTATCTTTCTTGTTTTGTTCATTTACATTTATGGCTTTCATTAATGTAATAAATGATTTATTTAATGTTATGAGTAGCTAATCTCCTTTATTCTATGTTTTTATTGATCCTATGTTTGGTTCTTGATTCTTGATTAAATGATGAGTTAATGGTTGTTGCTATATACAAGTGTTTGTTAATCTAGTTTGAGCTTTTGTCAACTTATGGATTAGCTAACCATATGATGAAATGGATTGATCTTTAATTGCTAGACATAGTGAATTAAAGATTAGATTGAAAAACTAGGTTGTGATTTGATTTTAGGATAGAAATATACCTAGGTCATTTCATGTTCTAACAAGGTTTGGAGTTAATGCATCACTTAGGCTTAATCCTTTTAGACATAAATTGGATTAGTCTACTTTGGTAGGTTCGTACGCTATCGAAAGATACGTATGAATAATTTACGAAATCTTAAACAACAAACGTGAGTATGGTTGTCAATTGTTGAGTCGTTTGTCTTGAATTGAACTAGGTGACGTAAAATCGTAGAAGCCTTTACATATATTAAGTCAAGTGTTAGTTTCCTTATTCACCTTAATTGAATTGTAGTATCAAAACCACCATCACCTCACAAAACTCAACTTACAAATCTAAGTCGAAGTAACAAGACGTTAGTTGGTAATTAATTGAACAATTCCTCGTGGGTTCGACACTCCTTATCACTTTATTACTTGTAATGACCGTATACTTGCGCGATTACGTACTAGTATTTGGAACGCAACAATTGGCTAATAGACACTGGGGCAAATGTGCATGGGGCAAATGTGCATGTATGTGCTGATAAGTTGCTATTTGTGTCTTATCAGCCTGTTGATGGAAAATCCGTGACGATGGGAAATTCAAGTGGTGCAAAAGTGTTAGGGATAGGACGCGTGGAGTTGAAGTTTCCTTCAGGGCGCATACTATCACTACAAAGGATGCATCATGTTCCAACGATCAGGAGAAATAATAAGTGGTTCTGTAATAGTTAGGGAGGGTTACAAAATGAACTTTAAATCCAATAAAGTCGTAATTCTGTATTATGGGACTTTTGTTGGTAAAGGTTATTTAGATGATGGTTAATTTAAATTAAGAGTTGAAAATGTTGGTTCTAATAAATTTTCTGAATTTCCTGTTGTGAATGAAATTGAATCTTCTAATGTTTGGCATGATAGATTAGGACATTTAAATTTTGGTTCTGTTAAACGGATGATGAATTTAAATCTAATCCCTAAACATGAAATAAACCATAAAGACAAATGTCACATTTGTGTTGAAGCAAAACAAGTAAGAAAGCCATACCAATCGGTTGAAAGGCATTCTGAAATACTTGATTTGGTTCATACGGACATTGGTAAATTCAATGGAATTTTAACTAAAGATAATAAGAAATACTTTATTATTTTTATAGATGATTGCGGTAGATATTGTTATGTTTATTTATTAGAACATAAATCTGAAGCACTTGAAAAATTCATAATGTTTAAAAATGAAGCTGAAACTCAAAATGGTAAGAAACTTAAACGGTTGAGATCAGATAGAGGTGGAGAATACAAGTCTAATTTGTTCGAAGAATATTGCCGAAATTTTGGCATTATTCACGAAGAGACTCCTCCATATTCCCCTACGTCAAATGGGATAGCAGAACGAAAGAATAGAACTTTTAAAGATATGATTAATAGTTTGCTTTTGAATTCTGGATTGCCTAAATATATGTGGGGAGAAGCTTTCAATACGGCTTGCCATATTCTGAATAGAGTTCCTCTAAAACATAATGAAAGCAATCCGTTTGAATTCTGGAAAGGCAGAAAACCTAGTTTAAAATACTTTCGTGTGTGGGGCTGTCTTGCAAAAGTTCTAGTTCCAGAACACAAAAGAAAGAAACTGGGTCCAAAGACTGTTGATGCAATCTTTTTAGGCTATGTGGAAACAAGCTATGCTCTCAGGTTTCTGGTTATAAAATCAGAAATTCCTGGCATAGAGGTTAACACAATAGTTGAATATCGTGATGCTACGTTCTTTGAGGACGTATTTCCCATGAAAACGGGAATGCCCAATGAAAATTCTTTAGATTCAGCCCTTATATCTTCATCAATTCCTAAACATGTGGAAAAGATGACAAATGTAGGGGTTAATCCAAGTTGTTCTGATTCAGTACCGATTGAATCAGATGATCCTAGATGGAGTAAGAGAGCTAGAATTGCCAAGGATTTTGGAAGTGATTTTATCACTTACAACATCGAGGGTGATCTTGTAACCTTCAAATATGCAATGATTTCGAAAGAAGCAAAGCATTGGAAGGTAGCTGTCAAAAGTGAGATGGACTCCATTGTCTCTAATGGGACATGGGAACTAGTCGATCTCCCTCCGGGGTGTAATACGATTAGATGTAAATGGATCTATTAAAAGAAATTTAAATCTGATGGAACCATAGATAAGTTTAAAGCCAGGTTAGTTGCCAAAGGGTTTAGGCAAAAAGAGGGAATCGATTTTTTCGATACATATTCCCCTGTTGCTCGTTTGACTACAATCCGGGTGCTAATAGCACTGACTTCTATATATGATTTCCCGATTCACCAGATGGATGTTAAAACAACATTCCTGTATGGTGATCTCGAGGAAGAAATCTATATGGATCAGCCAGAGGGATTTGTAGCTTCTGGAAATGAGCGAAAAGTTTGTAAGCTTGTTATATCACTATATGGTTTGAAACAAGCTCCTAAACAATGGCATGAAAAGTTTGATAAAACTATTTTATCTTTTGGCTTTGTTGTAAACGATAATGATAAGTGCATCTTCTGTAAAGTTAAAGGTGATAAATGTATTCTTTTATGTCTGTATGTTAATGATATTCTATTGATTGGATCTAATATTGAGATAATAAATGAAGCCAAGTCATTCTTAAAGAGTAAGTTTGAAATGAAGGATATGGGTGTGGCAAATGTAATTCTTGGACTCAAGTTGACTCGATCAACTGAGGGTATAGCAGTTTCTCAATCTCACTATGTTGAGAAGATAATTGAGAAATTTGGCTATAAAGAATGTAAAATTGCCAAAACACCATATGATCCTTCGGTGGCTCTCTTTAAAAAAGAAAGTGGTGTTCCTGTATCTCAATTAAGATATTCACAAATTATTGGAAGCTTGCAATATATAGCAAATGACACGAGACCAGACATTTCGTTTGCAGTATCGAAGTTAGCAAGATATACAAGTTGTCCAAATCGAACCCATTGGGGAGCTCTTGACCGGGTATTTAGGTATCTGAAGGGCACAATATCACTATCTCTTCAATATGGCAGGTTTCCTGCAGTACTTGAAGGGTATAGTGACGCTAGCTGGATAGCCAAGAACTCGGGAAGCAATGGGTGTACGAGTTACGTTTTTACCCTTGGTGGGGGCGCTGTCTCCTGGAAGTCAACCAAGCAAACCTTGGTGACTTGGTCTACATTTGAGGCCGAATTATGTGCTTTAGACACGACAGGGACTGAAGCTGAATGGCTACATGGGTTATTAATCCAATTACCCATGGTTAGCTTGCCTCTTCCAACATTCGTGGTGCATTGTGATTCTCAAACCACAATTGCAAAGATTAAAAACCAAAAATATAATCAAAAGACTAAGAGACACATCAAAGTTAGACTAAAGTCTATAAGCGAACTTGTGTCTGATAAGGTCATAGTCGTTGACTTTGTTGGTACCAAAGACAATGTGGCTGACCTTTTAACTAAAGGACTTGATTTGTCCTTAGTACAGAAATTCAGGCTGGAAATGGGACTGAAAACACTAAATTGATATACAAGCAGTGGCACCCAACCTACCAAGTGGAGATCCCACAAGGAAGGTTCAATGTGGTATAAACAAACTGCTGGGTATATAAAAGTTGCTCCTAACTAAGACTGATACTAAGTATTTGAGTCTATCCCCTGATATACATGATAAGAGCTGACTACTGCTAATCCAGTAAGTGTATTAACACTGAATGAGGTCAAGTCTGTAAGACGGGATGCTAGCAGTACATCCTGAGACGCTCAACTAAGTGAATGTAGTTGTTTGGCCGCGATTAGAGGAAATAGGGTTATTCCTCAAATAACATTCATGATACAGGATCGGGACACATGGCCTATAGTGTCAAACCTAAAGATTAACACATAGCAAGTAACGTGTTGTTACCAATGGACGCTACCACTTCAAGGTCCAAATTCAAGGCTTAGATCCATTTGTCCCTGTGGCAGCATAACTTGGAGAACTTAGGCAGTGGTTCAAACCGGAAGGTACCATTGCTGAAAGCACATTACGGTAACCCTAATAGATTATTTTTCTATGGATTTGTGGGGGATTGTTGTAATTATATGGATGGATACCTAATTAAAAGGTTGGAATCCATAGATAAATTGTTATATATAAAGTGGGGAAATTAATATTCAAATAAGATAATTTGTATGTGGCTTGTCCCACATTGGTCTAAGACTAAATGGCAAATTATAAAAGCCTTGTGAGAAAGTTGAAGAGTTTCAAACTCTTCATTTGTCTCATATTGACTTTTTATATTTGTGTGTACTAGTATATATGAACTTATGTGTTTAGACTTGGTATAAGTATTTACAAAGGGGGTCATATGAATACACCACACGCGCGCGAATTATCTCGTCTCGAACTTATCTTTTTGGAGGAATTTCGAATTAAAATTTTAATTAATTTGAAATTCAAAATTGAAACAGTCACAATATTAATTCTGCAAGTTTTAAATTTTGTAACTCCTTTCAGTTACAGAAATTAAATTGAGGCAGTTACGAAAATTAAATTGAGAAAACGTTTCAGACGTTTTATTCACATTTAATTGGACCGTTTCTTGTTCAGAATTAATGGGCAATATTAATTGCCAAGGCTCCCTAGCGCCTATATATATGAGAGTATTTCTGATTTCAGAAACACATCAACAGAACACAACACATTCTCTCGATTCCCTCTCTGAAAAGAAAGAAAATCTCTTTTGGTTATTTTGCTTCTGAGTGTTTTTCGAGGTGGAATTTCTGTCATTGTGCAGTGGAGAAATTCCTGTAACCAAATTATCCTGGAAGAAGTGTTCGTGATTCCCAATTGCACCGAAAGTGGGTCGATAATTTCTTCAAGGCAAGCATAATCATTTCTGCGATTTGGTTTGGATCAATTCTGTTACTATACAGAATTGTGAGATAAGTTTGTTTAAATTTATCTGTTCGGTTTTTATAACTGATTATGTTTTCTTTTACTGTTCATAATGGTTTGTTGTTTCAGTTTCGATTTGTATTCAAGTTTTGATAATCTTAAAACTGATTATTGTTTTTCCCAACAACATCTATATACACTAAATCTGTATTTTTCCTTGTTGAGTAACATATATTTTAATCTCAAGGATTGATGGTTGAATAATCAAAAAATATTGATGATCGAGTGTTTGTATTCACCTTTGTGCAATATGGCAAAGTTAATTATAGACGAAGGTTTGTAGAGATCGATTGGGAAGTAGGAAAGTTTGAATGTGATTGTTTAATGCTGGATTCAGACTGGATACCATGTTGTCATCTTTTTGCTGCATTTAGGTGTTTAAATCTAAGTGAAATTCCCAACCCTTGCATACACAATAGATGGACAGTTGAAATTGGTCGGTCATTGCTTTTAAACTTTCCTACTACTCCATATTCCGAGGATCCCCAAAGCTTGCGATTTACGAATATTTACAAAGAACTTATTCAATATTGCCACGTTTTTTCTCATTCCGAAGATGCAAGGCATCATTTTGTGGATCGAATGCATGAAGTTGCACACGATTGTAGAAAAGAATACGTTGTTAGTCCCGAGTTAAATGAAAAGGTAGATGAAGTGTTTGTGAGTTGTGATGGGATTGCGGATCCGCCTAAACTGGTTAGTAATGAATTCGTCCGTGACCCGCTGAAGAGAAAGTGTAGAGGAGCACCTAAGGCGCGGATGCAACGTTGTGGTATTTGTCGGTATGTGAATATTGTAAGTTTATCTTATAATTTATTAATAAAAAAAGTTAATTAAAATATTTTAAATTACAATATCATGCAGGGAACAATGTCATTAATCTACAACATGCCAAAATAAAGTTGACAAGGTCATTGGCCATTCCGAGCAAGCAATGGATGAGGATAACCTAGGCACTCAATGTAGTCATAATGTTTCTCTTTCATAATTTAATTGTACCACCTTGCATTAATGCTGATTGTGTTGTATCTTGATATTTTATAAAATTTTATGCAGTTAGACTATTGTTGAATGAAATGGTTAATTGTAGTCTCATTGCCTTGTTAACAATTGTTTGGAACTATAAATATGATAAATTCGTCCGGGCACATTAATAACCATCCCAATTTCAGGCCATTTTAGTTGTTGGTTAATTTTTCCTTTTTGTCTTTTTGTCTTTTTTTTTTAGGGATTTGTTTTGAAATTTTGCAACATAATTTTATGGATGTGTCATGATTCACAAGTTACTTTTTCTTGCATTTTTTAAAAGTTAATCTAGAAGTGCTTGCATTTTTTTTTAATTAATCTAGAAGTGCTTGCATTTTGTTTTTTTTAAATAATCTAGAAGTTTTTCATATATATAAACAAGTGTATGAAATGGCCCAAAATCAACTTATACTATTATCTGAACATTTTTATTTTATACTAGTGTTTTTATAAATATTTGGATTATTTTGTAAAGGTACGTTAGGAAGAAAGTTAATATAATTGGGCAAGTTAATATTTCTATGTAAATTGGGCCCGATAAAATGATAATGAGCCAAAGTATTTGGTCTTTGGCAGAAATTTAATCGAATGGGCCAAGTTAAACTTTGTATGTAATATTGGGCCCGAGAAAATTATAATAGCCGAAAGTATGTATGCAAAACTGTAAATGATTGGAACTTAAAAAAAACATTCATATTATCCAAAGTACCCAAAAGTCGAAATATTAAAAACATACAATCATCCGAGAGTTCCGCAACCACTTCAAAACATAAATGTTATCAAAATCAATAAGTCATATCCTAAAATTAACACATCCTAGTACGAGCTATCAACCGGACTTCGAATTATCAACGGTTACTAAGATGGTCACTTCACTTGGATTTTCATTGTCTCGATAGATGTCAAAAAAAACCTCATCGCCAACTTGAATGTCAATTTTCTTTGCAAAGCCAGCCCATCCTCCAACTAATGCAACACGTTCTCTTTTCATTTTTTTGTCTTTGTATAAACGTATCTCGACTTTCCATGCCATTTACCATACCCGGACAATTAAGTGTTGCAACCTTTATTTGATCAAGGCCCAAACTCGTCCATTTATCTAATGGAAAGTACTGCCAAAAGAAGAATGTTAGTAAAAAACCCATGATATCCCAATGTAGTATGATGTATAAGAGTTTTGAATAAAGATACCATTCTTGGTGTGGTTCTTGAATGACGACCAGGGATGTGGTTCTTGAATAAACATGTTGAGCTCCAATATGCTAAGTGGCGAGCTTCCTTCACTTTCGGGAATGGTGAAACTTGTTGGCCTTTATGCTCAGGAAAATCAGCTTTCTGGCTGTTTAGACAAGCTTTTCCAGAACTCTTTTACGTGGAGAGTTGAGATTTTGAACTTAAGTAGCAATACTTTTTCTGGGAATTTGCCACGGTCATTGGGCAATACTATTTGTTGGCCTTTATCCCAATGAGTATTAATTTTGCAGTTACTTCTTTAATATTTGTTAACTTAATATTATGTATGTTTCCATTTGTTCTCATAAAGGAGTTTAAATACACAAATTTTCTTATTACATATGCTATGAACATCATTATTTACTTTTTTTTTTTTTTTTTTGATAACCCAGGTGTACAAGCTTACACTCGACTAATCCTAACAACTCAACTTTAATTTAAAATTGAAGAGTGATTTTTTTGTTAAATTTCATATTGCTACATAAGTACTTGATTAGAAGAATATAAAAAAAAATGTTAGTACGCATATGGGTGTCAAAGTTGTCTTTTTTAAAAGGTTCTTTCCACAATAAAAATTACTTGACTTTGTAAGACTTTGTAATTGATTTTAGATTGGAAAATCCAAAATAAAGAGGTAAAATTATTAATACAAAAATATACAATCTCAAAATTTTGGCAGAATTGTTTACGAATCAAAGAAATTAAAATTAAATAGACATGTTTAAAATCATTAAAAAACCGTAATTGGTCAGATCTTTGGGGCTCTTTGTACAAATTTCTAAACAGAACGGGCTTGGAAATATCAATATGATTCCTCATGTCTATGATATTAAGTATCTTTTAGACATACATCAATTATATACACAATAAGTTTTGTAATGTAATGGGCCAAAAATAGTTAATCATCTCTTTTGTATTCTAAATGGAAAATTCCACTTTCTCTCCTAATCTTTGATTGTTTTTTCACTGTCTCCCTAATTTTTGTAACTTTCTACTTAACCCCTTCAACTATTGAAAATGTCTCAGATCACTATCTATGAATGTTTGCTAACAAAATTTGTTCGACGCTCTAGTGTCAAAGTGCGAAACAAAGTGGAAAAATGTTCAGATATCAGGTGACAAATTGGAAAACATTAAAAGTCACACTATACTGAATATTATGTTAGATTGGCATCTTAATTAGGGGGCTCCTAAAATATATTTAATAGTTGAGGGGGTTAGGTGGGAACTCGTAAAGATTAGATGACAAAATAAGAAAACATTCATAGATTAGAGGGCAAAGTGAGATTTTCCCTGTACTAATTTTTAAACCTTAATTCCTCCATTATACGAATGGGTTTTGACAGGGACTAAATTATTTTCCACTACAAGAAATCTGCTGTTTAGCTACGAAATTGATTCAGCTAAGCGATAGTATTGCGAAGCCAAAATTAATAATATCTCCTGTCAAAGTTTTTGAATCTGAAAACCAAATTTTGAGACTTATCGGGGGATTTGGAATTGAGGTTGGAAATTTTTTTAACTACGAAGCTATTATTCTGTACCCCAATAAGTCTTTCAATGACGAAAATATGTCCGTCTTCAAAATGAACGTACCCAAAGAGCAAATTTTTTGTTGTGTTCATAGCTCCAAATATTTTGGCGGCTCTTAATTATAGGCTGGTTAACTAAGACAATTAATTATCACACTGATTGATTAGCTTTTATATAGCTTATAGCCTTATATGCTAAAATTGAAATAAAAAAATATGAAAATTAATATTCCGAATAGGTTATACTATTATATACTTCAAAAATAGCTCAAAATATACATTATCCTTTTCCGGTTAAATTCATTGAAATTAACTCACGATAAAATATGTTGAATAGTCCATACACATAAAAAATAAAGTTAGGAAATCCATTGAAATTAACTCACGATAAAATATGTTAAGAGGATACTAGTTCTGGTTTCTAAATATATTTGAATTAGAGTGGACTTCCAGCATTAAAATATTAGGGGTTCAATTATATTATACAAAAGTGGGCAGCCCTAAAAAAAAAGGTGGGCAGCCCTAAGGTACAACTTGATGTGTACATTGAATGATAATATGTTATACTCCCCCTTCCGAATTTTCTTGCTCCCTTTACATTTTACACAATTTACATTTTACACAATGTTTATGCAATGTCATATTTCTCTCATTTTTCCTTTTTTGCCCTCCTATAATTCCTTTTTTATTTCATTGTTTGTTCATTGTGGGGCTCATTGTTAAGGACATTTGTGGAAAAATAGCTAGTCAAATATAAAAATAGAGCCATATTTTGGGACGTCCCAAAATAGAAATGAGAGCACGAAAAGTGGGACGGAAGGAGTATAACATATATAAATAGAAGATTTTTTCATACATTTGGATACAACAAAACAATGAATTGAAGTAGCACTATAATCTCGAGTATTGATGATTACGAAACCCCTGAGATAAAGTTAAATTATAAAAATCTCCCTCGTGTATTGAGAATAATGATATCTTCCCTGCGGCTTGTCACCATTTTACAATTGACCTTTTACCAATAAAAAATTCCAACTTTACCCTTACGGGTTATCTATAATGTCTTAAAAAATTAAATCTTCGGTGCTAATTTTATATCTCATAAATATAAAATTGATAGTTATATATTTGTCATTAAAAAATTAAAAAATTAAAAAACTGTATAAGTTTCCAAAAATACTAAAAGAACTATTATTTACATATTTATTAACAATTTAATTTTTAAAATAGTAATTAAAGAAAATTTAATAAATAATAATTTATAAATAAAATAAATTTATTTACAGATTTAATTAAATTAATTAATTTTATACTGTATTAATAAATTTAATATTTTAAAAAATATTAAGAAATTTGAAAATATAATATAATTTTTTAATTTACTTTTTATGTTATAAAAATAATATTTATTAAATTTTACATATAAAAATAATTTATTTAATTAAATTGTAAATAAAATTATTATATTTTAAATAAAATTGATAAAATTTTCTTTATTTTTTAATTAAAAAATTAAATTGTTAAAACATTGGTGGTAAATATATAATTATCAACTTAATAATTTATAAGATATTACAATTAATTAACCCGTATGTTTTATTTTTTGAAGATGTTACAAATAACCTTAGGCCATCTCTAATGACTCCGAGAGGGAATACCCTCTCCCTCTCCCTCTCCCCCTCCCTTTCCCCCTCTCCTTAGTTTTTTAGTCATCTCTAATGACTCATTATATTATTATTATTATTATTATTTTTATTACTACTACTACTACTACTAGGGGTGGGCGTTGGCAGGGGCGGATCCAGGAATTTGGGTCAGGGGGGGCTAAGCTTATACACAAAAAAAATCAAACAGTTAAACGTAAAGTTTATATTATTCACATAGGAACCCAAAATATCTACATATTTACTTTAATAATTGACCACGACGGTTCTTCATATTTTGAAACCGGTCAATGATAGCATCATTTGAAATACTACTAAATATGTCTCTCTCTATAAAGACAACTAAACTATCATTTAGCCATTGATCGCTCATTCGGTTACGAAATCGATTCTTTACTATCTTCATAGCCGAAAAAGCTCTCTCCACTGATGCAGTTGCAACGGGTAAAATAAGCGTCAATATCACAAGTTTGTAAACCATCGAGAATGCGACATGTCTTTTAGTTGCAACCATCTTCTTAGCAAGATCACCAATCCCTTTCAAACTAGAAAAATCATCACTTGATCGAACATCCCTAATAATTTTTAAGTTGATTGGGAAGAGCCGAGAGCTCAAGAAAAGAAAAGTCATTTGAATAAAATTCGGCAAGACGAACAAGTTTTCCTTTGTCAAAAGCTTCAAAGTGATTGGATGAGTTTAAGCATGCAACACAAAGAAGCAACTCCGTGTTTACTTCATTGAAACGGTTGTTCAACTCTTGCAATTGTCTATCTATCACCGAATTGAATCTCTCAACTTTGTAATGATGTTCGATATTCACTTGTTCAATCCTACGCTTTGGCCTCCCATATGGAACATAAATATTACTCATTGAAGGAACTTCAATTTCATGTTTAGAACAAAAAGAAGTAACATCCTCCAACAAAGTTTCCCATCCATCATCTATTGTCTCTTGAAGACGATCTTTAGCTAATTTGACTAATTTCATAGCATTCACTATATCTTGATCTTTTCTTTGTAAAGCTTGAGACAAGTCATTAGTGATCCCCAATATCGATGCCATCAAATGTAAATTGAAGACAAAGGAAAATGATTGCTATATTATTGGGGCTTACAATTGGAAGAGTAAGTTATTGTTAAAGTGGGTATATTAATTGGACTTGAAATTATATTTGGGCTATTGGGCTAATATATTAAATTTTTTGTTAAAAAAAAATTACAACACATATATATAATAAAATAAATTCCAAGGGGGGCTATAGCCCCCCCTTGCCCCTATGTGGATCCGCCAGTGGGCGTTAGGTTTGGGTACCCAAACCCGAACCTTCCCATTTTTAAAAAACCCGAACGGGACGAGTGTTTTTTGGATTTTGGTACCCGAACTTGAATACCCATATTTTATTACGGAAACATGGGACGGGTTTGGGATTGGTCTTTTCGACCCCGAATATCCGAACCCGTCAATCCCGAAATTTATAATACTCATATCTCTAGCCCCGAACCCGTCCTAAACCCGCACCATGCCCACCCTAGACTACTACACCAAAAATATTAAACTTAACATTAATTTAAAATCAAAAGTACATTAGTGAACTTAAAAAATAAAAAAATATTTCAAATATTAAATTAATTCATATAAGGAAATTTATCATCTCCGCCATATTCGTTGCCACTATTTTAGGAATTTTTTTATTTTTTAATAAAGATAAAAAAAGAACCAAATTAAACAAATTAAACAAAATTAAAAAAAATAGCATGTGAGGGAGGGGGCTTGGATGGAAGAAGCTCCCCCTCCCCCTCCCTTCAGGGTCCCTCTAGTCCGTATGCCCTTTCCGCCCCCCTAGTCCGTATGCCCTTTCCGTCCCCCCTAGTCATTGGAGATGATTTTTTTTCTCCCTTCCCCCCATATACCCTCTAGGGCATCTCCCCACTAGTCATTAGAGATGCCCTTATATTGACAAAATTGAAACTTTTCAGAGATAAGAGGTCAAATGTAAGATGATAACAAATCACATGAAGATTTTAGTAATACCCAATACATGAAGAGAATTTTCATAATTAATTGCGTAAAAACTCCATGAAAAATACTCCATCTTGTTTGAACTTTGCACATATAATTTCTTGCAGACTAATGTTATATAATTGACCAAAAGTTTAGGGAAAAATATGAGGAAGGATTTTTCCATCATTAAGAGCAATAAAATCTCAACTGTTTTATTTACCGAAAAAAAAATATGGATATTCTCAACTGTTTTGAGTCACTTCAAATTAATTATATAAAATTGTAACAAAACCTAACAACAGGGTCCATAGCTCAGTGGTAGAGCAATTGACTGCAGATCAATAGGTCACCGGTTCGAACCCGGTTGGGCCCTTTAAAGTTGAACTTTTGTTTTTTCTTAATTTGTTTTGCTTTTGCAGGAGATACCAATAGGAAGGTCTTTTCTTAATGAGTTTCCGGAGTTGCCATTCCACATCTTCATATATAGTCTTGTCTGCCTAATAAGCCTTGGACTGGTCAGTTAAATCATGGAATATAGTCTTGTCTGCCTAATAAGCCTTGGACTGGCCAGTTAAATCATGGAAGATTAAAATTTCGTCTTCGATGTATGTTTCGGTCAGCCGAATATTGGAAACTTTTCGAAAGATTTTCGGAAATAATTCAGAAAAATTATGAAAAAAAATTACCAAATTATGAGAAAAAGAAAGTTTCAATGAAAATATAAAGTCTCGGAAATACACCAGCCCTGATTGAAAAACTGTGACCACTCTTCAAGTCCCTAAACCATAAACTTCCATTGTCACCGGAAGAAAAAAGAAACATATTTTTTAAAATTATTTAAATAATAAAAAATAATTTTTAACTAAAAATGGACAATTTTATTTATAAACCGTGTAAGATTTAATTTTAAAATATATAAACAAAACGTATAAATATTTAAAATTTGATTTTTCTTATTTATATTTAATTTAACAACATTGTAGTATAAATTTTTTTTTGAGAAAACATTGTAGTATAAATTAAACGTGGGTAGTTTAAATTTTATAATTTTAAATGTACAATTTAGACAGAACGTATAAATACGATTTCTGCATTATCTATTGTGTCCCTAAATTTTTTGAGAAAAATGAAAGGGGCAATAAAGTGCTGAATTGTTCATATTGCGAGGGTGCAAAGTGCTAAATGTATTTTTCGAGAGTGCAAAATACCTATTTCCCATGTTTTAGGGTGCATCAACGTGTTAAATTTCCCAGTTACATCAAATTTTGTCACTAATAACAAATAATAGCAATAAACTCAAGAACTCAAGAAGAATTGATGGATGTGTAAATTGAAATTATGTAAACATTATGTATATATCTATATGAATATGAAGAACTTTTGTGATGAACAAGATGAAGATTCTTGGAATAAATAAAATGCTAATATTATTGATTAGAAATCTGAAAAGTATGTATCGTATTTACAGACTAGAATTTACAACTATAAATAGTTACAAAGCAGGGGCAAAACTGTCAAAGAAGTCTAACTAATTAACTGCTTATATTTGGCCCAACATACTAAATTACATCCGGCCCAACCAACAACAAACTAAATTACATCCGGCCCAACCAACTAAGAAACTTGAACCGGTTCGGCAAATATGATTATAATCTGAATCTTAATTATAACCCGTAACAAAATAAGCCGTATCCATCTTGATAGATCAATTGAGCCCTAATTCACTGAATCATCTTCATTCTCCCCTTATCCCATTTTGCCTGAATCGTTTTCTTCCTTTGTTACCCCCCGCAAGATGGAGCGTAAATGTTTCTAGCGCCCATCTTGTGCAAGATTAATTTGAATTGCTGGCGAGGTAGAGGCTTTGTGAGGAGATCTGCCAGTTGTGCAGCTGACGAGATTGGTAGCAACTTGATGTGACTACGGTTGATGTGTTCGCGGACGAAGTGCAGGTCGATCTCAATGTGCTTCGTCCGTTCATGAAAGATTGGGTTTTGAGCGAGGTGTATTGCAGATTGGTTATCACAGTAAACCACAGGAGGTAACTTCAAGTTTATTTTCAAATCCTTTAATAGTTGTGTAATCCAAATTATTTCACTGGTAATCATTGCTATGCTCCTATACTCGGCTTCGGCTGAGGATTTAGAAACTATTGCTTGCCGTTTAGCTTTCCATGAAATCATGGAATTGCCTATGAACACACAGAACCCCGTAGTTGACCTACGGGAATCTAAGCAGGAGCCCCAATCTGCATCACAGAACCCTGTTAAGTTTAAGTTAGAAGATTTAGCATAAAACAGTCCTTGACCAGGTGTAGCCTTTAGGTATCTTAGCAAATGATGAGTTGCAATAAGATGATCTTGATTATGTTTTGATAGAAATTGGCTTAATTTGTGAACTGCAAAAGCAATATCAGGGCGAGTTATTGTTAAATAAATTAACCTGCCAATAAGCCTCCTGTAAGGTGAGGGGTCAGGAATAAGGTTATGATCAGTAGTTTTAAGAATGTTTTTAGGATCCATAGGTATATGTACTGGTTTACTTCCAATATAACCAGTATCTTTTAACAATTGTATTGTATATTGTCTTTGTGAAATGACCAAACCAGAATTGGAATAAGCCAATTCAATACCTAGGAAATATTTTAATCTGCCTAAGTCTCTAAGTTTGAAGAAATTACTTAGTTTAAGTTTTATATTTGAAATTAAACTAGGATTAGGTCCAGCTATGAGTATGTCATCAACATAAATTAAGATTGCTAAAAAATCAGAATCAACACCACAAGTAAAGAGGGAGTAGTCTGACCTGGACTGTGTGAATCCCATAGTTGTTAAAACCTCAGTAAGCTTACTATTCCATTGTCTACTGGCTTGTTTCAAGCCATAAATGGATTTATGTAATTTGCAAGCTAAGTTTGAAGACATACCTGTTGTAGTAGTAGTAGGAATGTAGCCTTTAGGTAAAGTCATGTAGATCTCTTCCTCCAGATCTCCATTCAAAAAGGCATTTGTTATGTCCAATTGATGGAGATCCCAGTTGTTAATCATGGCTAGAGCTAATATAATCCTGACAGAAATAAGTTTTGCAACATGACTGAAAGTTGATATATAATCAACCCCTTCCTGTTGTGTAAATCCTTGGGCCACTAATCTGGCCTTATACCTCTCTATTGAACCATCTGAATTTGTTTTAATTTTGAAAATCCACTTGCATCCTATAGGTGTTTTGTTAGTAGGTAATTCTGTGACAGTCCATGTATTGTTATTTTCCATTGCTTTGAGTTCGTCTTGTATGGCAGTGATCCATTTTGGATCTTTAATTGCCTGTTTATAAGTATGTGGTTCTGAAATAGATGAAATATTGTTTATAAATGCCTGATGTGAAGTTGATGTGTTAGAATAATCTAAAACATTTTGAATCAAATATTTAGGATTGCTTGTAGACAGATTACAAGAATAGTCCTTTAGGTATGTAGGAGGTTTTGGAATTCTGGTGGATTTTCTGAGTGTGGGTATTGGTTCTCGAGAAATCTGTGTAGTAGGGGAAGTGGGTAAAGAAGCTGTAGGAGAAGGAGGTTGGGATGGTGAGGGAAAAGGTATAGGATCAAATAAAGAGGTATCATAACTATTAGTAGAATCTGAAGGGTTAGTAGGACATGTGAATTCTTTAAAAATGGCTGAGTCAGAAAAAGGAAACACATTTTCATGAAAAATTACATTTCTAGAATGAAAAACAGTGTGTGTTGTCAAATTTAGAAGTTTATACCCTTTTATTCCAGGGGTGTATCCTATGAACACACATTTGTGTGCTCTAGGATCAAACTTTGACCTGTGATCTTTTAAAGTAGATGCAAAAGAAAGACATCCAAAGGTTCTAAGAAAAGAGTAATCAACTTGTGAATGAAATAATCTGAAATAAGGAGTGCAATTATCTAAAAGAGGAGTAGGTAATCTATTAATAAGAAAAACAGAAGTTAAAATACAATCAGTCCAATATTGTAAAGGTAGATGTGATTGAAATAAAAGAGATCTTGCAATAGATAAAATGTGTTGATGCTTTCTCTCAACCCTAGCATTTTGTTGGGGTGTCTCTACACAGGAAAATTGATGTAAAATACCCAATTTAGAAAATAAGGAAGAAAATGTGAGTTCCTTTGCATTGTCACTTCTGAAAATTTTAACTTTTGCATTAAATTGTGTGTCAATGAATTTGATAAAGTTTGGTATAACAATATGTACATCAGATTTATATTTCATTAAGAATACCCATGTAAATCTAGTAAAATCATCTACCAAGGTCAGAAAATACCTATATCCATTATATGAAGTAACTTTAAATGGTCCCCAAGTGTCACAATGGATAATGTCAAAAGCATTAGAAGCATGAGAATTACTAATAGGAAATGATAAAGTCTTTTGTTTAGCCATAGGACAGATATCACAAATGTGTTTATTCAAAGTAGAAACAGAGGGAATATTAAGAACATATTTTAAAGCATAAATCCTGTCAATAGCAGGGTGTCCTAATCTGTTGTGCCAAGTTTCTACAGTAGTGTTATTACAATAGGCAGGGTATATGTCACTATGTTGCATGATATAGAGTCCATCCAATAGTTCACCCTTGCCAATCTTCTTGGAAGAAATCAGATCCTGAATGTAAAAGTGAGTGGACTCAAAGGTAATACTATGAGTGGTAGAATCTAACAAGGCACTAACAGATAGTAGATTAAACTTAAATGTAGGAACATAGAGCACATTGTGAAGAGTGATATGAGAGTTTAATAAAACAGTTCCTTTGAAAAAAACTTGAATTACAGAGTTATTAGGGAGAGTAATTGTAGTATTATTAGTAGTAAATATTGTAGAAAAATAAGAGAGATTATTAGAAATATGATTAGAGGCTCCTGAGTCCAAAATCCAATTGTTTTTAAAGTTTGAAGAAGTGATATTAATTGAAGTAGTAGTATTACCTGATTGAGTATGTGCTGTTGTTGTACAAGTAGTGGCGTCAGTGGTCTGTGGTGTGGTGTCTGAAATTGCTGCTGGTGAGTTTTGTTGAGCAGAAAAGATTTGTGACAGTTGGTTAAACTGATCAGGGGTCATAGATTGAATGAGATTGTGTATAGGGTCAGGGGAAGGATTGTTTTCTGTTGCAATGGTATTAATTCTAGTGGGTGATGGGTTAGAAAATCTAGGGGTGGGTGGTCTATATCCAGGAGGATATCCATGGATTTTGAAGCAAGTATTGATTGTATGGCCTACCATTTGACAGTGAGTGCAGTATGGTCTTGTTCTTTGGTAGTTTGGATTAAAAGGTGGTCTGTAGTTGGGTCTGAAAGTAGGAGGTTGAAATGGTGGTCTAGGTGAAGAGTTAGGTGGTCTCTGGGAAGGATAAGGGGAAGTAGATTTAGTAGAAAAAGCCATAGTGTTTAAGGAGTCTTGAGATGTAGAATCTGAGTTTATCTCCCTTTGTGTTTCCTCCTGTGTGACCAAAGAAAATGCTTTGGTTACATCAGGGAGTGGATCCATTAGGAGGAGTTGACTGCGTGTATGTGCCAATGAATCTTGCAATCCCATGAGAAAAATCATTAAGTAAAAATTTTCAAAATACTGATCCAGTAGTCCACATTCACATTTAGGTCTGAAATTGCAAATTTCATCCCAAAGAACCTTTAGTCTAGAGAAATAATCATTGACAGATAAAGATTGTTGTTGTAAACGTAGGAGATCTCTATGTAATTGAAACATTCTTGGGCCACTTGCTTGTTGGAATCTGTCTTTCAATTCTTTCCAGAGGATAATTGCTGAGGTATGATATTGTACAGTGTGGTTAATTTCTTTGGATAAGGAATTTAGTATCCAGGCAATGATTAGAGTATTATTTCGTTCCCAATAGTTGGATAGAATAGGATCATGAGTAGGTTTGGGCATACTTTCATCTATGAAACATAGTTTATTTTTGACTGTCAAGGCTCTAATCATGGCTTTGGACCAGGTTTGATAATTCTTGGTGTCTAATTTTTCTGAAACAAGGATAACTCCTGGGCCATCCGCAGGATGAAGATAAAAGGGACTACTTGGATCTTCAATTTCTGGTCTTGTTCGTGAGGAAAGAACAGGTGTGACAGTGGATGTGGAGGGAGGTTCAGAAGACATGACTAATTAAGAAGAAATTGATTCAAGAATGATGAAGATTGCAGAAAAATGAGAAGAAATTAAGAAGTAATAAACGAAGTTGGATTGAATAAACCTGGAGATATGAACAGTGATTGGACAGAAAGAAAGTAAATCCGGTATGATGATTATCAGAAACTGCTTTGAAGATTGTGATCAAGACGGAGATGAATTGTTTGGTGATGAAGATCTTGCCCAGATTTTGATGAAGTTGATGATGATTAACAAAGTTGCAGCGGATCTAGTTCAAAGAATTGAACTACTGATACCATGTAAATTGAAATTATGTAAACATTATGTATATATCTATATGAATATGAAGAACTTTTGTGATGAACAAGATGAAGATTCTTGGAGTAAATAAAATGCTAATATTATTGATTAGAAATCTGAAAAGTATGTATCGTATTTACAGACTAGAATTTACAACTATAAATAGTTACAAAGCAGGGGCAAAACTGTCAAAGAAGTCTAACTAATTAACTGCTTATATTTGGCCCAACATACTAAATTACATCCGGCCCAACCAACAACAAACTAAATTACATCCGGCCCAACCAACTAAGAAACTTGAACCGGTTCGGCAAATATGATTATAATCTGAATCTTAATTATAACCCGTAACAAAATAAGCCGTATCCATCTTGATAGATCAATTGAGCCCTAATTCACTGAATCATCTTCATTCTCCCCTAATCCCATTTTGCCTGAATCGTTTTCTTCCTTTGTTAGGATGTTTTGATTTTCCAAAAATATTTGATTATACCACCAAACGGTCATAATGTAGGATCATATTAAAAATAACTGCATATAGTAATGCGAACAAAGTTGGGTACAACTCTAATGGCTTCTTTTTCAATCAGTTTATAATGAATGGTATCCTCCGGATAGTCACCATCTGTCATGTTATATCACTTTTAGGGAGAATTTGTATAAAAAGTACCCCTAAAACCCCTCGAACATGGCGGATGGTGGCTACTTCAGAGGGTAGCCACGAATATTATCATATTTCTCAATTTTGGGTACAACTCCCACTGCTCCTTTTTCAATTAGTTTATAATGGATGATCATATAATTCCATTAATATTAATAAGATATAATTGCATTTCAATCCATTCTTATATTCAATCCCAAAACAAGTGTATTACACTTGCCATGTAGTTATTTTGGGTTCGACCAAATTAAATCATATCCGAGTAAGAATTTCCCCAAAACAAAGGTATCCATTATTAATCGCACCCGGGATTCGAACAACCCCCCCGACTCATGTTTACTATCAAAATTGTCATTGGAACAACGAGCAATATTCCGGTTCATTCATATGATTAACGAGAAAATTCAAATAATTATAATGCAATGAGTTGATAAATGGAAGACAAATCTTCTGAATAAATTTAACATATGTAAGTTTTTGGTAATAATTAATACCAACTTTAGTTTTAGGCAAGTTTTTGCAACTCTTTCTCTAGCTATTTGTATGTTCATATGTTAAAGAATTTTAGGGACAGAATTACAAAACAAATGTCGACATTAATGAATAGGTAAGTACAGTTTTAATGCAGATATATTTCAATCGGCATGGTTATCTTAATTGCATGTACAGAAATAATATATCTTAATTTCCCAATATTTCGTGTTCAATTCTCTCACAATTCTCTCACAATTTACCTAGCTATTGTTTTATTTTCCCGAAGAATGTGGTTTTATTCAAAGAACTTTTGAAAATTAATATGGAATTAAAACTTGGGGTGGTTTGGTAGGGTGTATGAGATTAATGTGGATTAGATTGGAGCCGGATTGAATGTCATATTAAAAACATGTTTGGTAGATTTGATTGAATGTTTTCATGTTAATTGTAAATTAATATAGATTTTAATTTGTGATTTATTTATGTATATTATTTTTTCATTTTCAAATATTTGAGAAAAATTTATGATATTTAATGATATATATATTAAAAAGAGAGATATCTAAATTTGAGGTTATTAGTGATATTTATTTAATCCATATTTACCTAGATTAACTAATTCACTCATTCCTGAGTGGATTATAATCTAGTCTTAATACCGGGTCGTAAGGATTTAATCCATTTGACTCGGTATTATAGCAATTTCATCAAACGTTGTATTAACCCATATTAACTCATATAATATGACTTAATACCCCCTATTAGGTCCTACCAAACGACCCCTTGTAAAATTAACAAAACATCCAAAACAAGATGACAAGAATATCGGTTACGATTTCTTGGTCTTATACTCTATATATTCAAAACTATGATTACCAATTATTTCCTCCAACAAATATATATATATATATATATATATATATATATATATATATATATATAGTTATAATAAATAGATAATCATTCACTTATATTGTACCTAACCAAGTAATTGCTAGAATTAAAAACATCAAGAACCCTAATAATTATTCAACATAAATCAAGAACCCTTATTAACAAACCCTAATTAATTTTGCAATCAGTCCTCTTCGACACCTTCATGCGCCCACGCGTACTCCTTCCTTATCTTCTCCTCCTCTTCGGGCGAATTACAGCTTGGGAGATTGTAATTTTTCACTACCCAGTTCACGCATTTGTTCATCGTATCGACGATCTTTCCAGTAATAAGGTTCGAAAGAGATTTAACGTCGAGGTAGCTAGCGGCGTCAGCGAGGTTGAAGAGATCGTTCAACTCCTTTCCCGCGATAAACTCATCGTTACAACTTTTTTTCTTGTCATCATCATCACCGCACTCAACATGCTTGTTGAGAAAGGTGATGACATCGGCTAGGGTTTTTCTGTCGACATCGGTGAGTGGGAATACGCTCAAAGAATCGTGTTCCTCCACCATGGCTTTGATTTTTTCGGATAATGTGGCGGCCTTTTTGGAGATGAGGAATTCTTGGCCGTCAGAGCTCTTTAGAGTAATAGTGTTTTCTTCTGCCATTGATGAAAAACAAGTGTACGTTTTGAATTTTAGGGTTTATGATGATTATCAATATTAAGATTAGATTAGTAGCAGAGAATAGAGGAGGGGATGTAATTATTATGAATGAAATTGGGGTACATATATATAGTAGGGTTTGATGATTTTGAAGTTGGTTCGAACTCTTTAGGTCCTATTAGGAAAACAAATCTATGTCATTGGTATACATAGTTTTATATTGATTTTAGGAATTTACGTACAAGATGCTACTAAAATGAGCTCTTAGAAAATCTATACAATTTGGCAAATTTATAATTTTGACTTACTAAATATTTTTAATTTAGAGTTCTTGTCCTTAATTTTAGGAAATCAAATCAATTTCGTTGATATTATTTCTATAAAAAGTTTTATATTGAATTTAGGAACTAAATAAATAATGTTATTAATCTATAATATATGAATACATTGTAGGATAGGAGTGGTATTAACAGCAATTCTATTATTTTGATTGAATTCGCAATACAAAATTGTGCGGAAAGTAAATCAATTTGGTTTTTATTATAAAGATATACACCTCATCATAAATGTATTTGATTCCATTAATTTCTTATTAATTTAGTTTTAACATTCCCTTTTTGTAGGATTTAAATTAAAGATGAAATTGATTTTAGAAGATTACCAAAAAAATAATTTTTTTAGAAGAAAAAAAATTCAAAATTCTATAAAATTAGGATTTTGGTCAAAACAACTAATTGGAGTCAATACACACCCTTATATATGTATTAGAGCAATTGTAACAATATCCAGCAACAGGGGTCCATAGCTCAGTGGTAGAGCAATTGACTGCAGATCAATAGGTCACCGGTTCGAACCCGGTTGGGCCCTTTAAAGTAGAACCTTTTTGTGAGGCGAAATTCGATGAATTAATATAGTTTGGGATGGAGAGAATTGCATTTTTGGTACACAGCTATAGGCCAATTCCCACTTTTGGTACACAGCTTTATGTGTCCAACACATTTGGTACACCTCTTTAACAAAGTTCGACACATTTGGTACAACCGTTAAATAAATTGCAAAATCACCGTTACTTCCGTTAGTTCGACACATTTGGTACACCTCTTTTACAAAATTGACATGTGCGCGGCACATGGCTGCCCAAAAAAAAATTAAACTTGATAAACTTTTATAAAAATTATCATATATATTTATAATATTTATCATATCATATTTATATAATGATAAAAAAATATGTATTTATTATTTATATGACATGTAAAATATAATAAACTATATAATGTCATTTATAGTTTAATACTGGAAGAAGAATAAAATATAATAAACAAGTTTATCAAGTTTCAATTTTTAAAAATTATTTATAAAAATAGTTTATTATTTATAAAAATTATTAAAAAATATATCTTTATTATTTATATGACATGTAAAATATAATAAACTATATAATGTCATTTATAGTTTAATATTGGAAGAAGAATAAAATATAATAAAAAAGTTTATCAAGTTTCAATTTTTAAAAATTATTTATAAAAATAGTTTATTATTTTTATAGTTTATTATTTATAAAAATTATTAAAAAATATGTATTTATTATTTATATGACATGTAAAATATAATAAACTATATAATTTCATTTATAGTTTAATATTGCAAGAAGAATAAAATATAATAAACAAGTTACTTTAATTTATCATATTTATAAAAATTATTAAAAAATATGTATTTATTATTTATATGACATGTAAAATATAATAAACTATAATGTCATTTATAGTTTAATATTGGAAGAAGAATAAATATAATAAAAAAGTTTATCAAGTTTCAATTTTTTTTTCTGGGCAGCCATGTGCCGCGCGCGTGCCAATTTTGTAAAAGAGGTGTACCAAATGTGTCGAACTAATGGAATTAACGGTGATTTTGCAATTTATTTAACGGTTGTACCAAATGTGTCGAACTTTGTTAAAGAGGTGTACCAAATGTGTTGGACATATAAAGCTGTGTACCAAAAGTGGGAATTGACCTATAGCTGTGTACCAAAAATGCAATTCTCTCGTTTGGGATGAAAAAAAAACCAAAATTTATAATTAGTGAACGAATTCTGTAATCTTATATAATTGTTCATGATTAAATTTATCAAGTCTTGATTTTCTCATTGAGTTTGAAAATGTACTTAGATTTAATTGAGCTTAATTAAAAACTAACCTCAAATTAACTGAGACTAATACGAGGCTTATATATCTCAAATTCAGTAAAATTACTTACTATACACTACACTACTACACTGCTTTTTCTTTTTCTTTTTTTTTGTCATCTCAACAGTTACGCAACATAATATTATTAAAATTTTATAAAGTTACCTATCATGCATACGCTTTATCACTTCTTTTGTTTAAAAGAATAGTCATCTTAACAATTACACAATACAATATAATATCTCAGATTCGATAATATTATTAATTATACACTGTACCACTTGGAGGGAAAAACACTTTTGGTCCCAAACTTTACCCCAGAAAATATATTTGGTACCATGCTTTGCAGAAAAACAGATTTGATACCACAATTTAGAGAGTCTTGACACATTTAGTTATTCCGTTAAATTTTGGACGGAAATTTCGCGCGTGACCGTCACGCGCGCGTCAAGTTCAAATTGGTCACGAGTTTTGCACGTGAGAAATCGGTCAAAACACTGTTGGTCCCAAACTCTACCCCATAAAACACATTTGGTACCATTCTTTGCAGAAAAACAGATTTGGTACCACAATTTACATACTCTTGACACATTTAGTGTCCCTGTTAAATTGATAAAAATCACATATAATGAACAGACAACAATTTCTCTAAAAGATTTGATAAAAATCACAAAGTGTACTTAAATCTTTGAAAATATTCTTAACAAAAGTACCTTAAATACCTGACATGGTGCACTTTGGCTTGCACTTGTATCCATGGATCAAAATTTCGTTTCGAATGTATGTTTCGGAGAGCCAAATATTAAAATCTTTTCGAGACTATTCGGAAATATTTCAGAAACACTAAGGAAAATTTGTAAAAAAAGTTACTAAATTTAGGAAAATAACTGAGTTTAAGGCAAATAAATAGTTTCGGAATTACATCTTGTTTTCGTTTCACCTGAACCAAAAATGGAAACTTTTCGATGTTTTCGATGGAAAAGATGGAACTTTTGATCGATGCTTGTATCAACATTGGAAAATAAGTGCATGTCAAAGTGCACCAAGTCAGGTATCCAAGGTACTTTTATTAAGAATATTTTTAATGATTTAAGTATATTTTGTGATTTTTATCAAAAATTTAGAGAAACTGTTCTATGTTCATTATATGTGATTTTTATCAATTTAGCAGGGGGACACTAAATGTGTCAAGAGTATGTAAATTGTGGTACCAAATCTGTTTTTCTGCAAAGCATGGTACCGAATGTGTTTTATGGGGTAGAGTTTGGGACCAAAAGTGTTTTGACCGATTTCTCACGTGCAAAACTCGTGACCAATTTGAACTTGACGCGCGCGTGACGGTCACGCGCGAAATTTCCGTCCAAAATTTAACGGAATGACTAAATATGTCAAGACTCTCTAAATTGTGGTACCAAATCTGTTTTTCTGCAAAACATGGTACCAAATGTGTTTTTTTGGGGTAAAGTTTGGGACCAAAAGTGTTTTTCCCTCCAGTTATTTTTAATATGATCCTACATTATGACCGTTTGGTGGTATAATCAAATATTTTTGGAAAATCAAAACATCCATCAATTCTTCTTGTGTTCTTGAGTTTATTGCTATTATTTGTTAGTAGTGACAAAATTTGATGTAACTGGGAAACTTAACACTTTGATGCATCCCAAAACATGGGAAATAGGTACTTTACACTCTCAAAATATACATTTAGCATTTTGCATCCTCGAAATATGAACAATTCAGCACTTTGTTGCCTCTTTCATTTTTCTCAAAAATTTAGGGACAAAATAGGTGATGTAGAGATCGTATTAATACGTTCTGTCTAAATTGTACATTTAAAATTATAAAATTTAAACTACCCACGTTTATACTACAATATTGTTAAATTAAATATAATTAAGAAAAATCAAATTTTAAATATTTATAAGTTTTGTTCAAATATTTAAAAATTAAATCTTACACAGTTTAATAAATTAAATTGTCCTTTTTTAGTCAAAAAAAAATTTAATTTTTTTTATTTAAATAATTTTAAAAAATATGTTTTTTTTTCTTAGGTGACAATGGAAGTTTATGGTTCTGAGACTTGAAGAGTGGTCACAATTGTTCAACCAAGGCTGGTGTATTTTCGAAACTTTATATTTTCATTGAAATTTTCTTTTTCTCATAATTTGGTAACTTTTTCATAATTTTTCTAAATTGTTTCCGAAAACTTTTCGAAAAGTTTTTAATATTCAGCTGAACGAAACATACATCGAAGACGAAACTTTGATCTTCCGATCCATGATTTAACTAGTCCAAGGCTCAGGGGGTGTTTGCAAATGCTTTTGGAAACCCAAAAACAGTTGCTTAAAGTAAAAGTAAAAAATAAGTATTTTTATTTAAAAGCAGTGGGTGTTTGCAAATATGTAAAAATAACAATTTTAATTATTATAAAAATGCCACCTTGAAGCAATAGAAAAAGTACCCACTTAGCTGCTTCCTGCCAACCTGCTTTTACCTGCTTTTACCTGCTTTTCAGTTAAAGAAGCAATAGCAGAAGCACTTACTTGCAAACACTAGCTATCAAAGTGCTTTAAGCAGAAAAAAAAAACAAAAAAGTACTTTCTAAAAACATTTGCAAACACCCATTTATTAAGCAGTGCAAAAGCAAAACAAATTAAGAAAAAAAAAAGTACAACTTTAAAGGGCCCAACTGGGTTCGAACCGGTGACCTATTGATCTGCAGTCAATTGCTCTACCACTGAGCTATGGACCCCTATTGCTAGGTATTGTTACAATTGCTCTAATCTAATAAATATATATATTTGAAGGATGTCTTTTGACCCAAATTGCTCAAATTTGACCAAATACTATTTTTTCAGAATTTTGAATTTCTTTTATTCCTTTAAAATTTAATTTTGAGACTTTCTTCATTTGAAAAATATAACCTACTCATTAAATAAGGAATATGTTAATTGAGATTGATTGATTTGCATAAAAGGAGCAATTATATCAATTAAGAACCTCAACCTCCCCCAAAATTTAGGACATTTCAAAATATTGAATTTGACTATACTTTTATGATATATATATATATACACACACATATATTCTCTTCATTCTTTTTCATATTTCATACAGTGGTGCCCATGGAGATTTTGGCACCTTCTTCCATTGTTTTGTCAATAGCTTTTATTTATTTAAAAAATTTTAAGTTGCACATCTTAATTTTCTCATTCTTTTTCATATTTCATACAGTGGTGCCCATGGAGATTTTGGCACCTTCTTCCATTGTTTTGTCAATAGCTTTTATTTATTTAAAAAATTTTAAGTTGCACATCTTAATTTTCTTTTCTGATTGCGACTTTCACATAAGTGTATCAATAAGGTAATTTATATTTATTTGTAACTTTTCTCTTATATTACTTATTTCGGTTCATATATATGATTTTTAGTTTCTACTTTCTAATATACAATTTTTCATTAATTTCATGTTTGTAATTTATATTATTTAGGGTGAGTTTGGCCTAGCGATTCGAAAATCAATTATAGGAGAATTAATTTCACTGAAATGGATTTTGGCAATAATTGATTATGATAAAATTCAATTATAAAATAATTACTTTTGGATAATAGCTTTTGCAAAAGTAACACTTTAGTTACTTCTAAAATAAGTTGATTTTTAGCTTCTGGAGATCCCAAAAGTGATTATGACAGCGAGGGCCAAACACCATTAAAATCACGATTGACTAAAAACAACTTCTATGATTGGGGCCAAACACTTCAAAAATCACAATGAATGTCTAGAAGTGTTTTTAGGAGCTCCCACCGCTGGGCCAAACTCACCCTTAATTTATATTTATTTGTAACTTTTCTCTTATATTACTTATTTCGGTTCTTATATATGATTTTTAGTTTTTACTTTCTAATATACAATTTTTTCATTAATTTCATGCATTTTTCTTTTAACTTATTATTTAAGTCTATGTTTGTATTAATATATATTATTGTACTCACTTCTACATGGATTGAATTTGGCTTATGTTTTCTAATATTTCAGAATTGACGTTCATAAACATTTTATTAACCTTTTCATTTGATTTTCTTAAATAGTTTTTTTTTAATTTTTTAATTTTTCAAATGGCACGCTTGTATTTTTTTTTATTCGTATTAGAAGGAGGTTATCAATATTGTACAATATATTATTTCATTTATAATATTTAGTCATTTTATTTTTTGTTGACTAATGTTCTTTGGTTTCATACGATTCTTAATTTTTACTCAATTAAACAACATTTTATTTTTTTCTCATTTTTACCATATGGTTAATTTCACCAAAATCCAGTACAATATATTATTTAATTTATGATATGTAGTCATTTTATTTTTTGTTGACTAATATTCTTTGGTTTCATATGATTTTTAATTTTTACTCAATTAAATAACATTTTTTATTTTTCTCATTTTTACCCATATGGTTAATTTGACCAAAATCCTAATTTTTTTAGAGAGTTTTGATTTTTTTATATCATAGAAAATTTTATTATTTGTCATCTCTAAATATTAATGTAATAAAGTCTATTACTATATAAATTGTGAAAAATTCTAGGGTGCCGCTAGTTATAACCAATAGAAATAAGACATGTCTATAATAATATTACCACAATAAGTGGTACTATACTACAACAAATGATACTATACTATATATTTGGTAACGTCAAATAGTAAATTATTTTCTTATAAATTATTATGAAAATAAATAAATGAATGTTACAATAATATTTTAAAATAAATAGTATCTATTTTTTTTTTGAATAATTAATATTAACTTTGGAAAAATTGCATAAATCACCTAATATAGAATAAATACTTCATGACGTGAGATCATATTAAATATATAGGGTTAATACTACGTAATGTGTCCTCGTACTATCACATGTTAATTATACCATAGAATGTAATACACATTTCATTGTAATACCACATAATATGTAATAAATACTACATAATGATGGGTCATACTAAATATATGGATTAATACTATGTATGTGGACATGTACTGTCGCATGTGAGTTACAGCATCGAATGTGATACAAATTACATGGTACCACTTAATGTGGAATACATACTACATGATGTGTGGTTATACTGAATATATGAGGTCGATACTATGTATTGTGAGCCCGTACTGTCATATATAATTTATACCAAAGAATGTGATACACATTGCGTGGTAATACCACCTAATTTGGAATAAATACTACATGATGTGGGGTCATACTAAATATATGGGGTTAATACTAATTTGGAATAAATACTACATGATGTGAGATCATACTAAATATATGGGGTTAATACTATGTAATGTGAGTATGTACCGTCACATGTGAGTTATACCATACAATGTGATACACATTATGTGGTAATATCACCTAATGTGATAATTAGCGGCACATAACGCAACGGCACCCTAGAATCCCATAAATTGTATATATACTCACGTAATTTAAGTAAGGATGTAACTAATGATCATTAATTAGGGTAGAGTTGTTATAAACGGACCTAATTAGGTCAAAATGTTATTTCAGTTTAAAAATTTTAAATTCCTAAAAATCAGCCTGATAAATTCATTAATTGTTCCCCTTAAATTTAGCTATTACTTACCATAAGTCTTAATGAATATATTAGGCTGATTAATAAAATAGGGTTCTTCTCTTAATTGTTCCCTTATATTTTACAAAACTTAGAGTATTAATTTGAATAGTCCATGTTGAATTTTTTATTTCTATTGATTCAATTGTTTAAATTAAAAATCTAACATTATTTGTTCTACATCTTCGTTGCAGGGCGACTATGAAGTTGTTTTGATCTTCATATTCGATGATCTTTCTACATCAAATCCCATTTTTATATTTATTGGTTTATTTTTATTTATTTATGTTTTTTAATAATTTTTAAACTTAAGTTGAATATGATTTTTCCTAACATAACTACTTTATGGCTATTAGACGACGGCCTATGTTGGATGAAGATGAAGATCAGAAGACAAGTAATTAGAAGTTTGAAGGGAGGTTTTGATGATTTCCAAAACATTATAACCAGCTAAGTTAGGAAAGCTTAGTTAAAAACCCTTAGAAGAATTTTGATCGAAGTTAAAGTATTATCAGACAAGTCAAAATTCAAGATGGTCCAGAAGACTACTGATCTGCTGTTGAAGAAATAAATCAGACTGGTGAAGATCAGCCGACTCAAATCAGATTTGTTCAGAATTGGGATCAACTCTGTTCATTATCAGACTTGTGTTCTCATCAGCCAAGTGAAAAGGATCAGAAAGTCTCTCCAACGGTAATAAATGCACTTGGAGTAATAAATGCTGAAGTCCGAGGGTATTAAAGACAAATGATTGAAGGAAAACCTTGTATCAGCTAGGTGCATTAAATGCTGCATGACAGAAAGTATAGTTGACAGTACTGTCACTGTGCAGAGAGCCGTTCGTAGAAATTAAGGACCAGTACACGAGGAATTTGAACTATGTCTCTCTTCAACGGACATTTTTCAAATCCTGGAGTATAAATAGTTCATGAGACGAAGAGAAGAAAAATAACACAATCTTTGAGAGAAAATCCGAAGCAAAATCTTTAAGTCTCAAGAATAGCTCACTCATCAGCTTAATTTGTCATTTGTTGACACAAGCAGAAGTTGAAGATCAAAGATAAACACATTTTATGAGTGAAAAACTGTTAGAATGTTGTGCGAAGTGTAGATCCATCTTTGTGAGTAATCTAACTTCAGAGGATAGGTCTTCTAAGTGATTTCCTATTGTCAGCTTATGGCCAGATTCATTTGTTGTTTTGGCGTAAGTGTTGTATACTGTAAACTTTGTGATTATAATATAACCCAAGATCTAAGTGACTTGGAAGAGTGGAATAAATGATTTAAATCCATATAAACACTATAAAAATTCCGTGTGTTTTTATTCTGCATTTTTACTTGCATATTTTCAAGATTGCATAAAACACTTTACCAGATCTGTTGAAAGATTTTGTGAAAAGAACTTTATAAAACTGGGGATAAATATTTCAAACTGTAAAGAGTTTACTTGCGAAAAACATTTTATAAAAATCCGCTGCAAGTACTCTGCTTTTAAAAGTTGATTTTACTGAAATCAGCTAAGTAGTTTAAAGAGAAGTGGTTAACTGTGCTGTTCAAAGATTTGTTCACTGATCAGCCTAGTTAGCTCACCGACCTCAACAGCTTAGTCTGCTGACAGTCGAGTGAAAACTTTTTAAAGTATAAAAATTTTCAGAGGTCTATTCACCCCCCCTCTAGACCTCATCTGACCACTTGGGACCAACAAGTGGTATCAGAGCGGGTGGTTTATTAGAATCAGCTGCCTGATCAACGAGCTTGATCCGAGTGTTTTTCAAAGGTTTTCAATTTTCTTTCAAAAGAGCATATTTTTGAAAAATCAAAACTTTTTGAAAATGGATTGTATCAGTCATGTTCCCCACATAGCTGGTATGAGCTTCGAAGACTGGAAGATCAGAATGGAGATCTTCTTAGCTGCTTACAATGATAACATGTACACATGTATCATAAAAGGTCCATTCAAATTCACCAAGACTATAAAGGTTGATGAAGTAGACATAGTGGTGGAGAAAGATTTAAATGAGATGAGAGCTGAAGAAATCAAGCTGTACAATTTGGACAAAGTTGGCTGTTTCATCATGACCAAAGCCCTGGACAATGATCGATTTGACAAAGTCAAGCATTGCAAGACTGCCAAAGAGATGTAGGATAAGGTTCGTGACATGAGCGAAGGAAACGATGCCATCAAAGAGCATCAACTGAGTGTTGCTCTAGAAAAATTGGACAACTTCAAGATGAAGTCCGCGGAAACCATTGACCAGATGGATACAAGGTTCACAAGGACATTAAATGAAGTTCTCAATCTTGGAAAAACCTTCACAGACAAGGAGATAACCGTCAGAATGCTGAAGGCTCTGCCTCCAAAGTTCAACATGAAGGTAACAGCCATGGAAGAGTCAAGAGATTTGGGAAAGATCTCACTCACCGAGCTGTTCTCAGCACTCAAGGCGTATGAGTATAAACTGCCTAGAATGGGTGTTGAAGAAACCTCAACTTCAAGTCCCACATGCCCTGGTTGCTGTTGAAAATCCGAGAAGACCAGCACATAAAAGCAAAGAAGTGGACTCATCTGATGAAGCCATAATACTCAACAAAAAGGAGTACACAGCTGGAGACGTTGCATTGCTGATGAACAACTTCAAGAAGTTCTACAAAAGAAAAATGAAGAACAAATACAACAATGCTTCTACTTCTAACCCTACTTCTTCTTCTCAAGATAAGGATTCTTATAAATCCAAACTAATGTGGTATAATTGCAGGAAATTGGGCCATTTCATCAAAGACTGCCCATATCCTAAGGCTGAGAAGTATACAGAGGAAGAAAATAGAATCAGAAAAGAAAGAAAGCATCAGAAAGGCAAGGTGCTGATAGCGGAAGCAGAGAAGCTGGCTGCTATCTACTCATAAGATTCAGACACTTCTGAAGAAGAGTCTTCTGAAGAAGAGAGTCCTGCCCTTATCTGTCTGATGGCCAAGGAATCTGATAACTCTGAGGATGATGAGGTAACTCCTCTTGAAAATGAATTGTTTAATTCATTTCAACAAATGGTACTTAACAATACTGGTATTGCTGAATTATTTAGTAAGCTTAAGGAAGAGATGATATTGCTAAGAGAGCAAAACAGTTCACTGAAACATAAGGCTGAACAACCAAAAGAATCAGCTGAATACAAACTGCTTGAGCAAGAGAATGAATCTCTGAAAGCTGAATGTGAAGTATATAAGGGTAAAATCATGGAACTTGAAAATATAATTGAGTCTCATGAAAAATCATCTGTTGCATCCACTCATATCTCTAGTAAACAGAAGATACCTTTAGAACACGATAAGTTAGAACTGAACCATACTGAAAATTTTATATCAGCTGACAACAGTAAGGTCATCTTGTATGTTCAGACTACTAAACCTGCTTCACATGAGAAAAAATTAAAGGAGAAGAAAGCTCCTAAGGCTAAAAAGAGCAAAGAGCCTAGTGTAGGAAAACAGACTGGTAAAACCAGACAGCAGAGTCCTAAGAAGTCTGCTGATAAAGCAAAAACCAATCAGACTAGTGGTAAAACTAAGTCATCTGTTAATGAGCAAGCACCTAGTAAGCCAAAGAAGCATAAGAACAAGAAAAATCAAAATGCTTGGTATAGAAATGAGTAATATTATGTGCAACCTGCTGCATATCCTCCTATATATCATGCACCACAATTTCCAACTTACTATGCACCATATCCTGCTCATCCAATGCATGCATGCCCTGCTTATCATGTATCTTATTCTGCTTATGAGCATTATCCTTATCATGCTGATTATCAACATAATAAATCTGATGGATATGATGAAGATAAATCTGCTCATGCTCCTGTTAAAACTCAGAAGCCTAAGAAGCCTAAGACTTCACCATCTTGGGTTGTCAAAGGTTGAACTAATCCTTCATGACCCTCTCAATAAGGGTACATAAAAATTTTTTATTTTGTTTTGTAGGTTAGGATTAGGAGTAGGAGTAAAGTAGAGAAAATCTGGTACTTGGACAGTGGCTGTTCAAGACACATGTGTGGAAGCATACATGAGCTGCCTGATGCTGTTGCTGTGGATGGTCCTAAAGTAACTTTTGGAGACAACAAGGAAGGCAAGATTGAAGCAAGAGGAAGATTAATCAAAGGCAACATTGAGATATTTGACGTCTCTTATGTCAAAGACCTCAAATACAATTTGCTGAGCATAAGTCAATTTTGTGACAAGGGATTTTCAATCATCTTCTCATCAGATAAGTGCTACGTTGAACAGATTGGTACAAAGAAGGTCATCTTATCTGGAAGACGACAAGGAAATGTCTACACAGTGGACTGAAATTCTGTTGACAAGAGTTCTAATGTTTGTTTGGTGGCATCAACACCAAGTGAAGTCAGTTGGCTGTGGCACAAAAGAATGAATCATGTGAATTTCAAGACCATAAACAGACTTATCAAGAATGATTTGGTAGAAGGAATTCAAAAACAGTCTCGAGAAAAGATAAGCTATGTGACGCCTGTCAAAAGGGTAAACAAATCAGGTCATCTTTCAAGAGCAAGAAGCACCAATCAAAGGATCTTGGAGCTGCTACATATGGACTTATTTGGACCCATTTATTAAATCAGCAATGGTAGAAAGAAGTACTGCCTAGCTGTTATGGATGACTATTCAAGATATACTTGGGTGATTTTCATGAAGAAGAAAAGTGAAACCAGGGTACATCTTACAAATCTGATGGAGTTGATCCAGAATGAAAAGAGCTTGAAGATATTGAAGATATTGAAGATCATATCAGATAGATGGACTGGATTTGCAAACTCAACTGTTGAAGAGTATTGTAATATCAGAGGAATCAGCCATGAGTATTCTGCTGCCAGAACCCCTCAACAGAATGGAGTTGCTGAAAGGAGAAACAGAACACTAAAAGAAGCTACCAGGACTATGATAGCTGAAGTAAAGCTGCCCCAAAGATTCTGGGCAGAAGCCACAAATACAACATGCTTTACCCAAAACAGATGCATGATCAACAAGCACCAAAACAAGACTCCATATGAAGTTTGGAACAACAGGAAGCCAAACATTCATTACTTCAGGATTTCTAGTTGTAAATGCATGATCAACAAGCACCAAAACAAGACTCCAGAGCTGGTAATTGTTGATCCTTTAGATAGAGTAAAGACAAGGAAAGCTGCTGCAAATGATGCAATGTTTGTCAACATCCTATCTCAAATAGAGCCTAAACAGATTGAAGAAGCTCTTAATGATTCAAATTGGATTGAAGCTATGCAAGAAGAGTTAAATCAATTTGAGAGGAATGAAGTCTGGTACCTAGTTCCTAGACCAAATCATCAAAGAGTAATTGGCACTAAATGGGTATTCAGGAATAAAATGAATGAAGATGGTATTGTCACCAGAAATAAAGCAAGATTAGTGGCCAAGGGTTACTGCCAAGAAGAAGGCATTAACTTTGATGAAACCTTTGCACCAGTAGCAAGATTAGAGGCAATCAGACCGTTTCTCGCCTATGCTGTACATAAAAATTTCACAGTCTATGAAATGGATGTGAAATCAGCTTTTCTCAATGGAGAATTGCAAGAAGAACTTTATGTTGAACCACCACCTGGATTTGAAGCTTACAAAGAAGAAGACAAGGTGTATCGTTTGAAGAAAGCTCTTTATGGACTGAAACAGGCTCCAAGAGCATGGTATGATACCCTATCTGATTTTCTTTTAATTAAAGGATTTCGTAAAGGTAAGTTAGATAAGACCTTGTTCACTGTTGAGTGGGAGGATCATGATGTACCAAGTCTTCGCTGATCACAAATCTACCTCGACAGTCGATAACCATATTATCGATATAGTTCAATTACTCAATATATATTAAAATACGTCGAATACATTCATATGAAGACATCGAGAGACGCCGACCTACTCTTACGAGGATACCTATTCGTCTCCTAGTCGATGTCTCTCATAATCGTATTTGAAGACGTCGTCATCTCCCATCCTTTCTACTTGAAAAGGTCAAATCGAATATGAAAGATCCGATCCTGATCTAAAATGTCCTTTTATGACCCATTTATTATAACCGAAAGGTCTTGTCAGGATCCGACCCGCTAACCCGAGCAAAAGGCTATAAATAACCCTCATTAATTACAGAAGACGGTAAGCATTTTCTCGGACAAAAAACATTTAAATACCTATTTCATCTCGAACTCGACACTTACTTAAGCATCGGAGGGTTATCACCGGGTAACCACCGGCATTACCTAACGTGGTTGTCTTTGATTGCAGGTTTCGATCCCCGAGAACAAATAGAAGAGAGGTTTGTTCGATCTACCTATCTTCATATTGGAGAGATGTGTTAAACCTGATACCACCTCACTCGATTATCCTAAACATTATAATCCAACCAAAACACACTCATCAATTGGCACCGTCTGTGGGAAACAATAACTCTGAATCGAATAAAGATGACTACGCGTTCGATGACCGCTCTTGCTCGAGAACGGAATGGAAAGCAAGACCAACTCAGGGAGGGTCAAGGAGATAGCATTCCTCCCAGGAATCAAAATCGTTTATCGACGAAAGATAGAGAACCATCCAGGCCCCCTGCGCCCGAGATCGTCCAAATGACTAGGGATGACGTGAGAGCTCTGCTCGACGAGGCTAGAAAAGATTAGATAGCTAAAACGGCTAAAGGTAACGTCGAGGCTCCTCGGGAACGGCCAAAGAAAGAAGGAGTAATTGAAGAAGCGAGGATTGACATGGAGCAGGCCAACAACAGTAATGGTCAAAACGAGGAAAAGGATCTTCATCGACGTGGCATAGAAGAGCATTCTGTAAGAGAATTGAACAAGTTAGCTTCTGAGGTAAGATCATTGCATCAGAAGTTGGAAAGACACGAAAAGAAGAACGAAACGCCTGTGTCTAATTCTAGACTCAGAAAATCTCCTTTCTGTGAGGAGATTTTCTTTGAGAGATTACCTTCAGATAAGAGATTGCCGACCCAGCTCCCTCGGTATTTCGGTACGGAGGACCCCGAAGAACACTTTGCTTCGTTTAATTTGCAAATGCAACTTCACGGCATTTCGGATAATATAGCAGCTAAGGCGTTTTCGACGACATTATCGGGAATGGCGCAGTCTTGGTTTGGGAGGTTGGAAGAAAAATCGATCTTCGACTTCGATCAGCTTTGAGACAAATTTATGAGTCAATTCAGAAGCAAGAGGGCAGTCCGACCTCCAGCCAATCATTTATACTCAGTATTACATGCTCCCGATGAGACCTTCAGGGTTTTTATGGGCAGATTCAACAACGAACTCCTGAAAGTGGAAGTACCGAGAGTGGATTTTCTGATAACAGTCCTGTTTCAGAATACTCTAAATAGAGGGTTCGCCAGTGCCATTGTCCGAGAAAACCCTTCTACTTATGAGAAACTGATGGAAATGGCGAATCAATATATGATTGAGGAAGAAATGACAAAGCTCCGGGGAAGCTTTTTTGGAGTTGCCAAAGCTGGAGAAAAGCCACAAGCTCCTATCGTGGATTGTCCCGTCGAGAGGGCAACAAATGATCGATACAACGACAATGGGGTTTGAAGGAGATATCGTGAAGAAGAAAGAAACTTCGACGGAAGGAGAATGAGGACGGGAAAGTCAAATAGAGAATATTATGATAACTATACCCCACTCAGAAAAACAAGAGCGGATATCTTATTCGCCATACAAGATAAAAACCTATTGAGGCGGCCGCCCCCGCAGAGAGAAGCCCTTAATTCGAAGAAATATTGTAGATTTCATCGACAAAGAGGACACGATACCGAGGATTGTTATCAGCTGAAAAATGAAATCGAAAGATTAATAGCTGAAGGATACTTGACAGGGTATGTACAGACGACAGGAAATAATCAAGGAGATAACATGCCCAGCAGCCCTCGATCTAGATCTCCACCCAGAAGGAATCTAAATCGAGAGGAAAAGGAAGAGCCAAGGAGAGCACAACCGGGAACAATCGTGAAAATGATATCGGGGGGTCCCGCGGGTGGAGACAGTAAGAATTCAAGAAGAACGGTTTCTCAAGCTCTTCTGCAGGTAGATCGACATGAATATCATGAGATGTTATCGATCAAATTGGCCACCTCCAGCAAGTCGATAGGATTTGATGATTCGGATCTCCAACCGAGATATGTTCCTCACAACGAACAAGATCTCCCGGATTACCCCATGGTTATTACAGCACAAATAGCGGGTGCCACGGTAAAAAAAATCTTGATCGATACTGGAAGTTCGGCTAATATCCTTTTCCTCGATGCTTTGGAAAGGATGGACTTGGGAAAAATCCCCTTCAACCCCTTAGGAACCCCCGTCGTCGGGTTCGGTGGTGCTCAAGTTATTACTTTGGGAACATTGACTTTATCATTGGCAATGGGTGACGAAGGCAACTCGAAAATCAGAATGATCAAGTTCTTGGTGGTCGATGCGCCGTGCGCTTACAATGTCATACTGGGCAGACCAACTCTCAATAATTTTCAAGCGATCATCTCCACCCATCATCAGAAGTTGAAATTCCCCACCTCCAAGGGTGTGGGAGAAGTAATAGGTAATGCTAAGGATGGTTGGGATTGTTATACCGTTTCGATCGACAAACGGGAAAATATGGAAGCACCTTACCCAAAGACGCGAAAAATGAATGATATTGAAGCTACCACTCGACCAATTGCAACTGGTGACCTAATGGAGAAGGAAAAAGGAAAAGAGAAACAGGAAGAAATAAATAATCGCAAGAGAAAATTCGAGAGGATCGAACCGTCTGAAGGTCACATGACGATAGAGTTGGTTCCTGGTGACTCCTCTAAAGCAACTCGAGTTGGAACACAACTCTCGGAGGGGCTTGAGACCAAGCTCATCAAATTTTTGAGAGAAAATGTGGACGTATTCGCCTGGTCTACCACCGACCTTCAAGGAATTGATCCTAAAATCATTGTCCATAGACTCAATATCGACCCAGCTGCTAGGCCAGCCAGACAAAAGAAAAGAAACTTCGGGCCAGAAAGAAACCGAATAATCAAGGAAGAAGTCAATAAGCTGCTCAACGCCGACTATATTGCGAAAATTCAATTTACGGAGTGGTTGTGCAATGTTGTCCTAGTATCCAAGGGCGGAGAGAAATGGCGAATGTGCAACGACTTCAGTGGCCTCAATAAGCTTTGTCCGAGAGACCCTTATCCCCTCCCAAGGATAGATTCACTAGTCGATTCTACGGCGGGTTGTGCTATTTTAAGTATGATGGATGCCTTCCAAGGGTTCTATCAGATATTCATGGCACTAGAAGACCAGGAGAAAACAACATTCGTGACCGAGATGGGGGTCTACTTTTTCAAAGTAATGCCGTTCGGGTTAAGGAACGCAGGAGCAACATATCAGCGCCTAGTCAACAAAATGTTTGAAACCCTGATAGGCAAATCGATGGAGGTGTATGTCGATGATATGTTAGTCAAAAGCCTCGACGAAAAAGATCACTTGATACACATCAAGCAAGCATTCGACATAATTCGAAAGTACGGAATGAAATTGAACCCGGCCAAGTGCACCTTTGGTGTCCGATCGGGAAAATTCCTCGGATATCTTGTAAATGAGAGAGGCATAGAAGCCAATCCTGAAAAGATACAGGCCATAATCGATCTTAAGGCTCCTAGAAATTTGAACGAAGTGCAGAAGTTGGTTGGAAAAATAACAGCCCTCAGTCGATTCATATCTAGATCGGCGGACAAGAGCCTGCCCTTCTTCAAGATAATGAAGAACGCAAAGAAGTTTGAATGGACGTCAGATTGTGATCAAGCTTTTGAGAAGCTCAAAACTTATTTAGTTTCACCTCCTCTTTTGGCAAAGCCCTGAGATGGTGAGACGCTTTATCTTTATGTGGCCGTATCTTCGCAGACAATTAGCTCAGTATTAGTCATAATGGAAACAAAAGAAAATCATCCGATTTATTATGTCAGCAGGGTTCTGCAGGGCCCGGAGAAAAATTATTTGGAAATCGAGAAGTTCGCTCTGGCTATAATAACCACTGCTCAGAAACTCCGACCTTACTTCCAATCGCATAAGGTAGCAATTTTAACGAATCAACCTTTGAGACAAACCCTGTCAAAGCCTAATGCGTCGGGAAGACTGGTCAAGTGGGCTGTTGAGTTGGAGAGTATGACATCGATTATGTACCACGAACTTCGATAAAAGCACAAGTCCTAACTGACTTCGTCCTTGAAAGCACGATGTCCGAAAAAAAAATGAAGAAGTCTGGATGATGCACGTCGATGGATCGTCTACATCGACATGAGGAGGAGCTGGAATCTACTTCGGTGGCCCAAATGCGGAGGAGTTAGAATTCGCGCTAAAGTTAGACTTTCTAGTGTCGAACAACGAGGTGGAATACGAGGCCTTATTAGTCGGTATAAAATTGGTTTCAAAGACAGGTATAAAAAACTTGATCGTTTATACCGATTCGCAATTGGTCGAAAGACAGTTTAAAGGCTTATTCGAAGCCAGAGATAAATCCATGATCAAATACCTAAACCTCGTCAAAACTCAATCCTCGAAATTCGTAAGCTTCCAATTAGAGTACGTCAGGCGAACAGAGAACACTAGGGCCGACACCCTCTCTAAATTCAGGAATATGATCGAGGGTATCGTAACGAGAAAAATAACATTGATGGTTTCTACTAAACCAGCTATCGACACCCAGATGGAATCCCTAAGTATCGACGTATGGAACTTCGAAAGCGCGAGTGTGAGTTGGAAAACCCCCCTGATAGAATACTTGACGAAGGGATCTCTACCCATCGACAACAATGAAGCCAGAAGGATAAAATATCGAGCGACGCATTATGCCATGATAGGAGGAGAACTATATCGACGCTCCTTAACCGGAGTCATGCAGAAATGTATTACCGATCCTAGTACGGCACTAGTATTGAAAGAAGTGCATGAAGGATCTTGTGGAAACCATTCGGGGGGAAGGGCATTGGCAATTAGAGTATCTCGGCTGGGATACTATTGGCCTACCTTAGTGAAAGAGGCCATCCATTATTTGAGGAGTTGCGCGAAGTGTCAATACCACGCCACGATGCAGCAGAAGCCGGCTCAAAAAATGGAGTCAATATCGATTGCATGGCCATTCGATCAATGGGGAGTCAATTTAGTGGGACCCCTACCTAAAGCAAGAGGACAGAAGCGTTACCTATTAGTGGGAGTCGAATACTTCAGCAAGTGGATAGAAGTAGTTCCACTAAAGCAGATTACCCAAACTCAGATAATCAACTTCTATTGGTCGATAATTTGCCGATTCGGGTTACCAAGAACCATCATATCAGATAATGGAGGGCAGTGTGGTATCAGAGCAGGTGGTTCATTAGAATCAGTTGCCTGATCAACGAGCTTGATCCGAGTGTTTTTCAAAGGTTTTCAAAACTTTTCAAAAGAGCATATTTTGAAAAACAAAACTTTTTGAAAATGGAGTGCATAAGCCATGTTCCTCACATTGGCCATATGGACTTTGAAGATTGGAAAATAAGAATGGAAATCCTTTTTGCCGCTTATGACGACAACATGCTTACTTGTTTTACAAAAGGACCATTCAGATTTCAGAAGATTGTGAAGGTTGCTGGCCAACCAGATCAGATAGTTGACAAAGAGATGGATGAGCTGACTCCCAAAGAAGTCAAGTTAGTAAATCTTGATAAAAAGGCTAAGCTCATTATGTTCAAAGCTGTAGACGAAGAAAGATTCCAGATGATCAAGCATTTCAAAACTGCCAAAGAGATGTGGAATAAAGTCTGCGAGCTAAGCGAAGGAAACGACGCTATCAAAGAACACAAGCTCAGTGTGGCTCTTGAGGAGTTTGAAAATTTCAAGATGAAGTCTGGTGAAACGATTGATCAGATGGATACCAGATTTACCAAAGCTCTGAATGAAGTTCTAAGGTTTGGTAAAGAATTTTCGAACAAGGAGATCACCGCAAAGGTTCTCAAGGCCTTGCCACCTAAATTCAACATGAAGGTGACAGCCATGGAAGAATCAAGGGATTTAGGGAAGATTTCCCTTTCCGAACTGTTCTCATCCCTCAAAGCATATGAGTATCAAATGCCAAGAATGGGATTAGAAGTGTCAACCAGTTCAGACCCTACTGCTGCTCTCATGGCGTCAGACAAGTCAAGTAAATCAGCAGACAAGTCAAAACAGAAGACTCTGCTGAATTCAGAAAAAGCCTACACTGCTGACGACGTTACCCTGCTGCTGAATGATTTTGAGAAGTTCTACAAGAAGAAAATGAAATTAAAATATAAAAATGCTACTTCATCTTCTTCTGATCATTTTCAGGAAAACAGGGATTCCTCCAAAGCAAGACTTAAAGACCACAATGAAGAGGAGTATGAACTCTTGATCAAAGATCATTCTCACTCATCATCTGAAAAGTTTGCTAAAAAGGAAAAGTGTGCCAAAAAGGAGCGTAAGCTTAGTAAGAGCAAATCAAAGTTAGCTGATGCAGCAAAGCTAATAAACTCCTACACATCTTATTCAGACCGTCAGTCGTCTGATAAAGAGTTTGAAGAAGTACCTGAAACTCTATGCTTAATGGCCAAGGAATCTGATGATTCTGAAACTGAGGTAACTTCTACAAATTAATGAACTTGCATTATTTGAATCGTTTGAACAAATGTTAATTTCAAATTCAAATATTGTTGGTGTATTTGCCAAGCTTAAGGAAGAGATGACTCTGCTAAAAGTGCAAAACAGATCACTGAAACTTCAGGTTGAAAAACCTTTTGAATCAGCTGACTTCAAAAAGCTTGGGCATGAGAATGAAACTCTAAAAGCTGAGTGTGCAATTCGTATAGAAAATATAAATGAACTTGAAAGAAGTAATTGCATAATTCTCTATAAAGAAATTAGAGGCTAAAGAGAAGAAGCCTACTGAAGCTCAAAAGGTTAAGAAGCCTAGTAAGCAACCTAAGACTAAACAGACTAGTAAAACTCATCAGCTTAGTAAGCTGAAAGATGCTGCTGATTGGAGTGAAATTAAAAATGTTAAGTCTGCTCAATCTATAGGAGAGTTATCAGTTAACTCAGCTTATCACTTACTTTATGTATCTTACCTTGCTTATGAGAACTGTTTTCATCATGAAAATTATTACCATGCTAAATTTACTGAAATTCATGATAAAACTGAGTCACAAAATCATCACATGTTAAAGGTTATACTAACCATGCAGGACCCAATATAAGGGGTACCAAAAACAGTAATCTGTTTTGTAGGAAAAACGCATGTGTGATGACAAAGGTTGAGTTGACTGCCCTTGCTGATTTCAACAAGTTCAACAAGTGGTTTTACCATCGAGTGGGAGAATATCAACAATTGGTATCCAGTACTGTATCAACATGTGATATCAACCAACAAATGGTAGCCGCATTGTTTGGAAATAACAAGGAAAGCAAGATTGTTGGAAAATTGAAGTTTATCAAGTGAATCAATGTTTGTATCCAACAAGTGGTATAGTCAATCATGTGACAACAATCTTTCAGCTCTCAAGAGTTGAAAATGGGTTTGTTGAATTTGGATTCATGAGCTGAGGGGGAACATATCAGAAAAATCATCTCAATAGCTTACTGGAATTCAACGGCTGAGTATCTTTCGAGATTGACTCTCATAAGACTACTTGACCACATATTCTTGAACTCAGGGGGAACGTGTACGACGAGCGGTACTCCTGATTAGAGATGATGTTCTCAATAAGTCAAATGAAGTTATCAGAAGACTGCTTCTCATCAGCCGACTGAAACTCAACAACCAAGTGACATTTAAGAATACACTTCAAAAAGGGTGAAGGAAGTAACCAACAAGTGGTATCAATTCTTGATGTCAGGGGGAACAGTTATTCTAACTGGAGTGATAAACAGCAAAGAAGACTACAAACTGCTGGCTTGCGTATAAAGAAGAATTAATTAACAGCCAACTACCCCGAACAGCTAAGTATTCACCTACCTGTCTTCAGCATACTAAGTTTTGGTGTTGATGACAAAAAGGGGGAAAAGAGAGATGCAACTAAGAACTCTCAAAGGTTGCATTGGATCTAATGATTATATTCCTAGAGTATGAAGACTAAACTGAAGACTTGGAAGACGTTCTTAGTTGAAGGTTTTGTCATCATCAAAAAGGGGGAAATTGTTGGAAGAATTTATTAACTCAAGAACAGCTAAGTGATCTTATCAGTTGAGTTAATTAAGTTAGTTAAAAGGTTTTGATGATAACAAAAAGGTGTCATCAACTAAGTTACGGAAGCTTAGTAAGCCTTTGAAGATTGGATACTTGGTCTAAAAGAAAATCATTCAAGAACAGAAGTATTCAAGAAATGAAGATTCAATCTTATGAGAAGAGTGAAAATCAGATTAGTGAAAGATTGAAAATCAGATTAGTAAAAATCAGCTTGGTGGAAATGAGATGGGTGATCATGAGACTAGTGATCAGACTAGTGCATAAGACTAGTGCATAAGACTAGTGCATGAGACTAGTGATCAGACTAGTGCATAAGACTAGTGCATCAGACTAGTGCATGAGACTAGTGATCAGACTAGTGCATAAGACTAGTGCATCAGACTAGTGCATGAGACTAGTGATCATCAGCAGAGTGGATCCCATAAGCCAAGTAAAATCGGTCAGAAAGCTCTCCAACGGTAACAAGCTAAGTGCATTAAATGCTGCTGACAGAAAGTACAGCAGAGTGTACAGTAAACAGTGCAGAAAGTACAGCAGAGTGTACAGTGAACAGTGCGACAGTCTGCAAAAGTTACCATTCAAATTATGACCGTTGCTCAAGGACTTAAATGCAATTTTGCCAACCTTCAACGGGCAAAACTACAAATCCAAGAGTATAAATAGATGGTAAACTGAAGATTCAAGAGAGACTTGCACACTTTCAAGATCAAATATTTAGAGCAAGAATCCATCAGTTGAGTCATCTTATCATAAGCTTAGTCATCTTATGACGAAGCTGATTGTTGAAGAACAAGATTAAACCCTTGTATATCTGAGTGATATTCAACTGAGTGTTGTGCGAAGTTTAAATCCATCTTTGTGAGTGATTTAACTTCAGAGGATAGGATTTCTGAGTGATTTCCTATTGTGAGCTTACAGCCTTCTCATTTGTTGTTTTGGTGTAAGTGGAGAAATATTGTAAACTTTGTGTTTATAGTATAACCCAAGATCTAAGTGACTTGGAAGAGTGGATTAAGAGGATTTGTTCCTGTATAACCACTATAAAAATTCCTTGTGTTATTTACTTTATTTGTCTTGCATTGCATATTTTCATAAGTTAAGTAAATACTTTAAAAGAAGAGTCTTTTAAATTGAGGAATTTCCAACTTGGGGTAAAACTTTCTTTGTGCTTTAAAAGTTTAATTGAGTTGAAAACATTGTTTGAAAAACACATATACATTATCCGCTGCCTCATTGTTTGAAACTCTGATTATTTAAGTTTGATGAGCAAATTCAGCATAGCAGTCTACTTTACTGAATAAGCTAAGTGCTAAATCAGCATAGTAGTCTCACGAATAAGATCAGCTTACTCTGCTGATAAGCTAAGTGCAAAATCAGCTCAGTCATCTTATTTTGCTGATGAGCGAACTCTACTTATAGAAGAAAAGTTTAAGATTTTTTTTAAAGTTATGAGGTCTATTCACCCCCCCCCCCCCTCTAGACCTCATCTGACCACTTGGGACCAACAGGGACAAAGGGTAACGGATTGGTGCGCGAAGCACAAAATAACGCAGCGATTTACGTCTGTCGGATGTCCGCAAACGAATGGTTAAACCGAAGTAACCAATAGAGAGATTTTGAGACTTCTGAAGAGACATTTGTCGGAAGCTAGTGGAGCATGGCTAGATGAACTACCCTGGGTAATCTGGGCTAATAGGACGAAAGAAAAAACAGCGACAGGAGAAACCCCTTTCAGTTTGGTGTATGGTTCCGAGGCGGTAGCGCCGGCAGAACTCGAACAACGAAGATGACAACTCGGAAGCTAGAAAATTTGAGCTTGATCAAATGGAGGCGAGGAGAGAACGAGCGTCGACTAGGATCCAATCGTACAAGACCACGATGGCAAAAGCGTACGACAAAAATGTACGCTTGAAGTCGTTCCAAGTGGGGGACCTGGTGCTCAAATGAATTGACGTCTCGAAAGAAAAGGGAAAGCTCGATAGCAACTGGGAAGGGCCGTTTAAGGTGATAGAAGTCGGCAGAAAAGGAGCGTATCGACTGGAAACGATGAACGGGGAGCCTGTCAAGCGAACATGGAATGAAAGAAACCTCAGGAAGTTCTATGCTTGAGATTGCCCTACGTTTGTGTTTTGATAAACCTTCATGAAATTCCTTACTTTATTTTGATCTAATCTATGAGTTCTGTGGAAATTACATATTTGCAGCAAATCGACAGATCGAATTAATAAGCTAACCTAAGCACTCCTTGAAAGCCGTGGGCATCGAGTCGAGATCAAATATGAAAGCTATTAATAAGCTCACTTCCAGCACTCCTCGAAAGCCGCGGGCATCGAGTCGACATATAATGAAAGCTATTAATAAGCTAACTCCAAGCACTTCTCGAAAACCGTGGGCATCGAGTCGAGATCAAATATGAAAGCTATTAATAAGCTCACTTCCAGCACTCCTCGAAAGCCGCGGGCATCGAGTCGACATATAATGAAAGCTATTAATAAGCTAACTCCAAGCACTCCTCGAAAGCCGTGGGCATCGAGTCGAGATCAAATATGAAAGCTATTAATAAGCTCACTTCCAGCACTCCTCGAAAGCCGTGGGCATCGAGTCGAGATCAAATATGAAAGCTATTAATAAGCTCACTTCCAGCACTCCTCGAAAACCGCGGGCATCGAGTCGACATATAATGAAAGCTATTAATAAGCTAACTCCAAGCACTCCTCGAAAGCCGTGGGCATCGAGTCGAGATCAAATATGAAAGCTATTAATAAGCTCACTTCCAGCACTCCTCGAAACCCGTGGGCATCGAGTCGAGATCAAATATGAAAGCTATTAATAAGCACACTTCCAGCACTCCTCGAAAGCCGCGGGCATCGAGTCGACATATAATGAAAGCTATTAATAAGCTCACTTCCAGCACTCCTCGAAAGCCGTGGGCATCAAGTCGAGATCAAATATGAAAGCTATTAATAAGCTCACTTCCAAGCACTCCTCGAAAATCGTGGGCATCGAGTCGAGATCAAATATGAAAGCTATTAATAAGCTCACTTCCAAGCACTCCTCGAAAGCCGTGGGCATCGAGTCGAGATCAAATATGAAAGCTATTAATAAGCTCACTTCCAGCACTACTCGAAAGCCGCGGGCATCAAGTCGAGATCAAATATGAAAGATATTAACACAGGCATCGAAATGAAAGCAAAAATCAAAAAGCTGTAAATAAGCTAAATGCAAAGACTACTCGACATTCATTGAGTTAAAACAATAGCTCCAAATTACTTGGGTGAAAATAAAATTCCTCGACATCAGAGGTAAAAAACTGACTTCGATATGAATCAACAAGTTTAGGATTCAATACACATCGACCTCTGAATATGATAAGCCAAGTAATGTGAGATTTAATCAGCATGCGGAAAAAACTAAGTCAAATATTCGAAGTAATAAAGCATTTATTCTATGGACGTTTGTAACTGAAAGAAAGCTACAGAAAAGACATTCACAAAGTTATCGGAAGAAGAATCTTATTTATTTAAGTCGATCAGACGTACAAATACAATGCTGTTACAAATACTTTCTCGATCTATCACAAAGTATATGAAACCTACATCTATGTCTTCACATCATCCGCTTCGTCAAAAATCTTTGGATCCCATCCAGACTCCGATACCGGCCAGTTCGAGGCATATTGATGAACGAACAGATCTTCCTCAATATCTAAGCACGTCTTCCTAAATGCATCGATCAAGATTTTCTCTCATTGATCTGTGCATAGATACAGCCTGCTCGTTGAGTCGAGATGGTGTTAGTGAAGGACAGTGAATGTCGCCATCAGAAACGGCTGCGAGGAAGCTCATCGACTATGTTACCATAGCGATTGAGCCAACGACAGAAGAGGAAAAAATTGCGTATCGATGATTCGCAATTTCAGCCTTTCACTATCTGATCGTCGACTATTGCTTCTACAACACCACCTATCCTCGCCAGCAGATGATTACTCAAGCTATCGAGTGCAGGCATGAAGGGTTTTCATAGTCGTAAACCAAGATGATGAGCAACCATCGATGCTGACCTCGTTGCTCTTACCGAGCCCACCCATTCGAACAACGAGGCCAACACACATGGACCACCCCTTTTACCGATACCACTCAATCGAAGTGATAAGTAATCTCCATTTTTTTACGATAAGAAGGACGAACCCCGTGAAAGAATGCGAAGAACGAGAATGCATTACTAATCAATATCAAGAGCCCGAGAATTGGATATGTCGGAAGATTGACATAATTTTCCATATTTGGTAAGGGATGGATGGATAAAAGATCAGGGTTTTTCCCATTTTTTATAGATCACCAGGTGATGATCCAAGGGCTGGGACGGGTAGCAATCGACGGTCGTGATCAGGAGAACTAACTGGTGCCCGTTGCATTCCCCGAGGAAAGCCACCTGGATAAAATCTAGCCGTAAAGACCAAGCGTTAGGGGTGTTCATTAACCCGTCGGACCCGATCGACCCGCCAAACCCGACCCGACCCGACCCAACCCGACGGGTTATAAACTTAAAAAACTTAAAATGGGTTATAATTTAACCCACCCGAAAGCTACGGGTCGGGTAGCGGTTTTAATTGTTAAAAAACACCCCTGACCCGACCCATATAGATATAGTTAATACATAGTTACATACTCCAGTTTCTCTCCCCCCGCTTCAAGAAAATTAGGGCTTTTTTCCATCATCTTCATAAATCCTCCATTTTCAACATAGAAGCCGCCTCTTCTAGTGCCCAGCCCGCCGCCCTGCTAGAACTCAACCGCAGGTATTTAATACTACTCTTCTAGTTGTATGTGCATTCCAAATATTAGTCTTCTTTTTTTTGGGTTCTTTTGCTCATCTTTTGTTTATTGTGTGTTTGTGTTTCTAGAGGTTGAGTTACTATAATGAAGTGAGTTTATCACTCTCTATTTCTTTTTCTTACTAGAAGATCTTGATTTGAAATAGTTACTTATTATGAATGTAAACCAGATCAGTTCCCTGTTTTAATGAAATTCAGGAATATATACATTAGTGTGTCTGATTTTTTTTTCATCTAATTAATGATTTTATGAATTTTTAAGATTACCCGATTGCCCCCTTTTCTCCTTTTGGAATTCCTAGAGTATGCAACGTGAGCCCTTGAATATTTTCCTTTCCAATTTCAGAATATGGAGTAGATGTTTGTCAAAGTTCGGGCCATCTAGATAATTGCAGTTTTTGAATTTTGGGAGTGATTTCTTATTCAGGGAGCTACTTTGATGTTATCTCTATGTTTATCTATAAATTTGGAGTGAAAATTTGGGGATTTAATGGATGAAGATGATGACTGTTGAGTGGTTTGCCGAAGACGAGGAACCTGATGGTTTGACTGTTAAGTTTTGTACTAATGATTTTATGTTGTAGACTCGTAGTTTTATGAAATGTCATTGTTGTGTAACCCGCCACCCGCCCGCCAACCCGCCCGTACCCGCCTCACCCGAACCGTGCGGTTGATGAAATTAAAAATGCGGGTGCGGTTTGAAGTTTTGGCAACCCGAATGTGACGGGTCGGGTTGATTTTTTCATCGTCACCCGCCAAAACCCGACCGCGTTCACCCCTACCAAGCGTCATGATCAATGGCTCAAAAGTGAGACTTTCAAAGCCCATAACGATATAACACAAATGCTCCAAAAAAAAAAGTAATGAGATGACTTATAGAATCCGTTAACTATCTCGATACCGACACAGTGTCCCGAGAGAAACAACATAAGATAACGGTTTCATCTCCTCGCCTATATAAGGGATTGCTGCCAAAACAAAATTTTCGAATTTACCACGCATGTTTGTTTGGAATATACAAAAGCCTTGTTTGGCAATACATAAAGAAAAACACACTTTTCAAAACTTCCAGACTTCGACCTTCATTCGAACTCTAGAACTTGGGGGACTACCACTATACTATGTGTTCAAAAATTCAAAACCAACGAAAAGCATCAAAACTTCCAGACTTCGACCTTCATTCGAACTCTAGAACTTGGGGGACTCTTGATGTACCAAGTCTTCGCTGATCACAAATCTACCTCGACAGTCGATAGCCATATTATCGATATAGTTCAATTAATCAATATATATTAAAATACGTCGAATACATTCATATGAAGACATCGAGAGACGCCGACCTACTCTTACGAGGATACCTATTCGTCTCCTAGTCGATGTCTCTCATAATCATATTTGAAGACGTCGTCATCTCCCATCCTTTCTACTTGAAAAGGTCAAATCGAATACGAAAGATCCGATCCTGACCTAAAATGTCCTTTTATGACCCATTTATTATAACCGAAAGGTCTTGTCAGGATCCGACCCGCTAACCTGAGCAAAAGGCTATAAATAACTCTCATTAATTACAGAAGATGGTAAGCATTTTCTCGGACAAAAAACATTTAAATACCCATTTCATCTTGAACTCGACACTTACTTAAGCATCGGAGGGTTATCGCCGGGTAACCACCGGCATTAACCTAACGTGGTTGTCTTTGATTGCAGGTTTCGATTCCCGAGAATAAATAGAAGAGAGGTTTGTTCGATCTACCTATCTTCATATTGGAGAGATGTGTTAAACCTGATACCACCTCACTCGATTATCCTAAACATTAAAATCCAACCAAAACACACTCATCAGATCATATATTGCTTGTGCAAATATATGTGGATGATATTATTTTTGGTTCAACAGATGTGTGATAAGTTCTCCAAGCTGATGCAAAACAAGTTTGAAATGAGCATGATGGGTGAACTAAATTATTTTCTTGGTTTGCAAGTAAGCAGTTTCCTGATGGAATATTCATTAACCAAGCAAAATACACAAAGGATCTGCTCAAGAAATTTGGTATGAAAACTAGCTCTACTGTTAGTGTTCCCATGTCTACTGGACTTCGTTTGGATAAAGGTGAAGATGGCAAATCAGTGGACATAACCAAATACAGAGGAATTATTGGGTCACTGTTATACTTAACAGCTAGCAGACCTGATATCATGTACTCTGTTGGGGTTTGTGCGAGATATCAATCAAATCCTAAGGAATCTCATCTTCTAGCTGCCAAAAGGATACTTAGATATCTTAAAGGCACTCAAGAATTGGGATTATGGTACCCTAGAGAATATGGTTTTGAACTTATTGGATATTCAGAATCTGACCTTGCTGGCTGCAAAATTGATAGAAAGAGCACAACATGTGCCTATCAATTTTTAGGTAGCCGTCTGATATCATGGATGAGTAAGAAGCAGACTTCAGTATTCATATCTACTGCTGAAGCTGAGTACATAGCTGATGGAGCTTGCTGTGCACAAATACTTTGGTTGAAGCATCAACTAGAAGATTACAAAATTAAAATAAGTGGAATACCTATCTACTGTGATAATACAAGTGCAATCTCTCTTACTCAGAACACTACAATTCATTCAAGGACTAAGCATATAGAGATCAAACATCACTTCATAAGAGATCATGTGGAAAAAGGAAATGTTATAATAGAGTATGTTCATACTGAAAATCAGATCGCTGATACTTTCACAAAACCTCTAAGTGATGCATGGTTTTCAACTTTAAGAGCTGAACTAGGTCTACTGAACTTAGATGCGTAAGCTGAAGGGGAACTCAACAGAAGACTGGAGTTTATCAGCTTACTCATTTTATTATCTTCAAGATTAACTCTCAACAGACTAGTTAACTTATGAATTCTTAAAGTCAGGGGGAACGTGTAAGACTAGCGGTACTTCTGATTAAAAGATGAAATTCGTTGATGAAAGTTAATTGAAGTTATGTTTTTATCAGAAGATCTTAATTCTTGAAGACTGAAGATTAATTATCTAGCTGGATTGACAAACAGCCGAGGAAGATTACTAGTTATTGGCTTTCACTAGTAATAATCTGTCATCAAGACACTCGTCCCATCAGATAAGTATTTTAGTTTACTCGTCTGATCGCTTATGTAAAAGCTTTGGTGTTTAAAAACGTTTTATCTAAAATCCGCTTTTACTAAGTCGACTAAGGCGGTTCGTATTCCCGCCTGTCAATAAATGCTTTTTGAATTTTGAACTGCGTAACTGACACCGCACGATCAATGCTGACACAAAACAGATCTAACTATTAGCGTGTGACACGGAAACCGACGCACCTAAACCTTTTAAAACTAGATCTGATCAGCTCACTGATCCTTTACGCACCTAAATACTTTCTAAAGCATTTCAAGGATTTCTGCTCTCATCTTCTGCAAAAATCCTCTCTCGTTTCACTAACCTTTTCAGAATCACCATGACTTCACAACAAGAAGCTAAGGCAAAGGGTATGTATCTTGTTTACGATATATATCACATGACTGGTACTGACGTGATGAAGGCGATCCTTGAGAAATTCAAAGCTGCAACTCTAGTGAACTTCATGGAAGCTCACGATGAGATGGTGTATAAGGATCAAATTCTGGAGTATTACAATGCCAAAGATGCTATTGATTTCAACAAGCTTGAGATCAAGGCTACCGTCGGAGGAGAAGACATCGTTATTACCCCTGCCCTACTCCATGCGAAGTATAGGTTGTCCAACCAAGGAAGAACAGACCTGACAACCATGGCTGAGGAGAAGGAACATGAGTTTTGGAACATCTGTGCTCACGAAGGAGAAATATTATCAGGTAACATAAAGAAAAGGCAGTTGAAGGATGAATATCAGCGTATGGCTGATATGGTAGCAAAGGTGATAGAAAACTGCACTTTTTCTTTAGATAGTGTCACAATGAAAAGATATGCCATGATGATAGCTGTTCACTATGGCTTTGAGGTAAATTGGGCTGAAATTGTATGGTATATTTTGGCAAATTTCCATAAGAAGAAACAGACTAATCATAGGATTACTCTGAGTCATTTATTCTGGACATTGGGTTGTGGTATGACTAATGGGAAATTCATTCACAATGCAAGGCAATGGGCCATTATCAAGCTGTTAAAGGAAGTTCGAAGAGGAAAATAGATGAAGAAGAGGCGATGAGCCCAAGGAAAAGGCCCCTACCAAGAAAAGAAAGCAATCTGTTCAAACAGCCAAACCAGCTGTTAAAGCTAGAACAGAAGCTGAAAAGAAGGCTGCTGCCGATGAAATCATTAAAAAGACTACTGTGAAATTTTGGAGATATCAGCTGATTCACCCTCCAGAACTATCTCAGAGGATCAACCTGCTGAAAATGTTGCTAAGAGGACTAGGAGTCAAATTAAAGACACTGCAACTTCAAGGCAAGAAAAGGAGAAAGTTGCACCTAAAAAGTCTGCTAAGAGGAAGGTGGTTTTTGAACCATCTCCTGCTAAATCTGAGAATTTAGTCAGAGAAGGCCCTCAATTAGCTGAGAGGCCAGTTGAAGCTGATAAACCTGCTGATGCAACAGCTGAGGTTTCTGAACCTCAAGTTGATCCAGAAGTGAGGATCATTGAACCAAAAGCAGCCACTCCTATCTCGTATGTTGCTCCTGAACCTGCTACTGCTGCTGATAAACCTAAGAAGAAAAAGGTTGTCAAGAGAAATATATCTGCAGCTGAAAAGAAAAGAAAGGAGGATGCCTTTGAGGAAAAAAAAACCAAAGGAGGAACTTGCTGAAGCTATCAGGCTTAGCAAGATTCAGGCTGAAAAGGAGAAAAGGAGAAGGAATATGACAGCTGCTGAGCGCCAGGCTGAAGAAGAAGCTGAGCTGGCTATGCTCCTTGAAATAAGCAAGGAGGATACTCATGGGCCTCGCCATGCTGGTGGCATAAGGATTGGAGAATCCTTAAAGGGAAGAAGAATTCTACCACCAGGCATGAGAGTGGAGAAGTGCCCCTTCAATGTCAAATGGGCTATGAACATTGTCAACGGACATTCTGGTGCCTTTGCTAGATTTGAAGATGCCTTGCAAGAATTTGACAGACAACTCCAACAGGCCACAGTGTTCGTCCAAGAGAAGACTAGATACAACAAATGGAGAACTTACAGAGTTGATAAATCTGTTGCGGAGCTGAAGGCTTGGGAAGAGTTTGAAGCTGAAGAGAAGTGGGTACTAGACTTCTTTCAAACTGATTCCATCCCACAAGCCTTAGATCCTGATCACATTAGAGATGTCTTCCACAATATCACAAGAGGAATTGTCTATAAGGAGGCAAAGAAGATTGAGAAGTCCCTACCTGCCAAGAGGAGAAAAAGTGATAACCCTATTCAAATGACTGTCAAAATTGCTGTCTATCAGGCTTTGGAGAAATGGTCTGAACGTTCAAGATACTTCAAAGGATCTCCAAGTGATCTGCCTTCACTGCCCAATGTTCAGCAGATTACTTTTGGTGCTGAAGTCAGTGATTACAGAGAGAAAGTGATTAAGGCAACTACTCAGAATTTCTTGCCTAAAATCACCCAGGTAATCTATCAAACTACTAAAATATCTGATGATGAAATGCCTGAAACTGTTAAGGTAGAGGAACAATCAACTGTTCAACAAGTTGCTGCCAAGCCTGATGAAGGGAAGGCTCAAGAAGATGCTCAAGTAGAAGCTGGCACAATTGTTGTTCATCCAACTGTTCAAGAGCCTGCTAAGTCTGAACAAAGTAAAGAGAAAACTGAAGAAAACTTAGCAGATATTGAAGTCTACCAAGCTGAGCCATCAGCTTCCTCCTCCATTCCAAAAGCTGATAAACATTCAAGTCTGATGGAGTCTATTCAGCTGCTGCTGGAACAGACCTTGGATGACAGAATTGGGAAGCTGACAATGGAGATGAAGGAGATGAAGGAGGAAAACCACCAGATTCAAGAAGAAAACAGGAGATTATTGGAGGAAAACAAGAAACTAATCAAGGATGTTGCTGATAATCTGCCTGCTGATAACTCTCTTCAACTGATCAAATGTCTGAATGGCATGAATGGAAACATTGAAAACATGAAGGCTGATATGAATCATCTTCATACAACTCTTAAACACAATGAAGCTGATATTGCAAATGCCATCAAATCCATCACCAAGCTTGCTGATGCTGAAATGGAACTCAAAAAGAAATTGGCAGCACACTTGGATGGGATTGCATCAAAGGTCAATAATGAAGTTGCCACTCTGCAACTGAACTTGGACTACTTGAATGATCAGACCAGCAATCAAGAATCAACACTTAATCAACTATCATCAAAGCTGGATAACTTGGATGTGAACATACAAAGGATCTGCAATGCTGCAAATTTACAAGTTACTGATTCTCTCCCTGTGGATGATGACAAAAAGGTGGAAGAGAAGACAGTTTCTGAAAAAGAAAAAGCCGCTCCAGAACCTGAAACTGATCAAGTACCTAAAGACTCTGCTGTTGAAAAGGCTGCTGATGAGAAGCAAACAGAGTCAGTACCTGAACCAGTCAAGGAAACTGAAGAGAAAACTGAAGCTGAAAAGAATGCAGAAGCTGCTGAAGAAAAAGTTGCTGATGCAAAAGAAGCAGATACTGAAGTTGCTGATCAGGAAGAAGAAAAACCTGAGGAACCAGTCAAGTCTGATAAAGAATTGGCTGCAACTAAGGACTCATCAGAAGAGCAACTAGATCCTAAGCTGAAGAAACAGAACTTAGAACGCATCAAGAAGAAGCTTGAGGAAGCTGAAGCAGCTGAGGCAGAAAGACTTAGAAAAATGGAAGCTGGTCAGAAAAATCTTCTGGCTAATGAAGCTGATGATGATGATGATGATGAAGTGGAAGATGAAGATGATGAAGAGCTGTTTGAAATTGAAGAAGAAGTGACTGATGAAGAATCAGATCACTAGCACTTAAATTTCTTGTAATCTGCTTTTTCAAAATTAGTTGTATTTTCTTTCATCCGTCTGAAAACTTGTAACTTGTACTCACAAATCTGATATCTATAAAAGTTCAAGTTTTTCATCCAATACATCATTTCTATCTCAGAAATTTTTGAGGACAAAAACTTTAGTCTAGGTACATGTATTTAGCTGATTGGTTTTGTCATCATCAAAAAGGGGAAAATTGTTGGATGAAGATGAAGATCAGAAGACAAGTAATTAGAAGTTTGAAGGGAGGTTTGATGATTTCCAAAACATCATAACCAGCTAAGTTAGGAAAGCTTAGTTAAAAACCCTTAGAAGAATTTTGATCGAAGTTAAAGTATTATCAGACAAGTCAAAATTCAAGATGATCCAGAAGACTACTGATCTGCTGTTGAAGAAAGAAATCAGACTGGTGAAGATCAGCCGACTCAAATCAGATTTGTTCAGAATTGGGATCAGCTCTGTTCATTATCAGGCTTGTGTTCTCATCAGCCAAGTGAAAAGGATCAGAAAGTCTCTCCAACGGTAATAAATGCACTTGGAGTAATAAATGCTGAAGTCCGAGGGTATTAAAGACAAATGATTGAAGAAAAACCTCGTATCAGCTAGGTGCATTAAATGCTGCCTGACAGAAAGTACAGTTGACAGTACTGTCACTGTGCAGAGAGCCATTCGCAGAAATTAAGGACCAATACCCGAGGAATTTGAACTGTGTCTCTCTTCAACGGACATTTTTCAAATCCTGGAGTATAAATAGTTCATGAGACGAAGAGAAGAAAAATAACACAATCTCTGAGAGAAAATCCGAAGCAAAATCTTTAAGTCTCAAGAACAACTCACTCATCAGCTTTGTCATTTGTTGACACAAGCAGAAGTTGAAGATCAAAGATAAACACATTTTCTGAGTGAAAAACTGTTAGAGTGTTGTGCGAAGTGTAGATCCATCTTTGTGAGTGATCTAACTTCAGAGGATATGTCTTCTAAGTAATTTCCTATTGTGAGCTTACGGCCAGATTCATTTATTGTTTTGGCGTAAGTGTTGTATACTGTAAACTTTGTGATTATAGTATAACCCAAGATCTAAGTGACTTGGAAGAGTGGACTAAATGATTTAAATCCATAACCACTATAAAAATTCTGTGTATTTTTATTCTGCATTTTTACTTGCATATTTTCAAGATTGCATAAAACACTTTACCAGATCTATTGAAAGATTCTGTGAAAATAACTTTATAAAACTGTGGATAAATCTTTCAAACTGTAAATAGTTTACTTGCGAAAAACACTTTATAAAAATCCGCTGCAAGTACTCTACTTTTAAAAGTTGATTTTACTGAAATTAGCTAAGTAGTTTAAAGAGAAGTGGTTAACTGTGTTGTTCAAAGATTTGTTCACTGATCATCCTAGTTAGCTCACCGATCGACCTCAACAACTTAGTCTGCTGACAGTCGAGTGAAAACTTTTTAAAGTATAAAAATTTTCAGAGGTCTATTCACCCCCCCCTCCTCTAGACCTCATCTGACCACTTGGGGACCAACAAGTGGTATCAGAGTGGGTGGTTCATTAGAATCAGCTGCCTGATCAACGAGCTTGATCCGAATGTTTTTCAAAGGTTTTTAAATTTTTTTCAAAAGAGCATATTTTTGAAAAATCAAAACTTTTTAAAAATGGATTGTATCAGTCATGTTCCCCACATAGCTGGTATGAGCTTCGAAGATTGGAAGATTAGAATGAAGATCTTCTTAGCTGCTTACAATGATAACATGTACACATTTATCATAAAAGGTCCATTCAAATTCACCAAGACTATAAAGGTTGATAAAGTAGTTTTTAGTTTTATTTTGGAGAAATAGTTTTTAGTTTTATTTTTATGGGTTCGAGGAATAATTAATTGAATTTCTCCTTTAAAGGGTGGGGTAATGTGGAGATGTATAAAATTAGCTTGATAACGAATGATAGTAATGGTATTTCCAAGATTTATATTAAGGATGAATTGGTATTTTCACTTAATCGTGTTAACACCGCTAAATTTAAACTGTTAATGGTGTGTTTGCAAACTCTTGTAAATAAGTTGAGACAGGAGATTATGAATTAAATTCAATATAAGCAGAATCATTTCAAAAAAGAGCTTAAAACTTTTGAGTTAAAGATAGCACTGTTAAGGGCGTGTTTGTAAACACTAGCAAATATGTTGAGGCAAGAAATTGTGAGTTAAATTCAGTATAAGTAGAAGCATCTCAAGAGAAGCTTACAACTTATGAGTTATAAAAATAACTTATTTTGAGAAAAGTTGAAGTTGAAGCTGAATTTGGAAACTTCAGATTATTGTGTTCGAGATAAGAGTTGATAAACTACTAGCAAGAGAGTTTGCAAACGACTCACATTTGATACTTCATAAACTATAGTGGTACATTGTTAAACTGCACTGAAACCTTATTCAATAATAATCTTAAGAATATCTCTATAAAATATTTCTTATTTTAGTTTGAACCCACATGTACATTTTTTTAAAATTACAAGATTTTCATCTATACTAAAATATTTTAAAATAGGGATATTTGTGCTTGTTTTATAATAACATCATAAAATATATTGCAATTTGATTTTTAGATGGTAAACACATCGTTACATCAAACACTATATCGTATCGAATTTATTACCATGTATTTTAGAGAAAATACCCACACAAGTAGGAGTTGAACTCATGTATACTCCTATATTCTTCTACAAATAATGATCGGGGAATTAAAAAATAGTATTGTAACTTTGGGGTCATTTCAAACCATTTTTTCGGTAATAGCTAGGATCAAATTTTTAGCTGAAAGACGAAACCGAAACTTATTGAAAGTTAGAGGACAAAATTTGTTATGTATATGATTAATTGAAATTGGGTGAAAATCCAAGAGTTAAATGCGTGTTCAATCATCAATGTAGTTACAAAACTATTTTTGAAATGATTCCAAAGTTACAGGACCATGTTTAAATTTTTTCCAATGATGATGCTTGATTATTGGGATTTTTGCACATCACCCCCCAATTATTTTCAAGCATATTCCCCTTCCAAAATGCATTAAATGAGTCTGTGCTCCCCTTGATTTTGAGTAAGGCACACTTAACCCCAATCAAAATTCCGGCCAATTTTCCATCGGAAATGATGAAGCACGTGCAGGGCAGAAATGTAATAATCTAAAAACAACTAAAGAATGTTCCAAGTGTTTTCTTTTTTGTTGCATCTTCATGCAATTTTTTTTTAAAAGAGTTTCCACACTCAGATGAGAACACAAGAAATCAGTTTAGCAAGGAAGCTGATGTTTCATCCTCGACAAATCAAAGATTGGACTTTGTCAAAACTGGACCTGTATGAAGATATTGTTTTATTTCCTCGAATTAAGGCAAAATTACAAAAAATGACCCAAACTAATTAGTGATTTTGAATTTTCGTCCCAAGCTATATCACATAGCCTAATTAGTCCCGTGATTTTATATTTTTTTTTGAAATATCGTTCCAGTTGGTACATGGATGCTTACGTGTGATGGCGTAGCAAATTTTATCATAAACAATTATATAAGATTGCAGAATTCATCCCAAACTAATTATAAATTTTGATTTTTTAATCCCAAACTATATCAGCAAGTCAACTCCAGTCCCGTAATTGAAATGACATGGGAAATTTGTTCCAAACTAATTATAAATATTTATTATTTATTAATACAAAAAAAATGCATAAATTTTTCCTAATGAACTGAGATAACATTTTTTTTCTCAAAAGTGCACATGAATTTCAAAAATTAATACTATTTTTCTCTTAAAAAATTTAATGGCAATTTACTTTCATGTAATATTCATAATATTCATTTTACCTTAAATTGCTTCTTTTCAAGTTATAGGAGGTAAATTTAACATTATGAATATCATAAGGGATAAATTCCCATTAGTCCCTTAAAAATGTAAAAGATGAATCGTCATTTCCATTAAATTAGAAATTTAATAATAGACTAAATTCATGCCAAATGACAAATTGTGAGGCGAAATTTGATGAATTAATATAGTTTGGGATGAAAAAAAAACTAAAATTTATAATTAGTTTCGAACGAATTCTGCAATCTTATATAATTGTTCATGATTAAATTTATCAAGTCTTGATTTTCTCATTGAGTTTGAAAATGTACTTAGATTTAATTGAGCTTAATTGAAAACTAACCTCAAATTAACTGAGACTAATACGAGGCTTATTCGAATAGCTTAAGTTTTATACTTTTTTTTAAAGCCATTTGTTGGCCTGTTAGGCATAACTCATGAAAATCAAAATTTAGACTATATGAATACTAAATTGTTTGAAATTAAGGGGATGCGTGTTACAATAAATAATAAATAATAAGAAAGAATGTATCTTGATTTCTATGGTCATATATAAACACATACTAGGCATCGCCGCCCTATATAAAAATTAAGTACTAAAATAGTATTTGATAGTGTATGATAATATATATATATGATTTTGTCATCACATGCAAATATTATTCACCATATATTATATGGAATTAACATATCATCCATTTATCCAATATGTTCTCTTTATATTAATCTTCATCATTTGCAAATAGATTAGTTCTCTTCATATATGTTTATATTGTATGGAATTGTCCCAACACCCAATTTTGTATATTTAATTATTTCAACTATCTTAAAAAAAAGTCTTAAATCATTTGAATTTATTTCTTTTTGAAATATAAATATGATAATAGCTTAAATATCTATTTAATTGGAAAAATAGATTCTTCAAATGGATTCAACATTCAAATATTTCGAAAACTTTTGCCAATTTCGACAGAAATATTTCTGTCGAAAAGGTGAAAAATTCGACAGAATTTTAATCCGTTGAAATTGGCAAAGATTTTTCAACAGATTTTTTTTCTGTTGAAATTTTACAACTAATTTCAACAGTTTTTAATCCGTTGAAATTTCCTTTTATTCTAGTAGTGTCCAAAGCGCTTAAAACACAGGAAATAAATTAGCTTAGCTTCCTTCTATCGAGACCAGGTGAAGCCTTAAGTAAATGAAATGAGGTTTAATCCAAACCTCATGTCTCAATATAATATAGTACTATTATTTATAACTTAAATCATTTTTGAAATTGTAACAATATCTCAACAATTATGTAATATAATATTATATCTCAATTCGGTAAATTTATTGATTATACACTTTATCAAAAAAAATTGCTTAAAAGAATAGTTATCTCAAAATTAGACAATACAATCATATATATATCTCAAATTCAGTAAAATTACTTACTATACACTACACTACTACACTGCTTTTTCTTTTTCTTTTTTTTGTCATCTCAACAGTTACGCAACATAATATTATTAAAATTTTATAAAGTTACCTATCATGCATACGCTTTATCACTTCTTTTGTTTAAAAGAATAGTCATCTTAACAATTACACAATACAATATAATATCTCAATTCGATAATATTATTAATTATACACTGTACCACTTGGAGGGAAAAACATTTTTGGTCCCAAACTTTACCCCAGAAAACACATTTGGTACCATGCTTTGCAGAAAAACAGATTTGGTACTACAATTTAGAGAGTCTTGACACATTTAGTCATTCCGTTAAATTTTGGAAGAAAATTTCGCGCGTGACCGTCACGCGCGCGTCAAGTTCATAATGGTCACGAGTTTTGCACGTGAGAAATCGGTCAAAACACTTTTGGTCCCAAACTTTACCCCAGAAAACACATTTGGTACCATGCTTTGCAGAAAAACAGATTTGATACCACAATTTACATACTCTTGACACATTTAGTGTACCTGTTAAATTGATAAAAATCACATATAATGAACAAACAACAGTTTCTCTAAAAGATTTGATAAAAATCACAAAATATACTTAAATCATTAAAAATATTCTTAACAAAAAAGTACCTTGGATATCTGACGTGGTGCACTTTGACTTGCACTTTTATTCCAAGTTGATACAAGCACCGATCAAAAGTTCCATTCCGATCCATCGAAAACATCGAAAAGTTTCCATTTTTTAATCAGGCGAAACGAAAACAAGATGTAATTCCGAAACAAGATGTTTCCGAAAACAAGATGTAGTTTCCATTTTCCTTAGTGTTTCTGAAATATTTCCGAATAGTCTCGAAAAGTTTTCAATATTTAGCTCTCCGAAACATACATTCGAAACGAAATTTTAATCCATGGATACAAGTGCAAGTCAAAGTGCACCAAGTCAGGTATCCAAGGTACTTTTGTTAAGAATTTTCAATGATTTAAGTACACTTTGTGATTTTTATCAAATCTTTTAGAGAAATTGTTGTCTGTTCACTATATGTGATTTTTATCAATTTAACGGGGACACTAAATGTGTTAAGAGTATGTAAATTGTGGTACCAAATCTGTTTTTCTGCAAAGCATGGTACCAAATGTGTTTTCTGGGGTAAAGTTTGGGAGCAAAAGTGTTTTGACCGATTTGTCACGTGCAAAACTCGTGAACTTAACGGGCGCGTAACGGTCACGCGTGCAAATTCCGTTCAAAATTTAACGGTGACTAAATGTGTCAAGACTCTCTAAATTGTGGTACCAAATCTATTTTTCTGCAAAGCATGGTACCAAATGTGTTTTATAGGATAAAGTTTGGGACCAAAAGTGTTTTTCCCTCCATACTTTTTTAATTTAAAAGAATAGTCATTTCAACAAACGCAACATTATATTGTATTTCAAATTTGATAAAGTTACTTATTATACACTCTATCACTTACTTCTTTTGCTTAAAATAATAGTCATCTTAACAATTACGCAATATAATATCTCAAATTCGACAAATTATTGACTGTACATTCTACCACTTACTTTTTTTTTTTTTTAAAGAATAGTCATATCAACAATTACACAACATAATATTGTATCTCAAATTTGATAAAGCTACTTATAATACACAATACAATTTACTTTTTTAGTTTGAAATAATAGTCATCTAAACCATTACGCAATAGAATATTAAATCTAAAATTCGATTAAGTAATTGATTTGACACTTGACCTCTTACTTCTTTTTGTTGAAAATCATATCATCTCAACAATTTTTTTTTATTTTTTGAAAATCTCACCTAAACAATAATATTGTATCTCAAATTTGATGAAGTTACTATCACTTACTTTTTTTGTTTGAAAAAAAGTCATGTCAACAATTATGCAGAAAAATATTGTATATCAAATTGGATTAAGTTACTGTCTATGCACCATAATAGTAATTTCTTTTTTAAAATAATAATCAACAATTACACAATATTATATCTCAAATTGAAAAAAAAACCAATTTCATAGTTTCATTTTGTTTAGACTAGGTTAGACCTATAATGAAATAAAGTTTGAAGTTTAATCCAAGCCTCATGTCTCGGTGTAATATATTATGTTTAACTTAAATCAATTTTAAAATTTTATCAATATCTCAACTATTATGCATACAATATAATATTATATCTCAAATTCGATAAAACTACTGATTAGACACTCTATCTCTTTTTTCTTTTGTTTAAAGAACATGAGTCCTCTCAACCAGTGTTTTAAAAATCGGATTGGATCGGTTAGTTTGACCGATTTAACCGGTAATCAGTAACTGACTGTCAATCCAATTTAATTAATTAATCCTCCAAAATCAACTTTGTTTCTGACCAGTTCGAATTGAAAAAAATCGATCAAATTCCGGTAAAACCAGTGAACCAATGAACCAATTGAACCACTGGTCCACATATAAAAAGAAAAAAGTTTACTCAATGGATTTTTACTTCTTTTCCACGGGCTTTAAACTTCAAAAATATTTTCACATCTCTTATTCTATTTTTCACTTTGAATCAAACAAAATCAATAAGAAACAAAAAATCTTTTATATAATAAGTTATAGAAATATATTTAAGCATCAATTTCATTAGAAACCTCATTTCTTCCCCAACTTCAAGTATTTCATTTTTTTAGTATAAATATTTCGGTAACAAAATTTATTAATATTTTCTCTTTTCCGTAGGTGATTAGTAATAAAATTATTATTTTTGATATGATGTTTATCATACTTATAATTTTGTTGCTAATTCATTATCAACTCAAGATTTGTAGGAAAATCAATTGATCATGAGATAACATTTAATTTATGGAAATAAATTAGGGGAAATAGATTTTTTTTTAAATAGTTGATTACATACATTAAAATTTAAATTAAATTATTATTTTCGTAATGAAGTCCCACCGATTGAACCATGGCTAAAACGATTAAACCGATATAACTAATTAATAACCAATAAGACTATCGGTTCGATCTCCGATCTGATTTTTAAAATATTTCTCTCAACAGTTACCCAATATAATCTTTTTTGTTATTGATTATAAACTCTATTACTTACTTTTTTTGTTAAAAGAATAGACATCTCAACAATTACGTAATATTATTATATCTCATACTCAATTAAATTATTTACTACACACTTTACCATTTACTTTTTTTTTTTTTTTTGGAAAAATTAGACACTTCAATAATTACACCACATAACTTAATATTATATCTTAGACTACTGATTACACATTCTATCACTTACTTTTTTTGTTTAAAGAAATAACAAGCCTAAACAATTACGCAATATAATATTATAGTATAAAATTATTGAATACACACTCTTTTTTTTTTGTTTTTTTGGTAAAGATTACACCATCTATCACTTTTTTTGTTTGTTTGTTTTGTTTATAGAAGAAGTAATTCAGTGTGTTTCGATTTCATAGGCATCGGCTAGTAACCTTTTAAAAATTGGGAAACATTTGATTTTGATCATTAATTATAACTCGAGTGGAGCTTTTTACGTTTCACTCTTTCCTTTACACAAGTGTTAAGTGTAAGTGTATCTTTCCTATTTCTTGATGCATTCTCTAATTCTTTTTGCCCTTGTTAATTATTATAATATTTTACTTTTTGGGTCTCATACATAGTACACTCAGCATGGCAGCTACTGATCCTGAGATTCTTATGGGGAAAGAGTTCAGCTATGAAGACTTGCAACATTTTACCGACAATTTCAGTGAGGAAAATTTGATTGGAAGGACTCATTTTGGAATGTTGTATAGGGGAAAGATTCCACAAGGCTGGAAAGATCAATTAGATGAGAAATATGTGACCGTTAAGATGTGGGAAAATAAGGAGTATTTGGGAAACGATAACTGGGTGCGTGTTCTACCACAATATCTACTTGATAGAGTGAAGGTTAGCATATGCTTAAATGTCGTTGCACGAAATGATACAAGGACTTTCATTTGTAATTCATGTTCCTTTCCCCCCCCCCCCCCCCCTCAGGATGAGATAAGATTCTTGGGTTTGCCGTTCCTCGAGAGCAACCAAAATGTAGCAAAGGTTTTGGGTCATTGCTTTGAAGATGACAAATTGGGTGTTGTGTATGATCTCAAGCCTTTGGATACACTTCACAACCTTATGCGTGACAAAGGTAGAGCACCATTCCTTCTTTTGCATTTGGCAAATATGGGGGCATTACCTGATAAGATTGAAATCATATTTTCTCAACTACTTTGTTTTTTAGAGAAATTAATAGGATCAAGGTAGCGATTGGATTGGCTCGTGTTGCTAAATTCATTCATAATAACGAACCACGTTATCTTATTCGCAACCTCTCTGCTGCACATGTAGTAGTTGACCAGGTAATTAAATGAGTGATGCTTACATGTTACATCTTTTTTTTTTTATTCCTTTTTCTTTGTATTCATTCATAATTCTTTATTTCTAGTTTTCTTACATGTGAATGTATATAGGAATTCAATCCTGTTATAGTCGATTTTGCTATGATTCTCGGTGGGGATATTGGTGATGCGGAAACTGATAGAGTAATAACTTTTGGTTGCCATGACTACCTTGATCCTTATATCTGGTTTACAGGTAGGTTATCTCTCTTTCATGGAATATTCAGTTACTAATTTGTAGAGCGGGTACGGTTGCGATAGCGAGAGCATGAGATTACAAATTGTAATATGAAAGCGCCTTTAAAATAATTTTCTTAAAATATTTAACATTGAAATGCTAGAAGTTAAAAACTATAGAGAGAAATAAGTTACAAATCTTCTGAAAAACAAATAACAAAAAAATACAACTAAATATTACTATATGTGAGATCCAAATATTTAATTAGAAAAAAAGCTATACTACATGCTGTTTAAATGCAATATACACATGTAAATTGTAATATGAAGTTTTGATAAGTAAATAAGCACTCATGGTTCTTTAGATAATTCAATACTTTAAAAATTCTTTCTGTTCCAAATATGAGGAGTACGTGCAAGTGAGAACATTGCGTTTTGGCCATTTTTTTCTTTTTTTCTTGAATAATTTTCTTGTTTCTGCAGCTGATTGGACGGAGAGAACTGATGTTTTTACATTTGGGATTATATTGCTGGAGCTTATACTTAAGCAAATTGGGATTGGGATGCATCTTTCGTATAAAGTATTATCATATTATTACAAAAATAGAGATTTTAATTTATTTGTTCCCAAAGGTCTCCGGGGAGATCCTGATTTTGATAGTGAAGATGGAACTGAACTTACCATGATTGCCGTGAGTTGTGTGGAAGAGGAGCCGTACAAGCGACCGAATATGGACCAAGTTGTTAGTAAGCTGGAGAAGCTGCGTATTATAAATGACCAGTCTAAAGATAACTAGAACTTCTATACATATATGATATTGATATGCCATTTATTAGAATATGTCTCGTTTCTTTTGATTGAATCAAACCAAGAATGAAGAATGAATAACTTGCAGATTGAATATTTGATTCCTTTTTTTTAAGTCATCATCATGTAATTCATGCATGTTATAGTTTCTTGTACAAAATACGGTTCCCCAAGAAATTTAAAGGAAAACATGCATGTTTTCCAAATATTGTGCAAAATATACAGAAAATAACACTAGGCATATACACAAAGCATGTGAAAGAGATTAAAATTTAAATCAATCATGGGGCATTTGTATACATATATTTATAAAAAATTAAATTTAAATAATTCTTTTGATTACATATAAAATCCATATCAACAATCATAAAGGGGATCAATTATCACGATCGCAACCAAATTTTAAGTCTAAATGCATAATTTCCGACGGGTAATACCTGTTGGAAAATGCATAAAAAAATAAATAAAATTCATTTGCGACGGACATAATCAGACCGGAACAACCCGTCCGTCCGTCCTTCTTCACTATTGCCCTCCCCCACCGCCCTTGTTCACCATTGCCCTCCCCCACCGTAGTTGCCCCAGCTCCACCAGAACCGCGCGCAGCTGCCTCTGTCTGAAAACACCTTCCCTGCTCCGGTTGTAAACCACAAGACCTCGTATTCCACAACCATAGGCCATACGCAGCAGCCTCGAGCCCGTACGTCGCAGCTCCACTCGTTTCAAGCCCGTCCACCGCAAACTCTCTATTCTTGTGGTTTGAATTTTATTTCCTCTTTTGCCTAGTTATTACAATTTTTTTTAAACTTGATTAATTTTGTTGGGTCTTTTGAAGGTTTTTGTAATTTCGATTTGCCTACTTGTGTATTTTGAGTTTTTTGACTTTTGTTTTGTTGGATTATGTTTTTCTTGTGGTTTCATTGTTTTGGTTATAGTAGTGATGGAGAATAATTTGAATTGAGATTGTTAGTCATGTAGTTGAATCAACTGGGATTAGGAAAGTATATTCAATGTTCATGAATGATGCATGTTTTGCCTTTCTTGACGCTTGTAGTTCTTAAGGATATGGGAATTAGTGCAGTTGGGTCGAGGAGGAAAATGTCTCTTTCTATCCAGAAGATCAGTAAAGGGTTTTCGTGAATTTTATGCATGGATAGTGTTTTGATTTAGAAGGTTAAAACCATAACAAAACAAAAAAGATGAGTATAAAAGTTATAGATATGCAACTAGGGCCGTCAATGGAGCGGATTTCAATCCGGATCCGTCCGAATCCGGTCCGATTTATTAGGATAATTGTCCGATTAGAGATTCGATTATAAAGATCCGTAGTTCGAAACTCATGGAGCGAATATGGATTTAGGTCGATCCGATCCGTTAAAGATCCGTATCCGACAATAAATAAAAAGAAAGATATATATACATATTTTTTTATAAAAGTAAGTATCATTAATAATATTTCACCGTCAATTTAAGAAGATAGTAATTTATAAATCATTTATAAATTTATTTAAAACAATATTTTCATTCTACAAATATGAATATAGTAAATAAACTTTGAACATGTGAGCTAAAATTATATAAAATTGAAAATTTAATAAACTTGTTTTAGGAAAAAATATTAATTTAACTTTTTAAATGAAAATTTATTGGATCCGAAAAAGATTCGATATCCGGCTAAATCCGATCAAGATTCGTTAGATTCAAAAAATCTCGATCCGAGCATAATCCGAACAAGATCCAAATCTTACAGAATTCGATCCGATATAAATGGAGCCGAATCTGAATGAGACTGATCCAACCAGAATCCGACCCATTGACAGCCCTATAAGCAACCTTAACATAATTTGGTCCTTTTGTTTTTAATGTGATTAATCGTTAGGCGTATACATGTAGATGCTATATATCTCGTTATTGCAAGTTTATAGTGGCATAAATTTTTCTCTAGTTGTTCGATCAATCATCTCTTGCTGCAATTTTAGTTCGACCATGTTAATACCAACTTCTCGAAATGACTGATCTATAATATACGAATAGTAAGTGTTGCTTTCTTATGATGATGTTAATTTGGTGGAACTTATGAGTTATGCATATATCCTATGTGTTTCATTATCATTACTTAGCATTTATTAGCAATCGAAGCTTCTAAATAATGTACTATGAATTTGTTAATGTTGTAGAAGTTGATATGGTGTTGGAAATTAAGAAAGCTAATAGGTGTTTAAGAAAGTTAGGCAAACAACAGTGCATTCATTCATATAGGTACTTTATTTTAGAGTTAACATCGAATTAACTCCATTCTAAATAGATAATTTAACTCCATGTTATAAATAAAAGGAGGGAATTGCACTTTTTATACCAAATATTTACCTACTTTATACATTTCATACCATACCTTTCATAATTGCACATTTCATACCAAAATCAATCAACCTTTTTCAATTTACATACCACCGTTAAATTTTGGACGGAACTGGACACGTGCGCCGCACGTGTCCGTTAACTCTAAAAAAAAAAGTTCTGAATTTCACTTTTCATACCAAACCTTTACCTACTTTATACATTGCATATCACACCTTTCAGAATGACACATTTCATACCAAAATCAATCAACATTTTTCAATTTTCATACCGACGTTAAATCACAAAAAAAAAAAAAAAAAAAAAAAAACCTTGCGGGCACTGTATGTAAAAAATTGAAATAAGTTTTAAATTTATGGGCAATTATAAATTATATCAATTAATGAATATGATGATTTTGAATTGAAACAGTAGTACCACATAGGGACTTCTCAATTTGAGGAAACCTTAATAAATCATATGATCGATAACATTCCTGCTTCTTTTTCGAAAGGTTACAAAATATAATAAAATATGATCTTCTCTATCTATGAAAATCATACACAATCATAATTTTGTAATTTTTCTGCCTAATTTTTAAGTATAATTCAATTACAAAAAAAAAACCCTCGTGTTTTTCACTTTCTTATAATTAATCCCTTGTATTATTGCAAATACACCCCTGTACAATTGCAAATACTCCCCTGAGGGTTTTTTTTTTGTCACAACCAATACGTGGGGTGTATTTTTGTAAGTAGGTCTTTTCAAATTTACGATTTATTATGGTTTCCCCAAACTGATCAGACCATATTTGATATTTTCAGCTCAAAATCAATGGTCAAAATTGTAAAATTTTAGGGGCAATGAATTAATTATAAGAAAGTGACAAACACGAGGGTTTTTTTTGTAAATGAATTATACATAAAAAATTTGGCAGAAAAATTACAAAATTATGATTGAATATGATTTTTATTGATAGCGAAGACCGTATTTTATTATATTTGTACCCTTTCGGAAAAGAAGCAGGAATGTTATCGATCATATGATTTATTACGGTTTCCTCAAATTGAGAAGACCCTATGTGGTACTACTGTTTCAATTCAAAATCATCATATTCATTAATTGATATAATTTATAATTGCCCATAAATTTAAAAATTATTTCAATTTTTTACATACTTATTAGTACTAATAACACCCAAGGATAAAATTGGATCATTTTAGGGGGCAAGGGGTTAATTATAAAAAAGTGACGAACCTGAGATACTTACCTTTTCGGAAAAAAAACGGGAATGTCATATATCATATGATTTTTTACAGTTTCCTCAAATTAAGAATATCATATGTGGTAATACAGTGCCCGCGAGGTTTTTTATTTTTGTGATTTAACGTCAGTATGAAAATTGAAAAAGGTTTATTGATTTTGGTATGAAATGTGTCATTCTGAAAGATGTGGTATGCAATGTGTAAAGTAGGTAAAAGTTTGGTATGAAAAGTGAAATTCAGAACTCATTTTTTTTTTTTTTTTTTAGAGTTAACGGACACGTGCGGCGCACGTGTCCAGTTCCGTCCAAAATTTAACGGTGGTATGTAAATTGAAAAAGGTTGATTGATTTTGGTATGAAATGTGCAATTATGAAAGGTATGGTATGAAATGTATAAAGTAGGTAAATGTTTGGTATAAAAAGTGCAATTCCCTCTAAATAAAAGGGCAAAATATCTCCCTATGATATCTTAAATAGACAATTTAACTCCCTACATTAAGAAAAATGACAAAATATCTTAATGTGTTTTTATAAAAGAAGCACGTTGCCTCCAACTAAATTGTTTATTACTTCATATAAGGAGTTAAATTGCTTATTATTTCATTTCACTGGAAAGGTATATTGCCTATATTTATATTACGAGGAGGTAAATTGCTAATTATTTCATTTTACAGGGAGTTAAATAGTCTATTTTTATTTAACAGAAAAGTAAATTGCTCATTAGATATATCACGGGAAATTAACTTGAAAAAGATCCCTTTATTTTATACTTTGTTGCCTGCTATTTCAAGTATTGAAACCATAGTGAGACTGAGAAATTGGGTTTACATAAAAATTACTAATTAAATAGGTTGTATAGGAGTTTAACTATACTATACATTTATAAACATGCTTAATTAATTATATGGAGTATCATTTTTTAGGCATGTTTATAAATTTATAGTATAGTTAAACTCAATGTACATCCTAACTCAAACGGAGGGAGTATCATTTTAGGCATGATTATAAATGATACGGGGCAATTAATTGCTCCCGGCAAATATTATATGGATTATGTACTTAATTTCATTATTTCAAACTTGTTATGAATGTTAAATTGGTTTAGTGTAAGGGACTAGTCATTACAAAGTAGCGGACTCAGGTTTGAATTCCTGTTGAAAGAGGTACCCACTTAATATGTACAACTCGTCTCGAAAGAAATTAAACTATTGGAAAAAAAAATGAATGTTAAATTGGTATTACGTAATTAACATATTTTTTTATCCGATGTTAGGTTTGATGGCGATTAACATATGTATATTGTCCATTTTGTTGGGAACTGTATTGAAAAAAGTTGGGATAGCCCCTCGTCACTCATGCATTGAATTAAATAGTATTTTTACATTCAATGTCTTATTTGTCTAATGATTGTGAAAAAAATAGAAGGTTGAAATACAGTTTCTCCCTTAAAATATAGAGGTGGTATCAATTACTCTCCTAAAGTATCAATTGTTACACTTACCTCCTTTGTTATAGTTTTGTAATTTTAATTTCAAAAATACTCCCGCCCCTTACATAAATAACCAATTTATTTATTAAAATAGAATTGTCTCTGTATTAATTATGAATACATTCATTCATGAAACAACAATATGTTTTAATTTCTTCACTTTTTTTTGTTTTTCTTCGATTTTATGAACTCAATTTTTTCTTTATTTTCATCTCATTTTTTTCTGTTTTAATTTGTTTTCTTTATTTTATGTTTCAATTTTTTTATATCTATCTCAAATTTTTTCTTTATATTTTTCTGAGTTTTTATTTGATGATAATTATCTCATTTATATTCGGTACAATTTATTATTTAAAATATTTATTAATTTCTTTCAAATTATTTCTCGCAAAATTCAAGTTTAACACCGAATAATCTTATGTTTTAATTTCTTCATTTTTTTTATCAAAAAATAAAATATTTATTAATTATGAATCCATCCATCCATCCACCAAACAATATTATGTTTCAATTTCTTCATTTCTTTTGTCCCTTCTGGTTATAAAAAAATGAGATGAAAATGAAGAAAATAATTTGAGATCGAAAAAAGGAAGGTAGCAGAAGAAATGAAGAAAATAAATGTTGGTCCCAAGTGGTCAGATGAGGTCTTGAGGGGGGGTGTGTGAATAGACCTCTTCAAAATTTTAACTTTAAAACTTTCTACTCGACTGTCAGCAGACTAAGCTGTTATAGAACAGTAAGCTGACTAAGCTGATTGCGAACAAATCTTTGAGCAGCACAGTTGACCACTAATCTGATAATTACTTAGCTGATTTAGTCAAAATCAGTTTTAACACCAGAATACTTACAGCGGATAATTTAAGTGTTTTTCACAAGTAGGCTTGGTAGATTGAAAGATTTTATCCCCAGTTTTATCAAACTCCTTTAAAAATCTTTTCAAACAGTTTTTCAAGTGTTCTTATGCAGTTTAGTAAATATGCTAGAAAATAATGCAAGTTTGAACACACAAAATTTTTATAGTGGTTATATGGATTTAAATCCTTTAGTCCACTTTTTCAAGTCACTTAGATCTTGGGTTATACTATAATCACAAAGTTACTCTGCTTGCGCCAATCAACAAATGAAAAGGCCACAAGTACGCAATAGGAAATCACAAAGAAGACCTATTCTACAGAGTCTTATCACTCACAAAGACGGAGAAGAACTCCTCACAACACTTTCTTAACAGAGATTCACTCAGAAAATGTATTCGTTTTGCTTCAACAAGCTTCTGTCAACAAATGACTTCATCAGGTGAGTGAGCTGTTCTTTAGCTTCTTGAGACTTAGAAAATATTCTGCTTCGTAGATAATCTCTCAGTTGTTGTGTTGTTTTTTCTCTTCTTCTCTTCAACTATTTATACTCACTCATCTGAATAGTGTCCGTTGAAGAGAGACACAATTCAAATTTCTCTGTTACTGGTCCTTAATTTCCGCGAACGGCTCTCTGCCCAGTGACAGTACTGCAGACTGTACTTTCTGTCTGGCAGCATTTAATGCACCGAGCTGATACGAGGTATTTTTTCAATCATTTGCCATTAATATCCTCGGTCTTTAGCATTTATTACTCTAAGGGCATTTATTACCGTTGGGGAGACTTTCTGATCCTTTCCACTCGACTGATGAGAGCACAAGTCTGATGGTGAGCAGAGCTGATCCCAAACTTGAACAAATCTGATTTGAGTCGGCTGATCTTCACCAGTCTGATTTCTTTTCTTCAGCAGATCAGTAGTCTTCTGGACCTTGAATATTTGACCCTTCTGATTTGTCTTCTTATTTGGTCAAAATTCTTCTAAGGGTTTTAACCAAGTTTTCCATACTTAGCTGATCTAGATGTTTTGGAAATCATCAAAACCTCCCTTAACTTCTTTATTTTTAATACACTCTATCTTCATCTTCATCCAACAATTTCCCCCTTTTGATGATGACAAAATTTCAGCTAAGTACCTGTTACATATGCTAAAGTTTTAATTCTCAAAATTTCTGAGATAGAAATGTATGTTGGAGTAAAAACTTGAACTTTTATATATGATTGAAAAAGATAACAAGTTACAAGTTTTTCATCAGATGAGATAACTGAAGAATATAAAGTAAACTGATACAATGATAAAATAGTCAATACTAATCATCAGCTTCTTCACTTCCTTCTTCTACAACTTCCTCATACTCATATTCAGATTCATCATCTTCTTCCTCTTCATCATTTACGTCATCAGTTAGAAGATTTTGCTGAGCAGCTTCAATCTTTTGCTTCATTTCTTTTTCACGCTCCAGTTCCTTTTTTGCTTCATTAATTCTTCTCTTCAGACGTTCTACATTTTTGTTCTTTGTGAATGGATCCAGTTGCCCTTCAGGAGTGTCCTTTTCTGCAACCAATTCTTTATCTGACTTGACAGGTTCCTCAGGTTCTTCTTCTTCGTCAGCAGCTTGTTCATCAGTTTCCTTGTTATCAGCTTCTCCATCCCCTTCAGCTTTTTCTTCAAGTACTTGTTACTCTGGCTCTTTTGATTTCTCTTGAGCAGCAGCAGAGTCTTCTTGAGTACTTTGAACAGTCGGCTCTTCCCTTTTTTCTTCCCCCTTTTTGTCATCATCAGCAGGGTTAACAACAGGGTTGAGTTCAACAGCTTGGATTTTGACAACAGCACATAAGTTTCTGATGTTCTGATCCATTACATCCTGTCTTATGTTGAGATGATTCAGAGTAGATGTGATAGTTCCAGCTTGATCATTGACGCAATCAACATTAAGTTTTAAGGTAGAGATTTCTTTATGGACTTTGTTTGCAGAGGTTTGAACTTCTGCAATCAATAACAGATTCTTTGCAGTCTCTTCATTACTAACTTTGATGAACGTGTTAGTCAAATGAGCAATTGTGTCTTCACTTCTCTTAAAAACAGCATGAAGATGACCAACATCAGCTTTGACATCTTCAATACTTCTGTTCATATCCAGAATGCTGTTGGTCAGCATAAGAGAATTGTCTTGAGGCAATGGGAAGTTGTCAATGGCATCCTTAACCATTTTTGCATTTTCCTCATGCATTTGCTTCATCAGCATCCTATTCCTCCCTTCCATTTCCTTGAGTGAATTTTCAAGCATCAGCTGGAAGGATTCCATCAGTGATGAGTGCATATCAGCTGTTGGAATAGAGGGTGATGCAATTTGATCTTTTTCCTGGTGGACAGGAGTGTCTTCTAGAAGAACTTCTTCATCAGTCTTTTCCTTAGCTTTCCACTCAATAGCTAAAGACTCATTTGCAGCAGCAGTCTGTTCCTTGACGTCTTCAAAGATCTTGGTAACAACAGTTCCATCTTCAGTGAAAATAGTAGTCTGGCGGATTCTCTTTATAACAGGTAGACTACTTGCAGCAGGTGTCTTCATTTTAGGCAACTCTTGATACTTTCTCATTTCTTTCCCAATGTAATCTGCGGTACACTGGGTTGACTAGGCAGATCACTTGGAGATCCTTGTTCATACCTTGAACGTTCAGCCCATTTCTCCAAGGCAGCATGGACATCAATTTGCATAGCTCTCTTGATAGGATCATCTTGTTTTCTTCTCTTGGCTTGCAATGCATCAGAGATGATTTTGGCTTCTGCAGCAGCAAATTCTTGGGCATAACATCTCTTACATAATCAGCATCCAGTGCTTTTTTGACTGAAGCAGTCTGCAACCAGCTGAGGACCCATCTTTCCTCACTTGCAAACTCCTTCCAGCTCTGGAGCTCTTCAACAGATTTGTTCATCTTGTAATCTCTCCATTTTATGTATCTCTCATTCTCTTCAACAGATTTCTTTCATCACGGCGGTGCCAGAGTAATGATATGTGTCATAGACTAGATACATACCCTCTGCCTTAGCTTCTTGTTGAGGAGTCATGATGATTTTGTGAAAGATTAGTGAAGAAAAACAAGAGAATTTTGCAGAAACTGGAAGCAAGAATTCTTAGATTGCTTTTGAAAGTATTTGGCTGCGTAAAGAGTTACTGAGCTGATCAGATATAGTTTTATAGAGGTTAGGGTATTTCGGTTTCCGTGATACACGCTAACCGTTTGATACGTTTTGTGTCAGTTTGATCGTGGGGCGTCAATTACGCGATTTGAAATTCAAAAATCATTAAGTGTCAGGCGGGAATATGAACCGCCTTAGTTTACTTGTAAAAGCGGGCTTTAGATAAAGCGTTTTTTTAAAACAACAGAGCTTTTACAAAGCTGATCAGACGAGTAAAATAAATACTTATCTGATGGGACTAGTGTCCTGATGACATATTATTACTAGTGAAAGCCAATAACTAGTAATCTTCATCGGCTGTTTGTCAATCCAGCTAGATAATTAATCTTCAGTCTTCAAGATTTAAGATCTTCTGATGAACACATAACTTCAACTAACTTTCATCAACGAATTTCATCTTTTAATCAGAAGTACCGCTAGTCTTACACGTTCCCCCTGACTTTAAGAATCCATAAGTTAACTAGTCTGTTGAGAGTTAACTTTGAAGATAATAAGATGAGTAGGCTGATAAACTCCAGTCTTCTGTTGAGTTCCCCCTCAGCTTATGTATCTAAATTCAGTAGACCTAGTTCAGCTCTTAAAGTTGAAAACCTTGCTTCACTTAGAGGTTTGATGAAAATATCAGCGATCTGATTTTTCAGTATGAACATATTCTATCATGACATTTTCTTTTTCCACATGATCTCTTATGAAGTGATGTTTGATCTCTATATGCTTAGTCCTTGAATGACTTGTAGTGTTTTGAGTAAGAGAGATTGCACTTGTATTATCACAGTAGATAGGTATCCCACTGATTTTGATGTTGTAATCTTCTAGTTGATGCTTCAACCAAAGTATTTGTGCACAGCAAGCTCCAGCAGCTATGTACTCAGCTTCAGCAGTAGATATGGATACTGAAGTCTATTTCTTACTCATCCATGAGATTAGATGACTACATAAAAATTGACAGGCACCTGTTGTGCTCTTCCTATCAATCTTGCAGCCAGCAAGGTCAGAATCTGAATAACCAATAAGTTCAAAGCCAGATTCTCTAGGGTACCATAATCCCAAATCTTGAGTGCCTTTGAGGTATTTAAGTATCCTTTTGGCAGCTAGGAGATGAGATTCCTTAGGATTTGCTTGATATCTCGCAAACCCCAACATAGTACATGGTATCAGGTCTTCTAGCTGTTAAGTATAACAGTGACCCAATAATTCCTCTGTATTTGGTTATATCCATTGATTTGCCATCTTCATCTTTATCCAAACGAAGTCCAGTAGACATTGGAACACTAACAGTAGAGCTAGTTTCCATACCAAATTTCTTGAACAGATCTTTTGTGTATTTTGCTTGGTTAATGAATATTCCATCAGGCGACTGTCTTACTTGCAAACCAAGAAATTAGTTAAGTTCTTCTATCATGCTCATTTCAAACTTGTTCTGCATCAGCTTTGAGAACTTATCACACATATGTTGATTTGTTGAACCGAAAATAATATCGTCCACATATATTTGCACAAGCAATATATGATCTTCCCATTCAACAGTGAACAGGGTCTTATCTACCTTACCTTTACGAAATCATTTAATTAAAAGAAAGTCAGATAGGGTATCATACCATGCTCTTGGAGCCTGTTTCAGTCCATAGAGGGCTTTCTTCAGACGATACACATTGTCTTCTTCCTTGTAAGCTTCAAATCCAGGTGATTGTTCAACATAAACTTCTTCTTGCAATTCCCCATTGAGAAAAGCTGATTTCACATCCATTTGATAGACTGTGAAATTTTTATGAGCAGCATAGGCGAGAAACAATATGATTGCCTCTAATCTTGCTACTGGCGCAAAGGTTTCATCATAGTCAATACCTTCTTCTTCGCAGTAACCCTTGGCCACTAATCTTGCTTTATTTCTGGTGGCAATACCATCTTCATTCATTTTATTCCTGAACACCCATTTAGTGTCAATTACTCTTTGATGACTTGGTCTAGGAACTAAGTACCAAACTTCATTCCTTTCAAATTGATTCAACTCTTCTTGCATAGCTTCAAGCCAATTTGAATCACTAAGAGCTTCTTCAATCTATTTAGGCTCTATTTGAGATAGGAAGCTGACAAACATGGCATCATTTGCAGCAGCTCTCATTGTCTTTACTTTATCCAAAGGATAACCTATCACCAGCTCTGGTGGGTGATTCTTGAGCCATATGAGATCAGGTTGCAAATCTTAATGTTGTCCTCTGTTTTAATCTAGCAACACTACTGTTGGAGTTCCAGTAGTAGTCTGTTGAACAGTCTCTGGTCTGTCAGCTGTTTGTAACTCTTCTGTTAGAAAATCAGCAGTGTGATTTTGAACAGCACTTGAGTTAGCAGCTGAGTTGAGATCAGGTAGTATGATGGGTATATACTCTTCATTTCTTTCAACACTCAATTTCTGAAAATCAGTAGACAGATTTTGATTAGTATTTTGATTCTTTTCAGAAGATTGATTTGGTTCATCAAATATTACATGAATAGAGTCTTCTATAAGTAAAGTTCTTTTGTTAAAGACTCTATAAGCTTTACTGACTGTAGAGTATCCTACAAAAACAGCTTCATCAGCCTTCTCTGCAAAGGCAGTAAGGTGATTTTTCCCATTATTTAAAACAAAGCATTTACAACCAAAAATTCTAAAGTAATGAATGTTTGGGTTCCTGTTGTTCCAAACTTCATATGGAGTCTTGTTTTGGTGCTTGTTGATCATGCATCTGTTTTGGGTAAAGCATGCTGTATTTGTGGCTTCTGCCCAGAATCTTTAGGGCAGCTTTGCTTCAGCTATCATAGTTCTGGTAGTTTCTTTTAGAGTTCTATTTCTCCTTTCAGCAACTCCATTCTGTTGAGGGATTCTGGCAGCAGAATACTCATGGCTGATTCCTCTGACATTACAATACTTTTCAACATTTGAGTTTGTAAATTCAGTCCCTCTATCTGATCTGATCTTTAATATCTTCATGCTCTTTTCATTCTGGATCAACTCCATCAGATTTGTAAGATGCTCCTTGGTTTCACTTTTCTTCTTCATGAAAATCACCCAAGTGTATCTTGAATAATCATCCACAACAGCTAGGCAGTACTTCTTTCCACCATTGCTGATTGGATCAATGGATCCAAATAAGTCCATATGTAGCAGCTCCAAGATCCTTCCAGAAGACTGGTGCTTCTTGCTCTTGAAAGATGACTTGATTTGTTTACCCTTCTGACAGGCGTCACAAAGCTTATCTTTGCTCATGACTATTTTTGGAATTCCTTCTACCAGATCATTCTTGATAAGTCTGTTTAGGGTCTTGAAATTTACATGATTCATTCTTTTGTGCCACAGCCAACTGACTTCACTTGGTGTTGATGCCACCAAACAAACATTAGAGCTCTTGTCAACAGAATTTCAGTCCACTGTGTAGACATTTCCTTGTTGTCTTCCAGATAAAATTACCTTCTTTCTACCAATCTGTTCCACGTAGCACTTATTTGTTGAGAAGATGACTGAAAATCCCTTGTCACAAAATTGACTTATGCTCAACAAATTAGATTTGAGGCCTTTAACATAAGAGACGTCAGATATCTCAATGTTGCCTTTGATTAATCTTCCACTTGCTACAATTTTGCCTTCCTTGCTATCTCCAAAAGTAACTTTAGGACTATCCACAACAACAGCATCAGTCAGCTCATGTATGATTCCACACATGTGTCTTGATCAGCCACTGTCCAAGTACCATATTTTCTCTACTTTACTCCTACTCCTAATCCTAACCTACAAAACAAAATAAAAATTGCTCTAGGTAACCTTATTGAGAGGGTCCTGAAGGATTAGTTCCACCTTTGACAACCCAAGATGTTGAATAGGCTTCTTAGGCTTCTGAGTTTTGACAGGAGCATGAACAGTTTTATCTTTATCACGTTCATCAGATTTGCTATGTTGTTGATAATCAGCATGATAAGGATACTGTTCATAAGCAGAATAAGATGCATGATAAGCAGGATATGCATGCATTGGGTGAGCATGATATGGTGCACAGTAAGTTGGTAATTGAGGTGCATGATACATAGGAGGATATGCTGCAGGTTACACATAATAAGACTCATTTCCATACCCAGCATTTTGATTTTTCTTGTTCTTATGCTTCTTTGGTTTACTAGATGCTTGCTCATTAACAGACGACGTGGTTTTACCACTAGTCTGATTGGTTTTAACCTTATCAGCAGACTTCTTAGGACTCTGCTGTCTAGTCTTACCAGTCTGTTTTCCTACACTAGGCTCTTTGCTCTTTTTAGCCTTAGGAGCTTTCTTCTCCTTTAATTCTTTCTCAGGTGAAGCAGGTTTAGTAGTCTGAACATACAAAATGACCTTACTGTTGTCAGCTGATACAAATTTTTCAGTATGGTTCAGTTCTAACTTATCATGTTCTAAAGATATCTTCTGTTTACTAGTGATAAGAGTGGATGCAACAGATGATTTTTCATGAGACACAATTATCTTTTCAAGTTCCATGATTTTACCCTTATATACTTCACATTCAGCTTTCAGAGATTCATTCTCTTGCTCAAGCAGTTTATATTCAGCTGATTCTTTTGGCTTTTCAGTTTTAAGTTTTAGTGAACTGTTTTGCTTTAGCAATATCATCTCTTCCTTAAGCTTACTAAATGCTTCAGCAATACCAGTATTGTTAAGCATCATTTGTTCAAATGAATTAAACAATTCATTGTCAAGAGGAGTTACCTCATCATCCTCAGAGTTATCAGATTCCTTGGCCGTCAAGCAGATAAGAGCAGGACTATCTTCTTCAGAAGACTCTTCATCAGAAGTGTCTGAATCTGAATTTGATGAGTAGATAGCAGCCAGCTTTTCAGCTTCTGCTAACATCACCTTGCCTTTCTTATGCTTTCTTTCTTTTCTGATTCTCTTTTCCTCTTCTGTATACTTCTCAGCTTTAGGATATGGGCAGTCTCTGATGAAATGACCCAATTTCCTGCAATTATAGCACATCATTTTGGATTTATAAGAATCCTTATCTTGAGAAGAAGAAGTAGGGTTAGAAGTAGAAGCATTGTTGTATTTGTTCTTCATTTTTCTTTTGTAGAACTTCTTAAAATTGTTCATCAGCAATGCAACGTCTCCAGCTGTGTAATCCTTTTTATTGAGTATTGTGGCTTCATCAGATGAGTCCACATCTTTGCTTTTGTATGCTGGTCTTCTTGGATTTTCAGCAGCAACTAGGGCAGCTGTGAGACTTGAAGTTGAGGTTTCTTCAACACCCATTCTTGGTAGTTTATACTCATACGCCTTGAGTAGTGAGAACAGCTCGGTGAGAGAGATCTTTCCCAAATATCTTGACTCTTACATTGTTGTCACCTTCATGTTGAACTTCGGAGGTAGAGCCTTCAATACTCTAACGGTTATATCCTTGTCTGTGAAGGTTTTTCCAAGCTTGAGAACTTCATTTAACGTCCTTGTAAACCTTGTATCCATCTGATCAATGGTTTCCGCAGATTTCATCTTGAAGTTGTCCAGCTTTTCTAGAGCAACACTCAGCTGATGCTCTTTGATGGCGTCGTTTCCTTCGTTCTTGTCACGAACCTTATCCCACATTTCTTTGGCAGTCTTGCAGTGCTTGACTTTATCAAATCTGTCATTGTCCATGATAGGAATAGTGTCCTGCAAGCCAGTTGTATGGCGAACATTTATTGTAATAAATAAGGAACTATTCAATTTTGATTAATGAATGCACTTTATTAAAAGGTCATCTTTATCTTATGTAATAAATATCTACGCATAAGGATAGAAGTCCTTAGATCACAGGGCTATGGGACAACCCGTGGACTGATCTCCAAGGCCGTGATCTAGAACATATTCAAAAGTCATAGAATCAAATCGAGATAGGACATCGTTGGATTCGGTTAGACTCTCACTGTTGTGTATACTCCGATGAACTGGAGAACGCTGGGGTCCACAAGCATGACTGGGATAGTAGATGCACATAAGTGGGTGGCTTGCTGGGATGGCAAGCTCACTGAATACCCCAATTAGGAAATAACTCACCATGGAAGCGGTAGTCGCATATCGGGGTTGAAATTATTCCAATTTGCAATAGTATACGAGGAACGATCCCTAACTACTTGAGATGATAGGGTTTATCTGGTGCGAGAACGTTCATGCTTTGATGTGAGTTCCGACTGACTGGAGATCACCAAAAAGTCTCTGTGAACTCATGTTGGGTATGGAGGAACTCGTATGCAGATTCATATAATCAACAAATGATCCCTTGACCCGACTTGATAGGTTGGGAAATTCTCCTATGGATTTCTGTGAGAAATTAATTCTGATAAAATCCTTGGCCAAGGTATCTGACGACTTTATGTAAGTAGCTCATAAAGATTAAGTCAAAGAGAATTTATTTCGAGACCAGAATACATAAGGTCAAGACAAAATAAAAGGGAGACCGATGAAAGACCATACCCTTAAGTTTCGACTGGGAGATTCATCGATGGAGATATTATGTTGTATATGAAAATTGTAAATGAGTTAAAAGGTTCACTGAATTAATTCACCAGTGATTGGGCTCCATGGGCTTGTGGCTGGACATCGACCGCGGAGTGTGGGAGAATTCCTAAATTGGCAGGGGTGCTAATTTTGGAATGATCAATCGACAGAGTGTTCGATTGATTTAGAGTATATGTTACTCGAATAATTAAATAATATTTAATTATAACCCACGACCAATTATGTGGTGAACCAACGAGGGCATACACAATACACATGAAGAGAAAACGATGAAATAAGAACGACTGAGTCGACTGGGTCGATTATAATGTGTGGGCCGACTGGGTCGATCCAATTGGAACAAGGTAGGATCCAATTGGAATTGGATCAGGATCATAAATTAAATTGAAATTTAATTTGTGACTTAATTAATTAAGTTAGATTTAATTAATAAAGGAATAATTAATTAATTGTACTTAGAGTCAAAATTAATTAATTGGGAGATTGATTAATTAACTAGGCTATTTAATTAAATAAAGCCTAGTTAATTAAAGTGGACCAAAAAATAATTAAGAAGACTTAGTCTTCTAATTAAAAGGGCAATGGCCCATGTAAGAGAATGAAGTCCTAATTCTAATAGGATTAAGTTAGGGAGATAACTATAATTAGGTAACTTACAGTTATTTTTCACACACCTCTCTAAGCAAAATTGAGCAGACCAAAAATTCTCTCCCCTCTCCCAGACCAAATCGGCCGAACCTGTCTTCCTCATTGGAAAAGTTTTTTGTTTTCGATTTTTGTTCCAAGTCGTTCATAAAACCTAGATGTTAATATACCCTATGTTCTAGTCGATTAGGATATATTAATTTTCGTGATATTATGGTGTATCAACTCGTAGAGGCGCAACACTTGGGGCACTGCTGCAGGGCTTGGATCGATTTTGTTGGAGGAGAAACTTGACTTCGACTGCCAACTTGGATTTTCAAGGAGATATGTATAACGTGCAAACTAATTATACTATCGTTTAAATTAATATTCATATATATACAACTAGAGTAGTATCCTGGCAAGATTCCGTAAGAGGTTCTAAAATTATTAAATTTCGCTGTGCCTAGGGCTATTTATCTTACCGAATCCCAATAGTGGTATTAGAGCCAACTCTAGGCTTTGTATATATATGAATTTGCAAATTCTGTGTTATAAATCATATGTTTGATTTATGTGTGGCTAGTTCTTGAACTTTGCATGTTTTAGGACGTTTATTGTTTAACATGGAGTTAAGATAAATTTTAGATTCGAAAATTTTATCGTGTTAATTTTATTTTTGGATTGGGATTTAATTGAATATGAAATTAATTAAATAATAAGTAATAGAAACAAAAAAAAAATTTTTAGACCCAACCCGCGGTGGCACGCGGCGGTGCCGCGCACCGCGACTAGGCGGCCAGCGCAAGCCGCTGCCTACGGCAGCGTGCGAGCAGCACGCTGGCCGCACACGCAGCGTGCGGCAGCAGCCTACAGACTGCTGTACGTGGCTGCGTGTTGCCGCACGCAGCCACGCGCAGCGGCTGCTGCCGCGGGCAGCACAAGCGCGAACTTTGTGGCCACGCGTGGGCTGTCCACGTGGCAGTCCGTGATTTGGTCTCGACTGGTCATGTTTGGGTTGGACTCTAATTCTGGCTATTTTGAAAAAATTCTGAAAATTTAGAATTTTGGAAGATTAGGGGAAAATTGCTATGACAGCTGCCTTATTTCATTAGGGGAAAATTGCTATGACAACTGCCCTATTTCATTATATAAAATACGGTCACATATGCAGAGCCTTAATTGTTTTCCTTTTCATTCACAATCACAAAAGCAAAAATGTAGTCCTCTTCAACTGCAAACTCCAGGCGTTATTTCAGCACTGGAAGGGTGTTGAAGTGTTTTTGTCAAGAAACCACCATTCCATTCTTGTAAGAAGTCTTGAGAATGGTGGTATCTTGACAAAAACACTTCAACACCCTTCCAGTGCTGAAATAACGCCTGGAGTTTATAGTTGAAGAGGAAGACATTTTTGCTTTTGTGATTGTGAATGAAGAGGAAGACAATTAGGGCTCTGTATATGTGATCGTCTTTTATGTAATGAAATTGGGGCAGCTGTCATAGCAATTTTCCCTCCAAAAACGATGCCACCTGGAATGGGTCTCCCCCCAAATTCAGATTTCACGAGAACTAACGGGCACATGATAATCTCATGACAATTCCGTCATTAATTTGATGGAAGTATTAAATGTGTAAAGTTGATCTGAGATATGATATCAAATGTGTCGACATAAATAGTTGTGGTATCAAATCCCTGAAGTAGGTATAATTGTGGTATCAAAAGTGAAATTCTCAATTCAGATTTCACGAGAACTAACGGGCACGTGACAATCTCGTGACAATTCCGTCATTAATTTGACGGAAGTATTAAATGTGTAAAGTTGATTTGAGATTTGGTATCAAATGTGTCGACATAAATAGTTGTGGTATCAAATCCCTAAAGTAGGTATAATTGTGATATCAAAAGTGAAATTCTCTCCATTTATTTTTGGGCGCGCACTTGGGCTTAATGAGGTAAACAATTAATTAGTTTCAAAAGTTTAGAGGGTGTGCTTTTTCTTTGTTGAACCATTCAATAATTTTCAAGGAATGGTGAATATTTGTTTTTTTCTACTCATATATACATAATATGATTCACTAACTTGTAGTCTATGTACTCTTTGCAGTTATTACCATTCATTATTTTCATTAGCTCATCAACATGGAATATAAAAAGTTATTGTCCTCCAAAACTTATCCATTTTCAGATGAAATCCTCGTAAGATAAAAAATAATGTCATTCCCATAGGACCTCGCTTTCAGGCTGATTTGCCGATTTTCACTGGCCAAGTCTACGATGAATCAGACACTTCACATTGGCTCGGAACCAAAGTTTGGCCAGTCGACAACATGAGAAGTAGGGTGCATAACAAGGATTTGGCCCCTCAGCTGGAAAATGTTTACGAGGATGGGAAAGGAAGCGTTGATGTATGTAAAATCTTCAAAATGTATAAAAAGGCATGTCACGTATAATAATAAGAAGTTGGAGAGTTAACTTGGGCCAGCCTTTTTGGATTGGAAATTTGACGAGATGGGGGAAGATGCATCGCGGGATTTGACTTCAAAAGATAAGAAAAAGATAGCGTCTCTTCCCACAAGGAAAAAAGATGAAGGCTTTGTTGAATATGCTTTAAAGGCTTTGTCAAACGTGAGAAGATAGGCGATTCTTGGATACTATTTCAACGCCATTGTTCCAAGAAAGATTAGCAGGAAAGTTAAGTCGGGTTTTGAACCTACAGACATTGGCATTGATGATGACGACGAGGATGAGAAATTCTTCCAAATCTAATCGTTCCCGAAAAAGGTCAAGAAGTGAATTTAAGACTAGGAGTAAATACATGGTTGTATCAAGGTAAAGAATGACTGAAAAAAGTGTTCATTGGTACCTAATATTCAACATTATATATGTTGTTATCCTTCTTGTTTATATGTAGTGACAATGACGAAAGTTGATGTATTTTGTATTTAAAGAGGGACGAATTTGGTACAAAAATTTTAAGAGGAAAGAATGTGTTATAAGATGGACGAATGTGATAATTTACATTATAATTTAAATTTTAGTTGTCCAAGGTTAGAGATAACAATTTTAGCGAGGAAAACTTTATTGGAAGGACTCATTTGGGGATGTTGTATGGGGGAAATATTCCACAAGGGTGGAAGATCAGTTAGATGAGAAATATGTGACCGTTAAGATGTGGAAAACTGACTCAATACTTGAAGATGATACTGTTTTGCAGAGAATTCAGCCACAATATCTACTTGCTAGAGTGAAGGTTAGAATGCTTATTTTTGTACTAATTTCTAGCATCATCCCTTTGCTAAAGGATACTAGGACTATGACGATAAACTCAAGCAAATGCTAAAGAAATTGTTATTTGCATTTCTTTTTCTGGATGAGATCAAATTCAATGTGGTCAAAATTGGCACAAGAAATATAGCATTGAAGAAATGCAGCATGCAGGGCGGACCTAGACCATTAATTAAGGGGGGGGGGGAGAAATTTTTTGGTTCCAAACTCGATATTTTTTCAATATTTTGTCAAAATGATAAAAAAAACTGTATTAAGATAACTAATTAATATTATAATTTTGTCGAGCAAAAGGTGAAAAATATAATAACAATTTTTTTGAAGAATATGAATTCTTAAACATTCAATAGTACAATTCAATTTGACAAAAAAAAAATGTTGCTATAATAACATTAGTGATTTCATTAGTATTTATATTTTATTGAATTTGCTATAGGTGAGAAAGAGGAAAATGATTGAAACTGATGCTGCTGATGTGCCCATCAGTGATGCCTCCAGCTAATGTAAGTTCATTGTATGGTTTTAAAATTGTTAACTGTATTCATTGATTTTGGGTATTGTTTACTATATTATTGGCATTAAGTGTATTCATTGATTTTGGTGGTTGTGTATTATTTGTTTGAGGATTGTGTATTGTTATTGTGTATTGTTAACAGTATTATTGGCATTAAGTGCATTGTGTATTGTAATTGTGAATTATTTGTTTGATAATTGTGTATTGTTATTGTGTATCGTTAATGGTATTGTTGAAATTGTATGGTTTGACAATTGTGTATTGTTGAGCAGGATAAGGGAAACAAGAAGGTTGCCTTTGCACCTCCAAGGCCAAATGTTGTGTTCCTACCATCATATCCACAAGGAATGCGTCCCACTGCCAGCCCCACACCTGCTGCTAACATAAGAGGCCATGCACCAACTTTTTTTGAAGGAACCAACCCTGCACCTTTTCCAATCATATTGAAGGATGGGAAGAAATATGTGAGATTGTCAAACTTGCCAGGTGCTATCAATTCCAGCAAAGATGGTGGTTCTCAGCAGAAGTGATTTGTTGTTTTGTTACATTTTGTTTTGTGAAATTGGGTGAAACTTGACTCCCTGTATTTTGGAACATGTCAATATTTTTTTGCTGTAGTTTTGTTAAATAGGTATTTGATCTAATAGTAGAAGATAATCTAGTAGTAGATCTAATACCTATGATGTCAACATTATCAGCTTTTGGTACATTTTGTTAAACTTGAATCCTTTTGATGTTATATTGAATGAAGGATGAACTGAATTTTTGGTACATGTTCTTTGATGTTATATTTTTTGGTACATGTTCTTTGATTGTTGCAAATTGACAAGTAGCCCACTGAAGTGAGTTTTGTTATTGCAGTATTTTGGTACATGTTAATAATCCTTGCAAATTGACATCAACATGAAATTACACCAACAATGCAATGGAAATTAAACTTCAACTTTTAGATAAAACTTACAATATTAGTAAAATTACACCAACAACTAACAACCTTCATTTTCATCTTCATCAACAACCTTCATTACACCAACAACTAAAATTACAATATTAAAACTTCTACCTAATAAATCCGAAATACACCCTTCTCAAAAGAGTGTAAAAACAGCCACCAACAACATTCATTTCCATCTTCATCACCTCCAAAACAATATTCTAAAAGGTAAAATTGCAGAAAACGTCCCAAACTAATTACTGATTTTGGATTTTCGTCCCGAACTATTTAACTTGGCGAATTTCGTCCCGTAATTTAATATATTTTAGGAGTATCGTCCCAAACTAATTACTAATTTTGATTTTTCGTCCCAAACTATATCAACTAGCCAAATTTCGTCCCATAATTTACCATTTTGTATAAATTTAGTCCCAATATTAAATTTCTAAGTTAATGAAAATGACGCTCAATTTTGTAATTAATTTGGGACGAACTCTGTAATATTATATAATTATTCATGTTAAAATTTACCATGTCACGACCCTTAAGCAGCCATGTGATAATTCATCGGCAAATGCGCAATTCCGTCTTATAATTATGGTGGGACGATATTCCAAAAAAATATTAAATTACAGGATGAAATTCTCCAAATTAAATAGTTTGGGACGAAAATCCAAAATCAGTGATTCGTTTGGGACGATTTTTGCAATTTTGCCATTCTAAAAACAGCCACCAACAATCTTCATTTTCCATCTTCATCACCTCCAAAACAATGTTCAGAAAAATAACAACTTCCATATTATAAACTTCCACATAAGACCAAGAAAAGCCCCATACAAATTCTTCTTCAACTTCACCTCCACAATTTCAGCTTCCAATTTGTTCTTCTTGCGCAGTAAACCGAGAATAATGGCCACAGCCCATGAACACATGGGTGGATATTCCCATCTATAAAAACCACATCCAAACCCCCTGTCATAATTTGGGCAAGAATGGAATCTTCGTCCAGGGTTGTCTTTGGACCAAGATGTCCTCACAATAGTGGGCTCTTGGCAGAAACACGCAATGAGGGCTGGGTTGGAAACTCGCCTAGCACTAGAACTTGCACTGGAAGTCGCCATTCTTCAGGACAAAGATGAGAACTTTGATTTTGCAGAAATTTTATGCCCTAATTTTGTGCTCAAATGGGAGAATAGAAGTGGAGTGAAGATGGCGAAGAAGGGACTGCCCGTCCCATTTAGAGAACAAAATCTGGGCAGCCGCGTGCATTTCACGTGCCCAATTTTTCCCTCCATTCGCGACTTAACGGCCCACGTGAGGAGCACGTGTTCAATTGACGGTGATTTTGGGTCCAATTTAACGGTTGTACCAAATCTGATTAAATTTTTTAAATTGGGGTACCAAATGTGTCGACCTCATTTTTTGTGGTACCACAAGTGAGAATCGATATATAATTTGGTACCACATTTGCAATTCTCTCATTTCTGATGATATTGTTTGCATATTTCCACCTTGTGAAATTTTCTATTTTTATCTCATCGGTCAAATTTAAGTTTCCGATGTAGTCATATTTCTTGGGGTGAAAGCATGCAAGTTTCATACTCTTGCCTTGATCTTTAGACATGTAGTTTATATTTTTGGGTTGAAGCTTGGAGCATCAGTATCATGAATGTCCTGTTATTGAATCTTGCTTTAATTAACTAGGTCTTTTTTCTAGGTTAGTTTATTTTATTTTAAGTCTGTTTAAGACTTCCCATCTTTCTTTAGCCAAACCCTTCTCATCCTTAGCCTTCTAGCTTTATGAATTTGGGGAGAACATTTGTTTGTCCTAGGATAAGAAAATGCATATATAATTTGAGTGCTTATTCTGGTTTTAATAGAAATTAAATCAAGTACGCTCATTACAATGATGATCATTTTACAGAGAGGGAGCCATCTAGGTGGTCACTAGAAAATTATAATTCCCTTGATTAAAAGTGACTTTGTTCAGTTGATTAAATACTAGTAATCTAGTATTTATTTATCAATTTTTCTGAAATTGGTCAACATTTGACCTTATTTTTTTTTGAAAAAAGTCAATTAGAGAATTCCATCCGGAAAGATAGAATTAAGAAGTTAGTTTATAACTGAAAAATTAATAACTTTAGAGTTTTGTATGTGAATTATAACTTATCAGGCTAAACAATCATATTAGTATACCCAGGCCTTTGAGTTATATCTCGCTCAAATCTATTACAATATCTATAAAGCAACTCAAGATATTATGACTTTAAATTGATATATATTGCCTTATTGCTTCAGATTTAGAATTGCCAAATTGGTTGCATGTATTCATTATTTATTGTCAAGGCATTAGGGGAAATACTTATGAAATGTATTGCAGTTTGAGTTTCAGCATGATTTTAATGCATATATATTCACCTTCAATGACAGCTCTAAATGGCCCGTAAGTTCAATTGTAATGACTTGCTTGAGTTCACAAGCAATTTCTCTGAACAAAATCGCCTAGGCAAAGGCGGTTTCGCAGAAGTATACAAACGGTTTTTACCACAAGATAATGAATATGGGTTGCCAGAACATACGGTCGCCATAAAAAGGGCAATAAACAAAGAAAATCCTCGTGACTTAGCTTTACAGAATGGTCAATTCGAAGTAAGTTTATTGCTTTCATTTGTAATTCATAAGAGCAAAACAGTGCGTGCTAAACCAACTCCGCAGAGTCTTATAACACAATCTTATTCCATATTATGAATTTATAGATAGTGATAACTTTATCATGCATACCCATTTCATTCATATACATGCATACATGACATGAACGTTTGTTTCTAACTAATACCTAATTCTGTTACTTGTGTTGTAGACCGAAAGAGAGTGGTTAACAAGATTAAATGATCATCCAAACACTGTAGATTTGATCGGATACACTAACAATCCCGATCAACGAAAGTGCTTGGTTTTAGAGTATGTTGCTAGGGGCACGCTCACTGGTTGCATACAAGGTTATGATCTGTTCTCTTTAATATTTTTAAGCTGCTGACTATAAATTTTTATGATTACTTATATGTGTTCTTTAACAGATCTGCAGTGGGACAACATGAAAGACGTCCTTATCAAAATAGGGAAAACCATTTTGTACATTCATGGTTTACCGGGGGATATCTTCACGGGGATCTCAAAACCGATAATATATTGATGACCGAGGTATGTGATTTATTTGGAGTTACTACTTTTAATAATTATTTTTAATTGATATGTAGCATTTTTCTAATGCTTCATCATATTCTTTTGTTGTGAAGACAATGGAGCCGAAGTTGTGTGATTTTGGCACCTTTCAACTAGAAGAAAAAATTGACAAGAATGAAGATGCTAGTAAGGATAGCATGGTGTATACAGCTGGTTATATTGACTCAGAAAAACGGCATAGGAAAGGTAAAGCTAATTTTCATAATACTTATATGCACAATGAGAGTTAGGAAGAATTTGCTGTATAAAATGGATTTATATTTTAATAAATGTAGCCAAACTTCTTGATTCACATATGATGTTTACAGTTTATACCATTTATTGAATGGGTATAAAGAGAGCACAATTTTTACTAATTAAATGATTGTCTAATCATCAAACTATTGTATCACTAACTATCAAACTATGTCAACATTCCTCAATAGCTAGTTTTAATTGTAAACCCCTCATAGCAATATAAATAAGTAATGAAAAAACATGAGATAAACAAAAGATATCAGCCACCAACCCCCTCCCACCCCCAAATAAATAGTTTTATGTACATCATTTGACATATATTTCCCCTTGTGATATGAATTGATGAAGAAAATATAAAGCTCAATGTGTTGAATTACTGAGAATATTTCTTGTGCATTTTGTTCATGTAATGCTTTGTTTTATGGATTCTATGATCATTCAACGAGAAAACAAGGCGACGATGTATATGTCTTTGGAGTTATGATGCTTCAATTGATTATGAAGGTTGACAGACTTATTCAAGAAGCTAGTAGACCAGGACTACTTACCAGGGCATATGATATCAATCATATTGCGTCAATTGCACGTGATTAGGAAAATTCATTGTGCATTATTCATTCTTGAAACCATGTTTCAAGGAGAAATAGGTACAAAATCTCTCTATGTTGGCTATAGACATAACATATACTCAAGATGATGATGATGATGCAAAAACAAGTGAACGGGCAAGGACTATAGACGTAAAAGATATTATTGGAAACTTGGAAATATTAAGATGGCCAGAAATTAATATCTTACTACTTGCTAGAATTCTCACAACTTGTTGGATATAAATGAAGAATGAGGCTACATATATATCTAGTGGCTTCACAAAATGGGTGGCCAAGATCTATTTGATTTAAGGTGTAGATTAAGTCTCAAGAACCCCTAGCCTACCTAGTACCTTTAACACATTTTCTAGGAATTTCTTACATTACGTACCATCATCATTTTAAAGTATTTTACATGCTTCAAAGTAATTCCAATGCTCCAAAATGTTCCACACTTGTGTAGACTTTTTCAGAATTCTCCATACTCATGTAGACCCTTTAAAACTTGTGTAGATCCTTCCGAAGTTTTTCAGAAACCTCAATCGCCATGTTTTGTTTAAAAATCAACTTTGGCAACCTTGGTTGTTGGCCAGCTATCTAGTGGTCAAAGACTATGTCGCTACTAAGCCAAATGATGGGTGGGTCACGACCTGGGATGTTGTCGGGTCATGGCCTAGACGATCCATGTGCCACTACTCATCCCTAAGTTAGACTTTGGTCAGTCTGTTTGGCTTGACAAAAACAACCATTGAAAATTTGATAATGGAAGGGTATAATAATCATTTTTAATATTTTTTTGGCACTTTGCACCCTTAAAATCTAGATTTTGGCTCTTTGCACCATACAAACATAAAATATTAGCACTTTGCACCCAGAAATATAAACAAAAATTGGCACTTTCCACCCCAATTCAAAAGAATTGGCATTTTGCACATTAGAAATATAAGTTTTGGTATTTTGATCCCTAATGTTTACTTTTGAAAAAAGCCCTTGAATGTCGTCAGTGGAAAGATAAAATGATTATTTTGAATGTACAACAATCAAACATAGTAAAACATATTTATTTCGAGTTCAATCACAAAAATAATCAAATTTTTTTTCGCAAATTATATTTACATTTTTTCCTTAAATGGGCACTGATCAGTTATGATATTCATACAAAATTATATAATAGTTACAAGTTTTTTTTTTTTTCTTTCCAAAAAAATTCTACACAACATACTCTACAAATCTATAATTATTATCTACTAGCGTGTCAAATTTAGGAATTACAGAAAAGAAAAAAGTACCTAATTACTAATCGCTCGATAATTTTGTAGAAATAAAAAATGTATAAGTCGGGTGAAAAGTGCAAAAAGTTTATATTTTCATAGTGCAAAGTACCAATATTTAATATTTGTAGGGTGCAAAGTGCCAAATATATATTTTCAGTGTGCAAAGTGCCAAAAATATTCAGAATTGACTATTATACATTTTCACTAACAAAATGCAAAGTGTCAAATAAATTGTATATTCAGGGGGCAAAGTGTCAAAATCCTATATTTTCAGGGAGCAAAGTGTCAAAAACACCATAAATTTTTGTGCCAAAATTAATGGGACAAAGGGAGTATAAGCAAGTACAAACTAGTATATTGCACATAATTTGTGATGGGATTTTCTGGAGTAAGATCTGGGTTGTGTTACATTATAGGAAAATTTATATAGACACCCCCTGACTATAAGCCTAATTCCAATAAATTACTCTCCTATTTGAAATATTACAAAGACACCCTCTCGACCAAAACAATATTACAAGAAGACCCTTTACGGCGTCAATTTTTTATGGTAGATGATGATGTCACCAAAAATATTTATTGTGTTTCCAATTTTGCCCCCAAGGGGTGTATTTGTAATATATTTGTGTTACGGGGGGTGTCTTTGTAACCGTGTAATAAATATTTTAAATAAAATCATTAAATTTTAAAATTATAACAAACCAATTTAAAATTTAATAAATTTATTAACAATAACACAATTCGATAAATAAAATTTAAAAATATATTTCCTTAAAAAATAAAATAAACCAATTTAAAATTTAGTAAATTTATTTACAATAACTCAATCTTGTAAATAATGTTTTTAATAACGTTTATTTCATTCAAAAATCAAACAAACCAAATTAAAATTTAGTAAACTTATTTACAATAACACAATTATTTAATAATATATATTTTCTTACAAAAAATTCATTTTGAAATTTAATAATTTATATACTATAGCACAATTGGTAAATAAATTTTCACTTTAATAACAAATATTTTTCTTACAAAAATAAAACAAAACAATTTAAAATTCAATAAATGTATTTACAATAACACAATTTGAATTCTTGAAATCCAGAGAATTTTTGGAACCTATGGCTTGGAGATTTGTTACGAGATTACTGCATTTTTGGTGCCATAACTTAAGCTCACTAGCATTTTTACCTTATATCTTTTTGGGCTGGCACATTTGGTGCCACACCTTCAACATTAGTGGCAATTTTGGTCCAAATTGAGGCTCAATTTCAAAATTAGCCCGAAATCGCCCATATGCGGGCCATGTGACATGTAAATTGTGGATTTTTACCAAATCAAAGGGGAAGTTTGAGTTTTTCTACAGATGTAGGGACACATTATAAAGGTGGAAAAGTACAAGGGTCAATTTGCGAATTGGGATGGAGGGGCTTATTTTGCGAAGATGGAAAGATCCGCCATTGACGTGAGATTGGAAATGGGGAATTTTCAATTCTGCACCAAATTGGACAAGGTTGGTACCAAAATTACCGCTACACCGAGGGGAGTCTACGACTGAAAGGGGAGGCGATAGGTCAAGCTCCACCGTCGATGGTGGCGTAAAATCGTAAAAAGTAAAATTTGTAGATCTGAAAATGAGTGACGGGATAAACTTGGAACTGTTAATTAATGCTTGGAATTTGTAGAGGACGTGAACACAAGTCTATAGCCATCAAAGAGAGCTCAAACCGCGTCCGGAGTCGCCAAAAAAGTGAAAGAAACGAAGGTGGTGGATCTTTAGAGCCGCGGTTACGTTGAAGATTTTCTTTTTAATTATTTTGAATTTTTTTTTTAAATATTAAAAACAACTAAGGGCATTTTGGACATTTTTATGTGTTTCATTAAAGTTGATTAACGAATCTTTAAGTCAAGAGGATGTATTTGTAATTTTTAAAACAGGAAGGTCAAATCATGTAATTAGGGTTATAAAATCTTAACCTGATACCTGAAAAGGAGGTTACCAAAACTATTTATAGTGGACATAATTATCCTTCGTTAAACCATATCAAAAAGTAAAAAGAATGAAACAAAATCCCACTCAAACCCTCTTTGCGCCGCCTCATCGTCACCCTCCCAATTGAAAATAGAGTAAATCGTTTTTTTTTTTTTCTTTCCTCCTTATGGATTAACTTTTACACTTTCGTCTATCTTAAATTTTTTGTAGCAGATTGATCCCTCTTATCAACATAGTATATCACATTCGTCCCTCTGAAATTTTTTGAAGTAAATTAATCCCTCTTATCAATGTAGTATAACACATTAGTCCCTCATAAATACAAAATAAATCACTTAAATTCAAAATATATTCTAAAGTGGACGAAAGTTAATGTATTTTGTATTTAAGAGGGACTAATGTGTTACACTACATTGATAAGATGGACGAATTTGCTACAAAAATTTTAAGAGGAAAGAATGTGTTATAAGATGAACGACTGTGATACATTACATGGATAAGAGGGAATCTGTTACAAAAAATTTAATAGGGACGAAAATGCAAAATTTGTCCGATAAGGAGGAATAAAAATGCTATTCACTCTTGAAAATAATTGAAATTTTTACCATGCATGAATTGAGTTGAAGAGTCATTTTAAATTCAAGGACTAATATTTTTAAGAAGTCGTTCGATGATGAATGTGTCTACATTAATATGTATCTAAAATGTTCTTAAACTAGCATAAATAGGGGCTCATTGTGTCATTTGTAAGTGAGCAACTCCATGATAGCAAAGACTCACTAGACCACCAAGGTGGCTAGTCAATGTGGTCAATGTGGTCAAAATTGGCACACAAAATATAGCATTGAAAAAATGCAGTATGCACGGGCGGTCCTAGACCATATATGCATGGGGGCCGAAGAATTATTTTTTTTACCAAACTCGATATTTTTTCAATATTTTGTGAAAATAAAAAAAATTAATTAAGATAAACCAATTAACATTATAATTTTGTCGACCAAAAGGTGAAAAATATAATAGCAATTTTTTTGAAGAATATGAATTCTTAAACATTCAATGGTACAATCCAATTTGACAAAAAAAAAATGTTGCTCACACAAGATATGAAATATCAAATGCACCCTTCAAATAGAAAGATAAAGTCGTATTTGAAGCTCGTATAAATGACAAAGTTGTATGATTAATTTCTATTTATCATATATATAGGGAAACTTTACTAAGAAAAATTGGTCCCGAATGTATAAGGTAGTCTTAAGAAAGGGAAAAAGAATATATATATATATATATATATATATATATATATAATATTGAATAATTGTGCATAATCGAAATTATACTATTTATATATAAATAGTGAATATTAGATTCATTATTAGATAATTAATATCATGTCAATAATAATTTAAATTTATTTGACCATATAATATCTCAAAGAAATTGATCAGAACAATAATACAATACAAAGAAATTGATCAGAACAATAAAAACAATACAAAGAAATTCACTGACACATTTTAGGACTTGAACTCAATTCTTCATATACTTGACAGGATTATATCATAATTATCTAGAAAAAAAAAACCTATGCCATGAAGCTAATGTTGATTAATAGAAAATTAAAATAATATTAGACGAAAAAGGCTCTAAAATATTGATAAATAGAAAGTTTAAATTGCAGCCGATGAAAAGTGACAAAAGTAACGAGTATCCACCTCCGGATTAAAACAGGGGACCTCATGCCGGAAAAGATATATTTGTAAAACTGAAAGAAACATGTCACTTTGACAGAATAAAAATGCAAGGAGGACTTTACGGTTACAAACCCAAGCATTTCCTCTTTTTCATTACTATTTAAGCTCAAAAGAAAATTATACTTGGTTGAGGGTCCCAAGATCCAAAATGTTTGGAATAAGATCATTTAATACTGAATTGTTAGTTTAAATCGGACTAAATCAATAAATTTTTTAAAAGTGAAAGTAAAGGAATAATTTCCAAAAGTTTCATATTTAATTATTACTAAAGACATTCTTCTCCATCACATCCCCCATGGTTTCATATTTTAATTTATTCAACTAATAATCTTTTTCTTTTGCAATTTATCATTGTTGTTGAACCATATGGGCATCCACTAATTAAGTAAAATTAATGACTAAATCAATAGACAATTTGGCATTTGATAAAGAATCAAGTAAAATTGTTGACTAAATCAATAGACAATTTGGCATTTGATAAGGAATCAGTTTATACTTTACAACTTGAATTAGGGCATTTTTGTCTTCACAAAAAAAGAAAAAAAACTTAAATTATTCAAACTTTTAGAGTTAAAAAAAATTAAAGAAAATAATATATATATATATATATGTATGCTCGGATATATAATAATAATTAAGCATTATATATCTTAAAGTGTTACTAACATCAGTTGTAAATAGGGTTGTCAATTGAGTCGGGCTTACCGGAAGCCCGATGACTCAACCCGATTAAAATTAACTTGAATCAACTATTTTATAAGTAGTTTTTAGATATATTTTAAAAATTGACTAGATTTTGCAATTCTTTCGTATAAAAAACAATCTTAAACACGATTTCTTCAAAACTTATTTTATACCTTTCAATTATAACAAAAAATATGGTACACACTTATTTATAATATTTTGCTTGTATAAAAGTTAATTCGATTTTATCTTTCATGTTCATCTACTCTCTCATTTGAGGGTTTGAGCCGGAAACACTCTCGATTATATCAATCGTTTGTCGTTTTATCAAACCCAGTTCCCAAATTTCACAAGTTTTAGATGTGAATCGTTGACGAAAAAGGCAAAACCTTGGAAGAATTCTATCTTCGCGCAAGATCAAATTTAATTAGATACACATTTATAGAATGCATTTGATTTACTGTCATTTTTTATGAGCTGAATGAGAAAATGACATTTTATGAGTATCTACTTTGGGAATCTAGCTCCTAGGGTATTATATTAAATTGGTATGAGATTGTTTTTCAATTTTTATTTGATGATTTTGTAAATTCCCTTCGCTCCATACTTCCTCTGTCAGTCATTACTGAGAAGTATACATACAGACCTCGTAGAAGAAAACTATACGTTCACGAATCTGTATCTATTGGTACTGGTGGCGTTTGCGGTGGTGTGAGGAGTTGGAGTGTTTGCTGTATGTCAGTAGATTGCGACACCCATTATGGTGGATTGAAAAAGGCGATTGGTTTGGTTTATGGTTTGAAAAAGAAAAAAGATCAACCAAGAAATACTTCTCTTACATTATGAGATTAGAAGAATCCCAACCAACGAATCTTGGACATCAATTTGCCAAAAATTAAATACATTGCAGATCGTCGATTAAAGTCACGAAATTCAATTCGAATTTTGCAACGAGCACACAAGAAAAAACTGTTACCAGTTAAAAATTAAAAAATATATATATATATATAGATTTTGTCCCATGTTAAAAATATAGATTTGATATAATAGTTGATGTAATGATGTATTTCTAGAAAAATAAATAAGAAAAACTGAATTTATATTTGATGTTTAAGTGATTAATTACTATTCATCATTTGTATTTTTAAAACTGCACTTTACTCCCTTGTAAAAAATTTAAAGGAATATTTTACCTCCTTCCAAAACGGATGAGTAACATACGCTCCAAAATTAAGAGTAACATAAATAGTGTCTATAAAAAGATAAAATACCCTTAGGGGTTAAATTATCACGTTTGTCATAACATAGTGGAGATAAAGTGATATATCTATCATAACACAGGGGTGAAATGCCGCATTTATAGTAACACAGAGGGTAAAATGACACATTTGTAAGTTGACTAGGTCAAAATATATTATATAATAAGGGTAATTTTGTCAATCCATATTTTTATGTTTAAAAATTCCAGGGATACGGTGTACATAAAGATTACAGGGGATAATTTTTTTTTTCAAGTCACAATGAGTTAAATTGGATATTATGCATAGCACATGGGATAAACTACCGCTAACACAATTTTTGGGTCAAGGGCATCTCCAATGCTTAGGGGGGGTAAGGGTGAGAGAGAGGAAAAATAAGGGATCTACATTGATGAGAGGGGAAGGGTAGGTAGATGAGGAGGTCTTCTCCAACCTCCTACAGGGTTGGGGAGGTAGGTAGCTAGACCTTGTCACCCACCGTGGTCGACGAGCAGGTGGCCTCGCCACCTGCCTTCTTTTCTGTTTTTTTTTTATTATTTTCTTTCTTTTGTTATTTAATTACTTTATTTTATAATAAAAATTATTATTAATTTTAATTTTAAAAATAACATTAATTTAATTTTATTACTTTTTTAATTGTAACTTTTACTTAATAAACTTAACATTAATGTGTGAAATTTAATAACATTGTAAGAAAATTTAATTTGTCTATTATTTTAAATTTTGCGAATTTAACTTTAATATGTGTTAATTTAGAATAACATAATTGTTGGCCCCAAGTGGTCAGTTGAGGTCTAGAAGGGGAGGGGGGTAAATAGACCTCATAAAATTTTACAACTTTAAAATTTAAACTTCAATTCTTCAAATGAGCAGACTAAATTGTTCAAGCTGAGAGAAGTTATTAGGCTGTCCGCGCACACAGCTTTGAGCAGCAGAGTAGACCACTTCAACTGAGTCACTTAGCTGATTTGAATCAGAGTTCCAAGACGTGTTACTTGCAGCAGATTTTGCATAGTGTTTTTCACAAGTAATTGAGACTTTATTTCAATGTTTTATCCCCATTTTTACGAAGTTCTTTTCAAACAGTTCTGATGAAAATATGCTTATTTTGAAATGTGCATGAAAAGAATGCAGAATGTAAAACGCCGATATTTTTATAGTGGTTATATGGATCAAAGTCCTTTAGTCCACTCTTCCAAGTCACTTAGATTTTGGGTTATACTATAATCACAAAGATTACAATAGTTTCTCTGCTTACGCCTGTTGGAAGAATTTATTAACTCAAGAACAGCTAAGTGATCTCATCAATTGAGTTGATTAAGTTAGTTAAAAGGTTTTGATGATAACAAAAAAGTGTCATCAACTAAGTTACGGAAGCTTAGTAAACCTTTGAAGATTTGATAATTGGTTTAAAAGAAAATCATTCAAGAACAGAAGTATTCAAGAAATGAAGATTCAATCTTATTAGCAGATTGAAAATCAGATTAGTAAAAATCAGCTTAGTGGAAAAAGATGAGTGATCATCAGACTAGTACATCAGACTAGTGATCATCAGCAGAGTGGATCCCATCCGCTAAGTAAAATCGGTCAGTAAGCTCTCTAACGGTAACAAGCTAAGTGCATTTAATGCGACTGACAGAAAGTACAGTAGATTGTACGGTGAACAGTGCAGAAAGTACATCATAGTGCACAGTGAACAGTGCGACAGTCTGCAAAAGTTACCATTCAAATTATGACCGTTGCTCAAGGACTTAAATGCAATTTTGCCAACCTTCAACGGACAAAATTAGAAATCCAAGAGTATAAATAGATGGTAAACTGAAGATTCAAAAAGGGCTTGCACACTTTCAAGATCAAATCTTTAGAGCAAGAATCCATCAGTTGAGTAATCTTATCATAAGCGGAGTCATCTTATGACGAAGCTGATTGTTGAAGAACAAGATTAAACCCTTGCATATCTGAGTGATATTCAACTGAGTGCTGTGAGAAGTAGATATCCATCTTTGTGAGTGATATTACTTCGGAGAATAGGGCTTCTTTGTGATTTCCTATTGTGAGCTTACGGCCTTTTCATTTGTTGTTTTGGCGTAAGTAGAGTATATTGTAAACTGTGTGTTTATAGTATAACCCAAGATCTAAGTGACTTGTAAGAGTGGATTAAGAGGATTTGTTCCTGTATAACCACTATAAAAATTCCTTGTGTTATTTACTTTATTTATCTTGCATTGCATATTTCATAAGCTAGGTAAATACTTTAAAAGAAGAGTCTTTTAAATTGAGGAATTTCAAACTTGGGGCAAAACTTTCTTTGTGCTTTAAAAGTTTAATTGAGTTGAAAACATTGTTTGAAAAACACATATACATTATCCGCTGCATCATTGTCTGAAACTCTGATTATATAAGCTTGATGAGCAAAAATCAGCATAGTAGTCTACTCTACTGAATAAGCTAAGTGCTTAATCAGCATAGTAGTCTCACGAATAAGATCAGCTTACTCTGCTGATAAGCTAAGTGCCAAATCAGCTCAGTCATCTTATTTTGCTGATGAGCGAACTCTACTAATAGAAGAAAAGTTTAAGAAATTTTTTAAAGTTTTGAGATCTACTCACCCCCCCTCTAGACCTCAACTGACCACTTGGGACCAACAAGTGGTATCAGAGTGGGCGGTTCATTATAATCAGCTGCCTGATCAACGAGCTCGATCCTAGTATTTTTCAAAGGTTTTCAAATTTTTTCAAAAGAGCATATTTTGAAAAACAAAACTTTTTGAAAATGGAGTGCATAAGCCATGTTCCTCACATTGGCCATATGGACTTTGAAGATTGGTAAATCGGAATGAAAATCCTTCTTGTTGCTTATAATGATAACATGTTTACATGTATTACACGAGGACCATTCAGGTTTAAGAAGACTCTAAAGGTTGTTGACCAGGCTGATCAGATCGTTGACAAAAAGCTGGATGAACTAACTCTCGAAGAAGTTAGATTAGTCAATCTAGACAAGGTGGCTAAGTTCATAATGTTCAAAGCTCTAGATGAAGACAGATTCCAGAAGGTCAAGCATCTCAAAATAGGCAAGGAGATGTGGGATAAAGTTTGTGAGCTGAGCGAAGGAAATGACGCTATCAAAGAACATAAGCTTAGTGTGGCTCTTGAGGAGTTTGAAAATTTCAAGATGAAGTCTGGTGAAATGATTGATCAAATAGACACCAGATTTACCAAAACTTTGAACGAAGTTTTAAGACTTGGTAAAACGTTTTCAGACAAGGAGATCACCATGAAGGTTCTCAATGCTCTTTCACCTAAATTCAATATGAAGGTGACAGCCATGGAAGAATCAAGGGACTTAGGGAAGATTTCCCTTTCTGAACTGTTCTCGTCACTCAAAGCTTATGAGATGCCTAGAATAGGAATAGATGAGTCATCTGGTTCAGACCCTACTGTTGCTCTTATCGCGTCAGACAAGTCAAGAAAATCAGCTGACAAGTTCGAAGAAAAGACTCTGCTGAATTCAGAAAAAGCATACACTGCTGACGACGTTGCCCTACTTCTGAATTATTTCAAGAAGTTATATAAAAAGAAAATGAAATTAAAATATGAAAATGCTATTTCATCTTCTTTTGATCATTTTCAGGAAAATAAGGATTCCTCAAAAGCAAAACTTGGAGACCAAAATTGCAAGGAGTATGGACTCTTCACCAAAGATCGTCCGCATCCAATCTCTCAAAAGTTTGCTAACAAGGAAAAATGTGTCAAAAGGAGTATAAGCCAAGTAAGAGCAAAGCAAAGTTAGCTGAGGCAACAAATCTGACAAACTCCGGCATATCTTATTCAGACAACCAGTCGTCTGATAAAGAATTTGAAGAAGTACCCGAAACTCTATGCTTAATGGCCAAGGAATCTGATGATTCTGAAACTGAGGTAACTTCTACAAATTAATGAACTTGCATTATTTGAATCGTTTGAACAAATGTTAATTTCAAATTCAAATATTGTTGGTGTATTTGTCAAGCTTAAGGAAGAGATGACTCTGCTAAAAGAGCAAAACAGATCACTGAAACTTCAGGTTGAAAAACGTCAAGAATCAGCTGACTTCAAAAAGCTTGGGCATGAGAATGAAACTCTAAAAGCTAAGTATGCAATTCGTATATAAAATATAAATGAACTTGAAAGAAGTAATTGCATCATTCTCTATAAAGAAATCAGAGGCTAAAGAGAAGAAGTCTACTGAAGCTCAAAAGGTTAAGAAACCTAGTAAGCAACCTAAGACTAAACAGACTAGTAAAACTCATCAGCTTAGTAAGCTGAAAGATGCTGCTGATAGGAGTGAAATTAAAAATGTTAAGTCTGTTGAATCTATAGAAGAGTTAACTCTAAAATCTGCTGAATCAGTTAACTCTGCTGAACAAATGTTAAGTCTGCTGAATCAGTTAACTCAGCTTATCACTTACTTCATGCATCTTACCTTGCGTATGGGCACTGTTTTTCATCATGAAAATTATTACCATGCTAAATTTACTGAAATTCATGATAAAACTGAGTCACAAAATCATCACATGTCAAATGTTATACTAACCATGCAGGACCCAATATAAGGGGTACCAAAAACAGTAATATGTTTTGTAGGAAAAACGCACGTGTGATGACAAAGGTGAGTTGACTGCCCTTGCTGATCTCAACAAGTTCAACAGGTGGTCTTACCATCAAGTGGGAGAATATCAACAAGTGGTATCCAGTACTGTATCAACATGTGATATCAACCAACAAGTGGTAGCCGCGTTGTTTGGAAATAACAAGGAAAGCAAGATTGTTGGAAAATTGAAGTTTATCAAGTGAATCAACGTTTGTATCCAACAAGTGGTATAGTCAATCATGTGGAAACAATCTTTCAGCTCTCAAGAGTTGAAAATGGGTTTGTTGAAATTGGATTCATGAGCTGAGGGGGAACATATCAGAAGAATCATCTCAATAGCTTACTGGAATTCAACGGCTGAGTATCTTTCGAGACTGACCCTCATAAGACTACTTGACCACAGATTCTTGAACTCAGGGGGAACGTGTACGACGAGCGGTACTCCTGATTAGAGATGATGTTCTCAATAAGTCAAATGAAGTTATCAGAAGAATGCTTCTCATCAGCCGACTGAAACTCAACAACCATGTGACATTCAAGAATACACTTCAAAAAGGGTGAAGGAAGTAACCAACAAGTTGTATCAATTCTTGAAGTCAGGGGGAACAATTATTCTAACTGGAGTGATAAACAGGAAAGAAGACTAGAAACTGCTGGCTTACGTGTAAAGAAGAATTAATTAACAGCCAACGACCCCGAACAGCTAAGTATTCACCTACTTGTCTTCAGCATACTAAGTTTTGGTGTTGATGGCAAAAAGGGGGAAAAGTGAGATGCAACTAAGAATTCTCAAAGGTTGCACTGGATCTGATGATTTTAATCCTAGAGTATGAAGACTAAACTGAAGATTAGGAAGACGTTCTTAGTTGAAGGTTTTGTCATCATCAAAAAGGGGGAAATTGTTGGAAGAATTTATTAACTCAAGAACATCTAAGTGAACTCATCAATTGAGTTAATTAAGTTAGTTAAAAGGTTTTGATGATAACAAAAAGGTGTCATCAACTAAGTTACGGAAGCTTAGTAAACCTTTGAAGATTGGATATTTGGTTTAAAAAAAATCATTCAAGCACAGAAGTATTCAAGAAATGAAGATTCAATCTTATGAGAAGATTGAAAATCATATTAGTAAAAATCAGCTTAGTGGAAAAAGATGAGTGATCATCAGACTAGTACATCAGACTAGTGATCATCAGCAGAGTGGATCACATCAGCTAAGTAAAATCGGTCAGTAAGCTCTCCAACGGTAACAATCTAAGTGCATTTAATGCGACTGACAGAAAGTACAGCAGAGTGTACGGTGAATAGTGCAGAAAGTACAACAGAGTGCACAGTGAACAGTGCGACAGTCTGCAAAAGTTACCATTCAAATTACGACCGTTACTCAAGGACTTAAATGCAATTTTGCCAACCTTCAACGGGCAAAATTACAAATCCAAGAGTATAAATAGATGGTAAACTGAATATTCAAAAAAGGGCTTGCACACTTTCAAGATCAAATCTTTAAAGCAAGAATCCATCAGTTGAGTCATCTTATCATAAGCGGAGTCATCTTATGACGAAGCAGATTGTTGAAGAACAAGATTAAACCCTTGCATATCTGAGTGATATTCAACTGAGTGTTGCGAGAAGTAGATATCCATCTTTGTGAGTGATATTACTTCGGAGAATAGGGCTTCTTTGTGATTTCCTATTGTGAGCTTACGGCCTTTTCATTTGTTGTTTTGGCGTAAGTAGAGTATATTGTAAATTGTGTGTTTATAGTATAACCCAAGATCTAAGTGACTTGGAAGAGTGGATTAAGAGGATTTGTTCCTGTATAACCACTATAAAAATTCATTGTGTTATTTACTTTATTTGTCTTGCATTGCATATTTCATAAGCTAGGTAAATACTTTAAAAGAAGAGTCTTTTAAATTGAGGAATTTCAAACTTGGGGCAAAACTTTCTTTGTGCTTTAAAAGTTTAATTGAGTTGAAAACATTGTTTGAAAAACACATATACATTATCCGCTGCATCATTGTTTGAAACTCTGATTATATAAGCTTGATGAGCAAAATCAGCATAGTAGTCTACTCTACTGAATAAGCTAAGTGCTAAATCAGCATAGTAGTCTCACGAATAAGATCAGCTTACTCTGCTTATAAGCTAAGTGCAAAATCAGCTCAGTCATCTTATTTTGCTGATGAGCGAACTCTACTTATAGAATAAAAGTTTAAGAATTTTTTTAAAGTTTTGAGATCTATTCACCCCCCCCCCCCCCCTCTAGACCTCAACTGACCACTTGGGACCAACAACGCCAAACAACACATGAACTGGCCGTAAGTTCACAATAGGAGATCACAAAGAAAACCTATCATCCAAAGTAATATCACTCGCAAAGATGGATATCTGCTTCTCACAATATTGATTTCTTTCAAGAATCACTCAGATTTCTTCTTTTCTTCAACGTTAGCTTTTTGTCAACAAATGAGTAAGTTGATGAGTGAGTTGTTCTTGAGTTCTTTTGAGACTTTGAAAGATTTTGCTTTTGAATGCTCTCAAAAGTGTGTTGTTTCGTATTGTCTCATGTCTAAACTCTTTGAACAAGCTTCCTTTTTATACTCGAGATTTGAAATATGTCCTTTGAAGTGTAACAAAAGTCTACATCTCGAGCATTGGTCCCTATCTCTTAGGAACGGCTCCCTACGACTGTGTACTGTCATATCCATTGTACTTCCTGTCAGTCGCATTAAATGCACTCCGCTGATACAAGGTTCTTCTTCAATCATTTGTCATAAATACCCTCCTCTTCAGCATTAATTTCTTTAAGTACATTTGTGACCGTTGAGGTGACTTGTCTAATCACTTTCACTCAGCTGTCCGAAGTCTCTCGTCTGATGAACACTCGGCTGATCCCAAACTAAAAAAATCTGTTGAGTCGGTTGACTTTCATCAATTTGACTTCCTTCTGCAGTAGTAGATCAGTCGTCTCCTCGACCATAAGTTTTGATCCTTTTGATTTGTCTTTTACGTTCGATCAAGACTTCTTGATAGGGAATTCACTAAGCTTTTATTACTTAGCTGATCTTGATGTTTTGGAAATCATCAAAACCTCCCTTCAATATTTGTCTCCGTCTTCATCTTTATCCAACAATAATCTTGGTCACAATCATAGGGAATGTGGCACAATAGATCAGGTCGAGGGCTAAGGAGACAAACAACGGGACTGTGCAATGCAAGTGGGGATTAGGGCATGAATAAGGCACGCCGGTTCAGGGGGCTTGACAAGCTAGGGAAACTTGGCTACAATCATGATAAACTCAAAGGAACTTATCAATGAGAGCGTCAATGGAATTAATGTGGGGGACAATGTCACACCCAAACACTTTGCACGACCGAGGCGGTCGTGCACATGGGAGAACATGGCACAAGGGGCCTTGGGTGTGACTTAACCAATGGGACATATATCTAGCTCGACATGGACAAGACTTGGCATGGAGGGGCATGCACATATATGAGCCAATAGTACTATCTACCAAGCAGGCGGCCTAGCCGGGCAAGCACCACAACACTATGGTTATGGTCAAGCCAAGCAGACTGGTCAAACTCCAAATTAGGGACAAGTAGTGGAACACAGATATTCTAGGCCATGACCTCGACAACATACTAGGTCACGTCTCATCATTTAGTTAAGCAAAGTCTTTGGCCACTGGATGGCAGGCTAACGACCAAGGGTTGTCAACGTGGATTTTCAACCAAAACGTAGCAGTTGAGGTCTCTGAAGATTTTTAGAAGGATCTACACAAGTTTGAAAGGGTCTACATGAGTATGGAGAGTTCCGAAAAAGTCTACACAAGCGTGGAACGTTGTGGTGCACTTTTAACTTCTGTAGAATATAATGAAAGATTGTGGAATACCTTTAAAGCATGTAAACCACGTTAAAATGAACATTGTACAAAATGTGTAAAATGTACTAGGTAGGCTTGATGATTCTCAAACTTAATCTCCACCATTAAATCACGTAGATATTGGCCACCCATTTTGTGATGCCACTATATAAATGTGTAGCCTCATTCTTCATTTGTATCCAACAAGTTGTGAGCATTCTAGCATGTAGTAAGAGATTAATATCTGGCAATCTTAATCTTTCCCACTTCACAATTTAGGAAATTATTTTATCTCTCAATTTAGCTAACCACGGATCGAAATTGACAAATTGATGGTAAAAATGAGTTTAAGTGCCGCATATGTGCTTTGATAAAGTTTGGTTCATGAGAATATGTTCCTAACTAACACGCATACAAGTTATTTATCTGGAATTTGAAGTTAATTTTGTATATTTAAATGAACCAAAATTTAAAGGGCATGTTTGTTTTTATCTATGTATTTTTTATTTGATTAAGTGAGTTCAGACGTACAAAAATAGTAGGAGGGGTCAAAATGCAAATATAAAGTCTTGTGCCGGGAATGGAGATTTATATATGATGATAACTAATGGGCCCACTTCTCTCCAGCGCAGCCCGCATCAAATTCCCCAAAACCCCCATCACTAGATTTATCGGATATATCCATTTATTAATTTTGTTGTATTTTTTCAATTATACTATGTAAAAACAGGTAAACAACCTATTACACTTTCTTTCTTCCATCGCTAATCCTTTGATGTCATAGGGACAACTTTCATCTTAAACACAAGTACCACACCCAAAATTAACCTGTATACATAAACAAGGGATCAGAAGAGTATTATTGTATCAAGTCAAATTAACTATTACAAAAGAAAACTTACAGAGCTAGTAGCACAAAAGCAATCTTGACATAATTGGGCCCACTGCGATATAGCCAGATCAGAGTAGCACCTATAACAAACGCTACCAACTCGGCTACTATGCTTATGTCCCCCATTGCATAATGCGAGAAAGACAAAATGACAGATAGAACAATCCTTCATGTTGCATGCTTCTGCGAAGAAAAGATAATGTTGAAGTCATTACAATTTTAATTGAATATCAAGTAAATATTCAAATGCATCATATTCAATCAATACATTAATAATGTGATCACTTAAAATCATCTCCACGAATAAAGCTCCAGTTAAGCCCTTAAGTGCTGTGGCGGGACCAGCATTGTATAATTCATGGCTTAATGCAGCAGAAAAAGCATTCCCAATGAGACCAGAGAACATATAGACCACGGGGCACATCCCTGTCAAATCAAAGTCAAAAAAAGAGTGTCAAAAGTAATTTAGAAATTGAGTTTGGACAGTTACACTTGGGTTCACGTTCAAGCTGTATTCCTGATGAAACTAACTCAACCATGGTGATTGTGTACATTCCCAGCCCAGGGTTCAAATACAGTGAAACAATAATCCACCAATATTGGCCAGAAGCGACCATATTATGGTCAATCGCCCCGAATTTCATTATATTGTGTCAAACAGAAAGATAGAAATAGTAATTTAAAAGAAAGTTAATAAAATGTATGATATATGGAAATGATAAAGTACTTACACATCAGTTGAAGGACCTAAGGAACTATTCTCCGACAGCGGAACAAAACCATTGCTGACCACCATTATATAGCTAAAAAATATAGTAAGCCCCACAGCCGTAAGAACAATGAATAAGGGGATTTTCTCATGTACAGTAGAATACAGAGGCCAGGAGTGGTAGTAGTTTCCCCAGAGGTGAGCTGCATTTTAGTACTTAGCTGATCTTGATGTTTTGAAAATTATCAAAACCTTCCTTCAATATTTGTCTACGTCTTCATCTTTATCCAACAATAATATTGGCCACAATCACGGGGAATGTGGCACAATAGATCAGGCCGAGGGCTATGGAGACAAACAACGGGACTGTGCAATGCAAGCGGGGACTAGGGCATGAATAAGGCACGCCGGTTCAAGGGGCTTGGCAAGCTAGGGAAACTTGGCCACAATCACGATAAACTCAAAGGAACTTATTAATGAGAGCATCAATGGAATTAATGTGGGGGAGAATGTCACACCCACATGGGAGAACATGGCACAAGGGGCCTTGGGTGTGACTTAACCAATGGGACATATATCTAGCTCGACATGGACAAGACTTGGCATGAAGGGGCATGCACATATATGAGCCAATAGGACTATCTACCAAGCAGGCGGCCTAGCCGGGCAAGCACCACAACACTATGGTTATGGACAAGCCTAGCAGACTGTCAAACTCCAAATTAGGGACGAGTAGTGGCACACAGATATTCTAGGCCATGGCCTCGACAACATACTAGGTCACGTCTCATCATTTAGCTAAGCAAAGTCTTTGGCCACTGGATGGCAGGCTAACAACCAAGGGTTGTCAACTTGGGATTTTCAACCAAAACGTAGCAGTTGAGGTCTCTGAAGATTTTTAGAAGGATAAGTTTGAAAGGGTCTACATGAGTATGGAGAGTTCCGAAAAAGTCTACACAAGCGTGGAACGTTGTGGTGCTCTTTTAACTTCTGTAGAATATAATGAAAGATTGTGGAATACCTTTAAAGCATGTAAACCACGTTAAAATGAACATTGTACAAAATGTGTAAAATGTACTAGGTAGGCTTGATGATTCTCAAGACTTAACCTCCACCATTAAATCAAGTAGATATTGGCCACCCATTTTGTGATGCCACTTTATAAATGTGTAGCCTCATTCTTCATTTGTATCCAACAAGTTGTGAGCATTCTAGCATGTAGCAAGAGATTAATTTGTGGCAATATTAATCTTTCCCATTTCACAATTTAGCAAATTATTTTATCTGTCAACTTAGCCAACCGCGGATTGAAATTGACAAATTGATGGTAAAAATGATTTTAAGTGCCGCATGGGTGCTTTGATAAAGTTTGGTCCATGACAATATTTTCCTAACTAACACGCATACAAGTTATCTATCTTGAATTTGAAGTTAATTTTGTATATTTAAACGAACCAAAATTTAAAGGGCATGTTTGTTTTTATCTATGTATTTCTTCTTTGATTAAGTGAGTTCAGACGTACAAAAGTAGTAGGAAGAGTCAAAAATGCAAATATAAAGTCTTGTGCTGAGAATTGAGATTTATATATACATTTATTATTTTTGTTGTATTTTTTCCTTTTTCTTTTTAAATTTAAACTCTCCTCCTTCACATATTCGAAAGCAGTAAAGAGAAGGAAATAAATAACTAATATTAGTATTAAGAAACGTGAATAAAAGAAACTGTTTTCCCTCTACCTCATTTCGTTGACGTTACCCCTAGTTCCTATCATTCTCCCAAATGAAACGGTCCCCTAATAAAAGAATATTATCATTTCCTTGCTGTATTTTTGCCACTTATTTATTTTATCATTTTAATAATTTTAGTAGTAAGATTTATATTATTTGTCAGCACAAACTATTAATGAAAATATGTTAAATTAAGGTTAGGCCTAAAAATAAATATGTCAGCACAACTCAGACTAGATTATAGAGTTTTAATTTATAGTAATATTTTGAAGTTTTAAACTTGCAATTGACATTAGGATTGTCAATCGGGCCTTGTGAGCTGAGCTTTAAATAGATCGAACTCAAATACTGTCGGGCTTCATAGCTATAGGCTCAAACTCGGCCCATGTAATATTTCAGGTTTCGGGCCGATATCGAGTTTGCTAATATAGACAAAAATAGCTTGGCATATAAAATATTTGGATTACATATGAATAGACTATTATTACTTAATACACGAGTATATATCATTAAATAATATTCTAACTGAAAGATCGAGTTATTTGTCCACATTTTTTAATTTACGTTTGATCTATATGAAAATGCATTAATGTTTTAAAGTCTCAAGATCCATTTTATTAACCTTTCGTGTTAACTTTTGTCTTTTTTTTCATCTTTTATTAAGCTTTTTTCTTTTAGACTTTTGTGACGGCCCGACTCCGTGGGTCCGTCAAATAACAGTCGAAAATTTATTATTATTTTGAAAAAGTGTTAAAATGTCGAAACTTTTTTTTAAAGGAAACGATAGATTAAAATCGAGAATTAAAAGTTTTAAGCGGAAGTGGTTTAAAACAAAATAAGAACAGTTGAAATTACTAAGTTTAAAATCGGAAGTATTTAAAACAATTTTTTACGGATGACATGACATGGTGAAACAACTTATGGGACCCAAAATGAATACAAGAAAATTAAGATTAATATTTGATAAAATTTAAAATCATTTTCGATAGATATTCTCATTTTACAAAATTAACTAAAATACCAACATATTTAGCAAGGTATAATAAAAATTGACTTAGACATTATAGGAGATTTAAAATATTAGTTCAAACAAAAATCTTAAAATCAAATAAGAATTTAAACAAAAGTGCAACTATTTTCTGGAATTAGGGTGGGACCGCAACCGTGATAACCTAACCGCAACATGAACTATCATTTTTCCCAAACACATGTAGCTGAAAAGATTGAAATACGGAATACATAAGTTGATCGTCCAACTTAGTGAGGTTGTAGTGTACATGTGCGTGGATACAACATAATATACATGAGCATATACAACAGTACAGTAAATGAACACATGTTATAACAATTTAAGCACGTTAAACAAGTAACCAATATTTGTTGATGTCGTCCTCCTCTTACCCTGCAATCCACAGTCAGGAAAACCACCACCAAACACTCCAAGTAAGGTGCGACCTTACATAACAGTGCGCATTGATGTCAAATGCCAGGAGTTTGACATTCACTCCCATGTGTAACCTCCACACTTGGCTCGTGAAGCGGGTCTACGGCGGATCGAGGTAACCTCTGTAACCTTCCAGGTTACCCACGATTTCGCACACCAAGTATAGGGGCTCACATAGTAATAACAAACTATACAGTATAGTAACGATCCATTAACAGAAAATCGTAAACAACTCAATAAAAGTTCAACATACAATATCAATGACTCATAAGCACATAGGCAGAAGCATAATAATTCAACGTGTAGCTCGTCCTAACAGCCGAGTTCTTTATCGTATCAAACATCACATGCTTGTTCGTTTAGGAACTAAGTTATAGTTCTAACTCAACCTACTAGCACATTTAGACTTACAAACAAGTAACACATAACACTCACCTGAGGAGCTTATTACGACGACCAAAATTCCACAATGAAGTGTATCCGAAACCTAAGCAAGTACGTATGCGACTAATAAATTATCTTATAATCTTACTTAAATATAATTAAAGAAAATCTTAACATCTTAGACAAGAACTTAAGACTTTCTACATCAAGTAATTTAAGTGTATTCATTTTTAAACTTTAAGATTTGAGAAAATCCAAAATATTTAACAGTAGTAACAATACAAGCGAAATTGGATTGAAACGAGCAAACACGGAGAGAGTGCAATGAAGGTGGCCTAATCCAACACGGGATGGGCATGAAAGCCAGCATAATCCCAAAATTGCATACAAATCCCCAATAAAATTTAATATTTTCAAATGTACCCCCAAAAATATTTTTCACAATAAGTTCTTCAAACAAAAAATATTCACTAGATTATTTTGAATAAGAACCCAGTCACAACATTTGACAAGTTAATAATTAAACATCCTTTTATTTTGAAAACATTCAAAGTATACCCCAAAAACTTAGAAAACATTAAAACATTAACTTTCTTTGCAAAAAATAATTCAAGACCCAATATCACAAGAATGTTTAAAAATATTTAAGCAAAAATTCATTATAAAACTGAGATTAATCACAAGTTTTAATAACTTTTCACCAAACTAACAAGGAGAAACAAAAAGTTCTTTAACCATAGTTTTCTTTGAAAAATTTCTGAAGTTTTCAATCTTAAAACTAAAATGAATAAACCACAGCTTCAAATCAATTAATCAAGAAATTATAAAATAACCATGTAAAAACAGCGACAAACAGCGCCTTTACCCCCTTATTTTTAGATTTACAAAAATAACCCCACAAGTTTCAAAAACTCCCTATTTTGCAACTTGATTGAAATCATTACTTCTAGAGATAAATCTTTAAATCACGTTGTTTATCTTGACTTGCTTTTCAAATGACCAACACACTTTAACGTTTTGGTTATAATCTTTAAATTGATTGACACTCATATCTTCTGTTATTCTTATCGACGATGTCCTTGTTTATTATAACGAACTATTGACTTGGTAGCATGCTACCGCTATTCAGCTACTTTTGTAATCTTCATCAGTTCTTCTAATTGTTGCATTATTAAGGCTTGTCTAGTTATCTTGAACACTTTGATTTGATCATCTTTTGTAATCCTTATCGCGACTCTTCATTTGTCTGCCAATTTTTTTTCCCTTGCCTAGAATCCTAAACCAAATTTCATCCAATAATTTTTGGATTCCTTGGGATGAACTGATGATATATGTTGATATGTGAGTAGTTTTCATTTAAAAAAATGAATCTTAACCCATGACATACGAGTTGAAATTACCTCTCAATTTATCGCGTCACATTTACATGTACCGTATATGAAGTACCACATCGGTCGTCCTCGGGAACCTACTACATATCATATAGAGCTTTAGAAATATCCATTATACGAAGGAAGACATGTTCACTTACTCATCCAGACGAAGAAAGAATTCCATTGTGACGCAACCAAAGTATAAATGAGGCGACTTGGGAGTTAGAGAAAACGTCTAAAACGCATAAGGAGGAACATTTTTTTCGCACAGTCGTCTGAATAAAAAAGGTTGTAGATTCCACCGGCAACGTTTATGACACACTTATAGTATAAAAGAATATTTGGGAGCTAAAGAAAGGAGATACTCGGCGCTACTCGGATTATTCAATTTTCAAGAGCGAATTTGGGGACAAAATTCTTTTAAGGGGGGTGGATTGTAACCCCCCACAAATTTCGTGTCCTATTTATTATTCTCTTTAAAAAAAAAATCTTTTAAAGTATAGATTTATGAAGGATTTATAAAGTTAGATTCTTTTTCTTTTTTGCTTTGATTTAGTAGGGAATATATTAAATATGATCAAATTCTTTTGAAATGGTGAAGTCATTTTCTATATCACTATTTATTTTGTCACATTTTGTATTTTATATTTAATGCTACTTTGAGCTAAAATGTACGAATAACTTTTTCGTATGAAATATTAAACTTGAAAATAACTTATAAAGATGTGTAAGACCTTGTAAAAGTGTTAGGATCTTTTTGCAAAAAGGTTGGATTAAATAGTGCAAAATTTTAGTTTTAGGGGCAAATATGTATTTCCCAGAATTCAGGGGCAAAGTGCAGATTCGGCCCAAATTGAGGATTTTCTACATTAGGGTAATTATTTTTCCTCCTTGCACACTCCAAGTGCTGCAAAAGCATGCCCTTGGGTGGAGGAACTCCTCTACTCAAAAAAATACATGCATTGGTGGGTTTAAAGAAGATAATTATGTCTTCTCACTTTTTCTAAGTAAAGTTTGTATGTATACATGTATGTATACATTTTCAAATCTGATTTCATTCCCTATTTTAAACACTCCATCTCAATCTTTAATTCTTTTTACATTATTATTCTTCACATAGTAAAAACTTGAGTTTTAAAAAGAGAGAAAATGAGTGTATGAAGTAAGGAAGACTGCCACAACTGTCGCCGCTTCACCGCCGCCACCTCTGCCGTTCTGCCGCCGTGAGCTTAGAGAAAAGAGAGAGAGTTTAAAGGAAATTAAAAATGAGAGATAAATAAGAATGAAACTTGAATAAAGAGGGAGGAGCCACCATGGCCACCAACGCCTCCACCGTTGGAATACTGTCACCTGAAACCACCATGGTCATCACCGCCGCCACCTAACTACCGCTACAACCTCTGGAGATTCTTCTTTAAAAGACAACACTTTAGAAAGATAAATTTCGGATAAACACAACATAGCCTCGGTATTTTGACCCTTCCGTCTTCTTCTACCGCTTGATCATACCCAAATTTTTTTGTGAAGGTTTTACACACATAGGGCTACATATTGACCGTTCGGATCGTTGTTTGGATGTACCGAAGCAAGTCGACAATCGTTAGAAGTTGGTGAAAAATAAGAATTTGAGGGCTTTGGTTATGAACCACCACCGGAGCCGCCACCACCACCGCCATCGGAGCCATCGCCACCACCGTCGGAGGTCTGAAAATGAAGAGAGCTTCACACCCTTCATTTCTTTGGGTAAAGATCCGCCTATGTTTGTGCTCTTTAATTGATACGATTTTATTTTTTTCTATTTTAAAGTGTTCTTCAAAGAAAAATGGAAAAAAACATACATTCATTATAAAGAGTAATAGATTTTAGTTATTATATTATTAGATATCATTTTCATATTTGCGTTGATTCTATAGATTTTATTTCAAGACATAGAAATTTGTGTTCTTTTGCACAAAACATGATAATTGAAGAACTTTATTTTTATCCATTGTAGTTTTGTGAAAAGTTGTTTAGTTTATCTTCAATACTAGACTTTTAATGTGGTTTTGCTTGGGTTTAAATAAATATTGATTAGATATTTGGATCTTGATTTCTTTTCGTAAGAAACTTGATGTTTTTAATTTTTTGAAAACTTTGGGGGTATTTTTGAAAGGTTTTAAAAGTTGAATGGTTAAGCTCCGCAATTTTTATTGAGAGTAAAAATAGACTGAAAATCTAAATTTTTGTTTGATATTTGGTATAGGTTTACTTGAAAAGCATTTGTTTTAAAGTTCGCTTTGAGATTTTTGCAAAATGGGGAGTTTTTGAAACTTGTGGGGTTATTTTGTAAATCTGAAAATAAGGGGGTAAAGGCATTGTTTGTCGCTGTTTTTACATGGTTCTTTTATAATTTCTTGATTACTTGATTTGATGTTGTGGTTTATTCATTTTATTTTTAAGATTGAAAACTTGAGAAATTTTCCAAAGAAAATTATGGTTAAAGAACTTTTTGTTTCTCCTTGTTAGTTTGATGAAAAGTGCACATAAGTTATACGTGTCTATTTAATTTCAGTTGTATTTTGTTGTAAATCAGAATAAAATTAAATCCATATGTCACAAAATAGCACATTAGCACATATTAATGACTGATATTCAATTTATAACTTCATCATGGGTATTTTCCATCGATTTGTTTAGTTTTTTTAGGATTAAACCATTTTTCTAATGGGTTGAGTTTGTTTTTGTTATTTGAAATTTTTTCATTGTATTGATTTCACTCATTTTTACCAGTTTAACCAATTTTCCTATGTTTTTACCGACTTTAGCCTTTTTCACCGATTTTACCCGTTTTTCACATATTTGATCATTTTTTATGTAATTTCATCGTATCACCGCTGTCCTCTTTTTTTTTTTTTTTTTTTTGCGAATTTACTTGAACTTTCATCGATTTCACATGTATTTACCGAATTTTCAAAACAAATAATTATATATCTTCAATTATCTTTAAGTATATTTCAAATTATTTCACTTACCATAACACTTGAAAGATATTTCTTTACCGATCTAAGTCATTTCACTTATTATATTATTTAGTATAATTCCATTTTCATTGATTTTAAGTGGTTTTATATTTTTTTTTACTGATGTACTCGTTCTTGATCAATTATAACCTATTGTCCTTGGTTTTTCCTATTTTTCATCTTCTTTTTATTTTCTCCTATTCAAACAAAAAAAAAAATTATACTGGTTTAGTTCACACTGTTCTAGTTAAATTTTTTTTTTCTTAATTTACTTATTTTTATCAGATTAACATATATTTCACTAATTTCACATGTTTTTTTTATCTATTTCACTTGAATTTTCATTGATTTCACATTATTCCACAGACTTTAATCTTTTTTTAATGATTTAACAAATTATTCATATATTTCACCCGTTTTTCACTGATTTCACCAATTTGTTTCCTATATTTTCTTTCAAAAATGTCACCCGAATTTTCATCGATTCACTTATATTTATCGATATTATTGTCATTTTTTTTATCAATTTCACCTATATTTCCACATACTTCACCAGTGTTCACAAATTTCATCCAGATTGATTTCACATGTTTTCATCAATTACTGATCGATTTCACCAATTTTCGTTGATTTTCATCCTTTTTATTCACTTCATTCAAACATTTTTCTCGAAAAGATTTCCACGAAAATTTCGGGTAATGTTTCTTATGTCAAATAAAGATTACTTAGTTCATTTGTTGGGATTCGGTAAGATAAACAACCCTAGGCACAGCGGAATTTAAAATTTTATAGGACCTCTTACGAAATCTTGCCAGGATAATCTCTAGGTGTATATATATGAATATTAAAATGACAAGAATAATTAGATCCAAATTATACCTGTCTCCTTGCAAATCCATGTTGTTGGATGAAGATGAAGATGAAAGAAGTCAGAATTTAAGGGAAGGTTTTGATGATTTCCAAAACATCATAATCAGCCAAGTATGGTAAGCTTAGTTCCCTTAAAAAGATCTTTGAACAAGCCAAGAAGATATCAGAAGAGTTAAATGTTCAAAGACCAGAAGACAAGTGATCTCTTGCTGAAATAGCAAACAGAAGGGTAGGTCATCAGCCGAGTCAAATCAGATTAGTTCAGTATTTGATCAGCAGAGTGCCTATCAGATGGGTTGCTTCGATCAGCAGAGTGGAAGAGATCATAAGATCAGTTCAACGGTAATAAATGCACTTGGTGTAATAAATGCTGAAAGAGAAGGGTAGTAATGACAAATGATTGAAGATATCCTCGGATCAGCAGAGTGCATTTAATGCAGCATTAAATGTGATGGACAGAAAGTACTGTACACTGTACGGATTGCTGCAGAGAGCCGTTTCAAACGAGCTGAATGATGGATTTGAAATTGTGATTTGCTTCAACGGTCATATTTTCATCTCCATGTATAAATAGAGCTGAATTTCAATCGAGCAAAAACACAACAACAATCAGAGATTTTGTTTTTGAAGCAGAATTTTTCTAAGTCTCAAAAGCTCGAACAGCTCACTCGTCTGGTGGAAGTCATCTGTTGACAGAAACCCAGTTGAAGAAAACAGAAAATTACGATCTGAGTGATCTTGTAAAAAGCTGAGTGTTGTGAGGAGTTGTGATCCATCTTTGTGAGTGATCAAACTTCGGAGAGTAGAATTTCTTAGTGATTTTCTATTGTGAGCTTATAGCCTTTTCATTAGTTGTCTAGGTATAAGTGGAGAAATATTGTAATCTGTGTGATTATAGTATAACCCAGAATCTAAGTGATCTGGAAGAGTGGACTAAAGGATTTTTATCCATATAACCACTATAAAAATTCTTTGTGTTATCTTGCATTTAAGTTTTCTTGCATATTTTAAAGATTGCATATTTAAACACTTTGAATTATCAAAAGATTTTATAAGGAGTTTCAAAAATGGGGATAAAATCTTTTTAAGAACTTAGTTTACTTGTGAAAAACACTTTCAAACAATCCGCTGCAAGTATACTCTTTGGAAAACTGTTTTGCTGAAAAACAGCTAAGTTACTGTAAGAAGAGTGTCTGCTGTTCAAAATTTGTTCACGAACAGATTAGTCTGCTTACTGTTCTTCATCAGCTTAGTCTACTGACAGAAGACTGGAAAGTTTTTAAGTTTAAAAATTTTCAGAGGTCTATTCACCCCCCTCCCCTCTAGACCTCATCTGACCACTTGGGACCAACACATGTAGCTTAGCAAAGTTGCGTTTTCTCCCTCGGTTGGACCGATCCCAAGTCCTGCTAGTAGCGCCCCACGTGTTGCGCCTCTACGAGTTGATACACCACACTATCACGAAAATTAGTATAACCTAATCGACTGAAACATAGGGTATATTAATATCTAGGATTTAAGAACGACTTGTGAGCTAAAATCGAAAACGAAAAATTCTTCCAAATGGAAGAAGGGTTCGGCCGATTTGGTGTAAGGAGAGGGAGAGAGATTTTTTTCTTTGTTCTGTTTTGGCTCTTAGAGTTGTGTGTATGAGATATGACATCAAGTCCCCTATTTATAGGTATCTCATTAACCTAGTCCTATTAGGATTAGAACTTTAATTCTCCTACATGGGTCATGGCCCACTTTAATTAGAAGACTAAGTCTTCCAATTAATATATGGCCCACTTTAATTAATCTAACTAGGCTTTATTTAATTTTCCAATTAAATAGCCCAATTAATTAATTAAATCTCCCAATTTAATTAAATTAGACTCCAAGTCTATTTAATTAATTATTTCTTCAATTAATTAAATCAAACTTAATTAATTAACTCACAAATTAAATTTCAATTTAATTTATGATCTTGATCCAATTCCAGTCGGATCCATTTAGCTCCAATTGGGTCGACCCAGTCACTTTAATCGACCCAGTCGACCCAGTTGACTCGGTTGTTCTCTTTTCCTCGCTTTCGCTTCATGTGTATCGTGTATGCCCCCGTAGATTCACCACATAATTGGTCGTGGGTTATAATTAAATATAATTTAATTATTCGAGTAAATTATACTCTAAATCAATCGAACACTCCGTCGACTGATCATTCCAAAATTAGCACCCCTGCCAATTTGAGAATTCTCCAACACTCCACGGTCGATGTCCATCCACAAGCCCATGGAGCCCAATCACTGGTGAATTAATTCAGTGAACCTTTTAACTCATTTACAATTTTCATATACGCCATAATCTCTCCATCGATCAATCTCCCAGTCGAGACTTAAGGGTATGGTCTTTCATCGGTCTCCCTTTTATTTTGTCTTGACCTTATGTATTCTGGTCTCGAAATAAATTCTCTTTGACTTAATCTTTATGAGCTACTTACATAAAGTCGTCAGATACCTTGGCCAAGGATTTTATCAGAATTAATTTCTCACAGAAATCCATAGGAGAATTTCCCAACCTATCAAGTCGGGTCAATGGATCCTTTGTTGATGATATGAATCTGCATACGAGTTCCTCCATACCCAACATGAGTTCACATATACTTTCTGGTGATCTCCAGTCAGTCGAAACTCACATCAAAGCATGAACGTTCTCGCACTAGATAAACCCTATCACCTCAAGTAGTTAGGGATCGTTCCTAGTATACTATTGTAAATTGGAATAACTTCAACCCCAATATGCGACTACCATTTCCATGGTGAGTTATTTCCTAATTGGGGTATTCATTGCACTTGCTATCCCAGCAAGCTACCCACTTATGTGTATCGACTATCCCAGTCACGCTCGTGGACCCCAGCGTTCTCCAGTTCATCGAAGTATACACAATAGTGAGAGTCTAACCGAATCCAACGATGTTCTATCTCGATTGAATTCTACGACTCTTGAATATGTTCTAGATCACAGCCTTAGAGATCAGTCTACGGGTTGTCCCATAGCCCTGTGATCTAAGGACTTCTATCCTTATGCGTAGATATTTATTACATAAGATAAAGATGACCATTTATTAAAGTGCATTTATTAATCGAAATTGAATAGTTCCTTATTTATTACAATAAATTCTAGCCATACAACTGGCTTGCAGGACACTATTTCTATCAATCTCCCACTTGTCCTAAAGCCAGTCTTTTATGTTCTTGAGTCCCATCTTAAGCAGATGTTTCTCAAATGCCTTTTGAGGCAGAGGCTTCGTCAGCGGGTCCGTGGTATTATCTTCTGAGTCGGCACGTTCCATCTTAATGTCTCCTCTACCAATGATATCTCTTATCACGTGGTATCGTCTTTGTACGTGCTTGGATTTTTGATGAGATCTCGGCTCCTTTGCTTGCGCTATTGCCCCATTATTATCGCAGAAGATAGTAATGGGCTTAGCGATGCTAGGTATCACATCCAATTCCTGGATGAAGTTCCTAATCCAAACACCTTTCTTTGCTGCATCACACGCGGCAATGTATTCTGCTTTGGTGGTTGAATCTGCGGTAGTGTCTTGCTTGGAGCTCTTCTGACTTACCGCACCACCATTGAGGCAAAACACGTATCCACATGTCGACTTGAAGTCATTTACATCACATTGAAAGCTCGAGTCTGTATAGCCTTCCAATTTCAATTCTCATCCACCGTATACCAAGAACAATTCCTTAGTCCTTCTCAGGTACTTTAAAATTACCTTTACGGCTATCCAGTGCTGCTCTCCAGGATCATACTGGTAGCGACTTGTAACGCTTAAAGCGTACGCTACGTCTGGTCTAGTACATAACATGTCATGCATTACGCTTCCTATTGCGGATGTATATGGTACTCGTGACATATTGCTTCTCTCTTCAGGCGTCTTTGGGGCCATAGACTTAGAGAGTGCAATTTCATGTCTCATTGGAAGCAATCCTCTCTTGGATTCTTCCATGCTAAGTCTCTTCAATATTTTATCTATGTACTGGGATTGTGAGAGGCTCATCAGTCCTTTTGATCTATCTCGGTAGATCCTTATACCTAGTACAAAGGATGCTTCTCCAAAATCTTTCATTGAGAATTGTGTAGATAACCATGCTTTAGTTTCGGACAACACTTTCACATTTTTCCAATGAGAAGAATGTCGTCAACGTAAAGCACCAAAAATTCAACTATACTCCCACTGATCTTCTTGTAAACGCAAGGTTCGAACACGTTTTTGATGAATCCAAAAGTTTGGATTGTTTCATCGAAACGAATGTTCCAACTTCGGGAAGCTTGCTTCAGTCCATAAATGGACCTCCGGAGTTTGCATACCTTGTGTTCATCTCCTTTGGATGCATATCCTTTTGGTTGCTCCATGTAGATCTCCTTGTCAATGTCCCCATTGAGAAAGGCAGTCTTTACATCCATCTGCCATATCTCGTAGTTATACCACGCAGCTATGGCCAGCAAGATTCGAATGGATTTAGGCATTGCGACGGGCGAGAAGGTCTCCTCAAAGTCAATTCCTGGCCTTTGAGTGTATCCTTTTGCCACTAGTCGCGCCTTGTAGGTTATTACCTCTCCGTTCACTCCAAGCTTTCGCTTATGGATCCACTTGCAACCCACGGAAGTCACTCCCACTGGTGGATCTACCAAGGCCCAGACCTTGTTTGAGTGCGTGGAGTCTAATTCGGATTCAATGGCTTCGCACCACTTTCCCGAGTCTATGTCTAGCATAGCCTCTTCGTAAGTCCTTGGGTCGGTTAGAGACTGTCCAGTCTCATGCAGCAGACCGTAGTACCTCTCGGGTTGTCTACGTTGTCTTTATGACCTACGAAGTATCGGTGTACTTTCTGGTGCACTTTGATGCTCTTGTTCTCCCACTGCCTGTGGCGACGGGTCAGCTTGTTCGACATCTTCGGCCTTTTTAGCTTCTGTGACCTCATCTAGTTCTACGTTGTTTTCCTTCTTGTCCATCAAGAAATTCTTCTCTAAGAAGTGTGCGTTCCTCTAGACAAACGTGGTTTGTCTTGTAGGATCGTAGAACTCGTATCCTATTGATTTTTCAGGATACCCCACGAACTTGCACAAAGTAGATTTAGTTTCCAATTTATCTCCCACTAGCTTTTTGACGTAAGCGGGAGATCCCACATGCGCATGAATGCGTATGAAGGTGCCTTGCCAAACCATAATTCGTATGGTGTCTTTTCAAAGGATTTAGAAGGTACCATGTTCAGTATCTTCGTTGCCGTGAGGAGGGCATGTCCCCAAAATGAAAGAGGAAGGTCAGTGGCACTCATCATGGATCGAACCATGTCCATCAAGGTTCGATTCCTTCTCTCTGCTACTCCATTTAATTGGGGTGTTGCAGGAGGAGTCCACTGCGATAGTATTACATGCTCTACAAGATAATTCAGAAATTCATCACCAAGAAATTCTCCACCTCGGTCAGAACGAAGAGCCTTTATCGTATGACCAAGTTAATTTTCTACTTCCATCTCGAATTCTTTGAATCGCTCAAAGGCTTCAGACTTGTGTTTCAACAAGAACACATATCCATAACGACTATAGTCGTCAGTGAAATTGATGAAGTAATCATAGCCATCTCGGGCGCTTTTTCTTAGTGGTCCACATACGTCAGTATGTATTAGGTCCAATGTTTGTTTGGCTCGCTCAGGGTTTCCCTTAAATGGCAACTTAGCCATTTTACCCTTTAGACATGGTTCACAAGTTGGCATTTCATCAATGCGATTGATTTCAATCGCGCCAGATGATGCTAACTTTTGAATCCTTGACTTAGATATATGTCCAAGTCGAGCGTGCCACAATTAGGAAGATATTTCATTATCTTGTTTCCTTTTGTTTTGTTGTACGTGCATAACTAATTTAGGTGGTTCAATGGTGTATAGTCCATCTTTTAATGTATCAGTGAAAAACAAATTATCATTCATGAATAACGAAAAGGAACCTTTATTAATTTTTTTAAATTAAAACCTTCATTATCCAAAATAGGAATCGAAATAATATTTTTCACCAAACCATATACATAAAGAACGTTCCTAAGGACTAATTTATTACCACCTAAATCTATCTCCACTTCGCATATGGCCTCGGCAGCAGCTCGAGCTCCATTGTCAAATATTAGGATCCAATCCCCTGGCCTAAGTGGTCTTGTTGCTCCCATCACCTGTAAATCATTACAAAGATGAGAACCACAAGCAGTGTCTAGCACCCATGATGCACAGTTAATTGATAAATTAACTTCAAGAAGGAATATACCTTTCGAGCTCTCCAAGAACTCTTTCCAGTTCCTCTTCCAGTGTCCAGGTTTCTTGCAGTGGAAACATTTTTGTTCACCAGTAGAAGCTTTTCGCTTCTTTCCCTTCCCTATGGGCCCAGATGGTCCTTTGCCTTTGCTTGAAGAAGCATTTCCTTTCCCCTTCCCTTTTTTGTCCTTTGGACTTGGATTGGGTCGAGGTAGCAACCATCACTGGCTTCTCTCTCTTCATGGAAGCCTCTGCAGTGGCGAGCATATTAGTCAGCTCGTGAAGTTCAACATCCATCTTGTGCATGTTGTAGTTCACTACGAATTGCTCGAATGATCTTGGCAACAATTGGAGGATTATATCCTGGCAGTAGGTTTTGTCCATCTTTACGTCAAGATGACCAAGCTTTTCAATGAGCCCAATCATCTTGATGCAGTGAGAGCGAACTTTAGTACCCTCTGCCATTCTCGTTTGTTGCAGAGTCTTGGCGGTTTCATACCACTCGTATCTACTTTGCACCCCAAATAGACCATTCAGGTGCGTGTAGATCTCAAAAGCAGACTTCATATGCTCGTGCTGCTTTTGAAGCTCATTCGACATGGATGCCAACATGAGACAACGTGACTACAAGTCATCGTCGAGCCACATATCAACGGCCTCTTTCTCAGTATCATCGACATCCTTAGCAAGTTCGGGAAGGGGCCCATCAAGGACAAAACCTTGCTTTTCAGAAGCGAGAATGATCTTAAGGTTCCTAACCCAGTCATGGAAGTTGGGTCCAGTCAATTTGTTTTGTTCAAGTATGATGGAAATCGGATTCTTAGACATTATATCTACAAAACGACGAGAGAAGAAATAAATATGCGAAAGATTAAAAATGTGCTATTTACAAACATGGTTTTTATTTGTAAATTACTCCCACTATTTTAATCAAAATCTTATGCCCCCACATAATGTTCGGGAATTTAAAATATCCTAGCGGGCTTAAGGCCCAAATGCAATCTCCTAGTACCCACGACTCGTTGGCCATACTATTTGATTCACTTGGTGGTCGACTACGTCGTCGGTTAACCATCGCAGCTAACCCTTAAGTTCATTTAGCCTCGTTTTTCGATACAGACCCACGACTCGTGAAACATCCATACGTACTAGCGTTAAATCATGTCCAATACTCATGGAGAGAAATAGTTCAATCCTAGACGCCCCAAGACTCGTGAGACAGCGCCTAAAATTTTGCGATCCCCTCCCTTGGCATTAAACTCGTGCATCGAGGCAATAGACATATCATCTTCCTACAGCTCGACCCACGACTCGTGAGACATCGAGATATATTCGTACAATATGCCTAAGACCTAGTAATTGGGTAGGCTGGGACCATAGACACTATTCTTATGCGCCCATTATACGATTTAATATTCTAAATGAATTTTTAGGTTCAATTGGAGGTTTTACGTTTTCTTGTGCGAGGTCTCATCAGATTATGATTTATCTTGTTTACGTGATCTATTCTAAGCATGCAAGTCAAACATCAAATAATATAAGTAAACATACATCACCTAGCAGGATATGATTGATCGATTGCCCATCCTATGCGATCCATCACGAGCCTTGTGATGGATCAATTGGTCAGTCTAGGGTGGAAATTAAATGTCCTAACTATTACAATTTTCAAACCCATACATCATAGGCCTTCTTGTAATATCCAGCTTGATTAGGCTTCCATGTAACGAATTGGGCCTCCATGTCCTCCAAGGTTATGGGCCTCCATGTGGATCTCCAAGTCTTCATGAGGTCTTCTTGGCTCCAAGACTAATCTAAGCCTAGCTTACAAAATTTAAATGGTCCTATTCTATTACATTTGTTTGCGCAAGAAAGGGCACCAATTAGGCCCATTTAATTACAACTCATATAATAAATAAACCAAAAACTACACAGGGCTTAAGGGCAAAATCGACCAATCCACATATTCACTCAAGAACATGTATAAATTCACATAAGGGCATAAATGTAAATTTACCGGCTCCTTTAATTTTAATTCACAAAATTTATTCAAGTTAATTAATTTTGAATTAATAATTAATCTCTAAGATTAATTAACTCTTACTTGAGTTCTAAGTAATCTACGAAACTTATCTTGATTAAAATTGGTTAATTAAGATAGTTTCTAAATCTCAAAGATTCCTATCTTATCCAAAACTCTAAGTTTCTCAATATTCCTAAATCTCCAAGATTCTCAAGATAATCCTATTTTGACTAGATTAGTTAATTAAGGTAGTGTTTAAATCTAACAAGATAACTACCTTATTCAAAAACTCCAAGTTTCCTAATCTTCCAAAATTCTAAGATTTTCAGAATTTCCAAAATAGGTAGAATTAGAGTCCAACCAAAAATCAACCAATCGAGGTCAATCGAGGACTGCCACGTGGACAGCACACGCGCAGCCAGGAAGTCCGCGCGTGCGCTGCCAGCGGCAGCCGCCGCTGCGCGTGGCTGCGTGCGGCAGCAGGCAGTCGCGCACAGCAACACACGGACAGCAGCCCGTAGGCTACTGCCGCATGCCGTGGGCAGCGGCTTGCGGTGGCCGCCCAGCCACGGTGCGCTGCCGCGCACCGCCGCGTGCCACCGCGGGTTGGGTCTAAAAATATATATTTTTTTTGCTTCGATTACTTGTTGATTTAATTAAATTCAGATCCAATTAAATCCCTAATCCAAAAATAAAATTAACACGATAAAAATTTCGAATCAAAATTTTTCACATTAACTCTAAGTTAACAGATCTACGTCCCAAAACATGCAAAGTCAAAGAACTAGCCACACATAAATCAAACATATGATTTATAACACAGAATTTGCAAATTCATATATATACAAAGCCTAGAGTTGGCTCTGATACCACTGTTGGGATTCGATAAGATAAACAGCCCTAGGCACAGCGGAATTTAAAATTTTATAGGACCTCTTACGGAATCTTGCCAGGATAATCTCTAGGTGTATATATATATGAATATTAAAATGACAAGAATAATTAGATCCAAATTATACCTGTCTCCTTGTAAATCCAAGTAGCTCAGCAAAGTTGCGTTTTCTCCCTCGGTTGGACCGATCCAAAGTCCTGCTAGTAGCGCCCCACGTGTTGTGCCTCTACGAGTTGACACACCACAATATCACGAAAATTAATATAACCTAATCGACTGGAACATAGGGTATATTAATATCTAGGATTTAAGAACGACTTGGGAGCTAAAATCGAAAACGAAAAATACTTCCAAATGGAATAAGGGTTCGGCTGATTTGGTGTAGGGAGAGCGAGAGAGATTTTCTTTGCTCTGTTTTGGCTTTTAGAGTTGTGTGTATGAGATATGACATCAAGTCCCCTATTTATAGGTATCTTATTAACCTAGTCCTATTAGGATTAGGACTTTAATTCTCCTACATGGGCCATGGCCCACTTTAATTAGAAGACTAAGTCTTCCAATTAATCTATTGCCCACTTTAATTAATCTAACTAGGCTTTATTTAATTTCCCAATTTAATTATATTAGACTCCAAGTCTATTTAATTAATTATTCCTTTAATTAACTAAATCCAACTTAATTAATTAACTCACAAATTAAATTCCAATTTAATTTATGATCTTGATCCAATTCCAATCGGATCCATTTGGCTCCAATTGGGTCGACCCAGTCACTTTAATCGACCCAGTCAATTTTTAGACCCAGTCGACTCGATTGTTCTCTTTTCCTTACTTTCGCTTCATGTGTATTGTGTATGCCCCCGTAGGTTCACCACATAATTGACCGTGGGTTATAATTAAATATAATTTAATTATACGAGTAACATATACTCTAAATCAATCGAACACTCCGTCCACTGATCATTTCAAAATTAGCACCCCTGCCAATTTGGGAATTCTCCCACACTCCACGGTCGATGTCCAGCCACATGCCCATGGAGCCCAATCACTGGTGAATTAATTCAGTGAACCTTTTAACTCATTTACAATTTCCATATACGACATAATCTCTCCATCGATCAATCTCCCAGTCGAGACTAATTAAGGGTATGGTCTTTCATCGGTCTCCCTTTTATTTTGTCTTGACCTTATGTATTCTGGTCTCGAAATAAATTCTCTTAAACTTAATGTTTATGAGCTACTTACATAAAGTCGTCAGATACCTTGGCCAAGGATTTTATCAGAATTAATTTCTCACAGAAATCCATAGGAGAATTTCCCAACCTATCAAGTCGGGTCAATGGATCATTTGTTGATGATATGAATCTGCATACGAGTTCCTCCATACCAAACATGAGTTCACAGATACTTTCTGGTGATCTCCAGTCAGTCGGAACTCACATCAAAGCATGAACGTTCTTGCACCAGATAAACCCTATCACCTCAAATAGTTAGGGATCGTTCCTAGTATACTATTGTAAATTGGAATAACTTCAACCCCGATATGCGAGTACCGCTTCCATGGTGAGTTATTTCCTAATTGGGGTATTCAGTGCACTTGTTATCCTAGCAAGCCACCCACTTATGTGTATCGACTATCCCAGTCACGCTCGTGGACCCCAGCGTTCTCCAGTTCATCGGAGTATACACAATAGTGAGAGTCTAACCGAATCCAACGATGTCCTATCTCGATTGGATTCTATGACTCTTGAATATGTTCTAGATCACGGCCTTATAGATCAGTCAACGGGTTGTCTCATGGCCTTGTGATATAAGGACTTCTATTCTTATGCGTAGATATTTATTACATTAGATAAAGATGACCATTTAATAAAGTGCATTTATTAATCGAAATTGAATAGTTCCTTATTTATTACAATAAATGCTAGCCATACAGCTGGCTTGCAGGACACTATTTCTATCATCATTAAGTCATAAGCATTTTTTTTCATTCATAGGTAAAATGCGATTCTACTTTAACAGATTTTATGGTATTTAAGAGAACTGAATTTTTTAAGGAGTGACATATTGTACTAAATCTTTAAATGAAACAAATAATATTTTTTACATAACAACATATTGATAATACGTTATAATAATTTTAAATATATAAATTTAGCAACTGTTCAAAATAATAGTGTTTTTTTATTTTTTTATGTGTTATAGGAGAACGATAACGAAATTGTAAAAGTGATGTAAGAGTTAATTTCTTAATAATTGGAGTTAATGTAGGAAATAAATATAATAAGACTTCATGACTAATTTGAATATACTTTTATTTTCCTTCCATATTCATGGTGTTTGGTTAGGAGGAAAAGAAGTTACAAAATTTTCTAAAAATATTTTCCTATCAAATTTTTTATGAGAAAATTTAAGGAAAATTCATGTTTAATTATATTTTATTTAGGGTGAGTTTGGCCTAGCGATTCGAAAAGCAATTATAGGAGAATTAATTTTACTAAAATTGATTATGGTAATAATTGATTATGATAAAAATTAATTATAGAATAATTGCTTGTGTATAATTGCTTTTGTAAAAGTAACACTTTAGTTACTTCTAAAATAAGTTGATTTTTTGCTTCTCGAGATCCCAAAAGTGATTATGATCTTGGGGGCCAAACACCATGAAAATCACGATTGAACATAAGTAATTTTTATAATCAGGGACAAACACTTCAAAAATCACAATAGAGATGTAAAAGTGATTTTAAGAGCTCCAATCGCTTGGCCAAACCCACCCTTAATATACTTTGCAACTTGAATAAGGGCATTTTTGTCTTCAAAAAAAAAAAAAAAAAAAAAAAACTCAAAGTATTCATACTTTTAGAGTTAGTATAGATTATGTTCTTATGCTATTGTGGTTCCAACCACCAAACGATACATAGAATCGAAGCATTGTAAAATCCACAAAATATTAGTTTTAAATGAAAGATTGCCACCGGGTAGAAAACTTTCTATCCATGAACTAAAAGTGGTTCTGAAGAAATATTATGTGATGGTAGAAACGGAAAATTCTCAGTTTGTGATGACACGCTCTGTGATATGTGTTATTTCGGGGGTGATGTGTATGTTGATGGCTTTAACTTTGACAGAAGCTCATATAAGAATACCTTTGCTATACAGCTCTAAACTTTTTCAAACTATAAGTGATCCATCAACTGAATTTTACTCATTCAGTCGGGGTAGCACTAGGTACTATTGCTCCTATATTTAGATGGTTCACTTCTGTACTATTCAGGAAGTAACCATCTTCAATGTTGTAATGAAGGACTTGAGGATGTTTTCTGACCATCTTCACTATACTGTCTTGGAGCACCCAACTCTTTCATCGATTTAGTCTAAAGACCCATTTAGTTCCAATTACTGAGTGATTATTAGGTTTTTCAACTAAAGTCTTAAATTTACTTTTTATCGAATTGCGCTAATTCGTCTTTCATAGCAATTACCCAAATTCATCATGTAAAGCATCATTAACAATTTTTGGTTCCATAGCAGAGAGAAATGCATGATTTGCTTGTTCGCCCTCATTTTGCCTTAATGATGAACTCAGTTAAATTTTATCAATTACATTTTATGGTTTAGGGTTTTAGGTATGTCAGGTTATTGTAAAGAGATTATTTAAAAAAGATATCGGCATAAGTTTAGAATGATTAATTTGAACAAATATCATAAACTAAATACGCTGGAATTCAAATTTATCAATTTGATTATAAAAATTAACTACATAAAGACTTTTATAAAATTTCAGGGGGTAAAATGTGTTTTCTTAATCCACGAGGTGGTAAATTGAATATTATGCATTTCAAAGGAATTAAATTATTGGTTGAAAGTTGGATTTGGTACCAAAGTTGCAATGAAAACGAATCTTATGATTTCAAATTTGTATTTTCATGTCCAATGCTACAAAATTGCAAGTAGGTCTATCCTATGATATCAAAAAAAAAAAAAAAAAAAAGCAATTTTTCCCTTTTATGTATGGTTTCTGCAGGCTTTTGGCCTACGAAAAGTGACGTGTATTCATTTGGGATCATTTTGCTGGAGCTTATACTGAAGCTTACTTATGATTCTGTGAGCGGCACCCTTGGCTTGAACAGCACTATTATCCTCTGAAGCCAAAAAGAAAGATGCAAAAAGACGTTCATTTACTCGTCAACTTTTTCGGTGCGGTTCAAAATTTTACGCAGCAGAAGATTCAGAATTTAAATGTTCTTTTGCCAGTGGAGTTCTTAGGCGGGATCCAGATTTTGATGCAGACGATGGAACTGAGCTTACCATGATTGCTTTGAAATGTGTTGACAACGAACGACCCAACCGACCTGATATATATTCTTCATAATGAGTATATATCAAGTAGTTAAACTACATCAACTTCTAGCTGTATATACATGGCATGTTATCAAGAATTACATGTCTCTTTTGATTCAAAGAAGCCTCCTATTCTGTGTTGACGAACTTCTGGCCTGTGAGATTAGTTACGTATTTTAGATCTTTTTTGTATATCTGTGTTTTTCTCATGATTTTTGAAGTAAGGTAAAATATAAATTTATCTTCATAATTTGTGACTTCAAAATGAGATGGATGCAAGAGAATGTGATCGTTCAGTATCTGCGTAGCATAGGTAGTGTGTTGAATAAATAAACTTTATTTATAAGATAAAGTTAGTACATGCATTTTAAAGTGTCTAGATATCTTCCATTCATGAATTAGATCAATGCATGTATAACTTTAGTGCATGTATTTAGAAAAGGAGAAGAATGTAATTAAATATTTGGTACATGTACTAGATAGGATTTTTCCTATAAATACCCATGTATTCTTCCCATTTGTAACAAGTCAAGTTAAGAAATCAATAAACACTCATATTTTACTCCACTATTCTCTTGAGTGAGTTTGAGTATTTTAGTGTTTATGCTCTCCAATTTCTAACAAATTGGTATCAGAGCCACTTTGTTTGAGAGACGTATGAATTTGAAGAAAGATATGTCGAACGGAACTCCATTTTTAGTTCCACAACTTACCAAAGAACATTTTGGTAATTGGTGCCTCCGAATGAAGGCCCTGCTTGGATGTTATGAAGCTTGGGATACGGTGGAGAACGGTGTAAAGACTGATGATGCAGCCTCTGTTAAGAAAGATCAGAAGGCTCTCACTCTCATCTATCAAAGTTTGGATGAGAAGATGTTCGAGAAGGTTGCTAGTGCAACCACTTCCAAGCAAGCATGGGATATTCTTCAAACTTCTTTTAAAGGGGCTGATAAAGTGAAGAAAGTACGTCTCCAAACATTAAGAGGTGAGTTCGAAGCGCTTCATATGAAGGAATCCGAATCGGTTTCGGATTATATTTCAAGAGTTTTGACCGTGGTCAATGAAATGAAGAGAAATGGAGAAGAATTGAAGGATGATCGGATTGTTGGAAAAATACTACGATCACTAGATTCAAAGTTCAATTACGTGGTCGTTGCCATTGAAGAGTCCAAGGACTTGGACACCATGACCATTGAAGAGCTTGCCGGATCTTTGCAAGCTCATGAAGAAAGACTGAAGCCGAAGCAAGAACCGGTGGAGCAAGCTTTGCAAGCAAAGCTTTCAATGAATGAAAAGGATGAAAGGAATGTCACGTCTCAAAGAGGCCGAGGTCGAGGTCGAGGACGTGGACGAGGCCGTGGTCGTGGAAGAGGTGGCAACCAACCTTCGTATAATGAAGAAAACGGCCAAAATTTTAACCAAGGAAGAGGTCGTGGCCGTGGACGAGGTAGAGGAAGAACTTCGAGGCCAAATCAAAGAAGGTATGACAAGTCGAATATTGAATGTTATACTTGTCATAAATATGGTCACTACTCTTCGGAATGCAGAAATAATGTGGAGGAGAAAAATAATTTTGTGGAGAGCAACTATGAAGACGAGGTCCCTACTTTGCTTCTCGCTTGCAGAAGTGATGGAAATGATGAATACAATCAATGGTATCTTGATTCTGGGGCAAGTAGTCATATTTGTGGAAAGAAAGAGTTATTTTCGAAGCTTGATGAATCCATTGACGGTAATATCACATTTGGAGACTCTTCAAAAGTTCAAATAAAAGGAAAAGGTACGATTTTAATTCGATTGAAAGATGGAAGCCATCAATTTATTTCTAATGTGTTTTATGTGTCGGGAATGAAAAGTAATATTTTGAGTTTGGGACAACTTTTGGAGAAAAATTATGATATACATTTGAAAGATAAAAGTTTGATAATAAAATATGAAAAAGGAAGGTTGTTAGCAAAGGTGCCGATGATGAAAAACAGGATGTTTTTATTGAATATCCAAAGCGATGTTTCGAGATGTTTGAAATCTTGTGTTCAAGATTCTTCTTGGCTTTGGCATATGAGACTTGGGCATTTGAACTTTGACGGCCTCAAAACGATGAGCAAAGAAAGGATGGTAAAGGGCTTACCAACTATTGACCTTCCAAATCAGCTTTGTGAAGGATGTCTTTTTGGCAAACAAGCAAGAAAAAGTTTTCCGAAGGAGTCTTTGACGAGAGCTCAATATCCTTTAGAGCTAATTCACTCGGATGTTTGTGGACCTATCAAGCCATCATCGCTTGGTAAGAATAATTATTTTATTCTATTTATTGATGATTATTCTCGGAAAACTTGGGTGTAATTCTTGAAGGCAAAGTCGGAGGTGTTTGAAACTTTCAAAAAATTCAAAACTTTGGTGGAAAAACAAAGCGGTTATCAAATCAAAGTGCTTCGGTCTGATAGAGGAGGAGAATTCACTTCAAATGAATTCAAGAATTATTGTGAGATAAATGGCATCCATCGTCCTATGACGGTTCCAAGATCACCACAGCAGAATGGTGTAGCCGAGAGAAAGAACCGGACGATTCTCAACATAGCAAGGAGTATGTTGAAAAGTAAGAACATGCCAAAGGAACTCTGGGCGGAAGCAGTTGCATGTGTAGTTTACCTGTCCAATCGGAGCCATACTAAAAGTGTTCATGGAAAGACCCCTCAAGAAGCATGGAGTGGTTTTAAACCAAGTGTTTCGCACTTGAGGGTTTTTGGAAGCATAGCCTACGCACATGTGCCAGATCAAAAGAGGACTAAACTTGATGACAAAAGTGAAAGGTATGTCTTTATTGGCTATGATCAAAATTCCAAAGGTTACAAACTGTACAACCCAAACAATCGAAAAATTGTAATAAGTAGAGATATTGAGTTTGATGAAGAAAATTCTTGGGAATGGGGCATTTCAAATGAAAAGTACAGTTTCAGTCCACTCATTGATGATGAAAGATATGATGGCACGATGCAACCTAATACACCACCACCAACACCTCCACCACAAATTCCACAGATTGGTGAAGAAAGTTCAAGTGAAAGACCTCAAAAAAAAAACTAGAAGTCGAAGAGAGCTTTATGAGGTAACACAAAGATATGACTCAATTCTGTCTCTTGCGGATTGTGAGCCTCTAGATTATGAAGAAGCTGCTCGTGATAAAAAAATGGAGAAATGCCATGGATGAGGAAATCAACGCAATTAAGAAGAATAATACATGGGAGTTGGTGACATTACCTAAAGATAAAAGAACCATTGGAGTCAAATGGGTATTCAAGACAAAAAAGAATTCAAAAGGCGAGATGGAGAGATATAAAGCGAGACTGGTCGCAAAAGGATACAAACAGAAAGCTGGTATCGACTATGGTGAGGTATTTCCTCCCGTTGCTCGTTTAGAAACTATCCGTTTGATTATTTCTATGGCAGCCCAAAACAATTGGAAAATTCATCAAATGGATGTAAAATCCGCATTTTTGAATGGAGTTTTGGAGGAAGAAGTCTACGTTGATCAGCCTTTGGGTTATGAAGTTAAAGGACATGAAGATAAAGTGTTGAAATTGAACAAAGCTCTATATGGCTTGAAGCAAGCCCCGCGTGCTTGGAATAGTAGAATCGACAAATACTTCCAAGCAAATGATTTTTCAAAGTGTCCACATGAACATGCACTTTATGTAAAAATGCATAAAAATGGTGATATTTTACTTGTTTGTTTGTATGTGGATGACTTGATTTTGACAGGAAATAATCCAAAAATGTTTGAAGATTTCAAGAAAAATATGGCAAGAGAATTTGAGATGACGGAGATTGGTTTAATGTCCTACTATCTCGGCATTGAGGTGAAACAAATGGAGGATGGAGTTTTTATATCCCAAGAAGGATATGCCAAGGAAATTCTAAAGAAGTTCAAGATGGAGAATAGCAAACCAGTTGGCACCCCCGTTGAATGTGGAGTAAAATTATCTAAGCAAGGAGATGGTGAGAAGATCAATCCTACATTTTTTAAAAGTCTCGTTGGAAGCTTGAGGTATTTAACTTGTACAAGACCTGATATTCTTTTTGGTGTTGGACTTGTAAGTCATTATATGGAGGCTCCTACTGCTTCTCATTTAAAGACGTCCAAAAGAATACTTCGTTATATTAAAGGTACAATTGACTTTGGAATCTTATATTCATCTTGTCAAGACTTCAGGCTTGTTGGTTATTCTGATAGTGATTGGGCTGGTGATATTGATGATCGAAAAAGTACTACCGGGTTTGTTTATTTTATGGGAAATTCAGCTTTTACTTGGAATTCAAAAAAGCAGCCTATTGTGACTCTTTCTACTTGCGAAGCTACTTCTTGTGTTTGTCATGCAATTTGGCTTAGAAGTTTAATGAAGGAACTTCACCAACCACAAGAAGATCCAACGAAGATATTTGTTAATAATAAGTCCGCACTTGCATTGGCGAAAAATCCCGTGTTTCATGAAAGAAGCAAGCATATTGATATTAAGTATCACTTTATTCGGGAATGCATATCTAGGAAAGAAGTTGAGCTTGAATTTGTGAAGTCTCAAGATCAAATTGCGGATATATTCACCAAGCCGTCAAGGATTGATGTGTTTCGAAGATTGCGAATGTCTCTTGGCATAATAAATATAGTTTAAGAGGGGGTGTTGAATAAATAAACTTTATTTATAAGATAAAGTTAGTACATGCATTTTAAAGTGTCTAGATATCTTCCATTCATGAATTAGATCAATGCATGTATAACTTTAGTGCATGTATTTAGAAAAGGGGAAGAATGTAATTAAATATTTGGTACATGTACTAGATAGGATTTTTCCTATAAATACTCATGTATTCTTCCCATTTGTAACAAGTCAAGTTAAGAAATCAATAAACACTCATATTTTCCTCCACTATTCTCTTGAGTGAGTTTGAGTATTTTAGTGTTTATGCTCTCCAATTTCTAACATAGTGATTGTGCAGAAAGCCTTTGCCCTTTTTAATCTAAAGTTAAAAACTTTGCGGGGTTGCAATTTCTTAGAAAATGCATTTTCATGTTTTCAAATTCTACTTGCTCTTATTTTGTGTTATGTTAAATGTTTTTATCGGATATTTATTAAGGAACATCCCTTCAATATGAGACATCACGCCACATCAAAATGGGATCTAGGGTTCATAGAATCGTTGTTGGTTCGCATTTTGTATCAAAAAATTAGTTTGAGTTGTTTCAGTGAAATTATTTTAAAACATGATTTGGATAGCGTCTCGATGTTGGCGTTGGATGAAGAAAAAAATTAGATGTCAAATCAATTATTTTTAAGGAGAAAAAGTAAGTGATGTGTTGAATGAATGTCTAATTAATATTGTAACAAAAAAAAAAGTCTAATTAATATCATTTATAAGTTTAGGATTTATTGAGCAGTTGAAACTTTGATTCAACTTAGACCTAGATTTTGTCTGATTTGCGCTAGTTCTATTTCGCAATTTTGATAAACTAAGTCAGCATGCATCAATCAATATGGAGCGTTAAGCCATCTCCAACTAGCAAGGGGGAGGGGGAGTCGATCATGGTTTCCACTTTCCAGTCGGAGGGGGAGGGGAGGGAGATTGTCGGGGGAAGAGGAGCCCGACTCTCCACCATGGGTTTAAACGCCGTGCATGCACCCCGACCTGTGGATGGCCGCCACTTGTTGCTTTTTTTTTTTTTTCTTTCCATTTTTATCATTTTTCTTTCTATTTTTTTCTTTTGTTGAGATGATTTAGGAAAATGCGAGACAACTTACTAATTTTCATGCAAGACACCCAAAGATTATTTCCAATCTTCCTTTGTAAAGTAAATTTATTTTGACCGATTTACATTTTTATTTCAATTTTAATTCCCTAATTATGAGGAGTTGTTTTTTTATCATGATTTTAGTAAGACAATTATTAGTTTAGATGAGGTTTTGTCTTTTTGCACTATGAAATTATAGAGTTTTCACATTTTGCATCCTGAAGTTTTGGCACTTTGCGCCAAATATTATTTAATTAATATTTTGTACCATAGTGTGGGTTTTGATGAGAAAATCCATTGATAGAAGAGTAGAATATATAGTTTATTCCTAAATTCATTTTATATATATATATATATATATATATATATATATATATATATATATATATATATATCTTTCCTCTTTCTCTAAACCTACAATCAAAATTAATTCGACACCAATCGCCTATTTTTTTTCCTATAAAAATTATTAATTTAACAACTACGAAAAATTATTTCTCCTCAAAATAATTTTATTGAAAACAGCCCAACCAATTCAAAACTGAGCCAACACATCATATGGACCATTTGGTTTAGCTTAACTATGATGGGATGTTCCAATCTTTTCAAAATATTTGAGCAAAACATTTATAACTTAATATAATTTTCTTAAAAATAACATTAACAAGAACAAAAGCAAGTAGAATTTTAAAAAATGAAAATATATTTTCTAATAAGATATTGATTCAATAGAGAAATCATTTATTTCATTTTGGAGTCAGAAATTACGAAAATTAAAATGCAACACAAGGGAGATAAATTGCTTTTTTGACCGACTTCTCAAACCATGAGAAAAACACAAAGATATCTGGTCAAGTAGTAACATATAGAAAGATCTAAAAGATGTAATTAATCTCAGCTACCAGAAATTCATCAATCACATAAGGCTTCTGTGAACCAAAAGAGACATATTCTTGACTACATACCACATTTACACAGCTAGATCGAAATTGTAGTTAAATTAATGGTCATTAAGAATATGCAGCTCCTCCAGCTTACTAACAACTTCCTCCATACGGGGTCGATCACGTGGTTCCTCGTCAACACATTTCAAAGCAAGCATGGTAAGCTTAGTTCCATCATCAGCATCAAAATCTGGATCTTGCCGAAGAACTCCACTGGCAAAAGAACACTTAAATTCTGAATCTTCAGCTGCATCAAATTTCCGATTGCAACGGAAAAGTCGACGAGTAAATGAACGTTTTTTTGCATCTCTGTTTTTTGCTTCAGAGGATAATACACGATACCACAAGCGTGCATGCTCCTCGATGTAAAGGCGTTTTTTAATCCCAAGGGTACCACTCACAGAATCATAAGTAAGCTTCAGTATAAGCTCCAGCAAAATGATCCCAAATGAATACACGTCACTTTTCATGGTCCAAACGCCTGTAGAAACAGTAAAAAGTTTGCATATTATATATAAGTAAATAGATTTCATTTGAATAACAGTTGGACTATCGAGCTTGCTTCTTATAGTTCAGAGAAACAATATTATCACACTAGCAGAATTGAGTCACATTGATGATCAGTACATTTATGATGTTTTAAACTTTTTATACCATAATATTTGTAGTGTTACTAAATATAATGAAAGATTTATTGAAATAAATTAACTATTTATCATAATAATTTTCTTAGCGTACCTACTAAAAAGACATGAGTATCGATGTATCCATGGGTAGCTAGAGGTTCTGATGCAATAGAATTTTCACCACCAATATCCCCACCGAGAATCATAGCAAAATCAACTAGAACAGGGTTAAAATCCTATATGCATGTGGAAGACAAGAAGAAACCGTCAAAAGGAAATGGAAATTAGTGAATACAAGCAAAGAAGACAAGATTCAGATGTAAGCACACATTGAATTACCTGGTCAACTACTACATGCCTAGCAGAAAGATTGCGAATAAGATATTGTGGTTTATAGCAATGAAAGAGTTTAAGAAGACGAGCCAATCCAAGAGCTACCTTGATCCTATTACGCCATCCGAATTTTGCTGAAAAACGAAGTAGTTCAGAAATTAACATTAAAAACCAAATGAGTGTAAAACCTCATCTGTCCGAACACGAGACTAGTCATTAACTAGCCTATGGAATATTGATCATATGAGAACATCCAAAGTCATCAGGTTCACCAGGTATATAAGATAGAGTTAAATATAGAACAGAGTAAGGAAAAAATTGAAAATCACAAGAAAAGTGTATACTACCCGTGGGTACTGGGAACACATGTGACATGGCCACATTCTTATTGCTGATTAATGATGTGGCTAGCAGAGTTAATAGAAACTAATATGCTGACTTGTAAGATAGATTTGTGTGAAAAAATAACAAAAAATTTGTAAATGTAACACAGTCTTTTGGCATGAGTTACAGGTAAATGCGATTTGAACATCAGAAAGAATGTGCTCTACCACTGTAATGAATTAGGTTGCGAACTGTATCCAAGGGCATGAGATCATATACAACACCCAATTTGCCCTCTTCGAAGCAATGACCCAAAACCTTTGCTACATTTTTGTTGCTCTCGAGGAAGGGTGAACTCAAGAATCTTATCTCATCCTGAAATAAGAACGCAAATAACAAAAGCATTAGCACTTGCTTCCATTAGCAAAGGCATGTTGCTAGAATTAGTACAACAATAAGCATTCTTACCTTCACTCTAGCAAGTAGAGATTGTGGTTGAATTCTTGCGAAGACAGTACCATTATCAAGTAATGACTCAGTTTTCCACATCTTCACTGTCACATCTTGCCCGTCTATTTCTTTCCACCCTTGTGGAATCTTTCCCCTATATAACATCCCAAACTGAGTCCTTCCAATAAAGTTTTCCTCGCTAAAATTGTTGGTGAAATGTTGCAAGTCTTCATAGCTGAATTCTTTACCCATAGGAAGTTGAGGCATACCAGCAATGCTGAAAAAACCTATGTTATATGAACCAAAAATGTAAAAAATAATAATACGAGGGAAAAACGAACAAGTGAAAAAAGAGAAAAACAAATTCTTACAAAAGAAACTATGAGCTCAATAACAGGTTATAATAAAAATGAAGAAGGAATGCCAAAAGACACACTGAAACATCACGAAATCAACCCAAGTTCAACACCAACTTCAATGCATAATGGATTTTATTAATTTATTTACACCAGATATGACTCGAAGGCTAGTATAACTTGCAGATTAACTCTTTTCTTCCCTTTTTTATTCATGTAATTCATTGATGTCATAGTTTCTTGTACAAAATCCAATTCCCCCAAGGAATAGCAATTGAAAGAAGGAAACATGCATGCTTCCAAAGAATGCGCCAAATATCCACGTATTTGGAATATCTGCCATCAACTTCAAACCTATCACTCGATTAAGTGCTAAACATTCCACCCCCAATCCCATCATGAGGTGCTGTATTTATTTATCTTCTAAATAACATAGGCATACACAAAGCACGTGAAACCTATAATGTAGTTAAGTTTAAACTTTAAATACACACTTTTACAATATTTAGAATCTAAATATATCAAATGATTTATAAAAAAATCCTCATCAACACTCGTAAGGGGAAACAAGTATCACTATGGCATCCAAAGTAAATTTTCTCGACTCTAAATGCAGATAATTTGCAATGAAAAGTTCATCTGATTATTCGGAGTGTTCAAGTGGTATACATAATTTCACTATCAAGGTCAAAACAAATATATCCAAAAAAGATGAAAATAAGCAAAACAACAAATTCCAATAACCAAAATTAATAAATTAAGCAGCATGAAGAATTGCAATGCAGTGTACCAAATAATAAATGATATCTCTTACTTTCTGTAACTTTGGGGGAAAAACACGAATTAGGGCACGTATCAAGAAAGAGGAGAAGTACACATACACTTGTGTGTTCGTGTTACAAGAAATCGACGAAAGATTTTGTGTTGATTTATGGAACCAGAATCAAATGGTTCCCAATTTTTCTAGGGCATCCCTTAAAATGTTATCAAATTATGACAGCTAAACAAACAACAGAAATCTGAAGAAGCCACACCAATTTAAAGGCATCCGCTCGTATGGTTACCGACAAGACCTAAATACATAATTGCCCCCGACATATTGAGTATTACAAAAATTCCCCTTAGATTTGTCATCTTCTTACAATCTTATCCCTAAAATATTTTAATTTTGCTCTTGAGTGATTATTTGACTATTTGTAATGTTTTCTGGGTGCTAATTATTATATTTTATAAATTATAAAAATGATAATCATATATTTACTACTAAAATAATTTATATTATTTATAATTGTCCATGAATTTCAATAAATATTGCAATATTTGTTAAATATTTATTAACAATTTAATTTCTATAATAACAAATTTCAAAAAATTATATAAAACATTTATAAATATAAAATTATATTTACACTAATTAACTGAAATTTATGGACAATTATAAATTTTATCAATTATTTTGGTAATAAATATGTAGTTATCACTTTAAATTTATAAGATATATCAAGGTAAACCATATATCAGTTAGCACCCACATTTTAATATATTTTTTTTTTGTTACTGCCAAGATTTAATATTTATAAGATATAAAAACAACTTTCCGCGTAAAGCTAACCCAAGCAATACCAACCTCTACCGAGGGAGTAAAGATTGGAAATTTATAACACTCCTTAAATTTTAAGATAAGAGGTATGAATTCAAAAGTTATGTTGGAAATGGTCTAACTAGTTAAGAATTTTATTTTTTCTTTCACTTAACAAAATGTAAAGGTTAAAATGTCAATGGGCATTGAGAATATGAGAAGTGACTTAAAATAGCTCGAGTGTTGAAATTTTGAATTTTGAGGTCAAAAGTAATTGAAAATGGGTTCATTTGATGCAGGGGTTAAATGTGTGAAATAATGTTTGTTGGAATCCGTGACACCGAGGAAGAACTAATAATTGTTGAGGTAAGATTGAAAATTTAATTAAGTTTACTCGATATTTGAGCTAACATCATTCAAAAAAATTAGGGTAAATTACGAATACCCCCTTCAGGTAAGGTCGAATTATAAAAATTACCCTCACGTATTGATTATTACAAAAATCATCCTCAGATTTGCCACCATCTTACAATTAACCCCTTGTCCCTAAATATTTCAATTTGCCCTTGAAAGTTATTTGTAATGTTTATAATATATTACAAATTTTAAAAATTGGGTATTAATTGTTATATCTTGTAAATATAAAAATAATAATCATATATTTAACATCAAAGTAATTCATATACTTTATAATTTCTCATAAATTTCAATAAATATTTCAATTTATAATACAATATAAACTTTAACAAATTAAAATATCTTCTTTATAATACAATATAATTTATTAAATTTACTAATTTATAAAATAAATTCATTTAAGTAATGTGTAAACAATTTATATTTTTAAAGTATATTATTAAAATTCTATTTAATTTAATATTTTACAATTTAATTGCAAATAAATATATAAATACACTTTTGTTTTCAATTTTATTAAAGTTTACGGCCAGTTATTAATTTTATCAATTATTCTAGTAGTAAATATATAATTATTTTTTTTTTTTAATTTATAAGATATAATAATTAGATCCCAAGTTTTAACATTTATAAGACACTACAAACAATACAAATAACACCCAATGGCAAAATTGAAATATTTTAGGGGCAAGAGGTTAATTGTTAGAAGATGACAAACTTGAGGGGGATTTTTGTAATACCCAATATGTGAGGATGATTTTTGTAATTATGTCTTACCTGAGGGGTATTCGTAACTTACCCAAAAATTTATTTGAACTTGGTTCGTCACATATCTTAAACAAGTTTAAATAATATTTTTGGTTCGATAATAAGTAAAATTCGATTCGATAAATTAAAAATTGATCTAATACATGCAAAAATATCTAACTACTCGATACTCTACTAATAAAGTTCGTTCGGACTTAACTCATTAAATAAAATCAAACTCAAACTCAAATTAAAGCTCTATACAAAATCGAAATCAAACCTGGATAATACATCGTTACACACTACTCGACTCATTTAGACTCCAGATTAAAAGATTGCATAAGCTTTGAACAAAACATAATTCACAAATGTTGAGCTTGCTTCATTTTTATTTAAATATTTGATCCAACAAAATATGATAAAAATGATATTTTAAAAGATTGCTAAATGAAACGGATACAAATAGCTCAATCAACAAAGAGCATAGCTCAAGATCAAATAAATTGGAAAAAAAAAATAAGAAAATTCTCTCTAGTCAAATAAACTATTAAATTTATTCATAATAAAGAGCAACTTTTATAGTACACATGTGGCCAACCTGACCAAACCCCAAGGGTGTATTCGTCATTGTCATATGGGATTAGGGCATTGTCGGGAAAGAAATGAAATTGCTTCTCCAAATCATCTCAAGCACTATTTTACTCTTTCAAACAATTTTCGATTCAGCGGAAGCTTGACTTGGACTTCCTGTGTGGCAAGTAAGTATAATGCAACACGTGTTCATTTGATTTCTTGCTCCAACTGCTTTATTGGGATGATTTGAGTTTAATTTTTTCGCACAAATTGACAATTTTTGTGATTTGTTTTGTATGTGAGGAGGGAAATTGGAATTCCAGTTCGTTCACTCCACTTGGGTCCTTTACTTTCATATTAACATTCATATAAATCAAATATTTTGATGGAGAAATCAAGTCATTTTGCAATATTTTGGAAGTGTAGTCAACTAGGTATTAAAATATTTTTGATTCCATTAAGACCCATTTAGTTGTGAGCAATTGACAATATGCACCACCATGAAATTGCATATTATCTGGCAAAACTCTTGCCAAAATATTGAATTTCACTCTTAGTTTCTTTATAAATTCCATTTAACTTTTAAATTGAGCTGTTTACAATATAAATAAAAGCACTATGACAAGAGAAGAAATGGTTGGCCTTCTGTATTCTTGGAAAAGTGGTAATGAGAGAAAGAGTAAACCTGTAGTAGCATTATGTAGTGTTTCATCAATGACTGTAAAATGTGTTATTAAATGTCTTATTCACATTGCAGCATTTTCTAGATGGGTAAACCGATCACGTTTGAGTACGACGACTTAGTGCAGTTTACAAATGATTTTTCCGAAGAAGGTCGCCTGGGAGGAGGAGGATTTGCAGATGTTTATGTAGGCAACATACCACCTGAAAATAACTATGGGTTGTTAGAAAAAAAAGTTGCTATAAAAAAGATAAAAACTCGTGAAGATTCTCACGGACACTATGACGTAAGTTTCTTCATTAACTGGTTGATATAAGCATATTTGAGCAAACATGGAGTTTTATTCAGTTGAACTCAAATGCAATGTATATAATATGATTTCACACGCAATATGTCTCATATTATGGACTTATCTCTACTATTTTAGACCCATGCCAAGCAATAGTTGTGATCATATACATTGTGTGATGCCTGAAATATGGGACCCAACATTTCGGATGCATAACTAGATTTGCTAAATCCACAGTTATTCCAAAAACTTCTAAGTCATAGACTCGTAGTTATTTATTACATTCTCGTGATGTGACAAGTTCAAAATAATTACATCACCAGCCATAGTTGTGCACATGAATACAAAGTTCACAAAGATTTGATAGAAAGAACTATGTACATTTCATAAGTTTATCTTCCTAGAACAATATTTTAGTTATCTAGTGATATAAGAACACAATCGATCTAATATAAAAGAAAAAACAAATTTGTTAGGCATCATTACACATGAAAATTGATAAATAAACTAGGATGTGGATGTGGTGATTAAGAAGAAAGAAGCATAAGTATAGGTAACAAGTGCATCACATCAAGTTATAATGTATGGAATCCAGTTGTGAGGGCGAACAAAAATCCGTGAATTACATAATATAAGAGAATAAAATTTATTCCTGTTCTCACTAATGCCTATTCTTGTACAATAAAGTTAATTTGGAAGTGTACAAATTTATACATATTCTGGTAAGTAGAAAATATATGATTGGGAAGTATTACTAGTGATGAAATTTACATATAATTCTAATCTTTTATCTTTTAATACTGTTCATTTGCAATAGTTCATCATAGAACTTCATAAGAACATTTTTATCAAGTTTATCTCCCCATGGATTGTATCTCGTAACACAACGTGATATATTCCATTAGTTCATACCACGATGCTTACCCTTCATACATGCACGTGAATATATGACATAATAGTATGTTTCTATTTGATATCCCATTCATTTGTCTATGTTGCAGACTGAAAAAAAATGGCTAACAGAGATCGAACATCCGAACTTTGTAAAATTGATCGGTTTTTGCTTCGCCGATCAACCAAGATGTTTAGTTTTGGAGTATGTTAGTAGAGGAACGCTTACAAGGTGTATACAAGGTCAGCATCTAGTCTTTATGATATTTTTAAGTAATTTTGTGCCCGTTTTGAATCTTTCAGTTGGTAATGTCTAATTAACAGATCTTAAGTGGAAGGACGTAAAGAATATCCTCATAAAATTGGGCGAGACGATATGCTATATTCATAGTATAGCAGGAGGGTATCTTCATGGAGATGTCAAACCTGATAATGTCTTAATTACAGAGGTCTGTGATTTTTAAAGAAAACCATTGCTTACATTTACGGTTTGAAAATTGATATTTATAGTTTCTTTTGTACTCATAATTTTTTTTTTAATGTTATAGACCATGGAACCAAAGTTGAGCGATTTTGGAACATTCATGCTTGTGGGTGATCATATAGCCGGTCAATTCCCTAAGGCGCTAACACATGGTTATGTTGACCCTGAGTTTTCTAAGAGAGGTAATCTATTTTGCATAATACCTGCAATCATATTGGAGAAATGTTTATGCACGTGAGAGTTAGGAAGATGAAGTTATGATGAAAGAAAGTAAACATTCCCCCTCCAAACATTTGATTCAATTGAAAAACACCCAAAAAGCTTAAAAAAAGTTTAATGTATTAATTTCATAAGTAGATAAATTCCCTAACTCATTTATATTTGCAGGTTGTACGAGAAAACAAAGTGATGATACATATGCCTTCGGCGTCATCATGCTTCAGCTCCTTATGAAGTCTGATAGACCGACTGAGGAAAACCATGAGGCAGGACCAAATTTGGAGGTTTATATTAGAGATCATATTGACAAGTCTGCACGTAAATTATTTGCTGAAAAAGGATCGATTGTTCACAAGAGTTTGATGAGAAGTGGTTGCAGCAAGAGAGAAGCAGAAAACATTTCAGCATTAGCAATTGACTTAACAAACACTTCAATTATAGATATTGATGATGCAGAAGGAAGCAACATCACTAAGAACGCCCTGGCCAATCTGATAGAATCAGCTGCTGAACTTCCTAGTATATTTGAACAAGATTATTATATTGAGAGACCAAGTTTTTCTAAAGTTTTGGAAAAACTGAAGGATCTAAAAGCAAAACAGAAGTACCAAGAAATGTCAATAAAGATAGATCTCTAACAAGATATTACTACCCATCAGTGAGATAGGAGGTGCCCAAATACCCGTTGGGGATACATTTTGCAGGCTTTGTGTTTGTGTTAACTTGAATTGATGTTTACTTTTGTAGTTTTTATGTTTATACCCAGTAGGGATAATTTTTGCGGCGCTTATGTTTGTGCGAATTTACTTGATCTTAGATTTTGTGGTATTACAATTGATCCACAATTTACATGTTAATTATCAATGACAAGTGCAATTTCTATAGCCTTGAACAATATATGTTAAGTGGATTGAAAATGTTGCTTGTTGATAACAAGAAATCTTTAGTGTCTTATGGTACACGTGTAGGTGGAATGAAGTGATTGCTTGCTGATGAAAACTAATCTTTTTTGTGGTGTAGATATGTTTTTAAGTGGATTGAGTAGATTGATTGCTGACGATTAGTATTTTTGTGGACTCTATGGTATTGAACTGTGTACTCTTATGTTCATTGAATAAAGATTGACTTAGGCAAAGAGGAAAAAAGTATATGGTGTGGTGTAAGGAATAAAGTTCCTAAAATTTGTCTATTTAACAAGACAAATCTGGAATTGTACCTTAAAACTTTGAATTAATGCATACATAATCTTGTAAAAATATCAGTATTCTTGGTAATATCAAATTTGAGATTACTAGTATTCTGTTCCATGAATTTTTATTCCAATCAATATCCTGTTTGGATTACTGATACCATAAAACTTTTCAAATTTATTTTTTCAATACATGATTCAAATTTCATTTTAGATATTCCAAATATGTACGTTCAATCTGAAAACCAAGTATTTCTGAAAAAAGAAAAAAATGAAAACCAAGTAGTTTTGGTCTACATGATTCATCTTCATTTGTAAAGTAATTTGGCCACAATATCAAACGGAGAGGCTCTAACCATCCTCATTACAGATTTTTTTTTATTCATATAGTAATTGACTGTGTTCTTTACATTGGTAAACTTTGTTTATGCTCTTGAACTAAATATCCATAAATAATTATGCTTATTTATATAGTTTCATCAACATTAGATTTTATGCAATAATAAACAGGATAACTAAAAAAGTGATTGGTGTGTTTTTAGGACTGTTAATGGGCCAGATTCAGACCAGAGCATGCCTGGTCCAATTCTTATAAGCATCTGTGATATTTTAAGTCACCTACCATTCCAATACATTATAAATGTAACTATTTTTCAGTTCAATTAGGTTCACCAGCAGAAAACAAATTATACCAACTCTCGAATCTTTCGAATATAATTACTTGAAGTAACTTTTCCTATTAATTCTGTACAAATTAATTCTTTTTAATTTATAACTATATTAAATGTAAAATAAAATTATATACATATATATAATCAAACTTAATTCTTGGATCAGATCCTAAATGGTTATCCTATTCGTGAGTTTCGAATTACACATCTTATTAATTTAATGACATTAATCAAGTCTTTAATTATATATATATATATATATATATATATATATATATCCTAAGAAATTATTCTGGATACGGACTGATTCTAATTAAACCCGCAGCTAGCCCCTATTGTGTTTGTATAAGTTTCTCCAGTTTTTTGAAGAAAATTTCAATATTAAAACTAACTGTTGTAAATTTGTGCAAAGCCAATATTAAAAGGAGCAATCATAAATCGAAATCAGGAAGCTGATAATCAGTAAATTACCTGGCGGCGATTGCCCGAGCCAAGAAAAACCAGTAAATTAAGATCTGGCAGCATAAATTCTTCTGGCGATTAATTCATGACGCTCGATCTCATCAGATCTGATACATATATACGAACAAATTAAGTTTTTCTCATATCGGTAAAATCATCAATTAATTACCAAATTATACACTCATGAACATACAGAGCAAGGAGGAGAACAGAGCTGATACTCACCGTCAAATTAAACATGTTGCTTCTGAGATCGGCTTCCACAGAGAGAAATTAAAAATTAAATCCATGTATATAAATATATTGGGAATTGGACGATGTCGTTGGCAATGAGGAAGACAAAGCTGAAAGCTGAATTATTAATTTGGAAAAGAAAAGGTAACGCCAAGTCTCTCTCTCTCTCTCTTTCTCTAGATATATATCTTTGACCAAATTGGTAATATGCGAGGCAGAGTATTAACTATTAACAACTACATGCATCCTCCTGTATAGTAATTAATAACAAAATACAATGGCTAACTGCCTACTGGGCCTACTTAGGCCTTATGAATATAATTATGATATATTTTGGTTAGGGCCAGGCTGTTAATGGGTCGGATTTAGGGTCGACACTCGATATGTTGGATTGCACTCGTAACGGACTTGGATCTTGCTCGGATCAAATTTGGAAATGTACCTTAAAACTCTGATTTAATGCATATTCCATTAAAAATACCAGTATTCTTGGTGATATTAAGTCAAACTCGAATGGTAAATCATTCCAATTAATATCCTATTAGATTTACTAATATCATTATAATTTTAGGATTCTAGACATATTTTAACTTTTAAAATTAAACTTAAATCATATTATTTTGTTGAGATGAAAATTTACTCATATTATTAAATCTTATATCTATATCTATATCTATATATTATTATTATTATTATTATTATTATTATTATATTTTATTATTATTATATTATATTATTATTATACATATAAAAGTAAGAGTTCGTAAAAAAGAATTTCTTGAATTTTTTGTGAAGACTAATACACCCCTACTTAAATTCTATAATGATATTTAATATAAATGGCAAAATAGGATAAAATTTGAATAAGTGTACTTCTACCTAACCACAATATAAGTCAGTATTTATCAATAGTTATCATCAAAAGAAAAAGAAAAACTATACTTCGATCTAACCTATCTAGATATACAGCCAAGAATAAATTATTAGAGCTCAAAGGATTCTTCTTATTTAATCAATTGATTTCTTCCTAATTAAAGATCGTTAATTCAATATTATATATATATACTTCAATTAGAAGAATTTTTCCCATTGATAAAATTAAGTTGATGTCAAGAAATCCCACCATCAATTAAGAAGCAGAGAATCAAAATTTAAGCTACACTACATTTAATCATACTTTTAAAGATTAACCAACAATATTTAAATAGATAATCAATTCTTGTATGGTTCACATTGGAATTAAATTCATGAAATAGTGAGTTAGAAATTAATTTACGGAAAATTCTAGGGTGCCGCTACGTTAGGTGCCGCTAATACCACATTAGGTGGTATTACCACACAATGTGTATCACATTGTATGGTACATGATCACATTACATAGTATTAACCCCATACCACATTAGGTGGTATTACCACACAATGTGTATCACATTGTATGGTACATGATCACATTACATAGTATTAATCCCACATATTTAGTATGACCCTCACATCATGTAGTATTTATTCCAAATTAGGTGGTATTACCATGCAATGTGCATCACATTCTATGTATAAATTATACTCCTTATACCATACAATGTGATACACATTGTGTGATAATACCACCTAATGTGGTATTAGCGGCACATAACGTAGCGGCACCCTAGAATCCCCCTTAATTTACTTGAACTCTTCATATAGGGAATTAAAATTGGAATAAAAATGTAAATCGGTCAAAATAAATTTACTTCACAAAGGAAGATTGGAAATAATCTTTGAGTGTCTTGCATGAAAATTAGTAAGTTGTCAAGCATATTCTAAATTATCTCAACAAAAAAGGATAAAAATGTAAAAAAAAAAAAGGGCAACAAGTGGCGGCCATCCACAGGCTGCAGGGGCGCATGCACGACGTTTAAGTCGGGCTCCCCTTCCTCCGACAATCTCCCTCAATTTGAAGCCTTAGGCTGCGTTCACTTGCCCAGATTATGAATGGCCTAGATTGTCGAATCGGTCTAATTTTTTAGTCCGGCCAAGTGTTTAATTGTCTGTTAGCCTGATTATAGTGGCCCAATTAATAATCGTGACAACCCATTTGTGCATCTGTTCAGTTAGCTCAATTAATAGTCGTGGACAATTTTACCCCTGGACCGAGATGAGATCTACCCGTTCATTTGGTTGAATCTCGGCCGTTGAAGTAAAAATGGTAACCTAATATTGCAAAAATTGAAATCCTATTTCACAGATGAGATATCAACAAAAGGATAAACAAAAAATGGGGAAGCAAAGAAGTAAAAATTCCTCGAGCAAAGTTCATTGATATCTAAATTTGAAGTAGAAAATCTCACCATAAGCGTGTGAAGATACAAGAACAAGAAGAGTAATGCAGTCTCCAGGCTTAATAACATGGGTTAAAACCCAAACCAGAGCAGTTTTGGGAATCTCCTTTGAAGCTTTAACAGCAACCACAACATTTTCAGCCACATCACAATCTTTCTCCACTTTTTCCACTTTCTTCAAATCTCTACTCATTTGTCAAGGGGGAGAAGTTTTTAAAAAAAATCAACAAGAAATGTGAATAATCCCGCAGCTCGAGCCTCAAAGTGCACTCTTGTTCCTGTAAAAACAAAAAAAAGGTAAGAAAATTTGAAAATGCAAGTCTTTGATTCAAGCTAAATTTATGGTAAAGTTGAAAAAAAAAATTAATACAAACAAACAGGGGGGTTATTAATGCAATTTACCATAAAATTTTATAAAGAAATCAAGAACTCACCTGGAAGTAGTATGCGGCAGTAGGAGATTTTCTTCTGGCCGTGGTTGAGCAGCTGGGAGAAATAGGAAAGATGAAGACTTTAATATGTATTTTATTGGATTTGGTAATTTTGTAATTTAATGGAAGAGGAATGACAATTTGGACTTTTTGTCTCTGGTATTTTTGTAAATTCATGGAAAAAGAAGGACAACTGGACCGATAAAATCTCAATTGGGCCATTAATTCTCAATCGGAGGGTCAAGGGACGAATTGTAATTGACCCAATTAGTGGGTCTGGCCCACAAATCTGACCTAAAACTCCGGGCAGCCCGCGAATTAATCAGCCCAACTGAACAGCATAATAGCCCTCAATTAAAAAACTTAATGGCCCAATTGAGATCCAACTATGGCATTATCTGCCCAAGTGAACGCAGCCTAAATATATGTATTTAATCGACGAACTTTGAAATGAGGTCCACTCTTTGACTAAATATCCGACGTACCTAAGCTTGTCAGAGTACAAAGTACCAATATTCTATATTTTCGGATTACAGAGTGACAAAACTTTTAATTTAGAATGCAAAGTGTGAAAAGCCTATAATTTCATACTGCGAAATGCAAAACCTTAAGAAATATCTAAACTAATTAATTCACTTGCTGAAATCATGCTAAAAAACAACTCCTCATATAGGGAATTAAAATTGGAATAAAAATGTAAATCGGTTGATCAATGAACTTCGAAATGAGGTCCACTCTTTGACTAAATATCCGACGTCCCTAAGCTTGTCTTTGGACCAAAGAATCAGACCCTGACATCGATTTTTAGTTTCCTTGAAAAAAGCTCCAAAAGGGCCGTCCACAATGCCTTTGTTTTGGAAATGTCATTTTAAGTAGAAGAAGAATTAAGTTGGTGGAAATGTCTTTGTTTTGGAAAGTGGAGTTTTAAAGTTTTCTTGTTGCAGTCAACAATGCCTATATATTTCACATGATAAAAGGAGTTACATGCATATATATTCCGGGTAATATATATATATGCACATATCATCAATTATACTTGGGGCATTTGGATTGTGGAATTATGGCTCATTTCCGTACGTAATTTGTGTCTTAATCGGGAGCACCAAAATGTGAGAGTATCGGTGACTCAACCACGATTAGATCAATGGCAAAAAAAAAAAGGATTTTCTCCGGATCACCCACTTCAAGTAACCGGCGATTATCCGATCCGATTCAAGTAAGTAAATTACGGTTGATTCGGATTTAAAACCCAACATTGGTATTGTTGGTTGAGTTCCTTTGCTATATGGTGTTTGAAGGCATGTTTAGTTTTAGTAATTTCATGAAATTTGAAATTAAGTTCATGCTTGACCTTTAAAGGCAGTTTTTGATTCACTCGTTAGAATGGTATGAAATTTTTACTGGAGCATGATTTTAAGTTCTTGAATGCAACTGTATTTTTTCAGATTTTTTTGTTGAGAAATTTGTTCTGAAAAAATTATTGATTGAATTATTTGCTGAAACTTTAAATGCAAATTCACGATTCAATGCTTGGATTCATGTGGCGTGCTATATACCATTAGAATCCTCTTGAAATTATCTTTCCAGCCATGTATGGAAATCTATTTTTGGATTAGAAATGAGAAATATATGGCCAATTCAAGGTTCTGCCATATATGTCAAAATTGTTTGACATTTATTTGTGGATTTAAATGTGCTTATTATTTTGGTCCGAAAATTTGTACATAGCATGCTTACATGTTGTTGACATCTTTGCAAAATTTCATGCTCATTGGATATGTATAAATTGAGATATGATTTTTTGTTTATTATTTGGCCGAAATTTGTTTAATTTTTTTGCGGATTATATGTTGCGACTTATAAGATGATTCATGTACCGTTAGGAAGATCTCATCGAGAGGTTTTAGTATGTGTAATTCGGGCTTATAACGAAGGAGGTATTGCCAATCGAAGTTCATGTCGCATTTCTTCAAGTTGCTGGAAATTTGAAGAAGATGAACATTTACCTTGTTCATACCCACTCTCCATCGCGATTGTTGGTTTATCAAACCAGTACTTCCGAAGGTCAAAATGAAAAATGGAGTTCACCATAGGAATCAGAAGGCCCAAAAACGTTGGGATAGCCGGAAGCGTTTCGTAGGAAAATGCTGTTAGGATAGCGCGTGTGTCACACGCGCCACGCAAACGCGTGAAGGTGTTGATTTGGTCAACAGCCAAGTCAACACACACATGGCAGGCAGCTAGGCGCCACACGTGTGCTCGGCACAATGTGCATATCCACGTGGCATGATATGTCAACTGTCACGTCAGCGATTGTACAGCATGGCAGTGTCACGCAAGTGCGGCGTATTCCGGTGTCCGTTTTTTGCCACGAAAAATTCTATGAGTTCAAAATTTTATTTCTGATTGTTTGGTGAATTTAAATTATTTTTTTCAGAATGTAAGATTTTTTCTTGATTTTTGATGCTTGGAAAATGGTTTAAAATAGAAAATTATTTTTCTTTGAAGGAAAATATTGAATTTTTTTTATGTTGGTCCAGAAAAATATTTTTGAGGAAATGGCTTGCAAGTGGGAGTGTTTGGCAACACTTTAAGCCAATTTCAATTTTCTAATGCATGTAGAAAATGATCTAAAATCATTTTATATCAAGAAAATTTTTGTTTTTTACTTTTGAAAATTCTGAAAATATTTTCAAATGTTTGACTTCAAAGGAAGTACTTAACACTTATTTATGACGTTCTAATAATTTTATTTTTCTAAAATGGAAAATTTGTTTTTCCATTATTTTTTTTGTGAAATTAGAACTTGGTTTGCTTGTAAGTAGAAAATAAGTGTAAAATATTCTTTTATGAGCATGAGTTAAGTTATTTTGATTAGCTTATGAGCTTGATCTAATATTTAACTCAATTTAGTTTGAGAACGTGACGTATGCCGGATCTAGTGGGAGAGCGACAATTTGAATAAGAATCGGAACATGTTTTGCAATTTATGCAAGTTGCAAAACATTAGTAATTCTAATAAAAGTTTATGCACACTTTCGAGTTTCGAGGTCAAGGACATGAAACGTTAAAGTTGATGCAATAGGGACGCTTCTTTAGCTGAGAGCTAAGAGAAGAAAACTGAACGATTGAATTCCATCTCAATGGAATGAATCTGTCGTTTATCTAATTTGTTAAAAACGACGTAATAAATTTCTTTTTTGAAATTTAAAATTAGTCTTACTAACTATTTGAAGGAAAAATATTTTGAATATTTTTTTACTTCTCTCCTAAAAGTTTTTGCAAACTTTAAAACTTTTTCATTCAATCTTCTTTTAAGTAAGACAAGTCTCGTTAGTTTCTTGTCCCCTGAGGCTTTGACATTAGAATTTTCTAAGGTGTTCTTAATTGATCACATGATTTCGTTTATATGTTATTACCTCGATGCGTGTTTGGTATACACTTATCTCCTTATGTGCACTTTGTTAGGTCGTGTTAAGATGTAAAACGATGAACATTAAATACTTATAAGTACTTTGAATTAGTACTCGAGTGGGAGTTCCTAGGTTGGAAGAATTTAAGTAATTCTCACCTGGAACTATTAGGTTTTATACAAAGGGATTGAATTAGTGATAATTCATTTGGATATGGGAGATGATTGGGCCACGTAGTGACCCTTTCGATTTTGTACCTTATGGGATTTAAAACGAGTTCAGTTTGCTATGTATAAAATCACTTATACTTAGATTGGCTAATATGATATCTCTATATTGACAGATCATGGCAATAGATTCTAATTAGATGAGTACTTGCAAAAGTACTCATTGATAAAACTGCAACACTTTGTCGATGTTGATTTAGAATTTGAGTGGGAATATGTGATGTTGTAGAAAACACATATCAAGTCATTAAAGACCTATTGTGGTCTTATTACCTGAGAAAGAGATCATAGACTTTCTTCATGTCTTTTGACATGATTCTGCTCTAGTCTTGAAATTATGGCTTCGTAGAACGTTATCCTTAGGGAGCAGTATTGAAATACTACTCTAACAAGGTAGACGTTGGACTTTTAAAGTTTGAACAATTGGACAAATACTTTAGTCTAGTATGTTGGATACTTATGAGAGTAAAGTCAAATTTAATGAATGATTAAAAGTCAAGTCATTATTCTTCTCTTTTAATTTATTAAATTCAAGTTCGATTCAATCTCGTTCTATTTTACGGACCATTCAAAGGTCGTGTCGATTTACATATCTGTAAAACGACTTTCTCAAATGGTAAGTATTTCATTGTACTTCTTAAAAAATTATTTGGTGTTTCTAGACCAAAATTGAAGTCTTTGTGACAAAATCTATTTTTTTTAACGGGGCATAGGCTCTAAGAAAAAGAAAACTAGATTAATAGAGACAATGAAATAAATGAGACTGAAGATAATTCTAGTTGGAAGAACAATCACTGCCGGATTTTGATAATCTGAAACGGCATGGGACTATAAGTGCTCGATTTACCATATTTTTGGTTCTTTCACTCGTCAATGGATGAAGTTGAAAAGGTAGCACTTAATAACACTGTTATAATTATTGTTTTATCGAAAACACGCACTAACCTTATTCTATGTGGACAATAGGTTTATGGTAACTAATAATTGAAAAGTGTTTACGTCCTCACTCAAGTTTATTATGGTCAATTTGTGTACCTTCGGGAAACTAAACTTGACTGTTGATTTTGTTCTTGAATTAAATTTAGACTTGAACTCATCGTTGACTTGATTAGTATCATTTTGAATGATACTTAAATGTTCTAGACATTTAACGATTGTTTGAAGTGTCATTCTTGACTAAACTTTTCAATTGCATAGTTGATTGTTTTTTTACATTCAACACCTGATGCATCTCAAAATATGTTGAAGGCATATTTGTTTAGGTCAATTTGGGCAAGTAGAAACACTAAATCAATGAGAAGACTTTTTCAAGTCATTTCTGAAAATTGGTTTGCCCTTGCACCGTTTCTATTGAAACATGCTATTCCGTTAGGCCGTTGAAGTTAAACTTCCATTTTGATCAATTCTAGTGATTTAATATTAGTGAAGGTTGGATGAATCCGTCCTTCATTACTTTTATAAGGATATTACATGTCTTGATTATTTTTATTTTGATCTCTTGCAAAATTAAAATACTTCAGTGTTTTTGAAATTTTAGAGAATCAAATTTATCGATGAACATAAGGTTCTGATACTAGACCAAGGATATGAATATCTACACGATCATTTCGTGATCCATGTAATGAAACATCTGAGTATCAGTTATTTCTAACACTTTTATTTGTATAATTGTGTTAAGGTAAGTAACTCGATTTATTGGATAGGATGGGATTCAATGCATCTCAAGTTAACCCCTTGAATTTTCATGTGGAAATTTTGTTAACATTGAATGCATATTTTGTAAACCTTCAATAATAGTAATTTTCAACATCTAAAAACTAGGTTCAGATGACGATTTGACCTAAGACGATGTGGTCAAGTAGTTGAGTTTGTCTTAACTTTATTTCTAATGTGTTTAGAAACATGATTACGAAAGAAAATATATCTTTGGAGGATATATATAATGTCTAATGGTTTATGTTCTTGAATGAACAATAAGATGGAAGTAAAATTCTTATTAAATCAATAAATACAATTTTTCGAAAGATGTATTTACTAGATAAACTGAACTTTGTGTATCTGAACGTGTTAGTGTAAACCGGTTCAAGGGATAGTTATTCATTTGACTTATCACTTGGAAGTAAATATCCAAAATTGCTTCTTTTGAGTGGGAGCAATTTATATTCTACTGGATCCATTCAAATGAAAGGACTACACCTGAACCATAACTTGTTTCAAATACTGAAAGATGTTCTCCTATCTCATGGGTGAGATACGTTAAACGAATGGAAGGGAGACTTAGTATCTGCTTATAATTTAAACCAATTTTGTATTGGTTGATTTTTCAAAGAGGCACATGGTTTCTTACATGTATCTTACTTTAGTCAAAGTTTAGATATGGAAGTATTCCAAATGAATAAAAGACTATTAATCTGAAAAGTTGAGATATCAAAATTTTCGAACTTGAAATCTTTGAGCTTTAAGATTATTTTAGGCAATAAGAGATTGTCTGAACAATCACGTTGGTTTTCATCTTGATGGATGAACAACATTTGCCTTTTTGTCTTAAGTTATTATTAGGAATACTGGATTTCATTTCTTAATGTTTGAGTTACCCTATTTGTTGGGATAACTTTGAGTATAAAAGGACCGTTTTGAAAATGGTCGTCCTTAATTATTTATGAATTAATTGAGGACTTGCAGGTAGAAAACTTGGTGATATTCATTGAATTTTATAAGTGGTCAACCGGCACTTGAATAATTCTGAACCTACTAATACTCGCATAGTAAGAGGTGGAATTTTATTCTTGAAATGTGCACTTTTAGTGAAATGTCTAGATCACTGATTCCGATATTGATGGAATCATTAATTGGTTTGAAACCAATTGTCTACTCTGATTTATGTTGTGCCATGGATCTGGTCAATAATTATAAGTCAAATCATTTGTATGATTTTTGGGCTTTAGTGAAAAGGTTATCGATAAACCTTTATTATAATGCAATTGATCTCTTAAGCATAATGAGACATGTTTATCTCTGTGTACAATTGTTGTAAAATTGATGGCGCATACGCAGTATGAATAGTTGTTTGGTTAAGAGTTACTTATTACTTCTTTGGGAAGGTAAAGAGCTACATTCGAGTTGTGTTAACATTTATGTTGCGAAACACATTCATAGCTTACAATATAGATACCGTTTTAGTGAGACCAAACACTTACACAAAATTGAGAAATTTTGTGGAGATATCTTAACAAAGTTAATAGAGAATTTTGTAGTTAGCATCTACGTACAATAGATGGTCAAGTTTCTTGTACTAAGACCATAACTGGAGATTCTTACGTGGGTTGCCTAGCAATCTCAAGAGTTACGTAGATTTTGATCTGATTGAACTTGGAAGTTCATAAGATAAAGCCCATAAGTTTTGTGACATTTGAATGCTTGTATACATGATTTGGAAATCATACATTCAATGTCCTAAGATATGTCGGACAACTAGAGATTGGCTCTCTCACACGAGCAATCGCCTTTGACGTAGAGAACGTGCAGAGATGAGATTGTATTATCCTTGTAAAGAGCGCAAGATAAAACCAGGATCGCCTTAATTATAATCGATTTAAGACTACTGTTTTGACTAAAGTAATTGATAACGCCGTGAAAACGTCGTTATTACTCATCTCTTTAAGCCCAAAATATCTTGTTTTGATCCGAGTTTTCGTGTGTCTTTGCGTGTTTGTCGCGTCTTTTGTGCTCTAGGCCCTTTGTTAGGCCTTTGTTCGTTTTTCGTGTTTTGTTTGTGTTTTTACCTTGTTTGTCGGTGATTTGCAGGATTTGACGCATTGAAGCACTTCCGGAACATTTCGTGCACGAATTGCAAGTTCCTATCGACCTCGGGAAGGACCTAACGTCCTTAGAAGTAAAAGAAATCAAGTATTTGGACATGCTGAACCTCGCCGCGGCGAGCTAGAGGCAGAAACTGAACCTCGCCTACGGCATGAACCTCACCGCGGGGAGGTAGGACCTCGCCGCGGCGAGGTCTGCTTTGTTTTTCAGCAACTTTTGAGGGCCTTTTTGTACATTGCCCTTCTCCCACTTGTAAATACATCTTCCTTTAGGGATCTTTTGGCCTTTGTTACTATAGTTTTTGGGGTAATTTAGGCATGAGTGGGTGATAGTTGCTAGGTTATAAGGTTAGAAGTTGGAATTCATTCACAACTCTTGAAACTTACTTACACTTGAAGAAAAGAAAAATATCTCTTGCCTCCATTGAAAAGAAGAAGAGTTCTTGCTTGGAGGTTTGGTTGGAAGACTAAAGAAGCTTGAGAGAAGAGTTGTAGTGGCTTCCATTACATAAGCTTACCTCTAACCTTTATATTTATCTTGTACTTATGAATATATTGAATGTAATGAATGTTTTATTGATAAATATGAGTAGCTAAGCATTTAAACTCCTAGGTTTTCATGAAGCTTTGATGGATCTATGATTGAATGATGAGTTTATGATTGTGGCTATGCTTACAAGTGTTTGTTAATCTAGTTTGAGCCTTTGTCAACTTGTGGTTAGGCCAACCATAGGATGAAATAGATTGATCTTTAATGGCTAGATATAGTTGATTAAAGATTAGATTATAAAACTAGGTTGTGATTTGATTTTAGGATAGAAATATACCTAAGTCATTTCTTGTTCTATTAAGGTTTGGGAACTAAAGCATCATTTAAGCTTAATCCTTTTAGACATAAATTGGATTAGTTTACTTTGGTAGGTTCGTACGATATCGAGAGATACGTATGAATAAATTATGAAACTTTGAACAACAAACATAAGTATAGTCGTTAATTTGTGAATCGTTCGAGATTGGATCACTCTTAGTGACATGGAAATCTAGGAACCTTTATCTAATCGAATCAAAGTATTGCGTTTTAATTCATTTCACTTTTATGTGTTCAAACAAACTACAAACATACTACTTTTAATCACTTAAGTTCGCGTAAGATATTAGAATAGATCTTGATAATTATTCGTTAGATTCCTCGTGGGTTCGACACCCTTTACCACTTTATTACTTGAAAGCGACCGTATACTTGCGTTTCTACGCACTCGTATTTGGAGCGTAACAGTAATCACAGTCTTGCATGAGTGCAAGATCAGAAAGATATCCATTGCTTAATTAAGATGAGATTACTTTTGTATATACAAGTAATCGAAGAAGAAGGGATTCCCACCATCCATTAAACTTGTCGAATGGCCAGATGTGAATTTTCTCGAGTTAATTCTTTATCGAGGATGAGGAGAAAATTCAGGTAAAGTGTAGGTGTAAACTTGTACTAAGATTTGCACTGTGTTGTTTAAATGACATACACTTCAGGAAATGAAGTAAACTACAGTAGCACGTGTTTCATACCATGTGTGCCTTAGTGACCATTAGGAAATGAGTGAAAGATCCCTGCTCACTCATTGTGTGAGGCCCAGAGGTTAATTGAAACCTCAATAGGTACCCTTATGACTTTCGACCGTTTCTCGAGATCTTACCAAGGTGTTGCTACTTTAGCACGTCACTGATAGCTATGAATCATACGGCAATGCGGTCCGTGTCTAGGAAAGCTGTTGAAGTAAGATCGAATGATTCAGGTAGGAAAGGAAGACTTTATGAAACTAACACACGCTGCTTGAATTCAAAGCTGGCCAGCCAATATGTCGAACTTTAGAGTTTGGGACATGATTGTGAATACAAATGAGTGGTGGAGTGAAGTATGATCTTTTGTTGATTTGAGGGATCATAGATACTTCGGTTAGTGAAATGAGGTTTGGGGTATAGTGTGTCCTGATGTCCTCGTGTTTTGTGAAAAGAGTTGTTATATACCCTAACAGGTGTATGACACTTAATGCTCTTGCGCTCGCTGGTCACACAATCGACTTGTCTGTATGAAGTTGATGAGTATGTTATAGTAGTCACTGTAGACTCGGTTTAGCCCTCATGTGCGAGTGGGAGATGTTGATTTGAGACGGGTGGGTACGCCCATTCAAGCTAACCCGACCCGATCCATTATTTTAAAAAGAGAGAATTGGAGGGAGTGGTTATTTGTAACCACCCTATTAGGAATTTATCCTCCCTTAGTGGGAGATTAACTTCCCACTTAATGGAAGTGGAGGAAGCATACGGCTTCCCCACAAAAAACTCAGAAATTATAGAAGTCCAAAGGGGGACTTCTCCAATTTGAGAGAAGTAGCTTCTCTGTAAATTGGCAATAAGATTCATAATTTATTTCTTCTCTCCTATTTTCTCCTACATACAAATATATATAATAAGTATATATTTCACATGATAAAAGGAGTTACATGCATATATATTCCGGGTAATATATATATGCACATATCATCAATTATAATTGGGGCATTTGGATTGTGGAATTATGGCTCATTTTCGTACGTGATTTGTGTCTTGATCGGGAGCACAAAAATGTGAGAGCATCGGTGATTCAACCACGGTTAGATCGATGGCAAAAAAAAAAGGATTTTCTCCGGATCACCCAATAACCGGCGATTATCCGATCCGATTCAAGTAAGTAAATTACGGTTGATTCGGATTTAATACCCAACATACTACACACACCTATTTGGAAAAAAGGCTCTTGCTTTCAAATTCACAATTTATCTTTAACAGTAACTTTATCCATATAGAGGATATGGAGTTGGAGTGATCAACCTTGCTGCCAGGGACGGACCACAAGCGGGACTGGGGGCCATGGTCCCCCAGGAAAAAAATATTTTTATGTAATTATATAATATATATATATATATATATATATATATATTTGCTATAATCAACAAAGAAATGCAGTTGGCGGAGTTATAAGTTTAGACCTTTTGTTGGAGGTCTAGTGTTCGATCCTTGTAGTTGTCAACAATTTTTTGTTTCCTTCTTTTCATTAAAAGTGAATTGTGCTTTGCATTAAAATTGATATTTTTTAATCAGTACACATGACTTTTAGTTGGGTGGGCATTATTGATATTTGGTAAAGTTCTTGGATATGGTGTAGGAATCATATGTTCAATTTCTTAAATTAACCCATTTTTTTCATGAACATTCAATTTATTTTGAACTATTTAAGGCATGATTTAAGTGGACATTATCTGATAGACATTATAATAAATATATACTAACATAGTCATTATATTATTCATAATTTTACATTAATATCTAATATTTAATTTCTATGTTTGATCAAATTCCTCAATTTTTTTAACCGTTTGTTGAGTGGACTGACTTAATTCACTTGGCTAATACTCTTAAAAAGAAAATAGTTAATTTTTTCCCCACTTTTTCTAGGATGAAATTATGGGATTATTTTATCTTATGTTAGTTTTTTGTTATTTTTATAAAAAATCAATAAAATATCGAGTTTGATACAGAAAAAAATTTCGCCCCCGAAAAAAATGCTTTAGATCCGTCCCTAATCGCCCCCCCACCCACCCACCCAAGAAATGGGGTCTAGCCGTCTAGGTCCGTCCCTGCTTGCTGCTGCTATATTACTTGAGGGAGGGATGAATACATACTTTATCGAGAGAATTGCATTTTTGGTTCAGAGCTATAGGTCAATTCTCACTTTTGGTATTGAGCTTTATGGATCCAACACATTTGTTACAGAGCTTTAATAAATTATGACACATTTGGTACAACCGTTAAAAATTGGTGTTAAGTGATGACGTGGCAGTTAAGTATAATTGCAAAGTTGATGCCATTACTTATATTGACTGATAATTTTACCCCATAATATTTTAGGTTACCAAAAAAGCCCCACATCTCCAAATTTAGTGACAATTTTAATTCACATTGTTGTCAAATTTCAAAATTGATTCGAATAAGACCACATGAGGACCAATTTAAATATTTTACTTATTTTATTTAAATAACTAATTTGATTTATAAATAATATTAATAAATTAAATAATAATTTAACATAAATATCACCAAAATTAAGAAAATATGTTCTTTTAAATATAAGACTTATATAATGGTATTAATATATTTAATATATATTAAAATAATAAATTATATAATTAAAAACTATTTACTATTTATTAAAATAATAAATAATAAATAATTTTAAAAAAATTCCCAAACCCCACCCACCCCCCCTCCCCACCTCCCCCCCCCAGGCGGCATGTAAATTGGGGTAGGGTGGGGAGGGGGGGTGGGTGGGTGGGTGGGGTTGGGAATTTTTTTAAAATTATAATTATTTATTATTTATTATTTTAATAAATATTAAATAGTTTTTAATTACATAATTTATTATTTTAATAAATAATAAATAGATTAATTCTATTATATAAATTTTATATTTAAAAAGAATATATTTTCTTATTAGAATTGAATAGATTGAATTATTGTTCAGATTGAACTGAATAAAGATTGATAAGGAGTTGGTTAATGATGCTCGAACATGGACTTGTTTTGAGTGCCTATTTATTTTCTATTGGGATCTATGGATTGATCACAAGTCGAAATATGGTTAGAGCCCTTATGTGTCTTGAACTTATATTAAATTCAGTTAATATAAATTTTGTAACATTTTCTGATATTTTTTATAATCGTCAATTAAGAGGAGACATTTTATCAATTTTTCTTATAGCTATTGCAGCCTCTGAAGCAGCTATTGGACCGGCTATTGTTTCATCAATTTATCGTAATAGAAAATCAACTCGTATTTAAATTATTATTTAATTTATTAAAATTATTTATAAATCAAATTAGTTATTTAAATGAAATAAGTAAAATATTCAAATTGGTCTGCACGTGGTCTTATTCGAGTTAATTTTGAAATTTGGCAACAATGTGGACTAAAATTGTCACTAAATTTGGAGATGTGGGGCTTTTTTGATAACCTGAAATATTATGGGGTAATGTTATCAATTAACATAAGTATTGACATCAACTTTGCAATTAAACTTAACTGCCACGTCATCACTTAATGCCAATTTTTAACGGTTGTACCAAAGGTGTCACAATTTGTTAAAGCTCTATATCAAATGTGTTGTATCCATAAAGCTCAATACCAAAAGTGAGAATTGACCTATAGCTCTGTACCAAAAATGCAATTCTCTCGATAAAGTATGTATTCATCCCTCCCTCAAGTAATATAGCAGCAGCAAGCAGGGACGGACCTAGACGGCTAGACCCCATTTCTTGGTTGGGTGGGTGGGTGGAGGGGGGGGGGGGGGCGATTAGGGACAGAGCTAAAGCATTTTTTTCGGGGGCGAAATTTTTTTCTGTATCAAACTCGATATTTTATTAATCTTCTAAGTTATACTACCTATCAATGAGGAAAATGCTGTTTTTCATCCGAGCAAGAAGTTTCGTTAAGCTGGAGCCAGCTTTACTGTGTCTTTGACTTTCTGTCAAATACCCTCCGCTAATTTGTAGATTCCTACCGTATTTCTCAAGGTATATACTCGGAAGAGACGCGATAGAAACAGGATTTCCTCCTCGGGATCTCAATAGGTCGGTGATTTCCGATTATAATTTCTGGAGTGATCCAGGTGAGATCACTTGATCTTCTTCATGTGAATTATTATTAGGACCACCAAACATATGGGGAGGATAATTGTTTCTGTGAATATGAATTGAACTCTGAGAGTTTCTACTACCTCTTATACCTAGACTGTTGAACTCAGCAGCTACGGTGCAATAGTAATCATTTGGAAAAGGTCTCGATTTGACTTGTAAACTATAGGATCCAAGTAACGATATGCGGTAGGCAGTGAAAAAAGTGCAGGTTTTGCTATCTCTATTAAGTTTTGAATTAAGGTATCTGGACCTAGAGCTAATCTGATAATTTCTTGTTTGGGAACTTCTTGTAAGTATATATATCCAATGATTTTTCTAGCAACAATTTCTGGTTCGAATTTCAGGATTCGACCATGAACAATCTTTAAAGCCTCGAAAGAATCCATTTCACATGTAATATATCTGCCACACAAACACCAAATGGAACATAATTAGTAGTAAAATATATCAGAAACTAAACTAATGGATTTCAAGAATGAATCCAGTGTATTGAGGAAACAATTAAAGACCAAAATCCCAGGTACTATTATATGCCATAGGAACAATTCAACTAATCTAAGATTCTTGATTTATTGTCAGTTAATTATTTTATTAGAAGAAAAGGGATGACTACAATTGTTTGCATAAAATTCAGCATCGAGTAAAACTTGGCATCGAGTCTCACTGGGTGTGCCAAAATATTGTTTGCATAAAATTCAGCATCAAGTAAAACTTGGCATTGAGTCCCATCGCCTCGACGTGCAAATGGCTCGATGTGGTGTAAAATGAGTGCGGGCGTGCCAATGTTTGTGTGTGCAAACATAACGATATAAAAATGGACATGTTGATATCAGTGTAATATAATTTAAATGTCCCGTTAAGGACATATTGATATCGACGTAAAAAACCTGATAAGGCTGACTTCTAAGCAATTGGTTGCGGCAGAGTAGACAAACACTACACTTAGTTCTTTTCATGCCTGCCTGGCCGCAGGACTTAAATAATTTATGACAACCTTTTCGAAATGCCAAAGTTTTACAGCCAATTGATGGCTTACTCAAAACATCAATGAATTTGCAAATCTGTTGACAATCAATCATTTTAATATGTAACTTGAATTCAAAGACATATACTTAACAAACCAACACATCAATGAAAATCCGTTGACGTAAATCATACTTTAATAAAAATCAGGAGATATGGACCAAATATTTCTATTAATCATAAAAGAAATCAGTGAGTTCCCTGATTCACAAATATTACAAAAATATGCGAAACGATAAAGGACTCCTGTATTGGCATGTATCTGCCAAATGAGTTGATGATTCTATCAAGTTCTGAAAAAATACTCCTTGATTGGCAGGTAAACCCACCAAATGAGTTGATGATGTATGATAGTGCAACTTGTTGACAGAAAGTAACACTGATGGGAGAGAACCACCATCAATCGGTCGCCCAACCTTGGCAGATGACTATCAATCGGGCTCCTGACCAGCGAGTGACCACTGGAAAGGGCATCAATTGAGCAGATGGCTACTCAACCGATTGCTGTCAAGCAGATGACTACTTGGCAGCGAGCTCATCAAGCAGATGGCTACTTGATAAGTTTGTCATGTAATCACGTGGACACTTACATGACTTTGCAGCTTGTTATTTTGCTTGCTATCGAATGTTTAGCTCGAGATAGCTTCTGTTTTCAACAGATTTGAAAAGAAAAGGTTTGAAGTGAGAAAAGCCTTTGAAATTGTTAATTCTGACACTTCTGTTTTCAACAGATTTGAAGCTGCCTTGGCTCATATTGATGAGAAGCTGCAGCGTAAAACCTTGTTCATCCAAGAGAAGGAGAGATACATAAAATGGAGAGATTACAGAATGAACAAAACTGTTGAAGAGCTCCAGAGCTGGAAAGAGTTTGCAAGTGAGGAGAAATGGGTCCTCAGCTGGTTGCAGACTACTTCAATCACCAAAGCACTGGATGCTGATTATGTCAGAGATGTGATGCACAAATATGCACAAGAATTCGCTGCTGCTGAAGCCAAGATCATCTCTGATGCATTGCCGGCCAAGAGAAGAAAGCAAGATGATCCTATCAAGAGAGCTGTGCAAATTGCCGTTCATACTGCCTTGGAGAGATAGGCTGAACGTTCAAGGTATGAACAAGGATCTCCAAGTGATCTGCCCAGTCTACCTAGTGTACAGCAGATTACATTTGGCAAAGAGATGAAAACGTATCAAGAGTTGCCTAAAGTGAAGACACCTGCTGCAATTAGACTACCTATTATAAAGAGAATCCGCCAGACTACTGTTTTCACTTAGGATGGAACTATTGTTACCAAAATATTTGACGACGTCACAGAACAGACTGCTGCTGTAAATGAGTCTTTAGCCATTGAGTGGAAAGCTAAGGAAAAGACTGATGAAGAAGCTGTTCTAGAAGACACTCATGTCCACCAGGAAGAAGATCAAACTGCATTACCCTCTATCCCAACAGTTGATATGCACTCATCACTGATGGAATCCTTCCAGCTAATGCTTGAAATTTCACTAAAGGAGATGGAAGAGAGGATCAGGATGCTGATGAAGCAAATGCATGAAGAAAATGCAAGAATGGTTAAGGATGCCATTGACAACTTTCCATTGCCTCAAGACAATTCACTTATGCTGACCAACAGCATTCTGGATATGAACAGAAGTATTGAAGATGTCAAAGCTGATGTTGGTCATCTTCATGCTGTTTTTAAGAGAAGTGAAGACATAATTGCTCATTTGAGTGACACATTCATCAAAGTTAGTAATGAGGAGACTGCAAAGAATCTATTATTGATTGCAGAAGTTCAAAACACTGCCAATAAAGTCCATCAAGAAATCTCCACGTTACAACTAAATGTTGACTGCGTCAATGATCAATCTGGAACTATCACATCTACTCTGAATAATCTAAACACAAGACAGGATGTAATGGATCAGAACATCAGAAAATTATGTGCTGCTGCCCAAATCCAAGCTGTTGAACTCAACCCTACTGTTAACTATGATAATGATGACAAAAAGGGGGAAGAGAAAAGGGAAGAGCCAACTGTTCAAAGTACTCAAGAAGACTCTGCTGCTGATCAAGAGAAAAAGAGCCAGAGGAACAAGTACTTGAAGAAAAAACTAAAGGAGATGGAGAAGCTGATAACAAGGAAACTGATAAAGCAAGCTGTTGACGAAGAAGAAAAAGCTGATGAACCAGTCAAGTCTGATAAAGTTGGCTGCAGAAAAGGACACTCCTGAAGAGCAACTTGATCCATTCACCAAGAACAAAAATATAGAACGTCTGAAGAGAGAATTGATGAAGCAGAAAAGGAACTGGAGCGTGAAAAAGAAATAAAGCAAAAGATGGAAGCTGCTCAACAAAATCTTCTAACTGATGACGTGATGAAGAAGAAGATGATGATGAATCTGAATATGAGTATGAGGAAGTTGAAGAAGAGGAAAGTTAAGAAGCTGATGATTAGTATATACTAATTTATCATTGTATCAGTTTACTCTATTTTCTTCAGTTATCTCATCTGATGAAAAACTTGTAACTTGTAATCTTTTTCAAATCATATATAAAAGTTCAAGTTTTTACTCGAACATACATTTTTATATCAGACCTCTTGAGGATTAAAACTTTAGTATATGTAACAGACACTTAGCTGAAGTTTTGTCATCATAAAAAAGGGGGAAATTGTTGGATGAAGATGAAGATAGAATGCAGTAAAAATAAAGAAGTTAAGGGAGATTTTGATGATTTCCACAACATCAAGGTTAGCTAAGTATGGAAAACTTAGTTAAAACCCTTAGAAGAATTTTGACCAAATAAGAAGACAAATCAGAAGGGTCAAACATTCAAGGTCCAGAAAACTACTGATCTGCTGAAGGAAAGAAATCAGACTGGTGAAGATCAGCCGACTCAAATCAGATTTGTTCAAGTTTGGGATCAGCTCTGCTCACCATTAGACATGTGTTCTCATCAGCCAAGTGGAAGGATCAGAAAGTCTGCACAACGGTAATAAATGCCCTTAGAGTAATAAATGCTGAAGACGAGGATATTAATGGCAAACAATTGAAGAAATACCTCGAATTAGCTAGGTGCATTAAATGCTGCCTGATAGAGAGTACAGTCTGCAATACTGTCACTGTGCAGAGAGCCGTTCGCGGAAATTAAGGACCAGAAATCGAGAAATTTGATTTGTGTCTCTCTTCAACGGACACTTTTCAAATGGGTGAGTATAAATAGCTAAAGAGACGAAGAGAAAAACAACAACACAACAACTGAGAGAATTTACAAAGCAGAATTTTTCCTAAGTCTCAAGAAGCTCAAGAACAACTCACTCGCCTTATGAAGTCATTTGTTGACAGAAGCTTATTGAAGCAAAACGAATACATTTTCTGAGTGAATCTGTGTAAAGAGAGTGTTGTGATGAGTTCTTATCCATCTTTGTGAGTGATAAGTCTCTGTAGAATAGGTCTTCTTTGTGATTTCCTATTGCGCACTTGTGGTCGTTTCATTTGTTGTTCGACACAAGCAGAGTATACTGTAAACTTTGTGATTATAGTATAACCCAAGATCTGTGTGACTTGAAAGAGTGGACTAAAGGATTTACATCCATATAACCACTATAAACATCCTTGTGTTTTTACTTTGCATTTTTACTTGCATATTTTCAGTTTGCATAAAAACACTATGATAAAACTGTTTGAAGATTTTTAAGGAGTTTGATCAAAGTGGGGATAAAATCTTTCAATCTACCAAGCTTACTTGTGAAAAATACTTAAAATATCCGCTGCAAGTATTCTGGTGTTAAAACTGATTTTGACTAAATCAGCTAAGTAATTATAAGATTAGTGCTCTACTATGCTGTTCAAAGATTTGTTCGCGATCAGCTTAGTCAGCTTACTGTTCTATAACAGCTTAGTCTGCTGACAGTCTTGTAAAAGGTTTTAAAGTTAAAATTTGATAAAATTTGTAGAGGTCTATTCACCCCCCCTTTCTCTAGATCTCATCTGACCACTTGGGACCAACAGGTACATAGTCTGGTGCACCTCCTTGTTGAATCCACCAATAAACCATCATTGTAACACCCCAATCCCACATTGATTGTGGATGAATTGTTTGAATAGTTAATAAAGACTTGACCTACTTCTACTTGTCAACATGGGCTTAAGCATTTTGGGCTAGTGGACTAGAGCCCAACAATGTTGACAAGGCCAGAAGTGGATCAAGGTCTTTACAAATGGTATCAGAGCCGACTTCGTGGTGTAATCCATGAGGGCGGTCTTGGGCTATTGATCTGGACTCGACGAGGACGTCGAGTATTTAAGTTGGGGAGATTGTAACACCCCAATCCCACATTGATTCTGGATGAATTGTTTGAATGGTTAATAAAGACTTGACCTACTTGTACTTGTCAACATGGGCTTAAGCATTTTGGGCAGGTGGACTAGAGCCCAACAATGTTGACAAGGCCAGAAGTGGATCAAGGTCTTTACAAATGGTATCAGAGCCGACTTCGTGGTGTTATCCATGAGGGCGGTCTTGGGCTATTGATATGGACTCGACGAGGACGTCGAGTATTTGAGTTGGGGAGATTGTAGCACTCCAATCCCACATTGATTGTGGATGAATTGTTTGAATGGTTAATAAAGACTTGACCTACTTCTACTTGTCAACATGGGCTTAAGCATTTTGGGCTAGTGGACTAGAGCCCAACAATGTTGACAAGGCCAAAAGTGGATCAAGGTCTTTACAGGTTTCACATGCCTTGTGTATATGCCTACATTATTTTGTGTATGGGGAATTGGATTTCGTACAGGAAACTAAAACACGAGACCTCCGGAGTCATGATTTTTTGTATAGTAAATTGATAAACTTCGTTCTGTTTTGTTACATTGGTGTTGACCATGGGATAACTGAGTGATGTTTCAATGTGGCTTGTGGGGCTTTGCTTCATTCTTGGTTATATGCCTGTTATTATGCTCAAAGATTTTTTTTATAAGAATTTGTTTTCTTTTTCTTCACTTATCATTTTTACTCCTTTTTTGGTTCATATACATAGGTATGCCCAACATCGCAGCAGGTACATCTCGATTTCCTACGGATAAAGAATTCAACTACGAAGACTTGCAACGTTTTACCGACAATTTTAGGGAGGAAAACTTTATTGGAAGGACTCAGTTTGGGATGTTGTACAGGGGAAAGATTCCACAAGGGTGTAGAGAAATAGGCGAGCAAGATATGACAGTGAAGATGTGGAAAACCGAGTCAGTACTTAACAATGATAAAGTTTTCAGAAAAGTTCAACCACAATATCTACTTGCTAGAGTGAAGGTTAGAATGCTTATTGTTTTACTATTTCTAGCATCATCTATGACAATAAACCCGAGCAAATGCTTGACTTTTTGTTATTTGCGTTCTTTCTTCAGGATGAGATAAGATTCTTGGGTTTACCCTTCCTCGAGAGCCACCAAAATGTAGCAAAGGTTTTAGGTAATTGCTTTGAAGAGGACATATTGGGTGTTGTATATGATCTCAAGCCTTTGGATACACTTCGCAACCTAATTCATTACAGTGGTAGAGCATATTAATTCTTTCTGATGTACGTTGGCAGATGTCACTTTATGCCGCCTTACCTATTTCAAATATTTTATATACCTATCACTCATGCCAAGATATTACATACGTACATGTAACTGCCAAATCCCACATTGGTTGTGAAAGAATTGTTTGAATGATTAATAAAGACTTTGGTTCATTCCTAATTGTCGACATGGACTTAAGCACTTTGGGGTAGATGACTAGAGTTCAACAATGTTGACAAGGACAGAAGTGGATCAGGATTTTTATACCATAGGCTAGACCTATTTTTTTGAAAAATATTTTTCAACAAATGTGAACTTGACACTCATCTGGTTTTTCATGTTAATTTCTAAACTACTTTATTTTTTCAGCAAAATTGGGATGGCGAAATAGGATCAAGGTAGCTCTTGGATTGACTCGTCTTATTAAACTCATTCATGATAAAGAACCACAATATCGTATCCGCAACCTTTCTGCAAGACATGTAGTAGTTGACCAGGTAATCAAAGGACTGCTTACAACTTAATCTTGTCTTCTTTGCTTGTGTCCACTAATCTTCATTTCCTTTTGACTGTTTCTTACAACTTAATTCACACTGACTGTACATACTTATATACTATAATTAAGGACATAAATATATCTGTAAACTTTCATCGAAGGAAAATTCATACTTGCCAAAGCATCATTCAAAAAACTACAGAAGAAAACTAACCTCAAAGAAAGAGATAAGGAAATTAAACTATCCCCAAGGAGATAAGGAAATTCAAAAACTCCACTAGTAACTCCTACAGAAAAATTACACAACAACATCAATAGAGGGACCAGGAAAACCAAAACTAAATTTAATATCCTTATTATCCTAAAATAAAATATAAAAGCATACAATTTAGAAGCAGTATAGAGAGTATTAGTTCGAATAGGTACAAAGCAGAATAAGAAAACAACCATAACCAGGACAAATAAAACCAAATTGATCATGTACAAAACAGGGGAAATGTGTCAAACTTGTCATAGTAATACCATCCAAACCATAATCCAGGCCAAAATAATGTCTCCGAAGCAAGATGCAAAGAAAACCTCCCAACCCCAAGTCGAAGTAAATAACAAATCAGAAGAACCTGCATTCTTAACAATTCCTCATAAGCAGTCTAGACAACCAAGGTGGTCGACACCCAATTTGGATTGAAAGTACATGTTCTGTATGAAAATTCAGATTGAATTATGCAAGGAAAAATCCCCAACTAGGGACATACATTCTTTTAAATAAGATATAGGCAATTAAGTTCTCAGCACACAAAGCACAGACAGAAGTAGAACAAATACAAAAGGGAAATTCATTTCTAAACACACCTTATATCCTTGAGTCAGAAATACACATTCAATAGCAGGATTTATTAAGAAAATAAATGCATAATAAGGTTTTAGTAAATCGTGAATAGAGTAGAATGAGAAAATAGACCTCACCAGAATAAATATAGGAAAACTGATGTTGTGCAAAGCAGGGGCTTGCAAGTGTGTCGAAGCTACCGTCAGATACATAGGCTGCCATATTAATTCCAATCAAGCCATAATAAAATACAAAATAATCCCTCTGAAGCAAGAGTGGAGAAGAAATTCCCAACCCCAACCCGAAGCACAATACAGATAAGAAAAAATTACCGCCTTAACCATACCTAATAAGCAACCTACGCAACAAGTTGTGCGACAACCACAGAGAAGTGGAACTGAAAATCACAAGTACCCAATCATGGCAATAGCAATTTTGTAGTAATCGAATTTCACAGGTTCCGCAAATTTCAGTAGCAAATATATTATTTAAACATACCCACTAACCAATTGAGCAATTAAACTGAGAAGAAAAAAAAAAGAGAAGAAATTGGAAGCAGCATAAGAAATTACAAGCAGGAGGGGCCACAAGAAAAAACGGAAGAAAAGGGAAGCATGTGAAAATAAAGAAAAAGTAATTTCAGGTGGTAGCGTAAATCTGGGAGAAAACAAAAAAACGACATAGTATAGGGATGTAATAATATATGTAGCAAAGTCCCTTACCTTCTTATATGATATAATATATGTTATTTATTAGCAATGAAAAACGCCAATCTCACGGATATGTACGTTGACAACCCATTTTATTAGTTTAGGGGGTCATGCCTTTTTTTAAATATACTAAACTGTGTTTTTATAGCTCGAAGCGAAGAACCGTTGGGTATATGTTATACAACATCTTTCAGATTATGAAATTTTCAAATAAACAAAACATTCATTCTCGAAGCAAAGATACAAAAGAAAAAAAATACTTAGGCCATCTCTAATGGTTAGGGGAGGGGGATTTTGAGTGGGAAAATAATTATGGTATTCAATAGTGGGGGAGTGGGGAGGAGGAGGAGGAGGAGGAGAGTGGGAGGGGGAGGGGGAATAAGAGAGAAAGGGGGAAATTTTGCCCTTCGGTCATCTTCAATGGTGAGGGGGAGGAGATTTGGGGTTTTTCTAGAATTATAGTCTCCAATGGTGGGGGGAGTAGGGAGGGGGAGGAGAGTGGGAGTGGGAGTGGGAAAGAAAGGGCAAAAGCTTGCCCTTCCTTTACCCCTCGACCCTCGCTTGCTACACTTTTTTTTTTTTTCGTTTTTTGTTCATTGCTTTTTATTTTTATAAAATTTGTGTATGATTTAATCAATTTTATATTTTAAATTAAATTTTTAAAGGATTTAGTTTTAATTAGATATTTTAAATTTGTATTATAATTTAGATAAAATGTACAAATTAATCAAATTATAAATTATTTTTTATCAATTAAATAAACTTTAATATGATTAAAACTCGAGTATAGCTTGATATATATAAGTGATTGCGATCTTTTAAAACTAGGAAGGGGAAAAGACAAGAAATAATGCAGAAACAAGTTCCAAAGAATTTATTCAGAGATTCATTAAATCTAGGCGACAGTGATTTTTATTCAAGGAACTTCTAAAAAAACGTTGTTAAGTCTTTCATATAGTAGTACTGGTATGATTGTGCAATTTTCTTTAAATTAAGTTTTTTTATTGTTAATTGTAAATCTATTTTATTATTATTAAGGGACATTTGCTTTTTTAGTACCATATATTATGCCAACTTGCAATTTTGGTACCAAACTCAATTTTTCTCTAAAGTTAATGATAATTTAGCCCCCTATGAAATGCATAATAGTCAATATATCCCCTTGTGATTTAAAAAAGAGCACTTTATCTTCTGTACTTTTATAATATTATTAGTATTTTATTATTATTACTACTATTACTATTTTTATTATTATTACTTTATTATTATTATTATTATTATTATTATTAATATTTTTGTATTTATAATTATTATTATTATTATTTTATTATTATTTTTGTATTTATTATTATTATTTGTATTATTATTATTACTATTTTTATTAATATTACTATTATTATTATTACTATATTTATTATTATTATTATTATTATTATTATTATTATTATTATTATTACTCTTATTAGTATTATTTATTTTTATTATTGTTATTATTACTATTATCTTTGTCATTATCATTATTATTATTATTTATTTTATTAATATTATTATTTTTTTGTAATATTATTATTATTATTGTATTAAGATTATTATTATCATTTCAAAATATTAATTTTTGTATTATCAGTATTACTATTATTACTATTATTATTATTATTATATTATTATTATTATTATTATTTTGTATGTCCCTAACTATTGAAGACCATTATGGAGGGGAGGGTGAAGGGACATTTTTGCCCCAAAAGATGGCCTTACACCAATCACCATAATTGAGCATGTACACTAGGATGTAATTTCTTCATATATATAATCATTTCTTTTACCAGGGTTTTTTTTTACCAAGTATATATATGATAAATACGCTAATATTCTTTTTTTTTTTTTAGAACAATTCACAAAGCTTAATTCACGTGATTGAGGGCAATATTTTAAAAATCGGATCGGACATCGAATCGATAGCCTTACTGGTTACTGGTTAGATCGATTTAACCGTTTTAACCACTGGTTCAACTGGTATGACGTCATTACAATATAATATTTTAATTTAAGTTTTAATGTATGTAATCAACTATTTAAAAAAAAAATTATTCATTTTTACAAGTTTATTTTCATAAACTAAATGTTTATCTCATGATTAATTATTTTTCCTATAAACTTTGAGTTGATAATGCATGATAGCAACAAAATTACAAGTATGAAAGCATGATATCAACGCAATAATTCAAATTATAATAAACACCATATCAAAAATAATATTTTATTACAAATTACCTATGAAAAAAAGAAATCGTTGATGAATTTTGTCATTGAATCATATAAAAAAATGAAATACTTGAAGTTTGAGAAAAAAATTACTTTTCTAATGAAATTGATGCTCAAATATATTTATATAACTTATTATATAAAAGATTTTTTGTTTCTTGTTGATTTTGTTTAATTCAAATTGAAAAATAGAAGAAGAGACGTGAGAGTATTGTTGAAGTTTAAAGGTCGCGGAAGAGAAATAAAACACCGTAGCGTAAATTTTTTATTTTTATAAGTGAACTAGTGGTTCAATCGTTCATTGGTTTTATCGATTTTTGATCGATTTTTTCCGGTTCGAACTGGTCAGGAACAAAGGTGGTTTTGGAGGGTTAAACGGACCGAATTGACAGCCGATTATCGGTTAAACCGGTCGACCTAGCCGGTCCGTTCAGGTTTTTAAAACACTGGTTGAGGGTGCAAATTGCTAATTAAGAATACGGAGCTTCTCCAGCTTAGTAAGTACTTCCTCCATATCGGGCCGTTCGGGTCTTCTATACTTAACACAATCCAATGCAATCATGGTAAGTTCAATTCCATCTTCAGCATCAAAATCTGGATCCGCCCGAAGAAGGCTTTCAACATATGAACATTTCACGTCGACTCCATCTCTTGCCTTGGATAATAATCCTCTATAAAATTTGCGTGCGTAATAATTAATAAACTTGGTTGAGAGTGGCCCACGGCCGTCACACGTGCGCTTTGTTATAAGCTCTAGCAAAATGACACCAAAATTAAACACATCACTTCTCATAGTCCAATAACCTGCACAAACAAGATGAACACATTAACCAAAACTTTATAGCTATTGAGCTTTTTTTTTTGATAAATAATACTTCATTTCACCAACTCAAAAGAACGGTACAACAAAGTCTACAATGGGGTAACCCCCATCACAAAAAACATTAGAAGGAAGTAAAGGAAAAGGAATACAACAAAAAGGATCGTCCCAACTCAAAAAACCAGCCCAAGCAGCAAGGTTATGAGCTGCAAAATTGGCGCCTCGAGTGATGAAGCCGAATTTCCATTTTGGCCAACATGCCCAAAAACATCTGATTTCTTCAATCAAGCCTCGAGCAGCCCAATCCGGCTCTTTCCAATAATTTTGGATCTCCGTAATCGCTTGGACGCAATCATTTTCAAAACAAACATCAGCGATTTTCCAATGGGCAATGATGGAGCAAGCCAGCTTAATCGAGAGAACCTCCGCCGTAAAAGAGTTCAAGCAAAGCTGCTTCGAAGTGGAAGCGAAAACAACCGAGCCTTTTGAGTTTCGAATGATGACAGCAAGCACCGCAACACCGTTTTTGAAAGCGGCATCAGAATTAACCTTGAAGACCCCTGGTTTGGGAAGCATCCATCTAGCAAGAGAGCACGAAGCGGCACGGAGGCAAGTAATTTTGGCTTGGGCAGAAACATGATATGCAGTCCTTCTTTCAATGGAGGCAACAATAACCAAAAGATCGGGAGAAGGCTTACCATGGGTGACGCGGTTACGATTAAACCAGATTTCTTCAAGAGAGATGGCTACAAAAATAATAAATTCTGAGCGAGCAAAACCAGAAGGACCAAGGATGGACGAAGGATCAAGGAGCAAGTGAATAAAATCCGCCAAAGGTTCATGACTAAATGGTTCAATGCGGAAGGCCCATTTAGATTTGAACCAAACTGCTTTAGCAAACGGACACCGCAAGAAAATATGATCAATAGTTTCCACCTCCGATCCACACACCGGGCAATCAAAATCATCAGTGGGCAAAAAATAACTCAAACGACCTTTAGTAGGCAAAAGATTATGAATTATTTTCCAAAGAAATAATTTGGACCGATTATGAATCTTCGCATTCCAAAGCCGATTAAATCGAGGGCTGATATTGGGATCATCACGACGAAATCTATTGACTTGGGCAGTCAAATACGCCGATTTAGAAGAGAAGACTCCAGACTTGGATGGAGTCCATAAGAGCTTTTTGGGCTCCAGGGAGGGAGAGATGTGGATTTTTTGAATTTCACGAGCCACTTCAGGGATGAAGAGATCTTCAAGTAATTCTAAATTCCAACGGTTACTCCCTTCAATCATCAAGTTCTTGACTAATAAGAATTGAGATAAAATGTTCGCCTCTCCATCTTTAGGCACCGGGAGAAAACCGGCAACAGATGGAATCCAAGGCTCTTTCCACGTAAGGATGTTTGAATTCAAAGTAATAGCAAAACAAGCTCCTTTAGCAATTAACTCCTTACACTTAATAATATCCGACCAAAGCCATGAAGCGTTTTGTGGCGCAGATTTATTAAGCTCAAAAAAGGAATTCCTTCTCAAATACTTAGATTCCAAAAGCCGAACCCAAAGACAATCAGTTCGAGAGGCCATTTTCCATGCCATCTTAGCCACAAGAGAACAATTAAAGTCGAAAGAACGGCGAAAACCGAGCCCTCCCACAGATTTAGGCGAACACAAAGAGTCCCATGACTTAAGCATAAGACTATTCCCATTCAAATTAGATCCCCACCAAAATTTTCGGATAAGCTTATCAATTTGATCGCAAATATTCTTTGGGATAAGGAAAGTAGACATGGGGTAGATAGCCAAGGATTGAGCAACGGCTTGGACTAAAACACTTCGCCCCGCTTGAGACAAATTTCGGCTTTTCCACCCACTCAATCTCGCTTGAAGCTTAGGAATGAGATCATTAAAAGCTTGCTTACGGGAATTACGTTTGCAAAAAGGCAAACCTAAATGCTTAGCCGAATGAGGACACTCACCAATGAAGAAAAGATCGGACACCAAATCTTTGAAGGTAGAGTCAACATTTTTGCTAAAATGCACAAACGACTTTTCCCGATTCATACATTGACCAGACCAAAGGAAGAATTTCCGGAGGATAGAAAAGACCGATTCAAAGTCACCCAATGAAGCCCTACAATAAACGACTAAGTCATCCGCATAAAGAAGGTGAGAGATAGGGGGGGACGTCCGGGCAACTTTGAGCTTGTCTATTTAGAAACAAAACAATAGAGCTAGGTATATAAACACAAATTAAAGGGGAAAATGTTAGATATTCCTATATGTTATATTAAATCTGTACGAAACTATCATGTGAAATTTTTATTGCTCTAAATTTTCTTATACTTTCAGAAACACTGCAAAAAGTACTCAATTTGTAAAAAATATGTCGTTTTAGATTGACATATTTCAAGAAACCATTATTAATATACTTCAAGTTGGTGTCTACAACTTCACCCAAAATATTTTTAAAATTATTTCTTGAAATGTGTCGATCCAAAATGATCTATTTTTTGACAAATTGGGTATTTTTTGCAGAATTTGAAAAATAAAACGTAGTTTGCCGCAATAAAAATTTCACATAGTAGTTCCTTGGAAGTATTTTGCGTAGGAAAAACAGTAAATGAGTGTCCCGTCCCGGGCTATGAAACAACACAAGTACCTATTAGCCAGACAAAGGCATCGTCATAACCATAGGCAGATAAGGCATGTGGTGCAAGAGAATTTTCACCACCAATATCCCCACCGTTAATCATAGCAAAATCAACTACAACAGGGTTGAAATCCTGTACGATATATATATATATACATATATACCAAGAAACTTGTCAAAGGGAAACCAAGGTTATTTTTTTTTTTTTAATTAACTACTAGACTGTGTATTTACAGCTTTAATTACCTGGTCAACTATGACATGTGCAGCAGAAAGGTTGCGAACGAGATATTGTTGTGGTTCATACCAATGTAGAAGTTTAAGAAGACGAGCCAATCCAAGGGCTACCTTGATCCTATTCCGCCATCCGAATATCTCTGAAACAAAAGTAGTAATTATCGGAGTTTCTCCCATATTCGAGTGTATCAATTAAAAGAATGTAATTTGTTACTTAATTTATTTACCTTTATCCACAATGTTGCGAACTGTATCCAAAGGCTTGAGATCATAAACAACACCCAATTTGTTCTCTTCAAAGCAATGACCCAAAACCTTTGCTACATTCTGGTGTCTCTCGAGGAAGGGTAAATCCATGAATCTAATCTCATCCTGAAAAAAGGATCATGGATACTTAAATTCTTCGCAATTTTGTGTAGTTTATTTTTGTAGACATTACTTATAGAAGGAGTAAGAACAATGAACTAGATTAATTAACCTTCACTCTATCAAGTAGGTAATCAGGTCTAACCCGTCGCCAAATAATATCCCCTGCAACAATCGTCTGAGTTTTCCACATCTTAACCGTCAAATACTTCTCGTTTATATTTCCTTTCCACCCTTGTGGAATTTTTCCTCTATACAACATCCCAAGCTGAGTCCTTCCAATAAAGTTTTCCTCGCTAAAATTGTCGGTAAAATGTTGCAAGTCTTCATAGCTGAATTCTCTACCGTTTGTATATTGAGGCGTAATTGCGATACCGGGCATACCTATATATGTATATGACCCAAAAAATTAAAAAATAATACTCCAAAAAAAGGAAAAAATGAACAAGTGAAGCATGAACTAGGAAAGGCAAAAGACACATGGAATCATGTAATCGATATTCATGTTATAGTTTCTTGAAAAATTTCAATTCCACAAGAAATAGTTAGCAAAGCAACAAATCCCATCATCCAAAAAATTTAATAGATAAATCAACATGCATTGATCAATAAGAATTGCAACGCATTGTACTAAATTTACATAGCTTACTTTCGTTAATTTACAAAAATAAGAATAAACAATAATTAGGGCATGCATTAAGAAAGAGGAAAGATAAAAAAATGAAAGTTTCAGAGGAAAATAAGGGATACTTGGCTCATATCAGAGTTACCACGATTGAACACCCGAAGAGCACGATTGTACATTAACCTCAGGCGTTCGAAATGAAAACTCTTAAGAGAATATATGACCAATCACTAATGGGCTTTTCTAATATTAGGGCTAAAAATCCTCTGTCCCAATATATGTGTACCACATTTTGTCACACGCCTAACTAATCGTCATTAATGGCGGAATTCAAGAACCCAAAACTGAATTATGTTGGCAGAATTAGATATAACTTAGGCAAAAATTCATTTTGGCATAACTGAGCGTTTTTCAATTTAATTTTGGTATCATGGTGTTAATTTTGGTACCAATTCTGAATTTGTGGATACATGCAAAATACTTCCATATATTATGCTAAACCTACAAGGAACTACCATGTAGGGGTGGGCACGGGGCGGGTTTGGGACAAGTTCGGGGCTAGAAATATGAGTATAATAAATTTCGGAATTGACATTTCTCATCCCAAACCCGCCCCTTAATAATTCGGGTACCCGAAAGCGGGTACCCAAATTATTGCGGGATGGGACGGGATTCCGGGTCCCATATTATTTTTATTCATAATTTTTTTATCTACCTAACAAAATAATATTATAATATTACATAATTATATTTCGTCATTTTTCATTTGCTAAATAGTATAACTGTTGGTCCCAAGTGGTCAGAAGAGGTTTAGAGGGGGGGTGAATAAACCTCTTTAAAATTTTCTTTCAATTTTAACTTTAAAACTTTTCTCTAACTGTGAGCAGACTAAGCTGATCAGAGTAGTAAGTTACAATTCTGTTCGCGAACAAATCTTTGACCAGGTTTGTTGACCACTCGTCTGATAGTTACTTAGCTGATTTTGTTAAAATCAGTTTTAATACTTAGAGTACTTGCAGCGGATTTTTCAAAGTATTTTTCACAAGTATTCTCAGTAGTTTGAAAAATGCTTCCCTAGATTTATGAACTTCTTTTAAACTTTTTTCAAACAGTTAAGTAAAGTGTTTTATGCAATCTTGAAATACGCAAGTAAAAATGCAAACAAAAACACAAGCAATTTTTATAGTGGTTATATGGATGTAAATATCCTTTAATCCACTCGTCCAAGTCACAAAGATCTTGGGTTATACTAGAAACACAAAGTAACCAGTACACTCTGCTTACGCCAATCAACAAATGAACATGCCGTAAGTGCGCAGTAAGAAATCACAAAGAAATCCTACTCTCTGAAGTAATATCACTCACTAAGATGGATATCTACTTCTCACAACACTCTGTTTTACAAATTCACTCAGAAGATGTATTTAGCTTGGTTCTTCAACTTCGCTTTTCGTCAACAAATGACTAAACTGATGAGTGAGCTGTTCTTGAGACTTAAGAGTTCTGCTTCGAAAATTCTCTCAGAAGGTGTGTTGTTCATGTTCTCTTCGTCTCTTTCAGCTATTTATACTTGAGGTTTGAAAAATGTTCGTTGAAGAAAGACAAGATTCAAATTCCTCGAGTACTGGTCCTTAATTTCCGCGAACGGCTCTTTTGCAGTCTGTCCGTACTGTTGACAGTACTATTCTGCAGGCAGCATTAAATGCAGCATTAAATGAACCCAGCTGATGCGAAGCATTTCTTCAATCATTTGTCTTTAATAACCTTGTACTTCAGCATTTATTACTCCAAGGGGCACTTATTACCGTTGGGAAGACTTTATGATCCTTTCCACTTGGCTGACGAAAGTGTAAGTCTGATCGCGAACTAGGCTGATCTCAAACTTGAACAAATCTGATTTGAGTCGGCTGATCTTCATCAGTCTGATAACTTTCCTTCAGCAGATCAGAAGTCTTGGACCTTGAAATTTGACTCTTCTAATGTCTTCATTACTTAGTCAAAATTTTTTCAAAGGGATATCAGCTGAATTGCTCCATACTTAGCCGATTTGAAGTTTTGGAATTCTTCAAAACCTCCCTTTACTAATTGTCTTCAGTATTCTTCATCTTCATCCTTATCCAACAATAACTTTTAACCATTATTACATTGAGCATATCATCAATTCATCATAATGACTATTTCAAATATATCCAAATACAATCAAAAAGTGAAATCATATAATGAGCAAATGATAAAATACGGTCAACATTGAGTCTCAATAAGAAAAATTTAATCCAAATGCAATCTATAGTTGATACCAAAATAATTTATCCAAGCCCACGCTTAAATTACACAAAAGATATAAATTTTTAAAATAACTAAAAGTCTAAAATCATATAATGGCCCATAATATTGATCACTAATAACTAATGAAATATTTAAAAGAAATATTAGATAATGTAAAAAAATTCATTTATTAGATAATGTTAATTAATTAATTATATAGCTAAAGTGTATAAATTATATAATAATAATATTATATAGGCGGGTTCGGGTATTTGGGGTTGGAAAGACCAATCCCAAACCCGTTCCGTATTCCCGTAATAAAATACGGGTATTCAAGTTCGGGTACCCAAACCCAAAAAACACTCGTCCCGTTCAGGTATTTTAAAAATGAGACGGGTCGGGTTTGGGTTACACGAACCCAACGCTCACCCCTACTACCATGTGAAATTTTTATTGCGCCAAACTATGTTGTGTTTTTAAAATCCTGCAAAAAAATACCCAATTTGTGGAAAAATAGATCGTTTTTTATCGACATAATTCAAGAAATGATTTTAAAAATATTTTACGTGAAGTTGTAGAGACCAACTTGAAGAATTTTAATAACGATTTCTTGAAATATGTTGATCTAAAACGACCTATTTTTTACAAATTGAGTACTTTTTGCAGTTTCTGAAAGTATAAGAAAATTTAGCGCAATAAAAACTTCACAGGATAGTTTCTTACAGATTTAATATACCACGGAGGCATGGGCGGACGCACATAGATAAAGGTTTGGTGCTTTTTTTTTTAAAAGAAAAATTTAATAAATCAGTCCAATATGAAATTTTCAATCCAATTATAATCTTAATCCAATTAATATCACAAAATTCACTCTAACAATAACTCACTCTACCCCCAATTTCTAAGCCTCAATGAAAAGCCCAATTTTTATCTACTCCCGACATCTCCAAACCCTAACTCTAGCCACCAAACTACCGCCCCCCCACCTCTGGCCATTCATCCAACACAAGTCCCAACCCATTGAAGTCTTGAACACAAAAAGGCTCAATTGTAAATGTTAGTAATTATATATATATATATATATATATATATATATATATATATATATATATATATATATATATATGTGTGTGTGTGTGTGTGTGTGTGTGTGTGTTTGTGCAATTCGCTTATGTAATAAGCTCATAGTGTTATATATTCATTATTAATGTTTATATTCACCTCCCAAAATCAATTTTTAGATTCAAGTTTCATTTTTGTGCTTAAAGTTATAAATTTGTTAAGATTTTCATAAGTATTAGATTAACATATGAGGATACACATTATATTAAAATAATATGATGATTAAATTAAGATGCAATAGAGTTCATAGTATTTATTTACATATCAAACACTAATCTTAGATGGTTAATAGTCTTTTTTTTTTTTATTGAAATGTCAAACACTAATATTATATTCTTAATAGTCTATCATTGACATTTATTGGCCTATTGGAACTCAACATCTCTTGTTTATCAAGTGGAATGAAAAATAAGTATTGCTATTATTATGTCTCTACTATATTTAACTTCTAGTTCTTGAATATGTCTTTATTCTTGATATAGTTATGTTTTGTACATTTTATAGTGTTAGAAATATGGAGAGATACTTTAAGGCTACACCTACACGTCACGATAAGTCTTCAAATAACATTCACATTAAAGTGACCCGCATAAGCTTCTAAACTTTCATATTGAAACGAACTTGCCCGTGCTTCCAAGTAATCCCGGTCTACAACCTCATATAACACTATATGATTCTATCATTCGAGTGAGTAAAGTTTATTTTTTTGTCAAACTCCACCTCCCCATTTTTGTATTACGTCATATATTTTTTCGTGAATAATATAAACTTTAAGTTTAATTGTTTGATAGATTTTTTATTTTTTTTGTATAAGCTTAGCCCCCTGACCAAAAATCCTGGATCCGCCCCTGCACGGAGGAGTATCTTACATTTTTCCCTTTAATTTGTGTTTATATACTTAGCTCTATTGTTTTTTATTTACGATAGTTGATTTAGCTGTTAGTTTAATGGTTTTTTCTAAATAGACAAGCTCAATAGCTATAAAGTTTTGGTTAATGTGTTCATCTTGTGCGCGCAGGTTTTGGAATATGAGAAGTGATGTGTTTAATTTTGGTGTCATTTTGCTGGAGCTTATAACAAAGCACACGTGTGACGACCTTGGGCCATGCTCAAACAAGTTTATTAATTATTACGCACGCAAATTTTATAGAATTATTATCCAAGGCAAAAGATGGAGTCGACGTGAAATGTTCATATGTTCAAAGCCTTCTTCAGGCCAATCCAGATTTTGATGTTGATGATGGAACTGAACTTACCATGATTGCATTAGATTGTGTTAAGTATTGTAGACCCGAACGGCTAGATATGGAGGAAGTACTGATTAGTAAGTTGGAGAAGCTGCGTATTCTTAATTTGAGTTGGAAAAATCAGTTTTAAGATTATCAAAATGTGAACACAAATCCAAACTAAAAGAAACAATCCAATATGAACAGTAAAAGAAAACATAATCAGTTAAAGAACCGAACAGATAAATTTAAACAAACTTATCTCACAATTCTGTTTAGTAACAGAATTGATCCAACCAAATCGCAGAAATAATTCTGCTTGCCTTGAAGAAATTATTGACCCACCTTCGGTGCAATTGGGAATCACGAACACTTCTTCCAGGATAATTTGACTACAGGAAGTCCTCCACTGCACAGTAGCAGAAATTCCACCTCGAACTCAAAAGCAAAAAATAACCAAAAAGATATTTTTCAGATTTTTTCGGATGAGAGAGAACAGAGAGAAATGCTTTTGGGGGTGTGTTTGGCAATTAAAATTGCCCATTAAATCTGAATAAAAACGGCTGAAACGTTTTGACTCAATTTAATTTTCGTAACTGCCTCAATTAATTTCCGTAACTGAAAAGTTGTAGCTGCATAATTAATATTGAGACTGTTCAATTTCAAATTTTAAATTAATTAAAATTTTAATTCGAAATTCCTTCAAAAAGATAAGTCCAAGACTAGGCAATTCGCCAAAATGTCTGAGCCGAGCCCAACCCAGTTCAGTTCAGTTCATTTCAGTTCCGAGCCGAGCCGAGCCGAGCCGAGCCGAGCCGGGTAAGGTCAGGCGGGCGGCGGCAGCGCGCGTGTGGTGTATTCATATGATCCTCTGTGTAAAGACTTATACCAAGTCTTATACATTTAGTTTGTTGGATGGAGATGAAGATGAAGGCACTGAAGATAATTTGTAAAGGGTGGTTTTGATGATTTCCAAAACCTACGATCAGCTAAGTAATGGAAGCTTAGTTGTAAATCCCTTGGAAGAATTTTGACTAAGTAAGAAGACATATCAGAAGAGTCAAAATTCAAGGTCTAAAAGACTACTGATCTGCTGAAGGAAAGGAATCAGACTGGTGAAGATCAGCCGATTCAAATCAGATTTGTTCAAGTTTGAGATCAGTTTGGTTCGCCATCAGACGTGCACTTTCGTCAGCCAAGTGGAAAGGATCAAGAAGTCGTCCCAAAGGTAATAAATGCTCTTGGAAGTAATAAATGTTGAAGTACGAGGCTATTAAAGACAAATGATTGAAGAAATGCTTCGCATCAGCTTGGTGCATTTAATGCTGCCTGCAGAAAAGTACTGTTGACAGTACGGACAGAGTGCAGAAAGCCGTTCGCGGAAATTAAGGACCAGTACTCGAGTAATTTGAAATTTGTCTCTCTCTTCAACGGGCATTTTTCAAACCTCAAGTATAAATAGCTGCAGAGACGAAGAGAAGAAAAAACAACACAATATTTGAGAAGAAATCCGAAGCAAAATCTCTTAAGTCTCAAGAACAGCTCACTCATCAGCTTAATCATTTGTTGACTGAAAGCAGAAGTTGAAGAACAAAGATAAACACATTTTTTCTGAGTGAACAACCGTTTGAGTGTTGTGCGAAGTTAGGATCCATCTTTGTGAGTGATCTAGCTTCAGAGGATAGGTTTTCTGAGTGATTTCCTATTGTGAGCTTACGGCCAGTTTCATTTGTTGTCTTTGGCGTAAGTGGAGTGTACTAATTACTTTGTGTTCTTAGTATAACCCAAGATCTTTGTGACTTGGAAGAGTGGATTAAAGGATATTCAAATCCATATAACCACTATAAAAATTACTTGTGTTTTTACATTGCTTTATAACTTGCATATTTTCTGATTGGATAAAAACACTTTGTAAAACTGTTTGAAAAAGCTTTAAGGGAATTTTTAAAACTGGGGATAATATTTTCAAACTACTCAGTTTACTTGTGAAAAACACTTTCAATCCGCTGCAAGTACTCTAAGTATTGAAACTGATTTTAACTTAATCAGCTAAGTCAATACCAGATTAGTGGTCAACAAGGCTTTTCAAATATTTGTTCGCGATCAGCTGAGTAAATTACTGTTCTGTAACAGCTTAGTCTGTTTACTTTAAGAAAAAGTTTTAAAGTTTTATTTGAAGGAAAAAGTTTTAGAGGTCTATTCATCCCCCCCCCCCCTCAAGACCTCATCTGACCACTTGGAACCAACAAGTGGTATCAGAGCAGGTGGTTCATAGAATCAGCTGCCTGATCAACGAGCTTGATCCAAGTGTTTTTCAAAGGGTTTCAAACTTTTTCAAAAGAGCATATTTTTGAAAAACAAAAACTTTTTGAAAATTGAGTGCATAAATAATGTTCCCCACACTGCTGGCATGAGCTTTGAAGATTGGAAAATCAGAATGGAAATATTCCTTGCTGCCTACAATGACAACATGTTAACATGCATCACAAAAGGTCCGTTCAAGTTCACCAAGACGATAAAGGTTGACGAAATAGACATTACGGTGGAAAAAGACCTTCAAGAAATGACAGCTGAGGAAGTAAAGCTGTTCAATCTGGATAAAGTTGGACGATTTATAATGACCAAAGCCCTGGACAATGACATATTTGACAAAGTCAAGCATTGTAAAACTGCAAAAGAAATGTGGGATAAGGTCAGAGACATGAGCGAAGGAAACGACGCCATCAAAGAGCATCAGCTGAGTGTTGCTCTGGAAAAGCTGGACAACTTCAAGATGAAGTCTGCTGAAACCATTGATCAGATGGATACAAGGTTCACCAGGACACTGAATGAAGTTTTAAAGCTTGGAAAAACATTCACTGATAAGGAGATAACCGTCAGAGTACTGAAGGCCTTACCTCCTAAATTCAACATGAAGGTGACAACCATGGAAGAATCCAGAGATCTGGGAAAGATCTCACTCACCGAGCTGTTCTCAGTACTCAAGGCGTACGAGCCAAGAATGGGTATTGAAGAAACCTCTACTTCAAGTCCAACAGCTGCACTTATTGCTGCTGAAAACCAAAGAAGACCAGCGCACGAAAGTAAAGATGTGGACTCATCTGATGAAGCCACAATACTCAACAAAAAAGAGTACACTGCTGGAGACGTTGCATTGCTGATGAACAACTTCAAAAGTTCTACAGAAGGAAAATGAAGAACAAATATAACAATGCTTCTACTTCTAGTCCTACTTCTTCTTCTCAAGATAAGGATTCTTATAAATCTAAAATGATGTGCTATAATTGCAGGAAACTGGGCCATTTCATCAGAGACTGCCCGTATCCTAAAGCTGAGAAGTATACAGAAGAGGAAAAGAGAATCAGAAAGGAAAGAAAGCTTCAGAAAGGCAAGGTGCTGGTAGCAGAAGCCGAAAAGCTAGCTGCTGTCTACTCATCTGATTCAGATTCAGACACTTCTGATGGAGAGTCTACTGATGAAGAGAGTCCTGCTCTTCTCTGCCTGATGGCTAAGGAATCTGATGGCTCTGAGGATGAAGAGGTAACTCCTCTTGATAATGAATTATTTAATTTATTTGAACAAATGATGCTTAACAATACTAGTATTGCTGAAGCATATAAAAAGCTTAAGGAAGAGATGTTATTGCTAAAAGAGCAAAACAATTCACTGAAACTCAAAGCTGAAAAGCCAAGAGAATCAGCTGAATATAAACAGTTGGAGCAAGAACATGAATCTCTGAAAGCTGAATGTGAAGTTTATAAAGGTAAAATCATGGAACTTGAGAAAATCATTGAGTCTCATGAGAAGTCAACTGTTGCATCCATGCATACATTTAGTAAACAGAAGACACCTTTAGATCAGGACAAGATAGAACTGAACCATACTGAAAAATTTGTATCAGCTGACAATAGGAAAGTCATACTATATGTTCAGACTACTAAACCTGCTTCACCTGAGAATGATGTAAAGGGGAAGAAATCTCCTAAGGCTAAAAAGAGCAAAGAGCCTAGTATAGGAAAACAGACTGCTAAGACTAGACAACCTAGCCCAAAGAAGTCAACTGATAAGGTCAAAACCAATCAGACTAGTGGTAAAGCTAAGTCTTCTGTCAATGAGCAAGCATCTAGTAAATCAAAGAAGCATAAGAACAAGAAACATCAAAATGCTTGGTATGGAAATGAGTCTTACTATGTGCAACCTGCTGCATATCCTCCTATGTATCATGCACCTCAATTTTCAACTTACTATGCACCATATCCTTCTCATCCAATGCATGCATATCATCCTTATCATGCATCTTATTCTACTTATGAACATTATCCTTATAATGCTGATTATCATCAACACATCAAATCTGATAAGCATTGTGAAGATAAAACTGTTCATGCTCCTGCCAAACAACAGAAGCCTAAGAAGCCTAAGACTTCATCATTTTAGGTTGTCAAAGGTGGAACTAATCCTTCAGGACCCTCTCAATAAGGGTACCTAAAATAATTTTATTTTGTTTTGTAGGTTAGGATTAGGAGTAGGAGTAAAGTAGAGAAGATCTGGTACTTGGACAGTGGCTGTTCAAGACACATGTGTGGAAACATACATGAGCGGACTGATGTTGTTGTTGTGGATGGTCCTAAAGTTACTTTTGGGGACAGCAAAGAAGGCAATATTGTAGCAAGTGGAAAGCTGATCAAAGGCAACATTGAGATATCTGAAGTCTCTTATGTTAAAGGCCTCAAATACAACCTGCTGAGCATAAGTCAATTTTGTGACAAATGATATTCAGTCATCTTCTCAACAGATAAGTGCAACATTGAACAGATTGGTACAAAGAAGGTTATTTTATCTGGAAGACGACAAGGGAATGTCTACACAGTGGACTGGAATTCTGTTGACAAGAGTTCAAATGTATGTTTGGTGGCATCAACACCAAGTGAAATCAGTTGGCTGTGGCACAAAAGAATGAACCATATGAATTTCAAGACCATAAACAGACTCATCAAGAACGATCTGGTAGAAGGAATTCCAAAAACAGTCATGAGCAAAGACAAGCTCTGTGATGCCTGTCAGAAGGGTAAACAAATCAAGTCATCATTCAAAAGCAAGAAGCATCAATCTTCTGAAAGAATATTGGAGCTACTACATATGGACTTATTTGGACCTATTGATCCTATCAGCAATGGTGGAAAGAAATACTGCCTAGCTGTTGTGGATGATTATTCAAGATATACTTGGGTGATTTTCATGAAGAAGAAAAGTGAAACCAAGGAACATCTTACAAATCTGATGGAACTGATCCAGAACAAGAAAAGTATGAAGATATTGAAGATCAGATCATATAGAGGGACTGAATTTACAAACTCTATTGTTGAAGAGTATTGTAATGCCAGAGGAATCAGTCATGAGTACTCTGCTGCTAGAACCCCTCAATAGAATAGAGTGGCTGAGAGGAGAAACAGAACTCTTAAAAAAGATGTCAGGACAATGATAGCTGAAGCCAAGCTGCCTCAAAGATTTTGGGCAGAAGCAACAAACACAACATGTTTTACCCAGAACAGATGCATGATCAATAAACACCAAAACAAAACTCCATATGAAGTTTGGAACAACAGAAAGCCAAACATTCATTATTTAAAGATTTTCGGTTGTAAATGTTTTGTTTTAAATAATGGGAAAAATCAGCTTACTGCATTTGCAGAAAAAGCTGATGAAGTTGTTTTTGTAGGATACTCTACTGTTAGCAAAGCTTATAGAGTGTTTAACAAAAGAACTTTACTTGTAGAAGAATCCATTCATGTAGTATTTGATGAACCAAATCAATCTTCTGAAAAGAATCAAGTCTCTAATCAAAATCTGTCTACTGATTTTCAGAAATTGAATATTGAAAAGAATGAAGAATATGTTCCCATCATACTACCTGATCTCAACTCAGCTGATAACTCTCATGCTGTTCAAAATCAGAGTACTGATTGTCTAACAGAAGAGTTGCAGACAGCTGAAAGATCTAAGACTGTTCAACAGACCAATGCTGTTCAACAGACTATTACTGAATCTCCAACAGTAATGTTGCAAGATCAAAACAGAGGACAACATTATGATTTGCAACCTGATCTCAGATGGCTCAAGAACCACACACCTGAGCTGGTGATTGGTGATCCTTTGGATAGAGTGAAGACAAGGAGAGCTGCCGCAAGTGATGCAATGTTTGTCAGCTTCCTATCTCAAATAGAGCCTAAAAGAATTGAAGAAGCTCTTAACGATTCTCATTGGATTGAAGCTATGCAAGAAGAGCTAAATCAATTTGAAATGAATGAAGTCTGGTACTTAGTTCCAAGACCAAGTCATCAAAGGGTAATCGGCACTAAATGGGTATGCAGGAGTAAAATGAATGAAGATGGTGTTGTCACCAGAAACAAAGCAAAATTAGTGGCCAAGGGTTATTGCCAAGAAGAAGGTATTGACTTTGATGAATCTTTTGCACCAGTAGCAAGATTAGAGGCAATCAGACTCTTTCTTGCCTATGCTGTTCACAAGAATTTCACAGTCTATCAAATGGATGTGAAATCAGTTTTCCTCAATGGAGAATTGCAAGAGAAAGTTTATGTTGAACAACCACCTGGATTTGAAGTGTATAATGAAACAAAAAAGGTGTATCGTCTGAAGAAAGCTCTCTATGGACTAAAACAGGCTCCAAGAGCATGGTATGACACCCTATCTGATTTTATTTTAATCAAAGGATTTCGTAAAGGTAAGGTAGACAAGACCTTGTTCACTATTGAATGGGAAGAACATATATTACTTGTACAAATATATGTGGACGATATTATTTTTGGTTCAACTAATCAACAGATGTGTGACAAGTTCTCAAAGCTGATGCAGAACAAGTTCGAAATGAGCATGATGGGAGAACTTAATTATTTTCTTGGTTTGCAAGTTAGACAGTTGCCTGATGGAATCTTCATCAACCAATAGGTTTCACGTGATTTGTAGAGGATTTGAGGTACCTCTAGAATCTATAAGAGTCGGCTATAGAATTTCCATTTGATGTGTTTGTACCTTATGTTTGATAGTTTGCTATTTATTTTCTTCCGTTCTTGAAATTGATGATGTTGTGTTATTTATTCCATGTTTGTAGCATCCTCTCGGTCAGACATCTCAAACATATGCGCAACACAACCTAATAAAGTTAGATAACCAACTTACATGTTCCGTGTTTCAATCTTTCAACTCCGGGCTTTTCGAGGTTGAAAGTCTGACTCTGAGGCGTGAAGTGGTCGACTTGGTGGTGGTCTAATATCTAATTCTTTTGGGAAGTATATATATATTTGTTTGTTGGTCAGGGCCGGCCTTATGCCTAGTCCAACTAGGCAATTGTCTGGAGCCCCATTCAGTTGGGGCCCCCAACCCATGTATGTATTAATGCATGTATATATTAGCTAGCCCAGGCCAAAATGAAAAAAAAAATATATTGGCCCAACAAGTGAACCTTGGCAGCTGTTACAATAAATCAATAATAGTGAGATTAAAAAAAAATTCAAGAATTCCTAACGTCTCTTTCATCTCTCCCTCTTCTCCTTCTCCGATCTGCGCGCACCGGACACCGTGTCTTCTCAACCAGCTGGTTCTCCCTCTTCCTTGGTCAAGCAGCGACACCGTGCCACCAGCAAGCACTGCACCACGACCAGTAGATTTATCCCCTCGGTTCACCCCATCCCCGCGCGCGCCCACGCCGGCTGAACCTTCACCGGACTGCCGTCGTAGGAGCACCGCCGTAGCTGCCGCCGTAGGGCCCCGATTTTTTACTTCGCCTAGGACCCCGAAAAGTCTAGGGTCTGCCCTGTTGTTGGTTTATGTCTGCCTTGATTTACATATTCTTCGCTTGAAATGTTGTTTCAAAACTTTTATACCGCCAAACTATATTTATGTAAAAAATAAGGTATTTTGAACCCTTTTTTATTTTTTATAAATTGATCTTTTTAATCTCGACTATTTAAGTTTATTTGTTCAAAGCCACCAAGGGAGAGTTCATGTCAGGTTCGTACCCTGATTCGGACCGTTACAAAATTAAGGTGGGGTAGTGAAGATGGTCGGTTTAACTTTTTCTTTTGAATTATTTAAGTAAGGGCAATATAGTCTTTAAAAAAGTATACATATTTAAAGGATAAAGAAGGATTTTAGATATATTTTAAAAATTGAGTAGATTTTGCGATTCTTTCGAATAAAAAATAATCTTAAACACGATTTCTTCAAAAGTTAACTTACACCTTTCAATTATAACAAAAAATATGGTACAAACTTACTTATGATATTTTGCTCGCATAAAAGTTAATTCGGCTTTTTGCCAACCAACATTATAAATATACTTACCGGTTTTATTTTCCGTGTTCATCTATTCTCTCATTTAAGGGTTTGAGCCGGAAACACTCTCGATTATATCAATCGTTGATCGTTTTTATCAAACTCAGTTCCCAAATTTCGCAAATTTTAAATGTGAATCGTTGACGAAAAAGGCAAAACCTTGGAAGAATTCTATCTTTGCGCATTCAGCATTTTTTCTCAAGATCAAATTTAATAAAGTACACAGTTATAGAATACATTTAATTTACTGTGATTTTTTATGAGGTAAATGAGTAAATGACTTTTTATGAGTATCTACTTTGGGAATCTAGCTCTTAGGGTATTATATTAAATTGAGTATGAGATTGTTTTTCAATTTTTATTTGATGATTAATAAATTCTAGAGTACGAAAGTGATAGAACAAAAAGTAACATGCTTATTGGTTTGGTTTATGTGTTGAAAAGAAAACGGATCAACCAAGAAATACATTATAGTTAGCCGAGATTAGAAGAATCCCAACCAACGATTCTGGGACATCAATTTGCCAAAAATTTGGTACATTGCAGACCGTCAATTAAAAGCACGAAATTCAATTTGAATTTTGCAATTAATGAGCACACAAGAAAAAACTGTTACCATTAAAAATTATAAAAAAATATTGGATCTGCATGAACCATATTAAAAAAAATTTAATATAGTAATTGATGTAACCATGTATTTCTAAAAAAAACATAAGAAAAACTGAATTTATATTTGTTGTTTAAGGGATTAATTACGATTTATCCTTTGTACGTACCTAAAAATTGCACTTTAAAAATTCTAAAGGAACATTTTACCTCTTTCCATAACGGATGAGTAACATACGCTCCGAAATTGAGAGTAACATTAATAATGTATATAAAAAGATAAAATATATTTAGGGGTTAAATTGTCACGTTTATCATAACACAGTGGGGGTAAAATGATATATTTTTCATAACACGGGGGTGAAATGCCGCATTTATAGTAACACAGAGGGTAAAATAATACATTTATATGTTGACTATGTCAAAATATATTATATAAGAAGGGTAATTTTGTCAATCCATATTTTTATGTTTAAAAATTCCAGGGATACGGCGTACATAAAGATTACAACGGATAATTTTTTTTTTTCAAGTTACAATGAGGTAAATTAGATATTATGCATATCACAGGGGATAAACTGCCGCTAACTCGATTTTTGAGTCAAGGACATCTCCAATGCTTAGGGAGGAAAGAAGGGAAAAATGAGGAATCTACATTGATGAGGGGGGAAGGGGGGAAGGGGAGAGGAGTAGGTGTGGGGGAGGGGGGGTCTTCTCCCACCTCCTGGATGGTTGGGGAGGTAGGTAGCTGGACCTTGTCACCCACCGCGGTCGGTGAGCAGGATGGTCTCCCACCTGCCTTCTTTTCTTTTTTCTTTTTATTTATTATTTCCTTTCTTTTGTTATTTAATTACTTTATTTATAATAAAAATTATTAATTTAATTTAAAAATATCTTAAAATTAAATTAATTTTATTACTTTTATAATTGTAACTTTTATTTAATAAAATTAACATTGATGTGTGAAATTTAATAACATTGTAAGAAAATTTAATTTTTCTATTATTTTAAATTTAACGAATTTATCTTTAATTTGTGTTCATTTATAATAACATAATTACAAACTATTTATGGGGGTTTAAAACATTGAAATTAAATACGATTTATCATTATTATTATTATTATTATTATTATTATTATTATTAAGAAATATGAGGATCAATTGAATTAGGAAGATTGAGTCACTAAAAATGACTATAAAAGAAGATTGGAGAGGGAAAGAGGTGGAGGTCCTCACTGGAGATGATGTGTTTAGAGGGTCTTCTTCCGTCTTTGACTCCTGATCTTCTTAGCCATTTCTACAAAATTGAAGTGATTGCATTTTCCTGTTGAAAAAATAATTCAAAATTCTTATTACATAACTATATATGGTTTTCTTTAATGTTTATTTAAACGAAAATGGTCAAGTAAATGTATTATTGTTCTTTAATTCTCCCTTCGGGGATTGAGTTTTCAATTTTTTTAAGAATTTTCTAAGGAATATGGCTTTCTTTATTACTGAAGGAACTTTTGTTGTGATGGTATAGATTTAGCATAGTTTGCTCACTTTTGCTCATTTATAAATGTATATTTTACTCTATTTTATACTAGAATAAAAAAGATCTAGTTAACACATTATACATTACTTGAATCTAATTTGACTCTTCATTAATTTCGTTTACATGCATTAATAAAGTCAATTATCTCCAACATATTTCACTTCTTGTGAACACTTCTTAAAGTAACTTTAGAAGTATGTCATCTCCGTTGTTTATGCAATTGTGTTGGATATGTTTTTCGGTAAACTCAAACCAACTCTTGATTTGGTCAAACAATTCAATCATAAGGCAAATATATTATACTGGAGTGTTATCCATTCTCTAAATAGTATTATAATTGTCACGTGAATGATTGGGTTTGTCCAAATCTTATTTGGGTGAGAGTTTTACATATTTTTTTCTCATTCTTATGCCATAGATTATTGAATGGTTGACTCATCTTAAATTTTATGTTATTTGATACGAAAGACACTTAAAATGTATTAATAATAACACGCTCGTTCAATGATCCCCGTTTAGGCGACATACAATTTGCACGAGCCTAAGGTGCAGAGGTTCAATCACATGACTTATTTTTGGTTCCTAAATTTAAAGAGAAGTTGATTTAATGATCTTATACGCACTGTGTATTGATATATAAGAACTAATTTGAATAAATTTGATCAGTTTGTTGCACTGCATCATTTACCACTTGCTAAAATTGTTAACAATATGATGGGCATCTGTTACGCTCCAAATACGAGTGCGTAGAAACGCAAGTATACGGTCGCTTTCAAGTAATAAAGTGGTAAAGGGTGTCGAACCCACGAGGAATCTAACGAATAATTATCAAGATCTAATCTATTATCTTACGCGAACTTATGTGATTAAAAGTAGTAGGTTTGTAGTTTGTTTGAACACATAAAAAGTGAATTAAATAAAAACACAATACTTTGATTCGATTAGATAAAGGTTCCTAGATTTACATGTCACTAAGAGTGATCCAATCTCGAATGATTCACAAGTTGACGACTATACTTATGTTTGTTGTTCAAGATTTCATAATCTATTCATACGTATCTTTCGATATCGTACGAACCTACCAAAGTAAACTAATCTAATTTATGTCTAAAAGGATTAAGCTTAAATGATGCTTTAGTTCACAAACCTTAATAGAACAAGAAATGACTTAGGTATATTTATATCCTAAAATCAAATCACAACCTAGTTTTATAATCTAATCTTTAATCAACTATATCTAGCCATTAAAGATCAATCCATTTCATCCTATGGTTGGCCTAACCACAAGTTGACAAAGGCTCAAACTAGATTAACAAACACTTGTAAGCATAGCAACAATCATAAACTCATCATTCAATCATAGATCCATCAAAGCTTCATGAAAACCTAGGAGTTAAATGCTTAGCTACTCATATTTATCAATAAAACATTCATTACAATCAACATATTCATAAGTACAAGATAAATATAAAGGTTTGAGATAAGCTTATGTAATGGAAGCCACTACAACTCTTCTCTCAAGCTTCTTTAGTCTTCCAACCAAAGCTCCAAGCAAGAACTCTTCTTCTTTTCAATGGAGGCAAGAGATATTTTTCCTTTCTTTAAGTGTAAGTAAGTTGTAAGAGTTGTCTAATGAATTCCAACTTCTAACCTTATAACCTAGCAAACTATCACCCACTCATGCCTAAATTACCCCAAAAACTATAGTAACAAAGGCCAAAAGATCCCTAAAGGATGATGTATTTACAAGTGGGAGAAGTGATATATACAAAAAGGCCCTCAAAAGTCGCTGAAAAACAGAGCAGACCTCGCCGCGGCGAGGTTCTGGCCGTAGGCAAAGTCCCTTTTCCTGCTACCACCTCGCCGCGGCGAGGTTCATGCCGTAGGCAGACTGCATTTTCTGCCTCTAGCTCGCCGCGGCGAGGTTCAGCATGTCCAAATACTTGATTTCTTTTACTTCTAAGGACGTTAGGTGGCTTCCCGAGGTCGATAGGAACTTGCAATTCGCGCACGAAATGTTCCGCAAGTGCTTCAATGCGTCAAATCCTGCAAATCACCGACAAACAAGGTAAAAACACGAACAAAACACGAAAAACGAACAAAGGCCTAACAAAGGGCCTAGAGCACAAAAGACGCGACAAACACGCAAAGACATACGAAAACTCGGATCAAAACAAGATGTTTTGGGCTTAAAGAGATGAGTAATAACGACGTTTTCACGGCGTTATCAACACCCCCAAACTTAAACATTTGCTCGTCCTCGAGCAAAGAAACAAAACAAAAACAAAACAAGCATGCTTGATATCAAATCACCAAAGCTTAACACTTTCGAATTATTCTCAAAACAAGCTCCACGTGTGTGTGTGTGTTGGCTTTTAGCTAGATTCTATCTTAAGTGAATAATTCCCGATAGGTCAAAATCGTCGGTTCTATTTGCATGGGCTTCTAATGCTTAACAAAGAATCCCTCCTAGCCGTAGACTGCAAACTTAATGCTCAAATCACTTCACGGGACTAAGTTATAGGTAATTTAAGAGTGTTGTCCCTATTCTTGAGTTAATTGACGATTTTAGCTCCTAACTCTTTTCTCACCATTCTTTGCTTTTCTTTTGATTTACAATAATAACATAGCACTTTGTGCTTTACAAGAATATTGCGATACGAAACTTGCACTAATGGCGAACTTTATGCAATTTTGCTTTTGTGGGCTACTAGCTCCACTCTTTTCTTTCTATTACAACTTTAGCACTAAAGCAATGAAATAGAGTAATTACCAAAAATGATCAATGAAAACTAGCAATTGAAGGCTTAGCCTTTCTTTTATCTCTTAGAAGTGCGTACATTTTAGCAACTTCTCTACTCATTTTTTTTTTTTTTTAAGAGTTAGGTGTTTAAAAGTCTTTCATTCTCGAAAAGGGTTTACTCCCCCAAACTTAGGCCATTTATGCTCTTTTTACACTTAATTTCCAAGCTAAAGATTGGAGGGAATATAAGTTAAGCAAAAGGAGTCCTAGATCCTATTATCGCTAAAGTTCGTTATCCACTTTAGATATAATCATAGCCATTGCCAATGTGTCTTAAACTTTGTAGAGCATGTTCAAATAACAATAAGAATTTGAAAAATTTTGGCGGGTCGACCTAGCATGCAATAAATGACCTTACTCCCCCAAACTTAAAATGCACAATGTCCCCATTGTGTGAATTGAGAGTGATGGAATAAGGTACGACACGACAAAACAAAAGCAAAACAAGACAAAGCAAAACAAGACAAAACAAAACGAAACGAAACGGTAAACGAGTGAGCACGGCTCTAAATAAGTTTAACAAGTACAAATTGTAAGTTGAAACAAGTAAACAAGCTAATGTCTCAAAAGAGCGAAGTAGCAAAACAGTACAAGACGAAAAATAGAATAAAACATTGTAAGATCAAATAGAAACCGACGGGACTGCTTAAATTTAAAACCAACGTCCCTTTTTGTATGCATCCCGTGGTTGCTCTTGTCTTTAACGGTTTCTCGCATTGAGTGCACGCTCTTCTGCATCATCAAAATGTAGCTCATCTCCTTGATCCATCGGAGGCTGTGGAGGCAAATTGATACGCTCAGGAAAAGTATTCTGGGGAAGGGCATTGTACCGGTCGTCTCCGAGCAATGTTCGGTACACAGCATCATCCCTGTCTTTCATAGTATAAACATACCGAGCCAGCTGGTCTTGCCTATCCATCATGATATCTTGCCTGTTACCCATGGCTTGAACAAGCTGAATCAGTCTGCCAATATCATCTCTGGTTCCCATCTGCGCCTGACCGCTTGGTTGCTCATCAACCTGTGCCTCTTCCTGTCCATCTCTACCCACTTGATCCGGTTGATCCTCTGGTTCTGCCTGACTGTACAAGTAAGTTTTAAGGTTGTAAGCACTCGTATAGTCCAATTGCAAGGTCCTGCAGATAGCCAATGTGTTGATCGGGGTAGGCAACTTAATGACTTCACCAACTTCTTCAAAGTCAACTCTTGCCTCTCTACATAATCCGTCTATGAGGTGCGGAAATAAAAAACTCCTGCTGTTATAATTCGTTCTCGAAATGGTTTCCTCGAGCACCTCATATATTACCCGACCTACATTGAGGGACCGCCCACGGGTGAGTGAATAGAGTAAGGGGATGCGATCCTCACCGTAGCTTGTGGTAAACGTGGCAGGACGGAAGTGCGAAAGCAAGACTAATGACCAAGCTTTTGCTTCCGGAGTTAACCTGTTGCGTGCCACCTTCGGTATACCACGAACTACTGTGCCTGGCAGGGCAATGAACTCTTTCATTTGATCCACAGTATACCCTTGCTTATCGTCAATATGCTCATCCCTTCGGTTAGCAGGCCATTCAATCCCGTAATAAGCGTTGATAGTGTCCGGATCGAACCTGACCTCCGTACCCCTCACGTATGTGATACCGTTTTCTCTAGTCCAAGAGGCATTTGGGTAGAATTCTCTAACAATATCACCATCGAAGGTATCCCGAGATGGCCGTTTCAGGAATTCTGTCCAACCCCTCGCTTCAATTTGATCCTGTAAATAAGGAAAAGCTTCCCTTTCGTAGTCGACAAACCTTTCCTTAACAAACGACCAACTTATGGCCTTCTTATAAGCATCCCAGGCCGATTTATCCCCGAACTTGTAGGTGTCGTATTCTTCCTCGACCACCTTCTTCTTTCCCTTTGGCTCCCTCTTCCTTTTCGGAGGTGCACTTGAACTTGCGCCTTTTGATTTTTTCGTCATTGTGTTTAAAAGCGTTCTTTCCTTTGTAATCAAAGTGCACCAATTTCCCAGATTCAAGTTGCAACTACCCAAAAACAACGAATCAATACTCCGACAACACCACAATCAAGAACTAGCACAATGAGCAAGAACTTCTCACACACATTTTATCAAACACCTTTTGTGCACTTCCCACTCTACTAAATCTCTTTAAGATTTGTAATTACTTCCACCCAAAAAAAATCAATACCAACAATTCACAAACAAAACACCATATCAATACAACAAAATCGAAAAACAAGTTTAGCCACACTTACTTTCGTTGAGTTTTCGAACTCTTGTTGATTTTCGGATTTGATGTAATGGTGAAGAATTGGGGGTGTTTTAATTGATTGAAAGGAGAGAGGGATTTGTTTGTGGGTGTTTGAGTGAGTAGATTGAAGATTGAGAGAGTTGTTTGTGTGATTGAGAGTGAGAGGCGAGCTTGAGTGAATGGTTATTTTGAGAGAGGAGTGTTTGAAATGAGTAAGTTTCGGGTAGTGGGGGAGGAGGGTTTTAAAAAAAAAAATTTCTGGGCCGACTCGCCGCGGCGAGGTTATCACCGTAAGTTTCTGCCAATACCTCGCCGCGGCGAGGTTGTGCCGTAGCTTACGGCCTCTGCCTCGCCGCGGCGAGGTTATTCCCCTCTTTTTTTTTTTTTTTTTTTTTTTTAAACCAACCACTCACCTTACGACGGTTGCGCTCCAATGATTCATTCGCTTGACCTCGCTCGATTGTGCTTGTCGATCTTTGATCTATCACCCGTGCTCGTTTACCTACAACACAAAACGCAAAACGAAAACAAAAGCGACAACATAAACAAACACAAAAACAACACAAAACACAAAACACAAAATAATAAAGCAATAGGCTCGGGTTGCCTCCCGAGAAGCGCTTGTTTATAGTCATGAGCTTGACTTGGATATGGTATGATATCTTCACGATAGAACCACGGAAGTCCTATTCCTTTCAAATTCTCCACCCCAATAGTGTTTGAGGCGCTGACCATTCACTTTGAATTTGTTTCCGGTTGATGGATCGGAAACCTCCACGGCTCCATAGGGAAACGCTTCAACAACTTGAAAGGGTCCCGAACAACGAGACTTGAGTTTTCCGGGAAATAATCGAAGCCTTGAGTTGAAAAGTAGCACTTGTTGCCCCGGTTCAAACTTCCTTTCCAATATACGTCGATCATGCCATTTTTTCATCTTTTCCTTATAGAGCTTGGCATTCTCATAAGCTTCCAAACGAAATTCATCAAGTTCATTCAGTTGGAAGAGCCGTTTTTCTCCGGCTAGACTTGCATCCATGTTCAACTTCGTTACAGCCCAATAAGCCTTGTGTTCCAACTCCAACGGTAGATGGCAAGATTTTCCGAACACCAGCTTATAAGGAGACATCCCGATTGGTGTTTTGTATGCGGTACGATAAGCCCATAGAGCATCATCAAGTCTCAACGACCAGTCTTTTCTGTTAGGAGCTACCGTCTTTTCCAAGATACTTTTTATTTCACGGTTTGATATCTTGGCTTGCCCATTTGCCTGCGGGTGATACGCGGTCGTCACCTTGTGCTTCACTCCATATTTCGCCAAAAGAACGTCAAGCCAACGGTTACAAAAGTGAGAACCGCCGTCACTTATTATTGCTCTTGGCGTGCCAAAACGACTGAAGATATTCTTCTTTATAAAACTCATGACTGCTTTCGAATCGTCCGTGGGAAACGCGCTTGCCTCGATCCACTTGGAAACATAGTCTACGGCCACCAAAATGTATTGGTTCCCTTTAGAAGGCACAAATGGTCCCATGAAGTCTATTCCCCATACATCAAACAACTCCACTTCAAGAATGGTGGTTAGTGGCGTTTCATTTCGTTGGGAAATATTTCCTACCCTTTGGCACCGATCACATTGGGAAACGATCCTGTGCGCATCTTTGAATAAGGTAGGCCAGTAGAATCCCGATTGCAACACTTTTGCTGCCGTACGATCTCCCTTGAAATGTCCTCCATAAGGTGCGGCATGGCAATCCTTTAGAATTGCGTGTGTTTCCTCCTCGGGAATGCATCTCCTAATGACCCTGTCTGCACAAATCTTAAAAAGAAACGGCTCATCCCATACAAAACTCTTTACATAATGTAAAAACCTTTTCTTTTGTTGATAAGTAAAGTCAGGAGGTAGTAAACCACATACCAGATAATTAACATAGTCGGCGTACCATGGGGTTGGAGCTAGTGCGAGGGCAAAGAGTTGTTCATCCGGAAAGACTTCATTGATGAGTTCGGGATCTTCCTCAGCTTCTGCGTTCTCGAGCCTTGATAAGTGGTCGGCAACTTGATTTTCGGACCCTTTCCTATCTTTGATCTCTAAATCAAATTCTTGAAGCAATAGGATCCAACGGATTAGTCGGGGTTTTGCATCTTTCTTCACCATCAAGTATCTAATGGCCGAATGATCCGTGTAGACTACCACCATAGTACCAAGCAAATAAGCTCGGAATTTGTCAAAGGCAAACACCACCGCTAAAAGCTCCTTTTCCGTAACTGTGTAGTTCAGTTGGGCATCGTTCAAAGTCTTGCTAGCATAATATATGGAATGGAAAATCCTGTTTTGCCTTTGTCCCAGAACAGCCCCAACCGCTATATCACTCGCATCGCACATTACTTCGAAAGGTAAACTCCAGTCCGGTGCCACAACAATCGGTGCCGAGATTAGCATTTGCTTCAAAGTTATGAAGGCTTGCAAGCATTCATCCGTGAAGAAAAAGGGAACGTCTTTCTCTAATAAATTGCATAACGGTTTGGAAATTTGTGAGAAGTTTTTGATAAATCTTCTATAGAAACCCGCATGCCCAAGGAAACTTCGAATTCCCTTCACAGATATAGGCGGAGGTAGCTTCTCTATTGCTTCAATTTTTGCTCTGTCAACCTCGATTCCCTTGCTTGATATCTTGTGGCCCAAGACGATGCCCTCTTTAACCATAAAATGGCACCTCTCCCAATTCAATATCAAGTTCGTTTCTTCGCACCTTTGAAGCACTTTGCTTAGATTACCCAAGCATTCATCAAATGAATCCCCAAAGATAGAAAAATCATCCATGAAGACTTCTACGAACTTCTCGATCATATCGGTGAAGATTGCCATCATACACCTTTTAAAAGTGGCGGGAGCATTACACAAGCCGAAAGGCATTCTTCTAAAAGCAAACGTACCATACGGACATGTGAAAGTCGTTTTCTCTTGATCCGCAGGGGCGATGAAGATTTGATTGAAACCCGAATATCCATCCAAAAAGCAATAGAAAGCTCTTCCCGCTAGTCTATCCAACATTTGATCAATGAAAGGTAACGGAAAATGATCTTTCTTCGTATTTTGGTTCAGTTTTCGGTAGTCCATGCATACTCTCCACCCGGTAACCGTTCTAGAAGGTATTAACTCGTTCTTTTCATTGGTTATCACCGTCATACCACTCTTCTTTGGAACACATTGAACCGGACTTACCCATTTGCTATCGGAGATAGGAAAAACAATCCCGGAATCTAACCATTTGATTATTTCCTTTTTAACCACCTCTTTCATAATTGGGTTCAATCTTCTTTGGTGCTCAACGGACTCCTTGAAATTGTCCTCCAAGTTGATCTTATGCATACAAAAGGTGGGACTAATCCCTTTGATGTCGGCAATAGTCCACCCGATGGCTTTCTTATGACACTTGAGAACTCTCAACAATTTCCCCATTTGAGTATCCGTCAAGTCGGCCGCAATAATAACCGGCAAAGTAGAAGAATCTCCCAAATAAGCATAGTTCAAATGAGATGGAAGTGGTTTCAACTCCGATCCAAGATTGGAGGCTCCTCAATAAAAGATTTCAAAGGCTTGGGGTTTGACAACGGCAAGTCAAGAGATTCAAATCTTTTTCGATAGTTCTCCCCAACCGAATTAGCTTCCAATTGTGAGATTACTTGAGCCATTTCCTCGATTTCTTCATCAAGTTTATTCAAGATAGCTCCCTCAATTAGATCTTCATAGTGATTCTCCTCGAATGTATTAGCTACCAACGAATCAATCATACAAACGGAAGAGATTTCTTCCTCATCATCCGGGTATCTCATAGCATTAAAGACATCGAATTTCACTTCTTCATCATGTACCCTCATGGTGAGTTCACCTTTTTGTACATCAATCAAAGCTCTACCCGTAGCTAAAAATGGTCTCCCAAGTATGATAGGCACATTGACATCCGCCTCATAATCAAGAACAATAAAATCGACGGGGAAAATGAATTTATCAACTCTTACCAAGACATCGTCGATTTTTCCTTCCGGATAAGTGATGGAACGGTCGGCAAGTTGCAAAGAAACCGTAGTAGGCCGTGCTTCTCCGATTCCAAGCTTTTGAAAGATAGATTTGGGCATAAGATTAATGCTAGCTCCCAAATCACAAAGAGCTCTTCCAAAATACTTATCACCAATGGTACACGGGATAGTGAAACTCCCCGGATCCTTGAGCTTTGGAGGTAATTTGTTTTGTAAAATAGCACTACATTCCTCGGTTAGTGCAACCGTTTCAAATTCCCCGAATCTTCTTTTCTTTGAAAGCACATCTTTCATAAACTTGACGTACTTAGGCATTTGCTCGAATGCTTCCACTAGAGGGATGTTTATATGCAATTGCTTCAAGATATTTAAGAATTTTTCAAATTGCTTTTCATCCTTTTTCTTTTGGAATCTTTGAGGAAAAGGAGGAGTTGGTATACTTGCCGGAATTGGGGTTGAAATGATTTGTTCTTTAGGTACCTCCTTTTCCGACTCCACTTCTTCAACCAAAGACTCCTTACTTCCACTTTGAGTCTCCTCGGCTTCCATTGGGTTTTCATTAGGCATAGCCGGACCTTCATACCTCTTTTCATTCCTCAAAGAAATAGCTTTGCAATGTTCATTCGAGCCTTGATTAGGTGACTCGGTTGTACTTGGCAAAGCTCCTTGAGGTCTCACACTTAAGGTTTGTGAGACTTGCCCCATTTGAGTTTGAAGGTTTCTCAAAGCTACCGAATGCTCTTGTTGATTTCTTGAGAAATCTTGCAACTTAGAGTCATTGGCTACCATATATTTGGTGGTATGTTTCATGAAATCACCAAATGCATCTTCCCATGAAGGTTTCGACTCTACGGGTTGCTTTTGTCGATCTTGAAATCCGGGGGGAGCGGAGGATTGATGACCTCCTTGATATGGTGGTTGTTGGGCATTGTTTGGATTACTCCAAGAGAAATTAGGGTGCTTTTGCCAATGAGGAATGTAGTTGTTGTTTTGATAGGGGGCATGTCCTTGATTGTTTCGATAATTGTTCCCAAGGTAATTCACCGCCTCGGGATTTCCGGAACACATATCATAAGTATGAGCTCCCCCACACGTCACACAACTAGGTGGCATGGATTGTACTTGTTGTACTACTTCCGGCTTTTGGGCAAGCTTGTCTACTTTATTGCTCAAGAACGCCATTTGGGCACTCAACGCCGTAATTGCATCCAATTCGAGCCTTCCCGGAATAGATTTAGCGGAAGTTCCTCTCTCGGACGTCCAAGAGTGATTGTTGTAAGCCATAGTATCAAAAATTTCCCACGATTCATCGTAGGATTTGGAAAGCATAGCACCTCCCGCAGTGGCATCAACAAGAGCTCTAGTAGGTCCGTGCAAACCATTGTAAAATGTTTGCATTAGAATATACTCGGCTATGCCATGGTGTTGACACTTCTTTAACATCTCCTTGAATCTCTCCCAAGCTTCATACAAAGACTCTTGATCTAATTGCCGAAATCCAAGAATATCGTTCCTCAATTTGGTAGTCTTCGGGGGAGGGAAAAACTTTCTCAAGAACTTCCCCGTTAGATCTTCCCACGAAGTAATAGATTGGGATTGTAAAGAATCCAACTAATCTTTTGCGAGGTCTCTCAACGAGTATGGAAATAGCATCAACCTCAACGCATCCTTTGTAACACCCGCTATGATGAATGAATCACTAATCATCATAAACTTCTTCAAGTGAGCATGAGGATCTTCGCTAGAATGACCTCCAAATTGACCCGCGGCATTGAGCATGTTGAACATGACCGGCTTAAGCTCAAAGTTAGTTGCCGTAATTGTAGGTCTAACGATGCAAGAGCTGAGCTCATCCAACTTAGGTGTGCCATACTCATTAATAGGCCGATTCCTATTATTTGGTTCTTCGGGAGCAACTTGTATAGGATTAACCATAGCCGGATTAACTCCTTGATCGTCCATGGGCAGAGATTTACCCTTCTTTTTCCTTGCTTTTCTTCGCTTTCGAAAAGTCCTCTCAATCTCCGGATCAACAAGAGCTAAGGGTGATGACGAAGCTCTTGGCATACACTAAGAGAAAGGTACCTATGAATACAAAGATCACAAGGTAAATAATAAATTCAAGCTAAGATACACAAGAGTAAAAATTGGCAATAATCGTTACTACTCCCCGGCAACGGCGCCAAAAACTTGTTACGCTCCAAATACGAGTGCGTAGAAACGCAAGTATACGGTCACTTTCAAGTAATAAAGTGGTAAAGGGTGTCGAACCCACGAGGAATCTAACGAATAATTATCAAGATCTATTCTATTATCTTACGCGAACTTATGTGATTAAAAGTAGTAGGTTTGTAGTTTGTTTGAACACATAAAAGTGAATTAAATAAAAACACAAATCTTTGATTCGATTAGATAAATGTTCCTAGATTTACATGTCACTAAGAGTGATCCAATCTCGAATGATTCACAAGTTGACGACTATACTTATGTTTGTTGTTCAAGATTTCATAATCTATTCATACGTATCTTTCGATATCGTACGAACCTACCAAAGTAAACTAATCCAATTTATGTCTAAAAGGATTAAGCTTAAATGATGCTTTAGTTCCCAAACCTTAATAGAACAAGAAATGACTTAGGTATATTTCTATCCTAAAATCAAATCACAACCTAGTTTTATAATCTAATCTTTAATCAACTATATCTAGCCATTAAAGATCAATCCATTTCATCCTATGGTTGGCCTAACCACAAGTTGACAAAGGCTCAAACTAGATTAACAAACACTTGTAAGCATAGCAACAATCATAAACTCATCATTCAATCATAGATCCATCAAAGCTTCATGAAAACCTAGGAGTTAAATGCTTAGCTACTCATATTTATCAATAAAACATTCATTACAATCAACATATTCATAAGTACAAGATAAATATAAAGGTTAGAGATAAGCTTATGTAATGGAAGCAACTACAACTCTTCTCTCAAGCTTCTTTAGTCTTCCAACCAAAGCTCCAAGCAAGAACTCTTCTTCTTTTCAATGGAGGCAAGAGATATTTTTCCTTTCTTTAAGTGTAAGTAAGTTGTAAGAGTTGTCTAATGAATTCCAACTTCTAACCTTATAACCTAGCAAACTATCACCCACTCATGCCTAAATTACCCCAAAAACTATAGTAACAAAGGCCAAAAGATCCCTAAAGGATGATGTATTTACAAGTGGGAGAAGTGATATATACAAAAAGACCCTCAAAAGTCGCTGAAAAACAGAGCAGACCTCGCCGCGGCGAGGTCGGACCTCGCCGCGGCGAGGTTCTGGCCGTAGGCAAAGTCCCTTTTCCTGCTACCACCTCGCCGCGGCGAGGTTCATGCCGTAGGCAGACTGCATTTTTTGCCTCTAGCTCGCCGCGGCGAGGTTCAGCATGTCCAAATACTTGATTTCTTTTACTTCTAAGGACGTTAGGTGGCTTCCCGAGGTCGATAGGAACTTGCATTTCGCGCACGAAATGTTCCGCAAGTGCTTCAATGCGTCAAATCCTGCAAATCATCGACAAACAAGGTAAAAACACGAACAAAACACGAAAAACGAACAAAGGCCTAACAAAGGGCCTAGAGCACAAAAGACGCGACAAACACGCAAAGACATACGAAAACTCGGATCAAAACAAGATGTTTTGAGCTTAAAGAGATGAGTAATAACGACGTTTTCACGGCGTTATCAGCATCCCACTAAGGTGTTTGTGGACACGGGGGCAACTCGAAACTTTGTGACCAGGAAGGCAGCAAAAAAATTTGGGATTCTGGGTGGACAAGAGTGACAGATGGATGAAGATAACGAATGGGCATGCAAAACCACTTAACGACACAACTCATGGGCTTGGACTTATGTATGGGAGTTTGGAAGGGCCAAGCGGATTTTAAGGTAGCGTCAATGGACGACTACAAAATAATGTTGGATTGGATTTCTTTCGAAAGGTAAACGCTTACCAAATGTCTTGTTTCAATTCACTATGCATATTATTGGACAGGTATACACCATAAAATCGTCGAATAAAGGGACACGAGATGGGCCAACTAAAGTTTGTTGGCCATGCATCTCATTTGAGGATGGACCAAGAGGGACTGATAAGGGAAGGCCAATATGAGGATGGTAGTCCTCCCATTCGAGCCAAGCGAGGCAACAAGAGTAAGGTGTTTCCCAAAGAACTAGGACCTGTGGGGAATGTGGCACAATAGATCAGGCCGAGGGCTAAGGAGACAAACAACGAGACTGTGCAACGCAAGCGGGGATTAGTGCATGAATAAGGCACGCCGGTTCAGGGGGCTTGGCAACCCACGAAGACTTGGGCGCAATCATGATAAACTCAAAGGAACTTATTAACGAGAGCGTCAATGGAATTAATATGTGGGGGAAAATGTCACACCTAAACACTTTGCACGACCGAGGCGATCGTGCACATGGGAGGACATGGGGCCTTGGGTGTGACTTAACCAATGGGACAGATGGCTCGACATGGACAAGACTTGGTATGAAGGGGCATGCACATATTTAAGCCAATGGGACTATCTGCCAGACAGGCGGCCTAGCCGGGCAAGCACCACAACACTATGGTTGTGGTCAAGCCAAGCAGACTGGTCAAACTCCAAATTAGGGACGAGTAGTGGCATACGGATCGTCCAGGCCTTGGCCAACATAGTAGGTCACGATTCATCATTTGGCTAAGCAAAATCTTTGGCCACTGGGATGGCAGGCTAACGATCAAGGGTTGCCAAAGTGGATTTTCAACCAAAACGTGGCAGTTGAGGTTACTAAAGAATTTCAAAAGGATCTACATAAGCTTGAAAGGGTCTACATGAGTATGGAGAGTTCGAAAAAGTCTACACAAATGTGGAACATTGTGGAGCATTTTTCACTTCTCTAGAATATAATGAAAGATGTGGAATACCTTTGAAGCATGTAAACCCACTTTAAAATGAACACCGTACGAAATGTAAAAAAGTTCTAGAAAATGTGTAAAAAGTAATAGGTAGGCTAGATGGTTCTTGAGACTTAATCTCCACCATTAAATCAAGTAGAATTGGCCACCCATTTTGGGATGCCACTAGTATAAATATGTAGCCTCATTCTTCATTTGTATCCAACAAGTTGTGAGCATTCTACATGTAATAAGAGATTAGTTTTTGGCAATCTTAGTCTTTCCCACTTCACAATTTAGAAAATTTTCTTATCTCTCAACTTAGCCAACCGCGGAGCAGAATTTACAAATCGATGTTAAAAATGATTTGAAGTGCCGCATGGGTACTTTGTTATATCCACAGTTATTCCAAAAATTTCTAAGTCATAGACTCGTAGTTATTTATTGCATTCTCGTGATGTGCCAAGTTCAAAATAATTTCATCACCAGCCATAGTTGCGCACATCATTACAAAGTTCACAAAGATTTGATAGAAAGAACTATGTACATTTCATAAGTTTATCTTCCTAGAACAATATTTTAGTTATCTAGTGATATAAGAACACAATCGATCTAATATAAAAGAAAAAACAAATTTGTTAGGCATCATTACACATGAAGTCTGATAGATCGACTGAGGAAAGCCATAAGGCAGAACCAAATTTGGAGGTTTATATTAGAGATCATATTGACAAGTCTGCACGTAAATTATTTGTTGAAAAAAGGATCGATTGTTCACTAGAGTTTGATGAGAAGTGGTTGCAGCATTGAGAGAAGCAGAAAACATTTCAGCATTAGCAATTGACTTAACAAACACTTCAATTAAAGATATTGATGATGCAGAAGGAAGCAACATCACTAAGAACGCCCTGACCAATCTGATAGAATCAGCTGCTGAACTTCCTAGTATATTTGAACAAGATTATTATATTGAGAGACCAATTTTTTCTAAAGTTTTGGAAAAACTGAAGGATCTAAAAGCAAAACAGAAGTACCAAGAAATGTCAATAAAGATAGATCTCTAAAAAGATATTACTACCCATCAGTGAGATAGGAAGTGCCCAAATACCCGTTGGGGATACATTTTGCAGGCTTTGTGTTTGCGTTAACTTGAGTTGATGTTTACTTTTGTAGTTTTTAAGTTTATACCCGGTCGGGATAATTTTTGCGGCGCTTATGTTTGTGCGAATTTACTTGATCTTGGAATTTGTGGTATTCCAGTTGATCCACAATTTACATGTTAATTATCGATGACAAGTGAAATTTCTATAGCCTTGAACAATATATGTTAAGTGGATTGAAAAAGTTGCTTGTTGATAACAAGAAATCTTTAAATGTCTTATGGTAACATAATTTACTCAAATATTTTTCATCTAAAATGGTGAAGCCGAACCAAAATACCTTCAAACATGGCATGTGTGCTCCATCTTTTAATCTTCTAGAAGGTGATGTGCTTAATTCGTAACATGAGGTAATAAGCCGTAAAAACTTTTGTTTGATATTTTCCAAAATTATTTCATGTTTTAGAAATTTCAAATAAACATGATTTTTACTTTCTGAAATAAATTTTTATCTCTTAATTTTCTTAAATTATTTTCTCAAAATTCAAATAAATAACAATTTCTTTAAAACAAAATCCATACAAAATCTAATATGATTTGACAAAAGTAACATATATCCCAAACAAATTATATTAAATAATAAACATGATTTTGATACCTAAGAGGGGGGGTTAGGTATATAACTTTTTCAATGAGTTTATTTCCCAGAAGATAATTAGTGAATAGTTTCAGTAACTTTAAATAAAAGTTAAATGTTCCAATGATTTTAAGATTAAAGTTATGATATGAAGTAAAGTGCAAATAATAAAAGGAGTAAGAAAGCAAACACAATTTATAGAGGCTCGCGCCCCAACGGCCTACTTTCTCTCTTCCAGCACCCCTGGGTAAAATTCACTAATAGATCGTGGCTTTCAGGACAAACCTTTGCCACTTGATATTACAAGATATCAATTCTTTCTCTCGAAACAAGCTTGTTAGGCCTAACCTATTGCTCAAAAATTGTGCTTGCTAGGTTCCTATCTATCGCACAAAAACAATGCTTGCTAGAACTCTCAGTCCTATCGCACTACGAGCTTGCAAGTACAAAACTTTCGCTCAAAAACAATAGTAAAATTTTGATTACAAATAAATGTTCCAAAGTGAGCTGAATTTGCAATGGAGTAAACGCTAAACTTTTTCTTCTATTACTTAGAGTATATTCAAGATTTTCAAAGCAAGAAGAAAAGATGTTTTTAAAAGCCTTTTTGATAAAAACGATTTTAGCAAAATTAAGAGCACTCAAAAACTTTGACTAGGAGAAATGATTTAGCAAGTGAAATTTTTGAGAACGAGTTGTGCTAGAGCCATGAGAAATGATCCCCTATGTATAGTTGAGTGGAGTTGGTTTAATAGGAATGGATTTTGAAATCAAAAATTTTTTTTTGTCACATTTAAAATGATTTTGCTAGATTAAAACATGTGACTAACTTTTCAATGAATGTGGACAATGTTTAGTAATTAGATGAAAGAAAAATCTTTCCAAAAGAATGGATTTTAAATAAATAGGATAAGATATTAAGCTAGACTAATTAGAGACAAGTTATCTTGCTACCTAAGTCAAATGATTTGAAAGAAATCATTCCTTTAAAGATTGATTTTGATTGAGAATTCAAATTTAAAGACCATAAATAATTAAGTATTAGAAAAAACATTAGGCCTAATTACATAAAGGATTTTCGGCCATTGTTTATTAAACAAAGTCTACAACACTTTATAAAAACGAAGGCTGGCAATTTTGATATAAAATAATTTTTAGAATAGGGCAAAAAATGTCGGGTCAAGAGTCATTAAAAAGTTTGGGTTAGGAATTTTCTTGCTATTTTAATCAATTGAAAAATACTTACGAAGTAGACCACAATTTAATTTCTTGAATTGAAATTTGGGCCCTTCAGGGGTGCTAGGGGCTTCGATCTTCATCTTCATTCATAAGGAGCCTTTAGCTAAAACTGGTCTTCTCTTGATCTTCCTTCATAATTTGCATAAGTATTTTCGTATCAAACTTGGGCCTTCTTCATTGTTTAGGACTATCTCAAACTCCAAATGAGTTGCTCTTTTATAAATAAAAATTTGTCCAAATCATAAAACTAAAGAGCACCAATATATTAAAAGTTCGTTTGTTAATCATCAACTATTCGGCTAACAATCTCCCCCTTGATTGACATACAACTTTTGATGCGAATAAGATTATAAGGGAACTCCCCCTAACTTTATGCAATTTTTGAAAATTTCAAACTCCCCCTCAATTGAGGCATTTTTAAAAAAATGTTTCTTGGGAAATATAAGAGGTCTTAACATTAGTTGTTAAGTATCTTTGACCAATGAATTTTTTAAAAAAACATTTTTATGCAAATTTTCAAAATCGTGCAATGCCAATGTATATATAAGCAAGTTGAGTCCAAGGCACAATATCAATAAACAGTAATGAAGGGGTCATATCTGCAATAATCAACTCATAACAATATAATATTCAAGTTATATAGGCAGTGAACAACAAGTATTCAATTCAAAACAGTAACAAACATCTTCTTCTCCCCTTTTTGACAATCAATCAGTTCACTCTTAGGTTAGACAATATTCGCAATATAGGAATAAGATCAAAGTTTCACGAATAATTAGGCGAAAGCATAATCTTTTCAAATTTCATTTTCACTTAAAATGCCCGAAATTTTTCTATTCAAACAAAATTGATCTTCAGCGACTGCCTTTGTAAAAATATCCACAAGTTGATTTTCAGAGTTCACAAATTTAACACGAATATTTCCTTTTTGCACATTGTCACATATGAAATGAAATTTAATATCTATATGCTTAGTACGAGAATGTTGCACTGGATTCTTAGTAATACTAATGGCACTTGAATTATCACATAATATTTCCACATTTTCAAACATTAAACCAAAATCACGCAAATAACTTTTCATCCACATAATTTGAGCACAACAATTAGATAATGCAACATATTCTGCTTCAGCGGTTGAAAGTGCAATAGAGTTTTGTTTTTTACTATGCCATGCAACAAGACAATTTCCCAAGAGTTGACATGTGCAACTGGTACTTTTACGGTCTAGCAAGCATCCTGCTAAGTTCGCATCAGAGTAGCCAATGAGATTAAAAATTTTGCTAGTTGGATACCATAGACCAAAATTTATGGTTCCTTTTAAGTACCGAAAAATTCTTTTGACAGCGACACAATGGGATTCTTTTGGTGCAGATTGAAAACGAGCACAATAACAAGTGGCAAATATTATATCGGGTCTACTAGCAGTTAAGTAAAGAAGGCTTCCAATCATACCTCGATCCCTTGTTTCATCAAAGGGTTTACCTTTCTCGTCCTTATCAAGTTTCGTGGTAGGGCCATTTCTTTGCACTCGTCCATTCCAAATATTTTGATAAGTTCCTTTGTGTATTTCGTTTGGCAAATAAAGATTCTCTTTTCATTTTGTTTTAATTGAAGCCCAAGGAAATATGTTAGTTCGCCCATAAGACTCATCTCAAATTCATCCTGCATACACTTAGCAAAGTCTCGGCAAAGGAGATCATTAGTAGCACCAAAATATTATATCATCAACGTAAATTTGAACAATTAACAAACCATTTTCATTTGCTTTTAGAAAAAGTGTTGTATCAACTGTACCAATAGAAAAATCATTTTCTAAAAGAAATTTACTCAATCTTTCGTTCCAAGCCCTAGGGGCTTGTTTTAATCCATAAAGAGCTTTTGACAATTTAAAAACATGGTTAGGAAATTTTTCATTTTCAAAACCCGGGGTTGCTCCACAAAAACTTCTTCATTGAAAAAACCATTTAAAAAGGCACTTTTAACGTCCATTTGAAAAAGAGTAAATTTTCTAAAAGAGGCATAAGCGAGTAACATAAGAATAGATTCAAGTCTACCAACAGGAGCATAGGTTTCATCGAAATTGATACCTTTTTGTTGATTGTAGCCTTTAGCGACTAATCTCCCATTTTTTTGAGTAACCTCACCTTTTTCATTGGGTTTATTTCTAAATACCCATTTTGTTCCAATGATGGTGTGCTTACTCGGCCTTTCAACTAGAGTTCATACCTGATTTTTATCGAATTGTGCGAGCTCATCTTTCATAGCGGCAACCCAAGACTCATCCTTTAGTGCTTCATTAACGTCTTTTGGTTCGGTGATTGAGAGTAGGACAAAATTGACACTTTGATTTTGTTTTACTTTCGATCTGGTTTGAAGTCCCACTTCTTAAGTCACCAATCATTTGTGTAGTGGGATGACTAGATGCATGTTTGAACTTTCTAACGGCTGGTTCATTTATGGATCTGAAACTTCCTTCTCAATTTCTGTTTCTGCTTCATGTTCCGAATCCTTTTCGGAATGTTCTTCTGTTTTGGTTACTTGTTCCAGTACTAGTTCCGGCAATTTTTATTTTTCGATTGTGATTTCGTCTTCAACATCTGAAACAATATTGCTCAAGGATTTCTTGACATCAAAGGGGTTAGTTTCATCAAAACGAACATGCATAGATTCTTGTATAGTTTGTTTCCTTTTATTATAAATATGATATGCTTTACAAGTAACAGAATATTCAACAAACATGCCTTCGTCAGCTTTAGGATCAAATTTAGTAAGATAATCACGATCATTAAGAATATAGCATTTGCAACCAAAGACTTTAAAGTAAGCAATATTAGGCATTTTTCCATTCCAAAGTTCATACGGAGTTTTATTTAAGATGGATCTAAGAAAAACACGATTAGATACATGGCATGCAGTACTAACGACTTCAGCCCAGAATGATTTAGGCACACTATATTCATGTAAAAAGGTTATTGCCATTTCTTGTAAAACACGATTCTTTCTTTCAACTACCCCATTTTGTCGAGGGCTCTTAGGTGTAGAAAAATTATGAGAGTAACCGTTTTCATCAAACAAAGCAAAGTATTTAGAATCAAATTCAGTACCATGATCAGTTCTAATCGAATTAATAAGATAACCCTTTTTATTTTTCAACTTTTTAGTCAAAGTAATAAATGCATCTAAGGCTTCATTTTTGTGTGCAAGAAATAGAACCCATGTAAAGCGAGAATAATCATCAACAATGACGAAAACAAATCTTTTACCTGCTAGAGTTCTTGCTTTCATAGGACCGAAAAGATCAAGGTGCACTAGTTCAAGAGGTCTTGTTGTGGTTACTACCTTTTTGGGTTTGAATGAGCTCTTGATCTGTTTGCCCATTTGGCAAGCATCGCAAAGTCCTTCCTGTTGATAAGTGATTTTTGGTATTCCTCTCACAAGGTCCGACTTGGCAATTTTTGACATCAAATAAGTGTTTATGTGGCCAAGGCGTCTATGCCAGATTGATTGGGAATTATCACTTATTGCTAAGCACTTGACATTTTGGTTAGATAAATCAACAAAATCAATGCAATAAGTGTTACCCTCTCTTAAAGCTTCAAAAACAATTTTTCCATCCTTTTTAACAATGCATTTGGATGTTTCAAAATAAACTTCATAACCATTATCACAGAATTGGCTAATACTCAATAAATTATATTTTAATCATTTAACAAACCAAGCGTCTTTAATGCAAGTAGATGAATTCTTACCAACATTACCACGACCAATCATTTTACCTTTCGTGTTGTCCGCAAAGGTGACATAGCCTCCTTCACATTTATCAATTTCAAAAAATTTTGATAGATCTCCCGTCATGTGACGAGAACAACCACTATCAAGAAACCATTTGTCTTTTCGTGAAGGAGTCTTTTGTACCTATTCAATAGTGAGACAAGGTTTGCACTTTAGGTACCCAGATTTTGGGTCCTTGCAAGTTAGTCACAACATTTTTCGGTATCCACGTAAGTTTATTGGCGTTGTTCCTTTTGTAGATGCAATTATTGTGACCGGTTTTTCCACAAAAATTGCAAGTATGGTAAGACAAAGAAGAATTTTTTGCATATTTGCTCAATTTGTCAAAAGAGTATTCATATCCAATTCCGGTTCTATTTAATGACACATTTTGCATTCCTAAAAGTCTATCTAGATTCTCTTTTCCTTTAGTAAATTTTTCAAGACATCTAGTTAGATCAACAACTTTGGCTTTAAGAAAAACATTTTCTTTCGAAATACGAGAATTTTCATTTTTAAGTTTTTTAATTTTCTCAAGGCTTTTTTTTTTTTTTTTAATGTCAAATTCTTCTCTTTCTTTATTTAGCAAAGTTATCTTTTTTTTTTTTAGTTTGTCATTTTTAGAAGCAAGATTTTTAAGATCCTTTTTACATTCATTTATCATAAAGGTCCATTTATCTTCACAATCTATTTCATTATCTAAATCATCACATTCATCAAAATAGTAAGAAGCTAGTACCTCATTTCGAGTCATGAAGCAAAGATTTCTGGATTCGTCTTCCGTTTGTTCTTCTTCGGAGTCCGGTTCATCCCAAGACGCGATCATTCCTTTCCTTTTGGTTTTCATGAATGATTTGTCGGATTTTTTTTTAATTGTGGACATTCAGTACGTATGTGTCTCATTTCGTGACATTCGTAGCATCTCACTTTGTTCTCGGCTTTGAATGGCTTCTTATTATTTTTCGAGAATATTTTTGTGAACCTATTTCTTGAAAGTTGGTTAAGCCTTTTGGTAAGCATGGCTATCTCTTCATTCCGCTCATCTTCTAGTTCCTCAATGTCACTATCTCTTAAATGCAATAGATCTTCTATCTTTAATTGCGCTTACCTCATCCTTAAACAAGATGGTGAGTTCATCCATGGTCATTTTGTCGAGGTCCTTGGCTTCTTGTATGGCAGTGACTGTAGGTGTCCATTCTCGTGGGAGAGATCTCAGAATCTTCTTGACTTGCTCACTTTGAGGGTATATTTTTCCAAGTGCAGTCATGGGGTTAATGATCTCCATGAATCGAGTATACATTTGACTTACGCTTTCATCCTCTTTCATGTTGAACATTTCATATTGATGAACCAATATGGTGATTCGTTGCTCTTTGACTTGACTTGTCTCCTCATGAGTTACTTGTAACATATCCCACATGTCTTTTGCCGTAGCGCACGAACATACCCGATTGTATTCGGATTTGGTGAGGGCGCATGCTAGTAGATTTTTGGCCTTTGAATTTAGTGACACCAGTTTCTTGTCAGTGTCGGTTAGTTCCTTCCATGCTTTGGGGATTTGCTTCTCGCCTTCGGTTTTCATTGGTATGGAAGGCCTTCAAGAATTGCACTCCATAGATCACAATCAATGGAGATCATGAATTCCTCCATACTATTTTTCCATATAGAGTATGCAGTTCCATCAAATAGTAGGGGCCTGTTATGCGATTGTCCTTCTGCGAAAACATTTTTGCTAAAGGTAGACATAGGATTGTTAGCTCTCAGGAGTTAATCCGCACAGTTAAGAAAAATAAAAGAGCACCTGCTCTGGTACCAATTGATACCTAAAAGGGGGGGGGGGGAGTGAATTAGGTATATAAATTTTTCAATGAGTTTATTTTCCAGAAGATAATTAGTGAATAGTTCCAGTAACTTTAAATAAAAGTTAATTGTTCCAATGATTTTAAGATTAAAGTTACGATATGAAGTAAAGTGCAAATAATAAAAGGAGTAAGAAAACAAACACAGTTTATAGAGGTTCGCGCCCCAACGGCCTACTTCCTCTCTTCCAGCACCCCTGGGTAAAATCCACTAATAGATCGTGGCTTGCAGGACAAACCTTCGCCACTCGAGATTACAAGATATCAATTCTTTCTCTCAAAACGAGCTTGCTAGGCCTAATCTATCACTCAAAAATCGTGCTTGCTAGGTTCCTACCTATCGCACGAAAACATAGTGCTTGCTAGAACACTCAGTCCTATCGCACTACGAGCTTGCAAGTACAAAACTTTCGCTAAAAAACAATAGTAAAATTTTGATTACAAATAAATGTTCCAAAATGAGCTGAATTTGCAATGGAGTAAACGCTAAACTTTTTCTTCTATTACTTAGAGTATATTCAAGATTTCAAGAGCAAGAAGAAAAGATGATTTTAAAAGCCTTTTTGACAAAAACTATTTTAGCAAAATTAAGAGCACTCAAAAACTTTGACTAGGAGAAATGATTTAGCATGTTAAATTTTTTAGAATGAGTTGTGTTAGAGCCATGAGAAATGATCACCTATTTATAGTTGAGTGGAGTTGGTTTAATAGGAAAGGATTTTGAAATTCAAAAAAAATATTTTATCGCATTTAAAATGATTTTGCAAGATTAAAACATGTGACTAACTTTTCAATGAATGTGGACAAAGTTTAGTAATTAGATGAAAGGAAAATCTTTCCAAAAGAATTGATTTTAATTAAATAGGGTAAGATATTAAGTTAGACAAATTAGAGACAAATTATCTTGCTAGCTAAGTCAAAATAATTTGAAAGAAATCATTCCTTTAGAGATTGATTTTGATTGAGAATTCAAATTTAAAGACCACGAATAATTAAGTATTAAAAAAAAAATTAGGCCTAATTACATAGATTTTCGGCCATTGTTTCTTAAACAAAGTCTACGGCACTCTATAAAAAGGAAGGCAGACAATTTTGATATAAAACAATTTTTAGAATAGGGCCAAAAATGTTGGGTCAAGAGTCATTAAAAATTTGGGTTGGGAATTTTCTTGCTCTTTTAATCAATTGAAAAATATTTACTAAGTAGATCACAATTTTCTTGAATCGAAAATTTGGCCCTTCAGGGGTGCTAGGGTCTTCGATCTTGATCTTCATTCATAACGAGCCTTTAGCTAAAATTGGCCTTCTCATGATCTTCCTTCATAATTTGCATAAGTCTTTTCGTATCAAACTTAGGCTTTCTTCATTGTTTTGGACTATCTCAAGCTCCAAATGAGTTGCTCTTTTATAAATAAAAACATGTCCAAATCATATAACTAAAGAGCACCAATGTATTAAAAGTTCGTTTGTTAATTATCAACTATTCGGCTAACAGATTTAACATAAAGTATTACACATCTTACACCTATAATCTAACTCTTCAAAAAAACCTAAACTTCCTTTATTTCTCAAAGCACTCTCTCAAAACTCAAACAAACAACATTACGCAAATCAAAATTATTTCCAAAACCTCGATTACTCTCCCAAGCACCAAACAAACATGCCCTAAACTTTTTGGGTATCCCTTAAAAAGTTAACAATTTATAACAGCGAAACAAATGATAAAAATAGAGTTAATTACCAGGAACTCCCATGAGGTTTGATCAAACTCGCGCCCAATCCCCTCCAACAATCATAATTACAAGGACTTCCCCTGAGGTTTCAAAAGGATTACATCCATTAGGGTTCCGTTAACTTTTGCTGACTTCATCGCCAAATATTTATTGAACTTCTGATTTTACCCTTGGTTTACTATAGCTATTTTGGTGGACAATTATGCCCTTGTTATGTTTAATTCGTATGAGGGTTTTCTTTGCAATGTATATGTATAAGTATGGGTTTAAATGTTATAAATTTACATGAAACTTATAACTGGTTCATTAGTGTATATAAATTCTTAAATAAAAATATAATAACATTTCAATATTTTTTCATAATACTTTTACAAATAATAAATTATGATTAATTATAAAAAAAATATTGTATAACATAAATAAAAATGTAAATACATTCAACTTTCACATTTAACCCGAAATGTAAATTTAAAAAAAAAATTATAAATATAATCATGAGAAGAAAAAAAAACTTGAACATAAGTTATTACACATTATAAAACTGCTCACAACTCATAATTAATCCGTACTAAAAAAATTCATAAAATTTTAACTAAAAAATTGTTTTTTGTACAAAAAGTAAAAATATTCATTCAATTACCTGATTTAATAAAATAATTATTCTAAAATTATTAATATTAAAAATAATTATTATAAATCAATAAAAAATTTAATATATATTATTTAAAAAAAAACTACAACCCAGCCCCCCACCCCACCCCGCCCCTACCTCATCGTCCCAATTGAAAACTCCTTCCAGGCCGTCGCGCGACCTGAGTTAAGAGCCCAGGCCGCGACGGAGGCCTGGGTTGAAGAACCTAGGCCAGCGACGGCCTAGGGTTTGCCGTCGCAGGCCTGGAATGAGAGGTGGTTTTAGGGACTTGGGGCAGGCGTGTTGGTGGGGTGGGGGAGGCTTGCGGATGGGGACGGGAGGTTTAGGGATTGGGATTTTTTTTTTTTTTTGCATAAAATTAATTTTTTAAGAGTTAGGGATTAATGTGAAATTATGATTTTTTATTTCTATTCAAAATAGAGTTAATTACAGGGACATCCCCTGAGGTTTGGTCAAACTCACGCCCAATCCCCTCCAACTATCATAATTTCAGGGATCTCCTCGAGGGTAAAAGGGTAAAAACACACGTTCCGTCCAAGTCCGTCGACTTCCGTAGGGTTTTGTAATGTTTTTGAAACCTCGAGGGAGGTCTGTGTAATTAGCATTCTTCGAGGGGATTGGGTGCGAGTTTGGTCAAACCTCAGAGGAGGTCCCTGTAATTAACCCATAAAAATACGAGGTAAAATTGCAGAAAATGTCCCAAACTAATTAATGATTTTGGATTTTAGTCCCGAACTATTTAACTTGGCGAATTTCGTCCCGTAATTTAATATTCTTTTGGAATATCGTCCCAAACTAATTACTAATTTTGATTTTTCGTCCCAAACTATATAAACAGCCCAAATTTCGTCCCATAATTTACCATTTTGTATGAATTTAGTCCCAATGTTAAACTTCTAATTTAATGGAAATGACGGTTCAATCTTATAATTAGTTTGGAACGAACTCTGCAATATTATATAATTATTCATGTTAAAATTTACCATGTCATGACACTTAACCAGCCATGTGATAATTCATTGGCAAATGTTCAATTTTCGTCTTATAATTATGGTGGGACAATATTCCAAAAAAAATATTAAATTACGGGAAGAAATTCGCCAAGTTAAATAGTTTGGGACGAAAATTCAAAATCAGTGATTAGTTTGGGACGATTTTTACAATTTTTCTAAAATACGAAGAAGCCACATCAATTTAAAGAAATCCGCTCGTAACCCTAGAAATCTTTCGTCGAGTTTTACATTTAACAATTTCTTGTCACACGAACACACAAGTGTATGTATACTTTTCCTCTTTCTTGATGCATGCCCTAATTCGTGTTTTTTTCCCCAAAAATTACCGAAAGTAGGAGATATCATTTATGATTTGGTATACTGCATTGCAATTCTTCATGCTGCTTTATTTATTAATTTAGGTTATTGGAATTTGTTGTTTTGCTTATTTTCATCTTTTTTGGATATATTTGTTTTGACCTTGATAGTGAAATTATGTATACCTCTTGAACACTCCGAATAATCAGATGAACTTTTCATTGCAAAATATCTGCATTTTTATTATAAATCATTTGATATATTTAGATTCTCAATATTCTAAATATTTAACTACATTATAGGTTTCACGTGCTTTGTCTATGCCTATGTTATTTTCTGTTATTTAGAAGATAAATAATTACAGCACCTCATGATGGGCTTGGGGGTGCATTCTTTGGAAGCATGCACGTTTCCTTCTTTCAATTGCTATTTCTTGGGGGAATTGGATTTTGTACAAGAAACTATGACATCAATGAATTACATGAATAAAAAAGGGAATCAAATAGATAATCTGTAAGTTTATACTAGCCTTCCAGTCATGTTTGGTGTAAATAAATTGATAACTCCATTCTGCATCGAAGTTGGTGTTGAACTTGGATTGATTTCGTGATGTTTCATTGTGCCTTTTGGCTTTCCTTCTTCATTTTAATTATAACCCTGTTATTGAGCTCAAAGTTTCTTTTATAAGAATTTGCTCTCTTTTTTCACTTGTTCGTTTTACCCTCAAATTATTATTTTTTACATTTTTGGTTTATATAACATAGGTTTTTTCAGCATTGCAGGTATGCCTCAACTTCCTATGGGTAAAGAATTCAGCTATGAAGACTTGCAACATTTCACCAACAATTTTAGCGAGGAAAACTTTATTGGAAGGACTCAGTTTGGGATGTTATATAGGGGAAAGATTCCACAAGGGTGGAAAGAAATAGACGGGCAAGATGTGACAGTGAAGATGTGGAAAACTGAGTCATTACGTGATAATGGTACTGTCTTCGCAATAGTTCAACCGCAATATCTACTTGCTAGAGTAAAGGTTAGAATGCTTATTGTTGTACTAATTCCAGCATCATCCCTTTGCTAATGGAAGCAAATGCTAATGCTAATGGCTTTTGTTATGTGGGTTCTTATTTCAGGATGAGATAAGATTCTTGGGTTTACCCTTCCTCGAGAGTAACAAAAATGTAGCAAAGGTTTTGGGTCATTGCTTTGAAGATGACAAATTGGGTGTTGTGTATGATCTCAATCCTTTTGATACACTTCGCAACCTTATGTTTGACAAAGGTAGAGCACCAGTCCTTCTTTTGCATTAATTTGGCAAATGTCGTTTTATGGGACATTACCTGATAAGATTTTGACATCATATTTTCTCAACTACTTTGTTTTTCAGATAAACTGGGATGGCGTAATAGGATCAAGGTAGCTCTTGGATTGGCTCGCCTTCTTAAACTCTTGCATTGCTATAAACCACAATATCTTATTCGCAACCTTTCTGCTAGACATGTCGTAGTTGACCAGGTAATTTAAATGAGTGCTTACATGTTAATCTTGTCTTCTTTGCTTGTATTCACTAATCTCCATCTCCTTCTGACGATTTCTTGTTGTCTTACATATCCATATAGGATTTCAACCCTGTTCTAGTTGATTTTGCTATGATTCTCGGTGGGGATATTGGTGGTGAAAATTCTATTGCACCAGAACCTTTAGCTTCCCATGGATACATCGATACTCATGTCTTTTTAGTAGGTACATTAAGAAAATTATTATGATAAATAGTTAATTTATTTCAATAATTCTTTCATAATATTAAGTAACACTACAAATATTATGATACAAAAAGTTAAAAACATCATAAATGTAATGATCAATCAATGTGACTCCATTCTGCTAGTGTGGTAATATAATTTCTCTGAATTATAAGAGACAAGCTCAATATACTCAAATGAAATCTATATACTTATGTGTATGAAAAACTTTGTTTCTACAGGCTTTTGGACTATGAAAAGTGACGTGTATTCATTTGGGATCATTTTACTGGAGCTTATACTGAAGCTTACTTATGATTCTGTGAGCGGCACCCTTGGGATTGAACGACTTCTTTACATTGAGGAGCATGCACGCCTGTGGTATCGTGTATTATCCTCTGAAGCAAAAAAGAGAGATGCAAAAAAAAGTTCATTTATTCGTCGACTTTTTGGTTGCAATCTGAAATTTGATGCAGCTGAAGTTTCAGAATTTAAATGTTCTTTTGCCCGTGGAGTTTTTCGGCGAGATCCAGATTTTGATGCTGACGATGGAACTGAGCTTACCATGCTTGCTTTGAAATGTGTTGACGAGGAAACACGTGGTCGACCCCGTATGGAGGAAGTTGTTAGTAAGCTGGAGGAGCTGCATATTCTTAATGACCATTAATTTAACTACAATTTCTAGCTGTGTAAATGTGGTATGTAGTCAAGAAGAATATGTCTCTTTTGCTTTACAGAAGCCTTGTGGGATTGATGAAATTCTGGCAGCTGAGATTAATTGCATCTTTTAGATCTTTCTATATGTTACTACTTGACCAGATATCTTTGTGTTTTTCTCATGGTTTGAGAAGTCGGTCAAAAAAGCAATTTATCTCATTTTTGTTGCATTTTAATTTTCATAATTTCTTATTCCAAAATGAAATAAATGTTCATTCTATCGAATCAATATCTACCCAGAAAATATATTTCCATTCTTGCTTTTGTTCTTGGTAATGTTATTTTTAAGCAAATTATATTATTAAGTTATAAATGTTTTGCTCAGATATTTTTTAAAAGATTGGAACATCCCATCATAATTAAGCTACACCAAATGGTCCATATGATGTGTTGGCTCAGTTTTGAATTGGTTTGGCTGTTTTCAATAAAACTATTTTGAGGAGAAACAATATTCTGCAGTTGTCAAATTAATTACTTTTATATGAAGAAAATAGACGATGGGTGTCGAATTAATTTTCGTTGTAGGTTTAGAGTAGAGGTGGACACGGGGTGGGTTTGGGGTTAGAGATATGGGTATAGTAAATTTCGGGATTAACATATTTCATCCCAAATTCGTCCCGTAATTATTCGGGTATCCGAAAGTGGGTACTCAAAATATTGCGGGACAGGATTACGGATCTCATATTACTTTAAATCATTAATTCTTCATGCACTTAACAACGTTAAATTACAATAATTCATATAAATTTTCTAGTGTAATAGATTAGTAGTATTAGTAATTTAATTTGTAGAGCCAAAAAAATAATTATTGTATGCCGTGGCATAAGTGGGAAGATGAAGAAGTGATAGAGCCTATGAGAGTTTTTAGAACCAAGGCAAACTTAATGAAAAAAGTACTAATAACTAGCATATGATTAAAAAAATATTAGGGTAAATCAAAAAAGTTTTTTATTAGATAATGTTAATTAATTAACTAATTGATATATAAGTAAAGTAAATTATAATAATAAAGATATAGGAGGATTCGGGTATTTGGGGTTGGAGAGGCTAATCCCAAACCCGTCCCGTATTTCCATAAGAAAATACGAATTTTCAAGTTCGGTCCAAACCCAAAAAATACTCGTTTCATTCGAATATTTTAAAAGCATGATGGATCAAGTTTGGATTACCCGATCCCAACGCCCACCCCTAATTTAGAGGTGGAACGAGTTGAAATTTTGCACTAACCCAAACCCATATATTGCTTGGATTAATGTTGATCCAGTTTTGTAAATCAACATCCATATGGAAGTACTTTGTCTGTGTTTGTTGAGAGTAAAGGTCGTACACCGATTGAGCACATATCTAGAAGCGCTGCGAGCAGATAAATCTATTAAATTTCAATTAAAGTTTTATACTAATCATTCTCTAGTTTAATACTAATAATTAGTTTACTTAATATTTTTATAATAACTTCGATTCGATATAGTGTTTGATGTAACAAAATATTCACCATTAAAAAAAATTCAAATATGTGAATCTTATATTTAAGCTAAACAAATTTAAAAAATGTGAAGACTAATTGGACCACGTGATATGGAAAGAAAAAAGAGTGACTAAATACACTTAAGTTAAAAGGTTTTCTACAATTATCTCATGAGTTAGCTTTAGGGATAAGTATGACCTAAATCATTAATATGGATTTCATCCAATTCAAGTGAAAATAAAAGCTGCATTTTCTTTATAATTTTCGAGAAAGTAGATATGCTAGAATTTGTAGACAATTCTTGTAATTATGGATCAAAGTTTCATTTCGAATATATGTTTTGGACAGCTAAATATTGAAATTTTTTCGAGACTTTTCGGAAACACTAAGTAAAAATTGTAAAAAAAGTTACAAAATTAAGAAAAATAAGAGAGTTTTAGGCAAATAAATAGTTTCAAAATTACATCTTGTTTTCATTTCGCTTGATTAAAAAAAAAAACAATTCAAAATTTTAAACGCAAAATATGAAAATTTTGATCCATGTTGATAATAAATTGTTTGCTTTTTTCTCTTTTTTTAATTTTTTTTCTTTCTTATATGACAATGTTATATCGAGTGATTTCGAATTACTTTTCATTAATATCCAATCATTTAATGGTTATGTCCAATTACTCTTCATTAATATCTAATAATTTTATGGTTATGTCGACAATAAAGTATTTTATCTTCCGATAACCTTCTAAATCATTCGATATCATTAGTTAAATCAATTCGATAAATTCTAGAAAATCAATCCAATATGTCTAGATTAGAGTCATTCTTTGGTTGAGTTTTGTGCCTTTTAAGTAAACTTTGATAAATTGTTAAGTAATGCGGTTAGACGGACATATAAAAAAATAAGGGGTAGATCTTACCTATCCGCAATGGAGGCTAGCCAAAACAAATTTTGAGCAAACACTTTTCTATTTAGTATTAACGATGTAGCTAATTTTCGAATGACTCATGCAATATCGATGTCGATGTACTTTTTTTTTTTTTTCCTTACAAAAAGGATTATCCAAAGTCATCAACAAGCAAATCAGCCAAACTTTCCGGTGGGATGTCCCAAATCCTCGTTCTCTCTGACTGGTCATAGCCCAATTAAACTAGAGCATCAACACACTTATTTCCATTTCGTAAGGTGGGTTTAAGAACACAAGTCCAAGAATTCCGTAGAAGCCTTCTACAGTCCTCTATGATAGCGCCAAGTGCGTGAGTCTCCAAGTCCGTATTCTTGATCAAATTAATCACAACTTGAGAATCGAGTTCTACTTTAAGTTTCTCTATCCTCCTTTCCCAAGCTAAAGTGAGCCCCATCCTAAGTGCCAGTAACTCTGCCTCAGTAATTGTGCAAGCTCCAAGGTTCATAGAAAAGCCGAAGCTCCAACCACCCATATTATCTCTAAGTAAACCTCTGGCTGCAGCTTTCCTTTCCTTTAAAAGAGCACCACTATATGTATTGAGCTTCATCCAACCAGGAGGTGGTTCTTTCCATCTAGTATGTTCGTTGACATTTTTCAGGCTTCATTTTTTTGTTGACAGAACTCCAGCCCAGTCCCTCGCCATAGCTTTAATATTAGATAGAGTCACCATCGGACTTTCAGATTTACCTTCAAACTCGAATCTATTTCTCGTTTTCCATATTGCCCAAACTGAAGATATAAAAATCAAAGTCCACGGTATATCTGTTATTAAACTGTTGCGGAACATATCAGCGCAACTCTCACGAATCCAGGTGTTAGGGGAAGTTCGATAGAAAGCTAAGAGTTGAGTTGGATTAATAATCAAGTACCACACTCTAGCTGCCGAAGTGCAGTCGCGAAGTGCATGAATGTGAGTTTCACTCGCTTCATTACATCTAGTACATGCATCTGTAGGTGTGAGATTTCTTGACTTTCTAAGGGAGTTCGTTATGAGGCTATTATGGCCATGCAGCCAAAGAAAGTCTTTAATCTTTTTGGGACACTGTAGTTTCCAGATCCACTTCCAAAAGGACATTGGAGTTGAGTGAGATGTGATAAAAAAGCTCCATATTGTCTTTCTCCAGGCATCTATAAGCTGTCCGACACGTAAATTTTCCGCTCGGGAAGCACCCCATATTTTCACATCAATGTACTTTTTTTTAATCCGAAGATATATATTTATTAAAATAAAACACATTTGTTTGTAGAGTAAACATTGGTCAACGGTTCGTTTTATAATTCTATCAATCAATAATTAGTAACCCTAAACCCTATTATAACAATTATTTTTTTGGAATCCTATATACTCTTTATATGACATACATTATACCCTTTGTATCAATTTAAAGTTAGATAATAATGAAAAGAATTATCAGAAAAAAAAATCATAATTTAAAGAAAAACACATTAGGGTGCAAAATGTCATACACATAATACTACTAGGGTGAAGAGTAACAAAGATCAAGGTGAAAAATACAAAAAAATTATATTTTCAAAGTGCAAAATATCAACATTATATAATTTTAGGATGCAGAGTGTCAAAATCTATATTTTCAGGTTGTAAAGTATCAAATAAATATTTGAAAATGACTATTATACCCTTCTGCAAAGAATTTCTCACCGCAAAATACACACTGGGATGCAAAGTGACATATAATTTATATTTTCATAATACATAGTGCCAAAACTTTTAAGCCATTATGCAAAATGCCAAAATCCTAAAAATTAAGGGTGCAAAATGCCAAAACCCCATTTTTTTTTTTATAAAGAAAACCCCATTTAATCTATCTACTTATAAAAATATTTGAGATCAGTATTTCAACTGCGATCTATTAATTTCAATACTATTTTTATAGAATTTAGAATTTTATTTATTAAATTTTAAACTCCATGGTTTCTCCAAAATTCCAAATTCCCTCGCCTTAAATATCTCCCAAGAAACCCACTTTCCCCAACTGCCTTCTTCCCCATTCTCCTTCTCATATGAAAATAAAAAATCAGATAACTTCTACATTCACAAGAAACGATTTACTCTTAAAATCAATGAAATTCTCACTCCAAAGGTCAATGATTGTGAATTTAGATTGTTGAATGTTTGTTTTATTAACCACTTTTTCATAAAAGCATCAAAGTTATCATATTCGGAGATTACTGTTCTTAGGTGATATTATATGTTGCTCCTGCATAACAATGCAGAATAACAAGTCTTTATTTTCTTGGTTTAGGTGCATTTGCACCTTCCATGAATGCTACAAACTACACAGGCCAAGATTTCCACACTTACGTTTTCTAATTCTATCATAAACATTTGGGTTTGTTTTAGTTCGACATGTGAAACACAAGATTATATTTTGTACGAAAGAGTCTTATTTACTTAGTTTTTGAATGATAACATTTATATTATTTTGGTGTGAGTGCAGTGTCGTGGATGTGCTAAGCAAAATGGGGTAAGCTTTTTACACTTCTAATTTGTAAATCCGTCTTAAGACTTTGTTTAAATTTTGTATATGAGGATGTTTAATCACTCTTTTGATGTCGATTTGTATAGCTATATGAATTCATGTTCATTTTCAAAGGTGTATTTTGCTTTGTTCTTGGGTTTTTCAATTTTTATTTTAATGAATCATTTATCATGAATTTGACTGACATTGAGTAACTTCATGATTTTAATTCTACCAAAAAAAAAAAAATACTTCATGATTTTAATGTTTTTTAAGATAGTTAAGAGATATGTATATCGTTTGAACTTAATGACTGCCATTAATATGATTTTTTTCATAGAGAATCTCTCAGAAGTCTTTCATTCTGACAAAAAGATTTTGAGATCAAGCTCAATAAGAAAAATGGTTGTTCTTAAACTACATCAATTCAACCAAAAGTCAGGTGAGTATGTTATCAACATTCGTTTGGGGGAAATATTAGATTAGTTCGTTAATTACAAGTTCAACTTTTGTCTCTCTTATTGCATGATTTTACAATTTCCCAAGTATCCATTTCAGTGTAACAGATTAAATCTTCCTTGCGTTTGCAAAAAATAAATGTGGATATTGTAAGTATATAATTAAGAAAGGCTCCATACCAAACAAATGGAAAGGTTGTGTCCACTTGTGTTTGCTAAACAGTCTCAGGTTTCGGAAGAAAAAACAAAAACCATCATGGAAGCAATGAGCAAAGTAAAGGGAAAACAGAAATTAGTACCACCAGTAAACTTGACTATCTTATCAATCACCCCGTTCATTTAGATGCAGGATTAGAGATGATTATCTTATCTATTCTCATAGTATAGACTTTCTTGATGCTTTGTTATATGTTTTGAATAGTTGGATTCAATGGCAAGGGTGAAATATGAAGATGAGTTGGGGGTGTAGGAATGACAAAAAGAGGAAAGTTGGTGTGCTTTTCGTGCATATTTTGGGGGTTTTTTGTGGTATAATATAAATATTGCTTTATACATGATTCATATTGGAGATAACTCATTGGAATATCTAAAATTTTAATATCTACAAAAGCAAATTTCTATTCGATTGAATTGTGTCAAAATATGTATTTAGGTGGTGTGTCATATAGTTTATCATGATTTCAGTGATGGTTATGGTAATGTCATTAATACCAATTTATATGATATAGGGCCCTTCATTGTGAACTTTTCGAAGACTACTGAACAAAAAAATGTAGCAAAAAATTAGAACATTGCTTTATGTTATATAGGTACTTTTTTTTTTTTTTTTTTTTTTATTGAAGTTACCACAAGTACATTGTTGGAGTTGTTGGGGTTGGGAAATAAAAGTGTAAAAAGTGACCACTCTGTAAAAGGGACCACTCTGTAAAAAGTTAATGATAAGAGGGACCAAAAGTGATATTTACCCGAAATAAAACTTGCAAAGCACGACGAAAGGATATTTGACAAAAAAGATTTTGGAGGAAACTTAGATGGACGACATAGACTAACTCTTGGAGGAAAAAGTGTAAGCAAGAAGATGGCATTGACTCCCAGAATTCTCGAACCTAGGAAAATGGTCAGAGAAGCTTAAATTAATACATCCTTGCACATAATTGGAACTGCAAGTATATAGCAGATACCAGGATGTACTTTTACTTTTTTTTATTATTGTAATTTTTTTTTATCAATTGTATAGTTAAGAGTTAGAATGCACATAAATTAGAGATTGTGGAAGCTAAGAATTATTATTGAGTTTGTATTCATCGTAGATGAAAGAATCTATATTATACTTTGAAATGTTATGCTTAGCTTGATGTATAACTATTTTGATTATTTTAAAAAATTCATTACCTGGTGTCTTTTTTCATTTGAATTAGGTTCATTTTATAAATAATTGCAATGTAGACTATCATTATAGTCTTGATTTTCCTTATATGCCAAAATCATTATTACTTTTCTACTACCTATTCTAACTCTTAAAGTGTGAATAATTTAAGTTTTTTTCTTTTTCTGTGAAGACAAAAATACTCTTATTTAAGTTGTAAATTACATTAATAAAATATATTTAAACAAGAATTTTCCTTAAATTTTCTCATCAAAATTTTGGTAGAAAAATATTTAAAGAAAATTTGTAACTTCTTTTCCTCCTAACCAAGCACTATAAATATGGAAAGAAAATAAAAGTATATTCAAATTAGATATGAAGTCTTATTATAGTTATTTTCTACATTAACTCCAATAATTAAGAAATTAACTCTTACATCACTTTTACAGTTTCATTATTGTTCTCGTATAACACATAAAAAATAAAAAACACTATTATTTTGAATAGTTGCTAAAATATATATTTAAAATTATTATGATGTATTATCAATATGTTGTTATGTAAAAAATATTATTTGTTTCATTTACAGATTTAATACAATATGTCACTCCTTAAAAAAAATTAAATTCTCTTAAATATCATATAATCTGTTAAAGTAGAATTGCATTTTACCTATGAATGAGTAAAAATGCTTATGATCTTTATTTGACATGAGAAACATTACCTCAAATTTTCATGAAAATCTTTCGAGAAAAATGTGTGAATGAAGTGAAAAAAATTATGAAAATTAATGAAAATTGGTGAAACCGATGAAATAAATTTTATGTAATTGATGAAAACATGTGAAATCAACATTTATTTTTTGTAAGTATATAATTAAGAAAAAGAAAAAAGAAAAGTTTAACTAGAAAACTAAACCAGTAGAAAAAAAAAATTTTGTTTGAATAGGAGAAAATAAAAGAAATCGATGAACAATAGGAAAGATTATGGACAATAGGTTATAATTGATCAAGAACGATTAAATCAATAAAAAAATATAAAACCAGGAAAGATCAATGAAAATTGAATTAAACTAAATAATATAATAAATGAAATGGCTTAGATCGGTAAAGAAATTAATTTCTTTCAAATGTTATGGTAAGTGAAATAATTTGAGATATACTTAAAAGTAATTGAAGATATATAATTATTTGAGTTGAAAATTAAGTAAATACATGTGAAATCGATGAAAATTCAAGTAAATTCGCAAGAAAAATTGACGAATTACGATGAAATTTCATAAAAGATGATCAAATATGTGAAAAACTTTGGTTGTGAAAGAATTGTTTGAATAGTTAATAAAGACTTTGGTTCATTCCTAACTGTCAACATGGACTTAAGCACTTTGGTTACATACGTTCCCGTTTTTCACATATTTGATCTTTTTTTATGTAATTTCATCGTATCACCGATGTCATCAATTTTTTTCACGAATTTACTTGAATTTCCATCGATTTCACATGTATTTACCGAGTTTTCAACTCAAATAATTATACATCTTCAATTATTTTTAAGTATATCTCAAATTATTTCATTTACCATAACATTTGAAAGATATATCTTTACAGATCTAAGTCATTTCACTTATTATATTAATTAGTTTAACCAATTTTCACTGATTTTTAATGGTTTTATATATTTTTTACTGTATTACTCGTTCTTGATCAATTATAACCTATTGTCCATAATTTCTCCTATTTTTCATCGATTTCTTTTGTTTATTCCTATTCAAACAGAAAAACAAAATTTTCATCTGGTTTAGTTCACACTGTTTTTCTAGTTAAACTTTTTTCTTTTTTCTTAATTTACTTATTTTTATCAGTTTAACTTATATTTCACTGATTACACATGGTTTTTTTTTATCAATTTCACTTGAATTTTCACTGATTTCACATTATTTCACAGACATTAATCTTTTTTTCAATGATTTAACAAATTCTTCATATATTTCACCCGTTTTTCATTGATTTCGCCAATTCATTTCCCATATTTTCATAAATGTCACCCGAATTTTCATCGATTTCACTTGTATTTATCGATTTTACTGGCATTTTTTAATACCAATTTCACCCATATTTTCACATACTTCACCAGTGTTCATAAATTTCATCCAGATCGACTTCACATGTTTTCATCAATTACATAAAATTTATTTGATAGGTTTCACCAATTTTCATCATTTTTTTTCACTTCATTCACATATTTTTCTCGAAAAGATTTCCATGAAAATTTAAGGTAATGTTTCTCATGTCAAATAAAGATTACTTAGTTCACTAAGTCATAAGCATTTTTCTTCATTCATAGGTAAGATGTGATTCTACTATCACATTTAAAAGAATTTGATTTTTTTAAGGAGTGACATATTGTACTAAATCTTTAACTGGAACAGTAATATTTTTTAAACAACATATTGATAATACGTTATAATAATTTTAAATATATATTTTAGCAATTATTCAAAATAATAGTATTTTTTTATTTTTTTGTGTTATAGGAGAACAATAACGAAATTGTAAAAGTGATGTAGGAGTTAATTTCTTAATTATTCAAGTTAATGTAGGAAATAACTATAATAAGATTTCATTTCCTAATTCGAATATACTTTTATTTTTCTTCATATTCACGGTGCTTGGTAGGAGGAAAAGAAGTTACAAGTTTTCTTAAAATATTTTCCTATCAAATTTTTTATGAGAAAATTTAAGGAAAATTCATGTCTAACTATATTTTATTAAATATACTTTACAACTTGAATAAGGGATTTTTGTCTTCATAAAAAAAGAAAAAAACTTAAATTATTCACACTTTTAGAGTTAAAAATAAATTATAGAAATAATATATATATGCTCGGATATATAACAATTAAGCATTATATATCTTAAAGTGTTAATAACATCAGTTGTAAATAGGGCTGTCAATGCTCCATGGCTCAACCCGACCCGATTAAAATTAACTTGAATCAACTATTTTATAAGTAGTTTTTAGATATATTTTAAAAATTGAGTAGATTTTGCAATTCTTTAGTATAAAAAACAATCTTAAACACAATTTCTTCAAAACTTATTTTACACCATTCAATTATAACAAAAAAATATGGTACACACTTATTTATAAAATTTTGCTCGTATAAAAGTTAATTCGGTTTTATTTTTCATGTTCATCTAGGGCTGTCAATGGGTCGGATTCTGGTCGGATCAGGCTTGTCCAGATCCGGCTCCATTTATATCGGATCGAATTCTGTCGGATTCGGATCTTGCTCGGATTGTGCTCGGATTTAGATTTTTTTAATCCAACGGATCTTGGTCGGATTTGGCCGGATATCGAATATTTTTCGGATCCAATAAATTTGTATTTTAAAAGTTAAATTGATGTGTTTTTCCTAAAATAAGTTTATTATCTTTTCAATTTTATTTAATTTTAGCTTCATTTTCAAAGTTTCTTTATTATATTCATATTTGTAGAATGAATATATTGGTTTAAATAAATTTATAAACGAATTATATATTACTATCTTCTTAAATTGACGTTGAAATATTATTAATGATACTTATTTTTATAAATTATTTTGTATATATATTTTTCTTTTCATTTGTTGTCGGATACGGATCTTTAACGGATCGGATCGACCTAAATCCATATTCGCTCCATGAGTTTCGAATTTCGGATCTTTATAATCGGATCAGGTCCATCGAATCTCTAATCGGACAATTATCCTAATAAATCGGATCGAATTCGGACGGATCCGGATTGAAATCCGCCCCATTGACAGCCCTATGTTCATCTACTCTCTTATTTGAGGGTTTGAGCCGGAAACACTCTCGATTATATCAATCGTTTGTCGTTTTATCAAACCCAGTTCCCAAATTTCGCAAGGTTTAGATGTGAATCCTTGACGAAAAAGGCAAAACCTTGGAAGAATTCTATCTTCGCGCATTCAGCATTTTTTCTCAAGATCAAATTTAATTAGGTACACATTTATAGAATGCATTTGATTTACTGTCATTTTTTATGAGCTAAATGAGAAAATGACTTTTTATGAGTATCTACTTTGGGAATCTAGCTCCTAGGGTATTATATTAAATTGAGTATGAGATTGTTTTTCAATTTTTATTTGATGATTTCTTAATTCTAGAGTACGAAAGTGATAGAACAAAAAGTAACATGCTTATTGGTTTGGCTTATGGTTTGAAAAAAAAATAAAATCAACCAAGAAAGATTTCTCTTACATTATAGCCGAGATTAGAAGAATCCCAACCAACGAATCTGGGACAGCAATTTGTCAAAAAATTAGTACATTGCAGACCGTTGATTAAAAGCACGAAATTCATTTCGAACTTTGCAATGAGCACACAAGAAATAGTGGATCTGCATGTCCCATGTTAAAAATATGGATTTGATATAATAATTAATGTAACGATCTATTTTTCGAAAAAACAATAAGAAAAACTGAATTTAAATTTGATGTTTAAGGGGTTAATTACTGTTTAGGGAAATCTACTTAGACACCCCCTGGGTTTAGGCCTAATTACAGGAACTTACCCTCTTGTTTGAAAAATTACCAAGACACCCCTTCTTGCAAAACAGTATTACAAGAACACCCCTTACGGCGTTAAATTTTGACGGCGGAGGATGACGTCATCATTTTTTTTAATTTTTTCCAATTTTGCCCACGGTGTGTATTTGTAATATATGTTATGTTACAGGGGGTGTATTTATAATATTTAAAATTTGATTGTTGTAGGCTGAAAGTTACTGTTGTATGTGTAATGTATTTCCATTTTCATATCAAAACACCCAATAAATACATAAATACCAATCCACCAAGCCATTAAATGATGAAAAAACACCCAACTATTTTTCAATGTAATGTTCCACTTTGCATTAGATCAAAATACATAAATACCTGGCCAGTAAATGATGAAAAAATCACTAAGTAAATCGAAAAAACACCAACAAAAGCACCAAATAACAAAAATAAAATCCAAAACCAGCAAATAACAATAAAAAACAGCAGGAAAATGCAGCAAGAGAGCAAAAAACTCTTCGGCCCGAACTTGTTCTTCACGGCCCGAAATTGTTCTTCGCGGCCCGAGTTCACCAAACCCAAAATTGACTTGGGGAAACTGAAATTAACACTATCACGAAGAGAAGCCCTCAAAAATCCAGTAGAAATCAGTTCGCTAACACCCCCAATTCGGAGATCAAAGTGGGCGCATAAACCCTAAATGCCCAATTCGATCCAAATCTTCAATCCCACATCCAATCGGGCAATTAATCCAAGGAAAGTGACGAAATAAACAGATAGAAGTGAAAAACGAAGCAATTTTCCAGAATTTGAGGCTCAAATCCGCAAATCGCGATGAACCCTAGAATTTGGGGACGAACACAAATCACCCCCAATCACAAAAACCAGTCCATAATCCCAAAAATTGCTCCAGTAGGAAGATGCGCGATGAAGAGGCGAGTCTAACACAACAATAATTACTAAAATCCGTCCACAAACAAGGGAGAAATCACGATTTTTGTGAATGGTAGTGAAAAATGTGCGGGTTTAATTCCAGTTTTTTTTTTTTTTTTTTTTTTTGTAAATATTAAAAACATCTAAAGGCATTTAAGACATTTCACAATTACCGTTAGCGTTGACTAACGGCCGTTAAGTCAAGGGGGTGTTTTTGTAATATTTCAAACAGGAGGGTAATTTCTTGTAATTAGGCCTAAACCTAGGGGGTGTCTATGTAAATTTCCCTACTATTTATCCTCTCTACTTTAAAATTGCATTTTACTTGTAATTATTTTAAAGGAAAATGGCATGTTTGTTTGGCATTTCTCAAAAAAAATTCGTGTTTGGGAAATGTCAAACAAATATGTTTTCTATTTTCTGAAATAAATTTTTCATCTCTCAATTTTCTCAAACCACTCTCTCAAAATCCAAACAGACAATTTTCTTATCTCTAAACAAAATTTATATTAACTCTACTATGATTTATTATAAAGTCATCTATCTATTACACAATGTATCTCACAACAAACATAATTTGACATAAAGTCTTACACATCTTACACCTACAACCTAACTTTTCCAAAAAAATATATACCTACTTTATTTCTCAAACTACTCTCTCAAAATTCAAACAAACAACATTACGCAAATCGAAATTATTTCACAAACTTCCACTATTTTTCCAAACTATTTTCCCAAACACCAAACATACTGGCCTTAAAATTTCGGAAACTCCAACGAAGAGGAATTAATTCCAGATTTAGTTACCTAGGACCAGATCATAGCATACCATACATGTCAGCACTACTACATCTGTACTGCTAAAATGTCAGCTTAGCTTTGTCCATAAAAAAAAAATGTACCAATTAGTTGTATGTTGGACACAAGAAAATGATAAGATTCTAATATTAAATTTTAAATCGAAGGTCATTGACTAAATAATTCTTCTTCAGAATCATTGGTTTGTAACGGGATATTCTTACATAGATTTGGTCTATGAGATTTCTATAGACCTTGTGGTAGTAAATACACCACATTATACATTTTGAGAGCATCACATCATCAAAATTTATGATGTTGTACATTTACAGTCACAAGATCTATGAAAAGTTCATAAATCAGGTATATACAAGAATTTTCCGTTTGTAACTACTACTAATCATATACAGTTATTATTAGTTATTATTAGGATAGGACCCACCTCAAAATACAAGTTTCTATCATTCATTAATTGGGCATGTCAAATTGTCAATTTCTAGTTTAAGACTTCAAAATATTACTATAAATTAATCTCAATAATTTAGTTATGTTGACATATTTATTTTTAGGCCTAGCCTCTTGTTAATGTAAATAGCCTACTGAAAAGGCCTAGGTGATTAGCCTAGTGGAAGGGATTAGTCATTACAAAATAGCGGACTCAGGTTTGAATTCCTGTTGCGAGAAATTTCCGCTTTATGTGTCTGACGCACCTCAAAAGAGATTAAACCCTTAGGAAACAAAACAAAAAAAGGCCTAAGGCTTGCTTGTTAGGTGTTTGGGAGAGTAGTGGGGCTTTGTCAAATAATCTCGATTTGTGTAATGTTTGTTTGAGTTTTAAGAGAGTGGTTAGAGAAATAAAGTAGGTGTAGATTTTTTTGAAAGAGTCACGTTATAGGTGTAAGATGTGTATGACTTTATGTCAAATCTCAAATAAGAGTAGATTTTGTATAAGTTTTGTTTAGAGATAAGATAATTGTTATTTGTTTGGGTTTTGAGAGAGTAATTTGAGGAAATTGAGAGATGAAAATTTTATTTCAAAAAATAAAAAACATGTTTATTTGGCATTTCTCAAACACAAAATGTTTTTAAGAAACGCCAAACAAACAAGCTCCAAATATTTATTGGGAGTCTGTTAATTGTAGAATGGTATTTTTGGAATACATAATTTGAATCTTTCATCAACTATATCGTAAACCTAGGGGATTTTTTTATTTTTTATTTTTTATTTTTTATTTTTTTTTTAGAACAGGTGACTTTTTTATTTCAACCATCTAATACTCTGCTAGCTGGAAATAATAAAGAAATGAATTTCCTTTTCCCCATGTGATGTTATGGTAAAAATAGAATATTACTAAGTGATAAGTATTACCCACTTTTCCTAGTAAAAAGATAAACTGCCAAATATTGTGAGGGACCTTTTTGTCATTTTGCTTTGTTTGTTTCTTTATGCTGAGAAATGGATATATTTCATAACTTGGAGATGGAGATAAAGAACTAGTTTTCACTTTTCATTTATCAATTATTTGTGGGTAATTTTTTTTTTTTAAGGGAATTTATTACTCTGTTCTTTTGGACTTCTACTAATTCTTTTTTTATTATTTTTAATTAATATTCATTCACAAGTTCTCTTGTGTATCTTTTCCTTTTCTTGGGGGGATTTGCATGTGTTTATTTTGTATTTATCTTGACTTTCTTATAATTCATCTTAAAGGTTTGTTCGTTTAATTAGGCATATTGAGTCTTTCATGCTTCCATCTCGGGTAATCTGTTTTAGATTTCCTCATTTTTAGGTATAATTGATTTGTTGTTGAGAAATAAGTAGTGAATTCTTTTGTAGTTTGATGTTAACATGAGATTGTAGTCATCCCTTTTCTTCTAATAAAATAATTAACTGACAATAAATCAAGAATCTTAGATTAGTTGAATTGTTCCTATGGCATATAATACTACCTGGGATTTTGGTCTTTAATTGTTTAGTTTCTGATATATTTTACTACTTATTATGTTCCATTTGTTGTTTGTGTGGCAGATATATTACATGTGAAATGGATTCGTTCGAGGCTTTAAAGATTGTTCATGGTCGAATCCTGAAATTCGAACCCGAAATTGTTGCTAGAAAAATCATAGGATATATATTCTTACAAGAAGTTCCCATTCAAGAAATTATCAGATTTGCTCTAGGCCCAGATACCTTAATTCAAACCTTAATACAGATAGCAAAACCTGCACTTTTTTCACAGCCTACCGCATATCGTTACTTGGATCCTAGTTTACAAGTCAAATCGAGACCTTTTCCGAATGATTACTATTGCACCGAAGCTGCTGAGTTCAACAGTCTAGGTCAGAGTTTAATTCATGCTCACAGGAACAATTATCCTCCCCATATATTTAGTGGTCCTAATAATAATTCACATGATGAAGATCAAGTGATCTCACCTGGATCACTCCAGACATTAGAATCGGAAATCATCGAGCTATTGAGACCCGGAGGAGGAATTCCTGTTTCTATCGCGTCTATTCCGTGTATATACCTTGAGAAATACAGTAGGAAGCTACAAATTAGCGTAGGGTGTCAAAGACACGGTAAAGCTGGCTCCAGCTTAACGGAACGTCTTGCTCGGATGAACAACAGCATATGCCTCATTGATATGTAATATAATTTTGGTTTTTCTTCCTCCTTCAATCTACGTTTCTTGGTAAATTTGTTTAATGTCTGTACGTAATAACTGTTAGTTTTCGAATTTTATTATTTTATAGACCTCATGGGCAACATGCTGTGATACTGGTAGAAGATGCTCCCAAGTATACGATGGATGTTCAAGGCGAACGTGATGACCCTGGTCCAATTGTTAGTGGTTCGAGACAAATTTATTTGACATTTCCAGCTGAGAGTGATTTTACTGAGGAAGATGTTTCCAATTACTTTAGGTAATGCCATAATTTTAGAAAGAATATTTCATGACTTGCAATTAATTATTATACTAAATTTCGGAATTTGTTCTTTGTAGCACCTTTGGTTACGTGCAGGATGTGAGGGTGATCCCTTGGCAGCAGAAACAGATGTTCGGTTTTGTAACTTTTTTGAGTTCGGAGACGGTGAAGTTGATCTTGTCAAAGGGAAATCCACATTATATTTGTGGTGCTCGTGTTCTCGTGAAACCTTATCGTGAAAAATTACACAACTTTTTGATCTAGGTGACGGCCCCTTCGCATCTAAACCGGGTGGTGGAGTTTCGGCAGTGAAATTGTACGTTTCAGAAGAAGATTAATATAGAGTTTATAGAGATGATGGCTGGCTGGCTTTTTTAAGGCAATGTGACAAGTATGTCCTGCTCAGAGGATTTAGGAATGATACAGACAAGTGACATACATGTTTGGATGATGCATCATTGGAAAATAAATAATTTCAAAATTACATCTTGTTTTCATTTCGTTAGATTAAAAAAGGGAAACTTTTCGATATTTTCGACGGAAAATATGGAATATTTGATCCATGATGATAAATAATGGTTTGCTTTTTTTTTTCTTTTTATTTACTCTTTTTTTATTTTTTCTTCTTTCTTATATGACAATGTTATATCGAGTGATTCGAATTGCTTTTCATTAATATCGAATGGACTATGCTAGCCTCACAACCAAGCATCACAGTCCAACATCACAGCCCATAAAATAAACTAAAAAAATTATTTCAAAAAACATATTAAACAGATAGCAGGTAACATAACTAACTTTAAATATATAAAACATGGGCTGTACAATGACTGTGAAACTAAGGGCTGTTATATAATCATTTTCCATATCGAATCATTTTATGGTTATGTCGAATTACTCTTCATTAATATCTAATAAGTTTATGGTTTTGTCGTAAGTAAAATACTTTTTCTTCCTATAACCTTTTATCGTTCGTTAAATCAATTCGATAAATTCTAGAAAAATCAATAATTCGTAACCCACTAACCCTAAACCCTATAATAACAATTATTTTTTTTTGGAATCCTATATACTCTTTATATGATATATACATTATACCCGTTCTACCAATTAAAGTTAGATAATTATGAAAAGAATTATCAAAAAAAAGAAAATTAATTTTCATAATTCCAAGAAAAACACATTTAAGTACAAAAGGTCATACAAATAATCAAGGTCAAAAGTACAAAAAAAAAAAAATATTCACATTATATAATAAGGGTGCAGAGCATAGTAGTAAGTATCTTACGATTCACGATACGAATCGTACGATTCGATACGATTCCAGGCCTTGACGATACGACTCGGTCGAAAGAATCGTCGGGTGTTTTTATCGCAACGATTCGCTTGCGATACGATACGAATTGTACGATACACGATACATTTGCGATACGTACGATTCTTTGACTTTAGCTAGTTTTTTTTTTTTTTTTTTTTTTTTTACAAATATAGAAAATTGTTACTTAGGTACAAAATGCATAATTTTTTCCTCTTTGCTATTAGATGTACGTCGCAGTGAACATTTTGATATTTGATGTGAAACTATTTATATTGTTATGTGTGGATTGATAGTGTTGTCTTTTTAGCATAATAAAATTGAGTTATAGCTTTAGTATAATAAAATTGAGGTGTAATATACGGTCAGTCCAGTTATTAGTATTTATTTTAGTTTTGGAACTTTATTTTATTATATCTTATTGATGATTGGGTATAATTTCTGAAATTTGAATGAACATAGAATATCACATAGTTTATACTTTAATTGGTTGTACTTTATTTTATTTTATTCTTTGATTAAAATATTATTTTATTTGGGTGACATTGATATTGTGGTGATGTGTAATTTATATTTGAGAAAAAAAATCATTTAAAATTGATATTTCGATGTTAATTTAGAAAATTTTATTATTTCTTTTTATTTTGTGACAAGAAAGTTCAAATTTGAAACTTAATTTTTTTAAATGATGTTTTTTTACTTTAATTGGTTAGTCTTTTACATGTTTTTATTTCTTAGTAATGTGGAAGATATATTTTATTTAACTTTTTATAAGTGATTTGTATCTTACGATACGATACACGATACACGATTCGATACGATACGATGGCTCACCGATACGCGATACGATTCACGGTTCAATAACTATGGTGCAGAGTATCAAAATATGTATTTCAAGGATATAAAGTATCAAACAAATATTATACCCTTCTGTAACGAATTTCTCACCACAAAATACATATTGGGATGCAAAGTCATAAATAGTTTATATTACATAGTGCCAAAATTTTTAAGTCACAATGCAACGTGTCAAAATCATATAATTTAAGGGTGTAAAAATGCCAAAACCCCACTAAACAATTTGATATGATACGAGTAAGTTACACATAATATTATACCCCATATTGGACATTTTTGTTATTATAATCAACAATGACATAAAATCCGAATATATTTTCGACTCGTGGACTAGTAAAAAAATACCCCATTAATTATAAAATGAATTAATAATTATTTTTCAAAAGTTATGTTGCACGGATACGAATACGCCGATGAATAGAACACGACACGGAAACGGCGACGCGAATTTTTAAAAATTTACTGGATACGATACGACATGAATACGAATGTAAAAAATGTAAATTTATATATTTATGCATATTGAAATAAGTAAAATAATATATGTATATATTCATACATATTGAAATAGATCAAGTTAAGTTTCATAAATACTAATTGCATAATTTTTAGGAAAAAAAAATTATTTAGTAATTTAATTAATACTATTAATTATACATAATGTTCATTGTTTATTTATGTTATATAAAACATGTCCCGTTATAGACAAATTATCTTGTATTGCAGTTGTATATAATAAAAAGTGTGATTTGACGCCTTACATTGTTCTTACCAATTGTGGTGACTTAGCAAAATTCAGAATATAAAATGTGATGGATACGTCTAAATAAGTATCCGATACGTGTGTCCAACTTTTCTTTTTAATTATATTTACTGACGCACCACGTGAAATGTCGAATACATATCCCACAAATATCCGAGATGTATCGTATCCGAAAAGTGTCCAATACGGCATTTAATAATTTTTTGAAGTATCCGCGCTTCGAGAAATTATTTAGTACAACCGTTGCACCACGTCATCAAGTACACGTGGTGCAGCCCACCAATACACTTGGGACATGTGGATTAATAATCTACATCACCCATGTTCTGGCAATGTGAACACAATTTTCTGAATCCCTATTTTTTGATATGGGGTGATGTGGATTATCAATTCACATATCCCAAGTATATTGGTGGATTGCAAGTATATTGATGGATTGCACCACATGTGCTTTATGACATGGTGCAGCGGTTGCACTTAATAATAATCTCTCCCGTGCTTCATAGTTCAAAAGTAAACAAAATCACCTTCACATCCTCCTCCCCGCCACAAAACCCTCGACCACCCCCACCTAGTTGCATCAGCAGTAAACAATTAAGCATTACAGGGCGGCAATTTTGGGTCAAATTCGGCCGCGATTTTGCATCTATATATATACTTGCTAGAGTGCAGGTTAGAATGCTTATTGTTGTACTATTTCAAGCATCATCTATGACAATAAACCCGAGCAAATGCTTAACTTTTTGTTATTTGCGTTCTTTTTTCAGGATGAGATAAGATTCTTGGGTTTACCCTTCCTCAAGAACCACCAAAATGTAGCAAAGGTTTTGGGTCATTGCTTTGAAGAGGACAAATTGGGTGTTGTATATGATCTCAAGCCTTTGGATACACTTCGCAACCTAATTCATTACAATGGTAGAGCATATTCTTTCTGATGTACTTTGGTAGATGTCATTTACGCGCTCATGCCAAGATATTACATACGTACATGTAACTCCCAAATCCCACATTGGTTGTGAAAGAATTGTTTGAATGGTTAATAAAGACTTTGGTTCATTCCTAATTGTCGACATGGACTTAAGCACTTTGGGGTAGATGACTAGAGTTCAACAATGTTGACAAGGACAGAAGTGGATCAGGATCTTTATACCATAGGCTAGACCTATTTTCTTGAAAAATATTTTTCAACAAATGTGAACTTGACACTCATCTGGTTTTTCATGTTAATTTCTAAACTACCTTATTTTTCAGCAAAATTGGGATGGCGAAATAGGATCAAGGTAGCTCTTGGATTGGCTCGTCTTATTAAACTCATTCATGATAATGAACCACAATATCTTATCCGCAACCTTTCTGCTAGACATTTAGTAGTTGACCAGGTAATCAATGGACTGCTTACAACTTAATCTTGTCTTCTTTGCTTGTGTCCACTAATCTTCATTTCCTTTTGACTATTTCTTGTTGGCTTACATGTGTATATAGGATTTCAACCCTGTTGTTGTTGATTTTGGTATGATTATTGGAGGGGGTATTGGAAGTGATCAATATCCTTTTATACCACTTACCCATGGCTACATGAATACTGGTGACTTGTTAGTAGGTACGTTAAGATGCTTGTGTCCTCGAATGCCTGCTGCACGTTGTCATCTGTCGTATATAGCCTGGGACAATGATTAACTGTCACTATCTTATAGCTTTGAGTTAAGTGCAAGAATACCCCTGTGCTTTGTCTAATTGGCCAAAAGAAAAAACCTGTGTTCTTTTTTTATTAGCAAAAAACCCATTTGATTATCCTTCATAAGTCAATAGGGAGGTTATTGTCATATTTTTAAGTGAACATGGGTTATTGTCAATTTTCAAAATTAACAGGGGGATTATTGATTATTTTTTAGGTTAAGAGGGATGTTTTTGCCACTTTTGTGGGGGTATAATTTCATTTTTCCTGTAAAATATTATTGAAATGAAATCTATATAATTATATGTATGAAAAAATTTATATTGTTTCTGCAGGCCTTTGGTGTACGAAAACTGACGTTTTTCCATTTGGGATCATTTTGCTGGAGCTTATAGTGAAGCTTACTTATGATTCTGCAAACGGCACCGGTGTGCTTGAATACCACAATTTCATTCATACTCGTGCACGCAAATGGTTGTAGAAGAGTAAAATTTATTGCCTAATTAAATATTGCCAGATTTACGAGATATTGAAGATTAAATCAAATCTCTACATTGAAGGCAAGTTTGTGTAGAAAATTTACAAGCAAGGAAAGATTGCCTATAAATTTTCTATACAATGCAATATGTGCATGAAATATCTTTTATATGACAAGAATATATCAAATCAACTATTTTCTTGTCACACAATATATTAAGAGCCAATCAAATCGCGCCACGTCATATGGAGAATATTACAATATTTCTCAAAACCCACCTATAAATAGGGGTCATCTTCATGAAGAAAATCACAACTCAAAAACACAATTCAAAAAGCAAAAAAGAAGTGCAAGGAGAAAAGCAAACTCTCTCAAGGCGTTCTTTCAAAATATCAAGGCGTTCTTCAAATCAAGGCGTTCTTTCCAATATTCAAAGGCATTCTTCAAGAAGTGAAGAAAAATCCAACGTTTAATCTAAGATTAATATACTTAACTCTTAGATTAACGTTATTGGAAATTCACGAAGTTAAAATAAAGATCAAATCCCTCAAAAAACCAAAATATCCAAGGCGACGTTCGAGACGTTCGTCAAGGAGATTCAATTCATTTCACGTTTGATCCAACATTAAGCACAATTGCTTTGGATTAACGTTATTCAAGTTCCAAAATCATTTTGGAGAAGATCAAATCAATCTTTTTCAAGATTATCGCTTAGATGATTAGAATCAGAGGAATCATAGAGATTGTAACCACTACTTTAAATCAATAAAATTTTATTTGTACAATTATTTCTTGTTTAATATATATTTTTAAACTTGAAATTTTATTTGTTACAAATTTTTGGCACGCCCAGTGGGACAATCTCTACCTCTCATCTCTTTTCTTCATTAAGTGGCGCCAATTATGACGACAAACAATCCAACCATGGAGGAACAACTTTTGATGTTAACAAAGGCGATGGAGGAGCTCACAATGCAATTCCAACAGCGAGATGCTAAGCTCGATGAGCTGTTGATCAATTGGGCCAATGTTGAGGCTGTCAACGCAAATGAGAAAGAACTTGAGGAGCTTGAAGCCGCAAATCAACTATTGAGCAGAGGAGGTCATGCTGAGGCGACGCACCTGATGGAAAAGTTGTCCAAGGAGCTCGATGATGGCGAAGCGCCCATAAAGCGACAATCAAATGCAAAGGACAAGTCATCTACCAAAGGAGGTCATCCCGAGGCGAACCACTTGATGGAAAAGTTGCCCAATGAGTTTGACGATGGTGAGATGTCCATAAAGCAACAATCAAATGCAAAAGAAAAATCTTTATCTAAAAAGATTCAAATCTCATCTGATGGTATGATCCAAGCTAGCCAACTGAAGGAGTTCATTTTGGAGGCCATCAAAAGCAAGTTGAACGAGAGCTCGAAGTCTTCCATCACATACACCAAGCCCTACACTCAAAGAATTGACAACTTAAACATGCCAATTGGATATCAACCTCCTAAGTTCCAACAATTTGATGGCAAAGGCAATCCAAAGCAACATGTGGCACATTTTGTCGAGACGTGCAATGATGCTGGGACATATGGAGATCAACTTGTCAAGCAATTCGTATGTTCATTGAAGGACAATGCATTTGACTGGTATACTGACTTGGGGGCAAATTCCATTGATGGATGGGACCAACTGGAGCAAGAGTTTCTCAATCGCTTTTATAGCACTCGAAGAACTGTGCGAATGGTCGAACTCATTAACACTCGCCAATGGAAGGAGGAGTCTGTCATCGACTATATAAACCGCTGGAGAAATCTAAGTCTCAATTGCAAAGATCGACTGTCTGAAGCTTCATCCATTGAGATGTGTATCCAAGGAATGCAATGGGGTCTTCGATACATTCTACAAGGAATAACGCCAAAAACTTTTGAAGAGTTAGTCACTCGAGCCTATAATATGGAATTGAACATGTTTAGAAGTCAAACTGATGAGCCGCATGTGCATTCTCCTAACAAAGTTCAAGACGATTCCACTGCCAATGAAGGGGGCAAATCTTTTGATGAGTCTCCAAATGAAGAATCCATTTGAAAATATAGCAACGCTCCTAGATACGAGCTAAAACTATCTGGGATCTTTTAAAATTAGATCTCTTCAAAGCTCCTAGATACGAGCTAAAACTATCTAGGAATCTTTTAAAGTTAGGTCTCTTCAAAACTCCTTGATACGAGTTAAAACTGTCTAAAAAATCTTCAAGTTGAAAACTCCTTAATACGAGTTAAAACTGTCTACAAATCTTCAAGTTGAAATCTCCTTAACATGAGTATAAACTGTTTACAAATCAAATTAATTACTCCTTAACATGAGGATAAACTGTTTACAAATAAAATCTATCACTCCTTAACATGAGGATAAACTGTTTACACAAATCAAATCCATCACTCCTTAATATGAGTATAAACTGTTTTAAATCTCAAGTCAAAAGCCTCCAGTAGACGAGACGAAAAAGTCTACAAAACTCAAATCAAGTTCTCCCAGACAAGAGAAAAAAATGTCTGCAAATTTCAAATCAAAGCCTCCAGTAGACGAGATGAAAAAGTCTACAAAACCCAAATCAAGTTCTCCTAGACATGAGAACAAAATGTCTACAAAGTTCAAATGACAGCCTTAAGTAGGCGAGACAAAGATGTCTACAAATTTTAAATCAACTTCTCCTGGACACGAGTCAAAAGGGTCTATCAAATCTCAAATTCAAAATGCTCCTTGACACACGAGCCTAAAATGTATGTTACTCTTCGTTCATATGAGTATAAATGTGAACATCCATCAAATCAAATTTGATGTTTTGAACTACGTTATGACTTGATTCCTTTTTTGGGATACGTAGGCAGCTTGAAACAATTTTGAGCCCAGTCAAATTTCTTATAAAGAAAAATAATGTTGGCTTCAAATTTGACGAATGCGTGAAGAAAAGTCGAGACTTATTTACTTAAAGCAAATGCATTTCGTAAACAAGTCTCGAGGGGGCATTTGTAGAAGAGTAAAATTTATTGCCTAATTAAATATTGCCAGATTTACGAGATATTGAAGATTAAATCAAATCTCTACATTGAAGGCAAGTTTGTGTAGAAAATTTACAAGCAAGGAAAGATTGCCTATAAATTTTCTATACAATGCAATATGTGCATGAAATATCTTTTATATGACAAGAATATATCAAATCAACTATTTTCTTGTCACACAATATATTAAGAGCCAATCAAATCGCGCCACGTCATATGGAGAATATTACAATATTTCTCAAAACCCACCTATAAATAGGGGTCATCTTCATGAAGAAAATCACAACTCAAAAACACAATTCAAAAAGCAAAAAAGAAGTGCAAGGAGAAAAGCAAACTCTCTCAAGGCGTTCTTTCAAAATATCAAGGCGTTCTTCAAATCAAGGCGTTCTTTCCAATATTCAAAGGCATTCTTCAAGAAGTGAAGAAAAATCCAACGTTTAATCTAAGATTAATATACTTAACTCTTAGATTAACGTTATTGGAAATTCACGAAGTTAAAATAAAGATCAAATCCCTCAAAAAACCAAAATATCCAAGGCGACGTTCGAGACGTTCGTCAAGGAGATTCAATTCATTTCACGTTTGATCCAACATTAAGCACAATTGCTTTGGATTAACGTTATTCAAGTTCCAAAATCATTTTGGAGAAGATCAAATCAATCTTTTTCAAGATTATCGCTTAGATGATTAGAATCAGAGGAATCATAGAGATTGTAACCACTACTTTAAATCAATAAAATTTTATTTGTACAATTATTTCTTGTTTAATATATATTTTTAAACTTGAAATTTTATTTGTTACAATGGTATCGTATATTGTCCTCCGAAGCAAGAAAGAGAGATGAAGCAACAAAGAGAGATGCAAAATGTTCATTCACTCGTCAACTTCTTGGGTGCGGCCCACAATTTGTTGTCCCGGAATTTAAATGTTCTTTTGTCAGTGGTGTTCTAAGGAAGGATCCAGATTTTGATACAGAAGACGGAATCGAGCTTACCATGCTTGCTGTGAAATGCATTGACGATCGACGACCTGATCGACCTGATATGGAGGAAGTTGTTAGTAAGCTGGAAAAGCTGCATATATGTTCTTCTTAATGAGTATATATCAAGTAGTTATATATGGTATGTTATCAAGAATATATATATATATATATATATATGTCTCTTTTTGATTCACAGAAGCTTCCTATTATTTATGTTTTATGAATTTCTGCCCTTTGAGATTACATCTTTTAGATCTTTCTATCTTTGTGTTTTTCTCATGGTTTGTGAAGTAATGAAAAATGTCAATTTATCTCACTTTTTGTGTCACATTTTAATGAAATAAATGATCATTCTAATTAAGCAATATCTACTTAGCATAGGTAGTGATTGGGCAGAAAAGCATTTGCCCTGCTTTTATCTAAAGTTACAAACTTTCCAGGAATGCAATTTATGATAGATAATATATTTTCATGTTTTTAAATTCTCCTTGCTCTTGCTTTGTGTTAAAGTTATATTTAATCAAATTGTATTAAATTCTAAGGGCCTGTTTGTTTGGTGTTTGGGAAAGTAGTTTGGGAGAGTAGTGGAGGTTTGTGAAAAAATCTCGATTTGCGTAATATTGTTTGTTTGGGTTTTGAGAGAGTAGTTTGAGAAATAAAGTAGATATATATTTTTTATGAAAGAGTTGGGATGTAGGTGTAAGATGTGTAAGATGTGTAAGATGTGTAAGATTTTATGTCATATCATGTTTGTTGTGAGATAAAATGTGTAAAAGATAGGCTACTTTATGTCAAATCAGAGTAGAGTTTGTATATGTTTTGTTTAGAAATAAGAAAATTGTTGTTTGTTTGGGTTTTGAGATTTGAGAAAATTAAGAGATGAAAAATTTATTTCAGAAAATAAAGAACATGCACGAAATTTTTTTGAGAAACGCCAAACAAAAGGCCCTAAATGTTTCGCCACAGGTATTTTAATAAAGATTGGAACATCCCATCAAAATTACACTACACCGAATGGTCCATATGAATTTGTGTTGGCTCAGTTTTGGACTGGTTTGATTGCTTTCAATAAACCTATTTTGAGGAGAAATTGGTAGATGTCAAAATAATGATTTTTATAAAGAAAAGTAGATGACAAGTGTCGGATTAATGTTCTTTGTAGGTTTAGTGTTAGACGAGTTGAATTTTCAGATAAATCTAAACCCAAACATTAGGTCATCTCATATGAGGCAAGGGGAAGGGATTGTGGACTTAGGGGGGGTGAAAAAGCTCAAATAAAATGAATTGTGGACTTGGGGGGGTGGGGTAAAAAAGCTCAATAAAATGAAGAAAGGGGTGACACATCGAGCAGCGCCACTCGCTGCGCTGGGCGGGCGAGTGCAGCAGGAGATTTTTTTTTTATTTATATATTTGTTATTTAATAAAAACCCTTTTATTTTGAAAAAATCTTTTAAAATACCTTATTAAATGAAATGTAACTCTTATTTCATCTTAGTTTTAGTTAATTTGTGTATTATTTTAAAAATTCTCATTTAATAAACTCAAATTTATTTTATTTTATTTTATTAATAAAAAACTTTTTTTTTAGAAGAAATCCTTAAATTTGTGTATTATTTTGAAAAAGTTAATGTCAATCTTAAATTATTTTTATTATTCTCAAATCATGTCAATCAAGTATTTAATTTTAGTTTTAATTAATTTGTGTATTATTTTTAAAAAAGTTAATTATTAGAAACTCAAATTTAATTTAATTAATAAAATTAAAACTTTAAAAGAACTTAATGCTTACATATGATTCGTTAAATTAAAAATGATATAACTCTAACAATTATATAGTAAAACACTTGGGTGAATAGTTAAACATCTAAAATAAATACAATTACATATGAGCACCATTTAGACAGTGTATTGCCAATACATGTTCGACTAAGACGGTTTGAAGTTGACAATTTACCTCTACTGAGCATATATGGTGATGACGTAACAAATATTCTTCTACGGATATCGAACTGGAACGGGGATCCAAATCTAGCTCAATTTTTTTATCATAAATGATGGCACGGGCCCAGTTTCATGAACCAATCCTTAGGCTCTATCATTGTACGGAAATAGTTTGACCAGGTTCTTTGAAAGTAGACTCACAAGTTCGTCGATTGAGCATATTCCTAGCCAATTTGTGAGTAGATAAATCTATTATATTCCAATTAAACGTGTGAATCTTTTATATTTAAGCAAAACAAAAAGTACCACACAAATTTTAAGAATGTGAAGACTAAATATCCCATGTGAATTGGGAAAAAAAAAATGACTAAATACCTGTTAAAATGTTTTGAGCAATTATCTCCTCCTGAGTTAGCTTTAGGGATAAATTTGATCCAAAGCATTAACGTGAACTTGAATTTTCTTATAATTTTATAATCGAGATATTTGGAAAATTCTTGCTGGACACGTGTCAATATCCTATGGTGTGAGAAAAATGCTAGAATAAAAAATTGTAGAAATTGTATAGTGGCCACGTTTCGAGTAAAGAGCGGTGCAGACCAGTGGTCTCCCCAGCATCAAAGAAACCCACAATATCCCAAACATCTTAGATATTTTTCGGGAAAAATGCATTTTTAGTCACAAAGTTTTAACTCAATCATACAATGGTCACTTTAATTTCATGAATAACATATTTAATCAGTCAATTTACAAATAGTGGGACAATTCATCATTAAATAAGCGGTAATTGACGGAGAGATAATAAAAGTTTTATGTTTTTGTCTCTCCTAGCACTTCTTCGACCAAAATGACCTCATGTGTCATTCATATGACTTTCAAGCGAGATAATTTCGTACTTCACGACCTGAATTGCACTTATCAAAACTCAAATTAGTAAAAGTCTTCCTCACCTTGACTATGCACAATCTTTTGTTGTGAGCTTGGAATTTGGGTAATTGTAATTCAAGAATCGAAGTACCCGAATTATCCTCTTAAAGTAGTGTAAATGGCACATAAAGTTATTTTGGACGAAAAATTATCAGAGATGAGGTCGATGTAACAATTTTTTTGTAGTAAGAATATCAATGTGTAGATTTTTTGACACCAAAGACAAAAGTGTTAATTAAATGTTTAATCTTGAGCGACAATTAGTATGATTTAGTTCAAAAATTAGGACAGTGTAAAATCAACAAATCTTGCAGTAAAGTCTTTATTAACCGAGTGCATACTATAAATGCCATTGCACTTTTACAATAAAATCAATAATTACATTTAAAGTGATCTTAAGGTTTTAGAGGAGGCAAAACTAAAAAATGTGATTATTTGGTGATAATTGTTGAAAAGGGAGAACTTTGGTGATTAATGTTGATGAAGTGGGACTCTCGTTATCTCTCCATCTACTGCAACTTATTTGATGATGAATTGTGTCACTATTTGTAAATTGGGAGACTACATGTCTCATTCATGAAACTAGGGTAACAATTGTATGACTAGAATTAAACTTGAGTAACTAAATATGCATTTTTTCCGATATTTTTCACCCTCGGTCTCATTTTCCCTTGCACCATTACACTTGTGACACACACGCCCTCTATTATATTTGAAAGTTCCTATCAATTTTTATTTTTGAGATTTTCTATCAATTTATTGTACTATAAGAGAAATTAAAACAGGCACAAGTTAGATTGTTATTTCAATAATTGTGGAGTGAAGGAAACTCATATTTCATATCCTTTTCAATTTTACTATTAGTGAGCATTTTAGTAAGCAAAAGAGTTTCATTATAATTGTAATTAGAGAAAAATGTTTATTTCATTCTCATGTTCTTTATTTAAATATAATATTTTGTTCAATACTACATTGTGAATAATAGAATTTTCAACACTTTTGTTTCAATATTTTACAAATTGCATTTTTTTTTGTCTCAAACATTAAAATAGTTTGTGCTGACCCAACGTGGTTGCATCGCAATTTATAACGATCAAGGCTGATAAGTTTCGGTCCACACAATTGTTCAGTTCTCACACTTTATAAACCTTCACTTTAGTTCCTAATTCTTTAATATAATTTATACTTTTAAACTATAAAATAGTCTATATTAACATTTTTGGTCTCTTATGATTGTCTCAGCTTTGCACTTTTGATCTCAAAAAAGGTGACGCGATAAAAAGTATAAATATTTTAATGTTAGAATCAAAAGTGCGATTTCATAAAGCGGAATCAAGATTGCTGATAATCTAACTCCATTACACTAAAAGTGCAATTTTTCCCTAAAATTGTACGAGATGACTTTGTCAAATATTGAAATATAAAAACACATCACTGTAAACGACAATAGATCTATCTTTTATTATATTTTTGTTTTTTATAATAGTTTCACTCTCCAAGTCTACGTATTGGCCCATACAAATTTTAAATTTACAAACTTGTCAACATATCTATATGTATGATATCAAAATGTAAGAAAACATTCCCGTTAAAAATAAATATTCAGGAAAAAAAAATTAGTTTTAATTTCAATAATATAATCAATCACCTATTGGTATTCTGTTTCGTTTCTTTTTGTAATGAAAAAATCAAAACAAAAAAAAAAGTAAATTACAAGTGTACACTTGCACATGGAAAGTAAATATTGACTACAATAGCCAACCTACCTTCATCCTATAAAAACACAACACCCATATCAATGTAAGAGCAAATCCTCCACCATTCCTCGCCGGCAACCACCAACCAGCAGCGGCGGCGGTGACATCTCCACCACTTCTTGATGGCCGGAAACACCAAAAAAGTAACTAAGGATAACACGAATTTGCATTGGACAAACGAGAAACACGTACACTTCATAAAATCTATGGAATCTTCATTCATTCAATCTATGTTTCCTCCTCTCGACCGTTATATACCTGACACGTCAGATTCAACAGAGGACTTGGGAAAACAAGTTAGACGAAGAAGGTATTCCACATCAGGTATAAAAGTTAAAATTTAATTATATATGCACTATTTGTTCCCAAGAAATTTTATTTTATATATGCATTATTTAGATGGTAGGTATAAATTTGTGATTTGATAACATTTATTTATATATATTGGTTTTTTATGGGTTTAATTACTTTTGAGACGCGTCAAACATATTCTACGGGAAGAGTGTTTAATCACAAAATATGAGTATATATTGTATATATAAACAATTTTTTTTATCATTTAACAGTAATATTTTATTTAACTAATAGTAACATTTAGTAAAACTAACTTGTATTCTTTTTTTTTTGAAATACAAGCTAACTAGCTACTGACATTTTTTAAGTAAAAGATCTGAATTATTATATGATGAACTCATGTTACTATTGTTAACTTATGCATGTACATATAATTAATAGGTAAATAGAATGAGTTTACATATCACAACATTTAATTATTAGATTATACTAAAGTTAAAAGGATTGAATAAATAAAATAAAATATTGTGACAAATTATTGTAAAGCCAAACATTATTTTATACGAAAGCACTTTTTTTTTCCCAAGGGTTTAATCTCTTTGAGGCGCGTCAGATACATTAAGTGGAAACCTCTCTGAACAGGGATTCGAACTTGTGTTCGTTACTTTGTAGTGACTAGTCATTTCCACTAGATCAATCACATTTGAGTAGTGAGAAAAATTATCGCATATTATTATTAATATTAACAATATACTGTAGGAATGAAAATCTTGGATAATTAATTTCTATTTATTGTCGGGGGAAATTATGAAATTTTTTATATCAAATTGGGTTTGATTAAATTCAAAATAATTAATCACATGACAAATTTAATAATTTATTTTGTGACTGAATTACACTTTAAGAAAAGTTATTAATCACATCATAAATAATTAAGTATGACACTTGTATTGTAATTGCAACGATTTGACCTATCCAATTTAAATAAAAGTTCCCTTTTATTGTTTCGTTGCACAACATGCATGTATTGTTTGCATAAAAGATGTACCAAATAATTTTTTCTATTAGCTAATTAATGAAGTATGCTTAATGAGGTAAAAATTGATGTTTATATATTTACAATGTACAAATCTTTTTAGACATTGTAGAGTCAAGTGGGAGAAAGACGGAGAAAAAGACCAGAAATTCATCATCACATATTTCTTCATCAGATCAGGTTTGTCTCACTATTTAATCTAGTATTTCACATGTTAGCATGTTAAATTAAATCAAGCTCAAATACCTACCATCAATTAATTTAATTAACTGCATATAAAAGTTAGGTGGTTTGATGTTAAATGGCCTAAATAACCAAAAAATAAAAATGGCCTAGATAATTATTCCCTCCGTCCCATTTATTTTGTTTCATTGGTATAGTCAATTGGTCATTTTGACTAAATTTATATATATTATAATAAATAATTTAATTAATATTTAAAAAATTTAATACATTTTAAATATCAATAATTTAATATGATAATTTGTTTAAAAAATTAAAAATTTGACCAAATACGTTAATAAAGAGAGCAAAATAATTAAGACGAATCTAGAATTATTAGTATTGAATATTGTTTAGGATATTAGTATTGTTCAGATATTATATAAAGAGTGAAGAAATAATTTGCATCCTTTCAGGTGGTCCCACAATTTCTAAACAAGGGAGATGATAAAGATAAAGTTGATAGAGTTCGTCAACTTGATATCTTTCGGACAGCGCTTTAATAAAATATCTTTGTGTCGCGTTAGATATTTTATTTTATTGGGACCTTCATAATTCTCAATTTAGTTTAATTCACATATGAGATATTTCCTTGTTTTATTAATAATTTTCTTTATCGTATTTAATTTTTCGTAAGTCAAATGAGCTAGCAAAATGTGTGGAAACAAATAGCTTTGCAAATTAATATCTCGTTTTTATCTCTTTCAAATAGAGTGTTAATGAACCGAGCAGTTTCGAACGTAACTTAATCCCATTTTAACTCGGTTTAAAATTTGTATTGAGTTTGGAATTATAATCGAATTTGGTTTGAAAAATTTATAATGAACAGAGCTTTATTGATTTTTACTGAGTGAGCTCGAATTGAATATCAAGTAGGTTGATTTTTTCAAATGTGTTTTCTCAAATTTAATTTATCGAATTGAGTTTAAAAAATTATCAAATAAAAAGTGTTGTTTATGTTTGTTAAGTATAATGAACTAAATTCAAACGAGATTTATTGAAAAAATTTAAATCAAATATAGAATAGTCTTGTTTAATTTTTAACCCAACTTTTAAAGAACACCTGGTTTGACTGGATTTTATTGAGCATTAGCCAAACATAACAAGTCATTTTTTCTTGCCAAAACTTATATCCAAACCATAAGGCTACTCTCACAAATAAGTTTAATTTAATTGTAATTGAAATTTAAATATAAAACGTATATAATCTACATCATTACAGTTAAATAATAAAAGTGCAGTTAGATTGTAGATTCAAAGTTAAAGTAGATTACTATGCAATTAATGGATTTTTGGTTTTGCACCCTGAAAATACAATTTATTTGGCACTTTGCACCCTAGTGTGTTTTAGTGAGATAATTTCCATGTAAGTAGGGCGATTGTCATTTTTGAATTTTTATGGCACATTGCATTCTAGAAAAAAAGACATTACCACTATGCACTCTAAAAATATAGAATATTGGCACTTTACACCCTAAAAGTATAAACTTTTTGCACTTCCCATCCCCACTCAAAAATGTTGGCACATTTTTTTATTTTAACTACATATGAGTCTTATAACAATAATATCATTCAATATAACAAGGTCTTAGATATATAAACGATAAAGTGTCAGCAATCTAGATAATACATTGAAACAACACGAAGACAATGCCGTCTCTCACTTGATCGATCTAAGTTTTACTTAGAGAAAATGGTAAAATAAGTTATTCAAACTAAACTCAATTAAGAATAACATGTTAATACTTTTATTATGGAAACAATAAAAACAAATTTTGTGTCTATTGTATGAATATCGCAGTTAATGCAAATGAGTGTATGTTTTAAAACAAAATGTACATATAATTTGGAAAAAAAATGTAACCAAAAAATATTGCAAAAAAAAAATATGATTTAGTTTTGTGACTGAACTCAAACAAACAACACCCTTTTTTTTTTCATTTTCCATTTTTGGTGGTTGTACATAGAAAATTAACATTTTTTCTCTCCAGCGACAATATTCATGGACTTTTTTCAAAGGTAAACACATTAGGGTACAAAATGTCCAAAAATATATTTACAGAGTGCAAAATATTAGGAAATATATTTCTAGGATGTAAAGTACCAAAGTAGATTACTATGCAATTAAATCAGGGTGGAATGTGCCAAAATTTTATATTTTCAAGGTGCAAAATGTCAATATTCTAAATTTTTAGAGTGTAAAGTGCTAAAATCCATATTTCTAAGGTACAAAATGTCAGTAAATATTCGAATATAACTATTATACCCTTCCACCAACAAATTTTTCACTAAAATACACACTATGGTGCAAATAGTCAAATAAATTGTATTTTTATGATGCAAAGTACAACGACTTTTAAGTCGGAATGTAAAGTGTCAAAACTCTATATTTTTATAATGTAAAACACCAAAATTTGAAATTCATTCGAAATCAAATTAATCCGAATAGAGTGCTATAAATTTAAGTGATTCAAATAGAGTGCAAGGAGTTTGTTATATGAAATTGAAATCCTTAGCTTCAAATCCACAATTCAAATGAATCGTGGAGTAATTCGATACTTAACAACATAATTTATTTTTTTGCTTTTAATACACTAATTCAATCCAATCTATGTCAAAAAAATACGATTAAATACAATCATCATCTTAATTTAATTAAAAATGGTTTTCAAGAACCCACAACTCTAAATTAACAAATCATCAAATAAGTACTAATTAATACATATAATTACAATATTATTATTGTTAAAGAGTACTTACACGGAGTATGATAAAATTACACAACTAATAAACATTATTATTATATATATTTACATTAATACATCATCATTACATTATAATCTATCCAACAGTACATCATCGTTAACCTATTATACGAAAATTAGTTTAATAGCTAACAACAATGCTCATAATAAATTAGAAAAAAAACTCCCATCTTTTTTACTCTAAATTGGTATGTCGAGCCCGTATATCTTCGGGGCTCCGACCCAACACCTCACCCAACTCATAAACCACCATCTCAAACAACACAAACATAGCCCCTTCATACACACTACCCATCGGTAACAGAGCCCGACCCGACTCAGTCCCGGGTCCCACCCTATCATCCGCCATGGTCTGTGCCGGAATATGCGCCACCGCGGTGGCATACTTCACCGACGACCCTGATTCCGGCTGCGCCGTTAGCACCACCACTCTAGCGCCGCATCCTCTCGCCACACCGCATACGGCGTCGACGGTGGCGAAACCCCCTGGTCCGGCGGAGGCGATGAGGAGATCAGGCGCGGTTATTGGAGGAGTGGTCATGTCGAATACGCAGTGAGCTGATAACCCTAAGTGGAAGAGCCTCATGCATAGGGCTTTTAACATTAGGCCTTCGCGGCCAACGCCGTAGACGAAGATTTTCCCGCCGCGGCCGGCGGCGGCGGAGATTTCATCGACGAGGATGGTGAGGGGTGGTGGTGTGGAGGTGGGGATGGTGAAGACGGAGGATAAGTGATTGCAGATTTGAGTGGCGAAAGATGCTGAAATTGAAGAAGAAGTGTTGGGTTTAGGTTCGGCCGCCATTGGAGTCCAAGTTCGAATCTGCTCAACCGTTTGTAATTTGCCACTGCCCTATCTTTTTACGGGGGTGGGGTGGGGTGGGGTAGGGGTAGGGGCATAGACGTAATTTTTAGATATTATATAGATTTTTCTAGATATTTAATGTAAAACAATTGAAACATAATTTTATTCTGGTGGAAAAAATCGCAACAGAAGATTTTTGTACATAAAATAAAGAGTGAATAGTATTTTTGTTCTTTAGCATGTGTTAAATTTTTCATTTTCGTCCCTCTTAAATTTTGTGTATCAGATTGGTCCTTCTTATCAATGTAATGTATCACATTCGTCCCTTTTATAACACATTCTTTTCTTTTAAATTTTTTGTAGCAAATTCGTCCCTCTTATCAATGTAGTATAACACATTAGTCCATCTTAAATACAAAATACATCAACTTCGTCCACTTTAAAATATATTTTGAATTTAAGTGAGATATTTTGTATTTAAGAGGGACTAATATGTTACACTACATTGATAAGATGGACGAATTTGATACAAAAAATTTAAGAGGGACGAATGTTATTACTACATTTATAAGAGGGACCAATCTGCTACAAAAAATTTAAGAGGGACGAAAGTGCAAAAATTAATCCATAAGGAGGACCAAAAATGTAATTTACTCTAAAATAAAATCAATAGTAGTATAGATGTGCTATATTTTAGCGGGGATTCTAGTGTGCCGTTGCGTTAGGTGCCGCTAATTTACCACATTAGGTTATATTACAACACAATATGTATCACATTATATAGTATAACTCACATGTGACAGTACATATATACTCACATTACATAGTATTAACCCCATATATTTAGTATGACCCCCACATCATGTACTCCCTCCGTTCCCTTTTACATGTCACTTTAGAGAAAACAAAATAATTCCACAATACATGTCACTTTATAATTGTAGCAACAAAATTTCAAGTCTAAAATAAATTAAACAAGAAATAATTCTACAAATTAAAATTTATTGATTTAATGAAGTGGTTACAATCTCTATAATTCCCCTGATTCTAATCTTAAGGACATTTAAATGTTTCTTGCACTTGATCTTGAAGAACGTTGATTTGATCTTCTCGAAAATGAATTTATGCTCGAATAACGTTAATCCAGGGGCAAATTTGCTTAATTCTGGATCAAACGTGAAATGATTTGAATTTCTTCGACGAACGCCTTGAACTTCGTCTTGGATTTCTTGAATTTGGGAGAATTTGATCTTCTTTGGATCGTCGTAGATCTCCAATAACGTTTAAATGAGGGCTTCTTAGCTTGTTCTCGAATCAAACGCCGGATTTTCCTTGATCTTTGAAGAATATCTTGAGTTAATGAAAAAGGTTTTGAAGAACGCCTCGTAGAGAGAATTTGCTCCTTCAACTTGTGTTCCTTCAGAAATGTGTGTTTTTCTTCTAAGAGAGGACCCCTATTTATAGTGGTAGAATGAAGAGTCCATGTTGAATTAGTTAATTGAATGACGCAATTTGATTGGTTTTCAGTAGTAGAAGACCAAGATACTTCTCTTTGTAAAAGAGGTATGAACTCTTTTAAATGTTTATCACTTGTAGGAGATATGCCTTCTTTTGATTGGTCCTGACACATCATCTTGTACACTTGGCATGATTTAATTGGCTCTTTTTATGAAGAGTCAAACACATTTTTGATTGGTTTAAACACTTCAATTTGACACTTGGCACCATTTCATTGGCCAATAAAATATAGGTTGAATTTAATCAAATTAACTATTTATTTTGGAATTAAATTTAATAAAGTCCAAAAATAGCAAATTTAAATTAATTTTCAATTTCCTTTTTAATATTTTGGGACAAAATTTACGTGTCAACAAATTGCCCCCTCGTGACTTGATTGCGTTTTGTACCATTAAAATATGTACAAAAGCGAATAAGTCGCGACATTTTTTTTTTTTTTTTTTTTACCAATTATTCAAATGTTCCGAAATATAAATTGATGGACATATTTTGCATATATGTCTACCATCGCATTATCTCAGCAGGCTTTAACTTGATTGCACTAATTAAGCCCATCAAAAGCCCATTCATGAAAATATGCAAATATAGCTTTGGTGTTTGTAGACCACCCACATGCAATTAAATCCCTAAGTCTTCTTCTCCAATTTGGCGTAGACTTGCAGAGCTCGATTTTTTTTTTTTTTCTTCTTTTAATATAGCGCAAATCAGATTTCTCCTCCCATCTTGGACTCTAATTCATGGCATCCATTGAGTTTTAATCGAACTAATTCTTGCAAATCCTACTTGAACTCTAACAAAGACTTCTCAATTCTTCTTGGACTACAACTCCTTCTTGTGTGCTTATAAAAGGCACTCGATTTCTTGAGTTTCAGATCACACCATCATCTGATCAATTATTAGCAACTGAAATTTTCCCCTTCATTTTTTTCTTCCTTCAAGGTTGCCGAAGAAAAACTCTTATTATTATTATTTTTTTTTTTTTTTTGCCTGGTTTGTTTAAGTTTATATCTTCACCAATTTGTTGTCTGCTTATATAGATCTATCACGCTTGATCAAGCTTGCCCAAAAAACAAATCCTCCTCTTCGAAAGTTTTTTCCGAGATATAAACTTTCTCCCTCTTTTTGTATGTTTTAGCAGGATTCAATATGGTTTTGTTTAAGGGTACTCGATCTCCCACTGGTACAGAAATCTTGACGATTCTCGACGATAAGGATCAATCCAAAGAAAACGGTACTGTTTTGACTGTTGGTACGCCCCTTATTGGTAGATATGCGAAAAGATGGCCAACATTGAGAAACTCACTCCACATGGCGCAATGGACGCAGGAATATGCGGAAGCTCCCAAGAAGACACAAAAACATTTAACCTTGCTTTCTGCTCATCATAAATCAACGAGTGACATTATTCCTTTCCCAACTTTGGGTCGTCAACTCATTGATGATAAGATGAAATGGGGCAATGGTCTCTTTGAAGTGCCTGGAGAATTTCATTATTTCAAGGGATATTGGGAGTGGACCGAAGACGTTTTGAGCCGATGCAAGAGTACATTACATACATCCAAGATTATCCATTCGGTGCAAGCTTCCTTGTACACTTATGATCACAACACAAACATTTTTAAGGCCTTTTGTGAAGCATGGAGTCCTCAAACAAATACTCTACTATCTTCTTGGGGTGAATTGTCAATATCGTTGTGGGATCTTAATTCAATCGCCGGTCTCCCTATCTTAGGTCTACTTTATGATGAAGTAATCCCTAGTGAAACGGAGTTGGATGGTGTAGATGAAACTGGAGAACCATTTGTGCCCCGATCTTGTAAGTACTTGTTCCACGCTTTTCATTTACTTCAGGCAAGTGACAAAGGTAACAAACATTCCCAAGTTTCTATTGAGAGATGGATTCAATTTTGGTCCAAGAAAGGAAAGAAGTATGGGCCCCCTCCCCAACGTAAAGAAAAGAAGAGTGTTCGCCCTAAATTGACCCATAATCCTCTTGATGATGTTAAAGATCATAAGGCCTGGTCTCATGTGGAAGAAGGCGTGTTCTCAAAGCTCAGGGTTAGAGGTAACATGAAAGATGAGACATATTTGGCAGCGCATTTGGCATGTTGGCTTTGTATTTTCGTTCTTCCTGTCGAAAATATAAACTCAATACGTCCGAGTACTTTTAAGGTGGCCAGTCTTATGGCGAGCGGTCGTCGAGTGAGCCTTGCTGTTCCAGTGTTGGCGGCTATTTACAAAGGCCTTAATTCCATATCGAAGAATTCGGAATCCTCAAAACTTTGTGCAAATTTTCCATTTCCAGTCCATTTTGTTCATGGATGGCTCGCGCAATATTTCAAGACTCATTTTGACGTTTACCAAACATTACGTGGTCCTAGCATGGTATCTTATTCCGGCGAGGGGGGTGCGAAATATTATGACCAAGTAGAAGCTCGCAAGAGAATTCATAAAGGAGACTATACCCTTTGGACATGCAACATTGATCCCAAGATTGTGGATTGCTTGTATGTTGACAACATTAATGTTTCTGAATCCAGTCAAAATTACTTTATTAGCATTCGATCGAGCTACCTCACTTTGAGACATGGTGAAAAATTTATTGTCGAGCCTTACAGTCCTCATCGATTCAGTCGTCAATTTGGATATTTCCAAGACATTCCAGGTGTTCTTAAGCATGACATTCGTGAGGCTTTTTTAGATGAAGGGTTGCGTTATTGGCGAATTAGCACTTTGTCTAAGTCTAAAACCACAGCTTGGTTTCCTGGCGTACCTTCTGGTGTGAAAAGATTATATTCGAAAGATTACGGAAAATGGTGGGCCAAAGCTCACGGACGATATCTTGAGGACAACATTAAACACTTAGTCATTGTGGAGTCGAGCGAAGTCTCTCCTAAAGACAAAGAAGATTCTAAGGGACGTATCCAAGGTAATTCGACCTCCATATATAAGTTATAACTTTTATGATAAAGTTAAAACTTTTATGCATATATTTCTAATTTGTTGGAATATTTATTGCAGAGAATCTAGCGTATCGCCATAGCTCCCCAGTTAATGAAGACCTTCAAAAAGACTTTGATATTTCGACCCAAAGCAAGAGAAAGACTGCCCCCATCGATTTGGAAGAAAGTCATAGCAGCACTATGGATCGTCATTGGAAAAGGCAAAAGATTCCACAATTTTCGGATCAAAACTTTGTGGATATCGTCAGCAAGTCATCAGATGATAGACCTTCATTGGCAAACTTTGCAGAAGAGGTATTTATTTACTTGTTCATCCATTTCATATACCCTTTTTCTAATTTTGTACTTATGATTTTACTCTCAGTTGGAAGAGGGGATTTATCCGGTTAGTAAAGATGACGCTCAATCTCAAGCTATCACTGAACCAGTTGTTGATTCTCCTTCGCGAGAGATAGTTCCAAGAAGTAAAGTGTCTCCTCAAGCAGCTTGTTCGGTCTTTGTGGGTAAAGAGTTCGTACGTGAGCATCAAGTGAGTTTTTTGAGTATGATGTGGAGTAAGCTTAGTCAAAAAATAGCAAGGACCCCTCTTGATTCAATTTCCTCCATAAAAGATGAAGTTCAGTTTGTGTTGGAGTCGATGAAAGATTTTAAAGACGTTGACATCTCCCATGTGGAAACTTCGTTGACTTCACTTTTTGAGAAGGCAGCTATATATGATGGTTCTAGGTCAAAAGTTGTTGAAGGGTCGTCTAAAGAGTTACTTGCAAAGCAAATTATCGAAGCGCAAGATCGTCTTCGTGAGGCCCAACTCAAAGAAGGCAAGGAAGCTAGCCATGTTAAATCTACTGAGGATGATCTCGCGAAATTAAATCAAAAGAAGAAAAAATTATCTTCATCATTGAAACGTCAACAAAAGTTGCTTCGAATTGCTCAAGCTGACGTGTCGAATATTGAAAAAGAAATCGCTGCCTTGAAGGACACTCCACCATTGGATGATAAACTAGAGGGACTCTTGGAGGCTTCACGCGTAGAGTTGGCAAATTCTCAAGAGGAATTGAAGCATTGGAAACCTTTTGTTTGAGATGTTTCTCCTTTCTTAGTTTAGGATTTTAGTTGGAGATATTTCACTTTCTTTGCTTTAGGAGTTATATTTTTTTTTTTTTTTTATGTAAATAACTCCACTAGTTTTGATATCAATAACATAATTGCTTTTGCTTCCACATATCTATTTCGTAATCCTTAGATTAGAATTTTTTTTTTTTTTGTATGACTGAACTTAGAAAATGACTAAGCTGCCTACGTATCCATAAAGGAATCAAGTCAAAACGTAGTTCAAAAAAATGGAGAGATTTTTTTTTTTTTTTTTGGTATGACTGAACTTAGAAGATGACTAAGCTGCCTACGTATCCATAAAGGAATCAAGTCAAAACGTAGTTCAAAGAAAAGAATTTTCGTTTTTTTTTTTTTTTTTTTTTTTTTTTTTTTTTTTTTTTGCCGTACACATTTTATACTCATGTGGGCCAGGAGTGACATGCAGTTTAGGCTCATGCGTCATGGAGCTTTCTTGATTTCCATATTTCGTAGACTTTTGACGTCTCGTCTACTAGCAGCTTTGACTTGAACTTTTGAGACAGTTTTAACTCGTGTCAATGAGTTTTCATCTTGAAGGTTTGTAGATAGTTTTGACTCGTATCAAGGAGTTTTCATCTTGAAGGTTGGTAGATAGTTTTGACTCGTATCAAGGAGTTGTTTTGAAAGTTTATACTCTTATCAAGGAGTGTGGCACGATTATTTTGACATCAATGGAGATATCCAGACATCTTACTATATCTACGGAATCCATCGATCATAAGTTCTAGATCAGGTAATAGAAAATCATTGGGAGCATCTAAATTCTCAAAGTCGACACAAAGTTGAATTTGGCGAGATCCTTTACGTATACGCACAATTCTAGAGACCCATTTAGAATCTTCTACTTCTTGAATGAAGCCAGCTTTCATAATCATGTTCATTTTGGCTTTGATGAATGGAATTGACCTAGATCTAAATTTTAGTTGAGCTTGCTCGCCTTGATGAATTTCCTTCTTCAAAGAGGGATTTTGAATCTTCAATTTGGGGATTAGGTCACCCATTTCTAATTTGTCTTGATCAATTTCATCAATGGTTATTTTAACTTCTTCCACGAGTTCAGGGGGAGCATCTTTGGCATCTTCTTCCTCATCCTCTCCTTCGTTTGTGGTAATGTGATATGAAGAGGCGATACTCTCGTTATCATCTTCGTCGTTGCGTTGAGTTTTTGTGAAGATCCTAGTCTGTCTTTTACCCTTCACGATTTTACCAGATGATAACACCAGGTCATCGTAGCGCTTCATTCGAGATGGAACCAAGCTTCCTAACCTCTTGAAGACGGACTCCTTTCCAGTTTTCCTTGGATGTCTTGACGTACTGGAAACACCCAATCTCCTATAGTCGAACTTGCGCATCAACGGCCTTTTGCAAGGGCCAAGTCTATCAAAGACTGATATTCTTGGTATTTTCTTTCCATGTTGATCAAATATATCATTTGTGGAAGAAAATTCCATCTCAGATATTTGATTGATACTCACCCTTTTTATAGTAATACGGATGGGGCTCGGTGGCGTAAACCCAAGGCCACCACGAGAATTTGGAATAGAGTGCGCTTTTTGGGTAGCATTTAACCCATTCGTCGTTTCTCCAGTAGCTTCTTGAGAGAATCTTTTCAAAGAGGAATTTTCTTGGGGGTCATATCCAGCTTTAACTAAAAGTTCGAAAGCCTTAGGACCAAAACATTGCTCGACTCTAGGCTTTGATAGTGTCCCATGTTCCACTTTAGCTCCTTGAGTTGGTCGAACAAATCCTTCCAATGGGGGATAAGAAGGAGTTCTTGTATCGAGGCTCGTTAAAGGGAATGTGAGTTCTTTGAGTGACTCGGGCTTTACAAAATGTGATTTACTTTGTTTTCCTTCTAAGTTATCTTTATGACAAAGGTTTTCTTCATCAATATTTTCATCTAGCTGCTCAAAATCCTTAGGCGATGAGTTCCTTTCAGCTTCCTCCTTATTCACGTTATGGATATAATACTTGGCATCAGCAAAGTGTGATTCAGCCTCAGTAAATGGTTTCGTATCACCAAACACTTTTTTCACTATTCCATCTTGTGAATATCCAAAGCATTGATGGAGAGTCGATGGAACCACGTTATTTTCATGTATCCACGGTCGACCAAGAAGTATATTGTAAGTCGTTTTGGCATCAATAACATGGAATAGCGTAGTTGATAGCATACCATCTATTAGTAACTCCAATCGTACAGCACCAATGGCTCTTTGCCCTCCTTGGTTAAAGCCTTGAATCATCAAGCGACTGTTCGAAAGTTCATCCATAGGGATTCTGATCTCCTTCATCGTGTGAAGAGGTAAAATATTTACCGCTGAACCTCCATCAATCAAAATTCTATTAACTTTTTGTTCTCGAACGTATCCAGTCACAAATAATGGTCGATTATGGATATTGGAGCCACATAATAAGTCTTCATCAGTGAAACAAATAGTAGTCATGCAGTAGTCATCGGCTACATAAGTTTTCTCTTTTGATGAACTTTCCTTGTTGAAAGAAAATCCTTCTTCATGGGCTTCGTTGCACGCAATGACATTACAAGTCATTTTCTGGGATTGGTTAGGTGGTATCCCCATATCTATTATGGCGTCAAAACTCCCAAATGAAATAGTGACAAGGTTCGCAGTCGCACTATCTTCTTCAAGTGAGATTTTTCCTTCACGAGCCAATTGCATGATTTTATCCTTGAACATAAAGCAATCACAAAGAGAGTGTCCAACAAGACGATGATATTTGCAATACTTTGGATCATCAGAACGACCAGCTTCTTCAGGTCTCTTCATTTCAGGTAATTCAATAAGATTTGCGTCGAGCAAATCATCAAAAATACCAGGTACATCAGAATCGAGAAAAGGGTATTGCCTTGCTTGCATCTCCTTTAATGTCAACTTTCTTTGTCCTCTTCCTTGTGGGGCAGTCTTCTTTTCAACGTTTCCTTCCATTTTCTTTTCAGCTGCTTTAGTTAGTACCTTAAGAGGTGCAATATTTACTGCCATAGATTCTTGAGTTGGGGCTTTTGAAAAAGGTTTGCCCCCTTTCTTGGCTTCAAATTTATCCTTGAATTTTCGAGGATCTTGAATAGGTGGTCCATCAGCTCCACTTGCATTCATACTTAACTCCATATCGTGAGCTCGAGTAGCTAGCTCCTCAAACGATCTTGGTTGTATTCCTTGAAGAATGTAACGAAGACCCCAATGCATTCCTTGAATGCACATCTCAATTGCTGAAGATTCGGAAAGTCGATCTTTGCAATTTAGACTCAAATTCCTCCAACGGTTGATATAGTCAATAACAGCTTCTTCATTCCATTGGCGGGTGTTTGTAAGTTCGATCATACTTACTGTCCTTCGAGTGCTATAAAAGCGGTTAAGGAATTCTTGCTCAAGTTGATCCCAACTATCAATGGAACACGCCTCCAAGTCAGTGTACCAGTCAAATGCATTTCCTTTGAGTGATCGAACGAATTGCTTCACAAGATAATCTCCATAGGTTCCAGCGTTGTTGCATGTTTCGATGAAATGGGCTACATGTTGTTTCGGGTTGCCCTTGCCATCAAATTGTTGGAACTTTGGAGGTTGGTAGCCAATTGGCATTTTCATTCGATCAATCCTTTGAGTATAAGGTTTGGTATAAGCGAGAGATGATTTGAGGCCTCCCTCTAACTTGCAGTTGATGGTTCCCATAATAAATTCCTTTAGTTGATCTATAGGGATCATGCCATCGGATGAAATTTGAAGTTCTTTAGATTTACCCTTTGAATTTGACTTTTTTATAGGCATTTCGTCTTCTTCAGACTCCTCGAATTGTTCATCCTTTATGTAGCTTGACTCAACATTTCTCTCTTTCCTTAGGAATTTTTCAATCTTCGAGTCTTGTTCTTGAGCTCGTTTGGTGAGCAATTCCATGGCCTTCGTCAATGCCGCCAGTTGTTCCTCCATACTAGTCGGCTTCACTTTCAGACGAGGAGATTTTTCTGCGGATTCCCCGCTAGACGATTCTGCATCCTTGTTGTGATCGTCAGAAAGGGTAGAATTCCCTTGATTCTTTTGGGTATCATCTTGATTTTCTGCCATCTTTGTGTTTGGGTCTGCCAATAATCCAGTTATTGTTCGAACCCTTTTCGAAGGCATAGAGTTGATTTAGCTTTGAAAGAAAAGAGATGAGGGGTAGAGAGGTCCCACTGGGCGTGCCAGAAATTTGTAGCAACAAAATTTCAAGTCTAAAATAAATTAAACAAGAAATAATTCTACAAATTAAAATTTATTGATTTAATGAAGTGGTTACAATCTCTATAATTCCCCTGATTCTAATCTTAAGGACATTTAAATGTTTCTTGCACTTGATCTTGAAGAACGTTGATTTGATCTTCTCGAAAATGAATTTATGCTCGAATAACGTTAATCCAGGGGCAAATTTGCTTAATTCTGGATCAAACGTGAAATGATTTGAATTTCTTCGACGAACGCCTTGAACTTCGTCTTGGATTTCTTGAATTTGGGAGAATTTGATCTTCTTTGGATCGTCGTAGATCTCCAATAACGTTTAAATGAGGGCTTCTTAGCTTGTTCTCGAATCAAACGCCGGATTTTCCTTGATCTTTGAAGAATATCTTGAGTTAATGAAAAAGGTTTTGAAGAACGCCTCGTAGAGAGAATTTGCTCCTTCAACTTGTGCTCCTTCAGAAATGTGTGTTTTTCTTCTAAGAGAGGACCCCTATTTATAGTGGTAGAATGAAGAGTCCATGTTGAATTAGTTAATTGAATGACGCAATTTGATTGGTTTTCAGTAGTAGAAGACCAAGATACTTCTCTTTGTAAAAGAGGTATGAACTCTTTTAAATGTTTATCACTTGTAGGAGATATGCCTTCTTTTGATTGGTCCTGACACATCATCTTGTACACTTGGCATGATTTAATTGGCTCTTTTTATGAAGAGTCAAACACATTTTTGATTGGTTTAAACACTTCAATTTGACACTTGGCACCATTTCATTGGCCAATAAAATATAGGTTGAATTTAATCAAATTAACTATTTATTTTGGAATTAAATTTAATAAAGTCCAAAAATAGCAAATTTAAATTAATTTCCAATTTCCTTTTTAATATTTTGGGACAAAATTTACGTGTCAACAATAATTTCAAGATATATTTAAATGCTAATTTGACATTTTTACCCTTCTTTAATCCTAAATACTATACTTAATATCTCCCAATTTTTAAAACAAATAATCATGCAATTATTAAGGGCAATTTCGTCCAACTATCCTTAAATTTTCCTAAAATCTAGAGTGTCACGCCCCAAAATTTATATTTATATTAATTTATCGGCATGATGGTCGCATCGTCATTACGATCATGCCAACGTGAAGCCTTCGAATTTACACTCAATTCTAAATATAGCAACAAAGTAAAACGGGAATAATTTTTCGATGATATGTTCGAACTGGTGACATAAAATATCTAATAATGTCTATCAGGAACAATTTTTATAATACTAAGTTGGAATCAGTCCCAACCAACAAAGTCTCAAAGTGAGAATGCCTAAAACCCTAAGAGAAAATAACAAAGCATAAATAGTTAGTGGGCTCCTATCACTACTTAAATTAGGAGAACAACACCTTCCAACTTCGAGTTGTCTAACGATCTGCAAAATATCAAGCAAGGGGTGAGTTGCTCACTCAATAAGAAGTTTAAGGCACCTCTGTCAAATCCATGCAAATATCAATACTTAATAATAATGCATACAGACAATGTGGCATTTTCATGAATCGAATACGCGGGAGACAACTACTTATTTCAACTCACAAATTAACACTATGGCCACCATTAACCCCGTGATAAGGACGTCGACATATCAAATACAAATACAAATAATCGAACTGGTTCGTATGGATAACCAAGCTCAAAATTCAATACAATACAATGCATGGAACTAGCTCCTAGGCCGACAATCCCCCGAAGGGGCCCAAACAATTCATAGACAAATTTGAGAGATCAAATAAGACATAAATGTGTTATCTCCATGTAACCAAACAATGGCTCAAATAGTTCAAATACATGATCGATGAAACAATGTCAAATTGCACACTTGATCTAGAACCATTGTCCCAAAAAAATATGTTTTAATAAAAAATAATGAACTTAAGGACAATGAGATTTCAAGATAACAATATTAAGCATAGTATTCACAAGAGATAAGAGTAAAAAGTGCCAAAACCCCTTACCTCAAATAAAAACGTCACACTACCTCAATCACCACAAAAACTCGACTAAGCTTGATTCCTAAAATCTACATAATAAACACAATATAAGTTATCCAGATTAGAAATTTTAATTAACTAGGGACAGTGAAAACTGAATCTAACACCCCTGCCCAAATAGTGCTATATAACTGCAATTGATCAATATTTAAATCCAATTCCTATATAAGCCCACTTTAGCCATTAATTAATGAATTTACACTTCTGCCAGGGAGTCTAATATCAATTAAATAATATAACTTCCAACAATTAATTACTATGTAATTAGATCATTTACATACAACAAGAATGTGTGGACCTTTAATTGGAAACCGAGAGATGTAATTGCCCCCAAAACCTTCGTTTAATTGTAGAACTAAGTGAATAAACATGTATTTCATCCCATCAATCCCACCATGAACACGAGAATATATTATAATTACTTAAACAATGAAAGCTATGAAGACTAACCTTCGACGGCGCATTATCAGGATAAATCCACAAAGACCTAATTTTTATAATGCTCCCACGTTCCTTTTCAGTTTTTATATATATATATATATATATATATATATATATATATATATATATATATATATATATATATATATATATATATATATATATATATAATTGCAATATTGCCCCTCTGTTTTCTATATGTTTACTCCTTAGTTATATTCCTAATTAAATTAAATCTCTAAACATATTAATACATAACTTATAATAAAACATGTATAAAAATTATATTAGCATATTATACGAAAATAGTATGGGGTTATTACATCCTACCCCCCTTTATAAAAGTTTCGTCCTCGAAACATGGAATTTAGTGATTTGCACCTTCTTCGACGAATAGACCCGGGTATTTGTTTCGCATGTCCTCTTCCAGCTCCCAAGTAGCTTCACGAGGCGAATGGTTCGACCATTGAATCTTTACTAATGGGATTTTTCGATGTCTTAAGGTTTGTTCCTTACGATCAATGATACAAATCGGCAATTCTTCATACGTCAAGTCTTCCTGAACCTCGAGTGGCTCGTATCTCAAAACATGGTTGGGATCAGGGACATACTTTCTTAATAATGATACGTGAAAAACATTGTGAACTTTGGATAGTTCGGGTGGCAAGGCTAGTCTATAAGCCAGTTCACCTATTTTTTCAAGGATCTCGAAAGGTCCTACATAACGAGGACTCAACTTGCCACGTCTCCCAAATCTCACTACACCCTTTTTTGGAGAGATTTTCAAGTGAACATGTCACCTTCCTTAAACTCTACGTGTCGTCTCTTCAGGTCTGCCCAACTTTTTTGTCTGCTTTGAGCCCCTTCTAGCGCTTCTTTATTAATGGGATCTTTTCTATAGCCTTATGCACCAATTCAGACCCCAACAGTCTTTTTTCTCCAATGTCATCCCAATGTACAGGAGATCTACATTTCCTTCCATATAGAGCTTCATATGGCGCCATTCCAATGCTGGCTTGGTAACTATTATTATATACAAACTCTGCCAATTTTAAGTAATGGTCCCAACTACCTTTAAAGTCCATTACGCAAGCTCTTAACATATCTTCCAAAATCTGAATAGTTCTCTCTGATTGACCATCCGTTTGAGGATGATAAGCGGTACTAAACTTCAATTGAGTTTCGAGGGCACCCTGAAGGCTTTTCCAAAATTGAGAAACAAACCTAGGGTCTCGGTCAGATACTATACTCACGGGGATGCCATGAAGGCAAACAATACTATTAACATATAATGAGGCTAATTCATTAAGTGGAGTTTTCTTTTTGACAGGTAAAAAATGGGCCGATTTGGTGAGTCTATCGACAATAACCCATACCGAATCATGTTGTTTCTTAAGGGTACGTGGTAACCCAATAACAAAATCCATGGTTATGTGTTCCCACTTCCACTCGGGTATTTCCAAATTTTGAAGTTTACCACCTATTCTTTGGTGTTCCGCTTTAACTTGCTGACATGTCATGCATTTCTCCACGAACTCGGCTATATGGGGCTTCATCCGTTTCCACCAAAAATGTTCCCTCATGTCCCTGTACATTTTGGTGCTACCTGGGTGCATGGTAAATCGAGATCTATGCGCCTCACTTAAAATCTCCTCCCTTAAACTTAAATCAGATGGAACGCATACTCTACTTCCGAATCTCAACGAACCATCTTCGTGCAGTCGGAACGCGGAGTTTTGTCCCAGTTTCACCTCTTCACTAATCTTGCACAATTCTGGATCCCTCAATTGGGCTTCTTTGATGCGGTCGATTAGTGTAGGTTGTGCAATCAAAGTAGCCATCGTGTTATGGGAACCATGAACCACCACTTCAACCTCCAACTCTTCTAAGTCTCTTGTGATCCTTCGTTGTGCGGTTAGTAGACCAGCCATATTTGTTGTCTTCCTACTAAGTGCATCAGCAACCACGTTTGCTTTCCCTGGGTGATAGTTAATAGTGACATCGAAATCCTTCAGCAACTCTAACCTCCTTCGTTGTCTCATATTCAATTCCTTTTGCGTGAATAAATATGTGAGACTCTTATGATCAGTATATATTTCACAAGAAACCCCAAATAAGTAATGGCGTCAAATTTTTAATGCGAAGACTACTGCTGCTAGTTCCAAATCGTGAGTGGGGTAGTTACGTTCATATGACTTTAATTGACGAGACGCGTAAGCTATAACTTTACCACTTTGCATTAAGACGCATCCCAGGCCAGTCAATGAAGCATCACTGAATATTGTAAAGCCATCGACTCCGTTAGGTAACGTTAGCACTGGTGCAGACACCAATCGTTGCTTCAATTCTGTAAAACTATGCTCACATTCTGGGGACCAGTCAAACTTTGCACCTTTCTTAGTTAAACGGGTCATGGGGGCAGATATCTGGGAAAATCCTTCCACAAACTTTCTATAATAACCAGCAAGTCCAAGAAAACTTCTAACTTCAGTGACATTAGTTGGGCTAGACCAATTCACTACAGCTTCAGTCTTTGATGGGTCCACGGAAATTCCTCTGATACTACATGTCCCAAGAACGACACCCTTTCAAGCCAAAATTCGCACTTGCTTAATTTTGCAAAAAGTTGTTCTTTTCGTAAAGTTTGTAGTACTATCCTTAAGTGTTCTGCATGCTCTTCTTCATTCTTAGAGTACACCAGGATGTCATCAATGAAAATGACAACAAATTTGTCCAGGTATTCTTGAAAAATCTTATTCATCAATGCCATGAAAACAGCTGGGGCATTTGTTAGCACAAACGGCATAACCAAAAACTCATAATGACCATATCTGGTTCGAAATGCTGTCTTGGGTACGTCTTCTGCCTTGATTTTCAATTGATGGTAGCCGGACCGAAGATCGATCTTAGAGAAAACTCGAGCTCCTTGTAACTGATCAAAAAGGTCATCTATTCGAGGAAGTGGATACTTATTTTTCACGGTGATCTTATTCAACTCCCGGTAATCGATGCATAAGCGAAGAATCCCATCCTTCTTCTTGACAAATAATACAGGTGCTCCCCACGGGGAGACACTCGGACGAATGTAGCCTTTATCTAGTAACTCCTGAAGTTGTGTCTTTAGCTCGCGTAATTCAGCAGGAGCCATCATATAAGGTGGCTTTGATATAGGACCAAAGTCTGGTGCAATATTAATCTGGAACTCAATTTCTCGATCTGGTGGTAACTCAGATAAGTCCTCAGGAAATACATCAGGAAATTCTTGCACGATAGGGATATCTTTTAATTTGGCCTCAATTATCTTGGTGTCAACCACATAAGCCAGGAATGCACTACAACCTTTTCTTAGACACTTTTGAGCTTTCAAAATTGATATGATGGGAAGGGAAGACTTGTGTTGAATAACACTTTTCTTACCTTGAAAGGAGAATTATGATCGTCCTGGGGGATGGAAAATAATTCTTTTTCCAAAACAATCAGTTTGAGCATGATGAATTGCTAACCAGTCCATCCCAAAAATAATATCAAAGTCACTCATATCTAACTCCACTAAGTTTGCTCCCAAATTTTCTTTACCTATACGAATCTTCCACTTTCTATAAACATTATTAGCAATAAGAATCTTTTTCAGAGGCGAGGAAACATACAATGGCTCTTCTAGTTTATCGAATTCAAGATTTAATGATGTAGCAAATTTTCGAGAGATAAACGAATGGGAAGCCCCAGAATCAAACAGCACATGGGCATTAAACGAATTAATAGATATAGTACCTGTGACTACATCATCATTTGCCCCTGCATCCTCCTCCGTCAGTGCAAACAGTCTCCCAGTACCCTTCTTTGGTTCAACTTGACTTCCTACCCGCGTCCCCATTGTCTTTTTCTTTGGGCAGTCCCTCACTCTATGTCCAATTTCCCCACACTGAAAGCATGCCCCCGTCTTCCATAAACACTCACCCGGATGCCTTTTATTGCAATGGGTACATTGTTTAGCTATGAGCTTTACACCACCTTCGTTACTCCCATTTGATTGCTTGCTTGAATCATTGTCTCTGGATGTTGGAACTCCTCCTGTTCTAGGCCTCTTGCGATCTCCATTGTATTGCTCATAACTCTTCAAATCTGCCTCAACTCTAAGAGCTCGCTCCAACAGGTCACGAAATGTGGTATCCATGTGAGAGGAAACACGAATTTGAATATCCCTCCTCAATACCTGATAGAATCTATTCACCCTACTTTCTTCGGACTTCATGTAAATAGGACAAAATCGTCCAAGTTCATTGAATTTGTTTGCAGCATCCAACACAGACATATTTCCAACTTGTTTAAGGTTAATGTATTCATTTTCCTTTGCAATCCTGATAGCACGAGGGAAGTAGTGATCGAGAAACAACTTCTTGAAATCTTCCCAAGACAATGGATTATTTGGGTAGACATAAGCAACTTTCACTGAGTCCCACCAATATTTGGCGTTACCGACTAAAAATGGCAAGGTGACATTGAGTCTAACTTCTACGGGGTACTCCAAAGCAGTAAATGTTTCTTCGATATTGTTAATCCATTTCTCGGCAGCAATAGGGTCTGCACCTCCCTCAAATGATGGAAAGTTGAGTCTTCTAAAACGTTCAAAGTAAGAAATTTGTGGTGGTGGTTGACGAGGTTGTTGTTGCTGTTGCAATAGATTTGCCACTACACGAAGGACATCTGCAATATCCGTAGCAGTGGCAGGCACATCACGGTTTGGTAGTGATGGTTGGGTATTTTGTTGGACTTCTGTTTCAACGAGATTTGGTAGTGATGGTTGGGAGATTTGTTGGTGGATAACACCACGAAACCTGGCTCTGATACCATTTGTAAAGATCTTGATCCACTTCTGACATTGTCAACATTGTTGAGCTCTAGTCCACTAGCCCAAAATGCTTAAGCCCATGTTGACAAGTAGAAGTAGGTCAAGTCTTTATTAATCATTCAAACAATTCATCCACAATCAATGTGGGATTGGGGTGTTACAATGATTTGTAAAGATCTTGATCCACTTCTGACATTGTCAACATTGTTGGGCTCTAGTCCACTAGCCCAAAATGCTTAAGCCCATGTTGACAAGTAGAAGTAGGTCAAGTCTTTATTAATCATTCAAACAATTCATCCACAATCAACGTGGGATTGGGGTGTTACAATCTCCCCAACTCAAATACTCGACGTCCTCGTCGAGTCCAGATCAATAGCCCAAGACCACCCTCATGGATAACACCACGAAGTCGGCTCTGATACCATTTGTAAAGATCTTGATCCACTTCTGACATTGTCAACATTGTTGGGCTCTAGTCCACTAGCCCAAAATGCTTAAGCCCATGTTGACAAGTAGAAGTAGGTCAAGTCTTTATTAATCATTCAAACAATTCATCCACAATCAATGTGGGATTGGGGTGTTACATAGAGCATTAAATAATTTCTTAATCCTTGTGAAACAACCTTAAACGACATCTAAAAGGGAACGGAGGGAGTAGTATTTATTCCAAATTAGGTGGTATTACCATGCAATGTATGTCACATTTTATGGTATAAATTATATATGACAGTACGGAATCACATTACATAGTATTAACATCATATATTCAGTATGACCACACAACATTATGTATTCCACATTAAGTGGTACCATGCATTTTGTATCACATTCTATGTTATAATTCACATGTGACAGTACATGTTCACATTATATAGTATTAATTCATATATTTAGTATGACCCCTCATTATGTAGTATTTATTCCACATTAGGTGGTATTAAAACGAAATGTGTATCACATTCTATGGTATAATTTACATATGATAGTACAAGCACACATTACATAGTATTAACCCCATATATTTAATATGATCCCACGTCATGTAGTAGATATTCTATATTAGGTGATTTATGCAATTTTTTCAAAGTTAATATTAATTATTCAAAAAAAATTACATATTTTTTATTTTAAAATATTTTTGTAACATTTATTTATTTATTTTCATAATAATTTATTAGAAAATAATTTACAATTTGATGTTACTAAATATATAGTATAATATCGTTTGTTGTGGTATAATATCACTTATTGTGGTAATATTATGACATGTTGACAACTTATTTAACAAATTACTAATTAATGTCATGTCTTATTTCTATTGGTTATAACTAACGGCACCTAACGTAACGGCCCCTAAATTTTTCCTATGTTAGCATATTAAAGTGAGTTATGCAAGTAGATGTCAAATTTTGTTCGTAAATTTTTAAGATGAGAAGTAGATGAGCCAAACTATATTTTATGAGAAATTGTGAGATAATATTATATTGATCACATGTATCGACATTTTTCTGATCTACTAGACTGTGTATTTACAGTTCGGATCGAAAAGTGCAAAGGGTATAGGTCCTCCTCAGTATGGTGTCTCTAGTAGGATTCAAACTTGAATCTCGCCTATGATGATCGCAAGTCGCTACCACATGCCCAACCAACTCGGGTTAATCACACGTATGGATAAATCTGTTCCAGAATTTGAGTACATACAAGAAAATCTAATCATATTTCGACTACCGAGACAATGCTGGGGGGTTTCTGATACCCTTAAGGGATCGGCACCCGACCCCCTTTGGGACTTTGTGAAGTGCGCATGAAGTGCAAAATTAAGGGTCATGCGATCCTGGATGAGTTAAGGATAGCTCTGGAACATACATAACACACTATGAACATCAATTAAGTAGGAATAAGATACCACGAAACCATTTATTCAAAAAACAACCAAATTTAAAGTCGAAATCCTAGAGGACATACATAATTCCAAACAGATTGAGAGAATTTCGGTTGCATTGAAATGCCAAATATAATACAAGTTAGAAATCTGTATGCATAAGTTTTAAGAGTACCATGTTAGCAGAAAAACCGCAGCAAACATGACATAGGAAAGAGCCATAAAAGATATTAAGATCCATTTGCTGGTTTTGGGGATTCGTCAATGTCAATGTCTCTGACACGAGTAGTAATCGATGATGAAGAATCACACCTTCCATTGTTCTCAGCCTCCTCATCAGACCCAACTTCAAGAAATGATCCATTTCTACGATGTTCTCTAACTTGACGAAACTCGTCATAGTGAGCTTTTCTATGCTCCCTAAAGATCTTGCGTCTCTCAGATTTATCACAACCTGATAGGGTGGTGTGCGTCGTGACATGAGTAAGTATTAGGGAGATCTCAGACTTTTCTTTTAAATATTTAAATTAGATAATCATTTCGTGAAAAAGATTACAATTGAAGAAAATGATACAATTATGTCAATGAGGGTATGAGAAGGCAGTACATGCACAATTGAACAAATGAAAGATGAGACTAACCTTCTTCATCTTCTTCCATTGCATCAGCCTCATCTTCTGATGTTGTCCAGCCTGATGGATTAGAGTTAGTTAAGCTTGAAGAAGCAACATCATTTAGTGCCGATCGAATAGCTTCTGCATGCATTGCATCTTCAAAACCATCATCAAAACTTCCTCTGATAGGAGACATTGATCCTACATTCATTAAGAAACTAGTTCAGCCAACGCCTACTACCTAGGTGCATTTTCATCATTTCAACCACTAAAAGTGTCTTGCCATGGTACTTATACAAGTTTTTTATACAGTAGAATATATATTAATACCAATTTGCCAAATCCATGAACATTAGTATGCATGGGCACACTAAACAGATTATTAACAAACAAAGGCACAAATAGAAGCTGCAGTTGCACATCTTCTGCAAGCTAATATAGTGTTTCGACTGCAACAAAATATAAACCTTGTTTAGTGATACATAAAAAAAAATGAGATTAGAATTTGGATATAACTTCAGCTATTAAGACAATACAGATGAAGCCTATTAACTTATTGAACATGTGGGACTTCTACTGTAGCTGGTGGAACAAATTCTATTCTTAACAAGTTTTTATGGGTAATCTGGCCCCAGAATGAATCCTCCTAGCTTTCTGTTTGGTTAGCCCTATACTCCTTATTCGCATTAACAGACAGTAAAGTGCTTGTGGGCATTTAGATACATCACAACCAAGTCAGGTCTAAAGGGTAAATCATCGATGAACTCTCACATAATATACACCATGCATTATATAGATTGGTTAAAGGCTGATAAGAAAAATATATGCATGACCTTAACAAGAAGTACAAGTACCATATGCACAAGTCACTGGTCAATAAACAAATTGCTAAATCGCGACTATAGAAAGAAAAGCAGGAATATCCTAGCTCTTGACACTCTCACGGCCTCACAAAAGGTACATGTATTTGGTCTTACATCATCCCTTCCCTTCCCAAATGAATAAAAATAGACACGAAAATGGTGATCCTAATAGCAGCTTGAGAGGATCTTTAGTGAAGGAATTTCATGTCAAGAAATCAGGAAAGAACTGGACAGTGCAAAAATTGAATACCATTATATGGAGATGTATTTATGTGGTCTTAAAAAGGCATCCTCCCCTCCCATCCCACAACAAAACAAAGCAGATTGCTGATCCAACAATGAATTCAGAAACTAAAGTTGCACATCATTTCAGATTTGCTCCAAAACACAATATAAGGGCACTGGCTATTTTATGAATCTAATTGGGTTGACTGTTGACACACATTGGTTTAACCACCGTTTGAAGGTATCACTTTTGCGATTAATATTTCTAAGCATGATGTAATCCATCCAGTGACTATTTAACTTTGTCTTGGGACAAATATTTCAATGATAGTAGTGGAAAACTCTGAAATTCTAGGAAGTTCTTACATAGCCATGAGTGATGAAGGGATTCAATTTATACCTGCATCATCAAATAATAAGGAAATTCTACCAAAGAGAACAAAAAATTACAACGAAAAATCTAGGCGCAACCATGAGAATCCACATGATATAATCATGTGTACTCATGTAACATTACATATTCCTTGTCAAAAGGATTTAGAAAGTTCCTCATATTATTGAAAACATTTTCTTTTCATTTTTAAATCAATAACAGCATGTAAAGCAACCCAAATATCTACTTCGAATCATATGTCACAATACATAACACAAGGATTCACTTGGCCAGACTGGAATCATGAACACATTCCCCTCTTGAGATAAAAAATATCATGATCAAAATCACAAGTACTTGAAATAGTTCTCCAAGGATTACAGAAGGAAACCAAACCAACAAAGATGCAGAAAAATAAATATACCATCATCATCAATCATGGCATGATATGGTGTCTTCGGTTCAGTAATTTTCTGCCTGACAGGTTTATTTGCCTCAATTTCTCCCAAATTAGCTTCATCCCATCTCACTCGTGCCCTGGCATCCCAAGTATATTACAAGCATCAGCATAATTAAATGAGTGCTGATTACTTAATATCAGCAATTCGTTATAGTTTGAAGTTATGTACATGAAAAGGTTTTCGTTTGCTATAAAATGCAAACAAAAATGTGACCAAAGAACAATGTACTCTTACAAATCCAATTAACATATTTGAAAAGTCCAATTCTTTTAGGAACAGAGTATGCTGTACATCTGCAGAAATGCTCCTAAGTTTATATATCACAGGTTACACAATCCCCATATATTTACCCAGACAAAAAAGATGACATCCTTCTCCCAACTCGCATTATTAAGAAGTTCTGAATACTCAACACTTCACGTGTTGTCGCCTACGCACAACCACCCAAGAGTGGATATGATCTAATGTAAAATTTCCAGTATCTATAGCTAATATAAGATATTATTCGGAGCATTGCAGTGGAAAGGAAGAAAAAACAAAGGCAATTATCCCTATCTCCAATTACTTGAGTTCAAGTAAAAATATCTGATAAAATGTCCATGAACAAAGCATGTTAAGGAAATTACTTGCTCATTTCGGCCATTTGATGATCCTCTGCTATGCCCAAAGCACGCTCAGCAATTGGTTGACTACACTGGAACAAAAAAATAGATATTAGTACATTACCTCAAAGAAAAAAATTACTCCATAAAAGGCAAAATTTTCCCCAACTTAATCAAATTATGTTAAATACACAAAAATGAAATGAAACAGGGCCGGGGGGGGGGGGGGGTGGATCCCTAATTAAAGCAAGATCCAAATAAATATCCAACACAATTTGCAGTTCTATTATCAATCTCACATCAACTGTTAAACATCGAAATAAAACCGATAATTAAAGTAACTACAAAAACTCGATAATTTTGTTTAATAAACTTTAATGGAAAGACACCGAATCTTCAATACACGGTAAGAAATTGGTTGGACGAAATTAGAAAAACAAAAAAAGAGAAAAAAATCAATTCATACCTTTAAGAATAAATGTGGATTTTTTCTTCAGGTCTTCTGAAGCTTGTGTAATTAATGTTTGAGCATCATCTTCTTCTTCTTCTAGTTATTCGCGCGATTTATTTGTTTTCCCGATAATGACCCGAGTATTAGAGAAAATGACGAATATACCACTGGAGCTTCTGCGGTTCGGTCAGGTTGCTTGGACTATCCAGAATTTGAGATGTGGTGCTAAAGTTATTAATATTAAATTAGAATTAGTTTATGATAAATCCTTTCATTTGATATTTATAGAGTCATTATTAAAAGAAACTTAAATAAAAAAACGACTTATTTTTGATAATTTATAGCATATTGATATATTATTAAAATGTTCTCGAAAAATATGTTTTGGTATTTAACATTTCATCTTCTTGAAATACTTCTATAAGATTGAACTTGCAACTACTAAGCATATTTTTTCAAATAAAAAAAACTCTAATTTTTTATATCATAAGAAATTAAGCAGTATATGAAATTTTTCATGCTCACCAATGATTTTAATATTCTTTTATGTAAATAATTAAAGTATAGTGCAATATCGTTAGTATCAACAATAGTATATTAAAAATTGTTTATACAATATACAATATAAGCAATGGTATATTTAAAATAAAATGCCAAAAATTGTAATCCATAACATGGTAGATAAACTTGGTAGTTGGTTATTGCCATTTGATCCATTTCATTACATGAGTCAAATATAACGAAAAAATTTGGTGGTTAAAATCATTTGATTCATTTCATTACGTGAGTCAAATATAACCTACAATCGGGTGTCGGGTCGTAACATGGACCCGTTACTGGGTCAAATAACAAGGTTATTAAAGGCAATAAACCCGTAATCGAAGAAATCGGAGTTACTAATCTGATTTCTGTAAACAAATTATCAAAGTCTAAAACGTGGAATCCTTTTACTCTTTTGTACCCCAAGAACAAGTATTTCTGGATGCATGTCCGAATATTTATTCAATTTTTTTTTTTGTGTTTGTTATATAAGCTCTGTTGAGCTAATTTACGTAAAAGTGAAGTGTCAAATAATAAAGACTACTTTTTTTTTTTAAATTTGTTGTTTTAGAATTTCTATGTAAAATGAGAATTTTTTATACCAATTTTACCATCTTATTAGTTGTATGAATATTTTATTAAAAGTGTGTTTTGAGACTTTTACTTTAAAAAAAAGCTATTTATTATATTTCTTAATCCGTGTGCAATCCTACAAAAAAAAAAAAAAAAAAAAAGAGCTAGGGAGCATATGCTAAATGATAGTACAAATACTTTTGTTTTATTGCATCTTAGTATTTTGGAAAAAAAAATATTATGAAAATGTTGTTTTGCATTAATTAATTAAATGAGTACTTAATGTAAATTAGATTCAACTAAGTTTGAGTCAAGTTATAATTTTTTATATTAATTTATTACAAAGGAAACTCAAACTACATACACGTCTTATTTTTGAATAGTTCGATTTGATATACTGTACACATTTTGAAACTATCGCATTAAATTAAATACCAAACTTTGATGCAATTTAATTATATTGAATGCATACCCCCTAAGATTAGGGATGTGCACTATACGATAAATACAAATACAATATTCCGGTTCCATATATGTTATATGTTATGAGCTCCATTACCGAACAATTATAAATTTCGATTTTCGGTATTCGTTTTTACCGGTTTACCCCGATCCAGTATACCCAACTTTTTTTTAGTCCCAATTCCTCCCAATCGAAGCTTCACTTTCACTTCATTCTTCTTCTACGGACTGCCTTGGATCAAAACCCAAATTTCTTCTTCTTCTTCTTCAATTCAAATCCGACCGCGCCGCCGCACCACCCACCCCCGTCGCGCCTCCACCATCTCTCTGTCGGCCCAGATTTGTAATTTACAGAGGTACAGTCCAAATTCGAAATGCCCAATTTCGTTGTTTTTCTAATTTTCTCTTAATAAATTGGGTTCTAATTGCATTTAAAACCCAAAACTTGAATGATGCTAAAGTAATTTTTGGAGAGGGGACTGGGGCTAGGGGGTCTCTGATGTATTCTTTATTATTTCTATTCAACTTCATTGGATGGTTAGAGTGGTAGGAAGCATATTATTGTATACATGTGTATTCAAGACAAATTGTTTTTGATTCAATAATTTTTCGGTTTTTTTGTACCAAATCAATTCGAACCCTACTGAATCGCTAATTTACCGAACCAAACCGAATTTTTCGGTTTACCGAACCAGCAGGTATAACGAAATTTGGTACGATTCGGTTTACCTTTGCATTGCCCTACCTAAGATAGTAGCTTGAGCAGAAATATTCTACTTCCATATTTTTTCTATTTACTATTAAAAAGTTATACAGTAATTGTTAAGTTACATTTGTTATATAACTATATTCACGATACTTGAATTTTCAATATATATATACACTATACTTGTAGTATTTGTTTTTGTTAAGAGAAAGTTTAAGAATGAAATGTCATGAAAAAGATATTACGATTGAATCTAAAAGATATCAGCTAATTTGTAAAAGAGGGCCCCCAAATTTAAACATCGCCTAGGGCCCCGTAATATGTCAGACCGGCCCCGCTCAATGTTCATCTGTTTTGAGGGATTAACACCTCAGGTTAAACAGTTCAAGTAATAAAGGGGAGAAGAGAGATAGATACATAAACCAACAGCATAAATAAGGAGATTTACTTTATTATGATGTGCATGATGTTGAGTGCTAAAATTAATCTATACAACAATTATTCTTCTGATGTTAAATGATCTATTACTCCTGCATGTTAGAGTTTGTTCTTTGAATGTCAATTGATGTTAGTTGAATGATCAAGCAAGTAAAAGTTTAATCCTTGTATAACAATTTATTGATAATAAATGTACGATTGTTCTGTGCCTAATTTGTTGTTGCAGTTCAAAATTACCCTTTTTGGTGAAGTAATGTTTGAGTTGATGTATATGAGTTACATGAGTCACAAAAGGCTTTCTTTCTATCACTTATGTACATCTTATTCTGCATATGAATAATTTGCAGGATTTTGGATTTGTGTTCCTCATCAACTGACCAAAGTTTTTGTAGAAGATAAAATTTAATCATCAGGAGGGGAAAGAGAGATGTTTTCACTCTTTTATGGACTATGGAAACACATGCTCAGCAAGATGGAGTTTCATATTCTTATTCTTGGAATCGACAAGGCTGGAAAAACAGTAATATGCTCACTACTCTTCAGTATCCAACTATTGTTAGTTTACATTTCCATAATTTGATGGAGCTTATTTGATATTTGAAGACCGAGAATCGGGTTGATCCTTCTAGAGTTTTACTTATGTTCAGATGTATCAAATCCTAGTAATGCTAGCTAACTGCTGTGCTAATATCAAATCTGCACTGCTTATGGACCCAAAATAGCCTTCAATTATCTATTTTTGTTAAAACTATCTAAATGGTACCATTTACTATTCTTTGACTTGGGAAAGGCTATATGGGTTACTAAAATGTTATAAAAACTCTGTGCCTTGTACTGAAATGAGTTATAAGCGAAACTGAAAGGACTTATTTGACTCCTAAATGATTATTATCTTCAGTTTTCTACAGGTCATTAAAACTCGTCTGAAAAAAACAGGTCACTAAAACTGCAAAAGCTCTGTTATTTGACTCTGAGCTGATTATTGTCTTATAAATTTGAGGTTGAGGGCTAAAGTTATCATTCTAGTTTGTACGGAACTTCATAAGGAATGTTCTATAAGACACTGTCACCTTTTGTCCAAAACCAAATTTGGAGAATTAATTTCCTATCCCTGGAAGTAGGTTTTCATTGTGTTCCAACAAAGCTTTTTAGCTTGTATCAGTTTAAATAGATAGTATAATTTACAAGGTTTTACTATATTGTCCACTTATGTGTACTTGTAATTTTCTCCTTGTGGTTTCTGTATCCGTAAGGAAAGTTTAACATATATGCTATTATTACCAAATTGACATTTTGAGATAATTCATACTCTTGAATTGCAGACATTACTTGAGAAGTTGAAATCAGAATACTCAAACTCGGAAGGCCTTCCTCCAGATAGAATTGTTCCAACCGTAGGACTCAATATTGGCCGTGTTGAAGTGTCCAATTCAAAACTTGTATTCTGGGACCTGGGAGGTCAGGTTTGAATCGAACTCTTCACTTTCTCTGATTGAACTTACATGACTCTATAATTTGTTATATTTAAGAAATTTATCATTGATGCAACACTCACATTTCAACAGCCCGGTCTTCGCTCGATTTGGGAAAAATATTATGATGAGGCACATGCAGTGATTTATGTAGTTGATGCTGCTTGTCCATCCCGTTTTGAAGATTCAAAATCTGCACTGGGTAAACATTCTTGGGGATGTTTTTGAACTACAACTACATATAATTATTGTCACAGTAGTATTTTAGCAATCTTATCTAAATTCTTGGTTCTGGTATTGCAGAAAAGGTCCTTCGACATGAGGATTTGCATGGAGCTCCCCTCATGATTGTAGCAAACAAGCAGGTCCGTTAATTACAGGCTTTTTTCCTTCACATTTCTAATGAGACATACTTTCAGATTCTTATTCAATGATCGGAGCTGATTAGCTTATTATTACTCGCTTTTATTCTTGAATGAATGCCACGTTATTGGAGAACAATGAAATTTCTTGTTTATTTGATTCATTATTTTGCCATTATAAATTGAACTACTGTTTTTGTTTTTAATTAACTTGTGTACTTTGCAGGATCTTGATGATGCTGTATCAGTTGATGAACTGGCGCAATATCTGGACCTCAAGAAATTGGATGAAAGAGTTTATACATTTCAAGCTGTTTCAGCATTCGATGGGTAAGCAGATGTATTTGATTTACCTGTTTTAAGGAACGATTTAATGAGCCATTTGGGGCAAGCTTGAGTGATGAATTTGGAATATATTGCAGGTTGGGGATAAAAGAAAGTGTAAACTGGCTGGTAAATGCTATGGAAAGCAGTAAGAGAACTGAAACGTTGAGGGTTCGTGCTGGATCTAGTGTTATGTAGAAGTGATGATTATATACGTATCATTTTACCGCTTTTCTTCATCTTTGTATGTAATTCAGGGTCGATTTTGGATCCTGTGTGATGTGACTTGGGAACCTACATTGATCAAATATATTTGTTACAGAAGTTGGAAGTTCTTTGTGAAACTTACATTTTCTTGTATCTGACACCCTCATTGCAATTTCAATGAAATGCTTTAAAATCAAACATAGTATGATTACTGCGAAAAGCAAAAAAAGGAGACAAAAACAAATCTGAAATCAAAAGATGCTCATTACAATTGTGAGGGTATATGAAGAGGCAGCTAATTTGAAAAACAATTAATTACTGTAAAGCAACCTTCTGGCAATGAACATAAGATCAATGTTACTTTCTTCATCGTTGAATGCCACCAAATCTTGCTTTCAAGTCTTCTCGTAACTCATACCCGTCGAGTTTATAACTAGCACCGCTACTATGGCACAACGGAACTAGGTGCAGTGACTTTTGCCTTCACGGTTGGTTGATGTCCTGCAGAAAAAACAAAAAACAAAAAGGAAGCAAAGGTAAAATCCAAGGCCTCGAAACTGAAAATGCTTTTTTGTTTTGTTTTGTAAAGATGGTGATCATAGTAAAGACCAGAGAAAAAGAAACAAAACAGCTAACAAGATTGAAATGCAAGCATAGACTTCGACAAGAACACACAAGTATCACTTTCTGCTTCGAGATCTATAAGGTAATGAACTAAGAAGCTCTTTACACAGAGTATTAAATTCATTATGAGAATCACCGACATATGACATTGCCCTTATTTATGGAACACGACTCACTTTGTTCCCACATATTTCCCAAACCTCTGTTTCCTCCTCACAAATCACAATACCTCAAGAATAAATCTACATAAATTGTATACCAATGCAAAACCCTCAACGAATGCAATTTAAAACTCACAAATGGAATGCAATAAGACAAGTTGCAGGAATTACGAGTGGATTTTCATCTCATGCCATCTTACCAAGATCATCTCTCAAATGGGTGATAGAAAGACAAATTACTTGAATCCCATTGTAACTTCATAATTTATCTATGAATTAGATCATCCATACCAATCATGTAAAGTAAACCTAGCATTAACAATCAATCAATTTGAGTAATTTCAAACCACAAAATCATAATATTGTCAAGTGAAAAACAAATAAAAAATCTAAAATTGACATATCCTTGTAAATCATCAAAATGGTGAGCCTTACTAGATATTAGAGCTTTAGGCCTGGTCTTGAACAAAATTTTATGGCGAATAATTCCGACCACATCCAATTCCACCCTTGAATTGTTTGTGCCGATTTCAGACTCTTCTTCCTCATTCCCAACTTTGATCTTCTTCAACACCAAAATTGGCTTCTTAAGGTTCACTTTTGTCCCCATCAGCTCATGGTACCCAACCGTAAATGTGTAATTTTCCTGCAAACCCAAAAAATATAATAATAAGAATAAGCCTTCAAACAACTGTAATGAGTAAACTTTCCAAAAATAATGTTTCAAACAACAGTAGATGAAATTGTAGAAAACCTGAGGAGAAGGGCGGCAGAGAACGCCGATCTGAAGATTTTGGAGGCGGTTCTGAAATGAGGGTTGGGCTTCAACAACTCCCTGAATTTCCACAATCGCCCAATCTGGACATTTACCTTCTCCGCAACTGCATTTCACCTGGATCTTCATTTCTTAATGTGTTTTAAGAATTATCTGATTAAAGCATGAAGAATGATTTAGGGTTTTGGAAATTGGGAGGTCGAAAGTGATTTTATATTTTTCTTTTCATACTTGGGGATAAAAATTTGGCGCCAAAGGGTTTTAGGTGGAAATACATATGTTTTATTTTTTGTTCATTATTTGCTCGTATTATTTACGAGTATGTCATAAAATAAGAAAAATGCAAGAAAATGTGGAGAAATACATGCCCAAATATGGAAACGTTGGAGCAATCTGTTTGTATGGGAAAACAAAATTTAAAATGAAAATACTATTTAAGAAAGGAAAAGATTGGGAGAATTTAGGGGTTTGTTGAAAATGCACATAATAATATGAAAAATCGAATTAAATTTTTTTTTTGAGAAAAAAACATATTATTAGAAAATATCTTCTTATCAATAAATTACACGTAATGCAAGGGGCTAAATATGCTAAGGTGTTATGTCATGTGCTAAACCGCGCTATGGAGCAAAGAGCGTGCGTTGTAGCGCACATTGCGTGAGTTATATATATACCACGTAATGTGCGCTATGCGCTATAATGCAAATAACACACATGGCGTGCAAATAACGTGTAATGGACTAAATGTGTTGAGTTGTCGTAATTTGGGACAAAAAATTTGCAACTACAATAATTTACCTCATCACACCAAACAAGGTTGGAGACTTCACATATAAAGATTAGCAGAAAAGAAAATAGAGACCACAACCAAATGAAAATTACCATTAGGCCTTACGTTTCAGAATTTCTTAAAAATTAAAAGTTGTGCAATTAGCCTGCTGCACAAGTCACATAATATGCTTTTAAAAGTCCAACAAAATATGGTTTAAAAAGTCAATTTACCCATTACATGTCTCAAAAGAAAAATCAAGTTCTTGATGACCCCTCTTCTTTTTTTTTTTGGTACAAAGGTGCAATAAAATTGATGACCCCTCTTCAACGTTGTGGTGAAGGCTGCCGAGATGATAACTCAAAATTTGAACCTTCATTCTCCTTAGCTATTTCATCAGTGAACGCTTTTATGGCATTTTCAAAACAAGGATCAGTCCAAATATCGTCACAAGGAAGCACATAAGATGAAGCTGAAGTTTGATTATTAGGTGAAGCCATAGAAGGCATTGGATTCTCACAAACTTTCTTCACATCTTCAACTGGAATTGTATTAGTCACAGTTTTTATTGCTAATTCCAAAGGAATTGCATCAGTGAGAATTTTGAATGCAAATTCAATGCATGGATCCGTCGTCAAATCGTTCAAAGAGGCGTCAGCTTCTTTTTTATGTTCCTTGATCTCAACGACTGTCTTTTGATCTTCAGTGCAAGAAAGATCTTCGTTCAATGATGTAATAGGTTCTTTCTGCTTAGTTGGAAGGTCTTTAGCTACTGAATCGTTTTCTTTCTCTATTTGCTCCATGAAATTTGGCTTTGGCAAATCTACTTTATTCAGTCCAACAACTTCTGAACCTGCGATTTTAACATAAGTTAATAAAATAGAACTTCAATTTCCATTCTAATTTTTTTGCCAAAATGATTATATTGGTAAAAATTATCTTATTTCACATCCAGACATTTTCTGCACCTGATTCTAGTATTTGGTCCCCGTCAACACCTCTGTTCACTTTGTATTCAGCTACTTCATTATTTTGCCTCATTCTCTTTGCAGATCTTGTTTCCACTCTATTTGCTGCTTGTGGCTTATCACAAAGCTTGATAGCAAGCGAATCAGCTCCTTCTTCTTTTTTCTCCACATTGTGCACTGTATCACCTTTTGAGTCCCCAGTAAGTTCCAATTCTGTTTGCAAGAAATAACACAATTAAAGTCGTGCAAAAATTATGCAATAAACAGTTGTCAATTTAAAATTAAGAATGCAATTCTAATAAAAATATAAGATATAATAGAACTATTTGATGTCTGCATGCATAAAACTAGTTTTTCACTGGACAATAAAAATTCCGAGAGATGAGAGATATTCTTTATTTTTGTCTTTAATATGTCCAGTCGATACTGTTATAAATCTAGCACGTGGAACTTTAATTTATATACCAAAAGCGGCGCTATTGAAACCGCGCAGACCACATGCACTTGGGCCTCGCTCTTGTATAGAATACCATCTTGAGCTTAAGTTGACATTTAATTAATTCTTCTCTAACAATATTATTGTTTTCATGACCTCTAATGCAAATTCTTTCTATCCGGGGCATCAAATCAGTGAGACAATGTTTTTTCCTTTAAATTAACTAAGTAAAATGATAAGAATAATGAAAATAAACAAAAAATAAAGCTATATGTTCTATCAATTTGGTGCAATGCCAGGAATAAATTTTCTCAAGTGTTTTTCTCACTAAATCCAATAACCAAGCACACACTATCCTGAGAGGCGAATTATGTTTTAGGTGGTTCAAACAATAAAAAAGGATATGCTTAATAATACCTGACACTATGCTTTTACGCCTGGTAGATCTTCGAAGTTCTTTCTTGGCAATCGACATTTGTCCTTTAGCTTCAGCAGATGTCTAGGGTTAAATGGGCAAAAGTTGAAGTTAGAAATAACAGAGAGTCCATGTAATCACTAAAAAGATTGCCTAAAAGTATTACATAGATGCAAGAAAAACCAAATATAGAAGACATTAAAAGACACTCGAGAAAAAAGAAATCAATTTTCGAGCTAAATATTGCGAAAACATGGAATGTCAATTTAACTAAATGTTTCACAATACCCTCCTTTTGGTGCACAACGCACTGGTGAAAGTACTCGGGACAGCTACATATGTAGCAAGACCTTTACTTATTATAGTGCCACCTTACCAATTCGAAAACTTGTTCTAATATATTATTTACTTAAATTTTTAAAGTTATAACCAGTCAACTGATAAAGCAGTAAGGAAAAGAAAAAAATCTACGAAGTCTACTGACAATTTGAGAATGATCTTCAACCTCTGCCTTGATACGATCTTTATCATCTGGCCTGGACTCGGGCTTTCCCGAGTCCTTAGTCTCAAGGTAGCGAAAGACTTGTAGCAGAGAGTTGAAGTAATGCCCAGTATCAGGATCAATGTAGAACTGAAAAAGTCATATTGAAAAGAAAAAAATTAATACACACCAAAGAAAGCAATGGAGAAAATAAAAAGACATATACGGAGTTTGAGTCAAATGTATAAGAAGGGCAGAAAGCTAATTAAAGATTCAGTACCTCTCGGGTCTTGCCACCCTTATTTTTTGTTCTTGTTTCCTTAATCCACCCAGTAGGTAGTTTTTCTGCAACAGTCCTTTTGATGTCGATCTACAATGTTGCACAAATCAAGAACTCTTCATAATATAGGAATGTCGTAAGAATAATAAATGCATAACCTAATTATAGTGTGAGATTAATGCGGGCACGCCACTTTTTAGATGGGTCCCACATATGGACTATTGGTCCTAGACGAAATAATAAGGTTAAACCACTTTGATTCTGACTGATTATATTAGCAGAGGGTTCACCTTATTCAGCTTCTCTGGTTTTTTCTCAAAATTATCGAGATATCGAAGCACCTCTGGCTTGGAGTTGAATCTTTGACCATTTGATTTGTTGATGTAATACTAAACAAATCAAAAGATAATAATGAGAAACTAAATTTAGCAGCATATAAGTTTTGACAAAATTAGAAGGATCAAAAGGAGTGTATAACTATCAAGTATGCACATATATAAGCCGTCCATTAGGATATTTGTGATGCACTACACAAATTCTTAATTGGTAGTTCAAGGTGAAATTATGCGTGGCTGGACATACCATGCTTATCCAACTTATAATACGTTGAATATTTAAATCTCCATCTATTCTCAGCAACCTAAGCAAGAGAAGACCTTAGAAGAATTGGTATAGATTGTGTATCGAAGAAAGAATCAGATATTCATTCATCAAATCATTCACACCATAGTCTAATAGAAATTTACTAAATTAAAAATATTATCGGACAAGAATAAAAATAGGATACATTCTACATGTCGATACCGACCAATATGGAACTTATATACTATCTATTAAAACATCTTACCGATTGAGGAAGAATAAAGAAACATGTCTCATTATTAAGATGATGAAATTTAATGTATTATTTAATACATCTTAAGGTGTTAGTAAGAATAAAAAAACACAAGTAGCACATCTCATAACAAAAAGGACGGAGAAGTCCCCTAGCCGTGAGTGAACCAGTCCATCTATGGAGTAAAAATATCTTTTCCAAAGCCCAAAAGAGGATAGAGAAAGATTCCCGTTCGACTTCAAGAAGTATTACCACATCACTTTTTTGAACGAACATCAATATACATAATGTAAGGACTCTCTCTCTCTCTCACTCTCACACTCTATTCTGTATTTCTAAATTATTATTTAGAGAGATCTACAAATCAAACACTTCCTTTTATTAAATGAGCAATCAAAACTATTATGGTGCACGATTAGGAATAGGTATTGTTACTGTAGTGATCGTAGTACCAAGTACTTGTTGGCGTGCTCATAAAGACTTCCCACAGTGAACTGGTCTATGATCTAAGCTCAGAAATTAGTTTGCCTTATGGACTTCAACCTAGGGATCTGTGCATGTTAGGATCACGTTGAAACTTCCTCCGTAAAACCCTAACAAGTAGTCCAAAACCACCTCAGATTCAAGTCTAAAAAAGATCTATTCTTATTAGTGAAAATTTTGTTTACAAGGGCACTGAAGTCTTTCTTAGGTAAGTGTAACCTAGCTATTTATAATTTTATTCCTCATCGCATTATCTTTTGTATTCTCTTGAGAAGCCCTAGATTCCCCTTCCCATTTGATTGATCTTTCATTTTATTCACATATTGGCATTCAGTTCATCTGCGTGCCTCTGATTTATCAAATCTGATTGTTGGGCCTAAACCTGAAAACCCTAAGTAACCCACTTTTGTCTATTAAAAAAAGTCATACTAAGAATATGATTCCTACTGACACAACAAGGTTCAATGAGGTAACCAATCACATTTGGAACTAAATACTATAAATGTTCTCTGTAACATCAATTTTTTTCTTCTAATCTTCATCTTTTGCAATGTAAAATAAAGCAGAATTACAAGCATTAAATGCATGACAAAATTCCTTTTTAATAAGAAAAAATTCCCCAAACCCCACTCTTATCCTCCCCGACAAAGACTAATATTTTTATCCATCGTAACTTGAAACAAATAAGTCTTCACCACCATGCAGATGACCTCCATATCTACTCCACCAATCTATTCAAGTCAATAACATTACAAATAAGCATTCAGATGACCTCCATTGTACTCTATCAATCAATTCAAGTCACCAACAAACCAAAATTGTTACATAAATCTCAAATGAAATGAACAAAAACTATGATAAACACCAAAATATATCTAAATCAAAGCAATTGAACTAATTTACCTTGTATTTCTTTCCATAGTCCCGAACTTCCACAACAACTTTCCAATCCTCTGGCAACCATTCCGGGTTTTCAAGATCCATTTCAAGAAATGCTTCAATTGACCCTAATCAAAACCAGGACTAAAAAAATCAAAAAGAACACCAGTCAAGGAGAAATAGAAAAGGGGGAAAAATAAAGATGAGTAAAGCTATTTCCGCAGCCCTTTTCTCACTGAAGGTTCACGAACACTATAGGGTATAGGGAGTAACGAGGGAGGGTGTAGAGATACAGACAAAATGCATTGACAACCACATGTAGCTAAATTTCTGATATTTTCTCTAGAATTTAAAGTCCAAATGAGTCCAAATTGACTCCATAAAATCTAGTAACATTTAATGGACCTATTCACAGAATTTATTATTTTTACTAATATAGAAAATAACACCTCATTTGGATATACATTACAGTGAGTGTGAAATATACTACGCTGAATACTTAGAATACTACTATAATACCTTTGAGATTGTCACAATTAAATGCACAAATGTAATGAGTAAATTACCCATACAAATAACCCTTGAAATCGAAATAATCAGTTCAATTAGTGAAGTTTTCTGAAATTGTGGAATACCTGAGAGAAATGGCGGCACATAACTCCGATATGAAGGTTGCTCTGAACCGAAGGTCGGGCTTCAACCAACCCCTGAAGTTCTACGATTTCCCATTCTGGACAGTTGCCTTCTCCACAACTGCAATTATCCTCGATTTTCATATCAGATTACGGTCCTCAAAATTAGGGTTTTTAAAATTAGGGAAGATCGAAAATTTCCATATTTTAGACTTTGGAGTGGAATTTGGCGGCAAGGGCTAAGGCTTTGATTGTATGATTCTTCGAACGACGACGTTGCATGTCTTGAAAAGTCATTTAAAAATATTCTTAATGAATTGAAAATAAAAAATAAAAAACAAATCGAATGTGAATACAAATTTTTTAAACTTTATTATAGTAATTAACCTATTTGTATCAATATAAATTAGAAACTAATTACAAGATCGAAATAAAATTCACCTATTTGTACCAATATAAATTATAAAATAATTTTAAAAAATATACGAAAAATTTCCAATCAATATAAATTAGAAAAAATTAAAAAATAATAATTCACCTATTTGTATCGATATAAGATAGAAAATAATTTAAAGAATCAAAATAATCACCTATTTATATAGATATAAATAGGTGGATTATTATTATTATTATTAGTTCTGATTTTTTTTTTTTTGCTTTTTTAATTTATATTGATACAAATAGGTGAATTATTAATATTTTTATTTTTATTTTGTTTGTTCACTTTTTTTAGTATTAAATTATTTTATAATTTATACTGATACAAATCGGTGAAATATTAATTTTGAATTTCCAATTCTTCTAATTCTTTTTATTATATATGTGAATTATTATTATTTCTTATTTTTTTTGATTTTTTTTATTCGATTTACATGATTTTTGATTCATGAAGATTATTTTTAATGTCTTCTTATTTTATTTTTGAAATTATTATTTTTAATAGAAGACAAGGACTAAATTGATACAAACAAGTTTTTTGGGAGACTTAAATGTAACACTATCATAGTGGCAGACAAAAATACCCTTAAGAATATGCACATTCATATCGCATGACCTTGTCGTCGTCATGAACTGGCTGAAAAAGATCAAATTGAAACAAATAATCCGTAGTAAAGACTAACATGAAAAAGAATACAAGAAGACTGACTCTGTAAAAAGTTATAGGAGAGAATTGCACTTGTGGTACCAAAATTTATATCGATTCTCACTTTGAAGTACCATAAAAATTCAGCCCGACACATTTGGTACCATAATTTAAAAAATCATCTACTTACATTTGATATCGTTGTTAAAAATAACGGTTAAGTGGTGACGTCCATCACATTTATATCATAATATTAATTATTTAATATTTATTAAAATAAAAAGTTATATATTTTAAAAAAAATTAATGGGAAAATTGTTTTTTGGTACCGTATGATAGGTTGACTTGCACTTTTGGTACCACTGGATACGAAAATGCAAATTTGGTACCATGGGATATATTTTCATTGCAATTTTAGTACCAAACCCAATTTTTCTACAATGTTAATGGAAACTTACCCCCCTATGAAATGCATAATGTTCAATTTATCCCTCTTTTTTAAACCACGAGGGGTTTAATTGAACATTATGCATTTAGTAGGGGGTAAATTGCCATTAACTTTGTAGAAATATTTGTGTTTGGTACCAAAATTGCAATGAAAATCTATCCTATGGTACCAAATTTGCATTTTCATATCCAATGGTACCAAAAGTACAAGTCAGCATATCCTATGGTACCAAAAAAGCAATTTTCCCTAATATTAATTATTTTATATTTATTAAAATAAAAAGTTATATATTATTAAAAAAATTAATTAAAAAAAACCACCCCCTCCCCCTCCCCACACCCAAATTTCAGGTGCTAGATTTTGTAGTCAACATAAGTAATGGCATCGATTTTGCAATAAGATTTAACTGCCACGTCACCACTTAACAGTGTTTTCTAAGGTGTTACCAAATGTGAGTGGATTTGTTAAATTATAGTACCAAATGTATCGGCTTGAATTTTTATGATACCAAAGTGATAATCAATATAAAGTTTGGTACCACAAGTTCAGTTCTCTCAAATATAAATAAGGAGGACAATCAATGTCATTTACCCTTTAATTTAACAATGGTATTAAGTTTAATATATTTAATTAAATTTAGATATACTATGGTTCATCGTTTGGTTATATTAATTTAGTAATTTAAGGCAAAATAGTTCAAAATTTAAATATGTTTTATTTTTTCTAGATTTCAAACATGCTAATGTTATTAAACAAATTTTCATATACAATATAAATAGTTATTTTATGAATTAACATTATTATTATTATTATTATTCCCTGAAGTCTAGTGTGGTAGCCATGACATCTGAACCCACCACATTCATCTAACAATCATAGGAGTTATTGACGCATAGCGCAATAAAACATAAAGGGTTCTTCGGGCTATATTGCACAATGCATCACAAAGTGGTTTTTGGACTCGAGACGGCCTAACAATATATTCTATAAACATTGTTATGTCATGCGCTATAGAGCAAATAACGTGTGTTGTAACGCACATTGCATGAGTTATATAAAAACATAATGTGCGCTATAGTGCAAATTCGAAGCATCATCCTTAGCTATCTCATCAATGAACATTTTTGTTGCAAATTCAAAACAATGATCAATTCAAACATTGTCACAAGATAACATAGAAGACGAATCTGAAGTTTGATTATTAGGTGAAGGCATAGAAGCCATTGGATTCTCACCAACTTTCTTCACATCTTCAATCGGAATTGCACTATTCAAAGTTTTGATTGTTAATTCCATTGGAATCGCATCAGTGAGAATTTTAAATGCATGGATCCACCATTAGATCGTTCAAATAGTCATCAAATTATTATTTTTATCTTCTTTAATCTCAATGACTGTCATTTGCTTTTCAATGCAAGCAAGATCTTCTTTCAATGATGTAATAGGTTATTTCTTCTTATTACAAGTAGAAATTGTGGCATGGTCATTAGAGTCACTGAAATTATCTGATTTTCTAGTAATCTCCGGCGCAACAAATAAGCTAGCTTTACCATTAACTTCAGTCGTTTGTACTTCGAATAATGGACCAACTTCCCCACGAGCAAGCCTTTTTGAAAACCCAAGAAATAACTAAGTAAAATGATAAGAATAATGAAAATAAATAAAAATTGAAGCTATTTTCTATCATTTGATGTAATGCCTGTAATACCTTTTCTTAAGTGTTTTATTCACTAAATTCAATAACCAATCACACACTATCTTGAGAGGCGAAAATAAATCTTCAAGTTAGTAACAAACTAAATTGCAAAAAGGTGTGAAGATATATAATCTTGAATATAAAATTGTGTTTGTGTATATGATTGTAAATTGAGAGTAAATAAACTTGTGAATATTATTGAACTGAAAAATTATGTGCAGCAACAGTTACAATATTCTGTTTAAATAGACAAACCGAAGGGTAAAAATGTAAAAGAGAAACAACTAATACTTAACTAATTAAACTACCCGTATATCCCTAATTTGTAACCCTAATTAGAATTCTTCCCGTTTGAACTAGAACCCAATTTTCCTTCATTCAATTCCTTTACTTCTGATACCCCCCATAAGATGGAGCGTAAATGTTTATTACGCCCATCTTAGATAAGATGAGTTCGAGTTGAGGACGTGGAAGAGGCTTGGTGAATACATCTGCCAGTTGAGCTGAAGAAGAAATAGGTAAGATCTTCAAATTCTTTCTGGATATGTGTTCGCGCACGAAATGTATATCAATTTCAATGTGTTTCGAGGTAAGGTTAATTGAACTTTCAATTCCTGTAATAAATTGGACAACCATAGGATTTCACTTGTAATTGCTGACATAGCTCGATACTCTGCCTCTGCACTAGATTTAGACACTGTGTTTTGTCTTTTTGCTCTCCAAGAAATCAGTGCATTTCCTATGAAAGTACAGTAGCCCGTTGTGGATTTCCTTGAAACTTTGCAGGAGCCCCAATCTGAGTCACAAAAACCATATAGAAGAAGATTAGAAGCTTTAGGATAAAATAGGCCCTGCCCAGGGGATTTTTTGAGATATCTTAGTAAATAGTGGGTGGCTGCTAGATGTTCATAAGTTGGTTTAGCTAAAAACTGACTCAACTTATGAACAGTGTAGGATATATCTGGTCTAGTGATGGTTAGATAAATTAACCTGCCTATTAACCTCCTATATGGGGAAGGGTCAGGGAGTAAGTCATCATCATTAGACCTTAGGTTATTCTTTGGGTTCATAGGAATAAAATTAGGTTTGCTGGCAAGATAGCCAGTATCTTGTAAAATTTGAATTGTGTACTGTCTTTGGGACAGAACAAGACCAGTAGGAGAATAGGCAAGTTCTATACCCAAGAAGTACTTTAGCCTGCCCAAATCTCTCAACTTAAAAACAGATGCTAATTTAAGTTTAATATCATTAATTAGTTGAGTATTTGGACCAGCAATAAGGATATCATCCACATAAACTAGAAGTGCCAAAAAATTAGAATTTTCACCATAAGTAAACAATGAATAGTCTGACCTTGATTGCTGGAAATTTAGAGACTGTAGGACCTCTGTGAGTTTGTAATTCCATTGTCTACTATCCTGTTTAAGGCCATAGATGGACTTTTGTAATTTACAGACCAATGGAGTAGAAATACCTGGTTGTGGAGTGATAGTAGGAGTATATCCCTTTGGTAGAGTCATGTAGACTTCCTCCTCAAGATCACCATTAAGAAAAGCATTGGTGATGTCCAACTGATGCAAGTCCCAATGCTTAGCCATAGCTAATGCTAAAAGGACCCTAACAGATACTAATTTAGCAACAGGAGAAAAAGTTGCTGTATAATCTACCCCCTCTTGCTGTGTAAAGCCTTGAGCCACTAATCTGGCCTTGAATCTCTCTATACTACCATCTGCCTGTCTTTTTAACTTGAAAATCCACTTACAACCAATTGGAATTTTATGAAGTGGTAGATGTTGAACTATCCATGTTTTATTAGATTCCATTGCCTGTAATTCTTCATTAATTGCCTGAACCCATGAGGGATGTTTAATTGCTTGTTTGAATGTATGTGGTTCTGTGGTAGAAGATATATTTGAAATGAATGCTTGGTGTGAAGTGGAAGTGGTAGAATAGTCCAAGACTGAGGATAGGGGATATTTGGGTATATTGGTAGATGAAAGAAGACAGTGATAATCTTGTAAATAGGGAGGTGGTCTAGTGGTTCTTGTTGTCCTTCTAACTTCTGTTGGATTAATGATGGGAGTAGGTAAAGGAGGTATGGTAGAAGTAGATGGTAGATCAATGGTAGTATAAGTAGAGTCTAGAGGGTCAAGAGTATAAAAATCTTGAGGAAGGGCGTAGGTTGGAGGACTGTTATTAGTGAAAATATCATACAAGCTAGTATCCTTAAAAGGAAATGTATTCTCATAAAAGACTACATTTCTAGAATGAAAGATAGAATGAGTAAGAAGATTTAAAAGCTTATAGCCTTTGATCCCAGGTGTATAACCTATAAAAACACTTTTAATAGCTCTTGGATCAAATTTTGTTCTGTGTTCCTTTAAGGTTGAGGCAAATGCCAGACAACCAAAAACTTTTAGGAAGGAATAATCAACAGTTGAATTGTATAATTTGAAAAAAAGACTTACATTATTTAAAATAGGGGTTGGTGTTCTGTTCATTAAGTAAACAGCTGTGAGTATGCTTTCATTCCAGTATTGGATAGGTAAATTGGATTGAAACATTAGTGCTCTAGCTATATTTAAGATATGTTGATGCTTTCTTTCAACTTTAGCATTTTGTTGAGGTGTCTCAACACAAGAGAATTGATGTATGATGCCAAGTTCATTAAATAATTTTGAAAAAACTAATTCCTTTGCATTATCACTCCTAAATATTTTTATAGTAGTATTGAACTGATTAGATATTAGTTTAATGAATCTAGGAATAATAAAATGAACATCTGATTTAAATTGCAATAAAAATACCCAAGTAAATCTTGAAAAATCATCTACTAAAGTAAGGAAATATCTGTATGCATTATGAGATTGAACTTTAAAGGGACCCCAAATGTCACAATGAACAATATCAAACTTATTATAAGAAACAGTAGAACTAATTGGAAAAGGTAAAGACTTTTGTTTAGATAATGGACAGATTTCACAAATGTGTTTATGCAAAATGTTAAGAGAAGGAAGACCTAATACATAATGTAAACTATGTAATCTATCCATGGCAGGGTGTCCTAACCTACTGTGCCAGGTATCTATGTATACTTTATTACAACTAAAATTCTTAGGTGGTGGTAGACTCTGTAGGATGTATAAGCCATTGTGTAGTTCACCCTTGCCAATCTTCCTCAAAGATATCTTGTCCTGAATAATGAAATAACTAGGTTCAAAATGAATGCTAAGATTGGAAGAATCTAATAGTGCACTTACAGAAAGTAAATTAAAATGAAAGTGAGGAACATATAAGACTTCATGTAAAATAAGATGATGATTGAGAACAACTGAACCTTTAAAAAAGACAGGAACAATGAATTTGTTAGGCAAAGTAATAGTGGTGTTAGAGGTTGGTAAAAGTTTAGTAAAAAATTCAATATTGTTGCATATATGATTTGAAGCACCTGAATCAATGATCCAGGAGTTTTTAGAAGAAAAGGCAAGTTGAAAAACACTTACCTGTAGGAGTATTGATAGTGCATGTGTTTGTAGAGACAGTGGGTTTTGCAGGATCAGGAACCTCAGAAGTAGTAGTGAGTTGAGCAGTGAACAACTTTGAAAGTTCAGTGAACTGTTCTGGTGAAAGTTTTTGAATGAAATTCTGAAATGAGGATGATGAATCTGAAGGGGCAAACTCAGTAGTAAGGTTGTTGATTTGTGGGGGCTGTTGTGTAGCATATCTGGGTGTGGGCTGTCTATAACCTGGAGGGTAGCCATGGATTTTAAAGCAGGTAGTGATAGGGTGTAAGTAATAAGGACTAGATGGATCCTCAATTTCAGGTCTAGTTCTTGAAGTTGAGGATGAGGGAATGGTTGAATCTGTGTGAGGTGGTGAGGATGACATATTGTTTGTGCAAAATAGAAAGATTTAAAGCAAAATAAAGAAAAGAATCACTAGATGAATTATAGGGGAAAATTGTGAAAAAGGGGTTTGATATGATTACTTGATCTGGTGATTTTCTTGATCTGATAATGCAGGAACTGAAGGAGAGATGGTGATTCTGGAATGCGGAGAACTGATGACAGGTAAAATTGTGCTGACTTTGAAATCTGGATGAATAATTGTGAGATAATGATCTGGTGAAGAAACTGAATTTCTGATGCTGTGAAATCTTGATTGAATGTGCAGACTTGTTTTATCTTTGATGATGAATGAAATTTCTGCAACTGAATGATGAAGTTAGATGATCTGGAATTCTGGATGTTGATTGTATGCAGGATTCTTCGTGTTGATGAAATCTTGATGAAAAGACAGAAGAAACTGGATCGTAAAATTTGATTGTACCAGAAATTAGATGAGGAAGATGATGGAAATCATGAAGAACAGTGAAAAAATTAGCAGCGGAAGTTTAATATTGATATTAAACTACTGATACCATGTGAAGATATATAATCTTGAATATAAAATTGTGTTTGTGTATATGATTGTAAATTGAGAGTAAATAAACTTGTGAATATTATTGAACTGAAAAATTATGTGCAACAACAGTTACAATATTCTGTTTAAATAGACAAACCGAAGGGTAAAAATGTAAAAGCGAAACAACAAATACTTAACTAATTAAACTACCCGTATATCCCTAATTTGTAACCCTAAATAGAATTCTTCCCGTTTGAACTAGAACCCAATTTTCCTTCATTCAATTCCTTTACTTCTGATAAAAGGAGCTTTATGTAGTAAATAATTATGTTTTGGGTGGTTCGTACAATACAAAAGGATATGCTTAATACATGACTCTACGCTTTTACAGAAAAAGAGAATGAGCGGAGGTTAAAGAAGAAGAGGGAATACGAAAAACAAAGGCAAGAGGAGAAGCTGAAGCAACAATTGAGGGAGACTCAAAAGTAAAGTGTTGCTCAAGGCCCAAATGATGGCCTCTGGGTCCAAGGGCCATGGGTCGTCTAGTGGGTCATCTTAGGGTGGCCGTATGAGTAACCCGTTATTAAATGGCGAAACCGAATATCGGCTGAAGAAGCCGACTACGTCTATGTGCAAGATGAAGTTAGTATATATCCAAGCTTCTCATTTGTGTTTGTTGTTCTTCTGCAATTACTTTGAAGGTCTTTAGCTACCAAATCATTTCTTTCTTCTTAACTCAATGTAATGTGGTTTTGGCATATTTATTGTAGTGCACATTGCATTAGTTATATATATCATCACCCATAACATGCGCTTAGTGCAAATAAAACACATAATGTACGTGCAATGGACTAAATGTGTTGAGGTGTCGTAATTTGGGACAAAAAATTATTGCAACTAATAACATTACATAAGAATCTAAACTAAATTAATTTATCTCAGCACACCAAACATGGAAGGTTGGGGACTTCAAAGAAAAAAATATGACAACAAAAAAAAGACCCAAGTCAGACGAATACTACAATTGGGTAATACTACAGTTTTGAACTTAGCCACTTGCAGAAAGTCACATAATGTGCTATTAGAAGCCCAAAAAAATATCACACAACCAAATTTTTCATAACTCAACTGAACTTCCCATATGACCCCCTTTCAACGTTGTGGTGAAGGATGTTGTCTGACAAAGTTCTGAGGTAGGACAAGATCTCTCATATTTTGTTGCTTAGCAGAAAGCTCATTTTAAGCTTCAAATTGGTAAAACGCATAATTGGGAAAGCAGCCTTCGTCTAACTTTGTTGTAACATCTGATGACTTAATAGCCTGCTGAAATGGTAACTCAAAGTTTGAACCATCTTAGCTCATTCATCACTGAACGCTTTTATCGTAAATTCAAAACTAGTATATGTCTAAATATTGACACAAGGAAACACATAAGACGTAGTAGAAGTTTGATTATAAGGTGAATCCATAAAGACATCAGATTCTCACCAACGTTATTCTCTTCAATAGAAATTACAGTAGTCACATTTTTTTATTAAAAGCATGGATCCAACGTTAGATTTTTCAAAGAGGCGTTAAATTCTTTTTTTATCTTCCTTAATCTCAACCTTTGTCTTTTGCTCTTCAATGCTAGAAAGATCTGTATTCATTGATGTAATAAGTTTTTCATAACTCAACGAAACTTCCCACATGACCCCTTTCAATGCCGTGACGAAGGATTTTGTATGACTAAGTTCTAAGGTAGGGCAAGTTATCTCATATCTTGTGATTAGCATAAAGCTAATTTTTAGCTTCAAATTGGTTAAACGAATAATTGGGAAAGTGACCTTCGTCTAACTTTGAAGTAGAATCTTATGACTTAATAGCCTGTTGAAACGGTAACTCGAAGTTTGAACCATCATCATTCTTAGCTATTCCATTAGTGAACCCTTTTATCGCAAATTCAAAACTAGGTTATGTCCAAATATCGCTCAGAAGGCAACACACAAGATGTAGTAGAAGTTTGATTATTAGGTGAAGCTATAGAAGACATTACATTCTCACCAACTTTCTTCTCTTCAATCGGAATTGCACTAATCACATTTTTTATAGCTAATTCCATTGGAATTGCACCTGTGAGAATTTTGAATGCATATTTAAAGCATGGATCTATAGTTAGATTTTATTTCAAAGAGGCTTAAAATTCTCTTATATCTTCCTTAAAATCAACGATTGTCTTTTTCTCTTCAATTCAAAGGTCCTTGCTCCTTGATGTAAAAGATTATTTCTGCTTAGATGAAGGTCTTTAGCTACTGAATCAATTTCTTTCTCTCTTAACTCCATGTAATTTGGTTCTGGCATATCTACTTTTTTCATTCGAACAACTTATTAACCTGCAGTTTTAACATAAGTTAATATAATAAAATTTTAATTTCCATTCTAATTTTTTTGCCAAAATGAATCTATTGGTAGATTATCTTATTTCACATCCAAAGACATCTTATGCACCTGATGTTAGTATTTGGTCCCAATAAACACCTCTATTTACTTTGTATTTAGTTAGCTAAATATTTTCCCTCAGTCTGTTTGCACGTCCCAGTTCCACTCTATTTATTGTTTGTGGCTTATCACAAAGCTTAATAACAAGCGAATCACCTTCTTCTTCTTTTTGCTCCACACTGTTCACTATATAGTCCGTATCACCTTTTGAGTCCTCAGAAAGTTCCAAATTTGTTTGGAAGAAATTTCACAATTTAAATCATGCAAAAATTGTGCAATAAATAGTTGTCGGTTTCAAATTAAATTTTAATTAAAATATAAGATATAATTGAAGTATCCGATTTCTTCATGAGTAAAACTTGTTTAACAATGGACAATAAAATTTTGAGAGATGAGAGATATTTTGTATTTACTATATCCATTCATTGTTCTAAGTCTAGTATGTGGAACCTTTTCTTTTAGACTAAAAGCGCCGACATCGAAATCGCGCATAACATGCATTTGGACTTTGCACTAGTATATTCTTACCCCAAGCGAACACTGCAATGTCTACGTTACAACCAATACTAGACGATTGCAATTATATTTGGTTAAATTTAGATATACTATGGTTCATCTTTTGGTATTATTACTTTAGTAATTTAGGGCAAAAGAGATAAAAAAATTAAATATGTTTTAATTTTTCTAGACTTCACGATTTTACATATACAATATCATTAATTTATTTTTTGAATTAATATTATTATTATTCCTTGAATTCTAGTGTGGTAGCGATGGAATCTGAACCCACCATATTCACCTAACAATCGTGGTAGTTATTGACGCATAGCGCATTGAAACATAAAAGGTTCTAGGGGCTATATCGCACAATGCATCGCAAAGTGGTTTCTGGACCCAAAGCGGCCTAACAATGTATTCTATAAATATTATTATGTCATGTAATAAACCGCGCTATCGAGCAAATAGCTTGTGGTGTAGCGCACATTGCATGAGTTATATATAAACATAATGTGCGTTATAGTGAAAATTTGAAACATTATCCTTTTTAGCTATTTCATCAATAACATTTTTATTGCAAATTCAAAACAACGATCGGTCCAAACATTGTCACAAGACAACACAAAAGATGAAGCCGAATTTTGATTATTAGGTGAAGCCATAGAAGACATTGGATTCTTACCAACTTTCTTCACATCTTCAATCGGAATTGCACTCGTCAAAGTTTTTATTGCTAATTCCATTGGAATCGCATCAGTGAAAATTTTGAATGCATAATCTATGCATGGATCCACCATTAGATCGTTCAAAGAGGCGTCAATTTTTTTTAATCTTCCTTAATCTCAACCAAGGATGGATTTAGGGTTTTTTTGGATTTTGGGACTTTTTTTAATGTAGTTTTATATTGTAATTAATAATTAATTATTAGGTAAAATATCATCTTCTTATCTCTAATTTTTTTTCTTATTGTGAATCATTTATATTTTTAAACCAGGAAGATAGACATATATATATATATATATATTGCATGATGAATTAATACCTTGTGCAATATTTAATTATTTAAGAAGAAACTTTTGAGAACTTGACATTGATATTAATTTTATTATTTGAACGTAGTTTATGTGTAATTTTAATATCTTTTATTAAATTATTTTTGCAGTAGTAAGTATTGTTGTCTTTGTAGTCTTACGCAACTAAAATAATTCCAATATTTCTCCATGAACGTGTCATTAGACTCGCCCCCCTCCTTCCCCCCAACTTACCAATCTTGGATCCGTCCCTTATCTCAACGACTGACTTTTGCTCTTCAATGTAAGCAAGATCTTCTTTCAATGATGTAATAGGTTATTTCCTCTTATTACAAGTAGAAGCTTTTGTGGTATGGTCATTTGAGTCATTAAAATTACCGGATTTTCAAGTTGAAGTGATCTCCGGCGCGACGAATAAGTTAGCTTTACAATTAAATGCGCATAACATGCACTTGGGCCTCGAGCTAGAACAAATATAAAATACCATCTTGAGCTTAAGATGGCATTTAATTAATTCTTCTCTAACAATATTATTGTACCATGAACTTGAAAGAAAATCCTTCCTATATGGGGCATCAAATCAGTGAGGTAATTTGAATTTAACTAAGTAAAATGATAAGAATAATGAAAATAAATATAAATTGAAGCTATTTTCTGCAATGCCTGTAATACCTTTTCTTAAGTGTTTTATTCACTAAATTCAATAACCAAGCACACACTATCCTGAGAGGCGAAAATGGATCTTCAAGTTAATAACAAACTAAACTGCAAAAAGGAGCTTTATGTAGTAACGAATTATGTTTTAGGTGGTTCATACAATACAAAAGGATATGCTTAATACATGACTCTACGCTTTTACAGAGAAAGAGAAGGAGCGGAGGTTAAAGAAGAAGAGGGAATACGAAAAACAAAAGCAAGAGGAGAAGCTGAAGCAACAATTGAGGGAGACTCAAAGTAAAGTGTTGCTCAAGGCCAAAATGATGGCCTCTGGGTCCAAGGGCCATGGGTCGTCTAGTGGGTCATCTTAGGGTGGCCGTATGAGTAACCCGTTATGTGCAAGATGAAGTTAGTATATATCCAAGCTTCTCATTTGTGTTTGTTGTTCTTCAGCTTACTTGGAAGTTCTTTAGCTACCGAATCATTTCTTTCTTCTTACAAAATGTAATGTGGTTTTGGCATATTTATTGTAGTGCACATTTCATTAGTTATATATATTATCACACATAACATGCGCTATAGTGCAAATAACACACATAGTGTACATGCAATGGACCAAATGTGTTGCGATGTCGTAATTTGGGACCAAAAATTATTGCAACTAATTACATTACGTAAAAATCTAAACTAAATTAATATATCTAATCACACCAAACAAGGAAGGTTGGAGATTTCAAAGAAAAAAATATGACAACAAAAAAAGACCCAAGTCAGAAGAAAACTACCACTGGGCACTACGTTTTAGAATTTCATAATATTAAATGTTTTGAAGTTAACCACTTGCAGAAAGTCACATAATGTACTATTAGAAGCCCAAACAAATATGTTTACTTAAAATCAAGTTTTTCATAACTCAACAAAACTTCCCGTATGTTTCAACGCGTGGTGAAGGATGTTGTCTGACAAAGTTCTGAGGTAGGACAAGACCTCTCACATTTTGTTGCTTAGCAGAAAGCTCCTTTTAAGCTTCAAATTGGTTAGTAACAAACTAAACTGCAAAATAGGAGTTTATGTAGTAAAGAATCATGTTTTAGGTGGTTCATACAATACAAAAGGATATGCTTAATACATGACTTTATGCTTTTACAAAGAAAGAGAAGGAGCGGAGGTTAAAGAAGAAGAGGGAATACGGAAAACAAAAGCAAGAGGAGAAGCTGAAGCTGAAGCAGCAATTGAGGGAGACTCGAGGTAAAATGTTGCTCAAGGCCCAAATGATGGTCTCTGGATCTGAGGGCCATGGGTCGTTTAGTTGGTTACCTTAGGGTGACCGTATGAGTAACTCGTTATTAAATGACGGAGCCGAATAACGGCTGAAGAAGAGGACTACATTTATGTGCAAGATGAAGTTTGTATATATCCGAGCTTTTCATTTGTGTTTGTTGTTCTTTCTGCTTACTTGGAAGGTCTTTAGTTACCGAATCATTTCTTTCTTCTTAACTCAATGTAATGTCGTTTTGGCATATTTATTGTAGTGCACATTGCATTAGTTATATATATTATCCCACATAACATGCACTGAAGTTAAAATAACACACATAGCGTAAGTGCAATGGACTAAATGTGTTGAGGTGTCGCAATTTGTGAACAAAAATTATTGCAACTTATAACATTACATAAAAATCTAAACCAAATTAATTTATCTCATCACATCAAACAAGGAAGGTTGGAGACTTCAATGAAAAAAATATGAAAAAAAAAAAAAAACCAAGTCAGACGAAAACTACCACTGGGCACTACGTTTTAGAATTTCATAATACTTAAAGTTTTGAAGTTAGCCACTTGCATAAAGTCACATAATGTGCTATTAGAATCCCAAACAAATATGTTTACACAAAACTTCCCATATGACCCCGTTTCAACGCGTTGTGAAGGATGTTGTCGACAAAGAGGTAGGACAAGATCTCTCACATTTTGTTGCTTAGCAGAAAGCTCCTTTTAAGCTTCAAATTGGATAAACGAATAATTGGGAAAGTAGCCTTTGTCTAACTTTGTAGTAACATCCGACGACTTAATAGCCTGCTGAAATGGTAACTCGAAGTTTGAACCATCATCCTTCTTAGCTACTTCATCACTAAACACTTTTATCGCAAATTCAAAACTAGTATCTGTCTAAATATTGGCACAAGGCAACACAAAAGACGTAGTAGAAGTTGTTTGATTATTAGGTGAATCCATAAAAGACATCAGATTCTCATCAACTTTATTCTCTTCAATAGAAAATACACTAGTCATATTTTTTATTGCTAATTCCATTGGAATTGCATGAGTGAGAATTTTGAATGCATATTAAAAGCATGGATCCATCGTTAGATTTTTCAAAGAGGCGTCAAATTCTTTTTATATCTTTTTGTCATTAGCAGAAAGCTATTTTTCAGCTTCAATTTGGTTAAACTAATAATTGGGAAAGTAGCCTTCGTCTAACTTTGAAGTAGCATTTGATGACTTAATAGCCTGTTGAAATGGTAACTCGAAGGTTTGAACCATCATCCTTCTTAGCTATTCCATCAGTGAACGCTTTTATCGCAAATTCAAAACTAGAATATGTCCATATATCGCTCATAAGGCAACACATAAGACGTAGCAGAAGTTTGATTATTAGGTGAAATCATAGAAAACATTAGATTCCCACCAACTTTCTTTTATTCAATCGGAATTGCACTACTAGTCACATTTTTTATTGTTAATTCCATTGGAATTTCACCAGTAAGGATTTTGGAATGCATATTTAATTCGTGGATCTATAGTTAGATTTTTTTTCAAAGAGGCATCAAATTTGTTTTTATCTTTCTTAAACTCAACGATTGTCTTTTGCTCTTCAATGCAAAGGTCTTTGCTCCTTGATGTAATAGATTATTTCTGCTTAGTTGAAGGTTTTTAGCTGCTGAATCAATATCTTTCTCTCTTAACTATCTATTTTTTTCATTCCAACTAACTTATTAACCTGCAGTTGTAACATAAGTTAATATAATAAAATTTTAATTTCCCTTCTAAAATTTTTCCCAAAATGAATCTATTAGTAGATTATCTTATCACAGCATAAGACATCTTTTGCACTTGATTTTAGTATTTGGTCCCAATCAACACCTCCATCTCCATGTACTTTGTAATTAGTTACTTCAGTATTTTCCCTCATTCTCTTTGCACGTCCCAGTTCCACTCTATTTATTGTTTGTGGCTTATCACAAAGCTTAATAACAAGTGAATCATCTTCTTCTTCTTTTTGCTCCCCACTGTTCACTGGATAGTCCGTATCACCTTTAGAGTCCTCAAAAAGTTCCAAATTTGTTTGCAAGAAATTTCACCAATAAAATCGTGCAAATTTAATTAAAATATAAGATATAATTGAATCATCCGATTTCCTCATGAGTAAAACTTGTTTAATATTGGATAATAACATTTTGAGAGATGAGAGATAGTTTGTATTTTTGTCTTTACTATGCACATTCATTGTTCTAATTCTATCACGTGGAACCTTTTCTTTTAGACTAAAAATGCACTTGGGCTTTGCGCTAGTTTAGGCTTACCCCAAGCGAACACTGCAATGTCTACGTTACAAGTTACAACCAAGACTAGAAGATTGCAACTGAAAGATTATGTTGGCGTGTCTTGACACCTATTAATATGAATCAAAAAAAAAAACCTAACTTAAAACTAACTTTTGAAGTAGAAGAGCCCAAACCACTTTAATTCCACATAGGTACCCTACATCATTGAAAGATGATTGCAGCACATGCAATTATTATCTCTACATAAAAATCCATAAACTAAATTTATCTCATCAAAACAGAAAGAAAATAGACTATATTATTATTATTATTATTATTATTATTATTATTTCCTAAAGTCTAGTGCGATTGCGATGATAACTGAACCCAACACATCCACTTAACAATCATAATAGTTATTAAGACATAGCGCAATGAAACATAAAGCGTAGCACAATGCAACGCAAAGTGGTTTTGAACTCGATGCTGCTGAACAATATGTTCTATTAACATTGTTATGTGCTAAACCGCGATATAGAGCAGATAACGTGTGTTCTAGCACACATTACATGAGTTATATATAAACAAAAATGTGTGCTATAGTGCAAATAACACACATAGTGTACATGCAATGGACTAAATGTGTTGAGGCGTCGTAATATGGGACCAAAAATTATTGCAATGAGTGATGTTACATAAAAATCTAAACTAAAATAATTTATCTCATCACACCAAACAAAGTTGGAGACTTCACAAAATAAGAATGGCAAAAAAGAAAAAGCAGAGTCAAACGAAAAAGACCACAAGGCAAATTTCATAATAATTAAAAGTTTTGTAATAATCCTGCTGCAGAAGTGACAAAATGTGCTTCTTAAAAAGTCCAAAAAAAATGGTTTAAGTCTAAGTTTACACAAAATCAAGTTTTTCATTACTCAAGAAAACTTCCCACGCCCCCCTTCATTGTCAAGGTGAAAGCTGCTGTCCGACAAACCATCATCCTTAGCTATTTCATCAGTGAACATTTTTATCGCATGTTCAAAACAAGGATCGGTCCAAACATCGTCATAAGGCAACACAGAAGATGAAGCTGCAGTTTGATAATTAGGTGAAGCCGTCGAAGACATTGCATTCTCACCAACTTTCTTCACATCATCAATCGGAATTGCAGTAGTCGAAGTTTTGATTGCTAATTCCATTGGAATCGCATCAGTGAGAATTTTGAATGCATAATCAATGCATGGGTCCGCCATTAGATCGTTCAGTGTATTACCTTCTGAGTCCCCAGTAAGTTCCAGTTCTGTTTGCAAGAAATATCACAATTAAAATTGTGCAATGAATAGTTGTCAATTTTAGATTTAATATGCAAATTTTAATTAAAATGTAAGATATAATTGAACTATTTGATGTCTGCATGCATGAAACTTGTCTTTCAATGGACAATAATGATTCTGAACGGGAGATATTTTGTATATTTGTCGTTAATACGCCCACTCGGTAATACTGTTCTAAGTCTAGCACGTGAACTTTTTCTTTATACCAAAAGCGGTGCGATAACTGCGCATAACATGCGCTTGGGCCTCACTCAAGTACAAATATAAAATACCATGTTGAGCTTAAGCTGACATTTAATTAATTATTCTCTAACAATATAATTGTTTTCATGAACTCAAAAGAAAATCCTTCCTATCCGGGGCATCAAATCAGTGAGGCAATGTTTTGTCCTGGAATTTAACTAAGTAAAATGATAAGAATAAGGACAATAAAAAAAAAATGAAGCTATATGTTCTATCATTTGATGCACTGCTAGGAATACGTTTTCTCAAGTGTTTTATTCACTAAATCCAATAACAAAGCACACACTATCCTGAGAGGCGAAAATAAATCTTCAGGTTAGTAACAGACTAAACTGCAAAATAGGAGCTTTATATAGAAAATAATTATGTCTCAGGTGGTTCATACTATACAAAAGGATATGCTTAATACCTGAGTTTACGCTTTTATGCCTGGTAGAACTTCCATCTTCTTTCTTGTCAATCGACATTTGTCCTTGAGCTTTAACAGATTTCTAGGGATAAATGGGCAATAGTTGAAGTTAGAAGTAGAAAAGATTCCATGTGATAACTATAAAGAGACTGCATAAAAGCATTACATAGATGCAACAAACACCAAATATAGATGCATGTGTTGTACCAATTTATGACAACATTAAAGACACTCCAGGGAAAAAAAAAATTCAAGTTAAAAATTCTGAGAAAAATATGTAATGGTAACTTACACAACACCCTCCTTTTGGTGGACAACTCACTAGTGAAAGTACTCAGGGAAAGCTATATATGAAGCAAGACCTTTACTTATAGTGTCGCCTTTCAAATTAGAAAACTTGTTCTAATAGACTATTTACTTGAACTTTTAAAGTTATATAACCAATCAACTGATAAAGCAGTAAGGAATAGAAAAATAATCTACAAAGTCAACTGACAAATTGAGAACGATCTTCAACCTCTGCCTTCATATGATCTTTGTCATCTGGCTTGGACTCGGGCTTTCCTGAGTCCTTAGTCTCAAGGTAGCTGAAGACTTCTAGTAGAGAGTTGAAGTAATGCCCAGTATCAGGATCAATGTAGAACTGAAAAAATCATTTAAAAATAATAAAAAAATAAGTACACACCAAAGAAAGCACCGGAGAAAATACAAAGACATATACAGAGTTTGAGCCAGATGCATAATAAAGGGCAGAAAGCTAATTAAAGATTTAGTACCTCTTTGCTTCGAGTCTTGCCACCATTCTTTTTTGTTCTTGTTTCCTTAATCCACCCGGTAGGTAGGTTTTCTGCAACAATCCTTTCGATGTCGAACTACAATTTTGCGCAAATCAAGAACTCTTCTTAATATAGGAAATCAATGTTGCAAGAATAATAAATGCATACCCTTATAATGGTGAGAGATTAATGCGGGCACTCCACTTTTTAGATGGGTCCCACATATGGACTACTGATCCTAGACGAAATAATATCAATGGAGTTATGGTAAACCATTTTGATTCTGACAGATAATATAAGCAGAGGGTTCACCTTATTCAGCTTCTCTGGTTTTTTGTCAGAACTCTCGAGATATCGAAGCACATCTGGCTTGGAGTATAATCTTTGACCATTTGATTTGTTGATGAAATACTAAACAAATCAAAACATCATAATGAGAAACTAAATTTGGCAGTTTTAAGTTTTAACAAAATTAAAAGGATCAAAAGGAGTAGCTGTCCATTAGGATATTTGCGATGCACTACACAAATTCTTAACTGGTAGCTCAAGGTGAAATTATGTGCGGCTGGATAAAACATGCTAATCCAACTTATAATATCATAGTAGTCAGAGGCAAATAGCGCAGCGACGCGCAAAGGCTCCTGGGGCTATAGCGCATAGCGCAGCGCTAAAGCGCGGGCTTTTTGAAAATAAAGCACATGTATATATTTTTCAAAATAATAATCAAAAATCTCGAATAAGACATATAAAAACAATAAAACCAAATCATCGTAGTTCATTAATACCAAATTAAATCCCAAATCCCAAAAACAAGCACATAAAACTAAAGTACTAGAAGTAAAACACAATTAGTTAACCCAAAAGTATGATACTAAACCCAAAAACAAGCAAATAAACCTAAAGTACTAGAAGTTTTTAACAATTAGTTAACCCAAAAGTATGATACTAAAGCCAGCTGCCGAGTTTGGAGGAGGAGGCGCGGCAGCAGTCGACTGTGGAGGAGGAGGTGCACGGCAGTCGAGTTTGGAGGAGGAGGCGCAGCTGTGAGAGGGAGAAGGCGAGAGAGGCGAGGGGTTTTTTAGGAAGAGGTGGAGCTTTTTTGAGAGGAAGAGGCGAGAGAGTTAAGTTTTTTTGAATTTTTACTTTAGGTTAAAAATTAGGGTTAAAAATCAGGTTAGAATTTTTTTTTATTTTAACTTCAGTTCCCGCCTCACACGCCACGTGGCGCGCCTCACGCCTTCCCAGCGCTATAGCGCCACGTGGCGCTCGCTTACAGGTTAGCGAGCGCGTGTGATGCAGCGACGCGAGAAAGCCTCGCTATAGCGAGCGCTTTTCTCGCTATTGACTACTATGTATAATACGTTGAATATTTAAATCTCCATCTATTTCTATTCTCAGCAACCTAAGCAAGTGAAGACCTTGGAAGAATTGGTATAGATTGTTTACTCAAGAAATAATCTGATATTCATTCATCAAATCATTCACACCATAGTCTAATAGATATTTACGAAAATAAAAAGATTAATCGGAAAAGAATAAAGATAGGATTACATACTACATATCAATACCGATCACTATGGAACTTATATAGTTTCTATTAAAACGTCTTACCGAGTGAGGAAGATAAACAAATTCAAGTAGCATGTCTCATAAATAAGATGATGAAATTTACAGTATTATCTAGAACATCTGAACAAGTTAGTAAGAATAAAGAAAGACAAGTAGCACATCTCATAACAAAAAGTAAAGGAGTAGTCCCCTATCCGTGAGTCAATCAGTACATCTAGATATGGAATAAAAGCCCTTTTCCAAAGCCCAAAAGAGAATAAACAGAGATTCCCGTTTGACTTCAAGAAGTATTACCTTATAACTTGAACGAACATCATTACACAAATCAAAAACTTCTATTCTATATTCTATAATTATGTAGATAGATCAACAAATCAAAAACTTCCTTTTATCAAATGAGCAATCAAAACTATTATAGTGCACCATTAGGATTAGGTATTGTTTTTCTAGTGATCGCAGTACCAAGTATTTATTGGTGTGCTCGATTATGATCAGATTTATATGTATCTCTACTAAATATGAGCAATACTAAATCCTTCAAGAGTCCAAACCCTCAATCATCCAAGTACTTTGGTTTTGCAATAAATTAGATTTACGTTTCTAAGGGGTGGGGCAGGGGGTACTATATTTTAAGAGAGGAAAGGCTCATTTATATCAGAGAGGGGGGGGGGTATAATTCATCTTATAGAATAAATAGAACTTATCAATGAACTTACTACTTATTTCCATTTTCTGAGATATTAAAATACGTAGAAAGAATTTGAGTAGTAAGTATTTGATGATACATGGAAATAGGTCTCTTATAACTTGGAAAGGCTCTTAACCCAAGATTCGATTGATTATGAAGAAAATTGATTCAGTTTTTCGCATTAAAACATAAGAAACTTAACTAATTGGATACTATGTTATTATTAAACTAAGAGTACTTGGAATGTGGAACAATTGTTTAGTAAATTTTATTTATCATTATTGTTAAACCGCTAAGTCACCTATTGCAGTTATCCCAATAAATCCATTGGAAAGATTTAAATCAACTAAAGAAAAAGTAACCCCGCTTGACGGATCAATAGCTGTCTAAGAACACATGTTTAGCGAACCAGGGACACCAACAAAAGGGGGCCTTCCTTGAAAAATAATGTGAAGTTCCATAACACGGAAAAAATTATGTGAGCTAAACAAAACAAAACACAACTTGGACAAAAGATAACTTGGAGCAAAAATAATGAAGTGGCATAGACAATTTTTGTGATATACTTAGACCAATAAATTAAGGATTGATTAATACATATTGACTGTTCACCATTTGGAAATGGCTCTAATCACTTCAATCTTGAAGAGAACAACAACACATAGCCACATCATTTGAAAATGACAAAATGAGATTCCCCAAAACATTACTTAAAAAGAATGGTTGAAACTTCTCGGCCTGTAGCTTTCCTCGTGTATCATTAATTAGATGCAACTTAATCATCTACACTTACTATACAACTCTATGCTATTCTCCACAAAAACGTATACAACGTGGTCAGAAACATTAGTATCACACATTATGCTCTAAATTTCAAAGTGAAAGTAGAAAAATTGTAACTTTTAATTGTCCTATAACATATAAATCAAAGTGCCTATCAAACTATATTAATCCAGATGATGATGCCACGACACTGTGAGCAATATAGCCGTTGTATTGAAATTAACCCAAAGCATGGACTATTTCGATCCCAGTTTGTACAGTTTTGACTTTGAACTAACAAGGAAAAACAAGAATTGTTGATTATTATGGGGGCATTTCCCCGACTTAAAAAAAAAACAAGAAAGAATACTGAATTCGTCAAGCAACACAAAACGATATACACTTCTGCAACTTATAATATTCAGAAGTCTGTACATTTAAATATAATGAGTGGATCCAAAATCAGCATTTTAGATCAACAATTTGACATTACAAGCTTAGGTCAACTTTAAATGAGAATTTTATTTTATACACGTAAATAGACTCATTGTTGTGATGTGAAACATCACCATCTTTCAATAATCGCCAGAACAGGTAGCACCAAGGCAGCCATTATAGCTTCTCTTACATTCTCCATCCACCACAGCGTGAAACTAGCTAGTCTAGCTCAACATACAAAAGATAATACATACATCACCATGGTTATATTCACAGTGACTTAAGTTTTCTTCCATCTACATAACATGGACATAGAATATATTACAGTTCATCTATAGAATCTACATATATGTAAATAGCATCCGAGCTGGATATTCATGTGTAAATGCATTGGCATATAATTTATATGTCCAATTCATAAAGGTACTGCTGAGAGGTTCAATTTATTTCATCAGGATTGCCTAGTTTTGGTAAGCTAGTAATCTAAAAAGATATCCTTGAAGCATGAGTAAATTCAATAATTAAATTATCCGTTTAGTTTTGCTCATTAAGTTCAGTGATACTTAAAGGTGCTTAATGTAATCTTCTCAGATTTTTTTTATATATTGAGACATATTACATCAGAAAATAAAATAAATTAACGTGCCTAAACATTACAAGAGACACATTATTATGTACATCAAATTGTATCTGCACTAACAGGAAGTAAAGACTTACCACAGTGAACTGGTTGATGATCTAAGCTCGTAAATTTGTTTGCCTTATGGAATTCAACCTAGGATATGTGCATGTATGGATGACGTTGAAACTTCCTCCGTAAAACCATAATAAGTAGTCCAAAACCACCTCAGATTCAAGTCTAGGAAATATTTATTCTTATTAGTGAAAATTTTGTTAATAAGGGCTCTTAAGTCTTTCTAATAAGTGTAACCTAGGCTATTCAGAAATTTTTTCCTCATCGCATTATTTTTGTTTTCTCCTGAGAAACCCTAGATTCTGATTGTTGGGCCTAAAATCTTAAGTAAACAACTTTTGTCTATTCAAGAATTCATACTAAGAATACAATTTCTACTGATACAACGAGGTTCATTGATGTAACCAATCACATCTTTAACCTAAATACTTTATATGTTCTATGTAACATCAATTTTTGTCTTCTAATCTTCCTCATTTGCAATTTCAGTAAAATAAAGCAGAATTTCAACTTTCAAGCATTAAATGCTTGATAAAATTCATTTTAAATAATTAAAAATTCCCCAAACCCTACTCTTATCCCTCCCGACAGACAATTTTTTTATCCATCATAACTTGAAACAAATAAGTCTTCAACACCATGCCGATGACCTCCATTTCTACTCTATCAATCAATCAAATCACCAACATTACAAATAAGCATACAGCTGACCTCCATTTCTACTCTACCAATCAATTCAAATCACCAACAAACCAAAACTGATACATAAATCTCAACTGAAATGAACAACAAATAAGATAAACACCAAAATACATCTAATCAAAGCAATAGAACTAATTTACCTTGTGTTTCTTTCCATTCCGAACTTCCACAACAACTTTCCAATCCTCTGGCAACCATTCGGGGCGTTCATGATCCATTTCAAGAAATACTTCAATTGACTCTAATGCAAAACCAGGACTAAAAAGACAAAAAAGAACACCAGTCAAGAAGATATAAAAAAGGGGGAAAAGTCAAGATGAGTAAAGCTATTTCTACAGCCCTTTCTCACTGAAGGTTCGTGAACACTATAGGGCATAGGGAGTAACGGCGGAGGGTGTAGAGATACAGACAAAATGCATTGACAACACGCGTAGCCAAATTCTGATATTTTCTCTAGAATTGAAAGTCCAAATGAGTCCAAAATGACTCATAAAATCTAGTTAGTAACATTTAATGGGCTGATTCATAGAATTTATTATTTCTACTAATATAGAAAATAACAACTCATTTTGATATACATTACATAGAGTTTAAAAAATACAACACAGAATACTTAGAATACATAGAACACGACTATAATGCCTTTGAGATTTGTCACAATTAAATGCACAACAATAATGAGTAAACTTCCCATAAAAATAACCCTTCAAATTGTGGAATACCTGAGAGAAATGGTGGCACAGAATTCCGAACTGAAGGTTGTTCTGAAACGAAGGTTGGGCTTCAACCAGCACCTGAAGCTCTACAATTTCCCATTCTGAACAGTTGCCTACCTCGATTTTCATATTCCGAAACGAAGGTTGGGCTTCAAGCAGCGCCTGAAGTTCTACAATTTCCATTTCTAGACAGTTGCCCACCTCGAATTTCATATCTATTTACGTTTTCGATTATGTGATCAACGCCTCGAAATTTAGGGTTTAAAATTTAGGGGAGGTTATTTCAGACTTGTGAGTGGAATTTGGCGGTAAAGGGCTAAAGCTTTGACTGTATGATTCTTCAAACGACGACGTTACTCGCTTTTTAAAGATATTTGTACGAATTATTTTAAAAACTGAGCACGGTGCAGTTCAACACTCCATGCCTCCATGGACATGGAATTTTTTTAAAGTTTTGGGAAAAAAATTGGGTTATGAAAAGTTATATTTTTGAATTAATAATGGTATTAAGTTACCATTAAGTATAATATATTTTGTTAAATTTAGATATACTATGTTTCTTCATTTGATTGTATTATTTTAGTAATTTAGAGCAACAGAGTACAAAATTTGAATATTTCATGTTTTAAATTTTCTAGATTTCAAACATGTTGTTATTAAACGAATTTTCTTACACAAATTCATTAATTTAATTTTTCAATTATTATTATTATTATTTCTCTCGTTCTTAAATTTTTAAATCTATTTTATTTTTTGAATGTCTCAAAATAAGACTTCTTTTTCTCTAAACTATTTATCGCATAAAGTAATAATTTGATCCAATAGAGTAATAATTTGATACCTCTACACATGTAAAATTAGGAAAAATTTCACTTTGCCCCATAATCTTTGAATTTTTTTCAAACATTTGTGAAGTTTCGACTTAACCTCCTCAGCTATTAAATATATCTCAGGCAGCCCCCTAAGTTGCAAAAAGCTAGAATCTAAAAGAATATTCCTTCCAACTTTAATGATGTGGCATTGAAAGTTTTTCATTTAGTCACCCAAACTTTGAATGTTTATATACTTTGTCACCCAATATTTGAACATTTTCACACTTTGTCATCCAATCTTTGAATATTTTCACACTTTGTCACCCAATCTTTGAACAGATTACGCATGCCAATGTCCAAAGGTAGTAATCTGAGTATTTTTAATAGCTGAAGGGAATAAGTGGCAACTCACAAAAATTATGGGGTAAAGTGGTAAAAGATTAAAGATTAGGGGACAAAGTGAAAATTCCCGTCTAAATCTAAGAGTTCAAGGTTTTTTTTTTTTTTTTTTTTTTTAAACTCTACCTAAACTATGTTGTGCCTAGAGCAAAGGCGGAAAAAAATAAAAGAGAAAAAATATTAGAAATATTGTAGAGTTTGAATATACGGAAATCAATATTTGAAAACAAGAAAACAAAAGTAATTTCTTAACCGCCTTCTTGATAGTGTTAAAATCCTTCAGAATTAGCAACCAAATACGACCAATTAATTTTTCCTCCAAAATTTACTCAATCAATAGTAATAAGATAGCATGTTAGTACATGTTAAAGAGAAAATCACTTTCACATTTTTTTTACCCAATTTTCTTGGTTCATTCTTCATTGCGGGTTAGTCAAAATATATTTAGGCATCCATATGAGTTTATTTGTGGTATTCATTTTGTGAATGCATTTAAAAGATTTGTGACCAATTTTTTCACATAAATTGAAAGTATTATACGATAAGAGGAGTTTTTAGCAAGTTTTCTCAATTTATCATAAGAATGTCCATATCCGATTCCAACTCTATTTATTGAAATATTTTGCACACGAAGAAGTTTATCTAGGTTGTCTTTTCCTTTCGTAAATTTTTCTAAGCATCTAGTCTTTTTATTTTTTTGGTTTCGCAAGGTTTTAATCAATTTCGAGGCGGATTTGACATATTAAGTGGGTACCTCTCCTAATAGAGATTTGAACGTGAGTCCGCTATTTTATAGTGATTAATCCTTCAATTAGATTGTTGGTGTAATTAAATTAGTTATAGTTAATTAAATTGAGTTAGCCATATTAATTATTACACCTTAAATGAATAAAATGAGAAGAGAAGTTGAGTGTCTCTATCCCACATGGAAAAGAAGAAGAAAATTGAGCTACACAATTGTTATAAAAAGGGCACCTAGCTTTTGAGTTGAAAGGCTTTTTGTGGGAGTGGGCCTAGAGTAATATCTGGGCCCAATAATTATTAAAGTCTAAAATTTTTAATAAAGATCCTTGGTGATCCGATTAGGATCCGCATGTGATCCAATTAGGATCCGCATGTGATCCAGTTAGGATCCACGTGTGATCCGAATAGGATCCGCATGTGATCCGAACAGGATCCGCGAGACCCACTTCTAGAAGGTCTGAGAAGGATCCGTTCGCCCGCCCAATTTTTGAATAAAAGGGTGTGTAGGTCGGATTTTGAACCGAACGGGTGGCACCCGTTCGGACCAAACCACTGTTTGGTTTAAATCCGAATAGTTGTGACCTTCCAGCACAACCCTTCTGCTGCTATAAATAGGGGGAGAATCTGGCCAATTCTCTCATCCCATTTTCAAGCAATCAAAGCAGAAAATCATCTATTCTTCTCTATATTTTTCTCCTCTCAAATTAAATATTCTATTTGTTAAAGTTCGCTGTGGACTTGTTCTTAGTGCAAAGAAACAAGTATCCGACCGTTGAATCTTGGGAGACCACTGGGACGAACTGTTGCACCTTGACAGCCCAGAAATATTGTCTTAAGGATATTGCATTTGCAAGCCTCGGTCGATTTTACGGTTCAGAATTATTACAGTAAGTACACTGTTACTAAATTCTGATTTTGTTTGTTCTGCGAGAATAAACTATACTAAGATTTATAATTAGAGTTAATTATAAATAATTATTCTGTTGGAATAATTTACTATAGTTTTATAATATAAAGTATTTTATAATATTTTATAATTCACTATAGTACTTAGAAATATAAAATATTCTATAATATTTTATATACACAGATTGTTTTAAACATATTTAACAACAATCTTAAGACAATATATTTAATCTGTTTAATTCATCTGTGTAGATGGCAACAAACACTGAAATTGTTGAAACGCCAAAAGTTGCTGCTCCGCCGGCAATACCTCCATTCAAGTTCAAAGGAACTGACTTTGGAACGTGGCAAAATAAGATGTACTTTTACATCACATCCTTGAGCATGGCTAGATTTCTCACCGAGGAGGTACCTAAGCCAAAGGAGGGAGCCAGTCCGGAGGAACTTGAAGAAATGGCACTAGTGTTAAAAGCTTGGAATAACTCGGATTTTATGTGCCGAAACTACATTCTTAGCTATTTGGATGAATCTTTGTACAAGATTTATAGTCAATTTAAGACTAGTAAACTCTTGTGGGAAGGTTTAATCAAAAAGTTTAAGACTGAAGATGCGGGCTACAGAAAATTCGTGGTGGATAAATTCCAATTTTATCGAATGGTTGACAGTAAAACTGTGAATGAGCAAGTCGAAGAACTCCAGAATATGATTCACGACATCTTGGCCGAAGGACATGAGCTTAGCGAGTCTTACCTGGTTGCTTGTATCATTGGCAAGCTTCCTCCTGGTTGGACGGGGTTCAAGCATCACTTGAGGCACAAGAAATCTGTTGCAAAGTGGAATTTGCAAGATCTCACAGAATATCTGAAAACCGAAGAAAACAATCGGTATACTGACAAGGGCAGCAGTAACTATGTGGCTATGCCTCAGCTCGGAGGAGCTAAGGTTCATGTCGTAGAAGGCTCAAAGAAAAGCAAGAAGCGTAAGGCCAATACCTCCAACAAAGGACAAAAGGGTAACAAGAAGCGAAAGTTCAATGGAGCTTGCTTCACATGTGGAAAAAATGGACACCTTGCAAAGGATTGTCGTAACCGTGCTCAGCCAAAGGATGAAGCAAATGTTAGCATCAACCTAGCTCCATCTGACATAGATAACATGCATTTATCTGCAGTTGCTGAAGCATTCCTGACAAGTGATTCGAAAGGCTGGTGGGTGGATACTGGAGCTACCCGTCACATTTGCTCTGACATAAACATGTTCACTTCATACAAGAAGTTTGATCATGAAGAGAAGCTGTACATGGGAAATAATGCTCACTCCGTGGTGGAGGGACAAGGCACAGTGGTTCTCAAATTCACCTCAGGAAAAGATGTTACTCTCAATGAAGTTCTTCATGTCCCAGACATTAGGAAGAATTTAATTTCTGGATCTGTCCTATCTAAGAAAGGTTTTAGATTAGCCTTTGAGTCAGATAAATTTGTACTGACCAAAGGGGATATGTATGTAGGCAAGGGTTATGTATGTGATGGCCTATTTAAGGCTAATGTAGCCGTTATTGGCAAAAACAACAAATTTATTAATAATAATAATTCTTCTGCTTACTTGCTTGAGTCGACTTTACTTTGGCATGATAGATTAGGTCATATTAATTTTAGAAAATTGAAAAAATTATCAAACTTAGGATTAATTCCTAAATTTGATATTGATAAATCTTATAAGTGTGAAATTTGCATTGAGGCAAAGTTTGCGAAACAACCTTTCCCTTCAGTGGAAAGGAGCTCACAACCATTAGAGCTAATTCACACAGACTTGTGCAATCTCAAGTCAACTCCAACTCGAGGAGGGAAAAAGTACTTCATCACATTTATTGATGACTGTACAAGATATTGCTATGTTTACTTATTGAATAAGAAAAAGGAAGCAATAAATGCCTTTGTAAGATACAAGGCTGAAGTAGAAAATCAGTTAAATAAGAAAATAAAAATTCTTAGATCTGATAGAGGTGGTGAATATGAATATCCCTTCGCACAGTTGTGTGCCGACTCGGGAATAATTCACCAAACAACGGCACCATACTCACCTCAATCAAATGGAATAGCCGAAAGGAAAAACCGAACCTTAAGGGACATGATCAATGTATTACTTTTGAATTCGGGTTTACCTAGGAACTTGTGGGGGGAAGCTTTATTTATGGCTAATCATATATTAAATAGAGTTCCGCACAAGAAAAATGATACCATTCCGTATGAGTTATGGAAAGGTAGACAACCAAGTTATAAATACCTCAAAGTGTGGGGGTGCTTGGCAAAGGTAGCTGTACCAAAACCTATGAAAGAAAAGGTTGGACCAAAAATTGGACCAAAAACCGTGGATTGCTACTATATAGGTCATGCAGAAAATAGTAGCGCTTACAGATTTCTAGTGTTCAAATCTGAAGTAAGCAACATACACGTGAATACTATAATTGAATCACGTGATGCTACATTCTTCGAGAATGTATTCCCACATAAGAAGAACTCGGATGTTACTTCTCATAAAAGACCATATGAATTAATTTCTAAGGAAGATAATTCTCTAAACAGCAATGAGGTTGTTGATCATTGGTCAAATAAATCAATTTCTAAAGAAAATGATTCTCAAATCAATAAAGAGATTGCTGAAGAATCTGACGAGCCCCGAAGAAGCAAGCGAGCTAAAATTGCTAAATCATTCGGACCAGATTTCTTAACTTATATGTTAGAGGATGATCCCAAAACATATACCGAAGCCATGTCTATTCCTGATTCCTCTTATTGGAAAGAGGCAATAGACAGTGAATTACAGTCCATTCTAAGTAATAATACTTGGGAGTTGGCTGATCTTCCTAAGGGAAGTAAGCCAATTGGATGTAAATGGGTATTCAAAAAGAAACTAAAACCCGATGGCTCAATTGATAAATATAAGGCTAGATTAGTAGCCAAAGGTTATAGTCAAAAGGAGGGAATAGATTTCTTTGACACCTATTCACCAGTGACTAGGATAACATCCATTAGAACATTAATAGCTTTAGCAGCTATATATAATCTAGAGATACATCAAATGGATGTTAAAACCGCTTTCCTCAATGGAGAATTGAATGAGGAAATATATATGGAGCAACCCGAGGGTTTTGTTGTTAAAGGCAAAGAGAATAAAGTATGTAAACTTGTTCGATCTCTTTATGGCCTTAAACAAGCTCCTAAACAATGGCACGAAAAATTTGATAGTGTCATGATTAAAAATGGTTTTCAAATCAATGAATGCGACAAGTGTGTCTATATTAAACAATTTGGACAAGCAACTGTCATAATATGTTTATATGTAGACGATATGTTAATACTTGGGACTAATATGGAGGTCATTAAGTCCGCAAAGAAAATATTAACAAAACACTTCGATATGAAGGATCTCGGTGAAGCGGATGTTATTTTGGGAATTAAAATAACAAGATCACCGGATGGGATTAAATTATCTCAGTCACACTATGTAGATAAAGTGCTTGAGAGATTTAAAAACTATGGAATTAAGGGAACAAATAACCCATTTATTCCATCTCTTGTTTTACACAAGAATAAAGGTGATAGTGTATCACAAAACGAGTATGCTCGTATCATTGGATGTCTCATGTATATCATGAATTGCACGAGACCAGACATCGCTTACTCAGTCAATAAATTGAGTAGGTACACGAGCAATCCAAGCAAAGAACATTGGAACGCTCTGAAGAGAGTGCTTGGATACCTAAAAAATACATCAAAATATGCATTACACTATGGAAAATATCCAGCTGTCCTTGAGGGATATAGTGATGCAAATTGGATTTCTGATTCAGAGGAATCAAAATCCACAAGCGGATATGTATTTACTCTGGGGGGAGCCGCTATTTCTTGGAAATCTTCCAAACAAACATGTATAGCTCGATCCACTATGGAATCAGAGTTTATAGCTTTGGATAAAGCTGGAGAAGAAGCTGAGTGGCTTCATAACTTTCTGGAAGATATTCCACTATGGCCAAAACCTGTGTCGGCTATATGTATTCATGGTGATAATCAGGCGGCATTACATAGAGCTCATAACTTTATGTATAATGGTAAATCACGACACATTCGTCGTCGACATAATACCGTGAGACATTTACTCTCAAATGGAATAATTTCCATTGATTTTGTGAAATCAAAAGATAACCTCGCGGATCCGTTTACTAAAGGTTTATCTGGTGAGAGAGTAGAATGTGCGTCGAGGGGAATGGGCTTAAAAGCCTAAAATATAACTAAGTTACCTTGTACGGAAACCTAACTTGGCGACTGGAGATCCCACGGACCAGGTTCAATAGGACAACCAGTCTTGGTTAACTTAAAAAAAATGGAGCACTTTAGAGTCCAACTCTAGCTCATTCCTATGATGCAAAAAGTGCAACCTACAGCGTTTGATTAGGTTAAGCTTATGCTTTTAATGACGTCTATATCTTGTCAAGAACAAGTGGAGTATAGTAGGATACTCTTAATAGATGCGGTCACCTATGTAAGTGTGAGCTGGGTCGGCTCGTTGAGAATTCTTATAAGGCTGGAATCCTCTAAAGCACTCGCAGAACCCAAGAATGTTCAGGGCCAAAACGAACACAACCGAGAACTCTTAACAAATAGGTTTAGTGCTGTGTTAAGTTTATTGTTTTGGTTTACATAAACAGCCGACAGTTCAAGATGAAATATTTCACTGATTGGCTAAGTAAATCCGATAAATTCTAACTAGGGAAGGTTCAAGATGGAATATTTCACCTATCCCGATGCAGTACTATTCCTAAAGAATATTTAACGCGAGATATGAAAAATAATTTCATTCATTTGTGGGGGATTGTTGGTGTAATTAAATTAGTTATAGTTAATTAAATTGAGTTAGCCATATTAATTATTACACCTTAAATGAATAAAATGAGAAGAGAAGTTGAGTGTCTCTATCCCACATGGAAAAGAAGAAGAAAATTGAGCTACACAATTGTTATAAAAAGGGCACCTAGCTTTTGAGTTGAAAGGCTTTTTGTGGGAGTGGGCCTAGAGTAATATCTGGGCCCAATAATTATTAAAGTCTAAAATTTTTAATAAAGATCCTTGGTGATCCGATTAGGATCCGCATGTGATCCAATTAGGATCCGCATGTGATCCAGTTAGGATCCACGTGTGATCCGAATAGGATCCGCATGTGATCCGAACAGGATCCGCGAGACCCACTTCTAGAAGGTCTGAGAAGGATCCGTTCGCCCGCCCAATTTTTGAATAAAAGGGTGTGTAGGTCGGATTTTGAACCGAACGGGTGGCACCCGTTCGGACCAAACCACTGTTTGGTTTAAATCCGAATAGTTGTGACCTTCCAGCACAACCCTTCTGCTGCTATAAATAGGGGGAGAATCTGGCCAATTCTCTCATCCCATTTTCAAGCAATCAAAGCAGAAAATCATCTATTCTTCTCTATATTTTTCTCCTCTCAAATTAAATATTCTATTTGTTAAAGTTCGCTGTGGACTTGTTCTTAGTGCAAAGAAACAAGTATCCGACCGTTGAATCTTGGGAGACCACTGGGACGAACTGTTGCACCTTGACAGCCCAGAAATATTGTCTTAAGGATATTGCATTTGCAAGCCTCGGTCGATTTTACGGTTCAGAATTATTACAGTAAGTACACTGTTACTAAATTCTGATTTTGTTTGTTCTGCGAGAATAAACTATACTAAGATTTATAATTAGAGTTAATTATAAATAATTATTCTGTTGGAATAATTTACTATAGTTTTATAATATAAAGTATTTTATAATATTTTATAATTCACTATAGTACTTAGAAATATAAAATATTCTATAATATTTTATATACACAGATTGTTTTAAACATATTTAACAACATAGATCAATAGCCTATTGGTTCTAAGCATCTAGTTAAATGAATAATTTTTGCTTTGAGACTAAAATTTTCTGTTAAAAGAAAAGAAATTTCCCTTTTTATGTTTTCAAGCTTTTCATGACTTTCTTTCATTTTTTTATCAAACTCTTCTTTTTTTTTTTTTATTCAATTTCAATGAAAAAAATCCTCTTTTTAAGTTTTTCATTTTTAGAAACAAGATTTCACATGGTCATTTTTACGTTCATTAATCATTAGATTCAATTCACTTTCATAATCATAAATGGAAAATACGCATATGCGCAATGATTTATGGATTCGTCCTCTGTTTATTCTTCCTTATTATAGGGGCTGGAGAAAGATTGGTTTGGGGAATACAATGGAATAAAAAGAAGAGCCAAAATTGATTTGGGGGAGATCCCAATTTGATTTTAATTCAATTTATAAAGATGATTAGATTGGGCTAGGGTCGAATAGGTCCATCGACCACGGTCTTCATCACTTTTTGTTAGCCCTCATATCATATGTGCCCATGAGAATATCGCATCACTGGGTATTCATATTTCATACACAATTTTAGTACAATCTCATTATTATACAACTAAATAAAGATATATATATATCATTCCAATAGATTTTTTTCGATATGCATTTAAACCAAGACAAAACATATCCCCAAATTATAATCATGGTTCAAAATTTCGATACATTTACAATGGGGATATTATTATTATTTTTTTCTTTTTTTACTTTTGAGTTAGTCTAAACGGAATACAGAATAGTTTATATTCCAATATGTTTTATTAGATTTATAAATTTTCTAATACTTTCGAATTTTTTAATATTTAACTTATTGGAATATACATGAAAAGAAAAATATAATTGATTAAGGAATCTTGATAAAATCCATTGCTATCTCCCAGCAGGAATTGACATGACATCTTGATTTCCAATACTATCATTATTTTCTGCACCTTCATCCAATAAATACACAGTTTCTTCTTCATAATGTAATTCTTCACTATTCCAAGGACTAAAATGCCTTCCAATTCCCATATTCCTCAACCCTTCAAGTTCAATTGCCACTTGTTTCATACTAGGCCTTTCCTCTCCTTTCAATCTCAAGCAAAACCTAGCAATATCAGCTACTGCCTGGAGCAATTCAACACTACCCTCCTCGACTACACGAGGCTCGAGCACTTCAACTAACCGGTTCTCTTGGACGGCATATAGGAAATAATTGGCCAAACTCCTTTCCGCCTCTGGTTTATTGAAACGAATTACCTTTTGTCCGGTTAGTAGCTCCACAAGTAGAACCCCAAAGCTATAAACATCGCTTTTCTCAGTTAACTGGCTTGTTTGTAAGTACTCGGGGTCCAAGTACCCTAAAGTACCCTGCACTAATGTGTATACCTGCATTTCATTGGATGCAATCAACTTTGAGGCTCCAAAATCAGACACCTTCGCATTGAAATTTTCGTCTAGTAATATGTTTGTAGACTTAATGTCTCTGTGAATAATCGGAGTAACTGCTTGAGAGTGGAGATATGATAGCACCCCTGCGGTTTGTGTAGCTACTTTTAAACGAGTCTCCCATGATAAGGACTTTCGCCCTTTGTCATGCAAGTGTTCAAATAGGGTCCCATTTGACACAAACTCGTATACGAGTATTGGAGATGGGGTCTCCAGACAACAACCTAGCATATGTACTATGTTTCGGTTATTGACTTGACAGAGTATTACTACTTCACTGATAAATTGTTGGACTTGTGCTTCATCAATGTCGATATCAGTTTGCTTTGACTTTTTTATAGCGACTAAACTTCCGTCGAATAATGTTCCTTTGTAAACCGTGCCAAAGCCTCCCCGACCGGCGATTAGGCTATCGTCATAGTTTTTCGTTGCTTTTTGCAACTCTTCAGCAGTGAAAATTTTGATCATATGGGAAGTTAATTCTTTTTGTTCAACAAGTTGTTGTAATAGGAAACCTCCATTTTGTTCAAAGAACTTCTCTTTGAGTTTAATAAGTTTCCTCTTCCTTAGGCCCCAAAACAAGAAGGTGCTGCCTATTATCACCACGAACGACGCTACTCCAACGCCTACATAATTAACATATTAACATATATAGTCGTAATAACATTCAAAAGTAAAAGAGAGTTTTTCGCAAACATTCAAAAGTACAAGGGGATTTTGTGCAAACACTCAAAAGTATAATGGAGTTTTACGCAAACAAAATTATTCAAAAATTAACGGTGTTCGTGACTAACGGAGATTGAGAGTTTTATGCAGGGTTTGAAAGTACAAGGGAGTTTGGTGCGAAAAAGAAAAATCACAGGATAGTTTTATGTAAGTTTCGCATAACACATAGTAGTATCATGCATTTATCCCCAAATATTATACACATATATTTGAATTTTGGATTATTTACTTGATCCTAATTAATAAATCTGACGAGTTTACCAGATTAATCATTAATGGTTATATAACAAAAGCTAGCATTTAAAGGTTTACCAATTGCAACATTAATAGCTGGCGAGTTTTGTGAAGAACAAGAATAATTTCCAGGTCTGTTGATGCATTGTCCCTTGCAATCATTTAGTTCGGGATTGTCACATTCATCAATATCTGCAAATGCCATGATCACAAAATTGAACAAATAATTAATTATAAAGAGAAAAAAAGGATTGAACTAATAATTAATTATTTACATTCAGGAACTAATTTTACAAAAAACCTGCAAAATCTCTAAAAGAAATTACAAAGTGATATTTCTGTTGATGGAATTGCCACGTGGCCGTAAAATTTAGACAACTGATATTTTTTATAATATTAAGATTAATAAAAATGATTAAACTTTGACAATTTCACTACTGACTCCTGCCTTTTGGTAATTTTACGAATTAACCTTTGTCTCCTTCCTCACGCAAGATCACCGTCCTTTGGTAATTGTTTGCCAAAAATAGGAGAGGGGTTTGTTCGTCTCGTCGCCGCGAACACATGCGTACAATAAACTTCATATTACGTTGAGTGAATCGTCCAATTTTTGCATTTGAAAATCTAAATCGCGATTACGGCCTGATTACTCCACTTTTGAAGATTTTTTTGCGGCACCTTACTCCTTTGGACCTCGGAGTCAATCTCACTGGTTTAATTCTCTCAACAAAACTAACAAAAGTATCACTTTTCTAATGCCTATCAAGAATTGATACGTTTTTTGCGAGTTTGATATTAAAAAACTGAAAAACCAAATGAGAACTTATAAAAATAAAAAAAATATTCCACACCGATGCATCGTTCTCCATTTTGTCTGCCATCCCCACTATATCCTTTCGGGCAAGAACAATTATAGCCCCCGTCGGTGTTCACACATTTGCTGATGCTAACACACTCGTGGATAGATTCCAGACATTCATTAACATCTGCACACAATAATATAGGGTTAATGACAATTTAGCCCCCATAATTATTATAATGTTCAATTTACTTTATTGTGATTTCAAAAAGAATAATTTATTGTAATTTTAAAAATGATTTCAACTGCCTCACACTGCTTACCTAGAAATTTTAAGCTTTCAAAAAAATTGAATTAAAAAAAAATATAACAATTTACCTTCCTGTATTATTATAATTTATAAACAAAGCATTTTACCCCCTGTTTAACTTTATGTGGACCATTTTATCCCCAAAAAGGTAGTTTCATTTTTTATTATTAGAAAAAAAAAAAAAAAAACTCTCAAGTAACGGTACATATCCTTGCGTGATTATCATAATGTTCAATTTACCCCCATTTAGTTTTGGAAAAGAGCATTTTACCCCCTTTTGATTTTAAAAATGATTCACACTGCATCCGGCCAACAAATTTAGGGGTTGTTTGTTTGGCATTTCCCAAAAAAAATTCATGTTTGGGAAATACCAAACAAACATGTTTTCTACTTTTTGAAATAAATTTTTCATCTCTCAATTTTCTCAAACTACTCTCTCAAAAACCAAACAAACAACAATTTTCAAACAATGTCTATACAAATTCTACTCTGATTTTACATAAAGTAACATATCTCTTACACCATTTATCACACACAACAAACATGATTTGACATAAAGTCTTACACATTTTATACTTACAACATCACTCTTCCAAAAAAAAACATACACCTACTTTATTTCTCAAACCTAAACAAACAACATTACGCAAATCGAGATTATTTCACAAACATTCACTACTCTCCCAAACTACTTTCCGAAACACCAAACAAACAGGCCCTTAGACCTTGAGAAAAAAAAATTGAATTGAAAAAAATATGACAATTTAATTTACCTCACTGTGTTATTATAAATATAGCAGTTTATCCCCTGTAAAGGTTTATGTAGACCATTTTACCCCCAAGAGGATAATTTCATCTTTTTACGCCCACTTTCATATTTGAACTAGTAAGTGAGACACACTCTCCAACTCAGTGAGGTAAATTACGTACCTTGACAACCATTGGGAAGATACGGATTTCCTCGATAACCCGGTGAGCAATGGCATAGGTAACCCGTCCAATCGCTATTCGGATTCTTACAGAAACTATTGGAACTGCATAGAAAGGTGGTCGATTCTTTCGCAGCTTCTTCACACGTTTGATTTCCCACTGACCAATCAAGAACTGATGGAACTAAATTTGTTCCTCTTAAATCATAGCCTTTAAGATCCGCAACTGAAAAGTTGTAGAAGTCATCAGCTGCCACAAACGCGAAACCGCAGGGATATTCGGCTTCCGTGTCGTTGTTTGTACGAATAGTGTAGTTACTAACACTGATACTATAAATGTAGGTTCTCGATGGCATTGAGATTTGGCAACATCCGTTCCCGGTGCAATCACCATCTGCGGGTTTGTAATCCGGGTAGCAGGTCGATTCACAACCCATCCTCACGTCTAAACCTATAATTCTTGCATCGTTGTTACATCCCATACCAAAGAACCTGCAGGTACGTTAATTATAAACTTTTGGAAATTGAATTTGAATTCAAAACGTCAAAGATAAGTTGTTTCTTGGAGATAGACTTCTTCATCTATTTATAGGAGTCTTCCCCTTCACAATTCATATGTAGAAAATAGCTTATGAAGAAAAGCTATATGCAGAAAATTGGACATAACTGCACTTCTGGTATCAAACTATATGTCGATTATCATTTGTGGTTCCATAAAATTCGAGGTCGACACATTTGATACCATAATTCAAGAAATTGAATCACTTTTGGTACCATCGGTAAAAATGGACGGTAATTAACTGGTGATGTGGCAGTTAAGTGTTATTGCAAAATGGATATCATTATTTATGTTGACTGATAATTCTACACCACGGCATTTTAGGTTGTCAAAATAACCCCACATCTTCAAATTTACTGACAATTCTAGTCCACATTGTTGTCCAATTTCAAAATTGACTCGAATAAGACACGTGCGGACCAATTTGAAGATTTTACTTATTATATTTTCATATTTATTTAACTAATTAAGTTTTATACATAATGTTAACAGACCAAATAATATTTTAATATAAATCCAATAAACTATTAAAAATTAAATATATTTTTTTAAATCTAAAAATTATATAATAATATTAATATATTTAATATTTATTAAACAGATAAAGTTATATATAATTAACAAAATAATTATATTATAAAAAATAAAAATAAATAAAACTCATCCCTACCCACCCTCACCCCTGGCAGCCTGGGATCATTCGACCCAACCCACGATGGCGTGGGTTGTTCTTTTATAAAATTACAGAGGGAGGAGGGGGTAAAGTTCTGTTTTTCATATCACATATGGAGGTAAATTAAACATCACGAAGTAAATTGCCATTAAATCAACCAAAATATGTAACCTGTTTCGAGTGTGAGAAAACGTGAAAGATGGACGAGTGGAGATGATATGGGAGCTGGAACGAGAGTTGGATGAATTTGTTGTGCCATTGGACATGTAACACACGGAGGCAATACGAGTGAAGATACGCATCTGGGCATCATCAATCGATATATTTACAACTTCAACCCGAGAAGAGTTAAGCCCCCATATTGGTTTTGGAGGGATAGAACTGTAATTGCAGATTATGTTGAAGCTGGGGTAGAGAAAACAACCTTCTTTGGTGCCAAAAGGGTAAGGAATTCTTACATTTCCACAATATTCTTCACAATCAGGATGAATCACTTGGGAATTTGTCGTCACTAAAATCATAATTATGAAATATATGGAGATAATTAATATCTTCAGATTTTTTGCTTGGAGAACCATTCTATTATGATCACCTCAAACTTTCTTATGTGATTAAAAAGTAGTATTAATTATAGTGAGCCTTATATAGATGAGTTTATACAACAAATTAGGAGTGAAATGTACAAAGGAATAATTGCATTTTTGGTTCTATAACTATAGCTCGCTGACGTTTCTATCCCATATTTTCTTGGGCTGACATATTTATTGCCACAATTTCAACATCAGTGGCAATATTTTGGTGCCAATTGAGGTTCAATTCAAACTTGACCTGAAATCCCCACCTGCGGGCCACGTGACATGAAAATTGGCCACGCTTGGGGGATTTCGGGTCAATTTTGGAATTGGGACTCAATTGCTACCAATGTTAAAATTGTGGCACCAAATATCAACTCGAAAAGATATGGGGTCGAAACGTCAGTGAGCTATAGTAATGGCACCAAAAAATGCAATAATTATCCCCTTTATTTTGTTTAATTAGCAAAAAAAAATATTGTATTGTATATTTCACCCAAAAACCCTTCTTGCTAATTTTTGTTTCATAAGTCCAAGTACATATTTTGTTGGGAAAATGACAATAATTATATTCCCACCAAAAAAATGCGAAAACACCCTTATTCACCTAAAAAATTGACAATAATCTTCATGTTAAATTTCATAATTGGGAATATCCCCTAAGAATTTGACAATAACCTCCCTATTGATTTATGAAAAAATTAAATGAAATTTTTTGCTAATAAAAAAAGAACATATGGGAGTTCTTAATAATAAAAAATAATGTAGGGAGTTTGTTTGCCAAGTAGACAAGGTACATGGGATATTTTTGCTAATTAGCTCAAGATTTGCAGAGTCAAGTTGATTTGGAATTAGTAAACCAAAACAAATAAAACAAGAGGAAGTAAATGTTGGTCAAGTTTGGCCCAGAAAATTAATTTTAGTAAATTAATTTTTTACATTAATTGATAATGATAAAAATTAATAATTTAACACCAAGTTGATGTTCAATAAATGGTTAGTTAACGATCAAAATAAAAAATACTCCTATAAGGTCAATTAAGAGAGATACCTAATGCAGTTGAACAAGCAAGTCTAGGTCAATTATTAAACTTGCGTGAGTAACTTTCAAAAAAAAGAATATATAATATATAGCTGTCGTAGAAGATCATTAAAAAAAGGTTATTATTATGATTTACAATTTCATTTAGTATTAGATTATCGGTCAAAGGATTAATTCTGTAATTAATGTTGTCTTTCTTTTTGTTGTTAAAGCGAAAACCTACAAATTATTAGGGTGGGAAAAATGCTAGAAAAAATGCAAGATCGAATTCTTTTTTATATAAAACATGTACGAAATTATCGTGTAAAATGTTAATTAGATATTCGATAGGAACATATAAAAATAGGGTGTCAGAATTCAGAATTTATACGAATGAGAGACTTTGATAGTGAAATTATATGAATAAACATTTCAATAGAAGGTTTCATGCCTAACATTTAAAAATATAAAAAAAAATTAAATAAATAATAAATAAATATTTCACGTACTAGTTTCGAGGAAGTTTTGCACCATGATTCTGCCTAATAAACAAAATTATAAGTTAAATCTAGAAGACTTCAAAGTAGAAAAATTTGCAGATATTCCCACCTATTTGGGTGTTTTTTTTTTTTTTTTGAGAGAACCATGAAAAGTTTTCATTCAAACAAGCAAGTCTGAAGCTACAATGTTAAGAATAAAATTAGGTAAAACATTAGACGCATAAGAATCTTTAAAAGAGAGTTTAGCCACTTTATGAGCCGCTTGATTCCCATCTCTACCAATATGCTTTGCTTGAAAACGTCCAAAACCAGTGATGAGGGATTGTAGGTCCGAAATTATATTCCCATAACCTGCAAGTGAGTTCGTGTCTCCATTAATAGCTTCTATGATAACACTCGAGTCACCCTCCAAGACGATGTTGTTCCAAGATCGGGCACGAGCAAATTCGGTTGCAAACAGAGCTGCTTTTGCTTCCGCTGAAGGAGGGTCAAGAGGTTGATGAACACAAATCGAAGCCCATCCCACACACTCACCAGCGGAATTTCTAGCAATAGCACCCAATCCACAAACTCCATCAGTAGAGTTTATCGAAGCATCGAAATTCACCTTTATAACATTGGATCTTGGGGGCTGCCAATGAGAATGGGTACTGTTATTGCTATTTGGTGAGCTAATAATAGTTGCTGATGCTTTTTTCAAACTAGTCCAATAGTTCAGCATAAAAGATACCACCTCTAATGCGTTTGGAGTAGCTCCTTCGAACAATAACTTGTTACGAGTGTGCCAAATAGCCCAACAAAGTAATATGCAGCGCTCCAAGCAAATTTTGTTCGTTCTAGCCTTTAGATACCAAACCCAATCCTGAAAATCAGACCCCATAACACCATATGATGACCATGGTATATTACTTAACGCCCAAACTTGCCTTGCAAAAGAACAATGGATTAAACAGTGCACAACTGTTTCTTCTTTGCTGCCGCAGAAAACACAATTTTTATCTATTGTGACTCTTCGCTGAACTAGATTGATTCGGGTTGGTAGAAAGTCCTTACAAGCACGCCACATGAATATTTTCACCTTGCTTGGTAAATTCAAGGCCCATAACCATTTCCAGCCCCCCGAAGAAGATGCAGATGAGCTACTCCCGGCGGCATTGAGCTCATTTTTCAGCAACCGAACTTCAAGGTGATACGCACTTCGAACCGAGAACCGACCATTTTTATTATAATGCCATATACGTTTATCCATATGAGAACTGCTGCCCAGAGGGATAGATAAAATACATATGCAATCAACTTCCAAGAACATAGACTTCAACTTACTTTCATTCCAAGCACATAAATCCTTATCTATCAGCTCACTTACTTTCTGCCCGGATGGATAATTTCCTTGCGGAGTAACCAGCTGGAACGTGGACTCCCTTGGTAACCATTTGTCTTTCCATACATGAGTAGATTCCCCGTTGCCGATTCGCCACCGAAGACCTGCCTCCAGCACCCTTTTAGCTCCGAAAATGCTTCTCCATGTGAACGAAGGGTTTGAGCCAAGCGAGCAGCCAAGTACATCCGAGTTTGGGTAGTAACGGGCTTTAAAAATTCTTGCTAAAAGGCTGTCTGAATTTTCCAAAAGTCGCCACATTTGCTTAGCAAGAAGGGCAGTATTAAAAGCTTCGAGATCACGAAAACCGAGACCTCCAAACTGTTTGCTTATACAAAGATCTTTCCATTTTCCCCAATGAATGCCCCTGCCATTTGTGCCTTTCCACCAAAATTTCGCCATAAGGGATTCAATCTCACTTGTGAAATATCCAGGGAGCTTGAAACAGCTCATAGCATAAGACGGGATCGCTTGTAACACGGACTTTATCAGAATTTCCTTTCCCCCTTTGGATAACCACTTTTCCTTCCAGCCTTGAAGTCTATGACAAACTTTGTCCCGAATATTGGCGAAAACTTCCTTTTTTGATTTTCCAATAACCGATGGAAGCCCAAGATATTTCTCATGTTTATCAACGATTTCCATCGGCAAAAAGGATGTCACAGCCTCAATAGAATGCCCCTTAGTACTTTTGCTGAAAACGATACTTGACTTTTGATAGTTGACAACCTGACCAGATGCTTTTTCATATGTATAAAGTATATCCCGAATACTTTGTGCCGAGTGGCCATTCGCATTACAAAAGATCATTGTGTCATCGGCAAACATAAGATGAGATATTGAGGGTGCGCCTGTACACACTGATAAACCCGCAATATTTCCACGTCGTTCTTCTCTTCTAAAAAGTGCACTCAATGCCTCCGCACAAAAGAGAAACAAGTATGGTGACAGAGGATCACCCTGTCTAAGACCCCGATCAGGTTTGAGGAACCCAAACGCCCCACCATTCAGTACAAACGAATATGTAACAGTTGTCACACACTTCATAATGAGATCCACAACTCGATTATCCAGACCAAACCTGAGCATAACACTACGAAGAAAAAGCCACTCAATGCGGTCATAAGCCTTACTCATATCTAGTTTAATTGCCATGTGTTCAGCCGTACTCCGCTTCATATAATGAGACACCTCAAAAGCAATCAAAATATTGTCTGAAATGAGCCTTGCTGGGACGAAAGCTGACTGGGATTCAGATATAATTGAATTCATAAAAGGCTTAAGACGATTAACTATGCATTTAGAAGCAAGCTTATATATCACATTGCTCAAACTAATGGGTCTAAATTGTGCCATTGATTCTGGGTTAAAGCATTTGGGTATAAGCACAATATTCGTAAAATTACATACCGTGGGAATTTCACCATGATTCAGCATACGAAGGACCCATCGGGTAACATCTCTACCCACGATCCGCCAAAACTTCTGATAAAAAAGAACTGGGAAACCATCAGGCCCTGGAGCTTTAAGAGGATGCATACTATCCAATGCTTTCTTAACCTCTGTGGCTGTATAATTCGCAAGCATGGCATCGTTAATATCTGGACCAATCCTAGGCTCAATTGCCTCGATAACTTCAGCTAACTGTTCAGGAGTCGGTTGTGTCGAAGAAAAAATATTCCGAAAGTAATCTGCAACTATGTCCTCCAACTCTGAATCTTCCTCACGCCAAATTCCATGAGAATCCCGTAGGCCCAAAATAGTATTCGTTTTGTGTCTTGCCGAAGCTTTAGCATGGAAATATTTAGTATTTTTATCCCCCTCTCGCATCCAATGCTCTTTTGCACGCTGTCTCCACATCATCTCCTCCTTATCTAAAACATTCTCGAGATCAGCCGTAAGTTCCTTTAATTTTCGATTTGTATCACCTGATCTAGGGCCTTTTTTTAATGAAAAAATTTCTTCTTTAACTCTCGCCACTTTTTTATTAATGCTACCAAAAGACAGATTACTCCATTGAGTTAAACCTTCTCTGCATTTATTCAAAATTTCCATATTTGGCTCTCCATCCTCATTTATAACACCTGTATCCCAACAATCTTCGACAATCCTCTTGCAATCTTCAGATTTTAACCACATAGCTTCAAATTTAAACCCCCTTTGTCTTCGTTTTCTGTTTCCTTTGTCTCGATAATCCAGATCAATGCGGATCATGAGATGATCAGAATTAAGTACGTCTAGGTGAGTGACCCGAAAATTTGGAAAAAGATTCATCCAATCATCTGTACCGCATGCTCTATCAAGACGTTCTTCAGTAAAATGGGGAGGATCCCTATTGTTTGCCCACGTGTAAGGGTAGCCAAAGAAACCTAAATCACTCAAATTCGACTCCTCTAGACAGCCCCGGAACTCCAAAATCTCACTAAAAGGCACTGCTGATCCCCCATGTTTTTCGGAATTCGATAACATTGCATTAAAATCCCCTGCACAAAGCCAAGGAAGAGAAGATAAAGAGGATAAATGTCTCAAAAGACGCCAAGATTTATACCTCATCGACACCTCTGGATCCCCATAAAAACCTGTAAATCTCCATTTCGTATGTGCCTTATCATCATATACATGAATATCGATATGATTAAATGAATAGCTCTGAAGTAACACTTGCACCTCCTTATTCCATAACATTGCTAAACCACCCGACAAACCACGTGCATTAACAGCAAAACCCTGCATACCAAGTTTCATCCTAAGTGACTCAAATTTCTTAGCAGATAATTTTGTCTCTGATAAGAAAATGAGTTGGGGGTTATTTGCTCATATAAGGTCGACGAGCGTCCGAACTGTCCAAGGGCCCCCCAGCCCTCGGCAGTTCCAGGCTAAGCAAATCATGATGATCGGCGGGGCTGCTCAGCAGCCTCCGCCGTTGGAAAATTATTATAAGTATCGTCTCCGCCTCGAATAATTAACTGTTTTTTCCTCCTATCATCATCCAATATGTCCATATCCTCAATTTGTGCATTTTTCTTTTTCCCCTTAATTATTACTTTTCTGGATTTGGGGCTCTTTTCATCTCTCTTTCTTTTTCCACTACTTCCAGTAGCACCTGTTTCATTCACAATGTCAATGTTCCTCACTCGAGCTGGACGTCCTCTTCTTTTAATTGGCTGAGTATTAGGATTTAGTTTTCCCTGGGGGGAGTTAGGTGAAGGGCCATGCAAAAAAACCTCATTCTGATCACCCATTAAAGTAGTTGGGATATTGGTAAAAGTTGGTACATTAGGACCATAAAATCCCATCCGCAAAACTGACCCACTACTTGATCCGATCTCTGTTCTCTGCCCCATCACAAACGACTTTCCAGCCTTACTTAAGTGGACACTTGGATTATAATTAACATCTCCCATAATCTCGCTATTATTGACCTCAGCAAAAGGAATAAGACTCCAAGATTGATTATTCTTTCCAGACACAAATCTTTCCCTGGATTCATGGGATTCTGATTGGGCATGCAAATTGTCTGAAGCACCCCTATCCTGCATCTCAACTTCACGTTCAAAACCTGTTTGTGTCGCCCTACCACTACCGGTATTACTTCCTCCGTCATTTGGGTTATTATCACCTTGCGGGTCCTGATTTATTTCTTCTGTAGTGGCTGGTTTTGTTTCACGGACAAAAGATCTTGCCGGCGGTATGGCCTTCAACCAAACTCCATATGGGGAATCACCTTCTTTCTCTTCGGGCGTCATTTCATATTGTAGTTTACATCCGCTGGAGATATGATCCATATGGCCGCAGTAAAAACAGAAATTAGGGAGCCTCTCAAACTGAAGTGCTACATCTAATATTCCCCCACTCTCCGTTTGTATTTTAAGGCTTCTACGCAAAGGTTTATTAACATCAATCGCAACCCTAATTCTTAATACATCTCCACAAGTAGAAAAACCATCCTTTGTCTCCAGCACCTTTGATTTCCCTATGCTATCTCCTATATGAATAGCCATTGTTCTGTTCATCCTACGCATCGGGAGCCCCATAACATGGATGTAGAAGTCACACCAGTCCAAATTCATCGTTCTAGGGTTTTCATCATCCCCTACCTTACTCAATACAATAAGATTTTTATCAAAACACCAAGGCCCTTCATCCAAAGCCTTAAGCCTGTCAAGTTTGTGCTTGAAAGTAAATATATATCTCCATTCCCCTACTTTGGCCACTGAAATCCCATGAACCGGACTCCAAACCCTAGACATGGTACGTTCTAGTGCCTCCATGTTTATGTCTTTTTTGGTTATGATTCGGCCCACCAACTGGAGATCTATAGTATTATTCGTATCGGTCCAAGTTTCTGTCGGTGGTCTACTGATAATTTTCTCTTCTTCCGTCAATTTTAGACGGAAGCGTAAACGATTTAGTACATCTTCCATAAAACCCTAGTAAAAGACACGAACCCACAAGCAAAATCAAAAAACCCAGCAAAAAAGACAAAGCAAAATTAATCAGTGACTTTGTGCACACAAAGCCAACCTCTCATGAAGAGAGAGAAAAATCTCACGTAGAGAGAGAGAGTCCCATTTAGGGAGAGGCACCTATTTGGGTGTTGAAATGGTAGAGATATCATCACATATATGAATAAACAAATCATCCGAGAAAAATATCATTGCATATATAAATAAACCTATATAAAAGTAATATTTCTATTTTTTACTCTCCTTGAATTATTCCCCCTACTCTTTTTTTTTCGAGAAACACTACTATAACTCATACTTCTTACTAATATTTTTTTCTTTTTTTCTTCTAAAACTTTAATTTATTTATGAAATCACTTTAAAAAAGGCAAGACATACATGCTCCAAATCTTCAATTATATATATTCTTTTTAGCTTTTTTAAACATTTATTCACAACTAAAAAAGTGCACGTACGTTGTACGTGTCTAGTTTAAATTTCATGGGTATTTTTTTATAAATTATAGTAAAATTAGCCATTTTTATATCATAGAATATCATAAATTTATGATTGATCAATTTTGTTTTATGAATTTTTTTTTATAATTATTATTAGTTTATAAAAAAATGATGGCTTTGGATAGTTGTAATAAAATATAAAATGATGACTGATTTAGTCATTACATCTTATAAAACTACTTCTAAAATAATATCATAAGAACATTATTTAGTTCATTCCATCATAGTAGTTTTCATGTCAAGTTTATTCGTTATTCACCGATGACACATGTTTCATCCGTTTCTTCATAAATTTCACCCAAACTGTCATTGATTTCACAAGCATTTTTTCTTATTGGTTTCACCATTTTTCACCAGCTCCACCACTGTTTACCAATTTCACCCGAAATTTCATCGATTCATATGTTTTCACTGTTTGAATTTTTTTATCGATTTTTTCACTTTTTACTCGATTTTAACATTTTTCATTGTTTTTTTGTTTTTTGTCGATGTTTTTTTCAATTTAAACCATTTTCATCCGATTTCACCTTGTTTTTGTCGGTTAAAGTTTAAGTCTTTTCACCGATTTCACTGATTGCACATATTATTCACCTAAGTTTTTCATGGATTAAACTTGTTTTCACCGACTTCATGCTTTTTTAACTGATTTTATCTGTTTCTTTACAAATTTCACCCAAACTTTCATCGATTCATATGTTCTCACTGTTTAAAATTTTTTTACCAGTTTTTTTAGTGATTTATTCATTTTTTATCGGTTATAATATTTTTCATTGTTTTTTCATTTTTGGTTGATTTCTTTTGTTTTTTTCTTCAGTTTTAACAATTTTTTTACCGATTTCACCAGTTAAATTATTTTTTTAACTGATTTCACTCGTTTGTACAATTTTAACCTGTTTTTTTTACCTATTTTTCACTAATTTCACATGTTATTCACTTGAATTTTTCATTGATTGAATATGTTTTTATCAACTTTAAGTTTTTTACCGATTTTACCCTTTTTTCACGAGCTTTGCCCAATTTTACTGGATTTCACCGGTTTAATCATTTTTCTAAGAAATTCCATTCGAATTAATTTTCATCGGTTTCACATATTTTCACCAACTTTACCTTTATTTTAACCGATTTTACCCGTTTTCATCAATTTTCACAAATTTTACCTTTTTTTTTTTTTTTTTTTTTTTTTTTTTTTTATCAATTTCAATTGTATTTAGGATTTTACATGCATTTTTTCTCACCGGTTTAAAGTTGTAGGACCTCAGGCGCTACCACTTGCCCCAAAACCAATTGGTGTTAGGGGATGCGCATACCCTTCCCTTATAGTGCATTCACGCAAGCGCCCACGATATTCGATTGTGGCTCCACCCGCACACTCAGTTTGGGTCTCCATCCGCACACTCAGTTTGGATGCCACAGGACAATTGCTGTCACCCGCACACTTAGTTTAGGTGCCCAACAATCTCCCCCCCAGCAATTGCTCCTGCTGGGAATCGAACACGTGACCTTGGCTCTGATACCACTTGTAGGACCTCAGGCGCTACCACTTGCCCCAAAACCAATTGGTGTTAGGGGATGCGCATACCCTTCCCTTATAGTGCATTCACGCAAGCGCCCACGATATTCGATTGTGGCTCCACCCGCACACTCAGTTTGGGTCTCCATCCGCACACTCAGTTTGGATGCCACAGGACAATTGCTGTCACCCGCACACTTAGTTTAGGTGCCCAACAAAAGTGCACATACGTTGTACGTATCTATTTAATTTAAGTGGTGTATTGTCGTAAATCAGAGTAAAATTAACTTCATTATATCATAAAATAACACATATTAATGACTGTTATTCAATTTATTAACTTCATCATGGGTATTTTCATCAATTTCTTTGGTTTTTTTCGGTTTAAAGCATTTTCTAATGGTTTGACTTTATTTTTGTTGGTTGAACTTTTTTCATTTGATTGATTTAATTCATTTTTACCATTTTAACCAATTTTCTCATATTTTCACCGACTTTAACCTTTATCACTGATTTTCATATTTATCATCATTTTTTATGTAATTTCATCATTTCATCGATGTCATCCATTTTTTCGCGAATTTCACTTGATTTTTCATCAATTTCACATGTATTACAGAGAATTTTCAACTCAAATAATTATATATATTTTCAATTACTTTTAAGTATATCTCAAATTATTTCAGTTATATTATCATTTGAAAGATGTTTCTTTATTGATTTAAGCCATTTCATTTATTATATTAATTATAATTAGTTTAATTCAATTTTCATTGCTTTTTACTGGTTTCATATTAATTTACTGATTTACTCGTTCTTGATCAATTATAACCTATTGTCTATTGTTTTTCTTATTTTTCATCAATTTCTTTTGTTTTCTCCTATTCAAAAAAAAAAAAAAAAACCTACTGGTTTAGTTCACAATGTTTTTTCTAGTTAAATTTTTTCTGATTTTACTTATTTTTATCAGTTTAACTTATATTTCACGGTTTTCACATTTTTTTTTTATCAATTTCACTTGAATTTTCATTGATTTCACACTATTTCATAGACTTTAGCCTTTTTTCAATGATTTAACCCCTTCTTCATATATTTCGCCCATTTTTCACCTACTTCACAAGTGTTCATAAATTTCATCCAGATCGGTTTCACGTATTTTCATCAATTACATAAAATTTATTTGATCGGTTTCACCAATTTTCATTGGTTTTCATCCGTTTTTTCACACGTGTTTCTCAAAAAGATTTCCATGAAAATTTGAGGTAATGTTTCTCATGTTAAATAAAGATTACTTAGTTTACTAAGTCATAAACATTTTTGTTCATTCATAGGAAACAGGGACGGATCAAGGATTATAGAGTGGGGGGGGGGGGCGAGTTTAATTATAGCTAAAACTAATTGACAATGAGTACTCTATTGAATTCAAAATGTTAAAGTAATTGAATGAAAAAACTATGAATATTGTATACTTTGCGTTCTTCATATCATAAAAATTCTTAGCATTTTTATTCTCAATGTGAATAATCAAACAATTCGCAAGGTAGTAATTTTTCAGCTCGTTTCTATGCCTGGTTATCACCAACTTTTTCATTGATAATGATTGTTTTTGTTGGGGTGGTAACAAGAAAAACAAATATCAAACGAATCAGATAATCTATTAAAAGTTATATCATAGACTTTCTTGTATTCTTCAATATAAACTTAACGCAAAAACTATCGAATTAAGTGTTGGGATTCGATAAGAAAAACAGCCCTACGCACAGCGGAATATAAAATTTTTCTAGGGCCTCTTAAAGAATCTTGCCAGGATATTCTCTAGTTATATATATATGAATATAAATAAATGACAGTATAAGTTTTCTCGTTTATACCTGTCTCCTTGCAAATCCTCGGCTAGCAAGATGAGCTCTGAATTCTGACCCCGGTTGATCGACCCACACCTTTTTGTAGCGCCCCACGTGTTGCGCCTCTACGAGTTGATACACCACAATATCACGAAAATTAATATATCCTAATCAACTGGAACATAGGGTATATTAATATCTAGGTTTTAGAACGACTTTGAAACGAAAAACAAAGACGAAAAATTCTTCCAAAGTGGAAGAGCAGTTCGGCCGATCACAAGGAGAGGGAGAGAGAATTTTTGCTTTTCTTGATTTTGCTTGAAGAGTTGTGTTTGAGATATGAGACCTAGTCTCTTATTTATAGATATCTCCCATACCCTAATCCTTGTAGGATTAGGATACTAATTCTCCTACATGGGCCATGGCCCTCTTTAATTAGAAGACTAAGTCTTCTAATTAATTCATGGCCCACTTTAATTAATCTTTCAGGGCTTTATTTAATCTTCCAATTAAGTAGCCCAATTAATTAAATCATCTCCCAATTAATTAATTAAACTCCAAGTCTAATTAAATTAATTATTCTATTAATTAATTAAATCATAATTAATTAATTTACTTATAAATTAAATTTCAATTTAATTTATAATCTTGATCCAATTCCAATTGGATCCATTTTCGTTCCATATGGGTCGACCCAGTCGACCCACCCATTTAATCGACCCAGTCGATTTTGACCCAGTCGACCCAGTCAACTGGTTCGTTCCTACTTCCTCGCTTTCGCTTCATGTGTATTGTGTATGCCCCCGTAGGTTCACCACATAATTGGCCGCGGGTTGTAATTAAATATTATTTAATTACTCGAGCAATTAATTACTCTAAATTAATCTAACACTCTGTCGATTAATCATTCCAAAATTAGCACCCCTGCTAATTTGGGAATTCTCCCACACTCCACGGTCGATGTCCAGTCACAAGCCCATGGAGCCCAATCACTGGTGAATTAATTCAGTGAACCTTTTATCATTTACAATTTCCATATACGACACAATCTCTCCATCGACCAATCTCCCAGTCGAGACTTAAGGGTATGGTCTTTCATCGGATTCCCTTATCTTTTGTCTTGACCTTATGTTCTCTGATCTCGAAATAAATTCTCTTTGACTTTAATCTTTATGAGCTACTTACATAAAGTCGTCAAGTACCTTGGCCAAGGATTTTTCCAGAATTAATTTCTCACAGAAATCCATAGGAGAATTTCCCAACCTATCAAGTCGGGTCAACGGATCCTTTGTTGATGATATGAATCTGCATACGAGTTCCTCTAAACCCAATGTGAGTCCACAGAGACTTTCTGGTGATCCCCAGTCAGTCGGAACTCACATCAAAGCATAGACGTTCTCGCACCAGATAAACCCTATCATCTCAAGTTGTTAGGGATTGTTCCTCGTATACTATTGCAAATTGGAATAACTTCAACCCCGATATGCGACTACCGCTTCCATGGTGAGTTATTTCCTAATTGGGGTATTCAGTGCGCTTGCCATCCCAGCAAGCCACCCACTTATGTGTATCGACTATCCCAGTCACGCTCGTGGACCCCAGCGTCCTCCAGTTCATCGGAGTATACACAATAGTGAGAGTCTAACCGAATCCAACGATGTCCTATCTCGATTGGATTCTACGACTCTTGAATATGTTCTAGATCACGGCCTTGGAGATCAGTCCACGGGTTGTCTCATAGCCCTGTGATCTAAGGACTTCTATCCTTATGCGTAGACAAATATTACATAAGATAAAGTTGACCATTTAATAAAAGTGCATTTATTAATCTAAATTGAATAGTTCCTTATTAATTACAATTAATGCTAGCCATACAGCTGGCTTGCAGGACACTATTTCTATCAATCTCCCACTTGTCCTAAAGCCAGTCTTTTATGTTCTTGAGTCCCATCTTATGCAGATGTTTCTCAAATGCCTTTTGAGGCAGAGGCTTCGTTAGCGGGTCCGCCGTATTATCTTCTGAGTCGACACGTTCCATCTTAATGTCTCCTCTACCAATGATATCTCTTATCACATGGTATCGTCTCTGTACGTGCTTGGATTTCTGATGAGATCTCGGCTCCTTTGCTTGCGCTATTGCCCCATTATTATCGCAGAAGATAGTAATGGGCTCAGCAATGCTAGGTATCACATCCAATTCCTGGATGAAGTTCCTCATCCAAACACCTTCCTTTGCTGCGTCACTTGCGGCAATGTATTCTGCTTCAGTGGTTGAATCCGCGGTTGTTTCCTGCTTGGAGCTCTTCCAGCTAACCGCACCACCATTGAGGCAGAAAATGTATCCTGATGTCGACTTGAAGTCGTCTACATCACATTGGAAGCTCGAGTCTGTATAGCCTTCCAATTTCAATTCTCCTCCACCGTATACCAAGAACAATTCCTTAGTCCTTCTCAGGTACTTCAGAATTGCCTTTACGGCTATCCAGTGCTGCTCTCCTGGATCAGACTGGTAGCGACTTGTAACGCTTAAAGCGTACGCTACGTCTGGTCTCGTACATAGCATACCATACATTATGCTTCCTATCGCGGATGCATATGGTACTCGAGACATATTGCTTCTCTCCTCTGGCGTCTTTGGGGCCATAGACTTGGAGAGTGCAATTCCATGTCTCATTGGAAGCAATCCTCTCTTGGATTCTTCCATACTAAATCTTTTCAAGATTTTGTCTATGTACTGGGATTGGGAGAGGCCCAGCAGTCCTTTTGATCTATCTCGGTAGATCCTTATACCTAGTACAAAGGATGCTTCTCCCATATCCTTCATTGAGAATTGTGTAGACAACCATGCTTTAGTTTCAGACAATGCTTTTACATTGTTTCCAATGAGAAGAATGTCGTCAACGTAAAGCACCAAAAATTCAACTGTACTCCCACTGATCTTCTTGTACACGCAAGGTTCGAACATGTTCTTGATGAATCCAAAAGTTTGGATTGTCTCATCAAAACGAATGTTCCAACTTCGGGAAGCTTGCTTCAGTCCATAAATGGACCTCTGGAGTTTGCACACCTTGTGTTCATCTCCTTTGGATGCATATCCTTTTGGTTGCTCCATGTAGATTTCCTTATCAATGTCTCCATTGAGAAAGGCAGTCTTTACATCCATCTGCCATATCTCGTAGTTATACCACGCAGCTATGGCTAGCAAGATCCGAATGGATTTGGGCATTGCGACGGGCGAGAAGGTCTCCTCAAAGTCGATTCCTGGTCTTTGAGTGTATCCTTTCGCCACTAGTCGCGCCTTGTAGGTAATCACCTCTCCGTTCACTCCAAGCTTTCGCTTATAGATCCACTTGCAACCCACGGGAGCCACTCCCACTGGTGGATCTACCAAGGCCCAGACCTTGTTTGAGTGCATGGAGTCCAGTTCGGATTCCATGGCTTCGCGCCACTTTCCCGAGTCTATGTCTAGCATAGCCTCTTCGTAAGTCCTTGGGTCGGTTAGAGACTGTCCAGTCTCATGCAGCAGACCGTAGTACCTCTCGGGTTCTCTACGTTGTCTTTCTGACCTACGAAGTATCGGTGTACTTTCTGGTGCACTTTCATGCTCTTGTTCTCCCACTGCCTGTGGTGACGGGTCAGCTCGATCGACCTCTAAGGCCTTTTCAGCTTCAGTGACCTCATCTAGTTCTACGTTATTTTCTTTCTTGTCCACCAAGAAATCCTTCTCCAAGAAGTGAGCGTTCCTCGAGACAAACGTAGTTTGTCTTGTAGGATCGTAGAACTCGTATCCTATCGAGTTTTCCGGATACCCCACGAATTTGCACAAAGTGGATTTAGTTTCCAATTTATCTCCCACTAGCTTTTTAACGTAAACGGGAGATCCCCATATGCGCATGAATGCGTATGAGGGTGCCTTGCCAAACCATAGTTCGTATGGTGTCTTTTCTACGGATTTCGAAGGTACCATATTTAGTATCTTCGTTGCCGTGAGGAGGGCATGTCCCCAAAATGAAAGAGGTAAGTCAGTGGCACTCATCATGGATCGAACCATGTCCATCAAGGTTCGATTCCTTCTCTCTGCTACTCCATTTAACTGGGGTGTTGCAGGAGGAGTCCACTGCGATAATATTCCATGCTCTACAAGATAATTCAGAAATTCGTTACTAAGAAATTCTTCACCTCGGTCAGAACGAAGAGCCTTTATCGTATGACCAAGTTGATTCTCTACTTCCATCTTGAATTCTTTGAATCGCTCAAAGGCTTCAGACTTGTGTTTCAACAAGAACACATATCCATAACGACTAAAGTCGTCAGTGAAAGTGATGAAGTAGTCATAGCCACCTCGGGCGCTTTTTCTTAGTGGTCCACATACGTCAGTATGTATTAAGTCCAATGTTTGCTTGGCTCGCTCAGGGTTTCCCTTAAACGGCAACTTAGCCATTTTACCCTTTAAACATGGTTCACATGTCGGCATTTCATCAATGCGATTGATTTCAATCGCGCCAGATGATGCTAGCTTTTGAATCCTTGACTTAGATATATGTCCAAGTCTTGCGTGCCATAATTGGGCAGATATTATCTTGTTTCCTTTTGTTTTGTTGTACGTGCATGACTTAACTTAGGTGATTTTATGATGTAAAGTCAATAATTCAATGTACCAAATGAAAAACAAAAACAGGAGCTTTTATTAAAATCAACATTATTCAATAACATGAATAAAAAGTTTCTCATTAAAAACTAGGTACATAAAATGAAAGTTTCCTAATGACTTTATCAAACCACCTAAATCTACTTTTGCCTACGGCCTTGGTAGCAGCTCCAGCTCCATTGCCTTTATTCAAGGATCCAATCCTCAGGCTCCAGTTTCCTTAATGCTCCCATCACCTACAAGGATGAGAACTCCAGTCAGTGTCTAACACCAAAAATGCACAGTTAATTGTAAAATTAACTTTAACAAGGAATATACCTGTTCGAACTCTCCATAGGTTCGAATTTAATCCTTTCATTTGACCTTGTGCAGTAAGGAGCTCTGGTTTCCATTTGTCTTGGTTTTGAACGCCGCCCAGTCTTTTCGCCAACCCTTGCTTTCTTTCCAAAAGAAGCTTCGTGTTCCTCGAGCATTTGTCGCAGAACATACACAGTGATCTCTCGCCTCTGGAGATTCAAGTCCGCGATAAATCCGTCATATGATCTAGGAAGAGATTGTAGAATAATATCCACTCGGAAATCATTGTCCATCACGACACCCATATCATCGAGTTCAGATAGAAGTCGAATCATCTTGTGTACGTGGATTCCGACAGGAGTTTCCCTTCTCTTCTTTGCTTGCAAGAGTTCCCTCGTGATCGCGAACCTGCGACGACCATCTCTAATCCCATAAAGGAATTTGAGATTCGAGAGAATCTCTTTCGCGGATGCCATATGCTCATGTTGCAAACGCAGATCAAGTGACATATATTCCAACATGTATTCACGAGCTAAGCCATCATCCAATTTCCACTTGGTGATGCTTTTACGGAGCTCATCAGGAACGTCATGTGAAATAGTAATGGGTGGTGGCACAGACAAAACATAAGATATGTTTTCAGCTTCAAATAATCCATTCAAATGATGCGTCCAGAAATGCAAGTTGGGTCCAGTTAAAATATTACGTTCAAGTGATGAGATGGACAAATCTCTAAGTGTTCTAAGCTCTTTTGACATCATATCTATAAAACGACGATAGAAGAAATAAATACGCGAAAGATTAACTTAAAATGCACAATTCACAAACATGGATTTTATTTGTAAATTACTCCCACTATTTTAATCAAAATCTTATGCCCCCACATAAGTTTCGGGAATTTAAAAATATCCTAGCGGGCTTAAGGCCCAAATGCAATTTCCTAGTACCCACGACTCGTTGGCCATACTATTTGATCCACTTGGTGGTCGACTACGTCAACGGTTAACCATCGCAGCTAACCCTTAAGTTCATTTAGCCTCGTTTTTCGATATGGACCCACGACTCGTGAGACATCCATACTTACTAGCGTTAAATCATGTCCAATACTCGTGGAGAGAAATAGTTCAATCCTAGACGCCCCACGACTCGTGAGACAGCGCCTAAAACCTTGCCATCCCCTCCCTTGGCACTAAACTTGTGCATCGAGGCAATAGACATATTATCTTCCTATAGCTCGACCCACGACTCGTGAGACATCGAGATATATTCGTACAATATGCCTAAGACCTAGTAATTGGATAGGCTCGGACCATAGACACTATTCATATGCGCCCGTTATTCGATTTAATATTCTAATTGAATTTTAAGTTCAATTGGAGGTTTCTAAGTGTGCGAGGTCTCATCAGATTATGCTTATCTTGTTTACGTTTTCTATCCTAAGCATGCATCTCATACATCAAAGAATAATTTGCGAAAAAGTAAACATTCATCACCTAGCAAGATATGATTGGTCGATTGCCCATCCTATGCGATCCATCACGAGCCACGTGATGAATCAATTGGTCAGTCTAGGGTGAAAATTAAATGTCCTAACTATTACAATTTTTAAACCCATACATCATGGGCCTTCTTGTAATATCCAGCTTGATTGGGCCTCCATGTAATGAATTGGGCCTCCATGTCCTCCAAGGTAAATGGGCCTCCATGTGGATCTCCAAGTCTTCATGAGGTCTTCTCGGCTCCAAGCCTAATCTAAGCCTAGCTTATATAATTTAAATGGTCCTATTCTATTACATTTGTTTGCGCAAGCAAGGGCACCAATCAGGCCCATTTAATTGCAACCCAAAAATTAAATAAACCAAAAACAACACAGGGCTTAAGGGCAAAATCGACCAATCCACATATTCGCTCAAGAACATGCATAAATTCACATAAGGGCAAAAATGTAAATTTACCGGCTCCTTTAATTTTAATTCATAAAATTTATCCAAGTTAATTAATTTTGAATTAACAATTAACCTCTAAGATTAATTAGCTCTTACTTGAGCTCCAAGTAATCTACATATCCTATCTTGATTAAGATTGGTTAATTAAGGTAATCTAAATCTCTAAGATTCTTACCTTATCCAAAACTCTAAGTTTCCAAATATTCCCAAATCTCCAAGATTCTCAAGATAATCCTATTTTGTTTAGATTAGTTTAATTAAGGTAGTGTTTAACTCTAACAAGACAACTACCTTATCCCAAAACTCCAAGTTTCCTAATCTTCCCAAAATTCTAAATTTCCAGAATTTTCAAAATAGGCAGAATTAGAGTCCAACCCAAACATGACCAGTCGAAGCTAATTAGGAGCTGCCACGCGGACAACCCACGCGCGATCCCGCAGGGGCGCGTGAGCTGCCACGGGCAGCAGCGGCGGCGCGTGACAGCGCGCGGCAGCAGGCTGCCGCGCACAGCCACGCGCAGACAGCAGCCGGTGGGCTGCTGCTGTGCGCAGCGTGCGCGGACAGCATGCTGTCCGCATGCTGCCGCATGCCGCGACTTGAGCTCTTACTTGAGCTCCAAGTAATCTACATATCCTATCTTGATTAAGATTGGTTAATTAAGGTAATCTAAATCTCTAAGATTCTTACCTTATCCAAAACTCTAAGTTTCCAAATATTCCCAAATCTCCAAGATTCTCAAGATAATCCTATTTTGTTTAGATTAGTTTAATTAAGGTAGTGTTTAACTCTAACAAGACAACTACCTTATCCCAAAACTCCAAGTTTCCTAATCTTCCCAAAATTCTAAATTTCCAGAATTTTCAAAATAGGCAGAATTAGAGTCCAACCCAAACATGACCAGTCGAAGCTAATTAGGAGCTGCCACGCGGACAACCCACGCGCGATCCCGCAGGGGCGCGTGAGCTGCCACGGGCAGCAGCGGCGGCGCGTGACAGCGCGCGGCAGCAGGCTGCCGCGCACAGCCACGCGCAGACAGCAGCCGGTGGGCTGCTGCTGTGCGCAGCGTGCGCGGACAGCATGCTGTCCGCATGCTGCCGCATGCCGCGACTTGCGGTGGCCGCCCAGCCGCGGTGCGCTGCCGCGCACCGCCGCGTGCCACCGCAGGGTTGGATCTAAATTTTTTTTTTTTTTTTTGATTACTTTTATGATTTAATTAAAACAGTCCCAATTAAATCACAATCCAAAATTAAAATAACATGATAAAAATACGAATCTAAAATTTCCCATTAACTCTAAGTTAACAATAAAGTCCTAAAACATGCAAAGTTATAGAACTAGCCACATAAATCAAACATATGATTTAATAAACACAGAATTTGCAAATTCATATATATACAAAGCCTAGAGTTGGCTCTGATACCACTGTTGGGATTCGATAAGAAAAACAGCCCTAGGCACAGCGGAATATAAAATTTTTCTAGGGCCTCTTAAAGAATCTTGCCAGGATATTCTCTAGTTATATATATATGAATATAAATAAATGACAGTATAAGTTTTCTCGTTTATACCTGTCTCCTTGCAAATCCTCGGCTAGCAAGATGAGCTCTGAATTCTGACCCCGGTTGATCGACCCACACCTTTTTGTAGCGCCCCACGTGTTGCGCCTCTACGAGTTGATACACCACAATATCACGAAAATTAATATATCCTAATCAACTGGAACATAGGGTATATTAATATCTAGGTTTTAGAACGACTTTGAAACGAAAAACAAAGACGAAAAATTCTTCCAAAGTGGAAGAGCAGTTCGGCCGATCACAAGGAGAGGGAGAGAGAATTTTTGCTTTTCTTGATTTTGCTTGAAGAGTTGTGTTTGAGATATGAGACCTAGTCTCTTATTTATAGATATCTCCCATACCCTAATCCTTGTAGGATTAGGATACTAATTCTCCTACATGGGCCATGGCCCTCTTTAATTAGAAGACTAAGTCTTCTAATTAATTCATGGCCCACTTTAATTAATCTTTCAGGGCTTTATTTAATCTTCCAATTAAGTAGCCCAATTAATTAAATCATCTCCCAATTAATTAATTAAACTCCAAGTCTAATTAAATTAATTATTCTATTAATTAATTAAATCATAATTAATTAATTTACTTATAAATTAAATTTCAATTTAATTTATAATCTTGATCCAATTCCAATTGGATCCATTTTCGTTCCATATGGGTCGACCCAGTCGACCCACCCATTTAATCGACCCAGTCGATTTTGACCCAGTCGACCCAGTCAACTGGTTCGTTCCTACTTCCTCGCTTTCGCTTCATGTGTATTGTGTATGCCCCCGTAGGTTCACCAGATAATTGGCCGCGGGTTGTAATTAAATATTATTTAATTACTCGAGCAATTAATTACTCTAAATTAATCGAACACTCTGTCGATTAATCATTCCAAAATTAGCACCCCTGCTAATTTGGGAATTCTCCCACACTCCACGGTCGATGTCCAGTCACAAGCCCATGGAGCCCAATCACTGGTGAATTAATTCAGTGAACCTTTTATCATTTACAATTTCCATATACGACACAATCTCTCCATCGATCAATCTCCCAGTCGAGACTTAAGGGTATGGTCTTTCATCGGATTCCCTTATCTTTTGTCTTGACCTTATGTTCTCTGATCTCGAAATAAATTCTCTTTGACTTTAATCTTTATGAGCTACTTACATAAAGTCGTCAAGTACCTTGGCCAAGGATTTTTCCAGAATTAATTTCTCACAGAAATCCATAGGAGAATTTCCCAACCTATCAAGTCGGGTCAACGGATCCTTTGTTGATGATATGAATCTGCATACGAGTTCCTCTAAACCCAATGTGAGTCCACAGAGACTTTCTGGTGATCCCCAGTCAGTCGGAACTCACATCAAAGCATAGACGTTCTTGCACCAGATAAACCCTATCATCTCAAGTTGTTAGGGATTGTTCCTCGTATACTATTGCAAATTGGAATAACTTCAACCCCGATATGCGACTACCGCTTCCATGGTGAGTTATTTCCTAATTGGGGTATTCAGTGCGCTTGCCATCCCAGCAAGCCACCCACTTATGTGTATCGACTATCCCAGTCACGCTCGTGGACCCCAGCGTCCTCCAGTTCATCGGAGTATACACAATAGTGAGAGTCTAACCGAATCCAACGATGTCCTATCTCGATTGGATTCTACAACTCTTGAATATGTTCTAGATCACGGCCTTGGAGATCAGTCCACGGGTTGTCTCATAGCCCTGTGATCTAAGGACTTCTATCCTTATGCGTAGACAAATATTACATAAGATAAAGTTGACCATTTAATAAAAGTGCATTTATTAATCTAAATTGAATAGTTCCTTATTAATTACAATTAATGCTAGCCATACAGCTGGCTTGCAGGACACTATTTCTATCATTAAGTAGATGTACTTGTCTTTTAATTAAAATTGTTTCGGACCATGGTTATATACGAAGTATAAGAAAAAAAACTTCTAAAACTTTGAAATAAATCCATTTGTGAATAATGTAAAATAATAATACTAATTTCCCTGGAAAGAAAAAAGTAGAACTATTTTTGGAAATATCTAAAATCAAAGTAAATGGTTCTTGCCTATTACATCTTATTTTTCTTAGGGATAATTGTAGGGACCTTCCAAGTGGTTTGGTGCATTTTGCGTTGAATTCCCTCCAAGAATCATAATTACAATAATTTGCTCTGAGATTTCAAAAATTTTACATCTGTTAGGGTTCTATTAGTTTGTGATGACGTCATCACAATTTTTTTTATTGAACTTTCTATTTTACCCTTGATATTACTGTAGCAATTTTGTTGAACTATTATGCCCTTTATTATGTTTGATACATATGAAGGTTTTCTTTGATGTACATGTATAAGGATGGATTCAAATATTGCAAATTAACATAAAACCTATAATCAGTTTATTAGTGTATTTATATTCTTAAAATAAAAATATAACACATCAATTTTTTTTCTAATGCTTCTACAATTAAAGTACAAGGAAAATTATCAAAAAAATTAAGTACAAGGAAAAGTAAATAAATTATGGTTAATTATAATAAAAACATTGTAGAACACAAATAAAAATAGAAATACATTTAACTTGTAATTTTTATAATTTCAAGAAAAAATCATAATTAAAGTAGATAAATGAATGAATTACATTAATCATGAGAAGAAGAAAATAACTTGTACATAAATTATTAGACATTACAAAAATGCTCACATGTTCATATTAATCCATACTATTAAAATTTTAACTAAAAATTAATTTTTTTACAAAATGTAAAAATACTCATTCAAATACCCATTTTTATAAAATATTTTTTTATAAATCATAAATATTAGAAATTATAAATAAAAAAAATAATATATATTATTTAAAAAAAAAAACCTCACTATCCCCCCCCACCTCGCCCCACCCCACCGTGAGTTTACTGCCTACTTCAATTTTTCGATAACATCTCCTTCAATTGTGGTCGAATTTTTCATTTCTTGTTATCATTTTGCTCGTCTCATTCACCCACACCTCCTTGCTTGTTTTATTTTCCATTTTCTTTGCTATTTTGCTCGATTGCAGAAAATCCCCAATCTCTAGGATTTTTTGCAATCGACATTTTTTTCTTCCTATTCCCGTGTGATACCCCACTGGAATCAATCCTTTGAGCTGTTAGTAGGTCCTTTCGCACCTCAATTTACCGTGATTTTGTCCAATTGCAGTAGATTTTTTAATTCGAAAAAAAAAATTACCAATTTGGAGTTCGGAATCTAGACTGATTCTTGCTGATTTGGTGAGTGATTTTGGTTCTTTTGATGTTGTTTCAGATGGAAGTTACGTCAATTTGTTGTAGTTTAGATGAATTAAGGAATTGGAGTATAAGGTTGTCGTAAAGTTGCTTGGGGAAGATGAGTATTTTTGAATCAATATTACAAATACCCCCTGCGACATAAAATTTATTACAAAAAAATCCCTCGGGGTAATATGATAATTTTGTGCATTATTGCAAGGGTAAATAAGACATTTTGTTACTTGGATTTTTTACTTTTTTTTTTAATTAAAAATGGCAAGGGCAATTAAGTAATTCTACAGATTCCGTCCAACTCCATTTATATTCCCTAGGATTTTGTAAGTTTTTTTAAAACTTCAGGGAAGTAATTGTAATTATGATTTTTGGAGGGAATTAAACGCGAAATGTACCAAACTGTAGGGGATATCCTTGTAATTATCCTTTTTTCTCATATTTAGCTGATCGAAACATACACTAAAAATAAAACTTTGATCCATGTTTCTTTGAACAATGCTTCAAGCCTTAGGGTTAGGGGGTCCATTTGTCCGTTTTTAGTTTCACATGATGGTAATCTATTTACGTTTTATTACATTGAATTAAGTTGTCTAATAAATCATTTTTTGATACAAAGTTAATTGAGAAACCTGATAAACATTTTTTTATGAAGGAAATTATGGGTGTCTGCTTGTTTTGGTTTTTAGATAGTAATTGAGAATCTGGAGTACTTAGATATTCTTGATTTTCGAGTGATAGAAAAAAATTATTTGTTTGATTTTTTTTTAGATGAATGAATGGTATGTTTATTTATTAGAAAAGTTGTAGGTTTTTTAAGAGATTAATGTAATATGAGAAATTGTGTTAAATATAGGTTAATTATTTGAGAGAATTGCATTTTGGTACAGAGCTATAGGTCAATTCCCACTTTTGGTACTGAACTTTATGGGTCCAACACATTTGGTACAAAGCTTTAACAAATTGTGACACATTTGGTACAGCCGTTAAAAATTGCAGTTAAGTGATGATGTGGCAGTTAAGTATAATTGCAAAGTTGTTGCCATTACTTATATAAACTGATGATTTTACCCCATAATATTTTAGGTTACCAAAAAAGCCCACATCTCCAAATTTAGTGACGATTTTAGTCCACATTTGCCAAATTTCAAAATTGACTCCACGTGCGGACCAATTTGAATATTTTACTTAGTTTATATAACTAATTTGATTTAAAAATAATATTAATAAATTAAATAATAATATAACATAAATTTCACCAAAATTAAGAAAATATATTCTTTTTAAATATAAGATTTATATAATAGCATTAATATATTTAATATTTATTAAAATAATAAATTATATAATTAAAAACTGTTTAATATTTATTAAAATAATAAATAATAAATAATTATTTTTTAAATAATTATAATTTAAAAAAATAATTATAAATCATATTAGTTATATAAAATAAGTAAAATATTCAAATTGGTCCGCACGTGGAGTCAATTTTGAAATTTGGCAAATGTGGACTAAAATCGTCATTAAATTTGGAGATGTGGGGCTTTTTTGATAATATAAAATATTATGGGGTAAAATTAGCAGTTCACATAAGTAATGGCATTAACTTTGCAATTATACTTAACTGTCACGTCATCACTTAACGGCAATTTTTAACGGATGTATCAAATGTGTCACAATTTGTTAAAGCTCTGAACCAAATGTGTTGGACTCATAAAACTCAGTACCAAAAGTGGGAATTGACATATATAACTCTATACCAAAAATACAATTCTCTCTTAATTAATTTATGTCAAATCAAATTTATTATGTAAGATAAGTAAAATATGAAATATGTTATTTTATGTCAAATCAAACTAGAACTTGTAGATGTTTTTATAGGGATAAGATAAAAAACAATAAAAAAAAAAAAAAAAAGATGAGATTGCTTTTGAAAATTGATAAATATAATAGAATAAGTTTCTTTCTAAAAAGAAAACACTCGTTTATTAGATTTTTCAAATAACGGAAAAATGCCCTATGAAAGTTAAACAAACTGACCCCAAATTTCTTAACTTGGACTTTTAGAAAAATTCATTACTATTGCTTTCGTTTGTCTTTCACTAGACTTGTGAGTGGAAGCATGCATTTATTTAAGTTAATTAGCCATTAGGTTTTCTTTCACTAAACTTGTGAGTGGAAGAAATTAAGTGAGTGTTGCATGTGCCACTGCATGCCACCCATGGAAGTCATCGGAGATTCTAATTTCTTGACTTGGACTTTCAAGTACCATATACTGAAAATTTTCTAATAAATGGAAAATTCTGTTTTCATTTTATGAAAAAATTGTATGTGTTGGTCCCAAGTGGTCAGATGAGGTCTAGAGGGAGGGTGAATAGACTTCTAAATTTTTTGCAATTTTTAACTTTAAAACCTTTTTGTTAACTTAAACAGACTAAGCTGTTATCAACAGTAGGTTCCTCGGCTGATCGCGAACAAATCTTTGAACAGCTTTGTAGACCACTAAACTGATAGTTACTTAGCTGATTTTGTCAAAATCAGTTTTAATACTTAGAGTACTTGCAGCGAATTTTCAAAGTGTTTTTCACAAGTATCCTCAGTAGTTTGAAAAATGTTTCCCCAGTTTTATATGCTCCTTTTAAATCTTTTTCAAACAGTTAAGTAAAGTGTTTTATGCAGTCTTGAAATATGCAAGTAAAAATGCAAGTAAAAATACAAGTAATTTTTATAGTGGTTAAATGGATGTAAATATCCTTTAGTCCACTCTTCCAAGTCACAAAGATCTTGGGTTATACTAGAAACACAAAGTAACCAGTACACTCTGCTTACGCCTAACAACAAATGAACAGGCTGTAAGTGCGCGGTAAGAATTCACAAAGAAATCCTACTCTCTGAAGTAATATCACTCATAAAGATGGATATCTACTTCTTACAACACTCAGTTTTACAAATTCACTCAGAAGATGTGTTTAGCTTTGTTCTTCAACTTCGCTTTTCGTCAACAAATGACTAAGCTGATGAGTGAGCTGTTCTTGAGACTTAAAGAGTTCTGCTTCGAAAATTTCTCAGAGATTGTGTTGTTGTGTTCTCTTCGTCTCTTTCAGCTATTTATACTTGAGGTTTGAAAAGTGTCCGTTGAAGAGAGACATGATTCAAATTCCTCGAGTATTGGTCCTTAATTTCCGCGAACGGCTCTTTTGCAGTCTGTCCGTACTGTCAACAGTACTTTTCTGCAGGCAGCATTAAATGCAGCATTAATTGCACCCAGCTGATGCGAAGCATTTCTTCAATCATTTGTCTTTAGTATCCTTGTACTTCAGCATTTATTACTTCCAGGGGCATTTATTACCGTTGGGAAGACTTTATGATCCTTTCCACTTGGCTGACGGAAGTGCAAGTCTGATGGCGAACAAAGCTGATCTCAAACTTGAACAAATCTGATTTGAGTCGGCTGATCTTCATCAGTCTGATAATTTTCCTTCAGCGGATCAGCAGTCTTTGGACCTTGATTTTTTACTCTTCTGATGTCTTCTTTACTTAGTCAAAAATATTCTTCACAAGGGACCATCAGCTAAGTTAATCCATACTTAGCAGATTTTGAAGTTTTGGAATGCATCAAAACCTCCCTTATAAATTTGTCTTCAGTTCCTTCATCTTCATCCTTATCCAACAATTTCCCCCTTTTTGATGATGACAAAACTTCAGCCAAGTACCTGTTAATACCTAAGCTAAAGATTGTGATCCTCAAAATTTTCTGAGATAGAAATGATATGTTGGATTAAACTTGTCTTTTTATTGATAATGAAAATATTACAAGTACAAGTTCATCAGATGAGAGTCTGAAGAATAGATAAAGTAAACTGATTACAAGGATTTATAAGTTCTAACTATCAGCTTCTTCATCAGATCCTTCAAGCACTTCTTCATACTCATAAGATGATTCTTCATCATCTTCTTCTTCTTCATCTTCATTAGCTTCTTCACCCTGAAGGATAATTACTTTGGCAGCCTCCATCTTTTCTTTAAGTTGCTGCTCCTTCAGTAACTCCATTGCCTTCCTGGCTGATTCGGTATTCTTGTACTTGGTAGGTTCTTCTTCAGGTTTCTCTTTTTCTTCTACCTTTCCAAGTTCTTCAGCAGTCTTTGTCATTGTAGTAGCTTCATCAGTCTTCTTGGCTTCAACAGCAGCATAAGTTTCCTTGGTTGTTTCTTCCCCTTTATCTTCCCCCTTTTTGTCATCATCAGACTTGATGACTTCTTCAGGTTTAGCAACAGGGTTGAGTGCAACAGTAGGAACATTTATTGCAGCACATAAAGTCTTCAGGTTCTGATTCACTACATCATGACTTGTTGTTAAGTGATGAAGAGTGGTACTGATGTTGTCAGTTTGATCATTGAAGTAGTCAATATTTAGTTGCATTGTTGCAAGTTCATTTTGTAGTTCCTTTTCAGCGTTTGAGACTTCTTGCAACATCCCAAGATAACTTCCTTCTCTTCTTCACTGACTTTGATGAAGGTTGCAGTTAAGTCAGCTATCTTGTGCTCAGCTCTTTGTAAGGCAGTATGAAGGTGATTTACATCAGCCTTCACATCCTCAACATTTCTGTTCATATCAGTAAGGCTGTGCACTAACTGCAAAGAGTTGTCTTGAGGTACAGGAAAACTATCAATTTCAGTCTTGATGATCTTTTGAGTTGACTATTGCATAGTTCCAGCTGAAGTCTGTTGGACTCTGCCAACTCTGCTTTGAGTTCTTCCTTCAGCTCCTCTTTCAACTTTGTCAGCTGCTGGATGTGCTTCTCTTCCAGTTCCTTCACTGAATTTTCCATTAGCATCTGGAAAGCTTCCATCAGTGATGAGTGTTCATCACCTGATGAAGCAGAAGCAGCAACTTCCTTTTCTTCAGTCTCCTGGTGGACAGGGACATCTTCCATTTCAGTCTCCTGATGATCTTCAGAAGCCTTAGCATTCCACTCAATAGCTAAGTTCTTATCAGCTTTCTTGTGCTCATCAGTGACATCATCATAAAACAGACCAGTGATTGTGCCATCATCATTGAAGCAGATTGTTTGACGTATTTGCCTAACAATGATCCAAGGGTTCACAAAAGCATTATTTCCCTTGGGCACTTCACTAAACTCCAGTACTTCCTTGCCAAAAATTACATGCTGAATACTTGGCAGCTGGGGCAAGTCACTTGAACATCCCTGCTGATACCTTGACCTTTCTGCCCATCTTTTCAAGGCGGTCATGGTAGCAATGTTCAGTGCCCTTTCTTCAGCGTTGTCAGACTTCCTTCTTTTAGCAGGCAAGGAGTTCTCAATTTTCTTGGCCTCCTCTAGGGCATATTCCCTTGCATAAAAATGCATAGCATCTCTGACATGATTTGGATCTAAGGCCTTCTGAATGGAGTCTGTCTTCAGCCAGTTCAGAACCTATTGTTCTTCAGCAGCTAACTCCTTCAGATTTTGAAGTTCTGTTATAGACCTGTTCAGCCTGTTGTCTCTCCATCTGATGTACCTAGGCTTCTCTTAAGTGAACAGCGTCTTTAACATTAGCTTCTGATCATAATAAGCTAAGGACTTCTCAAATTTCTTGAAGAGTTCTTTATCAGCATATACAATGTTGAAGGCTCTTCTGATTTCAAATTTTTCCTTAGGCTTGGCCTCTCCAACAGGTATTTTAGGCTTTCTGGGTTTGTCTTCGCCATCAGCCTCGTTTATCTTTATGCCTCCTCCATGGACAGGTCCATAGGCATCAGTCTTGCTTAGCTCAATGACCATAGCCATTTCAGCGTCCTCAGCAGCTTTTCTTTCTGCCGCAAACATTTTTCGTCTTGCCTCATCCTTTGCTTCTTGAATTTTGCTCAATTCAAGTGCATTCTTCTCCTCCATCTCATCCTCTTTTCTCTGTTCAGCTTCTTCCCTTTTTCTCTTATCAGCTTTGGAGATCTTCTTCCTTTTAATCACGATCTTTCTCTTTCCTTTATCAGCTGGAGCAGGGGCTGGACCAGCAGATGAGATAGGTGCAGCAGCAATAGGATGGATGATCATAACATCTGGATCATCCTGAGGTTGGACAGCCTCAACTGTTGGTGTAGATTGAGTCAACTGTTGAGCATCAGCTTTGTCAGCAACAGAGGCCTCAACAGCTCCAACAGGTCTTTCAGCAGATACCGGACTTTGTCTTACTATGTTTTCCAACTCAGTAGGCTCTTCTATGAATGTCATATGCTTCCTTGCAGTTTTCTTTGATATTCCCTTCATGGGTTTTGAAGCAGCAGTATCTTTTTGTTGACTTCTTGTCCTGTGAGAAGCATTTCCCAGCAGGAGCTTGATCAGATGGTGTCCTTGAAGATAATGCAGGGGATGCATTCCTGACATCAGCAGTGACTTGATCTATTATTTTTGCAACTTCAGCAGCAGCAATCACTGTCTCCGTTTTCTTAGGAGTAGCCTTCTTTTTCTCAACAGCTAATTCATCTGTTTTCACCAACCTTCGTGGCCTTTTGGCTGGAACCACTTTTGGTTCCTCGTCTTCATCTTCTGCAGGCTCATCAGCCTTTCTCTTAAGAACAGGCAAGTATTTGGACATTGCCTTGGACTTGTGGACTTCCTTACCATTCGTCATAACACATCCCAGTTTGGACAACAGATAACTGAGTGTGATCCTGTGGTAGGTTTGAGGAGTCTTCCCTTTCTTCACTTCATGAAAACCAGCCAAAATATACCAAATTATGACGGACCAGTTGACTTCCAGCCCATAATAAACGGCGGCCATGATGCTGAACCTCTTCATGGTAACAGCATCCAGAGAAAAGGTACAATTTTCGATCAGCTTCGAGACCATATCAGCCATCCGCTGATATTCATCCTTCAGTTGTCTCTTTTTGATGTTGCCAGACAACATCTCTCCTTCTTTGACGCAGATCGCCCAGAATTGTTGGTGCTTGTCTTCCGTCAGTACAGTGACATCACGTCGTCCACTGTTAGGAAGCCCAAAAGTTTCATGAAGAACAGCAGGAGTAATGACTATGGATTTATCTCCCACTGTAGCCTTAATCTCCAGTGTACTGAATCAACAGTAGCGGTCTTGTAATACTCCATTACTTGATCAGTCCAGATCACTCCCTCATTATACTCCATAAAGTTCACCAACGAAGCAGATTTGAATTTTTCCAACAGTTCCTTCATTAGATCCGTACCAGATTGGTAGTAGGACTCATAAACGAGGAACATACCTTCAGCGGCCATTTCGAATCTGTTAAAGTAGAGAGAACAAGAAGAATTTTTGCAGAAAAATTGCAAGTATTTTCTCACAAGTGCTTTTGAAATTTTAGGGTGCGTAAAGAACTACACGGCTGATCAGATTGGGATTTATAGAGTTAGGGTATTTCGGTTTCCGTGATACCAGCTAACCGTTAGATCCGTTTCTTGTCAGTGCTGATCGTGCGGCGTCAGTTACGACCTTTCAAATTCAAATCGCATTAAATGAGGAGCAGAAATTGTACCGCCCTTCTGTCACTTGTAAAAGCGTGTTTTTAAAATAAAACATTTTAAACAGTAAGCTTTTACACAAGCGATCAGATGAGTAAAATAAATACTTATCTGATTGACTGCTGTCCTGATGACATAGCTGTTATCAGTGAAAGCCAATAACTGATAACCTTCCTCAGCTGTTTGTCAATCCAGCTAGATAATAAATCTTCAATCTTCAAAACTTTAATCTTCTGTTGAAAGCATAACTTCAACTAACTGTCATTAACAAATTTCATCTTTTAATCAGAAGTACCGCTAGTCTTACACGTTCCCCCTGACTTTAAGAATTCATAAGTTAACTAGTATGTTGAGAGTTAATCCTTGAAGATAAATAAGATGAGTAAGCTGTCGAACTCTAGTCTTCTGATAAGTTCCCCCTCAGCTTATGAATCCAATTTTAATAAACCTAGTTCAGCTCTTAGAGTTGAAAACCTTGTCTCACTTAAAGGTTTTGTGAAGATGTCAGCAATTTGATTTTCAGTAAACACATATTCTATCATGACATTTCCTTTCTCCACATGATCTCTGATAAAGTGATGCTTGATCTCAATATGCTTAGTCCTTGAATGACTTGTAGTATTCTGAGTAAGGCTGATTGCACTTGTATTGTCACAGTAGATTGGGATTCCACTGATTTTGATATTGTAGTCTTCTAGTTGATGCTTCAACCATAAGATTTGTGCACAGCAAGCTCCAGCAGCTATATACTCAGCTTCAGCATTAGATATGGATACTGAAGTCTGTTTCTTACTCATCCATGAGATCAGACGACTACCTAATAATTGACAGGCACCTGTTGTTCTTTTTCTATCAATCTTACAGCCAGCAAGGTCAGAATCCGAATATCCAATAAGCTCAAATCCAGATTCTCTAGGATACCACAATCCCAAATCTTCAGTACATTTAAGATACTTTAGTATCCTTTTGGCAGCTAAGAGGTGAGATTCCTTAGGATTTGATTGAAATCTCGCACAAACCCCAACTGAGTACATGATATCAGGTCTGCTAGCTGTTAGATACAACAGTGACCAAATAATGCCTCGGTATTTGGTTATGTCTACTGATTTGCCATCTTCATCTTTATCCAAGCGAAGACTTGTAGACATTGGAATAGTAGCAGTAGAGCTAGTTTCCATACCAAACTTCTTGAACAGATCCTTTGTGTATTTTGATGAAAATTCTATCAGGCAACTGTCTTACTTGCAAACCAAGAAAATAATTAAGTTCTCCCATCATGCTCATTTCAAACTTGTTCTGCATCAGCTTTGAGAACTTGTCACACATCTGTTGGTTAGTTGAACCAAAAATAATATCGTCCACATAAATTTGCACAAGCAAAATATGTTCTTCCCATTCAATAGTGAACAAGGTCTTGTCAACTTTACCTTTGCGAAATCCTTTAATTAAAAGAAAATCAGATAAGGTATCATACCATGCTCTTGGAGCCTGTTTCGGTCCATAGAAAAAAATTATTTGTTTGATTTTTTTTAGATGAATGAATGGTATGTTTATTTATTAGAAAAGTTGTAGGTTTTTTAAGAGATTAATGTAATATGAGAAATTGTGTTAAATATAGGTTAATTATTTGAGAGAATTGCATTTTGGTACAGAGCTATAGGTCAATTCCCACTTTTGGTACTGAACTTTATGGGTCCAACACATTTGGTAGAAAGCTTTAACAAATTGTGACACATTTGTTACAGCCGTTAAAAATTGCAGTTAAGTGATGATGTGGCAGTTAAGTATAATTGCAAAGTTGTTGCCATTACTTATATAAACTGATGATTTTACCCCATAATATTTTAGGTTACCAAAAAAGCCCCACATCTCCAAATTTAGTGACGATTTTAGTCCACATTTGCCAAATTTCAAAATTGACTCCACGTGCGGACCAATTTGAATATTTTACTTAGTTTATATAACTAATTTGATTTAAAAATAATATTAATAAATTAAATAATAATATAACATAAATTTCACCAAAATTAAGAAAATATATTCTTTTTAAATATAAGATTTATATAATAGCATTAATATATTTAATATTTATTAAAATAATAAATTATATAATTAAAAACTGTTTAATATTTATTAAAATAATAAATAATAAATAATTATTTTTTAAATAATTATAATTTAAAAAAATAATTATAAATCATATTAGTTATATAAAATAAGTAAAATATTCAAATTGGTCCGCACGTGGAGTCAATTTTGAAATTTGGCAAATGTGGACTAAAATCGTCATTAAATTTGAAGATGTGGGGCTTTTTTGATAATCTAAAATATTATGGGGTAAAATTAGCAGTTCACATAAGTAATGGCATTAACTTTGCAATTATACTTAACTGTCACGTCATCACTTAACGGCAATTTTTAACGGATGTATCAAATGTGTCACAATTTGTTAAAGCTCTGAACCAAATGTGTTGGACTCATAAAACTCAGTACCAAAAGTGGGAATTGACATATAACTCTATACCAAAAATACAATTCTCTCTTAATTAATTTATGTCAAATCAAATTTATTATGTAAGATAAGTAAAATATGAAATATGTTATTTTATGTCAAATCAAACTAGAACTTGTAGATGTTTTTATAGGGATAAGATAAAAAACAATAAAAAAAAAAAAAAAAAGATGAGATTGCTTTTGAAAATTGATAAATATAATAGAATAAGTTTCTTTCTAAAAAGAAAACACTCGTTTATTAGATTTTTCAAATACCGGAAAAATGCCCTATGAAAGTTAAACAAACTGACCCCAAATTTCTTAACTTGGACTTTTAGAAAAATTCATTACTATTGCTTTCGTTTGTCTTTCACTAGACTTGTGAGTGGAAGCATGCATTTATTTAAGTTAATTAGCCATTAGGTTTTCTTTCACTAAACTTGTGAGTGGAAGAAATTAAGTGAGTGTTGCATGTGCCACTGCATGCCACCCATGGAAGTCATCGGAGATTCTAATTTCTTGACTTGGACTTTCAAGTACCATATACTTAAAATTTTCTAATAAATGGAAAATTCTGTTTTCATTTTATGAAAAAATTGTATGTGTTGGTCCCAAGTGGTCAGATGAGGTCTAGAGGGAGGGTGAATAGACTTCTAAATTTTTTGCAATTTTTAACTTTAAAACCTTTTTGTTAACTTAAACAGACTAAGCTGTTATCAACAGTAGGTTCCTCGGCTGATCGCGAACAAATCTTTGAACAGCTTTGTAGACCACTAAACTGATAGTTACTTAGCTGATTTTGTCAAAATCAGTTTTAATACTTAGAGTACTTGCAGCGAATTTTCAAAGTGTTTTTCACAAGTATCCTCAGTAGTTTGAAAAATGTTTCCCCAGTTTTATATGCTCCTTTTAAATCTTTTTCAAACAGTTAAGTAAAGTGTTTTATGCAGTCTTGAAATATGCAAGTAAAAATGCAAGTAAAAATACAAGTAATTTTTATAGTGGTTAAATGGATGTAAATATCCTTTAGTCCACTCTTCCAAGTCACAAAGATCTTGGGTTATACTAGAAACACAAAGTAACCAGTACACTCTGCTTACGCCTAACAACAAATGAACAGGCTGTAAGTGCGCGGTAAGAATTCACAAAGAAATCCTACTCTCTGAAGTAATATCACTCATAAAGATGGATATCTACTTCTTACAACACTCAGTTTTACAAATTCACTCAGAAGATGTGTTTAGCTTTGTTCTTCAACTTCGCTTTTCGTCAACAAATGACTAAGCTGATGAGTGAGCTGTTCTTGAGACTTAAAGAGTTCTGCTTCGAAAATTTCTCAGAGATTGTGTTGTTGTGTTCTCTTCGTCTCTTTCAGCTATTTATACTTGAGGTTTGAAAAGTGTCCGTTGAAGAGAGACATGATTCAAATTCCTCGAGTATTGGTCCTTAATTTCCGCGAACGGCTCTTTTGCAGTCTGTCCGTACTGTCAACAGTACTTTTCTGCAGGCAGCATTAAATGCAGCATTAATTGCACCCAGCTGATGCGAAGCATTTCTTCAATCATTTGTCTTTAGTATCCTTGTACTTCAGCATTTATTACTTCCAGGGGCATTTATTACCGTTGGGAAGACTTTATGATCCTTTCCACTTGGCTGACGGAAGTGCAAGTCTGATGGCGAACAAAGCTGATCTCAAACTTGAACAAATCTGATTTGAGTCGGCTGATCTTCATCAGTCTGATAATTTTCCTTCAGCGGATCAGCAGTCTTTGGACCTTGATTTTTTACTCTTCTGATGTCTTCTTTACTTAGTCAAAAATATTCTTCACAAGGGACCATCAGCTAAGTTAATCCATACTTAGCAGATTTTGAAGTTTTGGAATGCATCAAAACCTCCCTTATAAATTTGTCTTCAGTTCCTTCATCTTCATCCTTATCCAACAATTTCCCCCTTTTTGATGATGACAAAACTTCAGCCAAGTACCTGTTAATACCTAAGCTAAAGATTGTGATCCTCAAAATTTTCTGAGATAGAAATGATATGTTGGATTAAACTTGTCTTTTTATTGATAATGAAAATATTACAAGTACAAGTTCATCAGATGAGAGTCTGAAGAATAGATAAAGTAAACTGATTACAAGGATTTATAAGTTCTAACTATCAGCTTCTTCATCAGATCCTTCAAGCACTTCTTCATACTCATAAGATGATTCTTCATCATCTTCTTCTTCTTCATCTTCATTAGCTTCTTCACCCTGAAGGATAATTACTTTGGCAGCCTCCATCTTTTCTTTAAGTTGCTGCTCCTTCAGTAACTCCATTGCCTTCCTGGCTGATTCGGTATTCTTGTACTTGGTAGGTTCTTCTTCAGGTTTCTCTTTTTCTTCTACCTTTCCAAGTTCTTCAGCAGTCTTGGTCATTGTAGTAGCTTCATCAGTCTTCTTGGCTTCAACAGCAGCATAAGTTTCCTTGGTTGTTTCTTCCCCTTTATCTTCCCCCTTTTTGTCATCATCAGACTTGATGACTTCTTCAGGTTTAGCAACAGGGTTGAGTGCAACAGTAGGAACATTTATTGCAGCACATAAAGTCTTCAGGTTCTGATTCACTACATCATGACTTGTTGTTAAGTGATGAAGAGTGGTACTGATGTTGTCAGTTTGATCATTGAAGTAGTCAATATTTAGTTGCATTGTTGCAAGTTCATTTTGTAGTTCCTTTTCAGCGTTTGAGACTTCTTGCAACATCCCAAGATAACTTCCTTCTCTTCTTCACTGACTTTGATGAAGGTTGCAGTTAAGTCAGCTATCTTGTGCTCAGCTCTTTGTAAGGCAGTATGAAGGTGATTTACATCAGCCTTCACATCCTCAACATTTCTGTTCATATCAGTAAGGCTGTGCACTAACTGCAAAGAGTTGTCTTGAGGTACAGGAAAACTATCAATTTCAGTCTTGATGATCTTTTGAGTTGACTATTGCATAGTTCCAGCTGAAGTCTGTTGGACTCTGCCAACTCTGCTTTGAGTTCTTCCTTCAGCTCCTCTTTCAACTTTGTCAGCTGCTGGATGTGCTTCTCTTCCAGTTCCTTCACTGAATTTTCCATTAGCATCTGGAAAGCTTCCATCAGTGATGAGTGTTCATCACCTGATGAAGCAGAAGCAGCAACTTCCTTTTCTTCAGTCTCCTGGTGGACAGGGACATCTTCCATTTCAGTCTCCTGATGATCTTCAGAAGCCTTAGCATTCCACTCAATAGCTAAGTTCTTATCAGCTTTCTTGTGCTCATCAGTGACATCATCATAAAACAGACCAGTGATTGTGCCATCATCATTGAAGCAGATTGTTTGACGTATTTGCCTAACAATGATCCAAGGGTTCACAAAAGCATTATTTCCCTTGGGCACTTCACTAAACTCCAGTACTTCCTTGCCAAAAATTACATGCTGAATACTTGGCAGCTGGGGCAAGTCACTTGAACATCCCTGCTGATACCTTGACCTTTCTGCCCATCTTTTCAAGGCGGTCATGGTAGCAATGTTCAGTGCCCTTTCTTCAGCGTTGTCAGACTTCCTTCTTTTAGCAGGCAAGGAGTTCTCAATTTTCTTGGCCTCCTCTAGGGCATATTCCCTTGCATAAAAATGCATAGCATCTCTGACATGATTTGGATCTAAGGCCTTCTGAATGGAGTCTGTCTTCAGCCAGTTCAGAACCTATTGTTCTTCAGCAGCTAACTCCTTCAGATTTTGAAGTTCTGTTATAGACCTGTTCAGCCTGTTGTCTCTCCATCTGATGTACCTAGGCTTCTCTTAAGTGAACAGCGTCTTTAACATTAGCTTCTGATCATAATAAGCTAAGGACTTCTCAAATTTCTTGAAGAGTTCTTTATCAGCATATACAATGTTGAAGGCTCTTCTGATTTCAAATTTTTCCTTAGGCTTGGCCTCTCCAACAGGTATTTTAGGCTTTCTGGGTTTGTCTTCGCCATCAGCCTCGTTTATCTTTATGCCTCCTCCATGGACAGGTCCATAGGCATCAGTCTTGCTTAGCTCAATGACCATAGCCATTTCAGCGTCCTCAGCAGCTTTTCTTTCTGCCGCAAACATTTTTCGTCTTGCCTCATCCTTTGCTTCTTGAATTTTGCTCAATTCAAGTGCATTCTTCTCCTCCATCTCATCCTCTTTTCTCTGTTCAGCTTCTTCCCTTTTTCTCTTATCAGCTTTGGAGATCTTCTTCCTTTTAATCACGATCTTTCTCTTTCCTTTATCAGCTGGAGCAGGGGCTGGACCAGCAGATGAGATAGGTGCAGCAGCAATAGGATGGATGATCATAACATCTGGATCATCCTGAGGTTGGACAGCCTCAACTGTTGGTGTAGATTGAGTCAACTGTTGAGCATCAGCTTTGTCAGCAACAGAGGCCTCAACAGCTCCAACAGGTCTTTCAGCAGATACCGGACTTTGTCTTACTATGTTTTCCAACTCAGTAGGCTCTTCTATGAATGTCATATGCTTCCTTGCAGTTTTCTTTGATATTCCCTTCATGGGTTTTGAAGCAGCAGTATCTTTTTGTTGACTTCTTGTCCTGTGAGAAGCATTTCCCAGCAGGAGCTTGATCAGATGGTGTCCTTGAAGATAATGCAGGGGATGCATTCCTGACATCAGCAGTGACTTGATCTATTATTTTTGCAACTTCAGCAGCAGCAATCACTGTCTCCGTTTTCTTAGGAGTAGCCTTCTTTTTCTCAACAGCTAATTCATCTGTTTTCACCAACCTTCGTGGCCTTTTGGCTGGAACCACTTTTGGTTCCTCGTCTTCATCTTCTGCAGGCTCATCAGCCTTTCTCTTAAGAACAGGCAAGTATTTGGACATTGCCTTGGACTTGTGGACTTCCTTACCATTCGTCATAACACATCCCAGTTTGGACAACAGATAACTGAGTGTGATCCTGTGGTAGGTTTGAGGAGTCTTCCCTTTCTTCACTTCATGAAAACCAGCCAAAATATACCAAATTATGACGGACCAGTTGACTTCCAGCCCATAATAAACGGCGGCCATGATGCTGAACCTCTTCATGGTAACAGCATCCAGAGAAAAGGTACAATTTTCGATCAGCTTCGAGACCATATCAGCCATCCGCTGATATTCATCCTTCAGTTGTCTCTTTTTGATGTTGCCAGACAACATCTCTCCTTCTTTGACGCAGATCGCCCAGAATTGTTGGTGCTTGTCTTCCGTCAGTACAGTGACATCACGTCGTCCACTGTTAGGAAGCCCAAAAGTTTCATGAAGAACAGCAGGAGTAATGACTATGGATTTATCTCCCACTGTAGCCTTAATCTCCAGTGTACTGAATCAACAGTAGCGGTCTTGTAATACTCCATTACTTGATCAGTCCAGATCACTCCCTCATTATACTCCATAAAGTTCACCAACGAAGCAGATTTGAATTTTTCCAACAGTTCCTTCATTAGATCCGTACCAGATTGGTAGTAGGACTCATAAACGAGGAACATACCTTCAGCGGCCATTTCGAATCTGTTAAAGTAGAGAGAACAAGAAGAATTTTTGCAGAAAAATTGCAAGTATTTTCTCACAAGTGCTTTTGAAATTTTAGGGTGCGTAAAGAACTACACGGCTGATCAGATTGGGATTTATAGAGTTAGGGTATTTCGGTTTCCGTGATACCAGCTAACCGTTAGATCCGTTTCTTGTCAGTGCTGATCGTGCGGCGTCAGTTACGACCTTTCAAATTCAAATCGCATTAAATGAGGAGCAGAAATTGTACCGCCCTTCTGTCACTTGTAAAAGCGTGTTTTTAAAATAAAACATTTTAAACAGTAAGCTTTTACACAAGCGATCAGATGAGTAAAATAAATACTTATCTGATTGACTGCTGTCCTGATGACATAGCTGTTATCAGTGAAAGCCAATAACTGATAACCTTCCTCAGCTGTTTGTCAATCCAGCTAGATAATAAATCTTCAATCTTCAAAACTTTAATCTTCTGTTGAAAGCATAACTTCAACTAACTGTCATTAACAAATTTCATCTTTTAATCAGAAGTACCGCTAGTCTTACACGTTCCCCCTGACTTTAAGAATTCATAAGTTAACTAGTATGTTGAGAGTTAATCCTTGAAGATAAATAAGATGAGTAAGCTGTCGAACTCTAGTCTTCTGATAAGTTCCCCCTCAGCTTATGAATCCAATTTTAATAAACCTAGTTCAGCTCTTAGAGTTGAAAACCTTGTCTCACTTAAAGGTTTTGTGAAGATGTCAGCAATTTGATTTTCAGTAAACACATATTCTATCATGACATTTCCTTTCTCCACATGATCTCTGATAAAGTGATGCTTGATCTCAATATGCTTAGTCCTTGAATGACTTGTAGTATTCTGAGTAAGGCTGATTGCACTTGTATTGTCACAGTAGATTGGGATTCCACTGATTTTGATATTGTAGTCTTCTAGTTGATGCTTCAACCATAAGATTTGTGCACAGCAAGCTCCAGCAGCTATATACTCAGCTTCAGCATTAGATATGGATACTGAAGTCTGTTTCTTACTCATCCATGAGATCAGACGACTACCTAATAATTGACAGGCACCTGTTGTTCTTTTTCTATCAATCTTACAGCCAGCAAGGTCAGAATCCGAATATCCAATAAGCTCAAATCCAGATTCTCTAGGATACCACAATCCCAAATCTTCAGTACATTTAAGATACTTTAGTATCCTTTTGGCAGCTAAGAGGTGAGATTCCTTAGGATTTGATTGAAATCTCGCACAAACCCCAACTGAGTACATGATATCAGGTCTGCTAGCTGTTAGATACAACAGTGACCAAATAATGCCTCGGTATTTGGTTATGTCTACTGATTTGCCATCTTCATCTTTATCCAAGCGAAGACTTGTAGACATTGGAATAGTAGCAGTAGAGCTAGTTTCCATACCAAACTTCTTGAACAGATCCTTTGTGTATTTTGATGAAAATTCTATCAGGCAACTGTCTTACTTGCAAACCAAGAAAATAATTAAGTTCTCCCATCATGCTCATTTCAAACTTGTTCTGCATCAGCTTTGAGAACTTGTCACACATCTGTTGGTTAGTTGAACCAAAAATAATATCGTCCACATAAATTTGCACAAGCAAAATATGTTCTTCCCATTCAATAGTGAACAAGGTCTTGTCAACTTTACCTTTGCGAAATCCTTTAATTAAAAGAAAATCAGATAAGGTATCATACCATGCTCTTGGAGCCTGTTTCAGTCCATAGAAAAAAATTATTTGTTTGATTTTTTTTAGATGAATGAATGGTATGTTTATTTATTAGAAAAGTTGTAGGTTTTTTAAGAGATTAATGTAATATGAGAAATTGTGTTAAATATAGGTTAATTATTTGAGAGAATTGCATTTTGGTACAGAGCTATAGGTCAATTCCCACTTTTGGTACTGAACTTTATGGGTCCAACACATTTGGTAGAAAGCTTTAACAAATTGTGACACATTTGTTACAGCCGTTAAAAATTGCAGTTAAGTGATGATGTGGCAGTTAAGTATAATTGCAAAGTTGTTGCCATTACTTATATAAACTGATGATTTTACCCCATAATATTTTAGGTTACCAAAAAAGCCCCACATCTCCAAATTTAGTGACGATTTTAGTCCACATTTGCCAAATTTCAAAATTGACTCCACGTGCGGACCAATTTGAATATTTTACTTAGTTTATATAACTAATTTGATTTAAAAATAATATTAATAAATTAAATAATAATATAACATAAATTTCACCAAAATTAAGAAAATATATTCTTTTTAAATATAAGATTTATATAATAGCATTAATATATTTAATATTTATTAAAATAATAAATTATATAATTAAAAACTGTTTAATATTTATTAAAATAATAAATAATAAATAATTATTTTTTAAATAATTATAATTTAAAAAAATAATTATAAATCATATTAGTTATATAAAATAAGTAAAATATTCAAATTGGTCCGCACGTGGAGTCAATTTTGAAATTTGGCAAATGTGGACTAAAATCGTCATTAAATTTGGAGATGTGGGGCTTTTTTGATAATATAAAATATTATGGGGTAAAATTAGCAGTTCACATAAGTAATGGCATTAACTTTGCAATTATACTTAACTGTCACGTCATCACTTAACGACAATTTTTAACGGATGTATCAAATGTGTCACAATTTGTTAAAGCTCTGAACCAAATGTGTTGGACTCATAAAACTCAGTACCAAAAGTGGGAATTGACATATAACTCTATACCAAAAATACAATTCTCTCTTAATTAATTTATGTCAAATCAAATTTATTATGTAAGATAAGTAAAATATGAAATATGTTATTTTATGTCAAATCAAACTAGAACTTGTAGATGTTTTTATAGGGATAAGATAAAAAACAATAAAAAAAAAAAAGATGAGATTGCTTTTGAAAATTGATAAATATAATAGAATAAGTTTCTTTCTAAAAAGAAAACACTCGTTTATTAGATTTTTCAAATAACGGAAAAATGCCCTATGAAAGTTAAACAAACTGACCCCAAATTTCTTAACTTGGACTTTTAGAAAAATTCATTACTATTGCTTTCGTTTGTCTTTCACTAGACTTGTGAGTGGAAGCATGCATTTATTTAAGTTAATTAGCCATTAGGTTTTCTTTCACTAAACTTGTGAGTGGAAGAAATTAAGTGAGTGTTGCATGTGCCACTGCATGCCACCCATGGAAGTCATCGGAGATTCTAATTTCTTGACTTGGACTTTCAAGTACCATATCTTGAATAGTCATCCACAACAGCTAGGCAGTATTTCTTTCCACCATTGCTGACTGGATCAATGGGTCCAAATAAGTCCATGTGTAGCAGCTCCAATATTCTTCCAGAAGATTGATGCTTCTTACTTTTGAAAGATGACTTGATTTGTTTACCCTTCTGACATGCGTCACAAAGCTTATCTTTGCTCATGACTATCTTTGGAATTCCTTCTACCATATTATTCTTGATTAGTCTGTTGATAGTCTTGAAATTCACATGATTCATTCTTTTGTGCCACAGCCAACTGACTGACTTCACTTGGTGTTGATGCCACCAAACAAATGCTCGAATTCTTGTCAGCAGAATTCCAGTCCACTGTGTAGACGTTCCCTTGTCGTCTTCCAGATAAAATTACCTTCTTTGTAACAATCTGTTCAACATAGCACTTATCTGTCGAGAAGATGACTAAATATCCTTTGTCACAAAATTGACTTATGCTCAGCAGGTTGTAATTTAGGCCTTTAACATATGAGACGTCAGATATCTCTATGTTTCCTTTGATCAGCTTTCCACTTGCTACAATCTTGCCTTCCTTGCTGTCCCCAAACGTAACTTTAGGACCATCCACAGCAACAGCATCAGTCAGTTCATGTATGTTTCCACACATGTGTCTTGAACATCCACTGTCCAAGTACCAGATTTTCTCTACTTTACTCCTACTCCTAATCCTAACCTACAAAACAAAATAAAAATTGTTTTAGGTACCCTTATTGAGAGGGTCCTGAAGGATTAGTTCCACCTTTGACAACCCAAGATGATGAAGTCTTAGGCTTCTGAGTTTCAACAGGAGTATGAACAGTTTTGCCTTTACCACGTTTATCAGATTTGTCATATTGTTGATGATCAGCATGATAAGGATAATGTTCAAATGCAGAGTAAGATGCATGATAAGGAGGATATGCATGCATTGGATGAGCAGGATATGGTGCATAGTAAGTTGGAAATTGAGGTGCATGATACATAGGATGATATGCAGCAGGTTGCACATAATAAGACTCATTTCCATACCAAGCATTTTGATTTTTCTTATTCTTATGCTTCTTTGGTTTACTAGTTGCTTGCTCATTAACAGACGACTTAGTTTTGTCACTAGTCTGATTAGTTTTAGCCTTGTCAGAGGACTTCCTAGGACTCTTCTGTTTAGGCTTACTAGTCTGTTTTCCTACGCTAGGCTCTTTGCTCTTTTTAGCCTTAGGAGTTTTCGTCTCCTTTAATACTTTCTCAGGTGAAGCAGGTTTAGTAGTCTGAACATACAGTATGACTTTACTATTGTCAGCTGATATAAATTTTTCAGTATGGTTCAGTTCTAACTTATCCTGATCTAAAGGTGTCTTCTGTTTACTAGACATGTGAGTGGATGCAACAGATGACTTCTCATGAGACTCAATGACTTTCTCAAGCTCAATGATTTTACCCTTATAGACTTCACATTCAGCTTTCAGAGATTCATGTTCTTGCTCAAGCTGTTTATATTCAGCTGATTCTCTTGGCTTTTCAGCTGAGAGTTTCAGTGAATTATTTTGCTCTTTTAGCAATATCATCTCTTCCTTAAGCTTTTTATATGCTTCAGCAATAGTAGTATTGTTAAGCATCATTTGTTCAAATGAATTAAATAATTCATTATCAAGAGGAGTTACCTCATCCTCAGAGTTATCAGATTCCTTAGCCATCAGGCAGAGAAGAGCAGGACTCTCTTCATCAGAAGTGTCTGAATCAGAATCAGATGAGTAGACAGCAGCTAGCTTTTCTGCTTCTGCTACCAGCACCTTTCCTTTCTGATGCTTCCTTTCTTTTCTGATTATCTTTTCTTCTTCTGTATACTTCTCAGCTTTAGGATATGGGCAGTTTCTGATGAAATGACCCAGTTTCCTGCAATTATAGCACATCATTTTGGATTTATAAGAATCCTTATCCTGAGAAGAAGAAGTAGGGTTAGAAGTAGAAGCATTGTTATATTTGTTCTTCATTTTTCGTCTATAGAACTTTTTGAAGTTGTTCATCAGCAATGCTATGTCTCCAGCAGTGTACTCCTTTTTGTTGAGTAGTGTGGCTTCATCAGATGAGTCCACATATTTGCTTTTGTGAGCTGGCCTTCTGGGGTTTTCAGCAGCAATGAGTGCAGCTGTGGGACTTGAAGTAGAGGTTTCTTCAACACCCATTCTTGGCAGTTTATACTCGTACGCCTTGAGTACTGAGAACAGCTCTGTGAGAGAAATCTTGCCCAGATCTCTTGACTCTTCCATGGCTGTCACCTTCATGTTGAACTTTGGAGGTAGGGCCTTCAGAACTCTGACGGTTATCTCCTTGTCTGTATAGGTTTTTCCAAGCTTTAAAACTTCATTCAATGTCCTTGTAAACCTTGTGTCCATCTGGTCAATGGTTTCCGCAGACTTCATCTTGAAGTTGTCCAGCTTCTCCAGAGCAACACTCAGCTGATGCTCTTTGATGGCGTCGTTTCCTTCGCTCATGTCACGAACCTTGTCCCACATCTCCTTTGCAGTTTTGCAATGTTTGACTTTATCAAACCGATCATTGTCCAGGGCTTTGGTCATGATGAAACGGCCAACTTTATCCAGATTGAACAGCTTTATTTCTTCGGCTGTCATCTCTGTTAAATTCTTTTCCACCACTAGTTCAGCTTCATCAACTATGATAGTCTTGGTGAATTTGAATGGACCTTTTATGATACATGTGTACATGTTATCATTATAAGCAGCTAGGAAAATCTCCATCCTGATTTTTCAGTCTTCAAACGACATACCAGCAATGTGGGGAACATGGCTGATACAATCCATTTTTCAAAAAGTTTTTGTTTTTCAAAAAGATGCTCTTTTGAAAAGTTTTAAAAACCTTTGAAAAACACTTGGATCAAGCTCGTTGATCAGGCAGCTGATTCTAATGAACCACCTGCTCTGATACCACTTGTTGGTACCAAGTGATCATATGAGGTCTAGAGGGGGGGGGGGGTGAATAGACCTCTAAACTTTTTCCAATTTTTAACTTTAAAACCTTTTTGTTAACTTAAACAAACTAAGTTGTTATCAACAGTAGGTTCCTCGGCTGATCGCGAACAAATCTTTGAACAACTTTGTAGACCACTAAACTGATAGTTACTTAGCTGATTTTGTCAAAATCAGTTTTAATACTTAGAGTACTTGCAGCGGATTTTCAAGGTGTTTTTCACAAGTATCCTCAGTAGTTTGAAAAATGTTTCCCCAGTTTTATATGCTCTTTTTAAATCTTTTTCAAACAGTTAAGTAAAGTGTTTTATGCAGTCTTGAAATATGCAAGTAAATGCAAGTAAAAACACAAGTAATTTTTATAGTGGTTATATGGATGTAAATATCCTTTAGTCCACTCTTCCAAGTCACAAAGATCTTGGGTTATACTAGAAACACAAAGTAACCAGTACACTCTGCTTACGCCTAACAACAAATGAACAGGCCGTAAGTGCGCAGTAAGAAATCACAAAGAAATCCTACTCTCTGAAGTAATATCACTCACAAAGATGGATATCTACTTCTCACAACACTCAGTTTTACAAATTCACTCAGAAGATGTGTTTAGCTTTGTTCTTCAACTTCGCTTTTCGTCAACAAATGACTAAGCTAATGAGTGAGCTGTTCTTGAGACTTAAAGAGTTCTGCTTCGAAAATTTCTCAGAGATTGTGTTGTTGTGTTCTCTTCGTCTCTTTCAGCTATTTATACTTGAGGTTTGAAAAGTGTCCGTTGAAGAGAGACAGGATTCAAATTCCTCGAGTATTGATCCTTAATTTCCGCGAACGGCTCTTTTGCAGTCTGTCCGTACTGTCAACAGTACTTTTCTGCAGGCAGCATTAAATGCACCCAGCTGATGCGAAGCATTTCTTCAATCATTTGTCTTTAATATCCTTGTACTTCAGCATTTATTACTTCTAGGGGCATTTATTACCGTCGGGAAGACTTTATGATCCTTTCCACTTGGCTGACGGAAGTGCAAGTCTGATGGCGAACAAAGCTTATCTCAAACTTGAACAAATCTGATTTGAGTCGGCTGATCTTCATCAGTCTGATAATTTTCCTTCAGCGGATCAGCAGTCTTTGGACCTTGATTTTTGACTCTTCTGATGTCTTCTTTACTTAGTCAAAAATATTCTTCACAAGGGACCATCAGCTAAGTTAATCCATACTTAGCATATTTTGAAGTTTTGGAATGCATCAAAACCTCCCTTATAAATTTGTCTTCAGTGCCTTCATCTTCATCCTTATCCAACAATATGGAAGGAATTATCTAATTAATTAAATGTTTATTGCATAGAATTATTTTGTACAATTGAATATAAGGCACAAAACAATGTTGCTTTGAATGAACATATTTTAGCTTAATTTCCCGAAATATTTTTGAAATACTTTTAAATTAATTAATTCGTACAACTTCACGTGTGGTATTTAGAAATGGATTTTCGGTATTATATCGATTCAAAATGACATAATTTGAACAAAACGACAAGTCCTCGTACTAAAATATATTGCAGTAGGTTAAAATCTAGAAAATATATACACGCATGAAATTCGAACACGGAAACTCTCAAGTCTTGTTGACTAAATATTCCCAACTACACAAGGCCTCATCAACTTGATCTTGACTTGGACTTGGACTTGGACTTGGACATGATCATTTCGAGTACATATAAATATATATATAGTTCATGAAGTACGTACGTAACCTTCAATCAAATTCAAACCAATGAATAGAAAATTAACTTTGTTTCTTTTCTTCTTTACTTTCTTGATAGTCCATGATATGCACAATTCTTTTGCCATGGCAATAATGCATGAACCAGAAAATAATTATTATTATTATGAAGATTTTAATATGAAGCCAATTTCTTCTTCTTCCAAGAAATCATCGGCGGGAAGAAGGCTTAGAGGAGCCCTTCCTCAGTTGCCTCCGTCACCAAAAGTGAGTATAAGCCGTCATGTGTACGTGAATAAAAGCCCCAATGTGGGCTGTGACATCTGCGTCTAGGACTTAAGACTGGAAAAAGCATAGTGTGACTTCATTTAAAGTTTGAAGTTGAATTTATATATAGTAATAGTTTTCAATAAATAAGCGTAAGAAATTGAATAAAAATAGGATTCATTAGTTCAATATGGATCTACTTATTGTATATGTTGGATCTGGTTTGCATCCAAAATTATTTCTACTTTTAGTTTTACATTGATCTAGAAAAGTACGTGCTCATACGTTGTACGTGTCTAGTTTTAATTTCATGTTCATTTTTTGTAAATTATAGTAAAATTAGCTATTTTATGTCATAGAATATCATATATTTATGACTGGCCATTTTATTTTTTAAGAAATTTATTTTTATTAATTAAAATGATGGCTTTGAATAGTTGTAATAAAATATAAAATAATGACTGATTTAGTCATTACATCTTATAAAATTGGTTCATAAGAATATTATTTAGTTCATTCCATCATAGTAGTTTTCATGTCAAGTTTATTCGTTATTCACCAATGATGCATGTTTCATCCGTTTCTTCATAAATTTTACCCGAACTTTCATCTATTTCACGAACATTTTTTCTTACTGGTTTCAACCAACTTCACCCGAAGTTTCATCGATTCATATGTTTTCACTGTTTAATCTTTTTTTATCGATTTTTTTGCTTTCTAATCGATTATAACATTTTTCATTGTTTTCCCGTTTTTCGTCAATCTTTTTTCCAATTTAAACCATTTTTCATTAATTAAATATGTTATTCACTTGAATTTTTCATTAATTAAATATGTTCTTACCAACTTTACGTGTTTGACCGATTTACCCTTTTCTCAACGGCTTTACCCAATTTTACTGGATTTCATTTGTTTCATCATTTTTCTTAGAAATTCCATTCGAATTAATTTTCATCGATTTCACATATTTTGACAAACTTTACCTTTATTTTAACCGATTTTACCCGTTTTCATCCATTCTTCACAAATTTTACGCGATTTTTTTATCGATTTCAAATGTGTTTAAGATATTAAATGCATTTTTTTCACCGGTTTAAAGTGCACGTATGTTGTACGTACGTCTATTTAATTTCAGTTGTATTTTGTTGTAAATCAAAGTTAAATTAACTCCATCATGTCATAAAATATCACATATTAATGACTGCTTTTCTATTTATTAACTTCATCATGGGTATTTTCATCGATTTCTTTAGTTTTTTTTTTTTTTTGTTTAAACCATTTTTTATGGTTTGACTTTGAACTTTTTTCATTTTATTGATCTCACTCATTTTTACCATTTTAACCAATTTTCACATGTTTTCACCGACTTTAGCCTTTTTCAATGATTTTACCCGGTTTTTACATATTTCATCAATTTTTATGTAATTTCATCGATTCACTGATGTCATCCATTTTTTTTGGCAAATTTCACTTGAATTTTCATTGATGTCACATGTATTTACCGAATTTTCAACTTCAATAATTATACATCTTTAAATACTTTTAAATATATCTCAAATTTTTTCACTTACTTTATCATTTGAAAGATATTTTTTACATGTATATTTTAGCAATTATTCAAAATAATAGTTTTAATTTTATTTTTATGTGTTATAGGAGAACAATAATGAAATAGTAAAAGTGATGTAAGAGCTAATTTCTTAATTATTGGAGTTATCGTAGTAAATAACTATAATAAAACTTTATCTCTAATTTGAACAACATTTTTGGTCCTCCTTATGGATCAAATTTTGCATTTTCGTCCCTCTTAAATTTTTTTTTATAGCTGATTGGTTCCCTTATCAATTTAATGTATAACATTCGTCCCTCTTAAATTTTTTGTAGCAAATTCGTCCATCTTATCAATGTAGTGTAACATATTAGTCCCTCTTAAATACAAAATACATCAACTTGGCCCTCCCAAAAAGGGGTCGCATCCGTCCCTGATAAGTAAGATGCGATTCTACTTTAACAGATTTTATGATATTTAAGAAAACTTAATTTTTTAAGGAGTGACATATTGTACTAAATCTTTAAATGAAACAAATAATTTTTTTACATAACAACATATTGATAATATATTATAAAAAATTTAGATATATATTTTAGCAACAATTCAAAATATTAGTGTTTTTTATTGTTATGTGTGATAGGAGAACGATAATGAAATTATATAAATGATGTAAGAGTTAAGTTCTTAATTATTGGAGTTAATGTGGAAATAACTATAATAAGACTTCATGTCCAATTTGAATATACTTTTGTTTTTCTTCCATATTCATGATGCAAGGTTAGGAGGAAAGAAAGTTACAAATTTTCTTAAAATATTTTCCTACCAATTTTTTTATGAGAAAATTTAAGGAAAATTCATGTCTTATATACTTTACAACTTGAATAAGAACATTTTTGTCAAAAAACTTAATTATTCACATTTCTAGTATTATTGTATTAGTATAGATATAGATATAAATATATGTGAGAGAATTGCATTTGTGGTACCAAACAATATAGTGATTCCAACTTGTGATACCACAGAAAATGAGGTTGATCAATTTGGTACCGAGATTTAAGAAATTGAATCACATTTGGTACTTCCGTTAAAATTGGCCGTTAACTGCTGACGTGGCCGTTAAGGTTAATTGCATAATTGACCCCATTATTTATATTGACTGACAATTATATCCCTAACTTTTCAAGTTGTCAAAATCTTTAAATTTACTGATAATTTTAGTCCACATTGTTGCCCAATTTTAAAATTGGCTCGAATAAAACACTTGCGGACCAATTTAGACTGACAATTATACCCCTAACTTTTCAAGTTGTCAAAATAACCCCATATCTTTAAATTTACTGATAATTTTAGTCCACATTGTTGCCCAATTTTAAAATTGGCTCTAATAAAACACTTGCGGACCAATTTAGACTGACAATTATACTCCTAACTTTTCAAGTTGTCAAAATAACCCCTTATCTTCAAGGCCGCCGGCGGCCTGGGATTTATGTTGGGGGGGGGGGGGTTGGGGAAGAAAGGTTTATATATATATAAACTAAATTGTTAAATACATATGTAAATATATTAAGTTAAATCTCTAAATTGGTCCGCAAGTGTTTTATTCGAGCCAATTTTGAAATTGGGCAACAATGTGGACTAAAATTATCAGAAAATTTGAAGATATGGGGTTATTTTGACAACTTGAAAAGTTAGGGGTATAATTGTCAGTCTAAATTGGTCCGCAAGTGTTTTATTAGAGCCAATTTTAAAATTGGGCAACAATGTGGATTAAAATTATCAGTAAATTTGAAGATATGAGGTTATTTTGACAACTTGAAAAGTTAGGGATATAATTGTCAGTCAATATAAATAATGGGGTCAATTCTGCAATTAACCTTAACGGCCACGTCAGCAGTTAACGGCCAATTTTAACGGAAGTACCAAATGTGATTCAATTTCTTAAATTGCGGTACCAAATTGATCAACCTCATTTTCTGTGGTACCACAAATTGGAATCACTATATTGTTTGGTACCACAAATGCAATTCTCTCACTTTTTTTTTTTTTGGAGATGGTGAATACATTGTTACATCAAACACTATATCGAATAGAATTATTCCAATGATAACAAAGTGAACTATTTACTAATATTAAACTAGAGAAAGACTAGTATGAAACTAGAAAAAATACCCATATTCGTGGGAGTTGAACTCATGACCTCCTGGTCATGGAGCCTTATCCTTGACCACTTGACTAAGACCACAAATATAAATATTAATTGAATTATTCATACTTTTAGTATTTAATATAGATATAAAATAGATATAGATAATTGTTCTGACAAGATATAAAATGTGTGATGATCTGTAGAGTTCTTGACGTCAAAGAGAGAGAGGAAGGCGAAAGCTCTTAAAAGTAATAATTATGTTTATTATATGTTGTAAGGAAAATACAAATAGTACTCCTATTTTATTTTTTAAATGTCTCAGTATAAGACTATTTTTTTAAATAAAATTATTTTCTCCAAATTACTAATCACATAAAGTAGTGATTGATACCACTAATTTTCAATCATTACTATTAAGGATATAGATGTAATTTTATCTAAAAGTTAGATTTTTTAACTCTAGCTTACCTAGGACTAGGGCTGTCAATGGGGTGGATTTCAATTCGGATCCGATCCGAATCCGGTTCGATTTATTAGGATAATTGTCCGATTAGTGATCCGATTAAGAAGATCCGTAATTCGAATTATATGGAGCGAATATGGATCTAGGCTGATCCGATCCGTTACATATCCGTATCCGATATATATATATTACTATATGTTGTTTATATATTATGTATATAAATAAAAATAAAAATAAAACTATCTATGTTCTGTTGGGAAAGTTTTTGAATAATCAGTGGTTGAAAACGTAACAAATCTGAAATTGAATTGATTCCTCCAAGTCGCGCAAATTTTACGCTCTCCTCAAGACAATATTCTCCCTCTACAAAGTGCAAATAAGTTATACAGCGAATTTGTCCCAGGATACAATGGAGCCCAGTACTACACTGTTGTTTGACTGCGAATTGCACTTTCGAAGACAAACCCGAACACTCAATATTGTAAATAAGAAATAGGAAGAATTTTTGTGCTTTATAACAGTATAAACTCTTTCTTTTCTAATTTGCCGTGAACAGAATTTGACTTATGCTTAGTTGTTGTGAACAGATTTTTCTTATCTTAATTGCGTGAACAGCCCCTGCTTTTATAATAATGTTGCACTGTTTCAGAATGTGTGCAACTCTTCAGTAAAAGCAAAGAATGATTAATTAATATGAAAGGATGCATCTATTGATAATCAAGTAACTACCGTAGTGAAGTTTTCAAAATTAACGGTAAAAAGTTAATTATATACTTGATTTTAAAAATTATTCTAACATTCCTCCACCATTTTCACAATTAAAAGTTTGGACTAGGAAATATGTGATTCAATAATGGTGTCTCACGACTTGAACCATTATCTAGTGAAAGTATTTCAAAGTTAATCAAGAAGTTTAGTAGACTTGTCTTTGAACCAACTTTCTTATCTGATCAACTGGAATCACTTGCACACATATATTTTCAATAAATTTGAGTGTTCTAAAAAGCCGACACGTGGATTGGCCTTGTGTCTATATCCTGTTTCATGAGCGCTCTAGAGTTAAGCCCTTAACTCATAGAAGGCAGCACCACCCTCTACACTCATATAGGTAGACTTATCAAAAGTGTCCTGCAATTTTAACACTTTAACATACATGTTATAAGTCTATTAGGAGCATATTGCTCAACCTTACTTTAACATTACAGTAACAAGCACTATTTATCTTGGGATGGTATTTAGTTAGTGCTTCAACCACATCTTATGATATACTTTGCTCATTGAACTCTTAGACTTGAAAATTCGAGAATAGAGTTGAGTTTCTATCATTGGTGATCTTCGAAAATAGGCTTAAGACCCATCCCTTTGGCAGTTTGATTAATCAGATCTCTTGTTAATCCTTTTGTCAAAGGATCCGCCAGATTTTGACTTGACCGTACAAAATCAATTGTAATTACTCCATCAGTGAGTAATTGTCTAACATAGCTATGTCTAAGTCCTATATGTCTGGACTTACCATTATACACCTTACTATAGGCTCTTGACAGTGTGGCCTCACTGTCACAATGAATAGATATAGGTGGCATAGGCTTTGGCCATACCGGAATTTCGATCATCAAGTTCCTTAACCATTCCGCCTCTTTACTACTAGAAGCAAGTGCTACAAATTCAGACGCCATGGTTGAATCTGTAATGCAAGTTTGCTTTTTCGAGCTCCATGATATAGCTCCACCACCGAGAGTGAATATCCACCCACTCGTGGATGTATGATCTTCCCGCTCAGTTATCCAACTGGCATCAGTAAATCCTTCTAAAACCGAAGGGTACCCTTTGAAGCAAATCCCATAGTTTATGGTTTTCTTCAAATACTTTAAAATTCTGTTTATTGCATTCCAATGTTCGTGACTAGGATTACTAGTGTATCTACTTAGTTTACCAACAGCAAAGGATATATCCGGTCTAGTACTAGTCATAGCATACATAAGACAACCTATTACTCTAGCATATTCAAGCTGATTTACAGCTCTTCCATCATTTTTACACAACTTAATGCTAGAATCGAAAGGAGTATTAACAGGAATGCAATGATAATGATACCTTTTCTATGTAATGAGATTGAGTCAAAATTAAACCTTCACTATTTCTAACAATCTTTATACCAAGAATCACATCAGCTATGCCCATATCTTTCATGTCAAAACTAGAAGATAAGAATTTTTTAGCATGTTCAACAGATTCTATATCAGTGCCAAAGATTAACATATCATCAACATATAAGCATATTATAACACCTCTATTACCATGAAACTTACTGTAAACACATTTATCAGATTCATGAATCATAAAACCATTAGATACTATTACATTATCAAATTTTTCATGCCATTGCTTAGGAGCTTGTTTCAAGCCATATAAAGATTTTATTAGTTTACACACTTTATGTTCTTGTCCATGCAAAATAAAACCTTCTGGTTGGTTCATATAAATTTCTTCCTCTAATTCTCCATTCAAAAAAGCAATTTTAACATCCATTTGATGAATAACAAAATTATGAATAGATGCTAAGGCAATTAATACTCTAATTGTAGAAATCCTAATTACAGGAGCATATGTATCAAAATAGTCTATACCTCCTTTTTGAGTAAAACCTTTTGCTACTAGTCTTGCTTTAAATTTGTCTATAGTTCCATCAACCTTCAGTTTCCTTTTAAATATCCATTTACACCCTATTGGTTTTGAACCAGGAGGTAAATCTACAAGTACCCATGTATTATTGCCCAAAATGGATTCCATCTCATCATTGATAGCTTCTTTCCAAAAACTAGCATCACGAGATTTCATTGCTTGTTCATATGTCTGAGGGTCTGGATCTATACTAGACGGTATAGTAGTTTGAGTACAAAGAGAATTCCTAGTGCCTTCAACTAGATATATTATGAAGTCAGAACCAAAGGATTTTTCAACCCTTGTTCTCTTACTCCTTCTAGGTTCAACATTATTTTCTACATCTTCTATAGAAATAGGTACTACACGTTTATTTTCTACTTCCTTTTCATGAATTTTTGAAATGGTATTAAATCTATTCTCATAGAAGATTGCATCCCTAGATTCAATAACAGTATTCATTTTAATCCAATCATTAGGTTCAATTACCATAAACCTATAACATTTGCTATGTTCAGCATAGCCTAAGAAAATACATTCAACACCTTTAGGACCTAAACGTTTTATCTTAGGTTTTGGCAATCTTACAATTGCTCTACAGCCCCATACCTTAAGATAAGCTAAGTTTGGTTTTCTTTTCTTCCAAAGTTCATAAGGAGTAACATGAGATTTCTTATGAGGGATTCTATTCAGAATATGACACGCAGTTAATAATGCTTCACCCCAAAAACTTTTGTTTAAACCAGAATTATATAACAGAGCATTTACCATTTCTTTCAAGGTTCTATTTTTTCTTTCGGCTATTCCATTTTGTTGAGGTGTATATGAAGTTGTTGTTTCATGAATTATGCTAGAAGATTCACAAAAAGAAGGAAAGTGATATTCTCCTCCTCTTTCAGACCTTAAGCATTTAATCTTACAATTCAAATAATTTTCTACTTCATTCTTGTAAATCTTGAACTTATCTAACACTTCATCTTTAGTATGCAATAAGTATACATAACAATACTTTGAATAATCATCAATGAAAGTAGCAAAATATTCCTTTCCTCCTTTGGTTGGAGTAGCATGTAAATCACACAAATCACTATGAATAAGATGTAGTAAATCATTTTTTCTTTCCACATTAGAAGGAAAAGGTTTCTTAGTAATCTTTGTGTGAGCACATATTTGACATCTATCCAAAGCATCGTCAACATATTTAGGTATCAAATTTAATTTAATCATATCATTCATGCGTTTAGAATTTACGTGTCCTAGTCTATCATGCCACAAAGAAAAGGAATCAACTATATAAATAGAATCATTCATTATTTTATTAATATTAAGTTTGAACATTCCCTCGTACAAATATCCTTTGCCAACAAAGGTTCCACTTTTGGACAAAATAAACTTATCAGACTCAAATACAAGCTTGAAACCATGCTTGTTCAAAAGGCTGCCAGAAATTAGATTCTTTCTAAGTTCAGAAACATGATAAACATCCTTTAAAGTTAAGATTTTTCCGGAAGTGAATTCCAAGTTTATTGTCCCTTTGCTTTTTACAATAGCTGTCGCCGAATTTCCCATGTATTAAGACATTGCCTTCATGAACAAGTTCATAAGTAGTGAAGCAATTTTTATCCTTGCACACATGAGTCGTTGCTCCAGAGTCAATCCACCAAGAACTATCATCTTGCACCATATTAATTTCAGAGACTACAACAACATATTTTTCATGGAGGTTATTTTGTTGAACATTTTTCTTCTTAAGATCTCTACAATCCTTCTTGAGATGACCTGATTTACCACAATGCCAACAACATCCTTTTTTCTTCTTGTTTTCATTATTTTGGTTCTTAGCATATTGACCCTTTCTTTTCCGATTTTCTTTATTTTGTCCAAAGTTTTGAGGTTGTTTAAACTCTTTAGTTTCCTCCACCATATGTATCCTAGAAGATTCTTTAATTTGTGGTTCTTCATTTTCTTGCATTTTAGATTGCTCTTCAATGCGAAAGATAGAACCTAATTCTTTAATAGTAATATCTTCTTTCTTATGCTTTAGACCTTTCTAAAATATTTTCCATGAAGGAGGAAGTTTATCTATTATGAAAGACACAACAATGCACTCATCCATTTTCATGTTCAATTGTTTCATATGTCCTAACATGCTTTGAATATCATTAAATTGCTCACTCACTGATTTTCCATCAACCATTTTATAGTTCATAAATTGAGAAGCCAAAAATTTCTTACTCGTAGCGTCTTCAATTAAGTACCGTGCATTGAGAGTATCCCAAAGTTCCTTTGCCGTTTCAACATCTTGATAAACGTCAAAAAGACTATCCGTCAATGCATTCAAAATATGACCCTTACAGATTTCATCGTCTTTCCCCCACTTTGTTCGTCTTCGAGATTCAGCCAAAGTTTCATTTTCACGTTCTTGCGGCTTTGGCGTTGTCAACACATATTCCACCGAAAGTGACAACAAAAGAAAATGAATCTTCTTTTGCCATCGCCTAAAGTTTCCACCATCAAACCTCTCCAATTTGACAAAATCGGTGGTGAGTTGTTGCAAGCTTTGAGATGCCATAAATATTGTCTTGAGATTGTTGGGAAAGTTTTTGAATAATCAGTGGTTGAAAACGTAACAAATCTGAAATTGAATTGATTCCTCCAAGTCGCGCAAATTTTACGCTCTCCTCAAGACAATATTCGCCCTCTATAAAGTGCAAATAAGTTATACAGTGAATTTGTCCCAGGATACAATGGAGCCCAGTACTACACTGTTGTTTGACTGCGAATTGCACTTTCGAAAACAAACCTGAACACTCAATATTGTAAATAAGAAATAGGAAGAATTTTTGTGCTTTATAACAGTATAAACTCTTTCTTTTCTAATTTGCCGTGAACAGAATTTGATTTATGCTTAGTTGTTGTGAACAGATTTTTCTTATCTTAATTGCGTGAACAGCCCCTGCTTTTATAATAATGTTGCACTGTTTCAGAATGTGTGCAACTCTTCAGTAAAAGCAAAGAATGATTAATTAATATGAAAGGATGCATCTATTGATAATCAAGTAACTACCGTAGTGAAGTTTTCAAAATTAACGGTAAAAAGTTAATTATATACTTGATTTTGAAAATTATTCTAACATGTTCCACTAAAATCTTTTACTATATTAAAACTAATTTTAAAAAGAAATGTATGAGAGAAGTTGGTGGACTGACCAGATAACTAATTGGGTCTACAACATATTGATTTATACTATTTAATAAGAAAAATCAAACCATAACCATTCATCCTTCAATTTTTATCTTCTCTTCCATTTCTCAATATTGAGTTTTCTTCTTCTTTGTCCCAGTTTATATCTTTTTTACTTATATTTTTGTTTATTCTTCTGTTCTAATTTTTATCGTTTATATTTGTCCATCATATTCCATCTTCTACAATTTTTAGGCAATAGTTTCGATGAAGTAAGTAAAATTTTACATTTTTAATTCATGATGGTGGAATCTGCAAATGAATTGGAGGAAAACGAAAAAAAAAAAAATAGCTTGCTAAATGGATCCGGATCCGGGATATCCGCCCAATTCGAATCCGGTTGCTAATATTCCGGATCCGAATCCGGATAGAAGAAATGGAAATCGAATTTGAATCCGGATCTGCCCTGATCCGGTCCGAGTCCGACCCATTAACAGCCCTACCTAGGACTATGTGCCTAGGGCAAAGGGGGCTAAAAAATAAAAGACAAAAAATATTAGAACTATTGTAGAGGATCGGAAATCAATATTACAAAACAATAGTAATTTCCAAACCGCTTTCTTTATTGTGTTGAAAATGCTTGTAGAATTAAGAACCAAATAGGACTGATTAGTTTATCTCATCATCTCAAAAAAAAAAATTATGTCATCACGCCAAATTTCAGCCCAATTGAGGCAATTCCGGGTCTCAAAACGTGTCCCAACCCATCTTCCAAAATATAATAAAATTGCAAACATATAAAGAAACATTGATTTAATATCTATCACATATTCTTCTTCTTCCAAAATATTATTTGACTGGATTAATATCATATCGCAAGTTCTCAAAACCCCCAAAATCTAAAAACCCTAAGTCAATTCTTGTTTTAAAAGTTTCCATTAAGGCCACCCTAATCAATTGTATGAAACCAAAATTAACCGAAACCGGGCCAAAGTCTATCCAAATGACACAAATAGTTGGAAACTTGATAGAAATGGGATTTGGAGGAAAAAAAAAATAGGCAAAAAGAAAACTACAAATAAAAAGTCTTAACAAAATGTGGTATAGAAAATCTAAGTATACATTCAAATTTTACACAAAATCAAGTTTTTCATAACTTATCGAAACTTCTCACATGTCCCTCCAACGCCACGGTGAAAGCTGTTGTCCGACTAAGTCCCCCAAGCTACCGTTTACAGCATGATGAGGCAGATCTCTCACTCATTGTTGCTTAGCAGAAAGCTTCTTCTCAGCTTCAAATTGGCTAAACGTATATTCCGATAGGTATCCGCCGTCTAACTTTGCGGTAGCACCTAATGAGTTAAAAGCCTGATGAAATGAAAGCTCAATATTTGAAACATTATTATCCTCTTTAGGCATTTCACCAGTGAGTGTCTTTACCGCGAATTCAAAACAAGGATCAGCCCAAATATCATCACAAGGCAACATAGAAGAGGAAGCTGAAGCGGAAGTTTGTTTACTTGATGAAGCCATAGAAGAAGACATTGGAGGATTCTCTCCAACTTTGTTCACATTTTCAATTGGAAATGCACCCGTGAGAGTTTTAATTGCAAATTCAATGCATGGATCATCCATCAATATATCGTTCAAAGAGGAGTCAAGTTCTTTTTTGTCATCCTTGATCTCTACAAGAACATTCTTATTATCTTGAAAGCAAGAAAGATCTCCGTTCGATGATGTCATATGTTCTTTCTGCTTATTACCCGTTTGAAATTTTGTTGTAGGATGCTCACTTGACTTATTGTAGTTACCGAATTCCACAGGGGAATTAATCTCTGACATGCCCGATATCATAGCTTGACCATTATTTTCGGCAACATCTAATGATGGGCCAACATCCACATCAGCATGCCTTTTAGAAGACCTACGAGATATGTCGCTCATGCATTTTCTATTTGTATTTTTTCTTTTATTCGCCCGCACTATACTTTCCTCTTCTCTTTGATCCGAGCCATTGGCTTTGGGTTCATCAATATCTTTCACTGCAACCACACTTAGTGAGCCTACTGCAGAGAGAAATGACAAGCCAAAAACCATCTTTTAAATATCTGTGTGTAAAATCAATCTGAATTCTTAATAGTATTTCTTGCAACACAATTTAAGAAAAATCAATTGCAACACGAACTGAAAAGCATAAAATGGACAAGTTATGCACCTTGTTGTACGGACTGATCTCCTATGACTTTATTTTTAATTATATTGTTGGCCAATCTCTTGCTTTGGCTTATTCCTTTTCCACATTTCTTTCCATTTGCTTCTGGTAGCTTATTTGGAAGTTCTATAGCCAGTGATTCGTCTTTTTCCTCTCTTTGCTCCTCGTAATTCGGTTCCATGTCTACTTTCTTCAGTGCATCAACTTTTGAACCTTCAGTTGCAAATTTAAACACAATGAACAATGCAAAATGACATAGAAGTTTCTATGAATAAAAAATTTCATTTCCATTCCGAACTTTTCCCAAAATGAATTTATTCTTAAATTACATATTTTCACACCCAAAGACATGTTCAGTACCTGATTTTGATATCTGATCCCCATGAACACCTTCATTTAATTTGTTATCAGTTACTTCATTATTTCCCCTCATTATCTTTGCACGTGATTCCACTCGGTTTACTGTTTGTGGCGTATTAGGAAGCTTGATAGCAAGAGAACCGTCTTCTTCGTCTTTTTGCTTCGCATTGTTCACTGTATCACATTTTGAGAAGCCAGCAAGTTCCAGTTCTGTTTGCAGGAAATATCACATTTCACAATTAAAACAGTGCAAAATTCATGCCAATCAAATAGTTGTCAAATTAATATTAAGTAAATGCACATCTTAATTAAAATAAATAACAGCAACCATTCGATATCCACATGCACAATTATTACTTGCCTATCACACGTCATAATTTTTATTGTACATATTGAATGACCACCTTGTCGAAAAGTTCAAAAGCTCAGGCTTCATTGAAAATTCAAGCTTCCGATAGACAAGAGACATTTATTGTCTTTAACAAGCCTACTCTCATAAAGAATGGTGTCATTAAGCCTTGCAAGTGAAACTTCTTTTCTTAAATTGGTAGCAGTGAGAGTCCAACCGACCTCATCTGACTTTAGTACCGACATCATATTGAATGACTACCTCTGACTTCCTCATATAAAAACTTAAGGTTACATTCAGTACCTTTTTTCTAGCGAAATCATTGTTTTTAGGACCTCTGAAGAAAATCTGTAAAGACCTTGTACCACTTCTAGCCTTGTCAACATTGTTGGGCTCTAGTCCACTAGCCCAAAATGCTTAAGCCCATGTTGACAAGTAGACGTAGATCAAGTCTTTATTAACCGTTCAAACAATTCATCCACAATCAATGTAGGATTGGGGTGTTACAATCTCCCCAACTCAAATACTCGACGTCCTCGTCGAGTCCAGATCAATAGCCCAAGACCGCCCTCATGGATAACACCACGAAGTCGGCTCTGATACCATTTGTAAAGACCTTGTACCACTTCTAGCCTTGTCAACATTGTTGGGCTCTAGTCCACTAGCCCAAAATGCTTAAGCCCATATTGACAAGTAGAAGTCGATTAAGTCTTTATTAACCGTTCAAACAATTCATCCACAATCAATGTAGGATTGGGGTGTTACAAATCCATCCTATCCAGGACAATAGACCAGTAATCGGTTTTTGAATTCTAAAATGAAGTCTATGTATAGTTCTTGTACAGTGAGGAAAATGAAATTGAGCAAAAAATATAATGTTCTATCATTTGATTCAAGAAATACGTTATGTCTAGTGTTTCACTCACTAAAATCCAAGAAACAAACATAGCGCAGGAAGTTAGGAGGGAGGATGCAAAATTATAACACAATACTGAGAGGTGAAAAGAAAACTTTCAGGTTCATCTACTGATAGCTGGAGTCCTAGAACGAAATAACATAAATTAAGTTAGGTTAAACCATTCTGATTGTGACAGATATTATTAGCAGAGTTCTTGCTAGTGTTATAAGATATCCTTGGGTTCAACTCAAATTAGGTTTGCTTACAGCAAGCATATAGGGAAAGTTATTAATGGAACCAAAATATAAAGTTATTAAAGTGAGGCCTTTCCAATTCAATGGCTTGTTCTAATATTACTTAAATTTTTAAAGTTAACTAACTAGTCAAGTGATAAAGCAGGAAGGGAGAAAAAAATAAGCTGAAAGTCTACTAACAGATTGAGAATGAAATTCCAACTCTGCCGTCATATGATCTTTTTCATCTGGCTTACGCTCCGGCTCCGGCTCAGGCTCAGGCTTTCCCGAATCCTTAGTTTCAAGGTAGCGGGAAACTTGTAGAAGAGAGTTGAAGTAACGTCCAGTATCAGGATCAATGTAGAACTGAAAAATTCTTCAAAAACCAAGATAAGCACAAATTCCAAAGAAGGCACTGGATAAAATACGAAGGCATATACAGAGTTTGAGTCAGATACATAATGCAAGGCAAAAAGGTAATTAGAGAATTAGCACCTTATCACTTCGGGTCTTGCCATGCTTCTTTTTCGTTCTTGTTTCCTTTATCCTCCCGGGAGGTAATGTTTCCGCTGCAGTCCTTTTAATGTCGATCAACAATGTCTCAAAAACCAAGAACTCTCATTAATATATGAAATCGATGTTGTAAGAAAAATAAAGATGAAGATAGAGTGTACTGAGGTTAAAGAAGTTAAGGGTGGTTTTGATGATTTTCAAAACACATCAAGATCAGTTAAGTATGGAAAACTTAATTTAAAACCCTTAGAAGAATTTTGACCAAGTAAGAAGACAAATCAGAAGGGTCAAATATTCAAGGTCCAGAAGACTACTGATCTGCTGAAGGGAAGAAATCAGACTGGTGAAGATCAGCCAAATCAAATCAGATTTGTTCAAGTTTGGGATCAGCTCTATTCACCATCAGACTTGTACTCTCATCAGCCGAGTGGAAAGGATCAAGAAGTCTTCCCAACGGTAATAAATGCCCCTGGAGTAATAAATGCTGAAGTCTGAGGATATTAATGGCAAATGATTGAAGAAATACCTCATATCAGCTCGGTGCATTAAATGCTGCCTGACAGAAAGTACAGTTTGCAGTACTGTCACTGTGCAGAGAGCCGTTCGCGGAAATTAAGGACCAGAAACCAAGAAATTTGAATTGTGTCTCTCTTCAACGGACATAATTCAAATGTGTGAGTATAAATAGCTGAAGAGACGAAGAGAAAATAACAACACAACATCTGAGAGAGATTATCCGAAGCAGAAAATTTTCTAAGTGTCAAGAAGCTCAAGAACAACTTACTCGCCTGCTGAAGTCATTTGTTGACAGAAGTTTGTTGAAGTTTAAAAGAATATATTTTCTGAGTGAATCTATAAAGAGAATGTTGTGAGGAGTACTTATCCGTTTTGTGAGTGATAAGTCTCTGTAGAATAGGTCTTCTTTGTGATTTCCTATTGCGCACTTGTGGTCGTTTCATTTGTTGTTCGACGCAAGCAGAGTATACTGTAAACTTTGTGATTATAGTATAACCCAAGATCTAAGTGAATTAGAAGAGTGGACTAAAGGATTTAAATACATATAACCACTATAAAAATTTTGTGTGTTCAAACTTGCATCTTTTTCTAGCATATTTACAAAACTGCATAAGAACATTTGATAAACTGTTTGAAAAAGATTTTAAAGGAGTTTTTATAAATCTGAGGATAAAATCTTTCAAACTACTAAGTCTACTTGTGAAAAACACTTAAAATATCCGCTGCAAGTATTCTGATATTAAAACTGATTTTGACTAAATCAGCTAAGTGATTATCAGATTAGTGGTCTACTCTGTTGTTCAATTATTATGTTCGAGATTAGCTTAGTCAGCTTACTGTTCTATAACAGCTTAGTCTGCTGACAGATAAGCCGAAAGTTTTAAAGTTAAAATTTGATAAAATTTTCAGAGGTCTATTCACCCCCCGCCCTCTAGACCTCATCTGACCACTTAGGACCAACAAGTGGTATCAGAGTGGGTGGTTCATTAGAATCAACTGCCTGATCAACGAGCTTGATCCTAGTGTTTTTCAAAGGTTTTCAAACTTTTTCAAAAGAGTATATTTTTGGAAAATTAAAATTTTTAAAAAATGGATTGTATCAGCCATGTTCCCCACATAGCTGGTATGAGCTTTGAAGATTGGAAGATCAAAATGGAGATCTTCTTAGCTGCCTACAATGATAACATGTATACATGTATCATCAAAAGTCCATTCAAATTCACCAAGACTATAAAGGTTGATGAAGTCGACATCGTGGTGGAGAAAGATTTGCACGAAATGACAGCTGGAGAAATCAAGCTGTACAATCTAGACAAAGTTGGCCGTTTCATCATGACCAAGGCCCTGGACAATGATAGATTTGACAAAGTCAAGCACTGCAAGACTGCCAAAGAAATGTGGGATAAGGTTCGTGATATGAGCGAAGGAAATGACGCTATCAAAGAGCATCAGCTGAGTGTTGCTCTGGAAAAGCTGGACAACTTCAAGATGAAGTCTGCGGAAACCATTGAGCAGATGGATACAAGGTTTACAAGGACGTTGAATGAAGTTCTCAAGCTTGGAAAAACCTTCACAGACAAGGAGATAACAGTCAGAGTGCTGAAGGCTCTACCTCCAAAGATCAACATGAAGGTGACAGCCATGGAAGAGTCAAGAGATTTGGGAAAGATCTCAATCACCGAGCTGTTCTCAGTACTCAAGGCGTACGAGTATAAACTGCCTAGAATGGGTGTTGAATAAACCTCAACTTCAAGTCCCACAGCCGCCCTGGTTGCTGCTGAAAATCCAAGAAGACCAGCATACAAAAGCAAAGAAGTGGACTCATATGATGAAGCCACAATACTCAACAAAAAGGAGTACACGGCTGGAGACGTTGCATTGCTGATGAACAACTTCAAGAAGTTCTACAAAAGAAAAATGAAGAACAAATACAACAATGCTTCTACTTCTAACCCTACTTCTTCTTCTCAAGATAAGGATTCTTATAAATCCAAAATGATGTGCTATAATTGCAGGAAACTTGGCCATTTCATCAGAGACTGCCCATATCCTAAAGCTGAGAAGTACACTGAAGAGGAAAAGAGAATCAGAAAAGAAAGAAAGCATCAGAAAGGCAAGGTGTTGTTAGCAGAAGCGGAAAAGCTAGCTGCTATCTACTCATCAGATTCAGACTCAGACACTTCTGATGAAGAGTCTTCTGAAGAAGAGAGTCATGCTCTTATCTGCCTGATGGCTAAGGAATCTGATAACTGAGGATGATGAGGTAACTCCTCTTGACAATGAATTGTTTAATTAATTTGAACAAATGATGCTTAACAATACTGGTATTGCTGAAGCATTTACAAAGCTTAAGAAAGAGATGATATTGCTAAGAGAGCAAAACAGTTCACTGAAACTTAAAGTTGAAAAGCCAAAAGAAACAGCTGAATATAAACTGCTTGAGCAAGAGAATAAATCTCTGAAAGCTGAATGTGAAGTCCATAAAGGAAAAATCATGGAACTTGAAAAGATAATTGAGTCTCATAAAAAGTCATCTGTTGTATCAACTCATATGTATAGTAAACAGAAGATACCTTTAGAACAGGATAAGTTAGAACTGAACCATACAGAAGAGTTTGTATCAGCTGACAACAGTAAGGTCATTTTGTATGTTCAGACTACTAAACCTGCTTCACCTGAGAATGAATTAAAGGAAAAGAAAGCTCCTAAGGCTAAAAAGAGCAAAGAGCCTAGTGTAGGTAAACAGACTGGTAAGACTAGATAGCAGAGTCCTAAGAAGTCTGCTGATAAGGTTAAAACCAATCAGACTAGTGGTAAAGCTAAGTCGTCTGTTAATTAGCAAGCATCTAGTAAACCAAAGAATCATAAAAATAAGAAAAATCAAAATGCTTGGTATGGAAATGAGTCTTATTATGTGCAACCTGCTGCATATCCTCCTATGTATCATGCACCTCAATCTCCAACTTACTATGCACCATATCCTACTCATCCAATGCGTGCATATCCTGCTTATCATGCATCTTATTCTGCTTATGAACATTATCCTTATCATGCTGATTATCAACATCATAGCAAATCTGATAAACATGATGAAGATAAAATTGTTCATGCTCCTGCCAAAAATCAGAAGCCTAAGACTTCATCATCTTGGGTTGTCAAAGGTGGAACTAATCCTTCAGGACCCTCTCAATAAGGGTACCTAAAACAATTTTATTTTGTTTTGTAGGTTAGGATTAGGAGTAGGAGTAAGTAGAGAAGACCTGGTACTTGGACAGTGGCTGTTCAAGACACATGTGTGGAAACATACATGCGCTGACTGATGTTGTTGCTGTGGATGGTCCTAAAGTTACTTTTGGAGACAGCAAGGAAGGCAAGATTGTAGCAAATGGAAGATTAATCAAAGATAACATTGAGATATCTGACGTCTCTTATGTTAAAGGCCTCAAATACATTTTTCTTAGCATAAGTCAATTTTGTGACAAAGGATATTCAGTCATCTTCTCAACAGATAAGTGCTACGTTGAACAGATTGGTACAAAGAAGGTAATTTTATCTGGAAGACGACAAAGAAATGTCTACACAGTGGACTGGAATTCTGTTGACAAGAATTCAAGTGTTAGTTTGGTGGCATCAACACCAAGTGAAGTCAGTTGGCTGTGGCACAAAAGAATGAATCATGTGAATTTCAAGACCATAAACAGACTTATCAAGAATGATCTGGTAGAAGGAATTTCAAAGACAGTCATGAGCAAAGACAAGCTTTGTGACGCCTGTCAGAAGGGTAAACAAATCAAGTCATCATTCAAAAGCAAGAAGCACCAATCATCTGGAAGGATCTTGGAGCTGCTACACATGGACTTATTTGGACCCATTGATCCAATCAGCAATGGTGGAAAGAAATACTGCCTAGCTGTTGTGGATGATTATTCAAGATACACTTGAGTGATTTTAATGAAGAAGAAAAGTTAAACCAAGGAGCAACTTACAAATTTGATGGAGCTGATCCAAAACGAAAAGAGCATGAAGATATTGAAGATCAGATCAGATAGAGGGACTGAATTTACAAACTCTACTATTGAAGAGTATTGTAATGTCAGAGGAATCAACCATGAGTACTCTGCTACCATAACCCGTCAACAGAACGGAGTTGCTGAAAGGAGAACCAGAACTCTTAAAGAAGCTACCAGAACTATGATAGCTGAAGCAAAGATGCCTCAAAGATTTTTGGGCAGAAGCAACAAATACAACATGCTTTACCCAAAACAGATGCATGATCAACAAACACCAAAACAAGACTCCATATGAAGTTTGGAACAACAGGAAGTCAAACATTCATTACTTTAGAATTTTTGGTTGTAAATGCTTTGTTTTAAATAATGGGAAAAATCAGCTTACTGCTTTTGCAGAAAAGGCTGATGAAGTTATTTTTGTAGGATACTCTACTATCAGTAAAGCTTATAGAGTCTTTAACAAAAGAACCTTACTTATAGAAGAATCCATTCATATAGTATTTGATGAACCAAATCAATCTTCTGAAAAGAATCAAATTACTGATCAAAATCTGTCTACTGATTTTCAGAAATTGAGTTTTTAAAGAAACGAAGAATATATACCCATCATACTACCTGATCTCAACTCAGATGCTAACTCAAGTGTTGTTCAAAATCACAATGCTGATTGTCTAACAGAAGAGTTGCAAATAGCTGACAGATCAGAGACTGTTCAATAGACTACTACTGGAACTCCAACAGTAGTGTTGCAAGATCAAAACAGAGGACAACATTCTGATTTGCAACCTGATCTCAGATGGCTCAAGAATCACCCACCAGAGCTGGTGATTGGTGATCCTTTGGATAAAGTAAAGACAAGGAGAGCTGCTGCTAATGATTCAATGTTTGTCAGCTTCCTATCTCAAATAGAGCCTAAGCAGATTGAAGAAGCTCTAAATGATTCAAACTGGATTGAAGCTATGCAAGAAGAGCTGAATCAATTTGAAAGGAATGAAGTCTGGTACTTAGTTCCTAGACCAAGTCATCAAAGGGTAATTGGCACTAAATGGTATTCAGGAATAAAATGAATGAAGATGGTGTTGTCACAAAAAATAAAGCTAGATTAGTTGCGAAGGGTTATTGCCAAGAAGAAGGTATTGACTTTGATGAAATTTTTGCACCAGTAGCAAGACTAGAGGCAATCAGACTGTTTCTCGCCTATGCCGCGCATAAGAACTTCACAGTCTATCAAATGGATCAGAACATCAAGAACTTGTGTGCTGCTGCCCAGATCCAAGCTGTTGGACTCAACCCTCCTACTAACCCTGATGATGACAAAAAGGGGGAAGAGAAAAGGGAAGAGACAACTGTTCAAGTTGCTGAAGAAGACTCTGCTGCTGCTCAGGAGAAATCAAAAGAGCCAGAGAAACAAGCACTTGAAGAAAAGGCTTAAGGAGATGGAAAAGATGATGAACAGAACTCTGAAGAAACACCTAAGGAACCAGTCAAATCTGATAAGGAATTGGCTGCGTCTAAGGATACTCCTGAAGAGCAACTGGATTCTGAATTAAAGAAGCAGAACTTAGAGCACATCAAGAAGAAGCTTGAAGATACTGAAGCAGAAAGAGAAGCAAAGATGAAGGCTGCTAAGGAAAATCTGCTAGCTGATGCAAATGATGAAGAAGAAGATGATGATGAATCAGAGTATGAATATGAGGAAGTTGTTGAAGAAGAAAGTGAATAAGCTGATGATTAGAATAGACTATCCTATCATTGTAATAAGTTTACTTTATTTTCTTTTCAGTTATCTCATCTGAAAAAGACTTGTAACTTGTGACAACTTTAAATCATTTATAAAAGTTCAAGTTCTTTTCCAACATATATTTCTATCTCAGAAATTTTGAGGATTAAAACTTTAGTTTAGGTAACAGGTACTTAGCTGAAGTTTTGTCATCATCAAAAATGGGGAAATTGTTGGATAAAGATGAAGATAGAGTGTACTGAGGCTAAAGAAGTTAAGGGTGGTTTTGATGATTTCCAAAACACATCAAGATCAGTTAAGTATGGAAAACTTAGTTTGAAACCCTTAGAAGAATTTTGACCAAGTAAGAAGACAAATCAGAAGGGTCAAATATTCAAGGTCCAGAAGACTACTGATCTGCTGAAGGGAAGAAATCAGACTGGTGAAGATCAGCCAACTCAAATCAGATTTGTTCAAGTTTGGGATCAGCTCTGTTCACCATCAGACTTGTACTCTCATCAGCCGAGTGGAAAGGATCAAAAAGTCTTCCCAACGGTAATAAATGCCCCTGGAGTAATAAATGCTGAAGTCTGAGGATATTAATGGCAAATGATTGAAGAAATACCTCGTATCAGCTCGGTGCATTAAATGCTGCCTGACAGAAAGTATAGTTTGCAGTACTGTCACTGTGCAGAGAGCCGTTCGCGGAAATTAAGGACCAGAAACCAAGAAATTTGAATTGTGTCTCTCTTCAACGGACATAATTCAAATGTGTGAGTATAAATAGCTGAAGAGACGAAGAGAAAATAACAACACAACATCTGAGAGAGATTATCCGAAGCAGAAAATTTTCTAAGTCTCAAGAAGCTCAAGAACAACTCACTCGCCTGCTGAAGTCATTCGTTGACAGAAGCTTGTTGAAGTTTAAAAGAATACATTTTCTGAGTGAATCTATAGAGAGAATGTTGTGAGGAGTACTTATCCGTTTTGTGAATGATAAGTCTCTGTAGAATAGGTCTTCTTTGTGATTTCCTATTGCGCACTTGTGGTCGTTTCATTTGTTGTTCGACGCCAGCAGAGTGTACTGTAAACTTTGTGATTATAGTATAACCCAAGATCTAAGTGACTTAGTAGAGTGGACTAAAGGATTTAAATACATATAACCACTATAAAAATTTTATGTGTTCAAACTTGCATCTTTTTCTAGCATATTTACAAAACTGCATAAGAACATTTGATAAACTGTTTGAAAAAGATTTTAAAGGAGTTTTTATAAATATGAGGATAAAATCTTTCAAACTACTAAGTCTACTTGTGAAAAACACTTAAAATATCCGCTGCAAGTATTCTGGTATTAAAACTGATTTTGACTAAATCAGCTAAGTGATTATCAGATTAGTGGTCTACTCTGCTGTTCAAAGATTTGTTCGAGATCAACTTAGTTAACTTACTGTTCTATAACAGCTTAGTCTGCTGACAGTTAAGCCGAAAGTTTTAAAGTTAAAATTTGATAAAATTTTCAGAGGTCTATTCACCCCCCCTCTAGACCTCATCTGACCACTTGGGACCAACAGTTTGTATTTTGCATTTTATTAATCATAATTTTTGGCAATTTCATCGCTAAAATAGAACATAAGTAATAATGTTAAAGGTTATAAACTTAACGATTGATACACGAATTAAAGATTAAAAAAATAATTCAAAATAGTCCGTCACTAGAAAAATCAAATTTATCAATGAGGTCATAGCCTGTTGGCAAGACTAAACCTCAAAATCAAAAAATGATTTCAACTGCCACTTATGTAGGTTTTTCATTATTTTAATACTTGAATTTGGTGATTGAATTTTTTTGTGATTGATTGAAATAAATATATGATTTAGTTATATTGATGTAATTGATCGTTTTTTTAAGAAAATATTAAACTATTATTTTTTAAATTACCTACTACAATAATAATAATAATAATAATAATAATAATAATAATAATAATAAAGTTGAAAATAGATCTAACCAAAAAAAAATATCTTCATCACAAAAATGTAATAATAATTATGATATTTATAATGTGTAGAAAACTTATTTTAAAGTTATATTTTAGTGATGAAGTTATTGTGACCATTAACCAGTAAAGGTTCAATTTCAATTAAACACAACCATGTAAAAGTATATAGACTTTGGTCAAAAATCAAGTCAAATATCAGTTCAATTCAATTAACCTAAATAATATTAGGGTGATTTACATTCAGACCCCATGAGGTTTGGTCTTATTACAAAGAACCCCCTATAGTTTTAAAAATTACAAGAACACCCCTTACAATGTGTTTTTTGTAAACATTTTTATAAATTGTAAGGAGTGTCCTTGTAAGACTTGTTAAACCATAGAGGGTGTCCTTGTAATTTTTAAAACTACAGGAGATTCTTTGTAATATGACTAAACCTCGAGGAGTCTGAGTGTAAATCACCCATAATATTATAGTACAACTTTATGATCAACATTATTGATTTTTTGTCAATAATCTATCACTTTCAATTAATGTCGATAGTATAATAACACATAATCTTATATTCAACATTGTTGATTTTGATCAATAATAAAGCAAATTATCAATTCGATTTTAATTAACCTCAATAGTATATTAGTATATAACCATATGATCAACATTGTTGACTTTGATCACTAATCAAGTCAAGTGTCAATTTGATTTCAATTAATATTAATAGAATTGTTGTACATAATCATATGATCAACAGTATTGACTTTGGTCAATAATCGATCTAATAATACATTTCATGTTCAATTAACTTCTATACTATTGTAATACATAGTCGTATAGTCAACATTGTTAATTTTGATCAATAATCGAGTTAAGTATCTATTCGATTTCAAATTAACTTCAATAGTATAATGATACATAATCACATGGTCAATATTTTTTTAGTTTGGTAAAAAATTGAGTCAAATATCGGTTCGATTTCACTTAATATCGATAATATAGAAGTTTATAATCATATGATCAACGTTACTGACTTTGGTTAATAATAATCGATTCATTGTTAACCAATATCAATAATATAGTAATGCATAACCATCTGGATAGCATATTAATTGAGTTTTAACCTCGCATCAATGTCATAAAGAGGGAATTGCACTCTTTATGCCAAACTTTTGCCTATTTTATACATTTCATATTAAACCTTTCAAAAATACACATTTCATACCAAAGTTGAATTATTTTTTTCACATTTCATACCACCGTTAGTTTTTTGACGGAAATGATCAATATTTTATACATTTCATATCAAACCTTTCAAAAATACATATTTCATACCAAAATTGAATTTTTTTTTTCATATTTCATACCACCGTTAGTTTTTTGACGGAAATGATCAGATGACAAGCACGTGAATCACCATTTTCAACTCTTTAGGGGAATATTTGCAATTGGTCAGGGGTGCATTTGCAATTATTTTTAAGGTTCAGCATCTACTCTACCTAAACGGATTTTTCAATTTTTCGGCGACTCCGGCCACCATTAAATCTCACCTTGGTGGCTATAGCTTCGTATTGACTTCCACTACAAAGATCATACACTATTTCGATGTTTCAGATCCATCCCATCACTCGTATTTCAGAATCTAATAATTTCAACATTTTTGGTTTTTTCTCCGCCGCCGGAGGAGGAGGTCAACCCACCGTCGAATACATATTGCCGTTCGTTCTCCTTGGTATGGCGGTTCGTTCGCCTGTAACCTCATCAGTTTTCACCAAGTATTGATGAACCTCTCGATTTTTAAAGTTTATGTTACTATTCGTCATCTTCTTCATTGCTTCTTCCAATCTTATTTTTTCTTCTTTAACTCAAATCCTTCATAATCTTATATTTCAATTAGATTTAATCCTCTCCCTTCTCTCATAAAAACAAAAAATGAAATCCTTCTGATTATAGTAAGATATGGTATGTTTTCTAGTAATGGACAATTCAATATCTGATATTAGATCACCATCCCCTCCCCTATTTATTGAGCTTAACTCTCACATGATTAATGGGGAAAGATTCGGATTGGACTTAAAGAACTCCAGTGTGAGAAACTTGGTAAATAATCACAGTTTGTGTAGAAGTTTTAGTAAAGTGTACATTAATGTTGAGCAAAATGGTGTTTCAGACTTTCAGTATTCCTAAATGGTATCCAATCTATGAATGAATTTCGATAAATATGGGGCATTGGATAATTATAAGATGGGCTCTTCAGAGTATAGAGGAGTTAATCTCTCTAGTGTTCTTCGAGGACCCAATTGATGGAAATGCAGAATTATCAGAGGCAAATTTTGGAGCTGGTGAAATAATTGCAAATGCATCCCTGACCAATTGCAAATATTCCCCCGAAGAGTTGAAAATGGTGATTTAATGTTCAAGTGCTTGTCACGTGACTATTTCCGTCAAAAAACTAACGGCGGTATGAAATGCGAAAAAAATGATTCAATTTTGGTATTAAATGTGTATTTTTAAAAGATTTGGTATGAAATGTATAAAGTAGGCAAAAATTTCGTATAAAAAGTTCAATTCCCTCGTGTCATAAATAGCTTTTCAAAAGAAAATATTTCTAAAACTATATATTTTAATAAATGTAACTCACAATATTATAATTGATTGATTTACTTTCACATATTCTAATGATCAATAAATAAAATTGGTACCTCATTGTTTAAGAATATAATTATTTATTTTCAAAAAGATTTTGAACCTAAAATTAATTTGATGCTCTACATATTGAATTAATTTACAAGTGTGATATTAGCAAAAGATATTATTTGATATTCAAATTATTTGAGGAGTCATACATTAAAATATTCAACATATTTGGGGTAAAATCAAATTAAGTGAAAAGTTTCAGAGCTCTGTGAACTGAAATTGGACTAAATTGAAAATATATATTATAACTTATAAGAGCCGAAGTGGTCAAGAAACTGTACAACATAATTTACTTTTGATTTCTGTTAAATCGATTTAATCGAAAAACGGCGGCGTTTCTTTATTTTTCGGAATTATTCGCTCTTCGTTGAATTTCTTTTCTCTTTTTATTTAATGTTTTTTTCACCGTCCGTTTGCAACCTGTGGGCCTAGCAGGGGAATTTTCGTCGTGCGAGCCTACTTTTGCCTTTTTTTAAAACGGTATAATCATGAACGGCGCCGTTTACCGTTTGCTCCTGCTTGTATTTCATTTCTCTTTTTGTTTTATACTTTCTTCCCGATTAAAAAATATACTCTATTTTCGATCTAACTTTTCTGCTTTAATTTTGTTTCTTAATGCATTTTATTATTGGTCGGCTTTATAAATAATTTATTTTCAATCTAATTTATTGCTTTAGCGATGTTTTTTTCGATCAATATTTTCTGCTTTAATTTTGTTTCCTAATGCGTTTTATTATTGGTTGGCTCTATAAATAATTTATTTTCATTCTAATTTATTGCTTTACCGATGTTTTGTATTATTAATTAACTGTGTGTTTTTTTCCTGTATTTTATATTTGAACAATTCTTTTCTGATTTGTATGGTCAGGAAATAGTCCAATGGTCATGAGATTCCAACATAATATACTTTTGGATTCTTTTTTTTAAATAGTATAATCATAAAACACCATCGTTTTCGTTTGATACTTTCATTCCGAGTTAAATTTCGATTTCGCCTTTCGCTCCAGCTTTGCTGCTTTAATTTTGTTTACTAGTGCTTTTTATTATTGATCGGCTCTATAAATAATTTATTTTCATTCTGATTTATTGCTTTAGTGAGGGTCAAGAAACAGTACAACACAAGTTACTTTTTATGTTTGTTAAATCGAAATTATTTGCACTTGCTTGAATTTATTTTCTCTTTTCATTTAATGCTTTTTTACCGTCCGTTTGCGACTTGTGGGCCCGGCTCAGGAGTTTTGGTCATGCGATTCTACTTTTGGCTTTTTTTTTTAAACCGGTATGAACATGAAACGGCGCCGTTCCTTTCCAGAATTATTTGCTCTTGCTTGTATTTCGTCGTATTCGTTTTATACTTTCTTCCCGATAAAATAAACTCGACCTCAAATTCCTACCAGTCTTTACTGCTTTCATTTTGTTTCCTAGTGCGTTACATTATTGGTCGGCTCTATAAATAATTTATTTACATTCTAATTTAATGCTTTAGTGATGTTTTCTATTATTAATTAGAAGCGGCCAAGGTCCCGGACCATAGGGTGTTGTCGTAGGCTATAGTTCCTCCAACTTTAAAAGTTTCAACAACTCTTCATGGTGTTGATGTAGTTTTCTATGTCAGCATCCACAAATGCAAAATCAAATGTCCCTTCTTCTCCCTAATTTCATCAAAGAATTTACTATAAGTATATATTACTAGATTGAATCATATTAAATATATGTGAGTGTTAGAATTTATGACAGGGTGTTGTTTATTTATGCACACACACCTCCAAATGTGAGTATTAGAATTTCATGGGAAAAATGAAAAAATGACTATCTATAGCTGGCATCTTAGTCCTTTAAAGAATTGGATTTTCAATTACGTGTAGTAATTTATTTTTTTTGGCAATTTTAGTCCTATTTTGATTTGAAACTCGTAATTCAACACATTATGTCACGTGTGGGCTATACGACTCCTCAATTTGGGTAGGGACTACATTATTAGTAAAAAATTAACCATAACTGAAAGTCAGTCCAACACTTTAACGGACTAAAGTATATATATGTCGGGGTAAATAACGGTTGCCCCAATGAGGCAATGTCTAATTACCAAAATTCTCCTCAAGTTTGTCATCTTTTTACAATTAACTCATTGCCCTTAAAATTCCTCCAATTTTGTCTTTGGAGGTTATTTATAATGTTCATAATATCTTATAGATTTTAAAATTTGGATGCTAGTTATCATATCTTATAAGTTATAAAATTATAATAATATATTTATTACCAAAATAATTGATAAATAAGATTTAATAATAATGTTTATAAATATAAATTATATTTAAGCTAATTGTTTTATCATTTGAAGCAATGTAAACACCTTTCTTAACGTTTATTCACTAAAATCCAAGAATCAAACAGATTCTTTGTGATTTTATTTGATAAGTTCTTCGAGTATGCAATGTGAGTTAATGGACTCGATTAATTAGATAAAAATAAATAACAACAAACCGGGTTGAATATCGAATTCCCAAACAAACTCTTATCCTTGTTGGGCTTATTTATCCAACAAAAAATTAAGAGCCCAAATAATCCATACAACAACTTAGGTTGAATAGAAGTCCAGTCCACCATGCTTATGTTGATCGAATAGGAGTCCCTCCTAGTAACATTCTATCATTTGAGATTAATAGAAATCTGTTCAGAATTTGTTTCTTTCCGCTGAAAAATTGAAGCTTTTGTAATTGCTGAATAATGATGCCCATAATCTAGAATTTATATACCCTAATTTGTTTGTAAATGTGTAAATGTGTATGTAGGGTGATGAGATAGCATTCTAAAGTTGGGAAATTCATGTTTATGTTTTCCCAGTTTTGATGTTTTTAATTTTGGTTGGCACTTTAAAAACTTTTATTGAATTATCTGTATTTTTTATAAGAAAATAAATATATATATGTGTGTGTGTGTGTGTTAATTTGATAAAAAAAAATTATATTATCTTGTGTGCAGCACGTGGTATATGCTAGTTGCTTGTTGGGAAACAATGGAGCAGCAACAGAATGAGGGATCCGATAATAGAATTTTACTAGAGAATATAATAGTGTTGGAGATACTATCAAGGTTGCCAGTGAAAAATCTTTTAATGTTTATGTGTGTTTGCAGACACTGAAAATCTCTTATCTCATCTCAGGCTTTCAGAAAATTACATAGTCAAAGGCACAATTCTTCCCTCCGATTTCTATGGAAAAGTCATCCAACAATGTACGCTCCCAATTTCTTCATCATTTCTAAATATGATGTGCTCTCCATCCCAATCTTAGTTGGTGTGCTTCATCGGCACTTCAACAAAGAGATGCTTCTCCTATAATCCTAGCACCCGGCATTTCTTTCACTTGCCCGCTCCCCCTTGCTTTTCGTTACCAGACATTAAAAGTTATGCCCCTGGTTTTGGGTATATTCCATCCAAGGATGAATACGTGTTAATGCACATAGTCAACACAAAAAACAAATGGGTTGGTGAGGTCCTCACTATGTCCATCTCCTACGAGAACAACTATCAGTTGCATTACAAGGCATGGAGATCCATTGAGGTCACGATTGTGCTCGGCCACGTGATTAAATGCTTTGGTCTTTGGTTTGTTTGTGGGGCTTTTTATTGCAACATACTTGATGAAAATCGTAATAACTTTACCCTGTCCTTTGATGTAGAGACTGAAGTTTTTTCGACTTTTGAGTATCCGCAAGGAGGCGATTGAGCTTGGGGTACATCGCTTATGAAACTCAAATATGAGCTTTGTTTCGCGAATGTAACATCATATACGTCCCCAACTTTATACTTTTGGAAGTCATCTGATGTCAATAACAAGTTATGGACTCTTAAATGGAATATCAATTTACAAAGTCTTGGTTTTCCAATAGCTCCTCCACGAGATGTCTTTGATTGTAGAATGTTTATATACAGACTAGAATACCTTCAATGTCACAATGAGCCATCCGACATCTTACGAGATATGGGGAGGTTGAAGCTAGAAGGAGAAGACTACAATCCCATCGTGCTAGAATCTGTAGACTAATACGCGTGTGTCGGGCGTGATTGGTATGGTATGGGCATCCACACCAACCTCTTCACACTCTGATTGAAAAAACTATATATATGTATATATATATATATATATATATATATATATATATATATATATATATATATATATATGTATGTACACAATATTTGTAAAATTTGATGATGTTATTAGAACTTTATAATATCCAATAAACAATTTAAATTCCAACAATCAAGTATTGCGTGACATGAGTGATAATTAATAGATAGGGTTAATTATAGGGATCTATCCTGAGGTTTGGTGTATTTCGCGTCCAATCTCTTGGAGAATCATAATTATAGAGACTTCCTCTAAGATTTGCAAAACTTTACAAAACCCTAACAGAGACTAACAGAGGTGGATGTAATGCGTGAAATTATCCTTTTGTCCTCATCAGCTTTAATTACTTCGATCTCCCCTGAGGTTTACAAAACCTTAAAAAAAATTATATTTACCTGTTAGTCCCTAAACTTTAATTAAATTAAATTTACACATAAAAAAGAAAAGAAAAACTAATCCCACCTCGATTTATATAAAAAGAAAAAAATAGTTTATTAATTATGCAAAATAAAAACAAATTTTAAAGAGTGTTATATGTCATTTTCATATAATTTATCAGTAATAAAAAATAATTTAAAAAAATATTTGAATAATATTTTATTTTTGTATTTTATAATAAAATATTGTTTGATTGCATTGTATATAAGTAAGATATAAATTTGTGATTTTATTGTTGAGAATTTTAAACACTTATATATATATATATATATATATATAAGTTTGATACTGAAATAAACCATAAATTTAAATATTTACAAATGTCTTATAGATAATTATTTTATAAAAGGATATTTGAATGAGTATCTTTAAATTTTGTGAAAAAAATATTTGTTGATTTTTTCAATTAAATTTTTATAAAATGCATATTTCAATAATTTATCAATAGCGTAAAAAATAATTTATTAAATATGTAAACAAGATTTATTTTTAGTATTCTATAGTAAATATTATTTAATATTATTGGGTTTAAGTAATAAATTAATAAATTAATAATTCTTATTTGGTTAAATGTGTACTTGAATGAGTATTATTTAATTTTGTTAAAAAAATAATTGATTTTCTTAATTAGTAATATTTTAGCATTTTTATAATGCTTTTTATGTCCAAATTTTCCTTATTAATCATAATTTTTATTTATTATCCTTGTAGTTAAATTTTTAGAATTATGAAAACAAATTGAAATTATTGAAATTACGGTTTGGATGTGGATAATTCTTAATATTTTTGCATTTTCATAATGATCTTTTTATTTATCTTTAATTTTTCTTATGTTTAATATTAATTTATTCACTTTTATTTGTACTTCAATTTTAAAAACATTATGAAAAAAGATTGAAATTAATGTCTACACATTAATAAAATATTTTTAAGTTTTAATTTTTCACTAATATTTATAACATTTACAACCAAATCAAACCACATCATTTCATTGAAATCCTTCACATGCAACAAACATAACAAGGGTAGGCTTTTTCATAAAAATAGTTGTAGTAAACCTAAGGGTAAAATGGAATTTTCAATAAAATTCCGGTGATAACGTTAACAAAAACTAATGGTGGACCAACGGATGTAAGGTTTTACAAACTTTAGGAAAAATCTTTGTAATTATGATTCTTCGAGGGGATTGGACGCGAAATATACCAAACCACATGGAAGACCTCTGTAGTTAACCCTAAAAGATATATACCAACACAATGTGAAAATATTTTTAAAATAATTTGGATAAGTCATAATTTGACCAACTTAGAAGTGTAAATAAAGATTTTCCTTTTCAACTCATTTGACCAACTTAGAAATGTAAATAAAGATTTTCCTTTTCAACTCATATACCATATCAAACAATTTAGGCAAATTAACTATAATAAAAGATTTGTTCTGACACCAACTATTGATACTCTAGCAATATAGTTAACCATTTTTTGTACCCATAACTCCAAGTACTTCTATATAAGAACCTTGAAATATGATAAATTAACATCACACCTTTTTCTTGTGAGGAATAAGTTAAACAATGCTGAAAATTTTCATTTTATTTCTTTTAGAAGTGTAAATAAAGATTTTCCTTTTCAACTCATTTGACCAGCTTAGAAGTGTAAATAAAGATTTTCCTTTTCAACTCAATTGACCAACTTAGAAGTGTAAATAAAGATTTTCCTTTTCAACTCATATACCATATCAAACAATTTAGGCAAATTAACTATAATAAAAGATTTGTTCTGACACCAACTATTGATACTCTAGCAATATAGTAAACCATTTTTTGTACCCATAACTCCAAGTACTTCTATATAAGAACCTTGAAATATGATAAATTAACATCACACCTTTTTCTTGTGAGGAATAAGTTAAACAATGCTGAAAATCTTCATTTTATTTCTTTTAGTACTTCCTAACATTGTTCAAGCATTTCCTGCTGAAAAACGGAGGTGTTGGTTCACTAATAAATACGAGGTTCATGTTATCAATCACCTTCCTCCAAATTCTAAACCTTTAAAGTTGCATTGTGCATCTAGAGACGATGATCTTGGATACCATGATGTTTCTATCAATCAAGATTTTAATTGGGGCTTTTGTCAAAATTGGCGCTTTACTACTTTATTTTTTTGTCATCTTTGGTGGGGTGACAGAGAAAGAGCCTTTGATGTTTATAGTGGACAGTGGAGTGGAAGATGCGGTAGTATGTCATGTTATTGGGAAGCAAGAGAAGATGGTATTTATTATACCGGTGACCTTGTGAAACCTTTTACAAGAGAATTTCTCTGGGAAAGTTCTTAGTTCAAATCATACAATATCTCCGTGTATTTGTTTGTCAAAATTTTATTATTGTGTAGAAACTCTACTATGCACAAGGATATGAAAACTAATTTAATCAGAAATAATTTAGTAACGTGCAAAACTTTTTCAGTCATGTGCTCCATTTATATAGTTATAACACTACTGGAAATATGGATGTCATATAGGTACTCAAATTACTACAATAAAAACAATTTTTTTTTCGATGGGCAAAAATTTTTCAGGAAACGACTAATGACAAATAGGTCCGAGTAATTATCAAGTTTAATCCAAAAAAGTTTTAGATGGATAAAATCTGTCGGAATTTTTTCAAAATAAAATTAAAAAAATATAGTATTCCTTTTTCGAAGGGATACGCCCGTCGTAATATATATAAAAAATTTAAAAATTAAATTATATATATATATATATATATATATATATATATATATATATATATAACATTACTGGAAATATGGATGTCATATAGGTACTCAAATTACTACAAGAAAAACAATTTTTTTTTCGATGGGCAAAAATTCGTCAGGAAACGACTAATGACAAATAGGTCCGAGTAATTATCAAATTTAATCCAAAAATGTTTTAGATGGATAAAATCTATCGGAATTTCAAAATAAAATTAAAAAAATATAGTATTCCTTTTTCGAAGGGATACGCCCGTCGTAATATATATAAAAAAATTAAAAATTAAATTATATATATATATATATATATATATATATATATATATTTTGATGGAATACACACGTTGAAGTTATAAATAAAAATAAAAAGTGTGATGGCCCGAGCCTCCGGATCGAATCCTACGTGGTTCCACCCTCGAGTCCAGGTCCGTATTCGGTGAGCACAACAAAACTTCGACCAATTTTTTTTTTTTTGGAAAATCAACAACATAATAATTCGAATCATAGTTCAAATATAAGAAACAACATAATACAATTACAATTTAGTACAAGAAATCAACAATCAACTAGTAATCAAAACAATTCGGAATAAAATATTAAGTACTTAAAAGCATATAAGCATTAGCATAATAATTCAACATGAATAGTTTATTCTAGCAGTCGAGTTATTTATTGTATCATACATCACATGCTTGTTCGTTTATGGACTTATTGTTCTGACTCGACCTACTAGGACGTTCAGACTTACACACATGTAACACAAATCACTCACATTTGTTGCTTAAATCACACAAATCACTCACCTTTGTCCAGTTCTTCCTATACATGTTTATGTACGATCTTAGAATCCAATTATAGTATAAGGATTCAATCAATGACTAAGCAATATCTTAGTCAAACATACATTTGAATCAGGGTTGATCGATATCGAAGCTACAATCGAAAGTTGGACTTTTAAGTCGGGTTTTAGGTTTGTAAGGTTCATTAAAATTTTAAGTTAAATTATCTCTTTCAAGAAATTTTACGTAATAAGTTAAATTTGATAGTATAGTGCCCAACACGCCAATTCACTTTAATTTGTAATAAGTCTATTCTATAATAAGTAATCTTTGATTTAATGAAAAATTAGCACGTTTATTCATATACAATTTGGGGGTCCATGTGTAATTCTCTAAATTTGAGCAAACTCAAATTCATCCATCATTTTCTACCTCCTGAGATGAGGTGGCGGTTGCACGCTAGTCCCTGACATATCACCTCAACCACCCCCACTCCCACTCCCCTGTCGAACCACTGCCGCTCGGCATTTTAGTTGTAGCCCAATTAATTTTGAGCTAGTGTCCAAGAATTGATTTTGTGAGAGGACTGGGAGGGGTTGGGGAGGGTTTGGGCGTGGAAGATGATTTGGATTATGTGGAAGAAAATTAGATAATTTTAGGAGGGTATTTGGACTATTTCAAAAATAAATATTTTAACATAAACATTAAATATAAATAGGACACATGTCGCTTTAATATCGGGATTTCGAGAGAGAGAGAGAGTATTGAGAGGGAAGAAACGCCATGTCTGCAGAGAGAAGAGGTCGAGCGTGGAAGAGGAGAGTGAGCAGGCGATGGATTTCAAATGACAGGTTGAAGTTAGAATTTTAAATCAGCTGATTTGTTTTGTAGGCCAAACAACACTATAATGTCTAAGATAGTAGGTTTGTCCCTATTATAGTGGCCCTACTGCTATGTACTTGAGAGTCATTCATGATTCATATGCATGTGGTATGTTGGTCCCAAGTGGTCAGAAGAGGTTTAGAGGGGGGGGTGAATAAACCTCTTTAAAAATTTTCTTCAAATTTAACTTTAAAACTTTACTTCAATTGAACAGACTAAGCTGATCAGATTAGTAAGTTACAGTTCTGTTCGCGAACAAATCTTTGAACAGGCTTGTTGACCACTCGTCTGATAGTCACTTAGCTGATTTTGTTAAAATCAGTTTTAATACTTAGAGTACTTGCAGCGGATTTTCAAAGTGTTTTTCACAAGTAAACTTAGTAGTTTGAAAAGTAATTCCCCAGTTTTATAAACTCCTTTTAACTTCTTTTCAAACAGTTGACTTAATGTGTTTTTATGCAAACAGAAGATATGCAGATTTAAAACAATGTAAAAACACAAGTAATTTTTATAGTGGTTATATGGATTTGAATATCCTTTAGTCCACTCTTCCAAGTCACTCAGATCTTGGGTTATACTATAATCACAAAGTTTACAGTATACTCTGCTTGCGTCGAACAACAAATGAAACGACCACAAGTTCGCAATAGGAAATCACACAGAAAACCTATTCTCTGAAGTTTGATCACTCACTAAGATGGATCACAACTCCGCACAACACTCTTGTTTACAAAATCACTCAGAAGATGTATTTTTCTTGATTCTTCAACTCTGCTTTCGTCAACAAATGACTCAGCTGATGAGTGAGCTGTTCTTGAGACTTAAAGAATTTTGCTTCGGAAATTTCTCTCAGAAAGTGTGTGTTGCTTGTTTCTTCTTCGTCTCTTTCAGCTATTTATACTTGAGGATTGAAAAGTGTCCGTTGAAGAGAGACAGGATTCAAATTCCTCGAGTACTGGTCCTTAAAATCCGCGAACGGCTCTTTTGCAGTCTGTCCGTACTGTAAACAGTACTATTCTGCAGGCAGCATTAAATGCACTCGGCTGATGCGAAGCTTTTCTTCAATCATTTGTCTTAAATATCCTCGTACTTCAGCATTTATTACACCAAGGGGCATTTATTACCGTTGGGAACACTTCATGATCTTCTTCACTTGGCTGACGAAAGTACAAGTCTGATGGTGAACTCGGCTGATCTCAAACTTGAACAAATCTGATTTGAGTCGGCTGATCTTCACTAATCTGATAACTTCACTTCAGCAGATCAGAAGTCTTGGACCTTGAAACTTTGACTCTTCTGATGTCTTCATTACTTAGTCAAAATTCCTTGATAAGTTTATCAGCTAAGTTACTCCATACTTAACCAATCTTTGAAGTTTTGGAATGCATCAAAACCTCCCTTATCAAATTTCCTTTAGTGCCTTCATCTTCATCCTTATCCAACAATTTCCCCCTTTTTGATGATGACAAAACTTCAGCTAAGTACCTGTTAAATACCTAAACTAAAGATTGAAATCCTCAAAATTTTCTGAGATAGAAAAAGTTTATTGGATTGAACTTGACTTTTCATTAATATTGAAAAAGGGTTACATAGTACAAGTTCATCAGATGAGATTTCTGAAGAAATAGATAAAGTAAACTGATTACAAGGATTTTTCAATTTCTAACTATCAGCTTCTTCATCTGATCCTTCCAGCACTTCTTCATATTCATAAGATGATTCTTCATCATCTTCTTCATCATCAGCTTCTTCTTCCAAGGTTGCTTTGGCAGCTTCCATCTTCTCCTTAAGTTCTTGTTCTTGAAGAGCTTTCAAAGCTTCCATGGCCTTCCTTGCAGATTCTGTATTCTTGTACTTGGTATCTTCTTTTTCAGTCATTTCTTCTTCTTCTACCGTTCCAAGTTTTGCACTCTTATCAGCTTCAGCTTCAGTCTTGTCAACTGTTTCTTCAGTTTCTTTGGCTTCAGTTGTTGCAGCAGTAGTTTCCTCCTTAGTTGATTCTTCAGCAGCAGATTCCTTTGCTGGTTCTTCAGCAGCAGTTTCTTTAGCTGGTTCTTCCCTTTTATCTTCCCCCTTTTTGTCATCATCAACTCTGATGACATTTGAAGGTTCAACAGCAGGGTTGAGAGCAACTGTTGAAATCTTTACTCCAGCGCATAAAGCCTTTAGATTCTGATTAACAACGTCGTGACTAGCTGTTAGATGATGAATGTCAGTGCTGATTACATCAGTCTTATCATTGAAGTAGTCAATGTTGAGATTGATAGTTGCAATTTCATTTTGAACTTCCTGTGCAGCCTTTGCCACTTCTTGCAACATTCCCAGATTGATTTCCTTCTCTTCATGACTGACTTTAATGAAGGTTGCAGTTAAGTCAGCAATCTTGTGCTCAGCTGATTTTAAAGCAGTGTGAAGATGATTCACATCACCCTTCACATCTTCTACGTTCTGGTTCAGTTCTCTTAAGCTGTGTATCAACTGCAATGAGTTGTCTTGAGGAATTGGAATACTGTTGATCTCCTTCTTGATGATCTCTTCTGTTGATCCTTGAACAGTTTCCAGCTGAAGTCTGTTGGTTTCTGCCAACTCTGCTTTCAGCTCCTCCTTAACCTTCAATAGCTGTTGCTTGTGCTTGTCTTCCAGTTCCTTAAGTTGGTTTTCCATCAGCATCTGGATTGCTTCCATCAGTGATGAATGTTGATCAGCTGATGAAGCAGAAGCAGCAGCATCAGCTTCCTTTTCCTCAGTCGCCTGTTGAACAGGGACTTCCTCCAAGTCTGTCATCTGATGGTCTTCAGAAGTCTTAGCTGGCGGCTCAATAGCTAAGGACTTATCAGCAGATTTGTGCTCATCAGTGACATCATCGTAGAACAGATTAGTAATGGTTCCATCTTCATTAAAGCATGTTGTCTGTCTAATCTGCCTTACAATAATCCAAGGGTTAACAGGAGCATTGTTACCCTTAGGGACTTCATAGTACTGTTGTACTTCCTTGCCAAAAATGATTTGCTGGATACTTGGCAGTAGTGGCAAATCACTTGAACAGCCTTGCTGATACTTTGACTTCTTAGCCCATCTCTTCAGGGCAGTCATAACAGCAAACTTAATTGCTCTTTCTTCAGCATCTTCAGACTTCTTCTTCTTCTCAGGCAAGGTGCTCTTGATTTTCTTGGCTTCCTCCAATGCAAAGCCTTTTGCATAGCTATGCATGATATCTCTCACATAGCTGGGATCAAGAGCCTTTTGAATGGAGTTTGTCTTCAGCCAACATAGAACCCATCGTTCTTCATCAGCTAACTCCTTCATACTTTGAAGTTCAGTGATTGACTTGTTCAGCCTGTTGTCCCTCCAACTGATATATCTTGGCTTTTCTTGGTTGAACAGAGTCATCAACATAAGCTTCTGATCATAGTAAGCTAGAGACTTCTCAAACTTCTTGAAAAGCTCCTTATCAGCATACATTATTTCAAATGCTTTTCTGACTTCAAACTTGTCCTTTGACTTGAGTTTGGGGGCAGGCAGTAATATCTTCTTTTTGTCCTCTTCAGTATTGCCTTCTCCAATCTTGATGCCACCTCCATGGACAGGTCCATAGGCATCAACTTTGCTCAATTCAATCACCATAGCCATTTCAGCATCCTCAGCAGCTTTTCTTTCTGCTTCAGACATGCGTCTTCTGGCTTCATCCTTTGCTTCTTGAGCTTTGCTTAGCTCAAGTGCTTTCTTCTCTTCAAGCTCATCTTGTTTTCTTTGTTCAGCTTCCTCCCTTGCCTTCTTATCAGCTTTGGAGACTTTCTTTCTCCTTAGCACTATTTTTCTCTTGCCTTTATCAGCAGGGGCTGGTCCAGCAGATGATATGGGAGCAGCAGCAATAGGATAGATGATTTGGACATCTGGATCTTCTTGAGGTTGAGTAACCTCAGCTGTTGATGTGACATGACTTGGCTGTTGCTCATCAGCCTTGTCAGTCTTAACAGTTTCAACTGTTTCAGCAGGCCTTTGAGTAGCTTCAGGGTCTTCCCTTGCTACATTCTCCAAGTCCGTTGGTTCTTCAATAAATGTCATCTGCTTTCTAGCAGACTTCTTGGTCCTCCCTTCACGGTAAGTGGAGGTAACAGTATCTCTCTGTTGACTCCTTGTCCTTTGAGAAATACCCTCAGCAGGCCTCTCTGCTGATGGAGTTCTTGATGGTGATGCAGGGGATCCAGTCCTTACATCAGCAATTATGTTCTCAACAATCTTAGTGGCTTCAGCAGAAGTCACTCTCTCCATCTGCTTAGATTCTTTTTTTTTGGGCTCATCAGCAGCCCTCTTCCTTTTAGTCTCAGCAGCCAAACTTGCTGTTTTGACTAACCTCTTTTGCCTTTTGGCAGGAACCTCCTTTGGTTCCTCAACATCAGCTTCCTCAGGCTCACCAGCCTTCCTCTTTTGAACAGGCAAGTACTTTGATACTGCCTTAGATTTATGAATCTCTTTTCCATTCTTCATATCACAACCCAGCTTTGACAGCAGATAACTGAGTGTGATCCTGTGGTTGGTAGTGGGGCCTTTTCCTTTCTTATCATCAAGAAAGTCAGCTAATATGTACCAAACTATGATGGACCAGTTGATCTCCAATCCATAGTATATGGCAGCCATGATGCTGAACCTCTTCATGGTAACAGCATCCAGTGAGAATGTGCAATTCTCAATCAGCTTGGACACCATATCAGCCATCCGCTGATATTCATCCTTCAGTTGCTTCTTCCTTATATTTCCAGATAACGTTTCTCCCTCTTTGGCGCAGATCGCCCAGAACTGTTGATGTTTGTCCTCTGTCAGCACAGTGACGTCGTGTCGTCCACTGTTAGGAAGTCCAAACGTCTCGTGAAGAACAGCTGGGGTGATAGTGACAGATTTGTCTCCTACTGAAGCCTTAATCTCCAGTTTGTTGTAGTCAGCTTTTGCTGTGTTGTAGTACTCCATCACTTGGTCAGTCCAGATAATTCCTTCGTGGTATTCCATGAAGTTTACCAGCGAAGCAGCTTTGAACTTTTCGAGCAGTTCTTTCATCAGATCCGTACCGGATTGGTAGTAAGAATCATAAACGAGAAACATACCTTCAGCGGCCATCGTTGATCTGTTGAAGGTTAGAAAAACAAAGGAAAGTATGCAGAAAATTTGCAGAAATTTCTCACAAGTACTTTTGAATGCTTAGAGTGCGTAAAGAACGACTCGACTGATCAGATAGGGATTTATAGAGTTGGGGTATCTTGAATTTCGTGATATCCGCCAACCGTTAGATCCGTTTTTCTGTCAGTGCTGATCGTGCGGCGTCAGTTACGACTTTTCGAATTCAAAAGATATTTAATGAAGAGCGGGAATATGTACCGCCCGACAGTTACTTGTAAAAGCGTGTTTTGAATAAAACGTTTTTAAATAGTTCGCTTTTATTTAAGTAATCAGATTAGTAACATAAATACTTATCTGATGGACTACTGTCCTGATGACAATGCTGTTATCAGAGAATGCCAATAGCTGATAACCTTCCTCAGCTGTTTGTCAATCCAGCTAGATAAAATAACTTCAATCTTCGATAGTTGAGTCTTCTGATGAAAACATAACTTCAACTAACTGTCATTAACAAATTTCATCTTTAATTCAGAAGTACCGCTAGTCTTACACGTTCCCCCTGAGTTTAAGAATTCATAAGTTAACTAGTCTGTTGAAAGTTAATCCTTGAAGATAATAATAGATAACTAAGCTGTTGAACTCCAGTCTTCTGATGAGTTCCCCCTCAGCTTATGATTCCAAATTAAGTAGTCCTAGCTCAGCTCTTAGAGTTGAAAACCTTACTTCACTTAGAGGTTTAGTGAAGATATCAGCAATCTGATTATCAGTATGAACATACTCAATCATTACATTGCCTTTTTCCACATGATCTCTAATGAAATGATGCTTGATCTCAATATGTTTAGTCCTTGAATGACTTGTAGTGTTCTGAGTAAGTGAGATTGCACTTGTATTGTCACAGTAGATTGGAATTCCACTGATCTTGATGTTGTAGTCTTCTAGTTGATGCTTCAACCAAAGTATCTGTGCACAGCAAGCTCCAGCAGCTATATATTCAGCTTCAGCAGTAGATATAGAGACTGAGGTTTGCTTCTTACTCATCCATGAGATCAGACGACTGCCTAAGAACTGACATGCACCTGTTGTGCTTTTCCTGTCAATCTTGCAGCCAGCAAGGTCTGAATCTGAATAGCCAACTAGTTCAAATCCAGATTCTCTAGGATACCATAATCCCAGTTCTTGAGTGCCTTTAACATACTTCAATATCCTCTTGGCAGCTAAGAGATGAGATTCTTTGGGGTTTGATTGAAATCTTGCACAGACTCCAACTGAGTACATTATATCAGGTCTACTTGCTGTTAGATACAACAATGAACCAATAATGCCTCTATATTTGGTTATGTCCACTGATTTGCCATCTTCATCTTTATCCAAACGAAGACTTGTAGACATAGGAATGGTAGATGTTGAGCTAGTTTCCATACCAAATTTCTTGAACAGATCTCTTGTGTACTTTGCTTGGCTGATGAATATCCCATCAGGCAACTGTCTAACTTGCAATCCAAGAAAGTAATTAAGTTCACCCATCATGCTCATTTCAAACTTATTCTGCATCAGCTTGGAGAACTTATCACACATCTGTTGGTTAGTTGAACCAAAAATAATATCGTCCACATATATTTGCACAAGTAGTATATGATTTTCCCATTCAATTGTAAACAAGGTTTTGTCTACCTTACCTTTTCGAAATCCTTTAATTAAAAGAAAATCAGATAGGGTATCATACCATGCTCTTGGAGCCTGTTTCAGTCCATAGAGGGCTTTCTTCAGACGATATACTTTGTCCTCTTCTTGATAGACTTCAAAACCTGGAGGTTGTTCAACATACACTTCTTCTTGCAATTCTCCATTGAGAAAAGCAGACTTCACATCCATCTGATAGACAGTGAAGTTCTTGTAAGCAGCATAGGCTAGAAACAGTCTGATTGCTTCAAGTCTTGCTACTGGTGCAAAAGTTTCATCAAAGTCAATTCCTTCTTCTTGACAATAACCCTTGGCCACTAGTCTTGCTTTGTTTCTGGTGACAACACCATCTTCATTCATCTTATTTCTGAAAACCCACTTAGTGCCAATTACTCTTTGATGACTTGGTCTAGGAACTAAGTACCAGACTTCATTCCTTTCAAATTGATTCAACTCTTCTTGCATGGCTTCTATCCAGAAGGAATCATTGAGAGCTTCTTCAATTTACTTGGGCTCTATTTGAGATAGAAATGTGACAAACATAGCATCTTGTGCAGCAGCTCTTCTTGTTTTCACTCTATCTAAAGGATCACCGATAACTAATTCAGGAGGGTGATTCTTGAGCCATCTGAGATCAGGTTGTAGATCAGGATGTTGTCCTCTGTTATGATCTTGCAACACTACTGTTGGAGTTCCAGTAGTAGTCTGTTGAACATTTGTAGTCTGTTGAACAGTCTCTGGTCTGTCAGCTGTTTGCAACTCGTCTGTTAGACGATCAGCACTGTGATTTTGAACAGCACTTGAGTTAGCAGCTGAACTTAGATTAGGTAGTATGATGGGAACATATTCTTCATTTCTTCCAATGTCTAACTTCTGTAAATCAGCAGACAGATCTTGATTAACACTTTGATTCTTTTCAGAAGATTGACTTGGCTCATCAAATACTACATGGATAGATTCTTCTATTAGTAATGTTCTTTTGTTAAAAACTCTGTAAGCTTTACTAACAGTAGAGTATCCTACAAAAACAGTTTCATCAGCCTTTTCTGCAAATGCAGCAAGGTGATTTTTCCCATTATTCAATACAAAACATTTACAACCAAAAATCTTAAAGTAATGAATGTTTGGTTTTCTGTTGTTCCAAACTTCATATGGAGTCTTGTTCTGATTTTTGTTGATCATACATCTGTTTTGGGTAAAGCATGCTGTATTTGTTGCTTCTGCCCAAAATCTTTGAGGCAGTTTAGCTTCAGCTATCATGGTTCTGACAGCTTCTTTTAGTGTTCTGTTTCTCCTTTCAGCAACACCATTCTGTTGAGGGGTTCTTGCAGCAGAATACTCATGATGTATTCCTTTGATATTACAGTATTCTTCAACAGTAGAGTTTGTAAACTCTGTCCCTCTATCTGATCTGATCTTCAATATCTTGATACTCTTCTCATTCTGGATCAGTTCCATCAGATTGGTAAGATGTTCCTTGGTTTCACTCTTCTTTTTCATGAAAATCACCCAAGTATATCTTGAATAATCATCCACAACAGCTAGGCAGTATTTCTTTCCACCATTGCTGACTGGATCAATAGGTCCAAATAAGTCCATATGCAACAGCTCCAATATTCTTCCAGAAGATTGGTGCTTCTTTTCTTTGAAAGATGACTTGATTTGTTTACCCTTCTGACATGCATCACAGAGCTTGTCTTTGCTCATGACTGCTTTTGGAATCCCTTCTACCAAATCATTCTTGATTAATCTGTTTATGGTCTTGAAGTTTAAATGATTCATCCTCTTGTGCCATAGCCAACTGACTTCACTTGGTGCATATGCCACCAAACAAACACTTGAATTCTTGTCAACAGAATTCCAGTCAACTATGTAGATATTTCCTTGTCGTCTTCCAGATAAAATTACCTTCTTTGTACCAATTTGTTCAACGTAGCACTTATCTGTTGAGAAGATGACTGAATATCCCTTGTCACAAAATTGACTTATGCTCAGCAGATTATATTTTAGGCCTTTAACATAGGAGACGTCAGATATCTCTATGTTTCCCTTGATTAATCTTCCTTTAGCTTTAATCTTGCCTTCTTTGCTGTCTCCAAAAGTGACTTTTGGACCATCCACAGCAACTGCATCAGTCAACTCATGTATGTTTCCACACATGTGCCTTGAACATCCACTGTCCAAGTACCAAATCTTCTCTACTTTACTCCTAATCCTAATCCTAACCTACAAAACAAAAATAAAATTGTTTTAGGTACCCTTATTGAGAGGGTCCTGAAGGATTAGTTCCACCCTTGACAACCCAAGATGTTGAAGTCTTAGGCTTCTTAGGTTTCTGAGTTTTAGGAGCATGAACATTTTCATTTTTATCATAGTTATCAGATAAGTCATGTTGATGATCAGTATGATATGAATAATGTTCATAAGCAGGGTAAGGTGCATGATATGCAGGATATGCATGCATTGGATGAGCAGGGTAAGGTGCATAGTAACTAGGAAATTGAGGTGCATGATACATAGGATGATATGCAGTAGGTTGCACATAATATGACTCATTTCCATACCAAGCATTTTGATTTTTCTTGTTTTTATGCTTCTTTGGTTTACTAGATGCTTGCTCATTTGATTTTGACTTAGTTTTACCATTAGTCTGATTGACTTTAGCTTTATCAGCAGACTTCTTAGGGCTCTGCTGTTTGGTCTTACTAGTCTGATTTCCTACACTAGGCTCTTTGCTCTTTTTAGCCTTAGGAGATTTCTTCTCCTTTACCACTTTCTCAGATGAGGCAGGTTTAGAAGTTTGAACATACAGAATGACCTTACTATTGTCAGCTGATATGAATTTTTCAGTATGATTCAATTCTAATTTTTCCTTTTCTAAAGGTGTCTCCTGTTTACTAGATGTATGCATGGATGCAACAGTAGACTTATCATGAGACTCAATAATTTTCTCAAGTTCCATGATTTTTCCTTTATAAACCTCACACTCAGCTTTCAGAGATTCATGCTCTTGCTCAAGCTGTTTATATTCAGCTGATTCCCTTGGCTTTTCAGCTAAGAGTTTCAGTGAACTATTTTGCTCTTTTAGCAGGATCATCTCTTCCTTAAGCTTTTTATATGCTTCAGCAATACCAGTATTGTTAAGCATCATTTGTTCAAATGAATTAAATAATTCATCATTAAGAGGAGTTACCTCATCCTCAGAGTCATCAGAGTCCTTTGCCATCAGGCACAGGAGAGCAGGTTTTTCTTCATCAGAAGATTCCTCATCAGACGAGTCTGAATTTGAATCAGATGAGTAGACAGCAGTCAGCTTTTCTGCTTCAGCCATCATTGCTTTTCCTCTCTGATGCTTTCTTTCTTTTCTTACTTTCTTCTCCTCCTCAGTGTACTTTTCTGCTTTTGGATATGGGCAGTCTTTGATGAAGTGTCCCAATTTCCTGCAGTTGTAACACATTAGTTTTGATTTATAATCATCTTTATCTTGAGAAGAAAAGTTAGGTTTAGAAGAAGAAGCATTGTTGTATTTGTTCTTCATTTTTCTTTTGTAGAACTTCTTGAAATTATTCATCAACAGTGCAACATCTCCAGCAGTGTACTCCTTTTTGTTGAGTAGAGTGGCTTCATCAGATGAGTCCACTTCAGCATTTCTTTGAGCTGGTCTTCTTTGGTTTTCAGCAGCAACCAGTGCAGCTGTGGGTCCTGAAGTTGAGGTTTCTTCAATTCCCATCCTTGGCAGTTTATACTCATAAGCCTTGAGTACGGAGAACAGCTCTGTAAGAGAAATCTTGCCCAGATCTCTTGATTCTTCCATTGCTGTCACCTTCATGTTGAACTTGGAAGGTAGAGCCTTCAGTACTCTGACAGTGATTTCTTTGTCAGTGAAAGTCTTTCCCAACTTTAAAACTTCATTCAGAGTTCTGGTGAATCTGGTATCCATCTGATCAATGGTTTCTCCAGACTTCATCTTGAAGTTGTCAAGTTTCTCCAATGCAACAGTTAGCTGATGCTCTTTAATTGCATCATTGCCTTCACTCATGTCACGAACCTTGTCCCACATCTCCTTTGCAGTTTTGCAATGCTTGACTTTGTCAAACCGATCATTATCCAGGGCTTTGGTCATGATGAATCTTCCGACTTTGTCCAGGTTGAACAGCTTTATTTCTTCTGCTGTCATTTCTGTTAAGTCTTTTTCCACCACTATTTGAGCTTCATCTACGATGATGGTCTTGGTGAATTTGAATGGACCTTTGATGATACATGTATACATGTTGTCATTGTAGGCAGCAAGGAAAATCTCCATTCTGATCTTCCAGTCCTCAAAAGACATACCAGCAATGTGGGGAACATGGCTGATACAATCCATTTTTCAAAAAGTTTTTATTTTTCAAAAAGATGCTCTTTTGAAAAGTTTTGAAAACCTTTGAAAAACACTCGGATCAAGCTCGTTGATCAGGCAGCTGATTCTAATGAACCACCTGCTCTGATACCACTTGTTGGTCCCAAGTGGTCAGAAGAGGTTTAGAGGGGGGGTGAATAAACCTCTTTAAAAATTTTCTTCAAATTTAACTTTAAAACTTTACTTCAATTGAACAGACTAAGCTGATCAGATTAGTAAGTTACAGTTCTGTTCGCGAACAAATCTTTGAACAGGCTTGTTGACCACTCGTCTGATAGTCACTTAGCTGATTTTGTTAAAATCAGTTTTAATACTTAGAGTACTTGCAGCGGAGTTTCAAAGTGTTTTTCACAAGTAAACTTAGTAGTTTGAAAAGTAATTCCCCAGTTTTATAAACTCCTTTTAACTTCTTTTCAAACAGTTGACTTAATGTGTTTTTATGCAAACAGAAGATATGCAGATTTAAAACAATGTAAAAACACAAGTAATTTTTATAGTGGTTATATGGATTTGAATATCCTTTAGTCCACTCTTCCAAGTCACTCAGATCTTGGGTTATACTATAATCACAAAGTTTACAGTATACTCTGCTTGCGTCGAACAACAAATGAAACGACCACAAGTTCGCAATAGGAAATCACACAGAAAACCTATTCTCTGAAGTTTGATCACTCACTAAGATGGATCACAACTCCGCACAACACTCTTGTTTACAAAATCACTCAGAAGATGTATTTTTCTTGATTCTTCAACTCTGCTTTCGTCAACAAATGACTCAGCTGATGAGTGAGCTGTTCTTGAGACTTAAAGAATTTTGCTTCGGAAATTTCTCTCAGAAAGTGTGTGTTGCTTGTTTCTTCTTCGTCTCTTTCAGCTATTTATACTTGAGGATTGAAAAGTGTCCGTTGAAGAGAGACAGGATTCAAATTCCTCGAGTACTGGTCCTTAAAATCCGCGAACGGCTCTTTTGCAGTCTGTCCGTACTGTAAACAGTACTATTCTGCAGGCAGCATTAAATGCACTCGGCTGATGCGAAGCTTTTCTTCAATCATTTGTCTTAAATATCCTCGTACTTCAGCATTTATTACACCAAGGGGCATTTATTACCGTTGGGAACACTTCATGATCTTCTTCACTTGGCTGACGAAAGTACAAGTCTGATGGTGAACTCGGCTGATCTCAAACTTGAACAAATCTGATTTGAGTCGGCTGATCTTCACTAATCTGATAACTTCACTTCAGCAGATCAGAAGTCTTGGACCTTGAAACTTTGACTCTTCTGATGTCTTCATTACTTAGTCAAAATTCCTTGATAAGTTTATCAGCTAAGTTACTCCATACTTAACCAATCTTTGAAGTTTTGGAATGCATCAAAACCTCCCTTATCAAATTTCCTTGAGTTCCTTCATCTTCATCCTTATCCAACATGGTATTAGGAATATAGTAGCGTAGAGGTCTTTTTCCATGTATCAAAATACTCCCTATGTCTCAATTTATCTGTCATTTTAGGTATTTTTATATATATTAAGGCACCTATTAAATAGCCTCAATCTTAGGGAAAAATAAATGATATTTCTAAAATACACTTACACTATCTTTACTTTTTATATTAAAGAGAGAGTTTTAAATAAGGGCAAAATGGGAAAATATGTATTTAATAGTGCATTGAAACTCTAAAGTGACAAATAATTTGGGACAAAGAAAATTCTCTAGAACGACAGATAAATTGGGACAGAGGGAGTAATTTTTAGGGAGTATGGGTATGGGGTATAAGAGGATGGGTTTTGGCGATTGAGCCTAAATTCTTTTAAAATGAATTTTCGTCAAATTCATAAAAAATTTAAAAATTTATTCAGAAACTCATATTCAAACTCTTCAAATCTATAACACATTGATTTGATATCTACCATCTACTTTTTTCTTCAAATTTCACTAAAAAAGACATTGATTTGACATTTACCACCTACTTTTTTCCCTAAACCCCAACATTCAAACACAATCCAAGTAGGGTTTCAACTTATTCAAACCACAAAATCCAACATCCAAATAAAATCTCAATTTTTTCTTTTTAAATCGAGACTCGCAAAACCAAGCCAAAACTCATTCAAATAGACCAATGGGTTACTCTTTCAAGTGTGACCATTTTTTCCCCTAAAAATGGTGTATATACCTAGCCAAAGAGAATGTACACATTAATTTGACAAAAATGCCCCTTACAATTCTTTATTCTTTCAATTTTGCCCCTCTCATCTAATTTTCTATTCTTCTCTCTTCTCCCCAGCCTCACTGATGAACCTAACCCCAACCACCACCACCACCACCACCACCCTTCGCTCTATCACCAGATCTTCGCCACTGTTCTGGACACAACCTTAAAAAAAAAAAAAAAAAAAAAACCGAGTTTTGAGATTTCATGCTGTCTTATGAAATCTCAAAACCAAGAATCTGAAACTGTGTAGACCTCTACACTCCCACCTAATCAAAACATCTTTAATTCTTGATATGTTCTTCGGCCTGGGTCGGTGGTTGACGGTGGTTGGTGGGGGAGAGAAGGTGGGTTTTGGGTATTTTATTTTATTTTTCAGTTTTTCACTAAATTAAAATATTGAATTTTATTTATTGAATACACAAAATTAATTATCCAATTAGGTAATAACATGTTATATTTTAAAGATTTTATTTAATTTCATAATTATATATAAAAAATATTTCTCTAAATATTTTCATAAATGTTATGTTAAAATATATAAATTAGTATAGAAAAATATTTAACAGAATAATAAGTATTTAATTATTTTTATATCTTACCAATTAAATTTTAGTTAATTGCCGGGGGAGATATATATATATAAAGGGTAATGTAGTAATTTTCAATTTTGAGAGGGTTTGTACAGGGAAGGGGATGGTGTCGTACAAGGACACATGTCCAACAATTTATCTAACAAGTCAGCCAGTCAGGTGACTCTCTACAGCTTAAAGTCACCTTAGAGCATCCTCTCTTTTTAATTTTATCTATCAAAATTTAGTCAAAGTTTCAATTTTTTTTTTTTTTTTGTTTTTCAATGGGTTTTTTTTTGAGATGTATCGATCACATAAAATTAGAATCTCCAATTATTAATGCTCCTAAGGAAAAGAATAAACGAATCAAAACTCAAAATAAACATTAAACAAAATAAAAAGAATTAGTAATCCATGTCAATTTAATAATTAACTGAACTTTAATGAAAATTAGAATAAATATGCGATTGAATTAAATATTTCAAAATTGCAATTTATTAAAATTCAAAAAGGCAAACGAATATTAGGGGTGGGATCAGGATGGGCTTTCGGGAATTCAGGTATTTCGGGACGGGGTATCGGGTTCCCAAATTTCAATCCCGAAACCCGGTAGATCAACCTAGGTCCCGAGTGTTTCGGAGTTGGAGATTGTGTTGCCTTTAAAGTGGTCGCCACCGAAGGAAACGAATGTGGAGTTATATTTAATCTATGAATTAATGGATGATTGAATTCATGTATTGATGTTTCATTATTGAAATGGATTTTTCAAGAAAAGTATAAGGAACAACTGTTGGTCTCGATTGTTATTAAGAAAGAACAAAAATTAAAGAACAATTATTAAGAAAAATAATTTAAAGAACAATTTGAAAGAAATTAAAAGAGCCATTTCCGAGAAAGAAAAATAAATTAAAAGAACAATTGTTAAGAAACTAAAAGAAAAAAGAATAATTGTTAAGAAAAAAAAATATTAAAAAATTACGAGGAAGTTAATTGCAAATGTAGGATTTGAATTCTACACAAGGTAAGTAACTTGTATCACCCAAAGCAAATTGGTTATGTCAGGAAAACTACTACTTTAAATTAAAGCAATACACTTAAAGAAAGAAAGAAAAACTGAAGAAGTAAAAGAGTAGATTTTGGGTCTCGAACGTTGGACCTAGCCACTAAACTTGCAGAACTTATTAGCCAAATAATTACTCATGTTAGGAAAACTAATAGTTTAAATTTATATATAACTGAGTGGGGGCTATAGACCCCACTAACTCTAGTGTGGGTCCACCCCTGGGTACATTTGATAATAAAAAGAAAGGGATTGATGGTTGGAAATGGTTGTGACCAGATCGAATAGAGGAGGCACTCTGTTCTTGTTTTTTCGGCCGGCCACTTGTGGGTTAGAGTTTTGGGGAGAGAGATAATTTTGAAAGATGAAATATTTTTATTTTTATTTTTAAATGTAGAAGGGTTTTTTGGTATTTACACATATTAAATGGGGTTCGTACACCACTATTTCTTGGTATCATACATGGACACATGTCAGTCCCTGCTTGAGTGTCGCGACCAGATCGAATAGAGGAGGCACTCTGTTCTTGTTTTTCCGGCCGGTGTTCTTGTTTTTCCGGCCGGCCACTTGTGGGTTAGAGTTTTGGGGAGAGAGATAATTTTGGAAGATGAAATGTTTCAATTTTCATTTTTAAATGTAGAAGGGTTTTTTGGTATTTACACATGTTAAATGGGGTTTGCACACAACTATTTCTTGGTGTCATACATGGACACATGTCAGTCCCTGCTTGAGTGTCGTGACCAGATCGAATAGAGGAGGCACTCTGTTCTTGTTTTTCCGGCCGGCCACTTGTGGGTTAGAGTTTAGGGGAGAGAGATAATTTTGGAAGATGAAATGTTTCAATTTTCATTTTTAAATGTAGAAGGGGTTTTTGGTATTTACACATATTAAATGGGGTTCGTACACAACTATTTCTTGGTGTCATAAATGAACACATTTCAGTCCCTGCTTGAGTCGTTCATGACTCCTGAGCAGGGGTGAGTCAAAATAGAAGTCCCCAAAAGAAAAAGCAATTGTACAAACAACAGGAAATATAGGCACATATTGCTGCTGCAAAATGAAAGAACATAATTTCAGAACATTAATTGATCCATATTAACCCAATATTTTTAGGTCGAAGGTTGGCCAGGATCAAAATCGAGGTTGAATACATGTGAAATGCTTATTTCATCAGAACCTTTTCATAAACTAAGAATTGTATATTAACATTCAGCAAATCATAACAATTTTTCTCCCACATACTTTTATCAATATTATTCAACAAGCAGGATATCAATCTTAACCAAACGAGGCAAAGGTATACGCTACATGATACGTACGGAGACTACGGAAACAAATCTCAGATACCAAATAGTACTAAAAACAATGACAAAACTCAACACCCCTATGGTACCTCTAAAGTGGTCGCCGGAGGAGATTCATGAGTTTGTTCCTCCGGAGGAGACGACTGTGGAGTGGGAGATTGTACATGTGGTGCCTCTGAAGTTGATTCATGAGTTTGATCACTTGGTTTGTTTGTCATACATGATGGGTTACTGATAGGCAGTTCGGGACCCGATGCACGGGGACAAGGAGGATCGCCGTACCATACATCAAAGTTTATAATAATTGGAATTATAATTATCTTGGAAGCTTGAGTTACGAGTAAGAGAACAGCATGTTAGGAAATTTAATTTTCTTATCCTAATTGGACTATTTAATCAATTATGATAGCTATTATAAAGTTATTAGATTAACATTAAGTGGTCTAATTAGTTACCAACTCCAATACGAATGTGGACTAAATAATGGGTAGATACCTATTTAGGAGAGTTCTAGGGAATTATGGGAACCCTATTTATCTTCCTATATAAAGAACACAAGGGTTATGGTCCCCAACACACCAAATCAATACACTATTCTCTTCTCCCCATCAAGAAGACAATCTTAAGAAACTAAGGCGATTTGGTTGAGGAAGACCTCGTACCCGATCGATCCAATTCATACTCGTGATTGATTCCAATATTCCGCATCAGACTAATCGCTCACTATGGATACTGGTACGTATTTAATTTATTACATATAACTCTTAATGATTTAGTATGAGAGAGATCTATGGGGAAATATTCCAACAAGTGGTATTAGAGCTACTCTCATGCTGTATCATTAGGGTTATTCAGTTTCGTCAATTTTGTAGATTTTTTTTTTTGGGTTTTGTACTGTGATGAAATTTATTTCATATTAAATCTATGGATATGACTCGGATCTTTATATAATCGAATTGATTTTTTGATTGTCACGTTAAAAGACTCGAGTTGATCATATGAACCGATATGATTATTGATTCAAGCATGTTTTTGCTTACTGTGGTACTTGATTTCTGAAAGTGAATTTCTTTGATTAGCACAAAATTGATGGATAATGATTAAATTCTATTGTCGTGTGCTTATATAGAAAATTGATGGATAATGATTAAATTATGTTAATCTACGTATGTTTAAGGTAAGGAATCTTGTTTCATGCTTCTGTATTGCCGCATGTTATGTGATGACTTTGTTCATGTATTGTTTAAGAATTGTTAATTGATTTCAAAAAATTTTATTCTTTTGGTTTTTCGGAAGTTATCATAATTTAGGTTCCTTTTGATTTTAAAATTTGGCCATGATATACGGATTAAAGTCTACCTTAATGCATGGCATAATTAATTTCTGAAAATTTTCGTGCTTCTAAATTGCCTTGAAGTATTTCTTGCTCATGATTTGTTGACCAAAGAATGAAATCAAAATTGTCTTGAAAATTAATGTAGTTTCGTTTAGATGCGAAAAAATTAATCGAAGTGGGTTTGAATTTTCGATTAAAGCTTGCTATTTGCTTTCTAAGTATGCAATTTCTATATGTTATTGATAATTAGCTGAAAGATACTTTGAGTTATGGAATACAATAGGATTTTGAAAATATTTTTCATGAAAGAAATTAAATCTGGAGATTGAATTGATTAAGTGAATCCATGAAAAATTGATTCAATAAGCATACTTTGACGCATATGATTTCATACTCCTGTGATGAAACTTGTTACAAACAAAAGTGTTGGATGAAGATGAAGATGAAGGCACTGAAGAAAGTTTGATAAGGGAGGTTTTGATGCATTCCAAAACTTCGTAAAATTGGCTAAGTATGGAGTGACTTAGCTGATAAACTTATCAAGGAATTTTGACTAAGTAATGAAGACATCAGAAGAGTCAAAGTTTCAAGGTCCAAGACTTCTGATCTGCTGAAGAGAAGTTATCAGACTAGTGAAGATCAGCCGACTCAAATCAGATTTGTTCAAGTTTGAGATCAGCCGAGTTCGTCATCAGACTTATACTTTCGTCAGCCAAGTGAAGAAGATCATGAAGTGTTCCCAACGGTAATAAATGCCCCTTGGTGTAATAAATGCTGAAGTACGAGGATATTTAAGACAAATGATTGAAGAAAAGCTTCGCATCAGCCGAGTGCATTTAATGCTGCATTTAATGCTGCCTGCAGAATAGTACTGTTTACAGTACGGTCAGACTGCAAAAGAGCCGTTCGCGGATTTTAAGGACCAGTACTCGAGGAATTTGAATCCTGTCTCTCTTCAACGGACATTTTTCAATCCTCAAGTATAAATAGCTGCAAGAGACGAAGAAGGAATAAGCAACACACTTTCTGAGAGAAATTTCCGAAGCAAAATTCTTTAAGTCTCAAGAACAGCTCACTCATCAGCTGAGTCATTTGTTGACGAAAGCAGAGTTGAAGAATCAAGAAAAATACATCTTCTGAGTGATTTTGTAAACAAGAGTGTTGTGCGGAGTTGTGATCCATCTTTGTGAGTGATCAAACTTCAGAGGATAGGTTTTCTGTGTGATCTCCTATTGCGAACTTGTGGTCGTTTCATTTGTTGTTCGACGCAAGCAGAGTATACTGTAAACTTTGTGATTATAGTATAACCCAAGATCTGAGTGACTTGGAAGAGTGGACTAAAGGATATTTAAATCCATATAACCACTATAAAAATTACTTGTGTTTTTACATTGTTTCAAAACTGCATATCTTCTGTTTGCATAAAAACACATTAAGTTAACTGTTTGAAAAAGAACAAAAAGGAGTTTATAAAACTGGGGAAACATTTTTCAAACTGCTAAGAATACTTGTGAAAAACACTTTGAAAATCCGCTGCAAGTACTCTAAGTATTAAAACTGATTTCTGCAAAATCAGCTAAGTAACTATCAGACGAGTGGTCAACAAGACTGTTCAAAGATTTGTTCGCGAACAGAATTGTAACTTACTAATCTGATCAGCTTAGTCTGTTCAGTTGGAGTAAAGTTTTAAAGTTAAATTTGAAAGAAAATTTTAAAGAGGTTTATTCACCCCCCCCCCCTCTAAACCTCTTCTGACCACTTGGGACCAACAAGTGGTATCAGAGCGGGTGGTTCATTAGAATCAGCTGCCTGATCAACGAGCTTGATCCGAGTGTTTTTTCAAAGGTTTTCAAAACTTTTCAAAAGAGCATCTTTTTGAAAAACAAAAACTTTTTGAAAAATGGATTGTATCAGCCATGTTCCCCACATTGCTGGTATGTCTTTTGAGGACTGGAAAATCAGAATGGAGATTTTCCTTGCTGCCTATAATGACAACATGCACACATGTATCATTAAAGGTCCATTCAAATTCACCAAGACCATCATCGTAGATGAAGCTCAAATAGTGGTGGAAAAAGACTTAACAGAAATGACAGCAGAAGAAATAAAGCTGTTCAACCTGGACAAAGTCGGAAGATTCATCATGACCAAAGCCCTGGATAATGATCGGTTTGACAAAGTCAAGCATTGCAAAACTGCAAAGGAGATGTGGGATAAGGTTCGTGACATGAGTGAAGGCAATGATGCTATTAAAGAGCATCAGCTCAGTGTTGCCTTGGAGAAGCTGGACAACTTCAAGATGAAGTCTGGAGAAACCATTGATCAGATGGACATCAGATTCACCAGAACTCTGAATGAAGTTTTGAAGCTGGGAAAGACTTTCACTGACAAAGAGATTTCTGTCAGAGTACTGAAGGCTCTACCTCCCAAGTTCAACATGAAGGTGACAGCAATGGAAGAATCAAGAGATCTGGGCAAGATTTCTCTAACAGAGCTGTTCTCCGCACTCAAGGCTTATGAGTATAAACTGCCAAGGATGGGAATTGAAGAAACCTCAACTTCAGGACCCACAGCTGCACTTGTTGCTGCTGAAAATACCAGAAGACCAGCACAGAAAAGCAAAGAAGTGGACTCATCTGATGAAGCCACTCTACTCAACAAAAAGGAGTACACTGCTGGAGATGTAGCATTGTTGATGAACAACTTCAAGAAGTTCTACAAGAGAAAGATGAAAAACAAATACAATCATGCTGCTTCTACTTCTAAACCTAACTTTTCTTCTCAGGATAAAGAGGATTATAAATCAAAACTGATGTGTTACAACTGCAGGAAATTGGGACACTTCATAAGAGACTGCCCATATCCAAAAGCAGAGAAGTACACTGAGGAAGAGAAGAAAATGAGAAAAGAAAGAAAGCATCAGAGAGCCAAGGCAATGATGGCTGAAGCAGAAAAGCCAGCTGCTGTCTACTCATCTGATTCAGACTCAGACTCGTCTGATGAAGAATCGTCTGATGAAGAAAAACCTGCTCTCCTGTGCCTGATGGCAAAGGAATCTGATGACTCTGAGGATGAGGTAACTCCTCAAGAAAATGAACTGTTTAATTCTCTAGAGCAAATGATGTTGAATAATACTACTATTGCTGGAGAGTTTGTTAAGCTTAAGGAAGAGATGAACTTGCTAAAAGAGCAAAATAGTTCACTGAAACTTTTAGCTGAAAAGCCAAAAGAATCAGCTGAATATAAACAGCTTGAGCAAGAGCATGAATCTCTGAAAGCTGAATGTGAGGTTTATAAAGGAAAAATCATGGAACTTGAGAAAATCATTGAGTCTCATGATAAGTCTACTGTTGCATCCATGCATACATCTAGTAAACAGGAGACACCTTTAGAAAAGGAAAAATTAGAGTTGAACCATACTGAAAAATTTGTATCAGCTGACAATAGTAAGGTCATTCTGTATGTTCAAACCTCTAGACCTACCTCAACTGAGAAAGTGGTAAAGGAGAAGAAATCTCCTAAGGCTAAAAAGAGCAAAGAGCCTAGTGTAGGAAATCAGACTAGTAAGACCAAACAGCAGAGTCCTAAGAAATCTGCTGATAAAGCTAAATTGAATCAATCTGTTGGTAAAACTAAGTCAAAATCAAATGAGCAAGCATCTAGTAAACCAAAGAAGCATAAGAATAAGAAAAATCAAAATGCTTGGTATGGAAATGAGTCATATTATGTGCAACCTGCTGCATATCATCCTATGTATCATGCACCTCAATTTCCTAGTTACTATGCACCTTACCCTGCTCATCCAATGCATGCATATCCTGCATATCATGCACCTTACCCTGCTTATGAACATTATTCATATCATACTGATCATCAACATGACTTATCTGATAACTATGATAAAAATGAAACTGTTCATGCTCCTAAAACTCAGAAACCTAAGAAGCCTAAGACTTCAACATCTTGGGTTGTCAAGGGTGGAACTAATCCTTCAGGACCCTCTCAATAAGGGTACCTAAAACAATTTTATTTTTGTTTTGTAGGTTAGGATTAGGAGTAGGAGTAAAGTAGAGAAGATTTGGTACTTGGACAGTGGATGTTCAAGGCACATGTGTGGAAACATACATGAGTTGACTGATGCAGTTGCTGTGGATGGTCCAAAAGTCACTTTTGGAGACAGCAAAGAAGGCAAGATTAAAGCTAAAGGAAGATTAATCAAGGGAAACATAGAGATATCTGACGTCTCATATGTTAAAGGCCTAAAGTATAATCTGCTGAGCATAAGTCAATTTTGTGACAAGGGATATTCAGTCATCTTCTCAACAGATAAGTGCTACGTTGAACAAATTGGTACAAAGAAGGTAATTCTATCTGGAAGACGACAAGGAAATATCTACATAGTTGACTGGAATTCTGCTGACAAGAATTCAAGTATTTGTTTGGTGGCATCTGCACCAAGTGAAGTCAGTTGGCTATGGCACAAGAGGATGAATCACTTAAACTTCAAGACCATAAACAGATTAATCAAGAATGATTTGGTAGAAGGGATTCCAAAAGCAGTCATGAGCAAAGACAAGCTCTGTGACGCCTGTCAGAAGGGTAAACAAATCAAGTCATCATTCAAAGAAAAGAAGCACCAATCTTCTGGAAGAATATTGGAGCTGTTGCATATGGACTTATTTGGACCCATTGATCCAGTCAGCAATGGTGGAAAGAAATACTGCCTAGCTGTTGTGGATGATTATTCAAGATATACTTGGGTGATTTTCATGAAGAAGAAAAGTGAAACCAAGGAACATCTCACAAATCTGATGGAACTGATCCAGAATGAGAAGAGTATCAAGATATTGAAGATCAGATCAGATAGAGGGACAGAGTTTACAAACTCTACTGTTGAAGAGTATTGTAATATCAAAGGAATACATCATGAGTATTCTGCTGCTAGAACCCCTCAACAGAATGGTGTTGCTGAAAGGAGAAACAGAACACTGAAAGAAGCTGTCAGAACCATGATAGCTGAAGCTAAGCTGCCACAAAGATTTTGGGCAGAAGCAACAAATACAGCATGCTTTACCCAAAACAGATGTATGATCAACAAAAATCAGAACAAGACCCCATATGAAGTTTGGAACAATAGAAAACCAAACATTCATTATTTTAAGATTTTTGGTTGTAAATGTTTTGTGTTGAATAATGGGAAAAATCACCTTACTGCATTTGCAGAAAAGGCTGATGAAGCTGTCTTTGTAGGATACTCATCTGTTAGTAAGGCTTATAGAGTTTTCAATAAAAGAACATTGCTAATAGAAGAATCTATCCATGTAGTATTTGATGAGCCAAGTCAATCTTCTGAAAAGAATCAAAGTGTAAATCAAGATCTGTCTGCTGATTTACAGAAGTTGGACGTTGGAAGAAATGAAGAATATGTTCCCATCATACTACCTAATCTAAGTTCAGCTGCTAACTCAAGTGCTGTTCATAATCACAGTGCTGATTGTCTAACAGACGAGTTGCTAACAGCTGACAGACCAGAGACTGTTCAACAGACGACACGTGTTCAACAGACTACTACTGGAACTCCAACAGTAGTGTTGCAAGATCATAACAGAGGACAACATCCTGATTTGCAACCTGATCTCAGATGGCTCAAGAATCACCCTCCTGAATTAGTTATTGGTGATCCTTTAGATAGAGTGAAAACAAGAAGAGCTGTTGCACAAGATGCTATGTTTGTCACATTTCTATCTCAAATAGAGCCTAAACAAATTGAAGAAGCTCTCAATGACTCCTTCTGGATAGAAGCTATGCAAGAAGAGTTGAATCAATTTGAAAGGAATGAAGTCTGGTACTTAGTTCCTAGACCAAGTCATCAAAGAGTAATTGGCACTAAGTGGGTATTCAGAAATAAAATGAATGAAGATGGTGTTGTCACCAGAAACAAAGCAAGACTAGTGGCCAAGGGTTATTGTCAAGAAGAAGGAATTGACTTTGATGAAACTTTTGCACCAGTAGCAAGACTTGAAGCAATCAGACTGTTTCTTGCCTATGCTGCTCACAAGAACTTCACTGTCTATCAGATGGATGTGAAGTCTGCTTTTCTCAATGGAGAATTGCAAGAAGAAGTTTATGTTGAACAACCTCCAGGATTTGAAGTCTATCAAGAAGAGGACAAAGTATATCGTCTGAAGAAAGCCCTTTATGGACTAAAACAAGCTCCAAGAGCATGGTATGATACCCTATCTGATTTTCTTTTAATTAAAGGATTTCGTAAAGGTAAGGTAGATAAAACCTTGTTCACTATTGAATGGGAAAATCATATATTACTTGTGCAAATATATGTGGACGACATTATTTTTGGTTCAACTAACCAACAGATGTGTGATAAGTTCTCCAAGCTGATGCAGAATAAGTTTGAAATGAGCATGATGGGTGAACTTAATTACTTTCTTGGATTGCAAGTTAGACAGTTGCCTGATGGAATATTCATCAGCCAAGCAAAGTACACAAGAGATCTGTTTAAGAAATTTGGTATGGAAACTAGCTCAACAGCTACCATTCCTATGTCTACAAGTCTTCGTTTGGATAAAGATGAAGATGGCAAATTAGTGGACATAACCAAATATAGAGGCATTATTGGTTCATTGTTGTATCTAACAGCAAGCAGACCTGACATAATGTACTCAGTTGGAGTCTGTGCAAGATTTCAATCAAACCCCAAAGAATCTCATCTCTTAGCTGCCAAGAGAATATTGAAGTATGTTAAAGGCACTCAAGAATTGGGATTGTGGTATCCTAGAGAATCTGGATTTGAACTCATTGGTTATTCAGATTCAGACCTTGCTGGCTGCAAGATTGACAGAAAGAGCACAACAGGTGCCTGTCAGTTCTTAGGCAGTCGTCTGATCTCATGGATGAGTAAGAAGCAAACCTCAGTTTCTATATCTACTGCTGAAGCTGAATATATAGCTGCTGGAGCTTGTTGTGCACAGATACTTTGGTTGAAGCATCAACTAGAAGACTACAATATCAAGATCAGTGGAATTCCAATCTACTGTGACAATACAAGTGCAATCTCTCTTACTCAGAACACTACAAGTCATTCAAGGACTAAGCATATTGAGATCAAGCATCATTTCATTAGAGATCATGTGGAAAAAGGCAATGTAATGATTGAGTATGTTCATACTGACAATCAGATTGCTGACATTTTCACTAAACCTTTAAGTGAAGTAAGGTTTTCAACTTTAAGAGCTGAGCTAGGACTACTTAATTTGGAAGCATAAGCTGAGGGGGAACTCATCAGAAGACTGGAGTTCAACAGCTTAGTAATTCGTCATTATCTTCAAGGATTAACTTTCAACAGACTAGTTAACTTATGAATTCTTAAACTCAGGGGGAACGTGTAAGACTAGCGGTACTTCTGAATTAAAGATGAAATTTGTTAATGACAGTTAGTTGAAGTTATGTTTTCATCAGAAGACTCAACTATCGAAGATTGAAGTTATTTTATCTAGCTGGATTGACAAACAGCTGAGGAAGGTTATCAGCTATTGGCATTCTCTGATAACAGCATTGTCATCAGGACACTAGTCCATCAGATAAGTGTTTTTATACTCATCTGATTACTTAAGTAAAAGCGAACTATTTAAAAACGTTTTATTCAAAACACGCTTTTATAAGTAACTGTTGGGCGGCACATTTTCCCGCTCCTCATTAAAATATCTTTTGAATTCGAAAGGTCGTAACTGACGCCGCACGATCAGCACTGACAGAAAAACGGATCTAACGGTTGGCAGATTTCACGGAAACCGAAAAACCCCAACTCTATAAATCCTCATCTGATCAGTCGAGTAGCTCTTTACGAACCCTAAACTTTCAAAAGTACTTGTGAGAAAATTTTAAACAAGTTTTCTGCAAAAATCCTTTCCTTTTCACTAACTCTCAACAGATTAAAATGGCTGCTGAAGGTATGTTCTTAGACTATGAAGCCTATTATCAATCTGGTACAAGTTTGATGAAAGAATTGTTGGAGAAATTCAAATCGGCACAGTTGATAAATTTCATGGAGTACAACGAGGGAATAATCTGGACTGACCAGGTTATGGAGTATTACTCAACGGCAAAGGCTGACTATCACAAACTAGAAATCAAAGCAAAAGTGGGTGACAAATCTGTTGTCATCACTCCACAAGTTCTTCATGAACAGTTTGGTTTGCCTAAGTCTGGAAGACACGAAGTTATCGTGCTGACTGAAGAGAAGCACCAACAGTTTTGGGCGATCTGCGCCAAGGAAGGAGAGATGTTGTCTGGCAACATCAGAAAGAAACAGCTTAAGGATGAATATCAGCGGATGGCTGATATGGTGTCTAAGCTGATTGAAAATTGTACTTTTTCTCTAGATGCTGTCACAATGAAGCGTTTCAGCATCATGGCTGCCGTATACTATGGAATAGAGGTAAACTGGTCCATCATAATTTGGTATATACTTGCTGATTTTCTGGAAGTGAAGAAGGGAAAAGGCCCTTACACCAACCACAGAATCACTTTAAGTTACCTCTTATCAAAGATGGGCTGTGTCATGTCAAATGGCAAAGAAATTCACAAGTCCAAAGCAATGAACAAGTACCTACCTGTTCAGAAGAGGAAGGCTGATGAGCCTGAAGGAGAAGAAGTTGAGGAACCAAAGGAGGTTCCTGCCAAGAGGCAAAAGAGGTTAGTCAAAACAGCAAGTCTGGCTGTTGAGACTAAGAGGAAGAGGGCTGCTGATGAGCCCAGGAAGAAAGAATTAAAGCAGATGGAGAGAGTGACTTCTGCTGAAGCCACTAAAATTGTTGAGAACATAATGGCTGATGTAAGGACTGGATCCCCTGCATCACCATCAAGAACTCCATCAGCAGAGAGGCCTGCTGAGAATGTCTCTAAGAGAACAAGAAGTCAGCAGAAGGATACTGCTACTTCAAGAGTTGTTCAAGGTCTAACAAAGAGGTCAGCTAGAAAGAAGATGACATTTTTGGAGAAGGATACTGAGTTGGTGGACTTAGTAAGATCAAGTCCGGAGTCTGCTGAAAGACCAGTTGAAGCTGCTGAAGCTTCCACTGTTGACAAAGCTGATGAGCAACAGACTACTCAGAAAGCACCAACAGCTGAGGTTACTCAACCTCAAGAAGATCCAGATGTTCAAATCATCCATCCTATAGCTGCTGCTCCCATATCATCCGCTGGACCAGCCCCTGCTGATAAAGGCAAAAGAAAAATTGTGCTAAGGAGAAAGAAAATCTCCAAAGCTGATAAGAAGGCAAGAGAGGAGGCTGAACAGAGGAAGCAGGATGAGCTTGAGGAGAAGAAAGCTCTTGAGTTAAGCAAAGCTCAAGAAGCAAAGGATGAGGCCAGAAGAAGAATGTCTGCAGCAGAGAGAAAAGCTGCTGAAGATGCTGAATTGGCCATGGTGATTGAACAAAGCAAGGTTGATGCCTATGGACCTGTCCATGGAGGTGGCATCAAGATTGGTGAAGGGCAGACTGAAGAAGACAAAAAGAAGATACTACTACCTGCTCCCAAAACCAAGTCCAAAGATAAGTTTGAAGTCAGGAAAGCTTTTGAGATAGTATATGCTGATAAGGAGCTTTTCAAGAAGTTTGAGAAGTCTCTAGCATACTATGATCAGAAGTTGATGCTGAAGACTATGTTCACCCAGGAGAAACCAAGATATATCAAGTGGAGAGATATCAGGCTGAATAGCTCAATAACTGAACTTCAAAACATGAAGGAGTTAGCTGATGAAGAACACTGGGTTCTGACTTGGCTGAAGACAAACTCCATCCAAAAGGCCCTTGATCCCAGTTATGTAAGAGAAGTCATGCATAACTATGCAAAAAGCTTTGCATTGGAGGAGGCCAAGAAGATTAAAAACACCTTGCCTGAAAAGAAAAAGAAATCTGAAGATGCTGAAGAGAGAGCAATTAAGTTTGCTGTTATGACTGCTCTGAAGAGATGGGTTAAAAAGTCAAAGTATCAGCAAGGATGTTCAAGTGACTTGCCACTGCTGCCAAGTATTCAACAAATCATTTTTGGCAAGGAAGTACAACCGTACCATGAAGTCCCTAAGGGTAACAATGCTCCTGTCAACCCTTGGATCATTGTAAGACAGATTAGACAGACTACATGCTTTAATGATGATGGAACCATTACAAATCTGTTCTACGATGATGTCACTGATGAGCACAAGTCTGCTGACAAGCACAAGTCTGCTGACAAGCCTTTGGCTATTGAAGGGCCATCTAAGACTTCTGAAGATCATCAGATGACGGATTTGCAAGATGTCCCTGTTCATCAGGAGACTAAAGAGGAAGAAGCTGATGCCTCTACTTCATCAGGTGATGAACACTCATCACTGATGGAAGCCTTCCAGTTACTTATTGAAAATCAAATAAAAGAGATGGAAGAGAGGAATAGTCTGCAGTTACAGAAGATGAAGACAGAATTGATTGAATCTCACACTCATCAAGTGGAAAGAACGCATCTTCTAACCAGCAGTTCTATCAAGTTAGCTATTGATCAGATTCCTATTCCTCAAGATCATTCACTAGAGTTAGTGAATAGCTTAAGAGAGCTGAACCGTAACGTTGAAGATGTGAAGGGTGATGTAAATCATCTTCACACTGCCTTGAAATCAGCTGAGCACAAGATTGCTGATTTAACTGCAACTTTCATTAAAGTCAGTCATGAAGAGAAGGAAATAAATCTGGGGATGTTGCAAGAAGTAGCAAAGGCTGCACAGGAAGTTCAAAATGAAATTGCAACTATCAACCTAAACATTGACTACTTTAATGATAAGACTGATGTCATCAGCACTGACCTTCATCATCTGACAGCTAGTCATGACGTTGTTAATCAGAATCTAAAAGCTTTATGTGCTGAAGTAAGGATTCCAACAGTTGCCCTCAACCCTGCTGTTGAACCTTCTACTGTCATCAGAGTTGATGATGACAAAAAGGGGGAAGATAAAAGGGAAGAACCAGCAAAGGAGTTTGCTGCTGAAGAATCAGCTATGGAACCTGCTGCTGAAGAACCAGCTAAAGAGACCATTACTGATGAACCAGCAAAGGAGTCTGCTGCTGAAGAAACAACTTTGGAAGAAACTGATGCAACTATTAAAGCCAAGGAAACTGAAGACACTACTGACAAGGCTGAAGTACTTGGAAAGGTGGAAGAAGAAGATAAGATTGAAAAAGAAGACACCAAGTACAAAAATACAGATTCTGCCAGAAAAGCTATGGAAGCTCTGAAAGCTCTTCAAGAACAAGAACTTAAAGAGAAGATGGAAGCTGCCAAAGCAACCCTGGAAGAAGAAGTTGATGAAGAAGATGATGATGAAGAATCATCATATGAATATGAAGAAGTGCTCGAATCTGATGAAGAAGCTGATAGTTAGAAATTGAAAAATCAATTGTAATCAGTTTACTTTTTCAGAAATCTCATCTGATGAATTTGTACATGTAATTCACTTTCTATATCAATAAAATGTTCAAGTTCAATCCAATAAACTTTTTCTATCTCAGAAAATTTTGAGGATTACAATCTTTAGTTTAGGTATTCAACAGGTACTAAGCTGAAGTTTTGTCATCATCAAAAAGGGGGAAATTGTTGGATGAAGATGAAGATGAAGGCACTGAAGAAAGTTTGATAAGGGAGGTTTTGATGCATTCCAAAACTTCGTAAAATTGGCTAAGTATGGAGTGACTTAGCTGATAAACTTATCAAGGAATTTTGACTAAGTAATGAAGACATCAGAAGAGTCAAAGTTTCAAGGTCCAAGACTTCTGATCTGCTGAAGAGAAGTTATCAGACTAGTGAAGATCAGCCGACTCAAATCAGATTTGTTCAAGTTTGAGATCAGCCGAGTTCGTCATCAGACTTATACTTTCGTCAGCCAAGTGAAGAAGATCATGAAGTGTTCCCAACGGTAATAAATGCCCCTTGGTGTAATAAATGCTGAAGTACGAGGATATTTAAGACAAATGATTGAAGAAAAGCTTCGCATCAGCCGAGTGCATTTAATGCTGCATTTAATGCTGCCTGCAGAATAGTACTGTTTACAGTACGGTCAGACTGCAAAAGAGCCGTTCGCGGATTTTAAGGACCAGTACTCGAGGAATTTGAATCCTGTCTCTCTTCAACGGACATTTTTCAATCCTCAAGTATAAATAGCTGCAAGAGACGAAGAAGGAATAAGCAACACACTTTCTGAGAGAAATTTCCGAAGCAAAATTCTTTAAGTCTCAAGAACAGCTCACTCATCAGCTGAGTCATTTGTTGACGAAAGCAGAGTTGAAGAATCAAGAAAAATACATCTTCTGAGTGATTTTGTAAACAAGAGTGTTGTGCGGAGTTGTGATCCATCTTTGTGAGTGATCAAACTTCAGAGGATAGGTTTTCTGTGTGATCTCCTATTGCGAACTTGTGGTCGTTTCATTTGTTGTTCGACGCAAGCAGAGTATACTGTAAACTTTGTGATTATAGTATAACCCAAGATCTGAGTGACTTGGAAGAGTGGACTAAAGGATATTTAAATCCATATAACCACTATAAAAATTACTTGTGTTTTTACATTGTTTCAAAACTGCATATCTTCTGTTTGCATAAAAACACATTAAGTTAACTGTTTGAAAAAGAACAAAAAGGAGTTTATAAAACTGGGGAAACATTTTTCAAACTGCTAAGAATACTTGTGAAAAACACTTTGAAAATCCGCTGCAAGTACTCTAAGTATTAAAACTGATTTCTGCAAAATCAGCTAAGTAACTATCAGACGAGTGGTCAACAAGACTGTTCAAAGATTTGTTCGCGAACAGAATTGTAACTTACTAATCTGATCAGCTTAGTCTGTTCAGTTGGAGTAAAGTTTTAAAGTTAAATTTGAAAGAAAATTTTAAAGAGGTTTATTCACCCCCCCCCCCTCTAAACCTCTTCTGACCACTTGGGACCAACAAAAAGGGTTTGATATTCTGGAAACTATATTTATGATTCAAACCGTCAGTTTAGGAATTTATCATTAGTTCATAAAATTCTTATTGTGTTACATAATTTTCCCATCACGTGATACAGAACCATGATTATTAATGTTTATTTGTTATATCATGCTTTGAATATGTGGATTCTGAATTGTGGAAGTTGGTTTTCTTTTCCTTTTTTATTCCAATTCGATTTTTCACCAGATCCAATCTGCATTCGGTTCTTCTGGGTCGGGTGACCCAAATATGGAGCAAAAGTTTTGATTTTGGGTCGATTAAAGTAACAGATGTCCGACTCAAATTCTATTAGGTTTTGGATCTGGATATATTTAATTAGAAGTTTTGATTGGGACCTAGGTCGAATTTGCACCTATTATGTACCTGATCTTAACTTGGATCCCATTCTATCTTAAAGTCAATCCTGGACTTGTTCACGACTGAATAAGGAACTGGCTATGTTAAGGGATTTTTTGGCTGCATATTTCTAATATTATGCATTGTTTATTTATATGAGAATATTTATGTATGAAAATAGCATGTTCGACCAAAGCCGTTTTCAATTATTTTCATATCAATATTAATTATTTATGCGAGTCATAGTCGGCCCAAAGGAAGGTTTTGTTTTGGCCAAATAATAATATTGGTGTCCATTATTTATGTGAATAATAATCATCCAAAATGAAGATTATTGTTTTACCAAATTATAAATTGGCTTAATTAAAATTAGTATGTTTATTGTTCATGTGATCAACAATCGACCCAAAGGAAGATTGTTAATTGACTAAATTATAAACGTACTTGCGGTAATAAATATGTGATAATTATAAAGTTTTCATGTAAATAATAATCGGCCCAAAGGAAGGTTATTGTTTGACGGGATTTATTATCAATATTTGATTACTGCGTTAGGAGTACCACTTGCAAATTGACGTTTCTGCCCAAAGGCTAAACGTTAATGTTGTGTTAGGTATCCTTAGATGGATTCCCTATATGAAAATTTCAGAACTATCATTTTTTTACGACATGCATGTTTATGTGAGTGTTTTTCTCTGTACTGTTGATTTTATTGTTGCCACAATTTTTCTGCCCAAATCAGCAATATCCTAATGTTGAATGGGACTAACTACAAACTTTGGAAAGATACCGTAGAAATTGTTCTCAGTTGTATGGACTTGGATCAGGCACTACGAGAGGACCGACCCATTTCTACTTCGGAAAACCTCAATAAGGTCAAAATAGAAAAATGGGATCGATCCAATAGGATGTGTTTGATGATCATGAAGCGTTCCATTCCGGAAGCGTTTAGGGGCTCTGTTACTGAGGACAAGAGCGCTAATAAGTTCCTTGAGGAAATCGAGCAATATTTTGCCAAAAATGAAAAGTCTGAGGCGAGTAACCTTTTGGGGAAACTCGTCTCAATGAAATATAAAACCAAGTCATTTGTCAATGAGCATGCATCTAGTAAGCCAAAGAAGCATAAGAACAAGAAAAATCAAAATGCTTGGTATGGAAATGAATCATATTATGTGCAACCTGCTGCATATCCTCCTATGTATCATGCACCTCAATTTCCAACTTACTATGCACCATATCCTGCTCATCCAATGCATGCATATCCTGCCTATCATGCATTTTATTCTGCTTATGAGCATCATCCTTATCATACTGATTATCAACATAACAAATATGATGGATATGATGAAGATAGACATGTTCATGCTCCTGCCAAAACTCAGAAGCCTAAGAAGCCTAAGACTTCAACATCTTGGGTTGTCAAGGGTGGAACTAATCCTCCAGGACCCTCTCAATAAGAGTACCTAAAACAATTTTTATTTTGTTTTGTAGGTTAGGAGTAGGAGTAGGAGTAAAGTAGAGAAAATCTGGTACTTGGACAGTGGCTGTTCAAGACACATGTGTTGAAGCATACATGAGCTGACTGATGTTGTTGCTGTGAATGGTCCTAAAGTAACTTTTGGGGACAACAAAGAAGGCAAGATTGTAGCAAGTGGAAGATTAATCAAAGGCAACATTGAGATATCTGACGTCTCTTATGTTAAAGGCCTCAAATACAATTTGCTGAGCATAAGGCAATTTTGTGACAAGGGATTTTCAGTCATCTTCTCATCAGATAAGTGCTATGTTGAACAGATTGGAACAAAGAAGGTTATTTTATCTGGAAGACGACAAGGAAATGTCTACACAGTGGACTGAAATTCTGTTGACAAGAGTTCTAATATTTGTTTGGTGGCATCAACACCAAGTGAAGTCAGTTGGCTGTGGCACAAAAGAATGATTCATATGAATTTCAAGACCATAAACAGACTTATCAAGAATGATCTGGTAGAAATTCCAAAGACTATCATGAGCAAAGATAAGCTCTGTGACGCCTGTCAGAAGGGTAAACAAATCAAGTCATCTTATCTGGAAGGATCTTGGAGCTGCTACATATGGACTTATTTGGACCCATTGATCCAATCAGCAATGGTGAAAAGAAGTACTGCCTAGCTGTTGTGGATGATTATTCAAGATACACTTGGGTGATTTTCATGAAGAAGAAAAGTGAAACCAAGGAGCATCTTACAAATCTGATGGAGCTGATCCAGAATGAAAAGAACATGAAGATATTAAAGATCAGATCAGATAAAGGGACTGAATTTACAAACTCAACTGTTGAAGAGTATTGTAACATCAGAGGCATCAGTCATGAGTACTCTGCTGCCAGAACCCCTCAACAGAACGGAGTTGCTGAAAGGAGAAACAAAACTCTAAAGGAAGCTACCAGGACTATGATAGCTGAAGCAAAGCTGCCCCAAAGATTCTGGGCAGAAGCAAAAAATACAGCCTGCTTTACCTAAAACAGATGCATGATCAACAAACATCATAACAAGACTCCATATGAAGTTTGGAACAACAGGAAGCCAAATATATCTTACCCGTTATCCAAGTTTAAGAAAATCAATAATAAACTAAAGAATAACTGAAATTAGCTAGTCAAATAATTTTGGGTAAATTTTGGATTAAGGTCAAAGTACAAAAATTCTCTTCAAGTTTGCCACTATCTTACAATTAGTCCCTTACTCCTGAAAAGTTTTAATTTTGCTTCTAGGGATTATTTGTAATGTTTATAATGTCTTATAAAATTCCATAACATAAATACTAATAGTAATATATAATAAATTATAAAACTAAACAATATATATTTATCACAAAAAGTTGATATAATTGTAAACTTGCACATAAGTTTCCATAAATATTAAAAAATTATCTTATTTAGGTATTTATTAAAATCTATTTTATAATAATTATTTAACTAGAATTTCAATTTCCAATAAAAATGTTATAAATATAAGAAAAAATATTTACGCATATAATTGAATAAATTAATTTATAACGTTTTATAATATTAAACTTTAAATAAAAAAATTATTAACACATTTGATTAAATAATGCAAATATTATTTTTATGTTTATAATATTATACTTTAATTAAATTTATTAATAAAATATTAATTTAATATATTTGATTAACGTGTAAAGTTTTTTATATTTATAGAATTTTATTATTAAAATTCTATATAATTTTTTATTATTAAACTAAATTGTTAATAAACATGGAAAATAATTTTTTTACTAATATTTATTGAAATATATAATTACCAATTTTATAATTTATGAAATATTACAAATAATACCCATGTTTTGAAATTTTATAAGATATTAGAAATAATCCCTTAGGGACAAAATTAGAAGTTTTCCGGGATAATAGGTCAATGGTAAGTTAGTGACAACCTCGAGGAGAATTTTCGTAATATACATAGGGAATTTTTGTATAAAAATTCTACGTCATGGGATATCCATATTTTACTCAATAATTTATGTACTAAAGAGTTGATTATCATGTATACATCGTATATGTGTTTTGCACAAAGTAGTTCTTTTCCAAAAACACATGGGTTATTTGCCCTTTAATTTATCACATGTAGTATATAAACTGCCTAGTAAAAATAAAAATTATGCTTTATAAAATTTTATTATATATTATTTGTTCTCAAACTTTCATATCAACAAGATTGTAACTGAATTGAGACTTCAAAGAGTTGCACAATTTAAAAGTTCTGAACACATAAGTTATATTTGAATTGTAAGTTAAAAATTATGGCATTAGTCTCTATTAGGGCCGGCCCTATTAAGATGAATGGATGTGTTTGTTTATTTGATGTTGTTGCTTTAATCAGATAATTAACTAGATAGTCTTTTAATTGATGAGTATTTTCTTTTTTGAGAATAATGAGTATTAATTAATTTTCTCTAGTCAAATAATTTCTACTTGTAGAAAAAATTGTGAAAGAAGAAGCTTTATAAAAAGCACATAATGAATTACATCAATTGTTTTTTACCTTCATTCAAAAATGTGATATGATTTGGGAGGAATTTGAGTCTTCAGTAATATGTCTTTCCTGATATTAGAATAAGAGTAAAATATTGTGAATATTCAAAATTAATGTAAAGACAATTATATAAGAATGTACAAAATGTAATACAAAATAATAAGATGCTTAATTGTAAATTATGTAAATATTCATGGAAAATACAAAAGAATGAGAATGAGTAAAGATGCTTGTGATGAATATGATTGATATATATATATATATATATATATATATATATATATATATATATATATATATATATATATATATATATATATATATATATATATATATATATAGTCTGACTTGAACAATGAAATATCATTAAAATTTTCTAATTAATGTCTCGCAAAATTTTAGGAAATGTATATGCAATTGTGCACATATTTAATTTGAATAATAATATACGTAATTAGTTTTCTTTCCTAACCAACAATTTAGGAAAACTAAAGCATAAATTTAGGTAATTAAGACTTCATAAATTCAATAATTTTGTGAATTTGAATTGACCAATCATGAATATTATAATAATAAAAATAATTCTAAATTCTAAAATATTAGAATTTGATCTAATTGGAGTCAAAGACCATTCTCCTATATATAAATACTAGCTTATGGCCCGTGCTATGCACGGAATCTATTACGATTATATTTTCAATATGATATTACAACATAATTTGAACAATATATTTTTAAAATTTTAGAAATTAACTTAATATCGAACCTCTACATTTTTAAATAATGATACATGTTAATTGTCATTTAGTATTGATATCTCTATGTATAACTTAAATTGCATATGTAAAACCAACAACACATATAATCTATATTTAAACACATATTTCTTTTTGACTAAGAAAAAAATGTATTGAAAAAAAACAATGCATCAAAAGTAAACTCAAGAGTACAAAATTATGTATACATGCTAGCTTACAAAGTAATTATAATGCTAACGATAGTATGCACGGAGAAAATGAAAACATGGTAACTAATCATGATTAAACTCAAGAGTACAAAATTATGTATACATGCTAGCTTACAAAGTAATTATAATGCTAACGATTGTATACACGGAGAAAATGAAAACATGGTAACTAATCATGATTAATAAATAATCACAATTATTCTAATATTAAATCAAACAACTTTCATAAAACAAATAAAATTAATAAATATAATTATCTCTGACGTGAAAATAGTTCTTGATGCACTAAAAGTGGAAAAAATAGTATAGTATATAGAAAAATATTTCCAAGTACAAAACTCAATTATTTTCCGTATAAACACAAAATACAAATATTCACGCATGTGTATAATATATAGTTCTAAAAACTTAACAAAGTGAGATAAATCCAACAAATTGGAAAGAACTATATTGGACAACAAATTTCTTATGTTGTTTTTGAGCAGGTTCAACAGGAACATATTTTCTACCCCTTAGCCGGGGCACCTCATCTTGTCATTTCGTCGTTGCTCATTCCCGTTAGGCCGAAGTGTTTGACGTTTCCTTCTTTCCTTCCAAAATAAAAATCTAATCGTATAAAGAAATTAACAAAGTAACCATTGAAGTTCGCTTTCTCTGGAAAATGCTAAAAATAATTGGTTTCTAAGAAATATAGTACTAATCTATTAAGTAGCAGCTATATCTATGGGCATTTATTATATTATTAATTCCAATTTACTTTCAATTATATTTAATAATGTAATAATTTGCAATTTTGACAATGGAAAGGGCAAATTATATTGCCTTAAGATAATGCATTCAATCTCTAATTTCCTTATTTATATGTGCAAAATGGCAATTAGAAAGAAAAATATTCATTCAAGGAGTAATCCAAGGTAATTACATATAAACACGTTTAAAAAAATTTAGCTACTTTTAAGGACCAATTTAACGGTAGACGTTTCATAATTTATTTAATACTAAATATTCCTAACTTTTGGCTATTTTCTAGGAGCAACTCATTGGGAGGTTTAATAAAAGTGATGGCCAATAATATAATTTTGTAGATTTAAAAAGAAATCAGTACTCTAGAAAATTAGGATTTGATCAAATAAACTCAAGTGGGGTAAAAAGACACCCTTCAAAATGAATTAATTAAATAAAAGAAATCAATGTATATCAAATCACATTAATCAAATACGAAACAAAAAGACAAAATTTGAAAGAAAATATAGTATTAACCAAAACAATGCCAATTTGCAAAGTATTTTTGACAAATTTGTCGTGATTCAAGATGAAATACATGAAAAAGTAATAATATTAAATTGATAAAATAACATAAATATATACAATCTTGTAAATATTATTGAGAGTCCAACTTTTCTTGCTAAGTAAATTCCAAACACTTTGAATTTAAGAAGTTTTTTTTCTCAAAAACAAAAATTAAGAAAATTACTTTAGTACCAAATTCTAAGCCGATGCGCATTATGATCACCCATTCCCTGCATCAATCCAAATTCTGAATTGTTCAAAGTATCGCCCTGCAAAAAAATCCAAATAAAAAAAAAATTTGTTATGGATTTAAGGATTAACTAATTCATAACTAAAAAACACTTACACAAAAAAAAAAAAAAAAATCCCGGTTAATAACCGGGAAAAAAAATTGCATTATGGTTGATAGTATTAAATATGCACCTGAAACAAAAATTTAACTTCATAAAGCTCATGTAGAAGTTGACTTTAGAGAACATTAGAAATGAAAAAAGCTTACCTTCTTGTTTAACACATTTATGGTATGTGCAAATGGATCAAAAGGGAATAAAAAATACTTGTACATATGAAACATAATGAAAATTTTAGATGTATATGATGAAATAGGAAAAATAAAATCTTAAAAGCTTACACTTCTTGTTTAGTACATTCTTAATTGTTCAAATGGATCTACTACATCAAGAAAAATATGGTTGGCATTCAAGATCCTCTTGGGCTTGTACCTACAAAGCAAAAAAATGATTCAAAGTATAATATCGTGTTCGTAGTAAGAGAAAAAAAAGTTAAAAATACAGAGAAAAATTATATAGATCCACAATAGTTTTTTTTTTTTTTTAAGCTCACCATCTTTATATAGTTAATAAAAAAAATCTGAATCACATAGCTTTAAATTTAATGAAAATGACGGATGATTAAAGAATGTAGATGATTTTTAGTAACTAATGCATATTGAAAATGGTTTTTCTTTTGCGGTTTGCAAATTATTCAAACAATTATTTAGTGAGAGGTAATAATTACTAATAATTGAATTATATATAGATCGTGTAGTAAAGGGGTACTATTTTTCAAATTATTTAATGAGAGTTAATTGCGTTAATGACCAAGAACTGAATTATATATAGAACCATACAACTTATCAGCTAATATAAATTAAATATGATTATACCTAAATTACGGCCATAACATTGGTATGTTTAATATGTTATTATTATAAAGATATACACCTCATCATAAATGTAGTTGATTAGCATTAATTTAGTTTTAACATTCCCTTTTGGTAGGATTTAAATTAAAGATGAAATTGATTTTAGAAGATTACCAAAAATATAATTTTTTAGAATTAAAAAAAATTCAAAATTCTAGAAAATTAGGATTTTGGTCAAAACAACTAATTGGAGTCAAAAGACACCCTTCAAATATATATATATATATATATATATATATATATATACTAGCTTATGGCCTGTGCTATGCACGGAATCTATTACGATTATATTTTCAATATGATATTACAACTTAATTTGAACAATATATTTTTAAATTTTAGAAATTAACTTAATATCGAACCTCTACATTTTTAAATAATGATACATGTTAATTGTCATTTAGTATTGATATCTCTATGTATAACTTAAATTGCATATGTAAAACCAACAACACATATAATCTATATTGAAACACATATTTCTTTTTGACTAAGAAAAAAATGTATTAGAAAAAAACAATGCATCAAAAGTAAACTCAAGTGTACAAAATTATGTATATGTAGCTTACAAAGTAATTATAATGCTAACGATTGTATGCACGGAGAAAATGAAAACATGGTAACTAATCATGATTAAACTCAAGAGTACAAAATTATGTATACATGCTAGCTTACAAAGTAATGATAATGCTAACGATTGTATACAAGGAGTAAATGAAAACATGGTAACTAATCATGATTAATAAATAATCACAATTATTCTAATATTAAATCAAACAACTTTCATAAAACAGATAAAATTGATAAATATAATTATCTCTGACGTGAAAATTGTTCTTGATGCACTAAAAGTGGAAAAAATAGTATAGTATATAGAAAAATATTTCCAAGTACAAAACTCAATTATTTTCCGTATAAACACAAAATCCAAATATTCACGCATGTGTACAATATATAGTTCTAAAAACTTAACAAAGTGAGATAAATCCAACAAATTAGAAAGAACTATATTGGACAACAAATTTCTTATGTTGTTTTTTAGCAGGTTCAACAGGAACATATTTTCTACCCCTTAGCCCAGGGCACCTCATCTTGTCATTTCGTCGTTGCTCATTCCCGTTAGGCCGAAGTGTTTGACGTTTCCTTCTTTCCTTCCAAAATAAAAATCTAATCGTATAAAGAAATTAACAAAGTAACCATTGAAGTTCGCTTTCTCTGGAAAATGCTAAAAATAATTGGTTTCTAAGAACTATAGTACTAATTCTATTAAGTAGCAGCTATATCTATGGGCATTTATTATATTATTAATTCCAATTTACTTTCAATTATATTTAATGATGTAATAATTTGCAATTTTGACAATGGAAAGGGCAAATTATATTGCCTTAAGATAATGCATTCAATCTCTAATTTCCTTATTTATATGTGCAAAATGGCAGTTAGAAAGAAAAATATTCATTCAAGGAGTAATCCAAGTAATCCAAGGTAATTACATATAAACACGTTTAAAAAAATTTAGCTACTTTTAAGGACCAATTTAACGGTAGACGTTTCATAATTTATTTACTACTCAATATTCCTAACTTTTGGCTATTTTCTAGGAGCAACTCATTGGGAGGTTTAATAAAAGTGATGGCCAATAATATAATTTTGTAGATTTAAAAAAAAATCAAAACTCTAGAAAATTAGGATTTGATCAAATAAACTCAAGTGGGGTAAAAAAAACACCCTTCAAAATGAATTATAAATTCAATATGAATTAATTAAATAAAAGAAATCAATGTATATCAAATCACATTAAATCAAATACGAAACAAAAAGACAAAATATGAAAGAAAATATAGTATTAACCAAAACAATGACAATTTGCAAAGTATTTTTGACAAATTTGTCGTGATTCAAGATGAAATACATGAAAAAGTAATAATATTAAATTGATAAAATAACATAAATATATACAATCTTCTAAGTATTATTAAGAGTCCAACTTTTCTTGCTAAGTAAATTCCAAACACTTTGAATTTAAGAAGTTTTTTTTCTCAAAAACAAAAATTAAGAAAATTACTTTAGTACCAAATTCTAAGCCGATGCGCATTATGATCACCCATTCCCTGCATCAATCCAAATTCTGAATTGTTCAAAGTATCGCCCTGCAAAAAAAATCCAAATAAAAAAAAAATTGTTATGGATTTAAGGATTAACTAATTCATAGCTAAAAAATACTTACACAAAAAAAAAAAAAAAATCCCGGTTAATAACCGGGAAAAAAAATTGCATTATGGTTGATAGTATTAAATATGCACCTGAAACAAAAATTTAACTTCATAAAGCTCATGTAGAAGTTGACTTCAGAGAACATTAGAAATGAAAAAAGCTTACTTTCTTGTTTAACACATTTATGGTATGTGCAAATGGATCAAAAGGGACTAAAAAATACTTGTACATATGAAACATAATGAAAATTTTAGATGTATATGATGAAATAGGAAAAATAAAATCTTAAAAGCTTACACTTCTTGTTTAGTACATTCTTAATTGTTCAAATGGATCTACTACATCAAGAAAAATACGGTTGCCATTCAAGATCCTCTTGGGCTTGTACCTACAAAGCAAAAAAATGATTCAAAGTATAATATCGTGTTTGTAGTAAGAGAAAAAAAAGTTAAAAATACAGAGAAAAATTATATAGAGATGCACAATAGTTTTTTTTTTAAGCTCACCATCTTTATATAGTTAATAAAAAAATCTGAATCACATAGCTTTAAATTTAATGAAAATGACGGATGATTAAAGAATGTAGATGATTTTTAGTAACTAATGCATATTGAAAATGGTTTTTCTTTTGCGGTTTGCAAATTATTCAAACAATTATTTAGTGAGAGGTAATAATTACTAATAATTGAATTATATATAGATCGTATAGTAAAGGGGTACTATTTTTCAAATTATTTAATGAGAGTTAATTGCGTTAATGACCAAGAACTGAATTATATATAGAACCATACAACTTATCAGCTAATATAAATTAAATATGTTTATACCTAAATTACGGCCATAACATTGGTATGTTTAATATGTTATTATTATAAAGATATACACCTCATCATAAATGTAGTTGATTAGCATTAATTTAGTTTTAACATTCCCTTTTGGTAGGATTTAAATTAAAGATGAAATTGATTTTAGAAGATTACCAAAAATATAATTTTTTAGAATTAAAAAAAATTCAAAATTCTAGAAAAATTAGGATTTTGGTCAAAACAACTAATTGGAGTCAAAAGACACCCTTCAAATATATATATATATATATATATATATATATATATATATATATATATATATATATATATATATATATATATATATATATATACTAGCCTATTCCCGTGCTATGCACAAATCTAAATAATCTATTTTACTTTATATAAAAATATATTATAATTTGATGTGATCACTGCAATTTTAATGCATGTAAAAATTACAATTTAGTACTTTTTAATCGTGCTATAATATTTGTAAAGTTTAATTAAATGAATGTTCATGTGTATCTTTTTCTTCATGGGATATGGACTATGAATGGTTGACAATAGATTAGTTAACTCAACAATATCAAAAGATAATTGTTTAAAGTATCTTTCATATTTAGTGTAAATATAATGACCACCATTAAGTTTTGGAAATAACTCAAACTACTCCCTAGGTATTTGATTCATTACATTATTTTCTGACGGCACATGTTGATGTCATAAGAAAAGAAATTTCGTTCAAGAAATACCCCTTATATTATTTTTAAATATTTTTTAAATTTCTCAATACACCTCAAAGTTAGTGTAATTACGATCACGCTCCAACTTTGAGAAATAACTTCTCAAACTACCCCAGAGATATTAGATTCACTATCTTAATTTTTGCATTACACCTCAAATCTTGCTTCCTTTAAATGCAATACTTACACTTTCTACTTTTGTTTTACTATATTACTAATATGAACGCATTGTATATAAAAACATAAGTATTCATGTACAAAAAACAGGAAAAGAGGAGAAATCATCATAAAATTAACACACTACTATGTTGAATACTCCATGTTGATGTCATAAGAAAAGAAATTTCGTCCTAGAAATACCCCTTATATTATTTTTAAATAGTTTTTAAATTTCTCGTTACACCTCAAAGTTAGTGTAATTACACGATCACGCTCCAACTTTGAGAAATAACTACTCAAACTACCCTAGAGATATTGGATTCACTACAAATACCATTACAACCTTAAAAATAAAATTTAATGTAAAAGAGAAAATAAGAATAATTGAAATTTAAGTTTCTCTAAACATAATATAGTTAAATAGTCACAAACACTTTTGTATCATTTTATAATCATTTCAATTTGACACTCTTAATTTTTGCATTACATCTCAAATCTTGCTTCCTTAAAATACAATACTTACACTTTCTACTTTTGTTTTATTATATTACTCTTATGAACACATAAAATATAATAACATAAGTATGCATGTAAAAAAAAACAGGAAAAGAGAAGAAATCATCATAATATTAACACACTACTATGATATTTTATAATTATTTCAATTTGACACTCTTAATTTTTGCATTACATCTCAAATCTTGCTTCCTTAAAATACAATACTTACACTTTCTACTTTTGTTTTACTATATTACTCTTATGAACACATAAAATATAATAACATAAGTATGCATGTAAAAAAAAAACAGGAAAAGAGAAGAAATCATCATAATATTAACACACTACTATGATGAATACTCCATTCAGTTTGAAGAAAATAAAGAACAAAAATAGAGTAAAAGAGGAAAAAAAATGTAAATACAAAATGGATAATATCACAAATATATCTAGGCTACAGACAATTAAGAACATAAACTTTTCGATAAGATAGATTGTGGACATAAGTTCATGAACAGATTAAAAAAAGACTGAAAAATTAAGAAAGAACAATAATTAAGTTTCACTTTAGTGTCTAAAAATTAAAAAAAAAATGCATTACATTGTTAATCAACCATTAAGTATGAAGTATCTAGTATCCACACAACTGAAAAAGTGATTAGTATTTCAAAAATATATGTTCCATAAAATGTTGAAATATGAAAATGCAAATAATTGTTTACTTACCGAACTATGACTTACTAAACTTTATAAATATAAGTTAAATAAATTCATTTCAGTTGAAATTCAAAAGCTTATAAAACTCTCATCAAGTTATAAATGCATATATAATTACAAAAATATTGTTATAATCAATCAAATATTTTAATTTTGATCGTTAATATTCTAAGTTTTACGTTTTCGATATAATAAGAAGTCATTCTAAACTTAAAAAATTCTTTAATTTTGCCTATCCCTTATACTTCGACCGTTTTAATTCCACATTCTTCTAAAAAATTCACCTAAAAAATAGTACAATTAAATTTTTTTAATAAACAATCTATAAATAATTTTATAACCTCCAACAATTGTTCAATCTCAATTGAATGAATTTGGTCACCGCGAGAGTTAAACTTTCTTGAGCATGATAACACTCCTTATGCTCTTCCTTTGAAGCTATTCATATGCTCCCATCTCAGGGCTTTGGAGTTCCTGAAATCAAAAAAAAAGTAAAACGCTCATCAATATAATAAACTAATTAAAATCTATAAAGAATGCATGCGATGTATATATAAGAGCACTTTTTAAAAAGAAAAATGGTATGGATAATAAATAAAATTGAGTTTATAACCTCCAACAATTGTTCAATCTCAATTGAATGAATTTGGTCACCGCGAGAGTTAAACTTTCTTGACCATGATAACACTCCTTATGCTCTTCATTTCTCAGGGCTTGATTCTTGGAATTTTGAATTTGCTATTTATTAAGGAAATTCAAAGGATCAGATTTACATTTGTTTCTATTTATAAGTACTTTTGTAAACGGAAATTTTGATATTCTTAAGACATAATTAGGAGTCTAATTCCGCTCCAAGCATTCAAGATCATTTTCATAAATATTTATGCCTATTTTTGGTAAAAGCTTAGTCTAAACTAATTAGATATGTAAAAATAATTTATTTTTTATATTTATATGTATTATTTTCTAACTTTCTTAATACCCAAAAAAATAAAATAAAATTTTTAAAAGAAGAAAATTCAGTCAAATTGCTTTTTTTTCTATTTATTTTTATAGTTATCAAATATAATAGACTAAATATCAGTAAAATATTCAAATTTTAGTGAATCGCAAAAGAAGAAAACCTCAATTTTCTTTTTATTGAATTGAAGAGAATGGTGATATGCGTGAGCAGAGTTGGAGGAACATTGATTTGTTTTCCATTTTTAGTGGCATTAAATATGTTACTTATGAAGATTGTAAGTTGTAACTTAACAATTCTAATTATTTGAAATAAAATAATTCTAAATTCTAAGAATTGAGAATTGAGTCAAAATTTTACAATTGAAGTCAAACACTATTCTCCTATATATATATACTAGCTTTAGCTCCGTGCTATGCACGGTTTATACATAATGTTTTCGAATTATATATTTCGATCGATATCAATTTAAGAAAAAAAATATATTATTTACTTTCTAAGTCAATTGACATTAAACGTTCACACTCAATCAAAACAGCCGAAGACACAAAAATGCAACAATTTTGTTTTAAAAAATCTATGATATTGAATGAAAGTTGATGAACATAGATCAAGCATGAGCAAATCTATATATTGATTTTTTTACATGTTTGGAAAGCTATTTTTTATTTTTCATTTCTAAGTCACTAAATCAATCAAAACAATAAATGTGTAATATGTCGATAAAAATAAAGAGCTTCACCAAACTACATCAAAAAAATTAGAAAACAAATGAGCTAGGTTTATATATATATATATATATATAATTTTTTTTCTTCATAATGATGTATTGTTTGATATGTATATATCAAATTGGAAAATTTTAATATTAATTTACAATGATTGATAAAATGTGATCACATGATCACCAACTTTATTACTTAAATCTTATCGATATTTATGTAAAACTAAAACTACTTAGATCATGATACATTTAAACATTTAAACCATGATGATAAGATTTTAATCAATTCTCAAGAAAAAAATCAATATTAATATTTACATTCAAATTTAAAACCATAAATTTTCTTTATGAAGCATCAAGACCCATCATGTTCATGAGTAGTAGCTATGAGTATGAATCATTTGAATTTATTAATCGGTTAATCAGCTCAATTTAAAATATGTAGGTAATCACTATAATAAATACTATCATATATATGTTTTGAATGGGCTACAATTTCATTTTCTTTGTATGTTTAGACCAATTAATATTATAATCTTCTAAGAACTTTTATTTTTATTTTTATAGGAAAAACTCAATAAAAGAATGTTTTTCAAAGCAATATTTCAAGTAGAAACTATTATATATTTTTGTTGATGACCGACAAATAGAAACATCATTGGCATGCAAAAGGTTTGTAAACTGTTTTGTCCATATTTACTCATATTAGATACGATTCACATACCAAAAAATATTAGGCAAGAAAGCCCTAAAAATGTAAGAAGAATTAAAATGAGCCAAATATTTTAATTTTTTAATACTAAGAGAAAAACTAATAATAGAATCTAATGAAAAAAGAACAAACATAGAAAGCGTTCACAATGAAAAGCTTAAAATATGGGCACGTAATAAATTCAGAAGTAAACTCAAAAAAATAGAAAATATGATTTTTTTTGAAAAAAATGAATAAGTAAAACTACAATATTAGGACTAAATAAGAAGCTTAAATATAAGTAAGGATATAAAGAAAAAAAACAAAAAGTTAGTAAACATATCACACATATATAGACATGCACATATAACAAATCACCCATCATCTAACAACCACATAAGATTAGTTATGTTAAGCAAAATCATATTTTTTATTTATTTATTAAATTGTATATTTACAACTCTGATCGAATAGTGCATTTGGTATATATAACCCCCAATATGGTGTCTCCAATATGTGTCATCTAATAACCACATAATAGTACGTTATGTTCAGTAAATCATATTCAAATTAAGTGAAAAGAATTATTAATAGACAAAAATAAATAATAACAAACCTATAAACTTAAAAATGAGACTTCATGTAGCAAAACCATCGAATGTGAAATTAAAAATAACTTCAAAATCGCCCTGCAACAAAGACATATAACAAACCATGTTAGATTCTTAATTTGAACAATCGAATCAATAGAATGAAGAAAATCAACATTGGACAATTCACACTAATACTCTAAGTTTTGTAAAATAGGATTCTTACATATATATAAGACTTCTTATATAAGAAGTACAATTTCTTACTGTAGTAATAGCAAAATTTAAGGGAACAATTAAGTATAATAAATTGATTTAATTGACTGATTTTTAGAAAATTATAAAATTTAAAACTGAAATTATTTTTTGACTTTAATTAGTTGAGATGTAAACATATTGACAGCCAAAATTAAAGTTTTGAAACATTTTTTAACGTCTAATTAGCCTAATGATTCTAGCCAGATTAATGATGATTAATGATGATTCAATTTAAAAAGAGTTGTTTTGGTAAAGAATATTAATTTACATCCATAAATTACTTATATAATAAACTTCATTACATTAGTATTTAGAGAATACCAATAATAGAATTTTGTAGGATTAAAAAAAATCAAAACTCTAGAAAAATAGAATTTTGGTCAAAACAACCAATTGGGGTCAACACCCACCCTTCAAATATATATATGTACTAGCTTATGGCCCGTATTATGCACGGAATCTATTACGATTATATTTTCAATATGATATTACAACATAATTTGAACAATATATTTTTAAAATTTTAGAAATTAACTTAATATCGAACCTCTACATTTTTAAATAATGATACATGTTAATTGTCATTTAGTATTGATATCTCTATGTATAACTTAAATTGCATATGTAAAACCAACAACACATATAATCTATATTTAAACACATATTTCTTTTTGACTAAGAAAAAAATGTATTGAAAAAAAACAATGCATCAAAAGTAAACTCAAGAGTACAAAATTATGTATACATGCTAGCTTACAAAGTAATTATAATGCTAACGATTGTATGCACGGAGAAAATGAAAACATGGTAACTAATCATGATTAAACTCAAGAGTACAAAATTATGTATACATGCTAGCTTACAAAGTAATTATAATGCTAACGATTGTATACACGGAGAAAATGAAAACATGGTAACTAATCATGATTAATAAATAATCACAATTATTCTAATATTAAATCAAACAACTTTCATAAAACAAATAAAATTAATAAATATAATTATCTCTGACGTGAAAATAGTTCTTGATGCACTAAAAGTGGAAAAAATAGTATAGTATATAGAAAAATATTTCCAAGTACAAAACTCAATTATTTTCCGTATAAACACAAAATACAAATATTCACGCATGTGTATAATATATAGTTCTAAAAACTTAACAAAGTGAGATAAATCCAACAAATTGGAAAGAACTATATTGGACAACAAATTTCTTATGTTGTTTTTGAGCAGGTTCAACAGGAACATATTTTCTACCCCTTAGCCCGGGGCACCTCATCTTGTCATTTCGTCGTTGCTCATTCCCGTTAGGCCGAAGTGTTTGACGTTTCCTTCTTTCCTTCCAAAATAAAAATCTAATCGTATAAAGAAATTAACAAAGTAACCATTGAAGTTCGCTTTCTCTGGAAAATGCTAAAAATAATTGGTTTCTAAGAAATATAGTACTAATCTATTAAGTAGCAGCTATATCTATGGGCATTTATTATATTATTAATTCCAATTTACTTTCAATTATATTTAATAATGTAATAATTTGCAATTTTGACAATGGAAAGGGCAAATTATATTGCCTTAAGATAATGCATTCAATCTCTAATTTCCTTATTTATATGTGCAAAATGGCAATTAGAAAGAAAAATATTCATTCAAGGAGTAATCCAAGGTAATTACATATAAACACGTTTAAAAAAATTTAGCTACTTTTAAGGACCAATTTAACGGTAGACGTTTCATAATTTATTTAATACTAAATATTCCTAACTTTTGGCTATTTTCTAGGAGCAACTCATTGGGAGGTTTAATAAAAGTGATGGCCAATAATATAATTTTGTAGATTTAAAAAGAAATCAGTACTCTAGAAAATTAGGATTTGATCAAATAAACTCAAGTGGGGTAAAAAGACACCCTTCAAAATGAATTAATTAAATAAAAGAAATCAATGTATATCAAATCACATTAATCAAATACGAAACAAAAAGACAAAATTTGAAAGAAAATATAGTATTAACCAAAACAATGCCAATTTGCAAAGTATTTTTGACAAATTTGTCGTGATTCAAGATGAAATACATGAAAAAGTAATAATATTAAATTGATAAAATAACATAAATATATACAATCTTGTAAATATTATTGAGAGTCCAACTTTTCTTGCTAAGTAAATTCCAAACACTTTGAATTTAAGAAGTTTTTTTTCTCAAAAACAAAAATTAAGAAAATTACTTTAGTACCAAATTCTAAGCCGATGCGCATTATGATCACCCATTCCCTGCATCAATCCAAATTCTGAATTGTTCAAAGTATCGCCCTGCAAAAAAATCCAAATAAGTTATGGATTTAAGGATTAACTAATTCATAACTAAAAAACACTTACACAAAAAAAAAAAAAAAAAATTCCCGGTTAATAACCGGGAAAAAAAATTGCATTATGGTTGATAGTATTAAATATGCACCTGAAACAAAAATTTAACTTCATAAAGCTCATGTAGAAGTTGACTTCAGAGAACATTAGAAATGAAAAAAGCTTACCTTCTTGTTTAACACATTTATGGTATGTGCAAATGGATCAAAAGGGAATAAAAAATACTTGTACATATGAAACATAATGAAAATTTTAGATGTATATGATGAAATAGGAAAAATAAAATCTTAAAAGCTTACACTTCTTGTTTAGTACATTCTTAATTGTTCAAATGGATCTACTACATCAAGAAAAATACGGTTGGCATTCAAGATCCTCTTGGGCTTGTACCTACAAAGCAAAAAAATGATTCAAAGTATAATATCGTGTTCGTAGTAAGAGAAAAAAAAGTTATAAATACAGAGAAAAATTATATAGAGATGCACAATAGTTTTTTTTTTTTTTTAAGCTCACCATCTTTATATAGTTAATAAAAAAATCTGAATCACATAGCTTTAAATTTAATGAAAATGACGGATGATTAAAGAATGTAGATGATTTTTAGTAACTAATGCATATTGAAAATGGTTTTTCTTTTGCGGTTTGCAAATTATTCAAACAATTATTTAGTGAGAGGTAATAATTACTAATAATTGAATTATATATAGATCGTGTAGTAAAGGGGTACTATTTTTCAAATTATTTAATGAGAGTTAATTGCGTTAATGACCAAGAACTGAATTATATATAGAACCATACAACTTATCAGCTAATATAAATTAAATATGATTATACCTAAATTACGGCCATAACATTGGTATGTTTAATATGTTATTATTATAAAGATATACACCTCATCATAAATGTAGTTGATTAGCATTAATTTAGTTTTAACATTCCCTTTTGGTAGGATTTAAATTAAAGATGAAATTGATTTTAGAAGATTACCAAAAATATAATTTTTTAGAATTAAAAAAAATTCAAAATTCTAGAAAATTAGGATTTTGGTCAAAACAACTAATTGGAGTCAAAAGACACCCTTCAAATATATATATATATATATATATATATATATATATATATATATATATGTATAAATATTAGATATTAGATTAGATTAGATTAGATAAGATATAAGATAAGATATAAGATTAGCAATTAGATATTCTTTCCCTAACTTTTTAGTGGAAGAAATTAAGTGTTGAGCCACTGCCACCCATGGAAGTCATCGGACATTCAATTTCTTGAGTTGGACTTTCTAGTACCATATACTGAAAATTTTCTAATAAATGGAAAATTCTTTTTTCACTTTATGAAAAAATTGTATGGAAGGAATTATCTAATTAGTTAAATGTTTATCGCATAGAATTATTTTGTACAATTGAATATAAGGCACAAAAAAATATTGCTTTGAATGTACATATTTCAGCTTAATTTCCCGAAAACATTTTGGAATACTTTTAAATTAATTAATTCGTACAACTTCACGTGTGGCATTTTAGAAATGGCTTTTCGATATTATATCGATTCAAAATGACATAATTTGAACAAAACGACAAATCCTCATACTAAAATATATTGCATAATTAGGTTAAAATCTAGAAATACACGCATGAAATTCGAACACGGAAACTCTCAAGTCTTGTTGACTAATTAATTTTCCCAACTACAATTTTTATGTAATTTCATCGATTCACTTATGTCATCCATTTTTTCGCAAATTTCATTTGAATTTTCATTGATTTCACATGTATTTATCGAATTTTCAACTCAAATAATTATACTTCTTCAATTATTTTTAAATATATCTCAAATTTTTTCACTTACTTTATCATTTGAAAGATATTTTTTACATGTATATTTTAGCAATTATTCACAATAATAGTGTTTTTTTTCTAATTTTATGTGTTATAGGAGAACAATAATGAAATTGTAAAAGTGATGTAAGAGTTAATTTCTTAATTATGGGAGTTATTGTAGTAAATAACTATAATAAAACTTTATGTCTAATTTGAATATAGAGTGCATAACATTGTTTGTCCTCCTTATGGGTCAAATTTTGCATTTTCGTTGTTGGATAAGGATGAAGATGAAGAACACTGAAGACAATTAGTAAAGGGAGGTTTTGATGCATTCCAAAACTTCAAATTCGGCTAAGTATGGATTAACTTAGCTGATGGTCCCTTGTGAAGAATCTTTGACTAAGTAAAGAAGATATCAGAAGAGTCAAAGTTCAAGGTCCGAGACTTCTGATCTGCTGAAGGAAAGTTACCAGACTGATGAAGATCAGCCGACTCAAATCAGATTTGTTCAAGTTTGGGATCAGCTTAGTTCACCATCAGACTTGCATTTCCATCAGATAAGTGGAAAGGATCAAGAAGTCTTCCCAACGGTAATAAATGCTGAAGTACAAGGATATTTAAGACAAATGATTGAGGAATTGCTTCGCATAAGCTGGGTGCATTTAATGCGCATTTAATGATGCCTGCAGGAAAGTACTGTTGACAGTACGAACAGACTGCAAAAGAGCCGTTCGCGGATTTTAAGGACCAGTACTCGAGGAATTTGAATCTTGTCTCTCTTCAACGGACATTTTTCAAACCTCAAGTATAAATAGCTGAAAGAGACGAAGAGAAGATAACAACACAATCTGAGAGAAATTTTTGAAGCAGAAACTCTTAAGTCTCAAGAACAGCTCACTCATCAGCTTAGTCATCTGTTGACAAAAGCGAAGTTGAAGAACAAAGCTAAATACATCTTCTGAGTGATTTTGTATAACTGAGTGTTGTGAGAAGTAGATATCCATCTTAGTGAGTGATATTACTTCAGAGGGTAGGATTTCTTTGTGATTTCTTACTGCGCACTTACGGCCTGTTCATTTGTTGTTAGGCGTAAGCAGAGTGTACTGGTTACTTTGTGTTTCTAGTATAATCCAAGATCTGTGTGACTTGGAAGAGTGGACTAAAGGATTTAAATCCATATAACCACTATAAAAATTTTTGTGTTTTACTTGCATTTTACTTTCATACTTCTAAGATTGCATAAAACACTTTAGTTAACTGTTTGAAAAAGATTCAAAAGGAGTTTATAAAACTGGGGAAACATTTTTCAAACTACTAAGGATACTTGTGAAAAACACTTTGAAAAATCCGCTGCAAGTACTCTAAGTATTAAAACTGATTTTAGCAAAATCAGCTAAGTAATTATCAGACGAGTGGTCATCAAACCTGTTCAAAGATTTGTTCGCGAACAGACTTGTAACTTCTTACGCTGATCAGCTTAGTCTGCTCACAGTTAGAGAAAAGTTTTAAAGTTAAAATTGAAAGAAATTTTTTAAAGAGGTTTATTCACCCCCTCCCCCCCTCTAAACCTCTTCTGACCACTTGGGACCAACAAGTGGTATCAGAGCAGGTGGTTCATTAGAATCAGCTGCCTGATCAACGAGCTTGATCCAAGTGTTTTTCAAAGGTTTTCAAAACTTTTCAAAAGAGCATCTTTTTGAAAAATTAAAACTTTTTGAAAAATGGAATGCATAAACCATGTTCCCCACATTGCTGGTATGTCCTTCGAAGACTGGAAAATCAGAATGAAGATTTTCCTGGCTGCCTACAATGACAACATGTTCACCTGGATTACAAAAGGTCCATTCAAATTCACCAAGACTATCAAGGTTGATGACGTTGACATAGTGGTGGAAAAAGACTTGAACGAGATGACAGCTGAAGAAATTAAGCTGTTCAACCTGGACAAGATTGGACGTTTTATCATGACTAAAGCCATGGATAATGATCGGTTTGACAAGATCAAACATTGCAAATCTGCAAAGGAGGTGTGGGACAAAGTCAGAGATATGAGCGAAGGAAACGACGCCATAAAAGAGCATCAGCTGAGTGTTGCTCTGGAAAATCTGGATAACTTCAAGATGAAGTCTGGAGAGACTATTGATCAGATGGATACCAGGTTCACCAGAACATTGAATGAAGTTTTAAACCTTGGAAAAACCTTCACAGACAAGGAGATAACCGTCAGAGTACTGAAGGCTCTACCTCCTAAGTTCAACATGAAGGTGACAACAATGGAAGAATCAAGGGATCTGGGGAAGATCTCTCTCACAGAGCTGTTTTCTGTACTCAAGGCTTATGAGTATAAACTGCCTAGGATGGGAATTGAAGAAACCTCAACTTCAGGACCCACATCTGCACTTGTTGCTGCTGAAAACACCAGAAGACCAGTACACAGAAGCCAAGATGTGGACTCATCTGATGAAGCCACAATACTCAACAAAAAGGAGTACACTGCTGGAGATGTAGCATTATTGATGAACAATTTCAAGAAGTTCTACAAGAGAAAGATGAAGAACAAATACAACAATGCTGCTTCTACTTCTAAACCTAACTCTTCTCCTCAAGATAAAGATGACTATAAAGCAAAACTAATGTGTTATAACTGCAGGAAACTGGGCCATTTCATCAGAGATTGTCCATATCCAAAAGCAGATAAATACACTGAGGAAGAGAAGAGAATCAGAAAGGAAAGAAAGCATCAAAGAGGGAAAGCAATGGTAGCAGAAGCAGAAAAGATTGCTGCTATCTACTCATCTGATTCAGATTCAGACACTTTTGATGAAGAGTCTTCTGATGAAGAGAAACCTGCTCTCCTCTGCCTGATGGCTAAGGAATCTGATGACTCAGAGGATGAGGTAACTCCTCTTGATAATGAATTATTTAATTCTCTAGAGCAAATGATGTTAAACAATACCACTATTGCTGGAGAATTTGCTAAGCTTAAGTAAGAGATGATTCTGCTAAATGAGCAAAACAGCTCACTGAAACTTAAAGATGAAAAGCCTAAAGAATCAGCCGAGTATAAACTGCTTGAGCAAGAACATGAATCTCTGAAAGCTGAATGTGAGGTTTATAAAGGAAAAATCATGGAACTTGAGAAAATCATTGAGTCTCATGATAAGTCAACTGTTGCATCCACGCATACATCTTGTAAACAGAAGACAACCTTGGTACAGGATAAGTCAGAACTGAAACATACTGAAAAATTTGTATCAACTGACAATAGTAAGGTCATTCTCTATGTTCAGATTACTAGACCTGCCTCACCTGAGAAAGTACTGAAGGAGAAGAAATCTCCTAAGGCTAAAAAGAGCAAAGAGCCTAGTGTGGGAAAACAGACTAGTAAACCTAAACAGAAGAGTCCTAGGAAGTCTTCTGATAAGGTTAAAACTAATCAGACTAGTGATAAAGCTAAGTCGTCTGTTAATGAGCAAGCTGTTAGTAAACCAAAGAAGCATAAGAATAAGAAAAATCAAAATGCTTGGTATGGAAATAAGTCTTATTATGTGCAACCTGCTGCATATCATCCTATGTATCATACACCTCAGTTTTCAACTTACTATGCACCATGCCCTGCTCATCCAATGCATGCATACCCTGCTTATCATGCACCTTACCCTGCTTATGAACATTATTATTATCATGCTGATCATCAACATGACTTATCTGATAATTATGATGAAAATAAAACTGTTCATGCTCCTGTTAAAACTCAGAAACCTAAGAAGCCTAAGACTTCAACATCTTGGGTTGTCAAGGGTGGAACTAATCCTCCAGGACCCTCTCAATAAGGGTACCTAAAATAATTTTATTTTTGTTTTGTAGGTTAGGATTAGGAGTAGGAGTAAAGTAGAGAAGATTTGGTACTTGGACAGTGGATGTTCAAGACACATGTGTGGAAGCATACATGAGCTGACTGATGCAATTGCTGTAGATGGTCCAAAGGTTACTTTTGGGGACAGCAAGGAAGGCAAGATTAAAGCTAAAGGAAGACTGATCAGAGGAAACATAGAGATATCTGACGTCTCATATGTCAAAGGCCTCAAATATAATCTGCTGAGCATAAGTCAATTTTGTGACAAAGGATATTCAGTCATCTTCTCAACAGATAAGTGCTTTGTTGAACAGATTGGTACAAAGAAGGTAATTTTATCTGGAAGACGACAAGGGAATGTCTACATAGTCAACTGGGATTCTGCTGACAAGAATTCAAGTGTTTGTTTGGTAGCATCTGCACCAAGTGAAATCAGCTGGCTATGGCACAAAAGAATGAATCATTTAAACTTCAAGACCATCAACAGATTAATCAAGAATGATCTGGTAGAAGGGATTCCAAAAACAGTCATGAGCAAAGACAAGCTCTGTGACGCATGTCAGAAAGGGAAACAAATCAAGTCATCATTCAAAAGCAAGAAGCATCAATCTTCTGTTAGAATATTGGAGCTGCTACATATGGATTTGTTTGGCCCTATTGATCCAGTCAGCAATGGTGGAATGAAATACTGCCTAGCTATTGTGGATGATTATTCAAGATACACTTGGGTGATTTTCATGAAGAAGAAAAGTGAAACCAAGGAGCATCTTACTAATCTGATGGAGCTGATCCAGAATGAGAAAAGCATAAAAATATTGAAAATCAGATCAGATAGAGGGACAGAGTTTACAAACTCTACTGTTGAAGAGTATTGTAATATCAAAGGAATACATCATGAGTATTCAGCTGCTAGAACCCCTCAACAGAATGGTGTTGTTGAAAGGAGAAACAGAACACTAAAAGAAGCTGTCAGAACTATGATAGCTGAAGCTAAGCTGCCATAAAGATTTTGGGCAGAAGCAACAAATACAGCCTGCTTTACCCAGAACAGATGCATGATCAACAAAAATCAGAACGAGACTCCATATGAAGTTTGGAACAACAAAAAGCCAAACATTCATTACTTTAAAATTTTTGGTTGTAAATGATTTGTACTAAATAATGGGAAAAATCACCTTACTGCATTTGCAGAAAAGGCTGATGAAGCTGTCTTTGTAGGATACTCAACTGTTAGTAAATCTTATAGAGTGTTTAACAAAAGAACATTGCTAATAGAAGAGTCTATTCATGTAGTATTTGATGAGCCAAGTCAATCTTCTGAAAAGAACCAAAACACTAATCAAGATCTGTCTACTGATTTACAGAAGTTGAATGTTGGAAAGAATGAAGAATATGTTCCCATCATACTACCTAACCTCAACTCAGCTGATAACTCAAGTGTTGTTCAAAATCACAGTGCTGATTGTCTAACAGACGAGTTACAAACAGCTGACAGACCAGAGACTGTTCAACAGACAATAAATGTTCAACAGACTACTACTGAATCTCCAACAGTAGTGTTGCAAGATCAAAACAGAGGACAACATTCAGACCTGCAACCTGATCTTAGATGGCTTAGGAATCACCCACCAGAGTTAGTAATTGGTGATCCTTTGGACAGAGTGAAAACATGAAGAGCTGCTGCACAAGATGCTATGTGTGCTAGTTTTCTGTCTCAAATAGAGCCTAAACAAGTTGAAGAAGCTCTTAGTGATTCCTTCTGGATTGAAGCTATGCAAGAAGAGTTGAATCAATTTGAAAGGAATGAAGTCTGGTACTTAGTTCCTAGACCAACTCATCAAAGGGTAATTGGCACTAAATGGGTTTTCAGAAATAAGATGAATGAAGATGGTGTTGTCACCAGAAACAAAGCAAGATTAGTGGCCAAAGGGTACTGTCAAGAAGAAGGTATTGACTTTGATGAAACATTTGCACCAGTAGCAAGACTTGAAGCAATCAGACTGTTTCTAGCCTATGCTGCTTACAAGAACTTCACTGTCTATCAGATGGATGTGAAGTCAGCTTTTCTCAATGGAGAATTGCAAGAAGAGGTATATGTTGAACAACCACCTGGGTTTGAAGTCTATCAACAAGAAGACAAGGTGTATCGTCTGAAGAAAGCCCTCTATGGACTGAAACAGGCTCCAAGAGCATGGTATGATACCCTATCTGATTTTCTTTTAATTAAAGGATTTCATAAAGGTAAGGTAGACAAGACCCTGTTTACAATTGAATGGGAAAATCACATATTGATTGTGCAAATATATGTGGACGATATTATTTTTGGTTCAACTAACCAACAGATGTGTGACAAGTTCTCCAAGCTGATGCAGAACAAGTTTGAAATGAGCATGATGGGTGAACTCAATTATTTTCTTGGTTTGCAAGTTAGACAGTTGCCTGATGGAATCTTCATCAACCAAGCAAAATACAAAAGAGATCTGTTTAAGAAATTTGGTATGGAAACTAGCTCTACTGCTACTGTTCCAATGTCTACTAGTCTTCGTTTGGATAAAGATGAAGATGGTAAATCAGTAGACATCACCAGATACAGAGGCATTATTGGGTCACTGCTGTACTTAACAGCTAGCAGACCAGATATCATGTACTTTGTTGGGGTCTGTGCAAGATTTCAATCAAATCCCAAGGAATCTCATCTCTTAGCTGCCAAGAGAATACTGAAATACATCAAGGGCACTCAAGATTTGGGATTGTGGTATCCTAGAGAATCTGGATTTGAACTTATTGGTTATTCAGATTCAGACCTTGCTGGGTGCAAAATTGATAGGAAAAGCACAACAGGTGCTTGTCAATTTCTGGGCAGTCGTCTGATCTTATGGATGAGTAAGAAACAGACTTCAGTATCCATATCTACTGCTGAAGCTGAGTATATAGCTGCTGGAGCTTGCTGTGCACAGATACTCTGGTTGAAGCATCAACTAGAAGATTACAACATCAAGATCAGTGGAATTCCAATCTACTGTGACAATACAAGTGCAATCTCTCTTACTCAGAACACTACAAGTCATTCAAGGACTAAACATATCGAGATCAAGCATCATTTTATTAGAGATCATGTGGAAAAAGGAAATGTTATGATTGAGTATGTTCATACTGACAATCAAATTGCAGATATTTAAGTAAGGTTTTCAACTCTAAGAGCTGAACTAGTACTACTTAATTTGGATGCATAAGTTGAGGGGAACTCATCAGAAGACCAGAGTTCATCAGCTTAGTTATCAGTTTATCTTCAAGATTAACTCAACAGACTAGTTAACTTATGAATTCTTAAAGTAAGGGGGAACGTGTAAGACTAGCGGTACTTCTGATTGGAAGATGAAATTCGTTAATGACAGTTAGTTGAAGTTATGTTTTGATCAGAAGACATAATTTGAAGACTGAAGAATTATTATCTAGCTGGATTGACAAACAGCCGAGGAAGGTTATCAGCTATTGGCTTTCACTGATAACAACTGTGTCATCAGGACAATAGTCCCATCAGATAAGTATTTATTTTACTCATCTGATCGCTTGTTTAAAAGCTTACTTGTTAAAAACGTTTTATTTAAAAATACGCTTTTACAAGTGACAAAAGGGCGGTACAAATTTCCGCTCCTCATTTAATGCGGTTTGAATTCGAAAGGTCGTAACTGACGCCGCACGATCAGCACTGACAAGAAACGGATCTAACGGTTAGCTGATATCACGGAAACCAAGATACCCTAACTCTATAAATCCAGATCTGATCAGCCGTGTAGTTCTTTACGCACCCTAAAATATTCAAAGCATACTTGAGAGAAAAATCAAGCAATTTTCTGCAAATTTCTTCTTGTTTCTCTAACTTTCAACAGATTTACCATGGCCGCTGAAGGAATGTTCCTCGTTTATGAATCATACTACCAATCTGGCACCGATCTGATGAAAGAATTGCTGGAGAAGTTCAAAAATGCATCTCTAGTTAACTTCATGGAGTACAATGAAGGCATAATCTGGACTGACCAGGTTCTGGAGTACTAGGAGAATGCAAAAGCTGACTACAACAAACTGGAGATTAAGGCTACAGTGGGAGGTAAATCTATCGTCATTACCCCTGCTGTCCTTCATGAGCACTTTGGGCTTCCTAACAGTGGACGACATGACGTCACTGTGCTGACTGAGGAGAAGCACCAACAATTCTGGGCGATCTGCGCCAAAGAAGGAGAAGTGTTGTCTGGAAACATTAAGAAGAGACAACTGAGAGATGAATATCAGCGGATGGCTGATATGGTGTCGAAGCTGATTGAAAACTGTACGTTTTCTCTGGATGCTGTTACCATGAAAAGGTTCAGCATAATGGCTGCCATCTACTATGGATTGGAGGTCAACTGGTCCATTATAGTATGGTATATCTTAGCTGATTTTCTGGAAGTGAAGAAAGGAAAAGGTCCTTACACCAACCATAGGATTACACTCAGTTATTTGCTGTCCAAACTGGGTTGTAATATGCTCAATGGTAAGGAGATTCACAAGTCCAAGGCAATGACCAAGTATTTGCCTGTTCAGAAGAGAAAGGCTGATGAGCCTGAAGAAGATGAAGCAGAGGAACCAAAGGAGGTTCCTGCCAAAAGGCCGAGGAGATTAGTCAAAACAGCTGACTTAGCTGTTGCGACTGAAAAGAAAAAGGTTGCTGATAAACCAAAGGAGAAAGCTCCTAAAAAGTTGAAGGTTGTAGCTGACACTGCTGTTGATCAAATAATAAGTCAGACTATTGCTGATGTAAGGGGAATGTCTCCTGCATCCCCTTCCAGAACTCCGTCTGCTGAAAAACCTGCTGAGAATGTCTCTCACAGGACAAGGAGTCAACAAAGAGACACTGCTACTTCTAGGTATATTGAAGGAAGAACCAAGAAGTCAGCAAGAAAGCAGATGACATTTGTTGAAGTGCCTACTGATTTGGAAAATCTGGTACGACAAAGTCCAGTGTCTGCTGAAAGACCTATTGGAGCTGATGAGGCTTCTGTTGCTGACAAAGCTGATGCGCAACAGACGACTCAAAATGCACCAACACTTGAAGCTGCTCAACATCAGGATGATCCAGATGTGATGATCATTCATCCCATTGCTGCTGCACCAATCTCATCTGCTGGTCCAGCCCCTGCTCCAGCTGATAAAGGAAAGAGAAAAATAGTGATCAAAAAGAAAAAGATTTCCAAAGCTGATAAACAGAAGAGGGAAGAAGCTGAACGGAGAAAGCAAGATGAATTGGAGGAGAAGAAAGCACTTGAGCTAAGCAAGGCTCAAGCTGCTAAGGATGAAGCCAGAAGAAAGATGTCTGAGGCAGAGAGAAAAGCTGCTGAAGAAGCTGAAATGGCTATGGTCATTGAGATAAGCAAAACTGATGCCTATGGACCTGTCCATGGAGGAGGAATTAAAATTGGCGAAGGAAATGCTGAAGAAACTAAAAAGAAGCCTAAGATGCCTTCTGCAGAGGTCAAGCCCAAAGACAAATTTGAAGTCAGAAAAGCCTTCAACATCGTATATGCTGATAAGGAACTTTTCAAAAAAATTGAGAAGTCCTTAGCTTACTATGATCAGAAGCTAATGTTGAAGACCCTGTTCACTCAAGAAAAGCCTAGATATATCAGATGGAGAGATAACAGGCTGAACAGACCTATCACTGAACTTCAAAATCTGAAGGAGTTAGCTGCTGAAGAACAATGGGTTCTGAACTGGCTAAAGACAGACTCCATTCAGAAGGCCTTAGATCCTAGTCATGTCAGAGATGTTATGCATCATTATGCAAGGGAGTATGCCCTGGCTGAGGCCAAGTTAATTGAGAACAGCTTACCTGCCAAGAAGAAGAAATCAGAGAATGCTGAAGAGAGGGCTTTGAACATTGCTACAATGACTGCCTTAAGGCATTGGGCAGAAAGATCAAGATATGAGAAGGGATGTTCTAGTGATCTGCCCCAGCTGCCAAGTATTCAACATATTATCTTTGGCAAGGAGGTGAAAGAATACAGTGAAGTGCCCCAGGGAAATAATGCTTCTGTAAACCCTTGGATCATTGTTAGGCAAATTCGTCAAACAACCTGCTTCAATGATGATGGTACTATCACTAATTTGTTCTATGATGATGTCACTGATGAGAAAAAGAAGGATGATGAACCCTTAGCAATTGAGTTGTATGCTAAGTATGATAAAGCTGATCAGGAGACTAAAATGGAAGATGTCCCTGTCCACCAGGAGACTGAAGAAAAGGAAGATGCTGCTTCTGCTTCATCAGGTGATGAACACTCATCACTGATGGAGGCTTTCCAGATGCTTATGGAGGACTCAATGAAGAAACTGGAAGAGAAGCATAGTCAGCAGCTGAGAATGATGAAAGAGGAACTGAAGGAAGAATTGAAGGAAGAATTGGTAGAATCCAACAGACTTCAGCTGGAAACTATGCAACAGTCAACTGCAAAGGTCATCAAATCTGAAAGTGATAGTTTTCCAATTCCCCAAGATCATTCTAAGGACATAAAGCAGAGTTTCATGGTGCTGAGCAGAAGCGTGGAAGACATGAAGTTTGATATTGATCAGCTTCACACTACAATGAAAAAGGCTGAGGAAAATATTGAAGATTTTGGAACAGCCTACTCCAAAAGTCTCGTTGCTGATAAAGGAGTCATCACTGATCTTATCAAAGTTGTTCAAGACAGTGAAGTTCATGTTGATAAGGAGCTTGCAACCATGCAGCTGAACGTTGACTGCCTAAATGATAACATTGATGTCATCAGCTCCACTCTAAATCATTTGATGGCCAGCCAGGATCTAGTGAATCAGAACTTGAAGAGTTTATGCGCTGAAATGAAGATCCCTACTGTTGCACTCAACCCTGCTACTAAACCTGATGATGTCATCAAGGCTGATGATGACAAAAAGGGGGAAGATAAAGGGGAAGAATCAATAGCTAAGGAAATTATTGTTGTTGCTGAAGCTGAAAGGACTGAGGACACTGCTGAAAAGATTAAGGCTGACAAGACTGATGAAGAACTTGGAAAGGTAGGAGAAGATGAGAAACCTGAAGAAGAACCTACCAAGTACAGGAATACTGAATCTGCCAGAAAGGCAATGGAGCTAATAAAGGAGCAGCAACTCAAAGAAAAGATGGATGCTGCCAAAGCAAACATACTTGGAGAGGATGAAGCTGATGAAGAAGAAGATGATGAAGAATCATCTTATGAATACGAAGAAGTGTTGGAAGGATCTGATGAAGTAGCTGATAGTTAGAAATTATAAATCTTTTGTAATCAGTTTACTTTATCTATTCTTCAGACATCTCATCTGATAAAACTTGTAATCTGTAACTTTTTCACATATCTATAAAATTGCAAGTTTTGAATCCAACAGACTATTTCTAACTCAGAAATTTTTGAGGATTACATTCTTTAGTTTAGGTATCAACAGGTACTTGGCTGAAGTTTTGTCATCATCAAAAAGGGGGAAATTGTTGGATAAGGATGAAGATGAAGAACACTGAAGACAATTAGTAAAGGGAGGTTTTGATGCATTCCAAAACTTCAAATTCGGCTAAGTATGGATTAACTTAGCTGATGGTCCCTTGTGAAGAATCTTTGACTAAGTAAAGAAGACATCAGAAGAGTCAAAGTTCAAGGTCCGAGACTTCTGATCTGCTGAAGGAAAGTTACCAGACTGATGAAGATCAGCCGACTCAAATCAGATTTGTTCAAGTTTGGGATCAGCTTAGTTCACCATCAGACTTGCATTTCCATCAGATAAGTGGAAAGGATCAAGAAGTCTTCCCAACGGTAATAAATGCTGAAGTACAAGGATATTTAAGACAAATGATTGAGGAATTGCTTCGCATCAGCTGGGTGCATTTAATGCGCATTTAATGCTGCCTGCAGGAAAGTACTGTTGACAGTACGAACAGACTGCAAAAGAGCCGTTCGCGGATTTTAAGGACCAGTACTTGAGGAATTTGAATCTTGTCTCTCTTCATCGGACATTTTTCAAACCTCAAGTATAAATAGCTGAAAGAGACGAAGAGAAGATAACAAACACAATCTGAGAGAAATTTTTGAAGCAGAAACTCTTAAGTCTCAAGAACAGCTCACTCATCAGCTTAGTCATCTGTTGACAAAAGCGAAGTTCAAGAACAAAGCTAAATACATCTTCTGAGTGATTTTGTAAAACTGAGTGTTGTGAGAAATAGATATCCATCTTAGTGAGTGATATTACTTCAGAGGGTAGGATTTCTTTGTGATTTCTTACTGCGCACTTACGGCCTGTTCATTTGTTGTTAGGCGTAAGCAGAGTGTACTGGTTACTTTGTGTTTCTAGTATAACCCAAGATCTGTGTGACTTGGAAGAGTGGACTAAAGGATTTAAATCCATATAACCACTATAAAAATTCTTGTGTTTTACTTGCATTTTACTTTCATACTTCTAAGATTGCATAAAACACTTTAGTTAACTGTTTGAAAAAGATTCAAAAGGAGTTTATAAAACTGGGGAAACATTTTTCAAACTACTGAGGATACTTGTGATAAACACTTTGAAAAATCCGCTGCAAGTACTCTAAGTATTAAATCTGATTTTAACAAAATCAGCTAAGTAATTATCAGACGAGTAGTCATCAAACTTGTTCAAAGATTTGTTCGCGAACAGACTTGTAACTTCTTACGCTGATCAGCTTAGTCTGCTCACAGTTAGAGAAAAGTTTTAAAGTTAAAGTTGAAAGAAAATTTTTAAAGAGGTTTATTCACCCCCCCCCCCCTCTAAACCTCTTCTGACCACTTGGGACCAACATTCGTCCCTCTTAAATTTTTTATAGCTGATTAGTCCCCTTATCAATGTAATGTATCACATTCGTCCCTCTTAAAACACATTCGTCCCTCTTAAATTTTTTGTAGTAAATTCGTCCATCTTATCAATGTAGTGTAACATATTAGTCCCTCTTAAATACAAAATATATCAACTTCCCAAAAAAAGGGGCTGCATCCGTCCCCTATAGGTAAGATGCGATTCTACTTTAACAGATTTTATGATATTTAAGAAAATTTAAATTTTTTTAAGGAGTGACATATTGTACTAAATCTTTAAATAAAATAAATAATATTTTTTATATAACAACATATTGATAATACATTATAAAAAATTTACATATATATTTTAGCAACTATTCAAAATAATAGTGTTTTTTTATTTTTATGTGTTATAGGAGAACAATAATGAAATTATAAAAGTGATGTAAGAGTTAAGTTCCTAATTATTGGAGTTAATGTAGAAATAACTATAATAAGACTTCATGTCTAATTTGAATATACTTTTGTTTTTCTTCCATATTCATGATGCTAGGTCAGGAGGAAAGAAAGTTACAAATTTTCTTAAAATATTTTCCTACCAATTTTTTGATGAGAAATTTTAAGAAAAATTCATGTCTAATATACTTTACAACTTGAATAAAAACATTTTTGTCAAAAAACTTAAATTATTCACACTTTTAGTATTATTAGTATTATTATATTAGTATAGATATAGATATAGAATAGATATAAATATAGATTGAATTATTCATAATTTTAGTATTAGTATAGATATAAAATAGATATAGATAATTGTTCGACAAGATATAAAATGTGTGATGATTTGTAGAGTTCTTGACGTCAAAGAGAGATCGATAAAGGAAGGCGAGAGCTCTTAAAAGTAATAATTGTTTATTATATGTTGTAAGGAAAATACAAATAGTACTCCTATTTTATTTTTTAAATGTCTCAGTATAAGACTATTTTTTTTAAATAAAATTATTTTTCTCCAAATTACCTATCGCATAAAGTAGTGATTGATACCATTAATTTTAAACCATTAGTATTAAGAATATAGATGTAAATTTATCTAAAAGTTAACGATTTTTTAACTCTAGCTTATCTAAAACTAAGTGCCTAGGGCAAAGGGGGCAAAAAAATAAAAGACATAAAAAATATTAGAACTATTGTAGAGGATCGGAAATCAATATTAGAAAACAATAGTAATTTCCAAACCGCTTTCTAAATAATGTTAAAATCCTTGCAGAATTAAGAACCAAATATGACTGATTAATTTATCTCATCATCTCCCAAAAAAAAAAAAAATATTATCTCATCACGCCAAATTTCAGCCCAAATGAATCTAGGCTATTCCGGGTCTCAAAACGTGTCCCAACCCCGTCTCCCAAAATCTTATAAAAATGTAAACATATACCCTTTGCACTCTTCGGTCCGAGCTGTAAATACACAGTCTAGTAGATCAAAAAAAAAAATCATTGATTTAAAATCTATCACATATTCTCCTCCAAAATATACTCAACTGAATAAATATCATATCGCAATTTCTCAAAACACCCAAAATCTGACAACACCAAGTCAATTCTTGTTTTAAAAGTTTCTGTTAAGACCACCCTAATCAATTTTATGAAATCAAAATTAACCGAAATCCGGCCAAAATCTATAATGACAAAGAGAGTTGGAAACTTGATAGAAATGGGATTTGGAGGAAGAAAAAAAATAGGCAAATAGAAAACTACAAATAAAAAGTCTAACAAAATGTGGTATAGAAAATCTAAGTATACATTCAAATTTTACACAAAATCAAGTTTTTGCATAACTTATCGAAACTTCTAACATGTCCCTTCAACGCCGCGGTGAAGGCTGTTGTCCGAATAAGTCCCCCAAGCTACCGTTTACAGCATGATGAGGCAAAGGAGGATCTCTCACTCCTTGTTGTTTAGCAGAATGCTTCTTCTCAGCTTCAAATTGGCTAAACGTATAATTCGATAGGTATCCACCGTCTAACTTTGTGGTGGCACCTAATGAGTTAAAAGCCTCGTGAAATGAAAGCTCTGTATTTGAAACATTATTATCCTCTTCAGGCATTTCACCAGTGAGTGTCTTTACCGCGAATTCAAAACAAGGATCAGCCCAAATATCGTCACAGGGCAACACAGAAGAGGAAGCGGAAGTTTGTCTACTTGATGAAGCCATAGAAGAAGACACTGGAGGATTCTCTCCAACATGGTTCACATTTTCAATTGGAAATGCACCCGTGAGAGTTTTTATTGCAAATTCAATGCATGGATCATCCATCAATAAATCGTTCAAAGACGAGTCAAGTTCTTTTTTGTCTTCCTTGATCTCTACAAGAACATTCTTATTATCTTGAATGCAAGAAAGATCTCCGTTCGATGATGTCATATGTTCTTTCTGCTTATTACCCGTTTGAAATTTTGTTGTAGGATGCTCACTTGACTTATTGTAGTTACCGAATTCCACAGGGGAATTAATCTCTGACATGCCCGATATCATAGCTTGACCATTATTTTCGGCAACATCTAATGATGGGCCAACATCCACATCAGCATGCCTTTTAGAAGACCTACGAGATATGTCGCTCATGCATTTTCTATTTGTATTTTTTCTTTTATTCGCCCGCACTATACTTTCCTCTTCTCTTTGATCCGAGCCATTGGCTTTGGGTTCATCAATATCTTTCACTGCAACCACACTTAGTGAGCCTACTGCAGAGAGAAATGACAAGCCAAAAACCATCTTTTAAATATCTGTGTGTAAAATCAATCTGAATTCTTAATAGTATTTCTTGCAACACAATTTAAGAAAAATCAATTGCAACACGAACTGAAAAGCATAAAATGGACAAGTTATGCACCTTGTTGTACGGACTGATCTCCTATGACTTTATTTTTTATTATATTGTTGGCCAATCTTTTGCTTTGGCTTATTCCTTTTCCACATTTCTTTCCATTTGCTTCTGGTAGCTTATTTGGAAGTTCTATAGCCAGTGATTCGTCTATTTCCTCTCTTTGCTCCTCGTAATTCGGTTCCATGTCTACTTTCTTCAGTGCATCAACTTTTGAACCTTCAGTTGCAAATTTAAACACAATGAACAATGCAAAATGACACAGAAGTTTCTATGAATAAAAAATTTCATTTCCATTCCGAACTTTTCCCAAAATGAATTTATTCTTAAATTATATATTTTCACACCCAAAGACATGTTCAGTACCTGATTTTGACATCTGATCCCCATGAACACCTTCATTTAATTTGTTCTCAGTTACTTCATTATTTCCCCTCATTCTCTTTGCACGTGATTCCACTCTGTTTACTGTTTGTGGCGTATTAGGAAGCTTGATAGCAAGAGAACCGTCTTCTTCGTCTTTTTGCTTTGCATTGTTCACTGTATCACCTTTTGAGAAGCCAGCAAGTTCAAGTTCTGTTTGCAGGAAATATCACAATTCACAATTAAAACAGTGCAAAATTCATGCCAATCAAATAATTGTCAAATTAATATTAAGTAAATGCACATCTTAATTAAAATAATTCGATGTCTACATGCACAATTATTACTTGCCTATCACACGTCATAATTTTTATTGTATATATTGAATGACCACCTTGTCGAAAAGTTCAAAAGCTCAGGCTTCAGTGAAAATTCAAGCTTCTGATAGAGAAGAGACATTTAGCATTTATTGTCTTTAACAAGCCTACTCTCATAAAGAATGGTGTCATTAAGCCTTGCAAGTGAATCTTCTTTTCTTAAATTGGTAGCAGTGAGAGTCCAACCGACCTCATCTGACTCTAGTACCGACATCATATTGAATTACTACCTCTGACTGAACCTTTGAATAAAATCCACCCTATCCAGGACAATAGATCAGTAATCTATGTTTGGTTTTTGAATTCTAAAATGAAGGCTATGTATAGTTCTTGTACAGTGAGAAAAATGACGAGGAAAATGAAATTGAACAAAAAATATAATATTCTATCATTTGATTCAAGAAATACGTTATCTTTAGTGTTTCACTCACTAAAGTCCAAGAAACAAACACAGCGCAAGAAGTTAGGAGGGAGGATCTAAAATTATAACACAATACTGAGAGGTGAAAAGAAAACTTTCAGGTTCATCTACTGATAGCTAAAGACAAAGCTCTGAAATTTGGAGCTTTATGAAGACAATAATTATGTTCAAATTGTTCAATAGAATATACAAAGATATGCTTCATACCTGACTTTACGCTTTCACGCCTGGTAACTCTTTTATCTGCTGTCTTGTCATTCGACCTTCGTCCTTTAGTAGCGCAGATGTCTAGGGAAGAACCAAGCAAAGGCAAAATTTAAGGTTAGAGAATGTCAGAAACGTAGAAGTGTGTGATAAGTTATGACAACATTAATACTATTTAAAAAAGCTTTCATTTCACAAGTTCAAAAAATGGAAAAAGATTATAGTACTCAGGTAATTTAACTGAACGCCACACAATATCCTCCTATGGGTGGAGAACTTAGTGGTGAAAGTACTCAGGTACAACTCGAAGTTAGGTTGGTTCAATTAGTAAGTATCTGTAACTTCTAAATACATATGGGAAGCTATAAATGTTATTTGAGTGCTGCCTTTCAAATTCAATGGCTTGTTTTAATGTTATTAAGTAAACGGGAAAGTCGACTGATAAAGCAAGAACGAAGACAAAATAATCTACAAATATACTAACTGATGGAGAATAGTCTTTCAGTTCAACCCTTCTTTGACTTTTGTCAGCTGGCTTGGACTCAGGCTCTCCTGAATACTTAGTTTCAAGGTAGAAAAAAATAAGCTAAAAGTCTACTAACAAATTGAGAATGAAATTCCAACTCTGCCGTCATATGATCTTTTTCATCTGGCTTACACTCCGGCTCCGGCTCAGGCTCAGGCTTTCCCGAATCCTTAGTTTCAATGTAGCGGGAAACTTGTAGAAGAGAGTTGAAGTAACGTCCCAGTATCAGGATCAATGTAGAACTGAAAAATTCTTCAAAAACCAAGATAAGCACAAATTCCAGAGAAGGCATATACAGAGTTTGAGTCAGATACATAATGCAAGGAAAAAAGATAATTAGAGAATTAGCACCTTATCACTTCGGGTCTTGCCATGCTTCTTTTTCGTTCTTGTTTCCTTTATCCACCCGGGAGGTAATGTTTCTGCTGCAGTCCTTTTAATGTTGATCTACAAATGTCTCAAAAATCAAGAACTCTCATTAATATAGGAAATCGATGTCGTAAGAAAAATAAATACATTCACCCCAATGATAATGTGAGATTGTTGTGGGAACACCAATTTTAGATGGGTCCCACATATGGACTAGTTGTCCTAGACGAAATAACAAAAAAGAAGTTGAGGTTAAACCATTTTGATTCTGATAGATATTATTAGCAAAGTTCTTGCTGGTGTTCACCTTATCCAACTTCTTTGATTTTGGTTTTTTCGCAGAACTCTCGAGATATCGAAGCACCTCTGGCTTGGAATAGAATCTTCGACCATTGGATGTATTGATGTAATACTAAAAAAATCCAAAGATGATAATGAGAAACTGAATTTCAAAGAATTTAAAATCTAACATAATTAGAAGGATGAAAGGGAGTAGCGCATAAAACTATCAAGTATGCACATATATATGTCATCCATTAGGATAGTAGTGATGCACTACACAAATTCTTTGATTGTTAGTTAAAGATGAGATTACTGATAACTTAAAGAAAAGCCATTAATTGAATGAAAAGATAATACAAGCTTTTGGTTCTTAAGCATACAAAAGAAAAAGAGGCAAAAGAATAATGAAAGAAAGAAAAGAGAAAAAGTCTAAATAGCTAGGGCTAACACTAAAGACTAAACTACCCTTCTACTAAATATATACAAGTTACACTAATAATAAAAACTCTAACACCCCCCCTCAAACTCACGATGCAACAGCAAGAAGCATCGAGAGTTTGTCAACCAAGAAACGAAAACGTGATACGGAAAGCGGCTTGGTGAGCAAATCAGCAAGTTGCATGGAGGAGGAGAGAAATGGCAAAGTCAGAGTGCCATGCTGAAGATGATGTCGCGTGAAATGACAATCAATCTCAATATGCTTAGTTCGTTCATGAAAAACAGAGTTGTGCGCAATTTGAATAGCACTCTTATTATCACAAAACATTGGAGTCGGACGAGAGATAAAAACTCCCATATCTGCAAGTAGCCACCGTAACCAGACTATCTCAGTAGTGGTAGATGCCATAGCACGGTACTCCGCTTCTGTCGAAGATCTAGCAACAACACTTTGTTTCTTACTCTTCCAAGAAATAAGAGAGTCACCTAAGAAGATACAAAAGCCCGTAACAGACTTCCGATCAATAGGATCACTAGCCCAATCAGCATCAGAGTATGCACGCAACTCTAGCGAAGAAGATGATGGAAATAACAAACTTTGGAAGAGAGTACCCCGAAGATACCGTAAGATGCGAAGAACAGCAGCCCAATGAACACTAGTAGGAGAAGCAACAAACTGACTGACCACATGAACGGCATAAGCAATATCAGGACGAGTGATAGTGAGATAAACCAAACTTCCAACAATGGTGCGATATAGAGTAGCATCTTCTAATGGTGTCCCATCAGAACTCGAGTAATGAACATTAACCTCTAAAGGAGTATCAACCGTCCTAGTGTCAGTGAGTCGAGCCCGCTCGATGATATCAGCCGTGTACTTAGATTGGGAAAGAAGATAACCACTCGGAGAGTATGCTACTTCAATCCCTAAAAAATAGCGCAAAGCACCCAAGTCCTTCATTTCAAATTGGCTGCATAATTCGGACTTCAAAACTCCAATCCCATCATTATCATCACCAGTAATGATCATATCATCAACATACAAAGAAAGCAAAATACGACCTGCATCGGTATTTCTGACAAAAAGAGCGGAATCATGATCACTGGGAGTGAACCCAAGAGAAGTAATCACAACAGAGAATTTTTCAAACCAAGCTCGAGGTGCCTGTTTAAGCCCATACAATGCTTTCTTAAGCTTACAAACATCACCCGAATTATGAGCAACACCAGGGGGCGGAGCCATGAAAACTTCCTCTCGAAGTTCTCCATTTAAGAAAGCATTCTTAACATCCATTTGAGAAAGTTCCCACTGACGAGCGGAAGCAACTGCAATAAGAGTTCGAACAGTAGTCATTTTCGCAACAGGGGCAAATGTTTCTTCATAATCCATACCATATTGCTGAGAAAATCCTTGGGCAACCAATCTGGCTTTGTATCTCTCAATCGACCCATCAGACTTTCTTTTAATTTTGTATACCCAACGAGAGCCAACAACACGTTTGCCAGGAGGCAAAGGAACCAAATCCCAAGTGTCTGTCTTATGTAAAGCAGATAGTTCCTCAGCCATAGCTTGCTGCCAAAGAGGATCAATAACAGCCTCTTTATAGGACAAAGGCTCGGAAACAGAATGAATTGCAGCTAAAAAGGAAGAAAAAGAAGGTGAATGTAGAGAATAAGCAAAATCAGGGAGTTGGGTCGACTTACGTGTACGATGAGGATATCGATGAGCAGGATCAGCAATCACAGGAAGTGGTTGGGTGTCCGTAGGAGGAGGGGAATCATCCAAGTTACTAGTGCCAACATTTCGACCCCTGCGATGATAATGCAAAGGAAGAGGAGTGACAGGAACAGGACTATGAGATGAAGATAAATCAATATTTGTAGTTGAAGGAACATCAGTAGAAAAAATCTCACTATTATCAGAAAAAGGATCAATGTGAATGATATCTGATTTTGTTAAATTATGAGTATTATCAGGAATGGAAAAGAAAGGAATATGTTCAAAAAACACAACATGACGAGAAACATATAATTTCCTACTAACAGGATCATAACAACGATATCCTTTCTGTCCTTCACCATATCCAAGAAACACACAAACAACAGATCGTGGTGATAACTTATTACGCTCCACACGAGGACGCAATACAAAACAAGTACAACCAAAAACTCTCAAAGAAGAATAGTCAGGAGCATGCCCACATAGTTTTTCAAAAGGAGATAGACCTGATGAGTGAGATGATGGAATCTTATTGATCAAGTTAACTGCAGTAAGAACTGCTTCCCCCCAAAATTCACTGGGAACAGATGCAAATATGAGAAGAGAACGAGCAGTTTCAACAATGTGTCTATGTTTTCTTTCGGCTACCCCATTTTGTTGAGGGGTATCTGTACATGAAGATTGATGAACAGTCCCATCTAAGGCAAGTAATTTATTGAATTTATTAGAGGTGTACTCCCCGCCCAAATCACATCTAAAACACTTTATAATAGCTGAATATTGAGTTCTAACTAAAGCCCGAAACATTTTATAAATACCCAAAAACTCAGAGCGCCGTTTCATAAGGTAAACCCAACAATAACGAGTATAATCATCAATGAATGAAACATAGTATCGAGACCCTCCTTTTGTAGTAACAGGAGCTGGTCCCCAAACATCAGAATGAATTAAATCAAATGGTGCGCATGAACGAGATAAACTTAGATTAAAAGGAAGAGCAGCAAATTTTGCCAGTTTACAACCAGAACAATCAGAAATATCAGTAGTTTTCAAACTTCCTAAAGCTCCACTAGAAACTAAATATTTTAAACGAGGAGCTGAAACATGACCAAGACGAGAATGCCACAAATAAAAAGGAGAAGATGAAGAATTTAAATGAAAAGAAGACAAATCAACACTAGAGGCTGCAATTGCTGGTGCTTTTAACTTGTCCAAAACGTACAGTCCCCCCTGCCTACGGCCTGTCCCAATCAGCTTCTTGGATTGTTGATCCTGCACATGACAAGAAGTAGAGGAAAAAGTGACTGAGAATCCAGAATCACATAATTGACCAACAGAGACAAGATTCATTGCAAGATTTGGAATGTGATAGACACTATCAAGAGACATATTCGGCGTATCAATATGACCAAAACCTGCTAATGGCATAGGAGTACCATCAGCAGTTGAAACCGAACCATATGATTTAGAATGTAAAGTAGTAAAGACAGATGAATCAGGTGACATATGATGAGAAGCTCCAGAATCTAGGAGCCACGTGGAAGGAGATTTACCTGAGGAACCAGGGGGTGACAAACCTATATGAGAAGTAGAGGCAGCATACATAGCATGTGGCTGTATAGCAAGAATCTTCTGAATTTGCTGAATTTGCTCGGCAAGAGAATCCATAGAGGAGCTCGAAGAAGGAGAACCTCCAAAGCCAGCAGAATTGGAAGATGGTACTACAGCGGCAGTGTTAGGCCGTTGTTGATTTCCATATCTCCATGGTGGTTGTTGCGACAGATGTTGCGGTTGTTGTTGTTGTAATGATTTCTGTTTCAGTAATGCTGGACATTGAGACTTCCAGTGACCTTTTTTCTTGCAAAATCGACACTCATCAGGCGGAGTTGGAACATAAGGTTGGTTTCTATTATTTGCAGGTGGTCTAAAAGGAACTGCCAATACAGATGCACTTGGAGATGGTAGAAGTCCTTTTCCTGAATGAGACTTCAAACGAGTCTCCTCAGCCAATAATTCACTCACCACAGAATCAACAGAGGGGAGAGGACTGCGATGGAGAATTGATCCTCGAATTCCTTCAAAGTCATTGCGCAAGGCCATCAAAAACTGAACCAACCTCTGTTCTTCTCTATAGGTTATGAAGGAGCTACTTCCTCTTAAATCCGCCGGTTCAGTGAGAGCTAATTGATCCCAAAGATTTGACATTAAGGTATAAAATTCCTGAATACCCATGTCATTCTGCTCAAGAGCACGTATATCATGTTCCAGTTGATACCTTTTAGCAAAATTAGACTGAGTATATAATTTTGTTAAATGATCCCAAACATCATTTGCACACTCATATTTTGCTAATTGCATACCAATAGAGCATTCCACCGAGTTGTTGATCCAAGTAATAACCTTTGAGTTGTTCGTTTCCCAGATATCCAACAGTTTAGCATAATCAACATCAGAAGCTTTTGTCGGTTTAACCTCAATACCAGTAACATAGCCCCACATCTTTTTTCCTTTCAAAAAATTTTTCATAACATAACTCCAATATGAAAAATTCTTCCCATTCAATCTAACACTAATAGACTGCAACGAATCACCACTTTCAGAAGTCATATTCAACCAATACACAATCAATCACAATCGGACACAGCCGAACCACAATAGAGGAAACGAACCCTAACAAAAAACAACTGAATTCGAAAAATCCGAAACAAATAGAGCAGAACGAACCTCAAATAAACGAAGCAAAACAAAAATTAACAAAGCGAACGATCGTAAATTATAATAAAAATGGATCCGCGAAAGTGTCCCCTACGATTACCCGCTTTGATACCATGATAACTTAAAGAAAAGCCATTAATTGAATGAAAAGATAATACAAGCTTTTGGTTCTTAAGCATACAAAAGAAAAAGAGGCAAAAGAATAATGAAAGAAAGAAAAGAGAAAAAGTCTAAATAGCTAGGGCTAACACTAAAGACTAAACTACCCTTCTACTAAATATATACAAGTTACACTAAGACCATCTCCAGCCGAAGGGGGGAGGCAAGCAACAGCCCCCCCTTCGGCTGGAGAAGAACTCCCCCCGGAGCTGGCAGGCAAGCATCCGGGGGGAGATGCTTGCCTGCTGGCAGGCAGGGAGGCGATGGTTGCCTCCCTGCCTGCCAGGAGGCTCACGCGCAATTGCCTTCAATTTTTATTTTTTTATTTTTTGTTTTTCTTCAATTGCCTGCAATTTGCTCTAGTACCGTGTCTTTTATTTCTTTCTTTCAATTAATTGGTTGTCTTCAACTGTTGGGCCGTTTCAATTGGCTATTGTAATGTATTGTGTATTATTGCAATATTGCCTACTTTTTTTTGTCTTATTGCAGTGAAGTCCTTTTTTTTTTTTTTTGGTGGTTTTGCCTACAAGTTATAAGTTAATTGTAGGACAAATTTACAAGTTAGCAAGAATGTAATTTAAATGTAAAAAAATATATAGGTTAATTCACTATAGGTCTCATTTGACAAATTTAATTCACTATTATTAATTTCTTTTAAGTTGAATGTTTGTTGTGATATTTAACGTTATCAAATTCTTACTCCATTAGATTATGTTAAAATTTTATTTTAATTCTTTAAAAGTGAATAATTAAGTTTACTTTAAAAGTTATTATTATTATTATTATTATTATTATTATTATTATTATTATTATTATAATTATTGATGTTGATGTTGTTGTTGTTGTTGTTATAGTTAAGTGAGAGTGGGGAAAGTTTGAGATTGAAATAAATATTTTGAATTGTTGGTTCGGCTGGAGATGACTAACTTGGCAAGGTAAGCAGGCAAGCAGGAAGGCAGGCAAACAGGCAGGCAGGAAGGGGCTATTGCCTGCTTCGGCTGGAGATGGCCTAATAATAAAAACTCTAACAATTACAAATGCATGGAAAAGAATGCTAATCCAACTTATTACACGCTGTACATTTAATTCTCCATCTACGACTATTGTCGGCAACCTAATCAAGTAAATTAATTCCAAGTCGAAGAAAAAATTGAATACTCATTTATCAAATCAGTCACATCATGGTCTGATAGATCTTTTAAAGATTGATTACTCAGACGAGAGTGAACAGAATGAAGATAGAATCCTAATTTACATGTCAATATCAAAAACTATGAAAATATTTAGTATCTTATTAAAGTGTCCTACTCTGTGGAGAAGACTAAAGAAATTCAAGAAGCACATCTCACGTAATAGAAGTAAGTTAGCCATGTTCAGTTATTAATCAATCTCTATGAGGAAAGTAAGAAATCTCATTTCAAAGCTCAAAGAAGGATAAGGAGATCCCAATCCACCTTAATCAAATATTATCTAATTACATTTATGACTGAACTTCATTATACATCATGTAAGTAGTCTTTCTTTCTCTCTATTATGTTAATTATCTCGAGATATCCACAGATCATGAATATACTCTACCAAGCGAGTAATCAAAAACGATTCTTGAGCATTCTAGGGAATAGGCATTGTTCCTCCAAAGATCACGCTACCAAAAATTTCTTGCCGCACTATAGTAATTTGATCACAGTAAGCATCTTTTGTAAAATATGAGCGACACCAAATCCTTCTAGAGCCCAAACTTTTAGATGAATCCTCCAAGTATTTTGGTTTTGAGTTAGACTATTTTCTACTTATTTTTAACCATGAACAAAGAAGAGGGTATAGACTTATGTCAAACAAAAATTGAGGGAATTTCGTAATATTAACTATATAGAACTTATTTATTCATCTCTATCTCTATCTCTATCTATCTATCTAGATATCTATCTATCTATCTATCTATGTATCTACTATTATAAAAGCATGAATATTTCTTAACATTTTTATGCAGACTAAAATACCCTTATTTGGATTGTTATTTAATTCAATGGTAAATATATAAAAGTAACTGAAGAGGAATAATTATTATAAATTCTCTCTTACATAATTTGTAATTTTAATCTTCTCTTATAATGGATAAAAACGAAACATAAAAATCACTATTATTTTAAATAGCCCCTAAATAATAGATACAAACCATTATATTTTAGCATCAATATTTATTTAAGTAAAAAAATGTTAATTTAAAATATTAGTTGAACATAACATAAACACTCTAAATATGAAAATTTAAAATAATTCTCTTAAATATCTTTATGTTTATTTTATTACGAAAGAATAAAAAATACTTATAACTCAACTAATTACGTAATTTTACTTTTAAAAAATATAAAAAAATATTCAATAATATCAAGACATGCATAACCTCAAATTTTGATGGAATTCATTTTGTGAAAAATTGGTGAAATTGGTGAAAAATGGTTAAATCGATAAAAAAAAATCTAGGAATACTGGCGAAGTTGGTGAAAATTTGGGTGAAACGGGTAAAAAAATGTCCCTAAAATCAATGAAAATTCGGGTCAAATTCGTGAAAAATAATGAAATTGGTGAAACGACAACATCAATGAAATGAAAAACAAATGAAATCAGTGAAAAAATGAATAAAGTTGGTGAAAATGTGTCATATCATGAAAATTCAGGTTGGTGAAAAGAACATGTGAAATCAGCGAAAAAAATGTGCAAAATAGGTGAAAACAGGTTAATATGATAAAACGTGTGAAAAATAAGTAAACAAAAAATTTTAACAGACAAAATAAGGTGAAACCAGTAGAAAAACGGTTTAAAACGAAGAAAACAATACTATAAAAGAATAAAAAAATACTTATGACTTAGCTAATTACATAATTTTACTTTGACTAGAATAAAAAATATGAAGTTATTCAATAATATCAAGACATGCATAACCTCAAAATTTGATGGAATTCATTTTGTTAAAAACGGGTGAAATTGGTGGAAAAGGGTGAAATTGATAAAAAAAAATCTATGAAATCATTGAAAATATGTGAAATCGATAAAAAAATCGTGTGAAATTGATGAATACGGGCAAATTTGGTGAAAATTTGGGTGAAACGGGTAAAAAAGTGCCCGTAAAATCGATAACACATTTGAAATCTTTGAAAATTGAAAATTTGGGTCAAATTCGTGAAAAAATGATGAAACCGGTGAAACGACAACATTAATGAAAAACAAGTGAAATCGATGAAAAAATGAATAAAGTAGGTGAAAAAATATCGTATCATGAAAATTCAGGTTGGCGAAAAGAACATGTGAAAACAGGTTAATATGATAAAACGTGTGAAAAATAAATAAATAAAAAAGTTTAATTGACAAAATTAAGGTGAAACCAGAAGAAAAATGATTTAAAATAAAATGACAAAATTGTAATTAAATTCAGTGAAAATAAGTTATAACCGACAAAAAATATGTAAAATAGTTAAAAAAATCAAAATGGTAAAAATGAATAAAATCGGTTAAAAACTGGTTAGACCAGTGAAAAATGAATTAAATAGGTGAAAACCGGGTTAATTTTTTACCCTAAATTTTAAAAATATCCACAAAATTAACTAGACATGTACAACTTACGTGCACTTTCCTAGTGAACTTAAAAACATATATCCATTTTTCTAAGAAACTAAAACTAAATAAAGATTGAATATGAGTAACAACAAAAGAAACTAATGGATACAGAGTTAGAATTGGTTTGGTAATTTATATTTACCAATATAGTGAGTAAACCTAAAAAGTCTCTTGCGTCACCAAAATTTTCAATTATACCAATCAGATTGGTCAAGAACGTCAAAATTACAAAAGAAAAAGTAACTCGAGTCACTACCGGAAGACCTAACAAATGAGGGCTTTCTCGAAAAGGATTAATAGCGCTAGAAAAGACAAAAAAAGTGGCTTAAACAAACAAATTTGAGAGAATTTTTGGTACACAGTTATAGGTCAATTTTCACTTTTGTTACACAGCTTTATGTGTCCAACATATTCGGTACACCTCTTTAACAAAGTTCGACACAGTTGGTACAACCGTTAATAAATTGCAAAATAATCGTTAATTCGATCACGTAACATCACGTGCCCGTTAGTTCGACACATTTGGTACACCTCTTTTACAAAATTATTTATTATTATTATTATTATTATTATTATTTTACTTGGAAAACTAATTATCCAAAATTATTTCTAATTTATTTTAAAATTATATATTTCCAGAATATTAATTATTCAAATTATTTATAAAATTTTCTTTATGAAAATTAATGTTCAAGATTAATTGTATTAATAATTTATTTTTCGAATTTATTAAATTTAGAAAAAATATTTGAACAAAAATATTTTCTTTTATCTTCAAATTTTTTATTTTCCGAAAATTGTTCAAAATTATGTTATTTTATTTTTCCAAATTATTAATTATTTAATTAATAATCAATGTAACCTTGAAATTATTATCATTTTGAAAAGTATATTTTTTTTCACAATTATTTAAATAATATATTTATTTTCGGAAAATGTTTTATTATTCAAAAAAATGGTTTATTATTTATTTTTCAGAAAATATTTATTCATTTTCAAAAATTTATCCAAAATTATTTTAATTATTTTGAGAAAACAATTAACACGATTATTACAAATTTTATTTTCAAAAGTTTATATATATATATATATATATATATATATATATATATATATATATATGTATCTATGTATAAATATATAGTTATTAAAAAAAACTTAACTTATTTAATTCTATCATTCGGAATTAATAATCAAGAATAATTATCAAAATTATATTTAATTTCACAAGGCTCATTTTCAGAATTTAAATCTAATATATATATATATATATATATATATATATATATATATTTATCCTCTTTTTTTTTTTTTTTTTCTCACTAAACCTTCTATGTGCTTTTGTTGTGGTAAGGTAAAGAAGAGTGAAATGAGTGGGCGTATATATATACATACAACCTAAAATGAAATGTATTAACAACAATGAACAAACATGGGGAGGAGAAAGTTTATCATTACTTTCTTCTTCCCAATGTTTTGGTTTCTTGTGGGATTTTCTTCATTCAAACAAAACATGGCAAACTTGGAGTTTTAAGGGAGGAGACTCATTACATTCATTACATTGTTGCCGCAGGATTTGAAAAGATTGGGGCAAATTTGCACTTTGCCCCCCTGAGCTTTGGTAAAGTGCATTTTTGCCCCAAAAACATAAAATTTTGCACACTTAGGTCCAAAATAAATTGCAATTAGACCCATCATTCTAAAAGGTACTAAAATATTTTTTTAAAGTAATTTTTATATTTTTACTTATTTCAAAGTACAAAAGATCACAAGATTTAATTAAATTGTATTTTTTTTGTTCAAGTTAATGCTTAACTTTGAAAATAAAAAGTAGCACATAAATTTGGATTAAAAATCCAATAAAAATGTTCGAAGTTTTTGGGGCGTAACAGAGCTTGTTTCCTCGGGGCGACCACGTTCTCTTTTCTCACATAGGGGAGCCCGGTCGATTCGAGCTTCTTTCCTAGGGCGACCACGTCCTATTTTCTCACGTGTGGGAATGGGGTCGCTCTGAGCTTCTTTCCTTGGGCACCCACATCCTTTTTTCTCACGTGGGGGAACGGGATTGATCCGAGCTTCTTTCCTCGGGCGACCACTTCCTCTTTTCTCAAGTGGGGGAGTCTGGTCGATATGAACTTGTTTTCTCGGGCGACGATGTCCTCTTTTCTCTCGTGGGGGACTCTGGTCGGTCCGAGCTTGTTTCATCCGACGACCATGCCCTATTTCCTCATGTGGGAGATCCTGGTCAATCTGAACTTGTTTCCTCAGGCAACGATGTCCTCTTTCCTCAGGTGGGGGAGTTTGGTCGATCCGAGCTCGTTTCATCGGGCGACCCTGTCCTCTTTCCCCACGTGGGGGAGTTTGGTCAATCCGAGCTCGTTTCATTGGGCGACCATGTCGTATTTCCTCACTTGGGGGAGCCTGGTCGATCTGAACTTGTTTCCTCAAGCGACGACGTCCTCTTTCCTCACGTGGGGGAGTCTGGTCGATCCAAGCTCGTTTCATCGAGTGACCATGTCCTCTTTCCTCACGTGGGGGAGCATGCTTAATGTTCTCAGGACCATGTTCGCCTTTATGTCTAAGGCTTATTGGTTCGTCGTTCTTCTTAACATCTTTATAAATGAGATAGAGTAGAACATTGTACGATGAGTCGATATCTGCAGGGTTTGCCCCTTGCAGACGCCTACGAGGCTCATTCCAGTCAGTGCCTACCTTGGCTGCCCTTTTTGCATCAGCAAAAACATTCAAAGATTTAACATCTACGAAATCCATTTCTGAACCTGAAAATATATCTACACAAATGAGACATTAGAAAGATTAGCCTTCACCATAAGAAATTTTTGCAAATGTTAATAAAGAAAAGAGAGTTTTAATTAGGCTCCATTAAATTTTACTAGTAAAATAAGCTAACAAAATCTGTGAATATGAACTTATAAATTCAGCCTAAATTTGATCATTCATGAGTCTTAAAGATAAAAAAAATGCTAATAAAGAAAAAAGATTGGACTTTAAATTTTCTTTGTGGAGACATAAGTTGAGCTCCATAGATCTTTTAGTAAAAAAAGCCTATAAATTCACTCAGCCATGAGTGATTTTATTAAGATCTAAATCTTAATTCTATTTGCCAAAACAGAAAAGAAATTTTACTGAACAATATTAATAAACAAAGCATAAAAACCACAAGAATCAAAAGGGAAGTTAATTAAAAAGGATTTAAAATTATTTTTGACATCTATAACATTTCACAAGGAGAGGAAAATTAAAGTTTTTCATGCACAAAACTCTGTAACCATGATATCGACGAAAAATAAGAACTCCGGCAAAAGAAAACTCACATTTTCCACCTCTGAGTGCGTCTCTGTTTCTGTGTGTGTGTTTCTCTCTCCCCCTTTCTGAGCGCCGCTGTCTCTTAGTCTTAGTGACAAGAAAATCTTTTCCAGATAGGTTTATATACTGAATATTTAGGTTAAATTTTCATTTTCATTCACTTTTTTATTTTTTTAAGGAGAGAATTGCATTTTTGGTACACAGCTATAGGTCAATTCCCACTTCTGGTACACAGCTTTATGTGTCCAACACATTTGGTGTCTTTAACAAAGTTCGACATATTTGGTACAACCGTTAAATAAATTGCAAAATCACCGTTAATTCCGTTAGTTCAAATATAAATTGAAACTTGATAAACTTTTTTATTATATTTTATTCTTCTTCCAATATTAAAATATAAATGACATTATAGTTTATTATATGTTACATGTCATATAAATAATAAATACATATTTATTAATAATTTTTATAAATATGATAAATTAAAGTAACTTGTTTCTTATATTTTATTCTTCTTGCAATATTAAACTATAAATTACATTATATAGTTTATTATATTTTTCATGTCATATAAATAATAAAGACATATTTTTTAATAATTTTTATAAATAATAAACTATAAAAATAATAAACTATTTTTATAAATATTTTTTAAAAATTGAAACTTCATAAACTTGTTTATTATATTTTATTCTTCTTCCAGTATTAAACTATAAATGACATTATATAGTTTATTATATTTTACATGTCATATAAATAATAAATACATATTTTTTTATCATTATTTAAATATGATATGATAAATTTAATAAATACATATGATAATTTTTATAAAAGTTTATCAAATTGTTCAAAATTACGTTATTTTATTTTTCCAAATTATTAATTATTTAATTAATAATCAATGTAACCTTGAAATTATTATCATTTTGAAAAGTATATTTTTTTTCACAATTATTTAAATAATATATTTATTTTCGGAAAATGTTTTATTATTCACAAAAATGGTTTATTATTTATTTTTCAGAAAATATTTATTTATTTTCAAAAATTTATCCAAAATTATTTTAATTATTTTGAGAAAACAATTAACACGATTATTACAAATTTTATTTTCAAAATTATATATATATATATATATATATATATATATATATATATATATATATATATTTATATTTATATTTATATCATATAAGATTGTAAGGGATTTTGCTACAGTACCTGTATTTTCTTTTCCCTTTTTTTTTAATCCCCTCCCCATAAAACGACGCCGTTTAATCACAAAACACTGCCGTTTCTTTATTTTCTCCCAATTTTTCACTACCAGCTCAATTTAATTTCTACTTAATTTCAGCAGCTTCTCTTTTCTTCTGTCTTTTTGTGTGGCCCCTGCTGCTTATGAATTTCTTATGCTGCTTGGATTTTCTTCTCCTTCAATTGTTCTATTGGTTGGTGCAGTTTAATTTTCTTCTCCTGCTTTCTTGCCTCTCTTCCTTTTCTTCTTTCCTAATTTTCTCGATTGCCTCTCAATTGGTCTCAATTCAAGTTTATCTCTCCCACGCCTCCGAAGCGACGCCGGTAAAGCGATTTCAAGGAGCACGATAAGGGCTTCCGCTGCAGTGGTGCGTGGCGGATCAATTTCTGCCGCAGCGACAGTGTACGCCAATTTGTCCCTCTTTATTCCCCAAATGAATATTTCTTATGCTCTTTTTATTTTTCTGATTTCAGGTACGATTCTATTCTATTTCATGATTCTAAACTCTTATTGTTCATTTATAAGTCGTAGAGGTGAGAATTTATCAATGATACAATGCCGCAATTGAGAAAAAAAGTTCTGTCATAAATGAAAGAAAGTAAACGATCAGCGAAGCACAGATGAAAAGAGATGGGAGTACCCTTATGTTAACAGTGCTCATTATCGGTTTTTTCAGAATTTAAAATCTTATTGTGTATTGGTTCAATTTGTTGACGTCGTCAGTTTATTTATTTATTTTCGATTATGTCTGTGTGTTGGAAAAAAAAGGTAATTGATTTTTTTATTTTCCTGTTGTAATTGGTTTTACCTGAATAATTTCATTCATGATTCTTCATTTCTCTCTTTCAATATGGTTATGGGTGTATGTAGATTTAAGCCTTATACACTGCTAAATCAATATGAAAGAGCAACTAGGATGAATATATTTTAAAACTTTGAAAATGTATATTTTGCATTGGAAAATTTTAAAGCTCTAAGTTGTTGAGGTTGAAATTACATTGCATAGGGAAGATAATGACAGTTAAAGTCTCTTTTGCTGTTAGATTCTACCTATGATTATATGGTGCTAAGCCTTTTCTTGTATGATATTCATTTGTTAAAAATCTTGAAGAAAACTACTTCCATTACCTGTTTTTGGAAATGCTACCTTCGGATTCAGCCTCTGTCCATTAACTTCACCTCGCCAGTCACCGCCAATAAAGGAGGATAGTCGGATCTTTTCTCTGGTGCATTTGTTTTGATGGATCAGGAGATGTTGAACTGGATGGTGGTGTTTGTTCCATCGGCGATGGCTTTTGCAGTGTCAGTGGTTTACTTGGTTGCAGGTGAGGAAAATGTGAACTGATCTCGTGAATGTGCTTGATTACTTATGTATCTATATTTGCTAGATAGATTTTGATTTTTGATAGGAATTAAACTTACTATCAAGTATCTGCTGCGGATCATATGCAAATATTAAATGTTTATGATGTTAATTAATAAGGACAAGTCGTTTGGACCGATATTTTTATTTTATTTCATCACTAGTTCTTTTAAGATTTGAGTATGTGTGTTATGAGCTTAGTAATGTTGCCACATACTGGTGCCAATTGTGTATGGTTTTCTTTATGGAATGTTTAGATACATGTGTGGTCTTAAATTTCACAAACATTCTGACAGGTAAAGAAACGTTTATTTTCCTTAAACCTGGCCTCTTAAAGATTACCAAGCTAAAGTTGCACAAGCTAATGACCCTCAGTATAATAGTAAATGAGAATCTCTAACTTCTATAAGGAAAATATGTACATTTACTTCTTGTCTTTCGAATTCTGATTAATATTCCTCTCATCTGTAGTTCATGAGGAGAACATTTTATTGCGTTTTTTACTTCTGGCTTTCTTTTTTTGTTATATAATTTTCTTTTTGTAACTATTGGATATTTTGAGAAAGATGAGTTAGCTGCCTGTCATATAGGTATGCTTACAAATCTAAACTTTCAGTGACCAAGTCTATTGAATATGATTTTATTCTTCCAAATTGTATAATTTAGTTTATTTTTCTTTCTAATTAGTGATGTTTTTCCAAGATCCAAGATTAATCAAGACAACCAACTTTTTCTGCCACCAAACTGGTTCTGTTTTCCATGGGCTTATGCAGAAATTGTTTGTTTTATTGTGGTGGATACTGAATTTATTAATCATTTCCAAAGGTTCTATATGTATGAATTATCATGCAGGTGGATGCTTGAAAGTGGTTGAGAACAACTACTCTGCTTCTAGAAGAGGTATGACGTTTTCTTGATCTTGCTTTTGCATATGACTCTGAGTTTCTTCAGAATTAGTGTTGAATTTCGTGCCAACTTGAAGATATATGTATGTTGCTCCAAAGTTACACACACATATTTTGAGGTTGAAAGTTGCACTACTCTAAAATTTAATTAAATTTCCTTTGATACTGATCAATTTTTGTTTAGGCAACTTCCCCTTTCAAGTTAATATATATGTTTAGTACCCTGACGAGGTGCCATATAACCTGAATTAAAGTTGTTTTGGAATGCAAATGCTGCATGATTAAGTAGTTGATTGTGAAGAGAAAATCAAAATGCTATATTTTGTTATACACTTAATGCTTATTCAAATGATTTTTTCATTGTTTCATCATGAGATTATACGAAAATATTAATTCTTAGTTTGTTGTGTTTATAGGTGGTGTACGCTGTCTATCCGTCCTAAATGACGTGTTTGCCATCACTTTTGGGCTTCTTGCACTATTTCTTAGTTCAATACCCCTTACACTCGGTAGTAGCTGCTCTTACCCTTATTTTAGTGCTATGAAATCGCATCATGGGGTTTGGCATTCTACACGGAGGAGCTGCCTACTTCCTTAAAAGAAAAGCAGCAGTAATTCTCGATGAGAATGACTTTACTGGTAGAAATATATGGATAGAAATGCTGGAAGCAAGCCCTACTTAAGTGACACCTGCGACGTGTCAATGAAGGGTTTAAGGGATGGGTCCATCTATTCTATCATCCGATGAAGAAGACGAGGCCGATGACTATTCTGAAGTGCCAAATATAACCCGAACAAACTCCACACGTCAAAGAGTATGAAAACATTGTGTAATTTTTCAACTTACACAGAAGCTTGCATTTAGTTAGGAACTAATCAAAACATGTACAAATAGTTTGAAATTACTTTGGGGATTAGTATACGGACAAGAAATTTTTGGCTCTTGAAGAGCTTTTGTAGTTTGATGACTTGTGCATATTTTGTGAAGAATTCAAGTCCCTCGGCAAATAATATGAGAGTGTATCTCAATTCTAGATCTTATCCTGCATCCCGTAGGTACATGAATAGCTTAATAAATGATCTCTTGGCTCAACTTGTTTGCTTATACTTCTTTCTCCTGCCTTCTTAAATGGGTATTTTCTTTTAATCAAAATTTCATCTCCTTAGCATGATGAGTCAACCTTTCGGCAAATTTTCCAAATAAATATTTGGAAAAATTGTAAGAAACATGTTACAGTTGACCCAAAAATAGAAATATTCGTGTGGCTTCGGTGGAAAATTATGAAAACTTCAATATTAACATATGATGAGTAAAATAATAGTGTTTTCTCAAATAATTTAATTTAACTTTATGATCTAAAATTCATTGTGTAATTTAAATATTTGTTGCATTAAAAAAAAAGTATGCAACTGTAAAATTTGAATAGTTCCACTCTAAAAAAATAAAAATAAAATAAGATAGACAATATATGGATCTGATTTGGCCAGTCAGTCAAACTGAGTCAAAGGTTTGACAATAGGTTTGGGAGGGTTTCGGCCCATACCACGATTTCGGTCCAAGACCGAAACCTTCCCAGCCATGTGGTAGAGAGGCGATGACAATTATCTATTTAATTCCTATATGTCATATTTACTTAATTTATATTTCCATGTTATTAATAAAATTATCATAAACTGAGTTTTGCATTATCAATTTTATTTATCATTTCTTATTAAAATATCTAACTATAGTTTTAAATGTTATATTGAATTATATTAGTTGGCGAAACAATTGCAAAAATAATTAAATTATTCAAAATTAAACTATTGTAAGGTAAACTTTGGCAGCAATCATTATTTATGGGAATAATTCTATAAATTTTTCGTCAATTCCGTAAAATTTGACGTCCACGTGCTCCTTGAGTGTTCAAGTGCACTAATGGCTAATCATTGTGCATTTTAATTTTCTACACACTTTCCATATTTTCTAGACACTAACAATTTAAAGAAGAAGAAATACTTCTATGTAAAAACATAAAAAAAAAAACCTCCATCAAATCACTTAATTTGGGCAACAACTCCACGCATCTGCGTGGATCCACTAGCCTAGTATATATATATATATGTATAAATATATAGTTATTAAAAAAAACTTAACTTATTTAATTCTATCATTCGGAATTAATAATCAAGAATAATTATCAAAATTATATTTAATTTCACAAGGCTCATTTTCAGAATTTAAATATAATTTTATTATTACTATTTTAGGATTTATCTACTATATATATATATATATATATATATATATATATATATATATATATATATATATATATATATATATATATATATATATATATATTATCCTCTTTTTTTTTTTTTTTTCTCACTAAACCTTCTATGTGCTTTTGTTGTGGTAAGGTAAAGAAGAGTGAAATGAGTGGGCGTATATATATACATAAAACCTAAAATGAAATGTATAAACAACAATCAACAAACATGGGAAGGAGAAAGTTTATCATTACTTTCTTCTTCCCAATGTTTTGGTTTCTCGTGGGATTTTCTTCATTCAAACAAAACATGGCAAACTTGGAGTGTTAAGGGAGGAGACTCATTACATTCATTACATTGTTGCTGCAGGATTTGAAAAGATTGGGGCAAATTTGCACTTTGCCCCCCTGAGCTTTGGTAAAGTGCATTTTTGCCCCAAAAACATAAAATTTTGCGCACTTAGGTCCAAAATAAATTGCAACTAGACCCCATCATTCTAAAAGGTACTTAAATATTTTTTTAAAGTAACTTTTATATTTTTACTTATTTCAAAGTACAAACACAAGATTTAATTAAATTGTATTTTTTTTGTTCAAGTTAATGCTTAACTTTGAAAATAAAAAGTAGCACATAAATTTGGATTAAAAATCCAATAAAAATGTTCGAAGTTTTCGGGGCGTTACAGAGCTTGTTTCCTCGAGGCGACCACGTTCTCTTTTCTCACATAGGGGAGCCCGGTCGATTCGAGCTTCTTTCCTAGGGCGACCACGTCCTATTTTCTCACGTGTGGGAATGGGGTCGCTCTGAGCTTCTTTCCTCGGGCGACCACTTCCTCTTTTCTCAAGTGGGGGAGTCTGGTCGATATGAACTTGTTTTCTCGGGCGACGATGTCCTCTTTTCTCTCGTGGGGGAGTCTGGTCGATCCGAGCTTGTTTCATCCGACGACCATGCCCTATTTCCTCATATGGGAGATCCTGGTTAATCTGAACTTGTTTCCTCAGGCGACGATGTCCTCTTTCCTCACGTGGGGGAGTTTGGTCGATCCGAGCTAGTTTCATCGGGCGACCCTGTCCTCTTTCCCCACGTGGGGGAGTTTGGTCAATCCGAGCTCGTTTCATTGGGCGACCATGTCGTATTTCCTCACTTGGGGGAGCCTGGTCGATCTGAACTTGTTTCCTCAAGCGACGACGTCCTCTTTCCTCACATGGGGGAGTCTGGTCGATCCAAGCTCGTTTCATCGAGTGACCATGTCCTCTTTCCTCACGTGGGGGAGCATGCTTAATGTTCTCAGGACCATGTTCGCCTTTATGTCTAAGGCTTATTGGTTCGTCGTTCTTCTTAACACCTCTATAAATGAGATAGAGTAGAACATTGTACGATGAGTCGATATCTGCAGGGTCTGCCCCTTGCAGACGCCTACGAGGCTCATTCCAGTCAGTGCCTACCTTAGCTGCCCTTTTTGCATCAGCAAAAACATTCAAAGATTTAACATCTACGAAATCCATTTCTGAACCTGAAAATATAACTACACAAATGAGACATTAGAAAGATTAGCCTTCACCATAAGAAATTTTTGCAAATGTTAATAAAGAAAAGAGAGTTGTAATTAGGCTCCATTAAATTTTACTAGTAAAATAAGCTAACAAAATCAGTGAATATGAACTTATAAATTTAGCCTAAATTTGATCATTCATGAGTCTTAAAGATAAAAAATGCTAATAAAGAAAAAAGATTGGACTTCAAATTTTCTTTGTGGAGACATAAGTTGAGCTCCATAGATCTTTTAGTAAAAAAAGCCTATAAATTCACTCAGCCATGAGTGATTTTTATAAGATCTAAATCTTAATTCTATTTGCCAAAACAGAAAAGAAATTTTACTGAACAATATTAATAAATAAAGCATAAAAACCGCAAGAATCAAAAGGGAAGTTAATTAAAAAGGATTTAAAATTATTTTTGACATCTATAACATTTCACAAGGAGAGGAAAATTAAAGTTTTTCATGCACAAAACTCTGTAACCATGATATCGACGAAAAATAAGAACTTCGGCAAAAGAAAACTCACTTTTTCCACCTCTGAGTGCGTCTCTGTTTCTGTGTGTGTGTGTCTCTCTCTCCCCCTTTCTGAGCGCCGCTGTCTCTTAATCTTAGTGACAAGAAAATCTTTTCCAGATAGGTTTATATACTGAATATTTAGGGTAAATTTTCATTTTCATTCACTTTTTTATTTTTTTAAGGAGAGAATTGCATTTTTGGTACACAGCTATAGGTCAATTCCCACTTTTGGTACACAGATTTATGTGTCCAACACATTTGGTACACCTCTTTAACAAAGCTTGACACATTTGGTACAACAGTTAAATAAATTACAAAATCACCGTTAATTCCGTTAGTTCGGCACATTTGGTACACCTCTTTTACATAATTGGCATGCGCGCGGCACATGGCTGCCCAGAAAAAAAAAATTGAAACTTAATAAACTTTTATTATTTATATGACATGTAAAATATAATAAACTATATAATGTCATTTATAGTTTAATATTGGAAGAAGAATAAAATATAATAAAAATATTTTACATGTCATATAAATAATAAAAGTTTATCAAGTTAAAATTTTTTTTTGGGCAGCCATGTGCCGCGCACATGTCAATTTTGTAAAAGAGGTGTACCAAATGTGTCGAACTAATGGAATTAACGGTAATTTTGTAATTTATTTAACGGTTGTACCAAATGTGTCGAACTTTGTTAAAGAGGTGTACCAAATGTGTTGGACACATAAAGCTGTATACCAAAAGTGGGAATTGACCTATAGCTGTGTACCAAAATACAATTATCTCTTTTTTTTAAGAATAGGGCACGTTTTCTTTTTGAGAGAATTTCACTTTTGATACCATAATTCTACCTACTTTAGGGATTTGATACCACAACTTATGTTAACTGATAATTTACCCCATAACATTTCAGGTTACCAAAAAAGCTCCACATCTTCAAATTTAGTGACGATTTTAGTCCACATTGTTGCCAAATTTTCAAATTGACTCGAATAAGACCACGTGCTGACCTATTTAGAAAATTTTACTTATTTTATTTAAATAACTAATTTAATTTATGAACAATATTAATAAATTAAATAATGCATTAACATAAATATCACCAAAATTAAGAAAACATATTCTTTTTAAATATAAAATTTATATAATAGAATTAATATATTTAATATTTATTAAAATAATAAATTATATAATTTAAAACTATTTAATGTTTATTAAATTATTAAATAATAAATAATTTTAATTTATAAAAAAATCCCACCCCACCCACCACCTCCCCACCCCTTCCCCTACCCCCCCCCCCCATTCCCAGGCCGCCGGCGGCCTGGGTCATCTGTCCTAGGCCACCGCCAGTGGCCTGGGATCGGAGAACCTAGGCCGACGGCCTGGGTTTTTCGATCCAAGCCACCGCGGTCAAGGACCGAAGATCCCAGGCCGACAGTGGCCTGGGACCGAAGATCCCAAGCCGGCGGTGGCCTGGGACCGAAGACCCAGGTCGCAGGCCGCCAACCTGGTAATCAGGGTAGGGAGGGGGTGGGGTGGGGTGGGGTGGGGTGGGGTTGGGAGGTGGTGGGTGGGGTTGGGAGGTGGTGGGTGGGGTGGGGATTTTTTTAATTATAATTATTTATTATTTATTATTTTGATAAATATTAAATAGTTTTAAATTATATAATTTATTATTTTAATAAATATTAAATATATTAATTCTATTATATAAATTTTATATTTAAAAAGAATATGTTTTCTTAATTTTGGTGATATTTATGTTAATGTATAATTTAATTTATTAATATTGTTTATAAATTAAATTAGTTATTTAAATCAAATAGGTAAAATTTTCTAAATTGGTCAGCACGTGGTCTTATTCGAGTCAATTTAGAAATTTGGCAACAATGTGGACCAAAATGTTATAGGGCAAAATTATCAGTCAACCAAAATCGCAATTCTCCCCCCAAATTCAGATTTAAAATTTTCTAAATTGGTCAGCACGTAGTCTTATTCGAGTCAATTTGGAAATTTGGCAACAATGTGACTAAAATCGTCACTAAATTTGGAGATGTGGGGCTTTTTTGGTAACCTAAAATATTATGGGGTAAAATTATCAGTCAACATAAGTTATGGTATCAAATGTGTAAAGTTTTAACGGCCACGTGACATTCTCATGACAATTCCGTCATTAATTTGACGGAAGTATTAAATGTGCAAAGTTGATTTGAGTTATGGTATCAAATGTGTCGGTATAAAAAGTTGTGCTATCAAATCCCTAAAGTAGGTAGAATTATGGTATCAAAAGTGAAATTCTCTCTTTTCTTTTTTCTTTTTTAGAAATAGAATAGGGCACGTTTTCATTTGAGTTATTTTAATCTTTTACTTTTATATACTTTAATATTTTATCTTATATTATCTTATATCTTATATATATATATATATATATATATATATATATATATATATATATATATATATATATATATATATGAGATTGGTCTTTTGATCCAATTAGACCAAATTCTATTTTTATAGAATTTTGAATATATTTTAATTATAAAATAGTGTAATTAATTAGATAATTGGTAACCAAACATTTATGGTAAATGCCATTAATTTTGATTTTTTTCAATAATGATTACTTTCCTATATATAAGAGAGTAAATTAATTCTTAATTTGTCATATAAGAATTTTCTTTACACAAATGCTTAAGAATTGACTCTAAATTTAGAAAATCTTTATGAGCAAATTAAGTGTCCTCTCGCAAGGAATTATCCTATTATCATTGAATTGGTAATTAATGACTTTTAAAAATCTAAAATGCGAAAATCAAATCAATTTATTAAAATTTTCTAAGTAACGCATTACATAGTATATGACATTTTGAATTTGTCCTTCTTATAAAAGAAATCTTTGACCGCTCAATTCATGAGTTTTCATTATTAGTTCACCCATTGTATTTTTTTTTTTTCATCTCATACGTTCTATCTTCTCCTCACTAAATTAGGGATATCCAGTGAAGTTAATCGAACCCTATAGGAGTTCCTCTATACTGTGGATGAGGGAATTATCCCCCCCCCCCACCCCTCCACATGCATGTCTGCATGAATATCCATCTGGGATGCTACTAGTGCAAATATATGTAGTTTCATTACATTGCATGTGCATTGTACTCGAGTCTGGGATAGCTCCCCCGCAGAATTTACTCCAGTTATTAGTGGGGGATAGTTAGCATTTTTTTTCTTCCTTTTGTACCCAAAAAAAAAAAAAAAAATAGAGTGCCCCACATGTCGCCGTATGTAGCATTAAGGGCAGTTACTTTAAAAGGCAGCATCGAAGAAGCAAATGGAAGCCACACGTATGTGATTAAGGAACCTTTGATTGATGCATATTTCGGCCATAGGAGTAATCCATGGGATTTTTTCAGGGCCAGAAATGCCCTCTTGCTTTATTTTCTGATTTGCACCCTTTCACCCACTGTTTTTTTCCCTTCCGTTTATGTAGCATTTTGAGGACTTCGTCGTTGGGCATTTCTGCAAACAAGCATGAAATATATTGGTGTCGTGTGAAGCCTACTTGGAAGGAGCTCAAGTGGGTTGTCTCGTTAAAGGGGGCGTGCAGGACGTTGATGAAGGCGACAAGAGCTGTTCACAGGAATTCAAGAAAAATTTGGCTGGGTTCATTATTACACTGGTAAATGCATTTACAAAAATTGGTGCCAAGGATTGTCAAGATTTCATTCCTTTGGCTCAAAAGGCAAACGTTACGACTTTTTTTTTTTTGGTTTCCCAAGGGTTTAATCCCTTTCGAGGCGGGTTAGGCACATTAATGTGGATACCTCTCCCAACAGGGATTCGAACCTGAGTCCGCTACTTTGTAGTGACTAGTCCCGTCCACTAGACCAATCACCTGTTGGTAACGTTACGACTACTGCTGCTGCTATTACTACATCTAGATCTAGGGGCTTCAAATATCACAATTAAGCTGATGAAAATGACATTCTGTGACTTTAAATTCTGCATGTAGGAACTACTTGGAAGACATTGGCATTGGTTGTTTTTGGCAAGTACAGTGATCACTGTATTCTTATGAATGATCGGATAATGCCTAAAGTTATATTTTGGGAGTAAAATGTGGATTCATTTTGCTATTATCACTCATGTTCTAAGTTTTTGTTTATAATTCTAAATGGTTATTAAATCAGAAAGTGACATTGGAATGTGACTATATTATGGATCCGTTTATTTGATCGGGAATGATATATTGTTTCGCAGTCTAATTCCTTGAAATTAGATAATATTGTTTGGCAAATTTTCTGAAATTTGGGAAAGGAATTATATTCTTGCAAATCAATAATCTCGCCATGAAAATATGGTAATGCGAATTCAATTTTTCTATAGTATTGTGATTCCTTTCCCGACGGATTTGATAATTAAAAAAAAAATACATTATTATCCATATATTCTTTTTTAATTATGATAGTTTTATTCTTTTTCTTACGTAATAATTTTCTTCCTTAACCATTGTTCTCTTGTTACTTGCGTTCTTTTCCTTCTCCAAGTACTTAAATAACATATTAAATTATCACGCTGTGTACCAAAAATGCAATTCTCTCAAACAAATTTAGTCGATAATCTTAGACCATCAAATATCAATCACATATTGATTAATACATAATAAATCAAATACTAATTGAAAATGGCTCTTTTGCTCATACACCATATGTGACTTTCTCCATTTGTATTTGCTTCCCCACCATGATTCAATGAGAAGGGACAAGAGAATCATGGAATTGATAGGAGGGGCAGGGATGGCCTATTTCGGCAGTGAACTTCAAGTTAACATGAAGATCATGGATAAAAGAAATGGCTTGGATGAAAGAAATTATGAATCCGATTTGTTTACGAACATCTATAAGAATGCAACTACGAATATCATGGAGAGGTTGATCCTGGCTCAGGCTGGCTCTCATTATGGTGACATGCTTAACACATGCACGTCGGTACCTTGAAGTAGGCTGGAAAGTTAATGAACTTCATGAACACAATCAATAAGAAACGAATCTCAGCAAGAGCTTGGCAGGATAGATTCTTTAATTTGATTGAAGTTTGATATAGAACTTCATGAAAGTACTATTTCAAGACTTGGTGAAATGTATTAATTAAGTGCAACTTGCTAATTGTAAATCTCTACATACTATTTTCCACCTGAACGTACATAAGTAAACACAGGGTTCACACAATATACAATTTTGTAACTTGGAATATTAAGTTCTGTACAATTAAGTATAATTTGTGGACCCCCAATCAGCTCTAAGCGAAAAACGTGAGTTTGTATGAATTACACGTAGAGGCTAAACTCGCCACTGGATAATGAGCAATGATCTCCCAGAATAGGTAGCACCAAGGCAGCCATTATATCTTCTCTCACATTCTCCATTTACCACAGCCGGCCTCCCCCACCCATTACCGAACAGGAAAAAAAAAAAAAAAAAAAAAAACAAGAAGAAGAAGTTACTGTTCATCATCATCTTCTTCTTCGCCTTACACCGGACAGCCATTATCGAAGGTTAAAAAAAAAGTTATTGTTCATCATCGTCTTCTTCTTCGCCTTTCACCGGACACCCATGGTTGAAGGTAAAAAAAAAAATTCCTGTTCATCTTCTTCTTCTTCGCCTTTCACAACGAGACTACAATTTTGTTGTATGTATATATTCAAGGGAATTTGCAGCGGCGGTGGTGGTTTTGGGCTAGGATGCGGCGGCAGCGGCGATTTTGGGTTTAGGTTAAATTTATTTTTTTAATAAAAGTGGAGGTGAAGAACTCTCACCGGTGAGCTTCGCTCCGTTCTGCTGGTGGCAAAGTGTGTAAGTTGTCTAAAATGGTGTGAGGTTCTCAGAGCCATTGTTTTTTATTTAGTTGCGGTGGTGGTTTTGGGTTAGGGTTTGGTTGCGGTGGTGAGACTAGCGGCGGCGACGGTCTTGGGTTAGGTTGTCTTTTTTTTTAAAAATAAAATAGGCATTTTTGATCATTTGTACATGAACACTAACAGTACAACTTTGTGACTCTGAATGAAAGAGGCATTTTTGATCATTTTTTTTAAAACACTATTGCTAATTGCTAATAGTGTTTTTTTTTTTAAAAAAAAATAAAAGAGGCATTTTTGGTAATTTGTACATGAACAGTAACCATACAACTTTGTGACTCTGAACGAGCCAAGAGTCATAATAGAGGAGTGAATAGCAAATTAACTCCCTGTGTTATTCTAAATAGGTAATTTAACTCCCTGTGATAAATAAAAGGGCAAAATACCTCCCTGTGATATCCTAAATAGGCAATTTAACTCCCTATGTTAAGAAAAATGGCAAAATAACTCCCTGTATTTTTATAAAAGAAGAACATTGCCTCCCTCTAAATTGCTTATTAATTCATATCACAAGGAGTTAAATTGCTCATTATTTCATTTCACAGGGAGGTATATTGTCTATTTTTATATCACGAGGTAAATTGCCCATTATTTCATTTCACGGGGAGTTAAATTGCCTATTTTTATTTCATAGAGAGGTAAATTGCCTATTAGACATATCACAGGGAATTAACTTGCAAAAAACCCCATAATAGAGTATCCCTAATTTAATTGACATTACTGTATACTTATTTTAAACAAAAAAATCAATTAGCTATGTGTATACTTTTTTGCTTAAAGGATGATTCTTGTTTACTTATATCTGTTTGATGTGCTTAAAAATGTGTGTTAAATTGCTAATTGTTTGTCATCTCTATATAATAACATGCATGTTAATGGGAAAATTCAAACAGGAGAAAATTGAAAAGCTAACTTCCGATGTGGGAGAAAGAGCAAGGTCAGACAATTCAACATTAATGGTGCCATTGCCAACAGAAGGTACAGCTGATAATAAAAAGAAAAGGCAATTGTACAAACAACAGGAAGTACAAGCATTTATTGCTGCTGGAAATGAAAGAACAGAATTTCAGAACATTGATCCATATGAACCCAATATGTCTGGGTCAAAGGTTGGCCAGGATCAAAATCGAGGTTGAATACATGTGAAATGCTTATTTCATCAGAACCTTTTCATAAACTAAGCATTGTATATTAACATTCAGCAAATCATAACAATTTTTCTTCCCCATACTTTTATCAATATTATTCAACAAGCAGGAGATCAATCTTAACCAAACGAGGCAAATGTATACGGTACATGATACGGAGACTACAGAATCAAATCTTAGATACCGAATAGTACTAACACTCAAACAATAACAAACTCAACACCCCTATGGTACCTCTAAAGTGGTCGCCGGAGGAGATTCATGAGTCTGTTCCGCCGGAGGAGACGACGCACTACAAGAAAAACAGTGTTTTCCGACGGATTTTTTGGTAAAATCCATCGGAAAAATGGCCCTTAGAAAAATCAAGTGGGAGATTGTACCTGTTGTGCCTCTGAAGTTGATTCATGAGTTTGATCCCTTGGTTTGTTTGTCATACATGATGAGTTACTGATAGGCAGTTCGGGACCCGATGCACGGGGACAAGGACGATCACCGTACCAAACATTAAAGCTTATAATAATTGGAATTATGATAATCCTGGAAGCTTGAGTTACTAGTAAGATAACAGCAACCCATACCATAAGGAAATCACCTCCTATAATAAGTTTGGGAAGAACAATGCCGATTAGAGCATCTGCCATTCCGTAGTCATCTGCGGTCATTGTTCCGTAGCTTATGAGCACAACGGAACCGGCCCATAAGCTGAAGACCCAACAAACAACATCATCCGGATACTCTTTCGACGAGCCCATATAGAGTGAAACCAACGGCATGAAAGTTGCCGTCACACTGCGGCAAAACAAGCGGCAGGCGTGAGTAATATTATCATGATAAAAGCTCTTACCAGCCGGCTGCTCATTAAAGCGTCTATCCATGGCTTTCAATTGTTCATCGAACCACTTGTGGATCCTGAGCGGGATGGAGTATGAGCTGAAGGCGGCGAGAGCGTACAGGGACACGGCTAGGAGATTGTCAACAAGTGACTCTGTTTCCAGAAGTCCAATGATGAGAAAAGCTGCAAATCTGAGACCGATTGCTGCAGTAATCCAAACATACTTGCTCCTCCTCAAAGCTTGAACAAGAATCCATACAGGAATCTCATATATTAGGCTTATCATCATTATAGTAGTTTTTGACTGAATGTATTATGTATGGAAGTTTGCCAGAAAAAGAATGTGCAGATAAATTGTGTGACTGAATGTATTATATATAGACTTACGCTGTGTGTATAACGGTATAAGCTGTCTTTGTCAACCGGTTCAACTCGGTTTTGAATTTCCCTTTTTTTTTTTTTTTTTTTTTTTATGTTAAAAATGCATAGACTTACGCTGGGTGTATAACGGTATAAGCTGTCTTTGTCAACCGGTTCAACTCGGTTTTGAATTTTCCTTTTTTTTTTTTTTTTTAATGTTAAAAATGCTTGTAAAAGTTGGGATTTTGTCAACCGCTTGTAAAAGTTGGGATTTGAACACCTGACCTTTAGAGTAAAATATGACTTCCTTACCATTTGAGCTACTTCACTTTTATTGAACTTTTAGTACAAATAAAAGTTTATAAATTATAGAAACATGTAGCCAAATTTATTTATAAATTAGATAATTAACTCAAATAAATATTTTACACATTATGAATGAAAATTAATACTCAAATAATATTCTATAAAATATTTATTTTCAATATTATCTTTAGGATAAAGAGTCAAATCGATATAATATGCAAGTTTAATATAATATAACAAAATTTATATTTTTAATAAGTTGTAGGATAATGTTTAAATTTTACGAACATTACATATATTTTAAAATTAAATATATTTAAATATATTATTATGACGTCATCCGGTTCGACCAGTGATTCGACCGGTTCGACCAGTAAAATCAGTAATCAATCGGCTCACCGGTTCACTGTCCGATCCGGTTCTAAAAACATTCGGTGCCGTTGTGTGAATGAAGGAATATGATGACTCACCGAGAGTGACATACCAGTGAAGAGTAAGAATGCAAGATAATGCAATAAATAAATATATTCCCCGGGCGTCTATTTTGACTCATCTAGTTTCTAATCTATGGTACGGTATTGGATGATGAGAAAAGGTTATCTTTCACTCTAGCATTTCGGACACAAGGTTATACCAGTCGAATTAATATGAATTGCTAAGTAATACATTGTTTATTTTATAATTGTACTTAATTTAATCATTTAATGAGCTAAATTAATTTGAACAATTTTTAATATACATTAAACCTAAATCAAACTCAATTAGTTTGATATATTTACATTTAATTTGGCAATTATAATTTATCAAATCGAGTTTGAATCAAAGTTCAAAGTTATTTATGAAATTAGAATCATTATTGGCATTTGAAGCATCCGAGAGACTCGAAAAACACTAATGCAAATAAATATATTGTGAATATATAAGTAACTAGAATAATATTCAAAAATGGATTTTTCAGGAAAAGTATAAGGAACACTTATATTTCAATAATGAAATATCAATACATGAATTCAATCATCCAATAATCATATATAGATTAAATATAACTCCACATTCTTCTCCTCCGGTGGCGACCACTTTAACTCTTACAATTGCTCAACTCATAGGAAAGAAAGAGATTAATTTCTAATCTCCTTCAAATTTGAAAATTGAAGTTAAAAGTTAAATTTGACATATTTTCCCGAATTTAACAAGTTAATAATAAAAAAAAGACTATTTTTTCTTTTCTCTATTTTTAGTGTTCGTAATATTTTCATTTATGTGATTTTCCATATATATGTTTCACCCACCTATCTTATCTATTTTTTTGTCACTCCTTAAAAAAATCAGTTCTCTTAAATATCATAAAATATGTTAAAGTAGAATCGTATTTTACCAATGAATGAAAAAAAAATGCTTATAACTTAATGAACTAAGTAATATTTATTTGACATAAGAAACATTACCTCAAATTTTCATGTAAATCTTTTCAAGAAAAAATGTGAGAAAACGGGAGAAAAATGACGCGTGAAGTCACGCGGATAATAACATAATAAAGTCAGATTTCCCAAAAATGCATCTGAGATATCCAATAATCAGACGGTTTTGTCCAGATACAAAATTCCAATTGAACACCGTTTTATTGTTGGACATTTAAAAAATAACAACTTACTTTTATGTCCCTATATAAATAGTTATATTAAACTTTTATTCAATTAATTATTAATTAATTAAACATGTCTTCAATTTCAAAGGTGAAGTAGAATTATTTATTCAATATTATCTCAATTTTTAAGTTGAATTGTTTAATTACTATTAACAATTCTAATAAACAAGGAGTAAGTATATATGTTCTATGAAATTCCAGGAATACGCTAATGTGAATGTAAGAAGAAATACGACAATGATGATAATTCTCACCGAAGTTCACGAGCCGACATTCATAAAACAGATGTGAGCTAAGTTGATAGTTTATTTGCTTTGTAATTAAGATTTTATAATTTCGTATACGTAAAATATAAATAATAAATATTGATTATAACAATTTAGTTTTTTTCAAATATAAATAATATATAGTTAAAACAGACTACGAATTTTTTTTTATCAAACATTTTGCTCATTTTTTTTATTAAGTAATAACTCGTTTGTGTTATGTGAAGAATAGGTAAAAGTAGAGGGAAGATAACTGAAATTAACCCATTAGAAAACGAAAATTTGTTCGACAAGATATAAAACGTGGTAGAGAGATAGATAAAGGAAGGTGATAGCTCTCAAAAGTAATATTTATGTTTATTATGTTGTAGGAAAATACAAATAGTACTCCTATTTTATTTTTTAAATGTCTCAGTATAAGACTCATTTTTTTAAATAAAATTATTGATTGATACCAATCATTTCCAACCATTAGAATTAAGGATATATATGTAAATCTATTCTAACTCTAAAAGTATGAATATTTTAAGTTTTTTTCTTTTTTTTGAAGACAAAAACGTCCTTATTCAAGTTGTAAAGTATTTTAATGACATACAACTAAACATGAATTTTCCTTAAATTTTCTCACCAAAACTTTGGTAGGATAATTTTTTTAGAAAAATTTGTAATTTATTTTCCTCCTAACCAAGCACCATGAATATGGAAGGAAAATAAAAGTATATTCAAATCAGACATGAGCTCTTATTATAGTTATTTTACAATTTCGTTATTGTTATCCTATAGCACATAATAAAAAAACACTATTATTTTGAACAGTTGCTAAATTTATATATTTAAAACTATTATAATGTATTATAAATATTTGTTATGTAAAAGATATAATTTGTTTCATTTAAAGATTTAGTATAATATGCACTCCTTAAAAAATTTAATTCTCTTAAATATCATAAAATATGTTAAAGTAGAATCGCATTTTACCTATGAATGAAAAAAAAAAGCTTATGATTTAGTGAACTAAGTAATCTTTATTTGACATAAGAAACATTACCTCAAATTTTCATGGAAATCTTTTCGAGAAAAATGTGTGAATGAAGTGAAAAAAATGAAAAAATCAATGAAAATTGGTGAAACCGATCAAATAAATTTTATGTAATTGATGAAAACATGTGAAATCAATCTGGATGAAATTTATGAACGCTGGTGAAGTATGCGAAAATATAGGTGAAATTGATAATAAAAAATGACAATAATATCGATAAATATAAGTGAAATCAATGAAAATTCGAGTGACATTTGTGAAAACATAGAAAACAAATTGGTGAAATCAGTGAAAAACTAGTCAAATATATGAAGAATTTGTTAAATCATTGAAAAAAGATTAAAGTCTGTGAAATAATTTGAAATCAATGAAAATTCAAGTGAAATAGATAAAAAAAATGTGAAATTAGTGAAATATAAGTTAAGCTGGTAAAAATAAGTAAATTAAGAAAAACAAAAATAAAGTTTAACTAGAAAAATGATGGAACCAGTGAAATCCAGTAAAATTTGGTAAAGTCTGTGAAGAAAGGGTAGAATCTGTCAAAATAAATTGATAAAAGTTTCATAAAAAATATTTATTAATAAAAATAAATTGATAAGTCATAAACATATGATATATTATGACATGAAAATGGCTAATTTTATTCTAACTTATGAAAAATACCCATATAATTAAAATTAGACACGTACGATGTGCGTACACTTTTCTAGTCTAGTATAGTACATATTAAAATATGGGTTTGACCAAGAATATTTCTTCCCTTTTTCGTGAAGACTAATATACCCCTATTTAAATTATATTGTGATAGTTAATTTTATTGCAAAAAATATAAAAAAAAAAAAATCTTAGAAGTATAATTAGACAAAAAGTCTCTCCCTCATCAATCAACCTTATTATGATTATCTTTTATTAGTTTTACAACTCATTGTAAAAAAAGAATACTATTTCTTTATATGGATTGTCTCCCTTCAATTTCACGGTGAAAACTTTTGTGAGGTAGTGGCTAGGGGTGATTATCTCATTGATCAGGAACGACGCATCCACGCACCATTTTATATTAGCTAGTTACTTACTTCTTCATTTTTTAATGAATAATAATTAATATATAATTCATTAGTTGATTTTCTTTTCGTGTTTAGCCCCCTAATTAATTACTTAATTAATTGTCTTGATCTTCGAATTATGTATAGAGAGAGAACAATAAAATTAATAGCTTATGTACTTAATTTGGATATATTTTCTTCATTTTGGTTGCCAGGAATTAGTCACATCCATTCATTCATTCATCAAATTAGGTGGCTGCTTTGCACTTGGAATCTTGGTTGAATATCCAAATTTATTTTCTTATGCAATAGAAATTAACTAGGTCTGTGAATCAAGATTAACTCACAATAACATTAAAATTAATTAGATAATTATCAAGCTAGAAACTAAAAATACAAAAGTTATAAACCCGCCGGATATGTGGATTAATTAATTGTATCATGTATATAATATATAATATGGAGTAAATTGAATATATGACATAACATATTTTCCCTCGACCTCGGTCAGAGTCAAGAGACCAAGTGCAGCTAGCAAGTACATTTTTCAAATTTTAGAAAAATAAAGTAGTTACGTTCATATATCCCCCTTTAATTTTTTAATACTATAATCATGTCGCAAAATATAATAATACATATAAAATATATGATTTCTTTGATTTATATATGACTTTACATGAATTAGAATGAGAAAATTAATTATATGTAACACAAAATATGATTGATGGTACTCATTATATTCAAAAATATCATAACTTCTACGATATATATTATTTTCATAAATTATTTTATTAGATGGGAGTCTACGACATTAATTTGTGAAACTGGAAAAAGACCTTTGGCAAACAATAGTTGGTCATCAATATGATGCAATAGATATTCTTGTTAATTAATTAAGTGTCATCACGAATCAACCATCTATTTTCTATCTCACTGTTATAATTTGATAATTGATATGATGCAATATATCGATAATAGCATTTTTTTTTCTTTTAAAAAGAAAATGCACGGCTACACATATACATTTATTTGTGACTATATAAATGACTAAATCTCATATTAGTACATAGATACGTAGTAATATTTATTGGTTTTCGGGAATTCGCGAAAAAATAGATGACATCGGTGAAACGATGAAATTACATAAAAATGATGAAACATGTGAAAAATGCATGGTGAAAAATGCTAAATGCTAAAGTCGGTGAAAATATGTAAAAATTGGTTAAAGTGGTAAAAATGAATGAAGTCAATAAAATGAAAAAAATTCACACAACAAAAACAAAGTCAAACCATTAAAAAAATGGTTTAAACCAGAAATAATTAAAGACATCGATGAAAATACCCATGATAAAGTTAATAAATTGAATAATAGTTATTAGTATGTGCTATTTTATGACATAATGAAGTTAATTTTACTATGATTTACAACAAAAAACTACTGAAATTAAATAGATAAGTATAACGTATGTGCACTTTAAACCGGTGAAAAGATGCATGTGAAATCGTACATTTGAAATCAATAAAATAAAAAAAAATTGATAAAATAGATTTAAGAAGACATGTAATCTAACGCAGGGCACAAAGGTAATTAAAGATATAGTACCTTGTCAGTTGTCACACCCTTCTTTTTTCTGCAACGATGTCAGTTAATAAATTTCGTATTAAGAAAATGATTTTTAATAAATTTAAAAAAGAAACTTTTTACAATAATAAAAAATATAATATATATAATTTGCCTTTTAATTTGCCGATAGACTAATCTTTCTAGTCTATGTAGACTAGTCTATGTCAAATTATATCGGCAAATTATAATCTTTCTAGTCTATGTCAAATTATAATCTTTCTAGTATATCGGCAAATTAAAAGGCAAATTATATATATTTTTTATTATTGTCCTGGATAGGATGGATTTTGTTCAGATGTCAACTATTTTTATTTTTTTCGAGGCGCGTCGAACACATTACGTGTGATCGAATCTTTTCTAACAAGAATTCGAATTTGAATTCGCTACTCTATAGTAACTAATCCCTTATAAATTTTTTTAGTATTAATTTACCAGTTGATATGCCTCACGAACCATGGTCAGTCTATAAAAGCTTTTATTCCATTTTTATTATAATTGTGTAACTGAAAACTATTTGGATGAATTAAATAATTTACCCAAACATGGTTAGCAGTAAATAACTGATTTTCATTAAGAAAAAATGTTGGGTAAATACCACTAATGATCATCTTTGCCATTAGCATTTTAGAGAGTAGTTTCTCTTGTGTTTTTTTTCCACGTTAGTCTCCATTGTGAAATTTGTTTCACTTTGGTCATCTACAACGAGTCCTTTATTTATAGTATTACACTTTAGTCCCTCATAAAATTGTTTGTATTAATTTAGTTCCTCATAAAATTATTTTGACATTTTCATTTACCCTGAACCACATGAAAATGATCAAAGTGAAACAAATCATTTATAGTATGAGCTGAAGGCGGGGAGAGTGTAATATTTTGACTCATCTAGTTTCTAATCTATGGTACGGTATTGGATGTGATGAGAAAAGGTTATCTTTCACTCTAGCATTTCGGACACAAGGTTATACCAGTCGAATTAATATGAATTGCTAAGTAATACATTGTTTATTTTATAATTGTACTTAATTTAATCATTTAATGAGCTAAATTAATTTGAACAATTTTTAATATACATTAAACCTAAATCAAACTCAAGTAGTTTGATATATTTACATTTAATTAATTAGCAATTATAATTTATCAAATCGAGTTTGAATCAAAGTTCAAAGTTATTTATGAAATTAGAATCATTATTGGCATTTGAAGCATCCGACTGATCCGAGAGACTCGAAAAACACTAATGCAAATAAATATATTGTGAATATATAAGTAACTAGAATAATATTCAAAAATGGATTTTTCAGGAAAAGTATAAGGAACACTTATATTTCAATAATGAAATATCAATACATGAATTCAATCATCCAATAATCATATATAGATTAAATATAACTCCACATTCTTCTCCTCCGGTGGCGACCACTTTAACTCTTACAATTGCTCAACTCATAGGAAAGAAAGAGATTAATTACAATTGGTCAACTCATAGGAAAGAAAGAGATTAATTTCTAATCTCCTTCAAATTTGAAAATTGAAGTTAAAAGTTAAATTTGACATATTTTCCCGAATTTAACAAGTTAATAATAAAAAAAGACTATTTTTTCTTTTCTCTATTTTTAGTATTCGTAATATTTTCTTTTATGTGATTTTCCATATATATGTTTCACCCACCTATCTTATCTATTTTTTTTATAATTTGTTTCATTTAAAGATTCAGTATAACATGTCACTCCATAAAAAATTCAGTTCTCTTAAATATCATAAAATATGTTAAAGTAGAATCGTATTTTACCTATGAATGAAAAAAAAATGCTTATGACTTAATGAACTAAGTAATCTTTATTTGACATAAGAAACATTACCTCAAATTTTCATGTAAATCTTTTCAAGAAAAAATGTGTGAATGAAGTGAAAAAAAGATGAAAAAATCAATGAAAATTGGTGAAACCGATCAAATAAATTTTATGTAATTGATGAAATCATGTGAAATCAATCTGGATGAAATTTATGAACACTGATGAAGTATGCGAAAATATAGGGGTATATATATATATATATATATTGTTACGACCACGAAGAAACGACAAATATATATATATATATATATATATATATATATATATATATATATATATATATATATATATATATATATATATATATATATAATTTTAGGATGACCGACCCTTTAATCCATTTCATATGATGTGTTTTTCAGTTTTGGCGCTTATATATCCGTAGTTGGGATTTGTCGTTTCTTCGTGGTCGTAACAATATATATATATATATATATATATATATATTTGTTTACGTAAGGAAGGAAGAGGAGGAGGTATGAAATTTTGCAAAAATGGAGGAGGTGTGATTTTAGCCGAATTAATATGAGTCACACAAATTTTTTGGTTGTGACCTGGACAACCTGTCATTGTGAACCGATTATATTGTGTAGATTGAAATAAAAAATCATGTGATTAGCATCAATAAATATATACTAATGTTCAATTAAATTTTAATATTACTTATAAGTTTAATAAAATCGTTAAATTTATATAAGTTGTTTAATTTGTATAAAGTCGTTAAATATATCTGAAATGTTCACTTAAAAAGTCAATTCTAATTTCATAGTAGGAAAGAAAGAGATTAATTTCTAATCTCCTTCAAATTTGAAAATTGAAGTTAAAAGTTAAATTTGACATATTTTCCCGAATTTAACAAGTTAATAATAAAAAAAGACTATTTTTTCTTTTCTCTATTTGTTGGATGAAGATGAAGATGAAGGCACTGAAGAAAGTTTGATAAGGGAGGTTTTGATGCATTCCAAAACTTCGTAAAATTGGCTAAGTATGGAGTGACTTAGCTGATAAGCTTATCAAGGAATTTTGACTAAGTAATGAAGACATCAGAAAAGTCAAAGTTTCAAGGTCCAAGACTTCTGATCTGCTGAAGAGAAGTTATCAGATTAGTGAAGATCAGCCGACTCAAATCAGATTTGTTCAAGTTTGAGATCAGCCGAGTTCACCATCAGACGTGTACTTTCATCAGCAAAGTGAAGAAGATCATGAAGTGTTCCCAACGGTAATAAATGCCCCTTGGTGTAATAAATGCTGAAGTACGAGGATATTTAAGACAAATGATTGAAGAAAAGCTTCGCATCAGCCGAGTGCATTTAATGCTGCATTTAATGCTGCCTGCAGAATAGTACTGTTTACAGTACGGACAGACTGCAAAAGAGCCGTTCGCGGATTTTAAGGACCAGTACTCGAGGAATTTGAATCCTGTCTCTCTTCAACGGACATTTTTCAATCCTCAAGTATAAATAGCTGCAAGAGACGAAGAAGAAACAAGCAACACACTTTCTGAGAGAAATTTCCGAAGCAAAATTCTTTAAGTCTCAAGAACAGCTCACTCATCAGCTGAGTCATTTGTTGACGAAAGCAGAGTTGAAGAATCAAGAAAAATACATCTTCTGAGTGATTTTGTAAACAAGAGTGTTGTGCGGAGTTGTGATCCATCTTTGTGAGTGATCAAACTTCAGAGGATAGGTTTTCTGTGTGATCTCCTATTGCGAACTTGTGGTCGTTTCATTTGTTGTTCGACGCAAGCAGAGTATACTGTAAACTTTGTGATTATAGTATAACCCAAGATCTGAGTGACTTGGAAGAGTGGACTAAAGGATATTTAAATCCATATAACCACTATAAAAATTACTTGTGTTTTTACATTGTTTCAAAACTGCATATCTTCTGTTTGCATAAAAACACATTAAGTTAACTGTTTGAAAAAGAACAAAAAGGAGTTTATAAAACTGGGGAAACATTTTTCAAACTGCTAAGAATACTTGTGAAAAACACTTTGAAAATCCGCTGCAAGTACTCTAAGTATTAAGACTGATTTCTGCAAAATCAGCTAAGTAACTATCAGACGAGTGGTCAACAAGACTGTTCAAAGATTTGTTCGCGAACAGATTTGTAACTTACTAATCTGATCAGCTTAGTCTGTTCAGTTAGAGTCAAGTTTTAAAGTTAAATTTGAAAGAAAATTTTAAAGAGGTTTATTCACCCCCCCCCCTCTAAACCTCTTCTGACCACTTGGGACCAACAAGTGGTATCAGAGCAGGTGGTTCATTAGAATCAGCTGCCTGATCAACGAGCTTGATCCGAGTGTTTTTCAAAGGTTTTCAAAACTTTTCAAAAGAGCATCTTTTTGAAAAACAAAAACTTTTTGAAAAATGGATTGTATCAGTCATGTTCCCCACATTGCTGGTATGTCCTTTGAGGACTGGAAAATCAGAATGGAGATTTTCCTTGCTGCCTATAATGACAACATGCATACATGTATCATTAAAGGTCCATTCAAATTCACCAAGACCATCATCGTAGATGAAGCTCAAATAGTGGTGGAAAAAGACTTAACAGAAATGACAGCAGAAGAAATAAAGCTGTTCAACCTGGACAAAGTCGGAAGATTCATCATGACCAAAGCCCTGGATAATGATCGGTTTGACAAAGTCAAGCATTGCAAAACTGCAAAGGAGATGTGGGATAAGGTTCGTGACATGAGTGAAGGCAATGATGCTATTAAAGAGCATAAGCTCAGTGTTGCCTTGGAGAAGCTGGACAACTTCAAGATGAAGTCTGGAGAAACCATTGATCAGATGGACATCAGATTCACCAGAACTCTGAACGAAGTTTTGAAGCTGGGAAAGACTTTCACTGACAAAGAGATTTCTGTCAGAGTACTGAAGGCTCTACCTCCCAAGTTCAACATGAAGGTGACAGCAATGGAAGAATCAAGAGATCTGGGCAAGATTTCTCTAACAGAGCTGTTCTCCGCACTCAAGGCGTATGAGTATAAACTGCCAAGGATGGGAATTGAAGAAACCTCAACTTCAGGACCCACAGCTGCACTGGTTGCTGCTGAAAATCAAAGAAGACCGGCTCAAAGAAATGCTGAAGTGGACTCATCTGATGAAGCCACTCTACTCAACAAAAAGGAGTACACTGCTGGAGATGTAGCATTATTGATGAACAACTTCAAGAAGTTCTATAAGAGAAAGATGAAAAACAAATACAATCATGCTGCTTCTACTTCTAAACCTAACTTTTCTTCTCAGGATAAAGAAGATTATAAATCAAAACTGATGTGTTACAACTGCAGGAAATTGGGACATTTCATCAGAGACTGTCCATATCCAAAAGCAGAAAAGTACACTGAGGAAGAGAAGAAAATGAGAAAAGAAAGAAAGCATCAGAGAGGCAAAGCAATGATGGCAGAAGCAGAAAAGCCAGCTGCTGTCTACTCATCTGATTCAGACTCAGACTCGTCTGATGAAGAATCGTCTGATGAAGAAAAACCTGCTCTCCTGTGCCTAATGGCAAAGGAATCTGATGACTCTGAGGATGAGGTAACTCCTCAAGAAAATGAACTGTTTAATTCTCTAGAGCAAATGATGTTGAATAATACTACTATTGCTGGAGAGTTTGTTAAGCTTAAGGAAGAGATGAACTTGCTAAAAGAGCAAAATAGTTCACTGAAACTTTTAGCTGAAAAGCCAAAAGAATCAGCTGAATATAAACAGCTTGAGCAAGAGCATGAATCTCTGAAAGCTGAATGTGAGGTTTATAAAGGAAAAATCATGGAACTTGAGAAAATTATTGAGTCTCATGATAAGTCTACTGTTGCATCCATGCATACATCTAAGAAACAGGAGACACCTTTGGAAAAGGATAATCTAGAATTGAATCATACTGAAAAATTTATTTCTGCTGACAATAGTAAGGTCATTCTGTATGTTCAAACCTCTAGACCTACCTCATCTGAGAAAGTGGTAAAGGAGAAGAAATCTCCTAAGGCTAAAAAGAGCAAAGAGCCTAGTGTAGGAAATCAGACTAGTAAGACCAAACAGCAGAGTCCTAAGAAGTCTGCTGATAAAGCTAAAGTCAATCAGACTAGTGGTAAAACTAAGTCAAAACAAAATGAGCAAGCATCTAGTAAACCAAAGAAGCATAAGAACAAGAAAAATCAAAATGCTTGGTATGGAAATGAGTCATATTATGTGCAACCTGCTGCATATCATCCTATGTATCATGCACCTCAATTTCCTAGTTACTATGCACCTTACCCTGCTCATCCAATGCATGCATATTCTGCATATCATGCACCTTACCCTGCTTATGAACATTATTCATATCATACTGATCATCAACATGACTTATCTGATAACTATGATAAAAATTAAACTGTTCATGCTCCTAAAACTCAGAAACCTAAGAAGCCTAAGACTTCAACATCTTGGGTTGTCAAGGGTGGAACTAATCCTTCAGGACCCTCTCAATAAGGGTACCTAAAACAATTTTATTTTTGTTTTGTAGGTTAGGATTAGGAGTAGGAGTAAAGTAGAGAAGATTTGGTACTTGGACAGTGGATGTTCAAGGCACATGTGTGGAAACATACATGAGTTGACTGATGCAGTTGCTGTGGATGGTCCAAAAGTCACTTTTGGGGACAGCAAAGAAGGCAAGATTAAAGCTAAAGGAAGATTAATCAAGGGAAACATAGAGATATCTGACGTCTCCTATGTCAAAGGCCTGAAATATAATCTGCTGAGCATAAGTCAATTTTGTGACAAGGGATATTCAGTCATCTTCTCAACAGATAAGTGCTACGTTGAACAAATTGGTACAAAGAAGGTAATTTTATCTGGAAGACGACAAGGAAATATCTACATAGTTGACTGGAATTCTGTTGACAAGAATTCAAGTGTTTGTTTGGTGGCATCTGCACCAAGTGAAGTCAGTTGGCTATGGCACAAGAGGATGAATCATTTAAACTTCAAGACCATAAACAGATTAATCAAGAATGATTTGGTAGAAGGGATTCCAAAAGCAGTCATGAGCAAAGACAAGCTCTGTGATGCATGTCAGAAGGGTAAACAAATCAAGTCATCATTCAAAGAAAAGAAGCACCAATCTTCTGGAAGAATATTGGAGCTGTTGCATATGGACTTATTTGGACCCATTGATCCAGTCAGCAATGGTGGAAAGAAATACTGCCTAGCTGTTGTGGATGACTATTCAAGATATACTTGGGTGATTTTCATGAAGAAGAAAAGTGAAACCAAGGAACATCTTACCAATCTGATGGAACTGATCCAGAATGAAAAGAGTATCAAAATATTGAAGATCAGATCAGATAGAGGGACAGAGTTTACAAACTCTACTGTTGAAGAGTATTGTAACATGAAGGGAATACATCATGAGTATTCTGCTGCAAGAACCCCTCAACAGAATGGTGTTGCTGAAAGGAGAAACAGAACACTAAAAGAAGCTGTCAGAACCATGATAGCTGAAGCTAAGCTGCCACAAAGATTTTGGGCAGAAGCAACAAATACAGCATGCTTCACCCAAAACAGATGTATGATCAACAAAAATCAGAACAAGACTCCATATGAAGTTTGGAACAATAGAAAACCAAACATTCATTACTTTAAGATTTTTGGTTGTAAATGTTTTGTATTGAATAATGGGAAAAATCACCTTACTGCATTTTCAGAAAAGGCTGATGAAGCTGTCTTTGTAGGATACTCATCTGTTAGTAAGGCTTATAGAGTTTTTAACAAAAGAACATTACTAATAGAAGAATCTATCCATGTAGTATTTGATGAGCCAAGTCAATCTTCTGAAAAGAATCAAAGTGAAAATCAAGATCTGTCTGCTGATTTACAGAAGTTAGACGTTGGAAGAAATGAAGAATATGTTCCCATCATACTACCTAATCTAAGTTCAGCTGCTAACTCAAGTGCTGTTCATAATCACAGTGCTGATTGTCTAACAGACGAGTTGCAAACAGCTGACAGACCAGAGACTGTTCAACAGACGGCAAATGTTCAACAGACTACTACTGGAACTCCAACAGTAGTGTTGCAAGATCATAACAGAGGACAACATCCTGATTTGCAACCTGACCTCAGATGGCTCAAGAATCACCCTCCTGAATTAGTTATTGGTGATCCTTTAGATAGAGTGAAAACAAGAAGAGCTGCTGCACAAGATGCTATGTTTGTCACATTTCTATCTCAAATAGAGCCTAAACAAATTGAAGAAGCTCTAAATGACTCCTTCTGGATAGAAGCTATGCAAGAAGAGTTGAATCAATTTGAAAGGAATGAAGTCTGGTACTTAGTTCCTAGACCAAGTCATCAAAGAGTAATTGGCACTAAGTGGGTATTCAGAAATAAGATGAATGAAGATGGTGTTGTCACCAGAAACAAAGCAAGACTAGTGGCCAAGGGTTATTGTCAAGAAGAAGGAATTGACTTTGATGAAACTTTTGCACCAGTAGCAAGACTTGAAGCAATCAGACTGTTTCTTGCCTATGCTGCTCACAAGAACTTCACTGTCTATCAGATGGATGTGAAGTCTGCTTTTCTCAATGGAGAATTGCAAGAAGAAGTGTATGTTGAACAACCTCCAGGATTTGAAGTCTATCAAGAAGAGGACAAAGTATATCGTCTGAAGAAAGCCCTTTATGGACTGAAACAGGCTCCAAGAGCATGGTATGATACCCTATCTGATTTTCTTTTAATTAAAGGATTTCGTAAAGGTAAGGTAGATAAAACTTTGTTCACAATTGAATGGGAAAATCATATATTACTTGTGCAAATATATGTGGACGATATTATTTTTGGTTCAACTAACCAACAGATGTGTGATAAGTTCTCCAAGCTGATGCAGAATAAGTTTGAAATGAGCATGATGGGTGAACTTAACTATTTTCTTGGATTGCAAGTTAGACAGTTGCCTGATGGAATATTCATCAGCCAAGCTAAGTACACAAGAGATCTGTTCAAGAAATTTGGTATGGAAACTAGCTCAACAGCTACCATTCCTATGTCTACAAGTCTTCGTTTGGATAAAGATGAAGATGGCAAATCAGTGGACATAACCAAATATAGAGGCATTATTGGTTCATTGTTGTATCTAACAGCAAGCAGACCTGATATAATGTACTCAGTTGGAGTCTGTGCAAGATTTCAATCAAACCCCAAAGAATCTCATCTCTTAGCTGCCAAGAGGATATTGAAGTATGTTAAAGGCACTCAAGAATTGGGATTATGGTATCCTAGAGAATCTGGATTTGAACTCATTGGTTATTCAGATTCAGACCTGGCTGGCTGCAAGATTGACAGAAAGAGCACAACAGGTGCCTGTCAGTTCTTAGGCAGTCGTCTGATCTCATGGATGAGTAAGAAGCAAACCTCAGTTTCTATATCTACTGCTGAAGCTGAATATATAGCTGCTGGAGCTTGCTGTGCACAGATACTTTGGTTGAAGCATCAACTAGAAGACTACAACATCAAGATCAGTGGAATTCCAATCTACTGTGACAATACAAGTGCAATTTCACTTACTCAAAACACTACAAGCCATTCAAGGACTAAGCATATTGAGATCAAGCATCATTTCATTAGAGATCATGTGGAAAAAGGCAATGTAATGATTGAGTATGTTCATACTGATAATCAGATTGCTGATATCTTCACCAAACCTCTAAGTGAAGTAAGGTTCTCAACTCTAAGAGCTGAGCTAGGACTACTTAATTTGGAAGCATAAGCTGAGGGGGAACTCATCAGAAGACTGGAGTTCAACAGCTTAGTAATTCGTTATTATCTTCAAGGATTAACTCTCAACAGACTAGTTAACTTATGAATTCTTAAACTCAGGGGGAACGTGTAAGACTAGCGGTACTTCTGAATTAAAGATGAAATTTGTTAATGACAGTTAGTTGAAGTTATGTTTTCATCAGAAGACTCAACTATCGAAGATTGAAGTTATTTTATCTAGCTGGATTGACAAACAGCTGAGGAAGGTTATCAGCTATTGGCATTCTCTGATAACAGCATTGTCATCAGGACAGTAGTCCATCAGATAAGTGTTTATTATACTCATCTGATTACTTAAATAAAAGCGAACTATTTAAAAACGTTTTATTCAAAACACGCTTTTACAAGTATCTGTCGGGCGGTACATATTCCCGCTCTTCATTAAATATCTTTTGAATTTGAAAGGTCGTAACTGACGCCGCACGATCAGCACTGACAGAAAAACGGATCTAACGGTTGGCAGATTTCACGAAAACCGAAAAACCCCAACTCTATAAATCCCCATCTGATCAGTCGAGTAGCTCTTTACGAACCCTAAACATTCAAGAGCACTTGTGAAAATTTTGAGCAATTTTCTGCAAAAATCCTTTCGTTTTTCTTCTAATTTCTACAGATCTGAAATGGCTGCTGAAGGCATGTATCTTGTGTATGATTCCTACTATCAATCTGGTACGGATCTGATGAAAGAACTACTTGAAAAGTTCAAATCTGCTTCGCTGGTAAACTTCATGGAATATCACGAAGGAATTATCTGGACTGCCCAAGTGATGGAGTACTATAATAATGCAAAGGCTGACTACAACAAACTGGAGATTAAAGCTACAGTGGAAGGTAAAGCCATTACTATTACTCCTGCTGTTCTTCACGAGACGTTTGGGCTTCCTAACAGAGGACGACATGACGTCATCGTTCTGACGGAAGAAAAGCACCAACAGTTCTGGGCGATCTGCGCCAAAGAGGGTGAGACGTTAACTGGAAATATTAGGAAGAAGCAACTGAAGGATGAATATCAGCGGATGGCTGATATGGTATGCAAGCTGATCGAAAACTGCACATTTTCACTGGATGCTGTTACCATGAAGAGGTTCAGCATCATGGCTGCCATTTACTATGGATTGGAGGTCAACTGGTCCATTATAGTTTGGTACATATTAGCTGACTTTCTTGACAATAAGAAAGGAAAAGGCCCTTCCACCAACCATCAAATCACACTCAGTTATCTGCTGTCAAAACTGGGCTGTGATATGAAGAATGGAAAAGAAATTCACAAATCAAAGGCATTGTCCAAGTACTTGCCTGTTCAAAAGAGGAAGGCTGGTGAGCTAGAAAAAGCTGATGTTGAGGAACCAAAAGAAGTTCCTGCCAAAAGACCAAAAAGGTTAGTCAAAACAGCAGACCTGGCTGTTGAGACTAAAAGGAAGAGGGCTGCTGATGAGCCCAAGAAGAAAGAATTAAAGCAGATGGAGAGAGTGACTTCTGCTGAAGCCACTAAGATTGTTGAAAACATAATAGCTGATGTAAGGACTGGATCCCCTGCATCACCGTCAAGAACTCCATCAGCAGAGAGGCCTGCTGAGGATATTTCTCAAAGGACAAGAAGTCAACTGAGAAGTACAGCTGCTACCACTTACCGTGAAGGTAGAACAAAGAAGTCTGCTAGAAAGCAGATGACATTCATTGAAAAACCTACTGATCTGGAAAATGTAGCTAGGGAGGACCCTGAAGCTACTCAAAGGCCTATTGAATCAGTTGAGACTGTTGTGACTGACAAAGTTGATAAGCAACAGCCAAGTCAGGAAGCACCAACAGCTGAGGTTGCTCAACCTCAAGAAGATCCAGATGTTCAAATCATCCATCCTATAGCTGCTGCTCCCATATCATCTGCTGGACCAGCTCCTGCTGACAAAGGCAAAAGAAAAATTGTGCTAAGGAGAAAGAAAGTCTCCAAAGCTGATAAGAAGGCAAGAGAGGAGGCTGAACAGAGGAAGCAGGATGAGCTCGAAGAGAAGAAAGCACTTGAGCTAAGCAAAGCTCAAGAAGCAAAGGATGAAGCCAGAAGACGCATGTCTGCAGCAGAAAGAAAAGCTGCTGAGGATGCTGAAATGGCTATGGTGATTGAATTAAGCAAGGTTGATGCCTATGGACCTGTCCATGGAGGTGGCATCAAGATTGGTGAAGGGCAGACTGAAGAAGACAAAAAGAAGATACTACTGCCTGCTCCCAAAGCCAAGTCCAAAGACAAGTTTGAAGTCAGAAAAGCTTTTGAGATAGTCTATGCTGATAAGGAATTGTTCAAGAAATTTGAGAAGTCATTAGCATACTATGATCAGAAGTTGATGCTGAAGACTCTGTTCAACCAAGAAAAGCCAAGATATATCAGTTGGAGGGACAACAGGCTGAACAAGTCAATTACTGAACTTCAAGATATGAAGGAGTTAGCTGATGAAGAACGATGGGTTCTAAGTTGGCTGAAGACAAACTCCATCCAAAAGGCTCTTGATCCAAGCTATGTGAGAGATATCATGCATAGCTATGCAAAAGGATTTGCATTGGAGGAAGCCAAGAAAATCAAGAGCACCTTGCCTGAAAAGAAGAAGAAGTCTGAAGATGCTGAGGAAAGAGCAATTAAGTTTGCTGTCATGGCTGCCCTGAAGAGATGGGCTAAAAAGTCAAAGTATCAGCAAGGCTGTTCAAGTGATTTGCCACTACTGCCTAGTGTCCAGCAAATCATTTTTGGCAAGGAGGTGCAACCGTTCTATGAAGTGCCAAAGGGGAATAATGCTTTTGTTAACCCCTGGATCATTGTGAGGCAAATCAGACAAACCACTTGCTTCAATGATGATGGCACTATCACCAACTTAGTCTATGATGATGTTACTGATGAGCCTAAAGCTGCGGACAAGACTGAAGTCAAGACTGCTGATCAGACTGCTGACAAGCCTGCTGATCAAATTGCTGATAAGTCTGCTGAAAAGGCTGCTGATGAATCCCTGGCCATTGAGTGGAAGGCTACGGACTCTGAAAATCATCAAGACGAAAAGATGGAAGATATTCCTGTCCACCAGGAAATTGATGAAAGGGATGTAGCTGCTGCTTCTGCTTCATCAGGTGATAAGCACTCATCACTGATGGAAGCAATCCAGATGCTGATGGAAAACCAACTAAAGGAACTGGAAGACAAGCACAAGCAACAGCTATTAAAGGTTAAGGAGGAGCTGAAAGCAGAGTTGGCAGAAACCAACAGAATTCAGCTGGAAACTGTTCAAGGATCAACAGAAGAAATCATCAAGAAGGAGATCAACAGTATTCCAATTCCTCAAGATCATTCATTGCAGTTAGTGCACAGTTTGAGAGAGCTGAACCAGAACGTGGAAGATGTGAAGGGTGATGTGAATCATCTTCACACTGCTTTAAAATCAGCTGAGCACAAGATTGCTGACTTAACTGCAACTTTCATTAAAGTCAGTCATGAAGAGAAGGAAATCAATCTGGGGATGTTGCAAGAAGTTGCAAAGGCTGCACAGGAAGTTCAAAATGAAATTGCAACTATCAACCTCAACATTGACTACTTCAATGATAAGACTGATGTCATCAGCACTGACCTTCATCATCTGACAGCTAGTCATGACGTGGTTAATCAGAATCTAAAGGCTTTGTGTGCTGGAGTGAAGATTCCAACAGTTGCTCTCAACCCTGCTGTTGAACCTTCTAATGTCATCAGAGTTGATGATGACAAAAAGGGGGAAGATAAAAGGGAAGAACCAGCAAAGGAGGTATCTGCTGCTGAAGAATCAACTAAGGAAGAAACTGCTGCTGCAACCATTCAAGCCAAAGAAACTGAAGACACTACTGACAAAGCTGAAGTGCTTGGAAAGGAAGAAGAAGAAAAGGTAGAAGAAGAAGAAAAGATAGAAGAAGAAGATACCAAGTACAAAAACACTGAATCTGCCAGGAAAGCCATGGAAGCTTTGAAAGCTCTACAAGATCAAGAACTTAAGGAGAAGATGGAAGCTGCCAAAGCAATTCTGGAAGAAGAAGTTGATGAAGAAGATGATGATGAAGAATCATCATATGAATATGAAGAAGTGCTCGAATCTGATGAAGAAGCTGATAGTTAGAAATTGAAAAATCAATTGTAATCAGTTTACTTTTTCAGAAATCTCATCTGATGAATTTGTACATGTAACTCACTTTCTATATCAATAAAATGTTCAAGTTCAATCCAATAAACTTTTTCTAACTCAGAAAATTTTGAGGATTACAATCTTTAGTTTAGGTATTCAACAGGTACTAAGCTGAAGTTTTGTCATCATCAAAAAGGGGGAAATTGTTGGATGAAGATGAAGATGAAGGCACTGAAGAAAGTTTGATAAGGGAGGTTTTGATGCATTCCAAAACTTCGTAAAATTGGCTAAGTATGGAGTGACTTAGCTGATAAGCTTATCAAGGAATTTTGACTAAGTAATGAAGACATCAGAAAAGTCAAAGTTTCAAGGTCCAAGACTTCTGATCTGCTGAAGAGAAGTTATCAGATTAGTGAAGATCAGCCGACTCAAATCAGATTTGTTCAAGTTTGAGATCAGCCGAGTTCACCATCAGACGTGTACTTTCATCAGCAAAGTGAAGAAGATCATGAAGTGTTCCCAATGGTAATAAATGCCCTTTGGTGTAATAAATGCTGAAGTACGAGGATATTTAAGACAAATTATTGAAGAAAAGCTTCGCATCAGCCGAGTGCATTTAATGCTGCCTGCAGAATAGTACTGTTTACAGTACGGACAGACTGCAAAAGAGCCGTTCGCGGATTTTAAGGACCAGTACTCGAGGAATTTGAATCCTGTCTCTCTTCAACGGACATTTTTCAATCCTCAAGTATAAATAGCTGCAAGAGACGAAGAAGAAACAAGCAACACACTTTCTGAGAGAAATTTCCGAAGCAAAATTCTTTAAGTCTCAAGAACAGCTCACTCATCAGCTGAGTCATTTGTTGACGAAAGCAGAGTTGAAGAATCAAGAAAAATACATCTTCTGAGTGATTTTGTAAACAAGAGTGTTGTGCGGAGTTGTGATCCATCTTTGTGAGTGATCAAACTTCAGAGGATATGTTTTCTGTGTGATCTCCTATTGCGAACTTGTGGTCGTTTCATTTGTTGTTCGACGCAAGCAGAGTATACTGTAAACTTTGTGATTATAGTATAACCCAAGATCTGAGTGACTTGGAAGAGTGGACTAAAGGATATTTAAATCCATATAACCACTATAAAAATTACTTGTGTTTTTACATTGTTTCAAAACTGCATATCTTCTGTTTGCATAAAAACACATTAAGTTAACTGTTTGAAAAAGAACAAAAAGGAGTTTATAAAACTGGGGAAACATTTTTCAAACTGCTAAGAATACTTGTGAAAAACACTTTGAAAATCCGCTGCAAGTACTCTAAGTATTAAGACTGATTTCTGCAAAATCAGCTAAGTAACTATCAGACGAGTGGTCAACAAGACTGTTCAAAGATTTGTTCGCGAACAGATTTGTAACTTACTAATCTGATCAGCTTAGTCTGTTCAGTTAGAGTCAAGTTTTAAAGTTAAATTTGAAAGAAAATTTTAAAGAGGTTTATTCACCCCCCCCCCCCCTCTAAACCTCTTCTGACCACTTGGGACCAACACTATTTTTAGTATTCGTAATATTTTCTTTTATGTGATTTTCCATATGTTTCACCCACCTATCTTATCTATTTTTTTTATAATTTGTTTCATTTAAAGATTCAGTATAATATGTCACTCCTTAAAAAATTCAGTTCTCTTAAATATCATAAAATATGTTAAAGTAGAATCGTATTTTACCTATGAATGAAAAAAAAATGCTTATGACTTAATGAACTAAGTAATCTTTATTTGACATAAGAAACATTACCTCAAATTTTCATGTAAATCTTTTCAAGAAAAAATGTGTGAATGAAGTGAAAAAAAGATGAAAAAATCAATGAAAATTGGTGAAACCGATCAAATAAATTTTATGTAATTGATGAAATCATGTGAAATCAATCTGGATGAAATTTATGAACACTGATGAAGTATGCGAAAATATAGGGGTATATATATATATATTGTTACGACCACGAAGAAACGACAAATATATATATATATATATATATATATATATATATATATATATATATATATATATATATATATATATATATATATATATATATTGTTACGACCACGAAGAAACGACAAATCCCAACTACGGATATATAAGAGCCAAAACTGAAAAACACATCATATGAAATGGATTAAAGGTTCGGTCATCCTAAAATTATATATATATATATATATATATATATATATATATATTGTTTACGTAAGGAAGGAAGAGGAGGAGGTATGAAATTTTGCAAAAATGGAGGAGGTGTGATTTTAGCCGAATTAATATGAGTCACACAAATTTTTTGGTTGTGACCTGGACAGCCTGTCATTGTGAACCGATTATATTGTGTAGATTGAAATAAAAAATCATGTGATTAGCATCAATAAATATATACTAATGTTCAATTAAATTTTAATATTACTTATAAGTTTAATATAATCGTTAAATTTATATAAGTTGTTTAATTTGTATAAAGTCGTTAAATATATCTGAAATGTTCACTTAAAAAGTCAATTCTAATTTCATAGTCAAGGCCGGCCCTGAGTATAAGCCGCATAGGCGGTCGCTTAGGGCCACCGTTAGCCGAGGGCCTTCAAAAAAAATATTAATATATAGTAGGTAGAAAAAAATCACTTCTATTAGTAATATTATTTTATCAATTCTTACAAGCAAAGTTCACTTGGCCTAATGGTGGTAACAATGATTTGTCATCCATGAGGTTCCAGGTTCGAAACCCACTGGAAGAGAAGTAAGTAGTTTTATTTTATATATTCTTATGTTATGTTTTATTTTGCATATTCTTTTATCCTGTGCAATTCTAATTCAGCTATTGTCACCGCATAAATATGGTCATTTGAATTAACATTGGAAAAAAATTTAGTTTTAATTTTGGTACTTTTTATATCATTATTTTCTTTATAAATTGAATTTATGTTGTAAAGTGTTCATAATCTTCTTATCAATTCTTCAATCTTTTGAACCATCTGTTGAACAGACACTTTAAAAAATTGTTACTATATCCTCCTACCTTGTTATTAGATAAAATTATAAACTTATTATAATCTAAGTTAGTTTTTGTCATTTTACTTTAACATCAGAAATATATCAACTTGTAACCAAAAAAAAAATATATATCAACTTGCTACCAAATTATTTTTTGTTCAATTGAATTGCATTTTAAACATCCGTATTGAGTGTTATGAATCTGTGCTGCTAATTATATAAAAAAAAAATCTTACTTTTGAAAAAACTTGCTAGTATATATATATATATATATATATATATATATATATATATATATATATATATATTATGGATAAAAGCATTGTATCACTTTACCTTAAATTAGTTTATCATCGAAAAAATACCGACTTCGTTACCCAAAAACTTCGCCCCCCCCCCCCCCCCCCTCCCCAACAAAAAACGCCTAGCTCGGTCCATGATTATGCAAGTGTAATTTGTAATTTTACTCCAAAAATTTATAGGAGAGTAACATTTAAATAATATTAGTTAGGTGCTTATGTCTCAGTCACTGATAGTCTGATATAATCATTTTCTTATTAAGTAAAACTATATCTTGTGTTATCGATGTTTTTTACAAAGCGAGATTATATTTGATTTATTATTTTTCTAATTAATAGTTTTGTTTGCATTGCTTTGAAAGTTTGTATTTGTTATTAACATAATTTTGTTGTACATGTAAATTTGAGGGCCACAATTTAAAATTTGACCTAGGGCCACCGAAAACTCACGGCCGGCCCTGTTCATAGTAATCAAAATATATCATCCCAAAATATTTTGATTTTTCATCCCAAACTATATCAATTCACAGAATTTCTTTCTGATCATTTTTACATGAATTTAATCAAAATAGTATTAAATTTTATGAAAATGAAAGTAGAAAAATATTTTTAGTTGTTTACGCGTTTGTGCGTGAAGTTAAGGATATTATCCATTAGCGTTGTGACACATAAAAAGTCACTGTGATGATAAATTGCATGACGGTCACTGTAACAATGTCCTATGGCAAAAAGTCATTATGGGCCGAAGGGATTTTTCCTTTTTTTTTTTTTTTCATTTTTTTGAGAGCGCCAAAGAGATTTTCCTATTTTTTCTTTTTTTTTTTTTTTTGATACCGCCAAAGGGATTTTTTTTTTTTTTTAGACCGCCAAAGGGATTTTTTTTTTTTAGAGCGTTAAAAGAATTTCTAAGGTACAGGCATGTGACTTACGTCCTCACATGTGTACAGGCATGTGACTTACGTCCTCACATGCGGGAAGTCTTGTTATGTCGTTCATTTGGCTCAGATTGATCTGGATCGTTGATTATGTAACTTTGTCAAAATAAATTTGTAACTATTGACTTTAATTAAATTACAATTTACTTAATTTACCCTTTCACTTATTTTTCTTCAAAAAAAAAAAAAAAACCTATGATATAAAAAGATTACCCCCGATTTTGATAATTGACTATGACAATTTTGTAAATTGACCCCTATGTTTCGCGATTTTACGAATTGAATTATTTTGCTTCTAAAAATAAAAAAAAAAACCTCCTAAGATATAAAAAGACCATTTTACCCCAAATTTTAATAATAATCGACTTTGACAATTTTGCAAATTGACCCCTATATTAATTTCACGAATTAAATTATTTTGCTTCTAAAAAAATATAAAAAAAATTGTATGTCATATAAAAAGGCTATTTTACCCCCAATTTAGATAATAATTGACTTTCACAAAATTTTTATATTTTTTCTCAATTGCCATATAAAAAAATTGTATGTCATATAAAAAGTCTATATTACCCTCAATTTAGATAATAATTGACTTTCACAATTTTTTTATATTTTCACAATTGTCATATAAAAAATTGTATGTCGTATAAAAGTTCGATTCTATTAACTCTAGCTTACCTAAAACTATGTGCCTAGGGGAAAGGGTAAAATAATAAAAGACATAAAAAACATTAGAGAACTATCGTAAAGGATAGGAAATCAATATTAGAAAACAATAGTAATTTCCAAACCGCTTTCTAGATAGTGTTAAAATCCTTGCACCTCTGTTGCCGGTTGAGTCACCATGATTTACCTCCTCTCAGGCCATCTCCTATGTATCCCTCAGCCCAAGTCCAGCTTCCCCTCACTCAGTCCAGCTTCCCCTCAGAATCCAAGTCCAGCTTCTCCTTTCATTTTCATAAGTCATCTAAAATGTATCAATTTATCAATTCCATTTAATTAAAGTTCTCAATTTCCCCCACTCTCACTTAATAATAATAATAATAATAATAATAATAGCAATACTAATAATAATAATAATTAACTCGTATGTGAAATAAATAAATAATTAATAACAATAAGATATAATTTAAGATTGAATATGTGTGGGCATTACACGGTCCAAATGACGATCATATGTAATCGTATTTATTTTAGATGTCTAATTGTTAGGGTTATGTTGTTTTTTATTTAACGAGTCATATGTAATGTTCATTAAGTTCTTTTAAGGTTTATTATAAAAACAAAAGTTCGTTTAAGGTTTCATTTTTATTAATTAAATTAAATTTGAGTTTCTAATAATTAACTTTTAAAGGAATTTTAAAATTGGTGCACAATAATAAAACAATTAAATACTTGATTGACATGATTTAAAAATTATAAAAATAATTTAATATTGACATTAAATTTGAGTTTCTAATAATTAACTTTTAAAGGAATTTTAAAATTGGTGCACAATAATACAACAATTAAATACTTGATTGACATGATTTAAAAATTATAAAAATAATTTTATTAAATTTGATTGATTGACATTAAATTTTCCAGCATAATAGTTACATTAAATTTGATTTTATTAAATAAAAGTTACATTTTTATACTAAAATTAACTTTTTTAAAATAGTACACAAATTAAATAAAAGTAAGATCAAATAAGACTTACATTTTATTAAATAAGGTATTTAATTTTTATTTTTTTTAATTTATAGAATTTTTTATTAAATAAAAACAAAAAAACAAAAAAAACAAAAATAAAATAAATATATGGAGCAGGTGGCCGACAAGTGTCGGCCACCTGCTGGCCTATGCGGGCGAGTGCGTTCACTCGCCCGCATAGGCGAGTGAAGCCTCACGATCGGTGAAGGTGGCTTGCCTCACCGCACTCGCCCGCATAGGCGAGTGAAGCCTCACGATCGGTGAAGGTGGCTTGCCTCACCGATTCATTTGCCCTCAAGACCCCTCAATCCAAATTTCCCTTTCCCACCCCTTTATACATTTTTCTTCACTTTTTTTCCCCTCTAAATCCAAAAACCCCCAAATCCACCTTCCCCTCTTTACATAGGAGATGCCCTCACAATCCCGTCGGACAGGGAGGTGAGGGACGCCCGGGGTGAGCGATTTCGCCTTTTTTTTTTTTGGAACAAGAACCAAATAGGACTGATTAATTTATCTCATCATCTGAAAAAAAAAAACATTTTGCAAACAGAAGAAATAGATTGACTTACACTGGGTGTATAAAGTATGGTCCTGATTCAATCTAAGAATGAATAATTACAAATACAATTTATTTAATCTATCTCAGATTCTCATGTAGAAGTATTTTACAGACAGTTAAATAATGGAGTAATAAATGATACATGCATACCGGTCTCCATCTGTAATATTCCAGCAATATATTTGTAATTTTTGTGTAATTTTATATGTAAAACTATAATACTTGTAAAAGAAGATAGAATGAGATGAGAATATAGAGAGAATTAGATGAGAAAAGAATTTGTTTACTGCCAAAAGATGTCCTTCATTCTGAAAACATGTTTACATATACCTCATAACCAACTGAAAGTGACTCGTGGGAATATTCCCTTAATTACAATTAAAATAAATGCATAACTAATTTTAGGAACTTCAGTACAATCAGACCATATGATCATTAATTAGAATTGGGCTGGTTTAAATCTCCTGATCCAGCTAATGGGCCTTCCTCCATTGACCCATTATTCATCAGCTCACTTAACATTGGCCCTTCATTAATTAGCCCATACTCCAGCAGCTGATAACGTCGTGAAAAAGTCATTATTACGTGTATTCTTAAGCCTAAAACAACTTGCTTTGATTCGAGTTTTGCGTGCTTTTGTTTATTTTCGCGTTCTTTTGCGTTTTTGGTCCTTTGTTGGACATTTGTTTGTTTTGGTTGTTGTTTGTGTGTTTTATTGTTGCTTTGTGTGTTTTTGTAGGGAGATGTAGAAAAGGACTTCAAAGGAATGAAGAATCCGGAGCAAATTGTACAAGAATGTAGATAGCTGCTCACTAAAAAATGCATAAATATTTGATGGATGATCCAAATGAGCTGAATTTTGGATATGTCATAGATGAGTGAGTTAGCTACGCTACGGACTTTACGGATCCGGATTCGGAGTTCGGAATCAAAAGATATGCTGCTCGGAAAGAAGTGCGGCAGAGCAGGAAACCTACTGCATGTACCTCGCGGCCGCGAGGTTTAACCTCGCGGCAGCGAGCTGGTGGCAGAAAGTTTCTGCCCAGGTCTCGCTGCAGCGAGGTTCAACCTCGCTGCAGCGAGGTGTTCACCGACTGCAGGCTCGCGGCCGCGAGCCCTGGTCTCGCGGCCGCGAGGCCTGCTCTGTTTTTCAGCGTGTTTGGAGGGTGTTTTTTGTACTTTGCCTTGTATCTCCCACTTGTAATTCTAACCCTTTAGGGGGCTTTTGGTCTTGTTTTCCCTTAGGTTAAGAGGAGAGGAGGACACAACTTGCAACATATCTTGGAATCATTCCACTCTTGTGCCTCTTTTTCTCTTTAAGCTTACCTCAACTTTTTCTCTTTGTTTTCCTTTGTTTTTCTTGTATTTGAAGACTCCACCAAGGGGGTGAGTTAATCACCACCCTGGGGGAGTGATTAGGTGGTGATTAAAGGGAGGAGAATCCTTGTCTCGATTCCATTTCGATTAGGTGATTTCTTTCCATTTCTTAGATATTTATGATTAGGAGATGAGTTTGTTATTTCCTTTTTGGATGAATGATTGTGTATTGGAATTCTCCGGATTTATATAAATTTATGTTATTGTTTGATTAATGATGTCTTGATGATTAGTATGGTGCTTATATGTGTTCGTTAATCCGATTCCGTGTTTATTGTTCGTCTTGTGGTTTGACAACCCTTTGAGATGAGTGTTATTGATTCTTGATTGCTAGATATAGTGATTTTGAGGATTTGATTATGAATTTGGATTGTGAATCGATTTTAGGATAGACATATACCTATGTCGTTTCATATTCGTTTAAGGTTTGAGTTTAAATGACATCGATTAGATTTTAGTCCATTTATACGTAAATTGGCTTAGTTTAATTTGATAGGTTGGTATGCTATCAGAAGATACATATGAATGTCATTGAATCCTTGAATAGCAAACACGAGCACAATATATTAATTGTCGAGTCATTGTTATCGTTTGATTAATTATGTTTGATGTTGGGTTATGTTTGATTTGTTGGGTTTATTGTTTTATCGCACTTTTGGCCATCTACCTTTAATGCAACCTAGACATAGGATGTAGAAAGTTAGGTGAGTGACGATTTGTGGATTTCAACCTAGGATAGACATATACCTAGTTTGGTCCGTGTTTGTATAATGGGTTCGTCCGTAAATGCATCAAATAACTTAGATTCTCTTTATTCGGGGATTCGGGTTAGTTTTAGGTCCCGGGTGACAACGGTACGCCTTAGAATCCTCTTTTGGGTTCGAACTTTCCTTTGAGCATCGGTTGACAGCGATGTTCCTTATTGATCCGGAAATGGAGAGTTTGGGTAGATTGGTAGAGTTAAGTCAAACCGACAGGGAGACTTAACTAATTTGAACTCACAAACAACAACTAATTCTAGAATTGTTTGCATAGCTAACCTAACAACCGCATGATTTATCTGCTTTAACTAATCGCTTATGAATCCTCCTTACCGCATAATTAACTCCCCATTTACTTGCTTTCGTAGTTAGATTTACTTTATCGCTCTTAGTTAAATAAAATCACCCTTATCAATATTTGGGTTCGATATTATTGTATTAAGCGATCTTAAATGAAATAAGCCGTCGATTGATTCGTTTATTCCCACCTTTTACTCATTCGTGGGGATTCGATACTCGGTATGTACTTATCGTTTTATATTACTTGTAACGACCGTATACTTGCGTAGTTTGCGTATTAGTATTTGGAACGCAACAAGTTTTTGGCGCCGTTGCCGGGGAATGTGGTAACGTGCGGAGTAAATGATGATATTGATGGCTACGTTTGTTTTTGATAGCTTAATACTTTGTGCTAATTTTGATCTTTTTGTTTCTTTGCGAGGTTTGATCGGCCTATTGCGAAAAGCTTAAGATTTTGATGAGCCTGTTTTGTGGAATCATGGACGATGGGAGTAGTTTTGGTGACAATCAATTCATCCCTCGTATCAAGTCAAGCTCGTGACTTAAAACAAGCATTATTTCCCTTTTTCATCATCTTGTCTTGTTTTGTTTTGTTTTGTTTTGTTTTTGTTTGTGTTGTGTTGTAGGTGATGATTGTGCATGATAAAGAAGTAATGGCAAGCAAGATTGAGGATCCGAGACGGAAGTTAACCACGGGATGCACGGACTCCATGATCGACAAAAGGGCGTAACCTTTATATTTTTGCATTCCGTTTGGTTTATTATGCGCTTACAATGCTATATCTATATGTCCGTACTTGATTGGTTTTGATTATCTATGCTTGCTTGAATTGGATAGAGCCGTGCTCGATCATTTACCTTGTTGTTTTCTATGTTTTGTTTGTTTTTCTTTTCTTTGTGTGCTTGCGTGGATGTCGTGTCGACCTCCCTCCATTTTTCTCAATTCACACAATGGAGACATTGTGCGTTTTAAGTTTGGGGGAGAGAGGTCGCAAGTACTTGCATACATGCTAGGTCGACCCGCCAAATTTTTTCAAATTCTTGTTATTATTTGAGTATGCTTCTACGAAATTTGAGCACATTGGCTAAGGCTAGGTTGTATTTGGGGTGGATAAAGAACTTTTGTGATAATAGGATCTAGGACTCCTCTTGCGTAACTTAGTTTCTCTCCAAACTTTAGTTTGAAAACAAAGTGTAAAAGGAACAAAATGGCCTAAGTTTGGGGGAGTGAACCCTTTTCGAGAATGAAAAACCTTTGAACTCCTAGCTCTTAAAAGAAATGAGTAGAGAAGTTGCTAAAATGTATGCCCTTCTATGAGAGAAAAGAAAGGCTAAGCCTTCATTGATGAAATTCATGGATGATTTTTGTAATAACTCTATGTCATTATAATTGTGTAAGTTTTGTAGTGAAAAATTCAAATGTAATGCACAAAGGAAAGGAATGGTGCTAGTAGCCCACAAAGTTAAATGTTTAGAATCACAAGCAACCATCAATAGTGCTAGATTTGTATTGTAATATCATTGTAAAGCACAAAGTGCTATGTTATCATTGTAAATCAAAAGAAAAGAAAAGTATGGTGAGAAAAGAGCTAGGGACTAAAATTGCCAAATAGTTCAAGAATAGGGACAATACTCTTAAATTACCTACAACTTAGTTTCATGATGTGATTGGAGCATAAGGTTTGAAACCTAAGGTTAGGAGATAGTCTAAGTTAATGTGAGGAGCCCATGCAAGTAGAACCGATGATTTTAATCTATTGGGGCGTATTCACCTAAGATAGAACCTAGCCGAAGCCATCACGCACACACGTGGAGCTTGTTTAAAGAATAATTTGAAAGTGTTAAGCTTTGGCATTTTGATCTTAAGCATGCATGTTTAGTATTTGTTTTTGCTTTCTTTGCTCGAGGACGAGCAAGTGTTTAAGTTTGGGGGTGTGATAACGTCGTGAAAAAGTCATTATTACGTGTCTTCTTAAGCCGAAAACAACTTGCTTTGATTCGAGTTTTGCGTGCTTTTGTTTATTTTCGCGTTCTTTTGCGTTTTTGGTCCTTTGTTGGACATTTGTTTGTTTTGGTTGTTGTTTGTGTGTTTTATTGTTGCTTTGTGTGTTTTTGTAGGGAGATGTAGAAAAGGACTTCAAAGGAATGAAGAATCCGGAGCAAATTGTACAAGAATGTAGATAGCTGCTCACTAGAAAATGCATAAATATTTGATGGATGATCCAAATGAGCTGAATTTTGGATATGTCATAGATGAGTGAGTTAGCTACGCTACGGACTTTACGGATCCGGATTCGGAGTTCGGAATCAAAAGATATGCTGCTCGGAAAGAAGTGCGGCAGAGCAGGAAACCTACTGCATGTACCTCGCGGCCGCGAGGTTTAACCTCGCGGCAGCGAGCTGGTGGCAGAAAGTTTCTGCCCAGGTCTCGCTGCAGCGAGGTTCAACCTCGCTGCAGCGAGGTGTTCACCGACTGCAGGCTCGCGGCCGCGAGCCCTGGTCTCGCGGCCGCGAGGCCTGCTCGGTTTTTCAGCGTGTTTGGAGGGTGTTTTTTGTACTTTGCCTTGTATCTCCCACTTGTAATTCTAACCCTTTAGGGGGCTTTTGGTCTTGTTCCTTTAGGTTAAGAGGAGAGGAGGACACAACTTGCAACATATCTTGGAATCATTCCACTCTTGTGCCTCTTTTTCTCTTTAAGCTTACCTCAACTTTTTCTCTTTGTTTTCCTTTGTTTTTCTTGTATTTGAAGACTCCACCAAGGGGGTGAGTTAATCACCACCCTGGGGGAGTGATTAGGTGGTGATTAAAGGGAGGAGAATCCTTGTCTCGATTCCATTTCGATTAGGTGATTTCTTTCCATTTCTTAGTTATTTATGATTAGGAGATGAGTTTGTTATTTCCTTTTTGGATGAATGATTGTGTATTGGAATTCTCCGGATTTATATAAATTTATGTTATTGTTTGATTAATGATGTCTTGATGATTAGTATGGTGCTTATATGTGTTCGTTAATCCGATTCCGTGTTTATTGTTCGTCTTGTGGTTTGACAACCCTTTGAGATGAGTGTTATTGATTCTTGATTGCTAGATATAGTGATTTTGAGGATTTGATTATGAATTTGGATTGTGAATCGATTTTAGGATAGACATATACCTATGTCGTTTCATATTCGTTTAAGGTTTGAGTTTAAATGACATCGATTAGATTTTAGTCCATTTATACGTAAATTGGCTTAGTTTAATTTGATAGGTTGGTATGCTATCAGAAGATACATATGAATGTCATTGAATCCTTGAATAGCAAACACGAGCACAATATATTAATTGTCGAGTCATTGTTATCGTTTGATTAATTATGTTTGATGTTGGGTTATGTTTGATTTGTTGGGTTTATTGTTTTATCGCACTTTTGGCCATCTACCTTTAATGCAACCTAGACATAGGATGTAGAAAGTTAGGTGAGTGACGATTTGTGGATTTCAACCTAGGATAGACATATACCTAGTTTGGTCCGTGTTTGTATAATGGGTTCGTCCGTAAATGCATCAAATAACTTAGATTCTCTTTATTCGGGGATTCGGGTTAGTTTTAGGTCCCGGGTGACAACGGTACGCCTTAGAATCCTCTTTTGGGTTCGAACTTTCCTTTGAGCATCGGTTGACAGCGATGTTCCTTATTGATCCGGAAATGGAGAGTTTGGGTAGATTGGTAGAGTTAAGTCAAACCGACAGGGAGACTTAACTAATTTGAACTCACAAACAACAACTAATTCTAGAATTGTTTGCATAGCTAACCTAACAACCGCATGATTTATCTGCTTTAACTAATCGCTTATGAATCCTCCTTACCGCATAATTAACTCCCCATTTACTTGCTTTCGTAGTTAGATTTACTTTATCGCTCTTAGTTAAATAAAATCACCCTTATCAATATTTGGGTTCGATATTATTGTATTAAGCGATCTTAAATGAAATAAGCCGTCGATTGATTCGTTTATTCCCACCTTTTACTCATTCGTGGGGATTCGATACTCGGTATGTACTTATCGTTTTATATTACTTGTAACGACCGTATACTTGCGTAGTTTGCGTATTAGTATTTGGAACGCAACAGCAGCCCAGTAGTCAACGGCCCATCCAAGGACAAACCAATAACCAATTCCCCACTTCCAGACAACATCAGATTCCCCCCTTCTTCCTCGTTCATCTCCCTTGCCTGTAATCCATTCATCAAATCAACCTGGGTCGTGACATTACCCCCCGCCGAAGACGATCCTTGTCCCCAAGGATCAAATTGAGGAAATTGAGCCACGATCTGGTAATAGTCCTCCCAAGTAGCCTGCGCCAGTCCCAAATTCTCCCATTCAACCAAAATTTGCGAAACAGGCATATCGTTTCTCTGAACCATCCATTTGTCCAAAACACGAAGAGGAAACAATTTGAATCTTCCCTCAGCATCAGTAAAAGGCAATTCTGGATTAGGTAAGTGTTTAGAACGGAATTTCTTCTTCAATAATGAAACATGACAAACGTCATGGACTTTAGAACTTGGGGGCAGTAGTAGCCTGTAAGCAACCTTATCCACTCGTTTTGTGATTTTGTAGGGACCAAAATACCTATTTGAAAGCTTCAGGTTGCGTCTCAAAGCTACAGAATGTTGTTTGAAAGGTTGCAAATTGAGGTAAACTTCATCTCCCACCTCAAACACCCGTTCAGATCTATGCTTGTATGCGTAATATTTCAATCTGTTCAGAGCAATCTGCAATTTTTTTCTCATGATGTCAATTAATTTAGCCCTGTCCTGCATAATGTCCTTAGCCTCGGTAGTAGTAAAATATAAGTACAGACCCATAGACAAATGAGGGAAAAGTGCGAAGAAATGTGCATATTTAGTGAATCTGGCCACCACTACCAGAATCACATATTTACCAACTGACTTAGGAAGCCCTTCAACAAAATCCATGCTTTTGTGAGACCAAGCTTCTTTAGGTATCTCCAAAGGTTCCAGTAGACCAGGGTAGGGATAAGTCTCATGTGTTGCCATTTTACAAATGGCACAACTCTGAGCAAACTTCAAGATATCAGCGTTCATTCCATTCCAAAAGAAAATAGATTTAGCTCTCTGGTATGGAGAGGTCATACCAGAATGTCCACTTATGGAGGAGGCATGTAAACTTTGTATCAACTTCTGCCTTAAGTCAGAACCATTTCCAACACAAACTCTCCCTTTAAATCTCAAGACCCCTTGAATAATGGTGTAGTCTGCATACGACTGACCAGCAATGGACTTAGCTGCCAAGATCTTCTGCAGTTCATCATCACCCTGATAACTCTCTAGAATTTCCAGCATCCATTTAGGTTGAACAGTATTTATAGCAATTACTTCACCATTTGGCTCCTCTCTTCTAAATAAAGCATCAGCAACCTTGTACGCTGACCCTTGTACAGAAAAGGGGCAGCCTACTTCTCCCTGGTCACCCATATGGATCATTTGGTATAATGATTGAGCTGAAATCAAGTTACAATTTCCCACCTCACTCATAGCTTTCAATTCCACTCTCTGGCCATCCACTTGTATTCCCATGCTTCTTTTTTTGAAATCAAAATCCAACCCTATAGCAGTCATCCAATCACACCCCAGTACCATATGACAACCACCCAACTTAATGAGTCTAACTGGATAGGTAAAGGTAATACCCTGCATAGTCCAGTTAAAATTAGAAATCTTCTTTCTACTAATTATTTTTTCCCCATTAGCAACATTAATCATCATGGGATTAGTATGCTCAATGTCAGCTGTCAACTCATAGGCCAATTCTTCACTGATGAAGCTATGAGTGCTTCCAGTATCAATAAGAATATTGACCTTACTTTCACCCACTTCCCCTAAAACTCTGATAATATTACTGCTGGCACTCCCAACAATAGCAGTAATAGAAGCATGTATGTCTTCATCAATAATTGCATCCACCACAATACCTTCTTCACTCATTGATTGCAGATAAGATTCCTCAGCCTCTTCAGAAAGTAGTATGTACACCTGTTGTTTTTTGCACCTATGACCCAAAAAGAATTTTTCATCACAGTTGTAGCATAGTCCTTTTTCTTTTCTAGCATTCATTTCTGCACTAGTGAGAAATTTTCTAGGAGGTAACAGTGCTGGAGAAGTGTAATTACTACTTTTGGGTACAGTAGCAACAGGTTGTGCAAATGGCAGACTCCTGAAACCAATGTTGTTACTCACAACAGGTTTAATACCAACCTTACTTCTTTTAGAAATGTCCTCCATGGTTGCTTCTTGTTTCCTAGCTAGATCAGTAGCTTGCTGAAGAGTTTTAGGTTCAAATAATGAGAAGAAAGATTGACTTTCTTCAGGTAAGCCACTAACAAAGCTGGCTATAAAGTACTCTTCATCATACTCCCTACTGCTGAATAATAACATATATGACTTAAGTTCCTCAGATCTGTCAATATATTCATCCAAAGTTCCAGTAACTTTCAGCTTGTTAAATTCAGCTAATACTTTCCCTTCCCTCAACTCTTCAAACCTGGCTGAAATTAACTCCACAAATTGTTCCCAATTCAAATCTCTCCTCTTCTGGACCACTTGACTATACCATAATGCTGTTTTTCCTTCCAGATGAAGGGATGCTAATGTAACCTTATTAGCATCTGGAACACTAGGGACTAACTGGAAATACCCATAACATTTCAATAACCAAGCCCTAGCATTAGATCCATCAAACTTTGGAAAATCAACTTTGGGACTAGGATTAAAGCCCAATGAAGAAATACCAGCTTGATGTGTGTCCTCCCCATATTTTTGTTGCCTAAATTCAGGCACAGTTCTACTATTGTTACCAGGTGTAGCAATTAAGGGTTGAGAATGGTTACCAGATTCAATAGCATTCCCCATGATTGATTTGTCTCTATGATATGAATCCATACGTTCAGCTATCTTAGAGAGTTGTAGTTGTAGTGTTTCCATGTTATTGTTGATTTTATCATGTTTTTCATCCAGTTTCATTGCAATTGAATTGATCTGATCTTGCAGGTTCAATTCCACTGCCTCTCTTCTATCCATTTCACCCAACAATTTCAGCTCCAGAATTTTGTTTGCCTCTTGAACATCCTTCAATCTAGTGCCTTCTGCCATTGAATCCGTGAAGCCCAGTGAACAAAAACCTTGCTCTGGCTACCAAATGTAATATTCCAGCAATATATTTGTAATTTTTGTGTAATTTTATATGTAAAACTATAATACTTGTAAAAGAAGATAGAAGGAGATGAGAATATAGAGAGAATTAGATGAGAAAAGAATTTGTTTACTGCCAAAAGATGTCCTTCATTCTGAAAACATGTTTACATATACCTCATAACCAACTGAAAGTGACTCGTGGGAATATTCCCTTAATTACAATTAAAATAAATGCATAACTAATTTTAGGAACTTCAGTACAATCGGACCATATGATCATTAATTAGAATTGGGCTGGTTTAAATCTCCTGATCCAGCTAATGGGCCTTCCTCCATTGACCCATTACTCATCAGCTCACTTAACATTGGCCCTTCATTAATTAGCCCATACTCCAGCAGCCCAGTAGTCAACGGCCCATCCAAGGACAACCCAATAACCAATTCCCCACTTCCAGACAACATCAGATTCCCCCTTCTTCCTCGTTCATCTCCCTTGCCTGTAATCCATTCATCAAATCAACCTGGGTTGTGACACCATCCTGCTGCCTGCATACCGATCTCCATCCCAAAACTGTTTTACTTTTGTCGCAGAGAACATCTTTAGATGCATTTTGACGAATTTCCCCCAAGTGCACATTGAAACTGAATTATTTAATAACAAATTTATATATATATATATATATAATATATACAATTAATAATTATTATTACTTTTAAAAATTAATCTAGAATATTGAGTTGGAGAGTGAGGTCGATCAGATCTTACACCATGGAGAAGGGCTTGGAATTTTTCTTGCTCTTTTAATCGATTGAAAAATACTTACTAAGTAGACCACAATTTTCTTGAACCAAAAATTGGGTCCTTCAGGGGTGCTAGGGGCTTCGATCTTGATCTTCATTCATAACGAGCCTCTAGCTAAAATTGGCCTTCTCATGATCTTCCTTCATAATTTGCATAAGCCTTTTTATATCAAACTTGGGCCTTCTTCATTGTTTTGGACTTATCTCAACCTCCAAATAAGTTGCTCTTTCATAAATAAAAACCTGTCCAAATCATAAAACTAAAGAGCACCAATATATTAAAAGTTCGTTTGTTAATCATCAACTTTTCGGCTAACAATCTCCCCCTTGATTGACAAACAACTTTTGATGCGAAAAAGATTTTAAGGGAACTCCCCCTAACTTTATGCAATTTTGAAAATTTCAAACTCCCCCTCAACTGAGGCATTTTCAAAAAATATTTCTTGGGAAATATAAGAGGCCTTAACATTAATTGTTAAGTCTCTTTGACCAATGAATTTTTTGAAAAAATATTTTTATGCAAATTTTCAAAATCATGCGATGCTAATGTATATATGCCAATGTATATATGCCAAAATCATGCGATGCCAATAATCAAATCATATCAATATAATATTCAAGATATAAGCATCAAAGTACTTCTTCTCCCCCTTTTGTCAATCAATCAGTTCACTCTTACGTTAGGCAATATAAGATCAGAGTTTCACGAATAATTAGGCGGAAGCATAATCTTTTCAAATTTCATTTTCACTTAAAATGCCCAAATTTTTTCTATTCAAACAAAATTGATCTTCAGCGACTGCCTTTGTAAAAATATCTGCAAGTTGATTTTCAGAGTTCACAAAATTAACACAAATATTTCCTTTTTGCACATTGTCACGTATGAAATGAAATTTAATATCTATATGCTTAGTACGAGAATGTTGCACTGGATTCTTGGTAATACTAATGGCACTCGAATTATCACATAATATTTCCACATTTTCAAACATTAAACCAAAATCACGCAAATAACTTTTCATCCACAAAATTTGAGCACAACAATTAGATAATGCAACATATTCCGCTTCAGCGGTAGAAAGTGCAACAGAGTTTTGTTTTTTACTATGCCATGCAACAAGACAATTTCCCAAGAGTTGACATGTGCCACTGGTACTTTTACGGTCTAGCAAGCATCCTGCTAAGTCCGCATCAGAGTAGCCAGTGAGATTAAAAATTTTGCTAGTTGGATACCATAGACCAAAATTTATGGTTCCTTTTAAGTACCGAAAAATTCTTTTGACAGCGACAAAATGCGACTCTTTTGGTGCAGATTGAAAACGAGCACAATAACAAGTGGCAAACATTATATCGGGCCTACTAGCAGTCAAGTAAAGAAGACTTCCGATCATACCTCGATACCTTGTTTCATCAAAGGGTTTACCTTTCTCGTCCTTATGAAGTTTCGTGGTAGGGCTCATGGGAGTACCCATTTCTTTGCACTCGTCCATTCCAAATCTTTTGATGAGTTCCTTAGTGTATTTCGTTTGGCAAATAAAGATTCCCTTTTCATTTTGTTTTATTTGAAGCCCAAGGGAATATGTTAGTTCGCCCATAAGACTCATCTCAAATTCATCCTGCATACACTTAGCAAAGTCTCGGCAAAGAAGATCATTAGTAGCACCAAATATTATGTCATCAACGTAAATTTGAACAATTAACAAGTCATTTTCATTTGCTTTTAGAAAAAGTGTTGTATCAACAGTACCAATAGAAAAACCATTTTCTAAAAGAAATTTACTTAATCTTTCGTACCAAGCCCTAGGGGCTTGTTTTAATCCATAAAGAGCTTTTGACAATTTGAAAACATGGTTAGGAAATTTTTCATTTTCAAAACCCGGAGGTTGCTCCACAAAAACTTCTTCATTCAAAAAACCATTTAAAAAGGCACTTTTAACGTCCATTTGAAAAAGAGTAAATTTTCTAAACGAGGCATAAGCGAGTAACATACGAATAGATTCAAGTCTAGCAACAGGAGCATAGGTTTCATCGAAATCGATACCTTCTTGTTGATTGTAGCCTTTATCGACTAATCTCGCCTTGTTTCGAGTAACCTCACCTTCTTCATTGAGTTTATTTCTAAATACCCATTTTGTTCCAATGATGGTGTGCTTACTTGGCCTTTCGACTAGAGTCCATACCTGATTTTTATCGAATTGAGCGAGCTCATCTTTCATAGCGGCAACCCAAGATTCATCCCTTAGTGCTTCATTAACGTCTTTTGGTTCGGTGATTGAGAGTAGGATGAAATTGGCACTTTGTTGTTGTTGTACCTTTGATCTGGTTTGAAGTCCACTCCTTAGATCACCAATCACTTGTGTAGTGGGATGGCTAGATGCATGTTTGAACTTTCTGACGGCTGGTTCATTTTTCATTCTGGAACTTCCTTCTTCAGTTTCTGTTTCTGCTTCAGCTTCATGTTCCGAATCCTTTTCGGAACGTTCTTCTATTTTGGTTACTTGTTCCAGTACTGGTTCCGGCAGTTTCTGTTTTTCGATTGTGATTTCGTCTTCAACATCTGAAACATTATTGCTCAAGGATTTCTTGGCATCAAAGGGGTTAGTTTCATCAAAACGAACATGCATAGATTCTTGTATAGTTTGTTTCCTTTTGTTATAAACATGATATGCTTTACTAGTCACAGAGTATCCAACAAACATGCCTTCATCAGCTTTAGGATCAAATTTGGTAAGATAATCACGATCATTAAGAATATAACATTTGCAACCGAAGACTCTAAAGTAAGCAATATTAGGCGTTTTTCCATTCCAAAGTTCATACGGAGTTTTATTTAAGATAGATCTAAGAAAAACACGATTGGATATATGGCATGCAGTACTAACGGCTTCAGCCCAGAAAGATTTAGGCACATTATATTCATGTAAAAAAGTTCTTGCCATTTCTTGTAAAACACGATTCTTTCTTTCAACTACCCCATTTTGTTGAGGGGTCTTAGGTGCAGAAAAATTATGAGAGTAGCCATTTTCATCACAAAATGAAGCAAAGTATTTAGAATCAAATTCAGTACCATGATCAGTTCTAATTGAATTAATAAGATAACCTTTTTTGTTTTGCAACTTTTTAGTCAAAGTAATAAACGCATCTAAGGCTTCATTTTTTTTCGCAAGAAATAGAACCCATGTAAAGCGAGAATAATCATCAACAATGACGAAAACAAATCTTTTACCTGCTAGAGTTCTTGTTTTCATAGGACCGAAAAGATCAAGGTGCAGTAGTTCAAGAGGTCTTGTTGTGGTTACTACCTTTTTGGGTTTGAATGAGCTCTTGATTTGTTTGCCCATTTGGCAAGCATCGCAAAGTCCTTCCTTTTGATAAGTGATTTTTGGTATTCCTCTCACAAGGTCCGACTTGGCAATTTTTGATATTAAATCAGTGTTTACGTGGCCAAGACGTCTATGCCAGATTGATTGGGAGTTATCACTTACTGCTAAACACTTGACATTTTGGTTAGATAAATCAGCAAAATCAATGCAATAAGTATTACCTTCTCTTAAAGCTTCAAATACAATTTTTCCATCCCTTTTAACAATGCACTTGGATGTTTCAAAATAAACTTCATAACCGTTATCACAGAATTGGCTAATACTCAATAAATTATATTTTAATCCTTTAACAAACCAAACGTCTTTAATGCATGTAGATGAATTCTTACCAACATTTTCACGTCCAATCATTTTACCTTTCGTGTTGTCCGCAAAAGTGACATAGCCTCCTTCACATTTATCAATTTCACAAAATATTGATAGATATCCCGTCATGTGACGAGAACAGCCGCTATCAAGAAACCATTTGTCTTTTCGTGAAGAAGTCTTTTGTACCTATTCAACAATGAGACAAGGTTTGCACTTTAGGTACCCAGATTTTGGGTCCTTGCAAGTTAGTCACAACATTTTTAGGTATCCACATAAGTTTATTGGCGTTGTTCCTTTTGTAGATGCAATTAAATGATTTGTGACCGGTTTTTCCACAGAAATTGCAAGTATGGTAAGACAAAGAAGAATTTTTTGCAAGTTTGCTTAATTTGTCAAAAGAATGCTCATATCCAATTTCGGCTCTATTTAATGACACATTTTGCATTCCTAGAAGTCTATCTAGATTCTCTTTTCCTTTAGTGAATTTTTCTAGACATCTAGTTAGATCAATAACTTTGGCTTTAAGAAAAGCATTTTCTTTTGAAATACGAGAATTTTCATTTTCAAGTTTTTCAATTTTCTCAAGGCTTTCTTTCATTCTAGTGTCAAATTCTTCTCTTTCTCTATTTAGCAAACTTATCTTTTTCTTGAGTTTTTCATTTTTAGAAGCAAGATTTTTAAGATCCCTTTTGCATTCATTTATCATAACGGTCCATTCATCTTCACAGTCTATTTCATTATCTAAATCATCACATTCATCAAAATAGTATGAAGGTAATACCTCATTTCGAGTCATGAGGCAAAGATTTCCGGATTCGTCTTCCGTCTATTCTTCTTCGGAGTCCGGTTCATCCCAAGACGCGATCATTCCTTTGCTTTTGGTTTTCATGAATGCCTTCTCGGATTTCTTTAGTTTTGGACATTCAGGACGTATGTGTCCCGTTTCGTGACATTCGTAGCATCTCACTTTGTTCTCGACTTTGAATGGCTTTTTATTGTTTTTCGAGAATCTTTTTGTGAACCTATTTCTTGAAAGTTGGTTAAGCCTTTTGGTAAGCATGGCTATCTCTTCATTCCGCTCATCTTCGTCTAGTTCCTCGATGTCACTATCATCGTCCTGCAAAATACTTGAGTTAAATGCGATAGATCTTCTATCTTTAATTGTGCTTACCTCATCCTTAGACAGGATCGTGAGTTCATGTGATGTGAGTGAGCCTATGAGTTCAGCCATGGTCATTTTGTTGAGGTCCTTGGCTTCTTGTATGGCAGTGACTTTAGGTGTCCATTCTCGTGGGAGAGATCTCAGAATCTTCTTGACTTGCTCACTTTGAGGGTATATTTTTCCAAGTGCAGTCATGGGGTTAATGATCTCCATGAATCGAGCATACATTTGACTTATGCTTTCATCCTATTTCATGTTAAACATTTCATATTGATGAACCAATATGGTGATTCGTTGCTCTTTGACTTGACTTGTCCCCTCATGAGTTACTTGTAACATATCCCACATGTCTTTTGCCGAAGCGCACGAACATACCCGATTGTATTCGGATTTGGTGAGGGCGCATGCTAGTAGATTTTTTGCCTTCGAATTTAGTGACACCACTTTCTTGTCAGTGTCGGTTAGTTCCTTCCATGCTTTGGGGATTTGCTTCTCGCCTTCGGCTTTCATGGGTATGGAAGGTCCTTCAAGAATTACACTCCATAGATCGCAATCAATGGAGATCATGAATTCCTCCATTCTATTTTTCCATATAGAGTATGCAGTTCCATCAAATAGTGGGGGCCTGTTATGCGATTGTCCTTCTGCGAAAACATCATTGCTAAAAGTAGACATAAGATCGTTAGCTCTCGGGGGTTAACCCGCACAGTTAAATAAATAATAGAGCACCTGCTCTGGTACCAATTGATACCTAAGAGGGGGGTGAATTAGGTATATAACTTTTTTCAAAGAGTTTATTTTCAGAAGACAATTTGTAAACAGTTCCAGTAACTTTAAATAAAGGTTGATCGTTCCAATGATTTTAAGATTAAAGTTACGAAAGAAGTAAAGTGCAAAAATAAAAGGAGAGAAGGCAAACACAATTTATAGAGGTTCGCGCCCCAACGGCCTACTTCCTCTCTTCCAGCACCCCTGGGTAAAATTCACTAATATATCGTGGCTTGCAGGACGAACCTTCGCCACTCGAGATTACAAGATCAATTCTTTCTCTCGAAACGAGCTTGCTAGGCCTAACCTATCGCTCAACAAAAACCGTGCTTGCTAGGTTCCTACCTATCGCACAAAAACAGTGCTTGCTAGAACACTCAGTCCTATCGCACTACGAGCTTGCAAGTACAAAACTTTCGCTCAAAAACAGTAGTAAAATTTTGATTACAAATATATGCTCCAAGATGAGCTGATTTTGCAAAGTAGTAAGCGCTAATATTTTTCTTCTCTAACTTAGAGTATATTCAAGATTTCAAGAGCAAGAAGAAAAGATATTTTAAAAAGCCTTTTTGAGAAAAACGATTTTGACAAACTTAAGAGCACTCAAAGACTTTAACTAGAAGAAATGATTTTGCAAATGAAAAGTGTAGAGAATTGAGTTGTAATGAGCCTTGAGAAATGATCCACTATTTATAGTTGAGTGGAGTTGGTTCAATAGGGAAAGATTTTGAAATTCAAAAATGATTTTGTCACAATCAAAATGATTTTGCAAGATTAAATCATGTGACTAATTTTTCAATGAATGTGGACAAGGTTTAGTAATTAGGTGGAGATGAAATCTTTCCAAAAGAATTGATTTTAAATAAATGGGGTAAGATATTAAGCTAGACAAATTGGAGACAAATTGAAGACAAATTATTTTGCTAGCTAATCAAGGATTTGAAAGAAATCATACCTTTAAAAAATGATTTGATTTAAAATTCAAAACAAAGGCCAAAATTAGTTTAATTTTCAAAAGTGATTAAGCTTAATTAGAAAAGATTTTCGGCCAAAATGTAATAGGCATGTCACAGCTCATTTTTTTGAAAAATATAGTTATGCAACTTTGATATAATAGAAGATTTAGAAAAGGGCCAAAAATGTTGGTTCAAGAGTATTTAAAAAGTTTGGGTTTGGAATTTTTCTTGCTCTTTTAATCGATTGAAAAATACTTACTAAGTAGACCACAATTTTCTTGAACCAAAAATTGGGTCCTTCAGGGGTGCTAGGGGCTTCGATCTTGATCTTCATTCATAACGAGCATCTAGCTAAAATTGGCCTTCTCATGATCTTCCTTCATAATTTGCATAAGCCTTTTTATATCAAACTTGGGCCTTCTTCATTGTTTTGGACTTATCTCAACCTCCAAATAAGTTGTTCTTTCATAAATAAAAACCTGTCCAAATCATAAAACTAAAGAGCACCAATATATTAAAAGTTCGTTTGTTAATCATCAACTTTTCGGCTAACAAATTGTTCGAGAAGATATAAAACGTGTGATGATTTGTAGAGTTCTTGTTCCGGTAGAGAGATAGATAAAGGAAGGTGAGAGCCTATGATACACGGATACTCCGAAAAAAGATAAAATACTGCATCGGATACACAGGGATACCGGTACTCGTAGGATATTCGTGGGATACGTTTTCGATACGTCACATGGCGTATTGGTAATAAAATAAATAAAAATTAAAATAGATACGTATCGGATACACTAGTTGGGCATCAAGATATACTGATAGGTTTTTTTATGTAATATTTCGGGTCATGTTTAAATTATAAAAAATGATAAAGTCTCTAGGTTTAAACATAAACGACTAGTATCACTACTCCATCTCTTTATTCAAGTCTATTTCCTAGGTCATGAAATCTCAAAAATGAATTTCTTCCATTGATGTGCTATGTTATGAATGAATTATGTTTACTTTTGGAGTTATATAACTTTTAGTTGATATTTTTGCTTTTAGGATTTAAATTGAATGATCTAGTTGCTTATAAATAAATTTAAATTATATTTTTACATCTGTATCCATACCGTAGCGTATCCAATAAATTTCAAAAAACCGTATCACCGTATCCGTTTCTTCCTTTATCCGTATCCTTGTATCTGTATCTCCGTGCAACATAGGTGAGAGCTCTTAAAAGTAATATTTATGTTTATTATATGTTGTAGGAAAATACAAATAGTACTCCTATTTTATTTTTTAAATGTCTCAGTATAAGACTCATTTTTTTAAATAAGATTATTGATTGATACCACTCATTTCCAACCATTAGAATTAAGGATATATATGTAAATCTATTCTAACTCTAAAAGTATGAATATTTTAAGTTTTTTTTTTCTTGAAGACAAAAACGTCCTTATTCAAGTTGTAAAGTATATTAAATAACATACAACTAAACATGAATTTTCCTTAAATTTTCTCATCAAAACTTTGGTAGGATAATCTTTTTAGAAAATTTTGTAATTTCTTTTCCTCCTAACCAAGCACCATGAATATGGAAGGAAAATAAAAGTATGTTCAAATCAGACATGAACTCTTATTATAGTTATTTCCTACATTAACTCCAATTATTAAGAAATTAACTCTTACATCACTTTTACAATTTCGTTATTGTTATCCTATAGCACATAATAAAAAAAAACTATTATTTTGAACAGTTGCTAAATTTATATATTTAAAATTATTATAATGTATTATAAATATTTGTTATGTAAAAGATATAATTTTGTTTCATTTAAAGATTTAGTATAATATGTCACTCCTTAAAAAATTTAATTCTCTTAAATATCATAAAATATGTTAAAGTAGAATCGCATTTTACCTATGAATGAAAAAAAAAAAGCTTATGATTTAGTGAACTAAGTAATCTTTATTTGACATAAGAAACATTACCTCAAATTTTCATGGAAATCTTTTCGAGAAAAATGTGTGAATGAAGTGAAAAAAAATGAAAAAATCAATGAAAATTGGTGAAACCGATCAAATAAATTTTATGTAATTGATGAAAACATGTGAAATCAATCTGGATGAAATTTATGAACGCTGGTGAAGTATGCGAAAATATAGGTGAAATTGATAATAAAAAATGACAATAATATCGATAAATATAAGTGAAATCAATGAAAATTTGAGTGACATTTGTGAAAACATAGAAAACAAATTGGTGAAATCAGTGAAAAACTAGTCAAATATATGAAGAATTTGTTAAATCATTGAAAAAAGATTAAAGTCAGTGAAATAATTTAAAATTAATGAAAATTCAAGTGAAATAGATAAAAAAAAATGTGAAATTAGTGAAATATAAGTTAAGCTGGTAAAAATAAGTAAATTAAGAAAAACAAAAATAAAGTTCGGTAAAGTCTGTGAAGAAAGGGTAGAATCTGTCAAAATAAATTGATAAAAGTTTCATAAAAAATATTTATTAATAAAAATAAATTGATAAGTCATAAACATATGATATATTATGACATGAAAATGGCTAATTTTATTCTAACTTATGAAAAATACCCATATAATTAAAATTAGACACGTACGACGTGCGTACACTTTTCTAGTCTAGTATAGTACATATTAAAATATGGGTTTGGCCAAGAATATTTCTTCCCTTTTTCGTGAAGACTAATATACCCCTATTTAAATTATATTGTGATAGTTAATTTTATGGCAAAAAATATAAATAAAAAAATCTTAGAAATATCATTAGACAAAAAGTCTCTCCGTCATCAACCTTATTATGATTATCTTCTAATAGTTTTACAACTCATTGTAAAAAAAGAATACTATTTCTTTATATGGATTGTCTCCCTTCAATTTCACGGTGAAAACTTTTGTGAGGTAGTGGCTAGGGGTGATTATCTCATTGATCAGGAACGACGCATCCACGCACCATTTTATATTAGCTAGTTACTTACTTCTTCATTTTTTAATGAATAATAATTAATATATAATTCATTAGTTGATTTTCTTTTCGTGTTTAGCCCCCTAATTAATTACTTAATTAATTGTCTTGATCTTCGAATTATGTATAGAGAGAGAACAATAAAATTAATAGCTTATGTACTTAATTTGGATATATTTTCTTCATTTTGGTTGCCAGGAATTAGTCACATCCATTCATTCATTCATCAAATTAGGTGGCTGCTTTGCACTTGGAATCTTGGTTGAATATCCAAATTTATTTTCTTATGCAATAGAAATTAACTAGGTCTGTGAATCAAGATTAACTCACAATAACATTAAAATTAATTAGATAATTATCAAGCTAGAAACTAAAAATACAAAAGTTATAAACCCGCCGGATATGTGGATTAATTAATTGTATCATGTATATAATATATAATATGGAGTAAATTGAATATATGACATAACATATTTTCCCTCGACCTCGGTCAGAGTCAAGAGACCAAGTGCAGCTAGCAAGTACATTTTTCAAATTTTAGAAAAATAAAGTAGTTACGTTCATATATCCCCCTTTAATTTTTTAATACTATAATCATGTCGCAAAATATAATAATACATATAAAATATATGATTTCTTTGATTTATATATGACTTTACATGAATTAGAATGAGAAAATTAATTATATGTAACACAAAATATGATTGATGGTACTCATTATATTCAAAAATATCATAACTTCTACGATATATATTATTTTCATAAATTATTTTATTAGATGGGAGTCTACGACATTAATTTGTGAAACTGGAAAAAGACCTTTGGCAAACAATAGTTGGTCATCAATATGATGCAATAGATATTCTTGTTAATTAATTAAGTGTCATCACGAATCAACCATCTATTTTCTATCTCACTGTTATAATTTGATAATTGATATGATGCAATATATCGATAATAGCATTTTTTTTTCTTTTAAAAAGAAAATGCACGGCTACACATATACATTTATTTGTGACTATATAAATGACTAAATCTCATATTAGTACATAGATACGTAGTAATATTTATTGGTTTTCGGGAATTCGCGAAAAAATAGATGACATCGGTGAAACGATGAAATTACATAAAAATGATGAAACATGTGAAAAATGCATGGTGAAAAATGCTAAATGCTAAAGTCGGTGAAAATATGTAAAAATTGGTTAAAGTGGTAAAAATGAATGAAGTCAATAAAATGAAAAAAATTCACACAACAAAAACAAAGTCAAACCATTAAAAAAATGGTTTAAACCAGAAATAATTAAAGACATCGATGAAAATACCCATGATAAAGTTAATAAATTGAATAATAGTTATTAGTATGTGCTATTTTATGACATAATGAAGTTAATTTTACTATGATTTACAACAAAAAACTACTGAAATTAAATAGATAAGTATAACGTATGTGCACTTTAAACCGGTGAAAAGATGCATGTGAAATCGTACATTTGAAATCAATAAAATAAAAAAAAATTGATAAAATAGATTTAAGAAGACATGTAATCTAACGCAGGGCACAAAGGTAATTAAAGATATAGTACCTTGTCAGTTGTCACACCCTTCTTTTTTCTGCAACGATGTCAGTTAATAAATTTCGTATTAAGAAAATGATTTTTAATAAATTTAAAAAAGAAACTTTTTACAATAATAAAAAATATAATATATATAATTTGCCTTTTAATTTGCCGATAGACTAATCTTTCTAGTCCATGTAGACTAGTCTATGTCAAATTATATCGGCAAATTATAATCTTTCTAGTCTATGTCAAATTATAATCTTTCTAGTATATCGGCAAATTAAAAGGCAAATTATATATATTTTTTATTATTGTCCTGGATAGGATGGATTTTGTTCAGATGTCAACTATTTTTATTTTTTTCGAGGCGCATCGGACACATTACGTGGGATTGAATTTTTTCCAACAAGAATTCGAATTTGAATTTGCTACTCTATAATGATTAATCCCTTATAAATTTTTAGTATTAATTTACCAGTTGATATGCCTCACGAACCATGGTCAGTCTATAAAAGCTTTTATTCCATTTTTATTATAATTGTGTAACTGAAAACTATTTGGATGAATTAAATAATTTACCCAAACATGGTTAGCAGTAAATAACTGATTTTCATTAAGAAAAAATGTTGGGTAAATACCACTAATGATCATCTTTGCCATTAGCATTTTAGAGAGTAGTTTCTCTTGTGTTTTTTTTTCCACGTTAGTTAGTCTACATTGTGAAATTTGTTTCACTTTGGTCATCTACAACGAGTCCTTTATTTATAGTATTACACTTTAGTCCCTCATAAAATTGTTTGTATTAATTTAGTTCCTCATAAAATTATTTTGACATTTTTATTTACCTGAACCACATGAAAATGATCAAAGTGAAACAAATCATTTATAGTATGAGCTGAAGGCGGGGAGCGGGGAGTGTCACTGTCAAGTCGGTTTTGACACGTGGTTTATCCTCCGGTGTTAGATCTATAATGTTTTGAATTACTTTCTGGAAAGTAGAGTTTTTGTAATATTGATTATGACAATTTAGTTTTTTTCAAATATAAATAATATATAGTTAAAATAGACTACTAATGACGTCAAGTGAGCATGGTTTTTTATTTTAAATAAAACAGAAGTTCACGCGCCGACATTCATAGTCGAGCCACTTCCTTCAGGTGTGGACAGGTAAGATACATCTTATTTATATTCATAGTCGATATTAGTGAAAAAACATGAAAAATAGGTAAAAATTAAAAAGGATTAAAATGATAAAACGAGTTAAATCAGTTAAAAAATAGTTTAACTGATGAAATCGGTAGAAAAATGATTTAATTGAAAAAAATAAAATTAAAGAAATCGACCGAAAATGAGAAAACAATGAAAAATGTTATAATTGATAAAAAAAAAAAAAAGGAATAAATCGCTAAAAAAAAAGGTAAAAAAATTTGAACAATGATAATATATGAATAGATGAAAGTTTGGGTGAAATTTGTAAAGAAACTGATAAAATCAATCAAAAATGAATGAATTCAATGAAAACTTGTTTAATTAATGAATAATTTAGGTGAATAACATGTGAAATTAGTGAAATAGGTAAATATGAGTTAAACTTTGATTGACAAAAATAGGGTGAAATTGGTAAAAATAGTTTAAATTGGAAAAGAGATCGAAGAAAAATGGAAAAACAATGAAAAATGTAAAATCGATTAGAAAGTGGAAAAATCGATAAAAAAAATTAAACAGTGAAAACATATGAATCGATGAAACTTCGGGTAAAATTGGTAGACACTGGTGAAGTTGGTGAAACCAGTAAGAAAAAATACTCGTAAAATCGATGAAAGTTCATGTGAAATTTATGAAGAAACAGATCATCGGTGAATAACGAATAAACTTGACATGAAAACTACTATGATGGAATGAACTAAATAATGTTCTTATGATCTTAATTTAGAACCAATTTTATAAGATGTAATGACTGATTTGTAATGATTAAATCAGTCATCATTTTATTTTTTATTACAACTATTCAAAACCATCATTTTTTTTAAAAATCAGTAATAATTAATAAAAGTAAATTTCATAAAAATTAAATTGATCAGTCATAAATATATGATATTCTATGACATAAAAATGTCTAATTTTACTCTAATTTACGAAAAATATCCATAAAATTAAAACTAGATACGTACAACGTAAGTTCACTTTTCTAGTTTATCTTAAAGTTCGATTTTTTTTAACTCTAGCTTACCTGGAATTATGTGCCTAGGGCAAAGGGGAAATCCTTGCAGAATTAAGAACCAAATAGGACTTATTAATTTATCACATCATCTCAAAAAAAAAAAAAAAAAAAAAAATCTCATCACGCCAAATTTCAGCCCAAATGAATCTAGGTTATTCCGGGTTCCAAAACGTGTCCCAACCCATCTCCCAAAATCTTATAAAAATGTAAACATATAAAAAATAATTGATTTAATATCTATCACATATTCTTCTTCTTCCAAAATACTCAACTGGATTAATATCATTTCGGAAGTTCTCAAAACCCCCAAAATCTAACAACCCTAGGTCAATTCTTGTTTTAAAAGTTTCCATTAAAGCCACCCTAATCAATTGTATGAAACCAAAATTAACCGAAACCGGGCCAAAGTCTATCCAAATGAAACAAAGAGTTGGAAACTTGATAGAAATGGGATTTGGAGGAAGAAAAAAAATAGGCAAAAAGAAAACTACAAATAAAAAGTCTAACAAAATGTGGTATAGAAAATCTAAGTATACATTCAAATTTTACACAAAATCAAGTTTTTGCATAACTTATCGAAACTTCTAACATGTCCCTTCAACGCCGCGGTGAAGGCTGTTGTCCGAATAAGTCCCCCAAGCTACCGTTTACAGCATGATGAGGCAAAGGAGGATCTCTCACTCCTTGTTGCTTAGCAGAAAGCTTCTTCTCAGCTTCAAATTGGCTAAACGTATAATTCGATAGGTATCCGCCGTCTAACTTTGCGGTAGCACCTAATGAGTTAAAAGCCTGATGAAATGAAAGCTCAATATTTGAAACATTATTATCCTCTTTAGGCATTTCACCAGTGAGTGTCTTTACCGCAAATTCAAAACAAGGATCAGCCCAAATATCATCACAAGGCAACACAGAAGAGGAAGCGGAAGCGGAAGTTTGTTTACTTGATGAAGCCATAGAAGAAGACATTGGAGGATTCTCTCCAACATTGTTCACATTTTCAATTGGAAATGCACCCGTGAGAGTTTTAATTGCAAATTCAATGCATGGATCATCCATCAATAAATCGTTCAAAGAGGAGTCAAGTTCTTTTTTGTCTTCCTTGATCTCTACAAGAACATTCTTATTATCTTGAATGCAAGAAAGATCTCCGTTCGATGATGTCATATGTTCTTTCTGCTTATTACCCGTTTGAAATTTTGTTGTAGGATGCTCACTTGACTTATTGTAGTTACCGAATTCCACAGGGGAATTAATCTCTGACATGCCCGATATCATAGCTTGACCATTATTTTCGGCAACTTCTAATGACGGGCCAACATCCACATCAGCATGCCTTTTAGAAGACCTACGAGATATGTCGCTCATGCATTTTCTATTTGTATTTTTTCTTTTATTCGCCCGCACTATACTTTCCTCTTCTGTTTGATCCGAGCCATTGGCTTTGGGTTCATCAATATCTTTCACTGCAACCACACTTAGTGAGCCTACTGCAGAGAGAAATGACAAGCCAAAAACCTTCTTTTAAATATCTGTGTGTAAAATCAATCTGTATTCTTAATAGTATTTCTTGCAACACAATTAAGAAAAATCATTTGCAACACGAACTGAAAAGCATAAAATGGACAAGTTATGCACCTTGTTGTACGGACTGATCTCCTATGACTTTATTTTTTATTATATTGTTGGCCAATCTCTTGCTTTGGCTTATTCCTTTTCCACATTTCTTTCCATTTGCTTCTGGTAGCTTATTTGGAAGTTCTATAGCCAGTGATTCGTCTTTTTCCTCTCTTTGCTCCTCGTAATTCGGTTCCATGTCTACTTTCTTCAGTGCATCAACTTTTGAACCTTCAGTTGCAAATTTAAACACAATGAAACAATGCAAAATGACACAGAAGTTTCTATGAATAAAAATTTTCATTTCCATTCCAAACTTTTCCCAAAGACATGTTCAGTACCTGATTTTGACATCTGATCCCCATGAACACCTTCATTTAATTTGTTCTCAGTTACTTCATTATTTCCCCTCATTCTCTTTGCACGTGATTCCACTCTGTTTACTGTTTGTGGCATATTAGGAAGCTTGATAGCAAGAGAACCGTCTTCTTCGTCTTTTTGCTTTGAATTGTTCACTGTATCACCTTTTGAGAAGCCAGCAAGTTCCAGTTCTGTTTGCGGGAAATATCACAATTCACAATTAAAACAGTGCAAAATTCATTGTCAAATTAATATTAAGTAAATGCACATCTTAATTAATATAAATAACTAACAGCAACCATTCGATGTCTACATGCACAATTATTTCTTGCGTATCACAAGTCATAATTTTTTTTGTATATATTGAATGACCACCTTGTCGAAAAGTTCAAAAGCTCAGGCTTCATTGAAAATTCAAGCTTCTGATAGAGGAGACTTTTAGCATTTATTGTCTTTAACAAGCCTACTCTCATAAAGATCATTAAGCCTTGCAAGTGAAACTTCTTTTCTTAAATTGGTAGCAGTGAGAGTCCAACCGACCTCATCTGACTCTAGTACCGACATCATATTGAATTACTACCTCTGACTGCCTCATATAAAAACTTAAGGTTACATTCAGTACCTTTTTTCTAGCGAAATCATTGTTTTTAGGACCTCTGAATAAAATCCATCCTATCCAGGACAATAAATCAGTAATCTATGTTTGGTTTTTGAATTCTAAAATGAAGGCTATGTATAGTTCTTGTACAGTGAGAAAAAGGATGAGGAAAATGAAATTGAACAAAAAATATAATGTTCAATCATTTGATTCAAGAAATACGTTATCTTTAGTGTTTCACTCAATAAATCCAAGAAACAAACATAGCGCAAGAAGTTAGGAGGGAGGATGCAAAATTATAACACAATACTGAGAGGTGAAAAGAAAACTTTCAGGTTCATCTACTGATAGCTAAAGACAAAGCTCTGAAATTTGGAGCTTTATGCAGACTAGAATTATGTTCAAATTGTTCAATACAATATACAAAGATATGCTTCATACCTGACTTTACGCTTTCACGCCTGGTAACTCTTTTATCTGCTGTCTTGTCATTCGACCTTCGTCCTTTAGCTTCAGCAGATGTCTAGGGAAGAACCAAGCAAAGGCAAAATTTAAGGTTAAAGAATGTCAGAAATGTAGAAGTGTGTGATAAGTTATGACAACATTAAGACTATTTAAAAAAGCTTTCATTTCACAAGTTCAAAAAATGGAAAAAGATTATAGGAATTAGGAATGGCAATTTAACTGAACGCCAGACAATATCCTCCTTTGGGTGGACAACTTAGTGGTGAAAGTACTCAGGTACAACTCGAAGTTAGGTTGGTTCAATTAGTAAGTATCTGTAACTTCTAAATACATATGGGAAGCTATAAATGGAGTCAAACCTTTTATTAGAGTGCTGCCTTTCAAATTCAATGGCTTGTTTTAATGTTATTAAGTATTTATAGTAAACGGGCAAGTCAACTGATAAAGCAAGAACGAAGACAAAATAATCTACAAATACACTAACTGATTGAGAATAGTCTTCCAATTCAGCCCTTCTTTGACTTTTGTCATCTGGCTTGGACTCAGGCTCTCCTGAATCCTTAGTTTCAAGGTAGCGGAAAACTTGTACCAGAGAGTTGAAGCAACGTCCAGTATCAGGTTCAATGTAGAACTGATAGAATCAATGAGAACCCAACATAAGTATACATTCCAGACAAAGCAAAGGTTAAAATACCAAAACAAATAGAGAATTTGAGCCAGAAATTACATAAAACTATAATGTATAAAAAGAAAACATAAAGGTAATTTAGAATTCAGTACCTTGTCAACTCGGGTCTTGCCACCCTTCGTTTTTGTTCTTATTTCTTTAATCCATCCAGAAGGTAAATTCTCTGCGGCAGTCTTTTTTATGTCAATCTACAATGTTGCAACAATCAAGAACTCTTATTAATCATGGAAGTCAGGGTTATATGAAAAATAAAAATGCATACCCCAATTATTATGTGGGGGTATTGTGGGCACGCCACTTTTTAGATGGGTCTCACATTTGGGAAAAGGGAAAAAATTGTGTTGTATACCCCTCCAGCTGGAGTCCTAGAACGAAATAACATAAATGAAGTTAGGTTAAACCGTTCTGATTCTGACAGATATTATTAGCAGGGTTCTTGCTAGTGTTATAAGATATCCTTGGGTTCAACTCAGAATTAGGTTTGCTCGATATAGCAAGCATATAGGGAAAGCTATTAATGGAGCCAAAGCATTAAGTTATTAAAGTGCGGCCTTTCCAATTCGATGGCTTGTTCTAATATTACTTACTTAAATTTCTAAAGTTTAACTAACTAGGCAAGTGATAAAGCCGGAAGGGAGAAAAAAATAAGCTAAAAGTCTACTAACAAATTGAGAATGAAATTCCAACTCTGCCGTCATATGATCTTTTTCATCTGGCTTACACTCCGGCTCCGGCTCCGGCTCAGGCTCAGGCTCAGGCTTTCCCGAATCCTTAGTTTCAAGGTAGCGGGAAACTTGTAGAAGAGAGTTGAAGTAACGTCCAGTATCAGGATCAATGTAGAACTGAAAAATTCTTCAAAAACCAAGATAAGCACAAATTCCAGAGAAGGCACTGGATAAAATACGAAGGCATATATAGAGTTTGAGTCAGATACATAATGCAAGGCAAAAAGGTAATTAGAGAATTAGCACCTTATCACTTCGGGTCTTGCCATGCTTCTTTTTCGTTCTTGTTTCCTTTATCCACCCGGGAGGTAATGTTTCTGCTGCAGTCCTTTCAATGTCGATCTACAATGTCTCAAAAATCAAGAACTCTCATTAATATAGGAAATCGATGTTGTAAGAAAAATAAATACATTCACCCCAATTATAATGTGAGATTGTTGTGGGAACACCAATTTTAGATGGGTCCCGCATATGAACTAGTTGTCCTAGACGAAATAACAAAAAAGAAGTTGAGGTTAAACCATTTTGATTCTGATAGATATTATTAGCAAAGTTCTTGCTGGTGTTCACCTTATCCAACTTCTTTGATTTTGGTTTTTTCGCAGAACTCTCGAGATATCGAAGCACCTCTGGCTTGGAATAGAATCTTCGACCATTGGATGTATTGATGTAATACTAAAAAAATCCAAAGATGATAATGAGAAACTGAATTTCAAAGAATTTAAACTCTAACATAATTAGAAGGATGAAAGGGAGTAGCGCATAAAACTATCAAGTATGCACATATATATGTCGTCCATTAGGATAGCAGTGATGCACAACACAAATTCTTTAAGTGGTAGTTAAAGATGAAATTACAAATGCATGGAAAAGAATGCTAATCCAACTTATTACACGCTGTACATTTAATTCTCCATCTACGACTATTATCGGCAACCTAATCAAGTAAATTAATTCCATTCCATGTCGAAGAAAAAATTGAATACTCATTTATCAAATCAGTCACAGCATGGTCTGATAGATCTTTTAAAGATTGATTACCCAGATGAGAATGAACAGAATGAAGATAGAATCCTAATTTACATGTCTTATTGAAGTGTCTTACTCTGTGGAGAAGACTAAAGAAATTCAAGTAGCACATCTCACGTGATAGGAGAAGTACCTTAGCCACGTTCAGTTATTAATCCATCTCTATGAGGAAAGTAAGAAATCTCATTTCAAAGCTCAAAGAAGGATAAGGAGATCCCGATCCACCTTAATCAAATATTACCTAATCACATTTATGAGTTATGACTGAACTTCATTATACATCATGTAAGTAGTATTTCTTTCTCTCTATTATGTTAATTATCTCGAGATATCCACAGATCATGAATATACTCTATCGAGCGAGTAATCAAAACGTTTCTTGAGCATTCTAGGGAATAGGTATTGTTCCTCCAAAGATCACGCTACCAAAAATTTCTTGGCGCACTATAGTTTGATCACAGTAAGCATCTTTTGTAAAATATGAGCGACACCAAATCCTTCTAGAGCCCAAACCTTTAGATGAATCCTCCAAGTATTTTGGTTTTGCGTTAGACTATTTTCTACTTATTTTTAACCATGAACAAAGAAGAGGGGATAGACTTATGTCAAACAAAATTGAGGGAATTCCGTAATATTAACTATATAGAACTTATTTATTCATGAACTTATAAACATATATCCATTTTTCTAAGAAAGTAAAACTAAATAAAGATTGATTACGATTAACAACAAAAGAAACTAACAGATACTGAGTTAGAATTGGTTTGGTATTTTATATTTATCAATATAGTGAATAAACCTAAAAAGTCTCTTGCATCACCAAAATTTTCAATTATACCAATCAGATTGGTCAAGAACGTCAAAATTACAAATGAAAAAGTAACTTGAGTCAGCGGACTAAAAGCCTATGTCAAGCCATTATCGGAAGACCTAACAAATGAGGGCTTTCTCGAAAAGGATTAATAGCGCTAGAAAAGAAAAAGAAGTGGCTTAAACAAACAAATTTAGTCGATAACCTTAAGACCATCAAATATCAATCACATATTGATTAATACATAATCAATCAAATACTAATTGAAAATGTCTCTTTTGCTCATACACCATATGTGACTTTCTCCATTTGTATTTGTTTCCCCACCATGATTCAATGAGAAGGGACAAGAGACTCATGGAATTGATGGGAGGGGGCAGGGATGGCCTATTTCGGGAGTGAACTTCAAGTTAACATGAATCATGGATAAAAGATATGGCTTGGATGAAAGAAATTATGAATCCGATTTGTTTACGAACATCTATAAGAATGCAACTATGAATCTCATGGAGAGGTTAATCCTGGCTCAGGCTGGCTCTCATTATGGTGACATGCTTAACACATGCACGTTAGTACCATTGAAGTAGGCTGACCAGTAAGTACACGTGAGAACCTATCCTTGGCACTTCTGCTGGAAAGTTAATGAACTTCATGAACACAATCAATAAGAAACGAATCTCCGCAAGAGCTTGGCAGGATAGATTCTTTAATTTGATTGAAGTTTGATATAGATTTGTGAAGGTACTATGTCAAGATTTGGTGAAATGTATTAATTAGGTGCAACTTGCTAATTGTAAATCTCTACATACTATTTTCCACCTAAACGTACATAAGTAAACACAGGGTTCACACATTATGCATATAGTTTCAAGAAAAACTCAATACGGAATGCAACTTAACTTTGTACCATATCTTTAAAATTGAAGTCGATACCATACCATACCATATTATTCCAAATGACAATGTACGACACTGTGAGCAATAAAGCATCCTAGATCAACTAAAATATGTCAAACAATATACAATTTTGTAACTTGGAGTATTAAGAAGTCTGTACAATTAAATAGAATTTGTGGGCCCACAATCAGCATCCTAGATCAACAATTCGGCATTACAAGGTTGGGTCAGCTCTAAGCGAAAAACGTGAGTTTGTATGAATTACACGTAGAGGCTAAACTCGCCACTGGATAATGAGCAGTGATCTCTCAGAATAGGTAGCACCAAGGGAGCCATTGTAGCTTCTCTCACATTCTCCATTTACCACAGCCAGACAAGAGAGAATACATCACCAAGGTTATATTCACAGTGACTAAAATATTCTTCCATGCACGAGTACAATGCACATTTTTTTTTTTTGGGTACAAAAGGAAGAAACAAAATGCTAACTATCCCCCACTAATAACTGGAGTAAATTCTGTGGGGGAGCTATCCCAGACTCGAGTACAATGCACATGCAATATAATGAAACTACATATATTTGCATTCATGTAGACATGTATATGTGGGGAGGGGGGTGATAATTCCCTCATAAACATTATAGACGAACTCCTGTAGGGTTCAATTAATTTCACTGGATATGCCGAATTTAGCAAAGCTAGTAGTAGTAGTCTAACAAGATCTGCCTTTCATGAGTAAATTTCAGAACTAAATGCATCATTTTGATTAAGTGTTCCAACATTTCTACTCGTTAAGAAGAGTTCTGTAGTTTAAAAAATATTCTCTGATCTTTTCTATTAGCATAGAGATAATACATCAGAATGTAAAGTAAATTAACATGCCTAAGCATAACGGGAGACATTTCCATTATGCATATTGAAACGTATCTATCACATCGGTAGGTAAACACTGCCAGCTGAACTTGATAATCTAAGCTTTCTAACTTTGTTTGCCTCAAGGACATCAACCAAGGATCTGTGCATGCCTGGTATCATGTTAAATTTGTTTTTAAAACCCTATTAAGCTGTCCAAAATCACCTCAGATAACTCAAGACTGTAAAAAGAATTTATTCTAGTCAGAGTAAATTCTGTGTGCAAAGGAAATTTTAGTATTTCCTTTATAGTGTAACCTAGGTTCTTTTTTGTCTATCACTCCACATCTTAAGCCCTAGATTCCCTTTTGATTAATCATTCAATTTTTTTACACCCTTTAGTTAATTATACATAACCTCAAATATTCTTCTTTGTTCTCCATAACATCATTTTTTTCCTCAAATTTTCATCATTACCAAATCCAGTAAAATTAAGCAGAACTCCAAACATTAAATGCATCACAAATTAATTTCATTTTTATTCAGAAAAATTTCCCAAGCCCCTTCTCTTATTTTTACCTATGCACAACAATCACAAACAAGCTATACCCATCGAATCAAACACCAATAAAACACAAATTCAAAGTAATTACCAGTTAGACTACACAAATCTCAACTGAATTAAACCTAAAATAAGACTACACACCAGAAAAATACCTAAATCAAAGCAATTGAACTAATTTACCTTGTCTTTCCTTCCATAACTCCGAACCTTCACAACAACTTTCCAATCCTTCGGCAACCAATCCGGGTTTTGACGACCCATTTCGAGAAGTACTTCAATTAACCCTAATCTTAATCCAGAAATTACTCTAATGAAAAAAAGGAAACTCCAGTCAAACAGAAATAGAAAAGAGAAAAAAGTCAAAATCAATTTCTATTTTCGTACCATAAATCCCGTTTCAGTGTGTTATTTCTGCAGCCGTTTCTCTCACTGAAAAGTGAAGATTGAATAAAGAAAAGGTTCGAGAATTGATATTAAATGGGGAGGGTGTAGAGATTCGGACAACATTGCATTGATAACCACGTGTAGGCCAACATTTCTGATGTTTGCTGAAGAAATTGAGCTTCAAAAAGGGTCCAAAATGACTGCACAATATCTAGTGGGACAATGTTATTAAATCCGGAGCGGACCGGCCGGTTCGACCGTGAACCAGAGGTCGATTTGATCCGATTTACCTCTAAAACTGCTTGACATTAAAAAATTTGGATTCCTTAGATGGAGCTATTCCGGTTCAAATTGATTCTGAATTTTTTCCATTTTTTTGATTTTTTAAATTTTTAACTATAAAAATAAATTAAAAATCTTGTAGAATGTAGATTTGAACACCTAATCTCTTGCATGAAACATAACTTCCTTACAATTTAAGCTATATCAAATTTTTTTAAACTATTAGTAAAAAAATTTATAAATTATAGAAAACTTGTAGCCTAATTTATTTATAAATCAGATTATGATAATTAACTCAAATTAAAATTGTACACATTACCAATGAAAATTAATACTCAAATAATAAATTTTTATTAATATTTGTTCTATAAGATATTTTTTTTCAATATTATTTTTAGGATAAAGAGTGTCAAATTTTGAAAGTCAAATCGATATATTATGCAAGTTTGATTTTGAATATTAGACTTTTATACATAATCATATTTTAAAATTTATTAATCACTTAGTTGTATTTTTAACTTACATGTTTAAATTTTTATAAAGAAATATAGTCGTATTATATTTAAATGAGCTTACATATTAGTATCATATATAAGTTAAATAAATATTATATGATTTAAATTAAATATATTCTAAGATTTTGTATATTTTTAATTAATTGTAGAATAATAATTAAATTTTATGCATATTACATATATTTTAAAATTAAATATATTTATTATATCATTATGGCGTCATCCGGTCATAACAGTAAAATTAGTGGCCAGTTGGCTCATCAGATCACTGTTCGGTCCAATTCTAAAAATATTGAGTGGGAGAATATATAATTGTATAATTTATTTAACTAATAATAATATAGAAATAAATGTATTTATAAAAAAAATGTTAGGTCGATAAGAAATAGATGGCTTATGCTTTAAGGATCGAACCTATCTATGTTATTAAGGATCCATAAATAGAGTAGGATTGGATCGCTTACATACTTTATAAAAAATTAAACCTTATTTGAAATGTTGGTTAAAATGAAAATTTTAATTTTTTTTTCTGTGGGATTGGATTAACTTTGACGCTCACAATCTTGTTATTTTAGTCTTGAACTTAGAGTTTTTGGATAGCTTTTTTACTTTGTTACCTCTTCTGTGAAGTTCCTTTTTTTTTTTTTTTTTTTTTTTTTGAAGAAAATGATTTAATTATAAAAAAAATTGAAAAATAACTCATTTGATTAATATACTACACTTAATTTGGAAAAAATTAGTATAAATACCTATTATACTGTTCTACAGTAATATATATAAGATTGTGAGAGTTAAATGAAACATTTCGTAAGAATTTAAAGTACATGCTAATGTTCTCAACTTCTTTATTTTTCCTTTCACTCTCAATGATATATTTTTTAGAATAATTGAATATAACGTTCTACGAGAATTGCAAATACTAGCTTATAAACCATTAATTCTAATTTTTATAAACCATAAATTGAGATAAAACTAAATGATTGATTTTTGTAATTAGACCTTATCTCAGGGGTATTCATAAATTGAGCTAAAACTAATTTTTATAAACCGAATTTTGAGTAATATTGATTGATTTTTTCTTCCTATATGCTGTCCACGAGAACATGCCCAAGAAACCTCATGATTAATCACTTTTATTTGGTAAAATATCAAAAATACCCTTCCATATTTTTTATTAGTGACTCTTGAGCTTCCCAACCTAGATGTAAGAGAAGGGCGAAATTGAAAAAAATTGCATTGGAAATCCAAATATGCCAATTAATATGGAACATAAAAATTTAACAAATGTGCCAATTAATATGAATCTGAGGAAATACATTAAAAAATAAAATTTGTCAATCAATTTGAAACATAAAAATTTGATAAATATGCAAATTAATTTAAAATGGTGGGGAGTATTATTTTTAGAACTGGGCCATATTAATTAGTGGAGTATTAAATAAGCAATTCAGCCTTTTTGAACTTTTGGACTTTTCTCCTGCAGCCCAGTTTACTTTTTCTTCTTTTTTTCCTAAGGTGGTGGTAGTGGGTTTAGGGCTGTCAATGGGGCGGATTTCAATTCGGATCCGATCCGAATTTGGTCCGATTTATTAGGATAATTGTCCGATTAGTGATCCGATGGACCTGATCCGATTAAGAAGATCCGTAATCCGAATTATATGGAGCGAATATGGATCTAGGCTGATCCGATCCGTTACATATCCGTATCCGATATATATTACTATATGTTGTTTATATATTATGTATTTAAATAAAAATAAAACTATCTATGTTCCACTAAAATCTTTTACTATATTAAAAATAACTTTAAAAGGAAATGCATGAGAGATGTTGGTGGACTGACCAGATAACTAATTGGGTCTACAACATATTAATTTATACTATTTAATAAGAAAAATCAAACCATGACCATTCATCCTTCAATTTTTATCTTCTCTTCCATTTCTCAATATTGAGTTTTCTTCTTCTTTGTCCCAGTTTATATCTTTTTTACTTATATCTTTGTTTATTCTTTTGTTCTAATTTTTATCGTTTATATTTGTCCATCATATTCCATCTTCTACAATTTCTAGGCAATAGTTTTGATGTAGTAAGTAAAATTTTACATTTTTAATTCATGATGGTGGAATCTGCAAGTGATTTGGAGGAAAACGGAAAAAAAAAAATTTTAGCTTGCTAAATGGATTCGGATAATTTATCCGGATTTGGATCCGATTGCTAATATTTCAGATCCGAGCGGATCCGAAATGAAAATCTGACTCGGATCCAGATCTGCCCTGATCCGGTCCGAGTCCGACCCATTGACAGCCCAAAGTGGGTTGGGTAGGGTTTGGAGTATAGTAGTGAAAAATTGTACAATCTAAAAAGAAGAAGAAAAAAAAACACATAGTTCGCGCGGAATATAAGTGCGTTACAAATAGATGGAAGGAAACGGATTTCATGTTTTATGCAAGTTTTTTTAAAGTACAAAGAAATTTGGTGAAAAAAAAAATTTACATGGTTATTTTATGTAAGTTTCACATAACACGAGCTAATATGCAAATACATGGTAATTGTATGTCTACTACATGGTAATTGAATGGTGTAGTTAAAATAATCTCAATCCAATTTATGCAGTTCATTTTGATGTTAATGCCAAAATATGTGATAGCTAAAATTAGACAAGCAAAACATTCAATTAAAATTTCATTGGCCGTAGCCCGTAGGTTTGAATTCCTTATATGATTTCAGTTGCGATTTAAATTGAGTGATTTTCTATGATGAGTATTTTTAATGTCATTAATTGTTACCTATAAATTGAGTTATTGAGGTGACACTCTAATTCAAAATTAAAAGAGAAAATAAACTTCCAGTATTTTTTTTTTTTTTATAACCCAAGTGTTCAAGCTTACACTAGACTAATTCTGGACCATCAGAACCCTTGCCCTAGAATCCTGAATGATGTAAATCGCAGGATGTGCCTCCACTAAGTCTCGGGATCCCACCATATTGTTGTACACTCTGCGCACAAAAGAGTCTTCACCATAAATGACCCTTAGACAAACCCATGAAAATACTTCCATCCAAGTTCCAAATGAGATTCGAACCCCACCCTTGCCGCTGGATATTAAATAATGAACCGAATATTATTCTAATTCATAATTAAAATGAAGTTTGGGACAATGTCACCTATGCATTGTTGTCGAGCTTTCTCATAAGAGTATGATTGGTACCGGCCTTTTTTATCTTCCTTAATTGGAAAAAGGTAGACTTTCCTTGTTTCTTCATTTCATAAAGCCAACTTCCCCTAATTTGGGTAATGAAATGATAAATAAATTGATTAAGAAAAAGGGGCAATAACACAAGATAAATCTCAATCATGAATTGGGAAAATTGTATTTTTAGTCTAATAGGATTAGGGGTGTAATCGAGTCGAGTAGCTTGGAACGACACACTGTAGAAGCTTGCTTTGAATTTTATCAAGCTTGAAATTTTGTATTTGAACTTGGTTTGATTGTGTAATCAAGCTGAACTCAAACGAGTTCGAGCCGAGTATCGAGTATTTTGATATTTACATATATGTTATCAACTTTTAGCTTATCGATCCGAGTTCGAGCCAAGCTTCAAAAGTTATCAAATGAAATGAAGTTCAAGCTTGTTTGATTAGTGTGATGAATCGAATTCAAACGAGTTTCAGTCAAGTATCGAGTAGCTTGATTTGATTTTCTACAAAATAAAATTGGACACTCAACATTTTCAATTTAATACTTTACAAAATTGTACTTTTAGTTCCAATGTTTTAAATAATTTGCACTTTTGATCCCATGTTTTATGAATTACACTTTTGATCCCAATTTAAATTTAGTTACATAGAATAGTCTCTATATATATTTAGGATTGTCCATTCCATAGAATTAACTTGATTGCACTTTCGGTCCCACATAATGAGATAAGAACAAAAGTATAAAATATTTTAAAAATTAGAATCAACCGTGCAGTTCTAAAATTCCGTGACCAAAAAGTCCTATGAAATTAAAAATACAATTTTCCCTTAAATATTCAAAGAAAACGACATATATACAATCTTCTTGTCACACAAATGACAATGATTCTTAAATCTATACATGTCCTAGCTAGAGCTAAATGGTATCTCTCAATTAAATTTTCTGAAACAAAATACAATTGTCAAATGAAAAAAAAAATTAAATTAAATGGATTGAAACCAAACCAAATCAGTTGTGGAGTGGATTTGGGCCACAAGGAACAAGCCTTCGTGAAACTACATGCAAATTCTTAGCCTTGTTTTCATTCCATCCTGCAAAATGAGGAATAGTAGAAAAGTGCTTCAAAAAAATTGAATAGAAATTAGCTCTTATTCTTTCTTCATTTGCATCATGGGTAATAACATGCCTGCAATTGGACAAATTAACTTGTGCTAAAATGATTAAGGATGTAATAAACAAGAATGAAGTAGTTTGAATTCTCATATTTGAATGAATGAAAAAATGAAATCAAGATTAAGCAAATGGTTAATTTGTGAATCTTATAAAGTGTGATCATGGCTTATATATAATGAAAGAAAGTCTTTTCTTGGACTATTACACGTGTATACATTGCATCTAATTAATGGAAGTATACCTCAACCTTTCTGAAATTAATTAATATAATTAAAAATAAAAAATATGAAGTCAAATGAAAAATAAATATATTTTTTGTTAATTAAATTCTCTCATGAGGAAGTTGTCTGCAAAATTTCCAAAATTGTGGTTAGCCACCAAGTTAGGGAATGAAACAGGTGGACTTTAGCAAATATACTAAAACAGGCCATGGCCGGATTATTTATAATTGAATTTTTAATTACATTTTTCAGTTTGTCAACCCTTAAAGAAAGGCCAGCTGGATGCCATTTTGCAGGCTGGCCACTAATTAATATTGGTAATGACATAATCTTTAGGGTAAATTATGAATATCTCCAAATATAGGGTTTAATTACGAAAATTCCTTTCACATATTGGGTATTATAAAAAGAATCTTTGAGGTTTGTCACCATCTTACAGTTAAGTTCTTAGTACCACTGAAAAATATCAACTTTACCTCTAGGGGATTATTTGTAATGTTTTTAATATTTTTAAAAAATTGCTTGAGTTCTAATTATAAAATTTCATAATTATAAAATTAATAATTATATATTTACGGCCAAAAAATTGAAGAAATTGAACATAAGTTTCCAAAAATGATAAAAGAACCTTATTTTTACATATTTATTAACAATTTAAATTTAAATGATAAATAATTAAACAAAATTTCATAGTAAATATTTCATAAATAAAAGAAATTTATTTACACGTTTAATTAAATTAATTATTTTTATAATGTATTAATAAATTTATTATTTTAAAAAATAAAAAAAATATAAAATAAATTTTTAATTTACTTTTTTATGTTTATAATAATAACATTTACTAAATTATTATTTTAAACATAAAAAAATAATTTATTCAGTTAAATGTGTAAATAAATTCTTTTATATATTAAATATAATTTATAAAATTTTGATTTTTTATTATAAAATTAAATTGTTAATAAATATGTTAAATTTTTTTTTTTTGGGTGAAACTTAGGGGCAATCATACAATTTTATCAATTTTTTTGTGGTTATATAATTATCAATTTTACAATTGATGATATATTATAATTAGCACCTAAATTTTATTATTTTAAGATATTATAAACATTACAAATAACCTCCTAGGGGCTTCAAGGGTAAAGACTCAATTGTAAGATGGTGACAAATCACATGGAGATTTTTGTAATACCTAATACGTGAGGGGTATTTTCGTAATTATAGGTCTTACCTTAGGTTATTCATAATTTACCCTAATCTTTAAAATGAAGAGTTAATGGCCATTTACTCACTGTGATATTCATAATTTTCAAATTGCTTCCCTATAATTTGAAAGAAAACACTTTACTCATGTAATCTTGTAAAAGTTTCACACCGTCTCCCCCTCATTTTTATATGTGGCACTTTTCATTCCCACTCTCAATTTCGACAAGTAGTTACACTCTCGGCCTGAAGGAGTTAAATTGCTTCTTTAAAAATTTTAGGGAAAGGATAAAATGCTCATTTTTAATTCACATGGGAGTAAATTGGATATTATTAATTTCACATTGACACTAGCTCTTTTAACTTTCATTATTTTACATATCACTAAATTGATCTTCGATACTATTTTCTTTTGTTGAAGGAAAAACAGAAAATTGAGATACAACAAAACATGCCACTTTTTTCCCCCTATAATTCCAACTCAAAGTATGTTTGATGTTCCACATATCAAAACAATATTTACTATCTGCTATCAACAAAATTATGCCAATTGCCAATAATTTGCTCTGAGAACCAAACAGCTCCTGTGTTCTTCCACCTCTTCTTCTGATCATACAAAAAGGATCTGTAACTAACTTGATTTCGGTCCTTGAATCAATTGTGAAGAGGATTAGGACCTTCCGGGACGAGTCTTCGTTCCACAACGTGTAATCGACCCTTGTGTTTTCTTCCCTGCAGTTTTTTATAATGAGGAACTGTAGAGAAGTGCTTCATGTAAAATGAATTGAAATTAGCTCTAATTCTTTGTTCAGAATCTTCACTTTCAGCTCCCCTTATGTGCCTGCAATTGGATATTTGGACTAATCCAATAAGAATAACAAGTAAAATAAACAAGTGGGAAGGTTTTAAAATTCTCATATTTAAATTATTAGAAAAGAAAATTAATATGGAACAAAAAAATTGAAGGAAAAAAGAAAGAAGCTTTTGTAGATGTGTTAGGTATAATCAGATATGAAATGTATTTATAATGGAATTGAGATCATGAGCAAAAGTCAATAAAAGCTAAGCTTACAAGTAATTGACCAGATCAACAAATTAATTATATTTATAATGATCAAGCAAAAGGTTTCATGTGGCAAAGTCATAAGATAATCTGAATAAAAAAAAAGTTGACATTTTGGTTATTTTAATAAAATGTTGCTTAGGAATTTAAAGAAATTCATGCATTACACTAACTAATAATAATACATATATATGGTGTTCATTTTCTATTCATGCAGGCATTATCATCAATGAGAAGTAAACTAAAAGATATATATTCGAAAAAGATATTCAAACTAGTAAAATTTTAATATGATTTTTATTTTTTAATTTTTAATTTTCATTGTCAACTCTTAATAGAAATTATGTAGGCTTCTTCACAAACGTATGATGAGTGTGAAATGTGACTCGGATTAGTATTATGTGTTTATTTCATTTTACCTCATACAATGTATCAAAATTCTGATAAGTTAAACGTACCAAACAAGAACAGCATTAGCTTTTAAATTGAGTTTCAAATTGATTAAATAAGCTAAAAATAACATAAATATAATATACAAAATATCAAATTAGTAAAGTTCGACTCATGTTCAACTCGATTAAAATTTATCCTAAGTCGGTTCTTTCAAAATTTAAACCAAATTTCAAGAAAACCCGAACCGAAACATGTAAAAATATGAGCGGTCCACACTACACAAATTGCATTTAAATATTGAACCAACATCACGCAAAGTTTCATTTAATTTTGAGCAAAATTCGGTCCACCAAACTTTTTTGTCTGCTTTAGGAAGGAGAGGCAAGGGAATCTTTCATGCCACACGTGGGCACCAAGGACGTATATGGATTGAATTTGGCTTAATTTCCATTAATTTTGATTTCAGAATAATAATGTGGGTGAATTTTACAAAACCTTTTAAACACAATTTGAATTGAGTTTAAATAATTTTAAAACATGAGATGTGATCAGAATTAGACTTTGAATGTTAAGTTTCGAGAAAAAAATGTATGTCGATAAATGTTAAATCAACAACTTTTATCGAGGTTAAAATAAAAAGAATTAGTTTGTACATTTAATAGATTTCATTTGATTTTGAATTGAATTCACTCGAGTCTTTTCCAAACACGAGTTGAACTGGTTTTGACCTAGTTTCGTTGTTTGGTGAAACCACGCCACATGGAGCCTGAATCCTTCTCAGCTTTTCTTTTCTATCTCTGGCTTATACAACACAAGGACCCCAACTGAAGGAGCTCAATGAATCCTCAAAACACATTTGAAAACGAAAACGAAAGCACAACACAAAAACTACAATAATCCCACCTTAATAAACACCTCAAGTCATTATTTAATACAACTAGATGTTTCAAACAAGTTCTTAACACATAACGGCTGTTCTAAAACGAAGATAAACCTCCATGTCTATAAAACGGCACAACTCAGGTGGCCTATGGCTTAGCTTACTTTGCAGTTTGATGGAAAATTACTCCTTTTTCTCGGTTTCATCAGCAGTGGTGGCTTCCTCAGTTTCCTTTGCAGCAACAGCACTCTTAGATGGGCCGTCTTCTGCGGGCTTTACAGCACTTTCTAATGGGCCATTATCTGCGGGCTTTGTAGCACTCTCAGATGGGCCATCTTCTGTGGGCTTTGCAGCTTCACTTTCAGAAGCCTCTGTTGCATGGCCTTCAGCAGCAGCATCGGTTACTGGCACAGTGGCCTTGACAGTTCCAACCTTTACGTATTTGCTCATGAATTTGTATTCCCAATCTTGCAAAGCATCAAGCTCAAATACACCAAGGCCAGTTAGATCACCGTTTAGATCTTTTTCTTCAAAAGACATCTTTGCAAGAGCTCTACTAGCATCCTTCCCGGCAAACAAGGCATATGGTCCCCCGGGTCCATAAAACATACTGCAAACAACAAATGAGCTTAGGTATAATACTCCGTATATTAATAGAAGTAATTATAGATGGGATATATTAATCTACTTCATAAGCAATTTCTCGACTCCAACTGCATACGTAATGCACTTTTCAAAGTATGGTACTAAAGTACAATAGCATGTGGGAGATCAGATTATAACAAACCTATATAATTCTTTCCACAAACAATATAATGTCCTTCAAATATTTCAATACAGAAGATTCAAACAAATGTCAACGCAACAAACATTCTTTTTTAATCGGAGAAAACACGTGGAAGTAACCATAATAATACTATAAAAGAAGGTTAGAATATCACCGCATCCAAATTGGTAAGCATGATAACCTTGCCCGAAATTTAATTTTCATTCCACATACATAAATAAAAGTTCAAATCTTCATCAAAATCCGAATGACGACAAAATACCTCACTTCAATAAAGGCAACTACATTATGTAAGAATAGAAAATGCAGAATAGTCCAGGTTACCGCGTTTTTGTCGTCATAACAAACGACAAGATATATCACAAATCACGTACCATATAATTGCATAAACACCGCTAACTACTGTGATTTGACTAGACAAAACCAAAAGATTTGTGCGACAAAAATCTACACGACAGTACAAACTTAATCATTTTGCTCCATGTGGTTGAAAGCAAATAGCAAAAATCAAGTCTCACACTCTCATTGAGGATATAGGAGTATAAATTTCAAATCCCATTCGCGCGCAATAACCAATTTACCGAACCAGGGGAAACCTTACTCATAATATTTTGCTAGATATATACTAACAGAAAGTAATTAAAGTGTCACAGACTCACAACTGTATACCAAAGTTAATACAAAAGATGTTCAGACTCTGAGGAAAACAATTACTTTAATCACGAGCAGGAAAGCGATATAAAGTGAACAAAAACCTTAAACCAAACATGGAAAAAAGAAAAATACAGGAAGAGCATCAACAAGTAAGCCACATATAAAAAGTAAAAGCACACCGCCAAACACCTCCTCTTTCTGCATGAACACACACATATATACAAAGTATTCACAATCGAAAAACATCACAAATCACCAACAATCACACAAAACCTTTCTATAACAACCAATAGATAACAAAAGAGATCCAAAATTCACAACCTAAACACAAAAATACACCAAACAAATTAGCCGAAACACAAAATCAAACAGGAATTTATAATTTTATACCGGCTCTGCGTAACGTCATAGATCTGACCCTTAATAGCCATGAGCAAAGGCTTCTTCGCATCAGAACCATCGTAAAGTTTCAATTCCTCATCGGTTATCTCACCAATTTGAACTGGAGGTGGAAGAGGCTCCATTTGCTCCTCAAAACCTCTTGACCTATCCTGAGCGTGGCCATTATCAGAGGACCCAAACAAATTTGAGACCAAATAGTAAAGAGCGAGGCCTAGAGCGAGAACTGTGAAGAAAGTAGACGGAGATAACCCTGTGTATGCTGTGATTGATTCCTTTAAGGTCTCCCACAATTGAACCGCCATTGATTTGATTGAGCGAGAAGAACAAGGAAGAGGGGGTGGAGTTTTTTCGTGAATTGTGAGTGTGGGTTATGTTTTTTCTATCTGCTTTCTGCTGTGGTTTTGAAGTCACCTATTTGGACTATTTGACGAGTAGAAAGTACGTTTTACTTTTACCAACACTTTCTTAATTTATCTTTTGGTTCAACGTTTTTCAAGAATATACTATTGCTGACATTTTTAGTAAAAAAATAAAGACAGATTTCTGTAATTTAATTTTTTTATTGCATTAATCTGCAGTAATAATGATTTCAAGTTAACTGCCACTTTAATTTAGACGAAAAACAAAAATCATATAATGCATCGTGTTATCCGTTAAATGAATGTACCAACTAAATCATCAATATTTCAATTAATGATTATTTTTTTGACATAAAATAATCAAAATAAAAGTCTTCAATTATCATTAATGAAATTATTTAAAATTGTGGGTCTGTTTATTTGAATTTTCTGATCGATTCTTGGTCTTCGACCCCTTCAGTCACTACGAACGCCCCTGATCAGTGTAATGGGATATGTCTATTTATATATCTCTTGACTCAAAATGGGAACGGGTTTGAAAAAGGATCTTAGAGTGTCTGGGCCCTCAAGGGTTGTGTAAGGAGGGTTCTTAACGTCTTATTTTTTCTTCTCATTGAAGTTATGTCACAAAGACTTACCAGGGTAAGGAAGAAGGGAAGAACAAGCACACATGGAGAGCGCAATATTACAGAGAGTTGTATGCTGCGTTCGGGAAGGATGAATCGCTCCTGAAAATGAATCTATTGATTCTCTCTCAATTGGTTGAACCATAGGTGCGATGATTTACTTCACGAGTGAGGTCTCTGGTTCAAGTCCAAGATGGCCCAGTTGTGCGCCAGGGAAAAGAATCGAAAAATCATATGACTACTTCATGCATGCTCCACTTGGCTCGGGGGGATATATCTAAATTGGTAGAGCTCCGCTCTTGAATGATTTTAGAATAGAGATTATTTTAAGATCTCCACGATTTTTATCTATTTAAAAGAAGTTGTTTGTTTGGAATTAAAAAGATAAAATAAAATAGTAATGTTTACTTTTTGGAGAATCGATAAGTTTTTTTTTTAGGGATTTTGGAAAGAACATAAATCACATTTTTTTAGGAAAACCCAAACCAATTACATGGACATAAATTTTTCGCTCTACATTTTTTTAGGAAAACCCAAACCAATTTTTTAGGGATTTTTTAGGGATATTAAAATTTATTGATGATTAATATCATCCAGTACAAAATCAAAAAATAAACTCGGGAAGCTCCAATAATGGGGCGAAAAATATTAAGCTCTACACTTTTGCTAAGGCATGAGTCATTGAATTGCTTTCTCTAAACACGTGAGATCAATTACATGAGAGAACACCAGAAATTAGGCGCTTGATATCCTCAAGAATATGACCTATATTGCTCTTGGAAGGTTGTGGCGAGCTAATTCCATCGATAATATATTTTACAATCTCCTTCAAGTACAAAGTGATCCCATTCATAAGCTATACCAAATTCCACTCTTCTTGCTGCTACAACTGCCTCAACCGCTTTCGGTGATAGAGGGAGATCGAAGTTTGTGTCGCATCAACATTGATTTTAATGTATTGTTTTTGGGGAGGTCTCCTTGGAAGAAGTTTGCCGCAAGGTTCGTTATGTCAATCGGCGACCAGTCCTTAGAATCCCACACTTGTAGGTTACTAGCAACTCAATATAAATATCATATAAAATATGTTAAACTCAATTTTACAAAACCTTTTAAACAAAATTTGAATTGAGTTTAAATAATTTTAAGATATGAGATGTGATTAGAATTAGGCTTTGAATGTTAGATTTCAAGAAAAAAAGGTATGTTGATCAACGTTAAATCAACAACTTTTATCGAGGATAAAAAAAAAGAATTAGGTTGTACATAATAGATTTCATTTGATTTTGAATTGAGTTCACTCGAGTATTTTCCAAACACGAGTTGAACTAGTTTTGACCTACTTTCGTTGTTTGTTGAAACCACGCCAAATGGAGCCTAAACCCTTCTCAGGTTTTCTTTTCTATCTCATGGCTTAGACAACACAAGGGCCCAAACTGAAGTAGCTCAATGAATCCTCAACATATTTGAAAACGAAAACGAAAGCACAACACAAAAACTACAATAATCCCACCTTAATAAACGCCTCAAGTCATTATTAATACAACTAGATGTTTCAAACAAGTTCTTAATACATAACGGCTGTTGTACCAAAAAAAAAATGGCTGTTCTAAAACGAAGATAAACCTCCATGTTTATAAAACGGCACAACTCAGGTGGCCTATGGCTTAGCTTACTTTACAGTTTGATGGAAAATTACTCCTTTTTCTCGGTTTCATCAGCGGTGGTGGCTTCCTCAGTTTCCTTTGCAGCAACAGCACTCTCAGATGGGCCGTCTTCTGTGGGCTTTACAGCACTCTCTGATGGGCCATTATCTGCGGGCTTTGTAGCACTCTCAGATGGGCCATCTTCTGCGGGCTTTGCAGCATCAGTTACGGGCACAGTGGCCTTGACAGTTCCAACCTTTACGTATTTGCTCATGAATTTGTATTCCCAATCTTGCAAAGCATCAAGCTCAAATACACCAAGGCCAGTTAGATCACCGTTTAGATCTTTTTCTTCAAAAGACATCTTTGCAAGAGCTCTACTAGCATCCTTCCCGGCAAACAAGGCATATGGTCCCCCGGGTCCATAAAACATACTGCAAACAACAAATGAGCTCAGGTATAATACTCCATATATTAATATAAGTAATTATAGATGGGATATATTAATCTACTTCAGAAGCAATTTCTCGACTCCAACTGCATACGTAATCCACTTTTGAAAGTATGGTACTAAAGTACAATAGCATGTGGGAGATCAGATTATAACAAACCTATATAATTCTTTCCACAAACAATATAATGTCCTTCAAATATTTCAATATAGAAGATTCAAACAAATGTCAACGCAACAAACATTCTTTTTTAATCGGAGATAACACGTGGAAGTAACCATAATAATACTATAAAAGAAGGTTAGAATATCACCGCATCCAAATTGGTAAGCATGATAACCTTGCCCGAAATTTAATTTTCATTCCACATACATAAATAAAAGTTCAAATCTTCATCAAAATCCGAATGACAACAAAAAACCTCACTTCATTAAAGGCAACTACATTATGTAAGAATAGAAAAAGCAGAATAGTCCAGGTTACGGCGTTTTTGTCGTAATAACAAACGACAAGAAATATCACAAATCACGTACCATATAATTGCATAAACACCGCTAACTACTGTGATTTGACTAGACAAAACCAAAAGATTCGTGCGACAAAAATCTACACGACAGTACTAACTTAAACATTTTGCTCCATGTGGTTGAAAGCAAATAGCAAAAATCAAGTCTCACACTCTCATTGAGGATATAGGAGTATAAATTTCAAATCCCATTCGCGCGCAATAACCAATATACCGAACCAGGGGAAACCTTACTCATAATATTTTGCAAGATATATACTAACAGAAAGTAATTAAAGTGTCACAACTGTATACCAAAGTTAATACATAAGATGTTCAGACTCTGAGGAAAACAATTACTTTAATCACGAGCAGGAAAGCGATATAAAGTGAACAAAAACCTTAAACCAAACATGGAATAAAGAAAAATACAGCAAGAGCAGCAACAAGTCAGCCACATATAAAAAGTAAAAGCACACCGCCAAACACCTCCTCTTTCTGCATGAACACACATATATATACAAAGTATTTACTGTCGAAAAACATCACAAATTACCAACAATCACACAAAACCTTTCTATAACACCCAATAGATAACAAAAGAGATCCAAAATTCACAACCTAAACACAAAAATACACCAAACAAATTAGCCGAAACACAAAATCAAACAGGAATTTATAATTTTATACCGGCTCTGCGTAACGTCATAGATCTGACCCTTAATAGCCATGAGCAAAGGCTTCTTCGCATCAGAACCATCGTAAAGTTTCAATTCCTCATCGGTTATCTCACCAATTTGAACTGGAGGCGGAAGAGGCTCCATTTGCTCCTCAAAACCTCTTGACCTATCCTGAGCGTGGCCATTATCAGAGGACCCAAACAAATTTGAGACCAAATAGTAAAGCGCGAGGCCTAGAGCGAGAACTGTGAAGAAAGTAGACGGAGATAACCCTGTGTATGCTGTGATTGATTCCTTTAAGGTCTCCCACAATTGAACCGCCATTGATTTGATTGAGCGAGAAGAACAAGGAAGAGGGGGTGGAGTTTTTTCGTGAATTGCGAGTGTGGACTATTTGTTTTCTATCTGCTTTCCGCTGTGGTTTTAAAGTCTCCTATTTGGACTATTTGACTTTCTTAATTTATCTTTTGGTTCAAATTTTTCCTAGAATTTACTATTGCTGACATTTTTAGTAAAAAAATACAGATTTATGTAACTTAATTTTTTATTGCATTAATCTGCAGTAATAATATGATTTCAAGTTAACTGTCACTTTAATTTAGACGAAAAACAAAAATCATTAATATAATGCATCGTGTTATCCGTTAAATGAATGTACCGAATAAATTATCAATATTTTGGATTAAAGGGCATGGTTGATTTTGTGTGGTTTCAATTTAAATTGAATAAGTGATGATTTTTTTTTCAACATAAAATAATCAAAATAAAAGCTTTCAGTTATCGTTTAATGAAATTATTTAAAATTGTGGGTCTGTTCGTTTGAATTTTCTGATCACTTCTTGATCTTCGAACCCCTCAGTCACTACGAACGTCCCCAACCAGTGTAATGGGATGTGTCAAAATGGGAGCATGTTTGAAAAAGGATCTTAGAGTGTCTGGGCCCTCTAGGGTTGTGTCAGAAGAGCCTCTTAACGCCTTCTTTTTTCTTCTCATCGAAGTTATTTCACAAAGACATGTCAGGGTAAGGAAGAAGGGGGGGACAAGCACACTTGGAGAGCGCAGTATTACGAGAGTTGTATGTTGCGTTCGGAAAGGATGAAATGCTCCTGAAAAGGAATCTATTGATTCTCTCCATGTTGGTTGAACTGTAGGTGCAATGATTTACTTCACGAGCGAGGCCTCTGGTTCAAGTCCAAGATGGCCCAGCTACGCCAGAGAAAATAATCGAAGAAGCATATGACTACTTTATGCATGCTCCACTTGGCTCGGGGGATATATCTCAGTTGATAGAGCTCCGCTCTTGAGTGATTTTAGAATAGAGATTCTTTTGAGATGTCCACGATTTTTGTCTATTTAAAAGAAGTTGTTTGTTTGGAATTAAAAAGATAAAAAGAATAGTAATGTTTGCTTTTGGAGAATCGAAAGGTTCTTTTTAGAAACTATGGAAAGAACATATATCACTTTCTTTAGGCAAACCCAAACCGATATATTTATTGATAATTAATATCGTCTAGTACAAAATCAAACTTGGGGAAGCTCCAATATTGGGGCGAAAAATATTAAGTTCTACACTTTTGTTAATGCATGAGTCATTGAATTGCTTTCTCTAAACACGTGAGAGCAACTATATGAGAGAATTCCGGAAATTAAGCGCTTGATATCCGCAAGAATATGACCTATATTGCTCTTGGAAGGTTGTGGCGAGCTAATTCCATCGATAACATATTTTACAATCTCCTTCAAGTACGAAGTGATCCCATTCATGAGCTATACCAAATTCCATCCTTCTTGCTGCTACAACTGCCTCAACTGCTTTTGGTTGTAGAGGGAGATCGATAGTGTTTGTTGTCCAAGCAATACACTCTCCAAGTACAATCCCAATTCAACGTCTATTTCACGAAAGATCAGGTGTCGCGTCAACATTGATTTTAATGTATTGTTATTGGGAGGACTCCATCGAGATGTATTTCCGCGTGTGTTGTTAAATATGTTTAAAACAATCTGTGTATATAAAATATTATAGAAAATTTTATATTTCTAAGTACTATAGTAAATTATAAAATATTATGAAATACTTTATATTATAAAACTATAGTAAATTATTCCAACAGAATAATTATTTATAATTAACTCTAATTATAAACCTTAGTATAGTTTATTCTCGCAGAACAAACAAAATCAGAATTTAATAACAGTACTTACTGTAATAATTCTGAACCGTAAAATCGACCGAGGCTTGCAAATGCAATATCCTTAAGACAATATTTCTGGGCTGTCAAGGTGCAACAGTTCGTCCCAGTGGTCTCCCAAGATTCAACGGTTGGATACTTGTTTCTTTGCACTAAGAACAAGTCCACAGCGAACTTCAACAAATAAAATACTTGAAAAGAGAAGAAGAAGAGAAGAATATTAGAGAGAGGAGGATAGGATTCTGCTTTAGGTTGCTAGAAAACGGGATGAAGAATTGGCCAGATTCTTCTCCTATTTATAGCAGCAGATGGGGTGTTTCTGGAGAGACATGACCATTCGGATTAAACCAGTAGAGATGGTTCGGTCCGAATGGGTGCGAACCGGTTCGATTCAAAACCGAACCGTTGCCACAATTCAAAATAAGCGCGCGGATTTTTTCGCGGATCTTTTCAGAGACGGGTCAACAACGCGGATCTTGTTCGGGTCAACCGGATCTACGCGGATCTGATTTTTATATGGATTTAGAAATTGGGCCTATTAATTATGGGCTAAAAAATTAATTAAATTTTGTCCAAAAAGAATAATGTTATGTTGAGGCCCAAGCCCAATCTCAATCCAAATCCAAATCCGAACCCGACCCGGACCGGACCGTGCCGAGCCGAGCCGAGTCGAGTCGGTCGGTCGGACGGACGGCGGCGCGCGCGTGTGGGAAACCATTGTCATCTACGTCTTCTCCCCTCATAAAACTTGGTACCCCCAAGGGGCCCTACCCTTATACAATTTTTTGTATTATAAATGACAAAAAACTTCTTACTTTCCTCCATGTGGGATGAATGCATTTTCCATTCTTCTAAGCTTCATTCATTTCTCATTTTGTGGGCTTAATTCCAATTGGGCTCAATCCAATTGGGTTAATACCCATAAAATCTAACAGCGTGGAGTAGAACAAGAAGTCGTGGTAATATATGTCGCTCAAAGAAGTTTGCCGCACGGTTCGTTACATCAATCGACAGCCAATCCTTAGAGTTCCACACTAGTTGGTTACTAGCAGCTCAATATAAATATCATATGAAATATGTTATTTTTACGTAAAATTAAAATTATTATGTAGTAGGGATAAGAGATATGTGGTTTTTTTTTTATATAAAATCAAAGTATAGTATTTTTAGATTCTTTTAGAAATAAGAGAGATTTTTTTTTAAGTATATTTTTACAAACTCTGAGATATTTTTTGATATACCAATTTTCAGAAACAAGAAATCTTGTTTATCTTTTTAGACAACACCAAAATGTTTTTGGACATACAAACTCTACATTTTCTTTTATTATTTAATACCATTAACATAATGACTCCGCGTGTTTCCTCAAATACACCAAAACTACATAGTATTTCCAAGATTTCAAATTTAAAACCCTACTAACATTCTCCCTCCGTTTTGTTTTATTTGTTGTTTTAGAGGATTGTACACATATTACAAAATATAATAAATAATCACTTTTTTAAGAAAAAATCCAAAAAAAACTCTTTTAACCCAATAATCACAGCATTAATTATAACCATTAATAAAAAGGATAAATTTGATAGAAAATGATTAGTTTTACATTAAACTCCTAAAACAACAAATAAAAGTGAACAATTATTTTTTGCCAAAGCGAAAAAAAAAAAAAAAAAAAAAAAAGGGAGTAAACACCCTGCAATCCTAAATACATGTTGTTTTAGTAAAAAGAAAGTATTCGAAAATACATGTCATTTTACAAGAGAGACTTAAATTCTTTTTTGATATTTTTATCTTTTTTAATTAATGACAATTTGGGAAGTTGCTGACTATTTTTTATTTCTTTTCAATGGTAAGTTTGTACTATAAATTTTTTATTCCTCTTAAATTTAGACAATTAACAATTTTCCTAATTTTTGTGTAACAACCTTAAACGATGTGTATTTAAGAGTGGAGGGAGTAATTAATCTTTATTCAAAATTACTCCAAACTTTATCCGAGGAATACCGGGTAGAATCTTTGGAACCTCCAAATCCACATCTTTGAAATCAAATTACAATTTACAAGCAATTCAAATTATCAAAAAGGAAAAAAATTCAAATTATCAAAAAAAAAAAGGAAAAAAGAAACGCAATTCAACGCTTCAAGCAGGCCTTAAGTTTAAAGTAAACCACGAACCGAGTAAGGATTTCAAAATAATTTTCTGCCAGTAACAAATGAGCTTTATTTAGAATTTCTTTCCAAAAAAAAGTAAATGTTCCTCGAACAATGTGATATTTTACATTGGGTAAATCTTTAACCCTTCCCCCTCTTACTAAGACTGAAGAATGTTCTTGTGAATTATGGTCAATTTCAAGAATAGGCTGGATCCAACCTGCTGTACATTTTTCCGTTATAACTAGGAAAGATTTTGACAATTTGGTAACTTCACATTCCCACTGCATATTTTTTTCTAAATATGCTACACATTTTTTTTTTTTTTTGCTATTTCATTCTCATTACAACATCCAACGTGTGAATTACAGTGGTCCAATATTTTTTAGGACTAAAAATACAATATATACTTTATAAATTAAAAATCATTCAAATGAGTTAGAACTTTTTAATGTGTAATATGCTACGTTGCACGGATACGGACTCGGCGACTCGGACTCGACACGATTCGGATTCGGCGATTCGTTTTCAAAAAAAAATTAAGATACGACTCGGCATGGATACGTATATTTTAATAAAATAAATTTATATAGTTTCTTGCAGGTTTAGCATAAAACAGGGGAGTACTTTGCATTTATCCCTATATTCTACTCAATGAGTAGATTAAAATGGTATATGGTACGTCCAAATCGGAGTACGAATGAATGAGAATTTAAATCTCAAAGTTCACATATGTAATGGGAAAAATTGGAAAGAAATAGAATAATCCCACATTGAAAATGTGATAAGAAAATATTGGGTTTATATATAATTTCTAAACCATAAGGGTTAAGAAATTATTACTAAAAGGCTCCCTGCTTGCGCTCAATTAAATTCGAAAGGCACCCCAGCCCATGAAACTTCATTTTATTGGCAAATGTTCGAGAACCCAATTGAGATTGGGCGACAGTCCAGCTAAATTCATCTATATTATATATTTTAATTAATGAATTTCTTTAAATTTTTCTTCTTTTATGTTTTCTATTTTCTTATTATTAATCTTTGACTTTTCCATCTTTGCTCCCTTGTAATCCACAGATTCCACAAACACCAGTCCGCAGCCTGGTTTCCCTTCTTCAGTTTGGCCGCTCACCATTCCATCCGATTCATCTTCCACCGATAATTAAAGCTTTTCCAGTGAAGAGAAACTCCATCTCACTCTCAAAGCCTTCATTTTTCCTCCACAGAAAAATTGATATAAAAAAAAAAAAAGAGAAACGGTTTTAAAGAGGCTGCCCCGAGCCCTCGACCCAGCCCGTTCCAGCCCCCAAGCCGCCCCGCCCCGAGCCCTACTGCCGTCTCCAACCGTTTCTCCTCCCGACCCCGACCCCGGAAGGCTCCATTGGAGATTTTGGTTTTTGGAGGAAATGGGAAGAAATAGGAACAAGGAAGTAAGGAAAAGCAACTGGATCTGGGCGGTGAGAGATGGCCGAGTCTTGACCGAGTCGACTCTTCAGTTTGACCGAGTCGACTCGCGTATCCGAATTTTTTTTATTTTTTTTTCCTGGACTCGCCACATGGCGAGTCCGACGCGAGTCCCAGCCGAGTCGAAGGCGAGTCCGAGTCCTTCACGAGTCGACTCGGCATTCTTCATATTTTCTGCCGAGTCGGTGCTTCATAGGTAATATGCTAGTTGCACGGATACGGACTCGGCGACTCGGACTCGACACGATTCGGATTCGGCGACTCGTTTTTGAAAAAAAATTAAGATACGACTCGGCATGGATACGTATATTTTAATAAAATAAATTTATATAGTTATATATAAAAAAAAATACCTTAGCATCAAAGTCATTGAATAAACACTCATTCAAATATTCATAACACAAAATTAAAAAAAGAGATCAAGAAGACTAACTAATTCCATCAAATAATACTAATAACAATCAGATCATGGAATTTAATTACATCAGAACAATAATGCTAAATTAAAAAGTTAGGCAAAGTAAAAAATATATTACTAAAGAAAGAATTACTCCTTGAAAAATTAAAAACAAATACAGTACTACCTTTTGGTGATTGTCGGGTGTGAAGGTATAGGCACTCACTTACCATCTTTGGTGCGTTACATTATTATTATTGTTGCTTTTATTTTTTCTCTTTCCGCGTTCGGTTAGGTATAGTTGACAATATTTTCATTTTTGTATTCACTTTATTGGCAATTGTAACTTTTTGGGGAGGGTAGTTTCCTGGTATTTTCCAAACCGACTATCTCTTTTCTTCTTTTCAAGGACATTACTTTTCCACTTCTCCATCTCCATTCAACATAAACAAAGCTTCAGTTAACGTATCTCCCCCCTCATTTCATCCCCCACCCCCCAAAAAAAAAAAAAAAAAAAAAGGAAAAAAATGAATAAATCAAAACTTCTTTCTGCAAATCCAAATCTTCACCAAATGGAGACAAAGAGGCGAAGTATCAATAAAGTGTTTCGAAAGATTTATCCTTTTCCCATGGATTCTTACAACCTAAAATCACGACGAGAAGACAAAGTTTCTGCGGCGATTGCTCTCCTATCTTCCATTGCAGCAGTTTTACTTCATTTGCTCAGTCGCTATCCAATACTCATATTTGCTGACATTTTATACGCCTATGATGCTTTTGTGATATGCTTCATGTTTTCACTTGACCGAGTCGACAATCACTTGACCGAGTCGACTCTTCAGCTTGACCGAGTCGACTCGCGTATCCGAATTTTTTTTATTTTTTTTTTCTCGGACTCGCCACTTGGCGAGTCCGGTGCGAGTCCCAGCCGAGTCGAAGGCGAGTCCGAGTCCGTCACGAGTCGACTCGGCATTCTTCATACTCTCTGCCGAGTCGGTGCTTCGTAGGTAATATGTTAAGTCTAGGGTTGTACAATGTACATATTTTTTTTTTCAAGTTTATGACCTGACTTAATATCTTTCAATATGCATAAGAAGAATTGAATATCTACCTACCAACACTCAAATTAAATTCAAATTATATTTCAAATCTCAAAACCAACTAATTTTTTCTTTTACCATTCTAAATTCCACCCAAATCAATCCAACATCGTATTTCATTCGCGGAAACCATCCAAACTAATCCTCAAAACCAAAAAAAAAAACGAAACAGAACCAAAAACGATCCATAATCACCTGAGATTTCAAAAATGCAATTTGACTTTTCATGTTAAAATTAAAAAATAAGAAAAAAATAACAGTCAATTTTTGGCTGCTTACCTAAGAAATTCTTGATTAATCCAGCAGTCAAATGGGTAGATGGTTTCTGTTTACCATCTCTATATACATGTCTTATTTCAATTATTGTTTCTTGCACATAATCTCACACAAATCAAGTACCATACAAGAAAAGAAAAAAAAAAGACTCAATTCAATTTAAATTATCCTTAAATCCTATGTCCAAATCCTGTACTAATTACTCAAACAGCAAGAGACCTAACTTCATCTACTTTCCACAGATCTTCTTCATACTTGTACCACCTCAACAACCCTTCATCGTTCCTCGTACGCTGACACATGATGCAAGAATCATCCATACAAGTCAGAAACTTCTTCAACCGACTAGCTCGATCAAGAATCGATTTATCAAGCTCTTTGAGCACTCGTTTCTGTGCGGGAGGAGGATGGACTTCAACGAGTAGGCAATGAGAAATGTTGAGTACTTCAAGCCCTTTCAACCCCTCCAAGATTATGATCAAAGCATCCTTACACAACATAGTGCATTGAAGACTTAGGACTTTTAAGTTTGGTAGAAATGCAGCTAATGTGGAGGCGAAGAGAATGTCGCAAGGGCCCATGATCTTGAGTTCGGAGAAGTTTTTGCAATATTTGCCGATTTCTTCCATGAGATATAGAGGACTTGATATGCTTGGCATTGTTAGGGACTCGAGATCTTCCCACATTCGTACGGCATGGCATATGCCAGATTTCTTTATTCGGTTCCACGCTGGCATGACTAGGCGCTTCAGACGTGGGCACCTGCATTGCATAAGGGTAGAATTAGGAGTGCTCGTCCGGTTCAAAGCAAACTGAGTGTTGGTTCACCATTTTTCTAAACCAAAAACCGATCTTTTTTCTGTTTGGTCCAGTCCGGTTTCGGTTTTGGCCACAAAAGCAAAATAGAAATCATTTATCATCCAAAGAACTGAAATTTAAAGTATTTAACATCTAGGGATATTCAAACATCGAAAACAAAAAAATCATATCTCAAATTTTAACTTCAGGAATCAATTATTTAGGGCTAAGAAAATTTTAATGTGAAATGAAATAAGATACGAGTATAATTTAAAAAAAATGAAAATCCAATATTTGTTTTGGTCTAGTTAACCGGAATCAAATCGATAACCGAAACTTCACAAACTTAGAAGCCGAAAACCAAACCACATTTCTTTCGTATGGTTTAGTTGCAATGGTTTCAGTCCAGTTTGGCTAGTTAATCGATAAAGACTTTAAAATCAAACTAAACTAACACATAATCCACTTGAGTTTGATTGATAGAAACTAGTTTGAAATCAGTTCGTTACACATACCAAACAAGCCTTAACAACGTTCATCGTTTGATAGCTTTTGAAGCTAGGTTAGAGCTCAACTACACAAGCTAAAAATGACAAAATATAAGTAAAAATATCACGCTTGAACAACCCTACGCAGAATGTCATATTCAAACCTATCAAATTCTCTAAAAGTCCCACAAAACTAATATACATGCTTTAAATAAATTCACATACTAAATAAATCAAAGAAAGAGTAGCGGTTTTTCTTGTTTACCTTTCGGCCGTGTAAGTCAACTGATCATCACTGACATAAAGATTGTAATGGAAAATCAAGAATGATATGTTTCCACAGCTGAGATTCAAAGCGATCTTCAAAATTCGTGTCAATGTTTTGTCCGAACGACCATCCACATACACATAAGGCTCTAACGGGATTTTGATAAAGTTCGATCTTAGAATCGATAAATCGAGTGTCTTCCACAGTAAAGGGTCACAAGCTGCCAATCTCCATGTACTACAAACATGACCCACTCCCGATGTGAGTTCGAGTATATTCAAGTTCTGAAAAATCTTGACCAATATATCGATATCCATGTCTTCCCATCTTCTCATACCAGAACACGTATCCTCCATTTTTATAGGGAATACGAAAATATTTCAAGAATTCTTAAAATATAACTATGCCTACAGAAAGCAAGAAAATTCGCAGATTTAGTGTCGTTGAGTTTGTACTAATCTATGTAACAAGACAATGTGTAATCGAACTAGTACGCTATATAATCGTATTCTAGGCGAAGTTTCATAAAACCAACCTATATAATCAGAAATATGATTTTATAAAAGCACAATATATCATGGATTTAAGGACTACACACAACATTACAACCCAGATTCAATTTCCCCAAAGAATATTGATATTCAGAAGAAATTCATAAGGTCCTCCCTGAAAAAAGAGAAAATATTGATGCGCCACACAACATGTTTTAACTTCTGAGTAAAATTAACTGTAATTCAATGTTATCATCAAAATTAAGATCAGTTACATTTTTTCCACAGACTATTTCAAAACAAGTAGAATGTTTTCAAACAAAGACACCAATTTAATGAAACTGAAATTCAAGAATTACAAGACCACAAAAAGGGTACAAAATCATGATTCAGGTAAATATCTTAAAGTACCACCAAACCAAAAACAAAATCCCAAATTTCACACCCAAATTAAAAATGTAGCTAATCTTCACAGCATATACGAATTAACCTCGAAAAATTCAATATTTAATATATTAAAATTCAAGAACCAAAGGAGACACACGAAATAGAAAAAACAGAATGCACATATCATAAATTTTCTTCAAAAATCCAAGAAAAAGAAACCTTTTTTCATTTTTTGCAAAAATTAAAAAGAAAATCCCAATAAAGAACACAAAACTCAAGATCTCTTTGATCCGGTCTCCAACATTTCAAGAAAAGATGAATCCCACATGGAACAACAGAGAATTAGAAAGAAAACAGAGGAATACCCTTAGCACTTGAAACCAATTTTTTGTGAAGTTTTATTCTGAAGATGACTGCTATTCTCTGTTGATCTGAAGCTCGAAGCTGTTCCAAATGTGTATTATTGATTTTATTTTTTTCTTTACGTTGATGAAATTTAGGAATAGGTACTTTCTAACTGAGATAAGGAGAGAGAATTAGATTCCAAGAGAGAAATGGCGTGAAATGACATACAAAGCCCCGTCTTTCGTCGATTATAACGAGCCCCCGTTTGATATTTGATTGATGAGCTAAAGACAAAAACACCCCATGTTTTATCTAACTATCAAAAAAATTTCTGCGTTATTTTAACTTTAAAAAATTCTCTGTGTTTATTATTATTTTAAATATATATTTTTTTTTTGAAAATCTAAGAATAAATACTTGGATCGAGTGTGGTATTTAAAACCAAATACAATGAATTTTTTGGGATTTAAAATAACACAAAGGGCCTTTTGGGAGTTAGATAAAACATAAGAGATGATTTTGTCTTTTGATTTCAGGGATAAAATTATCATATTTAAAGCAAAATATGAACAAATACTTGCAATTTTTCGCGTTTGAATCATACGCTCTTTTCTGAAAATGTATTTGATACTTACTTGACATCAGAAGAAAAATTGGGGAGTTAAAATAATAAAAGGAATTTTCTGAAAATTAGACAAAATATAGGGTTATTTTCGTCTTTTGCTCTTATTAATTTATTTAGCTGAATTTCTGACACGAAAAAGCTGGCCGTCAAAATGTAATAATTGAGGTGTAACGCTCCAATGGAACTACAATCATTGCTTTCAAACTTGTGCACTGAGTTTTGGTTATAAGGATTCTTTTTTTTTTTTTTTAACATTATTATAAGTTCTTTATTGGCAATTGTCATTTTATTTTTTACTATACAATATGGTGATTTATAATTTTCGTATCGAGACATATTGGGGCTGTTTGTTTGACGTTTCCCAAAAAAAATTCGTGTTTAGGAAATGCCAAACAAATATGTTTTCTATTTTCTGAAATAAATTTTTCATCTCTTAATTTTCTCAGACTCCTCTCTCAAAACCCAAACAAATAATAATTTTTTATCTCTAAATAAAACATATACAAACTCTACTCTGATTTGACATAAAGTAACATATCTCTTACACAATTTATCTCACAACAAACATGATTTGACATAAAATCTTACACATCTTACACCTACAACCCAACTCTTCCCAAAAAAACATATACCTACTTTATTTCTCAAACCACTCTCTCAAAACTCAAACAAACAACATTACGCAAATCGATATTATTTCACAAACCTCCACTATTCTCCCAAACTACTTTCCCAAACACCAAACAAACAGGCCCATTGAATTGCACATTTTTTCGTATAATTTAATACATTTTTTTTTCTCAATGTGTTAATTTTTTTCGAGGGGTGCATTAAATGAAATTTTTTCCCAATATAATTTAATTTAATACATTATTGAGTATTTCATACCACCAAAAATTATTTAGACAAAATTGATCGTGTGCACATGTAGTCGTTAACTCAGACATATTGGAGAAAAAAGTCAAATTTTTTCTGATGGTATATCGAATTGAACAATTTTTATGGAACTTTATTTTGACGATAAAATATTAACTAATCTATAGAATAAATAACATTTAGGACCATAAAATGTAAAGTTAACGTCAATTTCTCTTTAAAATATCGAGTTAACAGCAACATGCGACACACGTGATCAATTTGTTCGAATAATTAATAACATATAAAATATGCACCCTTGTGTTAAATTGGTACGAATTAGTACCGTAATTGCAAGCCACCCTATTGTATAGTATTAAAATATTTGCATAAGAAATTATAGTTACATAATATACAGTAATTCGATATTAGAAAACCCTATTTAAAATCAGTATTTCAAATTCAAATTTAACTAGTAAATTTTAAAAAGATAATGACTATATGTATAAAAACTAAAAAGATATTAACAAAAATAAAACAAAAACGGCTTTTTCATTATCTTAATTAGCTTTAGAATATGTTATTTTAACACAACAAATTAAATAATTTAAGCACTTGAAATACTCCTCAAATAAACCCGATTGAATTGAATATCCTAAGGCTATGTTCGGTTCGCATTTTTATGGGCCGCCCAGATTAATTATTTTTGCTCCAATTGGGCTTATTATGTGTGTGGAATATAATTTATTTGCTGTTCGGTATATTAATGTTGGGCCGATAAAACTGAAATCCAATATCTAATCCGCTGAACGGTTGGCCCAACTAATTTTTGAAGGACGGAAATGCCCTTGATCCGTTGACGAGTCAAGGGGTGATCTGGCCGTTCAATCAATTTAATCCGAGCCCTTGATTCCGCGGTATATGTTTGGCGAATGAAACCCTAATCTACCTTCATTTCTCTCGTCTCACTCTCTCTCTTCGACACGCTGACGGCGCAGTTCATTCGACAGCTTCCTTCACCCCGACTCCATTTCTTCCAAGCATCAAATCAGTGTTTGAAATCTTCTAAATCCCACCACGAATCGTATATTTTAGAAATTTGTTTCCAGTTTTTTCATTTTCCTTGCAATTTTTAGAAAATAACGAAGAAACCCTACTTCCTTCCAATCCCGATTACTGTCCAGACTCTCTTTCACGCCGGCCGGCGCCTGGAGCTGAGTTATATTCCTCGCAAGGTTATGTTCTATTTCCAGCCGCCTTCATTATTTTAGATATTATATATTTGTATACCATTTCTTGTTTATACACTGTACTTGTATTGTTTTAGGATTCGTGAATGGACTGGAGTTATTTCTTCGAACCAACACCCTAAATGGCAAAGGTTAAGTTACGAGTTTTTGTTACATATGTATTCAACTATTAGCTTAGGATTTGTATTTCATTTTTGGCTTATTCATTTCAATGTTTGTTTTTGCAAATGTATGGATTGGAGTTATTTGTTGGAAACTCACCCTGAATGGCCAAGGTAAATTTATGTTATATGTTCATTTGCTCTTGTATTCAAATATTAGATTTTTGTCATATTTTTCCTGTTGTTTATACATTTCAATGTTGTTTATACATTTCAATCTTTCTTATAGGGATAATAAATGGACTGGAGTTATTTGTTTGAAAATACACCCTCAATGGCAAAGGTTATGTTTTTTGTTCATTTAAGAGTATTCAAATATTGGTTATGGCTGAGGAAATATCACTGCGTCGTAGGCAACAGCCTGCGATGATCTGTGCTCTATTCCTCATGCTTAAATGAGTTTTCTCTTTTTGAACAATCTACTTGTTTATTGCACACAATTTGTCTTGTGTATTTGTTTAATTCATGAACCAGCTTTTCAGGGTATTTTTGATTCTGTGTTTTTACATTGTTGGGACTAGTTGGGAGCTATCATATGAAATTATTTTTGCTTGATTCATTTGATGGAGTTTTGTCATATTTTCTGTATTCTGCTTCTTGAAATACTTCCTCATGTCTCTTGTCAATTTTAATTGAGTTTGATGTTTGTGTCCTGGTTCTGTGAACATTTTTGTCATAGTGGCTTTCAATAGGAGTTAATGAAGGATGGACTGTGGTGGTTCAATTCTGTCTTACACTTTATAATCTTTTCTGGATCTTTTAATTGAAATATTTCCTGCTTTTTCTTGTCAATTATAAATGAGTTTCATATTTGTGAAGCAGAAGGTTGAACATTATTGTCATAGTGGTTGTTGATAGAAGTTAATGAAGTGGTGCTTCAATTCTTTCTTACACTGAATATCTTTCTGGATTCCTTTAATTGAAATACTTCCTACTGTGTATTGTTAAATTTAAAGGGACTTTCATATTCTGTAGTTGTTTGACCAGATGTATTTTTGCTTGATTCATTTGATGGAGTTTTGTCATATTTTCTGTATTCTGCTTCTTGAAATACTTCCTCATGTCTCTTGTCAATTTTAATTGAGTTTGATGTTTGTGTCCTGGTTCTGTGAACATTTTTGTCATAGTGGCTTTCAATAGGAGTTAATGAAGGATGGACTGTGGTGGTTCAATTCTGTCTTACACTTTATAATCTTTTCTGGATCTTTTAATTGAAATATTTCCTGCTTTTTCTTGTCAATTATAAATGAGTTTCATATTTGTGAAGCAGAAGGTTGAACATTATTGTCATAGTGGCTGTTGATAGAAGTTAATGAAGTGGTGCTTCAATTCTTTCTTACACTGAATATCTTTCTGGATTCCTTTAATTGAAATACTTCCTACTGTGTATTGTCAAATTTAAAGGGACTTTTATATTCTGTAGTTGTTTGACCAGATATATTTTTGCTTGTTTCATTTGATGGAGTTTTGTCATATTTTCTGTATTCTGCTTCTTGAAATACTTCCTCATGTCTCTTGTCAATTTTAATTGAGTTTGATGTTTGTGTCCTGGTTCTGTGAACATTTTTGTCATAGTGGCTTTCAATAGGAGTTAATGAAGGATGGACTGTGGTGGTTCAATTCTGTCTTACACTTTATAATCTTTTCTGGATCTTTTAATTGAAATATTTCCTGCTTTTTCTTGTCAATTATAAATGAGTTTCATATTTGTCAAGCAGAAGGTTGAACATTATTGTCATAGTGGCTGTTGATAGAAGTTAATGAAGTGGTGCTTCAATTCTTTCTTACACTGAATATCTTTCTGGATTCCTTTAATTGAAATACTTCCTACTGTGTATTGTCAAATTTAAAGGGACTTTCATATTCTGTAGTTGTTTGACCAGATGTATTTTTGGCATTAATTGCATTCCCATTAATTCTTGGTGGATGAAACAATTTTCATATTTTTTAGCAATGACCTTTGAATACTGTATTCTCTCTTGACCAAAACTTTTTCATTTAATGCTCAACAACCCTCAGTTAATTATGCATTAAATTGGGGTATTTCAAAAGCCCCAACCCCCAATCCTTCTATATATACACAAAGCCCTTTCCATTATATCTACATTCAAGAAGACAAAAAAATCTGTAAGTTCAAAATTTTTCTTTCCTTTACACATTTCTGATCCTCTGTATATTTATTTAATTTCAGAATTTGTTAGTTCTTGTTGTATACATAACTGAGATATTATTGTGTTTATTAGGTTTAAGTTGCAAGATGCCAAAGACTAGGCGCATGCGAAGTGAGATTAACAAGATCAACGATGGCTGGTCACATGACGAAAATGTCTTCTTCATTGACCTGCTGTTGCAAGAGGTCAAGAATGGAAGTTGCAAGGAGGTTGCATCTATGACAGGAGCATGCCAGCGGATTTCAGCTGCAATGAATGGACATTTCAATCGTCGTTTTGGCCTGTTCGCTGTGAAGAAGAAAGTTGAATGGTTAAGGCACCGGAACAAAGTTTTCAACAAGTTCTTGCATACTCCCGGAGTATGGTATGACAAACAGAACTGTCAATCTCATGTCAACTCATTTTATTGGAGATACGTTGATCACATGGTAAATAGGGTTAACACCAGATATCAGTTTTATTTAATTATTTGGTATTTGCGTATAACTCATGAATTTTTTTTTTTTTTTTCCAAGGAGGAGTCCCCGATGTTCAGAGATTTTAGGCTGAATGGAGAACCTTATCGTCTCAAGCTGCAAGCCATATTTGACGACCATGAGGTGGCCACACTCCCAAAGGACCTGACCGGAAGTCCTGAGTGGCCAATTCACGTTCGGGACTCATCCGACAATGAAATGGCTGTTGTTCCTTATGCTGAAGCTGGTTGTTCTTCCTCTCCACTTCCTGTCTTGTTATTTGACTCTGGTTCGAACTTAAGCGATGTTGACTGATTATTGTGGGACTTTATTAATAGCTGTTTTATGTAGGAATGTTGGTAATATGCTGTGGTATGTTTTTTTTTTTTTTTTTAGTGTGTGTTTGCAAGTTGGATGGTTCTACTGGACAAACCCCCCCCCCCCCCCCCGCCCCTGATTATGATTATTTATCCTTTGTTGGTATGTGATTACACTGCACATTTTCCTGTAATGCAGTGTAATCTACATTTTGAACTTAATGTAATAGACCTTGAAGTAATTTAATGAATGGGTGTTGTTTTTTTTTCATGTGTATTATTTATAATATATAAGCTTTTGCACAATTTATTACATGATTGTTTTTGAGCTAAGATTAAAAAAGTCACATGTTTGCATAAGTACTTGTGAAAGTTTTGACATATTATTCTCTGAAAACACATACTGCGCAATGCATCAATGCAAAGAAGAAAAAGAAAAGCATGCATAATGAGTTATCTTGTCGGCCCAAGAGGGGGGGGGGGGGAGTGTTTGTGCAATTTACAATCAAAGTGACATAGATATTTAAAATGTTACTTTGAAAATTTCAGAAACACATTGAAAGGAAAAAACAAGGGGGTGTTTTGTGAATATCACCTTTCAAAATCAAATCTTCTTGTAAGATTCGTATCTAACAATCAGTTTGGACTTTTTAGCTAGTTACCTAATTTTACATGTAGCCCCCTCTATTTGTTATAAATTAATCAACTGGACATATGAGTACTTCCTATAAATTGGACCAATATTATTCAGTGGAAGTGAACCACTTGGAATATCCACCTTCATAAAAAACTTGTGCCAATTTGTCAATGGCTAATTTCAACCCCCGACCTCAATCGAAATTCTTGTATACCGAAAAATGGCCAAAAGAAATTGATGAATATTTCATCGAATTCTTATCAATGGATGGCTACTATCGAAATGCTATATATGTTCATGAATTGTTGGACATTCTTAAGGTTGTTCGGAATGAGGTGAATGCAAATTTCAACCGGTCCTTCACCCTAAAGGAAATTAGGACAAGGTTCGAAAAGCTTAAACGTAGACATGCTACATTTGGATATTTGAGAACAGTTTCGGGTTATAACTTGATCGAAGGTACGAACAATGTCGGGCGAAATGGTCAAGAAATTGTTGGGAATATGTGTCGGGTATGAATATATTTGCTATGCTCATCCACAATTTTTCTTTTTTATTTCTTTGCACTGACTTAGTAATTTGGTTTTATGTCGAAGGAAACCCCGTTTTACGAGGCTTATGCTATTAATGGAGATCCAATGTGGGATGAACTGTGTCAAATATTCGGAGAAAACGAAATTGATCATTTTTTGAGTCCACCTCCGTCCCCAATAGACCTTCAGTGGTTTGAACGTGATGATGGCCCGACTATTGGCCATGAAACACCTGTTCCAGTTCCCATTAATGAACCGCGAATTAGGTTCTCCCCGTGTACTGATAACGATTTTTGGGATGACTTGGCAAATTTCAACCACACCTCCTCGGTTAATGAAAACGACGAAGCTGAAAATTATAATCCGGTGGTTAAGTGCCTATGGCCAAGTGAGGGAACTTCTTCGAGTTCGGCAATTAGAAAAAAGTAGTTTATGGCGACGTTAAGAATATGTAATTTTCAAGCGGTTAATTACGGTCTTAGGAGTTGTGTTCAAATTATGTGTTTGCAATTAATGGGTGTTATTATTCTAGTCTTATGTTTAAGTACCCGTCATTTAGATGGTACTACCGTGTGGGAACAGTGTATGTTATTTTATTCAAGTCCCGAATTTCATTTCGAGTTTATGGAATGTTTGATTTGTACTTGGCAAATTTTTCCATTTATTAATGATTACAAATAATAAATTAGGAAAAGTAATTTCGACCTCTAATATCAAAATTGTAATTAATACACTATCACACCTAATTTTTCAACATGCCCCGTAGCTGAAAATACCAAACTTGTGCCCAAATTATGAACACAATAATCCAACACCATATACATAAATTACAAATAATCCAACAATTTTGCAAACATCAGTCCTACATAGTTAGGTAAATTACAAAAAGTAGCATCACTTTTGTTTCATACCTAACTACATAATCACATCAAAATGTAATTCTTCAAAATCAACACACTTTAGAGCAAAAAATGAGTGTGGATTAGTCCGGTGTCCCCATGTAAACACATGCATCAATACATCAAAAATCTACTACCCAACAAAACACATGCAACAAAACACATCACCGAGACGTCACGGCATCTTACCATCAAGCATCATGTGGGCTTGCATCTCACGGTTGCGTTCGGACGAATTCAAGAACAAGCTAATGTGCTTCGCGTTATCCATTATCTTGAAGGACAAATAGTTCCGGTTCTCGTCCGTTAGAGATGTAATGCTATCAAGTGCGGCAATAATCTTTTTAGCCTTGTCGTCGTATGTGTCCTCCTCCTTTGCAAATTTCGAACTAAGATCATTCCAAGTGGATTTAGCCGCCTTCATCAACTCCTCCATGTCCGGTTTCAAATGTTCCGCATCATAAGACTCGGGTGTCTTTCTTTTCCTCGTTTGTTTCTCCTTCTTGATCTTTTTAATCTTACCCTTCTTCGTCAACTTCGTCTTGTTTGCACCACTGCTATGAAAACCCATATTGTACGGGGGCAACTCTTGATCGAAATCTGGTGAGTCGGACAAATCCGTTGTTAAATCAACGGTGGGACTGTAGCACGAGACATCATTAATTGCATCGTTAACGGGCTCTTTCCCATTCGAATTGTTGCTCGGACCCGCATTGGTCTTTAGCAAATCCTCTACTATACCCACGAAGTCCTCGGCCTCATCTCCGTTTGCCCGATCTTTCCCGAATATGTCAACCCAATCGTCAAAGTATAAATATGATTTGAATCTCATGTTTGCAACATCCGGATGAGCCTATACAGAAAAATTAAATCATCAAAAGTGAACAAAGTATGAAATATAATGTCTAATCCAGGGGGCTGGTCCAGGGGGGTGTTTTTGCAAAAAAGCAGTTTATTTGGGAATATTATTTCCAAATAAACACAGACCAGGGGTTGTTTTTGCAAATAAACACAGAACCACGGGGGTGTTTTTGCAAATATAAACACAGACCAGGGGCTGTTTTTGCAAATAAACAATGAACAAGGGGCTGTTTTTTGCAAATAAACACATAAACCAGGGGCTGTTTTTGCAAATAAAGTCAGAACCAGGGGGTGTTTTTGAGCCATAAAAGCACAGAACCAGGGGTTTTTTTTGCAAATAAACAATGAACCAGGGGCTGTTTTTGCAAATAAACACAAAACCAGGGGGTGTTTTTGCAAATATAAACACAGACCAGGGGCTGTTTTTGCAAATAAACAATGAACCAGGGGTGTTTTTGCAAATAAACACAAGAACCAGGGGCTGTTTTTGCAAATATAAACACAGACCAGGGGCTGTTTTTGCAATTAAACACAAGAACCATGGGCTGTTTCTGCAAATATAAACACAGACCAGGGGCTGTTTTTGCAAATAAACACAAGAACCAGGGGCTGTTTTTGCAAATAAACACAGAAGAACGCACCTTCACGTATAGGGCCCATACTTCATCATCAACCTCGATGGTCTTCGAACTATCGTTCCAACCGAACCCGCTAGTCCCTTGCATACCTACTAATTGATAATAGGTCTTCTTCCACACGGTCAACTTCGAATTTATGTGTTTACATGAAATCTTTGAGGCCGGTAATCGTACTTTTAGTGCCCCCTCAAGGGTTTGCAAATAACCCGGTCTAAAAGAGTTATCCGCCTTCCATCCACTTGTGATCATGTCCTTCAATAGGTGGATAAGTTGACTCTCTTCGAGCGGATTCCAAGTTCTTCGCGTACCCTGGGCTTTCTTTTGCGTAGGAACCGCATCACCGTATCGTGGTATGTCTGCCATATGTTTCTATTGATAACCTGAAAATACAAATTAAAGTGCTAGTCATCATCACGAAAGTTTTATAAAGTAGACATGAAATCTGAAAATTTGTACTGCAAATTGAGTAATAAGTGCAATCCAAATCACAAAAAAAGAACATATTATCATTTTTACTCAACATATTTCAAGGTAGTCACGCGACGGAACAAAGATCATTCACAAGTACACACCAAATACAATGACTTAAAAATAGGGTACATATAAACATATAAAGTAAAATCGAACTAAGTCCAAGTGCATGAACCAACATATCAAACTAATGTCTTAAACAACTTAATGGCGATTTGCATTCCATTTCGTGAACATATCATTCGCCATTTGTTCACGAAAGTTGTTCCACGCGGTCGATGTCTCAACGTGGTCAATGAATTCTTCTACCGGAGGATCATCCTCGTCGTCACTCGAGTCGCTCGAGTCGCTCGAGTCACTCGAGTCGCTCGAGTCGCTCGAGTCACTCGAGTCGCTCGAGTCGCTCGAGTAAACATATAAAGGATTAAGAACCCAAGGTTCATCAGTCATTGTTTTCCGCATGAAGTTTTGAATCAACAACAAGGCCATTATCATTCTATTCTGCGTCTTTACGGGGTAGAATGTGTTGCTCCTAAGAATTGCCCATTTCTTCTTAACTATCCCGAAGCTGCGCTCTATTATATTTCGAGCTTGAGAATGCTTCATGTTGAAATATTCATGAGCATTCTGGGGGGCATCCATTCCAACTCCCCACTCTTTTAGATGGTAGCGCACTCCTCTATAAGGCGCGAGGAAACCTTCTCCGTTAGTATATCCATTGTCGCAAAGGTAGTAAGTTCCTACGAAAAAACAAATTATTAATACAAACCGGAAAATAGGTTTAAGTAATTGATGTTATAAGTAATCATGGAATGTAGTAATTAACCTGTAGGCACTTTTAACCCGTTTGGTCGATTTATGGCATCCCTTAGAACTCGACCATCTGCCGCGGATCCCTCCCAACCAATCAAAGCATACGTGAACGCCCCACTAGTATCACACGCGGCAAGCATATTGGTGGAAACAACACCCTTGCGATTTCTATAACGCGGTTTATCCACAGATGGGACTAGAACTGGAACATAGCTTCCATCCAACGCTCCAATACAGCCCTACAAAATCAAGAATCACCTAATTGCAAAAACAAGGCCTTTAAACAATACTTCAAACATAATAGGATAACTAGCTTACCGGAAAACAACTCCACCTAGGGTCGTCACAATCATTTGTTATCGGATCGGGTTGAGAGATCAAAATTGAATGGAGTTTTAGCAAACAATTAAGTACCCGGTAGAAACACTTGCTAACGGTGTCTCCCGAGCGACGAAAGTCAGTCCGCACCACTCGAATCTTTTTGTGGTGAGAAAGAACCGATAAAAACATGGCAACTTGCTCTTGCATGGGAACGTACTTGGTATCCCTTAATCCCCCCACGTTATGAAGCAAACAACACAACTTATCAAACGCACTCGTGTTAAGACGTATGTTGTCTTGACACCTTACGGAATCTTCGTAAAACACATAATGTAAAATTTCTGCTTGCTTCCGCTTCCTACCTATTAGGCTATATCGTATCGGTCGATACTTTGCGTGGTGTGCCCTAATTCTTAGGGAAATTAAGAAAACACCCATCCAAAAGAATTGATGGAAGAACAACATGAAGAGGTGTTTCTTTCGTTCATCCATTCGCGTAGTACTGCAATTTACACATATGTAACAACTATATCGAACTAGTTTATTTCACAAAATTTTACAAAAAAATGCTTTATTTTCACAAAATTTTACAAAATAATGCTTTATAATCGAAAGAGGTGCCAACATTTGAATGCATATTAATTTGAATAAACCTTATTCAACAACAAAATATTTCACATTCATAATCGGATTTAACATGTCATAAACTTCACAAGTAACAAAACATGACATAATTATTGACATAAATAGGATTTTTTTTTTTTTGGAATTTGCAAGAACCCCCCTGTAGTTGGATATGTTTCCTTATTTGTAAAAACACACCCCCTGGAACAGAAATTTTTAAAAATACCTGAAAGGAACATTTTATTTGCAAGTATCCCCCCTGGATCAGCTTATTTGCAATTTACCCTCTATATTAATTCACCTTCTTGGATCAGTTTATTTGTTTGCATTACACCCCATGGAACAGTTTATTTGCAAAAATCTATAAAATAGTTCGCATTTTACAAACAAATCCAGTTTATTTGTTTGTAGTACACCCCATGGAACAGTTTTAAAAACATGCTAAAAACTCAACAACCATAACCATAACAATTGAAGCTTCAAACACAAACCCAAACATACCAAAACGAGATACAAACATGCCGTACATGGATCAATAATTTCTTTTACCCAAAATAAAAAAACCGTACAAACACAAACTTTAATAAAAAAAAATAAAAAAATTACGAACAGCAAACTTAAGCTGTTTCCAGTAGAAGGCGAAAGAAGAAAACCGAAGAAAACCCATGTAATTTTTACCTTCGCCTTCAATGTCGGATTCTACAGCCGAAACACCTTTTTATCTTCGAACCTACAATGTAGAGGAAAGAATGTTAGTGGGGGAAAACTTGAATATACCGAAAATTGAACAAATATTAAGCTCAATTGCAATGGCATTGATTGAGCTGAAGAAATAGAGAGGGATAATTTTTCCCCATTCGCGCGACCTGAGAGCTAAGAGAGTGGGAAAATTGTGTGGGAAATGAAAATTTTCAATGTTTTATTAAAAGCAGCAGGTTTAATTGTAAATATGCACAAAATAAAGGGTATTTTCGGCAGCTTATTTTCAATCTGGGCCGGAGATTATTAATTGGAGGGAGGGGTGCCCAACTATAATACGCGAGATAAGAGCGGGCTGGCCCACTTTTCGTCCGATTACCACGGGCTGCCCGGGTTTTAACAAGCCCAACCGAATGCTGGATTGGAAAATTAAACAGATAATAGTGGGCCGAATTAAGGGTTATATGGGGCTTATATTAAGAACCGAACGCACCCTAAGTCAAGCCCAATATACTGTATAAAATATAAACTTACTGGTCCACACCCGAAAGCGTATAGCCCATCTTATAACCCGACCCGGACCAAACCATTACAAAGAAAAGCAAGTCGATTTTTGTGTATATTGTTTACCAATTAATTTAGATTTCTCTGCTTCCGGTTTTGTAGTGCCCCAGTAGTACCATCAGCAGCAGAAGTTGTACGGAAAAATGGGCGGAGGAGGAGAGCATCACCACCACGGCGATGGCGGAGATTTTAGGGCAAAGGTGTGGAGCATGACGGGTGGGCCCAACTGCCGGCCTAAGCACTGGAAGCGCAACACTGCTTTCGCCATGGTTGGCATCGTCCTGATCTGTATCCCCATCGCCGTTAAATCTGCCCAGCTCGAGGTATGCGTATGTGTGGTTTATCAATTTATTTTCTGTAACAGCGTTTTCATCAAAGTGCGTTTATTGTTCTGCTGTTTGACTAATTTTCATGTAAAGGGGCTAAGGTATTTATTGCGTTGTTTTTGTAATTAGAGTTTTGATGATTAGCTAATTAGTATCAGGTTTTGATTTTTGCGTGTGGGTTTGTTTGTTTCAGTGTAATTTGACTGGTATATTGAATTATTGCTTGTAAGTAAGCAATGCTGTAGAGAACAGAGGAAACCATTGCAAAGAAGATATGTTTCATTTCATATTCTTCAAGTGTATATATAGTAATGATGGCTATTGAATTTATATATATACAGTGGGGATAATTATGTTACAAAAATATCAATTCTAACTAATTGAATAAGCACAAATGGCACTGTGAATTTCCTTAGTGTGCACGATGATTTTCTATTGAGAGAGTTATTATATTGTGTGTATGAGTGTACTCTAATCCAAGAGGAGAGTGATGTTCTATTTTTTGCTTCTCTAGAGTTTGGCTGTTGTGGGTGTATGTATTTATAATTGACAGGGCTAAGGGTTTTCTAGAATTTCGGTCACATTTGGGGGGAATTAGAGATTCGAGTAACTGGGTTGAGATGTTATGAGCTTTGATGTTCTCCAGTATCCAGAATGCGGTCTTGTTTCATTATATGAGGAAATATTAATATATGTAAAACCTTGATCTCACATGGGTAGTATAGCATATTGATATGGCGTTTATATGGCTTTTGGGGTAGGGTTCTCGTAGGGTCATGACCCAGTACTTCGTCTCGAGATCAAATATTGAAATTGAAATAATTTTCTGATTTAGTTACTATCATAAAAATGAAACTGAAAAATCTGAATTATGTGTTCTATCTTAGTTGTATTCTATCATCTTTTCTGTTGTGTTTTCTGACATGAGATTATTTCCTTGTTATCCAACTCTGAAATTCAACATCTTTTGTTGGCATTAGAAACATTGTATATGCATGGACTCATTCAAAACATGACGAGAACTCAAAGAATCGCTGCCTATAATTCCTTATAAGGAGGAATAAGTGATTCAATTATTTTTCATTATCGTAAAGGTCAATCTTTTGATAGAGTTTCTCACACATGTTGCAAGAAATGGAGATGATATTGATGTCTTAGTCCTTGTTGTCAAGTAGTCGTTTTTGATGGATGATATTCCTTGATATATAGAGACTTTGTCTCCGTATGGACTGTATGGTTTGTGTGTCCTCGTAGAGGCTTGTTTGGTAGATGGTTTCGAGTTCTTCTCAACAAATGTTACTAGCTCTATATGAACGTAACTGTTATTTACAATCATTGGTAGATTATTTGCTAGATTAATTTCTTCATGTATTTCGGTTACTCTTTTTATCCGTGATCTTATCATCCTCTCTGGCTCTCATCTTGTTGATGTTATATTGGAGTGCGTATCAGTATATAAAACTCTCTTTTCTGCTGGAATTTTGGGAAGCTAAAATGTGCTGAAATAGCAGGCCTGTTTTGTAAAATTTGTATGTTGAAGTTGTAGAAAATGCAAAGGCATCCCATCAAACAGTCTATTCTATTGAACTTTGTAGTTCCTTTTTCAGAAATCATAATATTTTGGACATTGATATACATGTTGCTTTTATTGGTTTTCACTTTTCAGAAACCACACACAATTTAGATACTTCGCAAAATATATTAATATTCAACTAGGTTATTACTTTTCATGATTTCCTAATACCAGAGTCTTGTTTTTCACAATTACACATCCCAGCTTCAGATATCAATCAAAAGCACGTTTCTTGCCATTTATGTCGTCTACATCTTTTACTATGAATTCTATTGGACGGACCTGAACTGATATAAAATCTGAATGCTTTTGTGAGACCCAATCCAAATGACGTTTGATGAATAAATGTTATAACTTCTAAGAGGACATATGTCGTCAACGAACTTTCTCCTGTTCAATTTGGTCGAATAGAGTATCCTACTACCCAAGATGAAATTGCTGAGAATTGATTTCTATAGTTTCATTAGGGGATTTTTCGAGAATTTGTAAAGTTTTATATATGTTTATATACATATCTTACAAACCTCGAGCTTTTGTTGCAGCAACGTCCACATCTTCCAGTTCGTCCAATTCCATCGCAGATCTGGTGCAAGAATTTTGGTAACAAGGATTACTAGTTGATTTGTAGTAAAGTTTTTTGTAATGCATTCTATAATCGATTTCAAATGCTTTGTTTCTGAGAATTCCTTTGTATCTGGAACAAGTCATTGCAAAGGATGGTCTGTGTTTGAATAAGAAATGACACAGAATTTCATTTGGATTTTAATCTGAATTTGGACTTGAAATTGTTTCAGCCTACCAATCATGTAGTGTTATAGAAGTTTATATGATTTGATTTTTTTAATCTGAATTTGGATTTTTATTATTCAAAGTTCGAGCATCATTTGATCTTAAAATCTTATTGCAGGCTTGGAGGAAGTAAGAAAATTTTAAACTTCGATAAAATTATAATTGGATTTGAATAAACTTAAGTAACAATTGAAAAAGTAATTTTACAAGAATTCATTAGAAAAATTCAATGTTAACAATAATTAATTGGAATTAATATCAATTATGAGATAATCGAATTTTTGTAGAATTGTTTTGTCGAAAGTTACATTCTGTGGCTTTTGTAAATAAATTCTGTTTTATAGATTTTGATTTCTTTTATGACACTAGGTCAAACGCTATGAATAATTAAAATTGATTAATGGTCTAAAGTTTACGATCCAAAATATATATTAACCAACAAGCATTCAATAAGAAAAGAAAATAAAGAAATGCTTCCAATATTTCTGAAAAGGACCCAACAAATAATGTACAATAAATTTTTCTTTCTGGGAAATAAAGAGAAAGGCCTAATTAATATTTTAAGAACAAAAAGGTAACCCCCTCACTTTTTTCAAATTTGTAATTAGGCCCCTTCCCTAGATTCAAAACACAAACCAACCCCTTACTTTTTCAAAAATTCATTCTAATTCTTGGCTCCGTGGGTTTTGAAGAAAGGACGAAACTTCAAAAACATAATTTCAAAAATTGCAAGAATGATAAATCAACGGCTACTTCACTGAAGAAATCTTATACTACTACCGTTTTGCAAATTCACGATTTCCCTTTAGGAAAGATAAAAAGAATTTGTGTACAGAAGATGGGGGTGAAGAATCTTTGGGATATCTTGGAATCTTGCAAGAAAACTCTTCCTCTTCACCATCTCCAGTAAGTTATTATTATTATTTAGTACTATATAGGTAAATGTTTGTTTAATTTTGATTTAAATTTTGAAATTTTGAAATTTTGGTTATATGATTTTGAATTAGGAACAAGAGGGTGTGCATAGATTTGTCATGTTGGATGGTTCAACTTCATAGTGTGAATAAATCCCATTGTGCAATGAAAGATAAGATTTATTTAAAGGGTCTTTTCCACCGCATTAGAGCTCTCATTGCTTTGAATTGCAGCCTTATCTTTGTTACTGGTACTATATGTTCTTTCTTTAATTTAATTTTATTGTATTTGTATATATGTGTTCTAGAATGAATTGTCCATGATATTTTCTTAGTACTTCAAATTTTGTGTTGTTTATTTAGATGGCTCAATTCCTGCAATCAAAATATCTACATATAGGCGACGACTAAATGCTGGGAATGAGGTAAGATTCACCGAGTCTGAGTCCAATCATTAAAATGTGCTTCTTTGCAACATTGTGCTTATTATAACTAGAAGGCTTTTCATATGAACTTACTGCTTGTTGATTTAGGCCACACTAGATGCTGGAAATCCTCGTAAAGAATCATCACTTAAAAGGAATATGGGATCTGAATTTTCATGCATGATAAAAGAAGCCAAGTTTCTCGGCGGGGCCCTTGGAATTCCATGCTTAGATGGGTACTTATTTGGCCATGTTGCATGCTTTTTTATCTTTTTGTAAATTGATATCTTGCATTGAAGTAAATTCTAAAATCTGGTGGAGAGATTCAAATAATAAAAGTTATGTTCAAAATGGAGATTATTAATTAGAGATGATAAACTAAATTAATATAAACTTTGCATTTCCGATGGCCCTAATGCAGGATTGAGGAGGCTGAAGCTCAATGTGCACTGCTAAACTCAGAATCGTTGTGTGTAAGTGGAAACCCGTAACTGTCAGTCATTGAAAATTACCTACCTTTGACTTACGATAGGCGATATATCACTAATTTATATTATTGCCGTATATTTATGATCATCAGGATGGATGTTTCACATCAGATTCTGATGCCTTTCTGTTTGGTGCAAGAACAGTTTATAGAGATATTTGTCTTGGTGAGTTTATGAAGTGTTCTTCTTTTTAGTTGTTAGATTATAATATTCTTATGCTTACTGTCTTCTATCCTTTAATTAGGAGAAGGTGGTTATGTTGTTTGCTATGAAATGGATGATATTGAGAGAGAACTCGGATTTGGAAGGAATTCATTGGTAATTCCTCTTTGACTTGTGATGAAAATGTTCAACATCGCCATATAAAAGCAAAGTCGCATATTTGTATTTCTACTTCTACAAGACTAGAGCATTTTTGGTCCTATGGAAATAGAATATTCTCTCTTTTGCGCACTTTTGGTCCCAAATAAGATGAGAAAGGGGTGGTATACCCAAATGTGCAAAATATTTTAAAAAAATACCGAAAGTGGAACTAAAAAAATAATTTTGCCTTTAAATAAGTATGCTAGCACAGAATATTTTTTTAAACTAGCTTCATAGTAGTTATTAAAGTGACAATTAATAGAGGTAAAGATATTACCACGTATTGTACATATAACTAATTCTAAATTATTAACATGTCATATGTTTTTCTTATTGGTGGCCTTCAGATTATTCTTGCTGTTCTTCTTGGCAGTGATTATACTCAAGGAGTCCGTGGTTTTGGGCCGGTAAAGTTAAATAACTTTTAAATTTACTATTAAAAAAATTTGCTTATTGCTCATCCTTTTCTGATCTACAATCATGTTCCTATGTGTGAAATTCCTTCTCTTAAATGTAGGAATCAGCTTGTCAATTTGTGAAGTCTATTGGTGACTCTACTGTTCTTCATCGATTTGCATCAGAGGGATTATCCATTGTGAAAAAGCAAAAAAGCTCAAAAAAGAAAGGCCAAAATTTGCCATGCGAAAATAAAGAGACCAATGTTAACCGTGACATAGATTTTAATGGTGAGTCAACTGTATAGTTTTGACATTTTTGTGAGATCTTTAGAGTAAAACACGATATTCGTCCTCTATTGATATGGATGTGCCCTCGTATCTTGATTTAATTCATTTTTGACTTTTACTTTTTTGTTTTATGCCTTTTGATTCTTTGCCTTTTAACTTATTGTTACTGTTTATAGGAGTCAAGTGTAATTTACCAACAGACAAGCACTTCGTGCAAGTGATTGATGCATACTTGAAGCCCAAGTGCCATTTAGCGGACTCATATCATGTCAATAGGTATAGTTTAATTTAATTGAATTGGGGAGGTTACTAGCTCAACAATTGCTTAGTAAAACCAAGAAGAATAAAATAATTTTTCTTTGTTTTGTTTGAATAGGGTTCTTCCGATTTATCCATTCAACCGTATCCAGCTACATCAAATTTGTGCTCAATTATTTGACTGGACTCCTGAAAAGACAGGTACAACTTCACAATATATTCTTTCAATTTGCTGTAATGTAATTCTACATTTGTGTAAAGATTGTAAAAAAAAAAGAAAAAGTAAACATTGTTTGCATTTCTTGGCTTAGATGAGTACATTCTTCCAAAGATTGCTGAAAGAGACTTGCGGAGGTTCGTTAATCTTCGTTCAAGTTCATCGAGACTAGGACTCAATCTTCCATTTAATGAGGTACCTCTTCATTATTGGTGATGTATAATTGAAACAAAAACTTGGTATGAACTGGCAAGAATCCGGTCTTTTTAAAAATATAAGTCAAATTTATTTTTTCTTGTGAGTACAGATTCCGGTGAAGTGCCCTATATCGAGCATTGTGAAACGAAGAAAATTACAAGGAAGAGACTACTTTGAGGTTTCTTGGGAAGACATGGATGGACTCGAAACATCTGTTGTACCAGCTGATCTTGTCGAGAGGTATGATGGTAAAAGTGCGAGAGTCTTTTTTTGGTTGTGTTCTTTAATTCTTTCTAATTAGTGAATACCCTTTATAAAGTGTAAATAATGCTCATGACTGATTTTCTTCAATTCTCATAGTGCTTGCCCTGAAAAGATCGAGGAATTCCAGCAGCGAAAATCTCAAAAACAGAAACAAACTCGAAAATCGAATCCAAAGAAAGTAAACAACAAGAGTGAAGATTTGGAGGAAATTGATAGAAAGCTCCAAGAATTAATGCTTGACATCGAACGAGAGAGCAATGCCACGACCAATGCTGCTGTTTTAGAAACATTGGCACCAAAAAAGATCAGCACCTTCACTGATTTTAGTTCATTTGATCAAAGTAAGACTGAGTTGGAAAGCAGCAGCCAGATAATTGAAGAAATTAACAATAGGGGAAGCTCGAGTTCTGGTTGCTATTTGTCTTCTTCTTCGACTTCTTTGGAAACTGAAATTATCGATCTCTTGAGTCCATCACCACTAGTACAACGAGCCCGAGTTGTTTCAAAATGCCAAGAAATGAGATCGATTGAAGTGATTGATTTAAGCGAGTCGGACAATGATGACGTGTCACCTGAACATGCAAAAAAAGCTAGGGAACTAAGATTGTTCATTGCCAATGTTAGAGATAAATGATAATGGTGTTAGAGTTTATTATCAGTATAACTTGTATATTGAGTAGAAGGGTAGTTTGGTCTTTTAGGACTTATTATGTTTACCCTAGTTATTTATGCCTTTTCTCTCTTGTATGCTAAAGAACCCTAGAGCTTGTATTTTTCATTCAGCTACCAAGATTATTTGAGCCTATTTGGTTGGAGTTTGACCCTGTTTCGCGGAAATGAGTCTGAACTCTTTCAATTGGAGTTTGTCAAAACTCGTGAAACTCATCACAAATCTATTCAGAAACTCATATCACAAAACCCAACATTTAAAACCTAACCAAATAAGGTTTCACCGAAATCATTCATATCCTTTTTTTGAAATAAAGACCCGCGAAATCGAGTCAAAATCCTTCCAAATAGGCCCTTTGTTTTCTTTGAGTTAAATGGATGTTGTATGATTGGTAGAAGATTTGTTCTTGATAAAAATTGTATTTATTTATTTATGTTTAAATGTGTATCAGTATATTGATATCCATCCTCTTGGAAATCAGTAAAATAGAGAATGGTGATAATTATGTATCTACTTGAGTTCATTCATTTTCCTAAAAAATGCCAACACATGTTGGCTCAGTTGGTAAGGAACGGGCTCCTTCCCCTCAGAAGATTGTGAGTTCGATTCCCACTGCCGACGTGAGAGCTGTGTTGGTGGGCGATCTGTAAGAACCTCTGTAAGCGACCTTTGGTCCCTGAGGCATGCCCTGACCCGTAGTGGCAACCGGAGCCGAACCCACCCAAACTTTTCACTACCCAAAAAAAAAAAAAAAAAAATCCTCAAAATATTGTGCAACTCCAGCTCTCAGGTTGTAAATTGAGAATAAATCCTAGTTCTTTATGGTTATAAGAAGAATTATTTGTTATAAAACAATGTGTGGTTATGTATTTGAAAGATTTATTTTATCTACAATTAGTGTTGGAAAGTCAAAAGAGGCGCAAAAAATTGAATTGCCTAACATTTCTCTACATAAGATAACTTGACCAAAGTTAAGTGCCTGTTTGTATGGTGTTTGGAAAACTAATTTAGGAGAGTAGTGGAGGTTTGTGAAAAATTTCGATTTGCGTAATATTGTTTGTTTAGATTTTAAGAAAGGGGTTTGAGAAATAAAGTAGGTATATGTTTTTTTTGGAAGAGTTGGGTTGTAGGTGTAAGATGTGTAAGACTTTATGTCAAATCATGTTTGTTGTGAAATAAATTGTGTAAGAGATAGGTCATTTTATGTCAACTCATAGTAGAGTTTGTATAGGTTTTATTTAGAGATAAGAAAATTATTGTTTGTTTGAATTTTGAGAGAGTAGTTTGAGAAAATTGAAAGTTGGAAAAATTATTTCAGAAAATAAAAAACATGTTTGTTTGGCATTTCCCAAACACGAATTTTTTTTGGGAAAGGCCAAACAAACAGGCCCTATCTGATTTAAATAAATGGATTTTTGTGAAGGATACTGGAATCAAAAGTGAACACTCTGACTGAAATAATCCAAAATCAAAGTTCAAAGGCTTTCAATTCAATAGATTTGGATTATTGTACAGTAGATGATTTGGATGCTTTTTTAATCTTAGAGCGAGTTTGGTCCAACGATTACATAATTATTTTTAGACTAATGATTACAGTATAAGTACTTTTAAGATAATTAGTTTTACTAGAATTGATTTAATTGATCTAGGGTTTGGTTTATTTTTTTCAAAATTGATTTTAAAAAGGGAAAATTGTAAAATTGATCCCGTAACTATTGCTCGCTGGCAAAAAAGTCTTGTAACTTTTCGGGCTGGCAAAAACATCCTGTAACTATTATATTTTGGCAAATTAGTCCTATTTTAGCCCGAACTGCCAACGTATCTGCCAAGTCACGCCCCTTTGCTGACCTGGAAAGTAAAACCCCTTGTTGACATGGAAAAATAGCAAAAAATAGTTCCATAACTAACGATCACTAGCAAAAAAGTCCTTTAACTTTTTGGATTGGCAAAAAAGTCCTATAATTAAATTATTTCAGCAGTTTAGTCCTATTTGGTCCAAATTGTGATTTTTTCCCACCCATTTCAAATGAAAAATTAACCATATCTAACATACATTAACTTAGAAGTAATTTAGACTCATGATAATATTGAAAGGCACTTTATCACATTGCACTAAGGCACATATTGAACAAGAATCAATCTTCGACAATTAAAAAAAAAATCCCAGATTATCGAATAACGATGACAAAATCAGCTGCAATTAAGTTCAACATTTTGTTCAATACTAGTTATATGTAATCTCAATTACATCAAAACCAAAAAGTTCAAAGTACTTGTAAGCTAAAAATTACATCGTTTTTTTTTCTTCTTCACTAAACTGCTGAAATAATTTAATTATAGGACTTTTTTGCCAACCCAAAAAGTTAAAGGACTTTTTTGCTAGTGATCGTTAGTTATGGAACTATTTTTTGCTATTTTTCCATGTCAACAAGGGGTTTTACTTTCCAGGTCAGCAAAGGGGAGTGACTTGGCAGATACGTTGGCAGTTCGGGCTAAAATAGGACTAATTTGCCAAAATATAATAGTTACAGGATGTTTTTGCCAGCCCGAAAAGTTACAGGACTTTTTTGCCATCGAGCAATAATTAAGGGACCAATTTTGCAATTTTCCCTTTTAAAAATGTAGATGTCGTGTAATTTACAAAGCTAAAAGCTAATTCTTTAACACTCTAAAAATTTAAAATTATAATAAGATAATCAAACTAAAACGAAAAAATTAATAAAACAGTAAACCCGATAATGTAACAAACATGATAAGTTTGGTAAAATAAATCATAAATTGAATTTAAGAAAGATTCATAACCCAATTGTAAAACCTTAACTTTTAGTCGTGAGTTCTAAATTGTGAAAATACTACGTTTACCGTGAGGCCAAACGGCCTCTTAAATTCATTATAAAATCATAAATCAAACTCCTATATCTCTAAAATCAAATTTGAATTCTTGGGATAAATCAATTTTGAACAATTGATAAAGATATTCTCTCGTCTTCAATTAGATTGGCATTATATGATTTCTTCCCTCCCACAAAAATTATGGACTATAGAATTTGTACAAAAATATTGTTCTTGTATTTACGTTAACATAAAAAACATGCCCAAATCTCAGATGTAATGTATATACAGATACAGACATCACGTCCTCTATACAGTTTACCTATTTAGCAACTTGTTTGCGAGGCCTTTAGCGTGCTTCAAACAACGTAACCTCTTTGCAACATCTTCTTCTTCTTCGAGGAAGGCCATATTTAGGTCGTTAAATAAATTCCTATAACCATTCTCAAGTTCCGTTTTTTGCAAGGAACTAATAGGTACATAAGTATCCTTTTCTGCATCTTCTCCATTATCATTTGGCAGCAATTCTCTGTTAGTACATTTTATTAACTTATCTTCCTCTCTTTTGGATACTTCTAGTTCCATTCTTGTTGCCATTGAGATGGCCCGTCTAATACACGAGGAAGGTAGCTGCAACCAAGCATAAGTACGAGTAAAATATAAATACTTACAATAAGCAGGCAAATCCTTAGTGCTCAGAAGAAATACGAGAGTATATCGTATGGTAAGATAACCATAGCATGATTCCACCCGACACAAACAGGTCAAACGGGTACAAAAAGTAGGTCAATCTTGGCACAAACAAGTAGTAACGCCAAGACCAGGTGGTAAGTCGACCCAGACAACCAAATACATAAAGGGACAGCCGATTTTGTTTTTGTAACGTATCTGGTATAGGTCACCATAATAAACTTTGTTGGTTTAAATTTCATATATTTTCAAATTTTAAGTCAAAGTATACTTTACATCTAGTTTGTGTCCAAGACATATTTACATGTGGATCCAAATTACGTGGATCCAATCCAAAATCCAAATGGAATCCAAGGTGGTTGATCCACAGTAAACCGAACCCAAATTGGATCCACAATCCGAACCAAATTGCCACCCCTACATGACTCATCCTAACCAAAGGTTACCAATTGTTTCCAATTTTCATATGACCAACTATTAACAAACACCATTTTAAAAAAGAAATAAAGAAAAGATAACCTATCAAGACTTACTTGTGCTAGCCGAGCAACCTTAAACCCAAAACTTCTCTCAGCAACACCAGGCACAAGTTTGTAAAGGTAGGTTATGTCATCACGAATCACAGTATCATCACTTTCCTGATGAAAATTGATGTCCAGATCTGTTTCCTTCTGTGATGTAAGATAAGAAACACGGTATGCCCCCACAGAGCACGGGAATTCGTTTCTAATGGAAACTATTTCAGGATAATGAGTAACAAAGAGTAACATGCACTTTTTATGCTCCAGCAAATGATATAACGTAGCATAAGCAATGGCCACACCATCGTGAGTACTGGTGCCTCTCCCAAGTTCATCAATTATAACCAACGAGCGTGATGTGGAGTGCTGGAGAATGTGAGATGCCTCACTCAACTCTTCTAAGAAAGTACTTCTTCCAAGCTGAATACTGTCAGAAGCTCCCATTCGAGTGTAAATCCCGTCAAGAACGTGCAGTTTTGCTGATGATGCTGGCACAAAGGAACCAACCTGAGCCATGAGAGCTATAAGAGCAACTTGGCGAATATAGCAACTCTTTCCACCCATGTTAGGTCCAGTAACAATCTGACAGTACTCTCCATTTGCATTCAAATTTGTATCATTTGGAACAAAATTATCTTGTAATATATTCTCCATAACCTGGCAAAAATCAAAGTAAAGATTATAGTTTCTAAGAAGAGAAAGGACAATAGATTTTCACTGGGTCTAGATTCTAATAGGATATCCAAGAGGGTTAATTACACAAAGACGAATGGGGTATGGTCAAAATACAAGGAGACATTCATGATTTGGAAATTTACACAAACATTTACAACTCTACGGCCATAGTTATTAATTTCATGGGCTACAACGTAAGCTCCTAATAAAATTTGATGATGCCATCAGAAAATAAATTAATTTTCCAATAATATCATCGGTTAATTTCATTGACGGAAATATCTATGTAACATAACACAAGCTTTGTGAAGGTAATTGTAATATGTTTTCTTATGCAAGGATCTTTTAGTAAGTAATGTGTAGTTGGAGGGGTATCAAATTAATAAACAGTTGAATTTTCATAAATCTATGTACTTCCAGTTAAACAGCTAGGTTCTTGAAAGGAAGTCAATTTCCGAGTGGTTTGTGCAATTTCCCAATTCCCAAACATAAGGGGCTTTCCATGTAATTTGCCTATCTCAGAGGTAATTTGTATAATTTACCCTATCCACAAATGGGGGAAGACAAGTAGATTAAGAAATGCACAATGCTACATATAAATATTCTAAAGATGGACGCAGGGTTAGAAAGATTCAACTGAAAGTTCCACAAAATTCATTTACATATTCATTAATGAATTGAAGTTGGTATCTAAACCTTAAATATTTATTTATCTAAACAAAGAAAGAAAGTTAAGCAAGCAGTTTAATGATACAGGTCAAATTAGGACATAGACTACATACTGGATGACGACCGGAACTGATGTGGACTTGTACAGACTCATTATCACCTACAAAAACCGGCCGCACATAATTCTGCAGAATAAAGTGAAGGCAACAACTAAGATAAGGTATTGGAAGTATATGAATAGAAATTCAACAATCGACAAATTATGGAACCTTTGTTCTAGAAAGCATGGCAAGAGAATAAAGGCAATCCAGTGTAGCTAACGCTTGAGCAACAGCCTGGAACTCAGAATGGCATCCACAAAATGTCTTTAAAAAACTATCCCATGTGGCTCGACATAAAAGAGAGAGTTCCTCATTCACCAGTGTTAACTGTTCTAGAGCATTCAATACTTCGGGCGGATGATACCGTATTGTTTTCTTGGTACTATTTACTTTTATCCAGTTCGAAGGTACTACCACATCTAGAGGCAGCTGCATGCAAAGCTTCGGTAAATAAGGGTATGTAGAAATAGCACCAGAAACTTAACATGCCAAAGCATTTATCAAAAGGAAAAGAAGAGCATTCCACATAATTTATACTCCAAACTAACTGAATTCAGAATATGTAAATTCTGTTTATAAAAAATTCCAATACATGTTGAAAATTTGACAAAGGTTGTATCTGGAAATAGTAAATTAATACTAAACTGCTATGGCTGCTTCAAAAAGATAGAAAAATATACACATTCAAAACCATTTAACTCGGACCATAACTTAAAGAGTATATTCTGTGTAATGGTAGTATTGTTCAGGTAATTAAGGTCCAAATAAGGGTGAAAAATTATTCTGATGGGAAATTCTTACCCTTCGACTGAACCCAAAGAAACTACATGGAAAGTGCAATACATTTGCTTTGGGATTGGATGAAACTCCTAGGAGAGTGACCAGTCACAAAGCAAGAGCAATACATTTGTCATGTGGTTGGATGGTTTGGCCAAGCCAGGTCTGGAGAAGAATTTTCCTATTCTGATATTCTACCTTACAAGAACAAGCTATGATAACTCTTAGGGTTATGATGTAATAACACCAAAATACTATTGAATAACAATGACAACAGTTTTCTCATTCTCTCGTTCTTCAAAGTAGAGATTTTTTGAAGGGAAAACAAATCTTTCACTGTTCGGGAGGTATAAGATAGAATACTACAAAGTAAAAGGAGAGATTCCGGACTGCAACGCAAGATATAAATTCCTAACATTATAAACTTTACAATTGCCAACAAATAGATTTTTCTTTTTCGCAACTGTTAAAAGTCAAATTTAATTGATATACCTCTATCAAATGTGTAACTCCAGAAACACAAATAAATTCTAGATTGCTCATCCGCAGCTGTTTGCGATATAGACTAATCAATTGATCCAGCTTCTCTTTTGCCAAGTAAACTTTGGTCCTTGCTGCAGCAACCTTCATATGAACCAAAAATTCTCACAATTAGCAATAATTAATTACTACATATCACAAGACAATCAGAATAGGAGCAACAGACGAACTCTTCAATTAAACCTCTGGGAATTTTCCATCAGCAACATTAAAAAGATTGACAATATCTCGTTGATCAGCAGCTTCTTTGTTCAGCGTAGACAAAAGTCTTGTCGCGGTGCTTATAATACTGGAGGAGGAAGCTGTCAATATGATTTTTCTCAACAAAACAGAGAGCACAGTTCTCACCCGCAGATTCTTCTTATCATCCTCTTCTTCGATATGTAGTTGTTGCAGCTTCTCTCCAGCGACTAACATGGCTTGAATCACGGAAATAAACTATACATAATGGAGTAAAAAGTTATCATGGATATCCAGATATAGAGCTGATGGAAGCATACATATAGTTTCTAAATGTGGAAATACTTTTTTTTTTTTTTAAACTTTTAGCTAATATTTAAGACAAATCAAAATGTGTAAATTAGTTCGTAAAGCAGCTTATTTGAGCCTATTTTTGGGGTGTGGGGTCTTGGGGACATTAGACTAGAGCATATTAAAAAAAGAAGATCCAGGAACATGTGAAATATCAACAAAGAACAAAAAGTTAACAATTGAAAAACACCACGATAAAATACAAAAAGAGATATCTGCCAATTCAAGATGAGAGATGGCCAAATGGTGGCGGAAGGAGTTACATTAACAAAGGTAAAAGAAGGAAGTTTTGAAAGACTATAATAGAAATATACATATAAACCAATAAAGTGATGAGACACAGAGATGACATTGGAAACCAAGATTTATTAATTACTTCAGATGCGGTAGCAGTTCGATGAAAGATTCTTGCTATCCCACGCTGAATATCAGGCGCTTTTCCTAACGTGATCAAAACTGATGATATTATACGGTGAATCTCAGGCTTCACAGTTATGCCGGAGGTCTCCCCTGAAATATCGGAATTCTGAGAAGCTTTGCAAGAACTCATTGATTCCAAAATTTCAGAAACAGCATCTAATCGTGCATTTATCATATTTCTGTCACATAAAGGATGAGTCACCTGTAGAAACATAGAGAAATAAACAAATATAACAGGCAGAAGATGGGACAGGAAACAAACATAAGAACATCTCCATACCCAATGTCTGAAAAGCCTTGAACCAAATGTTGTAAGAGTATGGTTCATACATTGCACTAAGGATCCACATTCAGAACCATCGAAATTATTCTTCAGCACCTACACGTGGCAGAAGAAATTAGATATGGAAAGAAATATAATATGCTCAAAAAGCAGTGAGCTACGAACCTCTAGTTGTTGCAGAGCATTAGCTGAAAGGGTCATCTCCATGCTGCTTGTGAAAGGACGGAATGACGCACTCAGGCATAACATTCTTTCAAAACCGAATTGTTTCAAGTGCTGAATTGTTAAAGCTAGTGCTTGAATAGCCAAGTCAGGCATAGCCATAATTGCCTTGAAAAGGGAAACAAATATTTTATTAGCCATCTACCTATCACAAGCTCAAAACAGAAGTCAAGCACAAGATTTCGAACTTTATCATAAGAAATTTAAAAAAAATAGAAAAAGTGATCATACCTCAACTGCCAAGAAATTACTGTCTTGGGGTTCTAATGCCATGTCCTTCTCTAGATTAACTTCAGGCAAGTTACTTTTATTTAAGTTCTCATACAGTGACATGACTTCAGCTAGGGCACCTCCATCTCGGTAGCAATCTTGCGAAGCATACTCCACACGGACATTTGAGGAAGGTCCAGCGTATGCTAATAGTAACTAAAACAGTAGGGGTAAAGCTCATTCTTCTGGTAAAGTAGGTGATTGGTATAATAACAGGAAAAAGTGAACAATTGTATAGTAATGCTAAACTTATACCCATTTCTTACAAACATTACCATGAAGTTCACCAATAATACAGAAATAATCACGTATAATTATCAAGACAAAACATCAAGCTTCCAGAGGATACAAAACTTTGACATAAAGGTCAATTGTGTGCAATTTGGACTCTCAGGAATGCAGTAAATGTATGCTTTCCAAAAGTAACTGACTGATGTGTAACTTTTACAATCAATCACTCAAGAAGAATACTATTACACCGAAAATCAGAGAAATCAAGTTGGAAAAATACCAGCCTGAGTCTTGGCATCAGGATTATCACAACCAAGGTGAATGCATGGTAAATATATTATTTCCCACCCACCATAGGACTGATGAGAAAAGTCCTTTCTGCACTAGTGAATTATGTATAGGTACTTAAATGAATTCAAAACAATAGTGGCTACAAATTCCAAGCAATTATGGAATCAATCCATTGACTCTAGGTCTCTTTTTACCGAAAAACCCATTGTTGAATTTTTTATATTTGTAAATGCAAACCATTCTGAAGAGGAAGTAACATAGCCAAAGACATATAGGACCCCGGAAGACAAAACCACTTTCCAAAATAACATCTAACAATGGTTCCATGAAGTAAGTCATAACTACTAACTATGACTGTTCCGAAAAAAAACTTAAAGAGCAGCCCTTACATAGAGTTGATGAAACCACTTTCCAAAGTAACATTTAATATGAAGTTTGTAAACACTAGAAATGTTAATATCAAATTAATATTTCCATGTAAAGGTACTCCAAAACTCCAATGCTCTCTTGATGATCTCTAATTACACTGCACACTTCAACATGTTTAAATCTTTTTAAAGCAGCGCCTTCACATTTTTATCTCTATTTCTTAATCCAAAAGTAAAACTCCAAATTTATGGAGACAAATATACGAGGCTGGACTTACCATAATCACCACTCAACAACCATACTCATAGTTCCCATGCACCACATATAATTAACATTTTTCCATTTCAATTATAACAAACCAAAATTTAAAACATTAAAACTACCTTTTCCGTATGCTTAGATATCGATCTCCCTAAGAGCAATTCAGCCGGAGATAAATTCAAAATCATAGCCTCCAATCCAGCTCTCATAATATTATCTTCAAACTCACCATAAACAACATCCCCAGTCGAAACCTCTACCCCCACAGCTCCAATCCTCACATCCACTCCACTCTCCACATCTCCCACCAATTTCTCCACAACACAAAACAGATAATTACTAATCGACCCACACTTCTCCTCCCCGCCCCCTAGATCCTCCGCAGCTTCCAACGTAGCCTTAGTGTACAATGCCGACAATCCACGACAAAAAGGGCCCAACCTATTCTCCCCATGGGCCTTAATCGCCGCAGTCTCGGTTTGTTTCACCACACCAACCTTATACCCTGCACTAACAAGCCTCCTCACATGAAAATGTAACCTAAACGTAGGCACACTTGCAGTCAAGAAATTATGATCCATGTGTGCATAAATACCCAAAACCCTAGCAGCATTCTCAGCATCATCCCCAAAGAATCTGTACTTATAACCAACTTCAATCATCAAAAGCACGTCAGGGTACTTAGATTTCAGTTCAATCACTTGTTGTTCTAACGGTGTGTACTTAGGGTTAGAAAATTGGGTACTTGTGGAAGGTTCTGATAGGTTAGGCGAAGAAGGTTCTAGAAGTTTGATAAGGAATTTCTGGTGGAGTGAAGGGTTTGGGAGGGGTAAATTAGGGTTTTGATCGATTTTAGGGATTTTTGTGCGTGGGGAAGTTAATTGAGTGTTGCGGAGGCGTTTGGCGGGGGAGAATGAGACGGTGGTGGTGATTTTGGGTGGGGTGGCAGTGGGGGGGTGGGGGGGTGAGGGCGAGAGTGAATGTTTGGGTTTGGGTGCGAAGAAGCGGGAAATGACTTGTTGTTTCTGCTTCCCCATGGTGGTTTAGTGGTGGCGGATTGGGCTGAGGACCCCGATTTGCGGCGGCGGTGCTGCAATTTTTGTGGCGGTTCAGTCCAGTATTCTTCGGGCTTCGCGCCTTTCTGTATGATTATACATGTCGTTCAAAATCGTGGCCGTTTAACTCGAATCGTATATTTCTTATTTAATTAATAAAAAATTAAAAAAAATAATTAGTTTCTTATTTTCCATTTTGCATGTGTTGTCTCTTTAGCCTATATATTTAATTCTTATCTTAAATTAAGTAAATGTTTGTAATGAATAAATGCACGTAATATATTATATATCCAAGATTTCTAATGAATCTAATTAACCTATAAATAAAGGAGGTATTTGTTTTGTAAGATTTCACAACAAAATTTTATTTTAATAAACTCTTTTTATATAGTTGATGTATTTTGATCTTTAAAAAACTCTTTCTTTAATTGCAATGGCGCGGATGTTCTCCGGTTCCTACGGATTTGTGTTATGTATTTGGAAATACACATCTTTTTGTGTAATGGAGGAGAAGTTTGAGCTTAATTTTTCATTAATATTAATAAGATTTTAAGGTGTTTTGATTTTGGTTATGATATTCGTATATAAATCTTGATTTTGCTTTAATAGTTCTGGCTTTAAAGGAACGTATTGCGAAAATTTCTTACCCGATCTGGTACAAGAAAATTTACTAGACTTATTTTTTTTCTTTTAATTATTAGACCTTAATTATTGTTAGAAATACACCACAATATTCATTATAGAAGCATAACCTCCGGAACGGATATATGAGCCTTAACTTAAAAGGCCCTGGACCCTAAAATTTTTGAGATTTTGGTTTATGTATGCGTATGTATGTACTATAATAGTCCAATTAAATTTAATTATTTGATAACCATGGCCCAGTAAGGCTTTGGCCCATTCCAAAGCAAAAGAATAATTCAACACAAATTTTCTTTTCCTTTCATTAAATGACTAGATTATATTACAGTTATTTATGTTTAGTAGTAGTTGTGAATTGCATTTTAATCCGTTGGGAAACTTAAGCCCTGTTTAGATGTATTTTTGCTCAATTTCATCCATTTTGGATGGAATATATTTTGGTTGAGAATTTGAAGTTTTTTTTTAAACTTTATGTGAAACAATTGAAAACACATATGGATGTATTTGATTTGAATCTTTTGTATATAAAATAATATTGATTAAATGTAATTGAGTGTGAAAATTTGTTGATAGATGTCAAAGTCATGTCATGTCTTTTTAAAATGAATTAATTGATATTATATTGTGTAATACTTGAAATTTTGATTAGAATTCTAATATTTAAGTTCAAATGAAATGATTTGAAAGATAATTGAATAAGTAAATTTTATAAGATCTAGAGACATGAGAAAAATAATAAATATTAAGAAATCTTACATGTCCATAGGGTTCTGCATGTCAGAACATATTTCAGAACCTGGGCCAAAAGAATAAAAGATTTGGGCTATTTTGAATATTTTTCATCTATTTGAGCTTATGAAGATTGTTCCAATTCCAGTTTGGCCCACCGAAAAATAAAAAATGTTGGGCCACACATGTTCCAAACAGGGCCTTATATTTGTAATCATATAAAAAATTACCTTTTTTTTTCATGTATTTCTGTATTTAAAAAAAAAAAAGGTTGTATGAATTACAATTAAAATATTGAATAACAATTAAATTCATGGATCAAAATTTACATGTTTCTATTAGAAATAATGAAAAGATTTTGTATGTGAATCGATGGAAACGAAAATAAGTTGTAATTATGAAACTATTAGTTTGTCTTGGATCATTCTTAATTTAGGAAAAAAAAATTCATATTTTTTTCTAGTATTTCTAAAATGTTTCCGAGAAATTATCGATTTTTTTTTTAATTTTTGGCTGACCGAAACATACATTTGAAGAATTTTTTTAATCCATGGTTAAATTTGTCTCCCCCCCTTCACCAAACTCCAATCTTGGATCCGCGTTGATATCAACATAATTAATAATGTAATGCATTACTAGCCATTAAGTTCTTAAAAAAATTCCTAGACGTGGTATTCACAATGTTTAATTTATCTCCATGTAATTTGAAAAAGAACATTCTACCCCCTGTAATCTTATAAAATTTAACACTGTCTCCCTGATATTTTTATATGTGGCACTTTACCCTCATGTGTCATGATAATGTATCAATTTACCTCACATATTGTGATAAATATGATAATTTATCTACACATATTAAGATAAATGTAGCAATTCTCCCCCACCCCCCACCCCCACCCCCACCCCAGTGTTACAAAGACATTTTTCATGCTCACTTCTCAATTTTGCCAACTGAATTATACTCTCCAACTGAAAGAGGTAGATTGCTTCTTTAAAATTTTCAAGGGGTAAAATATTTTTTTTTTCAAATAACAGGAGATTAATTGAACATTATTCATTTTACGGATATAAATTGACATTAGCTAATTTTTTTTTTTATAACCCAGGTGTACAAGCTTACATTAGACTAATCATGGACTCTCAGAACCCTTGCCCTAGAACCCTAAATGATGTAAATCGCAGGATGTGCTCCACCAAGTCTCGGGGATCCCACCATACTGCTGTACACTCTGCGCACAAAGGGGTCTTTACCACAAATGACCCTTAGATAGACCCATAGAAATGTTTCCATCCAAGTTCCAAATGGGATTCGAACCCCCACCCTTGCCGCTGGAGCAAGCCTTATGAATTGTTGGTCAACCAGTTGGAGATATGCCCTGGGGCTCATTTTTCTTATATTGCTCAATTGAGCAGGGAGTTAAATCTTGTAGATGTTAATTTGCTCTTCCCATCTATTCACTGAATTATTTGCTGCTACGAGTGGTGTTGGGATTTTCTATTTTATTATGCTTTCTTAACTGAGTATTATATATCAAATTTTATGAAATCTTTTGTACACTATCCCTATGTTTTTATAGAGAAAAAGTAGTTTTTATTCCGTTCATGAATTTTAAGCTCGACAATTCAGCATATTACTTCCTTTGTGTTTTTTTTATTTGTCGTTTTGGAAGATTGCACACGGATTAAAAAATACAATAAATAATCACTTTTTATAAAAAAAAAAAACCTCCAAAACACCCTTTTAATCAAATAATAACATCATTAATTAGCATTTATTACAAATATTAACAAGAAGGGTAATATTGATAGAAGATAATTAATTTTATCATGAAATCCTAAAACGACAAATAAAAATAAATAATTTTTTTGCATCAAAGCTAATAAAAAAATGGAGAGAGTATATATTAATGAATTTATTGACTGTGTCCATTTAATTTCACAATTGTTCAAGTTTAGATGAGACCGGCTTCGAATATCACTCAAATAATTGATACCATCTTGCCTTTAATATACGTTTCAACAACATTACACTAGAAATGTGTGAAACCGGGAACAAAGTATTGTGTATTTGTAAGTTTAAACGAATCATAAATTTACATAATTGAAGAAGCAATAAGTACATTCAAATAATAGTATTCAACACCTTTTTTTTTTTTGGTCAGACAGAAAGAGAAAGAAACTACACAAGGTCTTCCTCTAAGGTATCCCGAACACCTGGGGGTGCCTCATCCCAAACAATCTTCGTGCCCAACTCCGACAGATGCCCCAATTTGGCAAGTGAATCTGCCACCGTATTAGCCGTTCTTCTAATGTGCCGATCGGACAGGAGAAGCCGAGATCCATAAGGTTGCAACACTCAAACCTCGGCCGAAATTTATCAACCCGGATTGAACACTCAATCCTCGTTGAACAACGTCGAAAAGTACACTCAATCCTTATGGAAATGGAAAAATAGGTTTTTTCCATAAGGTTCTTGAATAATTAAGGACACTAATTTAAATTCCGACGAATATAAGACCAAAATTGTGGAAGCTTAAAAACATAAAGAATGTACATTGCTTGTCGGAACCATATATTCCTATTTTCGCGTCTCTCCAAAAATTAAAGGACTAAAATTATTTTTCTCCTGAAAAGTTTGCTACTATATGTCTTCTCTCCCTCCATGCATAAATTATAAATATGTATGTTTAGAGAGTTGATCTATGGCTTTATTGTCATTATCTTTGGTTGATGGCCAAATTTCAAAGTTTGTTAACCACCAAAAAGTAGTTAATTAGTCTAATTAATCGATCTTTCCCATTACTTTCTCAAAAATTGTTACAACTCCAAATTGCAATATCAATTCAATAATCGTAGCTGTGAAAAAGCTGAGAATTTTTTAAATTGACTAGTGCCTAAGCGGGATTAATTGGACTATTTAAGTAAAAAATAAACATCACACTCACACAAACTAACACACAATAAAAAACTCGCTATTCTCCATTCTCCCTACTAAGCATATTTTCAAATCTCAAAATATCGCACAAACTTCGAAAATGGCAAATACATTCAGAAAGCGACTCTATCCTAGCGAAGTTGGACCGCACGGATCAATGGTAAGTTAAACTAATGATTAGATCTAAATGTCTACTTGTATTTTTGTGTAATTGTTAATTGTTAATTTGAAAAACTCTTTCTCTCGAGCTGCGTGATTATTTTTTAATGTCTGTTTCTGTCGAGCTGCTATTATTTTTTAATGTCTATTTCTGTCGAGCTGCTAGTTTATTTTATTAATTGATTGAACTTTCTGTAATTGTAATTGAGCTCTGTTTAGTTCTCTATTAATTGAGATCGCTCACTGTTTTGTAGAGTATTCCGGTTAGGTATTCACGAGCATTTCTGGCTGTTGCAAACAATGACAACGTGTTACGGAGTCCAACTGGCCAGACATGGCCAGTTAAACTCACAGAGCTTGATCATAGGTTCAAGTTCCAAGGCGGATGGATCGCCTTTGTTATTGCAAATAATTTTGGTAATGGGGATGTACTCAGGTTCGGGCCCTTTAACGGGGGCTTCGATTTCGAGGTTGTTCATCGAAGAGTAGGTGGCCCTGCAGCAGGGCAACAAGCTGCATAGATGGGAGATCGGCAGACGTGCTTGACCACACAAATGTCACGGCTTAGACTTTTCCAAAGCCTCCCGTGCGGCACTTAGCCATGAACGCCCCCAGCGATCGTTATCACCCCTCCGTCGGATTGGCTAAGTTAGCCTCACTCTCGTCTCCAAGTATGTATTATGAAGGAGGTTAATTGAGAAGGAAAAATAGCACACAAGAGTTGAAATAATACTTATACTATTACATGGACGGATTACAACATTCATATATAACACTTGGATCTCCCTTTGGTTGATCCTTACAAATGGATCACAACTCCTATTTATAGTAGTTGTCATCCCTAATGGATGGCCAAGATTATTCTAATCTTACTGCTAGTAATGATCCTCTAGATCATTCTACAAAAATCCTAGTACATCTACTTTATTCTAGAACATTCCATAATGTTCTAATACATACTTCTACATAGTTCTAGAACCTTCTACAAGGTTCTACTTTCTTCCGTAACCTTCCACCGCTTTCCACAACCTTCAAGAGTCTTCTAGAAGATTCTCCAACCTTCTAGAGTCTTCTACAAGGTTCTCCATCCTTCTAGAAGGTTCCCTAACCTTCTAGAATCTTCCACATCATTCTCCATCCTTCGGCGCATGTCTCGTCCCGGGCCAACCATCCCACCTGTATGGCCGCATGTCCATGCTACTTGGCCAGCTCGGCCCCCTGCCTTACTGCCAAGGTCTTCTCCTCGGGCCACCTCAACGCTCCCCTGAGCGGAGTCCCGTTCATGCGAAACCTCACCCTAGGTTCCTTGGTTCCGCAATTCCTTCGACAAGGTAGGTGTGTCCCCGTCCCTGGGGCCTCCGTTGCGCCATTTTGCTCCCAGCAAAATATCAGGGCGTGACATTCTCCCCCACCTATTCGATCGACGCCCTCGTCGATCAGTCACCTTTGCGTGCTTGATCCCTCGGCTTAGTCCCTGTCTCTTCTCCGCAAGACTTCGACCCTAGCCCCAAGCACTTTGATGCCGACTTTGCCATTTAACACTCCAGAACCTCTTCTCGTGAACTCGCCCCACCATCAAGTTCTCCAAGGTTCCTTCCCGCGGACTTGCCCCCCTGCAAGCTGCCTTGCCGCATCCTCACGTGGTTGATCTGTGCGCCAAGCCCTGCTTGTCTCCTCTGGCCATTCTCGCCCTCCGAGTCCCGCTTGCCCTCGAGCACCGTTCGACCTTCGAGCCCCACTCACCTTCTGAGTCCCGCTCGCCTCTCGAACCCCTAACGCTACTTAAGCCCCACTCTCCTGTCGAGCACCTAGGCCTACAAGCTCCCCCTGCGCCGCACTCTCCTGCACCACTCGGCCCCTCGCCTTCATCTCCGTCAATGAAATAACGGGAAGATTCACCCTCGCGGTCCATCTATCCCCCACCTTGGCTGGAGCATGTACGCTGGCCAGCTCCATTCGCGCCTCTGCGGCTTGGCCTGTACCTCCGCCATCCTGTACTACGTCCCTCGACACCTCATGGCTTGGACAACTTTATCCATCCGCGCCAGCAACCGATCCAGACTCCCATCGCCTTCTCGGGTGGCTTTCTCGAGCTCCTCACGTACCTTCCGTACGCGTACTTCCAACATCTCAATGTGGTACTACATTTCTACAACTATCGTCTCAACTTCAAACACCTAATTCGCACTTAAGCACAATCGGCAAGCACCCAGACCAACCGGGCTCTGATACCACCTATCACGGACTTAAACTTCTCGAAAGTTTCCGTGCGGCACATAGCCACTTAACGCCTCTAGCGATGCTCCGCCCTTCTGTCGGAATAGGCTAAGTCAGCCTCGCCTTTCACCTAAGAAAGTTGCTAAGGAAGTTGTAAAGCTTTCTCCAAGTAATAAAAAACATTCCTTAAGTTCTCTTGTGCACTTTATCTTTCCAACTTCCTTAGCAACTTTCTTAGGTGAAAGGCGAGGACGACTTAGCCTATTTCAACAGAGGGGCGGAGCATCGCTAGAGGCGTTAAGTGGCTAAGTGCCGCACGGAAACTTTCGAGAAGTTTAAGTCCGTGACACAAAGCTGTATTTGGACTAGCTACGCTGCCTGATATTTCTATTGTTCTATTTTTTTTTTTTTTTGTTGGTTACAAATCAGTAGTCTAATTAGCATGGTGAAATAGAAGCATTTTACACTTTTACAGTTTTAGGGTGACTAGAACGCCTTATGATAGTGCTTGAGCTTTTAGGCTCAACATGACTTGTTTGTACATTGCTGTCGAGAGAGTTACCAAAATACGAAGTTATCTTCTCCTTTCGTTTACTTCTTTCTTTACATGGCTTTCGTATATCTTTTTTTTTCTTAGAGTTGGCATGTATGTCAAGGTTCATGGAAACTCTAACATATTAACTGATGTTATGTGTTTAATTAACTTCATACAACTATGGAAACTCTAACAGATTTTTTCAAAATCGTAATACAAATTCTGCTCAGCAGACAGAAAAATCTCAGTTCCCACACTCCGATGGTACAATTCATTTAGGAAAACCAAGCACGACGGAGTCTGGTTATGTGCATCAACAATCACAAGGATAACAGTCTCAGCAGCAGGGCAGCCAGGGACAAATACAGAATCGCCCAAATCTCCAGCAAAATCAACCTTAATTTTCCATTAATAAGATCTTAAGGTGTTTTGATTTTGGTTATAATATTCGTATATAAATCTTGATTTTGCTCTAATAGTTCTGGCTTTGAAGGGATTGTATTGCGAAAATTTCTTACCCGATCTGGTACAAGAAAATTTATTCGACTATTCTTTTTTTTTTTTTCAATTATTAGACCTTATTGTTAGAAATACACCACAACATTCATTCTCGAAGCATAACCTCCGGGACGGATATATGTGCCTTAACTTGGAGGGCCCTGGACCCTAAATATTTTGAGATTTTGGTTTATATATGTGTATGTATGTGCTATAATAGTCCAATTAAATTTAATTTTGATAAGCATGGCACATTCTTGTAAAGCAAAGCAAAAGAAGAATTTAACACAATTTTTTTTTCTTTCATTAAATGACTAGATTATATTTCAGTTATTTATGTTTAATAGTAGTTGTGAATTGCATTTTGATCTGTTGGTAAATTTAGGCCCTATTTCGATGTATTTTGGTTCAGTTTCACCCATTTTGGATAGAATATATTTTGGTTGGGAATTTTAAAGTTTTTTTTAAAGTTTATGCAAAACAATTGAAAAAATATTTGGATGTATTTTGATTTGAATCTTTTGTATATAAAATAATATTGATTAAATGAATTTGAGGGTAAATGGTAGTCTATAGATGTCATGTCATGTCTTTTCTTCAAAATGAATAAATTGATATTAAATTGTGTAATAATTGGTATATTGATAAAAATTCTAATATTTAAGTTGATATGATTTGAAAGATAATTGAATAGGCAAATTTTATAAGATTTAGAGACATGAGAAAAATAATAAATCTTAAGAAATCATTACGTGTCCATAGAGTTCTGCATGTCAGAACCTATTTCAGACCCTGGGCCCAAAAATAGAATATTTGGGTTGTTTTGAATATTTTCATCTATTTGAGCTTATGAATATTGCTCCAACTCAAGTTTGGCTGAGCGAGAAATCGAGAAATGTTGGGCCACACATGTTCCAAACAGGCCCTTAAACCTTAAAGTTCAATACTATTGGTAATCATATAAAAAATTACTTTTTTTTCCATGAATTTCTATATTTTTTTTTAAAAAAAAAGTTGTATGAATTACAATTAAAATATTCAATAATAGTTAAGTTCATGGATCAAAATTTGCATGTTCTATTAGAAATAATGAAAAAAGCTCGTATGTGAATCGATGGAAACGAAAATAAGTTGTAATTACGAAATTATTAGTTTGTCTTAGGATTATATATGTTATTATTCTTATTTTTCTAGTATTTCTGAAATATTTCCGAAAAATTATCGAAAGTTTCCAATATTTAGCTGACCGAAATATACATTCGGAGAATTTTTTTAATACACACCCCCCCCCAAACTCCAACATCATACAATTAATATTGTAATGCATTACTAGTCAGAAAGTTTTAAAAAAAATTCCTAGATGTGGTATTCATAATGTTTAATTTATTTTCATGTGATTTGAAAAAGAGCATTTCACCCCTGTAATCTTATAAAAGTTTGACACTGCCTCCCTGATATTTTTATATGTGGCAATTTACCCCATATGTCATGATAATATATCAATTTACCCTCATGTATTGTAATAAATCTGACAATTTATTCGCATCTATTCACTGAACCGAGTGGTGTTGGGATTTTCTATTTTATTGTGCTTTCTTAACTAAGTATTATATATCTTTTATAAATATTACTAAATGGTGGATGTCTATATGAAGAGTCATGTATCTCATACATTGTAATCAATTGATGAATTCATATGAAATGTCTCATAGCTTGAATGAATATTATAATTAGTGACATTTTGTTGTATTTCTTTGAACTATAAATAGATACTATTGTATTGTATTTTGTACACACAACAAGAATAAAATAAAATGATATAAACTCCCTATTTCTATTGTTCTTAGTTCTTACTTTGTTTACTTTAATTGATCATTTTAGATTAGTTTTATAACACGTTATCGGCACGATCTAACTCAAAATTCTTTTGGATTCAATTAAAGTATTCTTGGATTTTCTTTGAGTGAGTTGCACCGAATAAGGTGGTGAAGCTTATGGCAACAAGAGGTACAATTTTGTTATATTTATTTATTTTCCCTACATCATATTAGCTGGGGTATATATGTATTCCATACATGATTTATTATTGTTATTAGATGTTAACTAAAATTCTTTAAGCATGAAGTTGCTAGATGTAAACTTCTAAATTTCAATTGGAATCGGAATGTCAGAGCAATTCATATCATGCGTAATAATTTTTAATTGATAAGATGACACCTTGAGAAAATTACAAAATTGAAGGATGATATTATGTCTAATATCAATGGTAAATAAGTTTTCATTTTTCCTAACAATCATATGATTCTTTGAAAATATCTAGAATATTACTTTTTGATTGGTAAACTTTATCTGGAAGTTATGTTTTCTTGAAAGAGAATTTATCAAAAGTAATATTACATGCAACATAAATGTGAAATCCTTTTAAAATTAAAAGGGCTTACACTATATTTTCTTAAAGTCGCCACTGTTTTGGGTATTAAATTATAGCAAGACACAATAGTATAGAATTCCTCGAAAATGTATGCTACCGATCATAACTAGACTCGTTTCCTCTGTTATCATCCTGAAAGAAAATGGACAACCCCTCTATTCAATTATTAATTTATTTGCATTATTAATGTATTTGCATGGTGATTAAAAATAGTATATGTACCCGATTTAATGAAATTTGTTCCGTATGATAAATATATGTTCAGAAGTGTTTTCTCTATTCATTGAATTAATTATGCATATGATTTAATAAATTGTATGTACGTATTTGTATAATTAGTTATCTATCAGTCATTATACCTAAGTCTAATACACACATCACTTTCAGTGAAAATATAAATATATGTATATTTATGTCCATATGCCAATAGCATCTATAATCTTTATGGCTTTGTTGAAGTACATCATCATATGGAACCAAAAATAATGTGATTTTAGTATTTTGATAAATTTCTCTGCAGCATTCATTTTGAGCTTAAATGAAAATACTTTTATTGTTGTATTAAGAACTTAAAGTTCTATATCAAAATATTATATTAAGCCGAAGCTTATGTGATAAACTCAAACTCGAAGATTTTAGTATAAAATTATCATATTAAAGTACTTGATTGTGCTTTAGTGATATGACACAAAGTTCAAATTTGATGTCTTTCATATTTTCAAAATTATATGACATAAATTCTTGAGGTTGAAATCCATTTGAATGAAAAGAGCCACAAAATTTTTTTTAAATGAAAAATTGTGCAAATGAAAAAGATAAAGTGAGGACAATTGTGCATTAGCCAACTCCTTCGTGGAGGACTGAAATCCTAAAGTGAATAATCGATTGTGCTAAAAATTTTGGAGGAGCGATTTAATCACAATAGTGATATTTTCAAATGCTCCATATGAATGATTGCACATGATGTTGCATCATATGAAACTTTGAAAGAGCAATATAATCACCAAAGTCGTGGGATTCTCACAAATGCTCACTATAAATATATACACCCGAAGTTATAGTCTTAATCTGATATATGATTATACTCCACAATTATGAAATTGTATCTCAATCGAGATTATGTGGAGATAAAATATGATTGTAAATGGCTCGTGAAGATGAAAAAATGAAAGAGAGGTTGTGAGAAATACTCTAAATTTATTTATTTTGAATAATGACCTCTTAATGAAAAATCATAACTCTCACCGGACTAATCCCCCAAAATGTTAATATAAATTATTCATTCCCGGAAGTGAATGTAAATAATTTATTTCCCGGAAGCAGATGAAAATAACTATAGACATGACATGGTTTAGTCATGATCAAAATTTATTATTATGCATTCCATTACATCATGCCACTCGAAGATAAACAATTATAGACAAGGGTGTGCAAATTGTTAGCACTTGCTAGAGTGGTGGAGTAAAAAGCATTGGTTTCGTATATGTCGCATCTTGGTTTATATATCAATGTCAATTACAACGTTGACTTATGAGCATCTTGAAGATGCACAATCATATAAGTATCATGTTAGATGCACAAGATTATGCGAGCATCCTGAATATACATATGAGTATTGTAAATATCAACGGTGAAAATATTTATTTAGTTGACAGTAGGTCGACACACACAATTCTTCGAGATTGAAAATATTCTCTAACTTGAAATTAGCAAAAGCAAAAGTTAATACATATTGAGGTATACTATAAAAGCTCCAGAAGAGCAAATGTAAATTGTCTTGATGAACAAATACTTTTTCTGTAAGAGACTGTGTGCTCTTTATAGATTTGTTAAATTCAAAGACACCCATCTTGAAGAGAGTATTGACAAGTTTTATATAGAAAATATATATATGAGGGGAATATAAAATGTACTTATACTACATCCAATATTTCATGCCAGAAAAATACTGATGAATATGATCCTAGTTTTCTTATCATAATGAATTATGCGACCATAAGCAATGTTGGATCATAAATTTAAGTTGAACCAGAAGTTCAATGATCCAAAATATTATGAAGTGGCATGATAAACTTGCTCATCCAGGGAAAATTACAAATGCGCCAAATTATTACGGGCATCTTTTAAAGAACCATATGATTATTTACCTCATGAGTATGTGTGTGTTGATTGCTCACAAAGAAAGTAAATTATAAGACCATCTACTGTGAAGATTGGTCGTGAGTCCCAAAACTCTTTATGATGATTTTAATGGGATGTATGTGGACTTGTAGATCCAGTTTGTGGACCTTTATGTAATTTCATGGTCCTGTAAAAGTTTTTTTTTAATGGTTTAAATATGCCTATTGTCAACACGTATCGCTTTTGCTGAGATTCTTGCTCAAGTATAAGATTGAGGGCAACATTGCAACTTGTGTCAGGCTGGCTCAATTAAAATTTATGATTGTAAGATTTATGTTTTGATTTTTTCCACCAAAATGAACATTTATGGATCTAAAAAGACGTGTTGGTTAGTTTTTATTTTCCGACTGTAATCATATATTTTGAACGCCTGACGAGGTTATACCATATATTATAAACGTTGGACGAGGCACTACGGTTAAATCAAAATATCATGATAATTTTTTTTGAGACAGTTTTCTCGCCGTTAGGGGGAGAATTGATGTCATTGCATGTAGAACGGCGTGAAATTATTTTGACATGAGTACATATGGCCCACGCACAAATAGTACGAGCAAGAATTAAAATTGCACCAACATGGATTGAAGTCCTTGAAGGATAATATGCTAGCATACTATAAACGCACTTGAAGCGTGAAATTACTATTGGTGCAAAAGAAAACTTCTGAAAGAAATTCCCTTATAAGGAGAAATCTGTTTCAAAATAAAGCGCTATAGAAAAAATGACTGATCAGTCTAAATCACGAAATGCCCATGAAGAGGCACATGAAACAGAAATAAAACATGTGAATAAATCAAGAAAACTGGGATAGAAAGCAAAGTAATTATAAATAATAGTTTTGCTTATTTGGGTCGAACTAAATAAAAGTTATAAATCAGGATCCTGAACCATGAACGGTTAATTTAATGTCGACATAAATAAATAAATAAATAATTTGGCCTTATAGAAAGATGCGATTCAAGATCGCTATTAAATTATAAAAGTATTTGGACTAGTTGTCCGCACTTCAAAAGACGTGAAATTTATATGTCACAAACATATAATTTTACGAAAACATGATGAAAATGTGAGATATAAGACACAACTTCTTGTACGAATTCTCACATAGACCAATAACTACGATGAAACATATTCCCCCGTGATTGGTGCAATCACGTTGCGGTATTTAATTGATTTGCAGTCCCTGAAGGACTTGAAATGTGTTTATGGATGTAGTTACCGCATATTAGATATATCATTGGGCAGTGATATTTATATTAAAATTCCTGAAGGAATTAAATGGTCTCATGCTTATCCTTTAATAAACAAATACGATCTTTATACGAGTTAGGGTGATCTGGTCTGATATGGTATAACCAGCTAAATGAATACCTCGTAAAAGAAGGATTCGTGCACAATCCAATTTGTCCATGTATTTTGCATTGAATGATTTTAAAATGAGTTTTCTATTATTGCGGTATGTGTGGATGATTTAAATTTTATGAGGACTCCTGCAGAGCCCACAAATACCGCAAATTACTTAATGAAATAACTTCAAATAAAATTTTGATAAATGTTTATTCGTTGAGCAAATATCATGGTTGATTGTTATTAGATATATGAATATCACTTTCGTCTCGGGAAGAGGACAATGAAGAATTGTTAGGTCCTGAAGTAACTTATCTAAATGCAATTATAACTTTAATGTATTCTACAAATTGTTTGATGTCGGATATTGCATTTTTAACTTACTGGAAATATATAACTATGCATCTACATGCAGATATTGAAATGAATTAAGCATGTATTACGCTATCTTTGTGGAACAACCGACATGTGCTTGTTTTAAATGTTCCACTCCACATATGGTGTGTTATGCAGATGTTGGATACATTTCTGATCCACACACACATATATTTATATCTCAAAGTGGAATTGTTCGAAGCAAGATGTGAATGTTTATGATTAAGGTCTACGATTCAACATTTTCAAGAAACATGCCGCTTGTATTGCTCAAATCAAGAATAGGTATCTAAAAGGAGACTGAACGAAATATATATTACCAATGTTTTTCTTCACCAACAAGCTTCTGGAAAAATTGGTAATATTGATGTTCAATAAATTCAGTCAAGCAATAATTTTGCTGATTCATTCACTAAAGCATTGCCGACTACGTCATTCAAATTGATAGTCATAATATTGGAATGCGTCAACTTGTACATCTTACGCTCGCATCAGGGGGAGCGTGTCATTAATAATCCACACACTGTACTCTTTTTCCTTCGTCCAAGTTTTGTCACAATGGGTTTTCTTGGCAAGGTTTTAACGAGGCAGTGTTACTCGCTTATCAGCCCCAAATGGATATATACTCCTTTTTCCTTGTTCAGGTTTTTCCCACCGATTTTTTCTGAAAAGGTTTTTAACGAGGCATATTTCATAATTGATGGACATCCAAGAGGGAGTGTTATAAATATTACTAAATGGTGAATGTCTATATGAAGAGTCATGTATATCATACATTGTAATCAATTGATGAATTCATATGAAAGATCTTTTAACTTGAATGAATATTATAATTAGTGACATTTGGTTGTATTTCTTTGAACTATGAATAGATACTATTGTATTGGATTTTGTACACACAACAAGAATGAAATAAAATGATATAATCTCCCTATTTCTATTGTTCTTAGTTCTTAATTTGTTTACTTTAATTGATCATTTTAGATTAGTTTTATAACATTATCAAATTTTATGAAACCTTTTGTACACAATCCCTATGTTTTTATAGAGAAAGAATAGTATTTATCCTGTTCATGAATTTTAAGCTCGACAATTCAACATATTATAAATTAATGAATTTTTTGAGTTTTTCCATTAAATTTCACGACTGTTCAGGTTTAGATGAGATCGGCTTCGGATATCACTCAAATAATTGAAACCGGGAATAAAGTATTGTTTATTTGTAGGTTTAATTGAATAATAAATTTACATAATTGAAGAAGCAATAAGTAAATTCAAATAATAGTATTAAACACCTAATTGTTCTAAAAAAGAAACTTGTACAAAAACAAGCCACAAACCGGACGTGTAGTCAATAAGGCCAAAACCAATTTTTCTTTTCTCTTGTTTTCCTAAAAATGGCAAAAAACAAAATTTAAACTAAACTAAATGAAGCTCGTGTCCAAAATCTTGTCCCATGGTCTCCTAATCAATAAAAATACCAAAAAAAGGTGAAAATAAGCAGAAAAAAATATTTTTGGAAACAATGGATTTTGAAGTTGAAAATTGATGCCTACAGAGCGAAGCTGAGTCGATCCCGGTATGATCAAGTGCAGTCGAGAGCTTTTCAGATTAGGGTCTTACTTGCAACAATGGTGGGAAAAGTTACGGCCCAATCGGTATGATCGATTGCAGTCGAGAGCTTTTCATATTAGGGTCTTACTTACAACAACGGTGACAAAGGTTACGACCCAATCAGTGAAATGATTCAAAATTAATCCAATTTGGAACACAAAATTCAGTTATCTCCTTTTTTTGTTATGTGATATGATGAGTGTGTTATCGTTAGGGTAGTTATTCCTAGTCGGACACGACTCGCCAATGTGAGGATCGACAGGTCAATCAAGCTTCTCCTCGATTTGTATAGGGGATCCTAACCTGTAATCAAAGACAACTACGTCAGGTTAATGTCGGTGGTTACCCGGCGATAACCCTCCGATGCTTAAGTAAGTGTCGAGATGAGTTGGGAGATCGGATTGTATTTATTGCTTAGAACGTGCGTACCTTTCACCGTATTTATGAGGGCTATTTATAGCTTTTTAGATGGATCGCCGGGTCGGATCGTGATTGGACGTCTTGATTCGAATATGGATCCTTAGCAACTGGTTCGATCCGATTGCAAGCGGGTCAAGTTCAATAGGACGTCGGATAACATGTCGAATGAGACAAAGGGATCGAGGTTGGTGCTGACATCTGATGAGTTGTTTGTGCTTGATATAAACTCACGGGACGAGGTTCTCGATATAAGTCAATCAATCGCAATCGATGACATCTGATGAGTTGTTTGTGCCATGGTAGTTTTGTATGCTTGGATTCGGGTGGAGGCTCTTTCTCGCTTTGCTTCTGCCTGGTCGAGTTCGAAATTCCTTTTGTCCGTATTATCCGATTCATTGTACAGATCAATTCTTGGCGACGTGACTTCCAATTCAGCAGGAGCAACTGCCTCAGAGCCATATACGAGACTAAAAGGAGTTTCTCCCGTTGCCGCTCTTTTCTTTGTTCGGTTGGCCCAAACGACCCATGGTAACTCATCGAGCCAAGCACCTCCTGCTTCCGATAATATTTTGTTTAAAAGCTTTACGATTTCTCGGTTTGTTACCTCAGTTTGTCCATTTGTTTGCGAGCAACCTACCGAAGTAAAACGCAGATCGATTTTGTGTTTCGAGCACCAATCTACTACTCTTTTCCCAACAAACTGAGGTCCATTATCTGAGATGATTATCCTAGGTATACCAAACCTGCAAACGATCGACCAATAAAAGTTGATTATCTGGGTCTGAGAGATTTGCTTTAGTGGCACCACTTCTACCCATTTGCTGAAATATTCCACTCCTACAAGTAAATAACGCTTCTGGCCTCGCGCCATCGGTAGTGGTCCAACCAAGTCAACACCCCATTGATCGAAAGGCCAAGCAATGGATATTGACTCCATATTTTGCGCTGGTTGATTCGGCATGGTGGCGTGATATTGGCATTTGGCACACCTTTTAGCATAATCGTTGGCGTCTTTGACTAAGGAAGGCCAATAATATCCCAGACGCGATATTCGAACTGCTAACGCTCTGCCTCCCGAATGGCTTCCACAAGATCCTTCATGGACTTCCTTTAGTATTAGGTCGATCTGGGGAGAAGCTACGCATTTGTGCAGTACTCCAGTAACTGATCGTCGATACAACTCGTTTCCAATAACTGCGTAGCGAGGTGCCCTATATTTGAGTCTTCTTGCTTTAGTGTTGTTTGATGGGAGGGTTCCGTTCACCAGATAATCCAGTATTGGAGCTTTCCAACTATTGCGATCGTCATCGAGATAGAGTACATCCGCTCTTGGGGGACTCTTTTTGGTATCGATGGCCGGCTTATCTGAAATCATCAGTGTTACTTTCCGAGTTTTGATTCCTTCTATTAGATTTCCGAACTTGGAGAGAGCATCGGCCCTCGTATTCTCTGTCCTTCTTATATATTCGAGTTGGAATGCGTCGAGTCGCGATACCTGCTCGTTGACCAAGGCTAAATATCTGATCATTGAATCTTCTTTGGTCTCAAAAAGACCCTCAAATTGCTTTTCTACGAGCTGCGAGTCAGTGTAAGCAATTAAGTTTTTTATTCCTGTTTCTACTGCCATTTTCAATCCAGCCAGTAAGGCCTCATACTCTGCTTCATTGTTTGATACCAAGAAGTCTAATTTTAAAGCGAATTCAAGCTCTTCTCCATTTGGGCCTTGAAAGTAAATTCCTGCACCACCTCCTGTCGATGTTGAGGATCCATCGACATGCAGCATCCATTGCTCCTCCTTTTCTTCTACCGTTACTGTACTTTCCAGTACAAAATCAGCCAAAATCTGCCATTTGATGGAGGTTCTCGGCAAATGATCTTACGTGATTTCGTTTGTTCGATTAGGGGTGGGATGTAATGCAATGATAACAATAAATAAAGGAAAGTAAAGACCAAAGTAGTTGTATTCGAATTGACTGAGTACAAATACAAGTATTCAAGGGTCCTATTCGAGCATTATTGGATGCCGTACATGTTAAAGGGCGAAATACATATAAGAAAGCCTAGACTACTATTCTCGAGTTATTCCGAGCAGCAGTCTCAAAGCTAGTGCACCTGGGAAGTTGTGTCCGGTGTAATAAATGCATGGGGTATTTATAGCCGAACTGGAGGGTTTGGGCCTGGGCTCGGCCCAACAGTGTCCTTCGATCTCCGGTTCTCTTACGTGCTCGGAACAATCATTTTCAGGCTTTGGTTCGGCTCTTGGTTTCCCGGGGACAGGATTCGGTGCTATTCGAACTGCGTTGAGGCTAGAAAGACAGGGGATCCGAATTACCCCTCATCAATACTCCCCCACTTCTCGAGTGCGAAGCGGAGCGAGCGCTCGAAGAAGTACAAAATACGTCCCATGCTATAATGAGACGAGCCATTCAAAATGTCTTTAGGATATGCCTCGTTAAAAACCTAACTCGGAAAAATCCACCGGGATAAAAACCGAGCTAGGGAAAAAGAGTGCATATACAAGAAAACATACACCGGCGTGTTCTGAAGTTACCCTTGTCGGAGGATGTTGAAGTAATAATATTCTTTTTGGTTCCAAGATGCGTTGTTCGATCCCTAGATGGATGCTTTCCAGAATTTTCGATTATAACAAGGAGGGCCTCCGAGATCCTTAGGGATAAATCGCAAGGACATATTCCGCAATTCTAGAGAATGAAGGATCAAAAAGGCTATTTTGAGAGGGATAACCCAAAGTTTTTACCCTTGGTAAGTTCAACCGTCGCGGTTACTCGGGGACCTCTTTGCAATTTTACCTTTTTAACCCCGTATATATATGTTGACCCGTTGAAAAATTACTTCCATGTTATATTTTCTCTTGAGCTCGAAGTGTTTGAATCGAAAAGGTAGTTACTTTAGTACATTCATTTCCGAATTCATAATGTCAAGTTCTAGAAGTTCAAAGGGCAAGAATAAGGTCGAAGAGAGTCAAGAATCTGATCCTTTGTTAAAGCTCGTTGATGATTACGAAGATGGAGAATTCCGTCCAGGAGGCGAGGATGATGATCCGAGCGAGGATCTCGAAGAAAATGAGGTTGAGAAGCGCAGCATCGGTGAGGGTGCCTTTGTCAGAATTTTCAAACCCAAGCTCACCTCTGAGGTCGTGACCTCGAACACGTCAGAACTTCCTGCTAAAGAAACCTCCTGTTGTTTTTCGAAGAAAGATCGCGTTTATCTTGAGACGGGGTTTGGGAAATATCTTCCAAAAGGGTTTTCGATCGTCATTCCTTCTTATTCCGACCGTGCTACCGAGCCCCCAGCTGGCTGTCAATCGTTTTACGAGGGCCAATTCTCCTGTGGTCTACGTATTCCATTCATTCCCCTTATCAGAAATGTCCTTTCTTTCTTTTCGCTGTCCCCCGCTCAACTTCTCCCGCACTCCGTCGCCTACATAGTGGCATTCAGTGCTCTCATGGAGGCAAAAGGGGAAGAGGCCTCTTTTAGTAACTTCTGGCATACTTTCCGAATGGAATTGAATAAGGGCTCCAATGCGGGGTTCGTATCCATTCTCCAGAGGTCGAAACGACCTTTTCTTACTAAGATATCAACAAAGAAGAGTATAGGCAGGAAGAGGAGATTCTTCTTCGTGAAAGGTCCTGATGTTCCTGTGTCGGAAGGTAGTTCAAAGACTAGACCATATCGATGGGATGGCGCAGATTCTTGGTCGTATGGTTCTCGCAGAATCAGAGAAAAGCTCAGACAGCGTCTTTCCGACGAATTTCTCGAACAAATGCGATCCAATCCTTACCATACCAAGTCCCTAATTCAAGAAGGCGTTTTACGATTGGCTGGGTTGAGCCGCTGTGATTACCCTGCCCCGGCGATCAAGTATCCTAGTCAATCTCCTGACGGGTTTCGTCCGCAAACCAATGTCCTGCCAACCTCTGGTGCTCCGCCCTTTGCCACCCTTTCTCTGGGTACGTTTTCTATCTTCAGCTTACTTAAAGATTTGATCGAACGATTCTTCTTGTTTAAACCCGTGCCCTAATCGTATTATTCCTGTAGACCGAGTCGTCGAGAAATTTCGAGTATCCCCTGCCGGCTTGGTCGGAGATAAACAATTTTATTTCGACCCGTTACCTTACGCTTCCGAAAGAAGAACAGACGCAAGTAACTTAGATGGGAATCCAGTTGTCATTCCTTCAATGATCCCCGATTTGAGAGGGCTTGGCACTATGAGTTCCCTGAACTCCGCCACTGCCGGACCTCTTCGAACCCTGTTTTTCCCTGACACTTCTGCTCTTTCATCGGTTGGTTATAGTCAGTATTCCTGGAACCGGATTCAGGGTATCCAGGAGTATGAGAAGCTCCTGAGTCGAAAAAGAAACGCTGAACATCCCGGACCCTCAAGGAGGTTAAAACCTTTTGGTGCGAAATCTGGCTCTGTTCCATGTCGAGAAGGTAGGTCGGAGCCTGATGTGGCAGACTTTATGGAAGAACATCTTCGAGGTAGCAGAGCTGCTGGATACCCTGAAGATGGCACTATTCTGACTGATCTAGATGCGGGTGGGGAGAACGAATTCGATAAGGCTACTAGAATCTTCATGGCTAGTCGGTTTAAACGGGATATCCTGCTTCATTCCGTCAAAGGGGATTTTGAGGTTTTGAGTGATTTCTCCAGAACGTATCACGAGGTAAATACTCGTCTTTTGACTGTCTGTTCTTTCTTTCGAATTCCTAGCTTTTATTGATACTCGAAAATGTCTTGTAGGTCGGGGATTTATTCGCCCTTCAATCCTATCGTTTGGCGTTACTGGAGCAGGAATCGCAGGACGCTCATGATGCATATGCCCAGATTTTTGCTGATAACCAGGCCATTCGATCTCAGCTGGCGGAGAGTCAGCGAGAATTGTCCCAAGTAAAGAAGGAGCTCGAGAAAGCGAATACGAAGCATTCCTCCTCAGTAGAAGAGGACTTGCTGGCGTCCGTTAAAGAGAGAAGTGCCCTCGAGGAAGAGCTGAAGAAACTAAAGATAGAACTCGAATTGGCGAAGCAAGACTCCGAGCGTGCATATGCCCAGGGCCGGGAAGAAGCCGAGATTCCGGCTATACGAGAATTCTTGGAATCCCCTGTCTTAGATCCTTTAGTTCAAAGGAAAACGGGAGAAATTCTTCAGGCAATTTTTTATAAAGGGGTTCAACAATTAGTCGCGGCCGAGAAAATTCCGGATGACATGGAGGAATATTTTAAGTATATGGACCCTTTCAAGAATGCTGAAGGGAAGGATTATAAAGCTTCCTCTTTACCCAAGGCGAATACTAACTGGCAGGAACATCGCTTTGCCCCCTTAGTTGAGGAGTATGGCATTCCGATGCCTAACCCTGATGTGCTCGAGTACTCCTGCGATGATCCTTCTAATGTGTCCGGGGAGAGAGGCGAAGATGTCAATATAGGCAATGCCCCGGATAAGGGAGACGGTCGATCTTTCGACCAAGCTGGGTAATTATCCAGCTTCAAATATATATATATCTTCTGATCTTTGGTTTGGCGAGTTACTGGGGTTGATCAAGTCGGAGGGGGCGATTCAAGGTTCTCTAGTTTCCTTAAAAAGTAAAGATCCTAGCTTATCGATCCCGAATTCGCTTATTATGGAGAATGTATTAGGCAAAGCTATCGATCCCAGATCGCTATTTGGTGGTTCGAAGAATAAGAACTCGAGCAAAGAGCAGAAAGAACAGAAGGTTGCCAAGGAGGCCAAACCCTCCAAATCCTCTTCTAAGACCTCTGAGTCTTCCCCGAAAGCTCCTAAAGGGGGAGAAAATAAGAAAGAGAAAACCACTTCCTCCAAGCAAACCAAGGGTAGTTCCGGCAAGTCCATTCTGGATGAAGAGCTCGAGGCTGCGCTCGGGGGTTCTTCCCCGAAGGTAGTTGATTCTCCGAGTGAAGATCCTGTTCGAGAAAAGACTCCTATTCCTTCTTCGAATAAGAGGCCTTATTCCGATGGGGTCACTCCCATTGAGGCTTTGCAAAATCTTGCTATTGGTAGCAAGTCATCTTCCGATACTTCGACCGTTCCTCCCGCAGGGTCTCAGCAAAAAATCCAAGTTAGAGATTGGCGGAGGGGCCTCTGCTGAAGCTTCAGGAATTGATAATCCTCCCCGACCTCTTGTCGATTTCTCTCCTCCAAAAGTTGCTTCTTCCCTGCACGAGGAGTTGAAAGATGGATCTCCTTCTAAGGTTGATCCCATGGGTAACTTGTTGCAAGCTAACTTTACTTCTTCGGAGACTGATATACCCAAGGAGAGAAACGCATCCAAGGAGAGGAACATAGAAGAGTTGTTTGAGTCCGGGCAGCACTTCCTTTTTCAGGTGTGCATTTATTTATTCTTCCTTTCTTCTTCCTCTCCTTCCTCTTTTTTTTTTTTTTTTTTTTTTTTTTTTTTTTTTTTAGCGCTGTTGATCCTTTTAACAGGCCGGACAAGACTTTATTGAGCTTAAAACATTTGCTGAGCGGGAGACCAATCAACGTGCTGCTATCTCTCTCGAGCTGGAGGAGAAGAAAGTCGAGTTCGACCGTGTCCTCGCAGAGAAGCTTGCTTTAGAGAGGGAGAAGACTGCTAACGAGCGTGGAGAGGAGATCCATAAGCAGCTGAACGAGAAACTCGAAAAACTGAAGAGCCTTCACGAGCAGGAGAAACAAGATTTCACACGTCGAGAAAATGAGGCTTATGATCGTGGATTTGAAGCAGGACGTGAGGCTCGTAACGCTGAGCTTCGAAAGATTCTCTCTGACAATAAGCTTGTTTAGATGTTGTCTCTTATTTACCCGGGCTTGTAATATGTCTATACTGTTTTTACTTGTGCGATCATGAATAATTTTCAGATATTTTATTTTCTATGGCTTGTAATAATTTATTTTCTCCTCGAATCGCATGTTCCTCTTATGTGTTCTTTCTTTGATCATGCTTTAGTTTGCCTTCTTAATCTTTCGATCTTGGCGTAGTAATTCCGCTTATTTTCCAAAAGTAATATCACTTTCTCTTCCCGGTGAAATTCTCGGGAGTCGCGACAACCTTTTGATCTTGACCGTTTCTTTTGTTTTCTGATAGCCGTTGGATTTTTGAGAATAGTATCTATAAACGGGGCTCTTCGTTTTGCATTCTTATAATATCTTTCGAAAACAGATTCCTTCGATCATGCTGATTAGAAGATCTTGTTGCACGACTCGATATTTCGAATTCCGGGTTAGGAGTTATATTGCGTATCATAGTAAGATTTATACTTCGATTTCGACTAGGGTATCTGCAGGCAAACGCTATTTCAACCTTGAAGACCGATAAGCTTTATTGCTGACCATCCACGACCCCAATGGCCCATGGCCTTTTTGTGGTTTAGGGAGGCTCTGGCGTCAAGTTTTTCGAGGGTATGACGCAACTTGCTAGGTTTTCTTTTGAAAACGTTTCGGGTAGTGATTCGGAGATTGACGTCCTTCATAAAATGTTCATGTTTCTCCCGGGAAAGAGATGTATTGCCCTTCTCCTTTTCGAAGAAGTACGACCATAGTCGAAGATTCGTTGGGTCGATAGGCGTTTCCTGGTCGAGTAAGGACATTATCGTCCGCCAAAAATTTCATAGGATCGGCCAGTTATGAAGATATAATAGGGGTTGATGTCTTTGTATCTTGTAATTGCTTCACATGTCAAGCTCGGAAAATACTTTTTATCGATCTTTACGACGGCTTTACTTATCCTTAGGCCGATTACTGACAAAGCTTTCTTTACATGATGTATTTAGATTTTTTTCTTTGATGATTGGAGCTGAGTCTACGATGAATTCGGATAGGAATGAACTCGAGTGGAACAATTTTGACATTTTCTTCACTTTTTTCCCGAAACAGTTTCTGTATTTTCGGGAATCGTAACGGTCGGCGCATTTACTGCTTATATCTCAGCCGTTAGTATCATCAAATCTGAGTCGTTAATTGCTTTTTTCTTCCACTATATATAGTTCCGTTGTTACCTTTAAATTTAATGTTTCAGTAAGATTTCTGATCGGCTCTATGATTGAGATTTTACTCTCTCTGGCCATAATGTTCCGTTTATTATCTCCGACTGAACTGTTCGAGGTTCTCCTTCGAACTATCTTCCTTCATAAATTTTGCTATCTCTTGATGGCAACTTATTTCGATTAGGGTATCGGCAGGCGAAAGTAATTGCGACTGGGGTACCGGCAGGCGACCAGCTCTCTTTGACTCCAAGTCTTTGAGGCAGGTTCGATCTTCTGTATCCTGTCAATCCACCCAGTCGGATAGTGGGTCGACTGCTGGAGGAGTTTTCCTGCACTCGATCTCTACTTCTTCAAGATATTCCTTGAAGAATGTTGCTTTCGAGATTGCGTGGAATAATTTTTCTAGGGGTTGCCTCGCTATTTCTCGGTCTGGACCGGCGTGGAGCAAGTACTGAGGAAGTGATGGATGAAGGGTAGAAGCGTTGTTCTAGCCCCGTCTTACTCCTTCGATCACGGAGAGAATCTAGTGTAGGATTAATTTGTAATAGGGTCACACTAAATGTAAAGTCTTTGCTTGACTTTTCTTATCATTGTAATTTCGAACTCTTTTGTAACTGTTTGGAATGTCATGAATAAGATATTTATTTCTCTTATCATCCTTCTTTGTTGTCCTGTAGAATTGCTTTCGTATACCGTCGTCGAGCATTAATTCTTCTGTCTTAAAAATATGAACAAGCGCTATTCTTTACCATGTTTGATAAATATTTAGCTGATGGATGACATCCGACATTCCTCGATTTTGAGTATAACCTGTATGGGGCTTTTATTTCCCCGCCAAATACATAATAATTAAGAGATCGAATAGAAGAATCCAAAATGATCTTTGAGTAATAATCTTAATCTGAGGGGCCAAATTCCCTAGTCGGACAAATAATCGTAAAGTAATAATCGAAATAGGGTCTTGATCGATCTTGAATAATAATTCTGATTTAAGCGTCATGATGATGGCTGTTAGCCTTAGACGAATGAATAATTATGGAGAGATAATAGAATAGAATGCTGGTTGATCTACGTTGATCGAGGATAATAATTTCGATCTAAGGGGCGTAGCAACGGCTTTCACCCTTAGTCGTATCAGAGCATTTTTAGCCCTTGGGTCATAGCAGAGGCTTTCACCCATTAATAATTTCGATCTAAGGGGCATAGCAACGGCTTTCACCCTTAGTCGTATCAGAGCATTTTTAGCCCTTGGGTCATAGCAGAGGCTTTCACCCATTAATAATTTCGATCTAAGGGGCATAGCAACGACTTTCACCCTTAGTCGTATCAGAGCATTTTTAGCCCTTGGGGTCATAGCAGAGGCTTTCACCCATTAATAATTTCGATCTAAGGGGCATAGCAACGGCTTTCACCCTTAGTCGTATCAGAGCATTTTTAGCCCTTGGGTCTTAGCAGAGGCTTTCACCCATTAATAATTTCGATCTAAGGGGCATAGCAACGGCTTTCACCCTTAGTCGTATCAGAGCATTTTTAGCCCTTGGGTCATAGCAGAGGCTTTCACCCATTAATAATTTCGATCTAAGGGGCATAGCAACGGCTTTCACCCTTAGTCGTATCAGAGCATTTTTAGCCCTTGGGTCTTAGCAGAGGCTTTCACCCATTAATAATTTCGATCTAAGGGGCATAGCAACGGCTTTCACCCTTTGTCGTATCAGAGCATTTTTAGCCCTTGGGTCATAGCAGAGGCTTCCACCCATTAATAATTTCGATCTAAGGGGCATAGCAACGGCTTTCACCCTTAGTCGTATCAGAGCATTTTTAGCTCGAGGGTCGTCACCCATTTTTATTTTTCGATCCAAGGAGCGTTGCAACGGCTTTCACCCTTGGTCGATTTTCGAGGGTCCTAGCAACAGCTTTCACCCTTAGATAATAGCAGACTTAGACAAGTACAGATAGAATAACATAGATCGATAATATCAGGGAGAGATGAATGAATATGAATATTGATGAAATTAGTTTCCATTGAATATGTAACTCTGATCGAAATACATTTTGACGAGAAAATAGTCTTCTGCAATCATGAGAAAAGATGAATCATGGAGAAATAGCCAGTGGTGAATAACCCAATAATCCTTATGCCTTTGTCGGGAAAATTCTTTGTCTGTAGGTTCCCAATTTCGATAAGTTTGATTTTTTCAAAACGGTTCCCGTTTTAATGGGAATCGCAACGGTCGACAAATCTTGTCCGTTCACTTCGCGAATTATACGCCGTTGGATTCTTTTCTGTTTTCGGCTATAAAAGGCTGGCATATTGTTGAAATTATCTCGTTCGTTGCATCGAGAATTTATCTATCTGATCATGGTGGTCAAGACGATTATTCGATTAATTCAACTGTTTGAGTTCGGACTTCGAACAATTTTTAAGCGGAACAATCTTCGAGCGGAAGAAAAATTACAGTAACCACGCTTAGAATATCGACAGGCAAATGCGGTTTCCATCTGGAAAGCCAGTAAGCCAGGCCCATGGACCTGTTGCTACAATGCATTTAGGAAGACGTGCTGGGAATAGAATGCCGGAAAATACTGCCGAGCGTTATCCCCTCTGTCTTCGGAAGATTGCAAATAAAGTTAAAAGCCTGCGGGTCCAAAGGATATTTCGCGCTCGGAGCTAAATTATCCCGAGTAATCGATAGGACGGGAGACCGAAAATTTCATAGGATTGTAATAATGTATTGATGTAATGTAAAGGCTGGTGCTATGCTCGATATGTATTTTCCACATCTTGTATTTTATTTTATTTTATTTTTATTTTTTTTATTTTTTTTTGAGATTATATAAATACGTTTCCTCTTCGTTTTGTTGACAACATCAATCATAACAAGACAAATGTTCATCTTCCATAATTCCATTTTGATCTTCTAATATCGATCAAGAAATAATCAAATATCACTTGCCTGCTTGGATAACAGATAAATATTTTAGCGGACCTGAAATTGATAAGGAAAACGATGCCATAAATCTTTATCACTGCTGAATTTTCATAATTGCATAACTTCCAGGTCGAGAGTTCTGTTCGACTCGACCGATTATAGTTCTTCTAAGTTGGCAGCATAAAAGCATAACAATAAATACTTGAGTGTAAAAACATCTGAATAAACTGAATATGAATCCGACATGCCATTCTTCAATAATAATGTTATGAATACGTCATAACGGTTCAAAATTTAGAATGTCGTAATTCCTCTATACTCCCCATTGAATCGCATGTCCTTCTTACCAAACAGGGCCCTATTTCTCGGGAAATGTAACGGTCATTCCATTTATTACGGACATCAAACCGCTCGTAGCCTGTTATCTGGGCCGTTGATTTAAAATCCCTTACCACTATAAAAAGGTCCCTTCGTGTATACAACACTTCTCACTTTTTCCTTATGCTCCCTCCGATCACCATGGGTCGAGTTTTAGATTTGATTCGTACTTTTTCCAAGATAAAGGAGTTTGAGGTTAGAATCAGAACCCTGTTTTTCGATCTTAGCTCCTTTAGCATAAGCTTTTTTGCTTAGAATATCGACAGGCAAAAGAACTTGCGCCTAGAATACCGGCAGGCAACCTGTTTTGCCAGACATATCTTGTCTGTGACGGGTTAGAATTCCGGTCTTCTGGTGCAGTACCCGATCGGGCAGCTGGTTACTCCGAGAGGAGTTCTTTAAATCTGAGGCACCAGCTTCCTCGAGGGCTTTCTTACGAGATAGTTCCTTCGAGTTCCTTTGGAGCTCCTCTGCTGGGATAAACCTTTGTTGCTCCGGTTCGAATTATTCTGCAAACAATGATTGAGTGTCTTGATCATTGTTTACTGTTACGCTCCAAATACGAGTGCGTAGTACACGCAAGTATACGGTCGTTACAAGTAATAAAGTGATAAGGAGTGTCGAACCCACGAGGAATTGTTCAATTAATTACCGACAAACGTCTTGTTACTTCGACTTAGATTTGTAAGAAGATTAAGGTAAAGTGGTGGTGGTGTGATATTTAAAGCTAAGGTAAGGTGATTATTAAACTAACACTTGACTTAACAATATGTAAAGGCTTCTAGGATTTTACGTCACCTAGTTCGATTCAAGACAAACGAGTCAACAATTGGCAACCATACTCATGTTTGTTGTTCAAGATTTCGTAAATTATTCATACGTATCTTTCGATAGCGTACGAACCTACCAAAGTAGACTAATCCAATTTATGTCTAAAAGGATTAAGCCTAAGTGATGCATTAACTCCAAGCCTTGTTAGAACATGAAATGACCTAGGTATATTTCTATCCTAAAATCAAATCACAACCTAGTTTTTCAATCTAATCTTTAATCCACTATGTCTAGCAATTAAAGATCAATCCATTTCATCTTATGGTTAGCTAATCCATAAGTTGACAAAAGCTCAAACTAGATTAACAAACACTTGTATATAAGCATAGCAACAATCATTAACTCATCATTTAATCAAGAATCAAGAACCAAACATAGGGTCAATGAAACCTTAGAATAAAGGAGATTAGCTACTCATATTAATCAACACCATATTCATTACATTAAACAAAGTCATAAATGTAAATGAACAAAGTAGGAAAGATAGAGTAAGCTTAGGTGATGAAGTCAATATCAACTTCTTCTTCAAGCCCTTGTTGTTCTTTGGGGAGTCCAAGTGAAGTTCTTCTTTCAAAAGTGCCAAAACAAAGCTTTTCTTCCTTTTGAAGCAAGATGTAAAGTGAAGTGATCAAATTGTGAATGATTTCCTCCAAACCTTCTAACCTAGCAAACTACCAACTTTCCATGCCTAAGTTACCCTCCAAAACAAGGCAACTAAGGCCAAAAAGTCCCCAAAAGAAGTTGGAATTACAACTGGGAGGGAAAAGGCAAAAGGACATAAAACACCTTCAAAACACGCAGCTTTTCTGGCAGCAGGTCTCGCGGCCGCGAGCCCTGAGCTCGCGGCCGCGAGCTCAGGCAGTAAGCTCCCTGCAGATTTTCTGCTCCGCCACACTTTTTTCTGAGCAGCATATCTTTTGATTACGAACTCCGAATCCGGATCCGTAAAGTCCGTAGCGTAGCTAACTCACTCATCTATGACATATCCAAAATTCAGCTCATTTGGATCATCCATGAAATATTTATGCATGTTCTAGTGAGCAGCTATCTACGTTCTTGTACGATTTACTTCGGGTTCTATTTCCTTTGAAGCTCAAGCTTGACTCGCGGGGTTGGTAGAGCGACTCGTATCATTGATACGCAACTCCGAATCTCTATGATGTTAATACCTACAAACCACGGAGAAAACGATCAATACGAGAACAAAAACACAAAAGACGAACAAAGGCCAAACAAAGGGGCCAAAAGCACAAAAGAAACGAAAACACGAGAAGACACACAAAAACTCGAATCAAAACAAGATGTTTTGGGCTTAAAGAGATAGGTAATAACGACATATTCACGGCGTTATCATTTACAGACGAAGACCTAAGGTCGGTCAGAAGCCTTGGAGTGGAGCTGCGAGCCGGCTTTTATCCTGTTCGAAGACGGCTGTGCGACAGGTGGCGAGTGACCGCCAATAAAGCTTGCTGCCGAGTTCTGCATCTGGAGCGATCTTGGGAACGAAGACCGAGTACGTAACAAGATAGGATTACCTCCTGGAGTTTGTAATAGGATAAGAGTGATTGTACTGCATTTCTTGAGCTCGAATTCTGATATTATATTCGAGGCTTGGTTTTGTAACTTGTTTGGAGAAATATAATAAATAAGTTTTGTTCTCTGACCGAATTTTATTATTCAATTTCTTTTCCGCGGTCGGATATTCGTCCATTACCTTGAGAATTTACATACTTAGTTATTGTTGTTCAAATATTCAACTTATCTCAACCGATTTGAGAAAAATAGAAATAGTCGATAAACAATGAATACCGATTATGCAACCGATCTCTTAAATAACCGATTCGAACAATTTATCTTTGAAGATGATAAATACGAAGACCGGAAAAATAAATTCCGATCGTTAATAATAAGCTGCAACTTCATAGATCTTCTATGCCTTTGACATTAATCGGCGATCGAGTGATCGGAATTAGTTCTACGTTAATCTGTTGTGGACGATACCTGCTGAACTTCTTATTCGCTCCTAAAAATGGATTCTCTGCGGAAAATAACTCCCTTGAAGAAATAAATGAACTGTGCACTCATAGACCCGACCATTATCCTTAAGCTTGGAGAACTATCGTATAAGTCTTATTTCTTCGTCCTTGAAATGATGAATGCCCCAATGCTCGGGGGATCGCCTTGGATAGTGAATAACAGAGTTTCAGATCAGTAAAGCTTCCAGCTAACATACATATTTCTCCTCGTAGTAGGCATATTTCGATCTAATACTCGAATAAGGCCCCACGGTGGGCGCCAATTGATCTTACGTGATTTCGTTTGTTCGATTAGGGGTGGGATGTAATGCAATGATAACAATAAATAAAGGAAAGTAAAGACCAAAGTAGTTGTATTCGAATTGACTGAGTACAAATACAAGTATTCAAGGGTCCTATACGAGCATTATTGGATGCCGTACATGTTAAAGGGCGAAATACATATAAGAAAGCCTAGACTACTATTCTCGAGTTATTCCGAGCAGCAGTCTCAAAGCTAGTGCACCTGGGAAGTTGTGTCCGGTGTAATAAATGCATGGGGTATTTATAGCCGAACTGGATGGCTTGGGCCTGGGCTCGGCCCAACAGTGTTCTTCGATCTCCGGTTCTCTTACGTGCTCGGAACAATCATTTTCAGGCTTTGGTTCGGCTCTTGGTTTCCCGGGGACAGGATTCGGTGCTATTCGAACTGCGTTGAGGCTAGATAGACAGGGGATCCGAATTACCCCTCATCAGCAAATAATCAATGTCATACTCTCCTAGCTCAACCGCCCACTTGACTAGCCTTCCCGATGCGTTGGGTTTTGAAAGTGTTTGCCTCAGTGGTTGGTTGGTCAGGACGATGATCTTGTGTGACTGGAAATAGGGTCTCAATTTCCGTGCAGTAGTTACGACAGAGAGAGCAAACTTTTCGATTTCGGAATAATTCCTTTCGGGGCCTTGCAAGACACGACTTACATAATAAATCGGGTTGTTTTCTTTTGCTTCCATCCTGACAAGAGCTGAGCTGATCGCTTGTTCGGAGACTGCGACATAGAGGTATAGATTTTCATCATCTTTTGGTTTGGCCAAAAGGGGAGGTGACATAAGGTAGGCTTTAAGTTCCTCAAATGCCTGATCACATTCTTTCGACCACTCGAATTTCTTTGCATTCCTCATTATTTTGAAAAAGGGGAGGCTCTTATCTGCCGAACGAGATATGAATCGATTGAGGGTCGTGATTTTTCCCACTAGCTTTTGTACTTCATTTAAGTTCCGAGGAGCCTTCAAATCAATGACTGCTTGTATTTTTTCTGGGTTAGCTTCTATACCTCTCTCATTTACCAAGTACCCAAGGAATTTTCCTGACCTAACTCCGAAGGTACATTTGGCGGGGTTGAGTTTCATTCCATATTTCCTCATTATGTCGAAAGCCTCCTTGATGTGTTCTAGATGATCTTTCTCATTTGGGCTTTTGACTGCATGTCATCTACATATACTTCCATCGATTTCCCCAACAAGGTCTCGAACATCTTATTCACCAGTCTCTGGTAAGTAGCTCCGGCATTTCGCAATCCGAAGGGCATTACTTTAAAGAAATACACGCCCATTTCGGTGATAAAAGCTGTCTTTTCTTGATCTTCTAAGGCCATAAAAATTTGGTAAAACCCTTGGAAGGCGTCCATCATACTCAAAATTGCACATCCAGCAGTGGAGTCGACCAGGGAGTCAATTCTCGGAAGTGGATACGGATCCCTCGGACACAGCTTGTTAAGATCCGTAAAGTCATTACACATTCTCCATTTTCCTCCCCCCTTGGAAACTCGGACGACATTGCATAGCCAATCTGTAAATTGTATCTCAGCGATGTAGTCAGCATCTAGAAGTTTCTTCACTTCTTATTTTATAATCCTGTTCCTTTCTGGACCAAAGTTCCGTTTCTTTTGCCTTGCTGGTCGAGATGACGGATCGATATTGAGTTTATGGACGATGATCTTCGAATCTATCCCTTGGAGGTCAGTGGTGGACCAAGCGAAGACATCCACATTTTCCCTCAAGAATTCGATCAGCTGAGTCTCGAGTCCATCAGAGAGTTGAGTGCCTATCCTTGTTGTTTTCGATGATTCCCCCGGTACCAACTCGATCGATTTATGTCCTTCGGAAGGTTCAATTCTTTCGAATTTTCTCTTTTTGGAATTCATCTCATTTTGCTTCTCACTTCTTTCAGTAAAGCCCATTTTCTTTACCTCGTCCACATCGACCGGTGCCGACGAAATATTCTGCTGCTCCGCTGGCGATTTTTCATCACTAAAGTGAAAGGTTTCTTTTTTAAACTGTTTGTCTAAGGATACCGTATAGCAGTCCCAGCCTTCCCTTAGATTTCCTCGAACTTCTCCTATCCCTGGTGTGGTCGGGAATTTCATTTTCTGGTGGTAAGTCGAGATAACGGCCTGAAAGCTATTTAAAGCCGGTCTTCCCAATATGACATTGTAGGCACAAGGCGCGTCGACAATCAAAAATTTGATCATTCTTATTCTCGAGTTTCCTTCATCTCCCAAGGAAAGAGACAAAGTGAGTGTACCCTTGGGAATAACATGAGCCCCTCCGAAACCTACAAGTGGGGTAGCCACTACTTCGAGGGGAGTCGGGCCGAGATCCATTCGCTCTAAAGCGTCTTTGGAAGAGGATATTTGCTGAACTGCCTGAATCTATTAAGATTCTCTTAACAGTAGCTCCCGCAATTTGTGCTGTGATCACCATATGGCAGTCTGGTACATCTTGGTTGTTGAACGGTATGAAATCGGGTTGTAGGTCAGACTCATCGAAACCAATCATCTTATTCTGTTGGGTTGGTCTTATTGAGAACACTTCCCTTCTTTCATTTTGGGTTCTATCTCTTATAACTCGGGACACTACCCTTCTTGAATTTTTACTATCTCCCCCTGCCGGGCCTCAGGAGATCATATTGACTATCGTTCCAGGTTGTGCTCTTCTCGGCTGGTCTTCTCTATCTTTCGAGCGTTGCTCTCTTCTGGCGGGGGATCTTGAACGTGACCTGTTGTCTTTCTGCTGATTTCTGGGTTGCTCACTCTTTGACGTCTTTACATACCCAGTGAGGTGTCCTTCTGCTATCAATCTTTCAATCTCGTCTCTCAGTTGATAGCAGTCGTCACTATCGTGCCCTCTCTGACGGTGAAATCGACAATATTTTTTCGAAGCCGGGTAGTCCTTAATTTGAGCCGGTTTTCTCAGTAGGTTGTGGTCCTGGATGGCGAATAAGATTTCGGATCTTAGCTTTTTGAGGGGAGTGTAGTTATCGTAGTATTCTTTGTTCGACCTCCCCATTCCTTGTCTCCCTGGGTTGTAATTTCTCTCTTCTCTATAAACTTTCTTGTTTCTACCTTCATTAGACCGATTGGGTTGCGGCCTCTCAATTGGTCGCTCAGGGATGCCAGGCGGTCGTCCCTCCTCAGGCTTCGTCAACCCAAAGAAAGTTCCCCTCAATTTATTCATTTCTTCTTCATTCATATATTGATTTGCCATTTCCATCAATTTTTCATATGTCGCGGGGTTTTCTCTTACTATTGCACTGGCGAATCCTCGGTTCAAAGTGCTTTGGAAAAGAACGGTAATTAAGAAGTCAACTCTCGGCATTTCGACCTTGAGGAGCTCATTGTTAAATCTTCCCATGAAACTTCTAAAGGTCTCGTCAGGTTTATGTATGATTGAATATAAATGGTTTGCAGGGGGTCTGACCGCCCTCTTAATACCAAACTGACTCATAAACTTGTCACAGAGTTGGTCGTAATCGAAGATAGATTTTTCCTCCAATCTTCCGAACCAGGATTGAGCCATTCCGGCTAGCGTGGTCGAGAATGCCTTCGCTGCTACATTATCCGAGATGCCGTGAAGCTGCATTTGGAGATTAAATGAGGCCAGGTGTTCATCGGGGTCTTCTGTTCCGAAGTAACGAGGTAACTGAGTGGGCAATCTCTTGTCGAGAGGCAACCTTTCAAAGAATATTTCGTCACAAAACGGCAATTTTCTCAATCGAGAGTTCGATACAGGAGGCTCGTTCTTTCTTTCTTGTCTATCTAACTTTTGATGTAGCGATCTTACTTCTGAGGCCAATTTGTTGACCTCTCTGACTGATTGCTCCTGCATGTCTTCTCCCGCGCCATGCCTGGCCTGATGTTGATCAGCTCGACTGATTGCTTCGTTTGCTTCGACTCCTATCCCCGTCTCAAAGGCAGCAGCACGCGGGGGTCGTCGAGATTGAATGGCGGTTTCTTTGATCTCCGCGAGCCACTCCCTTTTGGCTTCATCGAGAATGGCTTTTAGATCGTCTCTTGTAAGTTGTATTACAGGAGGAGCCGGGGGTCTCGAAGCCCCGGCCTCGACATGGAGCACTGGATCAGGATCCCGATTTATTAAATTATCTCCTTGACCCTCTCCATTTTGATCGCAATTTCCCTCTTTTTCTCGTGCTAGGGCTGTTTTTGATCTTGTAGTCATCTTTTCTCGATTTCAAAGTTATGTTTCCCACAGACGGCGCCAATTGATGAGTGTGTTATCGTTAGGGTAGTTATTCCTAGTCGGACACGACTCGCCAATGTGAGGATCGGCAGGTCAATCAAGCTTCTCCTCGATTTGTATAGGGGATCCTAACCTGTAATCAAAGACAACTACATCAGGTTAATGCCGGTAGTTACCCGGCGATAACCCTCCGATGCTTAAGTAAGTGGCGAGATGAGTTGGGAGATCGGAGTGTATTTATTGCTTAGAACGTGCGTACCTTTCACCGTATTTATGAGGGCTATTTATAGCTTTTTAGATGGATCGCCGGGTCGGATCGTGATTGGACGTCTTGATTCGAATATGGATCCTTAGCAACTGGTTCGATCCGATTGCAAGCGGGTCAAGTTCAATAGGACGTCGGATAACATGTCGAATGAGACAAAGGGATCGAGGTTGGTGCCGACATCTGATGAGTTGTTTGTGCTTGATATAAACTCACGGGACGAGGTTCTCAATATAAGTCAATCGATGACGAAGATTTGGTACATCATGATATTTCAGCGATAAATGTATAACCCGATAATTCAACCTCTTATGTATCAGATTTTTTTTATTCTGCGTGGCTTTTGTTTAATTTTTCTTTAAATGTTAGTTTACAACACCATTATCGTAGAGAAAAAATAGATTAGTAGTTAATAATACATAAATTTTCAAAATTTATGAACTATAGGGCAAAAAAATCGCCCACATTTTAGGAATTAAAGTTACAAAAATTCAATTATGTTTTATTTCGGTGTAATCTATTTTCCCACTCAAATAGTCACATGAAGAAATTTCTATCCAAAATTTAATCGAAGTTCAGGTCTTAAATTTGATTTAATCATTTCACATATGAAAATCTCTCACGATCCAAACTTTATAAGTTCGCCACTTTATGGAGACAAGTCTATTCCACTATATCAGTCACCCTTATATATCATCATGCATGGATCAAAATTTCCTTCTTTTCTATCGAAAACATCGAAAAATTTCTGTTTTTGAATCAATCGAAACCCTATATTTGCCTTGAAACTTTCTCTTTTTCTTAATTTAATAGTTTCCTATATTGAGCTTACCAAAACATACATAAAAAAAGGAAACTTTAATCCATGATATCATATCATGTATTATATAATTGCCACTTGGATTAGAGCCTTGATTTTGTCCTTTTATTTTACCTTTTTCCTCATGTTGGATAATTCAATTCATGGGGTTGATTTGTGGACCCTCTTTATCTTTTTGGAGATATGCCAGTGTGTCACTGTCTTGAGGGAAAATTACAATACAAATTTACAACTTTGATGTAGACACTCGTTGGCACACAAGAAGCCACATATTTATCTTATCTTCCAATAAAATTCCAAGTACAGAAATGAATGCACAATTAATACCCAAATGCCAAATAACGAAATGACACAAGCGTTAAGGGGGAAAAAGTAATAATAGTCCTTTAATTTTTGCAAGAACGCGAAAATAAAATGCTTGTATTTTCGGTAAACAATTTACATCATTTATATTTTAAGTTAATATAATTTGGTCATTTTACCCGCAGTTATATATAGTCATAAGTGTACATAAATTTTCTACATAAGTAAACAAATTAAAGATTATAGTATATTTGCCCTAATAATTAATAGACAAGGAAAGAAATGAACAGTGTTATTTTTACTCCATTTAAATCTAGAGTTGATCTATGGCTTAATTGTCATTATCTTAATCGTAGGTTTAGTCTAATTAATCTGACCTTTCCCATTAATTACCCTCTCAAAAAATGTTACAACTCCAAATTGCGATATTAATTCAATAATCGTAGCTGTGAAATCTGATATTTTTTAAATTGACTAGTGCCTAAGTGTGATGGGATGAATTAAGTAATTTAATAATTAAAGGGATAAACTATTTCCAATAACCATAAATGATTTATAATCCCCAAATAAGATACGTTCATTCAACTAAGCCATATTTGATTAATTACAAGAATATATATATTCATCTTCTTTCTCGTAACTTCATTTTATAGGTTAATTTGATTTAAGTATCAGATGAGTATTATCGAAATTATCGCCGATCTAATTAAATTTGTTGTCTGTGTTGCAGATTTAAATTCACTTGTAACTTTTTTTTTTTTTTAATAAATATTCACTTCAAATAATTTGATCCATCCAATTCAGATCAACTAAATTTCCTCCACGTCACAAATTAAAGAAGAGTTGCTAATTTTGGTAATCCGTCTTAGCGCTTTTACTGATAAAATTAAAGCTAATTAAGTTTTATAAAAAACATACATGTGAACAAGTTTATTAATTACTTCAAGTCTTCAACACCGCTTTATATTTAATTTGGAAAAATTGCAAATTTGGTACCGTACAATTGATCACTTTACAATATTGATACCACATGATACATAAATGCATATTTAGTACCATAATTCAAATATTGGTTGCAATGTTCATTTCACCGTCAAATAATTGGACCGAAATGGATGAAGTCGGCCACGTGCATCGCACGTGACTGTTATTTCGTATTTAGGAGTGAAAATCATCACGTGATAACATAAAAACGTGAGAAAAATGCTATAATTTTTCCTCCATAAGATGAAATTTTTCTCTCCAAAAGTGAAGGAAACATGAATATTTTCCCTCCAAAAGCCGAGATAACGGTCATGTGCAGTGTACATGGTCAATTCCCTATTCGTCCAATTATTTGTCGATGGTATGAACATGATAACTAAACTTTAAATTGTCGTACTAAATGTGCATTATACGTATCCAATAACTATTACAAAGTGCCTTATTGTACGGTATCATGCAATTTCTTCTATTTAATTTAATTAGTAATGCACCCTACCCCTACTTGAAATTATGTAATACAACCGTTGCACCACGTCATCAATTACACGTGATGTAGCCCAAAAATACACTTTTTACACGTGTACGTAGTGATAATCCACATCATCCATGTTCTCCAAAAACATAGAATTTGAAAAATGTGTTCATATTGGTCAGAACATGGCTAGTGAATTCTCACTCCACATGTGAAAAATATATTGATGGGATGCACCACATGTACTTAATAACGTGATGCAACGGTTACATTAAATAATTTCTTCGACCCCTACCCCAAGGGTACATGTATTGGGACAAAATACATGGAACATAATTTAATTTAGTGAGAGGCCAAGATTTGAGGGGACAAAAGGTTTGGCTTAGACCACGTAAGAATGTGTCCGTAAGCAGCCTGTCACCACAAGCAATTAGAATTTAGTATACTGAATTGAGGTATAGAAGCAACCACCATTTCTCTACTTCCTCCTCCACTTATATACTCATACAACTATGCTTTCAAACACTCTCAATTAATATACCTTTCCAAATTTTCACCTGCAATTTCAACTGCACACAAAGCTATGTCTCTTTAATTCTTCAAAAAATTGTAAAACTAATATAAAATTAAGATTGTGATAATTCCATTTGTAGAAATGTGGACCTAAATTTAAAAAAAAAAATTATGTTTATGGTGAAAAACAGCACATGAGAAGAAGTGTCTTGATGATCATATCTATGTTTCCATGTTTTTACATTTTTTGATGTTGATGAATCATATATTGTTTTTGGATTTATATATTCAAGTGGGCATGCATGATCCTATCATCGTTTAAGTCTATTGGATTGTACATACGAAAAGGTCATTAAATTTCTTTCCAATATTTGTCGAAGAAAATGATGTAAACTAATTAACAATGCATGCATGAATTAACATTAAATTCTTACATGCCAAAATAGTAAATTATTTAAATGCAACATGCCAATTACTTCTCCTTAAAAACTTTTCATTAGGAGAAAAACTTATCATGTAATAATTTCAAGATATAGTATTATTTATATATGCATCATGTAAAATCATTTCACTATACAATTTGTAGTAAATTAATTTTTTTAATACTCACTCTGTAAATTTATCGTCACCGTATATAATAATAATAAAAAAATCTAAGTAGTTGTTCATATATTTATCATATATGATGGATGAAAAATACATGACCTTAGAGAAGAGGGCTGGGGTATTATTCCATATCTAGGACTAGAAACAACATGTAATTGATCTAATGAAAATGTCTTATTAATTGTCAAAATGATAAATTTAAGTTCGAATCCCGGCTGAAAGAGGTGAACCTCGAAAACGAATACGTGTCTGCAATAGTTAACATGAGAAAGCACGTAAAGAATAATTATCAGAAAATAAAATAAAAAGAAAATTAAGAAATCACTATCCACATTCCCCAACAACCATCACATTTATATATCTACCCTACTTTACACAATAATAAAGTACCTAAGTATCACTTCTCAAAATAAATAAATAAGTATTTAAGTATCAAGGAACCCTTTCATTTCTTGAGTTGAAATATAACCCCAAAAGACACCAAAATAGAAACGAACATCAACCTTCACCTCATATGCATGGAAACTAATGAAAAACTGTTCTAGTCCCCTTCAAATTCCAACGCATCCAAACAGGACGCTAATCCCAGAAGAAGAAAAAGAAGAACAAAACCCACAACCCGCCCACGATAATGACCCAGAAGAAAAACCCAGACCCGAATGGGATTTCAGTCTTTCAACTGTAATTTCTTCTCCAAATTCCGCTACTGACGCCATTGGCGTAATCGAATTCGACCAGAGCGAAAACTTTTTAGCCACAGGTGGAATCGCAAGAAAAATCCGAATTTACAGCGTTCAAAAATCACTTACATCGCCGGAGAACGGCGGCGCCGGAGAAAACAGAGTCACGTTTCTCGACCACGCCGCTGCATGCGAGTACTACATTTGCACACCAGCTAAACTCAGCAGCCTTAAATGGAAACCCGGGTCAGGTTCCCGGGTAATCGGATCCGGAGACTACGACGGAGTAGTCATGGAATACGATCTCGAAAAACAGGTACCCATGAATTAGATTAATTTTTTTTTCATCAAACTGAAATGGAATATCAATTTTTTTTTTTAATATTTGAGAAAACGAGATTTTAATTAATTAAGGTACCCATTTTTGAGAGGGACGAGCATGGGGGTAAACGTGTCTGTAGTATGGATTATTCGAATTCGGATCCGGTTCTCGGAGCATCCGGATCAGATGATGGAACGTTGCAAATGTGGGACCCACGTTGCGAGGGTGGGGATTCCATAGCTTCGATTCAACCGAACCGGGTTGTTAGCAGCCCAGTTTGTTGCGTGGAGTTTAATCCATTTGGACAACCAATAATAGCCGTCGGATGCGCTGACAAGAAAATCTACGGCTACGATGTACGGAGAATGGTGGACCCGATTTTTATTTTTGAAGGACACCAAAAATCCGTGACTTATACGAGATTTCTTGATTCACAAACAATGGTTTCTTCATCCGTTGACGGGTGTTTGATGATGTGGAACACAGAGGATCAGAGCCTCATTAAAACTTATAGAGGGCATGTGAATAATAGGAGATTTGTAGGGTTATCCGTTTGGAGAAAAGGTGGGTTGTTGAGTTGCGGATCGGAAAATAATCGAGTTTTTGTTTATGATAAGAGATGGGGCGACCCGATTTGGGTTCGTGGGTTTGAACCGGTGGGTCAGACCCGGTGTGATCGGGGATTTGTAAGCGGAGTTTGTTGGCGACAGATGGAGGAGGAACGGTGTACGTTGGTGGCAGGGAGTTCCGATGGGGTGTTGCAAGTGTTTGAGGGTCAAAGAAAGGTACCCATGTAATTCGTTATAGGAGATAGATTGAGAAATTTTTACTCATACCGAGTTTAGCCGAATTCAAAGTAACTAAATTATAAGTGAAATACAATTGATTGATGGTTATATGAATTTGGTCAAGACAGACTTTAAAAAAAATTCCAGATAGATTTGGCAGGTCTAAACTTATTTTTTCTTGATGTAGTTTCTCTAAACTTGAAGATAATAGTTTAATAATTATTAATAGTAACCTATCCTTTTTCTCACATGCAACTAATCAAGGAAATGCCAAGTGAATCAATTTAGAGTTATTTGTTTGAGTTTTCAGAAAATACTTTCAGTTCGGAGATTTTTTTACGCTATTTTGAGTTTTCGTGTATTAAAAAATATATTGTGAGATTGGCTTTTAAGATTGTTGTGTTGCTCGATTGTAAGTTTGTGTTGTTGAATCCTTAGGGTTTTAATCAATCTAAATTTAAAATTATTGGTGCAATAGGATTAATTGTTGTATACAAAGAATTGAGATGAGATTATATATGTATAATGTTTACGTAAAACAAGAATTACGTAATTAATGATACTATTTAAAAAATATACTAGTAGATTAATATAATAATTCATGAATAATCTTTGATGTAGTTATCGTAGCTAGGCAAGAATCCTGCACCTCAACTCATCGTTGATATATTCTCTTTTTTCCTTTCTTTTTTATTCTTTATAATAAAGAGGAATAAATGTTATTGGGAATTGGAATACATGAACTGCCCGTGTTCTGACTTCATGAGTTGTTTTTTTTTTCTCTTTCTTTCTTAAAAAACAATATTTATTAACTTGTTGTATATAAAATGTATTTTGATGGATGTCTATGAAATACCTGCATGAAGAATCTTCATTTCTCATGATACATGTATCATTTTTAATTAATTAGATGCATGTTAATTTTGATATTATCTCCTTTATTATATCTATAAATAGAGGAGGTTTTTGTTGGTATAAACAGATCAAGAAAAAGAATAAAATGTTTACTCAATTTTTTTGCTTTATTGTTCTTTAGTTTTTGCATTGTTTTACAACACGTTATCAGCACGATTGCTCTCTTTGTTCTCTTGTTTGAATGATCAGGTATGCTAACTTCTATAGTTTAATCTACTGTTCTATAATTTAATTCAAATTGGTGTTAGTATGATGCATAAAATAGTACAACTATAATTAATATTGCTTATCATGTATTCAAATGAAGAAAAAATATCGACATCTTGCTGAATATTGATTATTATGAATGTACCTGGAAGTTTTCAAATGCTAAAATAAAATACTCCATTTGATATGTCTATATGTATTTATATATCAAATAAAAATATTTGATATATCTAGAGGAATAATATTATATATATGTTGGAGTTCATAAATTAGCTCGTTATATCCATGATTTAGCATTAGGTTAGGCATAATCATTGATGCAATTTTATTTTTACTTTGAAAAAAACTGCAATTTAGTCCCTTTTTTCTGATTTTGCAATTTAGTCCCCAATTTTCGAAAACAATTATGCAGCTTGTTCCCTGGCTTTCCCAAAAAAAATGAAATTGCATTTCAGTCAATATTTCTCTGCAAAAATTACAATCCAGTCCCTGAAAGTTCAAGATTTATAGTATTGTCCTTAGATTTTTTTTGATTTTCAGTTTACCCCTGAAATTATAAGAGTTTTTTAAATCAGATTATTTAAGTTATAATTTATTGAGCTGTGTATTAGTTTCAAAGTTTGTCAAACTTTTATCTAACACTTGGTGTTGTGATACTAATTGTGATTCACACCCTGATAGTTAAAGGTGGATCATGATTTATTTCATAATGATAGTGTTTCAAATATTAATAAAATTAAAATATTATGTTAGGCCTAAGCCTAAGTGATAAACTAAAACCCGAAAATTCGAGTATATTTTTATCATTCTAATGTTCTATTTGTGTGCCCTAAAGTTATGACTAATATTATATTATCAAGTTTTATCGAGTTCGATGTCCTTGATATTTTTGAAAAGACATGTATTCTTGGTAGCAAAGAACTTCGAAAATTCTATCATGAATGAAAATGGGTCAATTTCATTAGAAAGTTTATTCTTATTTGATTGGAATCGTAATATGTTGGGGTATATAAGACTAATATATTGTCCCATGAAACGTTTTATGGAAAATATAACCACTACTGTGTGTGACACCTCCAAATGTTCACTATGAATAATTGCACATGAAGTTATTGCAACATTTTAATTATATTCTCAATTTTAAAATAGCATCTTAATTGAGATTATGAAATTAAATTGCTCATGGAATAGCAATATAATATGAAATGTTTTAAGAAATGTTCTCTATCGAAATGTTTTTAAGGAAAATCACAATAATGTGAGCAACATGAAGACGCATAAATATATATTCAGGCATCCCAAAGATACATGGATAATTAATTATTCGAGCACCGTAAATATGAATGTTGGAATATTTATTTATTTGGCAATGGGTCAACACACAATACATATGACAATTAATTATGTGAGAATGGTGAAATATTTATTTGGTTAACAATGAGTCAATACACACGATAAAATATTCTGAAATTAATATTGGTAAAAACAAATGTAGTGCAAACTGAGGTACTATAAGAGTTCTAGAATGAGGGAATTGCACTTTTTATACCAAACTTTTACCTACTTTATACATTTCATACCGCACCTTTCATAATTGCACATTTCATACCAAAATCAATCAACCTTTTTCAATTTACATACCACCGTTAAATTTTTGACGGAATTGGACACGTGTCCGTTAACTCTGGAAAAAAAAAAAAAAAAAAAAAAAAAGGAAAAAAATAAAAAAAGTGTCGCGGGCAGGGGGGAATATTTCGGGCAGGAGTTCTGAATTTCACTTTTCATACCAAACCTTTACCTACTTTATACATTGCATACCACACCTTTCAGAATGACACATTTCATACCAAAATCAATCAACCAATTTCAATTTTCATACCGGCGTTAAATCACAAAAAAAAAAAAACCTCGCGGGCACTGTACTACCACATATGTTATTCTTAATTTGAGGAAACTGTAAAAAATCATATGATAGATGACATTCTCGTTTCTTTTTCGAAAGGGTAAGTATCTCAGGTTCGTCACTTTTTTACAATTAACCCCTTGAAACAGTAGTACAATATAGGGTCTTCTCAATTTGAGGAAATCGTAATAAAAATCATATGATCAATAACATTTCTGCTTTTTTTTTCGAAAGGGTACAAAACTATATTAAGATTAAATTTGAATTAAGAAACATTCAAATTTGATTATATTAAATCGAGAACCACATAAATTAAGAAACATTCAAATTTGATTATATTAAATTGAGAATTAAGAAACATTCAAATTTGATTATATTAAATTGAGAAGACCATATGTGGTAGTACTAGTATTAATAAAATCTTCTTATCATCAATCATAAATTAATAAAACTCATAATTGTCCGTAAATTTATACAGAAAAATTTGGCAGAAAAAGTTCAAATTTACGATTTATTGTGGTTTCCCCAAACTGAGTAGACCATATGCTAAAAAACAATGGTCAAAATTGTAACATTTTAGGGGCAATGAATTAATTATAAGAAAGTGACAAACACGAGGGATTTTTTTTGTAAATGAATTATACTTAAAAATTTGGCAGAAAAATTACAAAATTATGATTGAGTTGATTTTCATAGATAGAGAAGACCGTATTTTATTATATTTTGTACCCTTTCGAAAAAGAAGCAGGAATGTTATCGATCATATGATTTATTACGGTTTCCTCAAATTGAGAAGACCCTATATGGTACTACTGTTTCATGGGGTTAATTGTAAAAAAGTGACGAACCTGAGATACATACCCTTTCAAAAAAGAAACGAGAATGTCATCTATCATATGATTTTTACAGTTTCCTCAAATTAAGAATAACATATGTGGTAGTACAATGCCCGCGAAGTTTTTTTTTTTTTTTGTTTTTAATGATTTAACATCGGTATGAAAATTGAAAAAGGTTGATTGATTTTGGTATGAAATGTGTCATTCTGAAAGGTGTGGTATGTAATGTATAAAGTAGGTAAAGGTTTGGTATGAAAAGTGAAATTCAGAACTCCTGCCCGAAATATTCCCCCTGCCCGCGACACTTTTTTTTTTTCCTTTTTTTTTTTTTTTTTTGAGATTTAACGGACACGTGTCCAATTCCGTCAAAAATTTAACGGTGGTATGTAAATTGAAAAAGGTTGATTGATTTTGGTATGAAATGTGCAATTATGAAAGGTGCGGTATGAAATGTATAAAGTAGGTAAAGGTTTGGTATAAAAAGTGCAATTCCCTCGTTCTAGAATAGTAGATGTAATATTTTCTGATAGAGCAAATATTTTTGTGAAAAATATGTTGCGTTCTTATATGAAATGCTATTGGGAATTGGAATACATGAACTGCCCGTGTTCTGAGTTTTTTTTTTTTTTTTTTTCTTGTTCTTTCTTAACTACAATTTTTTATTAATTTAATTTATTGTATTCTCTCCTACTTCTTTAATTTAATTTTAAACTTTGTACCTCTTTTTTTTCCTAGTAATGAAATGTTGACTTATAAAAGAAAATTAGATACATAAACGAATTCTTTTTTCACTCTTTTGCATTATTGGTCATATACTTTCATCCAATACCATCCACCGTTTTGATCAGGGTGTTCGAGATACACATACAAAATAGTTATACTATTGAATTACGTAAATCTATATTAAAAGAACTCGAAAACTAAGTCTCATCCATACTTCAAATAAAATGAAAGTTAAATGATTAAATGTGCGTGAACTATAGTTACACGACTATTTGAAATAGACTCCAAGTTACACAATCATTTTTAAAAATTTAGCATTTTTTATTATATATAATTATGCATATATGTAATTAATGGAATTTTTACAAAAAGTATGGCATGCCAAAATTTAAAATTTAACTTCATTAAATCCATCCTACACCGATGAATTATATCTATAGATAAACACATGTATATAAAAAGGGCAAAAAGACATCCTCTTATACACAATCGTTGCTCATTCAGTATCCCAATGAATTCCGGAATAGACACATAGGCCATGTTTGGATCCATTTTGGCCCAAGTATTTCGCCCAACATTTGGGCCAAAATGGATCATTTTGGTGTTTGGCCCAAGTTTTTCAGCGAAACGCATGTTTGGCTCAACTACCGACATGAATGTTCTGTGTGACCTACCAAAGTTAAAGTAAAATATAAGTGAGTTGACTAGTCTGCACATGCACATGTTTATCTCTCCTTATCTTTTATGTATTAGTCTGCACATGCACAATCTGCATAAGTGATAAAAATTAATACTATACCGACTTTGTTTGTTTATTATCTTTTATGTATTAGCAATTTAACATATATTATCGTTTATGCATGGTTCATTATTTTTTATGTTCATTATCTTTTATATATTAGCAATTTAAAATATATATAATAAATTTATATATTACCCGTATTATGCATGGTTCATGAGATCAATATTTCTTTTCTCTTAAAAAAATGTAATGATAAGTTACATCCATGTAATATTCATAATATTCAATTTACCTTAAATTGCTTCCTTTCAAATTATAAGAGATAAATTGAACATAATGAATATTATAGGGAATAAATTGTCATTAGTCCCTTAAAAAGGTAAAAGATGAATCGTCATTTCCATAAAATTAAAAATTTAATAATGGACTAAATTCATGTTAAATGACAAATTGTGAGACAAAATTCGACGAATTAATTTAGTTTGGGACGAAAAATCCAAATTTATAATTAGTTTGGGACGAATTCTGCAATCTTATATAATTATTTATGATTTGCATGATTGTGTACTATAAGCATCTATGTGGCAAGTGGGGTGATATTTCAAAAAAAATATAAAATTACGGTACTAAATTGACTAAGTGATATAGCTTGAAACGAAAATCACTAATTAATTAGAGAACTTTTTTGCAATTTTTCCTGTAACTAACACTCAACTTTTTCCATTACCAAACTATCATGACTCTCTATACTATTTCTTTCTCTTACACATAAAGTTTTTTATCTCCAACTTTTTCCTCTTTCATCTCTCACTTGTCTTATCATTTTAAAATATTTCACACCACTTTTTCCAACCATTTTCTTACATTTTTTGTATCTTTCTCTTTTAACCCACTCCTATACCTCAACTACGATAAAAATGGGTTATCATGAAGAATCTTGAATAGTAGTTCACTTTAATACCATTTCAATTATGCCGAATTTAATGGCTACAAAAGGTTTGTTGCACACTGTTTTGATAGATAAAGTGTAGATTTTCTTTCTGTGCAAAGATTTTTTTTTTTTTTTAACATTATCAATTTTTGTTCTTTAATGGCAGGCCTTTGTAGGGTAGATGATTCTTGTATGAAATAATAATATTATTAGAACCTTGTGTATTTACATTTGCCTATTTATTCTCAATGTCTTCTTGTTTTTCATCTACCTTCACACACATCTCTTCAAACACAATTCAAACTATTGTGCCTTCTTTGCACATGAGCACCATCACCGCTTCTTGTGGTTATTTTATAGGCAGTTCGGACCATTCTTCACCGACGAAGAAAAGTCACCAGGTTTTCTTCAACACTCATGGCATTTATTTATGAAATTATCTGCTTATTTTTGTTGATTAGCATGTCAGTATTAATTTTGCTTTATGCATGTCAGTTTATTTATAATTGAGTGTTGAAGAAGCATATAATTAGCATGTCAGTTAAGTTATCAAATTCCTCTTCATTTTTCTTTCTCTTTTCGTTTATGCACAAAACTGGGTGGGGCATTTTGAATTTTTGCTTGGATTGTTGAACAGATAAATTATAGCCGGAAAACTCGACAAATGGGTAATAAAAAGCAGAGTTAAATGAAATGAATGAATTGCAATTTAAATGGATTGGGTAAAAATTGTTATTTTTTTTTCTTGGGTAGAAAAATGAAATGAATGAATTGGAAACAAAAAGAAGTGTTAATAAAATATTGAACACTTGAGCATCTCTTTTATGGCTGCTTCAACTTCTGCCATACCTATACTAATTTTCCCTGCAAACCAGTAAAGAACAAGTTAACGATATTAAGAGGAAAAATAAGATAGTGCTAAATGGTACGGATTCTTTTAACAGAAATACAAACCATAAATTATATTCAGTAGGTACACTATGGTCTACCTTTTAGTGCTGGAAGTAGTTCCTCTATCAATTATGAAATGATAAAAGTAGATAACATGTGGACTATTTGTACAATTATACGTTTTAGCTGCTTTCTTATCAATTAATAAGCGGAACCATAACACGAAATCAGATAAGAAACCAATTTAAAATGTGGAAAATTTCTTGAATGGAGGTGGATCTACCTTTAAGAAGAAATAGCATTATTAAGATGCCATCAATATTAGAAGTTCAATAGATATTATGTGCAGGCTCATTGTATCCAAACAAAAATCATGAATAAATAATCGACATGATCGCATTGTTCTAAAGAATACAAAAACAAAATTAAATCGGAGTATATAAAAAGAACCACAAACGGGAGGGGGGATTTATAGTCTACCTGCAGTATCTGAGCTAGAAAATAGAGAGCTTTTAGCATGATAATCTGCATGTTATGCAGCTCGTCTACAAATCTCCAACGCAGGGCGAGCATTATTTAATTTTTAATTTATTTTACCGTGTGTCTTATTCATATTGCACTGATCTGCTTTAGTGTTCAATATATAAGCATTATTAAAAAAGCTAGACAAATATGCCAAAATAACTGAAATAAGGTTGCAACGAGTGATTGTCTTTCGGTTTTTAGGCCCCGTTTGGATCGGCTTTGGTTCTGTTTCGCCCTGTTTCGGTATTTCAAATTGGTTTGAATGAGTTTGGTGAAACATTTGAAACATGACTTGAATTGATTTTGGTTGGAATATTTTGATAGTAATATAATAGTAAAATAATAGTTAGTGGGTTTTGAGAATTTGAGATATGGTTTGGATTGAGTTTCGATGTTGGTGTTTGGGGGTGAAAAACTAATGACAACATGTCAAATCATAGACTTTATAAAAGTAGGATATATTATTAAATAGTGTAATAATTGAAATTGTGATAATAATAATATTGTTATAATTGAGAAGTATTAATTTTGATAATTAATAATAATTGAATATAGGTGTAAATATCAACTTCTATTTAAATCAAATATGGAGTAAAACAAGGGATCAATTAAATAATATCTCAAAACCACCATCCGAGATCCGACTTAATATATGCCAGTTCATTTCGCAGGCCTTTAATCCAGTTAGAATAAACGAATTAATTGTTTGCATTGACTCTTTAAATTTTCTGATAATCAAATCTATATAGAGTACGAGGTGGGATTTTAAAAAGTTTAAATCAAAATTAATTTTTTGAATTAAACATTTAAATTTCTTTTTTAAATTAGTAACAATAAATTATGATATTTATATATAATAATAATGGTTAAACAATCATTTAAATATAATTTTGAAATGATAAAAGTTTTTATTGATATATAATTAATAATTATTAGACAATAACTGAAAATAAAATAATATTTAAATGAGGATTCATTTGAAAACGTATAATATCACTCGAATCACAAGCATCTGCATTAATCAAAACTACATCACATAAGTTTACAAATAGCACATAAATTAAAATAGTTATTTTAAAGAGTTCAAAGCATTTTTAGTCCTCCTTATGGGTCAAATTTTGCATTTTCGTCCCTCTTAAATATTTATAGCAGATTGATCTCTCTTATCAATGTAATGTATCACATTCGTCCCTCTTATAACACATCTTCCTTCTAATATTTTTTGTATCAAATTCGTTCCTCTTATCAATGTGTTATGAGAGGGACGGATGTGATATACTACATTGATAAGAGGGGCCAATCTGCTATTAAAAATTTAAGAGGGCCGAAAGTACAGAAGTTAATCCATAAGGAGGACCAAAAGCGTGATTTACTCTATTTTAAACTTATGAAAGACATCTTAGTTGAAATCTGAGCAGCCAAATATATGGGAATGATAGAATAGTGTCCTGCAAGCCAACTATTTGGCTGCATTTAAAGGACCATTCAATTGGATTAATAAATGCATTTTTATTATTATATGGTCATCTTTATCTTATGTAATAATTATCTACGCATAAGGATAGAAGTCCTTAGATCACAGGGCTATGGGACAACCCGTGGACTGATCTCCAAGGCCGTGATCTAGAACATATTCAAGAGTCGTAGAATCCAATCGAGATAGGACATCATTGGATTCGGTTAGACTCTCACTATTGTGTATACTCCGATGAACTGGAGAACGCTGGGGTCCACGAGCGTGACTGGGATAGTCGATACACATAAGTGGGTGGCTTGCTGGGATGGCAAGCGCACTGAATACCCCAATTAGGAAATAACTCACCATGGAAGCGGTAGTCGCATATCGGGGTTGAAGTTATTCCAATTTACAATAGTATACGAGGAACGATCCCTAACTACTTGAGATGATAGGGTTTATCTGGTGCGAGAACGTCTATGCTTTGATATGAGTCCCGACTGACTGGAGATCGCCAGAAAGTCTCTGTGGACTCATATTGGGTAAAGAGGAACTCGTATGCAGATTCATATCATCAACAAAGGATCCATTGACCCGACTTGATAGGTTGGGAAATTCTCCTATGGATTTCTGTGAGAAATTAATTCTGGTAAAATCCTCGGCCGAGGTATCTGACGGCTTTATGTAAGTAGCTCATAAAGGTTAAGTCAAAGAGAATTATTTCGAGACCAGAATGCATAAGGTCAAGACAAAAGAAAAGGGAAACCGATGAAAGACCATACCCTTGAGTCTCGACTGGGAGATTGGTTGATGGAGAGATTATGTCGTATATGGAAATTGTAAATGATAAAAGGTTCACTGAATTAATTCACCAGTGATTGGGCTCCATGGGCTTGTGGCTGGACATCGACCGTGGAGTGTGGGAGAATTCCCAAATTGGCAGGGGTGCTAATTTTGGAATGATCAATCGACAGAGTGTTCGATTGATTTAGAGTAAGTCTTACTCGAATAATTAAATAATATTTAATTATAACCCACGGCCAATTATGTGGTGAACCTACGGGGGCATACACAATACACATGAAGCGAAAGCGAGGAAATGAGAACGACCGAGTCGACTGGGTCGACTGGGTGAATAATCGACTAGGTCGATTATGATGGGTGGGTCGACTGGGTCGACCCAATTGGAACAAAATGGGATCCAATTGGAATTGGATCAGGATCATAAATTAAATTGGAATTTAATTTGTGAATTAATTAATTAAGTTGGATTTAATTAATTAAAAGGGATTTTAATTAAATGGACTTAGAGTCTGATTTAATTAAATGGGAGATTAAGTTAATTAATTGGGCTATTTAACTGGAAGATTAAATAAAGCCTGGTCAAATTAATTAACTGGGCCATGAATTAATTAGAAGACTTGGTCTTCTAATTAAAGAGGGCCATGGCCCATGTAGGAGAGAAAAGTCCTAGTCTTAATAGGACTAGGTTAGGGAGATAACTATAAGTAGCCTTCTTGTAGTTATTTTTGACATAACTCCATAAGCAAAATTTGAGCAAGAGCAAAAATTTTCTCTCCCTCTCCCAAGCTATAATCGACCGAACTCTGTCTTCCACTTGGAAGAATATTCGTTTTCGATTCATGTTCCAAAATCGTTCCTATATCCTAGATCATAATATATCTTGTGTTCTAGCTGATCAAGATTTATTATTTTCGTGTAATTGTGGTGTATCAACCCGTAGAGGCGCAACACGTGGGGCGCTCCTGAGAAGCTTGGATCGATTTCTGCTGGAGAAGAATTCAGAGCTCGTTTTGCTAGCCGAGGATTTGCAAGGAGATAGGTATAACGTGCAAACTTATACTATCGTTTTATTTATGTTCATATATATACACCTAGAGTAGTATCCTGGCAAGATTCCGTAAGAGGTCCTAAAATTTTATATTCCGCTGTGCCTAGGGCTGTTTATCTTACCGAATCCCAACAGTGGTATCAGAGCCAACTCTAGGCTTTGTATATATATGAATTTGCAAATTCTGTGTTATAAATCATATGTTTGATTTATGTGGCTAGTTCTTTAACTTTGCATGTTTTAGAACATAAATCTGTTAACTTAGAGTTAATATAAAATTTTGATTCGAAAATTTTATCGTGTTAATTTTTATTTTGGATTGAATTAATTAAAACTGTTGATTTTAATTAATCAAGTAATCAAACACAAATTAAAACATAACAAAAGGAAAACAAAGTAATTAAAGTCGACCTTAGTGCGCGGCACAAATTCTTGATTTTCCTTTGTAAACACAGTTCACGTGACCAAGTTTGTCATGGTATGCATATTGTTTTAATTTGTAGTTTATGCTTAATTGTGTTACGTAAAATTTGCGGCCACTTTATATGTTAAATTGCAATTGAATTTTGTTGATTGCAAAATGTTGGATTCTTGTCAATTGAAGCCAACGATTTACATGACATGGTGGTTCAAAATTTTCGTGGCAGAATCTTGGATAATTTTGGATAAAATCTTGGAGATTTGTTTGTTATGGAATCTTGGTAAATCTTGGATTGATCTTAGAGATCTAATTAACAAAGGAAACTTAGAGTTTCATTTGTAATAAGACATTTAATTAAAATTGATGTCTTTTAGTAAGTTACCAAGATTAAAGATCTTAGAGATCTTATAAAACAAGGAAACTTAGAGTTTCAATTGTGATAAGAGATTTAATTAAAATTAATCTCTTCTAGTAAGTTACCAAGATTAAAGATCTTAGAGATCTTATTAAATTAGGAAACTTGGAGTTTTGGATAAGGTATAAATCTTGGAGGATTTGGACACTACCTTAGTTAACTAATCTAATCAAAATAGGATTATCTTGAGAATCTTAGAGATTTGTAAAATTGGGAAACTTAGAGTTTTGGATAAGATAGTAATCTTGGAAGATTTGTAACTATCTTAATTAACCAACTTTATCAAGATAAGAGTTGTAGATTACTTAGAACTCAAGTAAGAGTTAATTAATCTTAGAGATTAATTGTTAATTCAAAATTAAATTAACTTGGATAATTTTTGTGAATTAAAATTAAAGGAGCCGGTAAATTTACATTTATGCCCTTATGTGAATTTATGCATGTTCTTGAGTGAATATGTGGATTGGTCGATTTTGCCCTTAAGCCCTGTGTAGTTTTGGTTTATTTATTTTATGGGTTGTAATTAAATGGGCCTGATTGGTGCCCTTGCTTGCGCAAACGAATGTAATAGAATAGGGCCTTTATTTTTTTATAAGCTAGGCTTAGATTAGGCTTGGAGCCAAGAAGACCTCATGAAGACTTGGAGATCCACATGGAGGCCCATTACCTTGGAGGACATGGAGGCCCAATTCATTACATGGAGGCCCAATCAAGGTGGATATTACAAGAAGGCCCATGATGTATGGGTTTGTAAATTGTAATAGTTAGGACATTTAATTTCCACCCTAGACTGACCAATTGATCCATCACATGGCTCGTGATGGATCGCATAGGATGGGCAATCGACCAATCATATGTGCAATGCTAGGTGATATATGTTTACTATTATTCTTTGATGTATGTCTTGCATGCTTAGAATAGATCACGTAAACAAGATAAAGCATAATCTGATGAGACCTCGCACGAAGAAAACTTAAAACCTCCAATTGAACTTAAAAAACTCAATTAGAATATTAAATCGAATAACGGGCGCATATGAATGGTGTCTATGGTCCGAGCCTATCCAATTACTAGGTCTTAGGCATATTGTACGAATATATCTCGATGTCTCACGAGTCGTGGGTCGAGCTATAGGAAGATGATATGTCTATTGCCTCGATGCACAGTTTAGTGCCAAGGGAGGGGATAGCAAGGTTCTAGGCGCTGTCTCACGAGTCGTGGGGCGTCTAGGATTGAACTATTTCTCTTCACGAGTATTGGACATGATTTAACGCGAGTAAGTATGGATGTCTCACGAGTCGTGGGTCCATAACGAAAACCGAGGCTAAATGAACTCAAGGGTTAGCTGGGATGGTTAACCGGCGACGTGATCGCCCACCAAGTGGATCGATTGGTATGGCCAACGAGTCGTGGGTACTGAGCGATTGCATTTGGGCCTTGAGCCCATTAGGAAATTTTTATTTCCCGAACCTTATGTGGGGGCATAAGTATTCGACAAAAATAGTGGGAGTAATTTACAAATGAAAACCATGTTTGTAAATTATGCATTGATATTAATCTGCCGCGTATTTATCGTCAAGTTTATGATAGTTTTTCATAAATGATGTATCCATGAATATTTACCATCATACTTGAATCAAATAAATTGACTGAACCCAAATGAATTTTGAATGACTTCGAAACTTGAGAAATTATTCTCGAGTCCAAGCAAGGACTAATCTCCTTACAAAGATTTCATTGTTTTTCCTTTCGAAGTTATACTTCGACTGGAATGGTGATAGGTTTCACCAAGCTGCCTTTTTCGAAGTTACTCTTCAAATAAGAAAGGTGATAAGTTTCACCAGAGGGTTGAGGATGGTTCTCAAGCCCAAATTTTCTTGAAGGCAAACATGAAATCTCCCATGAATGGGAAGTAACATCTTGTGAAAAGGCCTCAAAAGGCTCGAGAGATGGAAGAAGAGGAATGTATCCTCTCTAAAGGGAAATAACCTTAGAGGTTTTTATGTAAGGATGATAAGTTGAAAAGTCAATCAAAATGATTCTTCCATGGATTAAGATCAAGGGAAGAGGGAATTAAACATATTCATCCCATAAGGGATGATTAAATTTTATTGAACTTAACCTTATGGTTAAAGTAATGCATAAGGGTGTTGGATGCCCGATGAAGCACTCATTGATGCATTCAATGCATCTAAAGCCACGAATTATTTAGATCATTGGAATTTGCTTATACCATCTCTTGTCTTAAGGGATGTGATAGTTCCATAATGGTTGGAGCTGATTGCGCTATAAGATTTATACGCAAAAGGTGTACATAAGCAAATGAGTATGGATACTCATATATCGACTAAATATAATATGCATAGTCAATAAAATATAAATAATCAAGATTTCACACACTTGAGTCGTTGTAAAAACCGAAAGGCGATACACGAACACTAAAACATATTTCCGAATTAAAAGATTCAAAGACTGAGCTCGACTGGGTCGAGCTTGACTGGGATGCTGTACATAGTAACCGACTTTCGAATCTTGCTTAATGGAAATTAGATTTAGTAGTTGGTTGCTAGGCAACCAAGAGGCATAAACAATTGCAATGGATTTAATCCATTTGTAAGTGTGTAGAAACACTAAAGCATTAGTGGGAGATAAGGCGTCTCTAGTACCCTCATGGGTAAAAGTACGTTGTGATGTACAAATCCAAATTACTTTTGGAGTAGAAAAGAGAGCCTAATCAATGAAAGCATGTAAGAGATTTGAATCGATTTAAAATCAAACATGCATTGGCAGTACGCCATTGATTATTTAATAGAGAATTAGATTCTCGAAATGTAAGGCCCGCTCGAAACGTTGTATGTTGTCAAGCATTCTGGACATGTAAATGTCCATTAAGAAATCTTACATGAAATTCCTTATTCAAACAAATGAAACTTGATCGAGAAAATCGAAGATACTGAGCTAAGTATCTCTGAAGCCAGATCCAAAACATATCACGTGATATGAGTTTTGGTATTGTACCTTCATATGCATTCATGCGCATATGGGGTCTCCCGCTTATGTGAATAAGCTGGTGGGAGATAAGTTGGATGTAAAATCCATCTTATGCAATTCGTGGGGTATCCAGAAAACTCTATAGGATACAAGTTCTACGATCCTACAAGATAAACTACGTTTGTCTCAAGGAACGCACACTTCTTGGAGAAGGATTTCTTGCTAGGCAAGAAGGAACACAACGTAGAACTAGATGAGGTCACTGAAGCTGAAAGGACCAACGAGGTCGATCAAGCTGACCCATCACCACAGGCAGTGGGAGAACATGAGCATGAAAGTGCACCAGAAAGTACACCAGTACTTCGTAAGTCAGAAAGACAACGTAGAGAACCCGAGAGGTACTACGGTCTGCTGCGTGAGACTAGACAGTCTCTAACCGACCCAAGGACTTACGAAGAGGCTATGTTAGGCATAGACTCGGGAAAGTGGCGTGAAGCCATGGAATTCGAATTGGACTCCATGCACTCGAACAAGGTCTGGGCCTTGGTAGATCCACCAGTGGGAGTAGCTCCCGTGGGTTGCAAGTGGATCTATGAGCGAAAGCTTAGAGTGAACGGAGAGGTAATAACCTACAAGGCGCGACTAGTGGCAAAAAGGACACACTCAAAGGCCAAGCATCGACTTTGAGGAGACCTTCTCGCCCGTCGCAATGTCTAAATCCATTCAAATCTTGCTGGCCATAGCTGCGTGGTATAACTACGAGATATGGTAGATGGATGTAAAGACTGCCTTTCTCAATGGGGACATTGACAAGGAGATCTACATGAAGCAACCAAAAGGATATACATCCAAAGGAGATGAACACAAGGTGTGCAAACTCCAGAGGTCCATTTATGGACTGAAGCAAGCTTCCCGAAGTTGGAACATTCGTTTCGATGAGACAATCCAAACTTTTGGATTCATCAAAAACATGTTCGAACCTTGCGTGTACAAGAAGGTCAGTGGGAGTACAGTTGAATTTTTGTGCTTTATGTTGATGACATTCTTCTCATTGGGAACAAATGTGAAAGTGTTGTCCGAAACTAAAGCATGGTTATCTACACAATTCTCGATGAAGGATTTGGGAGAAGCATCCTTTGTACTAGGTACAAGGATCTACCGAGATAGATCAAAAGGACTGCTAGGCCTCTCCCAATCCCAGTACATAGATAAAATCTTGAAAAGATTTAGCATGAAAGAATCCAAGAGAGGATTGCTTCCAATGAGACATGGGATTGCACTCTCTAAGTCTATGGCCCCAAAGACGCCTGAAGAGAGAAGCAATATGTCTCGAGTACCATATGCATCCGCGATTGGAAGCATAATGTATGGTATGCTATGTACGAGACCAGACGTAGCATACGCTTTAAGCGTTAGAAGTCGCTACTAGTCTGATCCAGGTGAGCAGCACTGGATAGCCGTAAAGGCAATTATGAAGTACCTGAGAAGGACTAAAGAATTGTTCTTGGTATACGGTGGAAGAGAATTGAAATTGGAAGGCTATACTGATTCTAGCTTCCAATGTAATGTAGACGACTTCAAGTCGACATCTGGATACGTGTTCTGCCTCTATAGTGGTGCGGTAAGCTGGAAGAGCTCCAAGCAAAACACTACCGCAGATTCAACCACCGAGACAGAATACATTGCCGCGAGTGAAGCAGCAAAGGAAGGTGTTTGGATGAAGAATTTCATCCAGGAATTGGATGTGAAACCTAGCATTGTCGAGCCATTACTATCTTCTGTGATAATAATGGAGCTATCTCGCAAGCGAAGGAGTCGAGATCTCATCAGAATCCAAGCACGAAGTAAGACGATACCATTTGATATTTATATCATTGGAAGAGGAGACATAAAGATGGAACGTGTCACCTCAAGGGATAATACGACGGACCCGCTGTCTAAGCCATTGCCTCAAAGGCATCCGAAAACATCTGTCTAAGATGGGAATCAGAAGTATGAAAAGTTGGCTTTAGTACAAGTGGGAGATTGATAGAATAGTGTCCTGCAAGCCAACTATTTGGCTGCATTTAAAGGACCATTCAATTGGATTAATAAATGCATTTTTATTATTATATGGTCATCTTTATCTTATGTAATAATTATCTACGCATAAGGATAGAAGTCCTTAGATCACAGGGCTATGGGACAACCCGTGGACTGATCTCCAAGGCCGTGATCTAGAACATATTCAAGAGTCGTAGAATCCAATCGAGATAGGACATCATTGGATTCGGTTAGACTCTCACTATTGTGTATACTCCGATGAACTGGAGAACGCTGGGGTCCACGAGCGTGACTGGGATAGTCGATACACATAAGTGGGTGGCTTGCTGGGATGGCAAGCGCACTGAATACCCCAATTAGGAAATAACTCACCATGGAAGCGGTAGTCGCATATCGGGGTTGAAGTTATTCCAATTTACAATAGTATACGAGGAACGATACCTAACTACTTGAGATGATAGGGTTTATCTGGTGCGAGAACGTCTATGCTTTGATATGAGTCCCGACTGACTGGAGATCGCCAGAAAGTCTCTGTGGACTCATATTGGGTATAGAGGAACTCGTATGCAGATTCATATCATCAACAAAGGATCCATTGACCCGACTTGATAGGTTGGGAAATTCTCCTATGGATTTCTGTGAGAAATTAATTCTGGTAAAATCCTCGGCCGAGGTATCTGACGGCTTTATGTAAGTAGCTCATAAAGGTTAAGTCAAAGAGAATTATTTCGAGACCAGAATGCATAAGGTCAAGACAAAAGAAAAGGGAAACCGATGAAAGACCATACCCTTGAGTCTCGACTGGGAGATTGGTTGATGGAGAGATTATGTCGTATATGGAAATTGTAAATGATAAAAGGTTCACTGAATTAATTCACCAGTGATTGGGCTCCATGGGCTTGTGGCTGGACATCGACCGTGGAGTGTGGGAGAATTCCCAAATTGGCAGGGGTGCTAATTTTGGAATGATCAATCGACAGAGTGTTCGATTGATTTAGAGTAAGTCTTACTCGAATAATTAAATAATATTTAATTATAACCCACGGCCAATTATGTGGTGAACCTACGGGGGCATACACAATACACATGAAGCGAAAGCGAGGAAATGAGAACGACCGAGTCGACTGGGTCGACTGGGTGAATAATCGACTAGGTCGATTATGATGGGTGGGTCGACTGGGTCGACCCAATTGGAACAAAATGGGATCCAATTGGAATTGGATCAGGATCATAAATTAAATTGGAATTTAATTTGTGAATTAATTAATTAAGTTGGATTTAATTAATTAAAAGGGATTTTAATTAAATGGACTTAGAGTCTGATTTAATTAAATGGGAGATTAAGTTAATTAATTGGGCTATTTAACTGGAAGATTAAATAAAGCCTGGTCAAATTAATTAACTGGGCCATGAATTAATTAGAAGACTTGGTCTTCTAATTAAAGAGGGCCATGGCCCATGTAGGAGAGAAAAGTCCTAGTCTTAATAGGACTAGGTTAGGGAGATAACTATAAGTAGCCTTCTTGTAGTTATTTTTGACATAACTCCATAAGCAAAATTTGAGCAAGAGCAAAAATTTTCTCTCCCTCTCCCAAGCTATAATCGACCGAACTCTGTCTTCCACTTGGAAGAATATTCGTTTTCGATTCATGTTCCAAAATCGTTCCTATATCCTAGATCATAATATATCTTGTGTTCTAGCTGATCAAGATTTATTATTTTCGTGTAATTGTGGTGTATCAACCCGTAGAGGCGCAACACGTGGGGCGCTCCTGAGAAGCTTGGATCGATTTCTGCTGGAGAAGAATTCAGAGCTCGTTTTGCTAGCCGAGGATTTGCAAGGAGATAGGTATAACGTGCAAACTTATACTATCGTTTTATTTATGTTCATATATATACACCTAGAGTAGTATCCTGGCAAGATTCCGTAAGAGGTCCTAAAATTTTATATTCCGCTGTGCCTAGGGCTGTTTATCTTACCGAATCCCAACAGGGAACCCATGTGTTATAATTAGATGTAGGACTGAGATCACAAGAACGAGAAAATTGGGGGGTGATTGTCGGCCACCACCAATCCTCCCAATCCTAGAATGTTGATTGTTGCTACTGGAGGTAGGTGTATAATTGCTACCTACAAAACTTAGATCATCCGATCTTCCCACAGATTCAGTACGAGGATCATTCTGATGCATACTTGGATCATAAAAAATATACTGGAGGTCATTCCAACGGGCTTCTCCAGTAAATCGATATTTTGTTGCTTCAGGAAATGCCTGCTCCCAAATAAGATAATAATTTAATTACCTCTACAATTTATTGTCAATATCAACCTCAAAATAAAGAATGCTTTCATACCTGAAATGCCCACACTTCGTAGTCGGGATCGACATGCACTTGATTCGTAGTGATGTCATAATTGACACCTGGATATCCTTGGAAACATGTGAATAACTCATAGCGTGACTTAAGAGCATTAAATTTCTCTTGGATAATGGTGCGAGTGATATTACGTTGAAAGTGTCGAGCCATACTTTGAGCAACGTTGTGCACTACACGATCAATTATTGCATCATTTGTCAATGCATGTGTCGCTCGCTCATTTACTAATTGATAAATAAAAAATGTTTCTTCTGCTTCTTCCCATTGTCTTGGAGCCCACAACTCTTCCAAAGTGGCATTTCTTGGAGGTAACGAGTGACGAGCATTTCTTGGAGCCATATCTAAAGATATAACAATCATTAAAATGACTACTACTTCCACATGAAGAAAAAAATATGGCACAACTATATAAATAACTAAAACAAAACATCCAATCATATGTCTCACCAAAATCAATGTAAATTAAAATGCGCACAAAATAAAATGACAAGACATGAAACCGGACCCTCAGAAACAATTAAGTCATTTAAGATTGAGCGTCGGCCCATATTTGGGCCGTCATAGTGTTTTTAAACCCGCTCATAGCGTTAATTTCTTCATTTGTAGGGTTATGGGGTGGTTCCTCGTCACCATCAGTATTCACTTGTGTACTCTCTTCGTAATCCCTAAACCACTGATCATCTTGATCGTATTTTCTTATCCAATTGTGTATAACACAACATGCAATAACTATTTTCGTTGGTCTCTGAATTTTGAACTGGGGCATCTTATTTTTAAGTATTGGGAATCGTTCTTTCAACATCCCAAAACTCCTCTCGATTACATTTCTTAATTTTGCATGGCGGTGGTTGAACAACTCTTTTGGCCCACTTGGGTGACCAGTTGTCCACTCAGGAATATGGTATGGGATATTCCTATGAGGTGCAAGAAACCCCGAAGAATTTGTATATCCAGAATCAATCAAATAATACTTACCTGTTCAAATAATAAGCAATCATATCAATAATGAGCGACATTTAATAAAATATGATAAGACACTCATGTATATATAAAAGTATTGTATTAAAATGATTCAATTACCTTCGGGAGGAATCAGAAATGCAGGATCATTTCGAATTGCAGCTCTCATTACTTTACTATCGTGAGCCGAACCTTCCCATCCCGGGTATACGTATGTAAACATCATGTTAAGTCTAGATCAAGATCAAAATTCAGAGACAAACGAAAATAGTTATTGCATGTTGTGTTATACACAATTGGATAAGAAAATACGATCAAGATGATCAGTGGTTTAGGGATTACGAAGAGAGTACACAAGTGAATACTAATGGTGACGAGGAACCACCCCATAACCCTACAAATGAAGAAATTAACGCTATGAGCGGGTTTAGAAACACTATGACGGCCCAAATATGGGCCGACGCTCATATTTGGTTTATTTAGTTACGCATGTTGTGTCATTTTGTTTTATTTAGTTACGCATTTTGGTTACCAAAAGAGATGTCTTTCATAAGTTTAAAATATAAGTAACCAAATATGGGCCGACGCTCAATCTTAAATGACTTAATTGTTTCTGAGGGTCCGGTTTCATGTCTTGTCATTTTATTTTGTGCGCATTTTAATTTACATTTTGGTGAGACATATGATTGGATGTTTTGTTTTAGTTACTTATATAGTTGTGCCATATTTTTTTCTTCATGTAGAAGTAGAAGTCATTTTAATGATTGTTATATCTTTAGATATGGCTCCAAGAAATGCTCGTCACTCGTTACCTCCAAGAAATGCCACTTTGGAAGAGTTGTGGGCTCCAAGACAATGGGAAGAAGCAGAAGAAACATTTTTTATTTATCAATTAGTAAATGAGCGAGCGACACATGCATTGACAAATGATGCAATAATTGATCGTGTAGTGCACAACGTTGCTCAAAGTATGGCTCGACACTTTCAACGTAATATCACTCGCACCATTATCCAAGAGAAATTTAATGCTCTTAAGTCACGCTATGAGTTATTCACATGTTTCCAAGGATATCCAGGTGTCAATTATGACATCACTACGAATCAAGTGCATGTCGATCCCGACTACGAAGTGTGGGCATTTCAGGTATGAAAGCATTCTTTATTTTGAGGTTGATATTGACAATAAATTGTAGAGGTAATTAAATTATTATCTTATTTGGGAGCAGGCATTTCCTGAAGCAGCAAAATATCGATTTATTGGAGAAGCCCGTTGGAATGACCTCCAATATATTTTTGATGATCCAAGTATGCATCAGAATGATCCTCGTACTGAATCTATGGGAATATCGGATGATCCAAGTTTTGTAGGTCGCAATTATACACCTACCTCCAGTAGCAACAATCATTATTCTAGGATTGGGAGGATTGGTAGTGGCCGACAATCACCCCAATTTTCTTGTTCTCGTGATCCCAGTCCTACATCTAATTATAATCCGGAACAAAACAATGGTGCACATTGGTTCCCATATATTTGTCTGCTCAGATTTCAACTAAGATGTCTTTACAATAATATTATTACAATCATCATCTCAATCATAACAATATTATTATTATCACAATTTTAATTATTACACTATTTAATAATATATCCTACTTTTATAAAGTCTATGATGTGACATGTTGTCATTAACTTTTCACCCCCAAACACCAACATCCAAACTTAATCCAAACCATATCTCAAATTCTCAAAACCCACTAACTATTATTTTGCTATTATATTACTATCAAAATATTCCAACCAAAATCAATTCAAGTCATGTTTCAAATGTTTCACCAAACTCATTCAAATCAATTTGAAACACCAAAACAGGGCGAAACAGAACCAAAACCGATCCAAACGGGGCCATAATTCCGTGAGCTTGTCTCCTCCATCTATGAGCTTTGAATTTCTTAACATAGAAATTAAATATTCAATGAAAAATTGGCTAATAGAAAAGACTCGTTTGATTTGATCCGAAATACTCTATTTAGTATTAAAAAAAAAAGAAATTTAGACACTAAGGGTAATTTGGAAGAAATATTTTGAAATGGATTGTTTTTGAAATGGATTGTTTTTTTGTTTTTTTTATATACAATTAAGAAGAAATTTTTTTTTTTTAATATACAGCGCTGATTTATTTAAATCAACGCATCTCCCAAGAAATATGAGGCATATGCCTCATCATTGCACAAAGTCTTTCTTCAATTTGATGGGTTTCGTGGGTTTTAAACCCAAGCTAAAATTAGGGCCTTGTCCGAAAACTGTCCAAAACCGTCTCCAAGTAAGGTTTGGTCCAATCTGGTTAAGACAGACTGGGCCAAACCACATCCATACAAGCCCTAATTCACCCTTCACTCTTAAGTCTCCATGTATAGTTTGGCCTGGCGAAATGGGTCAGAATATGTGGGCTGGCCCATAACTATCCAAGACCACATTTTTGTACTTGTTTCTTGGATTGAATTTCAAATTAAATGAGCCAAATATGAATTTAAAAATGGGCAAACTATGGGTCAATCCTTTCATTTATTTTGGGCTAACTATTAGTTTCAAGTTTTCAACTAATGAAAAGATTTTGTTTCTTATTTTAGGTGGTGCATATTTTTCTTCTTCTTATGAGATATCATATAAGTGGAACACTTCATTTTGATGAACATATATTTAATGTATTTTTGTTCTACATATAATTTCCTAAATGCAGGAGCTTAAATTAATATTAATACCTTTATTCTTTTTTTAAAGGACCTAGTAACACGAACAACGATAAATTATTTCACTAATTTACTTTATTCATTTGAAATATTAAAGCATACTCTTCACATTTCCAGCATATAACAAAAACTATAATTAGGATAGTATTTTAATTTGAAGATTATAAATTATGCATAACAAAGTTTGATTTCATATTATAATTAATCAAATAGACATCAACATGTGAATAAAATTGAAAAATATATTATGACCACTAAATGTTGAACTTAACGAAAAATAAATATTATTACCATCCAAATTGTCACATAATAGACTTGGACTTTAAACAAGGAAACTTAATAATAGTAACTCGAGAATATATACCTCATGCACCTAAAAATAAAATCAATGTTTCAAATGTTTACAAGCTAAGTTGTTAAGAGCGGTAAAGTGTTTAAAACGGGGAAAATTGCTTTTTTGGTACCATAGGATAGGCTGACTTGCACTTTTGGTACCATTGGATATGAAAATGTAAATTTGGTACCATAGGATAGGTTTTCATTGCAATTATGATACCAAACACAATTTTTCTACAAAGTTAATGGCAATTTACCCCCTACTAAATGCATAATGTTCAATTTAATCCCCCATGGTTTAAAAAAGAGCATTTTACCCCTTGAAATTAGGTAAAAATTTCACATCGCCTCCCTGATATTTTTATAAGCGGCACTTAATCCACTTTTATTATGATAATGTGATTTTTTACCTATTGTGTTATGACAAATGTGGCAATTTATCCTCCTATGCTAAATAAAATAGTTTGCAAGCATATTCTCAATTTTGGCAAGTGAGTTACAATCTCCGACTGAAGGGGGTAAATTGCTTCATTAAAATTTTACAGGGGGTAAATTGATTTTTTTCAAATTATAGAGGGATAAATTGAACATTATGCATTTCATAGGGGGTAAATTGCCATTAACTTTGTAGAAAAATTGGGTTTGGTACCAAAATTGCAATGAAAACATATCCTATGGTACCAAATTTGCATTTTCGTATCCAATGGTACCAAAAGTGCAAGTCAGCCTATCCTATGGTACCAAAAAAGCAATTTTCCCGTTTAAAACGTATTCTGTCCCAATTTTTTTATTCCATTAGCTTAGTGTAAAATCACTTTTTTTAATTATTTAAATATCTTATCAAGTAATTTTTTTTTATATTTATTGCGTTCTAACTATTTTAAATATTAATATACATGATGTTATATTATATTATTAATTATTGTTGAGTTAGACTATTTATTATATTATAACTTTTTAAAATTTGATCAAGTTGACTAGTTAATTGTACCAAATGTGTAACCCCGACTGAAATTACTAATTAATATTTACATATAAACTTTGTAAATTTACATAAGTTGATTTTTACAAAATATAGGTTAAAAGTAGCTATTTTACATATTTATAAGCTTCAAAATTCTAGTTTAATGCCGACGAAAATCCTCCTGGCTTCTATGCTATCCGAAAATCTGAAAATAAGTAAAACACATTGCATAAGCTGACTTGCAACTTAGTGATGTGGGTGTGCGTGATTCAAACAATTTCAAAGAAAAGAGCAACGAATGCTAAATAAAGTAAACAAAACAAGTATTAATGTACAGTATAAAATGATACGTCTCAGTGTATGTAGACTTCCAAAGCTTGCTTCCCCAAACACACCTTATGATATTCCCCCATACACACCTTATGCATGACTAGTCAGTGCATAAAAAAACGACTTCGTATATCTGAGAGACCCTGTTCTCTCGAATATACGAGCCAGGCCAGGGGCTCATGATCGAGTTAATAGCCCGTGCTATTCAACTTAATCACATAACCGCACAAGCCAAATGGGCCCAAAACAACAACATATAAATAATTAACATAATTAACTTTCTATTTGGATGAGATAAAGTACTACACCCGGATAAATATCAATTCAACATAGAATTATTTGAATAGCAATCAACAAATAACACATTATCACATTCCAAACTTAAATTGCAAAATCAGTCCCATTTAATCACACGTCAATTACCATGCATTAAACCACCAAAAATTTACATGTAATAGAATTTCCTACTATTTTAACTATAGATGGACATTTTATACCAACCTTTTTAAAAGTTACGAGATTATCAACTACTTAATTCAAAGTTTATCAAAGGAGTAATTTGAGTTGTTGAATTCTTAAAGTTTAAGAGAATGATTACTACACTTAACGAATATAACTAAGCTTTAACGCACTTAAATAACGATGAGTCGAGATTAATTCCTCGTTATTTAAACTCCCACACTGCCCTTTTTCACCGAAAACTCGGATTATCAAAAGCGTCACTTACTCCAAACGATCACCTATAACATGATAAATTCAACAATTAAATGCGGTAAAAGATTCAAAACAACACAATTCGAAAATGAAACGGAACGTACTCCAAAATATATCAACTCGTGGGTGGCCCGACGTCGCCAGGCCACCTTCAACGGCTGCCGGAATAGCAGCATTTTACTACTGTTCACGGCAGCATACTGCTACCATGGTAGTGAGCAAATGCTGCTGTTCTCGGTGGCCAATTTTGCTGCTGCGGGCAGCAGCTTATGGCTGCCGCTGACGGCAGTAATGGCTGCCGAGAATGGCAGCAGTGGTGTCGAGATGTTCCGACATTAAACTCCCATTCTTCCCTCTCAATTACCTTCACTTAATTCTCCTTAAACTTCCTATTTTCTCACAATTTTCTATCCTTTCTTTCACCTTCTTTTCTTTCCAATTTTCTTGTAACTTTCTCTCACTCACATAAAATACTATAGGGTGAAATGTGATGAGCTAATTCAAGTTCAAGAATGAGAGAATAGAAGTATTTATAGAGGTGTTTAGCCAATTAAATTATTCCAAGATTGCATACATGTGGAGGTTTGCATGGTTCCACTAAATACAGTTAGAAAGAAAGATTATAAACAAGTGTCCCATGAGTTGTCTTCATTAAAATTAAGCACATTGTTAATTTAGGATGAAATTGCAAAAGGACCCCTATAATTTTGAAGTTTTCATTTTTGACCCAAAATTTCAAGAATTGTACAATCAGGTCCCAATTAAAATTTCAACGCTTAATTTAATTTTTTAAGGCTTTGAGTTAAAATTTTAAAAGCAAAATTTGGGGTTTTTACAAAATGAGTAAAAAATTCGGGACGGAGGGAATATAAGTTATTTCTAGTAATCTTAGGCGTTAAAGGTATAAATGGATTTTCATATGAAGTTGAAACAAAATTGAACACGTAATTTTATGATATTGATTTCTAATAATCATCTTATCTAAATGTTTAAACAATTAATAAAAAAAGACAAAACATATCAAATTTATTATTTTTAATACTAATTAATCTATTTGAGTATTACTTAGATGCTACTCGAATTAAAAATAAAATAGTAGCACTATTGACTATTATATGTGTATGTATGATTAACGTATACGTATGTAATTTTGAGTTTCTTTGAGTTTTTTTTATTATATAAAAATCCATCCCGTTTTGGACCCATTTGACCCGACCCATATTCTAGAGCCCATTTGCCACCACTATTAGGTCCAAGCCCAAAAGAGAAAGAAGAAAATATCAACAGGCAAGATACAAATCATCTACTGTGACTATTCACTCAATTCGTCCAATTCTAACTAAACTCGCACTTATAAAATCGCATTTATGTACTACTTTTGCATATAGTACAGCAACTTCGCTTCCCTCTCAATGTTCAATTCCTTCACTCTCGGCCAGCTCTGAATTTCTCCAGACACTATAGAAAAATTCATCCACAAGAAACTAAACAGAGGAGAGGAGAAATATATAGAGGAAAACAGTAGAAAATGGTGACATCTTCAGTAGTAAATACATATCCTCTTGCAAGCTACACTTTCGGCACCAAAGAACCGAAAATGGAGAAAGACACTTCCGTCGCCGATCGTCTCGCCCGGATGAAAGTCAAGTATGTGCAAGTTTTATTACATATTTTTCCATTTAAGTTTTAGTTTTGTTTTATCTGTAATTGTGTAGTTGTGAAACCCTAGATCAAAGTTAATTGAATGTATCTAGGGTTTATCAGTTGACTCCTCAGAATGTAAATTTTTTTATTTTTCTGTTAAGTTTTAGTTTGTTTCTTGAATTTGCAGCTACCAGAAGGAAGGCATGAGGACAAGCGTCGACGGGATTCTATTGGTATACATATTTCTCTGCCTCTCAATTTTGGTTATGTTCATTTGGATTTTCTTAATTGTGATTTAATTTTGGAGATTATTATGATTTTTGGAAGATTCTGATAGATCCCTCAGATATTTCGTTAATTTTAGTTATGGTTTAGTATCTCAAATGTTTTATTGTTTGTGTTCCTAACGAGGCTTCCTCGACTACGTGATGTTTGGTTTGATATATTGTCCGAATGTTGAGAACTTGGATAGTTATCCCAATATTCCGTGATTATTATGTATGCATTGTGTTTTTAATTCTATTATTGTTACGTGACGTGTGAATTTTGTTCTAGTTCTCAGACATCACCCGTTTAAGCACTTTCTCATCATGTTGGCATAATGCACAACCTCGATGGTTTGATTTTAATACACTAAAAATGTTTAGAGTGAATCCTCGGTATTCATTGATTGTATGAGTAACCGTCTTTTTGGCTGGTCACCATAATTATCTCATTTTGTTGCTGGTATATTCTCATCTATATTCTCACATTGACTGACTTGGTTTCTCCCAATAATACTCTGTGAATCTTTGATCATTCTGTACATTTTATTATGGCATCTATGTTATGGTTACTCTTGTTTGATGATTGTTTGATGAAGCTGTCTAATGATATTCATAATATTTAGCGGAAATGCACATGTGATAAATTGAGCTACTCATTTGGGTAATCCAGTAACAGATCCAATGGTAGCATAATGTATTTGCACTAAAATGGCGGTTCCCTCTTTCTTTTACCATTTATTATGCTAGTTGCTACTCATTTGGCTCTCTATTTTTGAACTTACAGGTACAAGAACATAACCATCCACATATTCTTCTTTTGCAAATTGGAAATACTTTCTGCAAACTTCCTGGTGGAAGATTGAAGCCAGGAGAGAATGGTGCGCTATATTACTTCTTCTGCATTGGTCTTTACTTTGTCAGTTTGTTGTAATTCAATAAGTTTCACTTGATAATTACGAAAAAATAGGAAGGAAGTTTAGGGCAGAGCTTCCCTTTCTGTCATTTGATTTAAATTTATTTCATTCAATCTACTTCACAGAAATCGAGGGCTTGAAAAGGAAACTCTCAAGCAAACTTGCTGCAAATTCACCTTCTCTACAGCCAAATTGGCAGGTGGGTTTAAAGAAATACTAATTAGTTAAGTGTAGACAATTTGTCAGGAAATTAAGTTATATTTCAATTATGCATTGGAAATCATCTTAGTAAGAAAAAGGTTTGATGCAAGGTTAAATTGATATCAGGATTGCGGCAAAATGTTATCTTAGATGTGATGTTAGACCTTACCTATAGCTACTTGATATATGTATTTTTTATATACATGAGCTTGATTTCTCATTACTCATTTCAAAGGGAAGTTTGGAACATTGATATAGCCTTTGTTTCTTGAACATAATTTATATGTTGTTAGATTTAGATGTATCGAGTTAAAATTTTGGTATGATGATGCTTCTTACCTGAAAAATGCAAATTTTGTGCAGATTGGTGAGTGTGTGGCTATGTGGTGGAGACCAAATTTTGAAACCATCATGTACCCTTACTGTCCCCCACACATAACTAAGGCTAAGGTAAGATCACAGTGATGCGTAGGACCATACATTGTCTTTCAAGATTTAGTGATGCTTAACACTATGTTTTTGGTAATACAGGAGTGCAAGAAGCTTTATGTTGTTCATTTGTCTGAACGCGAGTATTTTGCCGTGCCAAAGAACTTGAAACTTCTTGCTGTACCATTGTTTGAACTATATGACAATGTTCAGGTGTGTAAAGATTCTGTAATTTATCGTTGCTACTATGAATTAGTATAGTTGTGAGCTAATTCTTACAAAGCTCTTTGTTGTCTATTCCAGAGATATGGACCTGTTATATCTACCATTCCGCAGCAGCTATCCAGGTATCAGTTCAACATGATCCAACAGTAGATTTGCGGAACTTTACAGAACATACGGTGGAAAATCGAACTTGTCTAGAGGCAATGAATTGGTTATTGTGCCAAAGTCTCAGGTTGATCAAACTCTTCTTCGTAATATGATACTTCCTCCTAAAGTAGACTGAACTTTCAACGTTTTTCAGATTTGAACATACTAAAAACTCCATATTTTTCGCTGAATTGGATCCTTGGCGTAGCTGTACTTTCGTTGAACGAGTTTGTTATATTCTTGTATTAGTAAAAGTCAGTATCTTTTGATTTAAATGTATTATGCCATGTAAAATTAGTTTTAATTATAAAAAAAAATGTAAAATTAGTTTGTCTAATCAAGGAGACAATTAGATATGGGGACATGGACATCTAGATGATGATGATTCTGTACTTGCACGTTTTTCTGTGTGAGAATGTATGGGTTGTTTTAGGCAGACAGAATTTTTAGCAGTGATGTTATATCCAATATACTTTGTAACTATCAGGGCCGGCCCGACATATCAGGGGCTTAAGCGAAATGTAAAATCGGGGCCCTATTCTTAACAAAAAATTATCATCAAAATTTATTTGTTGCTTTTAAAATTTTAAAAGTATTTATTAGGTTTTTCTCTACATATATTTGTTAAAGAAGATAAAAATGACAAATCAACTTTACTTCTTTTTCAAATTATAATTTGTTTTTGTAACATATGATCTAAAACCTTTAATTTGAAAAAGCAAATGTTCGTTAATTGAATTTTATTTGTCAAATCAATAAGCAGATAAAACATAAACATAAAATGTTTATGTTTTCGCAACTATGTTACAAAATGTGTTCTTCATTAAAATCGAATCGAGCAGTATCAATTTTTGAAATTCAAACTGGTTCGATAATTTCATAATTGGTACCGTATGCCAAATTGAACAGCTCGGTTCAGTTAGGTTTGGTAGCAAAAAACCGAGAAGTGAAAATTTGGGTTTTTTTTTTTGTAAATTTTATTTAATTAATTTTTTAAATTTATAATTTCACCCAAACTCATTGAATCAAGTTAAATATTAATCTTGATTTATAAGGTGATCATATATATAAGAATACAAAAAAGAAATTGACACCTTCATATATCTTGACATTTCCAAATCATGAATTTGATGTAATGTTGCAAAGTTATTAGTATCATATTTTTTTAAACCAAAATAATAACATACAATCAGATAAATCTATTATATTATCAATGACATATTCTTTTATCATCTGACACCGATGATACGAAATAAATCATTTTTAAATCATCATTTAGGTAAATGGAGCTTACATAACATAGCCAAAGAGAATTTCAATATGTAGTGTTGTTCAAAACAAAGCAGGAAGGAAAAAGAAAGAAAATAAGAAAAGAGACGTGGAATTGAGTGACACATGCTTTGTGCAAATTTCATCGCAAACGAGAGAAATTAGAGTACGGGGGCAAGGAAGGATAAATATAACTCTTTTTTTGGGGTACAAAGATTATCAAAATATCAAGAGAGTACATTTTAATGGGTACAAATTACTCCTGTTTTCCAGGCTCTTTCTTTGATGTTACTGCTGCCGAAACAACGGCATCATATCAAATGTGCTTTGGTGTTGTTTGAAAGTGACTCTCTCAACTCTGTTCTAATGATCATTAGCAAATCCCCTGTGTTTGAATGGAGCAGCGAAGCAGATGCACTCAATGCTCGGAAACTTCTCCATGTTTGGCCTAAATGGATGGTTAAGAAAATTCCAAGACTCGGCAACAAGACCCCTCACAATCTCGCAAATTGGAGAAAACTATGTAATTGGGAAGGCCCTATCCCCCTCCCCTCATTCCCCCCATGTTTTTGTAGATTTTTGCTTTCCTAATTTTCCTAAAACTTCTGTAACAAACTTATTCTCGATTCTTTATGTTTAATCATTTGCTTACCAAAAAAAGAAATTAAAAGTAAAAATAAAATTTAATTTTAGTATTACCGGTTCGGTTCGTAAATCAATCGGTATTACTAATATCGAAAAGGAAAAATATTTGATAATTAGACTTTGTACCAAATATTGAATTGACACTTAGATTCAGTATTCAAATGATTATATAGGTTTCTTCGATTTAAATTTTTTTATCCGATATTCAGCCAAAATTCTATTTAAGTCATTGCCAATTGACACTAAATGTGGACATTCTTACCCAAATCGGGTTTGACTGCACCCAAAGTAACTATATAGCAAGTGCAATACACTTGTTTTGAGATTTGATAAAATTCCTAGGAGAGTAACTAATCGCAAAGCAAGTGCAATACACTTGCCATGTGGTTAGATGAGTTTGGTCGAATCAGATCTGAACAAGAATTTTCCGTACTAAATGTGTCCAATGTTTTTTTTTTTTAAATGTGCCCAATGTTGATAAATACAAATACTACAAGTACAAAGTCTTTCCCAACCATCCAAAATTATCAAATTATGCTACTACTACCTCTTTGTTTCCATATTCCATTCTCTTCCATCACTTCTCTTGTTTCGAGTGCTTTTGACCACTGGCCCATTGAGGCATGGATGTTAGATAACAAAGCATGAACTCCAGGCTCATTAGATCTCAACTCAATAGCCTTACTTACAATTCTTTCTCCCAATTCAAGATTGCCTCTTTCCCTACAGCCACCTAATAGAGCTCCCCATATAGCAATATCGGGTTCTACCTTCATATCGTTTATAAAAGACTCCGCTTCTTCCAATCGATCATTTCTACATAGTAGATCTATCATACAACAATAATGTTCAAGCTTTGGACTAATACTAAAATCTCTTTCCATGATTTTGAATATCTCGCGACCTTTTTCGACTAAACCTCCGTGACTACAAGCAAAAAGAGCACATGAAAATGTGAAGTCATTCATTTTCAATCCTTGTTTTTGCATTAAATTGAAGATTTTGATTGCATCTTTTGATCTTCCATGAATGGCTAAGGACTTGATTATGACATTATAGCAAAACACATCTTTGTTTCCGGTTTTGATAAATATTGTGAAAGCATTATCGATATCTCCACAATTTGCGTACATTTCGGCAAGTGTCGTGCCTACTATAACACTCATATTAGGCCAGTCTCTTATTAGAGTATGTACCCATTTCCCTGATTCGAGATTAATCAGGTTAGAACAGGCGGACAGAGCTGAAACAAAGGTGAAAGAATCCGGTTCTATGCCTTTCGATTGCATCTGAATGAAAAGATCTAGTGCCTGCTGAAATTTACCCTTTCGATTGTAACTTGACATCATACAGTTCCAAGAAACCACATTTCTTTCAGGCATATTCTCGAAAAAGTTCATTGCAGTTTCAATTTCTCCTATGCCGGCATATGCCCCAAGCATAGTAGTCCATGTCACCACATTCCTTTGCGGCATACGTTCAAATAAATCTCTAGCATTGGCCACTTCCCCTGCTTTAGCATAGCCAGAGATCATGGTATTCCAAGAAACAAGATCCTTTTCGGGCATTTCATCGAACACCTTTCTCCCACTCTTTATATTCCCTATGCTCACATACTTTCCAATCATTTTATTGCACAAATCTACCTTTTTCTCGCATAACCCATCAAAAATCAACCTAACATCATTCAAAATCCCATTTCGCGCGATACCCATTTCCAAAGATTCAAACCTTTTCACATAAAAATCAAAAAGTGCAATCCCAACTGGAAAAGCACACTCAAACCCGGACTTTATAATCCAGCTATGAAACTTTTGGCCTTTATTAAACAAACCCATTTGAGAACAAGAGGTTAAAACATATGGGTATGTGAAATTATTCGGTTTAAGGCCTCTCAGAGTCATTTCATCAAACAGTGACAAGCAATTCCGAAAAGGTCCATTATAAGCATAACCTCTTATCATGGCATTCCAAAGTGTGGTTTCAGTGTTAGAAAGACCACCCATTTGGGCGAAAATGAGATTCGCGTACTCCATTTCTCCATACTCCGTGCTTCGCTTGAGGAATTTTAGTCTAATTTTGGGGATTTGATTTAGTGATGTTGTGATAATGAAGGCCTGAATCTGTTTTAATTGTTTGTATGTGCATTGTTGTAGAAAGCTCAAGACTTTGAGCTCTAGAGTGCAAGGCATGTGATGATTATTGATGCACAAGTCTATTGTTAATTTTAAGCAGAAATTTTGTACTATAGGATTCAAATAGAGAGAATTTCACTTTTGATATCATAACTCAACCTACTTTAGGGATTTGATACCACAATTTTTTCTTCCGACACATTTGATACCATAACTCAAATCAACTCCACACATTTGATACTTCCGTCAAATTGGAAACGGAATTGTCACGTGATTGTCACGTGGCCGTTAAAGCTTTCACATTTGATACCATAACTTATCTTGACTGATAATTTTACCCCATAACATTTCAGGTTATCAAAAAAGCCCCACATCTCCAAATTTAGTGACGATTTTAGTCCACATTGTTGCAAAATTTTCAAATTGACTCGAATAAGACCACGTGCTGACCAATTTAGAACTTTACACATTTGATACCATTACTTATGTTGACTGATAATTTTACCCCATAACATTTCATGTTACCAAAAAAGCCCCACATCTCCAAATTTAGTGACGATTTTAGTCCACATTGTTGCCAAATTTCCAAATTAACTCGAATAAGACCACGTGCTGACCAATTTAGAAATTTTTACTTATTTTATTTAAATAACTAATTTAATTTATAAACAATATTAATAAATTAAATAATACATTAACATAAATATCACCAAAATTAAGAAAATATATTCTTTTTAAATATAAAATTTATATAATAGAATTAATATATTTAATATATATTAAAATAATAAATTATATAATTTAAAACTATTTAATATTTATTAAAATATTAAATAATAAATAATTTTAATTTAAAAAAAAAATCCCCACCCCACCCACCACCTCCCCACCCTTCCCCCTACCCAACGGCCTGGGTCTTCTGTCCCAGGCCACCGCCGGCCTGGGTTCTTCGATCCCAGGCCACCGCCGGCCTGGGATCTTCGCAGTGGCCTAAAATAATAAATTATATAATTTAAAACTATTTAATATTTATTAAAATATTAAATAATAAATAATTTTAATTTAAAAAAAAATCCCCACCCCACCCACCACCTCCCCACCCTTCCCCCCTACCCCCCGATTCCCAGGCCGTTGGCGGCCTGGGTCTTCTGTCCGAGGCCACCGCCGGCCTGGGTTCTTCCATCCCAGGCCACCGTCGGCTTGGGTTCTTCGATCCCAGGCCACACTGCGAAGATCCCAGGCCGGGGAGGGGTGGGTCGGGTTGGGTTGGGTGGGTGGGGTTGGGATTTTTTTTTTAAAATTAAAATTATTTATTATTTAATATTTTAATAAATATTAAATAGTTTTAAATTATATATATTAAATATATTAATTCTATTATATAAATTTTATATTTAAAAAGAATATATTTTCTTAATTTTGGTGATATTTATGTTAATGTATTATTTAATTTATTAATATTGTTTATAAATTAAATTAGTTATTTAAATAAAATAAGTAAAATTTTCTAAATTGGTCAGCACGTGGTCTTATTCGAGTCAATTTGGAAATTTGGCAACAATGAGGACTAAAATCGTCACTAAATTTGGAGATGTGGGGCTTTTTTGGTAACCTGAAATGTTATGGGGTAAAATTATCAGTCAACATAAGTAATGGTATCAAATGTGTAAAGTTCTAAATTGGTCAGCACGTGGTCTTATTCGAGTCAATTTGAAAATTTTGCAACAATGTGGACTAAAATCGTCACTAAATTTGGAGATGTGTGGCTTTTTTGGTAACTTGAAATGTTATGGGGTAAAATTATCAATCAAGATAAGTTATGGTATCAAATGTGCAAAGTTTTAACGGCCACGTGACAATCACGTGACAATTCCGTTTCCAATTTGACGGAAGTATCAAATGTGTCGAGTTGTTTGAGTTATGGTATCAAATGTGTCGGGAGAAAAAGTTGTGGTATCAAATCCCTAAAGTAGGTTGAGTTATGGTATCAAAAGTGAAATTCTCTCGATTCAAATAGGGTAAATATCACTAATAGTTCCTCTATCATTAACTTTTTACATAATGATCCCTCTTATATTTTTTTTTTCACGTTAGTTCCCACTATGAATTATTTGTTTCACTTTGATCATTTTCAGACTGTCAAACATATCACCCGTCATTGGCTCAAGATATCTGATAATAGACGGGGAATCAAAACCAATGTAGATCCCAAGTCGTCTCTGTGGACTCATTTTTGTTCGTTGTGGCGGTGATATTGGAACATAAACCGTACATACGAAAATTCTCAAATGTGAAATATCAGGCTGCTGGCCTGTCACAAGCTGCAATGACGAATATGCCTCGAATGAACTTGGTCTAATCCGGATCAGTGAAGAAGCATGTAATATTGCATGTCCCCAAGCAGAGGTGGGTAAATTTGACCTCAAAAGTAAAGGTCTAGCAATTAATTGCAACCTCTTTATAAATGACTCAGCTAGGCCATTTTGGGTATGAACATGTGCAACAGAATGTTCAACATCAATTCCAATTGACATGCAATAATCATCAAATGCCTGAGATGTAAACTCACCGACATTATCAATACGGATTGTCTTTATCGAATAATCAGGGAATTGTGCCCTCAATTTTATAATTTGAGCAAGAAGCTTGGCAAAATCCATTGTACGCGTTGACAATAGGCATACATGAGACCATCTCGAAGATGTGTCTATCAGGACCATAAAATAACGAAAGGGTCCGCAAGGTGGATCTACAGGCCCACATATATCTCCATGAATTCGTTGCAAAAATATTGGGGATTCAGTACCAATCTTCAGAGGAGATGGTTTGATAATTAATTTCCCATGTGAGCATGCCATACACACATTTTCTTGCGGCAAAAGAATCTTCTGGTTCTTTAAAGGATGCCCGCTCGAATTCTTTATTATTCGACGCATCATAATTGCTCCCGGGTGGCCAAGTCGATCATGCCAAAGCGAGAAAAGTTTTGAATCATTGAACTTCTGGTTCAATACAACATTTGATTCAAAAACTCTTATGGTCGCATAATATAAACCCGATTAGAAAACTGGGAGTTTTTCATTGCTTCTGGCATGAAATCATGGATGTGATACAAAGATATTCCATATTTCCCTCATTCATGGTCTCAATATGAAATCCATTCAAACGTACATTTTTGAAACTTAACAAGTTTCTTTTGGATTTCAGAGAGTACAACGTCTCTTTTATCAAATATTTGTACCACCGGGCAACATCATATTGGCTCTTCCGGAGCCTTCAATTAATGTAGTAGTACCACAAATTGTACTAATATTAGCCTTTGATAATTTCAAATTCGAGAAATAATTCTTATCTCGAAGAATCGTGTGTGTGGTCCCATTGTTAACCAAACAAATATCTCCATCGTTCATGGCTTTCTTTAAAATGTACCCAAATCTTCGGGTTTGAGTCTTTCACCTAGTGGAGGCACACAAGTAGTAGGCTTTCTTTCAAGCCGAAATATACTCAAAACTTCAGGTTTGAGTTTTTTTTTTTTTTTTTTTTTTTTGCCTAGACTTTCTTTCAAGTCTAAAATTTTCGAAGCTTTCTTTCAAGCTTAAACTTCAAAGCTTTATTTCAAGCTCAAAACTTATTAGGCTTTCTTTCAAGCCGAAAACAATTTGTTCATATTCGAATTTCAAGTTATTTACACTACAATAATTAAATTATGCATATTACTTGTTTGTTGATTTTAATTCTTCCGGATAGAGGCAATTGCTACTTTCCTCAACTTTTTTCGTCAACTTCTGATAACTACCGTGTAGCGTACATTTGTCGTAAGGATGATCCGAACGGTCATAATGAAGAGCCTGTTGTGAGAAAGCTTCGGTTAAAGTTTGAGCATGATCCAACGGTTAATATAGTAGGAATGATGGAAAAACCGAAGGTTCTGTTTGCAAATCTGATAATATGCCTCTCAAAAGTGTTTGCCTATTTTCTCTCTTATTTGTGGGATATATTGTGATAACTTGAAATCGAGTTATAGAGAAAACTCGTGCTGATAACGTGTTATAAAACTTAGGATAAAATGATGAACAAATTGTAGTAAACAAAGTATTTATAAAACAAATACTTTGTTTTATAAAACAAATGATGAAATGAACTCATCTATTTATAGGAGTTCAAGACTACACATGTCTTGCAAAGAAAAGTGATGGGTGGCTTTCACTAGTTAATGCCACACTTAATCCTTCATGTCTTGCCACATATCATATGCAATGCCACACTTCAATATATCTTTACACATAAAAAGATTATGTGTTAACTTATAATAAATATATATATATTATAAATAGAAAAATTGTTTTTCCTATGGATTAGTTTAGCATATAAGGGGTGCAATAATCGATCCCTTTACCATATTGTGTATAAATATTTTTATTTCTGCTATTTGTAGGGGCCATATTTTACTATTTTAGTATGAGAAGGCCAAATGCATCACTAAAATTTTGAAAATCAGACTCAAATTTTAGTCCAATAGAATTTGAAATTACGGACTTATCAGGTCTCATATGATTCAATAATTTTTGAAACTGAAATATAATTAATTGTCAAAGTCTCATGATAATATTGTAATGTACTTTTGAATGAATATTATGATCAATTTAAAGAAATTCTAGGTAAAAATAGAAAGAGAAAATTAAAAATTAAAAGCTTTTGCTATTAATATATATACTAGAATAATGCACGTATATCGCACGTGACCAACTAAACTTATATGTAAATTGCATCCTATAATATTTTTTTTTTAAATATGTTATGAATGTTGTTTTTTGAGTTGTTTATTATATAATGCAAATAATATATTATTCATAACTTAGTTCAAAATTATTTTATTATAAAATGCAATTAACATATGAAATTTATTAATCACTTGCATTGCATCGCACGTGTATTTTTCTAATCATGATAAATTGACATGACTGGGAGCGACAACACTAAAGTTAGATGAATTTGTTACGTTATGTATTCCTTCCGTTAAAAGGTTACATTCAAAATTAAAAATATAAAAAAGATTAAGTTAATTGGTTATTTAATTATCTATCTCAAAAACATATGTTGATATTTATTTTGAATTTTTTTATTTAAAAATATTAGAGTTTTTTATTTTATTTTTTGGTAACACAGAGCTCCCGATTTCAGACTCCGCCTAGGGTCTCTGAATGTTTAGGGCCAGCTTTGGGATAAGTTTTTTCTGACGGAATTATTTATTTGAAAATAATTTCAAATTAAGATTAAATATTATTTTTTTCAATAGATGAAATTTCTCTTTGAAAATTAAATAAAAGAGCAAAATATCTCCCTATTTTTTAAGTATGTGTTTCATGAGTTTTGTTAGATTTTATTTGGAGTAGTTCTAGTTCAGTTTTGCGAGACCCGCTGTAATATGCGTAAATGAATACTTTAACTCCCTGTGATATTGCATAATGGGCATTCTAGGCAGTATGCTTATTTTATAAAAACATAGGGAGATATTTTGCTCTTTTATTTATCATCGGAAATTAAACCGCCTATTTATAATAACATATAGAGTTAATTTGCTATTCACTCTCTAGTTAAATATGAATTTATTTATCACTCCCTGTGTTATTATAAATGTGGCAATTTATCTCCGGTATTATTATAAATGTGATATTTTTCCCCATATGTAAATTTATGTGGACTATTTTACCCCTCAAAAGAGTAATTTCATGTTTTTACACAATACATTTCACGCTTACTTTCATATTTGAACGATGAGATACACTCTCCAACCCATGGAAATATATTGCTCCTTTGAAAAAATCACAGGGATAAATTGAATGTTATAGTAATTACAGGGGAAAATTGTCATTAGCCCCTAGTTAAAAAACAATTTTATATCATTAGAAAATCAAGAAATATATTTTTACACGTTCTAACTCAGTTATCTAGTAGTCTAGTACAATTAGGAAATCAAGAAAATCAAGAAAATATATATTTTCTACGCTTTTTCAGTTTTCAGTTTTCCTATTTCCTTCAATCCATTATATATCTTTCCTTAATTAGTCAGGATTAACATTAAACAAGATAGATGGGCCCAAACATTATCTCAACCTAACCTATATATACACGGATCTATCTATATCTATATATTCAATTAATTACCTTCATACAATAACATCAACCCTACTCTTGTGCCTTGAAATTCAAGAATCCATTCAAAAAACCACTAGAGAAAAATGGACGTGGAAGTGATCTTTCGTGACTTTTTCTCCATCAAAGAATCCGTAGAAATCCTGCCCCTCATGGAGGCCGTGATCACGGTCGCGGCCTTCAAGCACCCGGAAGAACTCGCAAAACGAAAATCGAGAATCATTAAAACCCTACTCAATGTCAAACCAAAAGAAGCTCAATTACCGAAAATTGAAAAGTGTAATACTCATATTTTGCCTTCCAAGAATATTGATGATGATCAAGATCATCGTAAGCATCAACGACGAGTGATTAAGTTGCCCGCAAGAAGCCACGGGTGCAAACTAGTAGAAGAAAAGACGCGGGTTCAATGTAAGAAAATCGAGGAAGATCATCGCGCATCGGAATTGAAGTTGGCATCGAGCAAAAGGAAATTACAAGAAAGATATGATGAAGTGAAAAGAGGCCGTAAAAATATTCTAGTTTTGGAATTGAAGGATCTTCCTAAAGCACCAATGCCGTCGTCGACTAAAATTACATCTCACGGAAATCGAATTAAACGCAGAATGTGTAGTTACGTCCTAAATAGATAGATGGAAATTAATTTGTTATATATATAATTGTTGAATATTGTAAACTTCTTTGTTCAATTAATTGAAATTTTCTTTAATCGATCCTATATAATTTCTTCAATTTTATAAACTACGTAATTAATTTTATGCATCAATATTCTTTGAAATTACATTACATAACAGGTTGCTATAATATTCTACAATTAGTCTATATTTTAACTAGGGTGAAATACATTCCTCCCCTTAAATTATGAGGTGGTATCAATTACCCCTAAATTATCAATTGTAACACTTAACTCCTTATGTTACAATTTTCTAGTTTTTATTTCTAAAATACCCCCACCCCTTACATAAATAATAAATTTCTTTATTAAAATATATGTGTCTCTTTATTAATTATGAATCTATTTATCCACCATACAACCATATATATGTTTTAATTTCTTTCTTTTTTGCGTTTCCCATCGGTTTTATGGTCTCACAATTTTTTTTATTTTCATCTCATTTTTTTTATTTATGTTACAATTTGTTTTCTTTATTTTGTGTTTCAAATTTTTTTTTTATATTTTTTGAGTTTTTATTTGGTGATAATTATCTCATTTATATTCCATATGAATTATTATTCAAAATGTTGATTAATTCTTCTTCAAAAAATTATTTCTCTCAAAATTCAAGTTTAACACCAAATAATATTCCTTTATCAAAAAATAAAATATTTATTAACTATGAATTCATCAATCCATCCACCAAACAATATTATGTTTCAATTTCTTAATTTCTTTTGTTTCCTTTGGTTATTAAAAAATGAGATAAAAATGAAGAAAAAAATTTGAGATCGAAGAAAGAAAGGTAACAAAAGAAATGAAGAAAATAAAACATAATATTTGTTTGGTGGATGTATGGATTCATAATTAATAAAGATATAACTTTATTTTGATAAATTAATAGAGAAATTATTATTATAAAAGGGGTGGGGGTATTTTTGGAATAAATACTATAAAATTATAACATAGGCCGGGGTACGTGTTATAATTGATACTTTAGGGGGTAACTAGTACCACTTTCATACTTTAAGGGGGAAATTGTATTTCACCCTTTTAACTAATCCTTTTTAATCATTACTTATGTAAAAATAATAATCATATATATTTTTAATCATTATTTAATAAATTTTCAGGGAAAGAACAAAAGCTGTAAAAACCAAGTTTTAATATCTGAGTTTCACTTCTAAAATTAAAACTTTTACACTACTATTAAGATGTACATCATTTCTTGGAGCTCATTTTCTTGAAAAAGTTGAAAAATAAGTTAAAATTTGAGATAACCATCTATTGAAGATAGCCTTATCGTTCATAATGTACACGATGGAATGAAATATACTAATACTCTAAATTAATTTGCTATTATATGATATAGGAGATTTAGGGTGAGTTTGCACCAAGCGATTCGAAAATCAATTATAGAAGAATTAACTTTATTAAAATATTGGATTCTGGCAATAATTGATTATGATAAAATTCAATTATAAAATAATTACTTTTGGATAATGGCTTTTGTAAAAGTAACACTTTAGTTACTTTTAAAATAAGTTGATTTTTAGCTTCTGGAGATCCCAAAAGTGATTATGATAGTGAGGGTCAAACACCATTAATTAAAATTACGATTGACGAAAAGCAATTTCTATAATTGGGGCCAAACACTTCAAAAATCACAATGAATGTCTAGAAGTGTTTTTAAGAGCTCCCACCGCTAGGCCAAACTCACCCTTAATCTATTAAAATTTCTAAATTAATTTGCTATTATAATTTTTGTTTCTCTAGGAATTATACTTAATGGAGTTGTAGTTGAGATGGTAAAATGATCATTTAGCATGTGAGAGGTGCAATCATCGATCCCTCTCATAACCATACTGTGTTATTTTTATATTTGCTATTTGTGGGGGCATAATTGACTTACCAGATCTCATATGATCCAAAGAATTTTTTAATTGAAATAAAATTAAATTGTCAAGGTCTGTTGATAATATAGTAATGTATGTACTTTTTACCTGGTATGATAAATTTAAAATATTCTAGTTAAAAATAGAAATAAAAAATAAAAGTTTTTCCTATTAGTATCTATAATAGAAAAATGCATATATGTCGTACGTGACCAACTAAATTTATATGTTAATTACATCATATAATAAAATAATTATTAAATATGTTATAAATGTACGTGATTTTTTGAGTGTTTTATTATATAATGCAAATAACGTATTATTCATAGCATAGTTAATAAATTTTTAATACAAAATTCAATAAACATATGAAATTTACTAATCAGAATAGGACTGGTAGTGACAACACAAAAGTTAGATGAATTTTTATGTTATGTATTCCGGTACTATTCCCTCCGTTAAAAGAATGAGTTTAAAATAAAAAATATCAAAAATATAAGTTAATTTGTCATTTAATTATAAGTTAATTATCAAAAATGTGCACGTCTATGTCGCACGTGACTGACTAAATTTCTATGTTAATTGCATCATATAATAAAAGAATTGTTAAATATTTTATGAATGTTGTTTTTTAATTGTTTATTATATAATGCAGTTAATATATAATCCATAACATAATTAATCATTATTTAATTATACAATACAATAAACATATGAAATTAATTAATCTCTTGTGTTGCACATGCATTTTTCTATTTATGAGGAATGGACAAGACTGGGAGTGATAACACTAAAATTAGATTAATTTGTTATGTTAATTAGCCTTCCATTAAAAAAATATTTTTAAAATTAAAAATATCAAAAAAATAAAATTAAGTTAATTTATCTTTTAATTATCTATCTGAAAAATAATATGCTAATATTTATTTTTCAGTTTCGCATTTAAAAATATTAGAGGTTTTTTCTTTTCTTTTTTGTAACATAGGGCCCCGAATGTCTAGGCCCGACATTGGGATAAGTGTTTTATGGTTGAATTGTTCATTTTAAAATAATTTTCAAATTTATATGCATGTAACACTTCACCCCCCAGATTTTGGAGATTTGGGCTTTAGGGTTGCTAGACTTTTATTGGTTCAGTAGATAGATTTTGGGCCTACTATTCGGTTTTGAATTTTTTTAATTATTAGATCTATTTTTTTAAAAATATTAATAACTAAGCATCAATAAAAAAAATAAGCTATAAGGAAGGAAACAAATTCTATTTAATTACTAAGCATAAAAAAACAATAACATACATAATGAAAAAAAAACTAGTAAAAGCAACAAATCTTCTCCGCAACCTGGAAAACAGAAAAAACCAGTCACACACCGGACGACGACTAACCGGCACCACTTTCTTGGTGTTACGGCTGCAATGGAAACTTATATAAACTATACTACAAATGCCATTTTGAAATGATTCGACTTTTGTAAGTTGGAAAATTTTGAAGAATTTAACTATGAAAGTTAAAAGGCTAAATGTGCGTCTAGTTAAGGACTATCTTGAAAGGATTCAAAAGTTATAGGACTATTTTGTAATTTTGCCGTATGAAGTGCATGAATAGTAATTGGAATGCTAATCTTTCAACCATTTACTAACACCTGTTCAACCTTTTGTAATTTACATGCTAAATTTGAAAAGATGTTTTGAAAAATGGAGGGCCTTCAAAAAAACTTCTCTCTATATATATAAATAAAAATATATGTATTGTATCAAGTTGAGGTGTAGTTGAAATGGTAAAGTGTTCATTTGATATTTGAGATGTGCAATTAACAATCCCTCTCATCACAATATGTTTAAATATTTTTATTTTTTCTATTTTTAGGGGTCAAATATGTTTAAATATTTTTATATTTTTTCTATTTTTAGGGGTTAGATTTTAGTATTGGAAGACCAAAGACATTAGTAATTTTGATAATCAGACTCAAAATTTAGTCCTATAGGATTAGATATTATGAGCTTACCAGGTCCCATATGATCATCCAACAAAATTTTTAATTGAAATATAATTTATTGTCATTGTCTCGTGATAATATAGTAATGTACTTTTTAAGTGGTATTATGATCAATTTAAAGACATTCTATGAAAAAATATAAAGAAAAAATAAAAAATTAAAAGCTTTTGATGTTAGTATATATACTAGAATAATGCATGTATGTTGCACGTGACGAACTAAATTCATAGGTTAATTCTAGTACAATTAATCGAGGTGTAATTTTAAATTCATTGTTCCACTAAAATACAGCTGTTAATAAGATAACATTGTGAAGACATTTATTTGTCTAATTTTTAATAAATAAAAAATGTTTACAAAATAAAATATCTAAACGGAGTGTGAAATTGTTTAATTGTTGAGTACTTGACTTAAACAAAAGGGAATATGTAATAAGACTAGTTATAAAAAAAAAAAATCAACCCTTACGAAATTAGTTTTAATATTTGTGAATAATAGACCAACTTGTACTACATTTGCTGCAGATTGGCCAGGAAATAAAAACTTGATAGATAAATAATTCCAAGAATTTTTATTGTGTAGAAAGTACATTGATTTGTATTATAATCGTGTTAGAAAAATGAAGTTAATAGATTATTGGTTATTTACTTTATAATATAATTGTTGACATTCGGAGGTTGTGCCGACCAATTGGTTATTTGCCTGCACCAAAAGGGTTAGTCACATATTAATATGTTTGAGATAAATAAATTTCTCTTATATTTGGGTTATGATACTAAATCGTAGCACTAGTTTAGCAAAATACATATTTTTAAAAATTAATTTAAAAAAAAAAAATTAAACTACAAGAAAAACGGAAAATATCCCATTGAGACTTTATTGTTTTAAATCTGAATTCGTAAGAATTAGTCCGTTTTATTAGACTAATGATCATTCGTTGATATTAGCAAACGTATTATGTCAAGAAGTTGAGGTTCAATCTATACCAATGTTTTCAGAATCGGATCAGACAGTGAACCGGTTAGCTAACTGGCCACTAATTTTGCTAATCGAATTGGTCAGATCGTTGGTCGGACAGAATAACGTCATAATAATGTAATGAATATATTTAATTTTAATGTATATTTAATATGCATAAAATTTAAACATTATCCTACAATTGATTAAAAATATACAAATTCTCATAATATATTTAAATGAAATCATATAATTTTATATAACTTATATCATAATGGTAATATGATACTAATTTGTAAGCTCATATAAATTAAATATGATTATATTTCTTTATAAAAATTTTAAAGTGTAAGTTAAAAATATAACAAACTAAGAAATTCATAAATTGAGATGTGCAATTATCGATCCCTCTCATTACAATATGTTTAAATATTTTTATTTTTTCTATTTTTAGGGGTCAAATATGTTTATATATTTTTAGTTTTTCTATTTTTAGGGGTCAGATTTTAGTATTGGAAGCCCAAATACATTAATAATTTCGATAATCAGACTCAAAATTTAGTCATATAGGATTGGATATTATGGGCTTCCCAGGTCTCATACGATCCAACACATTTTTTAACTGAAATATAATTTATTGTCAATGTCTCATGATAATAAAATAATGTACTTTTTAAGTGGTATTATGATCTCTTCTAAAAAAAAAAAACCAGTTTAAAGACATTCTATGAAAAAATATAAAGAAAAAATTAAAAATTAAAAACTTTTGCTGATCGTATATATACTAAAAAATAATGCATATATGTCGTACATGACGAACTAAATTCATATGTTAATTCTAGTACAATTAATCGAGATGTAATTTTAAATTAAAGAAATATTTTATAGAACAAATTTTAATAAAAAAATAATTATTTGAGTATTAATTTTCATTCATAATGTGTAAAATGTTAATTTGAGTTAATTTTCTAATTTATAAATAAATTTGGCTACAAGTTTCTATAATTTATAAATTTTAATTTGTAGCTCAAATAGTAAGCAAGTTATGTTACACCTAATAGGTTAGGGGTTCAAATCTCAAATTTTACAGGAATTTTTAGCTTATTTTTAACATTAAATTTTTTTTAAAAAAAAAATAGGAAATTAGGGTTGAACCGATCCATACCGGTTCAACCCGGTTCAGTCTGGTTTTTGGGTCAGCCGACTTAAGGGGGTAAATCGGACAGGACCAACCTCTGGTTCACGATCAAACCGATCGAATCGGCCGGTCCGATCCGGTTTTAATAACATTGAATAGAACTCGCTTGACTCATTTTATTATACTCAAACCAAATTAATTGTATAATATAAACGATGATTTTAAACTAAATTGAATTTACGAAAGTGATTTACACTCAAACCCCTAAAGTTTATCATAATTATACAAGATTCTATGTGGTTTCAAAAATTATAAGGACTTCTCTTTAGGTGGGTTTTAAAATATTTTTTAGCGGATCATTATAAGATCTATTGAAACGTTAAGGGGTATTTTAGTACATAATCTAAATCAAATAAATCTCCTTGAATTTTTAAAACGTCGAAGATTTCTTATAAAATAACAAAATCTCAAAGGTCCGATTGTAAATCAACCCAACTTACAATATCATGGATTGTTGGATTTGAATAATTTGATTTTACTTCTTGCTATCATTGATTCTTGAAATTCAGGTCCACACTACCTTGATATTGTGATTTTTGTAAAGAGTGAATCGCAATTTTGGTCCCTATTATGACTTGATTTTATCACTTTCGTCCCTTTTAAATTTTTCGTAGCAGATGTGTCCCTCTTATCAATGTAGTATATCACATTAGTCCCACTTTTCATTGTAATGTAACACATTCGCCCCTCTTAAATTTTTCGTAGCAGATTTGTCCATCTTATCAATGTAGTGTAACACATTGTCCCTCTTAAATTCAGAACACATCCATTTTAGGAGGTAAAATTTTATTTTTAGCCCTCTAAAGTGGTAGCGTTTCAAAATTGACCCTTTTAATGTGTTACCTCGACAATATACGTCATTTATTGTGTCGTGATCATCAAGTTCAACCCTTATCACCGAATTTTTTTAATTAACGCCAAAAATCATCAATTTATGCCTTATTTGACCAGAAAATTAAACTGTTTGCCGAAAATCACCAATTTATGTTCAATCTGACCGAAAAATTTAATTTTAGCCAAAAATAACTTTTGTCAAGTGACAATTAAAAATTAAAAATTTCATATTCTTATTCTAAAATTTGCAAGTCCAATTCATGTGGTAGGTCTATAACTTCATTTTTTAATAAAAAATGGTTAAGTTCGCCCCTCCCCCCCCCCCCCCCACCAATCAAAGGTACCTATTTTTATTTATAAACAAATAAACAGGTAAAATTCACATCACATTTGCCTCAAATTTATACAAATTTCATTGTACAATTCTAATCTAAAAAAAATTTTAAAGTTATAGACCTATCACATGATTTAGACTTGAAATTTTGGAGTAATAATATGAAATTTTCAATTTTAAAGTGTCACTCGACTAATGATATTTTTTGCTAAAATTAAAATTTTTAGTCAGATTGAACATAAATTGATGATTTTCGGCGTTAATTAAAAAATTCGTTGATAACGACGACACAATAAATGACGTATATTGTCGATGTACCACAATAGAGGGCCAATTTTGAAAAGCAGTCACTTTATATGGTCAAAAATGAAATTTTGCTTCTATTTTAGGATATATTTTAGATTTAAGAGGAACCGATGTATTACATTACATTGATAAGATGGAAGAATCTGCTATGAAAAATTTAAGAGGGATGAATGTGTGACATTACATTGATAAGAGAGACTAATGTGATAATCTATATTGATAAGAGGGATGCATATGCTAAAAAAAATTTAAAAAAATAAAAGTGATAAAGTCAGACCATGAGAGGGACCAAAAGAGCAATTCACTCTTTTTTTAAATTATGTTTTTACATCACTACATTTAGAGCTATTGTTGTTTAGTCGATGGCTTTCAAAAATTTCCTCTTTTAGTCAGAGGTAGTTATTTAATAAAATTGCGTGTCAAAAGATACGTCATTTCTCTCTCCGACCAATAATAGAACGCACTAGAAAACAATAAACGACGCTGGTCGGGAAGGTAGGACGAATATAATTTATCTAGAAGAAAGTATAAACAAAAACGTTGAAATAAAACCAATAGCAATTAATTACGTCACGAAACGGCGGCATTTCGTAATTATGCCGCTTAAAATTAAATTGCAAAACCAAACTCGCACGACCACAATTCCCCTGGCGGGGCCACAGGTTGCAAACGGACGCCCAAGAAAGCATTAAATAAAAAGAGAAAAGAAATTAAACGAAGAGCAAATAATCCCGGTAAATAAAGAAACGGCGGCGTTTTTCGATTAAATCGATTTAACAAAATTCGAAAGTAAATTTATACACACGAATATCTCTTTCAGATATATCAGCGGTTTGGTCACCATCTTTCCAAACACCAGCTACTTGGTCAACTGTAGGTATATTACAATTACGTTGGTCCAACACGGGTCCAGTTCGAATAATGATTTGTGCATTAGTAAGATCATCCCACGAACGCAATCGCTTGAACACTTTGCTATAAGGATTGTCAGACAAAGCTTTAATCAAAAGTGTCATTACATCAACACGTAGATCTCGATCTACTACCACACCTACATTTAAATCATCAGCCGTGTCCAGGAAAAACAATTGCAGCAGACGATGCACATCAGCAGAACCATGTACAGGATTAAAAAAGTGCGTCACCTTCCCAAGAACTTTCAAAGAATATATTCCTTTTTTAGCCCAAGCAGAGTCTGGATCAACATGCATACCAATGGAAGTAAAAGAAAACGCATGATTATACGAACGATTCTTCCTACGAAATTCACAAGCAACTTCAGAATCAGGATCAGTAAATAAGAACCACATAATTGGATTAATCACTGTAGGACTGAGATGAATCTGACCACTTGCACAACAGAAACCTGGAACCTCTCGGTATAAACGATGAGCACCACAGAACGAGCAACCTTCCTGCTTAGGCAAACACCACAGAACAGTAGGAATATTATGTATCCTTTCAAAACGTATAGAAGAAAAACACGAGCTCACATTAAATCCTGAAAATTTTTTAAACAAATAAATTACAATGAGAAAATACAGCAAAAGAAAAAACATATATATCACAGTTAAAATATTTCCATAGTTCAAATACCCGAGATAGAAGGTCTAGCTAATTCATCTACATTAGCAGATTCACCAGTTCCAGGCAGCACAGTAGGAACATTCAACGACAACAAAGGCGTCTCAACATTACATCGAACCTTCCTTTTTCCCAAATAGCGATTTTTTTTTCAGCCGTCAATGCAGCATAACGAATCCTCGATTTTTCATTTCGAGCTAACCTAACATAATCCGAAGATCTACCGGAACTGTTACCTGAAACCAATCATAAATAAAATTTTCAACACATGTATAAATATAATTCTTATAGTTTAGAGCTTCAACCACAGATATATCACAGTTAAAATATTTCCATAGTTCAAATACCCGAGAGAGAAGGTCTAGCTAATTCATCTACATTAGCAGATTCACCAATTCCAGGAAGCACAGTAGGAACATTCAACGACAACAAAGTCGTCTGTTGGGATTTATGGGGTTCCAGCAGTCACCCTTACGGATTCGCTGTGGCGCTTGCTACATCGGCGTTTGGCAGCCCAACTTGCCGAGGTTCACGGAGGAGACCCGAGGATCCACGTGAATTCTTGCGAAGCCCCTCATGTCCGTCCACCTCTTAGTGTGGGGCTCTGCGCTGCCGTTGTGAACTGTAGGGGGTGCCCTACAGGAATCAACCTTGGGTTAAAGATTAATAGTTGCGCCATCACTAACAGCAATTGCTTTTAGTGCAGTGGTAAAGCGCTTGAGATCCTACAACTGGTATCAGAGCGAGGTTGCAGGTTCGAATCCTCCCGGGTGCCGCTGGGGGGGAGATTGTTGGGATTTATGGGGTTCCAGCAGTCACCCTTACGGATTCGCTGTGGCGCTTGCTACATCGGCGTTTGGCAGCCCAACTTGCCGAGGTTCACGGAGGAGACCCGAGGATCCACGTGAATTCTTGCGAACCCCTCATGTCCGTCCACCTCTTAGTGTGGGGCTCTGCGCTGCCGTTGTGAACTGTAGGGGGTGCCCTACAGGAATCAACCTTGGGTTAAAGATTAATAGTTGCGCCATCACTAACAGCAATTGCTTTTAGTGCAGTGGTAAAGCGCTTGAGATCCTACAACCGTCTCAACATTACATCGAACCTTCCTTTTTCCCAAAAGACAATTTTTTTTTCAGCCGTCATTGCAGCATAACGAATCCTCGATTTTTCATTTCGAGCTAACCTAACATAATCCGAAGATCTACCGGAACTGTTACCTGAAACCAATAATAAATTTTTTTTCAACACATGTATAAATATAATTCTTATAGTTTAGAGCTTACTTTCAATAGAAGTAACATGAGGCAACGAATCAACCAAACGATCATCCAATCCAACAGAACTTCCACTGCCATCTATAATAATATTGTTCGATATTTTACTACAGCCTGTACAGATATTAATAAAAAATTAAATATTATACACAAAAATAATAAGAAAGCCAAAACTCCAAACTAATAATACCTGAAACAGAGGAAGATTGTGATAACTCGAAGGACCCCCCAACAACATTAGTTGATTCAACAAAAGCAGATTCATTTAAATTAGACGATTCAGCAATCAAAGGTAGCTCAACCGCGACATCCGACGACCGAATACATGTCGATAATTCGAACGACCCCCCAACAACATTAGTTGATTCAACAAAAGCAGATTCATTTAAATTAGAAGATTCAGCAATTAAAGGTAGCTCAACCGCGACATCCGACGACCGATTACTTGTCGAAAGTTCCTTACGTCGAACCCTCCTCTTCTTCGACATAGCAGATTTTTCTTCAGTAGTGAAGGCAGCGTAACGAAGCCTAGCCTTTTCATTCCGAGCCAACCTAACAGATTCGAAATCATCAACAACACGGTTTCCTGAAGCCAATCATACAACATAAACATATAAAAAGGTAAAAATAATACAAGATTATTAATGAATGTTAAAAACCAAAAATAAATATCTAATTTAAGAAAACTTGGTTAGTAGCTCACTTAGATTCACACTAGAATGATCCACACAAAAGGGAGCAGGGCCAAAAACAACAGTAGAAGCAGAAGAAAGATCAACAGTATCATCATCCAATCTAACATTACCTCCACCAGAATCCATAACCTGTTAAAATAAAAAGACAAAAAAAAACGATCAAACAAAATGGAGAATAAATTATTTACATAATTAATATTAAAGGCAACACCAAACAATGAATCAAATTATGAAATGAATATTAACCAATCAAGAAAGAAAAAAAACAAGCAGAAACCAACAACTTACCGAATAACGAAAGATCAGCACAAAATCTAAACAAAAAAAAAGCAAAAGAACAAAAAACCTTCGAAATGGTTAATACAAATATAATAAATGACGAATACATGAAGATGAAAAAGAATATAGATAAAAAATTGGAATACGTAAGACGCAACCGCCAATATAAGAAATATCTAAAAAGTAAGAGAAGAGAATAGCATAAAAACCAAAACAACCGCCATATAGAATTACAATAAATAAAATATTTTAATTAAGATGACGGGCAAGAGTGATGTCATGCTTAGAAATATCTAAGTATTTAGTAACTATTCAATACACAACTTAACATTGGTAAGTAAACTCGGAGATAAATGTAAAGTACGTAGTCGATAATAACATTATCGATGTATTAAAAAATAGAGGAAATAATATGTGTGACATTGCTATAGTAGATCATATCGACATTACGTCGACATTACATATATCAATCTTAATGGGCAACATTGCTTTAATCGAGAACTAAAGCACGAACTACATATCCGAGACCATCAGCCAAAACGGTGCCGTTTTATGACTATTTATTTAAAAAAAATATATATTTACCAAAGATACACGCGTTAAAATATGACGAGGTTAAGTCCGACCAACATTAATTCGTTTTCCAATATACTGTTACAAAAATAATAGAAAGTATATTGTGTTAGTAGTTGTTGGATAAGGATGAAGATGAAGGCACTAAAGGAAATTTGATAAGGGAGGTTTTGATGCATTCCAAAACTTCGTAAATTGGCTAAGTATGGAGTAACTTAGCTGATAAACTTATCAAGGAATTTTGACTAAGTAATGAAGACATCAGAAGAGTCAAAGTTCAAGGTCCAAGACTTCTGATCTGCTGAAGTGAAGTTATCAGACTAGTGAAGACCAGCCGACTCAAATCAGATTTGTTCAAGTTTGAGATCAGCCGAGTTCACCATCAGACGTATACTTTCGTCAGCCAAGTGAAGAAGATCATGAAGTGTTCCCAACGGTAATAAATGCCCCTTGGTGTAATAAATGCTGAAGTACGAGGATATTTAAGACAAATGATTGAAGAAAAGCTTCGCATCAGCCGAGTGCATTTAATGCTGCATTTAATGCTGCCTGCAGAAAGTACTGTTCAACAGTACGGACAGACTGCAAAAGAGCCGTTCGCGGATTTTAAGGACCAGTACTCGAGGAATTTGAAACCTGTCTCTCTTCAACGGACACTTTTCAATCCTCAAGTATAAATAGCTGAAAGAGACGAAGAAGAAAGATGCAACACACTTTCTGAGAGAAATTTCCGAAGCAAAATTCTTTAAGTCTCAAGAACAGCTCACTCATCAGCTGAGTCATTTGTTGACGAAAGCCGAGTTGAAGAATCAAGAAAAATACATCTTCTGAGTGATTTTGTAAACAAGAGTGTTGTGCGGAGTTGTGATCCATCTTTGTGAGTGATCAAACTTCAGAGGATAGGTTTTCTGTGTGATTTCCTATTGCGAACTTGTGGTCGTTTCATTTGTTGTTCGACGCAAGCAGAGTATACTGTAAACTTTGTGATTATAGTATAACCCAAGATCTGTGTGACTTGGAAGAGTGGACTAAAGGATATTTAAATCCATATAACCACTATAAAAATTACTTGTGTTTTTACATTGTTTTCAAATCTGCATATCTTCTGTTTGATTAAAAACACATTAAGTAAACTGTTTGAAAAAGGAACAAAAAGGAGTTTATAAAACTGGGGAAGCATTTTTCAAACTGCTAAGATTACTTGTGAAAAACACTTTGAAAATCCGCTGCAAGTACTCTAAGTATTAAAACTGATTTCTGCAAAATCAGCTAAGTAACTATCAGACGAGTGGTCAACAAGACTGTTCAAAGATTTGTTCGCGAACAGAATTGTAACTTACTAATCTGATCAGCTTAGTCTGTTCAGTAAGAGTAAAGTTTTAAAGTTAAATTTGAAGAAAATTTTTAAAGAGGTTTATTCACCCCCCCTCTAAACCTCTTCTGACCACTTGGGACCAACAAGTGGTATCAGAGCGGGTGGTTCATTAGAATCAGCTGCCTGATCAACGAGCTTGATCCAAGTGTTTTTCAAAGGTTTTCAAAACTTTTCAAAAGAGCATCTTTTTGAAAAATAAAAACTTTTTGAAAAATGGATTGTATCAGCCATGTTCCCCACATTGCTGGTATGTCTTTTGAGGACTGGAAGATTAGAATGGAAATCTTTCTAGCAGCCTACAATGACAACATGTATACATGTATCATCAAAGGTCCATTCAAATTCACCAAGACCATCATCGTAGATGAAGCTCAAATAGTGGTGGAAAAAGACTTAACGGAAATGACAGCAGAAGAAATAAAGCTGTTCAACCTGGACAAAGTCGGAAGATTCATCATGACCAAAGCCCTGGATAATGATCGGTTTGACAAAGTCAAGCATTGCAAAACTGCAAAGGAGATGTGGGATAAGGTTCGTGACATGAGTGAAGGCAATGATGCTATTAAAGAGCATCAGCTCAGTGTTGCCTTGGAGAAGCTGGACAACTTCAAGATGAAGTCTGGAGAAACCATTGATCAGATGGATACCAGATTCACCAGAACTCTGAATGAAGTTTTGAAGCTGGGAAAGACTTTCACTGACAAAGAGATCACTGTCAGAGTACTGAAGGCTCTACCCTCCAAGTTCAACATGAAGGTGACAGCAATGGAAGAATCAAGAGATCTGGGCAAGATTTCTCTTACAGAGCTGTTCTCCGTACTCAAGGCGTATGAGTATAAACTGCCAAGGATGGGAATTGAAGAAACCTCAACTTCAGGACCCACAGCTGCACTGGTTGCTGCTGAAAACCAAAGAAGACCAGCTCAAAGAAATGCTGAAGTGGACTCATCTGATGAAGCCACTCTACTCAACAAAAAGGAGTACACTGCTGGAGATGTTGCACTGTTGATGAACAACTTCAAGAAGTTCTACAAGAGAAAGATGAAAAACAAATACAACAATGCTTCTACTTCTAAACCTAATTTTTCTTCTCAGGATAAAGATGATTATAAATCAAAACTGATGTGTTACAACTGCAGGAAATTGGGACACTTCATAAGAGACTGCCCATATCCAAAAGCAGAGAAGTACACTGAAGAAGAGAAGAAAATAAGAAAAGAAAGAAAGCATCAGAGAGGCAAGGCAATGATGGCTGAAGCAGAAAAGCTGACCGCTGTCTACTCATCTGATTCAGATTCAGACACGTCTGATGAAGAATCGTCTGATGAAGAAAAACCTGCTCTTCTATGTCTTATGGCAAAGGAATCTGATGACTCTGAGGATGAGGTAACTCCTCAAGAAAATGAACTTTTTAATTCTCTAGAGCAAATGATGTTGAATAATACTACTATTGCTGGAGAGTTTGTTAAGCTTAAGGAAGAGATGAACTTGCTAAAAGAGCAAAATAGTTCACTGAAACTTTTAGCTGAAAAGCCAAAAGAATCAGCTGAATATAAACAGCTTGAGCAAGAGCATGAATCTCTGAAAGCTGAATGTGAGGTCTATAAAGGAAAAATCATGGAACTTGAGAAAATCATTGAGTCTCATGACAAGTCTACTGTTGCATCCATGCATACATCTAGTAAACAGGAGACACCTTTAGAAAAGGAAAAATTAGAGTTGAACCATACTGAAAAATTCATATCAGCTGACAATAGTAAGGTCATTCTATATGTTCAAACTTCTAAACCTACCTCATCTGAGAAAGTGGTAAAGGAGAAGAAATCTCCTAAGGCTAAAAAGAGCAAAGAGCCTAGTGTAGGAAATCAGACTAGTAAGACCAAACAGCAGAGTCCTAAGAAGTCTGCTGATAAAGCTAAATTGAATCAATCTGTTGGTAAAACTAAGTCAAAGTCAAATGAGCAAGCACCTAGTAAACCAAAGAAGCATAAGAATAAGAAAAATCAAAATGCTTGGTATGGAAATGAGTCATATTATGTGCAACCTGCTGCATATCATCCTATGTATCATGCACCTCAATTTCCTAGTTACTATGCACCTTACCCTGCTCATCCAATGCATGCATATCCTGCATATCATGCACCTTACCCTGCTTATGAACATTATTCATATCATACTGATCATCAACATGACTTATCTGATAACTATGATAAAAATGAAACTGTTCATGCTCCTAAAACTCAGAAACCTAAGAAGCCTAAGACTTCAACATCTTGGGTTGTCAAGGGTGGAACTAATCCTTCAGGACCCTCTCAATAAGGGTACCTAAAACAATTTTATTTTTGTTTTGTAGGTTAGGATTAGGAGTAGGAGTAAAGTAGAGAAGATTTGGTACTTGGACAGTGGATGTTCAAGACACATGTGTGGAAACATACATGAGTTGACTGATGCAGTTGCTGTGGATGGTCCAAAAGTCACTTTTGGAGACAGCAAAGAAGGCAAGATTAAAGCTAAAGGAAGATTAATCAAAGGAAACATAGAGATATCTGACGTCTCCTATGTTAAAGGCCTAAAGTATAATCTGCTGAGCATAAGTCAATTTTGTGACAAGGGATATTCAGTCATCTTCTCAACAGATAAGTGCTACGTTGAACAAATTGGTACAAAGAAGGTAATTTTATCTGGAAGACGACAAGGAAATATCTATATAGTCGACTGGAATTCTGCTGATAAGAATTCAAGTGTTTGTTTGGTGGCATCTGCACCAAGTGAAGTCAGTTGGCTATGGCACAAGAGGATGAATCACTTAAACTTCAAGACCATAAACAGATTAATTAAGAATGATCTGGTAGAAGGGATTCCAAAAGCAGTCATGAGCAAAGACAAGCTTTGTGATGCATGTCAGAAGGGTAAACAAATCAAGTCATCTTTTAAAGAAAAGAAGCACCAATCTTCTGGAAGAATATTGGAGCTGCTGCATATGGACTTATTTGGACCCATTGATCCAGTCAGCAATGGTGGAAAGAAATACTGCCTAGCTGTTGTGGATGATTATTCAAGATATACTTAGGTGATTTTCATGAAAAAGAAGAGTGAAACCAAGGAACATCTTACAAATCTGATGGAACTGATCCAGAATGAGAAGAGTATCAAGATATTGAAGATCAGATCAGATAGAGGGACAGAGTTTACAAACTCTACTGTTGAAGAGTATTGTAACATGAAAGGAATACATCATGAGTATTCTGCTGCAAGAACCCCTCAACAGAATGGTGTTGCTGAAAGGAGAAACAGAACACTAAAAGAAGCTGTCAGAACCATGATAGCTGAAGCTAAGCTGCCTCAAAGATTTTGGGCAGAAGCAACAAATACAGCATGCTTTACCCAAAACAGATGTATGATCAACAAAAATCAGAACAAGACTCCATATGAAGTTTGGAACAACAGAAAGCCAAACATTCATTACTTTAAGATTTTTGGTTGTAAATGTTTTGTATTGAATAATGGGAAAAATCACCTTGCTGCATTTGCAGAAAAGGCTGATGAAGCTGTTTTTGTAGGATACTCTACTGTTAGTAAGGCTTATAGAGTGTTTAACAAAAGAACATTACTAATAGAAGAATCTATCCATGTAGTATTTGATGAGCCAAGTCAATCTTCTGAAAAGAATCAAAGTATTAATCAAGACCTGTCTACTGATTTACAGAAGTTAGACGTTGGAAGAAATGAAGAATATGTTCCCATCATACTACCTAATCTAAGTTCAGCTGCTAACTCAAGTGCTGTTCAAAATCACAGTGCTGATTGTCTAACAGACGAGTTGCTAACAGCTGACAGACCAGAGACTGTTCAACAGACGGCAAATGTTCAACAGACTACTACTGGAACTCCAACAGTAGTGTTGCAAGATCAACACAGAGGACAACATCCTGATCTACAACCTGATCTCAGATGGCTCAAGAATCACCCTCCTGAATTAGTTATTGGTGATCCTTTAGATAGAGTGAAAACAAGAAGAGCTGCTGCACAAGATGCCATGTTTGTCACATTTCTAGCTCAAATAGAGCCCAAGCAAATTGAAGAAGCTCTAAATGATTCCTTCTGGATAGAAGCTATGCAAGAAGAGTTGAATCAATTTGAAAGGAATGAAGTCTGGTACTTAGTTCCTAGACCAAGTCATCAAAGAGTAATTGGCACTAAGTGGGTTTTCAGAAATAAGATGAATGAAGATGGTGTTGTCACCAGAAACAAAGCAAGACTAGTGGCCAAGGGTTATTGTCAAGAAGAAGGAATTGACTTTGATGAAACTTTTGCACCAGTAGCAAGACTTGAAGCAATCAGACTGTTTCTTGCCTATGCTGCTTACAAGAACTTCACTGTCTATCAGATGGATGTGAAGTCTGCTTTTCTCAATGGAGAATTGCAAGAAGAAGTGTATGTTGAACAACCTCCTGGATTTGAAGTCTATCAAGAAGAGGATAAATTATATCGTCTGAAGAAAGCCCTCTATGGACTGAAACAGGCTCCAAGAGCATGGTATGATACCCTATCTGATTTTCTTTTAATTAAAGGATTTCGAAAAGGTAAGGTAGACAAAACCTTGTTCACAATTGAATGGGAAAATCATATATTACTTGTGCAAATATATGTGGACGATATTATTTTTGGTTCAACTAACCAACAGATGTGTGATAAGTTCTCCAAGCTGATGCAGAATAAGTTTGAAATGAGCATGATGGGTGAACTTAACTATTTTCTTGGATTGCAAGTTAGACAGTTGCCTGATGGAATATTCATCAGCCAAGCAAAATACACAAGAGATCTGTTCAAGAAGTTTGGTATGGAAACTAGCTCTACTGCTACTATTCCTATGTCTACAAATCTTCGTTTGGATAAAGATGAAGATGGCAAATCAGTGGACATAACCAAATATAGAGGCATTATTGGTTCATTGTTGTATCTAACAGCAAGTAGACCTGACATAATGTACTCAGTTGGAGTCTGTGCAAGATTTCAATCAAACCCCAAAGAATCTCATCTCTTAGCTGCCAAAAGGATATTGAAGTATGTTAAAGGCACTCAAGAATTGGGATTATGGTATCCTAGAGAATCTGGATTTGAACTTATTGGTTATTCAGATTCAGACCTTGCTGGCTGCAAGATTGACAGAAAGAGCACAACAGGTGCATGTCAGTTCTTAGGCAGTCGTCTGATCTCATGGATGAGTAAGAAGCAAACCTCAGTTTCTATATCTACTGCTGAAGCTGAATATATAGCTGCTGGAGCCTGCTGTGCACAGATACTATGGTTGAAGCATCAACTAGAAGATTACAACATCAAGATCAGTGGAATTCCAATCTACTGTGACAATACAAGTGCAATCTCACTTACTCAAAACACTACAAGTCATTCAAGGACTAAACATATTGAGATCAAGCATCATTTCATTAGAGATCATGTGGAAAAAGGCAATGTAATGATTGAGTATGTTCATACTGATAATCAGATTGCTGATATTTTCACTAAACCTTTAAGTGAAGTAAGGTTTTCAACTCTAAGAGCTGAGCTAGGACTACTTAATTTGGAAGCATAAGCTGAGGGGGAACTCATCAGAAGACTGGAGTTCAACAGCTTAGTTATCTATTATTATCTTCAAGGATTAACTTTCAACAGACTAGTTAACTTATGAATTCTTAAACTCAGGGGGAACGTGTAAGACTAGCGGTACTTCTGGATTAAAGATGAAATTTGTTAATGACAGTTAGTTGAAGTTATGTTTTCATCAGAAGACTCAACTATCGAAGATTAAAGTTATTTTATCTAGCTGGATTGACAAACAGCTGAGGAAGGTTATCAGCTATTGGCATTCTCTGATAACAGCATTGTCATCAGGACAGTAGTCCATCAGATAAGTATTTATATTACTCATCTGATTACTTTAATAAAAGCGGAACTGTTTAAATTGTATATTCAAAACACGCTTTTATAAGTAACTGTTGGGCGGTACATATTCCCGCTCTTCATTAAATATCTTTTGAATTCGAAAAGTCGTAACTGACGCCGCACGATCAGCACTGACAGAAAAACGGATCTAACGGTTGGCGGATATCACGGAAACCGAAAAACCCCAACTCTATAAATCCCCATCTGATCAGTCGAGTAGCTCTTTACGCACTCTAAGCATTCAAAAGTACTTGTGAGAAATTTCTGCAAATCTTCTGCATACTTTCCTTTGTTTTTCTAACCTTCAACAGATCTACAATGGCCGCTGAAGGTATGTTTCTCGTCTATGATTCCTACTACCAATCCGGTACGAATCTGATGAAAGAACTGCTCGAAAAGTTCAAAGCTGCTTCGCTGGTAAACTTCATGGAATACCACGAAGGAATTATCTGGACTGACCAAGTGATGGAGTACTACAACTCTGCGAAAGCTGACTACAACAAACTGGAGATTAAGGCTTCAGTGGGAGGCAAATCTATCACTATCACTCCTGCTGTTCTTCACGAGACGTTTGGGCTTCCTAACAGTGGACGACATGACGTCACTGTGCTGACAGAGGACAAACACCAACAGTTTTGGGCGATCTGCGCCAAAGAGGGAGAAACGTTATCTGGTAATATAAGGAAGAAGCAACTGAGGGATGAATATCAGCGGATGGCTGATATGGTGTGCAAGCTGATTGAGAACTGCACATTCTCACTGGATGCTGTTACCATGAAGAGGTTCAGCATCATGGCTGCCATATACTATGGATTGGAGATCAACTGGTCCATCATAGTTTGGTACATATTAGCTGACTTTCTTGATGATAAGAAAGGAAAAGGCCCCACTACCAACCACAGGATCACACTCAGTTATCTGCTGTCAAAGCTGGGTTGTGATATGAAGAATGGAAAGGAGATCCATAAATCTAAGGCATTGTCCAAGTACATGCCTGTTCAAAAGAGGAAGGCTGGTGAGCCTGAGGAAGCTGATGTTGAGGAACCAAAGGAGGTTCCTGCCAAAAGGCAGAGAAAATTGGTCAAGACTGCTGACTTAGCTGTTGAAACCAAAAAGAAGAAGGCTGCTGACAAGCCTAAGGAAAAGATTCCTAAGCAGATGGAGAAAGTGACTTCTGCTGCTGAAGCCACTAAAATTGTTGAGGACATAATTGCTGATGTAAGGACTGGATCCCCTGCATCACCATCAAGAACTCCATCAACAGAGAGGCCTGCTGAGGGTATTTCTCAAAGGACTAGAAGTCAACAGAGAGATACAGCTACAACCATTTACCGTGAGGGTAGAACAAAGAAGTCTGCTAGAAAGCAGATGACATTTATTGAAAAACCTACTAATCTGGAAAATGTAGCAAGGGAAGACCCTGAAGCTACTCAAAGGCCTGCTGAAACAGTTGAAACTGTTGTGATTGATAAAGCTGATGAGCAACAGCCAAGTCAAGTCGCATCAACAGCTGAGGTTGCTCAACCTCAAGAAGATCCAGATGTCCAAATCATCTATCCTATTGCTGCTGCTCCCATATCATCTGCTGGACCAGCCCCAGCTGATAAAGGCAAGAGAAAAATAGTGCTAAGGAGAAAGAAAGTCTCCAAAGCTGATAAGAAAGCAAGGGAAGAAGCTGAACAGAGGAAGCAGGATGAGCTTGAAGAAAAGAAGGCACTTGAGCTAAGCAAGGCTCAAGAAGCAAAGGATGAAGCCAGAAGACGCATGTCTGCAGCAGAAAGAAAAGCTGCTGAGGATGCTGAAATGGCTGCGGTGATTGAATTGAGTAAAGTTGATGCCTATGGACCTGTCCATGGAGGTGGCATCAAGATTGGTGAAGGCAAGAATGATGAAGAAGACAAGAAGAAGATATTACTGCCTGCCCCCAAACTCAAGTCAAAGGACAAGTTTGAAGTCAGAAAAGCTTTTGAGATAGTCTATGCTGATAAGGAGCTTTTCAAGAAGTTTGAGAAGTCTCTAGCATACTATGATCAGAAGATTATGTTGAGAACTCTGTTCACCCAGGAGAAACCAAGATATATCAAGTGGAGGGATATCAGGCTGAACAGCTCAATAACAGAACTTCAAAGCATGAAGGAGTTAGCTGATGAAGAACGTTGGGTTCTGACTTGGCTGAAGACAAACTCCATCCAAAAGGCCCTTGATCCCAGTTATGTAAGAGAAGTCATGCATAATTATGCAAAAAGCTTTGCATTGGAGGAGGCCAAGAAAATCAAAAGCACCTTGCCTGACAAGAAAAAGAAATCTGAAGATGCTGAAGAAAGAGCAATTAAGTTTGCTGTTATGACTGCTCTGAAGAGATGGGTTAAAAAGTCAAAATATCAGCAAGGATGTTCAAGTGACTTGCCACTGCTGCCAAGTATTCAACAAATTATTTTTGGCAAGGAAGTACAACCGTACTATGAAGTCCCTAAGGGTAACAATGCTCCTGTTAACCCTTGGATTATTGTAAGGCAGATTAGACAGACAACATGCTTTAATGATGATGGAACCATTACTAATCTGTTCTACGATGATGTCACTGATGAGCACAAGTCTGCTGACAAGCCTTTAACTATTGAAGGACAAGCTAAGACCTCTGAAGATCATCAGATGACGGATATGCAAGATGTCCCTGTTCATCAGGAGACTAAAGAGAAAGAAGCTGATGCTTCTACTTCATCAGGGGATGAACACTCATCACTGATGGAAGCCCTCCAATTACTTATTGAAAATCAAATTAAAGAGATGGAAGAGAGGAATAGTCTGCAGTTACAGAAGATGAAGACAGAATTGATTGAATCACACACTCATCAAGTGGAAAGAACGCATCTTCTAACTAGCAGCTCTATCAAGTTAGCTATTGATAAGCTACCTGTTCCTCAAGATCATTCCTTGCAGTTGATTCACAGCTTAAGAGAACTGAACCAGAACGTAGAAGATGTGAAGGGTGATGTAAATCATCTTCACACTGCCTTAAAATCAGCTGAGCACAAGATTGCTGACTTAACTGCAACCTTCATAAAAGTCAGTGAAGAAGAGAAGGAAGTCAACTTAGGGATGTTGCAAGAAGTGGCAAAGGCTGCACAGGAAGTTCAAAATGAAATTGCAACTATCAACCTCAACATTGACTACTTCAATGATAAGACTGACGTCATCAGCACTGATATTCAACATCTAACAGCTAGTCATGACGTTGTTAATCAGAATCTAAAGGCTTTATGTGCTGGAGTAAAGATTCCAACAGTTGCCCTCAACCCTGCTGTTGAACCTTCTACTGTCATCAGAGTTGATGATGACAAAAAGGGGGAAGATAAAAGGGAAGAACCAGCTAAGGAAACTGCTGCTGAAGAACCAGTTATGGAATCTGCTGCTGAAGAACCAGCTAAAGAGACCATTACTGAAGAACCAGCAAAGGAGTTTGCTGCTGAAAAGTCAACTAAGGAAGAAACTACTGCTGCAACTGTTGAAGCTAAGGAAACTGAAGAAACAGCTGACAAGACTGTTAATCTTGGAAAGGTAGAAGAATCAGAAAAGATTGAAAAAGAAAAAGAAGATACCAAGTACAAGAATACAGAATCTGCCAGGAAGGCTATGGAAGCTTTGAAAGCTCTTCAAGAACAAGAACTTAAGGAGAAGATGGAAGCTGCCAAAGCAATTTTGGAAGAAGAAGCTAATGATGAAGAAGATGATGAAGAATCATCTTATGAGTATGAAGAAGTGCTAGAAGGATCAGATGAAGAAGCTGATAGTTAGAAATTGAAAAATCCTTGTAATCAGTTTACCTTATCTATTTCTTCAGAAATCTCATCTGATGAACTTGCACTGTAATCTTTTTCAATATTAATGAAAAGTCAAGTTCAATCCAATAAACTTTTTCAATCTCAGAAAATTTTGAGGATTTCAATCTTTAGTTTAGGTATTCAACAGGTACTAAGCTGAAGTTTTGTCATCATCAAAAAGGGGGAAATTGTTGGATAAGGATGAAGATGAAGGCACTAAAGGAAATTTGATAAGGGAGGTTTTGATGCATTCCAAAACTTCGTAAATTGGCTAAGTATGGAGTAACTTAGCTGATAAACTTATCAAGGAATTTTGACTAAGTAATGAAGACATCAGAAGAGTCAAAGTTCAAGGTCCAAGACTTCTGATCTGCTGAAGTGAAGTTATCAGACTAGTGAAGATCAGCCGACTCAAATCAGATTTGTTCAAGTTTGAGATCAGCCGAGTTCACCATCAGACGTATACTTTCGTCAGCCAAGTGAAGAAGATCATGAAGTGTTCCCAACGGTAATAAATGCCCCTTGGTGTAATAAATGCTGAAGTACGAGGATATTTAAGACAAATGATTGAAGAAAAGCTTCGCATCAGCCGAGTGCATTTAATGCTGCATTTAATGCTGCCTGCAGAAAGTACTGTTCAACAGTACGGACAGACTGCAAAAGAGCCGTTCGCGGATTTTAAGGACCAGTACTCGAGGAATTTGAAACCTGTCTCTCTTCAACGGACACTTTTCAATCCTCAAGTATAAATAGCTGAAAGAGACGAAGAAGAAAGATGCAACACACTTTCTGAGAGAAATTTCCGAAGCAAAATTCTTTAAGTCTCAAGAACAGCTCACTCATCAGCTGAGTCATTTGTTGACGAAAGCCGAGTTGAAGAATCAAGAAAAATACATCTTCTGAGTGATTTTGTAAACAAGAGTGTTGTGCGGAGTTGTGATCCATCTTTGTGAGTGATCAAACTTCAGAGGATAGGTTTTCTGTGTGATTTCCTATTGCGAACTTGTGGTCGTTTCATTTGTTGTTCGACGCAAGCAGAGTATACTGTAAACTTTGTGATTATAGTATAACCCAAGATCTGTGTGACTTGGAAGAGTGGACTAAAGGATATTTAAATCCATATAACCACTATAAAAATTACTTGTGTTTTTACATTGTTTTCAAATCTGCATATCTTCTGTTTGATTAAAAACACATTAAGTAAACTGTTTGAAAAAGGAACAAAAAGGAGTTTATAAAACTGGGGAAGCATTTTTCAAACTGCTAAGATTACTTGTGAAAAACACTTTGAAAATCCGCTGCAAGTACTCTAAGTATTAAAACTGATTTCTGCAAAATCAGCTAAGTAACTATCAGACGAGTGGTCAACAAGACTGTTCAAAGATTTGTTCGCGAACAGAATTGTAACTTACTAATCTGATCAGCTTAGTCTGTTCAGTAAGAGTAAAGTTTTAAAGTTAAATTTGAAGAAAATTTTTAAAGAGGTTTATTCACCCCCCCTCCCCTCTAAACCTCTTCTGACCACTTGGGACCAACAGTAGTATTGCAAACCAAAAAAAATGTTCACACAAAATTAATTAATAATAGAAAACATCACTAAATTGGAACCAAGAATCCTCTATTTTCCCTAAAAATTAATCAATAACAGAAAACTTCAGTAAAGCAATAAATTAAAATAAAAGAAAAATGGAACCAATAATCCTCTATAGTAAATATATAGTAAAATAATTTTTTTTAAGAATTATAGTAAAATGATTTTTTTTTAAAGATAAAGTCAAGAAACGGCGTCGTTCATGATCATATCGTTTTAAAAAAATGTATTCATCGGAAATATAGTGTTTGTTTCTAATCGAGAGGAGAATATGAACAGAAAAATAGATAATTAATAAACGACGCCGTTTCGTGATTATGCCAAATTTTTAAAAATTGAAAGAAAATTGGAAGCAATAAGGCACATCGGAAATGTAGCTGTTGTTTTTAATCGAGATTAAAGTATGAACAGGAAAAAAAAACTAATCATGAGACGGCACCGTTTCGTGATTATTCCAATAAAAATTAAATTGCAAAACCAAACTCGCACGACCAAAATTCCCCTGGCGGGGCCACAGGTTGCAAACGGACGCTCAAGAAAGCATTAAATAAAAAGAGAAAAGAAATTAAACGAAGAGCAAATAATCCCGGTAAATAAAGAAACGGCGGCGTTTTTCGATTAAATCGATTTAACAAAAATCGAAAGTAAATTATGTTGTACTGTTTCTTGACCGCTTCGGCTCTTATAAGCTATAATAAATAAAAATATAGGTATTGTATCAAGTTGAAGTATAGTTGAATTGATAAAGTGCTTATTCGGCATTTGAGAGGTGCAATTATCAATTCCTCGCATCACCATATTTTGTTTAAATATTTTTATTTTTACTATTACTATTTTTTGGGGCCAGATTTTAGTATGGAAGCCCAAAGACATTATTAAAGTTTTGATAATCGGACTCAAAATTTAGTCCTATAGGATTGTATATTATGGAGTTACTAGGTCTCATACAATCCAATAAATATTTTAATTTAAATATAATTAATTGTCAATGTCTCATGATAATATAGTAATATACTTTTTAAGTGGTATTATGATCAATTTAAAGACATTTTATGTAAAAATAAAAATTAAAAGCTTTGTTATTAATATTTATACTTGAATAATGCACGTATGTCGCACATGACAAACTAAATTCATATGTTAATTCTAGTTCAATTAATCGAGATGTAATTATAAATTCGTTGTTTCACTAAAATACCGATGTTAATAAAGATAACATTGTGAAGACATTTATTTGTCTAATTAGGTTAATAAATAAAAAATATTTACAAAATAAAATATCTAAACGGAATGTGAAATTGTCTAATTGTTGAGTACTTGACTTAAACAAAAGGGTATATCTAATAAGGCTAGTTATTAAAAAAGAAAAAAAAATCAACCGTTACGAAATTAGTTTTAATATTTGTGAATAATAGATCAACGTGTACTACATTTGCTGCAGATTGGCCAGGAAATAAAAACTTGATAGATAAATAATTCCAAGAATTTTTATTGTGTAAAAAGTACATTGATTTAATTTGTACTATAATCGTGTTAGAAAAATGAGGTTAATAGATTATTGGTTATTAACTTTATAATATAATTGTTGACATTCGGAAGTTTTGCCGACAATTGAGAGGTTTACTTTATGTAAGTTTTGCCTGCAGTTGCACCAAAGGGTTAGTCACATATTAATATGTTTGAGATAAATAAATTTCTCATATATTTGGGTTCTTTTTTTTTTCTCAAGGGTTTAATCCCTTTCGAGGCGAGTTGGACACATTAAGTGGATACCCTTCCCAAAGGGATTCGAACCTGAGTCCGCTACTTTGTAATGACTAGTCTCTTCCACTAGATCACTTGATCAATTACCTGTTGGCATGGGCGGAGCTACACTATAGACAGGGGGGTGCATGGACCCCCCCTGAAATTTTGATCCCAAGCATCATATATATGTATCGTATATATGATATATTAATATATTTATGTTAAACTATAAGATAATTTATAATTTTCTTTTAGTGGACCCTCAAAAAATTACATTTCTAAATAAAAGGGGTCCATGTTTATTATAGTTTGATAAATTTAAGAGTTACAAAGTGTACATTAACTCAAACTCTAATATTTTATTTTTATTTTGTAATTTGAATCATACTATAACACTAATAATACTTTTTAGGGTGTACCAAAAAAAAATAATACTTTTTAGGAATATCAAGAGTCTCTCTAATTTCATAATGGTCTTTCTTTCATCTTCTTCTCCATTCTCACAAAAGAACCTATTTTAAATAAAACGTGCAAAACAAAAATACTAAGTACAAAAAAAAAAAAAAAAATTGGGATCGAGTTTTTCATATTAAGAGGAGAAACCATTGATTTTTCAGGAAAACATTAGGCATGAAATATGTATGTTTATAATTATAGTAGTGAATTATTTAATATGGATAAAAGATTATTGTTGGATAAAGATGAAGATGGAATGCACTGAAGTTATTTAGTTAAGGGAGGTTTTGATGATTTCCAAAACTCCATATCAGCTAAGTAAAAACAACTTAGTTGTAATCCCTTAGAAGAATTTTGACCAAGTAAGAAGACATATCAGACAGGTCAAATATTCAAGGTCCAGAAGACTACTGATCTGCTGAAGAGAAGAAATCAGACTGGTGTAAATCAGCCGACTCAAATCAGATTTGTTCAAGTTTGAGATCAGCTTTGTTCATCATCAGACTTGTACTCTCATCGGCCAAGAGGAAAGATGAAGAAGTCGTCCCAACGGTAATAAATGCCACTGAAGTAATAAATACTGAAGTCTAAGGTTATTAGTGACAAATGATTGAAAAAAAGACTCGTATCAGCTCGTGCATTTAATGCTGCCTGACAGATAGTACAGTTTGCAGTACTGTCACTGTGCATAGAGCCGTTCGCGGAAATTAAGGACCAAAAATCAAGAGATTTGAATTTTGTTTCACTTCAACAGACATAATTCAAAGAGTGACTATAAATAGCTGAAGAAGGCGAAGAAAATAAAACAACACAACAACTGAGAGATTGATTTCGAAGCAAAATAATTTCTAAGTCTCAAAAGCTCAAGAACAGCTCACTCATCAGACTTGTCATTTGTTGACTCAAGCTGAAGTTGAAGATCAAAGATAAACACATTTTTCTGAGTGAAATCTGTTAGAGTGTTGTGAGGAGTGTTTATCCATCTGTGTGAAGTGATAAAACTCTGTAGAATAGAATTTCTTTGTGATTTTTTATTGCGAGCTTACGGCCAGATTCATTTGTTGTTTTGGCGTTAGTGGAGTATACCGAAAACTTTGTGATTATAGTATAACCCAGGATCTGTGTGACTTGGAAGAGTGGACTAAAGGATTTAAAATCCATATAACCACTATAAAAATTCTGGTGTTTAGTTTTTGCATAAGTTTTCTTGCATATTTCTAAAATTGCATAAAACACTTGATTAACTGTTTGAAAAAGGGTTAAAGGAGTTTTAATAAAATTGGGGATTAAGTTTTCAAACTACTAAGTTTACTTGTGAAAAACACTTCAAAAATCCGCTGCAAGTATTCTGGTATTAAAACTGATTTTCACCCAAATCAGCTAAGTAACTATCAGATTAGTGGTCAGCAAAGCTGTTCAAAGATTTGTTCGCGATCAGCCTTGTAAACATACTGTTCTGTAACAGCTTAGTCTGTTTAAGTTTGTGCAACAGTTTTAAAGTTAAAATTTGATTAAAAAAATTTTCAGAGGTCTATTCACCCCCCCTCTAGACCTCATCTGACCACTTGGGACCAACAGCCATGACCATTAGCCGTGGCCAATGTATTGGCTACCCTCTCTAATAAATCGAAAAAAGGGCGTAGCTTTGTCGAGGCCAATAGCTATTGGCCACCCCAACACTACTATTGGCCACGACTATGAGCCATGGCTAACAGTCCTGATTCTTGTAGTGAATGGTTACACGAGGAAGTCCTGCCTGGTCGTCTCCAATGACAGGGCTTCAAAATTGAATTATTCAATGCCCACTCTCGCCTATAATTTTAATTTTTTTTAATATTAATAATAATAATACTAATGATAATTTTATTAATATAATTAAATTAATAATAATATTTAAAAGTTAAAATTAAAATGAATAGATAATCACGAAATTAAAATTCATACATAATAAAAATTACAAAAAACAAGAAAAGAAATACAACAAACAACATAAGAAACAAGAAAGGAATTATAATAAAATGTTAAGTTAAGTTTCTTAAGTTATAATAATCTAAGTTAAAACAAATTAAATTTAAGTTTTTAAAAATTAATAAATTACACACAATAATAAATTATTGTTAAGTTTATAAAATTAAAGTTAAGTTCTTTTTTTTTTTGGTTTCCCAAGGATTTAATCCCTTTCGAGGCGGGTTGAGCACATTAATGTGGGTACCTCTCCCAACAGGGATTCGAACCTGAGTCCGCTACTTTTCCCTTCCACTAGACCAATCACATGTTGGTTTAAATTTATTAATTAAAACTTACATTTGTTCTTACAAATATAATGTTACATATTGGAATGAACATAATGTTTCTCCTTAAAAAAATAATGTTTCTCCTTCATGTTTTATATTATTAGAAGCTCATTAAAAAATGATCTTTAAACCAGTGTGAGATAATAACTTAATGTATAAAGAAGGAATTATGCCACATTGGTTTGAAGAAAGTGTTGTAGTGTACTTCTATAGTATAAAACATGAAGAGAAATACATGTATATGCATAACTTTTTACTTAAAATTAATTAGTTCTAATTCATTGGGGTGTTCCAGACGCGTGCCCCGGGCTCCCCCTCCGGCAAGCCCCCCAACCATTGGAGACTGTTTTTTCTCGGAGCCTCGAGCCCCTCCGGCCCTTCCAGCACCATTGGAGATGGCCTTAAGGTTATCGATCTCCGAGAGCTTTAAAAAATCTTCTCTCTCTTTCTTTATATATACTTATAGTGTTACACTTTAGTCCCTATAAAATAATTTATTTATCAATTTAGTCCCTCATTAAGTTGTTTTGACACTTTAGTTCACATTGGACCACCTAAAAATGATCAAAGTGAAATAAATAATTCATATATAGTGGGGACTAACGTAAAAAAAAACACAAGAAAGACCACTATCTAAAAAATTAATGATAAGGGAACCATTATGTTTACCCTTTTATTTTATTAAAATCATGGAATCGTTTTATGCTCAACGGCCCATATGACAGCTGTTACATAAAATGATAAAATCATACATGCCCATCTCCACTTCTTTCTTTGTTTTTGAAGAAGGCCCATCTTCCACTTTGATCACGATGGAAAAAGAAACTACAAAATTAAAACTAAAAAGAATATAGGTGCAATTAGAGTTATAAGTGGACCGAATTCGAGTTGATCCATATTTGATTCCATTTATATTAGAATCGGAATGGAGGATCTCGCTCGTGTCTACGTTTTTTTAATATGTTGGATCTTATTTGGATTTAATTGGACATCGAGTCTTTTTTCCAAATTCAACATGATCTCGGTTTTTAAAATTCATGCTCTTATTTTTATTTCTAAACTAATTTTGTTAACATTTATAAATTCATTTAACTTAACTCACATGTTTAAATTTTCTTCATGGTTACAATTTTCAAATAAGAATATATGCATAAAATGGAACTATGGATGAATTGTTAACCAATATCTTGATATACTGATGAAAAAATATTATTAGTATTTTTTATTCTATTAAAATATTATGTGTGTATATATAAAATTTATTTATTTCGGAACATAATATTTTAGTAGATCATATCAACGATTTATATAATTATATTCACTTCATGTATCTTGAATTATGAATTTTTATAATTGAATATTTATGCCAAAATGTTTTCACAATAATCATTTGAATTTGAATTCAGATCTAATTTGAATTGATATATGTCCCATTGACAAAATTAAACTATTCCTATTTATCATAATAATCCACTCACGCAAGATTCACGTGGGAAGTAGTGAGTTTATAAAAGAAATTGGAAAAAATAAAATAAAATATTTGGATATTGATCAGGTTGGGGTAGGGTTGGGAAGGGTAGGATAGGATAGGGTGGGTAGGTGAGGTTACGGTTTGGAATGAGTGAGATCATGAGAGAGAAAGCGAGGATTATTTGGATCCAACATGAGTCCTACATGGACTATGAATCCATGATGGATCCACAGCGGGTTAACCATAGTTCCAAACTAAATGTGAAAATTCTTCAATCAGATCGGATTCAGATCGAATACATATAAGATCAGTACTGTTGGTCCCACTTAGGATTTGATTCATTTGAGATCTAATTCGTTAGAATCCGATCCGAACCTGATGCGATTGGTCCATTTTCCTCCCATATTGAATACAAGATTTTTTTTTGGTTGGAGGTTATCCTGGCCCACCAAAAGAAGACCCTGCATAACGAGAGATTATTTAGTACAATCGCTGCGTCACGTCATCAAGTACACGTGGTGCAGCCCACCAATACACTTGGGACATGTGGATTGATAATCCACACCACCTCATATTCTAGCCATGTTCCAAAAAAAATAGGGATTCAAAAAATTGTGTTCATATTGCCAGAACGTGGGTGATTTGGATTTTTAATCCACATGTCCCAAGTGTATTGGTGGGCTACACCACGTATACTTGATGACGTGGTGCAGCGGTTGTACTAAATAATTTCTCCTGCATAAGGGAATAAAATCTATTACTCCATCCGTTTCATTATTTTTATTTCATTAGCTATAGTATCCGGTCAGGCTTTTCAATCTTTTAAGTGACTTATCATGTTAAATTATTCATATTTGTGGTGTATTAAACCTTTTAAATATTAATATTAATATATGGTGTCATATGATATTATCAAATTATTAGTGAAATATATAAATTAAATATTTTATTATAATTTTTATATATTTAGTCAAATTATTTGGTCAACCATAGCAATGGATAAAAAAATGGGACGGAGGAAGTAAAATTTGAAGGAATTGCACTACTCATATTAAACTTTTAGATAATTTATACATTTGGTACAATGTTTTTTGAAAAAAAAGACATTTAATATCATATTTTCACATACCCCCATCGACATGTTTTCTTTCTCCGTCAATTTTCGGACATGAAATCGCCTTTAAGTCACAAAAATGGCGCACTTATATGCCCTATATCATATCTAAAAATTATTGTGACATGATTTCTTGTAAATTATGTGATATGATTTAATTCTAATTAATATCCCGAAACATTGTTAATTTTCTGCGGAATATTTATTGCATTTCATGAACTGATATTTGCAGCGTTAGAAATATCTCGTCAAGGGCTTTCCATCCATGTAAAGAACATGAAATTTGGTCTTGTAAAGAAGGAGTTATGATGATTTTCGTCCAAAAATTGACGGAGAAAAGAAATGTGTCAAGAGGGTGGGAGGTGGGGTGAAATCATGGTATTAAATATTTTTTTTTCCAGAAAATATGGTACCAAACGTATAAAGTAGATGAAAGTTTGATATAAAAAATGCAATTCCCTCGTTAAAATTTCTAAATTAATTTGACATTACAATTTATGTTCCTCTTACTATCATATGTTCTGTTAGATATGCAAAAATATCCATTTTGACTTGTTTTATAAGTTCAAAATTTGAATTAGATAGTTAATATTAATTATAAATTTTAGCATTTACTATAAATGATCTATCCGTCTAAGCATGTATGATATGTGTTAGTATAATCTCACATAAAATTAGTACACAAGGTTCTTATATTTCAATAAAAACAATGAGAGGTACGTATTTATGTCGACGAGAGATGTAATCTAATGGCAAAAATTGAGGCTCCAAAATCTAAGGGTCTGATTGGAAGAGTTTTGACCAGTTTCGTATGTTTTGGTTTCGAAAAAAATAATTTGGATGTTTTCGGTAAAACCTTTGAAACTCATTTGAATTGAGTTTAGATGTTGGGTTTTATGATTTTAAAAGAAAGATCGAGTTTGGATGTTGATGTTTGAATTAAAAAAAGTAGGTGATTGACAGAGACGAATCCAAGATTCAAAGGGGAGGGGGGGGGGGGGTTTAAATATTAGTGAAATTAATTAGAAAGCCTATAAAATAATAATATAAAATAGATTATTAATAATAACTATATTAAATTTTATATACAAATTATTTAATATGAAGAAATTTTTATTGAAATCGCAAATAACATTCTTTTATGTTACCAAATTATATAATGAGAGTATTCATATAAAATTTCTCAATAATTTCTGTTTTCCAATTATAAATATTTAAACAAATTGTTTCAACCATAGTTGATTTTTCTCGCATATAAGATTTTATACTTAACAATTCACCATTTCCTACAAAATTTATAATAAAACAAATAAACTAGTAGAAATTTGTTATTACATTATTTTACATTATATACATAATAAAAGAAGTTGACATAAGAAACAAATTCTAGAGCCTAAATACATGAAGCATTAAATTAAATTGGCAAGATTATAATTGTAAAGAAAAAATAGGATATCATATTATTATGAGACTTATTATAATAAAATGTACTAATATAATTAGGGTAAATTATGAATACCCCCTCAGGCAAGGCTTGAATAAAAAACCCCTCTCAAGTTTGTCACCTTCTTACAATTAACTCATTGTCCCTAAAATGTTTCAATTCTGCCTTAGAAGTTATTTATAATGTTTATAATATCTTATAAATTTTAAAATTTGGGTATTTGGTTGTTAATTGTTATATCTTGTAAATTATAAAAATAATAATCATATATTTACCACCAAAATAATTGATATAATTTATAATTGCCCATAAATTTCAATAAAACTTATGGACAATTATAAATTTTATTAATTATTTTGGTAGTAAATATATAATTATCACTTTTCTAATTTATAAGATATAATAATTAGTACTCAAGTTTTAACATTTATAAGACATTATAAACAATATAAATAACATCCAATGGAAAAATCGGAATATTTTAGGGGCAAGGGATTAATTGTAAGAATGTGACAAACCCGAGGGGAATTTTTGTAATACCCAATATGTGAGGGTAATTTTTGTAATTAGTTATTACTAGGGGGGCTAATCTTAATTTATCCATATAATTATATGGATATGTAACAGTGCCTAAAGAAATACAAAAATATTTTGTAGATGTCAAATCAATATTTTTTAAGGAAGTCTGGGGTGAGGGGGAGTAAGTGATTTGTGTAAAATCAATTGTATGTGGTTCATGAGTTTTGTTGGATTCTATTTGGAATAATTCTAGTTCAGTTTTGCGAGACCCACTGTAATATACGTAAATGAGCACTTTAACTCCCTGTGATATTGCATAATGGGCATTTTAGGCAGTAAGCTTATTTTATAAAAAATATAGGATAGGAAGATATTTTTTCCTTTTATTTATCACCGTAAATTAAACTGCCTATTTATAATCATAGATGGAGTTAATTTGCTATTCACCATCTAGTTAAATATCAATTTTATATCACTCCCCGTATTATAATAAATATGGCAATTTACCTTCCCGTATTATTATAAATGTGGCATTTTACCACCTGTGTAATTTTATGTGGGACTATTTTACCCCTCAAAATGGTAATTTCATCTTTTTACACAATGCATTTCACTCTTACTTTCATATTTGACCAATGAGATACACTCTCCAACTCATGGAAATAAATTGCTCATTTGAAAAAACCGCAGGGGGATAATTTGGATACTATAATAATCACAATCACAAGGGGTAAATTGACATTAGCCTCTACTTAAAAATCAATTTATATCATTAGAAAATTAAGAAAATCAAGATTCAAGAAAATATACTTTCTACGCGTTTTCAGTTTTCCTATTTCCTTTAGTCCATTATATATATTTCCTTAATTAGTCAGGATTAACATTAAACATTATCTCAACCTAACCTATATATACACGAACTACGATTAATTTCCATATGTTTGATCTATCTATATCTATATATTCAATTAATTACCTTCATACAATAACATCAACCCTACTTGCATGTGTCTTGAAAATCAAGAATCCATTCAAAAAACCACTAGAGAAAAATGGACGTGGAGGTGAACTTTCGTGAGTTTTTCTCCATCAAAGAATCCATAGAAATCTTACCTCTCATGGAGGCCGTGATCACAGTCGCGGCCTTCACAATACAAGAAAAATAAATTTTAATGACAAAAAATTAAGGATATTGTTCAAATTGTCACTTTTTGCATATATTTAGTGACAAAATTATTAATTTTGTTATAATAATAACAGTGACAAGTGCAATAGTGACAAAATATATTTTTAAGTTGTCACTAATAACTATTAGTGACAAATTTATGGAATTGGCTAAAATTCAATTTTGGTACCATAGAATAGGGCAATTTTCAATTTTCATACCAAAAGTCCAAAAATCATACAGCCGTTAAGTTTTGCCACGACCGTTTAGTCTCCTCCGTTAAGTGCATGTGAGGGGCACGTGGGGCACTAATCTGCCCGTTCAATTTTGGTACCGTAGAATTGGGGAATTTTCAATTTTCATACCAAAAGTCCAAAAATCATACTTATTCTCACTCAGCCGTTTCAAAATAGGGGGGAAATGCAATTGTCTAAAATTGAGCAGGTTGTTTTTGCAATTATTGCCTTCTTCCTCCTATGGACGATCGCCGGCTTCCGGTGGCCGTTTGTCGAAATTGGTTGAAGATTTTTGTTCCTCTTGTCATGGGCGGAGCTCAACTGTCTATGGCAGCCACTTGGGCAGAGCTCAACCGTCTATGGCAGCTACAATAAACCTATGGAAAATGATGTCCACGGTCATGGGAAACTAATGCAACAAGAATTACGAAGTTTGGTTAAGAATCGAAGAAGAAATCACGATTTGAAATTTCGAAAATTTTGACTACAATTCGAAAATTAGAACTCAAATTTCGAATAGATTACTCAAAGGATTGAAAAGATCTTTATATGTACGAGTTCTCCACGACAAGGGGAACCATAAACCCTCAACCAATTCCGACCAAAAGCCACCAGAGCCGGCGGTCGTAGGGGTGGGATCGAGACTTGTTTTCGGGAATTCGGGTATTTCGGGACGGGATTTTGAGTTTCGGGATTTCAAATTTAAGTCCCGAAACCCGATAGATCAACCAAGGTCCCGTGAGTTTCGGGTACCCGATTTAATTTCGGGATTTCGGGACGGGTTCGGGAGTCCCGAGAATCTAAGTTGCAAATTTAAATTGTGCAAATTAAACTTTTTTTTTTAGCTTATTGTTAAAATGAAATGAAAAAAAAAGTAACATGACTACTAGTCTACTGTAGAACAAACCAATTCAAACATATCACCACAACCATTTAAAAAAAAGAAAAACATAACGGAATTTGGTATGAAAAATGAAATTTTTCCAGTTCTATGGTACCAAAATTGAATTTTATGTTCCAACGGGCAGAATCCGACCCAAGTGCTCAGCCCGCCCACGAAAACTTAACGGACACGTGGCAGAAACGTTAAGAAAATTAACGGAAGTGCCTTTTTTGAAACGACTGAGTAGGAACTGGTGTTATTTCTGGACTTTTGGTATGAAAATTGAAAATTACCCTATTCTATGGTACCAAAATTGAATTTTTGCCTTATGGAATTTAAGTTGTCACTATTGACAATTAGTGACAACCTTTCAGTGACAACATAGTGACAATAAATGTTGTCACTATAATATAGTGACAACTTTTTAGTTGTCACTTTTGGGGTGTCACTAAATGTCAATAGTGAAAACTTTTTTACATTTCTTGTCACCAGTGTGTCAATATACACCATTTTAGTGACAATAATTAATTTCTTGTCACTTTGTTATTTAATATTTTGTCACTAAAATTTAAAATTTTTGTAGTGCATGATCAAGCACCCCGAAGAACTCATGTTGGATAAGGATGAAGATGAAAGCACTGAAGATAAATTGATAAGGGAGGTTTTGATGCATTCCAAAACTTCAAAATCTGCTAAGTATGGATTAACTTAGCTGATGGTCCCTTGTGAAGATTTTTTGACTAAGTAAAGAAGACATCAGAAGAGTCAAAAATCAAGGTCCAAAGACTACTGATCCGCTGAAGGAAAAATATCAGACTGATGAAGATCAGCCGACTCAAATCAGATTTGTTCAAGTTTGAGATCAGCTTTGTTCGCCATCAGACTTGCACTTCCGTCAGCCAAGTGGAAAGGATCATAAAGTCTTCCCAACGGTAATAAATGCCCCTGGAAGTAATAAATGTTGAAGTACAAGGTTATTAAAGACAAATGATTGAAAAAATGCTTCGCATCAGCTGGGTGCATTTAATGCTGCATGCAGGAAAGTATTGTTGACAGTACGGACAAACTGCAAAAGAGCCGTTCGCGGATTTAAAGGACCAGTACTCGAGGAATTTGAATCCTGTCTCTCTTCATCGGACATTTTCCAAACCTCAAGTATAAATAGCTGAAAGAGACGAGAAGAAAAAAACAACACAATCTCTGAGAAATTTTCGAAGCAGAATTCTTTAAGTCTCAAGAACAGCTCACTCATCAGCTTAGTCATTTGTTGACGAAAAGCGAAGTTGAAGAACAAAGCTAAACACATCTTCTGAGTGAATTTGTAAGCTGAGTGATTGTGAGAAGTAGATATCCATCTTTGTGAGTGATATTACTTCGGAGAGTAGGAGTTTCTGAGTGATTTCCTACTGCGCACTTGTGGCCTTTTCATTTGTTGATTGGCGCAAGCAGAATATACTGTAAACTTTGTGATTATAGTATAACCCAATATCTGAGTGACTTGGAAGAGTGGACTAAAGGATATTTACATCCATATAACCACTATAAAAATTACTTGTGTTTTTACTTGCATTCTTTCTTGCATATTTTCTGTTGCATAAAAACACGTTAAGTTACCTGTTTGAAAAGTTTTCTAAGAAAATAAGTTTTGTAAAACTGGGGAACAAACTTTCAAACTGCTAAGTTTACTTGTGAAAAACACTTTATAAATCCGCTGCAAGTACTCTAAGTATTAAAACTGATTTTGACAAAATCAGCTAAGTAACTATCAGTTTAATGGTCTACAAAGCTGTTCAAAGATTTGTTCGCGATCAGCCGAGGAATCTGTAGACACTTAAATTTTATGCCGGAAAATAAATTTGAACTCATATTGGAAATTAAATTAAATTCGCTATTTCTGGACTTTTGCTAAATTAAATTCCAAAATAAATAGTTAATTTGATTAAATTCCACCTACATTTTATTGACCAATAAAATAGTGACAAATGTCAAATTGAAGTGTCTAAACCAATCAAATAATGGTTTGACTTTTCATAGAAAGAGCCAATTAAATCATGCCAAGTGTTCAAGATGATGTGTCATGACCAATCAAAAGAAGACATATCTCCTACAAGCGATAGACATTTAAAAGAGTTCATATCTCTTTTACAAAGAGATGTATCTTGGTCTTCTACTACTGATAGCCAATCAAATTACACCATTCAATTAACTAATTCTACCTGGACTCTTCTTCCTACCACTATAAATAGAGGTCCTCTCTTAAAAGAAAAACACACATTTCTGAAGGAGCACAAGTTGAAGGAGCAAATTCTCTCTACGAGGCGTTGTTCAAAACCTTTTTCATTAACTCAAGATATTCTTCAAAGATCAAAGGAAAATCCGGCGTTTGATTCGAGAACAAGCTAAGAAGCCCTCATTCAAACGTTATTGGAGATCTACGACGATCCAAAGAAGATCAAATTCTCCCAAATTAAAGAAATCCAAGACGAAGTTCAAGACGTTCGTCGAAGAAATTCAAATCATTTCACGTTTGATCCAGGATTAAGCAAATTTGCCCCTGGATTAACGTTATTCAAGCATAAATTCATTTTCGAGAAGATCAATCAACGTTCTTCAAGATCAAGTGCAAGAAACATTTAATTTTCCTTAAGATTAGAATCAGGGGAATTATAGAGATTGTAACCACTTTATTTAAATCAATAAATTTTAATTTGTACAATTATTTCTTGTTTAATTTATTTTAGACTTGAAATTTTGTTGCTACAAATTTCTGGCACGCCCAGTGGGACAATCTCTACCTTTCATCTCTTTTCTTCATCAAATACAACCGTGGCTATGGCGATAAAGGCTACAACCATGAAGGAACGACTTGCGACGTTGACTAACGCCATTGACAAGCTCACGAAGCACATTCAAGAGCAAGACACGAAGCTAGATGAGCTTTTGAACAAAATGGACAATGCCGATGCCACCCACAGGAAGGAAAAACAATTCGAGGATCTTGAAGAGAGTGATATATCTACAAAGCAACTATTGAGCAATAGAGGCCATACCGAGACGAATCACCTGATGGAAAAACTACCCGAGGAGTTTGATGACAATAAGACACTCATAAAGCAACAATCCGATTCAAATAATAAATCTTCAACCAATAAAATTCAAATCTCATCTGATGGCATGATTCAAACTGCTCAACTGACGGAGTTCATTTTGGAAGCCATCAAAAGCAAGATGAAAGGAAGCTCGGCGTCTTGCCTCACATATTCCAAGCCATACACTCGAAGGATTGAAAATCTGGAGATGCCAATTGGCTATCAACCACCAAAATTCCAGCAATTTGATGGGAATGGCAATCCAAAGCAACATGTGGCGCATTTTGTTGAGACGTGCAATGATGTTGGGACGTATGGAGATCAACTTGTCAAACAATTCGTACGTTCATTAAAAGACAATGCATTTGACTGGTATTCTGACTTGGGGGCAAATTCCATTGATAATTGGGACCAACTAGAGCAAGAGTTTATCAATCGCTTCTACAGCACCCGAAGGACAGTTCGACTACCCGAACTCATTAACACTCGTCAGTGGAAAGAGGAGTCTGTCATTGACTACATTAACCGTTGGAGAAATTTAAGCCTCAACTGCAAGGATCGATTGTCGGAAATTTCATCCATCGAGATGTGCATCCAAGGAATGCATTGGAGTCTTCGTTACATTCTTCAAGGAATAAAGCCGATAACTTTCGATGATCTGGCCACTCGAGCATACGATATGGAATTGAGCATGAGTGCAATTGGAAATGATGTTAAAGATGAATTAGAAACCAAAGAAGGGGGCAAATCTTTTAATGAAGCTCCAATTGAAGAATATATGATATAAATGTCATGCTCCTAGATACGAGCTTAAACTATCTAAGATCTTCAAATCAAGATCTTTTGATTCACTCCTTGACACGAGTATAAACTGTTTACAAGTTAAAATTTATCACTCCTTGACACGAGTATAAACTGTTTACAAATCTCAAATCAAAGCCTCCAGTAGATGAGATGAAAAGATCTACAAATTTCAAATTTAGTCCCAAATCAAAGCCTCCAATATATGAGACGAAAAAGTCTACAAATTTCAAATCAAAGCCTCCAATAGACGAGACGAAAAGGTCTACAAATTTCAAGTCAACTTATCCTGGACATGAGTTGGAAAAAAAATACATCTACCAAATTTCAAGGTGCAAAACGCCCCATGACGCACGAGCCTAAAATGAATGTTACTCTTGGCCCACATGAGTATAAAATGTGTACGGCAAAAAAAAAAATCGAAAATCCTCCATTTTGAACTACGTTTTGACTTGATTCCTTTATGGATACGTAGGCAGCTTAGTCATTTTCTAAGTTCAGTCATACAAAAAAAAAAATCTCTTCATTTTGAACTACATGATGATTTAATTTCTTTTGGGATATGTAGGTAGCTTGAAAGTTAATTTTAAGCTCAATCAAATTCCTTAAAAGAAAAAAAGAAATGTAGCTTTCAAACTTTGGAAGGACGTGAAGAAAGGTCGAAACTTATCTACTCAAAGCAAAAACATTTCGTAAATAAGTCACGAGGGGGCAATTTGTAGACACTTAAATTTTATGCCGGAAAATAAATTTGAACTCATATTGGAAATTAAATTAAATTCGCTATTTCTGGACTTTTGCTAAATTAAATTCCAAAATAAATAGTTAATTTGATTAAATTCCACCTACATTTTATTGACCAATAAAATAGTGACAAATGTCAAATTGAAGTGTCTAAACCAATCAAATAATGGTTTGACTTTTCATAGAAAGAGCCAATTAAATCATGCCAAGTGTTCAAGATGATGTGTCATGACCAATCAAAAGAAGACATATCTCCTACAAGCGATAGACATTTAAAAGAGTTCATATCTCTTTTACAAAGAGATGTATCTTGGTCTTCTACTACTGATAGCCAATCAAATTACACCATTCAATTAACTAATTCTACCTGGACTCTTCTTCCTACCACTATAAATAGAGGTCCTCTCTTAAAAGAAAAACACACATTTCTGAAGGAGCACAAGTTGAAGGAGCAAATTCTCTCTACGAGGCGTTATTCAAAACCTTTTTCATTAACTCAAGATATTCTTCAAAGATCAAAGGAAAATCCGGCGTTTGATTCGAGAACAAGCTAAGAAGCCCTCATTCAAACGTTATTGGAGATCTACGACGATCCAAAGAAGATCAAATTCTCCCAAATTCAAGAAATCCAAGACGAAGTTCAAGACGTTCGTCGAAGAAATTCAAATCATTTCACGTTTGATCCAGGATTAAGCAAATTTGCCCCTGGATTAACGTTATTCAAGCATAAATTCATTTTCGAGAAGATCAATCAACGTTCTTCAAGATCAAGTGCAAGAAACATTTAATTTTCCTTAAGATTAGAATCAAGGGAATTATAGAGATTGTAACCACTTTATTTAAATCAATAAATTTTAATTTGTACAATTATTTCTTGTTTAATTTATTTTAGACTTGAAATTTTGTTGCTACAGAATCTACTGTTGATAACAACTTGGTCTGTTTAAGTTAACAAAAAGGTTTTAAAGTTAAAATTTGCAAAAAGTTTAGAGATCTATTCACCCCCTCTAGATCTCATTTGACCACTTGGGACCAACAACTCATGAAATGAAAATCGAGAATCATTTAAACTCTTTTCAATGTCAAACCAAAAGAAGTTCAATCATCGAAAATTGAAAGTGTACTATTTGTATTTTGCTTTTCAAGAATATTGATGATGATCAAGATCATAAGCATCAACGACGAGTGATCAAGTTACCCACAAGAAGCCGTCGACTAAAATTACATATCACGGAAATCGAATTAAACGCAGAATGTGTAGTTACGTCCTAAATAGATACTCCCTCCGTATTTTTTTAATTGTCGCTTTGGAGAATTGCACACGAATTAAGGAATGTCATAAATAATCACTTTGTTGGAGCAAAAAATCCAAAATACTCTTTTAACCAAATAAGCTTAGCATTAATTGGTATTAATGATAAGTATGAGTAAGAAGAGTAAAATTGGTAAAATAGCATTAATTTTTCATTGAAATTCTAAAGCGACAAATAAAAGTAAACAAGAAAATTTTGCCAAAGTGACAAATAAAAAAAAACGGAGGGAGTAGATGGAAATTAATTTGTTATATATAGTTGTTGAATATTGTAAACTTCTTTGTTCAATTAATAGAAATTTTCTTTGATCGATCCTATATAATTTCTTCGTTCCAATTTTATAAACTACTTAGTTAATTTTATGCATCAATATTGTTTGAAGTTAGATTACATAAGAGGTTGCTACATGCTACTAATTTTTTTTTTGAAGAACCGCTACATGCTAATAATTAAATATGAGAATATAGTTAAGCTAATATTCTATGAGCCTTATCTATATACAGATCAAATGTCTCAGACACATGCCCTCTATATAGAACCACTTTAAATCACCGTACCACTACAATTAGTATACGGGCGGACCTACATAAGGGCTAGTTGGGTCTATAGCCCCCACTTAGATCCAGAATATATTTTTATTAGTATTAGTCATAACATATAAGCTGCAATTGCTCAATGGATGGGGCATTCAAAAGTTTGGATTGTATTTGGTGTTCGATCCCTAGATTCCACTTTCTTGCCCTTTTTTCTTTAGTTTTTGTCCTTTTGTGAAAAGTATTGTTAAGGGTAAGCATATGTAACCACTTGGGGGGGGAAATTCTTACCCAGACCGGGTTTGGCCGAACCCATACACTTGCTTTGGGATTGGATGTAACTTCCAGGAAAGTGATCAATCACAAAGCAAGTGCAATACATTTGCTTGATGGTTGGATGGGTTTGACCAAGCCAGACTTGGACAAGAATTTTCCCCACTTGGTGTCCGTGATGTAAATTTAGGAGGCGCACATGCACATCATGTGCTATTCATCTTGTATATATTGACAAAAACGAGTACTTGATCAAAATGAGAAAATTGGCCCGTCTTCTCTCATGTACGGGCCGCATGATTGTAATTAGGGTATTTTAATTGATAGTGGAAACTATTATAATAACAAACCATACTTAATTATCTGAACGAATGACAACTCATTCTTTATTATTTTGGTGAAGTGTGGGTAAAGAATACGGTCCAACATATGAACAAGGATGAACCATTGCTCATTGATTTAGTTATGCATATTTATCAAAATTGTCCTGAGTTTAAATCCAAGGTGTATCATCCTTTGTTACTTATTTTATAATTTTTTTTGTTTCATAGCAATTATTCTTTTAATCTATTTTATTTTTTCAATAATGATTCTTTTAACTTCTTTTTCTTTCTAAATAATTGTTCTTTGATTTTTGTTATTTCCAAATATTTTTTTAAATTTTATTTCCTTTTTAATAATAATCAAGATAATTCGATTTTTTTTATTATATGTTTTATTTAGTACATTACTAAATAACCCCCCCCCCCCCAACCGCCCAAAAAAAAAATTGATCTAACTCCGCACTTGACTATTATGGACAAATTTCAAAAAATTAAAAATCTGTGCAATTCTTTGTGAATATAATTGTTGTCATATGAAATTGTATTTCAAATATTTAATTTATCCTAGAATCTTATAGTCCCAAGTATTAAAGTTTCATTTTTTACATATGTTTCAGTCAGTTGTATATAAGAAACTTTTCAAAAAATTTTGAATTTTTTTGAGAAATTTTAGGAAGAATTGTAAATAAAAAAAAAAACTATGTTAATGTAGAAATTACTCTATATTCTCGTTTTGGTTAACTCAAATACAAAAACTTTTGGTGTTTTCGGGGGTAACTTATCAAAAAATTGATCTATGTTTAGCCCCCACTGGCCTGCATTCCTGGATCCGCCACCTCCTTTACATTCCTACTACCATAGTTCAAATATATGCATTCTTTTGTGTCCAACCCGCCTCGAATGGGGTTAAACCTTTGATAAATAATTTTTTTTTAAACAAATATTTTAATTAGTAGATATTTCGGGGTTAAACCTTTGATAAATAATTTTTTTTTAAACAAATATTTTAATTAGAAGATATGTATGTGCTGCTATGCGGTTGAGTGGGGTACTAATTTAGTTCAGTGCTTGACTAATTTAGTTCAGTGCTCGACTATTCAATTTAGAATTATTGTCAGTGCTTGACTAATTTAGTTCAGTGCTCATGACTTATACTGAGAATTGAGGAGATATGAGAAAGTAAAGTAAATTAGACTCTTGACATAACAATCTCGGTCAAAGGCAAGTTAAAAAAAAAAATTAAAAATTGCTATATTAGTTTATGTTTGAGTTTAAACGTAGAAGTTCTTCGAATTCGATCTTTTAATATATTAAACTAAATTTGAATAATCATCCATTGATATTCTTTGGAGTTCAATTTTGGGTCGATTAGAAAGCTAATTGGAGCAAAAAGAAGTGTAGATCTACTTGATCCTGAATTATGTTTCGTGCGACTCCATTAAAATTCATTCGTGCTTAGTTAGTTAAAGGTGTTGATGATCCTCAATAACCCATTAATGGTATTTTAGTCTCTTGAAATACTTAGAAAATGCATTTATGAAAACTTGTCGAAAAAATGCATATGCAAATCAAAGCCAAAGGATGGCGAAAATTATCGGTCAATGACAATTTGGTTGAGATTTTGAGAAGAAAGGCGAAGAAGCCATGGTTTCTGCCATAAAAATGCAAAGATTATGTTTCCTTATTTTTCTTTCTTGTCTTTCCTTATTTATTCAACAACCCTTTCTTTATTTAAATAATAACATAGATTTCATATTCATTAAGTGTAATTATTTAAATAATAACATAGATTTCATATTCATTAAGTGTAATGATATGTTACATAATTCATTTTAAGAGGAAGACACGTATCAATTAAATATTAGTGTGACACAAATGTGTGACATTAATATGTGATAGGAAATCCATTCGATCCGAATGCGATGTTAAAGGTGACCTTTTTAAAGTTATTTCTCCTTGATTATAAACCATTCCCTTAATTGCTTGATATTTCAATGAAGCTTCCATATATCTTCCGCGTCCAAACTTGTGGTTCCCTCTCGCTTGACCAAGAATTTAAGTCTTCAAAATTTGGATTCTTGTATATGTGTTTCTTCCAGGAGGCTAGAGACTTAGTCAACCAGTTCTCTACAGTGGGGATTAGCAAAACTGTATCTACATTATACGGTGAGAGGAATTATAGTTTAGTGTTGAAAACTCAAAAAGAACTTTGCCAGAAGATAAAAAAAAATCAATATCAACTCTAGAACGTAAAGATAAAGTTCATGGATTCATATCATGACTATTTCCCCGGCCGTATTCAAAATAATCTTGATGCACCAATGCCATGGATAGGGGTGTATATTGCTGCAGCTTCGGCAGTCTGCACACTTGCAATGGCAGCTGATGCCTTGACGGGTTTCAAAAGCAAAAAAATGTGGTTTCCATGTAAGTATTTCTCACTCAATGCCACCTCATTGACTCTACTAGGCGTGACAATGAAGCTAACACTGGATCTTACAAGTTTGATGGAGGGAGTTAATATTAACAGCCTTGTAATGATGTCAACTGCTATAGGTAACTTTATGTTATCTATGGCATCCATGGACAATAATGAAATTTTACTAAACTTAACTGCTTTAGGCATTCTAGTCATCACGATTGCAGTAAATGCGTTTATCCACAACTTCATGTTAAGTGATTCTGTTTATGAAACAATTTATTTATTTGAAGAAACTACAACTATTATCTTCATGGTTCTTTTGCTTATTGTATTATGTTCTTATGCTATTGTGGTCCCAACCACCAAAAGATATATAGAAACGAAGTATTGTGAAATGCACAAAATATTAGTTTCAAATGAAAGATTACTACCGGGTGGAAAACTTCCTATCCATGAACTGAAAGTTGTACTGAAGAAATATTATGTGATGGCAGAAACCGGAAACCCTCAGTTTGTGATGGCACGCTCAGTGATTTGTGTTATTTCAGGTGTGATGTGTATGTTGATGGCCTTAACTTTGATAGAAGCTCATTTAAGAAGTATTTCATACAGTTATTTCTCTGGAAGTTATTCAAACTATAAGTGGTCTATCAAATGGATTTTATTCATCCAATCTGGTGGGGTAGCACTAGGTACTATTGCTCCAGTGTTCAGATGGTTCACTGTTGTCCAATTCAGGAGCTCAAAGATAGACCATAGAAGAGGCTTCAAAGAAGAATTAAAGATTGAGACATATTGGACTCAAAGGCTGGTGGAATGGAGAGAAAGCCCATTACCTATACGTGTTCGACACCAAAAGTTCAGGAAACTTCTTCATGATACAAAAAGATTGCTTTTGAACGTCTGCATTGGAATTCAATGTCTAATTATTCTAACTAGCAAACTAGTTCTCATAATTTCTGCTTTCTTGATATATGTAGCTGTTTTATTGTTCAACCACATCAAGAAGTGGCCATCAAATGATACGAGAGGAGGACTGACATCAAGGGCCGCAAACACAAATCTGGATTTTAGACCGTATGTTCTGCTACTTGAAGGTGAGCCTGAGATGCCTAGGAAGATACTTACAAACATTTGCATTGGGGTTGATAAGCTAATAAAGATTGGTAATACACAAAAACCAAAGAATATAGTTGAGCTTTTAAACAAGTCTGAAAACTTCAATGGAGTAAAAGCATTTGACAATAATGAAGTCAGAAGCTTGCATTCTGAAGAACCTCGTAATTGCTGGTCTCTTTCACTGGTGACCTTAACAAGCATTGCAGTTGCACTTCCCAACATTTCAAATCACAATGTTGATAAGCTATTGAACAGTGTGAGCGAAGGCTTCTCATTTGTAAAGCTTATAGAGAAAACCATGGACACAAACGGAGAATCAGTAAGCCTGAGAAGTGCAGCAGATGTCATTTGGATAGGACTCGAACTATATCACAAGTGGCTAGATATAGATATTCGAGGAACAAATCTGAAAGACCGAACATATAAGCAGACATTGCAAGATCTCTCTGATATAGCTGAAAAGAAAATCGCAGATTTCAAGACTAATACAAATGATTTGCTCATGGAAAATCCTGTCAATTGGCCAATTAGCGTTATAGCTGCTAACTCAATGTATCGGATTTGTCAAACTCTTCTGCTAGCTCTTCACAATGATTGTAACCATCAAACTGACGAGGAGATGTTTGAGAGATTATCGGTCATTATCTCAGACATATTGGCTGCTTGCTTAACAAACTTATCGCACATTATAATCACAAAATGTGAGAGCATTGCCATCAAAGATAGGGTGGAAAGTGTTCGTCATGCAGCCGTTCTTTTAGGTGAAAGTGAAGAAATTCTTCAACTTCTTGAGCAGCGTGAGCTTCCAAACTTGGATCCTGGAAAAGCAACTTATATTGATGAGTGGCGAGCCTTTATGAAGGAGGATGTCGAAAATCCACCGACTGGCTCAGCATCAAGTAATGAGACGACAATTCGGGAACCCAATGGACAACATGTATCTATTGAACTGGTGGCCTTGCAATGATGAAGATTCAGTTTTATTCCATTGTCAGAATTGAAGAATAAATGGTTTAAACTCTATTACGATAGTGTGTATTGTAAAATACTGTTTAAAAGATTTATAGAAGTCATCTCTATATCTTCTAAGTTTAAATAATTATGTATCTGGTGGCCTAGGATTTCATTTCATGATTTTTGTGCCAGTTATTGAACTTTTTTCCTACTGAAAAATTGAAATTTACCAATATACTTTACATAATAGTAGTTATTGAAGTTTTTCGACATGTATATATCCACAATTGTTCTTTTCCAAAAGGGTTATGTGTAACTCTAATACTTTTGGATTATGATCTGAATCCAAATTAAAGTGGAGGACTCTTAGATTTTGATTTTAGATTTTGAACCCTTTGAAATCACATAATATTCATGTGTTTTGAATTCTACGGAAGAATTGGACCTCAATCAAGAACATCCTATGTCTTTCAAATCATTTTCCAGGTAACATTCTTAGAAAATTGCAGATGTAGAGATCGTTCCATCTGCATTTGATGTTGATGTAATTGGGATAGGTCCAAACAGTTGTTTACTTAATATTACTTTTTTAATTATTTACTAATAATAAAAATGTAAATAATTTAAGTTTTTTTCTACATCTGACAATTAATGGAATGGATTATAATCAAGGAGAAATAACGTCAAAAAGATCACCTTTAACATCACATTTGGATCAGAATGGATTTCCTATCATATATTGATGACATTTGTGTCACACCAATATATAATTGATACGTGTCTTCCTCTTAAAATGAATTATGTATCATATCATTACTCTTAATGAATATAAAATCTATGTTATTATTTAAATAAAGAAAGGATTGTTGGATAAACAAGGAAAGACAAGAAAGAAAAATAAGGAAACATAATCTTTGCATTTTTATGGCAGAACCATGGCTTCTTCACCTTTCTTCTCAAAATCTCAACCAAATTGTGATTGATTGATAGTTTTCTTCATCCTTTGGCTTTATTTTGCATATGCATTTTTTCAACGAGTTTTCATAAATGCATTTTCTAAATATTTCAAGAAGCTAAAATTTTAATGGAGTCGCACGAAACACAATTCAGGATCAAGTAGATCTACACTTCTTTTCGCTCATTTTGCTTTCTAATCGACCTAAAATTGAACTCCAAAGAATATCAAAAGATAATTATTCAAATTTAATTTAATATATTAAAAGATCGAATTCAAAGGACTTCTACGTTTAAACTCAAATATAAACTAAAATAGCAATTTTTTTTTTACATGCCTTTGACCGAGATTATTATGTCAAAAGTCTAATATCCTTTAATTTAAAAGATGAGAATATAGTTAAGGGTTTTTTGCACTTTGTATCCCATAAATATGGGAAATAGACACTTTGTGCCCCTGAAACTTAGATTTAGCACTTTGCACTCTCAAAATATGCAAAATGCAGCACTTTGCACCCTCTTTTATATTTAGGCAAAAACTCAAGGGCAAAATAGGTAATTCAATTATAAATATTTGACACTTTGCACCCTCAAAACTTGATAAATTGGCACTTTGCACCCCCAAAATAAAATTAACACTTATCACCCTCAAATTAAGAACAAATTAGCAACTTGCACCCCAAAACATAATAATTGGACACTTTGAACCTCGAAACACATAATTAACACTTAAGACCCTCAAATTAAAAAAACTCAAACCCCTCATTTTTTCCAACATAGCTGACCATCGGAGTGAAAAAATATCTAAGGCAAAATAGGTAAGTGTCCGATCCGATTGAACAAACAACATTTATATACATATATACAAATTAAATACTATGAATTTGGAATGATATTATATCATATAACAAATTAACAACCATGAATTATAGCTTGTACAAAATAAGAAATTCATTTTTTTACTTACATTTTGCAAAATACAATTATAAATGATCGAATACTCATTTCTCTCTCCATCTTTCTTTTCAACAATATAACCATAAATAACTAAATAAAGTTCAAGTAAACTTCCCGAAGACTCATTGCCTACTTCAACATATCAAAGACCCATAAATAATTACCTATTTTGCCTTAAAAAAATTCACCTTAACGGTCAACTTTACCGGAAAAAATGAGGGGTTTGAGTTTTTTTTTTAATTTGAGGGTGTTAAGTGTTAATTTGTATTTTGGGGTGAAAAGTGTCCATTTATTGTGTTTTGGGGGTGCAAGTTGCTAATTTGTTCTTATTTTGAGGGTGATAAGTGTTAATTTTATTTGGGGGGGGGGGAGGGCAAAGTGCCAAAGATTTACCATAGAATTACCTATTTTGCCCTTGAGGTTTTGCTTGAAAATAAAAGAGGGTGCAAAGTGCTGTATTTTTCATATTTCGAGGATGCAAAGTGCTAAATCTATATTTTGGGAATGCAAAATGCCTATTTTCTATGTTTTGAGGGTGCAAAGTGCAAAAAAACACTAATACCACAAAAATTGCAAAAATGCCCTATATCATATCTAAAAATTATTGTGACATAATTTTTCGTAAATTATGTGATATGATTTAATTCTAATTAATATTCCGAAACATTGTTAATTTTCTGCGAAATATTTATTGCATTTCATGAACTGATATTTGCAGCGTTAGAAACATCTCGTCAAGGGCTTTCTATCCATGTAAAGAACATGAAATTTGGCATTGTAAAAAAGGAGTTATGATGATTTTCGTCCAAAAATTGACGGAGAAAGAAAATGTATCGAGAGGGGTGGGAGGTGGGGTGAAATCATGGTATTAAATATAATTTTTTCCAAAAAATATGGTACCAAACGTATAAAGTAGATGAAAGTTTGGTATAAAAAAGCCCGCATGGGCAACTCAACTGGTCTCAGAGGTGGAATTTGGAACAAGAGACCAAGGATCGAACCTCACCAGCGGCAGTGTGGGAGCAACCTCTCAAAAAATTAGGGGGGCTCCTTGTGCGCAGTGAGCACTGGTCTCAGCCTCTGTTGTCGGTTGAGTAACCATGATTTACCTCCTCTCACAATTCCGTCGGGCAGGGGGTGAGGGGCGCCCGGGGTGAGCGATTTCACCTTTTGGAACAAGTTTGGTATAAAAAATGCAATTCCCTCGTTAAAATTTCTAAATTAATTTGCCATTACAATTTATGTTCCTCTTACTATCATATCTTTTGTTAGATTTGCAAAAATATCCATTTTGACTTGTTTTGTTTTAAAAGTTCAAAATTTGAATTATCATATGTTCTGTTAGATTTGCAAAAATATCCATTTTGACTTGTTTTATAAGTTCAAAATTTGAATTAGATAGTTAATATTAATTATAAATTTTAGCATTTACTATAAATGATATGTGTTAGTATAGTCTTGATAGAATAGTGTCCTGCAAGCCAACTATTTGGCTGCATTTAATTGAAAGGACCATTCAATTGGATTAATAAATGTATTTTATGATTATATGGTCATCTTTATCTTATGAAATAATTATCTACGCATAAGGATATAAGTCCTTAGATCACAGGGCTATGGGACAACCCGTGGACTGATCTCCAAGGCCGTGATCTAGAACATATTCAAGAGTCGTAGAATTCAATCGAGATATGACATCATTGGATTCGGTTAGACTCTCACTATTGTGTATACTCCGATGAACTGGAGAGCGCTGGGGTCCACGAGCGTGACTGGGATAGTCGATACACATAAGTGGGTGGCTTGCTGGGATGGCAAGCGCACTGAATACCCCAATTAGGAAATAAATCACCATGGAAGCGGTAGTCGCATATCGGGGTTGAAGTTATTCCAAATTTATAATAGTATACGAGGAACGATCCCTAACTACTTGAGGTGATAGGGTTTATCTGGTGCGAGAACGTCTATGCTTTGATATGACTTCCGGCTGACTGGGGATCGCCAGAAAGTCTATGTGGACTCATATTGGGTATAGAGGAACTCGTATGCAGATTCATATCATCAACAAAGGATCCATTGACCCGACTTGATATGTTGGGAAATTCTCCTATGGATTTCTGTGAGAAATTAATTCTGGTAAAATCCTTGGCCAAGGTATCTGACGACTTTATGTAAGTAGCTCATAAAGATTAAGTCAAAGAGAATTTATTTCGAGATCAGAGTACATAAGGTCAAGTCAAAAGAAAAGGGAATCCGATGAAAGACCATACCCTTAAGTCTTGACTGGGAGATTGATCGATGGAGAGATTATGTCGTATATGGAAATTATAAATGATAAAAGGTTCACTGAATTAATTCACCAGTGATTGGGCTCCATGGGCTTGTGGCTGGACATCGACCGTGGAGTGTGGGAGAATTCCCAAATTTGCAGGGGTGCTAATTTTGGAATGATCAATCGACAGAGTGTTCGATTGATTTAGAGTAAGTTTTACTCGAATAATTAAATAATATTTAATTATAACCAACGGCCAATTATGTGGTGAACCTACGGGGGCATACACAATACACATGAAACGAAAGCGAGGAAATGAGAACGATCGAGTCGACTGGGTCGACTGGGTAAATAATCGACTGGGTCGATTATTATGGGTGGGTCGACTGGGTCGACCCAATTGGAACAAAATGGGATCCAATTGGAATTGGATCAGGATCATAAATTAAATTGGAATTTAATTTGTGGATTAATTAATTAAGTTGGATTTAATTAATTAGAAGGGATTTTAATTAAATGGACTTAGAGTCTGATTTAATTAAATGGGAGATTAAGTTAATTAATTGGGCTATTTAATTGGGAGATTAAATAAAGCCTGGTCAAATTAATTAACTGGGCCATGAATTAATTAGAAGACTTGGTCTTCTAATTAAAGAGGGCCATGACTCATGTAGGAGAGAAGAGCCCTAGTCCTAATAGGACTAGGTTAGGGAGATAACTATAAGTAGCTATCTTGTAGTTATTTTTCACACAACTCCATAAGCAAAAATTGAGCAAGAGCAAAATTTTTTCTCCCTTCCCCAAGCTAAAGTCGACCGAACCCTGTCTTCCTTTTCGAAGAATTTTTCGTCTTCGATTTTGTTCCTAAATCGTTCCTAATTCCTAGATCTTAATATATCTTGTGTTCTAGTCGATCAAGATATATTATTTTCGTGATATTGTGGTGTATAGAGGCGCAACACGTGGGGCGCTCCTTGAAAAGCCTGGGTCGATTTCGCTGGAGCAGAAATCAGAGTTCGTTTTTGCTAGCCGAGGATTTGTAAGGAGATAGGTATAACGTGCAAACTTATACTATCGTTTTTATTTATATTCATATATATACAACTAGAGAATATCCTGGCAAGATTCCGTAAGAGGTCCTAAAATTTTTATATTCCGCTGTGCCTAGGGTTGTTTATCTTACAGAATCCCAACAAGTCTAACATAAATTAGTTCACAAGGTTCTTATATTTCAATAAAAACAATGAGAGGTACGTATTTATGTCGACGAAAGATGTAATCTAATGGCAAAAATTGAGGCTCCAAAATCGAAGGGTCTAATTGGAAGAGTTTTAACAAGTTTCGTATGTTTTGGTTTTGAAAAAAATAATTTGGATGTTTTCGGTAAAACCTTTGAAACTCATTTGGATTGAGTTTGGATGTTGGGTTTTGTGATTTTAAAAGAGAGATCGAGTTTGAATGTTGATGTTAGAATAAAAAAAGTAGGTGATTGACAGGGACGAATCCAGGATTCAAGGGGGGGGTTAAATATTAGTGAAATTAATTAGAAAGCCTATAAAATAATAATTTAAAATAGATTATTAATAATAACTATATTAAATTTTATATAGATTTAATATGAAGAATTTTTTATTGAAATCGCAAATAACATTCTTTTATGTCACCAAATTATATACTTAGAGTATTCATATAAAATTTCTCAATAATTTCTAATTTCCAATTATAAATATTTGAACAAATTGTTTCAACAATAGTTGATTTTTCTCGCATATAAGATTTATACTTAACAATTCACCATCTCCTACAAAATTTATAATAAAACAAATAAACTAGTAGAAATTTGTTATTACATTATTTTACGTAATATACATAATAAAATAAGTTGACATAAGAAACAAATTCTAGAGCCTAAATACATGATGAAGCATTAAATTAAATTGGCAAGATTATAATTGTGAAAGAAAAAATAGGATATCATATTATTATGAGACTTATTATAATAAAATTTACTAATATAATTAGGGTAAATTATGAATACCCCCTCAGGTAAGGCTTAAATACAAAACCCCCCCTCAAGTTTGTCACCTTCTTACAATTAACCGATTGTCCCTAAAATGTTCCAATTCTGCCTTGGAAGTTATTTATAATGTTTATAATATGTTATAAATTTTAAAATTTGGGTGTTAATTGTTATATCTTGTAAATTATAAAGATAATAATCATATATTTACCCCCAAAATAATTGATATAATTTATAACTGCCCATAAATTTCAATAAAACTTATGGGCAATTATAAATTTTATCAATTATTTTGGTAGTAAATATATAATTATCACTTTTCTAATTTATAAGATATAATAATTAGTACTCAAGTTTTAACATTTATAAGACATTATAAACAATACAAATAACACCCAATGGAAAAATCGGAATATTTTAGGGGCAAGGGATTAATTGTAAAAAAGTGACAAACCTGGGGGAGATTTTTGTAATACCCAATATGTAAGGGTAATTTTTATAATTAGTTATTACCTGGGGGGTAATCTTAATTTACCCATATAATTATATGGATATGTAACAGTGCCTAAAGAAAAAAATGCAAAAATATTTTGTAGATGTCAAATCATTATTTTTTAAAGAAGTTTGGGGGAGGGGGGAGGGGGAGTAAGTGATTTGTGTAAAATCAGTCGTATGTGGTTCATGAGTTTTGTTGGATTCTAATAATTCTAGTTTAGTTTTGCGAGACCCGCTGTAATATACGTAAATGAGCACGTTAACTCCCTGTGATATTGCATAATGAGCATTTTAGGCAGTATGCTTATTTTATAAAACTATAGGAAGATATTTTTCCCTTTTATTTATTACCGTAAATTAAACTGCCTATTTATAATAATAGATGGAGTTAATTTGCTATTCACCATCTAGTTAAATATCAATTTTATATCACTCCCCGTATTATAATAAATATGGCAATTTACCTTCCCGTATTATTATAAATGTGGCATTTTACCACCTATGTAATTTTATGTGGACTATTTTACCCCTCAAAATGGTAATTTCATCTTTTTACACAATACATTTCACGCTTACTTTCATATTTGAACAATGAGATACACTCTCCAACTCATGGAGATAAATTGCACCTTTGAAAAAACCGCAGGGGGATAATTTGGACATTATAAAAATCACAAGGGGTAAATTGACATTAGCCACTAGTTAAAAATCAATTTTATATCAGTAGAAAATCAAGAAAATATATGTTTACACATTCTAACTCAGTTACCTGGTACAATTACGAAATCAAGAAAATCAAGATTCAAGAAAATATACTTTCTACACGTTTTCAGTTTTCCTATTTCCTATTTCCTTAATTAGTCAGGATTAACATTAAACAAGATAGATGGGCCCAAACATTATCTCAACCTAACCTATATATACGATTAATTTTCATATGTTTGATCTATCTATATCTATATCTATATTTTATTCAAAATTAATTACCTTCATACAATAACTTCGACCCTAATCTTGTGTCTTGAAATTCAAGAAATCCATTCAAAAAACCACTAGAGAAAAATGGACGTGGAAGCGATCTTTCGTGATTTTTTCTCCATCAAAGAATCCGTAGAAATCTTACCTCTCATGGAGGCCATGATCACGGTCGCGGCCTTCAAGCACCCGGAAGAACTCGCGAAACGAAAAACGAGAATCATTAAAACCCTACTCAATGTAAAACCAAAAGAAGTTCAATTACCGAAAATTTATAAGTGTAATACTCATATTTTGCATTTTCAAGGATATTGATGATGATCAAGATCGTAAGCATCAACGACGAGTGATCAAGTCGCCCGCAAGAAGCCATGGGTACAAACTAGTAGAAGAAAAGACACGGGTCAATGTAAGAAAATCGAGGAAGATCATCGCACATCGGAATTGAAGTTGGCATCGAGCAAAAGGAAATTGCAAGAAAGATATGATGAATTGAAAAGAGGCCCAAAAAATATTAAAGTTTTGGAATTGAAGGATCTTCCTAAAGCACCAATGCCGTCGTCGACTAAAATTACATCTCACGGAAATCGAATTAAACGCAGAATGTGTAGTTACGTCCTAAATAGATAGATGGAAATTAATTTGTTATATAATTGTTGAATATTGTAAACTTCTTTGTTCAATTAATAGAAATTTTCTTTAATCGATCCTATATAATTTCTTCAATTTTATAAACTACGTAATTAATTTTATGCATCAATATTCTTTGAAATTACATTACATAACAGGTTGCTACATGCTAATAATTTTTTTTTTTTTTTTGGGGGGAGAACCGCTACACGGTACTAATTAAAGATTCTATGAGCGTTATCTATATACGGAACAAATGCATGTCTCAGACACATGCCCTCTAGCACCACTTTTAAATCACGGTATCTCTGGGTGAAATACATTCCTCCCCTTAAATTATGAGGTGGTATCAGTTACCTCCCTAAAGTATCAATTGTAATACTTAACACCTTATGTTACAATTTTCTAGTTTTATTTTAAAAATACCCCCACCCCTTACATAAATAATAAATTTATTTATTAAAATAAATGTGTCTCTTTATTAATTATGAATCCATTTATCCACCATACAACCATATGTTTTAATTTCTTTCTTTTTTGCGTTTCCCATCGGTTTTATGGTCTCACAATTTTCTTTATTTTCATCTCATTTTTTATTTATTTCTGTTACAATTTGTTTTCTTTATTTTGTGTTTCAAATTTTTCTTTATATTTTTTGAGTTTTTATTTGGTGATAATTATCTCATTTATATTCCATATGAATTATTATTCAAAATGTTGATTAATTCTTCTTCAAAAAATTATTTCTCGCAAAATTCAAGTTTAACACCAAATAATATTCCTTTATCAAAAAATAAAATATTTATTAACTATGAATTCATCAATCCATCCACCAAACAATATTATGTTTCAATTTCTTAATTTCTTTTGTTTCCTTTGGTTATTAAAAAATGAGATAAAAATGAAGAAAAAAATTTGAGATCGAAGAAAGAAAGGTAACAAAAGAAATGAAGAAAATAAAACATAATATTTGTTTGGTGGATGTATGGATTCATAATTAATAAAGATATAACTTTATTTTGATAAATTAATAGAGAAATTATTATTATAAAAGGGGTGGGGGTATTTTTGGAATAAATACTATAAAATTATAACATAGTGGGTACGTGTTATAATTGATATTTTAGGGGGTAACTAGTACCACTTTCATACTTTAAGGGGGAAACTGTATTTCACCCTTTTAACTAATCATTTTTAATCATTACTTATGTAAAAATAATAATCATATATATTTTTAATCATTATTTAATAAATTTTCAGGGAAAGAACAAAAGCTGTAAAAACCAAGTTTCAATATCTGAGTTTCACTTCTAAAATTAAAACTTTTACACTACTATTAAGATGTACATCATTTCTTGGAGCTCATTTTCTTGAAAAAGTTGAAAAATAAGTTAAAATTTGAGATAACCATCTATTGAAGATAGCCTTATCGTTCATAATGTACACGATGGAATGAAATATACTAATACTCTAAATTAATTTGCTATTATATGATGATATAGGAGATTTAGGGTGAGTTTGCACCAAGCGATTCGAAAATCATTTATAGAAGAATTAATTTTACTAAAATGGATTATGGCAATAATTGATTATGATAAAATTCAATTATAAAATAATTACTTTTGGATATTGGTTTTTGCAAAAGTAACACTTTAGTTACTTTTAATTTAAAATAAGTTGATTTTTAGTTTCTGGAGATCCCAAAAGTGATTATGATAGTGAGGGTCAAACACCATTAATTAAAATTACGATTGACTAAAAGCAATTTTTATAATTGGGGCCAAACACTACAAAAATCACAATGAATGTCTAGAAGTATTTTTAAGAGCTCCTACCGCTAGGCCAAACTCACCCTTAATCTATTAAAATTTCTAAATTAATTTGCTATTATAATTTTTGTTTCTCTAGTACTATTCTATGGAGGGAGCTATACCTATTGGAGTTGTAGTTCAGATGGTAAAATGATCATTTAGCACGTGAGAGGTGCAATCATCGATCCCTCTCATAACCATACTGTGTTATTTTTATATTTGCTATTTGTGGGGGCATAATTGACTTACCAGATCTCATATGATCCAACGAATTTTTGAATTGAAATAAAATTAAATTGTCAAGGTCTGTTGATAATATAGTAATGTATGTACTTTTTACCTGGTATGATAAATTTAAAATATTCTAGTTAAAAATAGAAATAAAAAATAAAAGTTTTTCCTATTAGTATATATAATAGAAAAATGCATATATGTCGTACGTGACCAACTAAATTTATATGTTAATTACATCATATAATAAAATAATTATTAAATATGTTATAAATGTACGTGATTTTTTGAGTTTTTTATTATATAATGCAAATAACGTATTATTCATAGCATAGTTAATAAATTTTTAATACAAAATGCAATAAACATAAGAAATTTACTAATCAGAATAGGACTGGTAGTGACAACACAAAAGTTAGATGAATTTTTATGTTATGTATTCCGGTACTATTCCCTCCGTTAAAAGAATGAGTTTAAAATAAAAAATATCAAAAATATAAGTTAATTTGTCATTTAATTATAAGTTAATTATCAAAAATGTGCACGTCTATGTCGCACGTGACTGACTAAATTCCTATGTTAATTGCATCATATAATAAAAGAATTGTTAAATATTTTATGAATGTTGTTTTTTAGTTGTTTATTATATGATGCAGTTAATATATAATCCATAACATAATTAATCATTATTTAATTATATAATACAATAAACATATGAAATTAATTAATCTCTTGTGTTGCACATGCATTTTTCTATTTATGAGGAATGGACAAGACTGGGAGTGATAACACTAAAATTAGATTAATTTGTTATGTTAATTAGCCTTCCATTAAAAGAATATTTTTAAAATTAAAAATATCAAAAAAATAAAATTAAGTTAATTTATCTTTTAATTATCTATCTGAAAAATAATATGCTAATATTTATTTTTCAGTTTCGCATTTAAAAATATTAGAGGTTTTTTTTTTTTTAATATAGGGCCCCGAATGTCTAGGCCCGACATTGGGATAAGTGTTTTATGGTTGAATTGTTCATTTGAAAATAATTTTCAAATTTATATGCATGTAACACTTCACCCCCTAGATTTTGGAGATTTGGGCCTTAGGGTTGCTAGACTTTTATTGGTTCAGTAGATAGATTTTGGGCCTACTATTTGGTTTTGAATTTTTTTAATTATTAGATCTATTTTTTTAAAAATATTAATAACTAAGCATCAATAAAAAAATAAGCTATAAGGAAGGAAACAAATTCTATTTAATTACTAAGCATAAAAAAACAATAACATACATAATGAAAAAAACAACTAGTAAAAGCAACAAATCTTCTCCGCAACCTGGAAAACAGAAAAAACCAGTCACACACCGGACGACGACTAACCGGCACCACTTTCTTGGTGTTACGGCTGCAATGGAAACTTATATAAACTATACTACGAATGCCATTTTGAAATGATTCGACTTTTGTAAGTTGGAAAATTTTGAAGAATTTAACTATGAAAGTTAAAAGGCTAAATGTGCGTCTAGTTTAATTAAGGACTATCTTGAAAGGACTCAAAAGTTATAGGACTATTTTGTAATTTTGCGGTATGAAGTGCATGGATAGTAATTGGAATGCTAATCTTTCAACCATTTACTAACACCTGTTCAACCTTTTGTAATTTACATGCTAAATTTGAAAAGATGTTTTGAAAAATGGAGGGCCTTCAAGAAAACTTCTCTATATATATAAATAAAATAATATGTATTGTATCAAGTTGAGGTGTAGTTGAGATGGTAAAGTGTTCATTTAATATTTGAGATGTGCAATTAACAATCCCTCTCATCACAATATGTTTAAATATTTTTATTTTTTCTATTTTTAGGGGTCAAATATGTTTAAATATTTTTATTTTTTTTCTATTTTTAGGGGTTAGATTTTAGTATTGGAAGACCAAAAACATTAGTAATTTTGATAATCAGACTCAAAATTTAGTCATATAGGATTGCATATTATGGGCTTACCAGGTCTCATACGATCCAACACATTTTTTAATTGAAATATAATTTATTGTCAATGTCTTATGATAATATAATAATGTACTTTTTAAGTGGTATTATCATCAGTTTAAAGACATTCTATGAAAAAATATAAAGAGAAAATAAAAATTAAAAGCTTTTGCTATTAGTATATATACTCGAATAATGCACGTATGTCGCACATGACGAACTAAATTCATATGTTAATTCTAGTACAATTAGTCGTGATGTAATTAATTTTAAATTCGTTGTTCCACTAAAATTCAGATGTTAATAAGATAACATTGCGAAGACATTTATTTGTCTAATTAGGTTAATAAATAAAAAAAATGTTTACAAAATAAAATATCTAAACGGAGTGTGAAATTGTTTAATTGTTGAGTACTTGACTTAAACAAAAGGGAATATGTAATAAGACTAGTTATAAAAAAAAAAAATCAACCCTTACGAAATTAGTTTTAATATTTGTGAATAATAGATCAACTTGTACTACATTTGCTGCAGATTGGCCAGGAAATAAAAACTTGATAGATAAATAATTCCAAGAATTTTTATTGTGTAGAAAGTACATTGATTTGTATTATAATCGTGTTAGAAAAATGAAGTTAATAGATTATTGGTTATTTACTTTATAATATAATTGTTGACATTCGGAGGTTGTGCCGACAAATTGGTTATTTGCCGGCACCAAAAGGGTTAGTCACATATTAATATGTTTGAGATAATTAAATTAATTTCTCTTATATTTGGGTTATATTAAATATCCCATTAAGACTTCATTGTTTTAAACCTGAATTCGTAAGAATTAGTCCGTTTTATCATACTAATGATCATCCGTTGATATTAGCAAACGTAATATGTCAAGAAGTGAGGTTCAGACTATACCAATGTTTTAAGAATCGGACCAGACAGTGAACCGGTGAGCTAACTGGCCACTGATTTTACTAACCGAATCAGTTGCATTGGATGACTTCATAATAATGTAATGAATATATTTAATTTTAATGTATATGTAATATGCATACAATTTAAACATTATCCTACAATTGATTAAAAATATACAAAATCTTATAATATATTTAAATTAAATCACATACTGATATTTATCTAACTTATATCATAATGGTAATATGATACTAATTTGTAAGCTCATATAAATATAACATGATTATATTTCTATATAAAGATTTTAATGTGTAAGTTAAAAATACATCAAACTAAGAAATTCATAAATTTTAAGATATGGTTATGTATAAAAGTCTAATATTCTAAATCAAACTTGCATAATATATCGATTTGACTCTTTATCCTAAAAATAATATTGGAAAAAAATATTTTAAAGAACAAATTTTAATAAAAAAATTATTATTTGAGTATTATTTTTCATTCATAATGTGTAAAATGTTAATTTGAGTTAATTATCTAATTTAAAAATAAATTTGGCAACAAGTTTCTATAATTTATAAATTTTAATTGTAATAAAAATTCAACAAAAATGATGTAGCTCAAATAATAAGGAAGTTATGTTATACTTAAGAGGTTAGGGGTTCAAATCCCACATTTTACAAGAACTTTTTAAACATTAAAAATTTAAAAAAAAAAAAAAGAAATTCAGAATCGGGTTGAACGGGTCCATATCGATTCACCGATTCAACCCGATGCAGTCTGATTTTTGAGTCAGGTGATTTTAGGGTGTAAATTAGACCGAACCAACCTCTGGTTCGCGGTTGAACCAGTCGGATCGGTCGGTCCGATCCGATTTTAATAACATTGAATAAAACTCGCTTGACTCATTATATTAATACTCGAACCAAATTCATTTTATTATATAAACGATGAGTGACATGAATTTGCAAAATTTAATTTTATTCTTAGTCCAAAATTTGCAAGTCCAATTCATGTGGTAGGTCTATAACTTCAATTTTTAATGAAAATGGTTAAAGTTCGCCCCCCCCCCCCCCAAATCAAAGGTACCTATTTTTATTTCTAAACAAATAAATAGGTCAAATTCACATCACATTTGCCTCAAATTTATACAAATTTCATTGTACAATTCTAATCTAAAATAAAAATTAAAGTTATAGACCAATCACATGACTTAGACTTGAAATTTTGGAGTAATGATATGAAATTTTCAATTTTAAAGTGTCACTCGACGAATGATATTTTTTGCTAAAATTAAAATTTTCAGTCAGATTGGACATAAATTGATGATTTTCGACGATAATTAAAAAATTTTGTTGATAACGACGACATTATAAATGACGTATATTGTCGATGTACCACAATAAAGGGTTGATTTTGAAAAGCAGCCACTTTATATGGTCAAAAATGAAATTTTGCTTCTATATTTATGATATATTTTAGTTTTAGAGGAACCAATGTCTTACACTTCATTGATAAGAGGGAAGATTCTGCTATGAAAAATTTAAGAGGGATGAATGTGTGACACTACATTGATAAGAGAGACTAATGTGATACTCTACATTGATAAGAGGAATGCATCTGCTACGAAAATTTAAAAGAAATGAAAATGATAAAATCAGACCATAAGAGGGACCGAAAGTGCAATTCACTCTTTTCCTAAATTATGTATTTACATCACTACATTTAGAGCTATTGTCGTTTAGTCGATGGCTTTCAAAAATTTCCTCTTTTAGTCAGAGGTAGTTATTTAACAAAATTGCGTGTCAAAAGATACGTCATTCTCATTTCTTAATAGTATAAAATAATCCCATGCTTATTGCTAAATGTGTGTCTAGTTTAATTAAGGACTATCTTTGAAAGGATCCAAAAGTTATAGGATTATTTTGTAATTTTGCCGTGCATGGATAGTAACTAGAATGTTAATCTTTCAACCATACAAATCACCTGTTCAATCTTTTGTCTTTTACAAAGTTTATAACAATATCCGTTCGATATTTTGGATAGGTGTTTTGAAAAATCGAGGGCCTCCAAAAAAACTTCTCTCTCTATATATAAATAAAAATATAGATAAAAATATAGGTATTGTATCAAGTTGAAGTATAGTTGAATTGATAAAGTGCTTATTCAGCATTTGAGAGGTGCAATTATCAATTCCTCGCATCACCATATTTTGTTTAAATATTTTTATTTTTACTATTTTTGGGGGCCAGATTTTAGTATGGAAGTCTAAAGAGGCAAAGACATTATTAAAGTTTTGATAATCGGACTCAAATTTAGTCCTATAGGATTGTATATTATGGACTTACTAGGTCATACAATCCAATAAATATTTTAATTTAAATATAATTAATTGTCAAGGTCTCATGATAATATAGTAATATACTTTTTAAGTGGTATTATGATCAATTTAAAGACATTCTATGTAAAAAATTAAAAGCTTTGTTATATGCACGTATGTCGCACATGACGAACTAAATTCAGGAAAATTCTTGTCCAAGCCTGGCTTGATCAAACCCATCCGACCATCAGGCAAGTGTATTGCACTTGCTTTGTGATTGTTTGTGATTGGTCACTCTCCTGAGAGTTACATCCAATCACAAAGCAAGTGTATTACACTTGCCTTGTAGTTACTTTGGACTCGGCCAAACCCGGTGTGAGTAGGAATTTCCCCTAAATTCATATGTTAATTCTAGTTCAATTAATCGAGATGTAATTATAAATTCGTTGTTTCACTAAAATACCGATGTTAATAAAGATAACATTGTGAAGACATTTATTTGTCTAATTAGGTTAATAAATAAAAACATGTTTACAAAATAAAATATCTAAACGGAGTGTGAAATTGTCTAATTGTTGAGTACTTGACTTAAACAAAAGGGTATATGTAATAAGGCTAGTTATTAAAAAAGAAAAAAATTCAACCCTTACGAAATTAGTTTTAATATTTGTGAATAATAGATCAACGTGTACTACATATGCTGCGGATTGGCCAGGAAATAAAAACTTGATAGATAAATAATTCCAAGAATTTTAATTGTGTAAAAAGTACATTGAGTTGTACTATAATTGTGTTAGAAAAATGAAGTTAATCGATTATTGGTTATTAACTTTATAATATAATTGTTGACATTCGGAAGTTTTGCCGACAATTGAGAAATTTACATTATTTATGTTTTGCCTGCATCAAAGGGGGGAGTCACATATTAATATGTTTGAGATAAATAAATTTCTCATATATTTGGGTTATTTTTTTTTCTCAAGGGTTTAATCACTTTCGAGGCGGGTTGGACTCATTAAGTTGGTACCCTTCCCAACAAGGATTCGAACCTGAGTCCGCTACTTTGTAGTGACTAGTCTCTTCCACTAAATCAATCACCTGTTGGTATATACTTGGGTTATGATACTAAATCGTAGCACTAGTTTAGCAAATGGTTTTTTTTTCCTAAAGGACTTTTAGGCCCGACTTAATTTTCTACGAGGCGTTGCAGGCATATATCTCAGTGGTTTTTCTTTTTTTCTTTTTTTTTTTTACTTTTTAGGAAAATCAGAACGAGAACTTTCATTAATAAGTAAAATAATAAAAAACAAAGTTATTTTATTTAAACGTATGAGAACATATAAAAAAATTAAAAACTAGAAGAAAAACGGGAAATATCCCAATGAGACTTCATAGTTTTAAACCTGAATTCGTAACAATTTAATTAAGAATTAGTCCATTTCACTAGACAATCATCCGTTGATATTAGCAAATGTATTATGTCAAGAAGTTGAGGTTCAGTCTATACATATTGATCTCTTGAGATCTGTATATGCTGTTGGATAATGACGTGATTAAAATTGGACGTCATATATATATTTTGCTAAGTAAAGTTGCTTAATTTTAGAATTTCCCTAAACATGCAGTAGTAGTACTAATTCAATCTAAAGAGTTAAACCATATATTCTAATATCCAAACTTTATCTGCTCTTCAGATATATTCAATCACATTTTCTTAATTATAGATTTAATTAGAAAATACGTGTAGAAATTATGAATTTTATCCATCTTTTGTTTCTTCACCCATATAATTAACAATCAATAAAAAGTTTAAGAAATATGAGAACTATAAATATAAATTGTGAGAGCTTTAAATGGAGCATCTCCCACCATATTATAATGTTATTATATATATGTGGAGTATAATAGATTGCATTAAATCAAATAAGTGAGCCCCAACTTTAAGCTCAAAATTACACTTCTCAATTGACATTTGTTATAACCATTATATTTATGTTTTTTTTCTCATATTCCTATTTATTATTGGTTAATTTAAATCCCACTCGATGTGTCTCGCTTTTCCCCGAGTGATTAGAGGAAAAGGGGTGATTTTGAAATAAAAATCGATTTTTGTAATGTTGATTGTTTGAATTTGAGGGAGTGATTACGAAAATAAATTAGGTATATATATATATATATATATATATATATATATATATATATATATATATATATATATATATATTGTTTAAAAATATTTAAATTGTAAATGTAAGATGTGTAAAACGTTTAATTAAATCATACATATATATAATGTGATATATGTCAAATTATAATATAGTTTGTGTGGATTTTTCAATTATTGTTTATTTGACTTTTGGGAGAATAGATTGAGAAAATTGACAGATAATTTATTTCAAGAAATAGAAAATGTGTTGTGTCTTGATTTTTACTAACGCTAAAATTGTAATCGAATAAACTATACTGCTAACTATAGCAATAAAAGCATTACTAACGCTCTTTTTTTTTTTTTTTTTTATAATAATGTCCTTACTCATTTTTCTTAAAATAGAATTATTTTCCTAAAAGATATCCCACTTTGCACTCTACAAATAAGAGCATTTTTCACTTTGCACTAGATAAAAAAAATTATTTCACTTTGCACCTTACAAACCATTATTTCATTTTAGATTGCACCCTCAACCATTTTTAGTCCATTTTAATTGTCGGAGTAAGGGTAAATTCGTCCATTCATATTATTATTCAACCAAATTTCCCCCCAAAAATAATATATGGGCAAAATTGACATATCTCCATAATAAATTAAAAAAAAAACTGAAAAATAGAAAACAAGTGTTACAGGGACTTAGGGTTTACTCAATTTCTCATTTTTCTTCTTCAAGTCAATTCCAGTGCCGCCTTTTTCGTTTTCACTTTACATATAAATATTTAAACTAACTTAGAGTAATTTTGAGGTTTTACTTTACGTATGAGGATGTACATGTAGTTATTCCTATCAATCCCTAATTACTAATTTTACAAACAAGTTAATAGAGTTGTTAACGAAAATGAGAATCAAAACGTAATGAAGATGAGAAATTGAGAATATGGTAAACACAATTCATTCTCTTTTCTTAGCATCCAGCACATTTTTCTTCAAACATAAAAAAGAAAAAAGACGACACTGGACTGAATTTGAAGAAGAAATAGGAGAAATTGAGAATATGGTACCCATAAAATTTGTTTTATATTTTTCAACCTTTTTTTTAAGTTATTATGGTGATATGTCAATTTTGTCCATATATTATTTTTTAAGGGAAATTGGGGTGGTTAATAATGTGAATGGACTGATTTACCCTTACCCAGACGACTTAAATGGGCTGAAAATGGTTGAGGGTGCAATCTGAAATGAAATAGTAGTTTGTATGATGCAAAGTAAGATAATTTTTTTTGTACGGTGCAGAGTGGGATTACGCCAATTTTTTTTTATATAAAAAAAGATGCTTATAAATTGACACATATAATTCTCTACCACTATTTTATAGACATATATGTAAATTGTCTAATTTTTTATTTTTATTGTTTATAGCTTCAACTCTACGTCCGACTTAGTAAAACACAAAACAAAAATATCTAACTCGAACTCGTGCTCAATTCGAAATAAAACTCGCTTGACTCATTATATTAATACTCAAGCCAAATTATTATACACAAATTAATTGTATAATATAAAAGATGATTTTAAACTAAATCAAATTTACAAGAGTGATTTACACTCAGACTCCTTAAGGTTTATCATAATTACAAAAGATTTCATGTGTTTCAAAATTACAAGGACATTCGAGGTTTTTTAAACATTTTTTAGCGGATCCTTATAAGGAATGTTGAAGATGTAAGAGGTATTTTGATACATAATCTAAATCAGATAGATGTCTTTGTAATTTTCAAAACGTCAAAAATTTCTTATAAAATAACAGAATTCCAGGGGTTCTATTGTAAATCAACTCAACTTACAATATCATGGATTGTTGGATTTGAATAATTTGATTTTACTTCTTCTTATCATTTTGAAATTCAGGTCCACATTATATATTAATTGTAACTGCTACCTTGATATTGTGATTTTTCTAAATTATGTTTTTACATCCAGGGGCGGGGCCAGGATTTCAGAGTCGAGGGGGCCAAACTTTATTATCAATAAAAAAGAATTACACAAGCACATGAAGATAGAGTACGATAAGATATATTTTTGCTATACTAGAATTATATTCGACTGTCTTTGATATCATAAAATCATCTAAGATAAAACTAATAACAAATCAACTATTATGTTATCAATAAATAATCAAATTAACTATTAGCAGAATATAAATTTTAAATTTTTTTTCTGAACCTATATTTGACTTTATATTACGTATAAAATAAATATTAAACAGTAAATAAGCTAATTTCATTGTAAATTCTATACAACTCACAAAAAATTTAATCTTATTTTGCTGTAAGTAAAGAAAAAGCAATAAGGACTATGCCAAGTTTGATTTCTAATTAAACAATTACAAAATCTAGTAATGTGGTTTTAAAAGAAACAATTAATTAATATATACATAAATATGTATTAAATATATTTAATATGCATGTACCTAAATATTAAAAAAAATAAGAATATATTGGGGGGAGTTATTGTTGTTTAGTCGATGGCTATCAAAAATTTCCTCTTTTAGTCAGAGGTAGTTATTTAACAAAATTGCGTGTCCAAAGATACGTCACTCTCATTTTCAGTAGTATAAAATAAATCCCATGCTTATTGCAAATCTTAATTATTTTACATCATCAGATCTCTAATTTACTAAAAAAAGAAAAATAATTACGAATATATTTATGCTGAGTCATTACCGTCTGCAATTTTTCTAATATGACAGTGCCAGTTGACTTGTTACAAATATTATAAAATATCTATCTAAATTAAGCATAGCTAATTAGTGTATTATTTAATTTCATTTATTTTAATTAATCTCTTAACTAATCACCGCCAATACAAAGTTGTTTTACTAATTCACAATAAATTAAAAGTTAATAGGGGTATTATTTTTCAAAGTCAATGACTCAATGGTAACTTTTTTAAATAATAATACATGTTCTGTAGCAGGGAGCAAACCTAGTCAATGGAATTATAAGTTTGTTAAAAGAAACTTCCAATGGTAAAATAAAGTATAATTAAGACTAAGAAATGTTTCTAATTATGATATGACAGTCAACGCAATGATATAATTCAATGATTAACAACGCTATGAATATGTTTAATAATTTTTTGTGATTGAAATTTTGTTTAATAATATTAATTATTGGTTGATCTCGTATTTACTTGGTGGATTTGGTCCATAAAATTTACTTAAACCATGTTGGAGTTTCTATTTGCACATTGGTCTTTTGCTACCAAAAAAAAACAGCACTTCGACTTGCTGTCTTAATTTTCAAAAAAGATTTGACAATTATTTTATGGAAAAAGAAAATCGTTGCTCTTTCAAAGTCAGAAAATAATTTTTATTTTTCAGTTTAATTCTCAATTTCTTTTAAACAAAACAATCTCCTCTTAAAAAATTATGTCTTCATGAAAGAAACTCTATATTGATTGCATGTAAGAATATACTTTAGAGCAAAAGACAAAAATACCCCCTATGCTTTGTGTAACTCTCAAAAAATCCTCTGTGTTATTTTAACTACAAAAAAAACCCCTATATTTGATTTTAAATACCACACTCGACCCAAGTAGTATATACTTATAATTTTATTTTTGACTTTTGGTGAAATTACAAGATTACCTCTATGTGTTTTTTTTTTAATTTATTTATTCTTTTTGAAAAAATAAGTATATACTACTTGGGTCGAGTGTGGTATATAAAATCAAACACATGGGGATTTTGGGGATTTAAAATGACACATATAGGGTTTTTTGGGGAGTTAAACAAAGCATAGGGGTGTTTTTGTCTTTCGATGTCAGGGGTAAAATTGTCATACCAAAAACAAGATATGAACAAATACTTGCAATTTTTTCGTTTGAAACACACTCTCTTTTTTGGGGGTGTATTTGACACTTAATTGAAATCATAGGGGATTTTTTGGGAGTTAAAATAACACAGGGAAGTTTTTGGGAGTAAGACAAAACATAGGGGATGTTTTTGTCTTTTGCTCATATATTTTACAATAGTTGACACAAAGTTACTTATGTTTTATCTAATTTCTATTTTTTCATAATTTTTCAAAAAAGACATACAATATTTAGAAAGTTAAATCTATTATTCATTGCATCCCTAAAATTCAAACAAATATTTTTTTTATCGAATGCACGAAAATTGATGATATCTCAAAAGATTCTCTGAACCCCTAAAAATATTTTTATTGTTTGGTGGTGGATTGATGAATTCATAATTAATAAATATTTTATTTTTTGATAAAGGAATGAAGAAATTAAAACATAATTATTTGGCGTTAAACTTGAATTTTGCGAGAACTTATTTTTTGAAGAAGAATTAATCAACATTTTAAATAATAATTCGTACGGAATATAAATGAGATAATTATCACCAAATAAAAATTCAAAAAATATAAAGAAAAAATTTGAGATAGAAATAAAAAAAAAAACCGAAACCCAAAATAAAGAAAACAAATTGTAACATAAATAAAAAAAAAATGAGATGAAAATAAAGAAAATTTTGAAATCATAAAACCAAAGAAGACAAAAAAAGGAAGAAATTAAAACATATTGTTGTTTGGTGGATAAATGAATTCATAATTAATAAAGAGACAAATTTATTTTAATAAAGAAATTTATTATTTATGTAAGGGCCGGGGATATTTTTGGAATAAAAACTAGAAAAATGTAACATAAGGGGGTAAGTGTTACAATTGATATTTTAAGGGGGTAACTGATACTGTTGGGCACCCAAACTGAGTGTGCGGGTGACAGCAATTGTCCTGTGGCACCCAAACTGAGTGTGCGGGTGGAGTCACAATCGAATATCGTGGGCGCTTGTGTGAATTCACTATAAGGGAAGAGTATGCGCATTTCCTAACACCAATTGGTTTTGGGACAAGTGGTAACGTCTGAGGTCCTACAAGTGGTATCAGAGCCAAGGTCACGTGTTCGATTCCCAGCAGGAGCAATTGCTGAGGGGGAGATTGTTGGGCACGAAAACTGAGTGTGCGGGTGACAACAATTGTCCTGTGGCACGCAAACTGAGTGTGCGGGTGGAGTCACAATCTAATATCGTGGGCGCTTGTGTGAATGCACTATAAGGGAAGGGTATGCGTATTTCCTAACACCAATTGGTTTTGGGTCAAGTGGTATAGCGCCTGAGGTCCTACAGATACCACCCCCATACTTTAAGGGGGGAAATTGTACTTCACCCAAAATACAATGAACTATTGTTAACCCGAGAAATTATGTAGTGCAATTGCTTCACCATATCATTAGGTACATCAATTCATTTATCACATGTGGAATGAAAATCAACATAACTCATGTTTTCAAAAAGATAAAATTTAAAAAAGTATTTTCGCATTTGGAATGAGAATCAACAGAACATGGATTACGTGAATTCCTACTCCACATAGGAGAAGTGTATCGGGGGGTTGCACCAGGTGTAGTTGATGACGTGGTGCAGCGGTTGCACTACATGATTTCTCGTCAGACCCCATCCTATCCATCAAACGCATAGCTAGCCCGACTTATTATTAATTACTGAACCCATTTTAATCTGGACAATTTGGATCTGACCAATTTTGACTCAATCCAAACCTAGTCCGACCGGCCCATATGCACTCCACGCCTTTAGTTAGATAGGTTAAAAGGATAGATGAAAACTCGATTAAGATTGCAGTAAAAAATTAATCCCGAGTGTCAAAACATGTAAGAATGACTGCCAGAACATATATGAACCATTGAATTGACAGTTGTTGTAAACGATTAATATGGTCGTACTAAATATGGTTAAAAAATAAACTATAGGTATTAAAATGAATATTATTTTTACCTGAATAATTAGTTAATGTAAATTGCATACCTGCTCGGCTGATTTATTAAAAGACGTTGAAAGATTAGCACGCTTGGCCAAATAAATACCGTTAGAGGTTCTGGTAAATGCACATTCCAAATGACACCAGCATCATAATAATATTTTATTTAATAAAAATATGATATGATAATATATTACTAATTTACTAGTTTTCAAAACTTGATAATATATTATAGTTCAACTCAATAACCTAGAACTAAAATTAATATTTTTGCATATAAAATATAGGGTGAAGTACAATTTTTTCCCTAAAAGTATGAGGATGATACCAGTTATCCTCCCTAAAGTATCACTTGTAACACTTACCCCCTCTACTATAGTGTTACACGTTTTATTCCAAAACTACCCCCACCCCTTTATAACAAATAAATTATTTCTTTATTAATTTATCAAAAAAATCTTTATTAATTATGAATTCTTTCATCCACCAAATAATATTATATTTCAATTTGTTGAAGTTTTTATTTCCTTCGGTTTTCTGGTCTCAATTTTTTTCTTCATATTCATCTAAAAATAAAGAAAATATTTGTGATCGAAAAACTAAAGGAAACAAAATATTTGAATAAATTGAAACATAATGTTATTTGGTGGATGAATTGATTCATAATTAATAAATAGACATTTTTTTATGATAAATTAAGAAAGAAATTTATTACTGTATTTATTAGAGGGCAAGGGTATTTATGAAATACAAATTTCAAAACTATAACAGAAGAGGGTAAATGTTACAAGTGATATTTTAGGGAGTAATTGATACCACCCCATACTTTATTGGGGGAAATTGTATTTCACCCTAAAATATATTTTAAGTTTGTACACTCTCGTTTTAATTAAAGGTCAAATCAAAGCAAAACACATTTTAAGTTTTATAAGAAATTCATAACAAAGTTTCTTATTTAATTACTTCACAGCTCTCTTTATTTGGCCGTAATTTTGGTTATATATATAGTTGACCAAGGAAATATAGAAACTTACATGTTAAGTGCAAATCAATGCAAATAATTTAATTCCTTAATAGAAGGTAATATTAATTAATCTGATATTTTGGAGAGAAAAAACATGATAGGAGAATATCAAATCTTAGTCAAACAGCTTTTGCACATGCATTGTATGGAAGGAATTTCTGCAATTCCTTGAGATTTTAGTGAATGCATCTTTGATTGAATTGCGAAAAGATACTTCAGATCATTATAAGTTATTTAACTCAAAATATATTTTATCTTCAATTTAATATTCTACTAACATATCATGAGCTTATAATTAATGTATCATAGTTCCAACATGCTATTTTTTTATTATGTTATATATATTCTTACACAACCAAGTGCTACTTTCTAGTTCTAGCAAATGATTGATGATAATAATTGAATTTTGTCAACAAGTTATTAAAGGGGATTTCAAGTTTAAATGTAGAATTATGTACAAATGGTTATAGCATGTCCACTCCAAGCACTTAAAAAATTTAGGGCGTTTTGCAATATTTTATACTTAGCTTAAACATGAGATTCTACAAAAAGTCTCAAAATTGGTACAAAATCAAAAGCACATAAATTTGGCATGACATGTAAAAGAGAGGTGTTTGCAAGAAGTTTGTAAGATTAGACTTTCACTTACTTTAATTGCATCAAAAGCACATAATTTGGTACAAAATCAAAAGCCCATTTAAATTCAGAGGCAGATTTCGACATATTCTTGTTTTTGGCCTATTGTCTACCTCAACTTAAGTTATGATCATTTTATCTCTCCATCAACGATATTCATGAGTTCTTTTTTCCAAATGAAGACACATTAGGGTGCAAAATGTCATACACATTATATTTCTAAGGTGCATGGTGCCAAAATTTTAAATAGAGGTGAGAAGTATCAAATTTTATATTTTCAAGGTGCAAAGTGCCAACATTATATATTTTAAGGGTGCAGAGTGCCAGATACAGGGCCGGCCCTAGACTTTTTGGGGCCCTAGGCGAAGTAAAAAATCGGGGCCCTATATTGAAAAAAAAATTATGTAAATTTTACTTTTCTTACTTTAGTAGATGCAAATTTGTTTATTGTATCTTCATATTCTAGTTTCTCTAACATATCTTGTTCTATAGATAAAACAGCCAAATCATTTAATCTTTCTTGTGACATAGTTGATCGTAAAAAATGTCTTTATCAATTTTAGTTTTGAAAAACTTCTTCAAAAATAAGCAACTATTACAGGTATAGTGAATATTATTTTATAGCAAATACACGTATTTAAAAAGAGACGTTTCAACTTGACCCTTGGAATTCTTGATTTTTTTTAATCGCATTATTATAAGAGCCGCCAATGTTTATTTGCATTAAAAAAAATTGAAGTAACTTAAGTTGGAGTGGCGCATAGGCAGAATGTAATTTGTTGGGCTAATATTTTATTTTTTTCATTTTGGACTGGACTAGGTGGATTAGAATATATACATGCATTAATGCATATATGGATTGGGGGCCCCAACTGAATGGGGCCCCAGGCAATTGCCTAGTTGGACTAGGCACAAGGCCGGGCCTGGCCAGATATATATCGTCAGGGTGTAAAGTGTCAAAATAAATATTCAAAAAATGACTATTCTACCCTTCTACCAATTTATTTTCTCACCAAAACTCACACTAAGGTGCAAAATGTCAAATAAAATATATTTTCAGGATACAGAGTGTCATAACTTTTATGTTAGAGTGCAAAGTGCTAAAACCCTAGAATTCAAAGGTATAAAATGCCAAAAACCACCCAAACTTCTTGCGGAATGAGTTTGATTAAGTTTCGCGAAATCAGACTAGACCAGACCAAACCAATCCATATAGACGCTCAAAAGTTAAAGAAAACAAGGGTGTCTTTCCTGCAAAGAGATTAGTAAGTCAATGATTAATCATTAGCTTGATTAACGTCATTAATAAAGTCCCATGTAACTGGTCCTATAGAGTAGGTTTAAGCCTGCTGAATGACACTATACATATAACATCAACGAGTGGACTCTTTTCATTGGTCTTACAAAATATTCCTCCAAGATGACACCTAAGCCTCCTCTCATTCCAATGGTCAATTAAAATAAACATTATTTACTTAAAAAAAAAAGCTTAAAAAGTACATTTAGCTTTTTAAATTTATAAACAATTTTAAAACTTATTAAAAGACAAATTGAGGTTGGTAGTGTCAACTTTCTTTAAATCCCCAAGCATCATTGTTTCTAACCTCATATCAAAGTTCCATTTTTGTCATATTTCTTGTGCAAATTAGACAAGTGCAAAAATCACATATCGTAATCATAGAATAGTATTAATTATATAATATATCTTTACCGTTGATTGTTCGAAATGGTTTGTACGCCGTTGGATAAGCAAAAGCAAAAGCAGAAGCACAAGAAAGGTTTGTGGTCTCCGGATGAAGACATGAAGCTGAAAAGCTACATACTAAAGCATGGCCATGGCTGCTGGAGCTCCGTTCCGGTCAATACGGGTAAGTCATGTTTGGCACATAATATAGGCTAAAACGTAAATTTATTATCATCATATCATGGATTATATCCATTTTGCAATGCTTTGGATCGGAATGTCTCTGTTTTGCATATTTGATCTCGAATAGGATGGAAAGAGGGGAAACAATGAAATGTACAAGAAAAAAAAAATTGGGATCAAAAGCTTCTTTTTAATATATACGCAAAACTCAAAAATGTTGAGTGTCCAGTAGTACTATAGGACTAAAAGTGCATTTCTTTGATTCATGAACCTTTTACTTTCGCAATTTGTGCATGCAATCTCAAATTATCGTCTTCTATCATTTTAATGCCTCGGCATAAGGGTGTAATCGAGCCGAGTAGAGTCGAACAATACATTGTTCAAGTTTGATTTAGATTTTATCTAGATTAAAATTTTGTGTTTGAGTTTGATTTGATTGTTGAACGAGCTGAGCTCCAACGAGCTTTTATTGAACGAGCTCGAGTCGAATAGCTTGATATTTTATATGTATAATATTAAACTTTAGCTTATCGTCAAGCTCAAGTCAAGCTTCAAAAGTTATGGAGCGTAAAATGATATTCAATTTGTTTGATTATTATGACGAACTGAGCTCGATCGAGTCGAATATTGATTACCTTAGTTTGAATTTAGTCCTACATGTGTGCATAAATATCTAATCCGAACAATGACAATGTCATTTGATAGTTACCCTTTGGTTTGTGCTAAATGTCATTTTTATGACAGGAGAAAGTAAAAAATTACCCCCATGACTACTTAAAATTAAATTAAATTAAATAATAAAAAAAATTAATAATAAAACACAATTTCAAAGGGCTACTTTAATCATGTTTGTGACTTTTGAATAGGCATTAGTCCACAGAAAATAACATATAATTAGAGAAGGTTTACTTCAACTAATGATGTATGTACATCTCAATACCAAAACATTAATTTTCTTAAACAATAGAATTCTGTTATAATTTTCTTAAAAAAAGATTAATAAAAGACAGCTGTAATTGACTTTTAATCACCCTTTCATTTTCTTTCTTTAATTTTTACAGGTTTACAGAGAAATGGTAAGAGCTGCAGATTAAGGTGGATTAATTACTTAAGGCCGGGATTAAAACGAGGGATGTTTAGCACAACAGAAGAGGAAAAAATCCTTACCCTTCATCAAATATTAGGCAACAAGTAAGAAACTAATTTCTTAATAATTACGACCGAATTCCCTGAGATTTAGTCGTCTTACAAAGAACCCTGACGTTTAAGAAATTACAAGAAAGACCACTCTGATTTAGACTATGCACAAAAACATTCTTTGACGTCCCCTATAATTTCTAAAATTGTTTACAAAAGACCCCCTATAGGGGTGTTCTTGTAATTTTTTGAGGTTTTCAGTAAATACAGTAAATATCAGCGTCAGTGTGTAAATCACAACAAATTCCTAAAAAAGAAATTGACTGATTTTTTTTTAATACAAAAAGATGAAAATAATTAACATGCAGTTTTTTGTACCCGCAGGTGGTCTCAGATAGCACAACATTTACCAGGAAGAACTGATAACGAAATTAAAAATTACTGGCATTCGTATCTAAAGAAAAGAATAGCAAAAACGGCTGAAATCGAAAATCGAGTTAAAGATGAATGCACAAATGGTCTAAATCAAATATCGGAATTATCGCCTTCTTCATTGAAGTCGACCCCTCATAATTCCAGCTATGAATCTTTCGAAAACATGGAAGGATCATTAATCGACACAGATCAGTCCCAAAATTGCAATCTACCCAAAGTTCTTTTTGCTGAATGGCTCTCTTTAGATCAGTTTCATGTCCAGGACATGGGGGATAATTTCGACCATTTCAAGAATATTTTCGAAAGCCAAAGTTCAAATGATAGTTTTCTGATGAATGAATCGTTTGATACGAAATCGAACAGCGTTTCGTACGATGAAATGCTTCAGTTACCGTTCAAGTTCGAGGATCAGATTTCGGAAAGTTGTTTAGTTGATTATTTTCCAGGTGAATTCAACATAAATTGTGACCATATTTTTACTGAAGGATTTCAACTAAGCAACTTCAGTGAAGAATAACTTTTTTATGTTTACATGAATTTGGTTGTTCCTTTGTACATAAAAATAATAATATGTCAAAGAATTGCTTTGACAATTTTATAAGAGACATCATTTTAATTTTTCTAAAATTTATATCTCCATTCCATGTTTCTGTACTATATTATGACTTCATTGTTCTTGGAGTGAAATGCAAAAATACCCCCTTATGTTTTATTTAATTCAATTATTCCCCCTGTGTTATTTTTATTATAAAAAATCCTCTTATGCTAATTTTTTATTAGCTAAAGAAACCATGCATCCCAAACCAAAATGATAATTATACCCTAACAAAGAATGCAAAAACACTTCTATTCACCTAAAAATTTTGCAATAATCTCCTCGTTAATTAACTTTGAAGATTAGTAATAACCTACATGTTCACTTAAAAAAATCGACAATAACCTTCATATGATTTATAAGGCCGGAAGGTGATATACACTCACACCTCCTGATGTTTAGTCATATTACAAGAAATCCTTTGTAGTTTTAAAAGTTACAAGGTCACCCCTTACAGGGTGTTTTTTGTAAATATTTTTTCCAGTTGTAGATGGTTTTTTGTAAATATTTTTACAAGTTGTAGGGGGGTGTCCTTGTAAGACTTGTTAAACCAAAAGGGTGTCCTTGTAATTTCTGAGACTACAGGGAATTCCTTGTAATATAACTAAATCTCAGGGGATCTGAGTATAAGTCAACCTAGGGAAACCTTAAATGGGTTTATTCGCTAATAAAAAAAGAAAACAAGGATGTTTTTGCTAAATAAAATATGTTTTTTTGATAATTAGGCAAAGCACAACGGGTAGTATTTTTTTTTGTTTTGTTACATAATATCGTTTATTGTCCAGAGATAATAGTTAAATACCCAATAGATCACATTAGAAATAGGGAAATTGCAAATTTGGTGTAAGGTATTTTGCAATTTTGGTACCACTGAAATACGTAAATATAAATTTATAACCACAACTTAAATATTAATTGCAATTAATGTTCATATCACCGTCAAATAATTGGATCGAAATTCACGGAATGAGCCACTTACACCGAACGTGGCTGTTATCTCGCCTATTGAAGGGAAAATAATTATGTTTCCATCACTTTGGAAGGAAAGTTATCACATTATTTCATCTTTTGGAGGAAATATTATAACGTTAGCCTCACGCTTTCACATATCATGTGATAATTTTCACTCCAAAAGACGAGATAACAACTATGTACGATGCATGTGGCCGAATTCGTTCATTTCGGTCCAATTATTTGTAAATGGTATGAAAATTGCAACCAACATTAATTCTAACTGTAGTAAATATGCATTTACTTATCCAGTATACCAATATTGCAAAGTGCCCTATTATATGGTACCAAATATGCAATTTCCCTGAAATACTATCTATTTACAACATTAGAAACCATTTGCATTTAATATTAAACTATTTCTCTGAATTAGGCTGGTCCATAAGAGTATAGTTGTAACGGCAAAGACAATTCCTATTGGGATCCATTTCAAAGCAATGATCTACAAGAAACGAACAACAACAACAATAATAAGCATAAATTTCCAGATATTTGCAAAATTAAACTATATTATATAGTGGTTAATGGAAATTTACCCACTTAGTTATCATAATATTCAATTTACCCTCTCGTAATTTGAAAAAGAGCAATTTACCCCTTACTGATTTTAAAAATTCATATACTGTCTCCCTAAGCCATCATAAAAAATTGAATTGACGATAATACCCCCTTTTATGTGGATCATTTTACCCCCTTAAAGGGTAATTTCATCTTTTCACACAATATATTTCTTACTCACTCTCATATTTGAGCGAGTGAGATATATTCTCCAACTCAGGGAGGTAAATTGCTTCTTTAAAAAAATCACAAAAGAGTAAAATGCTCTTTTTTTCAAATTATAGAGGATAAATTAAACATTAGGATAATCACAAGGGATAAATTACCATTAACCCTATAATATAGTCTTAATAACTAAATTAAACTATATAGTACATAACTACATACCTCAAGCTTTTTTTAGCACCAAATTGGTGAAACATTTAAATGTGCTTCACTCATTCTTTCCAACATCTCTGACAGTGTAACGAATTTATTTAATTTCTACATTTTATTGAATGATTTATCACAAATAAAGTACAAAAATTAATGAAAAATAATAAAATCATACCAAATCTTCTTCTTCGCTTTATTATCTGCGAAAAAAACTCTGATTTAACACCTACGTCGTGAGAACTATCAAAATTTAGCTTCGATATATTCTCCTGTGTTCTCGCGTCTTCGTATTTTCTTTTAATATTTCCGATGATACCGTCTGATTATGAAACATTTCATGTCATTATATCTTTTGTAGCATTAATTTTTCTCATTTGAAATATCATAAAGAGTTATGAATTACCGAATCTAATAAAGCTATATGGCCTTATAATTCTTTCTTTCAGTCTAACATTAAACTTCTGAAATTCCATATTCAAATCTTGTAAATAATAGAAAGCTAGCTTTCTTGGATATGATGAATCACATAGTACCATAAAACAAATTCCATTCTCAACCATGTAACTGAAACAAAACAAAAATAAAATAAAATTGAAGCTCTGTATATAATTTAAATGAGTGAAATGCCAAAATACCCACTTTGATTTACTTAATTAGAAGAAAAAAATCATGTGCTATTTATGTATTAGTAAAAAAAAAAATCTCCCTAGCCGAAAAATTCTTGCCCAAGCCTGAGTACATATTTTTTAAGCAAAAATGAGAGTTATACCCCCATCAAAAACTGCGATCCCTACCTAAGAAATTATCAACAATTCCCGTATTAACTTTGAAAATTGGTAATAATCACTCTGTTCAGTTAGAAATTTGACAATAACCTCCCTATTTACTTATAAAGAAATTTTAAAAAAATTTTTCTAATTGAAAAAATAATACATGGCGTTTGTACTAATAATAATAAAAATAACACAAGAAGTTTTGCCAATTAGACAAAGCACATGGATTATGTTTGCATTTAGCTCTAATGTAAATACCATCATAGAATAGAATTTATGCTTCCTTCAAGATAAACAAATTAAAAAAAATTTATACCCCTTATTTCCCTATATTTATACTCCTATTTTCTTTGTGAGACATCCCAAAACAACTTCATTTCCGGGTGTAGATCCTCTGTACCACTTTTGGTATACCACTTAAGTGTATCACTATTAATTAATTGACACTTGCATATATGATAATTATAATAATTCTCACATATGCATGTGTCAATCAATTAGTGGTGATACACTTAAGTGATACACCAAAAGTGGTACAGAGGATCTTGAGCCTTCATTTCTATTATTTCCATTAATAGAATATCTTTCTAAAAAGTTACTCTCAATAACTTACAATTACTAGGAGTACTTTTTACGGCAAAATAAATGTAAAGATAACTGGAAGTTTCTCTTTTTTTAAGTCTACATAAAATTTTGCGCCAAAATAAAGGGAGGGGAAAAACGAGAGTGAATAGCCACCAGCTGTCATATTAGCCACGAAATTTCCGTGAGGGAGTATATAACAATTCAAATGATTAAAAAAAATGCAGGCCCATAATATATATATAAGCCCAATGTAAATAAAAAAAATTCAGAAAAATTACTGGAAAGAGTGATGATCCAAGAAAATGGTCATCTTGGAATTTGGCAAAGCTCCTCTTGAAATTTCTTTGAGCAAAAATTCTCCTTGTTGCTTGTAAGCAGATATATTTTCATCTTGATCAACATACCTTGGACATTGGGCCAAAGGGAGTCCATCACTCACTCTGCCTACAATGGTAATTAGCTTCACCATTAATTAATTAATTACTTTTAGTACTAATTCAATTTCAATTAATGTGGGTATTGTACAAAATCAAAAAAGCTTGAATCTTTTCTTCAAATTGGGGTTGTAAACTTGTTTTTGGCTTCTGGGAATTGATTAAATTTTGGGAACAAGAAAGGGTTTTTAATATTTTGTCTAATTTCTTGTTGAATGATGAACATTTTAGTTTATAGATGCATGAGCTAGGTTTTTAGAGATAATTAATAAGTTTTGTGTGTAAAGACGTCAAGAACTTGGTGATTAAGTTATTCTTTATGTGTCTTCATTAGATGATCATACGCGTTACAAGCAAGCAAGCAAAACGTTAGGGGGGCAAAAGCCTAAAGGTCCTTTAGTAAAATTGGCATGAAGAAATGGAGAATAATATCTTTCTTTTATACTAATTTATTACGCTAAATCCACAATACACATTAGAGGTGGGCAAGTGGGTCCGGGTTTCGGGTATCCGCTTCGTTCCGGTCCGGTTGTTTCCATTTGAGACTGGAAAAAATAAGTATTTTCGAGTTTCGAAGAATACCCTAACCAGATCAAGGAAAATCAGGACGGATTTTTGATGTTGACCCCTACCTGATCAAGGAACCGTCCCGATTAATTAATCTATAGTTTGACATTAGTCGTTAATACAATCAACCGCATGCTTATCACTAGAGTAAAATGTAAAAAATACCTCATGCGTCTAATAGTAGCAGACTATTTGTATTGCCAAAAGAATCATGTGTTAGCAAGTCAAATGCATTTACCTCCTCCGAAAACAGATTATGTTTTACTAGTTCTAAGTGTGAGTATTCTTCTACTAGTTCTAAGTGTGAGTATTCTTCATGACTTGCAGGGTAAGAGTGAATAGCAAATTAACTCCCTGTGTTATTCTTGTTGTTGTTTTGTAATAAAAAAAGAATAAACAAAACTTTAAAAGAACTGCTGGAGTGAAAATATTGGGAATGAGAGCAACATATTTTATTAACCAAAGAAACTTGACATACTTTTCATCTGAATCATTACAATTTAAAGACTGAATAATAACAACCCACTGAAATCATGGTTCCTAAGATTATGCCATGATCACACCTAAAACTAACCAATACCAGAAAAATAGGAACAACCTTGAAACGTTCAACTAAACAATGTTAATGACTTAAATAAGCAGTCCTAAACACATTTTCTAACACTCCTCCTTGCTTTAGGAACTGCAAACACCAAGTTTAGTCCTTAGAGAATCGAACTTGCTAACTGGTAGGGGCTTGGTGAATATATCCGCAACTTGATCTTCTGTTTTGCAGTAGATAAGAGCAACAACTCCATCATTCTGTACTTCCCTTACGAAGAATAATTTAATATTAAAATGCTTAGTTTTCCCATGAAACATAGGATTATTAGAGATAGAAATAGCAGCTTGGTTGTCAACAAAATCTTTGTGCTTTCCCTCTGCTCCAAGTTAAGATCAATTAAAATCTTCCTAAGCCATAAAGCTTGATTAACAGCAGCTGTTGTAGCAACAAACTCTGCTTCAGCAGTGGATTGAGCTACGATTTCTTGTTTTTTCAAGCTCCATGAGAAAACACCATAACCAAGTTTGAAACAGTAACCTGAAGTGCTTTTCATATCATCAGAACCTCCCCAGTCACTATCTGAAAAACCAACCAGCTTGAACTCTTTGCTTCTCATGAATTTAATGCCAAAATGACAGGTGCCTTTGACATATCTAATGACTCTCTTCGCAGCCTTCAGATGCCATTGGCTCGGACAATGCATAAACCGAGACAAAACGCTTACTGCATTCAAAATGTCAGGCCGAGTTGCTGTGAGATACATTAAGCAACCAATCAGACTTCTGAAATAAGCTTGATCAATCTTGTCTGCTCCATCTTCTTTACAGAGCTTTTCCTTTTGGTTCATGGGAGTGCTCATTTCCTTGCACTCATCAAGTTTAAACTTTTTCAAAATCTCTTTGGCGTACTTATGTTGGCAGATGAAGACTTCATATTCAGTTTGTTTAATTTCCATTTCTAAAAAGAAGGTCATCAAACCAAGATCTGTCATCTCGAAAACCTCCATCATCTCTTTCTTAAATTTTTCCACAAGACCTGTGTTGTTTCCTGTTACAAGAAGATCATCTACATATAGTGAGATGATAAGAATGTCAGCACAATTATGTTTGACATACAATGTTGATTCAGATAAGCTTTTAGAAAATCCCAAATTCTGCAAATGTTCATCAATTTTGCTATACCAAGCTCGTGGAGCTTGCTTCAATCCGTAGAGTGCCTTTTTAAGAAGATAGACCTTGTCTTCTTCTCCTTCTTTTACATAGCCCTCCGGTTGCACAACATAAATCTCCTCCTGCAGAAAACCATTTAAGAACGCTGACTTGACATCTAATTGGTACACCTTCCAATTCTTTTGTGCTGCAACAGCGAGTAAGAGCCTAATGGTATCGATTCTAGCTACTGGTGCAAACGTATCTGAGTAGTCCACACCAAATATTTGAGCATATCCCTTGACCACGAGTCTAGCTTTATGCTTGTTGATTGAGCCATCAACATTAAGCTTGGTTCTGTACACCCACTTGACTCCAATCACCTTCCTGTTTTGGGGTCGATCAACCAACTCCCATGTTTTGTTCCTTTCAATCATGAACAACTCCTCCTTCATTGCAACTATCCAATTTTGATTCGTTTTGGCTTCTTCATAATCCGCAAGTTCACAAACAGCAATATTGCATCTTTGATAAATATCAGAAAGTGATCTTGTGCCTCTTACAGGAATGTCATCTATTATGTCATTCTCCCATTCTGAAATAGGAAACTTGAGTGTTGGCTCTTTTGAGACTGGACCCATCTTCTTTACATCATCCCAGTTCCATTCTTCATCTTCCATAAAGTGTACATCTCTGCTTATAACAATTTTTCCAGTTTGTGGCTGGAATACTTTATAAGCTTTTGTAACTAAGTTGTAGCCTATGAAGATGCCTGGAAGTGCTCTCTTATCTAATTTATCTCTCTTTTTCTTTGTAACATGAGTGCAACACAAGCATCCAAATATTTTAAGAAAATTTAGAGATGGTTTATAACCATACCATGCCTCAAAGGGTGTTTGATCCTTCACTGCTCTTGTTGGAAGCCTATTTTGCAAAAAAACAGCCGTGTTTGCTGCTTCGGCCCAAAACTTCTTTGGTAGATTTTTCTCATGTAGCATACATCGTGTCATCTCCAATATGAATCTATTTCATCTCTCACTTACTCCATTTTGTTGTGGAGTGTATGGTGAAGTTAATTGATGTTGGATACCTGCCTCATCGCAAAATTGGTTGAATGAATTAGAGGTGTACTCCTTTCCATTGTCTGATCTAAGAGTTTGAATTTTACAACCACTCTCATTCTCAACTATGGCTTTAAAGTTCCAAAAGACTTGAGCCACCTCTGATTTATGCTTCAAAAAGAAAATCAAACACATACGAGTGAAATCATCAATGAATGCAACATAATAGAGACTACCGTTTAGGGAAGGCATTCGTTGTGGGCCTGCAATGTCCGTATGAATCAATTGCAGCTTTCTTGATGGTAGGTACTAGGTAGTGTCAAAACTTTTTATAATTATAATTATTAAAAGACAAAACGAGGGTAGGTACTAGGTAGTGTCAAAACTTTCTTTAAATCCCCAAGCATCATGGTTTCTAACCTCGTATCAAAGTTCATTTTTGTCATATTTCTTGTGCAAATTAGACAAGTCCAAAAATCACATATCATAATCATAGAATAGCATTAATTATATAATATATCTTTACCGTTGATTGTACGAAATGGTTTGTACGCCGTTGGATAAGCAAAAGCAAAAGCACAAGAAAAGTTTGTGGTCTCCGGATGAAGACATGAAACTGAAAAGCTACATACTAAAGCATGGCCATGGCTGCTGGAGCTCCGTTCCGGTCAATACGGGTAAGTCATGTTTGGCACATAATATAGGCTAAAAAGTATATCATCATATCATGGATTATAGCCATTTCAATGCTTTGGATCGGATTGTCAATGTTTTGCACGTTTGGTCTCGAATTGGTTGGAAAGAGGGGAAACAATGAAATGTGCAAGGAAAAAAATTGGGACCAAAAGTGCTACTTCTGAATACGCAAAACTAAAATTGTTGAGTGTCCAGTACTATAGGACTCTAAAAGTGCATTTTTTTCATTCATGAAATTTTTACTTTTGCAACTTGTGCATGCAATCTCAAATTATCGTCAACTTTTAATGCCTCAACGTAGGGGTGTAATCGAACTGAGTAGAGTCAAACGAGAGTCAAACGATACATTGTTCAAGTTCGATTTAGATTTTATCGAGATTAAAATTTTGATTTTGTGTATGATTTGAATATTGTTGAATGAGCTGAGCTCCAACGAGCTTTTATTGAATGAGCTCGAGTCGAATATATCTTGATATTTTATATGTATATATTATCAATTTTTAGCATATCATCAAGCTCGAGCCAAGCTCCAAAAGTTATGGAGCAAAAAATGATATTCAATTTTGTTTGATTAGTATGACGAACTGACCTCGAGTCGAATATTGAGTAACTTAATTTGAATTTAGTCCTACATGTGTCTTTCTTTAATTTTTTCAGGTTTACAGAGAAATGGTAAGAGCTGCAGATTAAGGTGGACTAATTACTTAAGGCCGGGATTAAAATGAGGGATGTTTAGCATAACAGAAGAGGAAAAAATTCTTACCCTTCATCAGACATGCATTAGGCAACAAGTAAAAAACTAATTTCTTAATATTTACGACCGGATCCCTGAGATTTAGTCGTTTTAGAATGAACCCCTGATGTTTCAGAAATTACAAGAAGACCACTCTGGTTTAGACTATGTACAAAAACACTCTTTACAGCTTCAACAATTCCTACAAGAACATCCCCTATAATTTTTGAAATTTTGTACAAAAAACCCCCTATAGGGGTGTTTTTGTAATTTTTTGAGATTTTCTGTAATTACAGTAAATCTCAGAGCGTCAGTGTGTAGATCACAACAAATTCCTAAAAAAAGAAATTGATAAATTTTTTTAATACAAAAAGATGAAAATAATTAACACGCAGTTTTTTGTACCCGCATGTGGTCTCAGATAGCACAACATTTACCCTTTGTTTATTTATAAAATTGACAATAACCTTTCTATGATTTATGAAGGAATTTCAAAAGAGTTTAATTGCTAATAAAAAAAAGAACACAAGTATTTTTGCTAATAAAAATAACATTGGGGGGGATTTGATAATTAAGCAAAGCACAGCATCTTGCTCTTGTTCTTAAGACAAACTGAACATTGGTTGGAAGAGGAACATAAGAAGAAAGGGACATCTCAATATACATTCAATTTTTGGTATATAAAATGACGTTTTTGTTTTGTTTTACATAATATTGTTTATTGTCCAGAGATAATAGTTAAATACACAATAGATCACGTTAGAAATGGGGAAATTGCAAATTTGGTATCAGGTACTTTGCAATTTTGGTGCCACTCGATACGTAAATATACATTTATAACCACAATTTAAATATTGATTGCAGTATTCATATTATTGTCAAATAATTAGACTGAAATGCACGGAATAAGTCACTTACACCGCACATGGTTGTTATCTCCTCTTTTGGAAGGAAAATAATTACGTTTCCATCACTTTGGAAGGAAAATTATCACATTATTTCGTCTTTTGGAGAAAATATTATAACGTTTGCCTTAAGGTTTCACATATTATATAATAATTTTTACTCCAAAAGACAAGATAACAGGTACGTACGATGGACGTGGCCGATTTCGTTCATTTCGGTTCTATTATTAGTAAATGGTATGAATATTGCAACCAATATTCAAACTGTAGTACGTACTAAATGTGCATTTATGTATCCAATGATATCGATATTGCAAAGTGTCATATTAATATAGTACCAAATATGCAATTTCCCTTAAACCTTAAATACTTCCCATTTACAACATGGGGAATTCTACCAGCAGTTCATGTTTTTCCCACAAAATGAACTGCTGGATTATTATACAATTAAAATTGTGTCTTTTATTTCATTTAGCAAACTACGATTTACTAAATATAAATATATACCTTAAAAGCCCACTTATGGCTCATAAACAACACCCCTGCAAACTAAGCTCAGCCCAGGACCATTATCCTTTTTTTATTCATGAAGCTCTGCCAAGCCCGACCCATCACATCGTTAATTATATGGGCCGGCTCTAGGAAGCCTGGGTCGAAACTAACCAGCCCGGCCAATTTCACACCTGTAGCAGATGCACCAAATAAGTAACATAGTAAAGGTAAAACAGTAAAACCCTATATCATAATCAATAATCACGTCCAATAAATTGTAAAATTAGCAGATTTTTTTATCTTCAAACGACAAATTGCTGGGTAAATATGCAGCACGATGAAGTCACGTGGCAAGTCATCCGACACAACCACTGCAGTTTCATGGCCAAGTAAGCCTTCTTCTCGTCTCTTTTTCTTTTTCTTGACAATAATCAAATAAATTTTTTATTATTATTTTTAATTTGCTGATTTTTTTTTTTTTTTTTTTTTTTTTATAGAATTGAAACTGGGATATTTTGTCGAAACCCTTACAACTTAACAGGGGAATGCAACCGGAGCTCCTGCCCTCTCGCCAACAGTCGATACGCCACCATACGCGATCACGACGGTATTAAAACCCTGTGATATTCATAATGTTCGGTTTACGTCCTTTGAATATTTGAAAAATAACATTTATCCTTTATAAGAGTTTCACACCGCCTCCTTGATATTTTCATATACGTGGCACTTTACGATTTATGATAATGTGGCAGTTTACCCCTTTGTTATGATAAATATGACAATTTACCCTCCCCATGTTACAAAAACACTTTTCATACTCATTCTCAATATTGACAATTGAGTTTACACTCTTCGTCTGAAGTAGGTAAATTGCTTCTTTTTAATTTTTTCAAATCACATGGGGTAAATTGGCTTTAGCTCGTTTTTAAATTGTATCATGTTACGTATAGTTTATGTTGCATCCGAGTATTTTGAATTTTGGGTGTTTGGTGTTTCTTGCAGGAGTGTTTTATTTGTATATGAAAACAATTGAAAGGGCACATATGCCTAACAAATTGTGGGAAAAGGTTAAATTGCCTAGAAATTACATAAAAGCCCTCGAGATTATTGACAAGCACTTGGTAATGACTGTTTTAGTTTAATTGGTTTATATATATAGATAAGTACTCCTTAATGACTGTTATTGTTTTATCTTAACAGTGTTACTGGCCAAAGCTACTAGTACACAATATAAAGAGGAGATTAACTAGGATGACAAAGATGCAGATACGCACGAGAAAACTCGCTCTAAAAACAAGGTTCGCCTTTTTTCTCTTCATAATAAAGTTCTCTAGTTGATGCTTACATGTATGAAGCAATGTTGTTGAACTATTTGGCCGAAGAAGTGCTCAGGAAAGAGTTCAGGGAGGAAAGTGCAAAGAGTTTAAGTTCTGGGGGGAAAGTGCAATTTTCTCATTTTACTATTCTTACATGATGGCATTGATTTGAGTTCAGTAGTTAGTATTCCTTTCAACTGTAACCTTATTCTTAAAACTGTGGCTTCTTTTGTTTGATGCTCGAATCGGTGTCGATTTATTTGATATGCTTTCAACTTATTTAGTCAGATGTGTCTGCAGAGAGAAAATTATGACAGTACCTACTAAAGAAAAGAAGCGAGAAGCTCGGAGAGAGGAAAAGGCTGAGAAGGCAGCAATCCTAGAGAAAGTACGTTTTTTTCCCCGTTTTCTTCTTTTGTCCGCGTAAAATTTGAATCCATATTGCAATAGTTTGAAATATTTTTACTACTATTGTGCAGAGTATTGAGAAAGAGTTGGTTGAACGTCTTAAGAAAGGTGTTTATGGTGACATCTATAATTATCCTATTGACGAGTACAACAAAATCCTCGACAACGAGGTTGAAAAGGGAGCTTTCGAGGAAGAATACGATGATGAGGAGGAGGAGGAAGGTGAGGTTGAATATGTTGAAGGCTACGAGGAGCTCGAAGAGGAGGATGACATTGAAGATTTTGGTGGTCTTGCAATCAGAGACGACAGTTATGGTAACTAATATTGTTTGTATACTTATATCTTGTGGATTTAATTTGATGTGGGCGAATTCGCAAAAAAATTATTGCAGTTGGAATGGAAGATGATGAAGTTAGTGTAGCTTTCGAACATAAGAGAGGGAGAAAGGACAATGCAAGAAGGCTGGGTAACGAAGAATGTGGAGGAGCCAAATCGAAGAAGAAAGTTAAAGTACTTGTCGAGGTAAATACGACTCGACTAGACTATTTCGAACTAGATGTAAAAACACCCCTTGTGCTTTACCTAATTATCAAAAACCATTTTGAAATTCCTTCATAAATCATCATATAGAGGTTTTTTGTCAATTTCTTAAGTGAAAAGGAGGGTTGTTGTAAGGGGATTATTGATAAATTTTTAAGTAAGAGGGGTGTCTTTGCATCCTCATTTCAACTTAGGAGGGGTTTTTCTAGCTAATAAAAATTAAACACATGGAGGTTTTTGATAATAAAAATAATATATGGGATTTTTTTAAAGTTAATCAAAACACAAGGGGTGTTTTTGCATTTCACCCGTTTTCTTCTCTGTGTTCTATTGTTCTTTTCTTTCCAGCACAGTTATACATGAATTAACATATTTTTTTCTAATGAATTGATATCTACGTTTACTTAGGTTGAGCGCGAAGATACAAGTGAAAGACAGAGAGATTTTCTATGGTGACATATAATAATATAATATGATGAGTGAGGGGGAATTTTGTAATTAGACGTTATTTCGGGGATCAATAATATAATATGATGAGTGAGGGGGAATTTTGTAATTAGACGTTATTTCGGGGATCAATAATTTACCCTAAAAAATATTATGATATGCATGATTTGCGGATACAGTAACTTTTGGATTAGCTTCAATTTAATGTACTAGTTATATAAGTTTTGATTAACTTCAATCTTAATTATCATATTAATTTTCTTTTCTTTTTCTCTTTCTCTTTCTTTGTGACAAAAATTCATCTTTAGTCTTGTAACTTTACTTGGTGATGATTTCGGTACAATTTTTTCTTCGATAAGTATAGAAAACTTATGTGATTAGGAGCCCCTGATAATTATATAAATCATTTTTTCACGATGACTGCAATTAGGGGTGTTCATAAACTCGTTCTACTCGATCCATTCGTCCAATCCGTCCCAATCCGCTCATAATTCATCGGTTTAATTTTTAAAATAACCAATTGCAGGTTGATAACTTGTAGACCCACATAATATGGGTCGGGTGACGGGTTTGATGGTTAAAAAACTGACCAACCCGTAACTCGTACTTAATCATCTTTAGTGTACTTCTTATTCATGTGTTTAATAATATTGTGAAATAAATCACGTTTACTAACAAATGACTACGAACAAAAAATAAACTTTCGTTAAGTTTCTTGTTTATATTAATTTTCATGGTATACATAAGGTTGTACATAATTTGGTAATCATTTTTTTTACTCTAATTTATCTCCAAATTATAATCATCGACTTACAAATTGGTAAAAATAAACATTATTGCTAAGATAGATAGTTAATATCTAACTTTTGAAGTGTGATATTGAAAATGTGTATTTCTTTTAATCAATTTAATAATAGCAACAATATATGTTTGATTTTACATTTGTATTGATATAATTATTCATACACTTTCTCAACCCACAAATCCACCCAACCAACCCACCAACACGCCCGCACCCGTCTCACCTGAACCGAGCAGTTCATGAACATAAAAATGCGGGTACGGTTTTAAATTTTGACAAACCACATATATTGGATCGAGTTGATTTTTTCATACACATCCATCCAAAGCCGACCACGTTCACCCCTAACTGCAATTTTAGAGAGACGCGAAAACGATTAGCTTGAAAGTGGACGGACCTTAATTCATGAGCTTTTTTTACTTGGATGTCCACTCGTCAATGACAAATTTCGACAAAAAAATTTAAGCCAAAGTTGCAGTTAAATATCTAACTAGATTCCTCTGTCATATGCAAATGAAAGTACAAAATTTTCTTTCAAACATGAAATTTTGCAGTCACAAATAGATCAATTACAACTTTTCTACAAAGTGTATCTTATGAATAAATACATCATTATGCACACATAGTAACAAACAACAAATAATTCTACACCAAATTAACACACAATAAACTTAAAAAAAAAAAGTAAAAAAAAACAAATAGTTATCAAAATTAAAAAGGGAAATTTACAAATTCAAATAAGACTAAAATTAATTTAAAAAATGCCAAGCAATTTCTTTGGACCAGTTCCAGTTGCACGATATTTTGCGGCAATTTCCTCTGCTTTGAGAAGATCTTCCCCACGTTTAGCTTCAATATTTGCTTTCTTTTCTTCTGCTGCCTTGTGTACAAGAGCCACCTTGTTTTTTATTTTTTCTACATATACTGCTTTCTTTTTCTCCAATTGCTCCTGTAAATTCAATATTAATTAAAAAAATACATTCTTGAATTTATAAAATAAACAATAAAAAAATGAAAATACAATTTTTACCTCAATTTTCTTAAGCTCAGCTTCTAGACTTGCTTTCTTGCTGTTTTCCCAAGCTCCAATTGCAGATATTTTCTTTTGAGCTCTGTAATTATTATTAATCAAAATCATCCTCAAACAAATCTAGTAATTAATTTGATGAATTTATTTAATTTAATGTTCAATAAAAATGCTTACTTGTTTTCAGCTTTTGATTTCTCACTTTCTTCCCATGCTTTAATTAGAGACAACCTCTTCTCTGTTGCTACTCGGGCAAGCACAGCATCTATGGAAATATTAAATATTTATTGACTCATAAACAAAAATTAATTTTTACCAAATAAAAATAAATAAGAAATTAATAACAATTATCATAGTTTTTAATATTACCTCTGTCAACAGAGCCCTCAGATTTCTTCTCCTCATCAACTTCAGGTTCTATTGCAATAGATTAATTAAAAGAATATTTAAATATTAGGAAAAACTACATGTGAGATTTATATATAAATTTATGGTACATAAACAAGTCATGGGAACAACTATGAAATCATGGAACCGCATACATAAATCTAAAGTCAATCATATATATATATAAAATAAATTTTATGTCCAAAGGCATGATGAAAACTAATGGTAATTAATTTAAAAAAAAAAAGATTAGTAGGTTAAGTTAAAAAAAAAAAAAAAAATTCACTTAAAATTTGAAATTCTAACCAGCACCAAAAGCAGAAAAGATATTATCCCAAAGATAATAAATTCTCACAAAAGCAAACACTTTTCTAAGAAATAGACAAATTAAACTCCAAACTTTTACTTTATTTAAATTCAAATGAAACAAAAAAGGAAGCTCACTGCAAAATTCATAATTAAACAAATTCCAAGAAAATAAGTAGAAATTTTCAAGTCCTGATTACCACCCAAAATTTACAAGATAAAATACAAATAATAAATTTAAGCAACTTAAGTAAGCTTACAAGAAAATCAGATCAAGTTACTCGATCGAGCTCGTTCAATAAAAACTCGTTTGAGCTCGGTTCGTTACACAAATCAAACAAACTTAAACCTCGACTCGATTTGCTAAAACTTAAAAAAAAGAAATTCATATAAAATATGAAGTTACTCGAACTCGGTCGATAGGAGCTCGATAAAGAATCAAATCAAATCAAGCTCAAACAAAAAAATTCAAACTCGATAAAATTAAAACTCATACATACATAGACCAAAAATGAATTATCACACAAATAATCCAACACATAGTATTTAAATTAAATAATCAAATCTCCAATCAAGAAAAAATATTTCCATAAAATGAAAAACAAAATTACTTTCAACTATGGCAAGAGCTTTGCACTCCTCTTCAGGTTTGTCTTCAGCTGGAGGTGGTGGAATTACTGTTTTCTCCTCAGGCACGTCTTTCGGAGCTTCAATCGGCTCCTCCACCGGAGCCGGCGGAGGCGGCGGAGTCTCGGAACAAACCTCTGGCTCAACCTTCTTGGCTTGTTCCTCCGCCATCACTTCAGAAAACTTAGCTATGTTTAATTTTATCTAGTATAATTAATTTAAATAAAGAAAAAGAACTAGTAGAAAGAATATATAGAAGATAAGAATTTAGTGTGTGTTCTGTGAGAGAGAGAGAGAGAGAGATATTATTAGGAGTTGGTTGGGGAAAGGTAAGTTTGGTGGATGATTGGTACAGATAATGTGCTTCCTCTTCTATTGTGAGTTGGCAATAGCACCACAGCTATTTTATAAACGAAAAAAAAAAAAAAAAAAAGATATATTTTATATAGGATTAAATGAAAATGAAAAAGAAATTTCATAAAAATCTTATTTTTCGGGTAAAAGGAATAATAATCTTTGTACATACAGCTTTTATCTGCTGTTGAATGTTGGGACTTGGGACCGGGTGTATTAAAATAAATCAGAGGTCATGTATACAATATTTTGTATAGTATATTGTTGGGAAAATTGCAAAACTTGTCCTGTAATTAAGGTTTGCTGGAAAGGGTTTTGATTTGATTTTGCGGGTCTCGATTTTAAAAAAATGGTTTGGATGATTTTTGTGACACCTTTGAAACCTCGTCTGGATAGGATTTGACTGTTGAGTTTTGTGAATTTGAAAAGACTCAAACTTCATTTTGATTGGGTTTGAATGTTGGGATTTGGGGAGAACAGTAGGTGGTAAGTGTCAAATTAATATTTTTTTATTGAATTTGAGGAGAAAAATAGGTGGTATTTGTCAAATTAATTTTTTATAAGTTTTATAAGTTTGAATGTTAATTTCAAAATAGGTTTAATGAGTTTCATGGGTTTTATCAATCTCCATATAGAAAAGTTCTGGCTCAATTTTTGGCAACGAGTATAAAGGGGCAGAAAGAGTGGCCGGATGAAAATTTTGTTCTCAAAAATTTCCAAAAGTTTTTGGAAAGTTTGACTACATAATTGACCGAACCATATCAAAAAATGAAACTTTAATCCAAGTTTACAAAATAATAAGTATGATGGAGACAAATAAGTATTCTAGTATTAATAATCGTATATTGCAATTTTTAAGGAAGAAGAAAAAAATGAATTACCTATTTATTCCCTTGATTTTTTTGACACAGATGGTCAACTCTGTCGAAAAAAATGAGGCGGTGCAAGTTCTTTAGTTTTTCTTAAGTCTATGGTGCTAACTGATTATTTTATATTTCGAGGGTGCAAAGTGTCGATTTTTTGTGTTTCAAGGGTGAAAATTGATGACTTTTTCATAATTTGAGGGTGTTATGTGCATATTTTATGTTTTTGAGGTGTAAAGTGTCATTTATCTTGTTTTGGGGTGCAAAGTGCTAAAAATCCTAAATGAATTACCTATTTTTCTCCTAGAAAAAATCTAGAGGGGGCAGGTTGTTGAATTTTTCGTATATCAAAGTACTATTTTGTATTTTGAGGATTCAAAGTGTCGATTTTTCGTGTTTCAGGGTACAAAGTGCAAAAAATCCTAGAAACCATAGTTACATACTTACATTTGGGGTGCAAAAGGAGATACAACCGATGAACCGATTCATCCAATGAGCTTATGAGCTTTGGACCTTTAAATTGCCTCCACGTCGAATCTTCTTTGTCAAGAAGGCCCTCATATCTTTTGGAGTTGTCGGTAAGGTCATCTCCAACCGAAATTCATGCCCAATTGCCCCATTTATTTCCCAATTGTCCAACCAAATGGCAATCAAACTTCCATTTAAATTCAATTTCACAATTTTCTCCATTCTCACCACTCTCACTTATTTTAATAATAATTATAATATTACAATATTTTTTTTTAATAAAAATCATAATAATTTTATAATAGTTACACAATCATAAAAATTAAGGCATTCTTAATAAACCTAAACCGCTCCCATAGCTTTTTAATAGACTTCTTGACATTGCCAAATTTGTTGCAATTCAATTTCAACTATTTTGGCACAATCCTTCGATTTTAACCTCATTAATTGCTTATTAAAATCTCTTAATACCTCTCGAATTAGATATATATAGGCTAGCTGCTGATCCCGAATCAACTAACTATGAATTTATCAATGTGTACCATCTCAATATTTTTAGTGAAATTTAATCCAAATCGAGTTTAATATTTTTTACAAACTACCCAAATCATTTTTTAATCAAAATCAATCAAAAGAATTTCCATAAAAGCCTCCCATATTACAAAGGGGTCTACATCAAATTTACTATATACTTAAATAACATGTAACATTGACTAATTGCTACTGTCTTTCATTTTCGCTTGGTTTTGGTGTAGTTGAATTTGAAAAGGTTTTTTCTTTTCAACTTTGTTTTGATTTTTTACGCAATAAAATATTGGAATATATAATTTTTCGAGGCAAAATTGTAAAAAAGTCCCTGATTAATTAGTGATTTTGATTTTCGTCCCAAACTATATCACTTAGCCAAATTAGTCCCGTAATTTTATATTTTTTTTGGAATATCACCCCCCACTTGCCACATGGATGCTTACGTGTGGTGACGTAGCAAATTTTAGCATAAACAATTATATAAGATTACAGAATTCGTCCCAAACTAATTACAAATTTTGATTTTTCATCCTAAAATATATCAAAAGCCGAATTATAATATTGCGGGATTGAAAGATAGAGCTGAATAATTCAAATTAGTTCATAATTTATCGGAAGAGAATAAAAATTTCACCTACTTACAATTGAAGACAAACATGGTTCAAATTTGTACAGACTTCCAAAGTTGTAGGAACTTTTTTTGTCTTTTTTAATTAAAGTTGTACGAACTTTTGTTGTAGGAATTTAGACCCAAAATATTGCAGAGAGAGCCGTTGAGGAGAAAGCTTTCGGGTGGTCCTATTTTTGCCGGATTTGACCTCACCATACTCGACCGTTTCATGTTGCTTTTTTTTTTTATTTTTTTTTTCCACTTTTATCTTTTAACCCCCAAATTTAACGGCTACCATTTGAGGTATTACTTTTTGTGTTCGGCATCATGCACTTTCTTTTTTGGGATGGGAAAAGTGGTTGGACATTTTTTAGTGAAATGAAACTTTTGACTATATGTATGGATCAAAATTTTGTTTTGAAATATATTTCGTTCAGTCAAAAATCGAAGATTTTCGAAAATGTTATTGAAACATTAAGAAAAAATTGTAAAAAAAGTTACTAAATTAAGAAAAATAAGAGAGTTTCAGGCAAATAAATAGTTTTGAAATTTCGTCTTGTTTCATTTCGCTTGATTTAAAAATGGAAACTTTTCGATTTTTCGAAGAAAAAGATGGAAATTTTTATCCATGGCTGTATGGCTTTATTATTAGGCCATCTCCAACCGAAGTTTTTGCCCAATTGCCTTGCCCTCTTGCCTTGCCATCATGTCTTTTCGACCTACCTAAAAACTCATATCCAACCGAAGGGCAATCAACATCCATTAATTCAATTTCATAATTTTCCGCACTCTCACTTTCCGCACTCTCCCCACTCGAACTTATTTTAATAATAATAATAATAATAATAATAATCATAATCATAATAATTTTTTTATAGTTACACAATTAAGTATTTGTTTTTTCTATTGAAGTTGTATTGTGTATTTTTAAATTAAGTATTTGTGTTCAAGAAATCTCATTTATTTAGATTTGTATTTGTCTAATTATATATGAAAATGTTCAACAAATCTCATTTATATAATTCATGATTTTTTTTTTTGGAAAAAAAGCACCCATAAATAAGGCTTATCTTCTAATTTTAATTAAATGAGAATTAAAATAGATTAAATGGAAATTAAATAGGAGCCCAATTACTTTTGACTTTTCTAGAATAATCTTCTTCTTCCCAAACCCATTTCTCCCTTTCTCATTTTTTTTTTATCCAAAAGGAGGCAAAACAATGCCTATGACTTTATAAGTGCTTGAAGGGCTTCTGGTGGCTCTTCAAACCAATGCAAACCTTCACCCAAATCATGACCAAGTTTTGCCAGAGCATCTGCCATCGAATTAGTCGATCTTCTAATATGTCGAAGGACCACATTCCATGGTTTAGCAATCAAATTCCTTCAGTCCTCTAAGATGAACTTCATTGGGTGATCCCTTGTGTCAGTCTTCTTGATAAGGTTGTAAATGACTTCAGAGTCAATTTCCACCATAAGATTGCGAATCCTTTTCTCCCACGCAAATTAAGGCCATCCCGGAGAGCTAAAAGCTCTATCTGGTTAATGGAGCCTGCCCACAACTTTCGGCAAAAACCAAAATTCCAACTGCCATCATCCTTCCTAACCACCCTACCAATTGCCGCGGAATTCAAATTAGTCCTACAACTTCCATCCATATTCAATTTAGCCCAACCTCTTTCAAAACGTTCCCAAACTTGGACCGCCACTGTCTTTTGTCGTCTTTGAAGAGAGAAGGAACTCCGAATGTCAAGAGCCAATTGTTTCATCCTAAATAAAGTTACTTGTAAAGCCTCCTCTATTCCGTTAAAAACGCGGGTGTTACGAGCCTTCCATATGTTCCAAATAGTTGCCAAAAACACGAAACTCCACAGATGACTCAAAAGAACTGAATTTTGTAATGAAAGCATACAAGCCTCCCTGACTCATGCATATTTGTCCAGACTCGCGAGAGTTAAGATGCCCGAAGGATAGGCCACTTCTTCCCAAATCTTCCTAGCAAAGGAACAATCAAATAAAAGATGGAACAAATCTTCCCTTACCAAATAACATCTTGGGCACAAATCAGAGTTCACAAAGTGGCGATCAAACGAAGAGCATTTGTCAATAAGATATCATGTGCAATTAACCACACAAAGAATTTCAAACGGTGAGGACATCTCAACTTCCATATCCATGAGAAATTATTATTGTTAGTTGAAAGTTGTGTCTCTTGTGCCTTATATGCTGGCTTACAGGTAAATTGCCCGTCAGACGAACCAAACCAACCTCGCCCATCCAACCTATCTTTTCCAAACGGAATGGGAGTCGATAAGGTATTGGATTTGATGGTGTCTGGGATGTGCGTTCTAACCCGTTCCAGGTTCCAACAACCAGTGTCGCTAATTAGGTCTGAAATACTCAACATAAGTTCGTCGTTTCTTATATCCCCCTCAATAATATTGCAAAGGACACCGTCCTCCAGCCAACGATCGAAGCAGAAGGATATAAGCTTTTCATTACCAATACGCCATCTGATATTGGTTTCTACTATCCGCATGCTTCTCACAATTCATTTCCAAACATTAGATTCAACTCATTTGGTTCCATATTCCAACAAATCAGCACACTTAAAATATTTTCTCCTGTAAATTTTGCCCCAAAAGGACTCGTGGTTATTGAGAACACGCCAACCTACTTTGGCTAAAAGAGCAATATTCGCTTTCCTTGTTTCCCTCAAACCCAGACCTCCTTCAAACTTAGGCTTGATAACTTTGTCACATTTAACCAAATGGACCTTCCTACAGTTAGAGTTGGTCGCCCACAATAAACTACGATTCATTTTATCAAGCTAAGAACACACAAAAGGCGGAAGCCAAGATGATTGCATGTTATAAGTTGGAATAGGTGAAGTGACTACTTGAATAAGGATCGCACGCCCTGCTAAGCTTAAGTGCTTGGCCTTCCATGCAGATAATCTCCTTTGAAATTTTTCCACCAGACCACTGAAAGTAGAGACCCGTGCTTGCCCATGAATAATAGGAACCCCCAAATATTTCCCCAAATCCTGTGTGCAACCGAATGGTAATAGCCTAAGGATCTCTTCTTTAACCCCACTAGGCGTCTTTGGATTGAAAAAAATTCGGGACTTGTTGAAGTAATACGAAGCCCAGAGCCTTCACTAAACTCATCCAAAATATGTTTGATAGAATTGGCATTGTTCCTGGTAGCAGCCGCAAAAAGAAGTAGATCATCAGCAAAGAAGAGGTGCGGCAAAGATGGCCCTCCCCGACACAGAGTAATAGGTTTCCATGAATTGACAAAAACTGCTTCCTCAATCATATATCCAAGTCTCTCCATGCAAAGAACGAATAAGTATGGTGATAGAGGATCACCTTGTCTCAGATCTCGATTGGGCGAGAACGGCTCCAAGGGCTCTCCGTTCCAAATAAGCCTAGGTTTCATTGATCGAACATAGTTAAGAATGAGACGAGCAATATTTGGTGGGAACTCGAAGAATTCAAGTATTTGCTCTAAAAAAGACCATCTAACGGTGTCATATGCTTTCTCCAAATCGATCTTAAGGATCATGCCGCTCTCTCTATTGCTAGACCGATGTAAAGAGTGAACAACCTCTTGGACACTAAGAATGTTATCCTAAGTACCCCTCCCTAGGATGAAACTGCTCTGAAACGGGCTAACCAAATTTGACATAAATTCAATCTTTGTGCAATCAAATTTGTGACAATTTTATAGCTAGTATTGCAAAGAGAAATAGGTCGAAACTCTGTAACCGTTTCCGGGCAATCTGTTTTCAGGATGAGAATAACAAAAGATTCCCTTACCGCATGTGGTATAGTCCCATGCATAAAAATATCGTTCACCAAACTAAATACAGACTGACCCACTATGTTCCAGTATTTTTGAAAGAAAAACGGCTGACAACCATCTGGGCTAGGCGCCTTGTACGGACTCAAGTGTTTGACTATATTAGTGACCTCATCGAAATATGTAGGAGCTGATAGACATAGCTTTTGATTTACATCTAAATGTCTCTGGAAAGGGCTACTCATACTTGCTGGATTCTGATATGAAACTTCAAAACTGAACAAACCATTGAAGAAACTCCAAACATGATCTTAATAGTTGTCGAATCATAACACCACTCTACTAAAATTTTAATTGTCGCGATCTTGTTTCTCCTCTTTCGCGTGATAGTCGAAAGATGAAAAAACTTAGTATTATGATCACCAAACTGCAGCCACTTTATCCTCGATTTCTAGAACCAAAGGGACTCCCCCTAAGTAAGTATCGTATTCAGTTCTGTAATCAGGTTATTTTCTAAGGTCATTAGGAAAGGATTCTCTTCGCGATCTAATTTCCTCTGTACCCCGGCAAGACGTGTAAGAAGTTTTCTCTTTTTAATAAAAATATTCCCAATGGTTGTCTTATTCCACAAGCTCATCACCACCGGCAAATTCTTGAGGGCCTCATTCAAGGATGAGGAGCTACTCCATACTTCCTCCAAAATTCTCTCGCAATCTTGATGTGTAGTCCAGCAAAGCTCAAAACGAAAAGGTTTAATAGAAGGCCTCGTGTCGTCATCAAAGCATTTAGTAAAAATCAACCAGTGATCTGAATGAAAACGAGGTAAATATTGGACACAAGCATCCGAAAATATCTCTCTCCATAGGTCATACGCAAGAGAAAGGTCAAGCATTTCCCTAACTTTGATGCCACCGTACCGAGTACTGCACCATGTGAACTTTGGTCCAACAAACCCCAGATCCATAAGGTAACAATTTTCAGTTCTTTCCACAAATTTGTTACAACGATGCCAACTATATCGGAACCTCCTTATTTCTCACTCGGTCCTCTGATATCATTAAAGTCACCGGTTAGCATCCATGGAATATTCACAACGGAGCTCAAACCCAACAGAGAATTCCAAAGATCAGATCTCAAACTCCCATTTGGACTCGCAGAAACCCCTGAGCAAAGCCAATTATTATCATTATTCGAACCCACAATCGCATGAATAACCTGATTATCAACCGAATGAATATCCACAAATATAGTCTGCATATCCCAAAGCATCCAAATCCCTCTAGACCTACCAACAGTTAGAGCAAAAAATACTCCTGAAAAACCCGAACCCCTGGACACACTCAAAGCTCTATCCTGCGAAAGCTTAGTTTCAAACAAAAATACAATATCTGGTTTACAATTCCGAACAATTTCAGCAAAACAAATTCTACAGTTATTGCTACCTGCACCCTCACAATTCCAGGCAAGAATCTTCATATAAAAAAATAGATGAAGAAAAATAACCAAAAAGAAGTTACCCGTTCAAACAAAGTCCCTGCTCACACGATGTGGCATTATCGATGGCCATCTCCGAATCACTATCCAAAGTTTCAATCATCATGAAGTTACCAGACCCTGATTCTGACCCCAAACCCACTGCCAAGGTCTGACTGGTGGGCGGCATTTCCTGCGCAATCCATGTCTCCACAGCCAATATATTCGGATCAGGTGGCTCCGACGATTGTTCAGGGTGTTGGACCCCATTTTTCCTCCCTAGATAATCTCTAATTCAAGCTACTTTCGTGTCAAAATTCACCGGTGTGAATTTCTCTGTCTATTTTTGTTAATGCACTATGAGGAAAGGGGGTTAATTGGAAAAGTAAAGTTGCTTTGGGGACTAGGTTGAACCATTGTGGGTGGACTAGCTATTACAGGGTTTCTAGAGGCATTGGGCCTATCTGCAAGTATGGGCTTGGGCATGTTTGGGTCTCTATTAATTGTGGTCTTTCCAACTTAAGGGTGGTCTAATTTATTGCTCATGGGCCTTCTAGAGGTCTGACCCACACTCCTTTTATATTTAATGTTAATAGATAGAATTTCTTGGACCAACTCTTGTACCATATTTTTGTTTAAATTTTTTTGATTCACACGTGTGTTATCATAATTAATATCAGAATCTTTACTAACAAATTGTGCCGATAAATACTCTTCTTCCTCAACACGAAGATTTGCAAATCTGTTCTGTTGTGGATTGCTCTTACCATAACCAGAGCCGTAATTGGTGCCACTCCTAAACCTACCTTTTTTAACAACCATCCAATCGCCAAATTTTTTCTCCGAAATACGTTTTTGCAGGTCCTCGTCGCCGATGATCGGAGCAATGAAAGGTTCAGATTTTTCCGGTGATGTAGCCGAGTTTTTTCGAACAAGGCAGTCGTTGCTTCTATGTCCTACCCTACCACATTCGAAGCATATTGAAGGTAGATTCTCATATTCTATCGGGAAAAACATATTATGAACGGTGACAGCTCCAATCAAAGGCTTATCTAAATTAATTTGAACACAAAATCTAGCGTACTTACCCCTGGTTGCCCAATACGTATTATGATCCATCTTTATAGGATCCCCCACACACGACGCAATACCAAAAATTATGTTCTCCTTGAAATATTCAAGTGCTAGTTCCGGCACCCGAACCCAAGCCACAATAGTATTAATCATGTCCATCGAAGGATGAAAATTCGGGAACCATTTTCTAACTGTCAAGTATTGGTTAGCAACCATCCATGGCCCCTCTGTCAGTATTGCTTCTGTCAAGGCTTCATCCTCAAGTTTCAGAACAAAACAACCATGCCCAAGTTCAATCAAGTCATATTCCCCCTTCAATTTCCACAGATTTTCAATCCTCGAAGCAAGCATAATAAGACTAATAGATCTCCCAAGTAGACATAGAATCAAGGCCCCTTTCCACGGCTTATGAATAACGTCGAGGTAATCAGGTTTCAAACTTATCGTTGGATATGGTCGTCCATCTGATGGTTGGAGGATCTCAACCATATTTGAGTCCGATTACATCCCTGATTAAATTTCACAGCATCAATTCCACCCCTATGCCCAAGCAATGACTGGATGTAGGATCGGTCGGCAACCGGACTCTTTTGTCCCATTTCTTCATCCCTCAATCCCGTGTAAGAATCCTCTGCCATCATATTCACCGGATATTCCAAAGTTGGCTTGATAATAAATTTGCAAACAAGATTTTGGATTGCAATCAATATTCAACATTTGGTGGATTGAATTCTCCTCTTCACTTTGCTTCTGCCAAGGTAAACAAGATCATAATATTTTTTTTTAAATTGTAAGAAAATTAAAAATAATATATAGAATCATTGGGTGGCCACCAAGTAGCAGCCACCCATCTTTCCTAAGCGCCCAGGCGCGTTGCCCAGCAGGCAACCGGGCGGTCGATGGCGACCGCCCGCTTGCTCTCATGCCTGCCCGTCCTGTCCACCTTGCCCGCCAGCTTGCCCTTTGCCATCTCCAACCGACGGCGACTCCCCCTCCCCCCTCATGCCCTTTTGCCGGCATCGGTTGGAGTTGATCTTAGTTGTAACATTTTCATTCAGGTAACGCAAATTTATAAATTGGAGATTATGAGTTAAGATGATTATTATTTTTAAAAAAAAAGTTGGGAGTGTTTGTATTACTTCACTCAAAATTCGATTGAAAATGTGTGTGGTGTTTGGTGGTGTTTGCTATTCCAATATCAACTTAATTATGTTTATTATTTTTGAAAAAATGACATATTTATTACTCTTTGTCAAACAACAACTTTAAGCAAATAAACTTATTTGTTATAAAACTAAGCTAATTGGAACAACAACTAGCTAGAATAACAATGTAAAAGACAAGATAGAATAGGAAGAGAAGTTCTTCTTATTTCATATATGATTGTGTAAACAGTTGTGTGTATAAACACTTTACAACACACCTATTTATAGGACTGGAAAAGCAACTCAAAAGCCAAAGGTTGCAATACAACTAGCACTTCATTAATGTTGGTCAATACGTCATGTACATGTCCTTTCATATGTTGAGTTCAAGGTTCCTCATATGGCTAATGAATTTCGAAGATGTGGTTGCTAGGGTTTGATTCACAGATATATCGCAATGTTTTTCATCACCAACGAGCTTCAGAAAAAATGGTAATATTGATGTTCAATAAATTCAGTCAAACAATAATTTTGCTCATTCGTTCACTAAAGCATTGATGACTACGTCATTCAAATTGATGGTCATAATATTGGAATGTGTCAATTCAGAGTACTTCAGTCTCCTTTTAGATACCCATTCTTGATTTGACCAATACAAGCGGCATGTTTCTTGGAAATGCTGAATCGTAGATCTTAATCATAAACATTCACAGCTTGTTTCGAACAATTCTAAAATTCAGAGTAGTTCGAAGATGTGGTTGCTAGGGTTTGATTCACAGATATATCGCAACACCACCATAAGTAAATACCTACTCACTTTGAGATATAAATATATATGTGTGTGGACCAGAAATGTATCCAATATCTGCATAACACACCATATGTGTATTGGAGCCTCTGATTAAAACAAGCACATGTCGGTTGTTCCACAAAGATAGCGTAATACATGTTTAATTTCATTTCAATATCTGCATGTAGATGCAGAGTTATATCTTTCCAGCAATTTAAAAATGCAATATCCGACATCATACAATTTGCAGAATACTTTATATTTCTGATTGCATTTAGATAAGGTGCTTCAGGACCTAACAGTTCTTCATTGTCCTCTTCCCGACACGAAAGTGATATTCATATACCCAAATAACAATCAACCATGACATTTGCTCAAAGAATAAATATTTATCAAAATTTTATCTGAAATTATTTCATTAAGTAATTTGCGATATTTATGGGATCTGTGGGAGTCCTCATAAAATTTAAATCATCCACACATACCGCAATAATAGAAAACTCATTTCAAAATCGTTCATTGCAAAATACATGGACAAATTGAATTTTGCACGAATCCTTCTTTTACGATTTATTTATTTAGCTGGTTATACCACATCAGACCAAATCACCCTAATTCGTATAAGGATCTTATTTGTTTAATAAAGGATAAGCATGTTTAATTCCTTCAGAAATTTTAATATAAATATCACTGCCCAATGATCTATCTAATATGCGGTAACTACATCCATAAACACATTTCAAGTCCTTCAGGGACTGAAAATCAATTAAATACTGCAACGGATTGCACCAATCACGGGGGAATATGTTTCATCGTAGTTATTAGTATGTATGAGAATTCATAAAAGAAGTTGTGTTTTATATCTCACATTTTCATTATGTTTTCGTAAAATTATATATTTGTGACATATAAATTTCACATGTTTAAGCGTGCGGACTATAGTCCAAATACTTTACAATTCAATAGCGATCTCTTTTATTTATTTATGTCGACATTAAATTAACCCTTCATAAATATTATTTATAACTTTTTACTGCGACACATAAGGAAAAGTATTATTTATAGTTACTTTGTTTATATCCCAGTTTTCTTCATATATTTTTTTATTTCTGTTTCATATGCCTCTTCATTAGTATCTCGTGATTTAGACTGATCAGTCATTTTTTCTATAGCGCTTTATTTTGAAACAGATTCCTCCCCAGAAGGGACAAATACTTTAAGAACCAATTTCCTTCAGAAGTTTTCTTTTGCACCAAAAGTAATTTCACGCTTCAAGTGCGTTTATAGTATGCTAGCATATTATCCTTCAGGGACTTCAATCCATGTTGGTGCAATTTTTAATTCTTGCTCGTACTATTTGTGCATGGGCCAAGCTGAGACAAGTAATGTACATTTATGTACTCATGTCAAATAATTTCACGTTGTTCTACATGCAATGACATCAATTCTCCCCCTAACGGCGAAATACTGTCTAAAAAAAAATTATCATGATATTTTGATTTAACCATATCGCCTCGTCAGATGTTTAAGATATATGGTTATAGCCTTCAGACGTTCAAAATATATGATTACAGCCGGGAAATAAAAACTAACCAACACGTCTTTGTAGACTCATATATGTTCATTTTGGTGGAAAATCAGACCGCACAATTGAGAATTATTTGGCTTCCAGCCTGACACAAGTTGCAACGTTTCCCTCAATCTTATACTTGAGCAAGAATCTCAGCAAAAGCAATACGTGTTGACAATAAGAATATTTAAACAAAAAAAAACTTTTACATGACCATGAAATTATATAAAGGTCCACAAAATGGATCTACAAGTCTCATACATCCCATTAAAATCATCATAAAAAGGTTTGGGACTCATGACCAATCTGCACAGTAGATGGTCTTACAATTTACTTTCTTTGTGAGCAATCAACACACACATACTCATGAGGTAAATAATCCTATAGTTCTTTAAAAGATGCCCGTAATAATTCGGAGCATTTGTAATTTTCCCTGGATGACCAAATTTATCATAATATTATTGATCATTGAACCTCTAGTTCAACTTAAATTACTTATCCAACATTGCTCATTTTGGTGGAAAAATTTCTGATCCAACATTGCTTATGGTCGCATAATTCATTTTGATGAGAAAACTGGAATTTTATTCATCAATATTTTTCTGGCATGAAATATTGAATGTAGTATAAGTATATTTTATATTTCCCTCATATATATATTTTCCATATAAAACTTGTCAATACTCTATTCAAGACGGATGTCTTTGAATTCAACAAATCCATTTTGAATTTTAAAGAGCATAAAACCTCTTTCACAAAAGTATTTGTTCATCCATACAATTTACATTTGCTCTTCTGGAGTCTTTTTAGGATACCTCAATATGTATTAACTTTTGCTTTTGCTAATTTCAAGTTAGAGAATATTTTCAATCTCGAAGAATTGTGTGTGTCGACCTACTGTCAACTAAATAAATATTTTCACCGTTGATATTTACAATGCTCACATAATTGTCCATGTATCTTCAGGATGCTCGCAAAATCTTGTGCATCTAACATGATACTTATATGTTTATGCATCTTCAAGATGCTCATAACATTAATCAACTTTGTAATTGACATTGATATATAAACCAAGATACGACATATACGAAACCAATGCTTTTTACTCCACTCTAGAAAGTGCCAACAATTTGCACACCTTTGTCTATAATTGTTTGTCTTCGAGTGGTATGATGTAATGGAATGCATAATAATAAATTTTCATCATGACTAAACCATGTCATGTCTATAGTTAATTTCATTTGCTTCCGCGAAATAAATTATTAACATTCACTTCCGGGAATGAATAATTTATATTAACATTTGCATTCACTTTGGGATTAGTCCGGTGAGAGTATGATTTTCTATCAAGATGTCATTATTCAAAATAAATTAATTTAGAGTATTTCTCAAAACCTCTCTTTCATTTTTGCATCTTCGCGAGCCATTTACAATCATATTTTATCTCCACATAATCTCGATTGAGATATAATTTCATAATTATGGAGTATAATAATTTATCAGTTTAAGGCTATAACTTCAGGTGTATATATTTATAGTGAGCATTTGTGAGAATCCCACGACTTTAGTGATTATATTGCTCTTTCAAAATTTTATATGATGCAATATCATGTGCAATCATCCATAGGGAGCATTTGAAAATATCACTATTGTGATTAAATCGCTCCTCCAAAATTTATAGTACAACCGATTATTCACTTTAGGATTTCAATCCTCAACAAATGAGTTGGCTAATGCAAGCATTGCCCTCACTTTATCTTTTTCGTTTGCCCAATCTTTCATTTCTTACAAAATTTTTGAGACTCGTTTTAATAAAAAATTCAACCTTAAGAATACATGTCATATAATTTCGGAAATATGTAGAGCATCGAATTCAGATTTGGTGATAATTTTCATATCACTAATGCAAATACATAAGTAATTTATAATGCTAAAAATATTTACTCAAAACTTCGGGTTTGAGTTAATCATCTTAGCTCTTTTTCAAATCCAAAACAATCTTGCTAAAAATATACTCAAATCTTCGGGTTTGAGTTTATCTCATAGGATTTTAGCATAAAAAATATTTTCATTTAAATTTTAAATTCTTGGTATAACAATAAAATAATAATTTATCATTGATTTAATTACAAAACCTTTTGACAAATCATATGAACGGCATCAATAATCCAAAAATTATTATTTTCAATAGTGCAAAGTCATATAATTGACTTGTACTAGAATATCAAACTTGAATATTTATAACTAAATGTGAGATAAAAAATAATTGATAGATTGTTATTTAGCCACAAAATAAATCATATATTCTAATATATTTCCCGAAAATATTATTAGGCACAATGGACATCCATAAGTAATTTGAAAATTGACATCTGACGAAGTTCACGATTTGAACTTTTTATCTCACAAAAGAACATAAACAAACATGCATGTAATAGTCATGGCAACCAATTTCATGGATGAGAGCACTGCCTTGATTCTAAATTATAAAGGAAGTCGAATTATGCAAAGGATAATATAGACTGAAAATCTCTTTTCATACAGATCAATTTTATTCAAATTCATATTTTTCAATAATGTCCAAGAATAAAAACAAACACTAAAATCTCTATTCAGAAATCAATTAACTTCCATAGACAGAAAAAATAGTGCTAGTAAAGAATAATCAGTTAATTGGTCAATGGATGAATAAGCATTAGTATATTGAACAAAAGAAAATTTTAGGCAAAAAAGATTCGCAATTTAGATGTGAGTGTGAGCTGAAAATACTTAACTATTTTGTACTTGTGCTTTGGGGTATTTATATATTTGTCAACGAACAAATCAATTTAAAACAACATTGGACAGAAACTAGGAAAAATTAATTTGTTCATATTGTTGGGATTCGATAAGATAAACAGCCCTAGGCACAGCGGAATTTAAAATTTTATAGGACCTCTTACGAAATCTTGCCAGGATAATCTCTAGTTGTATATATATGAATATAATAACGACAAGAATAATTAGATCCAAATTATACTTGTCTCCTTGCAAATCCAAGTAGCTCAACAAAGTTGCATTTTCTCCCTCGGTTGGGTCGATCCAAAGTCTTGCTAGTAGCGCCCCACGTGTTGCGCCTCTACGAGTTGATACACCACAATATCACGAAAATTAATATAACATAATCGACTAGAACATAGGGTATATTAATATCTAGGCTTAGAGAACGAATTAGGAGCGAATAGAAATCGAAAAAAAATTATTCCAAAGTGGAAGAGGGGGTTCGGCCGATTTCTTCTAGGAGAGGGGAGGGAGAATTTTTCCCTTGCTTGGTTTTTGCTCTTAGAGTTGTGTGTGAGAGACAACTGTAAGTAACCTACTTATAGGTATCTCCCTAACCTAGTCCTCTTAGGATTAGGACTTTAATTCTCCTACATGGGCCATGGCCCTCTTTAATTAGAAGATCAAGTCTTCCTAATTAATCCATGGCCCAGTTAATTAATTTGACCAGGCTTTATTTAATCTCCCAATTAAATAGCCCAATTAATTAACTACTCTCCCAATTAATTAAATTATACTCCAAGTCTATTTAATTAATTTTTCCTTTAATTAATTAAATCCAACTTAATTAATTAGCTCACAAATTAAATTCCAATTTAATTTATGATCTTGATCCAATTCCAATCGGATCCATTTTAGCTCCAATTGGACCCAGTCGACCCAATTCGACCCAGTCAATTCGGTCGACCCAGTTTGTTCTCTTTTCCTCGCTTTCGCTTCATGTGTATTGTGTATGCCCCCGTAGGTTCACCACATAATTGGCCGTGGGTTATAATTAAATATAATATAATTATCATAGCAACATCTACTCTAAATCAATCGAACACTCTGTCGACTGATCATTCCAAAATTAGCACCCCTGCCAATTTGGGAATTCTCCCACACTCCACGGTCGATGTCTAGCCACAAGCCCATGGAGCCCAATCACTGGTGAATTAATTCAGTGAACCTTTTAACTCATTTACAATTTACATATACGACATAATCTCTCCATCGATCAATCTCCCAGTCGAGACTTAAGGGTATGGTCTTTCATCGGTCTCCATTTTATCTTGTCTTGACTTTATGTATTCTGGTCTCGAAATAATTCTTTTTGACTTAATCTTTATGAGCTACTTACATAAAGCCGTCAGATACCTTGGCCAAGGATTTTACCAGAATTAATTTCTCACAAAAATCCATAGGAGAATTTCCCAACCTATCAAGTCGGGTCAATGGATCATTTGTTGATGATATGAATCTGCATACGAGTTCCTCCATACCCAATATGAGTCCACAGAGACTTTCTGGTGATCTCCAGTCAGTCGGAACTTATATCAAAGCATAGACGTTCTCGCACCAAATAAACCCTATCATCTCAAGTAATTAGGGATCGTTCCTCGTATACTATTGTAAATTAGAATAACTTCAACCCCGATATGCGACTACCGCTTCCATGGTGAGTTATTCCTAATTGGGGTATTCAGTGCACTTGCTATCCCAGCAAGCCACCCACTTATGTGTATCGACTATCACAGTCACGCTCGTGGACCCCAACATTCTCCAGTTCATCGGAGTATACACAATAGTGAGAGTCTAACCGAATCCAACGATGTCCTATCTCGATTGGATTCTACGACTCTTGAATATGTTCTAGATCACGGCCTTGGAGATCAGTCCACGGGTTGTCCCATAGCCCTGTGATCTAAGGACTTCTATCCTTATGCGTAGATAATTATTACATAAGATTAAGATGACCATTTAATAAAATGCTTTTATTAATCAAAATTGAATATTTCCTCATTTATTACAATAAATGTTAGCCATACAGCTGGCTTGCAGGACACTATTTCTATCACATATTTAAACAAGATGCAATTTGTGTTGTACATAACATGGAAAATTCATATTTTTATTTTCATAAAATCACACACTCAAATGAATTCTTATGAAGCCATATTATTAGTAGAATGAACTATAACAAAAATAATAGATAACTCAACGATACCTTATATGGTATTTGAATTGATCCTTCAAGTATGAAAATGAGAGAGTGATCCGATTAGCTACTTGAAATCGAATTATAGAGTAATTTCGTGCTAATAACGTGTTATAAAACTATGTTAATTGGAACAACAACTAGCTAGAATAACAATGTAAAAGACAAGATAAAGTAGGAAGAAAAATTCTTCTTATTTCATATATGATTGTGTATACAATTGTGTGTATAAATACTTTACAACACACCTATTTATAGGACTAGAAAAGCAACTCAAAAGCCAAATGTTGCAATACAACTAGCACTTCATTAATGTTGATCAATACATCATGTACATATCCTTTCATATGTTGAGTTCAAAGGTTCCTCATGTGGCTATTGAACTTTCAAATCCATCCACCTAATATTAGATTCCACCTAATATTAGATTCATAACATTATGGAGTATTTAGAAAACGTTTTTCAGCAACAAATGTTGTCTTACCTCAGCCATAACTCCAATATTTATTCATACATAAAAAAATGATGATTTCCGGTAGTTTCGAACAAACACTTTTTGGTAGAATTTTTACATTTTGACAAAGAAGCTCAAAAGACGGCGTTTTAGACAAAAGGTGGTCATAATCAATTTCTAGTAGAATTTGAAAACACTACTTTTTTTTTTTTTATTCGTTGTCCGATATTTCCTTATATAACTTGAAAAATGAAGTAATAAAAAACTCGATCAGCTGAATATATTGAAGTTTGAGATTAGGATTTAAACTGATTATATATAATCATTTGAAAAAATAAGTTGAGGAGTTTGCAAGTTCACTCAAAAATCGACTTAGAACACTTTATAGAGTGTGTTTGCAACTCCGAACCTAGATCAACTTATTTCTACCATTTTTGGCAAAATGGACATATGTACTCTTTGTCAAACAACAATTGTAGACCCTTTTTGTGGAGTGATTAGAAAATCGTTTTTCAGCAACAAATATTTTCTTTTCTTAACCCAGCCATAAGCTCCAGCCATTTATTCCTTAGAAAAAAAAAATCAGCCTTTAATATTGACATGTTACCATGTTTAAGAGGATGAAACAAGTATATTGATATACGTGGGGAAAAAAATCATTGTTGGGTTTTTTTTTTTTAAGGAAAATTGTCCGGAGTCCGGACTAGAAACACGAGGAAAGTACACACTTGTTGGTGTTAGTATTTAATTTATTAAGTGGTCCATTAACTTCAATTAATTTAAAATAGGTAACTCACAAGAAGATGGGCAAACTTCTATCACCTAAAAATGTTCTAAAGGTTGTAAAAAAAAGGAGAATGTGAGTTTACTATAAAGATTTTAAGAGTGCGGAAACAACATGTTCGATTAAAGGATTAATTTACCCACATATTATTTTATAAAAACATCGATTGATTTAGTATATTCAAATAAAACTTAAATTTCCCGTGTTTTTAAATTTTTTCCGTGAGTCTAATATATGTATTAGTAGTTTTTAAATAATTTAGTTTCAGAAGTTTGCACAATATTATCAAAAGTTAGGAAAGTAATTGTTGCATGAAGACTATTTTCTAGATATATATAATTCAAAGGTATACTCCTATATATGTCGTGCTATAATATGACAAATTAATTTCAACCATATCTTTTAGATGTAGTATCAATATACGTGTAATGTGAGACAACGTCAAATTTAATATCCTACCTTTTCTTATGTAATTCATAGCAAGCGAAATACTCTCTTCGTATTTTTTATTTGTTGTCCTGCTAAAAAAAATTATTTACTTTTATTTACCATTTTAGAATTTCAATATAAAATCAATGCATGTTTTTTTTTACTAATTTTATCATTCTTATTAATACTTATAATTAATGTTAATTAACGCCTAAATTATTTTATTATATGAGTATTTTAGAATTTTTGCTTCAAAATAATTATTTATGACATTTCTTAATTCGTGTGTCATCCTCCAAAACGAAAAATAAAATTAAAAGGAAGAGTAGATATTTGAAGTTGGTATTGAAACATTGAATCCTTAAAAATTGAAATTCTATACTTACGTTTTTAAGCTTGAAGAAACCAATTGCAACACGTAATTAACACGAGGCCATGTCAATTAGACTCGTCTACATCAAGTAAAAGACAAAAATGAGAATCTTCATTAAATTAATAATGAAACTCTTTTTTTCCACTTATTTTCTTAGGGCATTTGGAAGAATGTGACATTGCTAATTTTAAGAAATAACTTTTGAAAATATATAGATCTAAATTTAATTTTCAACTTGTATTTAAAATTTGAGTAAGTGAAAGGAAAATAAAATATGTTAAAACGGAGGGTCATACTTTTATGCATGATTTGTGGACAAAATATGAAAATAGGTGGAAAGATTGGGTGTAGATCCTCTATACCAATTTTGGTGTACCACTCACCACTCATTAATTGACACATGCATAAGTGAGAATTATTATAATTCTCACTTATGCATGTGTCAATTAATGAGTGGTGATACACTTAAGTGGTACATCAAAAGTGGTACAGAGGATCTTGAGCCGGAAAGATTCTTTAATGGAATCTCTTTGCGTCCGTAATCATCATTAATTAAAAGGCCCAAAATGCCACCAAATGTGAGTTGTTGTGTTTGCATTTGAGTTGACGGCCCCTTGCCAATAAAAACCCACATAAAATGCCCAAAATGCCACCAAATGTGAGTTGTTGTCCGTAATCTCCTTTTTCCACTATAAAAAGTCCAAAAAAAAAAAGAAAACCATTATTTCAATCATGATACTAAAAGCCATGGCTCCACTCAAAAGCATGCAGACAAATTCAAATTAAATACAGATCTACAACCAGGCAAGAAAATATTATTAGTTCAAATATTGAGCTAAGTATGTGACTAATGTATAGTACGTTACTTCATCCGGGTGTTTTTATTATTTGTAGTTTTAGTATTTTAATGTAAAATTAATTTTTTTTTATCAATATTACACTTTTGGTTAATGCTTGAATTAATGTTAATTAAAAGCTTTCAATGTAATTAAAGCTAAGTACACTTCTTTTTATTATATGATTAAAAGAGTGTTTTCGGTTTTTTGCTTAAAAAAATGTCTATTTGTTTTATTTTTTAATTTATGTATAATCCTCCAATCGACAAATTAGAAAAATAGAGGGTGTATGACTTAAGAATAATACAATAATGTGTGAGGTATGGGATATTTGGATGAATTATGTTTCATGAGTTTGAATTTTGAAAATTGTTTCTCAAATGAAGAAAACAAAATTTGAATTTCGTGCAGGTCCGATTGAAATTTTGCATGTTAGATTATATATTTAACTTATATATTTCAATGTTGGACTTTTGAAACATAGATCGAACCATTGAAAATTCCTTATTATTCTTTTCATAAGTCTAAGTTGTGAAAAGATAAATGTAATTATAATATTTTAGTTTTTTTTTTCCCCCAAATATGGGGATGTATATATTTTTCAAAAAAATACGAATTTCAAAATTTCAAGACTAAAATCAAAAGTCAAAAAGTAAAAATACATTTAGATAGATTATTCATGTTGGGTAAGCAATATCGTTGCTGTGGGGCCCATATTAATTTGATTAGATTTCGGCTGCCTTGGATATTTTCTTGTCTAATTATGCACGCAAATAAATAAGTATGATTTGGACAAGAAATAATCTGCTGGTTTTAGTTGGCAAAACAGCCTCATTAACTTACAAACATAATCACTTTTTACACTTTAGAATAATTTATTAACCGTCGGATCTTGTCATCAAGATTGTGTTTGCCCAATTTATTTCCACGTCGGCACAAATAACATGAATTCTTTTGTCATGACTGTAAATTATATGTGAATGAAAATAAAGCAAGCTACTTGAGTTTATTTGAATTTTTTTAGATATATATTAAAAAACTTGACAAGTAAATTTTCGCTTAATAAATTTATAAAAATTGATTCGAGCTCCATTCATTAAGCTGAATATTAATATAATAATAATATAATAATATCCAATTATTTAATTATCGATTCGTTCGATAAAAATTCACTCAAGTCAGGTTGATTAACAATAAAATTAACCAACTAAAAGAATTAATAGTGTTCAACAGTACTTACTACTTAAATTTAAAATAGTAAGGTTGCTTCCCACTAAAAGCAATACAATGTATTTGGAAAAATTACTAAAGTGGTAGTGCATAAGTGTAATACTTTAGTTTTGAGTAATTAATTTTACTTAAAAGGTTCACATGAAATTGTATATTCCTATTGAATGACCAACTCATCTAAAAGCTTAAGCTGTTAGAGAGAGGAATTATTTAATATATATCACTTAACACGCCCTATCACGTGTAGGCGGTATTCATTTACTCAAGCCTTAACACGTGGAATTTAGAAATGGGTGGCGAAGGGATTCGAACACAGGACCTCTTTTGGCCTGAGCTCTGATACCATATTAGAATTCACCACATGGATTGGGTCAAGTCCACTTATTTTGCTTGAGCCTAATTTAGAATTCACCACATGGATTGGGCTAAGTCCACTTACAATGCTTGGTTGAGTTAGACCCAGCCAAGTAAGTGGACTTGACCCAATCCATGTGGTGAATTCTAATAATTCCTTCCTTTTTTGTTATTTGTTATTTTAGAGGATTGCATGCAGCTTGAAAAAACTAATAAATAGTTAATTTTTGAAAGCAAAAATTTAAAAATTCCTTTTAACCAAATAATCACATCATTAATTAGTACTCTCTCTGTCCCAAATTATCTGTCCTTTTAGAGAAAAAAATTTGTCCCAAATTATCTGTCACTTTAGGATTTCAATACACATTAATTATATAATTTAGGTACTTTTAGAGAAAAAGTAAGAGAGAGAGTGTAAAACTTGAATAACGTGTAAATAGCTAATGGTGTGATAAATAAATAATAAGAATATTTGAGGTATATAATTTATTTTTTCCATAAAAGTGAGGCTATGTAGTAGGTACCTTAACATGTGTGAAAACATGTAAAATGACACTTAATTTGGGACAAATGGAGTATTAATTATAAGCATTAACAAGAAGAGTAAAAGAGAAAATTTGGTAGACAATGTTTAATTTTACATTGAACTCTTCAAACGACAAATAAAGTAAACAAATTAATTTTATCAAAGCGACAAATAAAATAAAACGAAGGGATTTACTCTTTGTTAAATATTATATTGCACTCACCGGCGGAGCTACATTGTCTATAGGGGGGTGCATGGACCCCCCTGAAATTTTGGTCCTAAGGGTATCGTATATATGCTATATTCATTTATTTATGTTCAACTATAACATAATTTATAATTTTCTTTTAGTGGACCCTCAATTAAAATTAAATTTTTAAATAAAAGGGGTCCATGTTTATTAGAGTTTGATAAATTTAAGAGTTACAAAGTGGACATTACCTCAAACTCTAATATTTTATTTTTATTTTGTAATTTGAATCATACTATAACACTAATGTGGATATCTAAGCACTTGATATGCAACTTGAAAATTACATTGTCGACATGCGGTCAGATGAAGAGTTCTCAAATTAAAAGGAATTGGTAATCTTGCTAGAAAATTAGTTGAAACAAAGAGGAACATTGCGTATCTCTTGTATTTTTACTTTTAAAATTGACAATGATTTTGCCAGTTGCTACAACGTCTATGGAGAGAGCGTTTTCTGCTATGAAGTATATAAAAAATCGACTGAGGAATCAGATGGGAAATGAATGGTTAAATGACTCTATGATTACTTATATAGAGAAAGATGTATTTGATATCGTTACAGATGATTCAATCATGCAACGATTTCAGTCTATGACAAATCGACATGTACATTTGTAAAGAAGAAGTTTTCATTCCCTTTAATTTATTTTGAGTTTGAATTAGTTTGGTCATATTTTTTTTTAATATTTTAAATAATACTCATAAATTTATAAGGACCCCGGTGAAAAAAATTTCTGGCTCCGCCACTGATTGCACTAATATTAATGTACGCAACATCTTGATAAAATATTTTTTTCTTATGTCAACATAGACGTACAATTCCCTCCGTTTCATAATATATGTCATTTCACGTGTATGCACACAAAAATAAGGAAATCATTAAATATAGCTAAATTCTAGGGGAAAAAATGAAAAAGACTAAGATACTTTTTTAATTAATTATCATACACTAATTATTACTTCATCTTCTAACTAACTCTATCTCTTTCCAATATCAAATCTTTCCATATCCCTTAAAGGGCAAAAATGGAAAAGAGTAATTAAGGCTTTATTGAAAAGAGCAATGCTAGCCTCACAGCCCACAACCGGCTGGACAGATATACAGCCGGTTGTGGGCTTAAATTTTCATTTTCTTTTGACATTTATTTGATATATATGAAAAAAAATTGCAAAAAAAAAAACCCATAACTAATCATCAAATAAAAATAAATCCTATTTATAAAATAAACTCTAAACCAGAAACTCTAAAACCCTAGACCCCTAAACCCTAAAATCCTAAACTCTTAAACCCTAAACCCTAAATTAAATATTACGTCATAAATCCTAAATTCTAGGCATTGCAAATACTTTTAAATTATGAGTTTATATTTTTATTATAATTTTCGAGATATTTTATATTCAAATATTGATAAATGATAAATTAACATTTGAAAAGTAATGAATTATTTTTTATATGAGTAATATAGTATAATTTAGGTGTTCTTTTGTAATTTTTGAAAGTTGAGATATTTATATTCAAATATTGGTGAATGTTCAATTATCATTTGGAAAGTATTTAATTATTTTTTATATGAGTAATATCGAAAATTTTTGGTTTTTTTGTAATTTTTGAAAGTTGATTGAGTTGTTAATAGATTAAATAAATTATTTCAAGAAGAAACCTCTTAACAGGTAGCTAGCAGGTAACACAATTAAATTTGAAAGCATTAAATAAGGGTTGTACAAAGGGCTGTGGACATCTGGGCTGTGACATAATCATTTTCCTATTGAAAATTCAAAGTGACAGATAATATGGCACAAGAAAAACTTTTCAATGCGACATATATTATGAAATGGATGGAGTATAATTTTTTGTATAATGATTCACCAAACTAGTATTAACTTCAGTACATCACCTAGATCTAACTTAATTTATGAATGATGTATATATTATAGGAATTTGAATGGATATGTACTTGACTTTTGATTCATTATAAATTGCAATTAAAACTTTCAAGAAAAATGACATTAATAAAGCTAGACAGATATATGTTAAAACAAAAGGGGTAGTTTGATAGCGAACTTGTGCTGTATCTAGTTGGCAATAGCGTCCACAGGACCCAAAATGGCTCCTACCTTCAAAAATAATTACTCCATTTTTAACTTAAAGTAGTGTATTATTTTAATCAATCCCACTTCTTTTTATCCTTGTTAAGCAACTGTTTGGTTGGCATTAATTAAATATTGGTAGAGAGACAACTTGTGTAAGTATAGTTTCCTTATAATTTTATGTATGTACAAGTTGTATTAATTAATTAGACACATTCAATTCCTTGTGGCTTTGATTTAGAACAAGTTATGAATTTAATATTTACCAATGCAATTTATGAATTTAATATTTATCAATTCATAACCTACGGTGTAATTCCATTTGGAAAAGGTAAGAAAATATGTCAAAAGACTATTATTAAAGGAGTAAACTGATATCAACAGTTAATTGATCTAGTGTAAGAGACTGGTCACTATAAAATAGCGATCTCAAATTCAAATCACCATTAAAAGAAATGTTTACTTAACGTGTCCGACGCGCTTCGAAATTGATTAAACCCTTGATAAACTAACAAAAAAAAATTAAATTGATCTCGAACCTAATTAAACGAGCCAAATATTTCAACCAATAGACCAAATAATTAGCTTAAGCTTTTTTTTATTTTTTTATTTTGTAAATGCTAGAATTCTTTTATTTTATGATTGTATACCTTGTTTGGATGTTTTTTCTAAAAAAAAAAAAATTGGTTGGCGACTTGGGAGCTTTCACTAAAATATTTGTATGAAAAAGTTTGATACGCAGTTTGAATTGAATGGGCCCAATTGGGCTAGAGTACAGATCCGAATGGGCCTTATGATGCCCTCCAATCCTTATATTGGGCGTTGCACCGATACGAACTGTTTAAACTATAAAGTAGTGGTTTAAATTAGGGGTGACAAAGAAGGTCAAGACCCATTGGGTGGTCATTTACCAATCTGGTCCAATTTGGTCCAATCCATATATTTTCTATTATTAATATATTGGATTGAATCGGATTTTGTAAACATTTATATGGACTTTTAATGAATTCATTAACGGGTCTAGTAAAAAATACACATTTAGCTAAATTAATTAACATTTAATGCCTTAAACTTGACTCAATAATATTATTTTATTGTTATCTTCTAAATTCATGAAAATTTTAAATATATTTATGTTTCAAATAAATACATAAATATTAAATAGCTTTAAAAAAATAAAAAATTATTTAAATAATATCATATTTTTTAATCTCATTTAATTATAACGAATATTGTATTAAGATTTACTTATAATTATGATGTACTTATTTAATTTTAAGTTACTAGTGTCACACCTAAACGGATCGACCCAAATTCAATCCAACCCATTAACAACCCGGCCCATTTATGACCCACATAAAATGACCCGGTCCATTTTCCACATGCCCGGATCCAATCCGGACCGTCCATTTGCCACCCCTAGTTTTACCCAATTGGGCTTTACTTCTTTAACGCTATAGAATAGAGCTTGTAAACAAAATGGATTTGGGTTGGGTTACTCCTGAATCAGATCCAATTTCATTTGTATTGAATCTAATTCGAGTCCAGATTTGAATTATAGGATTCATTGGACCTTAATCAAATTCGATCAATTTCAGACCTTTTTCTATCCAATAGAATCAACTGTTCAAAATTCACCAGTATTTTTTATACTCATACACCAAATTAGTGCACGTTACATTTTCATTTATCTTAGTTTACATGTTCAAACATTTTTTATAACTCACTAAGCTCTAAAATAGTAAAAGCCAACCATCGACACATTACTTAGTTTAATTGAATTAGAAAAATCAAGTTGAAAAACATCAAAATTAATCCATGTCTTTAGGTGAAAAATGAGATCTCTACGAAATATCACCTCATGTCATGTTAAACTTGTGGTGAAATTAAATTTTAATATTATGTATTTATTGAAATTTTACGATATATTCGGTTAATGGAGATCAACGACACCGGTGGACCAAATGTTAAATTATAGGGCTAAATTCGACAAAACTAAATTTGGATAAGAAGCATAATTACAGGACTTAAAAAGGAATTTTACCACTAAACTATATTGTAAATGTATAATTTATTTATTTATTTATTTATTATCGAATCTTAGATCTGTTGCAGATCTGATCAACATATATTTCGATTCTTTGTTCATATATTTCGGATAACTAATCTTGTTAACCACATCTATTGTATTTTTAATTGGATAAATATCCTAATAAATCAGACTGAATTCGAAATAGATTTGATTAACATCCAACATGTTGCAACCCTAATTTTGAAGAAATTTGCCCCAAATTTATTATTAGGCGTCTCAAAGTCCCAAACCATACACATGAGAACTGCTACACAAAGAAACGGATGTCAAATTGCATTTCTAGCCCTTGTAAGTAATACATAAACATTTACACCCACCATATCTCTTGTAGATACAGAATTCAAGTCCATACACATACCAAATATACCAAGTTCAAGGAAATCTTCCTGAATCCAAGTATTACAAGAAAATGAGAAAATAATAGAATTCTGCATATAACAACACACATCATATTATATGGCTGAGTAACTGTGATCGTCTTCCTGCGGAGTCTGAGAAAGAGTAGTTAGGATGACGAATGTCCCAAATAAGATCGTAACTATGGCCGTGAAATTGACAAGGAAAGCCTCAGAACCGTATTTTGCAAGACCCGAGCTCTGAAGGAATGTAAGCTTTTCGAGGTATCCGAGTGTGGCGGTTCCAATAGCTAAGATATAGACAAAGGTGCCGAAAAGTACATGCCATGGAAGCGACTCGCTTCTAATTGCGGATGTTCCACCAGGGTAGAAAAACACCAAGAAACCGTAAATCCACTGCAAAAATAACATCAAACGACAATAAGAACATGAATGAGGGGGAATAGACAAGAGTATAATTAATGTTTTTAGTTGGTGTCCGGCCCGTGATTTGGGGCTTTTAAAAATTTTGGGCACACATGCCTAACTTTCAAGAAAATGTCCATCAATATGGACAATATGAAGTATAAACTATTCCTGAGGTATAGTCAAATTACAACGAGACCCTCTTCTGCTTGAAAATTTACACAAACTACTTCGGTATGCAATACATCACTTTAACAACCCGATGGCGTTAATTCCTAAAAATTAAAGTTATTTTCCAAGAATACCCTCAATCGATTAATAACATAAGATAAATTTTAGGGGGTAATTGTTATATTTATGTAAGATTGTCTAAGTAATGTCTATCAAAGTAATAAATGGCTGAATGTTCATAAATTAGTATGAGGCCATTTATGTTCTTTCAGCAAATTCGTTAGGGCTTGCTAATGGATATCATATTGAAGGGTAGTTTGCGTAATTTTTTAAACATGAGATGTTCGCTATAATCTGACCATACTTTAGGGGTAGTACATGTGATTTACTAAACAACGTCGTAGTTCAAGCCAAGAGTATAAATCGAAAGGAAAAAGTGAGACCAACTAAACGAGTACTAAACAAGAACTGAAACTTATGCATAAGAGCATTCATTACCTGAATACCGTAGAGAACGATAACACCAATTCCGAGCCAGGAGTGTAAACTGTATAAATTGGCAATGTTGCTTTCATTATGAAACTTGAATGCCATGTATATTCCAAGTATGCCGAGTATAAGAGCGATGGCATGCAAGATAAGATGTACCAATTTCTTCTCCGGTTTCTTTAGTGGCAGGCTTTTGTAACTAATTATGGCTGCAGTAAAAGAGAAATAAAAGATTAAAGAACTTTTCTATAAATGTCGGGACAAACCATGTGAATGCATCTTCTGATTACCTTCACCACCAATTATAATCAACCCAATAAGCATTAAAACGGGGTGAAGCTGGATCAAAGAAGAAAACGAAATATGAGATTCACATGTTACAACTTATGCAGATTACAAAAAAATCCAATATGAATTAAGTTAGTTGAATTTCATGCAGTATCCAGTCGAGTTCATGAATGAGTTCAAAATTGGCAAACAAGCAATGTTAGTCCCTTAAGTTTTGGAAGGATGCGGAAATAGCACACATGTGGTTCCAACAAGCAATTTACATCCTTTATGTTTTAAGTTGCTGCAATTTTAGTCCTAAAGTCGCCGAAATTAAAATTACTGCCGGAAATTGCCACAATTTATGGGGAAACAAAGATATGGATAGGGATTCAAAAAATCGTCATAATAATCAGTATAAAGGGGAAGATATGGAGGCAAATAAGTGTTATTTTGCCACCAATTTATTTGACAAGGTAACGTGGCGGATTACGATCGCACAAAATTCCTAATTTGTTAGTTTGCGCCATTGGGTGACAATTTTTCGACATTTATTTCAATCCCGAAGAGTTTAGGATTAAAATTGCGGGTAAGAAGACTAAAATGGCGTAAACTCAAGTGTCCCATTTTCGCGTCCCTGCATAAGTTATAGGACCAATATTGCTTTCTGCTGTTCAAAATTTATACATCTTCTTTACTCCTAGGACTAAAATGTCACATTAAAGTTATAAAATCATTCAAGAGTGTAAAGAGCAAGAAGATTTCAAATCAATGTAAAGGTGTACTTACTTGAAGATGATTTTCTCATCTTCAATTACTAATTACTCCCTAACTTGTTTTTGATGATTTCTTGTTTTCTACCCATCAATCAGACATTAATTACTTTCATAGCCCACACACACACAAAAAAAAAAAAAAAACAGCTAAATCAAAACCAAACAAAAAAAGTAAATCACATATTCTAATCCACATAGTAAAAACGATGCTTTACAAAAATCACACCATTTAAGAGGTAAGAAAAGGGAATTTTACATTGAATATGAGATTCTTGTTGGTAGCTTCCCAAGCCAAACCACCCCTGAAGCTGATATTCCAAATCAACACCAAAATTGCAGCTACGATTCCCAGAAAGTGTGCAACATAAGAAATTGGTAAAGCCTTTACCCCTATCGCCATTTTTCTTTCTTCCTTTTGGTTTTTTTTCTTTTTTTTTTCTGGGTATCACTCGAACAAGATATAAGTTCTAAATTTCCAATTTATCTCATCATTTTCATTTCATTTCATTTTCATCTGGGTTCTTCTTGTTTTCCTGTGTTAATTATTACTTAACTATAGTGGTCAATAGAACAATTCTGACCGTTAGATGAACCTACTTGAAAGATTTAGATTGGTTGTTTATTTGCCAGGTGGCAGTCAGCCATTGGGTTATCTGTAGCCCACGTGTTCAAGCTAGCATAGACGTTCGTGTTTGATTTTGATACCTCAATTTTTCTAACTACTTTCTGCATTCTCTCTATTTGTCATGGTTGGTGACTTGGTGTGAGTTGGTTTATTATCTCGACAAAATTACACAAAAAGTCTCAAATTAATTAGTAACTAGTATACGTCCCGTGCTATGCACGGGAATTTAAAAAATATATATGTTAAGTACTTTGTTTAACATATTAGAAATATTTATTGTACGACATGGTTAAAATATATAAAATGAAATAACAATATTTATATACAAATTAAGAAAAATAAATTGTTAAATATTAACAAAAAAGGATAGAGGATGGAGTTATATTCTTTAAAAATATATCACTCTAGAGTCTAGACATCTAAGTTACATAGAAATATTTACACACCATCGATGTTAAACTAATACCTGCATAATGAGCAAAAGCTATGTTAATAATAGTTTAATATAACCGATTTATGCATGTAATAATTTACTTATTCTCAATATAAGCATTTTTTGGATATTATGTAAGAAAATGAATTATGACTTACTTTTTTTAGCCTAAAATAGGTCGTCTCTTTGGAAGATGCGAGCATTCTTCAGACCAGTCAACAGTCAAAACAAATTTCACCGCACAGATATGTGGCCTTACAAACTTCGGTGGCACTGGGATGATAAAAGTAAATGCACGATGCAGTAATGAAAAGACTCTCTCCCTTAATATTTTGATGTCATTTTGCTGAGTAGTACATGCATTTAAGTCAGAGTAGCATTATGATTAGTGTTAAATCTAAAACTAATATCAAAATTATATTTATATCTGGTCTTGTAGTTTTTTAAGATATACAGCTTCATTGCGAAATATATATTTTGCTTGGTCATCGTATAACTTCAAGTTCATAGTTCCACTGCCATCTGTTGCTGTAAGACGAACGCGAAATCTAAAAGAAATACATTTGTGTTAATGTAAGAATAAATAGTTAAAAAAAGATGTATCTACTGAATTAATACCTGAAATTTTGTACAAACCTTCTTCTAATTGGATTTAAAAAATTAGTTTAAGAAAAGAAAAAATTCACTACCTGAAATTAGCCTTGACCACATGTAAGACAAACCACTTTGCGCTCCATTAAGTTTTGATTGTCAACCTAATCAGGTAAACATATATATACCAAAAATAAGCAGCATATTAAAAAGGGGACTAACTCATGTATTAAGAGTAAATGGCATAAGCATAAAACAGTACATGGACCAAAAGTGCTAGGATAAGAAACTGAAAAAGAGAGTTTAAGAATTGAAAACTAACCTTTAAGTATTAATTTTGTGCTCCAAACAAACTCGTATCTGCACTGAATTTATAACTGAAGTTCTAGCGACACAAAAATAAATGACAGTGGCGAACAGATTAATGGGATAAACGATATAAATTTGAGACAATCAGCATTCATTGAGTCATCATGGTAGTAAAAAACTTATTAGAGACCACCGTTCTTATCTCATTCATTTGGTTTTTTGTTGGTTTCTCGGTCTTGTAGCACATACTCCTGCCAAAACAGAAAGCAGAGAACTTTGAAAATGTATCTAACTTGTATATATTAACCGTGAACATAAAGATCACAAGTTTTGACAACTAAAATATAGATTATTGAAGCTTGATACTGCCTTAACAAACATTGAGCGTAATTTACCTCTTTATACAAATTTTAGTAGCATATTTCATTGGCAATTATTGAAGAGCTTCATACTGCCTTAACAAACATTGAGCATATGGAAGAAAAAGGAGTAAAATATTTTGAGAAGAAGATGGGGAAAATTGAATTGTAACTGGGTTTGGGCTTGTACGTGTTTTCTGAGGTGGTTATAAATTTGGAGATAGTTATATTATTAAGTAAAATTAAATAAGGAGAAAAACATGGGTTAGGGACTATGTAGTGGGTTTGAAGGTGGTTATAGATAATTATTAAGTAAAATAAAATAAATTAAAATAAGGAGAAAATAGTATTTTGGTCAAAAGAAATGAATTGAAGTCAAACACCGCTGTGAAATATATTATTAGTAGATTTTTTGGTTTTCATCCCGAACTATATCACATCATCGAATTTTATTTAATAATTTAATATATTTTTAGAATAATGTCCCAACTAATTACTAATTTTGGTATTTAGTCCCAAACTATATCAATTCGCCGAATTTCGTTTCGTAATTCACAATTTTGCATTAATTTAGTTCCAATAATAAATGTCTAATTTAATAAAAATGATGGTTCAATTTAGTAATTAGTTTGGGACGAATTCTGCAATATTGAATAATTGTTCATGCTAATATTTACCACGTTATGACACGTAATCAGAGTCATGTAGCAATTAACGGACACACGCACAATTTTCGTCTCATAATTAACGATTGGACTATATTAAAAAAATATTAAGTTACGGGACAAAATTTAATAAGATAATATAATTTGGTACGTTTTCTACAACTTTATCCAGTCCCATATACTTTATTTAATTGAATTTATTTTTCGTGTGGGCATAAAACTAAAATACAATTTTAAAATATTGAGCAACGTGTACTCCACACTTGCATTCAATAGGGTATTAAATCTCTCTCTAGAAGTGGAATTTTTTTTATTTTTTCTTTTAATTACTATCATTAAATTTCGGATAAGTGGTTTGACAACTGATTTTTTGATACCCTACCTATGCACTTGGACGAGAAGCGATGGAAAATACTTTTACTTTTTATGATCAATATTTGGATTAAGCCATTTGATAATGACTTGGAATGTGATTGGATAAGCTCAGGTAATGCATGACGTCAGTTGTTGATAAAGTGGGCCCAACTAGAATAACCATTTGGGCCAACGGTATTGACCCGGAAGATTCAGGTGGGTCAACGGCCCATATTTTAGCTTAATTGGCTTTTGTGAGAAAGTAATAGTAATGTTTATAGTAACTTGGGCCTTGGGGTAGTAATATCTTCTTCTCAAATATCTTAATTCATATTTTCTTTTTTATGTTCCGAAATAAAGTATTACTATTACTAAAGAAAAAAACAAGGTTATTATTTTCAAAATCATCATTTCACCTCAAATAATATTTTGATACCATTAATTATAAATCACTAGCAGATGATAGGGTTTAATATAGTCTTTGTAATTAGTTTATATTTGTACTTGGATACCAATTAAATATATTCGAATAGAATTTCCTAATATAGTAATTGATACATTAATTCATCATTAAAAAAAACAATATAAAGTTATCCAATTGTTTTTCTTTTCTTAAAACTCTATAAATGAATGGAGTGAGATAAATAGTACGGAGTGATTAACTTCTCACTATGACTTGTGCGAAAAAACCAAAATAGCATTTTGGCAAGATCAAACATGACTTCTCTTTATTGCCAGTAACAAACAACATTTTCTTTCTCCAGAAGAAAAAGAAGAAAAAATGGCACTTTGCACCCTGAAATTATAGGATTTTGGCATTTTATAACATAACTTAAAAGTTTTGGCACTTTGCAACCTGGAAATACAATTTAGTTGACACTTTGCACCCTAGTGTGTGTTTTGAAGAAAAAATTAATTGATTGAAGAGTATAATAGTTATTTTCGAATTTTTTGGTACTTTAAACCCTAAACGTATAGATTTTGACACTTTGCACTCTGAAATATAGAATATTGGCACTTTGCACCCAAAAAATATAATTTTTGACATTTTCAACCCCGACTTAATATGATAATAATCATGTAAATAACATGTAATATAATAATATGTTAAATATGTAAACGTCTATTTTATATATAAAGTAAATAATTTTGAGGTTACTTGAAAATAAAATGAAGACAAAGTCTTTTTTTTAATTTAAATTTTACAGAGATAAAATATTAAAATAAGTTATTATAAAGTAAAATTAATTTAGAATAGCAACTTTATGATTGTTGTGCATAAAAATGACCATTTTATCTCTACATCGCCGACATTCATGAGTCTATTTTTTTAAGAAAAATACATTAGGCTGCAAAATGTCATACAAATTATATTTTTAGGGTGCAGAGTGCCAAAAAATTTAAGTCGGGGTGAAAATGCTAATATTTTATAATTTTATGGTGCAAAATGCCAACATTCTATATTTTAAGGGTGAAAAATCTATATTGCCAAGGTGCAAAGTAAAAAATAAAATTGAAAATAACTATACTACCCTTTTATCAATGAATTTTCTTACTAAAACACACACTAGGGTGCAAAGTGCCAAATAAATTATATTTAAGGGTGCAAAGTGCCAAAACTTTTAAGTCATGGTGCAAAGTGCCAAAACCTTATAATTTCAGGGTGCAAAATGTCAAAAACCCAGAAAAGGAGTAAACACCTTTTCAGATTTCAGTTCAATTTATTTTGGCAATACATTTACTTGCATGATTTCATACTCTTTCTTCTGTTTTCAAAAACAAAGCTCAATGTACACCCTAACATAACATTTCTCCACAATGCTCAAGAGTTATCTAATAACGCAAAAAACAGCTACGACATTATACTTAAATCTCGAGCCACAGAACATGAGCTGCACCTGAATTGATGATATGTACAAATGAATCTGTATAGTTTAATCGTAATAGTTTCTATCAACTCCATACAATGCATACCAGGTGCTATAATCTTCTTTGTGAAGTACGAGAATTATTATTATCACCCCAGACCAGCTTACTTTGCCCTCCATTTCCATTCGTTGAAAAGGATAACTTCTGCAGTTCAACAAAAACATGTTAATATGCGGAAAAAGAGTACTCAATTATATCGCATAGGAAATTCGTTGGCCTACCCTTCGTGATCTTTTATCGATTGGAGTCCATGGCGGACCACTAGAAGCAGAAGCCTTCTCATTGTTCTTCAATGAGCTCAATGCTTGTGAAGTTCTCTTTAGTCTTTTTTGATCAACTATTTTATTTGGGGTGCTATTGCTAACTCCTTCGTACTTGTAGAATTCGAAAATTGAAGGACTCTTCCTTTTAGTAGGCCTTGATGTGTTCTCCGAGAAATTGTAACAAGGGGAGGAGGATAAGTTACGAGGAATGGATTGCTGACGCAATCTACTCTTTTCCCTTATTCTGTTGAGAAACTCAATTGTCCAAGGTGATCCTTGTTTTGTTCGAGTAGAGTGAAGAGCATTTGAGAGTGGTGTGCCACTAGAATTCCTTGTATACGTTTGTCGAAAAGAGGGATTGTATGAATTCTGGGGAGCCTTTTGCAACATATCCTCTTCCATGAGCCCTCTTTGGCAATTTGTAGGAGTATTCCTTCTGTCATTGGTAGCAAAACGAGGTTTAATTTCTTCCTTCCTAGTCTGTACTGTATCTCTTCGTGAAATCCAGGCATCAGAGGCAGAATCGATATCTATCGGATCCGTGATATTTGCACCGCAAGACAATGCACTCATTCTTGAATTTCTAGCCATGTAATCTTTGTCCTCGTCTAGCAGAAAGGGTGAAAAACATTCCTTAAACGCTGGAGTATCATCTACATCAATAACTTCACCTATAAATTTATCTTGTGGTATCCCAGGGACATTTATACTTTGTCTTCTGTGGTCGTTCGTGGTTTCAGGAGCTGATCTCCAGCAATTTGCATCAAATTCCTCGAAACTAAATAATTTGTCAATGGAAGATGAATTGAACTGGCCCGGCTTATTGGAAATTTCTGCACTTCCAGACAGCCAAGAATTACAAGAGACAGACGGTTTGGGAGGATTAAGGATGTCATCTGGAAGTGGATCAAGCGGCTCCATATGAAACAAGTCATTTGGAGGCTCAACATCGTTGTAAAGATCACGAGTGTATTTTAGTCTTTTCTTCTCAGATGCTCTTTTAAATTGGACATTTCCTGAGTCAGATGCACTTTTGAATTGGACATTTCCGGAGTCTGGAACTGAAGATACTGAAGAGGAGTGGTCTGTCAATCCAGATTTACAATCCTCTCGCTCCCCGTATTTGCTTGTTGCACTTAGCAAAGCAATGCTTTCATCAGGAACTCTGTACTTTTTAAGAGCACAAATTTTTCCCTCATTTGACAATTCAAGAAACTTGCCAAGTGTGTTTCCTGAAGACAATATTGCATGAGCTGAGAGAGGATTGATTGAAGGAAATGCAGTGAGGAAAGATTCAGCTAGGGTTTCTGATTCTGAAACTTTGGGGTAGAGACCCCTACACGACTTTGATGCCAAATTGATGCAAGATAATATAATTTCTTCAGTCATTTCAGATGAATATGAGAAGAAGAGCTGTATTTCAATTCCTAAGCTAGCTGCAGCAGCATAGAGTTCATCAGATGATTCCATAACGCTACTTAGGAAACTGCCTTCGCCCTCAAAGATCTGTAAGGAAAACCAATTAAATACTTAATTACCAAACATGCCTAAAGAAACTACAGTATTAATAAAGCTTGGTTAAGCTTTTGTTTGAGACAGTCATGAGAAGATTCAGTGTATGGAACTGACATAATAAAGTATACTAAGTTCTCCAACCCTTTGTAGTTACTTAAAAATTTGATAACTCGCATAGAATGAAGTGTTTATTTTGTTTACTTATCTAATTCTGTATGAGCAATATTGACGTGATAATTGATAGTTAAATAGTGAGAATTTTTCCGTTGTGATTATGGTGCAACTGACATGATTTTCTTCATTTCTTTGTACTCCCTAGTAATTGGTAAGACAGAGGTGCCAGTGTTGTATATGAAGGAACACTTTAAAAGCTTAAGCTATTTGGCTTTTTATTTAACATATGCAAGTTATAATTTGCACCAAATACTCACCATGTAAAAGATGCACCAAAAAAAGTCAAGTATTCAATTATGAGAGAAGAATTATGCCTTAAAAGTAAAAACAGCAAGGAATAATTGGTCTAATCTTTAAAGAAATTACCAGAATGGAGCAAGTGAATGCAAAACTCAGTGAAGTCAAAATACTTGCTGCAATGCTTTCTACACATAAAGGCAAGCATGAAAAGGCCTCGTCTGGAGCTGAAGCTTTCTTTCCAATATTTCTGCAGTCATACCAAGTGAGGCCAACTGCAGCACTCACTATTAGATCAACAGGTAGACTTATATCACGTTCTACAATTTCTGCTCCTTCTTTCTCCATACCAAGAATCCTTTGATATGTGCTTCTTCTGGAAATAACCATTTCTTCATTGAGATTTCGGGTATTCACTATTATGATAGTATCAGACCAAAAGGGCTTGCATGGGAGATTTGGCCTCAATTCCGAGTCCACTGGCATAGATTGAAACGGCATCTTAGTGCAGTCTTCACCTTCATTTACAGCATGTACAGGTCCATTATCATAGGCATCCTTCACAGGTATAGTGTTTAATAGCTCTTCTAACTTAGATTTGCTTTGCACCAATGTAGAACCAGGATCTTTTTTCTGAAAAACAATTGAAAATATATTAACAGACTACAAGTCATGTAAGTAAGTTAACTATAATCAACAATCTAAAGATGACAACTCAAACAAAGGTCACCCTATAGAAACCATTGAATCATGTCTTTTTCACAACTAAATTTTGAAGAAAATCTCCATGTATTACAACCTTGAAATTTTAAATGCGGATAACAGAAGAAACACAGGTATAAAGTAGAGGTAATCAAACAGGCCAAATGAATAACAAAAATCCTGACACAATAATGGAGTATGATACAGTACATGGCAACATTATTGAGCAACTGAGATTCGTCTTGTATAGAAAAAGAGGACTCTATCAAAAGGTATGACTTCTATCCACACCGCAATGAAATGCACAACCCATCATCATTATGCATTAGAGTTTATAAAGGTTAAAAGAAAAGAGAAAACAAAAATGAAAGGCTTCAATGGGAAGGAAAAGATAGACCATTTGAATTCCTAAGTCAGAGCCACAGTTTTTAGGAGTTAAAAAAGCATATGGCTAAATACTTCAATAAATTCAAAATCAATCTGAAATTATGAATAAAGGAAAGAGGAAACCATAGTTTTTATGGCATGTGTGTGTTTAACTATATTTAAAGCACTAAAGGGCATACCAGATTATACCATGAAAATACAATTATATCGCCTAAAATGTAAATGTTTGAGCATTATTTTTTATGTTTAAAACGTATGTGAATATTTCATCACCAAGAATCAATCACTTCTAGATGCTTGATATCAGAGAACTATCATGCCGAAGTTTCAAATGCATTAAGTACTGGGCAATTTAGGGCTCTTTTGAGTCCAGTGCACGATAGTGAACACATTTCTGGAAAACAATAAAATCACCAGCCATGATCTTATAGTTCATCAGATCAGCAGTAAAAAACTCAATTTGCAAAAATTTAGACTTGCCATACAAGTTCGATACTTTTGGGCATGCCCACACCATCAGAAAGAGCTTTGGCAATGCTCAAGTCCTCCAGTTCCACCTTGAGGAAATAAAGAGTGGGAAAACCATTCAACTTTGGGAAGATAGAGGATATTCTGGATGATTCATATGAGCCTCCATATTCCAAGATGAAGCTGAACTTGCTAAAGGGAAATGAGGCAGATACATAGCTAGGAAAACAACAGAGTAGAAAAAAATGGAATCATTAGCCAACTGCTTTAGGACTACCTGATCTAAATAACTTATGTAATGGCTTAAGAAATTCTAAAAGCAGCTTTGGAGCACAGTGGAAACAATAAACAGAAAGTTTTAAATCGTTAAGCAATAAAATTCTGCAGAAACTAACAAGCTCTAGGCAGATTTGATATGACAAAAAGTTGGTGTGATGACCCATCAAGATAATGTAGGTTAGTACTTTTTCGTTTTTTGAGAAGTTGTAGGTTAGTACTTGAAAGGGGGTCTATTCAAACAAGTGTCTTCTGACATGTCTTGATACTAAGCTTGAAAGAAAATATTTCCTAGAGAATCCATAACATAATCGACAATGGACAATTTAAATGTTGATACATGACAACAAAACTATCACATGCCATTTTATCATTTTACTCTTATGCAGCTGATAGACTTACTCATGGGATACCAAACAGCAATCTGAAGAAAGCATCATATTTATTGTGGTGTCTGTGATCTCAGAACATTGATACTGTGGATTTGGATGGATGGAAAAACTCTGTGGCTCATTGTGTGATATATTCAAGAGAGTCAACAGTCTCCTCAATGGCCACCAGAAAACTCTGTCAGAAACGATTAAAATTTTAGAACTACTGTTGCTTAAGTTTGTCTGTAGAATTCCTTGCACAATAGAGATGGATGGATGGACGATGCAGAGTTCTTTCTCAGCTTTCTCGTACTCGTCCCTGATCATGTTATAAAGAAAACTTAATCTAGATTTCACAAACTGAAGGTTTGTGCTCAATTTCTCCAAATATAGATAAGTGGCTTGGACCCCATAATAGCACAGGTAGAAAGCCATCTGTTTAATTGCACACAACATGGCCAACACCGTTACATCGTCATCATTCTGAGCATAATAAGTACTTGATATAAGTTTTTCCTCCAGCCGACTCATAAGCTTTTCTTTCGGAATTTGAAGTAAAGTCAAGTCATTGGAAGTTTGATATTGTTGCATATGTATAAACTCTTTCTCATTTTCCAAGAAGGCGAGGAAATGCTTCGACAAAAAATCAATGAGTAGTAGAATATTGTCAGACAACTTTACTTGATGCAACTGAACATCCCACTTCTGCTGAACCACAGTGGTAGCCTTAGTATCAGTAGAATCATCACTGGTCATAAGCACTTGACACATAGTTTTAGTATTACCTGACTTGCCTGCAGGCATATTTTCTCTTCCTGTAATGTAGTTACGAGGATTCAAAAAAAAATCAAGATCACTAGACATGGATTCTCCAAAAAGTGGAACTTTCTCAACACTGCTTTTCACTAAAAAGTTCTCATTTGTGACTTTTCCATCTCCATGATTGCTCAAACTTGTTGAATCTGCTTTTTCAGAAGAAGCATGAAGTACAGAGACATCACATCTAGGTAAGTCAAGTTTTTCCTTGTCATTTTCTGCATTATGTTTATTGACATCTTCAGATAGAATAAAATCAAATATCAGCTTTCCACCGTTGCTTAAGTTCAAAGCAGCATCAATGTTGTAAGTTTCTATCTCCCCCAACATCTTCCAACAAGAAGAATAGTTAACCATGTCACAGCCATCTTCTCTGAGATAATGCCAATCAAGGTATAGACCATCAGATGCTGATGAAGACTGCCAATCCACCTGGGTCAATAGTTCCTCAATCATTGAATGCAATGACCTATTATGACCATGCTCTGGAAGGATAGGTACAGGCAAAGATTTGAAAGAGTCGTCCATAAGGGTAAGCTCATGGCAAACAATCAATTCACTAAAACTTCTAAAGTTCATAGCTTCTCCAAACATCGATTCACATGTTTCAGCTTCAACCTCCTTTGCTGAATCTGAGAATACCTCGATGAATGTATATGGATCCAAATCGAAGAACATATATTCATCAAATATTGGGTTCGTTGACCAAATTGAATCATCTTCTGGTTTCTTACATTGGAAAACTGAGTATTCATGGATGTTTGCCAGATCTACAATGCTTCTATAGTCCAAATGTGACAAATAATCTGTCTCTTCAAGGTACTTCTTTGCATCAATATGATGTAATAAATCCTTTATCAAGTCAAACTCCACAGAACCCAAAACCTCCTTCTTGTTACTAATCATTTCATCTGAATGTGCCAATTGCGGTATTTCAATAATTTCAAAATTTAAAAGTTCATCCACCTTATATTTATTTCCATCAATACCCATAGTTTCCTCATCCACTTCAAAAAGAGGAAATTCAATATTATGAGAAAGTAGGTTTCCTTGAACAGAACCAGCATCTTCCGAAAAATCGACCTTTTTGTCCATTGAGTATTCCACATTTATGTCATCAACTGAGTATACTGACTGTTGAATCTCCAGGTGATTGTGTACTTTAAGCTCAGAACTTAGCAGATCCTGCAAGTTTCACTTCCAATCTTATAGACGAGATCTTGGTTTTTAGAATAAATGATAAGTAGGAGTGTAGGACTTTATTAATCTCACGCTAATTTTTTTAGAATAAATGATAAATATCTCGCATATGTGAACATAAAGTTCAAGAGATTTACCATTTTACATTCAGCGTCTGAAATCTCAGAGAAAATATTCAAGATCTCTTTATGGGAATGGAAAGAAATTTTCTGTTAATACAAAGAAAGTAAATAAATTGATACTGTAGTTTGAACATATAAAGATAGATGAAAATGAATCTTTCTCTGTGCCTCAGGAAAGTTACCGGTGAAAGCAAGGAGATATCCATCTCCGGAATCTCAAATTGCACAAATTTATTAGATTTCTGACCCTCGTTAGCGGAGTTTGCCCCATCCTTCTCCAATAAAAAGAGTAGAATTTGGATAATACCCTGAACAGAGATTAATGGTAACAGGGAACGTTGCAAAGAGACAACTTATTTTGATACCTGAATCTCTTGTTTGTCAGAACCCAAGCCAACCACTTGTTTTTCGCCATAACAAATCTCTGAGCTCCTCTGCCATGTTTCAAAGATTTAGACTAGAAAAGACTAACATGACATAAATATTTATACTTTACTCCATGAAGTGTGAAGTTTCCTCATGGGAGAATAATGTTCGGTGTATTCAAACATTTAGGGACAGTAGATACTGACTCGCAAATCTTTTATTATACTAGTTAAGCACACCCATTCACTGTTGCATGATCTAATAGATCTTAATATATATATATATATATAAAGAAATGTGAAATAGAGAACCTCAGGCTGTTTGAAATGGAAAATGCTAGTTAAAATCAAAGTACGGCCAGTGCATCAACTAATCCAACGAGTCATGGCATTAATATGTTGCGGATTCTTATTCAAAACAATAAGTGTTTTTCATCTGCCAGGTATGACTACCTAATGTATAATCCAAAAAATACTGGTCCTTGCATCAGATATTTCGTTTACATCACTAAATCTCCATGGAATCACTAGTAAAACAGAAATGTCTGGAAAACAAATTAAAGCAAAGTTCAATTGTCTACTTACTATAACCAACTGTTAATCCACCTTTTCATATCATAATTATCCACAGTTATCACATCCCCACAAAAGTGAGCTTCGTTAAACCATTACTTAATCTTCTCACAACTCTCTACACAAGTAAAATTACCATACATTTGCAAACAAACTTCATAAAATCATGAGGTACAATGCAATTCTCCTGATAACACCTTAAGCAGAGAATTCAAATTCGTCTGATCGATGATTCAGAAAAGCATAACTGACAACAAGATGAAAACCAAAAGATATATACACATATCGCCAAAACAATTCACAAATCATCTTGTAAGTAGATCACAAAACTATGAGAATATAAAACTCAAAATTCCAAATAGAATGAAAATCATAATCACGTATCTAAATTCAATTACCTCCAGAGGCAAAACCTCTGCATTTTCCTTGGAGCAATCAGTACTATTCCGTTCCTCGTAATGTGTAACATCGATGAAGTGAGGAAGGACGTCAGACAAGAATATTGAGAGAGCGTCGTCGATCGGAAGCTTCTGGATCTCCGGAGAGATGCCGAAATCCGGAATCTCATCTAAGGAGCGGAGGAAAACAGCGGAGAATGACGGATTATCCGGAGGAGGAAGGTGAGGGAGTGGAAGGTAGACGAAATCTAGGGTTTGGATTGGACCGCGGCTGGCGTCGCCGGTGGGGAGAAAGCGATTTCGCATTGCTTTGAGCTGAGGAGAGTGGGGAAGTGAGAATTTCAAAGTTTTAACGGGTTGATTTTGGATTTATCATTTATCTAATGAGGTGAGTTTTGGCGGCAATTCGTGTTGCCGTGTTACCTGCGGTTTCGTGCAGTGCGAGTTTTAAAGCTAAAATCGTTCTCTTTTTAACCTCTTTAGATACTTTTGGGGGTTGTTTGTAAGAATTTGGCAAAATTTCAAAAATAGTCATGTAATTTTGTGATTCATTCAAAAATAGTTTTGTAACTATAATGAGTTCTTTAATTTTCACCTAATTTCGATTTTATTCATATGCATAACAAATTTCATTCTTCAACTTTCAATAAGTTTCAATTTTAGTCATGTGGATACAATTTTTTTCCTCCATTCTCTAATAAGTTTCAATTTTTGTTCTCAAATTACAAACTTTGTCTTTGATAATAGGACCAATTAGTAATCGCAAGAAGAAAAATGAAATTTATTGAAGTTACAAGGCAATGTATGCATAGAACTAAAACTGAAATTGGGTAAAAGTTAGAGGAAAAAATTTGTTATGCACAAGACTAAATATGTGTTCAATATAGCAACTAAATAACATGACTATTTTTGGGTGGGGGGGGGGGGGGATCGAAGTTACAGGACAGTTTTTGAAATTTTACTGTAAGAATTTATAGGAAGTCATTTTTCAAAAAAAAAATCTATGTATGTAATTTAAAATTTGCCAGTACTTGTGCTGGTAAAATAATATGAAAACACCCAAATGATTGAAGCAACGTAGAAGGTGGTTGAATTAGATTTTAAGTTTAAGATCGGGTTTTTTGCACTTTGCACCCCCAAAATATGAAAAATAGGCACTTTGCACTAGGGGTGGGCGTTTGGGTCGGGTATTTTGGGACCCGTCCCGACCCGTTTGGGTATTTCCCGTTCGGGACAAAAAAGGGGTATTTTGATATTCGGGTTCGGGTACCCGAACCCGAAATATATTTTCGGGTAGGGTATTGGGTATTAATTTCACACCCGAACGGGTATTCGGGTACCCGTTCGGGTATTTAAAAAAAAAGTTTTGGCCCAATTAAATAATTGACAGCCCAAAATATGCCCAATATTTATTTTAACAATTAGGTGGGCTAGAAAAGGAAAAAAAAAGCCTAACCTGCCTATTCACAGTTTCACACTCTCCCCTATTCACACTCTCACGGCACTGAGCAGCCGACATTTGAACTCCCAAATCTGAAAATCAATTTTAGTATTCCTACTGCTCAATCAATTATTCAATTTAGTATATTCCGACTTGGAGTTTGATTTGATTGTAATTTATTGAATACTTGAATCTTGAAGGCTTGAGACATTTGTATTGTTTTGTTTTGAAGTTATTGTGTACAATTAATGTTTGAATTCATTTATTTACAATTTTACGTACATATATGTTGAAAAAAAAATTCTTGAAAAATAAAAAGTGTGAAATTTCGGGTACCCAATACCCAATACCCGAAAATTTCGGGTACCCGCCAAATCGGGTAGGGTTTCGGGTATGAAAATTCACTACCCGACCCAAAATACCCAATACCCGAAATACCCTACCCGCGCCCACCCCTACTTTGCACCCCTAAAACTTATATTCAGCACTTTGCACCATCAAAATATGAAAAATGCAGCACTTTGCACCCTATTTTATATTTAGGCAAAAACTCAAGGGCAAAATAGGTAAGTCAATTATAAATCTTTGGCACTTTACACACCCAAAACTTGAGAAATTAGCACTTTGCACCTCCAAAATATAATTAACACTTTCACCCTCGAATTAAGAACAAATTAGCAACTTGCACCCCCAAAACACAATAAATGGACATTTTGCACCCCGAAACACATAATTAACACTTTAGACCCTCAAATTAAAAAAACTCAAACCCCTCATTTTTTCCGACAAAGCTGACCATCGGGGTGAAAAAATCTAATGCAAAATAGGTAAGTTTCCGATCCGATTGAACAACCTACATTTATATACATATATACAAATTAAATACCATGAATTTGGAATGATTATATCACATAACAAATTAACAACCATGAATTATAGCTTGTACAAATTAAATGTGCTATGCAAAACAATTGAATAAGTAAAACTTGGTAAGTTCAACTTTGCCTTAGATCTTTTCACACTGATGGTCGACTTTGCGGAGAAAAGGAGGGGTTTGAGTTTTTTTTTTTTTAATTTGAGGGTGTTAAGTGTTAAATTTTTGTTTCGGGGTACAAACTATCAATTTATTGTGTTTCGGTGGTGCAAGTTGCTGATTTGTTCTTAATTCGAGGGTGATAAGCGCTAATTTTATTTTGAGAGTGCAAAGTGCCAATTTCTTAAGTTTTGGGGGTGCAAAATGTCAAAAATTTATAATTGAATTATCTATTTTGCCCTTGAGTTTTTGCTTGAAAATAAAAGAGGGTGCAAAGTGCTGTATTTTTCATATTTTGAGGGTGCAAAATGCTAAATCTGTTTTGAGGGTGTAAAGTACCTATTTCCTATGTTTCGGGGGTGTAAAATGCAAAAAACCCTTTAAGGTCTCTAATTTTGGTTTCCCATATGTAAGTGAGATTAGAAATTTGCAGCATGTCTTTTTACAAGCCGAATAGATTCCTAGAAAAAGGTGGTTGTAGAAAAAAATGTGTGTACACGGCTTTCTCTCAAAAAAAATAAATTGTGTGGCCATAACTCTTTTTTAAAAGATAGTATGAGGCTGATTGGAGGCTTAATGTCATTTTGCATCATGGAAATATTCTAATTTGTACTTTTTACCCACGAAAAAATTTAATAGCACTTGTCATTTGACTCGCCGTTAAGAGGACATTTCAGTCAATTCCCGCTAAAAAACATCCTCATTATTTTCCTCCATCCCCAATAATAAAATGAGTTATTTTCTTCCAATATTTCCCATCAAAAATCAAGAAAAATCAAATTACGTGTTTATCTTCAAGGTAAACACCACTAAGACCCCTTTTTTTTCAAGAATTGCAATTTAAAAGCTTTCTAAATTTCATCTTACGTTTTCAACCAATAACAACGGCGATCTTACTCTGAATTTGAAATTTGTCGAATGAAAAATGTAATCATATAATTAAACTAACTCTTATATTTTGGAGATTTCAAATAAAACTTATATTTTCCGAGTTGTTTTTTAGATAATTTATCAATTTTACCCTTAAGTAGACACAATATACGCGGGGTGTATTTGGAAATTACATGTAAAACATCACTATTGATCCTCCTTATCTTAATTTTTTACAGAGTGATCCCTCTTGTATTTTTTTAATCCATGTTAGTCCCCACTATAAATAATTTGTTCAAGGTGAACTAAAGTGTCAAAACAGTTTTATGATGGACTAAATTGATAAAGAAACAGTTTTATGAGGGGCTAAATTGATATAAAATAATTTTATGAGGGACTAAAGCGTAACACTATAAGTAAAATACTCATTGTAAATGATCAAAGTGAAACAAATAATTCATAGTAGGGACTAACGTAGAAAGAAAACACAAAAGGAACCACTCTGTAAAAAGTTAACGACAAGGAGTAAAAAGTTAACGATAAGGAGGACCATTAGTGGTGTTTACCATAAATAACTCCTTACCAGCTTAGATTGCATAAGTGAGATTCAGTAATAAAGATGAAATGATAATTCACAATGAGTTAATGTTAATTTATCTTTATGATATTCATAATATTCAATTTACCTTCCTTTAATTTGAAAAAAAATATATTTTACCCCCTATAATCTTATAAAAGTTTCACACTGCATCCCTGACATTTTATATGTGGCATTTTACCTCCTTGTGGTATGATAATATGGAATTATACCCCCTTGTTATGATAAATATAACAATTTAAGTGTTACAAAACACTTTCATGTCCACTCTCAAATTCCGCAAATTAGTTAAAATGCTTCTTTGAAATTTTCACATAGGATTAAAGTTTACCTGTTCTTCATCTGAGATAACATAATAAACTAATTTTCAGAGATCTGAAATGTAATGAAGTAGCTGAAAAGCAAAAAGAAATGACAGAGTACATAAACATCCTTAGTGTAATAGAATAGTTCTGAAATCCACAAGAAAAATAGAACAGATCTTGCGATAGATTCGAATTCAAATACAAAGAGTACATTACAGAACGCAGCAAACATAGCATATTCCAAAGACTCGTAGAAGGTAGCCTTAACATAGGAGCACCTCACTACCAAGTAAAGTAAATCTGCTTCCAGGATAGACTAAGTTGGTAACTTGGATTGTAAAATGACTTTGAAGTTTGAACATAGAATAAAATGCATTGTTATGCAGTTATACTCTTATTTAATGCCACAAATATTTGCTCACTAATCCAAGAACCGAAAACATAGCCATAATTCTTAGACAGACAACTCTGTCTTAGAAACAAGAATACCATCGGTATCTGCATAAAGCCACTCTCCGTCACATATTCTGGTCCCAGCAAAATTTACAGGAACGTGTTTTTCTCCAATTCCCCTTTTATTAGCTTTCACTGGATGTGAAGCCAAGGCTCTTACCCCAATATCACAACCATTGATTTCATCTACATCTCTTACACAGCCGTTAACTATAATACCGGCCCATCCATTGTTTTGAGCTTGAACTACAGGATTGCCGCCCAATATTGCACATCTCAAACTACCACCTCCGTCAACAACAAGAACTCTTCCATTACCCTTCTCCTCAAGAAATTCACGTACCAAAACATTATCTTCAAAAACTTTCAGAGTAACTACCGGTCCAGAGAAGACCGGTCGCCTACCATATATCTGGAAAACTGGCTGCAGTGCCCGCAGCTCACCACTCACGATAAGCTGCGGATTTGCATCACAAACTTCGGCTGTGGTTACCAATGCCATCTCAGATTAAAAACCTTCAAGAAAAATTCATTGTTTTAAGGTAAATTTATCAACCCTCAATCCACTCCAAATAGATTCAAGATTACATGAAAACATAGCAAATTTCATCATTTCATCATTTCATGCATCATGCAACATATTTACTTAAAAGTTCTAAAGATGCACTTGTGTTACAGATTCATTCATATGAACTAGTCAGACTGGACAGTTAATCAATGAAACATTAGGTGGATATTAGCCCTCTTGCAAAAAATATTCGAGCCATGCCACGACAATGGCAAATCGAAGTACTGCATGTAATTCAGAAAACACTGCAGCATAATGAAGAGTATTTTCTCAATATAGAATCTTTTAATCTGAATGATATGTACTGTTGTGCTGCAAATTTGCAGCCAGTTCATAATCAAATAAAAAACAGAAGTCAGTTCATTAAAATCCTTATTTAAGGTAATCCTGTAAATACTTTACTACATAATATAAAATCACATAGTACAAGGATTCAATTCAACGAATCCAATATAATGATAATCAAGGTTGAAATTACAGCATCCATATCTTAGGGTAACTTCTTCTCGCCCTAATTCATCAACTAATAATTCAATTATTTAATTCATACATAACAAATATATCAGAAAACAATAAATTGACACAAAATCAGAAATCCTCTTTGTTAATTAAAAAATATTAACAAAAACAGATAAATCGAAGAGACATACTGTTACAGAATGATGAGCTCCTGCGCGATTTGGTCTTTGAAGCTATTGCACGGCTAACTGAATTATTCGAATATTATCGACAAAAATAGAAGAATTGAGCTCAAATTATTTGATTCTTTGGTTAAAAAATAATGGAATTTGGGAAATTTTAAGGTGTGCTGATGTGACCTGAAGGGGTGAAAAGCGATGGTGAATCAAGCAGTGTCCATCAGTGAATTATTAAATGCCTTTTGAAAAATATAAAAAGCCCCAGATCTCAGAGAAATAGTAAAAGGTACCCCGCTGTTTCCCATGTGACCTTTTTTTCTTTATGGTGGTACTATTCCCATGTGATGCATACTCGTAAAGTGTCATTTTCATGTAACAACAACTATAATCTGATTGTTTTGTATTTGAAAAAATAGTTTTGGGAAAGTAATGGAGGTTAGTGAAATAATTTCGATTTACGTAATATTGTTTGAGGGTAGCTGGAGAGCTGTTTGGAGCTTCCCAGCTACCCAGACAGGTGCGTCAATGCACGCGGTCGGGCAACAATCAAGATGCACCAACTGGCATCCCTGGAATTAAATGTTTTGTTTATGTTTTTTAATTTGTATTATTAATTAATAGTATAGTGTTATGATTATAGTCATATTTTGGTGGATGTTCATGTAGGAGTTTTGTAACTCCCATGAGACTTGTAACTCCTATAATTGTAACCCCCACTATTGAAGATAATTTGTAACTCTCATGTCTATTAATTCTTGATTTTTGTATTGGTCATGTAGTCCTATAAATAAAAGACATTGTTATGTATTTGATGAGAAGAAGAATGAATGATATAATATGATATTATCTACCTCTACTCTATATTGCTCTTTATATTCTACTAGTTACTTAGATTTGTTGTTCCTTTTAGCTTAGTTTTATAACACGTTATCAGCACGAATATGCTCCATCTTTTGATTCTAAACTAAGTAATCGGATCAACAAAGAGATGACCATAATATGAAAAGCTTTTGACGGATTTGTGTGGTACACTGCTAAAAATGAATTCACTCATTCAATAAGAATGTGTAAGTAATGCGTTGGAGGTATATATGATTATTTTATTCCATTGTTTACTTATACTATTCCAATGTGATTTAATTTATAGTCGTATGTCACATTGTCATTTTGATGCTTCTAACTACTTAAGTTAATATATTTTATTATATAGTTAATGATACCGTGATACCTTTGTTAAGGTTAAAAAAGCGAATACAAATACTTAAAAGGGAAAATAAAAATGCTTTTACCAGATTAGTACTCATGATCTAGCTTCAAGATTTTGATATTGTGTTTATGTAATTTACTAAATGAAAAGTATGATTTATAGGAAGATCTTGTGTTTAAATGAATGATTAATCATTTTGAATTTTTGTTATATCAAGAACTTGAAGTTCTAACAAATGAAATATATTATATTAGGCCCGAAGCTTACATGATAATATCAAACTTCAAGATTTGAGTACATATTTATGTTAGGCTTGAAGCCTTGGTGGAAACTCAAACTAGAAGATTTGAGTTCTACTAGACTTAAAGTTCATGTGATCAACTCAAACCCGAATATTTGAGTATATTTTAACAAGCTTATTTTCGGCTTAAGAAAGAGGCCTAGGTGATCATCTCAATCCTGAAGATTTGAGTCTAAAGTACTACGTTTATTTTGTGCTTTAGAAATATAACAAATTTCACCAAGCTTGAATTGCTCTTGACATATTTGAAAATGATATGAAATGGATTATTGATGTTGAAATCCATTTGAATGAAAAATAAGGCCTTGAAAATTTTATCATGCAATGAAAAATTGGCCAAACGAAAGATAAAGTGATGGTAATATATGAGTGTTGAAACTCGAAGTTGCATCATATTTCAAAAGAGCAACCCAACCACTAAATGTGAATAATACTCGCAAATTGTTCACTACAAATATTTGCAGCCGAAGTTAAAATTTTTTAAATACTTCACATTTTTTTTTATTAAAATTAAATCTCAATAGAGATATATGGAGATTAAGTGTCATATTTGATGATTCTCAATTTCTCAATTGATCTATTTTGTTGTTGAATAATGAACTCTAAAATTATAATTCACACCTCACTAACTGATAAACATTACCTGAAGTGAATGCAATGTTGATATAAATTATTCATTTCCAGAAGTAAATGAAAATAATTAATTCCCAAAAGAAAATGTGATTAACAATATACATTAGTCATAGTCAAAATTGATATTATGCATTTCGTAGAATGATTGCATTATTAACACTCGAAGTGAAACGATTACTGTGGTAAGCAAAAGAAAAACAAGTGTGTATAAATTGATAACACTTATGAAGGTGTGGAGGAAATGACATTGGTCTTGTAAATGTCGAATGCAAATGCACATTGTGGGTATTTTCTAAACATATACTAGGTAAAGGAAATGATGTTAATTCATCGATGTCAAATATATTTTTGGTGTTAAAAATTAAATCACTTGAAAGTACTAATACAATATAGGTGATTTATTTTATTAAGACAAGTGGAGCTAAATTGAATATATATATATATATATATGGTTTTAGGTTTGATGGTAAGTTTATGTTAATATATATATATATATATATATGGTTTTAGGTTTGATGGTAAGTTTATGTTACATTGTTTTATACTTACTTGAATCTTTAATATGATTTATTATAATTTTAACTATTTGCTTAGCTAATCATTTTCTTAAGTCTTGTGATATTTTATTAATGTGAATAAAAGAAAGTTTAGGTAAAACTTATTATTTTCTAAACTTTATTCACTTTGTCTTATACAATGAGAAATAACATTGACATGAGCATCATGAAAATGTAAAATGATATGTGTGCCATGGTAGATACATAATATTATGTGAGCATCCCGAAGATGCACGGAAAATTATGTGAGCATTGTAAAGATGAATGGTGGAAATATTATTTGGTTGACAGTGGGTCAACACACATGATTATTTGGGAAAAAAAATATCATCGAACATGAAATTGCTAAAGCAAAATTTGAATAAAGGCTCCAGAAGAATAAATTTAATATTATCTGGATGAGCAAATATTTAGGTGAAAGAGGCTTTGTGCTTTTTGAAATTCAAAATGGATTTATTGAATTTCAACGACATACGTCTTGATGTACATATTGACGCGTTTCATATGGAAACTATAAATAAGGGGAATATGAAATATATGTGTACTACATCCAATATTACATGCCAGAAAATATTATTAAATAGATCCCAATTTTCTCATTAAAAAAATAGAAATATGCGACCATAAAAATGTTGGATCAAGATTTTTGTTGAACCAGAAGTTCATTGATTTAAATGGCATGATGGACCTGGCCATCCAGAGGCAATTACGGTGCACATAATATTACGTTCATCTTTTAAAGAACAAGATGATTCTTTACCTATGATTATGTGTGTTGATTGCTCACAAAGAAATTAATTTGTAAGATCATCTCCTGTGAAGATTGGTCATGAATTCCAAACATATTTACGATGATTTTAAATGGGATATATGTAGACTTATATCCACTTTATGGACCATTTTGGTCATGTTACACGCATTTTTTTATGGTCTAATGTACTGTCAACTCGTATGGCTTTTGCTGAAATTCTTGCTCAAATTATAAGATTGATAGCAACGTTGCAAATTTTGTTAGGCTCAAAGCCTAATATTTTCAACTGAATTTTATGATTGTGCGAATTATTTTCTAGTTTCTCCACCACTAGAACAAATATGGGTCCATACAGATGTGTTGGTTGATTTTTATTCCCCGTCTGTAATCATATATCTTGAGCGCCTGACGAGGCGATATGGTAAATCAAGATATGGTGATAATCATTTTGATGAGACAGTTTTCCCGCCGTTAGGGGGAGAATTGATGTCGGTTCATAATATTGAACGACGTGAATGTACAATATTTATCTCATCTGGACCCACGCGCAAATAATAATATGAGCAAGATTTGAAAATTGCACTAAAATGGATTGATGTCCGTGAATGATAATATGCTAGCACATTATATTGGTGCAAAAGAAAATACTCAAATGAAAAAAAGTATAAGAGGTATATGTTCCTTCTGGAGAGTAAGTTGTTTCAAAAGCGCTATAGAGCCCATGAAGAGGCACATGCAGGGGCGGATCCAGGATTTGAGTATTGGGGGGGCCAAATTACATTAGTGAAATTAATTAAAAATAATACTTACAAAATTCATTTATGCAAAATCCCACAACACTATTAATAATAAGAAATAAATGCAAACAAGACTATGTGAGTTCAAAATGCAAAGAATTTTAATTGAAAGGTATCGAAGTTGAACTCGACATTCTTTCATATAATAAAATTTATTTATGATATAAATTTACTGTAAGTTCAAATTTTAATCGAACTAAATTTCAGTGTTTTCAACATATTTTCTTCTGAAAAACGCATCAATGAAAATTTGTTTTCCTATAATTGTTTTTCCAATCAATAATTCATCACATGTATATTAGAAAATAAGTTTAAGATTAACAAGTACATTAATATAAAAAAAATATTATACATTAGTTCTATACAACATATATAGAATAAAAAAAATTCACTATTAGATTTCCAAAAGAAAACAATACAAAGAAGGAATTAATTCTTTTGCTAGGATTAAGTTCACGGCCCAACCCAACTTAAATGATAAAAGAAATTTTAAGTCTATAATAATACGCATATACATATATGATATACATACCACATACTATTTCATAAATTTCCTGCCCCCCCCCCCCCCAATCACACAAGTAAAGCCGCCCCTGACACATGTAACAAAAATAATCTCTTTGGACCCGTTTGTTTGACGAGAATGGAATCTAGATTTGGTAATCAGATTGCTTGCTAAGACATAATTAAGTTTGGTAAAAAATTTCAGATTTTGGGAAAGGAAATATATTCATTAGATCTAGAAATATTGCAACAAAAATCAAGGAATATGAAAACCATGTTTTCTATGGTATTCTGATTCCTTTCATAAGGGATTTGATACTGAAAATAAAAAAAAGACATTATTTTGCCCCATTTTTTTTCCACGTTAATTCTTCTTTCTCTCTCACGAATTCTCTTTGACACCATAGCCGCTCCTCTCTTTTTGTCTGGGTTTTTCTCCTTCTCCATCTCCATCAGGTTAGATGAATCATATTTGTAATTCTTGCAAGGGTTTTGCCAATGAGATGTTTAATCAGTGGACTGGAAGTAGGCAAAATTGACAAATTTATAGACATGGTTCAAATTTGTTAGTTTATTATCAGTGATCCATTTCCTAGATAAGTTATAAAGATTTATTAGATGTTTCGAGCGTCATTAAATTCTACATAGTTTTTATTTTTTTTATTTGAAATTAGTTTATGGTTTTTTATGTTTTAAGATATTGTGCTTTGCTTGATTTCCAACTCTTTAATAATGACACTCGTGCATTTTGATTGTACCAAAATTAATTGATTTTGTGACATTTGACATTTTGTTACGATGTTAAAGCTATGTTTTGATAATTTATATATATTAATTATATAAAAGTATAATTAATATTATATACTTTATATATAGTTTATGTGGACGGGGTATTTTTGTGAACTTATTAAATATGAATTCCATTCCTTATTGTTACCAAACATGAGAAAAGAAATTTGTCAAATTTTCTGGCTCAAATTCCAAATGTTACCCAAACATGAGAAAAGAAATTTGTCAAATTTTCTGGCTCAAATTCCAAATGTTACCCAAACATTATAATGGAATATTATTTCTAGAAATCAAATTCTTGGAAATCAGATTACCAAATTCAGATTCCATTCCCGTCAAACAAACGGGTCCTTTGAGTTATTTGAAAACTAAAGAAAAGTGGATAGAAAGAAAGTTTTATAGAGAATATTTTTGCTCATAAGATTGCAATAAAAATTATAAATCAGGATCCTGAACCTTGATCGATTGAATGAATGTCGACATAAAATAATTGGCCAATATAGAAAGATGCGATACCAGATCGCTATGGACTAGAAGTCCGCACGCCTGAAGTCGTGAAAACCGATCATTTTGAAATCGTATAGTATTTGGACTAGCAGTCCACACATCTGAAGTCGTGAAAATCGATTGAGTACAAATGAGTATTTGTACGAAAACAAAATGAGAAAAACAAAACTGTGGGAGAGAAGGTACGACTTGTTGCCCAAGGTTTCTCACAAAGACTTGTAATTATTACGTTGAGACATATTCCCCCGTGATCGACGTAATCACGTTGCGGTATTTAATTAACTGTGTAGCATCTGAAAGACTAGACATACGTCTAATGGATGTAGTTACCGCATATTTGTATGGATCACTTGATAGTGACATGAAAATTCATGAGGGATTTAAGATTCGTGTAGCACATAATCAAATGTCTCATGGATTATATTCTATTAAACTGCAAGGTTCCTTGTACGAGTTAAAACACTATGACGGGATGTGATATAATCGGCTCAGTGATTACCTTGTAAATAAATGACTCATGGATAATCCAATTTTTCCATGTATTTTAATTAAACGATTTGAAAATAGATTTTCTATCATTGCGGTACACGTGGACGAGTTAAATCTCATGGGGACTCTTGAAAGACTCACAATGACCGCAAATCATTCGATGAAAGAGTTTGAGATGGAAAATCTCGAAAAAATAATATTTTATCTCGGCCTGCAGATCGAGCATTTATCAGATGGAATATTTGTCCATCAATTGACATTTTATTGATTAAGCTAATCAATTGAGCAGCCCCATGGTTGTTCAATCTTTAGATATAAAGATAAATTATTTCCATCCTCTAAAGAACCATAAAAGAACTAATTAGTCCTGAAGTACACTATCTAAGTGCAATTGGAGCCTTAATATGTCTTGTAAATTGTACAAGGCATGATATAGCATTCTCGGTTAATTTGCTTGCGAATGTATATCTTTGCATTAACAAGAAGACATTAGAATGAGGTTGAAGATATATTACACTATTTTCATATATCAACTGACATGGGCTTAATTTCTCTAAAGGTTCCAATCCACAAGTGGTGGGTAATACATACGCTGATTATCTTTCTGATACGAATAAAAGTAGATCGCAAAGTGTGTATGTATTTACATGTGGTGATGCTACGATATCATTACGATATATGAAATAAATTTTAGCATCCACTTATCCCTACCACTCTGAAATTTAGCATTGCAGAACCAAGTCGTGAATGTTTATGGCTGAGATCTATATTTTAATATATTTCAGAATGATTTGAGTTTCCTTCAACAAGGAATACATCAATTATTATTTGAAAACAATGTTGACTATATCGGAGATGATATAAACACATATCACCTAAGTATTCTTCACCCACGAGCTTCAGATTAATGGTGATATTGAAGTTCGTCAAATTAAGTCAAGCAATAATTTTATTTGCTAAAGCATTGTCGACTACATCATTCATATACATGGTCCACCTCATTGAATGCGTCAACTTGTGGACCTTGTGCCAACATCAGGGGGAGCATGTCATCAATAATAATCTACGCACTGTACTCTTTTTCCTTCGCCCAAGTTTTGTCCCAATGGGTTTTCTTGGCAATGTTTTAATGAGATAACATTACACGCTTATTGACCACATATGGATGTGTACTCTTTTTTCCTTGTTCAGGTTTTTCCCATTGGGTTTTTCTGACAAGGTTTTTAACGAGGCATATTTCATAAAGTTATGAACATCCAAGGGGAGTGTTATGAATATAGTCATATTTTGGTGGATGTTCATGAAGGAGTTTTGTAACTCCCATGAGACTTGTAACTCCTATAATTGTAACCCCCACTATTGAAGATAATTTGTAACTCTCATGTCTATTAATTCTTGGTTTTTGTATTGGTCATGTAGTCCTATAAATAGAAGACATTGTTATGTATTTGATGAGAATAAGAATGAATGAAATAATATGATATTATCCACCTCTATATTGCTCTTTATATTCTACTAGTTACTTAGATTTGTTGTTCCTTTTAGCTTAGTTTTATAACATATAGTATATTTATGTGTTTTGAGATATAATTCCTTGTTCAATTTTTTTTTAATATTTTTAATTTCTTTGTAAGAAATGGCAATTAAAATTAAATCATTTAATTAGAATATAGGTGATTATATATTTGAACAATATGATTTTTCAATTTAATTGAAAATATAATTTAAACACTTGGATAAAAAAAAATCAAATTCATACTTAATTTATATATGGATAATTTAGTTATAATATTTTTGTAAATATATTTATCACATTAAATCACCAATATGAATTTCAATAAGTTGCAATGAAAAATAATATGAATTCTACAATGACATTGATGGTTGATTTAGCTTCCAATAATCAAATTATGTCATTATTAAATTCTAAGTTTGATTGTCTCGATTTAGATTATAAGTTTAAGATCTCTAATTTTGGTTTCCCATATGTAAGTGAGATTAGAAGAAATTTGCATGTCTTATTCCAAAGACGAATAGATTCTTATAAAAAGATGGTTGTAGAAAAAAATGTCTGCACGGCATTCTCTCAAAAAAAAAAAAAAAAAAAAAATGTGGCCATAACTCTCTTTTAAAAGATAGTATGAGGCTTAATCCCATTTTGCATCATGGAAATATTCTCGTTTGTACTTTTTACTCTTGAAAAAATTTAACAGTATTAGTCATTTGTCTAGCTGCTAAGAGGGTATTTTAGTCAATTTCCATTAAATATCACCCTCGTTATTTTCCTCCATCCCCAACAGTAAAATGAATTATTTTCTTCTTAAGTTCCCATAAAAAATCAAGAAGAACCAACTTACATTATTTATCTTCCCTATAAACATCACTAACACCCCCTTTTTTTTTTTTTCAAAATAACAGTATAGAGGTTTTCTAACTTTCATATCAAGTTTTCAACTAACAATAACGATCTTGTCTGAATTTGAAGTTTGTCGAATAAAAAATGTAATTATTTAAACTAAATCTTATATTTTGGACATTTTAAATAAAACTTATATTTTTCGAGTTATTTTCGAGATAATTTATCAAGTTTACCCTTACTCACATGATCGAACAATGAAGAATACGTTTTATGTGCTTCATATATTTGACCCACACGAAATATGTCAAAAAACATTGGTCCGTCAAATAGACATATTTTCGAAGGCGCTAAACAAACAGGCCCTATGAAACTCGATAGGGATTGGAAGAGTAGACAATATATATATGTGGGGTATATTTGGGAATCACATGTAACATAGTTAACTGTTAGATGAAGCAGTAGTAAGTAAATAACTCCTTACCAGCTTAAATTGCAAAAGTGAGATTCAGTAATAAAGATGAAATGATAATTCACTAACTCGTAATTTATCCCTATATGATCATAATGTTTAATTTAATTTTATATTTTAATTTTATATGATTTGAAAAAAATACAATTACTCCTTGTAATCTTATAAAAGTTTCAAACTGTCTCCTTGACATTTTTATACGTGAAACTTTACCCCTTTGTGCATGGACGGGCTGACAAGGACAAGATACCCCCTCCCCCCTCTTTTTGTTTAAAGCATGAAATTGAAATCCTTCCATGAGTAATGTCTAGGTTCCATATAGGAGGCCAATGCGTAAGACTGAACAAGTGACTATCCAGCATCATTATAAAGATGAGAGATTCAATTCGATGATAGATAAACAATTGCAAGAGTTGAACAACCGTTTCAATGAAGTAAACACCGAGTTGCTTCTTTGTATTGCGTGCTTAAACCCATCCATCACTTTGAGGCTCTTAACAAAGGAAAACTTGTTCGTCTTGCCGAACTTTATCCAAATGACTTCTCTTTTCTTGAGCTCTCGGCCCTTCCCAATCAACTTGAAAATTATATTAGGGATGTTCGATCAAGTGATAATTTTTCTAGATTGAAAAGGACTGATGATCTTGCTAAGAAGATGGTTGCAACTAAAAGATATGTTGCATTTTCGATGGTTTACAGACTTGTGACATTGACGCTTATTATACCCATTGCAACTGCATCAGTGGATGAGAGTTTTTTTTCAGCTATGGAAATAGAAAAGAATCGACTTCGTAACTGAATGGGTGATCAATGACTAAATGATACTTTAGTTATCTTTCTAGAAATAGACATATTTAGTAGTATTCAAACGATGCTATCATAAACCGATTTCAAAAGATTAAAAACCGTCGTGGTCAATTATTAAAGTAAGTATTTAGATTTTTTGGATTCTTTTGAGATTATAACGGGGTATCATGTGTAACTAAAATATCTCGTGGGGTTTATTTTTGTCAAACTCCACCTCCCTATTTTTGTATTGAGTCATATATTTTATCGTAAATAATATAAATTTTATGCTTAACTGTTTGATAGATTTTTTTCTTTTTACAAGTTTAGCCCACCCGAATAAAAAATCCCAGATCCGCCCCTGCCCTTGTGGTATGATAAATGAAAAATTGAAAATATACCCCCCAATGTTATGATAAATATAACAACTTAAATGTTACAAAACACTTTCATGTCCACTCTCAAATTCGGCAAGTAAGTTAAATTGCTTCCTTGAAATTTTCACGGGATAAAGTTTACCTGTTCTTCGTCTGAGATAACATAATAAACTAATTTTCAGAGATCTGAAATTTAATGAAGTAGCTGAAAAGCAAAAAGAAATGACGGAGTACATAAACATCCTTGGTGGTTACACTGTCATAATAGAATAGTTCTGAAGTCCACAATAAAAATAGAACAAATCTTGCCATAGGTTCGAATTCAAATACAAAGGGTACAATACAGAATGCAGCAAACATAGCATATTCGAAAGACTCGTAGAAAGTAGCCTTAACATAGGAGCACCTCACTACCAAGTAACGTAAATCTGCTTCCAGCATAGACAAAGTTGGTAACTTGGTTTGTAAAATGATTTTGAAGTTTGAACATAGAATAAAATGCACAAATATTCACTCACTAATCCAAAACCGAAAACATAGCCATAATTCTTAGACATACAACTCTGTCTTAGAAACAAGAATACCATCGGTGTCTGCATAAAGCCATTCTCCGTCACATATTCTGGTCCCAGCAAAATTTACAGGAACGTGTTTTTCTCCACATCCCCATATCTTAGCTTTCACTGGATGTGAAGCCAAGGCTCTTACGCCAATGTCACAATCATTGATTTCATCTACATGTCTTATACAACCGTTAACTATAATACCGGCCCATCCATTGTGTTGAGCTTGAAGTACAGGATTGCCGCCCAATATTGCACATCTCAAACTACCACCTCCATCAACAACTAGAACTCTTCCATTACCCTTCTCCTCAAGAAATTCACGTACCATAACATTGTCTTCAAAAACTTTCAGAGTAACAACCGGTCCAGAGAAGACCGGTCGGCCACCATATATTTGGAAAACTGGCTGCAGTGCCCGTAGCTCGCCACTCACGATAAGCTGCGGATTTGCATCACAAACTTCGGCTGTAATCACCAATGCCATCTTAGATTAAAAACCTTGAAGGGAAAATTCATTGTTTAAGGTAAATTTAACCCTCAATCCACTCCAAATACGCCCAAGATTGAAAACATAGCAAATTTCATCATTTCATGCATCATATTTACTTAAAAGTTCTAAAGATACACTTGTGTTACAGATTCATTCATATGAACTAGTCAGACTGGACAGTTAATCAATGAAATATTAGTTGGATAATAGCCCTCTTGCAAAAAATATTCGAGCCATGCCATGACAATGGCAAATCGAAGTACTGCATGTAGTTCAGAAAATACTGCAGCATAATGAAGAGTATTTTCTCAATATAGAATCTTTTAATCTGATTGATATGTACTGTTGTGCTGCGAATTTACAGCCAGTTCATAATCAAATAAAAAACAGAAGTCAGTTCAATAAAATCCTTATTTAAGGTATATCCTGTAAATACTTTACTATATATTATAAAATCACATAGTACAAGGATTCCATTCAACGATTCGGAACCAAGATAATGATAATCAAGGATGGAATTACAGCATCCATATCTTAGGGTAACTTTTTCTCGCCCTAATTCATCAACTATTTATTCAATTATTGAATTTTTTTACATAACAAATATATAAGAAAACAATAAATTGAAACAAAATCAGAAATCCTCATTGTTAATTAAAAAATATTAACAAAAACAGATAAATCGAAGATACATACTGTTACAGAATGATGAGCTCCTGCGCGATTTGGTCTTTGAAGCTATCGCACAGCTAACTGAATTATTCGAATATTATCGACAAAAATAGAAGAATTGAGCTCAAATTATTTGATTCTTTTGGTTAAAAAATAATGGAATTTGGGAAATTTTAAGGTGTGCTGATGTGACTTGAAGGGGTGAAAATCGATGGTGAATCAAGCAGTGCCCATCAGTGAATTATTTAATGCCTTTAGAAAAATACTCCCTCCGTTTATTTTACATGTCGTTTAAGGTTGTTTCACAAGGATTAAGAAATTATTTAATGCTCTAGATTTTAGAAAAATTAAAGGATAGTTGGACAAAATTGCCCTTAATAAATGCATGATTATTTGTTTTGAAAATTGGGAGATATTAAGTATAGCATTTAGAATTAAACAAGGGTAAAAATGTCAAATTAGCATTTAAATCTATCTTGAAATTATAAAGTGACATGTATAGTGGAATATTTTTTTTTTCTCTAAAGTGACATGTAAAATGAAACGGAGGGAGTATAAAAAGCCCCAGATCTCAGAGAAGTAGTAAAAAGTACCCCGCTGTTTCCCAAGTGACCTTTTTGTCTTTTTGGTGGTACTATTTCCCACGTGATGCACACTCGTAAAGTGTCATTTCCATGTAACAACAACTATGACCTAGGGCCGGCTCAAGTGTTTGGCAATTTGGCCGATGCCTAGGGTCCATGATTCCGAGGGCCCCAAAATTTAACATGGTTCGATTATTGACGATATTAGGGGTGGCAATATGGATCAGATCCATGGATCTGATCCAGATTCGATCCAAATCCGAAGGATCCGATCCATAAGGATCCATTAAATTTTCACTCGGATCGGATTTGGATCGGATCTCATAAAATCTGGATTCATATTGGATCAACACATACTAATAATGGATTGTGATGGATCCATGAATGGATCCTCTGGATCCATGAGTGGATCCACTAATGGATCCATCGGATTCGAAAATATATGAAAATATATATGTACTTATTTTTTAAAATTGCAATTTTAACCCCAAATTTTTGAAGACCCCAAAAATTTAAAAAATTCAAATTTCCAATCCGGATTCTGATTTTCAGGAATAAAATTTGCACTTTTGGTCCCTCAATTTTTGTATATTGCAATTTTGACCCTAAATTTCCGAAAAATCAAGAATTGCAATTCAGTCCAGTATTTTAAGAAAATTGAAAATTTCAATTTAGCCCCTGATTTCAGAAATTCAAATTTGCACTTTTGGTCCCTCAATTTTCAAAAATTGCAATTTGACCCTAAATTTTTGAAAAATCTAGAATTACGATTCAGTTTATTTTCGAAGATTAAAAGTTTCATTTCGGCCCCTGATTTTCAGAAATTCAAAATTTCACTTTTGGTCCCTCAATTTTCAAAAATTGCAATTTGACCAAAAAATTTTGAAAAATCTAGAATTACGATTCAGTTTATTTTCGAAGATTAAAATTTTCATTTCGGCCCGTGATTTTCAGAAATTCAAAATTTCACTTTTGGTCCCTCAATTTTCAAAAATTGCAATTTGACCCAAAATTTTCGAAAAACCCAGAGTTTCAATTCAGTTTATTTTCGAAGATTAAAATTTTCATTTCGGCCCCTGATTTTCAGAAATCCAAAATTTCACTTTTGGTCCCTTAATTTTCAAAATTTGCAATTTGACCCCAGATTTTTGAAAAACCCAGAGTTTCAATTCAGTCCAAAATTCTCATAAAATTAAGATTTTCAATTTGGCCCAATTTTCTGAAATCCGAATTTGCACTTTTGGTCCCTCAATTTTAAAAAATTATAATTTTGCCCCAAATCAATTTATGTGATTTTATCCCGATATCAACAACAAAAATTAACTCATAGAGCAAATTATAAGGCATGATTGAGAATTTCAAATAACACAAATGTGAAAATTTAGGGTCAAATTGCAATTTTTGAAAATTGAGGGACCAAAAGTGAAAATTTGAATTTCTGAAAATCAGGGGCTGAAATGAAAATTTTTAATCTTCGAAAATAAACTGAATCATAATTCTAGATTTTTTAAAAAATTTGGGTCAAATTGCAATTTTTGAAAATTGAGGGACCAAAAGTGAAATTTTGAATTTCTGAAAATCAGGGGCCGAAATAAAAATTTTTAATCTTCGAAAATAAACTGAATCATAATTCTCGATTTTTCAAAAAAATTGGGTCAAATTGCAATTTTTGAAAATTGAGGGACCAAAAGTGAAATTTTGAATTTCTGAAAATCAGGGGCCGAAATGAAAATTTTTAATCTTCTTCGAAAATAAACTGAATCATAATTCTAGATTTCTCAAAAAATTTGGGTCAAATTGCAATTTTTGAAAATTGAGGGACCAAAAGTGAAATTTTGAATTTCTGAAAATCAGGGGCCGAAATGAAAATTTTAATCTTCGAAAATAAACTGAATCGTAATTCTAGTTTTTTCAAAAAATTAGGGTCAAATTGCAATTTTTGAAAATTGAGGGGCCAAAAGTGCAAATTTGGATTTCTAAAATCAGGGGCCAAATTAAAATTTTCAATTTTCTTAAAATACTGGACTGAATTGCAAATCTTGATTTTTCGAAAATTAGGGTCAAAATTGCAATATACAAAAATTGAGGGACCAAAAGTGCAAATTTTAAAAATATACAATGTGAATATTTTTTAAGTGAATTTCAAATGAGTAGTTTTAGGATGTATTTCAAATCCATTTAAAATTGACTGAAATCCATGACGGATCCACTGTGGATCCGTCATGGATCTATTCGGATCCATAATGGATCCGAATTTTTTTCACCCGGATCCGGTTTGGATCGGATCCATAATGGATCCATCATTATGGATCCATTTAGGATCCGATCCATTTGAGATCCGATCCACAAAGATCCGATCCAGATCCGATCCGGGTGATCCATTTGCCACCCCTAGACGATATTACCTCTAGCTCTCTCCAGCTTTGCAGCATTCGTCCATTGTTTGAAAAAATTCACTAGTTGGTTTCATCTTTTGTCCTTTTTAAAGCTCGTCACATCTTTCGAGGAATTTAGTTGCTCACCATCTAGCTAAGTTAGGCACTAAATCATTTCTAATAGGAGATGCTTTTCCATGTTTTATCTCTAATCTTGTAAAATCCGAATCCATTAATCAATGAAACATCGATTGTTTCCCTAGCAAAATGGAACTAAAGAACAAGATGTACTTGTGTTAATGTGATATTTTGAATTATGCAAGGACTTCGGATAATTTGATATTTTTAATTTTATTAATTTTATGTATATAATATGTATCTTGATTCACTTGGTAAGATTTTCTTTTGATGATGGGAGATCTATGGTTTAAATCCCAATATTGAATTTTTTCATATTTTGATTGTTTTAATCTCTTTCCTTACTTAATGATTTCTTGTCAATTTTTTTCACTTAATAAGTACTTTAAAAAAAATTTATTTCTTAAATATTATAAAAAGAATACGATTTTTTCTCTATAATAGGATTTTCTGCTTATTACTTTCTCAATTCAACCCCAATAAAATTGGTCTAGCACCATCCGTATTTTTATATGTATGTGTATATTTTTTCTTAGTTTTATATATGATGTATAACTTTTTCTATACATGATAATATATAATTAATAGAGTTAAAATGTCACCAAACAAAATAAAGTCAAGCAATCAATTATGATATTTGTAAAAGAATGAAATAGAGAAAAAAATTAAATAAGTTTGTTAAAAATCCCAACTATCTTTGTTTTCATTTTCAACTACAGCAAATGCCAATGGTTGGATCTTTTAAAAATTAAATAAGTTTGTTATTTAATTATCTATTTAAAAAATACTATGTTAGAGAAAATAATATGTCAATATTTAATTAATATTTTTGCCCTTAAAAAATAAATTCATATATATCTTTTTTATAACTAAGGGCCCCAAATTTGAAATTCGCCTAGGGCCCCCGAATATCTTAGACCGTCTGTTGGCATAAATTAGAGAAGGTTTTGAAGATAACAAAAAGGCCATAATGATTTTGAAGATCAAAAGGATAAGTCATCAACTAAGAACAGCTTAGTGAAACCTATCTCAAGGTCTGGAAGCTATGTGACCGAATCAGCCGAGTGGGATATCAGATCAGTGAAGATCAGATTGGTTATCATCAGCCGAGTCAAGATAGATATGTTCATTCTTGAATCAACAGAGTAGCCATCAGCTCAGTACTCCCATCAGCCTAGTGAAGACGGTCAGCAAGCTGTCCAACGGTAACCAGCTGAGTGCATTAAATACGACTGACAGAAAGTACAGCAGACTGTACTGTAGCAGCTGCAGGGAGCCGTTCCAGAAATTGGGGACCAGAACTCGAGGACTGCAGAATTCTGTCTCATCTTCAACGGGCATAAATTCAAATCCAAGAGTATAAATAGAAGACTGACTGAAGATCGAAATAGGACTTGCACAATTCAAGATCACATCTTAAGAGCGAGATCCATCAGTTGAGTCGTCTGATCACAAGCCCAGTCATCTGTTGACGAAGCTTTTCGTTGAAGAACAGAGAACTTACGTTGTCCGTCTGAGTGACTTTCAACTGAGAAAAGAAAGGAGTGTATATCCATCTGTGTGAAGTGATATAGCTTCTTAGTGTAGGTTTTCTTTGTGAGCTCCTATACTGAAAATAGCGTGAGGAGTGTAGATCCATCTGTGTAAGTGATCTAGCTTCGGAGAGTAGGATTCCTGTGTGATTTCTTACTGCGCACTTGTGGCCATTTCATTTGTTGTTTGGCACAAGCATTGTATACTGTTAACTTAGTATTTTTTAGTATAACCCAAGATCTGTGTGACTTGGAAGAATGGGCTAAAGGATTTTTATCCATATAACCACTATAAAAATTCCTTGTGTTTGATTACTTTTTTAGCTTGCATATTTTCAAAAGTAAACAAGCGTTTAAAAGACAAAGCTTTCAAATTGAGGAATTTACTAAACTGGGGTAAAACTTTGAAGAGAAACTTGTTTGAAAAACATACTTGATAAAATCCGCTGCATACAAGTTTTGAAACTCTAAGTATATCTGAATCAGCCTAGTAAAATCAGATGAGTGGTCAACTCTGCTGTTCAAAGCTTTGTGCGCGATCAGCTTAGTAAACTTACGAATCAGATCAGCTTAGTCTGCTGACAGCAAAAGTTAGAGAATTTTTTTTAAAGTTTATGAGATCTATTCACCCCCCTCTAGATCTCATTGACCACTTTTGGGACCAACAAGTGGTATCAGAGCGGGTGGTTCATTAGAATCAGCTGCCTGATCAAACGAACTTGATCCAAGGTGTGTTTTTCAAATTTTTCAAAAAGAGAGCATATTTTGAAAATCAAAAACTTTTTGAAAAATGGATGTCATAAGCCATGTTCCTCACATTGGCCTTATGGACTTCGAAAGCTGGAAAATCAGAATGAAAATCCTTCTTGCCGCTTACGACGACAATATGCTTACTTGTTTTACAAAAGGACCATTCAGATTTCAGAAGACTGTGAAGGTTGCTAGCCAACCAGATCAGATAGTTGACAAAGAGCTGGATGAGCTGACTCCCAAAGAAGTCAAGTTAGTAAACCTTGATAAAAAGGCTAAGCTCATTATGTTCAAAGCTGTAGACGAAGAAAGATTCCAGAAGATCAAGCATTTCAAAACTGCCAAAGAGATGTGGGATAAAGTCTGCGAGCTAAGCGAAGGAAACTGATAGAATAGTGTCCTTCAAGCCAACTATTTTGGCTGCATTTAATTGAAAGGACCATTCAATTGGATTAATAAATGCATTTTATTATTATATGGTCATCTTTATCTTATGTAATAATTATCTACGCATAAGGATAGAAGTCCTTAGATTACAGGGCTATGGGACAACCCGTGGACTGATCTCCAAGGCCGTGATCTAGAACATATTCAAGAGTCGTAGAATCCAATCGAGATAGGACATCGTTGGATTCGGTTAGACTCTCACTATTGTGTATACTCCGATGAACTGGAGGACGTTGGGGTCCACGAGCGTGACTGGGATAGTCGATACACATAAGTGGGTGGCTTGCTGGGATGGCAAGCGCACTGAATACCCCAATTAGGAAATAACTCACCATGGAAGCGGTAGTCGCATATCGGGGTTGAAGTTATTCCAATTTACAATAGTATACGAGGAACGATCCCTAACTACTTGAGATGATAGGGTTTATCTGGTGCGAGAACGTCTATGCTTTGATATGAGTCCCGACTGACTGGAGATCGCCAGAAAGTCTCTGTGGACTCATATTGGGTATAGAGGAACTCGTATGCAGATTCATATCATCAACAAAGGATCCATTGACCCGACTTGATAGGTTGGGAAATTCTCCTATGGATTTCTGTGAGAAATTAATTCTGGTAAAATCCTCGGCCGAGGTATCTGACGGCTTTATGTAAGTAGCTCATAAAGGTTAAGTCAAAGAGAATTATTTCGAGACCAGAATGCATAAGGTCAAGACAAAAGAAAAGGGAAACCGATGAAAGACCATACCCTTAAGTCTCGACTGGGAGATTGGTTGATGGAGAGATTATGTCGTATATGGAAATTGTAAATGATAAAAGGTTCACTGAATTAATTCACCAGTGATTGGGCTCCATGGGCTTGTGGCTGGACATCGACCGTGGAGTGTGGGAGAATTCCCAAATTGGCAGGGGTGCTAATTTTGGAATGATCAATCGACAGAGTGTTCGATTGATTTAGAGTAAATCTTACTCGAATAATTAAATAATATTTAATTATAACCCACGGCCAATTATGTGGTGAACCTACGGGGGCATACACAATACACATGAAGCGAAAGCGAGGAAATAAGAACGACCGAGTCGACTAGGTCGACTGGGTGAATAATCGACTGGGTCGATTATTATGGGTGGGTCGACTGGGTCGACCCAATTGGAACAAAATGGGATCCAATTGGAATTGGATCAGGATCATAATTAAATTGGAATTTAATTTGTGGATTAATTAATTAAGTTGGATTTAATTAATTAAAAGGGATTTTAATTAAATGGACTTAGAGTCTGATTTAATTAAATGGGAGATTAAGTTAATTAATTGGGCTATTTAACTGGAAGATTAAATAAAGCCTGGTCAAATTAATTAACTGGGCCATGAATTAATTAGAAGACTTGGTCTTCTAATTAAAGAGGGCCATGGCCCATGTAGCCTTCTTGTAGTTATTTTTCATACAACTCCATAAGCAAAATTTGAGCAAGAGCAAAATTTTCTCTCCCTCTCCCAAGCTATAATCGACCGAACCCTGTCTTCCACTTGGAAGAATTTTCGTTTTCGATTCATGTTCCAAAATCGTTCCTATATCCTAGATCATAATATATCTTGTGTTCTAGCTGATCAAGATTTATTATTTTCGTGTAATTGTGGTGTATCAACCCGTAGAGGCGCAACACGTGGGGCGCTCCTGAGAAGCTTGGATCGATTTCTGTTGGAGAAGAATTCAGAGCTCGTTTTGCTAGCCAAGGATTTGCAAGGAGATAGGTATAACGTGCAAACTTATACTATCGTTTTTATTTATATTCATATATATACAACTAGAGAGTATCCTGGCAAGATTCCGTAAGAGGTCCTAAAATTTTTATATTCCGCTGTGCCTAGGGCTGTTTATCTTACCGAATCCCAACAGAAACGACGCTATCAAAGAACACAAGCTCAGTGTGGCTCTTGAGGAGTTTGAAAATTTCAAGATGAAGTCTGGTGAAACGATTGATCAGATGGATACCAGATTTACCAAAGCTCTGAATGAAGTTCTAAGGTTTGGTAAAGAATTTTCGAACAAGGAGATCACCACAAAGGTTCTCAAGGCCTTGCCACCTAAATTCAACATGAAGGTGACAGCCATGGAAGAATCAAGGGATTTAGGGAAGATTTCCCTTTCCGAACTGTTCTCATCCCTCAAAGCTTTTGAGTATCAAATGCCAAGAATGAGATTAGAAGTGTCAACCAGTTCAGACCCTACTGCTGCTCTAATGGCGTCAGACAAGTCAAGAAAATACTCTGCTGAATTCAGAAAAAGTCTACACTGCTGACGACGTTACCCTGCTGTTGAATGATTTCAAGAAGTTCTACAAGAAGAAAATGAAATTAAAATATAAAAAGGCCCATGATGTATGGAGGCACATTTACATTGGAGGACATGGAAGCCCAATTCATTACATGGAGGCCCAATCAAGGTGGATATTACAAGAAGGCCCATGATGTATGGGTTTGTAAATTGTAATAGTTAGGACATTTAAATTCCACCCTAGACTGACCAATTGGTCCATCATGTGGCTCGTGATGGATCGCATAGGATGGGCAATCGACCAATCATATGTGCAATGCTAGGTGATATATGTTTACTATTATTCTTTGATGTATGTCTTGCATGCTTAGAATAGATCACGTAAACAAGATAAAGCATAATCTGATGAGACCTCGCACGAAGAAAACTTAAAACCTCCAATTGAACTTAAAAACTCAATTAGAATATTAAATCGAATAACGGGCGCATATGAATGGTGTCTATGGTCCGAGCCTATCCAATTACTAGGTCTTAGGCATATTGTACGAATATATCTCGATGTCTCACGAGTCGTGGGTCGAGCTATAGGAAGATGATATGTCTATTGCCTCGATGCACAGTTTAGTGCCAAGGGAGGGGATAGCAAGGTTCTAGGCGCTGTCTCACGAGTCGTGGGGCGTCTAGGATTGAACTATTTCTCTTCACGAGTATTGGACATGATTTAACGCGAGTAAGTATGGATGTCTCACGAGTCGTGGGTCCATAACGAAAACCGAGGCTGAATGAACTCAAGGGTTAGCTGGGATGGTTAACCGGCGACGTGATCGCCCACCAAGTGGATCGATTGGTATGGCCAACGAGTCGTGGGTACTGAGCGATTGCATTTGGGCCTTGAGCCCATTAGGAAATTTTTATTTCCCGAACCTTATGTGGGGGCATAAGTATTCGACAAAAATAGTGGGAGTAATTTACAAATGAAAACCATGTTTGTAAATTATGCATTGATATTAATCTGCCGCGTATTTATCGTCATGTTTATGATAGTTTTTCATAAGTTATGTATCCATGAATATTTACCATCATACTTGAATCAAATAAATTAACTGAACCCAAATGAATTTTGAATGACTTCAAAACTTGAGAAATTATTCTCAAATCCAAGCAAGGACTAATCTCCTTACAAAGATTTCATTGTGTTTCCTTTCGAAGTTACACTTCGACTGGAATGGTGATAGGTTTCACCAGGCTGCCTTTTTCGAAGTTACTCTTCAAATAAGAAAGGTGATATGTTTCACCAGTGGGTTGAGGATGGTTCTCAAGCCCAAATTTTCTTGAAGGCAAACATGAAATCTCCCATAAATGGGAAGTAACATCTTGTTAAAAGGCCTCAAAAGGCTCGAGAGATGGAAGAAGAGGAATGTATCCTCTCTAAAGGGAAATAACCTTGGAGGTTTTTCTGTAAGGATGATAAGTTGAAAAGTCAATCAAAATGGTTCTTCCATGGATTAAGATCAAGGGAAAGAGGGAATTGAACCTATTCATCCCATAAGGGATGATTAAATTTTATTGAACTTAACCTTATGGTTAAAGTAATGCATAAGGGTGTTGGATGCCCGATGAAGAACTCAATGATGCATTCAATGCATCTAAAGCCATGAATTATTTAGATCATTAGAATTTGCTTATACTATCCCTTGTCTTAAAGGGATGTGATAGTTCCATAATGGTTGGAACTTATTGCGCTATAAGATTTATACGCAAAAGATGTACATAAGCAAATGAGTATGGATACTCATATATCGACTAAATAAAATATGCATAGTCAATAAAATATAAATAATCAAGATTTCACACACTTGAGTCATTGTAAAACCGAAAGGCGATACACGAATACTAAAACATATTTCCGAATTAAAAGATTCAAAGACTGAGCTCGACTGGGTCGAGCTTGACTGGGATGCTGTACATAGTAACCGACTTTCGAATCTTGCTTAATGGAAATTAGATTTAGTAGTTGGTTGCTAGGCAACCAAGAGGCATAAACAATTGCAATGGATTTAATCCATTAAAAGTGTGTAGAAACACTAAAGCATTAGTGGGAGATAAGGCGTCTCTAGTAACCTCATGGGTAAAGGTACGTTGTGATGTACAATTCCAAATTACTTTTGGAATAAAAGAAGAGAGCCTAATCAATGAAAGCATGTAAGAGATTTGGATCGATTCAAAAATCAAACATGCATTGGCAGTACGCCATTGATTATTTGATAGAGAATTAGATTCTCGAAATGTAAGACCTGCTTGAAACGTTGTATGTTGTCAAGCAATCTGGACATATAAATGTCCATTAAGAAATCTTACATGAAATTCCTTATTCAAACCAAATAAAAACTTGATCGAGAAAATCGAAGATACTAAGCTAAGTATCTATGAAGCCAGTTCCAAAATCATGTGATATGAGTTTTGGTATTGCACTTTTATATGCATTCATGCGCATATGGGGTCTCCCGCTTATGTGAGTAAGCTAGTGGGAGATAAGCTGAACGTATAGTCCATCTTATGCAATTCGTGGGGTATCCAGAAAACTCTATAGGATACAAGTTCTACGATCCTACAAGATAAACTAGGTTTGTCTCAAGGAACGCATACTTCTTGGAGAAGGATTTCTTGCTAGGCAAGAAGGAACACAACGTAGAACTAGATGAGGTCACTGAAGCTGAAAAGGCCGAAGAGGTCAATCAAGCCGACCCATCACCACAGGCAGTGGGAGAACAAGAGCATGAAAGTACATCAGAGAGTACACCGATACTTCGTAGGTCAGAAAGACAACGTAGAACCCAAGAGGTACTACGGTCTGCTGCGTGAGACTAGACAGTCTCTAACCGACCCAATGACTTACGAAGAGGCTATGCTAGGCATAGACTCGGGAAAGTGGCGTGAAGCCATGGAATTCGAATTGGACTCCATGCACTCGAACAAGGTCTGGGCCTTGGTAGATCCACCAGTGGGAGTAGCTCCCGTGGGTTGCAAGTGGATCTATAAGCGAAAGCTTGGAGTGAACGGAGAGGTAATAACCTACAAGGCGCGACTAGTGGCCAAAGGATACACTCAAAGGCCAAGCATCGACTTTGAGGAGACCTCTCGCCTGTCGCAGTGCCTAAATCCATTCGAATCTTGCTGGCCATAACTGCGTGGTATAACTACGAGATATGGCAGATGGATGTGAAGACTGCCTTTCTCAATGGGGACATTGAAAAAGAGATCTGCATGGAGCAACCAAAAGGATATGCATCCAAAGGAGATGAACACAAGGTGTGCAAACTCCAGAGGTCCATTTATGGACTGAAGCAAGCTTCCCGAAGTTGGAACATCCGTTTTGATGAAACAATCTAAACTTTTGGATTCATAAAAAACGTGTTCGAAAAATTGTGTGTACAAGAAGATCAGTGGGAGTACAGTTGAATTTTGGTGCTTTACGTTGATGACATTCTTCTCATTGGAATGTGAAAGTGTTGTCCGAAACTAAAGCATGGTTATCTACACAATTCTCAATGAAGGATTTGGGAGAATCATCCTTTGTACTAGGTACAAGGATCTACCGAAATAGATCAAAAGGACTGCTGGACCTCTCCCAATCCCAGTACATAGATAAAATCTTGAAAAGATTTAATATGGAAGAATCCAAGAGAGGATTGCTTCCAATGAGACATGAGATTGCACTCTCTAAGTCTATGGCCCCAAAGACGCCTGAAGGGAGAAGCAATATGTCTCGAATACCATATGCATCCGCGATATGAAGCATAATGCATGGTATGATGTGTACTAGACCAGACGTGGCGTACGCTCTAAGCGTTACAAGTCGCTACCAGTCTGATCCAGGTGAGCAGCACTGGATAGCCGTAAAGGCAATTCTGAAGTACCTGAGAAGGACTAAGGAATTGTTCTTGGTATACGGTGGAGGAGAATTGAAATTGGAAGGCTATACTGATTCTAGCTTCCAATGTGATGTAGACGACTTCAAGTCAACATCTGGATACGTGTTCTGCCTCAATAGTGGTGCGGTAAGCTGGAAGAGCTCCAAGCAAGACACTACTGTAGTTTAAACCACCGAGAAAGAATACATTGCCGCGAGTGAAGCAGCAAATGAAGGTGTTTGGATGAAAAACTTCATCCAGGAATTGGATGTGATACCTAGCATTGTCGAGCCATTACTATCTTCTGTGATAATAATGGAGCTATCTCGCAAGCGAAGGAGTCGAGATCTCATCAGAATCCAAGCACGTACTAAGACGATACCATTTGATATGTTATGTCATTGGTAGAGGAGACACAAAGATGGAACGTGTCACCTCAAGGGATAATACGACGGACCCGCTGTCTAAGCCATTGCCTCAAAGGCATCCGAAAACATCTGTCTAAGATGGGAATCAGAAGTATGAAAAGTTGGCTTTAGTACAAGTGGGAGATTGATAGAATAGTGTCCTTCAAGCCAACTATTTTGGCTGCATTTAATTGAAAGGACCATTCAATTGGATTAATAAATGCATTTTATTATTATATGGTCATCTTTATCTTATGTAATAATTATCTACGCATAAGGATAGAAGTCCTTAGATCACAGGGCTATGGGACAACCCGTGGACTGATCTCCAAGGCCGTGATCTAGAACATATTCAAGAGTCGTAGAATCCAATCGAGATAGGACATCGTTGGATTCGGTTAGACTCTCACTATTGTGTATACTCCGATGAACTGGAGGACGTTGGGGTCCACGAGCGTGACTGGGATAGTCGATACACATAAGTGGGTGGCTTGCTGGGATGGCAAGCGCACTGAATACCCCAATTAGGAAATAACTCACCATGGAAGCGGTAGTCGCATATCGGGGTTGAAGTTATTCCAATTTACAATAGTATACGAGGAACGATCCCTAACTACTTGAGATGATAGGGTTTATCTGGTGCGAGAACGTCTATGCTTTGATATGAGTCCCGACTGACTGGAGATCGCCAGAAAGTCTCTGTGGACTCATATTGGGTATAGAGGAACTCGTATGCAGATTCATATCATCAACAAAGGATCCATTGACCCGACTTGATAGGTTGGGAAATTCTCCTATGGATTTCTGTGAGAAATTAATTCTGGTAAAATCCTCGGCCGAGGTATCTGACGGCTTTATGTAAGTAGCTCATAAAGGTTAAGTCAAAGAGAATTATTTCGAGACCAGAATGCATAAGGTCAAGACAAAAGAAAAGGGAAACCGATGAAAGACCATACCCTTAAGTCTCGACTGGGAGATTGGTTGATGGAGAGATTATGTCGTATATGGAAATTGTAAATGATAAAAGGTTCACTGAATTAATTCACCAGTGATTGGGCTCCATGGGCTTGTGGCTGGACATCGACCGTGGAGTGTGGGAGAATTCCCAAATTGGCAGGGGTGCTAATTTTGGAATGATCAATCGACAGAGTGTTCGATTGATTTAGAGTAAATCTTACTCGAATAATTAAATAATATTTAATTATAACCCACGGCCAATTATGTGGTGAACCTACGGGGGCATACACAATACACATGAAGCGAAAGCGAGGAAATAAGAACGACCGAGTCGACTAGGTCGACTGGGTGAATAATCGACTGGGTCGATTATTATGGGTGGGTCGACTGGGTCGACCCAATTGGAACAAAATGGGATCCAATTGGAATTGGATCAGGATCATAATTAAATTGGAATTTAATTTGTGGATTAATTAATTAAGTTGGATTTAATTAATTAAAAGGGATTTTAATTAAATGGACTTAGAGTCTGATTTAATTAAATGGGAGATTAAGTTAATTAATTGGGCTATTTAACTGGAAGATTAAATAAAGCCTGGTCAAATTAATTAACTGGGCCATGAATTAATTAGAAGACTTGGTCTTCTAATTAAAGAGGGCCATGGCCCATGTAGGAGAGAGGAAACCTAGTCCTATTAGGACTAGGTTAGGGAGATAACTATAAGTAGCCTTCTTGTAGTTATTTTTCATACAACTCCATAAGCAAAATTTGAGCAAGAGCAAAATTTTCTCTCCCTCTCCCAAGCTATAATCGACCGAACCCTGTCTTCCACTTGGAAGAATTTTCGTTTTCGATTCATGTTCCAAAATCGTTCCTATATCCTAGATCATAATATATCTTGTGTTCTAGCTGATCAAGATTTATTATTTTCGTGTAATTGTGGTGTATCAACCCGTAGAGGCGCAACACGTGGGGCGCTCCTGAGAAGCTTGGATCGATTTCTGTTGGAGAAGAATTCAGAGCTCGTTTTGCTAGCCAAGGATTTGCAAGGAGATAGGTATAACGTGCAAACTTATACTATCGTTTTTATTTATATTCATATATATACAACTAGAGAGTATCCTGGCAAGATTCCGTAAGAGGTCCTAAAATTTTTATATTCCGCTGTGCCTAGGGCTGTTTATCTTACCGAATCCCAACAGAAACGACGCTATCAAAGAACACAAGCTCAGTGTGGCTCTTGAGGAGTTTGAAAATTTCAAGATGAAGTCTGGTGAAACGATTGATCAGATGGATACCAGATTTACCAAAGCTCTGAATGAAGTTCTAAGGTTTGGTAAAGAATTTTCGAACAAGGAGATCACCACAAAGGTTCTCAAGGCCTTGCCACCTAAATTCAACATGAAGGTGACAGCCATGGAAGAATCAAGGGATTTAGGGAAGATTTCCCTTTCCGAACTGTTCTCATCCCTCAAAGCTTTTGAGTATCAAATGCCAAGAATGAGATTAGAAGTGTCAACCAGTTCAGACCCTACTGCTGCTCTAATGGCGTCAGACAAGTCAAGAAAATACTCTGCTGAATTCAGAAAAAGTCTACACTGCTGACGACGTTACCCTGCTGTTGAATGATTTCAAGAAGTTCTACAAGAAGAAAATGAAATTAAAATATAAAAATGCTACTTCATCTTCTTCTGATCATTTTCAGCAAAACAGGGATTCCTCCAAAGCAAAACTTAGAGACTACAATGAAGATGAGTATGGACTCTTGATCAAAGATCATTCTCACTTATCATCTGAAAAGTTTGCTGAAAAGAGCCAAAAAGGAGCGTAAGCTTAGTAAGAGCAAATCAAAGTTAGCTGATGCTGCAAAGCTAATAAACTCTGGCATATCTTATTCAGACCATCAGTCGTCTGATAAAGAATTTGAAGAAGTACCTGAAACTCTATGCTTAACTGTCATAGAATCTGATGATTCTGAACCTGAGGTAACTTCTATTGTAAATTAATTGCACTATTTGAATCGTTTGAATAAATGCTGAATTACAAATTCAAATAGTGTATATGCATTTGTCAAGCTTAATGGAGAGATGACTCTGCTAAAAAGAGCAAATCAGATTACTGAAACTTTAGGTTGAAAAACCTCAAGAATCAGCTGACTACCAAAAAGCTTGAGCATGAGAATGAAACTCTAAAAGCTGAGTATGCAGTTTGTTTTGAAGATATAAATGAAATTTAAAAGAAAAACTTGCATCATTCTCTAAATATAAAAAAAAAAAAAATCAGAGGCTTAGAAGAACAAGTCTACTGATGCTCAACAGGTTAGAACACCTAGTAAGCTACCTAAGACGAATCAGACTACTAAAACCCATCAGCCGAATAGGCTGCTGATAGGAGTAAAATTTAAATGTCAAGTCTGCTAAATCTAAGGTGAGTTATTAAATAACTCAGGTAAGAAATTGAGGCAAAAATGAATTATCTGGCAAGAATTTGAATCACACTATGATAATTATTATTATGACATGCACTATGCTTATTCATATTATCATGCTGATCATGCTCACTGTGCTGATTGCCATCCTCATTTCAATATGCATGTTTATCACACATATCATGCATCTTACCTTGCTTATGAGCATTGTTTTAATCATGACCAGTAAAGTGGTATCATAATGACAAGTGATATCATCATGATAAAACATAAGTCACTAGATCATCACATGTTAAAGATTTTACTAACCCTGCTGGACCCAATAAATAAAGGGTACCAAAATTAGTCATCTATTTTACAGGTGAAGTGCATGTGAGATGACAAAGATGAGTTGATTGCCTTGCAAATTTCAACAAGTTCAACAAGTGGTCTCACCAGCAAGCATGTACCAACAAGTGTGTTATCAAATAAATGGTATCAACAAAGTGGTATAACTCAAGTGGTAAACTCTACATTTGGAAATTTCAAGGAACGCAAGAGTGTTGAAAAGTTGAAGATTATCAAAGAATAACAAGTGGTATTAAAGAATAACAAGTGGTATTAAAGACCAACAACTGATGGCAACATGCAGTATCACCAACAAGTGTGATATCAGTCAACCATGTGACAAAGAAAGTGGTTTGTTGATTTTGGATTCATAAGTTGAGGGGGAACTTATCAGAAGACTAACCCAGAACACCTTACTGAAATTCAACGGATGAGTGTCTTTGAAGAGAAACTCTCATCAGACTACTTGACCACGGATTCTTGAACTTAGGGGGAACGTGTACGACTAGCGGTACTCCTAAATAAAGATGAAGTTTTCAATATGTCAAAATAAAGCTATCAGAAGATTGCTTCTTATCAGCCGACTGGAACTCAACAGCCAAATGTTATTCAAGAATGTACTACATCAAGTGGTATCAGCGAGTGTTATCACATCAACAAGTGATATCAGCTGACTAATCTGATTTACATTTATACAAGTAGTATCAGTCTACAAGTAGCATCAGACTACAAGTGAAATCAGACCACAAATACCAACAAGTGGTATCAATTCTTGAAGTTAAGGAAATTTTCTAAGCTGGAGTGATAAACAACAACGAAGACTACCTAAATCAGCCTAGTACTCACCTAATTGTCTTCAGCATACTAAGTTTGCAATCCTATAAAGAGAAAAAGGGGAAGAAGTGATGCAACTCAAGTATTATTGTTGATGACAAAAAGGGGGAAGATAAAGGATGCAACTAAGAACCCTATAAACAGAAGATCGAAAAAGGGAAAAGAACCAACTATTGGTAATTTTTGATGAAAGTTGTATCAGATCAATAAATTTCCATCTCAAGGTATGAAGACCAAATCTGAAGACTTAGAAGACGTTCTTAGTTGAAGGTTTTGTCATCATAAAAAATGGGGAAATTGTTGGCATAAATTAGAGAAAGTTTTGAAGATAACAAAAAGGCCATAATGATTTTGAAGATCAAAAGGATAAGTCATCAACTAAGAACAACTTAGTGAAACCTATCTCAAGGTCTGGAAGCTATGTGACCGAATCAGCCGAGTGGGATATCAGATCAGTGAAGATCAGATTGGTTATCATCAGTCGAGTCAAGATAGATATGTTCATTCTTGAATCAACAGAGTAACCATCAGCTCAGTACTCCCATCAGCCTAGTGAAGACGGTCAGCAAGCTGTCCAACGGTAACCAGTTGAGTGCATTAAATACGACCGACAGAAAGTACAGCAGACTGTACTGTAGCAGCTGCAGGGAGCCGTTCCAGAAATTGGGGACCAGAACTCGAGGACTGCAGAATTCTGTCTCATCTTCAACGGGCAGAAATTCAAATCCAAGAGTATAAATAGAAGACTGACTGAAGATCGAAATAGGGCTTGCACAATTCAAGATCACATCTTAGGAGCGAGATCCATCAGTTGAGTCGTCTGATCACAAGCCCAGTCGACGAAGCTTTTCGTTGAAGAACGGAGAACTTACGTTGTCTGTCTGAGTGACTTTCAACTGAGAAAAGAAAGGAGTGTATATCCATCTGTGTGAAGTGATATAGCTTCTTAGTGTAGGTTTTCTTTGTGAGCTCCTATACTGAAAATAGCGTGAGGAGTGTAGATCCATCTGTGTAAGTGATCTAGCTTCGGAGAGTAGGATTCCTGTGTGATTTCTTATTGCGCACTTGTGGTCATTTCATTTGTTGTTTGGCACAAGCATTGTATACTGTTAACTTTGTGTTTTCTAGTATAACCCAAGATCTGTGTGACTTGGAAGAGTGGACTAAAGAATTTTTACCCATATAACCACTATAAAAATTCCTTGTGTTTGATTACTTGTTTTAGCTTGCATATTTTCAAAAGTAAACAAACGTTTAAAAGACAAAGCTTTCAAATTGAGGAATTTACTAAACTGGGGTAAAACTTTGAAGAGAAACTTGTTTGAAAAACATACTTGATAAAATCCGCTGCATACAAGTTTTGAAACTCTAAGTATATCTGAATCAGCCTAGTAAAATCAGATGAGTGGTCAACTCTGCTGTTCAAAGCTTTGTGCGCGATTAGCTTAGTAAACTTACGAATCAGATCAGCTTAGTCTGCTGACAGAAAAAGTTAGAGAAAAAGTTTTAAAGTTTATGAGATCTATTCACCCCCCCTCTAGATCTCATTGACCACTTTTGGGACCAACACCGTCCTTGCTATGATCCGATTGTTTTGGTGTTTGAAAAATAGTTTGGGAGAATAATGAAGATTAATAAAATAATTTTAATTTGTATAATGTTGTTTGCGAGCTCCTACCTACTCAGACAGACGCGTCAATGCACGCGCCCATACAATAATCAGGGGGCGCCACTTCGTGTACCCTGATTTAAAATATATTTTACAAACATGATTTATGCAAGCAATCCATATATTGTCCACACATGGACATTAAGTCTTTTTGAAGTATAGCATTATTATTATTGTTACTATAGAATTATTATAAAGGTGAAAGTGTGGGTGGAGGCAACTTGGGAGCTTTAGAGCTCTGCCTCTTCCCCTAGCATTGGGTTTGCCATTAGGCTATAGATGTATATGATGTTTAAAATTTGACGTTAAAGCATGTTTGTTATGTGTAATAAATTGTGTAAAAAATAAATTACTTTATGTCAAATTAGAATAAAGTTTGTACAAATTTATTTAGATATAAAAAAAATTGTTGTTTGTTAACTTTTGAGAAAGTAGTTTGAGAAAATTGAGAGATAAAAAATTTAACTCAGAAATTAAAAAATAAGTTTGTTTGGCATTTCCCAAACACAAAATAAATTTGGGAAACGTCAAATAAACATGCCCTATATCTTTACAAATTATATTATGTAAACTTAACCCTTTCTTTAATGTATCACGTTTTTTCATGCTCAAAATAAAAGTGAAAAATGCAAGATAATATCATGTGTTATGTAAACCTATCTAAATTTAGCATGTGAATTTTTTTTTTTTTTTGTTGCATCAAACTCCCTTGTACTTTCAAAAATCCTACATAAATACCCAATTTTGGATAGTTACTAACACCATTAATTTTTAATTGAATAGCCTAAATTATCCATAGATATATAAAAAGTACAACGGAGATTTTGGCTGAAAAAAGTATGCAAAAACAACAAAAATTGTAGGTTGTTCGCATGAAACACAAATGCGTTAAAAAATGGACGGAAGGAGATGGATTGGATGTTTTATGCATGGTTTTTGAAGTATAAGAAAAATTGGTAAAAAATAAATTCATAGGCCTAGTTTTATGAATTTCCCCTCAAAATACATTATAGGCGTGTTAATATGAATATATACATTTATCAAGATTTAATATGTGCATAATAGTTACAGGAAAAATGTGAGAATAAAATAAAATATGTGTTATATTTAATTGGCTTTGTAAATTTAGTAATATATTAATAAATAATTCCGAAGTGATATTCTAGTTACATAAAGGAAGAGATGGAGAAACTTCAAAATTGATGGTTTTTCCCAGCAAATACTTGAGAAGAATGGATATCAAGAAAATACTATAACATATATCTATTTGAATTAAAACAAAAAAAGAGTTACTAATATTCCCATCAAAACCAAATTTGAACTTTATATAGTAAATTGGTTATTGATAAGTATCTCCAGATTATAAACTTACCAATATTTGGGTACCAGTAAATTTTCAATTTGATATGACTAGCTATATAGCCAAAGCTTATTATGTTAAAGCCAAGACGTCCAAAAAAATATAGTCTCGACTGCACAAATTTTTCTAGTATTTTTCATTTCTTGAAAATTTCCATATTATTACCTGGTAAAGTGTACGGGCCTGTTTGGGTTCGCCCAAAATTTTTGTCCCCGAAATGGGCCAAACAACAACCCAATTGCTTTTGGCCCAGAATTTCAGCTAAACACATGTTTCGCTTAAAGCCCAGACATGTTTGTTTTCAAAACACAAGCAGCAGCAGGCCTCTGCATACTTTTGTCAATTTATGTGCACACTTCTCCACCTTTCAATTTCTGTCAAAGTACAACAAAGAAATCTTTTATTGTTTTTTTATTTGAAGTTGATATTTGATAGAATATATATAGCTAATTTTACTCTATGACATGATAGAACATATTTGATATTCTATGACATAAAAATAGCTAATTTCACTTTAATTTATGAAAAATACACATAAAATTCAAACTAGACATGTACAACGTACGTATATTTTTCTAGTTATATATAAATATTTGAATTTATTGTTACTAATTTATTATATTATTTTTTTAAATATCATATAAAAAAATATATATGTAGTACTATTTAATTTTACACCTACATTCAATTATTATAAATTATCAAAATTAATACTACAATAATATTATTACAATCATCATCTCAATCATAACAATATTATTATAATCACAATCTCAATTATTACACTATTTAATATTATATCCTACTTTTATAAAGTCTATGATGTGACATTCATCATTACCTTTTCACCCCCAAACACCAACATCCAAACTCAATTCAAATCATATCTCAAATTTTCAAAACCCATTAACTAATATTATACTATTATATTATTATCATATAATTCCAACCAAAACCAATTCAAGTCGTGTTTTAAATGTTTCGCCAAACTTATTCAAACCAATTTGAAACATCGAAACAGGGTGAAACAGAACCAAAACCGATCCAAACGGGGCCGTAGTGTAGTGTAGGATTTAAACTGAAATGCTTCTTTATTATATATTCTAGTAGTGTAGGATAACTTTTTCAAAGAATTTAATGGTGAGTTTCAAATCATTCTAAAAATATGAAATACGAAAACTGAAGGTGAAAACCATTTTGCGGGCATTGAATTTCATTTGTGAATAATTAAAAATGGTTGGCTTCAATTACTGGGAAATCTATAGCTCATTTACCATTGAGCGTGAATTGGAGATCAAATAGAGGTGCGATAGAGACAAAAAAATCAAGGAAATTGTGGTAACTCTCCAACTACTTATACTTATCTAATCATGACTTAATTGGTTAAAATTCTTTGTTCACAAGAAACTCTTGAATATACTGTTGTAATTATCTAATCATGACTTAATTGGTTAAAATTCTTTGTTCACAAGAAACTCTTGAATATACTGTTGTAATTATATGGATGGATACCTAATTAAAAGGTTGGAATCCATAGATGAATTGTTATATATAAAGTGGGGAAATTAAAATTAAAATAAGATAATTTGTATGTGGGCTTGTCCCACATTGGTCTAAGACTAAATGGCAAATTATAAAAGCCTTGTGAGGAAGTTGAAGAGTTTCAAACTCTTCATTTGTCTCATACTGACTTTTTATATTTGTGTGTACTAGTATATATGAACTTAAGTGTTTAGACTTGGTATAAGTCTTTACAAAGGGGGTCATATAAATACACCACACGCGCGCGAATTGTCTCGTCTCGGACTTATCTTTTTGGAGGAATTTCGAATTAAAATTTAAATTAATTTGAAATTCAAAATTGAAACAGCCACAATATTAATTCTGCAGGTTTTAAATTTTGTAACTCCTTTTAGTTACAGAAATTAAATTGAGGCAGTTACGAAAATTAAATTGAGAAAACGTTTCAGACGTTTTATTCACATTTAATTGGACCGTTTCTTGTCTAGAATTAATGGGCAATATTAATTGCCAAGGCTCCCTAGCACCTATATATATGAGAGTATTTCTGATTTCAGAAACACACCAACATAAAACAACAATCTGTTCTCTCATTCGAAAATATTTTTCTGGAAAAATATCTCTTGGTTACTTTTTGCTTTTGAGTGTTCTTCGAGGTGGAATTTCTGCTACTGTGCAGTGGAGGAATTCTTGTAACCAAATTATCCTGGAAGAAGTGTTCGTGATTCCCAATTGCACCGGAAGTGGGTCGATAATTTCTTCAAGGCAAGCAGAAACATTTCTGCGATTTGGTTGGATCAATTCTGTTACTATACAGAAATGTGAGATAAGCTAATTTTAATTTATCTGTTCGGTTTTATAACTGATTATATTTTCGTTTACTGTTCAAATTGGTTTGTTTGTTACAGTTTCACTTTGTATTCGGATTTTGATAATCTTAAAACTGTTTTAACCAACAATCTTGAAGAAATTATATTTGTGTTTTAAAATTATCATGTCATCTGCAGGAGGCTCCGGTACTGTGGTCGACTTATCCGGTTTACCGGAAAAGTTTTCGGGTCAATTTTTTAAGAGTTGGCAACAACGTATGAAAATTTGGTTTACGATGAAGGGACTTTTGTCGGTTATTCAGGTGACTAGTCCTGAACCAACTGAAACAGACCCAAAGACTGCTGAAATAGCTGAATGGTCAGAACGGGACCAAATTGGTCAAGGAGTCATTCTTTCTGCTTTATCGAATGTACTATTTGACGTGTACTGTTCTGATTCATACACAGCTAAGTCTCTTTGGGACGAATTGGACAGGAAATATAATACTGAAGAGCAAGGGCTCGAAAAGTATTCTATTTCCAAGTTCCTGAAATTTCAGATGGTTGAAGGAAAGTCTGTAACTGAACAAACGCATGAACTGATAAATCTTGAGCACGCTCTTTCTGATGCTGAAATGAAACTTCCAGATAAATTTCTGGTTATGTCAATTATTGATAAGTTTCCCAAATCTTGGGAAAACTTTGGCATGACATTAAAACATCAAAAGGGAAAGTTGACTCTTGATGATCTTATGATTGCTATAAGCATCGAAGAGGAACACAAAAACCAAACTCATGGTGTTCCTGTTGAGTACCAGCCTAAGACAAATATGATAACTGGAAAGAAAAAAGTGAATCATGTAAACCCCAACTCAAAATTTATAAATAAACCTAAAAAAAACAGAAATGAACTTTAAGTCCAATAAAGTCGTAATTCTGTATGATGGGACTTTTGTTGGTAAATGTTATTTAGATGATGGTTTATTTAAATTAAGACTTGAAAATGTTGGTTCTAATAAATTTTCTGAATTTTCTGATGTGAATGCAATTGAATCTTCTAATGTTTGGCATGATATATTAGAACATTTAAATTTTGGTTCTGTTAAACGGATGATGAATTTAAATCTAATCCCCAAACATGAAATAAACCATAAAGACAAATGTCACATTTGTATTGAAGCAAAACAAGTAAGAAATCCATACCAATCGGTTGAAAGACATTCTGAAATACTTGATTTGGTTCATACGGACATTTGTAAATTCAATGGAATTTTAACTAAAGATAATAAGAAATACTTTATTACTTTTATAGATGATTGCAGTAGATATTGTTATGCTTATTTATTAGAACATAAATCTGAAGCACTTGAAAAATTCATAATGTTTAAAAATGAAGCTGAAACTCAAACTGGTCAGAAACTTAAACGGTTGAGATCAGATAGAGGTGGAGAATATGAGTCTAATTTGTTTGAAGAATATTGCCGAGATTTTGGCATTATTCACGAAGAGACTCCTCCATATTCCCCTTCGTCAAATGGGATAGCAGAACGAAAGAATAGAACTTTTAAAGATATGATTAATAGTTTGCTTTTGAATTCTGGATTGACTAAATATATGTGGGGAGAAGCTTTGAATACGGCTTGCCATATTCTGAATAGAGTTCCTCTAAAACTTAATGAAAGCACTCCGTTTGAATTCTGGAAAGGCAGAAAACCTAGTTTAAAATACTTTCGTGTGTGGGGCTGTCTTGCAAAAGTTCTAGTTCCAGAACACAAAAGAAAGAAACTGGGTCCAAAGACTGTTGATGCAATCTTTTGAGGCTATGTGGAAACAAGCTATGCTCTCAGGTTTCTGGTTATAAAATCAGAAATTCCTGGCATAGAGGTTAACACAATAGTTGAATATCGTGATGCTACATTCTTTGAGGACGTATTTCCCATGAAAACGGGAATGCCTAATGAAAATTCTTTAGATTCAACCCTTACATCTTCATCAATTCCTGAACATGTGGAAAAGATGACAAATGTGGGGGTTAATCCAAGTAGTTTTGATTCAGTACCGATTGAATCAGATGAACCTAGACGGAGTAAGAGAGCTAGAAATTGCCAAGAATTTTGGAAGTGATTTTATCACTTACAACATCGAGGGTGATCCTGTAACCTTCAAAGATGCAATGGCTTCGAAAGAATCAAAGCATTGGAATGTAGCCGTCAAAAGTGAGATGAACTCCATTGTCTCTAATGGAACATGTGAACTAGTTGATCTCCCTCCGGGGTGTAATACGATTGGATATAAATGGATTTTTAAAAAGAAATTTAAATCTGATGGAACCATATATAAGTTTAAAGCCAGGTTAGTTGCCAAAGGGTTTAGGCAAAAAGAGGGAATCGATTTTTTCGATACATATTCCCCTGTTGCTCGTTTGACTACAATCCGGGTGCTAATAGCACTGGCTTCTATATATGATTTCTCGATTCACCAGATGGATGTTAAAACAGCATTCATGTATGGTGATCTCGAGGAAGAAATCTATATGGATCAGCCTGAGGGATTTGTAGCTTATGGAAATGAGCGAAAAGTTTGTAAGCTTGTCAAATCACTATATGGTTTGAAACAAGCTCATAAACAATGGCATGAAAAGTTTGATAAAACTATTTTATCTTTTGGCTTCGTTGTAAACGATAATGATAAGTGCATCTACTGTAAAGTTAAAGGTGATAAATGTATTGTCTTATGTCTGTATGTTGATGATATTCTATTGATTGGATCTAATATTGAGATAATAAATGAAACCAAGTCATTCTTAAAAAGTAAGTTTGAAATGAAGGATATGGGTGTGGCAAATGTGATTCTTGGACTCAAGTTGACTCGTTCAACTGAGGGTATAGCAGTTTCTCAATCTCACTATGTTGAGAAGATAATTGAGAAATTTGGCTATAAAGAATGTAAAACTGCCAAAACACCATATGATCCTTCAGTAACTCTCTTTAAAAATGAAAGTGGTGTTCCTGTATCTCAATTAAGATATTCACAAATTATTGGAAGCTTGCAATATCTGGCAAATGGCACGAGACCAGACATTTCGTTTGCAGTCTCGAAGTTAGCAAGATATACAAGTTGTCCAAATCGAACCCATTGGGGAGCTCTTGACCAGGTACTTAGGTATCTGAAGGGCACAATATCACTATCTCTTCAATATGGCAGGTTCCCTGCAGCACTTGAAGGGTATAGTAACGCTAGCTGGATAGCCAAGAACTCCGGAAGCAATGGGTGTACGGGTTACGTTTTTACCCTTGGTGGGGGCGCTGTCTCCTGGAAGTCAACCAAGCAAACCTTGGTTACTCGGTCTACATTTGAGGCCGAATTATGTGCTTTAGACACGACAGGGACTGAAGCTGAATGACTACATGGGTTATTAATCCAATTACCCATGGTTAGCTTGCCTCTTCCAGTAGTCGTGGTGCATTGTGATTCTCAAACCACAATTGCAAAGATTAAAAGCCAAAAATATAATCAAAAGACCAAGAGACACATCCAAGTTAGACTAAAGTCTACAAGGGAACTTGTGTCTGATAGGGTCATAGTCGTTGACTTTGTTGGTACCAAAGACAATGTGGCTGACCCTTTAACTAAAGGACTTGATTTGTCCTTAGTACAGAAATCCAGGCTGGGGATGAGATTGAAAATCCTAAACTGATATACAAGCAGTGGCAACCCAACCTACCAAGTGGAGATCCCACAAGGAAGGTTCAATGTGGTATAAACAAACTGCTGGGTATATAAAAGTTGCTCCTAACTAAGACTGATACTAAGTATCTGAGTCTATCCCCTGATATACCTGATAGGAGCTGACTACTGCTAATCTAGTAAGTGAATTAACACTGAATGAGGTCAAGTCTGTTAGACGGGATGCTAGCAGTACATCCTGAGACGCTCAACTAAGTGAATGTAGTTGTTTGGCCGCGACTAGAGGAAATAGGGTCATTCCTCAAATAACATTCATGATACAGGATCGGGACACATGGCCTATAGTGTCAAACCTAAAGATTAACACATAGCAAGTAATGTGTTGTTACCAATGGACGCTACCACTTCAAGGTTCAAATTCAAGGCTTATATCCATTTGTCCCTGTGGTAGCATAAGTTGGATAACTTAGGCAGTGGTTTAAACCGGAAGGTACCATTGCTGAAAGCACATTGCGGTAATCCTAGTAGATTATTTTTCTATGGATTTGTGGGGGGTTGTTGTAATTATATGGATGGATACCTAATTAAAAGGTTGTAATCCATAGATAAATTGTTATATATAAAGTGGGGAAATTAATATTCAAATAAGATAATTTGTATGTGGGTTTGTCCCACATTGGTCTAAGACTAAATGGCAAATTATAAAAGCCTTGTGAGGAAGTTGAAGAGTTTCAAACTCTTCATTTGTCTCATACTGACTTTTTATATTTGTGTGTACTAGTATATATGAACTTAAGTGTTTAGACTTGATATAAGTCTTTACAAAGGGGGTCATATGAATACACCACACGCGCGCGAATTGTCTCGTCTCGGACTTATCTTTTTGGAGGAATTTCGAATTAAAATTTAAATTAATTTGAAATTCAAAATTGAAACAGTCACAATATTAATTCTGCAGGTTTTAAATTTTGTAACTCCTTTAAGTTACAGAAATTAAATTGAGGCAGTTACGAAAATTAAATTGAGAAAACGTTTCAGACGTTTTATTCACATTTAATTGGACCGTTTCTTGTTCAGAATTAATGGGCAATATTAATTGCCAAGGCTCCCTAGCACCTATATATATGAGAGTATTTCTGATTTCAGAAACACACCAACAGAAAACAACAATCTGTTCTCTCATTCGAAAATACATTTCTGGAAAAATATCTCTTGGTTACTTTTTGCTTTTGAGTGTTCTTCGAGGTGGAATTTCTGCTACTGTGCAGTGGAGGAATTCTTGTAACCAAATTATCCTGGAAGAAGTGTTCGTGATTCCCAATTGCACCGGAAGTGGGTCGATAATTTCTTCAAGGCAAGCAGAAACATTTCTGCGATTTGGTTGGATCAATTCTGTTACTATACAAAATTGTGAGATAAGCTAATTTTAATTTATCTGTTCGGTTTTATAACTGATTATATTTTCGTTTACTGTTCAAATTGGTTTGTTTGTTTCAGTTTCACTTTGTATTCGGATTTTGATAATCTTAAAACTGTTTTATCCAACATCTCCTCTTCATTCTTGAGGTAAATTTCACAATTGAACTCAATAATATTTTTCCTCTCATTCGCATATCAAGAAACTCTTGAATCTCCTATTCATTCTTCAATGGCGGCTTTTCATATGTTGCCTATCCATAACTTCTACAACTATTCCGGAGATGCGGGTTTAGTATGTTCTCACTGTAAGGCTGAGTTAATTGATCCAATTGAAACTGGATTTCACTACTTCAGTGTTTCTACCGGTTGCGGGAGGACAGCGGTGGTGAGAAATTAGTAGTATATTTATATTTATTCAATATTTCTCTGTCTTAAGTGGATTGTTTTCTTATAACAAAAATAATTTATACAAACAAGCTTCATTTTCAATTTTCAAAGTATGGTTGAATCCAATCAACGAATAAGAGTATACTAATAATTATTTATCAGTAAATTAAATAATTGTAAATTCATAATTATAATTAGCAATATATTAATTCAAGTAAATTTTATTTTTTCACGAGTAATATTTAAGCATTTTTCTAGCAAACTCATTTTATATATATACACTTTTGTTCTTTACCTAAAAATAATTTTTTAACAACATGGTTAATATTTTGAATATGCTAAATCAATATTTTGCTCTTTAGACAATTCTTTTAATTAGATTGTAAAAATGCACATATACCACATTTAACAAATTTAAATATATAGTAACATAACTTGATATATGCATCTTTCTTTTGTAAGTTTATTATAAAATATTATTATAAACTTCATAAAGTGGTCATTTGATCTTCCCACTAACCAATGACTTTAATCCCATTAACCCATTATCTTGTCCCACTAACTTGAGCATAATGTGAGTCATAAAGTAAAAGACTCTACACCTTCTTAGTGTCTTTGATGGCAAGACACTATATATAGGTGAGCCATGTATAAGGTCCCTACACTCAACATTCTTCACTAAAATACACCATCTAAAGGAGGTTGCTAGAGTGTAGAAGAATCTTATACGCAGCCGGATTTCTTCCAAACATCAATGGCTGGAGGTATGATGATTCATTCCGCATTTAGTTTTCTTATATGCTATCTAGTAAAAGTATATATGTATGTTCAAATATTATTGTGATATTTTATAAAGTCTAACATCTTTTTCACTTGGTGGATGCTTAAGACCATTTTATAATAAATTTTGTTCTTTAAACTTTGAAATTGCTTTTGTGCAACACATTTTTATTTAGTAGATAAAAGTTGATGATTAGAAGTTGATTTGTTTTCATCTAATTAATATGGACGAAGAAATGATACCATCCTGAGTTTCAACATCAAATCCTGCTGACATTAGTCTCATTGACTCTACGACCTCGAATCCCGCTGACCTTAATCCCAACCATCTTATGTTCTAAGAATCTTCTCCCACGCCTGTAGTAGAACTAAATCAAGGCATAAACATTCCTATGATTCTTAGAGCATTCTTGTTCGTCTCTCCAAATACCACCTATGACATCATAACATACAGGGCCGACCCTAGACATTCGGGGGCCCTAGGCGAATTACAAATTTGGGGCCCTTTGTTATAAAAAAATATAATCAATTTATTTTTTTAAAGGCAAAAATATTAATTAAATATTGACATAAAATATTAATTAAATATTGACATATTATATTCTCTAACATATTATTTTTTAGATAGATAATTAAATCTAACATATTAATTTTTACATAGATAATTAAATAACAAACTTATTTAACTTTTAAAAGATTCAACTGTGAATTTTTTTGTATAATTTTTAATATTAAAAACATTATTTTAGCCGAAGCAAATTTTGCAAGTATATTCACATCCTTAACTCTATTTCATTCTTTTACAAATATCATAATTGATTGCTTGACTTTATTTCATTTCGTGACATTATTAACTATATTAATTATATATTATCATGTAAAGGAAAAGTTATACATCATTTATAAAAAGATACACATACATATAAAAATATGGACGGGGCTAAACCAATTTTATTGTGGGTGAAATTCTATTTTACAATGTACTAAGTGAGAAAGTAATAAACAGAAAAATCATATTATATAAAGAAAAAACTGTATTCTTTTTATAATAATTAAGAAAGAATTTTTTTAAAGCACTTATTAAGGAAAAAATTGACAAGAAATCATTAAATAAGAAAAAAAGGATTAAAAGAATAATTACGACGAATGGGAAATAAAAAAGACGAACATTATTACAAAAAACAAAACATAAAACAATCAAAATATAAGAAAAAAACTCAACATTGGGATTGAACCCTAGACCTCCCACTCATCAAGAGAAAGTCTTACCAAGATACATGTTATGTACATTATTAAAAGAATAATTACGACGAATGGAAAATAAAAGAGACGAACATTATTACAAAAAAAAAAAGTTAAATAACATAAAACAATCAAAATATAAGAAAAACACTCAACATTGGGATTTGAGGTCTAGAGTAATAAGCAGAAAAATCAAATTATAAAGAAAAAACTGTATTCTTTTTATAATAATTAAGAAAGAATGTTTTTTAAAGCACTTATTAAGGAAAAAATTGACAAGAAATCATTAAATAAGAAAAAAAGTGTTGGATAAGGATGAAGATGAAAGAGCACTGAAGACAATAAGTAAAGGGAGGTTTTGATGAATTCCAAAACTTCAAATCTGCTAAGTATAAATTAACTTAGCTGATATCCCTTTGAAGAATTTTTGACTAAGTAAAGAAGATATCAGAAGAGTCAAAATTCAAGGTCCAAGGCTACTGATCTGCTGTAGGAAAGAAATCAGACTGGTGAAGATCAGCCGACTCAAAACAGATTTGTTCAAGTTTGAGATCAGCTTAGTTCGCCATCAGACTTGTACTTTCGTCAGCCAAGTGGAAAAGATCAAGAAGCCATCCCAACGATAATAAATGCCCCTAAAAGTAATAAATGCTGAAGTACAAGGCTATTAAAGACAAACGATTGAAGAAATGCTTTGCATCAGCTGGGTGCATTTAATGCTGCCTGCAGAAAAGTACTGTTGACAGTACGGACAGACTGCAGAGAGCCGTTCGCGGAAATTAAGGACCAGTACCCGAGGTTTTTGAATCTTGTCTCACTTCAACGGACATTTTTTAAACCTGCGAGTATAAATAGCTGTAGAGACGAAGAGAAAAATTAACAACACAATCTCTGAGAAGAATTTCGAAGCAAAATCTCTTAAGTCTCAAGAACAGCTCACTCATCAGCTCAGTCATTTGTTGACGAAACAGAGTTGAAGAACAACGATAAACACATTTTTCTGAGTGAAATCTGTTAGAGTGTTGTGAGCAGTTGTTGGTCCCAAGTGGTCAGATGAGGTCTAGAGGGGGGGTGAATAGACCTCTGAAAATTTTGAACTTAAAAACTTTTCAGTCTTCTGTCAGCAGACTAAGCTGATGAAGAACAGTAAGCAGACTGTGCTGATCGTGAACAAATCTTGAACAGCAGACTGACCACTCTTCTTACAAATACTTAGCTGTTTTTCAGCAAAACAGTTTTCCAAAGAGTATACTTGCAGCGGATTGTTTGAAAGTGTTTTTCACAAGTAAACCAAGTTCTTAAAAGATTTTATCCCCAATTTTTGAAACTCCTTATAAAATCTTTTAATGATTCAGAGTGTTAAAATATGCAAGATTCAAAATATGCAAGAAAACTTAAATGCAAGATAACACAAATAATTTTTATAGTGGTTATATGGATAGAAATCCTTTAGTCCACTCTTCCAGATCACTTAGATTCTGGGTTATACTATAATCACAAAGATTACAATATTTCTCCACTTATACCTAGACAACTAATGAAAAGGCTATAAGCTCACAATAGAAAATCACTAAGAAATTCTACTCTCTGAAGTTTGATCACTCACAAAGATGGATCACAACTCCTCACAACACTCAGCTATTACAAGATCACTCAGATCGTAATTTTCTGTTTTCTTCAACTAGGTTTCTGTCAACAGATGACTTCCACCAGACGAGTGAGCTGTTTGAGCTTTTGAGACTTAGAAAAATTCTGCTTCAAAAACGAAATCTCTGATTGTTGTTGTGTTTCTCGCTCGTTTAAATCAGCTCCTTTTATACTTGAATTTGAAAATAAGACCGTTGAAGCAAATCAAATCTTCAAATCCATAGCCTTAGCACGAAATCAGAACGGCTACCTGCTACAGTACCTTTTCTGCTGTACTTTCCTGTAGCTGCATTAAATGCACTCTGCTGATACGAGGTTTTCTTCAATCATTTGCCATTACTACCCTTCTCTTTCAGCATTTATTACACCAAGTGCATTTATTACCGTTGGACTCTTCTTATGATCTCTTCTACTCTGCTGATCGAAGCAACCCATCTGATAGTCACTCTGCTGATCAAACTCTGAACTAATCTGATTTGAGTCAGCTGATGGTCTACCCTTCTGTTTGCTGTTTCAGCGTGAGATCACTAGTCTTCTGGGGTTTGAACTTTGAACTCTTCTGATGTCCTCTTTACTTGTTCAAAATTCTTCTAAGGGAACTAAGTTTTCCATACTTAGCTGATTATGATGTTTTGGAAATCATCAAAACCTTCCCTTAATTTCTTGTCTTCTTTGCACTTTGATCTTCATCTTCATCCAACAGCAGTGTAGATCCGTCTTTGTGAGTGATCTAACTTCAGAGAGTAGGAGTTTCTTTGTGATTTCCTGCTGCGAACTTGTGGCTTATCATTTGTTGTAAAGCACAAGCAGAGTGTACTAATTACTTTGTGTTCTTAGTATAACCCAAGATCTGTGTGACTTGGAAGAGTGGATTAAATGATATTTACATCCATATAACCACTATAAAAATCTGTGTGTTTTTACTTGCATATTTTCAGTTGCATAAAAACACTTTGGATTAACTGTTTGAAAAGTTTTAAAAGGAAAGAAGTTTTATAAAACTGGGGATCAAACTTTCAAACTACTAAGTTTACTTGTGAAAAACACTTTACAAATCCGCTGCAAGTACTCTAAGTATTGAAACTGATTTTAGCAAAATCAGCTAAGTAATTATCAGATTAGTGGTCAACGAAGCTGTTCAAAGATTTGTTTGAGATCAGCCAAGTAACTTACTGTTCGATAACAGCTTAGTCTGTTTAAGTTAGAACAAAAGTTTTAAAGTTAAAAAATTGTTAAAAAGATTAGAGGTCTATTCACCCCCCCTCTAGACCTCATCTGACCACTTGGGACCAACAAGTGGTATCAGAGCAGGTGGATTGTGGTATCCTAGGGAATCTGGATTTGAAGTTTTAAAGTTAAAAAATTGTTAAAAAGATTAAAGGTACTGAAGATTTGGGATTGTGGTATCCTAGGGAATCTGGATTTGAACTCATTGGATATTCAGATTCTGACCTTGCTAGCTTCAAGATTGACAGAAAAAGCACAACAGGTGCCTGTCAGTTCTTAGGTAGTCGTCTGATCTCATAGATGGGTAAGAAACAGACTTCAGTATCCATATCAACTGTGAAGCTGAATATATAGCTGCTGGAGCTTGCTATGCACAAATATTATGGTTGAAGCATCAACTTGAAGATTACAACATAAAAATCAGTGGAATCCCTATCTACTGTGACAATACAAGTGCAATCAGTCTTACTCAGAATACTACAAGTCATTCAAGGACTAAGCATATTGAGATCAAACATCATTTTATTAGAGATCATGTGGAGAAAGGAAATGTCATGATAGAATATGTGTTTACTGAAAATCAAATTGCTGACATCTTCACAAAACCTCTAAGTGAGACAAGATTTTTAACTCTAAGAGCTGAACTGGGTTTATTAAAATTGGATGCATAAGCTGAGGGGGAACTCATCAGAAGACTGAAGTTCAACAGCTTACTCATCATATTATCTTCAAGGATTAACTCTCAACAAACTAGTTAACTTATGAATTCTTAAAGTCAGGGGGAACGTGTAAGACTAGCGGTACTTCTGATTAAAAGATGAAATTTGTTGATGACAGTTAGTTGAAGTTATGTTTTCAACAGAAGATTAAAGTCTTGAAGATTGAAGATTAATTATCTAGCTGGATTGACAAACAGCCGAGGAAGATTATTAGCTACTGGCTTTCACTGATAACAGCTTTATCATCAGGACAGTAGTCATATCAGATAAGTATCTATTTTACTCGTCTGATCACCTGTGTAAAAGCTTACTGCCTAAAACGTTTTATTTTAAAAACACGCTTTTACAAGTGATAAAAGAGCGGTACATTTTCCCGCTCCTCATTTAATGCGATTTGAATTTGAAAGGTCGCAACTGACGCCGCACGATCAGAAACGGATCTAACGGTTAGCTGGTATCACGGAAACCGAAATACCCTAACTCTATAAATCCAGTTCTGATAAGCTCAGTAGCTCTTTACGCACCCAAATAATTCAAAGAGCACTTGTGAGAAATTACTAGCAATTTTCTGCAAAATTCTTCTTGTTTCTCTAACTTCCAACAGATTCGAGATGGCTGCTGAAGGTATGTACTTGGCTTATGATTCATACTACCAATCTGGTACCGATTTGATGAAGGAGTTGCTGGAGAAGTTCAAATCGGCTTCACTGGTAAATTTCCTGGAGTATCACGAAGGGTTGATCTGGACTGACCAAGTATTGGAATACTACCGAACTGCTACTGTTGATTTCAGCACTCAGGAAATCAAGGCTACTTTCGGAGGTAAATCCATTGTTATTACCCCCACCCTTCTTCACGAGACTTTTGGGCTTCCGAACAAAGGACGACACGATGTCACTGTTCTGACGGAGGAGAAGCACCAACAATTATGGGCAATCTGTGCCAAGGAAGGAGAGATGTTGTCTGGCAACATCAAGAAGAGACAGTTGAAGGACAAGTATCAGCGGATGGCTGATATGGTCTCAAAGCTGATTGAAAATTGTACGTTTTCTCTGGATGCTGTTAATATGAAAAGGTTCAACATCATGGCTGCTATCTACTACAGATTGGAAGTCAACTGGTCTGTAGTAATTTGGTACATTTTTGCTAACTTCCACGAGAAAAAGAAGGGCAAGGGTCCCTAGACCAATCACAGAATCACACTGAGTTATCTGCTATTCAAAATGGGATGTGAGGTCACAAATGGTAAGGAGATTCATGCAGCAAAGGCAATGTCCAAATACTTGCCTGTTACAAAAAGAAAAGCTGAAGAAGCTGATGTGGAAGAGGAAGCAGAGGAACCAAAGGCAGTTCCTGCCAAGAGGCAGAGAAAACTTGTTAAAACAGCTGAGCTTGCTACTGCAACTCAAAACAAAAAGGTTGCTGATGAGCTTAAGGAGAAAACTCCAAAGAAGATGAAGAAGGTGGATGATGCTGAAGTTAATAAGATCATTGATCTAACCACCGGTGATGTCAGGAACATGTCTCCTGCATCATCTTCTAGTATCGCTGAAGTGCCTAATGAGAATGTCTCTCACAGGACCAGAAGTCAAATAAGGGATACTGCTGCTTCCAGACCTGCTGAAGAAAGAACAAAGAAGACAGCAAGAAAACAAATGACTTTTGTGGAAGAGCCCACTAAGCTGGTGGACTTAGTAAGAGAAAGTCCTCAAACAGCAGAGAGGCATGTTGGAGCTGAAGAAGCTTCTGTTGCTGATCAGACTGATGTGCAACAGATTACTCTAGCAAAGCCAACAGTTGAGGCTACTAAATCTCAGGATGATCCTGATGTGATGATCATCCATCCCATTGCAGCTGCACCTCTTGCATCTGCTGCTCCTCATCCTGCCCCAGCTGACAAGGGAAAGAGAAAATTTCTAATCAAGAAAAAAATGATCTCTGCAGCTGATAAGAAGAAAAGGGAGGAAGCTGAGTAGAGAAAAAAAGATGAGTTGGAAGAACAGAAAGCATTAGAACTCAGGAAGATTCAGGAAGCTAAGGATGCTGAAAGAAGGAAAATGTCTGAAGCTGAAAGAAAGGCAGCTGAAGACGCTGAGGTTGCTATGGTCATTGAGCCAAGTAAAGTTGATGCTCATGGACCAGTTCATGCTGGAGGCATCAAAATTAATGAAGAAGATGAAGACAAACCAAAGAAGCCTAAGATGCCTGCTGGAGAGGTCAAGCCAAAGGCTAAGTATGAAGTAAGAAGAGCGTTTGACATCATCTATGCTGATAAAGATCTCTTCAAAAGGTTTGAAAAGACCTTGGCTTATTATGACCAGAAGCTGATGCTGAAGACTCTGTTCACCCACGAGAAGCCTAGATACATCAAATGGAGGGATTATAGGCTAAACAAATCTGTTGCAGAGCTTCAGAATTGGAAGGAGTTAGCTGATGAAGAAAAATGGGTTCTCAATTGGCTAAGGACTGACTCTATTCAAAAAGCCTTGGATCCTCACTTTGTAAGGGATGCTATGCATCAATATGCTAAGGATTATGCCTTGGAGGAAGCCAAGATCATTCAAAATACTTTGCCTGCAAAGAGAAGAAAATCTGATGATGCTGTTGAGAGAGCAATCAACATAGCTGCTATGACCGCCTTGAAGAGATGGGCAGAAAGGTCAAGATATCAGCAAGGGTCTTCAAGTGAATTGCCTCAGCTGCCAAGCATTCAACAGATTACATTTGGCAAGGAAGTCAAAGATTACTATGAAGTGCCTAAGGGAAACAGAGCTTTTCAAAATCCATGGATTATTGTGCGACAAATCCGTCAAACAACATCCTTTAATGATGATGGCACTATCACTAGTTTAGTCTATGATGATGTAACTGATCAACACAAAACTGTTGATGAACCCTTAGCAATTGAGTGGAATGCTAAGGAGTCAAAAGCTGATTAGGAGACAGAGTTGAAAGATGCCCCTGTCCACCAGGAGGATGAAGGAAGGGAAGCTGCTGATTCTGCTTCATCAAGTGATCTGCACTCATCACTGATGGAAGCCTTCCAGATGCTGATGGAGAATCAAATGAAAGAATTGGAAGAGAAGAACAGCACGCAGTTGAAGAAGTTGCAACATGAATTGGCAGAGTCCAACATCTTACAGTTGAAGAAGTTGCAACAAGAATTGGCAGAGTCCAACAGATTGCAGTTGGAAAGTATACAACTACTTACTGCCAGAACTATCAGAAATGCTATTGATAGTTTTCCCATGCCTGAAGATCATTCAAAGCAGATGATGCAGAGCTTTGTTGAAATGAATAGAAATGTTGAAGATGTGAAGGCTGATGTCAACCATCTTCATGCTGCTTTAAAGAGAGCTGAAAACAACATAGCTGATCTCACTGCTAACTTCATCAGAGTCAGTGAAGAAGAAAAAGCAGTCAACCTTGGATTGTTGCAGGAAGTTCACCAAGCTGGAACTGTTATACGTGAAGAGGTGACAACCATGCAACTGAATGTTGATTGTTTTAATGATCAGACTGACAACATCAACACCACTCTCACTCATCTTACTGCAAGTCATGATGTAGTAAATCAAAATTTGAAGGCCTTGTGTGCTGCAATGAAAATTCATTCTGCTGCCCTTAACCTTCCTATCAAACCTGCTGCTGTCATTATTCCTGATGATGACAAAAAGGGGGAAAAGAAGAAGGAAGAGGAAAAAGTGGAGGAAGCTGCTGTCACTCAACCTGAAAAGATTGAAGAAACTACTGAAGAAACTAAAGCTGCTGAAGAGATTGGAAAGGTAGAAGACAAAGAAAAGTCTGAAGAAGAGACCAAGGAAAAAGCCAAATCTGATGAGGAAATGGCTGTAACCAAGGAATCTGCTGAAGATCAAACAGAGCCATCTACCAAGTACAAAAATACCGAATCAGCTAAGAAAGCAATGGAAAAGCTGAAGGAGCAGCAAATCAAAGAGAAGATGGAAGTTTCCAGGTCAAATCTTCTTTTGGATGAGGATGCTGATGAAGGTGAAGAGGAAGAAGAAGATGATGAAGAATCATCTTATGAATATGAAGAAGTGCTGGAAGGAACTGATGAAGAAGCTGATAGTTAGCGTATATATAAATCAATTTGTAATCAGTTTACTTTATCTATCTTTCAGACATCTCATCTGATCAGAAACTGTAACTTGTACTCATTTATCAGATTATCAATAAAAGTTCAAGTTTCTGTTTCCAACATATATTTTCTATCTCAGAAAATTTTGAAGGTCACAAACTTTATCATAGGTAAAACAGGTACTTAGCTGAAGTTTTGTCATCATCAAAAAGGGGGAAATTGTTGGATAAGGATGAAGATGAAAGAGCACTGAAGACAATAAGTAAAGGGAGGTTTTGATGAATTCCAAAACTTCAAATCTGCTAAGTATAAATTAACTTAGCTGATATCCCTTTGAAGAATTTTTGACTAAGTAAAGAAGATATCAGAAGAGTCAAAATTCAAGGTCCAAGGCTACTGATCTGCTGAAGGAAAGAAATCAGACAGGTGAAGATCAGCCAACTCAAAACAGATTTGTTCAAGTTTGAGATCAGCTTAGTTCGCCATCAGACTTGTACTTTCGTCAGCCAAGTGGAAAAGGTCAAGAAGCCATCCCAACGGTAATAAATGCCCCTGAAAGTAATAAATGCTGAAGTACAAGGCTATTAAAGACAAATGATTGAAGAAATGTTTCGCATCAGCTGGGTGCATTTAATGCTGCCTGCAGAAAAGTACTGTTGATAGTACGGACAGACTGCAGAGAGCCGTTCGCGGAAATTAAGGACCAGTACCCGAGGTTTTTGAATCTTGTCTCACTTCAACGGACATTTTTCAAACCTGCGAGTATAAATAGCTGTAGAGACGAAGAGAAGAAAAAACAACACAATCTCTGAGAAGAATTTCGAAGCAAAATCTCTTAAGTCTCAAGAACAGCTCACTCATCAGCTCAGTCATTTGTTGACGAAAGCAGAGTTGAAGAACAACGATAAACACATTTTTCTGAGTGAAATCTGTTAGAGTGTTGTGAGCAGTGTAGATCCGTCTTTGTGAGTGATCTAACTTCAGAGAGTAGGAGTTTCTTTGTGATTTCCTGCTGCGAACTTGTGGTTTATCATTTGTTGTAAAGCACAAGCAGAGTGTACTAATTACTTTGTGTTCTTAGTATAACCCAAGATCTGTGTGACTTGGATGAGTGGATTAAAGGATATTTACATCCATATAACCACTATAAAAATCTGTGTGTTTTTACTTGCATATTTTCAGTTGCATAAAAACACTTTGGATTAACTGTTTGAAAAGTTTTAAAAGGAAAGAAGTTTTATAAAACTGGGGATCAAACTTTCAAACTACTAACTTTACTTGTGAAAAACACTTTACAAATCCGCTGCAAGTACTCTAAGTATTGAAACTGATTTTAGCAAAATCAGCTAAGTAATTATCAGATTAGTGGTCAACGAAGCTGTTCAAAGATTTGTTCGAGATCAGCCAAGTAACTTACTGTTCGGTAACTGCTTAGTCTGTTTAAGTTAGAACAAAAGTTTTAAAGTTAAAAAATTATTAAAAATATTAGAGGTCTATTCAACCCCCCCCCCCCTCTAGACCTCATCTGACCACTTGGGACCAACAAAAAGGATTAAAAGAATAATTACGACGAATGTGAAATAAAAAAGACGAACATTATTACAAAAAAAAAATAATAAAACAATCAAAATATAAGAAAAAAACTCAACATTAGGATTTGAACCCTAGACCTCCCACTCATCAAGAGAAAGTCTTACCAAGTGAGCCAAGATACATGTTATGTACATTATTAAAAGAATAATTACGACGAATGGGAAATAAAAAAGACAGACATTATTACAGAAAAAAAAAGTTAAATAACATAAAACAATCAAAATATAAGAAAAAACTCAACATTGGGATTTGAACCCTAGACCTCTCGCTCATCAAGAGAAAATCTTACCAAGTGAGCCAAGATACATGTTATGTACATAAAATTAATAAAATTGAAAATATTTAATTTTTTGATTTTCCTAAGGCCTATATATAAATTTTGGGGCCCTCCGAACCGGGGGCCCTAGGCGCCGGCCCAAGTTGCCTTGCACTTGGGCCGGCACTGATAACATACCTCTTTAGACCAAAATAGAATTATGGTTGCGTAGTATGTAGTTGTCAATGACAGCAAATGTGACTTTTGTACTATATCTGCAATGCAACCCTTAACTACAACCCGTATAAGTTCTATATTATTCTTCGAAAGTACCACTAGACAATCAATATTGGTCTTGAAAAAACAAATATTATCCTGAGAGGAGAAGGAATCAAGAAGACGAGTATAATCTCAAATGCAAGTTCTCAGGGGAATTGACTATAGTGACTTTGAGTAAGTACTGTATTTTGTTTCAAATTGATCATTTGTTTCTTTTAACTATTTATCTCAAACCTAACAAAGTTAAAATTAAATTTTTTATGGTGTTAATGGACAAGAATTTTATGCAAAAGATTTTACAATTGTATACATAGATTATGACGGAGTGGCTAGCGTCAATCAGACCGAGCATAAGCGTTCTATAAGTGTAAAAAGAAGGGAATAATGTGCTCCTCTTTACTTGTTCAAAGAGCGAGGCATTTCTGCCAGAGCTATCAGTTTTACGGAGGAAACTATGTAGTTTATAGAAATGCTCTATCATACTTTCAAAAGTGTGAACTATACAAAGAAAAAATAGACCATCAAGGACATATGAGGTTCATAAGTAATCTTAGTCAATTTGCTTTGTTGGAAACAAGTTTTATTTTCCACATACCTAATTTTTATATTATTGGTAATTCTATTAATAGTTTACCAAATTTTTTTTTACTCAATGTCTTAGGAGAGCATAATAATATTATAGTGATGCAATCACTTTTTTCACCGGAGTCCATTATAAAACTGAATTATACTTATTAATTAAAATAAAAATAAAAATAAAAATTACTCAAAAAAAATTCTACATAAACAATTAATTTAACCTCATAATCACACGGAACAAATCTTCTTTGAATAAAACCCTAATAAATCTTGATAATACAATTGTATCAAAATACTAAATTATAAAAAAACACCATCAGTAATAAAATCACATTTGAAAGTAAGTAGGAGTACTATATTTCTATTTTTTTCCTTTTCTTGAGAAAACTAAATATATCTTTTTGTTGAATAAAAAAAATAACTTTTATGTGTATGCTCATTTTAGTAGAGATGAGATCAGATGCGAAAGATATTGGTATGAAATTAGATACTTAAAAAGTTTCTTCCTTCTCAGAACATATTGTTTGTCTTTTTTATGATTAAAATTACAAAATAAAAAAGAATATATATGTTAAGAGTTTGAATTGAATTAGTTCACTTCATTACCATGACTATTAATTTCATGACACAGTAATAATATATATGGACCCCTTTCTTATAAAATTTTAATTTTTATTAGAGAGGTCCACTAGAAGAAAATTATAAATTATACTTCAAAGTTGTATATATTTTTTAATATAACATAATACCATGCATATAATATATACATAAAAATAAAGACTTCAGGGGTGTCCATGCACCCCCTAACTTGCATGTGGCTCCGCCACTGGATGCAATCGTAACTACGAAAGTTGTTAGCACAATTTGTTCATGTACTAACTGATGTTATAGATGATTCTAGATTTTCACTAAGGTGTATACTTGAGAGGAATTGGACATTCGCAGATATGGTTCATGATTTAGACTTAGATAGTTGATGAAATGTAATGTAAATATTCAGGAACAATGTGATCCATTGTCCCACGAACTTGAGTTGTTACATTAGTTTTCAGAGATGGTATTTATAGGCCAATCTAATCCACTTGTGCTTACACAAACAAGCTTCATTTTCAAAGTATCTTTAATTCCAGTCAACGAACAAGATTATACTAATAATTATTTATCATCAAACTAAATATCACCAAGATAGAGATAATTTAAATTAAAAATTACAATTAGCAAAATATTAATTCATATAAAATTTATTTTTTCACGTTCAACATTTGTGCACTTTTCTAGCAAACACATTTTTAAATATATACTTTATTCCATATCTAAAAATTATTTATTACTTGTTTATTATACAACATGGTTACTAGTTTGAATATGCTAAATCAATATTTTGTTCATTAGACTATTTTGTTTTTAATTTGATTGTAAAAGTGCACATATACCGCATCATATAATCAATTTCATTCTTTCTACTTTAAAATTATTTTTGGTGCAACACATATTTCATCTAGTAGATAAGAGTTAATGATTATTAGTTGATATGTTTTCAGCTAATTAATATGGACCAATAGATTATACCATCACTAGTTTCTACATCAAACCACGCTGACTTTAGTCTCGTTGACTCTATGACCTCGAATTTTGCTGACCTTAATACCCTTAAACATATGTCCTTATATCTCCTTGAAATAAGTCTCACTGAAAGACAAATATTGTCTTGAGAGGAGAAGGAATCGAGAAGACTAGTATAATTTCGAATGCAAGTTCTCAGGGGGGATTCACTCTAGTGACTTTGAGTAAGTATTGTATTTTGTTTCAAATTGATAATTTTTTCCTTGTAACTTTTTATCTCAAATCTTAAAAGTTAAAATTAAGTTTTTGGAGGTGCTATTGGACAAGAATTTTATGCGAAATATTTTTAAATTGCAAACATAATTGATGATGGAGTGGCAGTTGCCAATGGGACCGATCATTAAACTTTATATGATTGTAAAATGAAGGGAGTATTGGGCTCCTCTTTACATGTGCAAAGGGGAAGCCATTTCTACCGGAGTTGTCAGTTTTAATGAGGAAACTACGTAGTTACTAGGAATGCTCTATCATACTTTCAAAAGTGTGAACTACACAAAGAAAAAACAGACTATCAAGGACATACGTGGTTCATAAGGTACATTGGTCAACTTGCTTTGTTGGAAACAAATTTCATTTTCCACCTGTCTAGTTTTTATACAATTGCTAATTCTATTAATAGTTTACCAACAATTTTCTTAATTAATTTTAGGAGATCATAGTAGTATTGTAGTGATGCAATCGTAACTACGAAAGTTGTTACGACAATTTGTTCATGTATTAACTGTTGTTATAGATGATTCTAGATTTCCACTAAGGTTTATGTTTTAGAGGAATTTGATATTCCTAGATATGGTTCATGATTTAGACTTAGATAGTTATTGAAATGTAATGTCAATATTCAGGAGCAATGTGGCCCATTGTCCCACGAACTTGAGTTGTTACATTAGTTTTCAAAGATGGTATTAATAGGCCAATTTAACCCACTTGTGTTTACACAAACAAGCTTCATTTGCAAAGTATCTTTAATTCCAATCAACGAACAAGATTATACTAATAATTATTTATCAGCAAACTAAATATCAACAAGATAGAGATAATTTAAATTAATAATTACAACTAGCAAAATATTAATTCATATAAAATTTATTTTTTCACGTTCAACATTTGTGCATTTTTCTACCAAACTCATTTTTCAATATATACTTTGTTCTTTATCTAAAAATAATATATTACTTGTTTATTATACAACATGGTTACTAGTTTGAATATGCTAAATCAATTTTTTATTCATTAGACTCTTTTTTTTAAATTCGATTGTAAAAGTGCACATATACCGCACATCACAGATTTTAATATATAGTAACATAACTTTATATGCATCTTTCTTTTTTACATGGTGGATGCTTAAGACCATCATATAATAAATTTTATTCTTTCTACTTTAAAATTATTTTTGGTGCAACATATGTTTTATCTAGTATATAAGAGTCAATGATTATTAGTTGATATGTTTTCAGGTAATTAATATGGACAAACAGATGATACCATCACTAGTTTCTACATCAAATCAAGCAGATATTATTCTCGTTAACTCTATGACCTCGAATCTCGCTGACCTTAATCCCCTTAATCATATGTCCTTAGATATCCTTGAAATAAGTCTCACTAAAAGACAAATATTGTCTTGAGAGGAGAAGGAATCGAGAAGACTAGTATAATTTCGAATACAAGTTCTCAGGGGGGATTCACTCTAGTGACTTAGAGTAAGTATTGTATTTTGTTTCAAATTGATAATTTGTTTCTTGTAACTTTTTATCTCAAATCTTAAAAGTTAAAATTAATTTTTGGAGGTGCAATTGGACAAGAATTTTATGCAAAAAAAATTTCAATTGTAAACATAACTGATGATGGAGTGGCAGTTGCCAATGGGACCGATCATTAAACTTTATATGATTGTAAAATGAAGGGAGTATTGGGCTCCTCTTTACATATTCAAAGGGGAAGCCATTTCTACCGGATTTGTTAGTTTTAATTAGGAAACTACGTAGTTACTAAGAATGCTCTATCATACTTTCAAAAATGTGAACTATACAAAGAAAAAACAGACTATCAAGGACATACGTGGTTCATAAGTGACATTGGTCAACTTGCTTTGTTGGAAACAAGTTTCATTTTCCACATGTCTAGTTTTTATACAATTGGTAATTCTATTAATAGTTTACCAACAATTTTCTTAATTAATTTTAGGAGATCATAGTAGTATTGTAGTGATGCAATCGTAACTACGAAATTTGTTTCCACAATTTGTTCATGTAGTAACTATTGTTATAGATGATTCTAGATTTCCACTAAGGTTTATGTTTGAGAGGAATTGGATATTCCCAGATATGGTTCATGATTTAGACTTAGATAATTGATGAAATGTAATGTCAATATTCAGGAGCAATGTGGCCCATTGTCCCACGAACTTGAGTTGTTACATTAGTTTTCAAAGATGGTATTAATAGGCCGATGGATCCCCTGTCCCAAGTGGGTTGTCCCATATTGTGTCACATTTATAATAGATTGACACTTGTCAAATAAAATTATTTGCACCTACACCTGATTATTTCTAATCTATCATCTTCTCCATCTCATTTTTCTTCATTACCAACATGGAAACACCAATTTTATTAAAATCTTATCCATTATTTCAATCTTCATCCCCAATTTTATACATCCAAAACCAAACATACGTACGCAGCATTCATCCCTCACAGAGAATTCCCAATTTAAATCTTGTTGAGGATATCTTACTGCAGATTTCAATTGTTGGGGTATAGAAGTAACAGATTAGTTGAAATACTCATAAATTCTGAAAATTAATTAGTTCAATTTGGGTTTTAACTAGAAAACGCTGGATATAAAATTGAAGAAACATAATTCTTTTCTTATATCCTTTTATATATTCATATAAAACGTTTGTGGTTTTGAACCTATTTGATATTGTCCGGTGTAATTTTTGGCGTCATCCATAGAAGGGATGTACCAAATAATTTTTCCCTGTTCTATGGCTGCAACTATCATTTCGGAAATGATAAGATGGAGAAGTTCAGAAAAAATTATCATGTATGGTAAATGGTATTTTAGTTTGACACGTGTTGATCTGATAAAAATGTGACACAATTTGGGACACCGTTTTGGGACAGGGGATCCGCTGCGAATTAATAGGCCAATTTAATCCACTTGTGTTTACACAAACAAGCTTCATTTGCAAAGTATCTTTAATTCCAATCAACGAACAAGATTATACTAATAAATATTTATCACCAAACTAAATATCACCAAGATAGAGATAATTTAAATTAATAATTACAATTAGCAAAATATTAATTCATATAAAACTTATTTTTTCACATTCAACATTTGTGCATTTTTATTAAATATAATTTTGATAATTATTCTTGAACATTAGTTCTGAAATAATAATAATTAATTTCGGTAAAATATATATATAAATAATTTTGATAAAAGATATTTTGACATAATTATTTACGGTAAAGTATTGCAGTATTTCTAGAAAATGTCCCTGTCCGGAGTAGACTTCATCGTCTTCTTAAATTAATATTGAAATGTGTAACAAGCAGGAGTAACATGATTATGCAATTAATTAAATAGAGCTCAAATTAAAGGACACTAACTATGGAAAATTGATTAAAAAATACACAAACTACATAAAAAAACGTAATTAAAAATATACATAAATTGCTTGAATATAACAAATCTAGCACATGCAACAACTCAATTTTATATCCATCATGACCTCGACCACGGCCATGACATTTCATGTCAATGCTTTTCATATAATTTTTCATGAATTTATTATAATTAATATACTCGGAATTCATATTAATTCATGGGAATATATATCTCCCTAGGATAGCTAGGTTTGTACTCCCTCCTCCACTGCAGCAACATTCTCATCAATTGGAAACAATGTCCTCCCTAAACCCGCTACAATTCGGCATCATAGTCCTCGTTTGTGCACTTGTCTTCATTGGCTACCTCACCGCCTTCGGGTGCTGCGGTTGGATCCGCCACCGCTTCTTCTCGAACAATGAAGTAACGAGGGAGGTTCTAGATTCCCTTCGGATCGTCGTATATGGCGACGAGCATGCATCGAATCTCACGTCCGAGTGTCCTATTTGCTTGGAGGAGTTCGCTGCGGGAGAGCAAATCCGTGTGCTGCCGCGATGCGGACATGGATTTCACGTCGGGTGTATCGATCTTCAAAGATGCTATTAATAGGCCAATCTAATCAACTTGTGTTTACATAAACAAGCTTCATTTTCAAAGTATCTTTAATTCCAATCAAGGAACAAGAGTATACAAATAATTATTTATCAGCAAACTAAATATCACCAAGATAGAGATAATTTAAATTAATAATTACAATTAGCAAAATATTAATTCATATAAAATTTATTTTTTCACGTTCAACATTTGTGCATTTTTCTACCAAACTCATTTTTCAATATATACTTTGTTCTTTATCTAAAAATAATTTATTACTTGTTTATTATACAACATGGTTACTAGTTTGAATATGCTAAATCAATAGTTTGTTCATTAGACTATTTTTTTTTAATTCGATTGTAAAAGTGCACATATATCGCACATCACAGATTTTAATATATAGTAACATAATGTTATATGCATCTTTCTTTTTCACATGGTGGATGCTTAAGACCATCATATAATATATTTTATTCTTTCTACTTTAAAATTATTTTTGGTACAACAGATGTTTTATCTAGTAGATAATATTAGTTGATATGTTTTCAACTAATTAATATGGACCAATAGATGGTACCATCACTAGTTTCTACATCAAATCACGCAGACATTAGTCTCATTAACTCTATGACCTCAAATCTCGCTGACCTTAATCCCCTTAATCGTATGTCCTTAGATCTCCTTGAAATAAGTCTCACTGAAAGACAAATATTGTCTTGAGAGGAGAAGGAATCGAGAAGACTAGTTTAATTTCGAATGCAAGTTCTCGGGGGAATTCACTCTAGTGACTATGAGTAAGTATTATATTTTGTTTCAAATTGATCATATGTTTCTTGTAACTTTTTATCTCAAATCTTAATACAAAGTCTATGAAATTGACATATGGGCTAAATTATCTCAGGACACTTGATCATCTTGGCTCTCTTGCTCGGCATCACCTTGATTCTCCAGGTCGGCATCCTCCTTCTCACGATCTCGAGGACTAGCTGAATGACCTGCTTCAGATGTGCTCAAACTACCTATCCTCGGGGGATCTGCATCGGGAGGGGGCACATGTAGAGCAACTCCGAACTTCTTTACCAAATGTGCCAAAGGAAGATGCTCGTAATCCACTGTCAGAACGTCTGCAGGAGAATACTTTCGTAGTTACTCGGAATGATTTATCATACTTTCAAAAGTGTGAAATATACAAAGAAAAAACAGACTATCAAGGACATTCGTGATTCATAAGTGACATTGGTTAACTTGCTTTGTTGGAAACAAGTTTCATTTTCCACATGTCTAGTTTTTATACAATTGGTAATTCTATTAATAGTTTACCAACGATTTTCTTAGTTAATCTTAGGAGATCATAGTAGTATTGTAGTGGTGCAATCGTAACTACGAAAGTTGTTACCACAATTTGTTCATGTACTAACTGATGTTATAGATGATTCTAGATTTCCATTAAGGTTTATGTTTGAGAGGAATTGGATATTCTCCAGATATGGTTCATGATTTAGACTTAGATAGTTGATGAAATGTAATATAAATATTCGGGAGCAATGTGGCCCATTGTCCCACGAACTTGAGTTTTTACATTAGTTTTCAAAGATAATATTAATAAGCCAATCTATTCCACTTGTGTTTACATAACAAGCTTCATTTGCAAAGTATCTTTAATTCCAATCAACGAACAAGATTATACTAATAATTTTTTATCAGCAAACTCAATATCACCAAGATAGAGATAATTTAAATTAATAATTCCAATTAACAAAATATTAATTCATATAAAATATATTTTTTCACGTTCAACATTTGTGCATTTTTCTACCAAACTCATTTTTCAATATACAATTTGTTCTTTATCTAAATATAATTTATTACGTACTTGTTAATTATACAACATGGTTACTAGTTTGAATATGTTAAATTAATATTTTGTTCATTAGACTATTTTTTTTAATTCGATTGTAAAAGTCCTCATATACCGCACATCACATATTTTAATATATAGTAACATAACCTTATATGCATTTTTCTTTTTTACATGGTGAATGCTTAAGACCATCATATAATAAATTTTATTCTTTCTACTTTAAAATTATTTTTTGGTGCAACACATATGTTTTCAGCTAATTAATATGGACTAATAGATGATACCATCACTAGTTTCTACATCAAATCACGCAGACATTAGTCTCATTAACTCTATGACCTCGAATCTCGCTGACCTTAATCCCCTTAATCATATGTCCTTATATCTCCTTGAAATAAGTCTAACTGAAAGACAAATATTGTCTTGAGAGGAAAAGGAATCGAGAAGACTAGTATAATTTCGAAGGCAAGTTCTCAGGAGGAATTCACTATAGTGACTTTGAGTAAGTATTTTATTTTGTTTCAAATTGATAATTTGTTTCTTGTAACTTTTTATCTCAAATCTAATAAAGTTAAAATTAAGTTTTTGGAGGTGCTAATGGACAAGAATTTTATGCAAAAGATTTTTCAATTGTAAACATAATTGATGATGGAGTGGCAGTTGCCAATGTGACCGATCATTAAACTTTCTATAAGTGTAAAATGAAGGGAGTATTGGGCTCCTCTTTACATGTTCAAAGGGGAAGACATTGTTACCGGAGTTGTTAGTTTTACTGAGGAAACTACGTAGTTACTAGAAATGTTCTATCATACTTTCATAAGTGTGAACTATATAAAGAAAAAACAGACTATCAAGGACATACATGGTTCATAAGTGACATTGGTCAACTTGCTTTGTTGGAAACAAGTTTCATTTTTCACATGTCTAGTTTTTATACAATTGGTAATTCTATTAATAGTTTAGCAACAATTTTCTTAGTTAATGTCTTAGGAGATCATAGTAGTATTGTAGTGATGCAATCGTAACTACAAAAGTTGTTACCACAATTTGTTCATGTACTAATTGATGTTATAGATGATTCTAGATTTCCACTAAGGTTTATGTTTGAGAGGAATTGGATATTGTTTGTTGATTGGAATTAAACATACTTTGAAAATGAGGCTTGTTTGTGTAAAAACAAGTTGATTAGATTGGCCTATTAATACCATCTTTGAAAACTAATGTAACAACTCAAGTTCGTGGGACAATGGGCCAAATTGGATATTCCCACGAACTAAGGTTTATGTTTGAGAGGAATTGGATATTCCCAGATATGGTTCATGCATGGATCAAAATTTCCAGCTTTTTCATCGAAAATATCGAAAAGTTTCCGTTTTTGAATCAGGCGAAACGAAAATAAGATGTAATTCCGAAACAATTTATTTGCCTTAAACTCTGTTATTTTCCTAAATTTAGTAATTTTTTTTACAAATTTTCCTTAGTGTTTCCTAAATATTTCCGAATTGTCTCGAAAAGTTTCCAATATTTGACTGACCGAAACATACATTTGAACCGAAATTTTGATCCATGGGTTCATGATTTAGACTTAAATAGTTGATGAAATGTAATGTAAATATTCAGGAGCAATTTGGCCCATTGTCCCACGAACTTGAGTTGTTACATTAGTTTTCAAAGATGGTATTAATAGGCCAATCTAATCAACTTGTTTTTACACAAACAAGCCTCATTTTCAAAGTATGTTTAATTCCAATCAACAAACATTAGTATACTAATAATTATTTAACAGCAAACTAAATATCACCAAGATAGAGATCATTGTAAATTAATAATTATAAATAGCAAAATATTAATTCATATAAAATTTGAAAATAACACTATTTTTTTGGCCCATTTTTTTAAATCTGAAAATGAAAAGTTGTAACGGTTGATTTTTTAAATTGTGTAATAACAAAAAGATTATTTTTCCGATTTTGTCCTCCTCATGTCCTATAAATAGTGGCTCTTTCTTTCAGTTTTTCATACCATAATATTCAGTTCTTCTCTCTTATAATGCTCTCTTGGGAATTCCGGCCTAGAGTTTTTAGTTGTTTCAGTTCGTTTGACAAAGCTTTGGTGCAAAGTACTTTGTTGGAGCCGTTGTATCCTGGGAGACAGGCATGCAAGGGAACCTCGAGCACAACCATCGGAAGAGCGAGGGAGTGAGTAAGTCTTACAGACATCGTGTTCACACGAGCCTCGGTTTGATTAAATTTTCATTATGTCCAGTTAAATTGATCATAATATTTATATTGTTTATTATATTTCAATTGTTATCGTTATTCGATTTTCCTTTCTACGTATATATTTTGCAACATTTGACAATCATGGACATGGTTCAACTATGAAAGTTGTTACCACAATTTGTTCATGTACTAGCTGATGTTAAAGATTATTCTAGATTTTCACTAAGGTTTATGCTTGAGAGGGATTGGACACTCCTAGATATGGTGTATGATTTATGCTTACATAGTTGGTGAAATGTAATGTAAATGTAGTTATATGTACAATACATTGATCCAATTATGAGAATATATATTAATCTTTACAAAGTTCTCTTTATTGTTTTGTTTGGTTGTTGACTTGAAGCACATTGGTGGTTCAATCATTGTTAATACAGTAGTTAATGACTTAATTCTATGCATGAATTAATAGGTTTTAGTTAATGTTTGATTTGAAAAGAAAAGAAAATTAAGTATCTAAATTATTTTGAAAAAATATCATTTTTGGTACCGAGTTTTATCTCAATTTCTATTTTTGATATCAAACAAATACATGTCAACACATTTGATACTATAATTTAATAAATCATTTTGACAAATTACTTGATAGCGTAGCACGAGGTCTAGACTTCAATCCCCTAGTGCAATAAATCTTTAATTTTTGTTGGAGATTAAATTTATTTTTTATCCTAATGGATATATGTTATGGAGATAACAAAATTTCTGTTTTGGCCAAGAAGTAATATATGATACCTTCTTTTCTTCTTTTATGAAAATTCAATTAGCATAATCTCATATATTGATATATTTATTTCTTTACTCTCAAGTCTATTTAAATTTTCCTTTGTATAGTGTTTGTTAATAAATATGTTTCTTATGAATATTGCCTTTATAATAATATAGTATTACTTTATCTGAAGTTTTTTTATTATCATTTATCAACACATTCAAAATATATCGAGCTTATGCTACTAAAAATATTTGGCAAAATTGTAAAAAATGTCTCAAATTAATTAGTGAATTTTGAATTTTAGTCCCAAACTATATCACTTAGCCAAATTTGTGCCGTAATTTTTTATTCTTTTGGAATATCGTCCCACTTGCCACATGGATGCTTACGTGTCATGACGTGGTAAATTTTAGCATAAACAATTTTATAAGATTGCATAATTTGTCCCAAACTAATTACAAATTTTGATTTTCATCCCAAACTATATCAACACAACGACTTCCGTCCTGTAATTGAAATGACATAGGAAAAAAGAATCCGTTCCAAACTAAATATAAATATTCATTATCTATTAATAAAAAAGGCACAAATTTTTCGTAATGAGGATTTTTTTCTCAAAGCGCACATGAATTTAAAAAATCCATACTATTTTTCTCTTAAAAAAAGTTAATGGCAATTTACTTCCATGTGATATATTCATAATGTTCAGTTTATCTCCCTGTGTTATGATAATGTTGCAATTTACCCCCTGTGTTGTGATAAATGTGGCAATTTACCTCATGTATTATAATAAATATAGCAATTCACCCCTTATTTTATAAAACACTTTGCATGTGCCCACTCTCAATTTATGCAATTGAGTTACACTCTCCGGTTCAAGGGGATGAAATACTTTTTTTAAATTTTCACAGGGGATAAATGGCTCCTTTTCAAATTATACTGGGTAAATTGAACATTATGAATATAACAGGGGGATAAATTGTCATTAGTCCTTTAAAAATGAAAAGGATGAATCGGCATTTACATTGAATTAGAAATTTAATAATAGACTAAATACATGCAAAATGACAGATTGTGAGACGAAATTCGGCATATTAATATAGCTTGAGATGAAAAACCAAAATTTGTAATTAATTTGGGACGAATCCTGTAGTCTTGTATAATTGTTCATGCTAAAATTTGTCATGTCTTAACACGTAAGCAGCCATGTGGTAAGTGGGACGATATTTCAAAAGAATATAAAATTACGGGATGTATTTGATTAAGTGATATAGCTTGAGAATAAAATCCAAAATCACTTATTAATTAGTTTGTGATGATTTCTGCAATTTTCCCAAAAAAAATTTTGATCCCCTAAAAGATATCGTCTAGATCCGTATCTGGTCTTTCAGTTATTCTTTTGCAAGCTTAGAGCATAATAAAATTGTTAAAGTTATAGCTTAAGGGGTTATGTTAGAGTTCTATTTGAATTAAAGTGTTTTAACTTCTTATATAATAAAAAAATATATAAATACGCATAGGTTTCTCATAACACATTCATTATTAGTGAGATTCAATATTCGCCAGATTTTGTCTTTGTTTACAACACTCCACTTAATGAAACATAACATTTTTTCTAATGAAATCAAATTAATCCCGATTCCCGTAATGAAAAGTGGCAACAAATTTGACAATATCAAAATTCAATGTTGGTTTTAGATGAGGCTCGCTCAAGCTACTTTGCAATCCTAATATTGGCCCAGTTTTTTTCGTTTCTTTGTGTGGGTTGGAACTTGTTCATGGACAAGTTTAAAATTAGTCCAATAATTGTTTATCACACGAGAAAATTAATTAAATGATATATATTTCAATGTTTTAAATCTTATGTTTTACTAATAGGGTAAGAAATATATTTTTATTGTTAAGTGCTCAATTAATTTTTTTGATCTAATCTTGTAATAAAAGTAAAAGGAAACGAAGAACTCAAACCATTTTTCTTTCATTAAAAAAAGGATAATATATATGTCGTATGTTTATATAAGCCTTAATTGTAAATCACCTCTTCTTGTTTGTCAACTGATTTTGTACTACCGAAAATTATGTTTTATAGCTACTAGGAAAGTGCATTTACGTTGTACGTGTCCAATGAAGAAGGGTCATTTTACTTTATCATAAGCTCTGCACATATTGATCTAATTTTATAGCTACTAGGAAAGTGCACGTAAATTGTACGTGTCTAGTTAATTATTGGGTCAAACAAAGTCTCAATCTAATGCTAGCATCACAACCCATAATAGAAAATTACAAAAAAAAACCCATAACTAATCATCAAATAAAAATAAACCCTAAACCCTAAACCCTAAATCAAACCCTAAATTAAACATTATATCATAAACTCTAAATTCTAGGCATTGCAAAATGCTTTTAAATTCTGAGTTTATATTTTTATTGTAATTTTTTAGATATTTTATATTCAAATATTGATAAATGATAAATTAACGTTTGAAAAGTAGTAAATTATTTTGTATATGAGTAATATCGTATAATTTAGATGCTCTTTTGTAATTTTTGAAAATTGAAAGACTAAATAGATTATTTGAAGAAAAAACGTGGTAAACAAGTAGTAGGTAACACAAATACTTTTAAAAACATAAAAAATGGACTGTACAAAGGGCTATGAAGTTTGAGGCTGTGATCAATCTAAAATTAATGAAGTGTGCGGTCCAAAATTTAAAGAGAAATGGGTAGAACACTTTTGCCCGTCTCCTTTGTTCTAAATTGGAAAAAAAAAGTTAAATGATTTACATTTTCAAGGACAAGGACAAAGAACAAGGAGGTGAGATTAGGACACTTAGTTTTCTAGCAAACAAGTACACCATTTTTTATAGCAATAATTTTACTCATTTTTTCGCAATTAGTTCCTATTTTACCATATATCGTGATAAATTCTGACGAAATATGGAATGAAATTCCAATAAATGGACTTTTAGAGAAATTAATCCAGTAATGATTTTGTTAGTTAACAACATTTACTTTTAATAACCAACATAACCTTTTTCTTACTAATTAGGAAAACATAGAATCTAGTTTTTATAGAAACAAATTAATGACATCGATAAGTAGAGGAGACACCCGATGGATCTAATGCATTAATTAACAATATACATAATCAATTTATTTGTACAAATCACATTGCATTAAAAGACGCATAATACTAAAGAACATTCACAAAATTAACACATTTCAAAACACCAATATTTCTTTCGATCGATCATGACCATTTCTGCTAGAATTGTTTTATTGATTTTACTTGTTTTTAATTCACAATTATTAGCCATTTCTACAGATTTACTTTATGACATTTGTCCCTTCGTTCGAGTGTACAAAGATGGTAGAGTTGAAAGATTAATAGGCACATATTTTGTTCTAGCTTCGATCGACCCAACAACTGGTGCTCAATCGAAAGACATTGAGATTTAACATAATGTTTATGCAAGGATTTACCTACTTAAAAATCCCGCACTACTAGAAAAAACAAAAAATCCAACCGACATTCCAACCGAAAATACCATAAAATCCCCCTTCTCGTTTAATTTCACGATGGTGCATTTTTCACTAGATCCCCCTTTAACCAAGTATACTAAAATCATTTGAACTCACTTGTTTCAAAAGCGAATGTGGTCGTTGTGCCGGTAAATTACCGATTAGCCCCCGAGCATCCTCTCCCCGTTGGTTACGAAGATTCATGGGCTGCACTGAAATGGGTAATTTCTCACTCCTAAGGCAATGCCAATGAGACGTGACTTAAAGAGTATGCAGATTTTGGACATGTTCATTTAGGTAGAGATAGTACTGGTGGAAATATTGCACACAACATGGCCATAAGGGTTAGGTTGGATGAAATGGACCAGGGTATTGTACTGGATGGGATGTTTTTAAATTTCCCTATTTTTGGGGGAAGAAACCAATTGGAAATGAGAATAAAATAAAATTCATTAGCATGTTGCAACCTGTTATGTAATGTAACTTCAAAGAATATTGATGCATAAAATTAACTACGTAGTTTATAAAATTGAAAGAAATTATATAGGATCGATTAAAGAGAATTTCTATTAATAGAACAAAGAAGTTTACAATATCCAACAATTATGTACATAACAAATTAATTTCCATCTATTTATTTAGGACGTAACTACACATTCTGCGTTTAATTCGATTTCCGTGATATGTAATTTTAGTCGACGACGGCATTGGTGCTTTAGGAAGATCCTTCAATTCCAAAACTTGAATATTTTTTCGGCCTCTTTTCAATTCATCATATCTTTCTTGCAATTTCCTTTTGCTCGATGCCTACTTCAATTCCGATGCGCGATGATCTTCCTCGATTTTCTTACATTGAACCCGCGTCTTTTCTTCTACTAGTTTGCACCCGTGGCTTCTTGCGGGCAACTTGATCACTCGTCGTTGATGCTTACGATCTTGATCATCATCAATATTCGTGAACGGCAAAATATGAGTATTACACTTTTCAATTTTCGGTAATTGAACTTCTTTCTTTTGGTTTGACATTGAGTAGGGTTTTAATGATTCTCGATTTTCGTTTCGCGAGTTCTTCCGGGTGCTTGAAGGCCGCGACCGTGATCACGGCCTCCATGAGAGGTAAGATTTCTACGGATTCTTTGATGGAGAAAAAATCACGAAAGATCACTTCCACGTCCATTTTTCTCTAGTGGTTTTTTGAATGGATTTCTTGAAGTTATTGTATGAAGGTAATTAATTTTGAATATATAGATATGGATATAGATATAGATAGATCAAACATATGAAAATTAATCGTAGGTATATCTAGGTTAGGTTGAGATAATGTTTGGGCCCATCTATCTTGTTTAATGTTAATCCTGACTAATTAAGGAAAGATATATAATGGATTGAAGGAAATAGGAAAACTGAAAACGCGTAGAAAATATATATTTTCTTGATTTCCTAATTGTACTAGACTACTACATAACTGAGTTGGAACTTGGAACGTGTAAAAATATATTTTCTTGATTTTCTAATGATATAAAATTGATTTTTAATTAACTAGGGGCTAATGGCAATTTACCCCTGTAATTATTATAACATTCAATTTATCCCCTGTGATTTTTTCAAAGGAGCAATGTATCTCCATGGGTTGGAGAGTGTATCTCATCGTTCAAATATGAAAATAGGCGTGAAATGTATTGTGTAAAAAGATGAAATTACCCTTTTAAGAGGTAAAATAGTCCACATAAAATTATATATCGGGAAAAATATCACATTTATAATATACTGAAGATAAATTGCCATGCACATTTATAATAACACAGGGAGTGATAAAAAAAATTCATATTTAACTAGAGTGGAGATTCTTCCCCGGACCAGGTCTAGGCCAGAGTAAATAATCTCCCTTTTTATCCTCTTCTTTTTTAACTGCTTTTTATCTTCACTGCATCAGCTATTGACACATGTCCTCCATTCCTCTTCTTCTTCTTTTCTCCCTTTTCTTTTCTCAATTTACTTGGAAAAATAGGTTTCTTTCAAACTTATTAATTAAGGAAAAAAGTTGAAAATGCTTTAGTCTCAAACTCCCTATCCAGAAAATTATCCACAAATTATCTCTCATTCCACGCTCTTTCACGCTTTGTTCACGTACAATATTTAGGATGCATGATTTTTTTGTTAGTCGCTAGTTAGATTAAATTTATTTTGCTTCACTTTGGTATAGTTTATTTAAGTTATCTAATCAAATAGAAATTTATTTTATATAATACTAAATAACTAAAATATATTTTGTGTTAAATACATTACATGTTTTATACATTTTCATTAATTGAAACTGAATCAACTACTTTCATCGTATTACCTAACTTATGGATAGGGCCATAGGGGTGTAAACGAGTCGAGCAATGCCGAACGACACACTGTTTAAGTTTGATTTGAAATTTTTTTTCGAACTTGGAATTTTGTTTAGTCTGATACTTTGATTTGATTGTTAAATGAACTGAGCTCCAACGAGCTCAAGCCGAGTATCGAGTTGCTTGATATTTTTACATATATTTCGTCAAAATTAGCCTATTAGGTTGAGCTGAAAATGAACTTCAAAAGTTAATTAGCAAACAAAAAAATAACGTTGAAGATTTTTTGATTTGTATAACAAATCGAACTTTCTCGTACGAGTTTGAGTCAAGTATCAAATAGTTTGATTTAATTTTTAATCTCAATTGGTAAAACAATGCAAAAAATAATCTTATATTGACAAATTAAATTTCAGAGATGATCGAAAACCCCTATAAAAACAAAACAAAAAAAGTTTAAAGATCATTGAACTTTTTATAATAGTTATTTGTTAACTTTGAAGAATTTCAATAAGTCGCAAACCTATATTGAAATAATTGTTTGTCTTTGTGATTTTTTTTTTTTTTTTTTGTTAATTACTTCCATTTTTCCTATATAGTTCTTACTCTTTTTCTTTGACACGGATAAATAGAGTTAAAAAACAATAACTTTTAACATTTATGCCATTAAAAGTGATTGAAAAATTGTGATATAAAATCACTGATTTATATGAGGTTGTTCAAACTTTTTTTTCTTCTCAAAATATTCTCTCACAAACCGAAATTTTATTTTCTAAATAGTTTTAATAAACTATATCAAAATAACAAAACTAAAGTTAATATCTAACCAACACAAAGACCACACCAGATACATATGTGATAAAATAATTTGAGTTTTTTTTAATTGCGCATAAAATAGAGAGACGTGAAATGAGAGAAAATTTTGTGTTGGGAGTTTGAGATTAAACTATTTTCAACTCTTTTTCTTATATTTTTTATATTTAAAAAAAAAAACATTTTTTTCCAACTTAAAAGAGAAAAGGAAAGAAAAATAAGAAGAAGGGAAAGGGGGACACATGTTAATAGCTGAGACAGTGAACATAAAAAAAAAGTTAAAAAAAGAAGAAGGTATACGTGGTCAAATAATAACCACCAGGTCTAGGAGCAAAACTTCTAGACCTGGTCCGGGGAAGAATCTCCCTAACTAGAGAGTGAATAGCAAATTTAACTCCATCTCTTATTATAAGGCAAAATAGCAATTTACGTCCCGAGTTCCGGATTTACTAATCTAATAGTTTTGTTGGCGTGGTTGAGAATATGGGATAGAAGGAGGTTGTGAGAATTAACAGAGGAATGGAGAATGTTTGAATTAAAGCAATTTTGGAATCGCATCTTTTAAAGCATCAGTGTTTAGTAGTCGGGTTTGATGTCGGAGACTGATTTCTTTCATTTCTCAACGGATTTTTGTAAGATTAGTCTAATTCTCTTCATCTCTTCATCAGGATTACGTTGGTGGTTTCAAATTTTCATTTCTCTTTGTTTTTCGTTGTTAATTTTCAGATCTTTAAAAAACGAGAAAAAAACTTAGTTTTCGATTTCTTCACGTTTCCTTGCGTTTTCTTCCGGATTTCTGTTTCTAGAGCTGTTTAAACGCATTGGCCGACTTCAATTTGTGTTTTCAGCTCAGAATTAGTGGATTTGAAGATTCCGGCCACGAAGAACATTTTCGGGGTATTTGGTGTTTTTGAGGTTGGGTGAGGTGAGGAAGAAGAGGGGTTATTTTGCAAATAAGGCAAACATATGTTTAGAAAAATTCAAATTGGTCCAAATTTGGAAAAAAATGTTAATGTTTAATTTATTAAATGAGGTTACTTAAAAATATGTGGTACTGATATTATTAAATGGTCTAATTGCTCGATTTATTCAAGTCAGTTAATTTTAATTAGGAGATTAAACCAATTAGAATGCATATAATAAAACCGATTTTAAGTAAATATGTGGTTTTTGGCATTTTGCACCCTGAACTTATAGAATTTTGGCATTTTGCATCATGACTTAAAAGTTTTGGCACTTTGCACCCTAGAAATAAATTATATGTGGGACTTTGCACCCTAGTGTGTGTTTAGTGAGAAAATTTATTGGTAGAAGGGTAGAGAAGTTATTTTCAACTTTTTTTTTCACTTTGCACCTTGGCAATAAGATGTTACACTCTGAAAATATAGAATGTTGGTATTTTACACCCTAAAATTATAAAATATTAGCATTTTCACCAAGATTTAAATTATTTGGCACTCTGCACCCTAAAAATACAATTTGTATGGGAATTTGCACCCTAACGTATTTTTCTTAAAACAAACAAACTCATGAATGTCGGCAATGTAGAAATAAAATGGTCATTTCTATGCACAAAAATCATACACTTGTTACTCTAAATTTATTTTACTTTATAATAACTTATTTTAACATTTTTTTCTCACTAAAATTTAAATTAAAAAAAAAAAAATTGTCTTCATCATATTTTCAAGTATCCTCTAAATTATTTACTTTATAACTAAAATACAAGTTTACGTATCTAACATATTATTATATTGCATGTTATTTACATTTTTTAAATTGTCATATTAAGTCAGGGTTAAAAATGCCCGAACTTATATTTTTAGGGTGCAAAGTGCCGATATTTTATATTTCAGAGTATCAAATCTATACTTTTAGGGTGCAAAGTGTCAAAAATTCAATAACAACTATTTTACTCTTCAGTCCATGAAGTTTTTCTTTAAAACACACACTAGGGTGTAAAGTACCAACTAAATTGTATTTCCAGGGTTCTGCACAGTGCCAAAACTTTTAAGTTAGAGTGTAAAGTATCAAAAGCCTATAATTCTAGGGTATAAAGTGCCAAAAGCCCTAAATATGTCAACTGAATTCCTTATGGTTCTTTTATCATCTCCCTTAAAATCCTGGTTCAATTAGGTAATTGTCATAATGTCATCATTCAATATAATCTCTTGTTCCTCAACAACCACAAGAAAAAAAGGTTACAAGGGTGTTACGGTAATTAAACCTTAAATCAATAAAAAATGTGACCGACAACTTTTACTTATATAGCCAATCATCGTTGATTGTTTTTTAATATATTTGATTGGCTACGAGACACCAACTGTTACTAGCCATTCCCAACTTATTTATCTCCCATTCCGGATTCACTCCATGCAGTATCTCTACTTCTAAAAAAAAAAAATCTTCATCATCTCTTTCTTTCCTTCTTTCTGCGCCGGCCACCGCCCCACCAGCAGCCACCATACCCCGCGCGCCGATCGACAGCCCATCAAGTACAGTAGTACACCACCACTGGCCTCCATTAATCCCGGTGGCCAGCTTGCAAAGAACACCCACCACACTTTAATTTCAGCCTCCAAAGAACACCACCGTACCCCCACTGCCGGCCGTAACACCACCACCGTATCAACACACCGCCGTAGCACCGCCCGTAGAACCAACATTCTTTCTTCTTCAGAGGTATATATATATATATGTACTATTTCTAGCTAGTAGTGTTATATATAACAATAACAATATAATTATCATGTTTTTGTTCTAAATCTAGATTTTAATTAGTAGAAATTGTTCTTTGGTTGATATAGAATTATATAACATTTATTGAATTGAAAAATAAAATTAGGACCTAAAATGGTTTTGAAGCAAAGAAATCGGAGCTGAACCAAATTGCTGTCTGCTGTAGTACTTTGTGCTTGAATCAGAACCCATATCGACTACAAAAGAAACAAACACTGCAATATGATGCATACTGTAATACGAATGCATGGATCAAAAGGAATTACAAACTTCAATTACAAACTAAGCTACCAATTACAATGAAAATAGTAAGGATCTTGTAGGATTGAACCTAATCAATCGGACACAATCAATCTGAAATTGTGATCTCCATAGGCATGAAATGGAGATGGACAAGATCAAATCAATCTCATACATTACAAAGTGAGGGAAACTCAGAGAGAAGATTGGGGAAGAAGACGCTATCGGAACATTTTTCAACTCCCTCTTCTATCCGAGAGATTATTTAGTGCAATCGCTGCACCAAATCATCAAGTATACGTGGTGCAGCCCACCAAAAGACTTGGGACATGTGGAGTGATAATCCACATTATTCCATATTCTGTTCATGTTCCCAAAAAATAGGATTTAAAATTGTGTTCACATTGCCAGAACATGGGTGATGTGGATTATCACTCCACATGTCCCAAGTGTATTGGTGAGTTGCACCACGTGTACTTGATAATGTGGTGCAGCGGTTATACTAAATAATTTCTCTTCTATCCACTACTGCTTCTATTTTATTAAAATATGGACTTACTGTTAAATTACTAAAACACCCCTGACTTTCTGTAAAATAACGAAAACACCCCTATTTAAGAAAGCGTATTTTCCTTGCCACGTTTATGGCATGTAACACAATATAATGTTTATGTTATATTTTATATATAATATCATCATTAAAGTTTGAGATTAAATTAATTTAGGTTTTATATATATATATATATATATATATATAAGTCTCACTTTAATTAGAACTTTATGGGCCCATTTGGATGGAAGGATTTAGGTTGGGTGGATTTGAAATTCCTTGTCAAATCTATCATGCTAATTGGATACAAAATTAAATTCATTCATTTGAAATCCTGGATTTTGATCCAATGGATTTCAGCCCAATTTTAAGTGCATTTGAAATTTCTCCTAAAACTAGTCATCTGAAATTCAATTAAAAAAAAAAATTCTACATTGTAACTTTTAAAATTTGTAATTTGATCCCAGATTTTCCAAAAACCTAGATTTACAATTCAGTCCAGAATTTTCAAAATATTAAATTTTGCAATTCGTCTACTATTTTCATAAATTCGCATTGCACTTTTGGTCCCTCAATTTTCGAAATTGCAATTTGACCCCAGATTTTCGAAGAACCCAGAATTACAATTCAGTCCAGTAGTTTCATAAATTCAAATTTTCAATTCGGACCCTGATTTTCAAGAATTTAATTTGCACTTTTGGTCCCTCAATTTTTGGAAATTACAATTTGACCCTAGATTTTTGAAAAACCAAGAAAGAGTAGACTTAGAAATGAGATTTTACTAAGTTTGTAGGTTACTGGAACATCATCTTAATCTACATTTTCTTTTGGTACTTTGCAAACTACGGCTTAACTTTGTATTTTCTTTAGTGGAGAAAATGATTCAAAAAATACATTCTTTCTAGTGGGGAATTAAGTTAGAGCATTTTTGCTCTTTGGTATTCGCTTTTTATGATTATATCGGCAATAATCCGGCAAAAGGAGGATTATTCAGAGCAGGCTCAATATACTATGCGCGTGGATAAGTTTGTGAGTAAACTTTTTTGCCAATATTTGTGCAGGAGGAATCCAAAAACATGGATATGCATGCCATAGGGTAAGTGCCGAATCTGTATTGTTCTTAAGATAGCTTGTAGAGTTGAAGTTCTTTATTTTAATTGCAATTTGCGTTTGTACTTTTTCTCTCTAATCTTATAGTTATATCGCTCCTCTTAGTTGTGTTGAGTTCTCAACTTCTGTCATGGGGCGGGCACAAGAGGTTCAAGCAAATCTTGAATCAAAATATCCTAGTTTTACGAAGCTTATGTTGAGATCAGATGTCTCTGGTGGATTCTTGTTGGTAAGTTCTTAAACTTGTAATTATGCACTAGAAATGATTAGGGCTGAAAATCAAATTAAGCTACTCGATATTCGGCTCGAGCTCGTTCGATAAAAGTTCGTTTGAGCTCGGTTCGTCAAATTAATCAAACAAGCTTGAACAAGATTTCACGTTCGATAACTTTTGAAGCTCGGCTCGAGCTCGACTCGATAAGCTAAAAATTAAAAAAACACATGTAAAATACCAAGCTACTCGATACTCGGCTCGAGCTCGTTTGATAAAAGCTCATTTGAGCTCGGTTCGTTAAGAAATCAAACCAAGCTCAAACACAAAATTTCAAGCTCGATAAAATTCAAACCAAACTTGAACAACGTGTCGTTCGATACTACTCGGCTCGTTTACACCCCTAGAAATGATTATAGCTTTGAGTAAATGAATAATACCGTGGAGAATTATATTTTGTTTGTAGGGTTTGCCAATGCAATTTTGTCTTGAACACATGCCGAAGGAAGACAAAACTATGGTTTTGGTGGACGAAGATGAACAAGCATATGATACAAAGTACTTAACGGTTAAAAATGGGCTGAGTGGTGGATGGAGAGGTTTTTCCCTTGCGCATGAATTGGTTGAAGGAGATGTCTTGGTTTTTCAACTTATTGAGCCATGCAAGTTTAAGGTAATTATTTAAGTTGTATTCTTCCCCAATCTTTTTTTGGTGGAACTCTTTAGCATAATTGTAGGAGGAAACCTCAATGGTTAATTATGAATTGTATTGCCCTTGTCATGTGAGTAAATGATTTAAGTGTACTAAAATTACTCTTAATAGAAACGGGTTTTTTGTAAGTAATTCTCTGTGATATGTCTAATGGGCAATTTACCTCCATGTAAAAAAAAATAGGCAATTTAACTCCCCGTGAAATGAATTAATGAGCAATTTTAACTCCTCATGATATAAAAATAGGCAATATACCTCCTTGTGAAATGAAATAATGAGCAATTTAACTCCCTGTGATATGAATTAATAAGCAATTTAGAGGGAGACAATGTGCTTCTTTTATAAAAACACAAGGAGTTATTTTGCCATTTTTTAACACAGTGAGTTAAATTGCCTATTTCGGATATCACAGGGAGATATTTTGCCCTTTTATTTATCACAGGGAGTTAAATTGCCTATTTTAAATAACACAGGGAGTTAATATGCTATTTACTCAAATAGACACTGCATAACTTAAGGAGATTCTTGTCTATTGGTTTTGTGATCTTATCTAACATGTTTACTATTTTAACTTCCAAGCACTTCTTTTTGTGTGGTCCGGAGCTTTATCTTTGACTATAAACTTTTGGTTTTCTTAAGGTATACATCATCAGGGCGAGCAAATTAACAGAAGTTGATGGGGCTATTAGCCTTCTAAATTTAGATTGTCTTCCTAAGCCATTTGATGAAGGTATATCATTCGACCTCATAATCTTATTCTAAACAAAATTGCAATTTTAGTCCCATAGAACTGGATCTTCAGCACTTTCGGTTTGCATGCTTTTGGTCCAATTTGGGGGGAATGATTTAAGTGTACTAAAATTAGACACTGCATAACTTACTCTTGGTCAAACAGAAAGATCGCTTGAATCCTCGTATAAAATGTAGGATGAAAACATTTCAAAACACTATATTTCTTTCGATCGATCATGACAAAAAATTAAATGATTTACATTTTCTAGCAAATAAGCAAACCATCTTTTTATAGCAATAATTTTAGTCAACTTTTTTGCAATTAGTTCCTATTTTACCATATATCGTGATAAATTCTGACGAAATATGGACTGAAATTTCAATAAATGGACTTTTAGAGAAGTTAATCCAGTAATGATTTTGTTGGTTAACAACATTTACTTTTAATAACCAACATAACCTTTTTCTTACTATTTAGGAAAATATAGAATCTGGTTTTTATAGAAACAAATTAATGACATCGATAAGTAGAGGAGATACCCGATGGATCTAATGCATTAATTAACAATATACATAATTTATTTACTTGTACAAATCACATTACAATAAAAGATGCATAACACAGAAGAACATTAACAAAATTAACACATTTCAAAACACCAATATTTCTTTCGATCGATCATGACCATCTCTGCTAGAATTGTTTTATTGATTTTATTTGTTTTTAATTCACAATTATTAGCCATTTCTACAGATTTACTTTATGACATTTATCCCTTCGTTCGAGTGTACAAAGATGGTAGAGTTGAAAGATTAATAGGCACAGATTTTGTTCCAGCTTCGACCGACCCAACAACTGGTGCTCAATCGAAAGACATTGAGATTTCACATAATGTTTCCGCAAGGATTTACCTACCTAAAAATCCCAATAAATACCGTAAAATCCCGCTTCTCGTTTATTTTCACGGTGGTGCATTTTTCACTGGATCCCCCTTCAACCAAGTATACCAAAATCATTTGAACTCACTTGTTTCAAAAGCAAATGTGGTCGCTGTGTCGGTAAATTACCGGTTAGCCCCCGAGCATCCTCTCCCCGTTGGTTACGAAGATTCATGGGCTGCACTGAAATGGGTAATTTCTCACTCCAAAGGCAATGCCAATGAGACGTGGCTTAAAGACTATGCTGATTTTGGACATGTTTATTTAGGTGGAGATAGTGCTGGTGGAAATATTGCACACAACATGGCCATGGGGGTTGGGTTGGATAAAACGGATCAGGGTATTGTACTAGATGGAATGTTTTTAAGTTCCCCACATTTTTGGGGGAAGAAACCAATTGGAGATGAGGATGAAACAAAATTCATTAAATGGAAAAGAGTGATGGAGAGCATTTGGATTCATGCCTATCCAAATTCCACGGGTTTAGATGACCCGTTAGTGAACCCGGCTAAGGATCCGAAACTTTCAAGCTTGGGGTGCAAAAGGGTATTGATAATTGAAGGTGGAGATGACATTTTGAAGGATAGGGGGTTTTATTATAAGAAGTCATTGATAGAAAGTAAGTGGAATGGTGTTGTGAAAGTTGTGGAAGTGAAAGGGGAAGGACATGTTTTTGTTTTAGGTGACAGCCCAAAGGCAAAAGAAATGGTAAATCATATTGCATCTTTTCTCAATCAGGGTGAAGTGTAATATATATCTATATTATGAAATTGTTTTATTTTATATAACATCAAATATGTTTTGATTGCATATGCTATTGATATTGAACATTATGAATTTCATAGGGGGTAAATTGCCATTAACTTTGTAGAAAAATTGGGTTTGGTACCAAAATTGCAATGAAAACATATCCTATGGTACCAAATTTGCATTTTCGTATCCAATGGTACCAAAAGTGCAAGTCAGCCTATCTTATGGTACCAAAAAAGCAATTTTCCCTATTCTGAATAATGTTTCAATCGATTTACTATACGCGAATATCTCTTTAATAATGAGGCACTAAGTTTAAATAAATTGCAAACCTTACAACTCAAGAAATTCAAGAAAAATAATTTTGCAACTCAAGAAAGTCAAGAAAAATAATTTTGAATATCACTTCCATTATAGGAATAACTAGTGGAAGTTGAACAACTAACCAAGAGGTCACTGATGTGTCCAAATTTTGTACTCGAGGGCAACTAAAAGATTACACTAAGTTGATATAAAGAGATTTGTAATGTCTGTCATTTATAAGGGTGTTCATAAACCCGTCCCATCCGCCCAACCCGCCCGAACAGTTTCAAGCCGCCCGCAATCAGCCGGTTTTATTTTTAAAATAATCAAGTACGGGTTGGTAATTTGTAAACCCGCACATTATGGGTCGGGTGACGGGTTTGATGGTTAAAAAACCGACCCACCCGCACTTAATCTTCCTTGATGTACTTTTTATTAATTGTTTAATAAAATTATGAAATAAATTACATTTATTATCAAATGAATAAGAACAAATAAACAAAATTTCTTCAAGTTTTTTATTTATATTAATGTTAATGGTACGTATATGTTAGTACATTTTTTCCTAAATAGTTTGTTGTTGGAAAAATCGAGAAGAAACTTCACTAATTTGTTATTGTTTGTAATGTGTGAGTGATGATTTGTAATGAATTCTTTTGTGGGGACTTGTAATATTATTTATGGTGGAGACTGATGATTTAATGAGTAAGAAATCGTTGACTATATTCTAGTTTTGTAATTTTTGCTTCTTGAATTTAATTTCAAATGTAGGTGAACATATTTGATACATCTTATTTGTTGTTTGAAGAACTTAAAATTATACGCTTAACTATTTATATTTAGATGTCAAGATTTTATGACATTTTTTCGTTCAACCCGCCAACCCGACCGCCACCCGCCCGCACCCCCCGAACCGAGCGGTTTTGGAAAATAACAACGCGAGTGCGGTTTAAAAAATTGGCAACCCGCACGTCTTGGGTTGGGTTAAATTTTTCATGTAAACCCGACCAAACCCGACGGCGTTCACCCCTAGTCATTTATATCTTGTAACGTTAGTAACGTCTTTATCATAAACTCTAGTAACGTCTGTAACGTCTTTGTATTTATTACTTGTAACGTCTTTCCTAAAAAGACTATCGTACCCCTGTATGTACCTATAAATATGTCGCCCTATTTCCAAACAGAAGGAACTCAATTCACTATTACAATTACTATACAATTAATTTTTCTCTCGATATAAGTGTGCAGACCTTATTTCATTATTGTGATGTTGTTATAGATCGAAGGACTTATTTCATCTTTGCCCTGAACATTTTTATATAACATCATAATTGGCGCCGTCTGTGAGAACAACTGGTTTGCATCGTCAGTAGAGAAAAAAAAAAAATTTATGTAACAAATCTGCTTTGGGCCAGCCGAGCCCAAAATGCTAACTATTTTTCTGACATATTCTAGTTTCCAAGAGAAGTGGAGCGAAAAAGATACAAGTGGCCATTACGTTACTCAAGAAGGAAAATGGCACGATCTAATTTACCTCCATGTGTTATGATAATGTGACAGTTTATCCCTTTGTGTTGTCATAAATGTGGCAATTTACCTCATGTATTATAAAATAAATGTAGCAATTTACCCTCTATGTTAAAACTTTGCATACACCCACTCTCAATTTATACAATTGAGTTACACTCTCCTGTTCAAATGGATAAAATACTTTTTTAAAATTTTCACAGGAGGTAAATTGCTTCTTTTCAAATTACAGGGGATAAATTAAATATTATGAATATCATAGGCAATAAATTGCCAGTAGTCCATTAAAAATTTAACAGATGAATCGTCTTTTCCATCAAATTATAAATTTAATAATTGACTAAATTCGTGCAAAATGACAAATTGTTAGACGAAATTCGGCAAATTAATATTGTTGGAGACGAAAAACCAAAATTTACAATTAGTGTTGGACGAATTATACAATCTTGTATAATTGTTCATGTTAAAATTTACCAGGTCTCGACATGTAAGCAGACATGTGACAAGTGGATGATATTTCAAAATAATATAAAATTACGGGATGAAATTGACTAAGTGATATAATTTGGGATCAAAATTCAAAATCATTGATTTGTTTAGGACATTTTCTGCAATTTTACACTTAGTATCTAACCAATAGAATTCAATGCAGATGCAGGGCCTGTTTGTTTGGTGTTTGGGAAAGTAGTTTGGGAGAGTATTGGAGGTTGGTGAAATAATCTCGATTTGCGTAATGTTGTTTGTTTGAGTTTTGAGAGAGTGGTTTGAGAAATAAAGTAGATGTAGGTTTTTTTTGGAAGAATTAGGTTGTATGTGTAAGATGTGTTAGACTTTATGTCAAATCATGTTTGTTGTGAGATAAATTGTGTAAGAGATATGTTACTTTATGTCAAATCATAGTAGAGTTTGTATAGGTTTTGTTTAGAAATAAGAAAATTGTTGTTTGTTTGGGTTTTGAGAAAGTAGTTTTAGAAAATTGAGAGATGAAAAATTTATTTCAGAAAATAGAAAACGTGTTTGTTTGGCATTTCCTAAACACGAAATTTTTTTGAAAAACGCCAAACAAACAGGCCCTTAACAACTGGACATTAAAAAATGACCTGAGCGGCGTCAATGGCAATCCTCACTTGAATATATAATAATAATAATAATAATAATAATAATAATAATAATAATAATACATTTTAACGACGGTGTCAGTTAATTAAATTTTATATAATTAGCATAGATTAATACAGGTTTAAAAGTACTTATTTAATATCTAACCAATAAAATTCAATGTACATGCTTAGCAGGTAGACTCGGATGATGTACTTACTACTGTTAAAATAGTAAGACTTATCTTTTATTAAGGCAAAGTCAATAATAGATCGTTTTGTTATAAGATGTGAAGAGAAGAAAATTGAATAAGCAATACTATAATAGAGGGGCAAGTGGTACAAGTGACATTTTAGGGGATAACAGATAACACATTATAATAGATTGTTTTGTTATAAGATGTGAAGAGAAGAATTTTGAATAAGCAATAATTTATAATCTTTCCACAAAACCAAAACGCCTTGTACTTTTAATATACTACGAAAGTGGACTACGAAAGTGGACGTTTGTTGCACGTGATTAACTAATTTTCTATATTAGTGGAATTATATAATTATTTTTTAATTTACTATTTTAATGACATATCATATAATTTTTTTGACTAATTCACTTTAATTATTACTATGTTGTTACCAAGAATTTAATTTTTTTAATCATAAATACTTTTAATCAAAACTTGAAAATAAAAAATGAACTATTCTATCAAGTATTTTTAATCTAAAACTACATATCTACATAACTATTATTCTAAAACAACCATATGAACGAATGAACAATATCTATTATTTTCTTCTTTCATCTTGATATTTCCATCTAAACTATTTTTCACAGGTTTGACCTATTTTTTTAATCGATTTAACCAGTTTTGTCTGTTATACATATCTTTTACTGAATTCATCCATTTTCAATTACATGTCTAATCAATTTTTAACTAAGCTAACTCATTTTTACCAACTCTCCTCGATTTTGTAGTGTAAACCTATTTTTACACTAAGTTTACTATATTTTTTGTTATTTTAACATGCTCTTTCATCGATTTCCTCCAGGTTTACTTTGAGTTTACCATTTGTTTTTGTGTTATTTTAATCCGTTCTTTCATTTATTTCACCAAATTTTGTGCTTTTATCCATTCTCTAATCGATTCACTCATTCTATCCGGTTTAACTCAATTTTACCTATTCTTTTGCTGTTGTACACTATTTTCTCGACTATATCACGTTTTTTTTTTGTCAGTTTAACTCGTTTTTTATTTTTGTTCTTTATCGATTTGAACATTTTTTTGTTATCTTGTGTTTTGTCGATGTCATTCATTTTTTACCAGTTTACCCGTTTTGTTGGTCCCAAGTGGTCAGATGAGGTCTAGAGGGGGGTGAATAGACCTCTAAACTTTTTGACAATTTTTAACTTTAAAACTTTTGTTCTAACTTAAACAGACTAAGCTGTTACCGAACAGTAATTTTGCAAGGCTGATCGCGAACTGTTGGTCCCAAGTGGTCAGAAGAGGTTTAGAGGGGGGGGGGGGGTGAATAAACCTCTTTAAAAATTTTCTTCAAATTTAACTTTAAAACTTTACCCTTACTGAACAGACTAAGCTGATCAGATTTGTAAGTTACAATTCTGTTCGCGGACAAATCTTTGAACAGTCTTGTTGACCACTCGTCTGATAGTTACTTAGCTGATTTTGCAGAAATCAGTTTTAATACTTAGAGTACTTGCAGCGGATTTTCGAAGTGTTTTTCACAAGTAATCTGAGCAGTTTGAAAAATGTTTCCCCAGTTTTATAAACTCCTTTTAACTTCTTTTCAAACAGTTAACTTAATGTGTTTTTATGCAATCAGGAAATATGCAAGTTTAGAAGCAATGTAAAAACACAATCAATTTTTATAGTGGTTATATGGATTTAAATATCCTTTAGTCCACTCTTCCAAGTCACTCAGATCTTGGGTTATACTATAATCACAAAGTTTACAGTATACTCTGCTTGCGTCGAACAACAAATGAAACGACCACAAGTTCGCAATAGGAGATCACACAGAAAACCTATCCTCTGAAGTTTGATCACTCACAAATATGGATCACAACTCCGCACAACACTCTTGTTTACAAAATCACTCAGAAGATGTATTTTTCTTGATTCTTCAACTCTGCTTTCGTCAACAAATGACTCAGCTGATGAGTGAGCTGTTCTTGAGACTTAAAGAATTTTGCTTCGGAAATTTCTCTCAGAAAGTGTGTTGCTTGTTTCTTCTTCGTCTCTTTCAGCTATTTATACTTGAGGATTGAAAAGTGTCCGTTGAAGAGAGACAGGATTCAAATTCCTCGAGTACTGGTCCTTAAAATCCGCGAACGGCTCTTTTGCAGTCTGTCCGTACTGTAAACAGTACTATTCTGCAGGCAGCATTAAATGCAGCATTAAATGCACTCGGCTGATGCGAAGCTTTTCTTCAATCATTTGTCTTAAATATCCTCGTACTTCAGCATTTATTACACCAAGGGGCATTTATTACCGTTGGGAACACTTCATGATCTTCTTCACTTGGCTGACAAAAGTATACGTCTGATGGCGAACTCGGCTGATCTCAAACTTGAACAAATCTGATTTGAGTCGGCTGATCTTCACTAGTCTGATAACTTTACTTCAGCAGATCAGAAGTCTTGGACCTTGAAACTTTGACTCTTCTGATGTCTTCATTACTTAGTCAAAATTCCTTGATAAGTTTATCAGCTAAGTTACTCCATACTTAGCCAATTTTACGAAGTTTTGGAATGCATCAAAACCTCCCTTATCAATCTTTCTTTAGTGCCTTCATCTTCATCCTTATCCAACAATTTCCCCCTTTTTGATGATGACAAAACTTCAGCTTAGTACCTGTTGAATACCTAAACTAAAGATTGAAATCCTCAAAATTTTCTGAGATAGAAAAAGTTTATTGGATTGAACTTGACTTTTCATTAATATTGAAAATGAGTTACATGTACAAGTTCATCAGATGAGATTTCTGAAAAAAAATAAACTGATTACAATGGATTTTGCAATTCCTAACTATCAGCTTCTTCATCAGATTCAAGCACTTCTTCATATTCATAAGATGATTCTTCATCATCTTCTTCATCATCAACTTCTTCTTCCAGAATTGCTTTGGCAGCTTCCATCTTCTCTTTAAGTTCCTGTTCTTGTAGAGCTTTCAAAGCTTCCATGGCTTTCCTGGCAGATTCAGTGTTTTTGTACTTGGTATCTTCTTCTTCTACCTTTTCAAGTACTTCAGCCTTGTCAGCAGTGTCTTCAGTTTCCTTGGCTTTCATAGTTGCAGCAGCAGTTTCTTCCTTAGTTGAATCTTCAGCAGCAGATTCCTTTGCTGGTTCTTCAGCAGCAGTTTCCTTAGCTGGTTCTTCCCTTTTATCTTCCCCCTTTTTGTCATCATCAACTCTGATGACATTAGAAGGTTCAACAGCAGGGTTGAGGGCAACTGTTGGAATCTTTACTCCAGCACACAAAGCCTTCAGATTCTGATTAACAACGTCGTGACTTGCTGTGAGATGATGAATGTCAGTGCTGATGACATCAGTCTTATCATTGAAGTAGTCAATGTTGAGGTTGATAGTTGCAATTTCATTTTGAACTTCCTGTGCAGCCTTTGCAACTTCTTGCAACACTCCCAGATTGATTTCCTTCTCTTCATGACTGACTTTAATGAAAGTTGCAGTTAAGTCAGCAATCTTGTGCTCAGCTGATTTTAAAGCAGTGTGAAGATGATTCACATCACCCTTCACATCTTCTACGTTCTGGTTCAGTTCTCTTAAGCTGTGTATCAACTGCAATGAGTTGTCTTGAGGAATTGGAATGCTGTTGATCTCCTTTTTGATGATCTCTTCTGTTGATCCTTGAACAGTTTCCAGCTGAAGTCTGTTGGTTTCTGCCAACTCTGCTTTCAGCTCCTCCTTAACCTTTAATAGCTGTTGCTTGTGCTTGTCTTCCAGTTCCTTAAGTTGGTTTTCCATCAGCATCTGGATTGCTTCCATCAGTGATGAGTGCTTATCACCTGATGAAGCAGAAGCAGCAGCTACATCCCTTTCATCAATTTCCTGGTGGACAGGAATATCTTCCATCTTTTCGTCTTGATGATTTCCAGAGTCCGTAGCCTTCCACTCAATGGCCAGGGGTTCATCAGCAGCCTTTTCAGCAGACTTATCTTCAGTCTGATCAGCAGACTTATCAGCAATTTGTTCAGCAGGCTTGTCAGCAGTCTGATCAGCAGTCTTGACTTCAGTCTGATCAGCAGACTTGACATCAGGCTTGTCCGCAGCTTTAGGCTCATCAGTAACATCATCATAGACTAAGTTGGTGATAGTGCCATCATCATTGAAGCAAGTGGTTTGTCTGATTTGCCTCACAATGATCCAGGGGTTAACAAAAGCATTATTCCCCTTTGGCACTTCATAGAACGGTTGCACTTCCTTGCCAAAAATGATTTGCTGGACACTAGGCAGTAGTGGCAAATCACTTGAACAGCCTTGCTGATACTTTGACTTTTTAGCCCATCTCTTCAGGGCAGCCATAGCAGCAAACTTAATTGCTCTTTCCTCAGCATCTTCAGACTTCTTCTTCTTTTCAGGCAAGGTGCTCTTGATTTTCTTGGCTTCCTCCAATGCAAAGCCTTTTGCATAGCTATGCATGATATCTCTCACATAGCTTGGATCAAGAGCCTTTTGGATAGAGTTTGTCTTCAGCCAACTTAGAACCCATCGTTCTTCATCAGCTAACTCCTTCATATCTTGAAGTTCAGTAATTGACTTGTTCAGCCTGTTGTCTCTCCAACTAATATATCTTGGCTTTTCTTGGTTGAACAGAGTCATCAACATAAGCTTCTGATCATAGTAAGCCAAGGACTTTTCAAACTTCTTGAACAGCTCCTTATCAGCATAGACTATCTCAAATGCTTTTCTGACTTCAAATTTGTCTTTTGACTTGGTTTTGGGGGCAGGCAGCAATATTTTCTTCTTGTCTTCTTCATCGTTCCCTTCACCAATCTTGATGCCACCTCCATGGACAGGTCCATAGGCATCAACCTTGCTCAATTCAATCACTGCAGCCATTTCAGCATCCTCAGCAGCTTTTCTTTCTGCTGCAGACATGCGTCTTCTGGCTTCATCCTTTGCTTCTTGAGCTTTGCTTAGCTCAAGTGCTTTCTTCTCTTCAAGCTCATCCTGCTTCCTCTGTTCAGCTTCTTCCCTTGCTCTTTTGTCAGCTTTAGTGATTTTCTTTCTCTTAATCACTATCTTTCTTTTGCCTTTATCAATAGGAGCTGGTCCAGCAGATGATATGGGAGCAGCAGCTATAGGATGGATGATTTGAACATCTGGATCTTCTTGAGGTTGAGCAACCTCAGCTGTTGAAGTGACTTGACTTGGCTGTTGCTCATCAGCTTTGTCAGTCTCAACAGTCTCAACTGTTTCAATAGGCCTTTGAGCAGCTTCAGGGTCCTCCCTAGCTACATTTTCCAGATCAGTAGGTTTTTCAATGAATGTCATCTGCTTTCTAGCAGACTTCTTTGTTCTACCTTCACGGTAAGTGGTAGCAGCTGTACTTCTCAGTTGACTTCTTGTCCTTTGAGAAATATCCTCAGCAGGCCTCTCTGCTGATGGAGTTCTTGACGGTGATGCAGGGGATCCAGTCCTTACATCAGCAATAATGTTCTCAACAATCTTAGTGGCTTCAGCAGAAGTCACTCTCTCCATCTGCTTTAATTCTTTCTTTTTGGGCTCATCAGCAGCCCTCTTCCTTTTAGTCTCAACAGCCAAACTTGCTGTTTTGACTAATCTCTTTTGCCTTTTGGCAGGAACCTCCTTTGGTTCCTCAACTTCTTCTCGTTCAGGCTCATCAGCCTTCCTCTTCTGAACAGGTAGGTACTTGTTCATTGCTTTGGACTTGTGAATTTCTTTCCCATTTGTCATGACACAGCCCAACTTTGATAAGAGGTAACTTAAAGTGATTCTGTGGTTGGTGTAAGGGCCTTTTCCCTTCTTCACTTCCAGAAAATCAGCAAGTATATACCAAATTATGATGGACCAGTTTACCTCTAGCCCATAGTATACGGCAGCCATGATGCTGAAACGCTTCATTGTAACAGCATCTAGAGAAAAAGTACAGTTCTCAATCAGCTTCGAGACCATATCAGCCATCCGCTGATATTCATCCTTCAGCTGTTTCTTTTTAATGTTGCCAGACAACATTTCTCCTTCCTTGGCGCAGATCGCCCAAAACTGTTGGTGCTTCTCTTCAGTCAGTACGGTAACTTCGTGTCTTCCAGACTTGGGCAGACCAAACTGTTCATGAAGAACTTGTGGAGTGATGACAACAGATTTGTCACCCACTTTCGCTTTGATTTCTAGTTTGTTGTAGTCAGCCTTTGCCGTTCCATAATACTCCATAACCTGGTCAGTCCAGATTATTCCTTCATTGTACTCCATGAAATTTACCAACTGTGCCGATTTGAATTTCTCCAACAATTCTTTCATCAAACTTGTACCAGACTGATAATAGGACTCATAATCTAAGAACATACCTTCAGCAGCCATTTCAATCTGTTGAAAGTTAGTGAAAAGGAAAGGATTTTTGCAGAAAACTTGTTTAAGTTTTTCTCACAATTGCTTTTGAAAGTTTAGGGTGCGTAAAGAGCTACTCGACTGATCAGATGAGGATTTATAGAGTTGGGGTTTTTCGGTTTCCGTGATATCTGCCAACCGTTAGATCCGTTTTTCTGTCAGTGCTGATCGTGCGGCGTCAGTTACGACCTTTCAAATTCAAAAGATATTTTTAATGAGGAGCGGGAATATGTACCGCCCGACAGTTTACTTGTAAAAGCGTGTTTTGAATAAAACGTTTTCAAATAGTTCGCTTTTATTTAAGTAATCAGATAAGTATAATAAACACTTATCTGATGGACTAGTGTCCTGATGACAATGCTGTTATCAGAGAATGCCAATAGCTGATAACCTTCCTCAGCTGTTTGTCAATCCAGCTAGATAAAATAGCTTCAATCTTCGATAGTTGAGTCTTCTGATGAAAACATAACTTCAACTAACTGACATTAACAAATTTCATCTTTAATTCAGAAGTACCGCTAGTCTTACACGTTCCCCCTGAGTTTAAGAATTCATAAGTTAACTAGTCTGTTGAAAGTTAATCCTTGAAGATAATAACGAATTACTAAGCTGTTGAACTCCAGTCTTCTAATGAGTTCCCCCTCAGCTTATGCTTCCAAATTAAGTAGTCCTAGCTCAGCTCTTAGAGTTGAGAACCTTACTTCACTTAGAGGTTTGGTGAAGATATCAGCAATCTGATTATCAGTATGAACATACTCAATCATTACATTGCCTTTTTCCACATGATCTCTAATGAAATGATGCTTGATCTCAATATGCTTAGTCCTTGAATGACTTGTAGTGTTCTGAGTAAGTGAAATTGCACTTGTATTGTCACAGTAGATTGGAATTCCACTGATCTTGATGTTGTAGTCTTCTAGTTGATGTTTCAACCAAAGTATCTGTGCACAGCAAGCTCCAGCAGCTATATATTCAGCTTCAGCAGTAGATATAGAGACTGAGGTTTGCTTCTTACTCATCCATGAGATCAGACGACTGCCTAAGAACTGACAGGCACCTGTTGTGCTTTTCCTGTCAATCTTGCAGCCAGCAAGGTCTGAATCTGAATAGCCAACTAGTTCAAATCCAGATTCTCTAGGATACCACAATCCCAATTCTTGAGTGCCTTTAACATATTTCAATATCCTCTTGGCAGCTAAGAGATGAGATTCTTTGGGGTTTGATTGAAATCTTGCACAGACTCCAACTGAGTACATTATGTCAGGTCTACTTGCTGTTAGATACAACAATGAACCAATAATGCCTCTATATTTGGTGATGTCCACTGATTTGCCATCTTCATCTTTATCCAAACGAAGACTTGTAGACATAGGAATGGTAGCTGTTGAGCTAGTTTCCATACCAAATTTCTTGAACAGATCTCTTGTGTATTTTGCTTGGCTGATGAATATTCCATCAGGCAACTGTCTAACTTGCAATCCAAGAAAATAGTTAAGTTCACCCATCATGCTCATTTCAAACTTATTCTGCATCAGCTTGGAGAACTTATCACACATCTGTTGGTTAGTTGAACCAAAAATAATATCGTCCACATATATTTGCACAAGTAATATATGATTTTCCCATTCAATTGTGAACAAGGTTTTATCTACCTTACCTTTTCGAAATCCTTTAATTAAAAGAAAATCAGATAGGGTATCATACCATGCTCTTGGAGCCTGTTTCAGTCCATAAAGGGCTTTCTTCAGACGATATACTTTGTCCTCTTCTTGGTAGACTTCAAATCCTGGAGGTTGTTCAACATATACTTCTTCTTGCAATTCTCCATTGAGAAAAGCAGACTTCACATCCATCTGATAGACAGTGAAGTTTTTGTAAGCAGCATAGGCAAGAAACAGTCTGATTGCTTCAAGTCTTGCTACTGGTGCAAAAGTTTCATCAAAGTCAATTCCTTCTTCTTGACAATAACCCTTGGCCACTAGTCTTGCTTTGTTTCTGGTGACAACACCATCTTCATTCATTTTATTTCTGAATACCCACTTAGTGCCAATTACTCTTTGATGACTTGGTCTTGGAACTAGGTACCAGACTTCATTCCTTTCAAATTGATTCAACTCTTCTTGCATAGCTTCTATCCAGAAGGAATCATTGAGAGCTTCTTCAATTTGCTTAGGCTCTATTTGAGATAGAAATGTGACAAACATAGCATCTTGTGCAGCAGCTCTTCTTGTTTTCACTCTATCTAAAGGATCACCAATAACTAATTCAGGAGGGTGATTCTTGAGCCATCTGAGATCAGGTTGCAAATCAGGATGTTGTCCTCTGTTATGATCTTGCAACACTACTGTTGGAGTTCCAGTAGTAGTCTGTTGAACATTTGCCGTCTGTTGAACAGCCTCTGGTCTGTCAGCTGTTTGCAACTCGTCTGTTAGACAATCAGCACTATGATTATGAACAGCACTTGAGTTAGCAGCTGAATTTAGATTAGGTAGTATGATGGGAACATATTCTTCATTTCTTCCAACGTCTAACTTCTGTAAATCAGCAGACAGATCTTGATTTACACTTTGATTCTTTTCAGAAGATTGACTTGGCTCATCAAATACTACATGGATAGATTCTTCTATTAGCAATGTTCTTTTATTGAAAACTCTATAAGCCTTACTAACAGTAGAATATCCTACAAAAACAGCTTCATCAGCCTTTTCTGCAAATGCAGTAAGGTGATTTTTCCCATTATTCAATACAAAACATTTACAACCAAAAATCTTAAAGTAATGAATGTTTGGTTTTCTGTTGTTCCAAACTTCATATGGAGTCTTGTTCTGATTTTTGTTGATCATACATCTGTTTTGGGTAAAGCATGCTGTGTTTGTTGCTTCTGCCCAAAATCTTTGAGGCAGCTTGGCTTCAGCTATCATGGTTCTGACAGCTTCTTTTAGTGTTCTGTTTCTCCTTTCAGCAACACCATTCTGTTGAGGGGTTCTAGCAGCTGAATACTCATGATGTATTCCTTTGATGTTACAATACTCTTCAACAGTAGAGTTTGTAAACTCTGTCCCTCTATCTGACCTGATCTTCAATATTTTGATACTCTTCTCATTCTGGATCAGTTCCATCAGATTTGTAAGATGTTCCTTGGTTTCACTTTTCTTCTTCATGAAAATCACCCAAGTATATCTTGAATAGTCATCCACAACAGCTAGGCAGTATTTCTTTCCACCATTGCTGACTGGATCAATGGGTCCAAATAAGTCCATATGCAACAGCTCCAATATTCTTCCAGAAGATTGGTGCTTCTTTTCTTTAAAAGATGACTTGATTTGTTTACCCTTCTGACAGGCGTCACAGAGCTTGTCTTTGCTTATGACTGCTTTTGGAATCCCTTCTACCAAATCGTTCTTGATTAATCTGTTTATGGTCTTGAAGTTTAAATGATTCATCCTCTTGTGCCATAGCCAACTGACTTCACTTGGTGCAGATGCCACCAAACAAACACTTGAATTCTTGTCAACAGAATTCCAGTCGACTATGTAGATATTTCCTTGTCGTCTTCCAGATAAAATTACCTTCTTTGTACCAATTTGTTCAACGTAGCACTTATCTGTTGAGAAGATGACTGAATATCCCTTGTCACAAAATTGACTTATGCTCAGCAGATTATATTTCAGGCCTTTAACATAGGAGACGTCAGATATCTCTATGTTTCCCTTGATTAATCTTCCTTTAGCTTTAATCTTGCCTTCTTTGCTGTCTCCAAAAGTGACTTTTGGACCATCCACAGCAACTGCATCAGTCAACTCATGTATGTTTCCACACATGTGCCTTGAACATCCACTGTCCAAGTACCAAATCTTTTCTACTTTACTCCTACTCCTAATCCTAACCTACAAAACAAAAATAAAATTGTTTTAGGTACCCTTATTGAGAGGGTCCTGAAGGATTAGTTCCACCCTTGACAACCCAAGATGTTGAAGTCTTAGGCTTCTTAGGTTTCTGAGTTTTAGGAGCATGAACAGTTTCATTTTTATCATAGTTATCAGATAAGTCATGTTGATGATCAGTATGATATGAATAATGTTCATAAGCCGGGTAAGGTGCATGATATGCAGGATATGCATGCATTGGATGAGCAGGGTAAGGTGCATAGTAACTAGGAAATTGAGGTGCATGATACATAGGATGATATGCAGCAGGTTGCACATAATATGACTCATTTCCATACCAAGCATTTTGATTTTTCTTGTTCTTATGCTTCTTTGGTTTACTAGATGCTTGCTCATTTGATTTTGACTTAGTTTTACCACTAGTCTGATTGACTTTAGCTTTATCAGCAGACTTCTTAGGACTCTGCTGTTTGGTCTTACTAGTCTGATTTCCTACACTGGGCTCTTTGCTCTTTTTAGCCTTAGGAGATTTCTTCTCCTTTAACACATTCTCAGATGAGGTAGGTTTAGAAGTTTGAACATACAGAATGACCTTACTGTTGTCAGCTGATATGAATTTTTCAGTATGGTTCAACTCTAGTTTATCCTTTTCTAAAGGTGTCTCCTGTTTCTTAGGTGTATGCATGGATGCAACAGTTGACTTATCATGAGACTCAATGATTTTCTCAAGTTCCATGATTTTTCCTTTATATACCTCACATTCAGCTTTCAGAGATTCATGCTCTTGTTCAAGCTGTTTATATTCAGCTGATTCTTTTGGCTTTTCAGCTAAAAGTTTCAGTGAACTATTTTGCTCTTTTAGCAAGTTCATCTCTTCCTTAAGCTTAACAAAGTCTCCAGCAATAGTAGTATTATTCAACATCATTTGCTCTAGAGAGTTAAACAGTTCATTTTCTTGAGGAGTTACCTCATCCTCAGAGTCATCAGATTCCTTTGCCATCAGGCACAGGAGAGCAGGTTTTTCTTCATCAGACGATTCTTCATCAGACGAGTCAGAATCTGAATCAGATGAGTAGATGGCAGTCCGCTTTTCTGCTTCAGCCATCATTGCCTTGCCTCTCTGATGCTTTCTTTCTTTTCTTATTTTCTTCTCCTCTTCAGTGTACTTTTCTGCTTTTGGATATGGGCAGTCTCTTATGAAGTGTCCCAATTTCCTGCAGTTGTAACACATCAGTTTTGATTTATAATCATCCTTATCCTGAGAAGAAAAATTAGGTTTAGAAGTAGAAGCATTGTTGTATTTGTTTTTCATCTTTCTCTTGTAGAACTTCTTGAAGTTGTTCATCAACAGTGCAACATCTCCAGCAGTGTACTCCTTTTTGTTGAGTAGAGTGGCTTCATCAGATGAGTCCACTTCAGCATTTCTTTGAGCCGGTCTTCTTTGATTTTCAGCAGCAACCAGTGCAGCTGTGGGTCCTGAAGTTGAGGTTTCTTCAATTCCCATCCTTGGCAGTTTATACTCATACGCCTTGAGTACGGAGAACAGCTCTGTTAGAGAAATGTTGCCCAGATCTCTTGATTCTTCCATTGCTGTCACCTTCATGTTGAACTTGGGAGGTAGAGCCTTCAGTACTCTGACAGTGATTTCTTTGTCAGTGAAAGTCTTTCCCAGCTTCAAAACTTCATTCAGAGTTCTGGTGAATCTGGTGTCCATCTGATCAATAGTTTCTCCAGACTTCATCTTGAAGTTGTCCAGCTTCTCCAAGGCAACACTGAGCTGATGCTCTTTAATGGCATCATTGCCTTCACTCATGTCACGAACCTTATCCCACATCTCCTTTGCAGTTTTGCAATGCTTGACTTTGTCAAACCGATCATTATCCAGGGCTTTGGTCATGATGAATCTTCCGACTTTGTCCAGGTTGAACAGCTTTATTTCTTCTGCTGTCATTTCTGTTAAGTCTTTTTCCACCACTATTTGAGCTTCATCTACGATGATGGTCTTGGTGAATTTGAATGGACCTTTAATGATACATGTATGCATGTTGTCATTATAGGCAGCAAGGAAAATCTCCATTCTGATTTTCCAGTCCTCAAAGGACATACCAGCAATGTGGGGAACATGGCTGATACAATCCATTTTTCAAAAAGTTTTTATTTTTCAAAAAGATGCTCTTTTGAAAAGTTTTGAAAACCTTTGAAAAACACTCGGATCAAGCTCGTTGATCAGGCAGCTGATTCTAATGAACCACCTGCTCTGATACCACTTGTTGGTCCCAAGTGGTCAGAAGAGGTTTAGAGGGGGGGGGGGGTGAATAAACCTCTTTAAAAATTTTCTTCAAATTTAACTTTAAAACTTTACCCTTACTGAACAGACTAAGCTGATCAGATTTGTAAGTTACAATTCTGTTCGCGGACAAATCTTTGAACAGTCTTGTTGACCACTCGTCTGATAGTTACTTAGCTGATTTTGCAGAAATCAGTTTTAATACTTAGAGTACTTGCAGCGGATTTTCGAAGTGTTTTTCACAAGTAATCTGAGCAGTTTGAAAAATGTTTCCCCAGTTTTATAAACTCCTTTTAACTTCTTTTCAAACAGTTAACTTAATGTGTTTTTATGCAATCAGGAAATATGCAAGTTTAGAAGCAATGTAAAAACACAATCAATTTTTATAGTGGTTATATGGATTTAAATATCCTTTAGTCCACTCTTCCAAGTCACTCAGATCTTGGGTTATACTATAATCACAAAGTTTACAGTATACTCTGCTTGCGTCGAACAACAAATGAAACGACCACAAGTTCGCAATAGGAGATCACACAGAAAACCTATCCTCTGAAGTTTGATCACTCACAAATATGGATCACAACTCCGCACAACACTCTTGTTTACAAAATCACTCAGAAGATGTATTTTTCTTGATTCTTCAACTCTGCTTTCGTCAACAAATGACTCAGCTGATGAGTGAGCTGTTCTTGAGACTTAAAGAATTTTGCTTCGGAAATTTCTCTCAGAAAGTGTGTTGCTTGTTTCTTCTTCGTCTCTTTCAGCTATTTATACTTGAGGATTGAAAAGTGTCCGTTGAAGAGAGACAGGATTCAAATTCCTCGAGTACTGGTCCTTAAAATCCGCGAACGGCTCTTTTGCAGTCTGTCCGTACTGTAAACAGTACTATTCTGCAGGCAGCATTAAATGCAGCATTAAATGCACTCGGCTGATGCGAAGCTTTTCTTCAATCATTTGTCTTAAATATCCTCGTACTTCAGCATTTATTACACCAAGGGGCATTTATTACCGTTGGGAACACTTCATGATCTTCTTCACTTGGCTGACAAAAGTATACGTCTGATGGCGAACTCGGCTGATCTCAAACTTGAACAAATCTGATTTGAGTCGGCTGATCTTCACTAGTCTGATAACTTTACTTCAGCAGATCAGAAGTCTTGGACCTTGAAACTTTGACTCTTCTGATGTCTTCATTACTTAGTCAAAATTCCTTGATAAGTTTATCAGCTAAGTTACTCCATACTTAGCCAATTTTACGAAGTTTTGGAATGCATCAAAACCTCCCTTATCAATCTTTCTTTAGTGCCTTCATCTTCATCCTTATCCAACACGAACAAATCTTTGAACAGCTTTATTGACCACTAATCTGATAATCACTTAGCTGATTTTTGCTAAAATCAGTTTTAATACTAAAGTACTTGCAGCGGATTTTCAAAGTGTTTTTCTCAAGTAAACTTAGTAGTTTGAAAATTTTATCCCCAGTTTTGTAAACTCCTTTAAACTCTTTCCAAACAGTTTTGAATGTGTTTTATGCAATCTAGAAATATGCAAGTTGAAAGCAAATGTAAAAACACAAATAATTTTTATAGTGATTATATGGATTTAAATATCCTTTAGTCCACTCTTCCAAGTCACAAAGATCTTGGGTTATACTAAGAACACAAAGTAATTAGTACACTCCACTTACGCCAAAACAACAAATGAATCTGGCCGTAAGCTCGCAATAGGAAGTCACTAAGAAAACATATCCTCTGAAGCTAGATCACTCACAAAGATGGATCTACACTTCTCACAACACTCAAACAATTTTTCACTCAGAAAATGTGTTTGTCTTTTATCTTCAACTTCGGCTTCAGTCAATAAATGACAGAGCTGATGAGTGAGCTGTTCTTGAGACTTAAGAGATTCTGCTTCGGATTTCTTCTCAGAGATTGTGTTGTATATGTTCTCTTTGTCTCTACAGCTATTTATACTCGTAGGTTTGAAAAATGTCCGTTGAAGTCAGATAGAATTCAAAAACCTCGGGTACTGGTCCTTAATTTCCGCGAACGGCTCTCTGCACAGTTTCCGTACTGTCAACAGTACTTTTCTGCAGTCAACATTAAATGCACCAAGCTGATACGAAGTCTTTCTTCAATCAGTTGTCTTTAATAACCTTGTACTTCAACATTTATTACTTCCAGGGGCATTTATTACCGTTGGGCAGACTCTTTGATCCTTTCCACTTGGCTGATCGAAAGTGCAAGTCTGATGACGAGTAGAGCTGATCCTAAACTTGAACAAATCTAGTTTGAGTCGGCTGATCTTCATCAGTCTGATTTCTTTCCTTCAGCAGATCAGTAGTCTTCTGGACCTTGAATTTTGACTCGTCTGATGTCTTCTTACTTAGTCAAAATTCTTCTAAGGGATATCAGCTAAGTTAACTTTTACTTAGCAGATATGAAGTTTTAGAAATCATCAAAACCTTCCTTTACTAATTGTCTTCAGTGCTCTTTATCTTCATCCTTATCCAACAATTTCCCCATTTTTTATGATGACAAAACTTCAGCTAAGTACCTGTTTTACCTATACTAAAGTTTTGATCCTCAAAATTTTCTGAGATAGAAAAAGTGTGTTGGAAACAGAACTTGAACTTTTATTTATGATTTTGAATTGATTACAAGTACAAGTCTGATCAGATAAGATGTCTGAAAGGAAATAAAGATAACTGATTACAAAAGATTTGCCTATGCTAGTTATCAGCTTCTTCACTATCTCCCTCAAGCACTTCTTCATATTCATAAGATGATTCTTCATCATCTTCTTCTTCCTCATCTTCATCAGCATCCTCATCCAAAAGAAGATTTGACTTAGCAGTTTCCATCTTTTCTTTGATTTGCTGCTCCTTCAGCTCTTCCATTAATTTCTTAGCTGTTTCAGTGTTCTTGTACTTGGTAAATGGCTCTGTTTACAGCCATTTCCTCATCAGATTTGGCTTTTTCCTTGGTCTCCTCTTCAGACATTTCTTTGCCTTCTACCTTTCCAATCTCTTCAGCAGCTTTAGTCCCTTCAGCAGCTTCAGACTCTTCAGGTTTATTGGCAGCAGATTCCTCCACTTTTTCTTCCTTCTTCTCTTCCCCCTTTTTGTCATCATCAGAAATGGTGACACTGGCAGGTCTGATAGGAGGATTGAGTGCAGCAGATTGAATCTTCATAGCAGCACATAAAGCCTTCAAGTTCTGATTGACTACATCGTGACTGGCAGTAAGATGATTAAGGGTAGTGCTGATGGTGTCAATATGATCATTAAAGCAATCAATGTTCAGTTGCATAGTTGAAAGCTCTTCACGGATAACCGTTCCAGCTTGATGAATTTCCTTTAGCAAACCAAGGTTGATTTCCTTTTCTACGTCGCTGACTCTGATGAAGTTGGCAGTGAGATCAGCTATGTTGTTTTCAGCTCTCTTTAAGGCAGCATGAAGATGGTTGACATCAGCCTTCACATCTTCAACATTTCTGTTCATTTCAACAAAGCTTTGCATCATCTGCTTGGAATGATCTTCAGGCATGGGAAAACTATCAATGGCATTTCTGGTAGTTCTAGCAGTAAGGAGTTGCATACTTTCCAGCTGTAATCTGTTGGACTCTGCCAACTCTTGTTGCAACTTCTTCATCTGCATGTTGTTCTTCTCTTCCAGTTCCTTCATTGAATTCTCCATTAATAACTGGAAAGCTTCTATCAGTGATGAATGCAAATCACTTGATGAAGCAGAATCAGCAGCTTCCCTTCATTTATCCTCCTGGTGGACAGGGGCATCTTTCAATTCTGTCTCCTGATCAGCTTCAGACTCCTTAGCTTTCCACTCAAGTGCTAAGGGTTCTTCAGCAGCTTTAGGCTGATCAGTTACATCTTCAAAAATCTTACTAATGATCTTGCCGTCATCAATAAAGGTTGTTGTTTGACGAATTTGTCGCACAACAGTCCACGGCATTTGAGCAGATGGCTTTACCTTAAGCAGTTCATAGTAATCCTTGACTTCCTTGCCAAACGTAATCTGTTGAATGCTTGGCAGCTGGGGCAGCTCACTTGATGACCCTTGCTGATATCTTGACTTAACAGCCCATTTCTTCAAGGCACTCATAACAGCAATTTGGATTGCCCTTTCAATAGCATCATCAGACTTTCTCTTCTTTGGTGGCAAAGTGTTCTCAATAATTTTGGCCTCCCATGTTGCAAACTCTTTTGCATATTGATGCATATCATCCCTTACAAAATCAGGATCCAAAGCCTGTTGAATGGAGTTTGTCTTTAGCCAAGTAAGGACCCATCTTTCCTCATCAGCTAACTCCTTCCAACCTTGAAGCTCTTCAATAGACTTGTTCAGTCTATAGTCCCTCCACTTCATGTATCTGGGCTTCTCATGAGTGAACAGAGTCTTCAACATCAGTTTTTGATCATAGTAAGCTATAGCCTTTTCAAATCTGTTGAAGATAGCTTTATCAGAGTTGACAATGTCAAATGATCTTCTAACTTCAAACTTTGCCTTTGATTTGATTTCACCAGCAGGCATCTTTGGTTTTGCTTCCTTTGATTCTCCAATCTTGATCCCTCCACCATGAACATGTCCATGAGCATCAGTCTTGCTGATTTCAAGGACCATAGCAAGTTCTGCGGCTTCAGCAGCCTTTCGTTCAGCTTCAGATATTTTTCTTCTTTCTTCGTCCTTAGCTGCCTGAATCTTGCTTTGTACAAGTATACGCTTCTCCTCTTGTTCATATCTTTTCCTCTGTTCAGCTTCCTCCCTTTTCTTTTTATCAGCAGCTGATATCTTCTTTCTTTTCAGAATGATTTTCCTTTTTCCTTTATCAGCTGGGGCAGGGGCTGGACCAGCAGATGCAAGAGGTGCAGTTGCTATTGGTTCGATGATCATCACATCTTGATCATCTTGAGGTCTTGAATCCTCAGCTGTTGGATTTTCTTGAACTGTCTGTTGTACATCAGTTTGTTCAACAGTAGATGCTTGATCAGCTCCAATAGGCCTCTCTGCAGTCTGAGGACTTTCTCTCACCAAATCTATCAACTCAGTGGGTGAGTCAATAAAAGTCATCTTCTTTCTTACAGTCCTTCTTGCCCTTCCTTGAACAGGCATAGAAGCTGTTGTATCTCTGATTTGGCTTCTTGTCCTATGAGCAACATTCTCATCAGGATGCTCTGCAGATTGAGTTCTAGAAGAGGAAGCAGGAGACATCTTCTCAATTTCCGCTGTAGTCTGATTGATTACTGCATCAGCTACCTCCATTGCTTCTGACTGATCTGTTCTGGCTTCAACAGCAGGAAGAGCTGTTTGAACATATGTCTTTTCCTTCTTCTTTTGAGCCACTTCCTTGGGCTCCTCAGCTTTCTTCTTAGCAGCTAGCTGGGCTGTTTTAACCAATTTTCTCTGCTTTTTGGCAGGAACCTCTTCCTTAGGTTCCTCCACGTCTTCATCAGCTTCAACCTCATCAGCTTTCTCTTCTGAACAGGCACATATCTTGCCATTGCTTTAGATGAATGAATTTCCTTTCCATTAGTCAATGTGCAGCCCAAACTGTGAAACAGATAGCTCAATGTAATCCTGTGATTTGATTGAGCAGCAGACCTTTTTCCCTTCTTCTCATGAAATTGGGCCAGTATGTACCAGACTACAACTGCCCGGTTTACTTCCAGAGAATAGTAAATAGCAGCCATGATGCTGAACCTTTTCATTGTGACAGCATCCAGAGTAAAGGTGCAATTTTTGATCAATTTTGCCACCATATCAGTCATACGCTGATATTCATCTTTAATTGCCTCTTCTTGATGTTGCCAGTCAACATCTCCCCTTCTTTGGCACAGATTGCCCAGAAGTCTTGGTGATTATCTTCAGCTATGGTGGTGACGTCATGTCGACCACTGTTAGTCAGTCCAAAGGTCTCATGAAGCAGGGCAGGAGTTATAACAACAGATTTGTCTCCGACAGTAGCAGTGATCTCCCTCTTCGCGAAATCAACAGCAATTGTGTTGTAGTACTCCATAACTTGATCTTTCCAGACCAAACCTTCATGCATCTCCATGAAATTGACCAGTGAGGCAGCCTTAAATTTCTCCAGTAACTGCTTCATCACATCAGTACCAGACTGGTAGTACGCATCGTATACTAGATACATACCCTCAGCCTTTGCTTCTTGGTTTGAACCCATGATGAATCTGTAAGAGTTAGAGAAGAAACGAAGTATGTAGAAAGTAGTTTGCAAAAAATTTTCTCTCAAGAATACATAAGTGTTTTAGGGTGCGTAAAGAGTGATTGAGTTGATCAGATCTGGATTTATAGAGTTAGGGTATTTCGGTTTTCGTGATACCAGCTAACCGTTAGATCCGTTTCTTGTCAGTCCTGATCGTGCGGCATCAGTTACGCCGTTTCAAATTCAAAAAGCATTAAATGAGAGGCGGGAATGCGAACCGCCTTTCTGTACTTATAAAAGCGTATCTTTGAATAAAACGTTTTTAGCACTTCGCTTCTATACAGTTGATCAGACATGTAATTAAAATACTTATCTGATGGACTACTGTCCTGATGACAAAGCCGTTATCAGTGAAAGCCAATAACTGATAACCTTCCTCGATTGTTTGTCAATCCAGCTAGATAATTAATCTTCAATCTTCAAGACTTTAATCTTCTGATGAAAACATAACTTCAACTAACTGTCATCAACAAATTTCATCTTTTAATCAGAAGTACCGCTAGTCTTACACGTTCCTCCTGACTTTAAGAATTCATAGGTTAACTAGTCTGTTGAGAGTTAATCCTTGAAGAGAGTATGATGAGTAAGCTGTTGAACTCCAGTATTCTGATGAGTTCCCCCTCAGCTTACGCATCCAATTTTAGTAGACCTAGTTCAACTCTTAGAGTTGAAAACCTTGTCTCACTTAGAGGTTTTGTGAAGATGTCAGCAATCTGATTTTCAGTAAATACATATTCTATCATGACATTTCCTTTCTCCACAGGATCTCTAATGAAATGATGCTTGATCTCAATATGCTTAGTCCTTGAATGACTTGTAGTATTCTGAGTAAGACTGATTTCACTTGTATTGTCACAGTAGATAGGGATTCCACTGATTTTTATGTTGTAATCTTCTAGTTGATGCTTCAACTATAATATTTGTGCACAGCAAGCTCCAGCAGCTATATATTCAGCTTCAGCAGTTGATATGGATACTGAAGTCTGTTTCTTACTCATCCATGAGATCAGACGACTACCTAAGAACTGACAGGCACCTGTTGTGCTTTTTCTGTCAATCTTGCAGCCAGCAAGGTCAGAATCTGAATATCCAATTAGTTCAAATCCAGATTCCCTAGGATACCACAATCCCAAATCTTCAGTACCTTTAAGATATTTAAGTATTCTTTTGGCAGCTAGGAGATGAGATTATTTAGGATTTGATTGATACCTTGCACAAACCCCAACATAGTACATAATATCAGGTCTGCTAGCTGTTAAGTATAACAGAGACCCAATAATTCCTCTGTATTTGGTTATGTCCACTGATTTGCCATCTTCATCTTTATCCAAACGAAGACTAGTAGACATTGGAATATTAGCAGTAGAGCTAGTTTCCATACCAAATTTCTTGAACATATCATTTGTGTATTTTGCTTGGCTGATGAATATTCCATCAGGCAACTATCTTACTTGCAGGCCAAGAAAATAATTAAGTTCTCCCATCATGCTCATTTCAAACTTGTTCTGCATCAGCTTTGAGAACTTATCACACATCTGTTGATTAGTTGAACCAAAAATAATATCGTCCACATATATTTGCACAAGCAAAATATGTTCTTCCCATTCAACGGTGAACAAGGTCTTGTCTACCTTACCTTTACGAAATCCTTTAATTAAAAGAAAATCAGATAGGGTGTCATACCATGCTCTTGGAGCCTGTTTCAGTCCATAGAGAGCTTTCTTCAGACGATACACCTTGTCTTCTTCTTGATAAGCTTCAAATCCAGGTGGTTGTTCAACATAAACTTCTTCTTGCAATTCTCCATTGAGAAAAGCTGATTTCACATCCATCTGATAGACTGTGAAATTCTTGTGAGCAGCATAAGCAAGAAAGAGTCTGGTAACCTCTAATCTTGCTACTGGTGCAAAAGTTTCATCAAAGTCAATGCCTTCTTCTTGGCAATAAACCTTGGCTACTAATCTAGCTTTGTTTCTGGTGACAACACCATCTTCATTCATTTTGTTTCTGAATACCCATTTAGTGTCAATTACTCTTTGATGACTTGGTCTAGGAACTAAGTACCAGACTTCATTCCTTTCAAATTGATTTAGCTCTTCTTGCATAGCTTCAATCCAGTTCGAATCACTAAGAGCTTCTTCAATCTGTTTGGGCTCAATTTGAGATAGAAAGCTGACAAACATTGCTTCACTTGCAGCAGCTCTTCTTGTCTTTACTTTATCCAAAGGATCACCAATCACCAGCTCTGGTGGGTGATTCTTGAGCCATCTAAGATCAGGTTGCAAATCATAATGTTGACCTTTGTTTTGATCTTGCAACACTACTGTTGGAGTTCCAGTAGTAGTCTGTTGAACATTTGTTGTCTGTTGAACAGTCTCTGGTCTGTCAGCTGTTTGTAACTCGTCTGTTAGACTATCAGCACTGTGATTTTGAACAGCACTTGAGTTAGCAGCTGGGTTGAGATCAGGTAGTATGATGGGAACATATTCTTCATTCTTTCCAACATTCAATTTCTGTAAATCAGTAGACATATCTTGATTAGTACTTTGATTCTTTTCAGAAGAATGATTTGGTTCATCAAATACTACGTGAATGGATTCCTCTATAAGTAAAGTTCTTTTGTTAAAGACTCTATAAGCTTTACTAACAGTAGAGTATCCTACAAATACTGCTTCACCAGCCTTTTCTGCAAAAGCAGTAAGGTGATTTTTCCCATTATTTAAAACAAAGCATTTACAACCAAATATCTTAAAGTAATGAATGTTTGGCTTCCTGTTGTTCCAAACTTCATATGGAGTCTTGTTTTTATGCTTGTTGATCATGCATCTGTTTTGAGTAAAGCATGTTGTATTTGTTGCTTCTGCCCAAAATCTTTGAGGCAACGTATCTTCAGCTATCATTGTCCTGGTAGCTTCCTTTAGAGTTATGTTTCTCCTTTCAGCAACTCCGTTCTGTTGAGGGGTTCTGGCAGCAGAGTACTCATGGTTGATTCCTCTGTCATTACAATACACTTCAACAGTAGAGTTTGTAAACTCAGTCCCTTTATCTGATCTGATCTTCAGTATTTTCATATTTTTCTCATTCTGTATCTTTTCCATCAGATTTGTAAGATGTTCCTTGGTTTCACTTTTCTTCTTCATGAAGATCACCCAAGTATATCTTGAATAATCATCAACAACAGCTATGCAGTATTTCTTTCCACCATTGCTGACTGGATCAATGGGTCCAAATAAGTCCATGTGCAGCAGCTCCAATATTCTTCCAGATGATTGGTGCTTCTTGCTTTTGAATGATGACTTGATTTGTTTACCCTTCTGACATGCGTCACAAAGCTTGTCCTTGCTCATGACTGTTTTTGAAATTCCTTCTACCAGATTGTTCTTGATAAGTCTATTGATAGTCTTGAAATTCACATGGTTCATTCTTTTGTGCCACAACCAACTGACTTCACTTGGTGTTGATGCCACCAAACAAATACTTGAATTCTTGTCAGCAGAATTCCAGTCCACTGTGTAGATATTTCCTTGTCGTCTTCCAGATAAAATAACCTTCTTTGTACCTACCTGTTCAACGTAGCATTTATCTGTTGAGAAGATGACTGAATATCCTTTGTCACAAAATTGACTTATGCTCAACAGATTGTATTTGAGGCCTTTAACATAAGAGACGTCAGATATCTCAATGTTGCCTTTTATCAGCTTTCTAGTTGCTACAATCTTGTCTTCCTTGCTGTCTCCAAAAGTAACTTTAGGACCATCCACAGCAACAACATCAGTCAGCTCATGTATGTTTCCACACATGTGTCTTGAACATCCACTGTCCAAGTACCAGATTTTCTCTACTTTACTCCTACTCCTAATCCTAACCTACAAAACAAAATAAAATTGTTTTAGGTACCCTTATTGAGAGGGTCCCGAAGGATTAGTTCCACCTTTGACAACCCAAGATGATGAAGTCTTAGGCTTCTTAGGCTTCTGTTGTTTGGCAGGAGCATGAACAGTTTCATCTTTATCATGTTTATCAGATTTGCTATGTTGATGATAATCAGCATGATAAGGATAATGCTCATAAGTAGAATAAGATGCATGATAAGGAGGATATGCATGCATTGGATGAGCAGGATATGGTGCATAGTAAGTAGGAAATTGAGGTGCATGATACATAGGAGGATATGCAGCAGGTTGCACATAATAAGACTCATTTCCATACCAAGCATTTTGATTTTTCTTGTTTTTATGCTTCTTTGGTTTACTAGATGATTGCTCATTAACAGACGACTTGGTCTTATCACTAGTCTGATTGGTTTTGGCCTTATCAGAAGACTTCCTAGGACTCTTCTGTTTGGACTTACCAGTCTGTTTTCCTACACTAGGCTCTTTGCTCTTTTTAGCCTTAGGAGATTTTGTCTCCTTTAGCACTTTCTCAGATTTAGCAGTTTGGACATACAAAATGACTTTACTGTTGTCAGCTGATATAAATTTTTCAGTATGGTTCAATTCTAACTTATCCTGATCTAAAGGTGTCTTCTGTTTACTAGACATGTGAGTGGATGCAACATATGACTTATCATGAGACTCAATGACTTTCTCAAGCTCCATGATTTTACCCTTATAAACTTCACATTCAGCTTTCAGAGATTCATTCTCTTGCTCAAGCAATTTGTATTCAGCTGATTCTCTTGGCTTTTCAGCTTTAAGTTTCAGTGAACTGTTTTGCTCTTTCAGCAATATCATCTCTTCCTTAAGCTTTTTAAATGCATCAACAATACTTGTATTGTTAAGCATCATTTGTTCAAATGAATTAAATAATTCATTATCAAGAGGAGTTACCTCATCATCCTCGGAGCTATCAGATTCCTTAGCCATAAGGCAGAGAAGAGCAGGACTTTCTTCATCAGAAGTGTCTGAATCTGAATCTGATGAGTAGACAACGGCTAGCTTTTCTGCTTCTGCTACCAGCACCTTGCCTTTCTGATGCTTTCTTTCTTTTCTGATTCTCTTTTCTTCTTCTGTATAATTCTCAGCTTTAGGATATGGGCAGTCTCTGATGAAATGACCCAGTTTCCTGCAATTATAGCACATCATTTTGGATTTATAGGAATCCTTATCTTGAGAAGAAGAAGTAGGGCTAGAAGTAGAAGCATTGTTATATTTGTTCTTCATTTTTCGTCTGTAGAACTTTTTGAAGTTATTCATCAGCAATGCAACGTCTCCAGCAGTATACTCCTTTTTGTTGAGTAGTGTGGCTTCATCAGATGAGTCCACATCTTTGCTTTTGTAAGCTGGTCTTCTGGGATTTTCAGCAGCAACAAGTGCAGCTGTGGGACTTGAAGTAGAGGTTTCTTCAACACCCATTCTTGGCAGTTTATACTCGTACGCCTTGAGTACTGAGAACAGCTTGGTGAGTGAAATCTTTCCCAGATCTCTTGACTCTTCCATGGCTGTCACCTTCATGTTGAACTTTGGAGGTAGAGCCTTCAGAACTCTGACGGTTATCTCCTTATCATTGAAGGTTTTTCCAAGCTTTAAAACTTCATTCAGCGTCCTTGTAAACCTTGTATCCATCTGATCAATGGTTTCCGCAGACTTCATCTTGAAGTTGTCCAGCTTTTCCAGAGCAACACTCAGCTGATGCTCTTTAATGGCGTCGTTTCCTTCGCTCATGTCACGAACCTTATCCCACATTTCTTTGGCAGTCTTGCAATGCTTGACTTTGTCAAATCTGTCGTTGTCAAGGGCCTTGGTCATGATGAAACGGCCAACTTTATCCAGATTGAACAGCTTTATTTCTTCGGCTGTCATCTCTGTTAAGTCTTTTTCCACCACTATTTCAGCTTCATCAACCGTGATAGTCTTGGTGAATTTGAATGGACCTTTGATAATACATGTGTACATGTTATCATTGTAAGCAGCCAGGAAAATCTCCATTCTGATTTTCCAATCTTCAAAGCTCATACCAGCTATGTGGGGAACATGGCTGATACAATCCATTTTTCAAAAATTTTAATTTTTCAAAATATGCTCTTTTGAAAAGTTTGAAAACCTTTTAAAAACACTCGGATCAAGCTCGTTGATCAGACAGCTGATTCTAATGAACAACCTGCTCTGATACCACTTGTTGGTCCCAAGTGGTCAGATGAGGTCTAGAGGTGGGTGAATAGACCTCTAAACTTTTTGACAATTTTTAACTTTAAAACTTTTGTTCTAACTTAAACAGACTACGTTGTTACCAAACAGTAATTTTGCAAGGCTGATCGCGAACAAATCTTTGAACAGCTTTGTTGACCACTAATCTGATAATCACTTAGCTGATTTTTGCTAAAATCAGTTTTAATACTAGAGTACTTGCAGCGGATTTTCAAAGTGTTTTTCTCAAGTAAACTTAGTAGTTTGACAATTTTATCCCCAGTTTTGTAAACTCCTTTAAACTCTTTTCAAACAGTTTTGAATGTGTTTTATGCAATCTAGAAATATGCAAGTTGAAAGCAAATGTAAAAACACAAGTAATTTTTATAATGGTTATATGGATATAAATATCCTTTAGTCCACTCTTCCAAGTCACAAAGATCTTGGGTTATACTAAGAACACACAAAGTAATTAGTACACTCCACTTACGCCAAAACAACAAATGAATCTGGCCGTAAGCTCGCAATAGGAAGTCACTAAGAAAACCTATCCTCTGAAGCTAGATCACTCACAAAGATGGATCTACACTTCTCACAACACTCAAACATATTTTCACTCAGAAAATGTGTTTGTCTTTTATCTTCAAATTCGGCTTCAGTCAACAAATGACAGAGCTGATGAGTGAGTTGTTCTTGAGACTTAAGAGATTCTGCTTCGGATTTCTTCTCAGAGATTGTGTTGTATATGTTCTCTTTGTCTCTACAGCTATTTATACTCGTAGGTTTGAAAAATGTCCGTTGAAGTGAGACAGAATTCAAAAACCTCGGATACTGGTCCTTAATTTCCGCGAACGGCTCTCTGCACAGTTTCCGTACTGTCAACAGTACTTTTCTGCAGGCAGCATTAAATGCACCAAGCTGATACGAAGTCTTTCTTCAATCATTTGTCTTTAATAACCTTGTACTTCAGCATTTATTACTTCCAGGGGCATTTATTACCGTTGGGCAGACTCTTTGATCCTTTCCACTTGGCTGATCGAAAGTGCAAGTCTGATGACAAGTAGAGCTGATCCCAAACTTGAACAAATCTGGTTTTTGAGTCGGCTGATCTTCATCAGTCTGATTTCTTTCCTTCAGCAGATCAGTAGATTTCTGGACCTTGAATTTTGACTCGTCTGATGTCTTCTTACTTAGTCAAAATTCTTCTAAGGGATATCAGCTAAGTTAACTTTTACTTAGCAGATATGAAGTTTTGGAAATCATCAAAACCTCCCTTTACTAATTGTCTTCAGTGCTCTTCATCTTCATCCTTATCCAACACGTTTTGTCGATTTACCTCATTATTTTATCGATCGTACCATTTTTTGTTGCTTTAGCTCATTTTTATTCGATCCAACCCATTTCCCCATTGTTTTGCCGTGATCACCAGTTTTAACCACTTATATATTTTGGCTTTTTCTAACCTAAGCCAATTATAAGTTTTTCAGTTAACTAAGGGTGAGTTTGGCCCAGCGATTGGAGCTCTTAAAATCACTTTTACATCTCTATTGTGATTTTTGAAGTTTTTGGCCTTGATTATAAAAATTACTTATGTTCAATCGTGATTTTCATGGTGTTAGGCCCCCAAGATCATAATCACTTTTGGGATCTCAAGAAGCAAAAAATCAACTTATTTTAGAAGCAACTAAAGTGTTACTTTTACAAAAACAATTATACAAAAACAATTATTCTATAATTAATTTTTATCATAATAAGTTATTACCAAATTATATAATTAATTTTTATCATAATAACTTATTTTAGCATGAACAATTATACAAAATTGCAGAATTCGTTCCAAATTAATTATAAATTTTGATTTTTCATCTCAAACTATATTAATACGCTGAATTTCGTCTCACAAATATCTGTCATTTTGCATGTATTTAGTCAATTATTAAATTTCTAATTTAATGTAAATGTCGATTCTTCCTCTTCATTTTTAAAGGACTAATGATAATTTATCCCCAGTAATATTCATAATGTTCAATTTATCACATATAATTTGGTGGATTTTATACCAGTGGTATTGGTATAAAACGAATTTGAGCACCACCTACTTGTTCTTAATAATTTGAATGTGTAAGAAAAAGTATACTGAGTATAATTAATTATTATAAGTAAATAATAATTAAATGGTTTTATCAAATTATACTCAGTAGACTTTTTCTTACACATTAAATGGTTTAAAGTCTTCTAGGCTTTTGAACAGTTTGAGTAGCTCACTTGGAATGAGGATTACGAGCTCGACATGCGTGACCACGGGAGTGGATATATTGCGGCAGCAGGGGATTACCGATTTGAGTAAATGGAATTGTTTTTGGGTGACGGTGGCTTGGGGATTCTTGTTTAGGTTTCTCTTTTACTTGTCTTTGTTGGTGGGTAGTAAAAACAAAAGGGGGTAGGTAATATTTCTTTGGCGGGAAAATTGTGCTCTTAATAATTTATTATTTCAAAATGTTAAATGTTGTAAAAATATCAAGTTGTTACATTTCTTAGTTGGAGTTGGCGGGGCTTCTAGGGTGCGGGTACCGTAACTCGCCCTCACATGCGGGATGGCCCTGAAATGATGCCATGTGGCGTGTGTAACTAGTATGTGACTCGGCGAGTTGACTCGGTCTGTAAATAAACACTTTTACCCTTTTTTAAAAAAAAAATTAATTAAAAGTTTAGATAATCTTCAATTAATAAAAGACATTTATAACCTTTGAATCAAAATAATTAAAATTAAAAACAAATTGACCCTTATGTTCCATAATATTACCAATTGAATTATTTTGTTTCTAAAAATAAAAAAAAAACCACTTATGATACAAAAAGATCATTTTACCCACAATTTTGATAATAATTGACTTTGAAAATTTTGCAAATTGACCCCTATATTTTGCGATTTTACGTATTGAATTATTTTGCTTTTAAAAAAATATAAAAAAACCGTCTGTCATATAAAAAGACCGTTTTACCCCCAATGTAGATAATAATTGACTTTGAAAATTTTGCCAATTGACCCCTATATTTTGCGATTTTACGAATATAATTATTTTGCTTCTAAAAAATTAAAAAAAATCGCTTGTCATATAAAAAGACCGTTTTACCCCTAGTTTAGATAATAATTGACTTTGACAATTTTGCAAATTGACCCCTATATTTTACGATTTTACGAATTGAATTATTTTGCTTCTAAAAATAAAATAAAAATCAACCTATGATATGAAAAGACGAATTTATCCCCAATTTTGATAATAATTGACTTTGACAATTTTGCAAATTGACCCCTATGTTTTGCGATTTTACGAATTGAATTATTTTGCTTCTAAAAAAATATAAAAAAACCGTCTGTCATATAAAAAAGACCGCTTTGCCCCCAATTTAGTTAATAATTAACTTAGACAATTTTGCCAATTGACCCCTATGTTTTCCGATTTTACGAATTGAATTATTTTGCTTCTGAAAAAAAATCGTCTGTCATATAAAAAAGACCGCTTTACCCCCAATTTTGATAATAATTGACTTTGACAATTTTGCAAATTGACCCTTATGTATTGCGATTTTACGAATTGAATTATTTTGCTTCTAAAAAATATAAAAAAATTGCCTACTATATAAAAAAGACCGCTTTACCCCAAATTTAGATAATAATTGACTTTGATAATTTTACCAATTGACCCCTATATTTTCCGATTTTACGAATCGAATTATTTTTCTTCTGAAAAAAAACCGACTATCATATAAAAAAGACCGCTTTACCCCCAATTTTGATAATAATTGACTTTGATAATTTTGCAGATTGACCCCTATATTTTGCGATTTTACGAATTATATTATTTTGCTTCTAAAAAAACAAAAAAAAAAAAGAACGCCTATCATATAAAAAAGACTGCTTTACCCCCAATTATAATAATTGACTTTGAAAATTTTGCAAATTGACCCCTATGTTTCAGATTTTACGAATTGAATTATTTTGCTTCTAAAAAAACAAAAAAAACGTCTGTCATATAAAATAGACCGCTTTACCCCCAATTTATATAATAATTGACTTTGACAATTTTGCAAATTGACCCCTGTATTTTCCGATTTTATGAATTGAATTATTTATATGAAAGGCGGTTTTTTTTTTTTTGGTTTTTTAGAAGCAAAATAATTCAATTCGTAAAATCGAAAAATATAGGGGTCAATTTGCAAATTGTGAAAGTAAATTATTACCAAAAGTGGGGGTAGAGCGGCCTTTTTTATATGACATGCGCTTTTTTGTTTTTTTAGAACCAAAATAATTCAATTCGTAAAATCGCAAAATATAGGGGTCAATTTGCAAAATTGTCAAAGTCAATTATTATCAAAATTGGGGGTAAATAGGTCGTTTTTATTTGAGAGGCGGATTTTTCTTGTTTTGTTTTTCTAGAAGCAAAATAATTTGAATCGTAAAATCGGAAATTATAGGGATCAATTTGCAAAATTGTCAAAGTCAATTATTAACAAAATTGGGGGTAAAGAGGTTTTTTTTATATGACAGGAGGTTTTTTATTTTTTTTTAGAATCAAAATAATTCAATTCGTAAAATCGCAAAACATAGGGGTCAATTTGCAAAATTGTCAAAGTCAATTATTATCAAAATTGGGGGTAAAGCGGTTTTTTTTATATTAGAGGCGTTTTTATTTTTATTTTTTAGAAGCAAAATAATTCAATTCGTAAAATCGAAAAATATAGGGGTCAATTTGCAAAATTATCAAAGTCAATTATTATCAAAATTGGGGGTAAAATGGTCTTTTTTATATGACAGGATGTTTTTTATTTATTTTTTTAGAAGCAAAATAATTTAATTCGTAAAATCGCAAAGCATAGGGGTCAATTTGCAAAATTATCAAAGTCAATTATTATCAAAATTGGGGGTAAAGTTGTCTTTTTTATATTAGAGGTATTTTTTTTATTTTTTAGAAACAAAATAATTCAATTCGTAAAATCAGAAAACATAGGGGTCAGTTTGCAAAATTGTCAAAGTCAATTATTATCAAAATTTGGGGTAAATCGGTCTTTTTTATATGACAGGCGGTTCTTTTTTGTTTTGTTTTTTAGAGGCAAAATAATTCAATTCGTAAAATCGCAAAACATATGGGTCAATTTGCAAAATTGTCAAAGTCAATTATTATCAAAATTGATGGTAAAGCGGTCTTTTTCTATTAGAGGCGTTTTTATTTTTATTTTTTTTTAAGCAAAATAATTCAATTCGTAAAATAAGAAAACATAAGGGTCAATTTGCAAAATTGTCAAAGTCAATTATTATCAAAATTGGGGGTAAAGCGGTCTTTTTATATGACAGACGGTTTTTTGTTTTTTTAGAAGCAAAATAATTCAATTCATAAAATCGTAAAATATAGGGGTCAATTTACAAAATTGTCAAAGTCAATTATTATAAAAATTGGGAGTAAAACGGTATTTTTTTATATAAGAGGCGTTTATTTTTATTTTTTTAGAAGCAAAATAATTCAGTTCGTAAAATCAAAAAACATAGGGGTCAATTTGCAAAATTTTCAAAGTCAATAATTATCAAAATTGGGGGTAAAGCGGCCTTTTTATATGATAGGCGGTTTTTTTTATATTTTTTAGATGCAAAATAATTCAATTTGTAAAATCGCGGAACATTGGGGTCAATTTGCAAAATTGTCAAACTCAATTATTATCAAATTTGGGGGTAACGAGGTCTTTTTATATGAAACGAGGTTTTTTTATATTTTTTACAAGCTAAATAATTAAATTCGTAAGATCGTGGAACATAGGGGTCAATTTGCAAAATTGTAAAAGTTAATTATTATCAAATTTGGGGGTAATGATGTCTTTTTATATGAAAGGAGGTTTTTTGTATTTTTTACAAGCTAAATAATTAAATTCGTAAAATAGCGGAACATTGGGGTCAATTTGCAAAATTGTCAAACTCAATTAATAAGATAGGGGTAAAGTGGTAATTAACAATACTGGCCGATTTTTTATTTTTTATTTTTAAAATTTAATTAAAAGTGTAATTTAGGTATATTGTAAATTAATTAAAAGTCAATAGTTACCAATTGACTTTGACCAAGTTACCAAATCAACGGTCCAGATTAATCTAATCCAAATGAACGGCCCGATTAACCCTCCCGCACGTGAGGGCGTAACTCGGGCGCCCGCACCCTAGAAAGATCCTGGAGCTGGCTAATAAGAGTTTAAACTTTACAAAACTCTTGAAAGTTCACCATTCAAAACATGCCATGTGGCAAATTGTTGACAGTCAACTTGTTGATTAAATTGTGAATTGATATGGAATTACCATTTTTACCCTTTTGTACTTTTGAATAAAACAAAAGTAGTGAATTGTTTATCCCACGGCTTCTCTTCTCCTCTTTCTTCCCAAAATTATTGCTTCATGAATTTCATGTAAAAAAAGAGTTCCAAGTTCAGTTTTGATTAAATCTTCCCTTCCTTTTTTTTAAATTATGAGATTCACGTAAAAATAATTTTGATTAAATCTTCCTGAATTCTAAATTTTTATTTGCTTCAATTCGAAATTGTTGATTAAATCTGCAAAACTATTGGTGAAATCAAAAATTGAGCATGAAATCGTATTCTACATCGAATTTCTCATAAATTTTCTTTTTGAACCAATTTTTTGATAAACCGAATTATTCTGAATAATGTTTCAATCGATTTACTATACGCGAATATCTCTTTAATAATGAGGCACTAAGTTTAAATAAATTGCAAACCTTTCAACTCAAGAAAGTCAAGAAAAATAATTTTGCAACTCAAGAAAGTCAAGAAAAATAATTTTGAATATCACTTCCATTATAGGAATAACTAGTGGAAGTTGAACAACTAACCAAGAGGTCACTGATATGTTCAAATTTTGTACTCGAGGGCAACTAAGAGATTACACTAAGTTGATATAAGAGAGATTTGTAACGTATTTGTCATTTATTCATTTATATCTTGTAACGTTAGTAACGTCTTTATCATAAACTCTCGTAACGTCTGTAACGTCTTTGTATTTATTACTTGTAACGTCTTTTCTAAAAAGACTATTGTACCCTTGTATGTACCTATAAATATGTCGCCCTATTTCCAAACAGAAGGAACTCAATTCACTATTGTAATTACTATACAATTAATTTTTCTCTCGATATAAGTGTGCAGACCTTATTTCATTATTGTGATGTTGTTAAAGATCGAATTACTTATTCCATCTTTGCCCTGAACATTTTTATACAACATCATAATTGGTGCCGTCTGTGGGAACGACTGGTTTGCATCGTCAGTAGAGAAAAAAAAATATTTATGTAGCAAATCTGCTTCGGGCCTGCCGAGCCCAAAGCCAATGCTAACTATTTTTCTGACATATTCTAGTTTCCAAAGAGAAGTGGAGCGAAAAAGATACAAGTGGCCATTTCGTTACTCAAGAAGGAAAATGGCACGATCTAATTTACCTCCATGTGTTATGATAATGTGACAGTTTACCCCTTTGTGTTGTCATAAATGTGGCAATTTACCTCATGTATTATAAAATAAATGTAGCAATAACCCTCTATGTTAAAACTTTGCATACACCCACTCTCAATTTATACAATTGAGTTACACTCTCTTGTTCAAAGGGATAAAATACTTTTTTAAAATTTTCACAGGGGGTAAATTGCTTCTTTTCAAATTACAGGGGATAAATTAAATATTATGAATATCATATGCAATAAATTGCCAGTAGTCCATTAAAAATTTATAAGATGAATCGTCTTTTCCATCAAATTATAAATTTAATAATTGACTAAATTCATGCAAAATGACAAATTGTTAGACGAAATTCGGAAAATTAATATTGTTGGAGACGAAAATCCGAAATTTACAATTAGTTTGGACGAATTATACAATCTTGTATAATTGTTCATGTTAAAATTTACCAAGTCTCGACATGTAAGTAGACATGTGACAAGTGAACGATATTTCAAAATAATATAAAATTACGGGATGAAATTGACTAAGTGATATAATTTGGGATGAAAATTCAAAATCATTGATTTGTTTAGGACATTTTCTACAATTTTACACTTAGTATCTAACCAATAGAATTCAATGCACATGCAGACATGCTTAACAGCTGGAGCGGCGTCAATGGCAATCCTCACTTGAATATATAATAGTAATACTTGTGACGACGGTGTCACGTGTCAGTTAATTAAATTTTATATAATTAGCATAGATTAATACAGGTTTAAAAGTACTTATTTAATATCTAACCAATAAAATTCAATGTACATGGTTAGCAGGTAGACTCGGATGTACTTACTACTGTTAAATAATAATAGTAAGACTTATCATTTATTTAGGCAAAGTCAATAATAGATCGTTTTGTTATAAGATGTGAAGAGATGAAAATTGAATAAGCAATACTATAATACTATAATAGAGGGGGCAAGTGGTACAAGTAACACTTTAAGGGTAACAAATAACACATTATAATAGATTGTTTTGTTATAAGATATGAAGAGAAGAATTTTGAATAAGCAATAATTTTGAATCTTTGCACAAAATCAAAACTCCTTGTACTTTTAATATATTACGAAAGTGTACGTTTGTTGCACGTGATTAACTAATTTTCTATGTTAGTTGAATTATATAATTATTTTTTAATGTACTATTTTAATGACATATCATATAATTTTTTTGACTAATTCACTTTAAATATTACTATGTTGTTACCAAGAATTTAATTTTTTTAATCATAAATACTTTTAATCAAAACTTGAAGATAAAAAATGAACTATTCTATCAAGTATTTTTAAGCTAAAACTACATATCTACATAACTATTAATTTCACGACTATAGCACGTTTTTTTTTTCAATTTAACTCGTTTTTTATTTTTGTTCTTTATCGATTTGAACCTTTTTTGTTATCTTGTGTTTCGTCGATGTCATTCATTTTTTACCAGTTTACCCATTTTGTCGATTTACCTCATTATTTTATCGATCGTACCATTTTTTGTTGCTTTAACTCATTTTTATTCGATCCAACCCATTTCCCCATTGTTTTGCCGTGATCACCAGTTTTAACCACTTATATATTTTGACTTTTTCTAACCTAAGCCAATTATAAGTTTTTCAGTTCACTAAGGGTGAGTTTGGCTCAACGATTGGAGCTCTTAAAATCACTTTTATATCTCTATTGTGATTTTTGAAGTTTTTGGCCTTGATTATAAAAATTACTTATGTTCAATCGTGATTTTCATGGTGTTTGGCCCCCAAGATCATAATCACTTTTGGGATCTCGAGAAGCAAAAAATCAACTTATTTTAGAAGCAACTAAAGTGTTACTTTTACAAAAACAATTATTTTATAATTAATTTTTATCATAGTCAGTTATTACCATAATCAATTTTAGTAAAATTAATTCTCCTATACTTACTTTTCGAATCACTAGGTCAAACTCTCCCTAAATATGATTAGTTTAGTTTATTCATATCGAACAAATGTGATTTTTTTAAGGTTTTTTAATGATTGATCATTTCTTAAAAATTGTCCAAAGAAACACCGATTGCCCATGTTTTTACACTGAGTTTACCATTTTCTTATTTTAACACATTCTTTGACCGACTCCACCCATTTTTGAGTTTTATCAAATTTGTTAATCACTTCACTCATTATGTTTTCGGTTTAACCCAAATTTAGTGGATTTTACCTATCATGCTTACCCGTTGTTTTATCAATGGCACCATTTTTTTTTGTTTAACTCGTTCTTCTTCTATGTAACCCATTTTTTCTCTGATTTACCTATTCTTTTAATCATATATATATATATTATATATGTATATATATATTTTTAGTAGAATCTTACCCATTTTCACCAATTTTAACCATTCATATTTTGACTTATTTCGGCTTAAACCAATTATAAATTTTTTTGGTTAGCTAAATAGTATTTTTTTATTCATATAGCCCGAATGTGACCTTTTATTTTTAGATTCTTTAAAAAGTGATAAATTCTTAAGGATTTTTGAAAGAAATATCGTTTGTACCTGTTTTACACTGAGTTTATCATTTTCTTTATTATTTTAGTTCGTTGTTTCACCAATTTCATCTATTTTTGTATGGTTTATCTCATTTCTTAATCAATCCATAATTCTCTCTAGTGTAACCCAATTTCAGTCGATTTTCACATTTGATAATCAATTCACTAATTTTATCCAGTTAAACCCAATTTAGTCTGATTTTACTTATTATTTTGCTTATTTAACCTATTTTCTCACATATTTCACATTTTTTTTTTGCCTATTAACTCATTTATTTGTATTTGTTATTTTATCGATTTTATGTTATCCCGTGTTTACCCGATTTCATTCATTTTAGTTACCGGATTTACCTATTTTTTTTCTTGTTAGCCTTGTTGTTTTATCAATGGCACAATTTTTTTGTTTCAACCCGCTTTTCTCCTATCTAACCAATTTCCTCATTGATTTTACCATTTTTATCATATATTATTAATAAAAAATTTACATATTTTTGTTAACTAAATAGAACCTTTTGTTATCACGTAGAGCAAATGCGACATAATTTTTTTCGAGGTTCTTTAATATTTTTTAGGTTCTTCAAATAAGTGATAACTACTTAAGGACTTTTGAAATAATTTTTTTTGAAGAAATATAGAGTTATAGTTTTTTTTTTTACCATTAATACTTTAATGAGTTGCGAAACCTTAAAAGATAGTTATAAGTTTGTTATATAAGGGACTTATTGTCTAATTATACTTCTGTAACTCTTTTATTTTAGAATTATTTTATTTTACATTTTTATCATAAAATTAAATATCACAATATAGTTTAAATAAGGGTGTATTAGTCTTAAAAGGAAAGAAATTTTCTTAGGCCAACTCGTACTTTTATACGTATATAAATATAGAATAGATAGATAGATATAGATTATATAAGAAGTTAAAACACTTTAGAGCAAAGAATAACTGAAATACCAGTGACGGATCTAGACGATTTCTTTTAAGGGATCAATTTTTTTGGCAAAATTACATAAAACGTCCCAAATTAATTAGTTATTTTGGATTTTTCCCTAGCTATATCACTTAGTCAAATTCAACCCGTAATTTTTTATATTCTTTTGAAATATCGTCTCATTTGTCACATGGCTGCTTACGTGTTAAGATGTGACAAATTTTAGCATGAACAATTATACAAGATTGCAGAATTCGTTCCAAATTAATTATAAATTTTGGTTTTTCATCTCAAACTATATTAATACGCTGAATTTCGTCTCACAAATATCTGTCATTTTGCATGTATTTAGTCAATTATTAAATTTCTAATTTAATGTAAATGCCGATTCTTCCTCTTCATTTTTAAAGGACTAATGATAATTTATCCCCTGTAATATTCATAATGTTCAATTTATCACATATAATTTGGTGGATTTTATACCAGTGGTATTGGTATAAAACGAATTTGAGCACCACCTACTTGTTCTTAATAATTTGAATGTGTAAGAAAAAGTATACTGAGTATAATTAATTATTATAAGTAAATAATAATTAAATGGTTTTATCAAATTATACTCAGTAGACTTTTTCTTACACATTAAATGGTTTAAAGTCTTCTAGGCTTTTGAACAGTTTGAGTAGCTCACTTGGAATGAGGATTACGAGCTCGACATGCGTGACCACGGGAGTGGATATATTGCGGCAGCAGGGGATTACCGATTTGAGTAAATGGAATTGTTTTTGGGTGACGGTGGCTTGGGGATTCTTGTTTAGGTTTCTCTTTTACTTGTCTTTGTTGGTGGGTAGTAAAAACAAAAGGGGGTAGGTAATATTTCTTTGGCGGGAAAATTGTGCTCTTAATAATTTATTGTTTCAAAATGTTAAATGTTGTAAAAATATCAAATTGTTACATTTCTTAGTTACATATCAAAACTTCTTTTATTGTTAAAGTTATTATTATTATTATCTTGTTTACCTTTCTTTAAACGTACCAAATCGTATTTCAGGTCAAATCACATTTTAGTACATGAGTTGACAAAAACATCTTAAATGAAAATTGATGTGGGCCAAACTATACTGGATATTCTGCCACTCAAGTGCTTTACTTCAAAACCCAAACTGCGTTAATGATATTACGATTTATGACAATGCTTAGCATAAAAAGAAACTAATTAAATGAGTTTTGGAGATTTAAGGGTGTATGTGGATGAGTTTTGGTCCGGTCTTGCAGGTTTCGCGAGATCGAGGCAAAACCCTTTCAAATGATTTCTCGCCAAATTCAAAAAACCATCAAAAACTTATTCAGAAACTCACACTCAAACTCTTCAAACCTATAAAACATTGATTTGACATTTACCACCTACTTTTTCCCTCAAATCTCACTAAAAAAGACATTGATTTGACATCTATCACCTATTTTTTTCCCGAAACCCCAACATCAAAATCCAATCTAAGTGGGGTTTCAACTTATTCAAACCACAAAACTCAAGAGACAAAACTCATCCAAATGAAGTCTCAAAGGTTTCATCGAAACCACCTAAACCAATTTTTTTAAACCGAGACCCGCGAAACCGAGCCAAAACTCATCCAAATAGACCCTAAAATTGCCAAAATATATCAACATATTTGTTGAATAGATAGAGTGAGAAAATCAACTCAATCCTAAATTTGCCACAGCACCTAATAACAAAATTTCTGTTGAAATTTCAAAATTTTAACAGATTTTTTCTGTTGAAATTTCAAAATTTCAACATATAATTCTGTCGAAATTTTGAAATTTTAATGGAAAATTTTCTGTCGAAATATTTTCGAGCCTTTTTACGACGGATTTTTTCTGTCGAAAATTCCGTCAAAATATTTAATTAATTAACGTGTATACCATACCACAGGGCCGGCCCTGAGCGTAAGCCGCACATGCGGCCGCTTAGGGCCACCGATTTACGAGGGCCTCCGAAAAAAATAATACATATATATATATATATATATATATATATATAAAAACGTGTGTGTGTGAAATGTATAAAAAGAGCATATGGCAAAGATGGTAAAGCGCTCATCCAATTAGTGTGAAAGTTAGTGATTCGATTCTCTGAATGTCCATATACTATTTAATTATCTTTTTTTGTTTTTTTTTTTCCCATTTGTGTTTGTGAAACTAAGATTTTAGTATGATTCAAAGGCATTATTAAAGAAATCAGGCCCCATATATTCACAATTAATTCAACGAAACCCCATATTTTTTAGATATTTGATCCATAAATTAAGATAGATCATATTGTCTAAATTAAAAAGTAAAAAAAAAAAAAAATCTTTATATTGTGATTTCAAATTTATTTGGAGTTGTGAGTCGTACAACCAAGTAATACATTAGATGATAGGAATATATCAAAATCTTTTGTTCGACTAGATGATGTTAAAATCTATTATCTATTGTATTTATTGTACCAAACTTGGAGAGAATTCCATTTTTGGTACACAGCTATAGGTCAATTCCCACTTTTGGTACACAGCTTTATGTGTCCAATACATTTTGTACACCTCTTTAACAAAGTTCGACACATTTGGTACAACCGTTAAATAAATTGTAAAATCACCGTTAATTCCGTTAGTTCGACACATTTGGTATAACTCTTTTACAAAATTGGCATGCGCGCGGCACATGGCTGCCCTGAAAAAAAAATTGAAACTTGATAACCTTTTTTATTATATTTTATTCTTTTTCCAATATTAAACTATAAATGACATTATAGTTTATTATATTTTACATGTCATATAAATAATAAATACATATTTTTTAATAATTTTTATAAATATGATAAATTAAAGTAACTTGTTTATTATATTTTATTCTTCTTGCAATATTAAACTATAAATGATATTATATAGTTTATTATATATTACATGTCATATAAATAATAAATACATATTTTTAATAATTTTTATAAATAATAAACTATAAAAATAATAAACTATTTTTATAAATAATTTTTAAAAATTGAAACTTTATAAACTTTTTTATTATATTTTATTCTTCTTCTAATATTAAACTATAAATGACATTATATAGTTTATTATATTTTACATGTCATATAAATAATAAAGACATATTTTTTAATAATTTTTATAAATAATAAACTATTTTTATAAATAATTTTTAAAAATTGAAACTTGATAAACTTGTGTATTATATTTTATTCTTCTTCCAGTATTAAATTATAAATGACATTATATAGTTTATTATATTTTACATGTCATATAAATAATAAATACATATTTTTTTATCATTATATAAATATGATATGATAAATATAATAAATACATATGATAATTTTTATAGAAGTTTATCAAGTTTAATTTTTTTTTGGGCAGCCATGTGTCGCGCACATGTCAATTTTGTAAAAGAGGTGTACCAAATGTGTCGAACTAACGGAATTAACGGTGATTTTGTAATTTATTTAACGGTTGTACCAAATGTATCGAACTTTGTTAAAGAGGTGTACCAAATGTGTTGGACACATAAAGCTGTGTACCAAAAGTGGAAATTGGCCTATAGCTGTGTACCAAAAATGCAATTCTCTCATCAAACTTGTATAGTATTTGAAGAATGATACTTATAATATAGATGAAATGGACTTATCTTCCGAGTTGAGAGTCTTGAGATGTATTTTACCAAAAGAACTAAAAGACTTGAATTGAATTTCTCAAATAGATGGATTACTTATAGAATATTGTTAACTATTTCCGTTACAGTTGCAGCTGCAGATAGAACATTTTCGAAGTTAAAGTTGATTGAGTCTTACCTTTGATCAACCATTGTCACAAGAGATAGTGAATCAGTTTGCCATATTGTCGATTGAAAAATATATGGTAAAGAAGGTTAATTATGCAAGTGTAATTAGTGATTTTTCTTTAAAAATGCTATGAGAGTAATATTTAAGTAATATTTTACTAATGGTTTATGTGTTTATGTTACATTCACGAATGCAATCATTTTCTTATTAAATAAAATTGTGTCTCGTATTATCGATGTTTCTTACAAAACGAGATTATATTTGATTCATTATTTTTCTAATTAATAGTTTTGTTTTTAGTTTAATATGTTAATTTACAAAAAAATTATTAGTTATTAACATTATTAATTGTACATGAAAACTTAAGGCCACAGTTTTAAAGTTTGCTTAGGGCCACTAAAAACTCAGGGCCGCCCTGCCATACCATACCATACCATGTGTAAGAAAAAGTCTATTGAGTATAATTAATTATTATAAGTAAATAATAGAAGAGGATTACTACTTATAGGATGATGGATCAATAGAAAACCCACCACACTTCAATTTCAGCCTCCAAAGAACACCACCGTACCCCCACTGCCGACCGTAACACCACCACCGTATCAACTTCTGTCATGGAGCGAGCACAAGAGGTTCAAGCAAATCTTGAATCAAAATATCCTAGTTTTACGAAGCTTATGTTGAGATCAGACGTCTCGGGTGGATTCTTGTTGGTAAGTTCTTAAACTTGTAATTTTGCACTAGCTAGAAATGATTATAGCTTTGAGTAAATTAATAATAACCGTGGAGAATTCTTTTTTGTTTGTACTTTGTAGGGTTTGCCAATGCAATTTTGTCGTGAACACATGCCGAAGGAAGACAAAACTATGGTTTTGGTGGACGAAGATGAACAAGCATATGATACAAAGTACTTAACGGTTAAAAATGGGCTGAGTGGTGGATGGAGAGGTTTTTCCCTTGCGCATGATTTGGTTGAAGGAGATGTCTTGGTTTTTCAACTTATTGAGCCATGCAAGTTTAAGGTAATTAATTATTTAAGTTGTATTCTTCCCCAATCTTTTTTTGGTGGAATTCTTTAGCATAATTGTAGGAGGAAAACCTCAATGGTTATGAATTGTATTGCCCTTGTCATGTGAGTACATTATTTAAGTGTACTAAAATTACTCTAAATAGACACTGCATATCTGGGTTTTTTGCAAGTTAATTCTCTGTGATATGTCTAATGGGCAATTTACCTTCCTGTGAAATAAAAATAGGCAATTTAACTCCCTATGAAATGAAATAATGTGCAATTTTCCTCGTGATATGAATTAATAAGCAATTTAGAGGGAGACAATATGCTTCTTTTATAAAAACACAAGGAGTTATTTCGCTATTTTTTTTAACACAGAGAGTTAAATTGCCTAATTTGGATATCACGGGGAGGTGTTTTGCCCTTTTATTTTTCACAGGGAGTTAAATTACTTATTTTGAATAACACAGGGAGTTAATATGCTATTTACTCAAAATGACACTGCATAACATGTTTACTATTTTAACTTCCAAGCACTTCTTTTTGTGTGGTCCGGAGCTTTATCTTTGACTATAAACTTTTGGTTTTCTTAAGGTATACATCATCAGGGCGAGCAAATTAACAGAAGTTGATGGGGCTATTAGCCTTCTAAATTTAGATTGTCTTCCTAAGCCATTTGATGAAGGTATATCATTCGACCTCATAATCTTATTCTAAACAAAATTGCAATTTTAGTCCCATAGAACTGGACCTTCAGCACTTTCGGTTTGCATGCTTTTGGTCCAATTTGGGGTAAATAATTTAAGTGTACTAAAATTAGACACTGCATAACTTACTCTTGGTCAAACAACAAGATCGCTTGAATCCTCGTATAAAATGTAGGATGAAAACATTTCAAAACACCAGTATTTCTTTCGATCATGACCAATAAAAAAAATTAAATGATTTACATTTTCAAGGACTAGGACAAGGACAAGGACAATGAGGTGAGATCAGGACACTTAGTTTTCTAGGAAACAAGTACACCGTTTCTTTATAGCAATAATTCTAGTCCACTTTTTCGCAATTAGTTCCTATTTTACCATATATTGTGATAAATTCTGACGAAATATGAACCCAAATTTCAATAAATGGACTTTTAGAGAAATTAATTCAGTAATGATTTTGTTGGCTAAGAACATTTACTTTTAATAACCAACATAACCTTTTTCTTACTATTTAGGAAAATATAGAATCTTGTTTTTATAGAAACAAATTAATGACCTCGATAAGTAGAGGAGACACCCGATGGATCTAATGCATTAATTAACAATATACATAATCTATTTACTTGTATAGATCAAATTGAACTAAAAGACACATAATACAGAATAACATTCAGAAAATTAACACATTTCAAAACACCAATATTTCTTTTGATCGATCATGACCCATTTCTGCTAGAATTGTTTTATTGATTTTACTTGTTTTTAATTCACAATTCCATTTGTACAGAATTTTTACTTTATGACATTTCTCCCTTCGTTCGAGTGTATGGTAGAGCTGAAAGATTAATAGGCACAGATTCCGTTCCACCTTCGATCGACCTAACAACTGGTGCTCAATCGAAAAACATTGTGATTTCACATAATGTTTCTGCAAGGATTTACCTACCTAAACTTCCCAATAAATTCCATAAAATCCCTCTTCTCGTTTATTTTCACGGTGGTGCATTTTTCACTGGATCCCCCTTTAACCAAGTATACCACAATCATTTGAACTCACTTGTTTCAAAAGCAAATGTGGTCGCTGTGTCGGTAAATTACCGATTAGCCCCCGAGCATCCTCTCCCCATTGGTTACGAAGATTCATGGGCTGCATTGAAATGGGTAATTTCTCAGTCCAAAGGCAATGCCACTGAGATGTGGCTTAAACAATGTGCTGATTTTGGACATGTTTATTTAGGTGGAGATAGTGCTGGTGGAAATATTGCACACAACATGGCCATGAGGGTTGGGTTGGATAAAACGGATCAGGGTATTGTACTAGATGGGATGTTTTTAAATTCCCCACATTTTTGGGGGAAGAAACCAATTGGAGATGAGGATGAAACAAGATTCATTAAATCGAAAAGACTGATGGAGAGCATTTGGATTCATGCCTATCCAAATTCCACGGGTTTTGATGACCCGTTAGTGAACCCGGCTAAGGATCCGAATATTTCAAGCTTAGGGTGCAAAAGGGTATTGATAATTGAAGGTGGAGAAGACATTTTGAAGGATAGGGGATTTTATTATGAGAAGACATTGACAAAAAGTATGTGGAATGGTGTTGTGAAAGTTGTGGAGGTGGAAGGGGAAGGACATGATTTTGGTATAGGTGACAGCCAGAATGCAAAAAAAATGGTAAATCTTATTGCATCTTTTCTCAATCATCAGGGTGACATGTAATATGTCTCTAAATATAGAGATTGTTTTATCTTATATAACATCAAATATGTTTTATTGTTTTATCTTATACTATGCGCGGTGCTGTTTGCCCTGTTCGTTTTCTGACTTGTTTTGATGTATGTGCATTATGTTTTGCTATTTTTTATGGAATATTGATGTAATACAATATATTGTTATTAAGCAAGCATAATGGCTTTTGTTTTTTATTTAATCAGATTGGTTGATATTGTTAAAATTGTATTCATTCTAAGCTTTGAGTTAATCCGTGTACTCGTATATTTTCTCACATAGTATATGTGTTGATTTCCTGAGTAGGGAGTGGCATGTATACAGGGATATAGTAGTCCTCATTTGTTGTTGAGTTTGGGATATATATACTAAATTCTGAGTTTGGGATATATACTAAATTTTGCATCACTTGTCACACATCGCATGCCTTCGCTAGATCTTTGATTTGTAAGTCTACCAAATATACTCTGGTATATAACTTCCAATTTGATTAATTGCATATACTAATTCAACAAAATTGTATCTGCGAGCATTTACAGCTGATATTACGGCAACCATTCCGTTAGAAGAATCTGCGACAATAAACCTGAAATTCATCTGAAGCGTGTTTTAGTGTAGTTACTACTATATTTTGTGAAAAATTGTAGCTGAGTACATCTATTTATATATAGGTATGTTATGGTCCTATTAAATGTTGGAGGATTAAATATTTTTTATGTTTCTATATTTTTTATGGAGCATTGATATATGTAATGTGTTGAAAGTGAATCTTTTCACTTGGAGTTTGAGGGAAAATTATTTTGGTCAGGAGATTTCGTTTTAGAATTTTTTAAATCAGTTTCTTAGGTAAGTTATTCTATTGATTCGAAACTTGTTAAGAGTTCACATACAGTTCATAGCCTGGTTTGAGATACTAACTCCAGATGTTATTTATTGACCTGTAATGAACAAAAATCAAAATCCTGAACAGAAGGGCAGATCAATAGTTTCTTTTGTGTTACTAGTCCGATGGTGAATCAATATGTATTGCAGTCTTCAACTGACTGGCTTTACTTAATATATATGCAGTAGGTGGATTTTTTAATTAGTATAAAGTTGATTGTAGAAGATGGGTAGTTTTATGATTTTCTACTTATGAAGGATTGAATTATTAATTATTGTATAAGATGGTTGATTTTGTCAATTTTAACTTTTCAAACTTCAAAAGTCAAGTTTATAATAGAGGCAGTGTTGCAAATATGTATTTTTTAAGATTTAGGAATTGTGTGTTTTGCATCTGTGAAGATGTATATTAATTGTTGGTAGTATTTTTTAAAGGGAAAGCTGCTATTTTGAGCCCATTTGGGTCGATTTTGTGTCGGGTTTGCGTGTTTCGCGAAACCGAGACCACCCGAAACTTTTGTGTATGTCAAGAAAATTTTAATCTTCTCATGTTTCAGCTTAATTAAAATACAAACTGGTAAAATGTCACATTATCATATCATGGGAGGGTAAAATGTCATATGTAAAAATGTCAGGGAGGTGGTCCGCAACTTTTGTAAAATCTGAGGGAAGTAAAGTGCTCTTTCTCAAACTAAGATTACCTGAAGTTGAATTGATATAAGAACAAATTAACTTCTTTTTTAGTTCTCATTTGCCTTCCACTGGGCACACTCTATTCTAAAGATGCGTATACTATTTCACAAGATGTTGGTAAAATACTAAAATATATATCCAAAGAAGCAAATGCAATTCTTCATTGGACATAACAAAGACATATATGAAATTAGCAAAACATGTTCAAAATACTTCACCGGATGCAATAAGATACAATAAATTACTGAAGAAATTAAATTTAAAAGCTGATAATATATATATATATATATATTAAATCTCAACACACTAACGATAAGTAGTTGTCATAAGATCCCATTGTTAAACAAAACTAAGTGAGATGTATGACAGGGCCGGCCCTGAGTTTTCAGCGGCCCTAAGCTAACTTTGAATTTGTGGCCCTTCATATAAAAAATTCTTGCAAAAATACATTTATAATACGAGACATAATTATATTAAATAAGAATTAATTGCGTTCGCGAATACAATATAAACAATTAAACTCTTAATAAAATATTATTACTTAAATATTACTCTCCTAGCATTTTTTAAAGCAAAATCACCAATTACGCTTGCATAATCAATCTTCTTTACCATATTATTTTCAATCGACATTTTTATTGCTAGTATAAAACTTATCATGTGCACCTGCTTGAGATTGAATAAGTTCTTCAACTCGTTGTTTTTTTTTTTCTTTTCTCATGCCCAGACATGTGTTTTCTAGGACCCATGGTTAATTAGCAATCGAATTTCAAAAGCACAATTCACATACAAATTCTAAAAGTAGCATTTAAGCAAGCCCAACAACATTTAAAGAAAAAAGATCAAGTCCTTACCCGAAGACTATAAAGAGTGAAGATTAAGCTTGAAGATGCCTTATGCCCGTCTTGTGTTTCAATATTTTTGCAATTAGGATTTGCAATATGCTTGTTTAGATTTATCCCCAATTTTTGCAATTTGTTTGCTTAGATTTATTTCTACAATCCACTAATTTTTCTTCTTACTTTTAAGTAGAAGGGTTTTTTTTTGCAAATACTTCTTGTCAAATTTTCATATATATTTGTACACGGCAGCTGACAGCAATGTCTTATGTTTTCCTAACCTAGTCAATTTAAAATAAAATAGGCCCACTTAACTTTTACTCCTAGCTACAAGAAACCCAATCAAGTATAATTACAATTTAGGCCCATATAGCACCTCTTCTTCTTCCTCAATTTTGCCGACCTGCAACTCTATTCCTCCATTGATATTTTACGAGCTTTCTTCATAATTCATTAATTATAATTCTTTTTCCACAATATTAATTCGAAAATCAGCCTCTTATACAACATTATTAGCCTATTTCTTCATAATTTTTTAAAAATATATAGTTTTATATATATATATATATATATATATATATATATATATATATATATATATATAATAGTAAAAATATTCGGAGGCCCTCCCGGATCGGTGGCCCTAAGCCGCCGCTCAGGGCCGGCCCTGATGTATGATAGATACTCATACATTTCCATGAACGCTATATTACAACTATTACAAACAGAAGTTTAAAGTTTTTTCACACAGTTTAAAATTGAACAAAATCATAAAACTTTTCCAGCTTATATGCAAAATTCATTTATCTGAAGCTGGCGAGATAACAACTTCCTCTTCAGATGGACTTTTTATTGTTCTTGTGAGAGACTGCCCAGCTCCATCCTAGATATATCCTGGTGTGTTCACGACAATTGTAGGAGTTGTGTTTTGAACGTCTTTTTCCAAAGCCAAGCTGATTTCTTGAAGCTAATTCGCGCCTTCTAATTTTTGCCCAAAATATCGTGTTCGATCTTGTCGCATTGATATGTTCAACATCAATACTGGTACCTTGTATCAATTCCAAAAGTATCCAGTGAAAATAAGGTTCATAAATGTGCAAAAGTTCAATCATCTATCCTAATAATCAGCTCACTGTGGTTTTATTAATTTTGCATAAAAGCTATGTATCTTCAAGTTCAAGTATTCTCAAAACAAATAGTTTAGCGAGTTTAATGTTAATCTAAATTTCAATCACATGTCATCCTTTTAAGGTGCAAATACTTAAAAAAAATAAAATTTAATTTTATACAGACTCAAACTTGAAATGCCATGCAATTATGAACCAACACCCATACATTAATATATATTTATTTTGTCTGATATCTTCATCACTTAAAATTCTAAATTTAAACATATGATCTAATGAACTAAATAGATCAGTAAAATATAATAATATAAATGCAGTCTCCCAAAAGAATATTTGTATACCTTTTCATAAGACTCCATACTCTTTCTACCAGTTTGTTGGACAATCTTCTCTGCCAGTTCACCAAAAACTATGACATCCAATGGCCCACTATTGTCGAAAATATTAACAGACAATTTGTGCCTAAATACAATATAACCACAGACGTTAAGAATAAAACAATACTTGTATTTTATAACATAGTAATTCAAACGGGCGGGCCGGGTTGGGTTCGGGTCTGGGCAAACGGGTTCTAAACGGGTCGGATTCTAAATGGGCCGGGTCGTAAATGGGTCTGGGTCGGGTCGGGCTGGCCCTTTCTTTTTTTTCCCAACCAAATGTTATTTAATTTTATTTGTATTCTTCAATTAATACTACATGAATTACTACTGTACGAAGTTTTATAAAAAATGTGAAAGAACTATTGAAGCCCTTGTGGACTGAAGCCCCACTTAACTAATTATTTAATTATATTTTTATTCTTCGATTAATATTACATGAATTACTGTACGATTTTTTATTTTTTTTTTCAAAAATGTGAAATAACTATTGAAGCCCTCAAAGCGAAATTTTAGTGGTGTATCATGTATATTAATTATATACTATTATATAATTTTATAAAAAAATATAATATATATATATATATATATATATATATATATATATATATATATATATATATATATATATATATATATATATATATATATATATATATATTATATTTTTTTATAAAAGAAAAGTCAGACAAAAGTTACGTAAAGGTGATAGTGGGTTGGACTTTGGATCAAAATACTTTTAGGATAAAACTTAAATTTTAAATTTCAATGTTTTGGGCTGGAAAAACAAAACAGAAATAGATTTAATGCCCATTAATGGGTTGGGTCTTAGTGAGAGAGAATCTGAATATATGAGGGAAGTGTTCTTTTATTTTGTAAGACCCGTTAAGGACCCATTAAAAAACCCATTAAAAACCCTTTAATTTTTAAGTTAGACCCAACCAGACCCAACCCAATAAATAATGTCCATTAATGGGTTGGGTCATAATGGGTCTGGGCGGATCATGGGCTACCCATTGGGTCTAGACCCAATTTGCCACCCCTAATAGTAATATAAGAATATAACCTAGGTATGGCAACAACTGGCTTGGAACAGTTAGTGCGGACATAAGTATGATCCACTTTTGCATCTACACCTCCCAAGCAGTGATTGCAAGCCATATAGTAGAATTTCTGGGAAGAGTCAGTGATTGCTAATTTAACTCGCACTAAAAATTTGTCCACCTAATGAGATTTATAAAATTAAACGTCGGGAAATAAAGCTGTGGATATATATACATATAAAAAAATCTATGATATATGAGTACCTCTTTGATAGAAACGACATCAACCAAAGATTTGATCTTTATCAGATGTAATAGTTATAGAATCATCATGAGGTAATACTTTTTGTCGGCCATTGCATCACCAATCAGTTTGAGATTATTAGCTCTCCTACAAATAAATTACATTTGTGCATATTAAAAATATGTTTGTCATAATATAACAAATTGATAAAATAGTTACCAAGTCTTTAAGTTCTGTTCTTCTGGAATTTCAGAATCGATCACTATAGTAGTACTGGAAGTCGAATTCAACGACAGTCCTAAATTTCTAAAAATTTAATATTAGGAATGACATATTAATAATTTAAAAGTTGGAAAACTGTGTTCATAGTAAACTAAAATGATATTACCATAAAAAGAAGAAACACATAAGTTGGTAGCTTTAATTATCGGCATGATTTCTGCAGCCTCATCTATGAGTTTTCCCTCTGATTCTGTGATGCTATTCCGCAAAGACAATGCTATTGGCCTTTTGCTAAAAAATCAAATTCAGAAATATGCAAGTGTTAACAAATTAAAGTTGAAAAATATTGAAGGAATTGAAAGATTTAAGTTCCCTAACTCTTCATTTATGACCCCAAAATCCTGCACTAATTAAATTATCGTTGCCTACCTTACCAACAATGCGTCTTGGTCCCTTATCTATTCCAATAACCAAAACATCTGAAAAAAATCAAAAGGTCAGTAACCCAACACATTATAAAACGAAATCATAACTATTGAGCTAAAAATGCCTCAAAAAATGAAAAATAAACCTATGGCATCGCCTTGGATGGTAGGTTTTTGAAGCTGAGCTAGAGAAACAAAATTTTATTTCAGACCGATTCGTGGAATAGTTTGTTCAACAACTGGAGTGATTGACATCTGTGAAGTAAGAGTCCACTGATATGCATATCCATGCTTATTATATTCTGATCCAACGGGCTGACCCTAGCATTCTTGACTAAGTATGTATGGTATAAAACCAAATTTTTTCAGTGGTTCAACATTAGCATCAAATACAGTTGGTACAACTTTTTTGGCTCTGTGTATTGTATAAGAAGAAACAACAATCAGCTATCCATGCTATATTAAATTGAACCAGGCACTAATATAACGTTATAATACATAACATACAAAAAATCTGATGCCTATTACCAATCAAAAAAAAAACTCCAACAAAAATAATATAAATCATTGAGACCAAAAAGTACGGCTGCATGCAAGAAATTTAATTGTAAGCTATATTATTTAATTAAACAATAACAAAAAATAATGAATTGAACAAATTTTAGTACATTTCTAATAAAACAATGCATTCATAGATTTCACTATACATAAAGTCTGAAAAATTTAGAATTGGATCATAATCTACCAAATATTAATCTGAAGAACGAACCTTCTCATCCATTAATACAGTTCGCATATATTTAGTGCATCCAGATTTAGAAATGCAAGGCTCTGTCTTTTCACAGAGGACCCCTTTCACTTGCCAACCTTTTTTTCCAGTCACAATAGTAGTAACATAAATATAGTTTGTAGACGTCATCCTATTAAAAAAAGTCAAAAAATGATTAGTCAAATTATGACTGCAGTCCATCATAATTCAAAGAGATACACAACATATACAGAATAAAAATGCAGCAGACAAGGACCACTCAAATATCTTCAAGTAATATGCAGTACAAAAGAAAAGTAAATAAACCTCCGGCAAGCTCAAAAATTTCAGGAAAAACAATATTTTTCGTTAACCCCTGCTCTGAACCTTTCCCAGGAACATGATTAATAAGTATTTTCACAGAATTGGCATTCCTTGCTCTCGACATCGCGACATAAAGCTGTCCATGAGAAAATACTGGCTGCCGAAGATAAATACCAACATAATCCAGTGTTTGACCTTGAGCTTTATTTATCGTCATTGCGAAACAAGGCCTCACTAGAAACTTCATTCTCTTAAAAGCAATACGACACTTTAATTTGTCAGTACATTCCAATGGAATTCGAGGAATGAAAACATGGTTTCCTTTAAATTCTCCAACTGCTATTTCTGCACCAATAAGATTATCCCCTAACTCTTTACATATAAATCTTGTTCCATTACAAAGTCCCTCAACTGGATTTAGATTTCGCAGGAGCATGATAGGACTGTTGACTTTAAGCTTCAATAAATGCGGTGGAAGCCCACCTACTGATATACTATTTAAATAATCCTTGTACTCACCTTGTTGCATTGAGTCCACAGTATTATTAAAACTAACGTATTCCTTCATCTCCCCAAGATACTTTTCTATAAGCATATCATTAATTTCATCAACACTGTCATTTTTAGGAGTGAGAATAGCTATGTTAATAAAAGAGTAAGGATCCATTCCCAACTCTGTCAATGAGGGGAACACGTAATCAATTAACATGTTCAAAGATTCTTCGATATTTACAAACAGTATATATAAATGTTGAGGAATAGCAATATTGTCATCAAACAGAACCGGATCTTCACCATTTCCGACTCTCATCAAATACGCAACAAAATCAGGATCTTCTCTAGCGCGCATATTTTCATGCAACTGAAACTTTGTTACAAATGGCCAAATCAATGATGAACTAACAATGCTTGCCTGTATCATAGCTTCTCTCCCTCCACGAACAACGATAGGTAATGTTTGTCTAAAATCACCACCAAATAAAATTTTACGCTCGCATAAGTCTTGTAGCATACCATCCAATGACTCAATAGTATAACGATTAGCCATAGTTGCTTCATCCCAAACAATAAGTTCAGCAGCCATTATCATTTTTGACAGACTGCTTATCCACAGATTTGTCATCAACATTTAATGGCAGTTTGAACCTGGAATGAGATGTACGTCCCCCGGGCAACAAAGAAGTTGCAACAGCCAGCGCTATATTATTTCGTAAGCGAACAAAAGCTAAAAAAGCACGATATAAGAAAGTCTTCCCTGTCCCACCAGGCCCATCAACGAAAAAAGCTCCACCTCTTTTCGAAATAATTCTCGATACAATCTTATCATATGCAATCCTCTGATGAGTATTGAGACGTCCAATTGACAGACGATCGTCTTCCGAGACAGACATATTCTTTTCAAACTCATACTCCCGGCTAATTCTATCTCGCACGGAAAAATATGAAATAGGAAAATGCAACGAAAATTCAGAAAGTGATCTATCTATTGATACCAGAAAGGCATCAACTGCAGTAATAGTTCTCCGAAGAACTTCTGAAAGTAAAAGAAGGCTCGATTGAGTAAAATCTTCAGACATAGAGACGTAATACCTATCCCATAGAAATTGTGGATTACCACAGATTCCATACACAAGAAGCAACGCAAATAATTTGCTAAGACTGCATGGCATCTGATAAAAAGCGGCCTCAGATAAACAATTATCTGCATAATCATTTGATTCGAGCAGGCCTCTAAACATAGCAGCTTCTCTAAACGAACCTATGGCTCCAGATGCTATAGTCTTGAGATAGTCAAATGAGGTCGGACACCTTACATGCATCAACAATAATCTCTCAAAATAGCGCTCGCCTTCGAAAGGACTCACGGTACAAAGTCTACCCACAATAGTTTGTTCTTTCCGCACACTCCATTTTTTTCTAGTACCATCCCACACAAAATACTCAGGGAAATCTTTGTACAACAATTTAATCCTACGAGCATCAGGATCGTGAGAATTCATCCAAAAGAATTCTGTCAACATAGTTTTTGAAGACAGAGGATTCCGTACCAACTGCTCTAATGATTGGTCCTGGCCAAATCGCAAAGGCTGGTGACCTGGTAAATGTACTGGTAAAGCAATAACAGGTTGATATATCTCTGACATCGGAAAAGCAAATATTCTCCACAAAGCTTCCGGAGCACATATATAATGTGCATTTTGATAGGCCTGAATTTCATCATAAGAATCATCAATATTATTGGAGACCACATGATATGCAGCTTTGTCGTGACCTTTATAAATATACTTATATAAATATTTGACTAATTTGATATCCGAACATATTTCCACATTGATGTGACAGTCAAACTTAGCAAGCAAACGTGGACAGTGTGGAATTACCCATCTATTATCCAATGGAACATTACGCACCCGAACTGTCCGTCCATCATTCCTTCGCCTATAACATGGGTACGACCCTTGTCCATGCATAGTCACATCAGAATACTGTTTTGGATAATGATTCTTACACTGACCATCTTGCATACATACGTTAGTAGGATTTGCATCCCCACACAGACCATGCATCATATGACGAAGCACATATGATTTGAGCAGAGGATGCGAATCATCTGGTATCTCAGCAGAAATAATGTTATCATACACGTCCGCTGTTACAATCTTGTGTTGAGCACTGAGGCAGTCCTCGTTTTTGATACTCAACTGCGTATACATATCCAACTACATCCCCAAACAATTTTTTCCTTACAACCTCATCCTTAAGTTCTTCCAATTTAGCTTTAAAAACCCGAGCTATCAAATCTGGTCTATCATGAGGCGACCGACAAGGAAGCAAGTTCTCCACAATTTCCTTCCAAGATGGATTACAAGTCATTGTCAAAAATAAGTCCGGCTTTCCAAATTTTTGAACCAAACTCATAGCATTGACATATCTTTTCCTCATATCCCGCGGTCCACCAATGAATGAAGACGGAAGTAACACTCTTTTCCCAACATTACAAGGATTGCTTTCTCCATCAATACATAGCAAATCCAAAATCCCCTGATAAGATTCAATTCGAAACTGTTGTTGTGTCTGCTCATATCTGTAATAATCAAACCGTGAAGTCTCCAATTTAATATAAGAGTCTATCCAAAATTGATGGCCCAACCTTCCAGAATGCAGCAGGTAAGATCTATCATTTTCCCATATTTGCGCCTTGTAGCATGTAAATTCTCTACATGACATGTTGCACTTAGAATGCTTGTTTGCCTGTAAAACTACACAAAAAAAAAAAAGAACAAAACAACGCAAGACTTTGAATATAAACATACATCAGATATAAAGCAAAGAAAAGTATAATCCCAATTTCACATAAGCAACTGACCAAACTAAGAAACGTAGTAAGAAAAAAAACCTATGGATTTGCAAAGCAATACAATACAAAAAGGAAAATGCGAAATACAACGGGAATGTATTGCCTAACTAGGCCTGTCAAAGGTCGGGTTCGGACCCGGACTCGACCTAAATAGTAATTATTGGGTCCAGATTTGGACCCGACCCGTTCGGTTTCGGGTCCAGCCGAACTGAACAAATTTTCCCAAATTGTCGGGTCCAGATCTGGACCCGATCGAGACCCGGACCCGTACCGGACCCGATTTTTTTTTCTTCAATGAGACTACACGGTTTCTTTTCCTTTAATTTCTCACTCTAAAAATACACTCTTGGATTTCATTTCTCTCTCTCTCTCTACCGAACTTCAAACCTAAAAATCTTTAGGTCCTCTATTATTTCTCAATCGAATTCTTTGAAGAAAATCATAAACTTTGATTTTCCAGTTGTTCATCTTCTGTGGGATGAAGTTTGGTATTACATGAAGCAGTGGAGAGATTTTTTCTGGGTTTTTGATGTGATTTTTTAAAATCTGAAAAATATTGTCTTTTTTTTGTTGATATATAAATACATCTATTATCTATATTCAGTTGTTAACTTTTTTTTTTGTGTTGATTTTCTAGGTCTAACTGTTTTCAATGTATAGCTATGCTAATTAAAACATTTTTTTTGTTGAATAACCCTAACTTGATTTACTGGATTTGCATAAAGATTCTGGGTTTAAGATAAAACCAAAAATTAATAATGTATAATGTGCTTAATTGACTAGTGGGTAGTTCTATTCTATGTTCAAATTCTTTGATTACTGAGAAATATTTCAGAATTTTGGAAGGTAAAGTAAAATTAAGTTCTTGAATTTCTTATTATTGATTTTTGGGTTTTGAATTTTGTATGTGAAATGGGAACTGCTCTGTTAGCAATGTGTGTATATATTGTGCTGGAATTGTAGTGTTAATATTTTGTTTTGGATTTTTTTTTGATTTTATTGGTAGTGAATTGAGAGTTTTAATGTAAAGACTTCCATGTTATAGCTCTCCCGATCTGCAGCAGGCCGCAGGAGAAAAAAAAAATTGGGTCGGGTCGGGTCGAGTTTTGACCGGGTCGATGTTCGGGTCCGGTCCGATCGGGTCTGTTGGTGTCCAGGTCGGGTCGTGTCCGGATTCAGCAATGACCATATGACTGGGTCTTCAATGGGTCTGGGTCCAGGTCCAGATCCAGATCTAGAAAATTAATTTCAATAAGGTCTTTATTGGGTCTGAGCAGGGTCCGGGTCCAAACCTGACCTTTGACAGGCCTATGCCTAACTAAGTTCGAGACATTAGATGGAATCACAAAAGTAAGTTTCTAGGATAGTTGCCAAAAACCCTTTTGATTTCAAAATTTATGTTTAAAACCTAAAATTTTGAGAAAATGTACAATTGGAACTCAAACTGAAAATTAAGTATTCAAATCAAAATTATTATAATTTTTTTAGATTAAAATAATAAATTAAGATTAGGAAAATTATGAGCAAAGTTCCTGAAGTTTAATTCATAAATGCAACACGATATGAAAAGATAAATACAAAATAAGTTGCAACAATACCATGTTCCTCATGAAGCAAAGCCTCCTCTGCGGAACCAAAATTGGATGGATGAACCGCATCAAAACCCCTACAAGGTTTCTTCTGCTTTTTAGACGTACACGTCTGATCAGCCTTTTTCTTCTTAGTTCCAGAATGCCACCCAGGTTCACCATATGGAAATAAGATTGGATATTGAAGAGAATCATAACAACTATAATAATATTTGATTTTGTGACTGTGAGAACCATCAGTATAAACATGAATATCACGCTCACGAGCAAGGTCTCCTTCACCCGTAACATTCCATACCACAGCCACCTCATCAACTGTGGGCAAGTTATACGTCCTCGAATCAAGACAAGAATTCGTTCTAAGCACAACATGTGCATCTTTCAGATTATCCCATGAACACAACCTCTTAAAAAACATGGAAAAAGGATTTGTGGACAACGACTGAACTATAAGATCCATAACATCACTTCGTAAACCTCTTGCAGAAACTACCTCAGAATTCAATTGACCAACACTATCAAGGAAAAAAAGTTGTAGTAAGTCTCTAGTGTTAGGTGAACCATCAATGGGATTCATGTAATGAAACACCTGGCCAAAAACTTTCAAAGCGTATATGCCCTCCTTCGCCCACCAAGATTCAGAATCAATACTCATCCCAATGGATGTAAAAGCAAATGCATTGTTGTACGTTCACCCCCTTCGCCTGAATTCACAGGCAATTTCTGATGTATCCGTAAAAAGAAAATGAAGGATGGCGCAAACCACCGGCTGAGGAAGACAAATCTGACCATTAGAGCAACAAAATGCAGCACCCTCCCGAAAAAACCTCTTTGCACCACAATACAGACACGGAGCTGCAGCAGGAAGAATCCACGGAACAGTAGAAATGGGCATGGCAAATGGTCGGGTCGGGTCGAAACGGGCCGGGTCATTAATGGGTCTGTGTTAACGGGTCGTAAATGGGTCGGGTCTTTAACGGGCCTGGGTCGGCCCTTTAATCCTTAACTTTTTTTTTCCTTCAAAAATCCACAAAAAATTTGTTGTAATATGGGTTGAAAAATGGGAGTAATTGATGCCAAGATTTGAAACAATAAAGTTAACATGCAAATTATGAAATATTAATTATATGATTTGAAAAAATAATTTTTATTATTCTCTTATATCTAAGAAATATAAAGGAATATAAATATATTGCGTAAAAATAAATAAATACACTTTTTCGAAAGTCGATACTAATATTTTATTAGTCAAAAGTGACCATGAAATTGGTATAGAAATGGCCAACGATTTTAAGATATTTTAATAATTTAATTTTTTTTTCTTCGAAATAATGGGTTAGGAATTACAAAATAATAAAAGTTGGGTCTAGGCCTTCAATTTTATGATAGCAAACAAGATATAATATGATTTTCTTTTTGGAATTAAAGATAGTAGCAAAGTTGCTTTTAAATTGGGCCCAATACTTTATTTTTTGTTGTTTTTACAAGACCCACTAGAAGACCCATTAAAGACCCATTAATAATAAAGCTGACCCAAGACCAACCCAACCCAATAAACATAAAAATTAATGGGTTGGGTCTGGACGGGTCACGGGCCGGCCCGCGGGTCCAGACCCATCTTGCCATGCCTAAGTAGAAACTTCCCTAATCCTAGCAAATCGATCTACAAAACGACGTTTAGGCCCAACTTTACGTGAAGACACATGGAAGAGTACGTGATCTGCAATGAAGGAGAAATATGAGAAACTATAAGCTATTATTATGACAAAGAAACAATATCACACATAAATGAAGCTATAAACATTCATCCTCCATCACAACCGTCATACAAAAGCACAAATTCTCACCAGTGCGCACACGGACAGAGGCTGAAGAACTTTGCCCAACCTCAAATGCACCACTAAAAGATGAAGGATAAGTATGAGCTGAGTCAACCATCCCTAATATCAAATGTCAGAACGAATTAGCCACGCAGATAGTTTAAAAGGACAGTTTGTATTTGTGTAGTTTAAAAATGACTAAGTAGCTATGTTTTGCTATTTTAAAAAATTATAGTAGATTATACATATATATATATACTAGTAAAGTGCACGTACGTTGAAAGTGTCTAGTTAATTTCATGAGTTTTTTTTCATAAATTAGAGTAAAATTAATTTTATTTCGTCATAAAATAGAGCAAATTATTTTGTTTTTACCTACTTAATTCATTTTCACTGGTTTAACATGTTTTTAACCGATTTTATTCATTTTTATCAATCTAATATTTTTTTTATTGTTAACCCAATTTTTATCAGTTATAACTTATTTTCACTGCTTTTACGATATTGTCCTTTTATTTTTTCCGTTTTAAATTATTTTTCTACCAGTTTCACCTTATTTTCTCGGTTAAACTTTATTTTTTTACTGATTTCGCTCATTTTTACCATATTAACACATTTTCACCTATTTCGAACATGTTTTCATTGCTTTCACATGTTATTTTCACCAATTTCACCTGAATTTTCATTGACTCGACACGTTCTCACCGATTTTATCTATTTTTATTTTTTCACCGATTTAACCTGTTTTTTCACTGATGTTGTAGTTTCACCGATTTCATCCTATTTTCACGAGTATCATTGATTTCACATGTATTTATCGATTTCATGGGCACTTTTTTTAGCGGTTTCACCCAGATTTTAATCAACTTCGCCAGTGTTCACCAATTTTACCCGAATTTTCATTGATTTCACACGTTTTCAATGATTTCACAGATTTTTTTTATTTCGATTTTACCATTTTTCACGAAAAGAATTTCATAAAAATTCGAGGTTATGCATGTCTTGATATGATTGTATATTCTTTATATTTCTCTGTTCTAGCCAAAGTAAAATTATGTAATTAGTTAAGTCAAAAGAATTTTTTATTCTTTCATAGTAAGATGCAATTCAATTTTTTTTTAAATGGTATTTGAGAGAATTTAATATTAAATTTTTAGATTTAGAGTATTTGAGAGAATTTAATATTAAATTTTTAGATTTAGAGTCTTTATGATTTATGTTGTAATAAATATTTAAATTAACATTTTCTCACTTTAATAAATATTGATGCTAAAAATAATAATTTCTATATATTTTTTTGGGGCTATTAAAAATAAATAGTGTTTTCTTATGGTTCGTTTTTATCTATTACAAGAGAAGAATATTAAAATTACAAAAATTGGTTTAAAAAAGAATTTTTCAATTTTAGGAGTTTATGTAGGAGATTTATATATAATAAAACTTCATGTCTAATTATATCTCTTCTATTACTTTTAGTTTCTTATATTTATCATTTAATTAAATATCACTTTAGGGGCATTTTAGTCTCTACAAAAAAGTTAAGAAATATTCATGCTTTTATAATAGTATATATATATAGGTAATCTTGTTGGAATCGAATGATACGAATCCCGAATTCTTACTCGGAATCTCCATGGATCACCCGCAAGAATTCAAACGCCATTTTGACCGAACACCGTGGTTAAATCACCGACTTTTTCATCTTCGAAAACTCACGTTTTGGTGCTCCCAGTGGAGACTAAATCACAGACGGACGTAGCCTAAATTCCACGATCTAAATACCAAAATAAGTATGATAATATGTGCCCATAAATCATCAGAAATTATGCCCCAGTTATGTGCCTCATAAATATATATGCGTTTATATATTTCATTGGAAGAAGAGAAAAAAAAAAAAAAAAAAAGTCCCACAAAGGGACCTCCATGTCCAAAAGGGATGAACAGCAGTATGTTGCTGCTATGTAGAATTGAGAAGTCCCTCTTGGGACTTCTCTGTTGAACAGAGGCAAAAAAGGGTGGGAAAGCCGTGTGATTTCCACCCATTTAATAAGTGGGAGTTAATCTCCCACTACGTGGGAGGTTAACTCTTTAGTGGGGAGTAGTTAATTAACTACTCCCTCCTATTTTCTCTTCACTCAAATAATCCGATTTGAATCGGATCGGATTGAGTTAGTCCGAAATGGGCGGACCCGTTTCAATCCAACATCTCTCACTCGCACATGAGGGCTATACTCGAGTTTAAAGTGATTATGGCAACATATACATCAATTCATACATATAAATAGATCGTGCGACCGGCGAGCTAAAGAGCATTAAGAGTTGTACACCTGTTAGGGTAATACAACAACTCTTTCTCACAAAACATGAGGACATTAGAACTCGCTGCACCCGAACATCTTTTTCACTAACCGAAGTATCTCTGATCCCCCAATGATAAAAGAGCATACTTCACTCCACCACTCACATGTATCCACAATCATGTCCTAAACACTTAAGTTTGACATATTGGCTGCGCAGCTTTGAATACAAGTAGCGTGTGTTAGCTGCAAGAGGTCTTCCTTTCCTACTAGAATCTTTCGATCTTACTTCAGCTGCTTTCCTAGACACGTACCGCATCACCGTATGATTCATGGTTATTAGTAGCGTGCTAAAGTAGCAACACCTTGGTAAAATCTCGAGAAACAGTCTAAAGTCTTAAGGGTACACATTGAGGTTTTCATAAACCTCTAGGGTCTCACACAATGAGTGAGCAGGGATCTTTCACTCATTTCCCAATGGTCACAAAAGCACACGTGGTATGAAACGCGTGCTATTGTGCTTTACTTCATTATATGAAGTCTATGTCATTTTATTAGCACAATACAGATCTTGGTCTAAGTGAACATCTACACTTAACCTGAATTTTCTCCTTAGTCCTCAAAAATAACGAAGTCGAGACAAATTCACATCCGGCTATTAGACAAGTTCAATAGATAGTGGGAATCCATTTCGATTACTTACGCTCATTATAGTAATCTCATCTTAATTGATCAATCAATCGACATTCTTTCATACAAGATTGTCTATTCTCAATGATTACTTTAGTCACCATAGTAATCTTAATTGATTTTCAATTAAGGCGATACTAATTTTATCTCGCGCTCTTTACAAGAATAAAATTATCTCATCTCTGCACATACTCAATGTCAGAGGCGATTGCTCGTGTGAGAGAGCCAATCTCTACTTGTCCGACATTCTATGACATTGAATGTATGCTTTCCGAAGCATGTACTAAATCATTCCAATGTCTCCAAAAAATTATGGGCTTGATCTTATGAACTTCCAAGTTCAATTAGATCAGAGATCTACGTAATACTAGAGACTATTACACAACCCACCAATAAAAATCTTTAGTTCAGGTCTAGAGGTATTTCTATTGTAATGTAAGATTGTGCTAATGGCATAACATACCATCACAGTCCGTACTGCTTACATTTATAACGATCACAAATGCATCAAGACTAAATATTTATTTATACTGCATATCCTTGTGCTACAAATTTCATTATCTGCGTGCACATCGATACATATATTTGCTTCTTACCACATAAGTAGCTAGTAAAAGTTCCTTAGCATCCACGGAAACAAATGCAGTATTCTAAAGGTTGTCATTAACCTTTTCATTGAAGTCAAAATCATACTTATGATTTGACTAAGCAGAACTTAAGGAGATTCTTGTTCCAAAAGGTGAAATCGCTCACCCCGAGCGCCCCTCACCCCCTGCCCGATGGGATTGTGAGAGGAGGTAAATCATGGTGACTCAACCGGCAACAGAGGCTGGGACCAGTGCTCACTGCGCACAAAGAGCCCCCCTCATTTTTTGAGAGGTTGCTCCCACACTGCCGCTGGTGAGGTTCGATCCTTGATCTCTTGTTCCAAATTCAACCTCTGAGACCAGTTGAGCTGCCCATTCGGACAACTTAAGGAGATTCTTGTCTTTTGGTTTTGTGATCTTATCAAACAAGTTTACTATTTTAACTTCCAAGCACTTTTTTTTGTGTGGTCCGGAGCTTTGTCTTTGACTATAAACTTTTGGTTTTCTTAAGGTATACATCATCAGGGCGAGCAAATTAACAGAAGTTGATGGGGCTATTAGCCTTCTAAATTTAGATTGTCTTCCTAGGCCTTCTAAATTTAGATTGTCTTCCTAAGTCATTTGATGAAGGTATATCATTCGACCTCATAATCTTATTCTAAACAAAATTGCAATTTTAGTCCCATAGAACTGGACCTTCAGTACTTTCGGTTTGCATGCTTTTGGTCCAATTTGGGGTAAATGATTTAAGTGTACTAAAATTAGACACTGCATAACTTACTCTTGGTCAAACAGAAAGATCGCTTGAATCCTCGTATAAAATTTAGGATGAAAACATTTCAAAACACTAATATTTCTTTCGATTGATCATGACCAAAAATTAAATGATTTACATTTTCAAGGACAAGGACAAGGACAAGGAGTTGTTGTAATTATGTGGATGGATACCTAATTAAATGGTTGGAATCCATAGATAAATATTATATATATATATATATATATATAAAATGGGGAAATTAATTTTTTCAATAAAGATAATTGTATGTGGGCTTGTCCCTCATTGGTCCAAGACTAATAAAGGCCTTGTGAGGAAGTTGAAGAGTTACAAACTCTTAATATGTCCCACATTGACTTTTATTAATTGTGTGTACTAGTATATATGAACTTAAGTGTTTAGACTTGGTATAAGTCTTTACAAAGGGGATCATATGAATACACCACACGCGCGCCGCCGCCGCCCGCCCGACTCGACTCGGCTCGGATCTGATCTGAACTGGGCTCGGCTCGGCTCGGCTCGGCTCGGCGTTTGGGCGAATTGTCTCGTCTCGGACTTATCTTTTTGGAAGAAGTTTGAATTAATTAATTTAAAAGTTCGAAATTAAAAATTCTGTAGCTCGAATTTTAAATTAATTTTAAATTCAAATTTGAATAAAAACTGAAAGTGTAACGTTTCAGTTACAGAATTGAATTGATAAAAACGTTTTATCATTATTGCAGCAGTTTTATTCGAATTCAATGACCAGCATTAAATTGCAGGCTCCCCAAGGCTTCCCCATTCGCCTATATATACGAGAGCCTTTCAGCTCTGAAAACACACCAACAGAAACAACAATCTGTTCTCTCTCACTCGAAATCCTTTCTGAGAAAAATATGTGATTTCACACTGCATAATGTTTTCAAAGAGAAGTGGAGCGAAAAAGATACAAGTGGCCATTTCGTTACTCAAGAAGGAAAATGGCACGATCTAATTTGCCTCCATGTGTTATGATAACGTGACAGTTTACCCTTTTGTGTTGTCATAAATGTGGCAATTTACCTCATGTATTATAAAATAAATGTAGCAATTACCCTCTATGTTAAAACTTTGCATACACCCACTCTCAATTTATACAATTGAGTTACACTCTCTTGTTCAAAGGGATAAAATACTTTTTTAGAATTTTCACAGGGGGTAAATTGCTTCCTTTCAAATTACAGGGGATAAATTAAATATTATGAATATCATAGGCAATAAATTGCCAGTAGTCCATTAAAAATTTAACAGATGAATCGTCTTTTCCATCAAATTATAAATTTAATAATTGACTAAATTCATGCAAAATGACAAATTGTTAGACGAAATTCGGCAAATTAATATTGTTGGAGACGAAAATCCGAAATTTACAATTAGTTTGGACGAATTATACAATCTTGTATAATTGTTCATGTTAAAATTTACCAAGTCTCGACATGTAAGTCGACATGTGACAAGTGCACGATATTTCAAAATAATATAAAATTACGGGATGAAATTGACTAAGTGATATAATTTGGGATGAAAATTCAAAATCATTCATTTGTTTAGTAGAATCTTACCCATTTTCACCAATTTTAACCATTCATATTTTGACTTATTTCGGCTTAAGCCAATTATAAATTTTTTTGGTTAGCTAAATAGTATTTTTTTATTCATATAGCCCGAATGTGACCTTTTATTTTTAGATTCTTTAAAAAGTGATAAATTCTTAAGGATTTTTGAAAGAAATATCGTTTGTACCTGTTTTACACTGAGTTTATCATTTTCTTTATTATTTTAGTTCGTTGTTTCACCAATTTCATCTATTTTTGTATGGTTTATCTCATTTCTTAATCAATCCATAATTCTCTCTAGTGTAACCCAATTTCAGTTGATTTTCACATTTGATAATCAATTCACTAATTTTATCCAGTTGAACCCAATTTAGTCTGATTTTACTTATTATTTTGCTTATTTAACCTATTTTCTCACATATTTCACATTTTTTTGCCTATTAACTCATTTATTTGTATTTGTTATTTTATCGATTTTATGTTATCCCGTGTTTACCCGATTTCATTCATTTTAGTTACCGGATTTACCTATTTTTTTTTCTTGTTAGCCTTGTTGTTTTATCAATGGCACAATTTTTTTGTTTCAACCCGCTTTTCTCCTATCTAACCAATTTCCTCATTGATTTTACCATTTTTATCATATATTATTAATAAAAAATTTACATTTTTTTGTTAACTAAATAGAACCTTTTGTTATCATGTAGAGCAAATGCGACATAATTTTTTTCGAGGTTCTTTAATATTTTTTAGGTTCTTCAAATAAGTGATAACTACTTAAGGACTTTTCAAATAATTGTTTTGAAGAAATATAGAGTTATAGTTTGTTTTTTTTTTACCATTAATACTTTAATGAGTTGCGAAACCTTAAAAGATAGTTATAAGTTTGTTATATAAGGGACTTATTGTCTAATTATACTTCTGTAACTCTTTTATTTTAGAATTATTTTATTTTACATTTTTATCATAAAATTAAATATCACAATATAGTTTAAATAGGGGTGTATTAGTCTTAAAAGGAAAGAAATTTTCTTAGGCCAACTCGTACCTTTATACGTATATAAATATAGAATAGATAGATAGATATAGATTATATAAGAAGTTAAAACACTTTAGAGCAAAGAATAACTGAAATACCAGAGACGGATCTAGACGATTTCTTTTAAGGGATCAATTTTTTTGGCAAAATTACATAAAACGTCTCAAATTAATTAGTTATTTTGGATTTTTCCCTAGCTATATCACTTAGTCAAATTCAACCCGTAAATTTTTATATTCTTTTGAAATATCGTCTCATTTGTCACATGGCTGCTTACGTGTTAAGATGTGACAAATTTTAGCATGAACAATTATACAAGATTTCAGAATTCGTTCCAAATTAATTATAAATTTTGGTTTTTCATCTCAAACTATATTAATACGCTGAATTTCGTCTCACAAATATCTGTCATTTTGCATGTATTTAGTCAATTATTAAATTTCTAATTTAATGTAAATGCCGATTCTTCCTCTTCATTTTTAAAGGACTAATGATAATTTATCCCCTGTAATATTCATAATGTTCAATTTATCACATATAATTTGGTGGATTTTATACCAGTGGTATTGGTATAAAACGAATTTGAGCACCACCTACTTGTTCTTAATAATTTGAATGTGTAAGAAAAAGTAAATAATAATTAAATGGTTTTATCAAATTATACTCAGTAGACTTTTTCTTACACATTAAATGGTTTAAAGTCTTATAGGCTTTTGAACAGTTTGAGTAGCTCACTTGGAATGAGGATTACGAGCTCGACATGCGTGACCACGGGAGTGGATATATTGCGGCAGCAGGGGATTACCGATTTGAGTAAATGGAATTGTTTTTGGGTGACGGTGGCTTGGGGTTTCTTGTTTAGGTTTCTCTTTTACTTGTCTTTGTTGGTGGGTAGTAAAAACCATGGATCAAAATTTCGTTTCGAGTGTATGTTTCGGTCAGTTAAATATTGAAAACTTTTCGACATTTTTCAGAAATGTTTCTAAAACACTAAGGAAAAATTGTAATAAAAGTTACTAAATTTTAAATAAATAACAGAGTTTAAGACAAACAAATAGTTTCGGAATTACATCTTATTTTCGTTTCGCTTGATTCAAAAATGGAAACTTTTCGATGTTTTCGAAAGAAAATATGAAAATTTTGATCCATGGTAAAAACAAAAGGGGTAGGTAATATTTCTTTGGCGGAAAAATTGTGCTCTTAATAATTTATTGTTTCAAAATGTTAAATGTTGTAAAAATATCAAATTGTTACATTTCTTAGTTACATATCAAAACTTCTTTTATTGTTAAAGTTATTATTATTATTATCTTGTTTACCTTTCTTTAAACGTATCAAATCGTATTTCAGGTCAAATCACATTTTAGTACATGAGTTGACAAAAACATCTTAAATGAAAATTGATGTGGGCCAAACTATACTGAATATTTTTGAGCCTTTTTACGACGAATTTTTTTTGTCGAAAATTCCGTCAAAATATTTAATTAATTAACGTGTATACCATACCATACCATGTGTAAGAAAAAGTCTATTGAGTATAATTAATTATTATAAGTAAATAATAGAAGAGGATTACTACTTATAGGATGATGGATCAATAGAAAACCCACCACACTTCAATTTCAGCCTCCAAAGAACACCACCGTACCCCCACTGCCGACCGTAACACCACCACCGTATCAACTTCTGTCATGGAGCGAGCACAAGAGGTTCAAGCAAATCTTGAATCAAAATATCCTAGTTTTACGAAGCTTATGTTGAGATCAGACGTCTCGGGTGGATTCTTGTTGGTAAGTTCTTAAACTTGTAATTTTGCACTAGCTAGAAATGATTATAGCTTTGAGTAAATTAATAATAACCGTGGAGAATTCTTTTTTGTTTGTACTTTGTAGGGTTTGCCAATGCAATTTTGTCGTGAACACATGCCGAAGGAAGACAAAACTATGGTTTTGGTGGACGAAGATGAACAAGCATATGATACAAAGTACTTAACGGTTAAAAATGGGCTGAGTGGTGGATGGAGAGGTTTTTCCCTTGCGCATGATTTGGTTGAAGGAGATGTCTTGGTTTTTCAACTTATTGAGCCATGCAAGTTTAAGGTAATTATTTAAGTTGTATTCTTCCCCAATCTTTTTTTTGTGGAATTCTTTAGCATAATTGTAGGAGGAAAACCTCAATGGTTATGAATTATATTGCCCTTGTCATGTGAGTAAATGATTTAAGTGTACTAAAATTACTCTAATTAGACACTGCATAACTGGGTTTTTTCAAGTTAATCCCCTGTGATATGTCTAATGGGCAATTTACCTTCCTGTGAAATAAAAATAGGCAATTTAACTCCCTGTGAAATGAAATAATTAGCAATTTACCTTCTCATGATATAAAAATGGGCAATATACCTCCTTGTGAAATGAAATAATGAGCAATTTTCCCCGTGATATGAATTAATAAGCAATTTAGAGGGAGACAATATGCTTCTTTTATAAAAACACAAGGAGTTATTTTGCTATTTTTTTTACACAGAGAGTTAAATTGCTTATTTTGGATATCACAGGGAGGTATTTGCCCTTTTATTTATCACAGGGAATTAAATTGCTTATTTTGAATAACGCAGGGAGTTAATATGCTATTTACTCAAATAGACACTGCATAACTTAAGGAGATTCTTGTCTATTGGTTTTGTGATCTTATCTTAACATGTTTACTATTTTAACTTCCAAGCACTTCTTTTTGTGTGGTCCGGAGCTTTATCTTTGACTATAAACTTTTGGTTTTCTTAAGGTATACATCGTCAGGGCGTGCAAATTAACAGAAGTTGATGGGGCTATTAGCCTTCTAAATTTAGATTGTCTTCCTAAGCCATTTGATGAAGGTATATCATTCGACCTCATAATCTTATTCTAAACAAAATTGCAATTTTAGTCCCATAGAACTGGACCTTCAGCACTTTCGGTTTGCATGCTTTTGGTCCAATTTGGGGTAAATGATTTAAGTGTACTAAAATTAGACACTGCATAACTTACTCTTGGTCAAACATCAAGATCGCTTGAATCCTCGTAAAAAATGTAGGATGAAAACATTTTAAAACACCAGTATTTCTTTCGATCGATCATGACCAATAAAATAAATTAAATGATTTACATTTTCAAGGACAAGAAGGTGAGATCAGGACAGTTAGTTTTCTAGGAAACAAGTACACCGTTTCTTTATAGCAATAATTCTAGTCCACTTTTTCGCAATTAGTTTCTATTTTACCATATATTGTGATAAATTCTGACGAAATATGAACCCAAATTTCAATAAATGGACTTTTAGAGAAATTAATCCAGGAACGATTTTGTTGGTTAACAACATTTACTTTTAACAACCAACATAACCTTTTTCTTACTATTTAGGAAAATATAGAATCTAGTTTTTATAGAAACAAATTAATGACCTCGATAAGTAGAGGAGACACCCGATGGATCTAATGCATTAATTAACAATATACATAATCTATTTACTTGTATAGATCAAATTGAATTAAAAGACACATAATACAGAATAACATTCAGAAAATTAACACATTTCAAAACACCAATATTTCTTTTGATCGATCACGACCATTTCTGCTAGAATTTTTTTATTGATTTTACTTGTTTTTAATTCACAATTCCATTTGTACAGAATTTTTACTTTATGACATTTCTCCCTTCGTTCGAGTGTATGGTAGAGCTGAAAGATTAATAGGCACAGATTCCGTTCCACCTTCGATCGACCTAACAACTGGTGCTCAATCGAAAAACATTGTGATTTCACATAATGTTTCTGCAAGGATTTACCTACCTAAACTTCCCAATAAATTCAATAAAATCCCCCTTCTCGTTTATTTTCACGGTGGTGCATTTTTCACTGGATCCCCTTTTAACCAAGTATACCACAATCATTTGAACTCACTTGTTTCAAAAGCAAATGTGGTCGCTGTGTCGGTAAATTACCGATTAGCCCCCGAACATCCTCTCCCCATTGGTTACGAAGATTCATGGGCTGCATTGAAATGGGTAATTTCTCAGTCCAAAGGCAATGCCACTGAGATGTGGCTTAAACAATGTGCTGATTTTGGACATGTTTATTTAGGTGGAGATAGTGCTGGTGGAAATATTGCACACAACATGGCCATGAGGGTTGGGTTGGATAATACGGACCAGAGTATTGTACTGGATGGGATGTTTCTTAATTCCCCATATTTTTGGGGGAAGAAACCAATTGGAGATGAGGATGACCCAAAATTCAGTGATTCGAAAAGAGTGATGGAGAGCATTTGGATTCATGCCTATCCAAATTCCAGGGGTTTTGATGACCCTTTAGTGAACCCGGCTAAGGATCCGAAACTTTCAAGCTTAGGGTGCAAAAGGGTATTGATAATTGAAGGTGGAGAAGACATTTTGAAGGATAGGGGATTTTATTATGAGAAGTCATTGACAAAAAGTAAGTGGAATGGTGTTGTGAAAGTTGTGGAGGTGGAAGGGGAAGGACATGATTTTGGTATAGGTGACAGCCAAAATGCAAAAAAAATGGTAAATCTTATTGCATCTTTTCTCAATCATCAGGGTGAAATTTAATATGTCTCTAAATATAGAGATTGTTTTATCTTATACAACATCAAATATGTTTTGTTGTTTTAGCTTATACTAGGGAATTGCACCGCGCTTTCGTTTTCTGACTTGTTTTGATGTATGTGCATTATGTTTTGTTATTTTTTATGGAATATTGATGTAATACAGTATATTGTTATTAAGCAAGCATAATGGCTTTTGTTTTTTATTTAATCAGATTTGTTGATATTGTTAAATTTGTATTCATTCTAAGCTCTGAGTTAATCCGAGTACTCGTATATTTTCTCATATAGGATTTCCTGAGTAGGGAGTGGCATGTATACAGGGATATAGTAGTCCTCATTTGTTGTTGAGTTTGGGATATATATACTAAATTCTGAGTTTGGGATATATACTATATTTTGCATCACTTGTCACACATCGCATGCCTTCGCTAGATCTTTGATTTGTAAGTCTACCAAATATACTCTGGTATATAACTTCCAATTTGATTAATTGCATATACTAATTCAACAAAATTGTATCTGCGAGCATTTACAGCTGATATTACGGCAACCATTCCGTTAGAAGAATCTGCGACAATAAACCTGAAATTCATCTTAAGCGTGTTTTAGTGTAGTTAACTATATTTTGTGAAAAATTGTAGCCGAGTACATCTATTTATATATAGGTATGTTATGGTCCTATTAAATGTTGGAGGATTGAATATTTTTTATGTTTCTATATTTTTAATGGAACATTGATATATGTAATGTGTTGAAAAGTGAATCTTTTCACTTGGAGTTTGAGGGAAAATTATTTTGTTCAGGAGATTTCGTTTTAGAATTTTTTAAATCAGTTTCTTAGGTAAGTTATTTTATTGATTCGAAACTTGTTAAGAGTTCACATACAGTTCATAGCCTGGTTTGAGATAATAACTCCAGATGTTATTTATTGACCTGTAATGAACAAAAATCAAAATCCTGAACAGAAGGGCATATCAATAGTTTCTTTTGTGTTACTAGTCCGATGGTGATATGTATTGCAGTCTTCAACTGACTGGCTTTACTTAATATATATGCAGTAGGTGGGTTTTTTAATTAGTATAAAGTTGATTGTAGAAGATGGGTAGTTTTATGATTTTCTACTTATGAAGGATTGAATTATTAATTATTATATAAGATGGTTGATTTTGTCAATTTTAAATTTTCAAACTTCAAAATTCAAGTTTATAATAGAGGCAGTGTTGCAAATATGTATTTTTTAAGATTTAGGAATTGTGTGTTTTGCATTTGTGAAGATGTATATTAATTGTTGGTAGTATTTTTTAAAGGGAAAGCTGCTATTTTGAGCTCATTTGGGTGGATTTTATGTCGGGTTTGCGTGTTTCGCGAAACCGAGACCACCCGAAACTTTTGTGTATGTCAAGAAAATTTTAATCTTCTCATGTTTCAGCTTAATTGAAATACAAACTGGTAAATATCACATTATCATATCATGGGAGGGTAAAATGTCATATGTAAAAATGTCAGGGAGGTGGTCCGCAACTTTTGTAAAATCTGAGGGAAGTAAAGTGCTCTTTCTCAAACTAAATTACCTGAAGTTGAATTGATATAAGAACAAATTAACTTCTTTTTTAGTTCTCATTTGCCTTCCACTGGGCACACTTTATTCTAAAGATGCGTATAATATTTCACCAAGAGGTTGGTAAAATATCTATCCAAAGAAGCAAATGCAATTCTTCATTGGACATAACAAAGACATATATGAAATTAGCAAAACATGTTCAAAATACTTCACCGGATGCAATAAGATACAATAAATTACTGAAGAAATTAAATTTAAAAGCTGATAATATATATATTAAATCTTAACACACTAACGATAAGTAGTTGTCATAAGATCCCATCGTTAAACAAAACTAAGTGAGATGTATGACAGGGCCGGCCCTGAGTTTTCAGCGGCTCTAAGCTAACTTTGAATTTGTGGCCCTTCATATAAAAATTTCTTGCGATGTAAAATACATTTATAATACGAGACATAATTATATTAAATAAGAATTAATTGCGTTCGCGAATACAATATAAACAATTAAACTCTTAATAAAATATTATTACTTAAATATTACTTTCCTAGCATTTTTTAAAGCAAAATCACTAATTACGCTTGCATAATCAATCTTCTTTACCATATTATTTTCAATCGACATTTTTATTGCTAGTAATTAACTTATCATGTGCAGCTGCTTGAGATTGAATAAGTTCTTCAACTCGTTTTTTTTCTTTTCTCATGCCCAGACATGTGTTTTCTAGGACCCATGGTTAACTTAGCAATCGAATTTCAAAAGCACAATTCACATACAAATTCTAAAAGTAGCACTTAAGCAAGCCCAACAACATTTAAAGGAAAAAGATCAAGTCCTTACCCGAAAACTATAAAGTGTGAAGATTAAGCTTGAAGATGCCTTATGCCCGTCTTTTGTTTCAATATTTTTGCAATTAGGATTTGCAATATGCTTGTTTAGATTTATCCCCAATTTTTGCAATTTGTTTGCTTAGATTTATTTCTACAATCCACTAATTTTTCTTCTTACTTTTAAGTAGAAGTGTTTTTTTTTTGCAAGTACTTCTTGTCAAATTTTCATATATATTTGTACACGGCAGCTGACAGCAATGTCTTATGTTTTCCTAACCTAGTCAATTTAAAATAAAATAGGCCCACTTAACTTTTACTCCTACAAGAAACCCAATCAAGTATAATTACAATTTAGGCCCATATAGCACCTCTTCTTCTTCCTCAATTTTGCCGACCTGCAACTCTATTCCTCTATTGATATTTTACGAGCTTTCTTCATAATTCATTAATTATAATTCTTTTTCCACAATATTAATTCGAAAATCAGCCTCTTATACAACATTATTAGCCTATTTCTTCATAATTTTTTAAAAACATATAGTTATATATATATATATATATATATATATATATATATATATATATATATATATATATATATATATATATAATAGTAAAAAAATTCGGAGGCCCTCCCGATCGGTGGCCCTAAGCGGCCGCATACGCGGCTTACGCTCAGGGCCAGCCCTGATGTATGATAGATACTTATACATTTCCATGAACGCTATATTACAACAATTACAAACAAAAGTTTAAAGTTTTTTCACACAGTTTAAAATTGAACAAAATCATAAAACTTTTCCAGCTTATATGCAAAATTCATTTATCTGAAGCTGGCGAGATAACAACTTCCTCTTCAGATGGACTTTTTATTGTTCTTGTGCGAGACTGTCCAGCTCCATCCTGGATATATCCTGGTGTGTTCACAGAAATTGTAGGAGTTGTGTTTTGAACGTCTTTTTCCAAAGCCAAGCTGATTTCTTGAAGCTAATTCGCGCCTTCTAATTTTTGCCCTGAATATCGTGTTCGATCTTGTCGCATTGATATGTTCAACATCAATACTGGTACCTTGTATCAATTCCAAGAGTATCCAGTGAAAATAAGGTTCATAAATGTGCAAAAGTTCAATCATCTATCCTAATAATCAGCTCACTATGGTTTTATTAATTTTGCATAAAAGCTATGTATCTTCAAGTTCAAGTATTCTCAAAGCAAATAGTTTAGCGAGTTTAATGTTAATCTAAATTTCAATCACATGTCATCCTTTTAAGGTGCAAATACTTAAAAAAAAAATTTAATTTTATACAGACTCAAACTTGAAATGCCATGCAATTATGAACCAACACCCATACATATTAACAATATATATTTATTTTGTCCGATATCTTCATCACTTAAAATTCTAAATTTAAACATATGATCCAATGAACTAAATAGATCAGTAAAATATAATAATATAAGTGCAGTCTCCCAAAAGAATATTTGTGTACCTTTTCATAAGACTTCATACTCTTTCTACCAGTTTGTTGGACAATCTTCTCTGCCGGTTCACCAAAAACTATGACATCCAATGGCCCACTATTGTCGAAAATATTAACAGACAATTTGTGCCTAAATACAATATAACCACAGACGTTAAGAATAAAACAATACTTGTATTTTATAACATAGTAATATAAGAATATAACCTAGGTATGGCAACAACTGGCTTGGAACAGTTAGTGCGGACATAAGTATGATCCACTTTTGCATCTACACCTCCCAAGCAGTGATTGCAAGCCATATAGTAGAATTTCTGGGAAGAGTCAGTGATTGCTATTTTAACTCGCACTAAAAATTTATCCACCTGATGAGATTTATAAAATTAAACGTCGGGAAATAAAGATGTGGATACATATACATATAAAAAAATCTATGATATATGAGTACCTCTTTGATAGAAACGACATCAGCCAAAGATGTGATCTTTATCAGATGTAATAGTTATAGAATCATCATGAGGTAATACTTTTTGTCGGCCACTGCATCACTAATCAGTTTGAGATTATTAGCTCTCCTACAAATAAATTACATTTGTGCATATTAAAAATATGTTTGTCATAATATAACAAATTGATAAAATAGTTACCAAGTCTTTAAGTTCTGTTCTACTGGAATTTCAGAATCGATCACTATAGTTGTACTGGAAGTCGAATTCAACGACAGTCCTAAATTTCTAAAAATTTAATATTAGGAATGACATATTAATAATTTAAAAGTTAGAAAACTGTGTTCATAGTAAACTAAAATGATATTTCCATAAAAATAAGAAACACATAAGTTGGTAGCTTTAATTATCGGCATGATTTCTGCAGCCTCATCTATGAGTTTTCCCTCTGATTCTGTGATGCTATTCCGCAAAGACAATGCTATTGGCCTTTTGCTAAAAAATCAAATTCAGAAATATGCAAGTGTTAACAAATTAAAGTTGAAAAATATTGAAGGAATTGAAAGATTTAAGTTCCCTAACTCTTCATTTATGACCCCAAAATCCTGCACTAAATTATCGTTGCCTAGCTTACCAACAATGCGTCTTGGTCCCTTATCTATTCCAATAACCAAAACATCTGAAAAAAATCAAAAGGTCAGTAACCCAACACATGATAAAACGAAATCATAACTATTGAGCTAAAAATGCCTCAAAAAATGAAAAATAAACCTATGGCATCGCCTTGGATGGTAGGTTTTTGAAGCTGAGCTAGAGAAACAAAATTTTATTTCAGACCGGTTCGTGGAATAGTTTGTTCAACAACTGGAGTGATTGACATCTGTGAAGTAAGAGTGCACTGATATGCATATCCATGCTAATTATATCTCTGATCCAACGGGCTGACCCTAGCATTCTTGACTAAGTATGTATGGTATAAAACCAAATTTTTTCAGTGGTTCAACATTAGCATCAAATACAGTTGGTTCAACTTTTTTGGCTCTGTGTATTGTATAAGAAGAAACAACAATCAGCTATCCATGCTATATTAAATTGAACCAGGCACTAATATAACGTTATAATACATAACATACAAAAAATATGATGCCTATTACCAATCATAAAAAAACTCCAACAAAAATAAAATAAATCATTGAGACCAAAAAATACGGCTGCATGCAAGAAATTTAATTGTAAGCTATATTATTTAATTAAACAATAACAAAAAATAATGAATTGAACAAATTTAAGTACATTTCTAATAAAACAATGCATTCATAGATTTCACTATACATAAAGTCTGAAAAATTTAGAATTGGATTATAATATACCAAATATTGATCTGAAGAACTAACCTTCTCACCCATTAATATAGTTCGCATATATTTAGTGCATCCAGATTTAGAAATGCAAGGCTCTGTCTTTTCACAGAGGACCACTTTCACTTGCCAACCTTTTTTTCCAGTCAATATAGTAGTAACATAAATATAGTTTGTAGATGTCATCCTATTAAAAAAAAAAAAGTCACAAATGATTAGTCAAATTACGACTGCAGTCCATCATAATTCAAAGAGATACACAACATATACAGAATAAAAATGCAGCAGAGAAGGACCACTCAAATATCTACAAGTAATATGCAGTACAAAAGAAAAGTAAATAAACCTTCGGCAAGCTCAAAAATTTCAGGAAAAACAATATTTTTCGTTAACCCCTGCTCTGAACCTTTCCTAGGAACAGGATGAATAAATATTTTCACAGAATTGGCATTCCTTGCCCTCGACATCGCGACATAAAGTTGTCCATGAGAAAATACTGGTTGCCGAAGATAAATACCAACAAAATCCAGTGTTTGACCTTGAGCTTTATTTATCGTCATTGCGAAACAAGGCCTCACTAGAAACTGCATTCTAAAGCAATACGACACTTTAATTTGTCAGTACATTCCAATGGAATTCGAGGAATGAAAACATGGTTTCCTTTAAATTCTCCAACTGCTATTTCTGCACCAATAAGATTATCCCCTAACTCTTTACATATCAATCTTGTTCCATTACAAAGTCCCTCAACTGGATTTAGATTTCGCTGGAGCATGATAGGGCTGTTGACTTTAAGCTTCAATAAATGCGGTGGAAGCCCACTTACTGATATACTATTTAAATAATCCTCGTACTCACCTTGTTGCATTGAGTCCACAGTATTATTAAAACTAACGTATTCCTTCATCTCCCCAAGATACTTTTCTATAAGCATATCATTAATTTCATCAACTCTGTCATTTTTAGGAGTGAGAATAGCTATGTTAATAAAAGAGTAAGGATCCATTCCCAACTCTGTCAATGAGGGGAACACGTAATCAATTAACATGTTCAAAGATTCTTTGATATTTACAAACAGTATATATAAATGTTGAGGAATAGCAATATTGTCATCAAACAGAACCAGATCTTCACCATTTCCGACTCTCATCAAATACGCAACAAAATCAGGATCTTCTCTAGCGCGCATATTTTCATGCAACTGAAACTTTGTTACAAATGGCCAAATCAATGATGAACTAACAATGCTTGCCTGTATCATAGCTTCTCTCCCTCCACGAACAACGATAGGTAATGTTTGTCTAAAATCACCACCAACACAACTTTACCACCAAATAAAATTTTACGCTCGCATAAGTCTTGTACCATCCAATGACTCAATAGTATAACGATTAGCCAAAGTTGCTTCATCCCAAACAATAAGTTCAGCAGCCATTATCATTTTTGCCAGGCTGCTTATCCACAGATTTGTCATCAACATTTAATGGCAGTTTGAACCTGGAATGAGATGTACGTCCCCCGGGCAACAAAGAAGTTGCAACAGCCAGCGCTATATTATTTCGTAAGCGAACAAAAGCTAAAAAAGCACGATATAAGAAAGTCTTCCCTGTCCCACCAGGCCCATCAACGAAAAAAGCTCCACCTCTTTTCGAAATAATTCTCGATACAATCTTATCATATGCAATCCTCTGATGAGTATTGAGACGTCCAATTGATAGACGATCGTCTTCCGAGACAGACATATTCTTTTCAAACTCATACTCCCGGCTAATTCTATCTCGCACGGAAAAATATGAAATAGGAAAATGCAACGAAAATTCAGAAAGTGATCTATCTATTGATACCAGAAAGGCATCAACTGCAGTAATAGTTCTCCGAAGAACTTCTGAAAGTAAAAGAAGGCTCGATTGAGTAAAATCTTCAGACATAGAGACGTAATACTTATCCCAAAGAAATTGTGGATTACCACAGATTCCATACACAAGAAGCAACGCAAATAATTTGCTAAGACTGCATGGCATCTGATAAAAAGCGGTCTCGGATAAACATTTATCTGCATAATCATCTGATTCGAGCAGGCCTCTAAACATAGCAGCTTCTCTAAACGAACCTATGGCTCCAGATGCTATAGTCTTGAGATAGTCAAATGAGGTCGGACACCTTACATGCATCAACAATAATCTCTCAAAATAGCGCTCGCCTTCGAAAGGACTCACGGTACAAAATCTACCCACAATAGTTTGTTCTTTCCGCACACTCCATTTTTTTCTAGTACCATCCCACACAAAATACTCCGGGAAATCTTTGTACAACAATTTATTCCTACGAGCATCAGGATCGTGAGAATTCATCCAAAAGAATTCTGTCAACATAGTTTTTGAAGACAGAGGATTCCGTACCAACTGCTCTAGTGATTGGTCCTGGCCAAATCGCAAAGGCTGGTGATCTGGTAAATGTACTGGTAAAGCAATAACAGGTGGATATATCTCTGACATCGGAAAAGCAAATATTCTCCACAAAGCTTCCGGAGCACATATATAACGTGCATTTTGATAGGCCTGAATTTCATCATAAGAATCATCAATATTATTGGAGACCACATGATATGCAGCTTTGTCGTGACCTTTATAAATATACTTATATAAATATTTGACTAATTTGATATCCGAACATATTTCCACATTGATGTGACAGTCAAACTTAGCAAGCAAATGTGGACAGTGTGGAATTACCCATCTATTATCCAATGGAACATTACGCACCCGAACTGTCCGTCCATCATTCCTTCGCCTATAACATGGGTACGACCCTTGTCCATGCATAGTCACATCAGAATATTGTTTTGGATAATGATTCTTACATTGACCATCTTGCAGACATACGTTAGTAGGATTTGCATCCCCACACGGACCATGCATCATATGACGAAGCACATATGATTTGAGCAGAGGATGCGAATCATCTGGTATCTCAGCAGAAATAATGTTATCATACACATCCGCTGTAACAATCTTGTGTTGAGCACTGAGGCAGTCCTCGTTTTTTATACTCAACTGCGTATACATATGCAGCTACATCCCCAAACAATTTTTTCCTTACAACCTCATCCTTAAGTTCTTCCAATTTAGCTTTAAAAACCCGAGCTATCAAATCTGGTCTATCATGAGGCAACCGACAAGGAAGCAAGTTCTCCACAATTTCCTTCCAAGATGGATTACAAGTCATTGTCAAAAATAAGTCCGTCTTTCCAAATTTTTGAACCAAACTCATAGCATTGACGTATCTTTTCCTCATATCCCGCGGTCCACCAATGAATGAAGACGGAAGTAACACTCTTTTCCCAACATTACAAGGATTGCTTTCTCCATCAATACATAGCAAATCCAAAATCCCCTGATAAGATTCAATTCGAAATTGTTGTTGTGTCTGCTCAGATCTGTAATAATCAAACCGTGAAGTCTCCAATGTAATATAAGAGTCTATCCAAAATTGATGGCCCAACCTTCCAGAATGCAGCAGGTAAGATCTATCATTTTCCCGTATTTGCCCCTTGTAGCATGTAAACTCTCTACATGACATGTTGCACTTAGAATGCTTGTTTGCCTGTAAAACTACACAAAAAAAAAAAAAAAAAAAAAACAAAACAGAACAAAACAACGCAAGACTTTGAATATAAACATACATCAGATATAAAGCAAAGAAAAGTATAATCCCAATTTCACATAAGCAACTGACCAAACTAAGAAACGTAGTAAGAAAAAAAACCTAAGCAATACAATACAAAAGGGAAATTGCGAAATACACCGGGAATGTATTGCCTAACTAAGTTCGAGACATTAGATGGAATCACAAAAGTAAGTTTCTAGGATAGTTGCCAAAAACCCTTTTGATTTCAAAATTTATGTTTCAAACCTAAAATTTTGAGAAAATGTACAATTGGAACTCAAACTGAAAATTAAGTATTCAAATCAAAATTATTATAATTTTTTTAGATTAAAATAATAAATTAAGATTAGGAAAATTATGAGCAAAGTTCCTGAAGTTTAATTCATAAATGCAACACGATATGAAAAGATAAATGCAAAATAAGTTGCAACAATACCATGTTCCTCATGAAGATTGGATGGATGAACCGCATCAAAACCCCTACAAGGTTTCTTCTGCTTTTTAGACGTACACGTCTGATCAGCCTTTTTCTTCTTAGTTCCAGAATGCCACCCAGGTTCACCATATGGAAATAAGATTGGATATTGAAGAGAATCATAACAACTATAATAATATTTGATTTTGTGACTGCGAGAACCATCAGTATAAACATGAATATCACGCTCACGAGCAAGGTCTCCTTCACCCGTAACATTCCATACCACAGCCACCTCATCAACTGTGGGCAAGTTATACGTCCTCGAATCAAGACAAGGATTCGTTCTAAGCACAACATGTACATCTTTCAGATTATCCCATGAACACAACCTCTTAAAAAACATGGAAAAAGGATTTGGGGACAACGACTGAACTATAAGATCCATAACATCACTTCGTAAACCTCTTGCAGAAACTACCTCAGAATTCAATTGACCAACACTATCAAGGAAAAAAAGTTGTAGTAAGTCTCTAGTGTTAGGTGAACCATCAATGGGATTCATGTAATGAAACACCTGGCCAAAAACTTTAAAAGCGTATATGCCCTCCTTCGCCCACCAAGATTCAGAATCAGTACTCATCCCAATGGATGTAAAAGCAAATGCATTGTTCTATGTTCGCCCCCTTCGCCTGAATTCACAGGCAATTTCTGATGTATCCGTAAAAAGAAAATGAAGGATGGCGCAAACCACCGGCTGAGGAAGACAAATCTGACCATTAGAGCAACAAAATGCAGCACCCTCCCGAAAAAACCTCTTTGCACCACAATACAGACACGGAGCTGCAGCAGGAAGAATCCACGGAACAGTAGAAACTTCCCTAATCCTAGCAAATCGATCTACAAGACGACGTTTAGGCCTAACTTTACGTGAAGACACATGGAAGAGTACGTGATCTGCAATGAAGGAGAAATATGAGAAACTATAAGCTATTATTATGACAAAGAAACAATATCACACATAAATGAAGCTATAAACATTCATCCTCCATCACAACCGTCATACAAAAGCACAAATTCTCACCACTGCGCACGCGGACAGAGGCTGAAGAACTTTGCCCAACCTCAAATGCACCACTAAAAGATGTGTTGGTGTCTAACAATCTGTGTGCTTAAATATTTTGATCTAACACAAAAAATAGTGAGAAATACTTACTTGTATCGAAACCAAATATCACTTCAATCTTTACGTAAAAAATGAGGAAATTAGACTGAGGCTTGCCGAAACAAATTTCCTTAAGACAATATTTCCGGGCTGCCACGGTGCATACAGTTTGATTCCCGGTAGTCTCCCAAGATACAACAGTCTGTTGTTCATTATTTGCACAAATAATGAACCCACGGCGAACCGAAGCAAATAGAAAATTCGACATAAATTTAAAGTTGAGATGAGAGTAATTTTTTGATTATTGTCGAAAAAAGGATGCTTAATTGGCCAGATTAAGTCTCCTATTTATAGACTCAAAAAATGTCTTTTCGCAAAAGACACAATGTTTGGATTGTACTGTTTCGATCTAAAGGGTACCTCTTTAGATCGAACAGACACGACCCCTTACTTTCAACTAATTTTATTCACATATAGAATATAAATTCCAACAAGATGAAGGATAAGTATGAGCTGAGTCAACCATCCCTAATATCAAATGTCAGAACGAATTAGCCACGCAGATAGTTTAAAAGGACAGTTTGTATTAGTGTAGTTTAAAAATGACTAAGTAGCTATGTTTTGCTATTTTAAAAAATTATAGTAGATTATACATATATATATATACTAGGAAAGTGCACTTACGTTGTAAGTGTCTAGTTAATTTCATGACTGTTTTTCATAAATTAGAGTAAAATTAATTTTATTTCGTCATAAAATAGAGCAAATTATTTTGTTTTTACCTACTCAATTCATTTTCATTGGTTTAACATGTTTTTAACCGATTTTATTCATTTTTACCAATCTAATATTTTTTTATTGTTAACCCAATTTTTATCAGTTATAACTTATTTTCACTGCTTTTACGATATTGTCCTTTTATTTTTTCCGTTTTAAATTATTTCTCTACCAGTTTCACCTTATTTTCTCGGTTAAACTTTATTTTTTTACTGATTTCGCTCATTTTTACCATATTAACACATTTTCACCTATTTCGAACATGTTTTCATTGCTTTCATATGTTATTTTCACCAATTTCACCTGAATTTTCATTGACTCGACACGTTTTCACCGATTTTATTTATTTTTATTTTTTCACCGATTTAACCTTTTTTCACTGATGTTGTAGTTTCACCGATTTCATCCTATTTTCACGAGTATCATTGATTTCACATGTATTTATCGATTTTATGGGCACTTTTTTTAGCGGTTTCACCCAGATTTTAATCAACTTCGCCAGTGTTCACCAATTTTATCCGAATTTTCATTGATTTCACACGTTTTCAATGATTTCACAGATTTTTTTTATTTTGATTTTACCATTTTTCATCAATTTCACCCATTTTTCATGAAAAGAATTTCATAAAAATTCGAGGTTATGCATGTCTTGATATGATTGTATATTCTTTATATTTCTCTGTTCTAGCCAAAGTAAAATTATGTAATTAGTTAAGTCATAAGAATTTTTTATTCTTTCATAGTAAGATGCAATTTAATTTTAATTTTTTTGTTACAAAATGGTATATATGAGAATTTAATATTAAATTTTTAGATTTAGAGTCTTTATGATTTATGTTGTAATAAATATTTAAATTAACATTTTCTCACTTTAATAAATATTGATGCTAAAAAATAATATATATATTTTTTTGGGGCTACTAAAAATAAATAGTGTTTTCTTATGGTTCGTTTTTATCTATTACAAGAGAAAAATATTAAAATTACAAAAATTGATTTAAGAAAGAATTTTTCAATTTTAGGAGTTTATGTAGGAGAGTTATATATAATAAAACTTCATGTCTTATTATATCTCTTCTATTACTTTTAGTTTCTTATATTTATCATTTAATTAAATATCAATTTAGGGGCATTTTAGTCTCTACAAAAAAATTAAGAAATATTCATGCTTTTATAATAGTATAGATATAGATATAGATATAGATATAGATATAGATATAAATATCTTTTTACGACGGATTTTTTCTGTCGAAAATTCCGTCAAAATATTTATTTAATTAACGTGTATACCATACCATACCATGTGTAAGAAAAAGTCTATCGAGTATAATTAATTATTATAAGTAAATAATAGAAGAGGATTACTACTTATAGGATGATGGATCAATAGAAAACCCACCACACTTCAATTTCAGCCTCCAAAGAACACCACCGTACCGCCACTGCCGACCGTAACACCACCACCGTATCAACTTCTGTCATGGAGCGAGCACAAGAGGTTCAAGCAAATCTTGAATCAAAATATCCTAGTTTTACGAAGCTTATGTCGAGATCAGACGTCTCGGGTGGATTCTTGTTGGTAAGTTCTTATACTTGTAATTTTGCACTAGAAATGATTATAGCTTTGAGTAAATTAATAATACCCGTGGAGAATTCTTTTTTGTTTGTACTTTGTAGGGTTTGCCAATGCAATTTTGTCTTGAACACATGCCGAAGGAAGACAAAACTATGGTTTTGGTGGACGAAGATGAACAAGCATATGATACAAAGTACTTAACGGTTAAAAATGGGCTGAGTGGTGGATGGAGAGGTTTTTCCCTTGCGCATGATTTGGTTGAAGGAGATGTCTTGGTTTTTCAACTTATTGAGCCATGCAAGTTTAAGGTAATTAATTATTTAAGTTGTATTCTTCCCCAATCTTTTTTTGGTGGAATTCTTTAGCATAATTGTGGAAAATTCTTGTCTAAGCCTGGTTTGGACAAACTCATTCAACCACCAAGCAAGTGTATTGCATTTGTTTTGTGATTGGTCACTCTCTTGGGAGTTACATCCAATCCCAAATCAAGTGTATTGCACTTGCTTTTTAGTTACTTTGGGTTTGGCCAAACTCGATTTGTGTAAGAATTTCCCCATATATAATTGTAGGAGGAAAACCTCAATGGTTATGAATTGTATTGCCCTTGTCATGTGAGTAAATGATTTAAGTGTACTAAAATTACTCTAAATAGACACTGCATAACTGGGTTTTTTGCAAGTTAATTCCCTGTGATATGTCTAATGGGCAATTTATCTCCCTGTAAAATAAAAATAGGCAATTTAACTTCCAGTGAAATGAAATAATGAGCAATTTACCTCCCCATGATATAAAAATAGGCAATATTCCTCCTTGTGAAATGAAATAATGAGCAATTTAACGCCCTGTGATATGAATTAATAAGCAATTTAGAGGGAGGTAATGTGCTTCTTTTATAAAACACAAGGAGTTATTTTGCCATTTTTTTAACACAGGGAGTTAAATTGCCTATTTCGGATATCACAGGGAGATATTTTGCCCTTTTATTTATTACAGAGAGTTAAATTGCTTATTTTGAATAACACAGGGAGTTAATATGCTATTTACTCAAATAGACACTGCATAACTTAAGGAGATTCTTGTTCCAAAAGGTGAAATCGCTCACCCTGAGCACCCCTCACCCCCTGCCCAATGGGATTGTGAGAGGAGGTAAATCATGGTGACTTAACCGGCAACAGAGGCTGGGACCAGTGCTCACTGCGCACAAAGAGCCCCCATCATTTTTTGAGAGGTTGCTCCCACACTGCCGCTGGTGAGGTTCAATCCTTGGTCTCTTGTGCTAAATTCACCTCTGAGACCAGTTGAGCTGCCCATGCGGGCAACTTAAAGAGATTCTTGTCTATTGGTTTTGTGATCTTATCAAACAAGTTTACTATTTTAACTTCCAAGCACTTTTTTTTGTGTGGTCCAGAGCTTTGTCTTTGACTATAAACTTTTGGTTTTCTTAAGGTATACATCGTCAGGGCGAGCAAATTAACAGAAGTTGATGGGGCTATTAGCCTTCTAAATTTAGATTGTCTTGCTAAGCCAATTGATGCAGGTATATCATTCGACCTCATAATCTTATTCTAAACAAAATTGCAATTTTAGTCGCACAGAACTGGACCTTCAGCACTTTCGGTTTGCATGCTTTTGGTCCAATTTGGGGTAAATGATTTAAGTGTACTAAAATTAGACACTGCATAACTTACTCTTGGTCAAACAGCAAGATCGCTTGAATCCTCGTATAAGATGTAGGATGAAAACACTTCAAAGCACCAATATCTTTCGATCGATCAGGACAAATAAAAAAAATTAAATGATTTACATTTTCAAGGACAAGGACAAAGACAAGGAGGTGAGATTAGGACACTTAGTTTTCTAGAAAACAAGTACACCGTTTTTATAGCAATAATTTTAGTCCACTTTTTTCGCAATTAGTTCCTATTTTACCATATGTCGTGATAAATTCTGACGAAATATGGACTGAAATTTCAATAAATGGACTTTTAGAGAAATTAATCCAGTAATGATTTTGTTGGTTAACAACATTTACTTTTAATAACCAACATGAACTTTTTCTTACTATTTAGGAAAATATAGAATCCAGTTTTTATAGAAACAAATTTCAATAAATGGACTTTTATAGAAATTAATCCAGTAATGATTTTGTTGGTTAACAACATTTACTTTTAATAACCAACATGACCTTTTTCTTACTATTTAGGAAAATATAGAATCCAGTTTTTGTAGAAACAAATTAATGACATCGGTAGAGGAGACACCCGATTGATATAATGCATTAAATACATAATCACATTGCATTAAAAGACGCATAATACAGAAGAACATTCACAAAATTAACATATTTCAAAACACCAATATTTCTTTCGATCGATCATGACCATTTCTGCTAGAATTGTTTTATTGATTTTACTTGTTTTTAATTCACAATTATTAGCCATTTCTACAGATCTACTTTATGACATTTATCCCTTCGTTCGAGTGTACAAAGATGGTAGAGTTGAAAGATTAATAGGCACAGATTTTGTTCCAGCTTCGACCGACTCAACAACTGGTGCTCAATCGAAAGACATTGAGATTTCACATAATGTTTCTGCAAGGATTTATCTACCTAAAAATCCCAATAAGTACCATAAAATCCCTCTTCTCGTTTATTTTCACGGTGGTGCATTTTTCACTGGATCCCCCTATAACCAAGTATACCAAAATCATTTGAACTCACTTGTTTCAAAAGCAAATGTGGTCGCTGTGTCGGTAAATTACCGGTTAGCCCCCGAGCATCCTCTCCCCGTTGGTTACGAAGATTCATGGGCTGCACTGAAATGGGTAATTTCTCACTCCAAAGGCAATGCCAATGAGACGTGGCTTAAAGACTATGCTGATTTTGGACATGTTTATTTAGGTGGAGATAGTGCTGGTGGAAATATTGCACACAACATGGCCATGAGGGTTGGGTTGGATAAAACGGACCAGGATATTGTACTGGATGGGATGTTTCTAAATTCCCCACATTTTTGGGGGAAGAAACCAATTGGAGATGAGAATGAAACAAAATTCATTAAATGGAAAAGAGTGATGGAGAGCATTTGGATTCATGCCTATCCAAATTCCACGGGTTTTGATGACCCGTTAGTGAACCCGGCTAAGGATCCGAAACTTGCAAGCTTAGGGTGCAAAAGGGTATTGATAATTGAAGGTGGAGATGACATTTTGAAGGATAGGGGATTTTATTATAAGAAGTCATTGATAAAAAGTAAGTGGAATGGTGTTGTGAAAGTTGTGGAAGTGAAAGGGGAAGGACATGTTTTTGTTTTAGGTGACAGCCCAAAGGCAAAAGAAATGGTAAATCATATTGCATCTTTTCTCAATCAGGGTGAAGTGTAATATGTCTCTATATATATTATGAGATTGTTTTATCTTATATAACATCAAATATGTTTTATTGTTTTATCTTATATAACATCAAATATGTTTTTATTGCATATGATATTGGAGAGAGATTTTTTAGTCTTGTTAATGGTAGAATTTGTTCGGTAATATTTTTTCACAAGTTTTTTTTTTCGACATCTTTTTCACAAGTTTCTTTGAAGTGAAAAAGGTTAATTGGAAAATATAAAATCATCACATTATCTAAGTTTGGGCCCAGCAACTTGCATGAACAAGCACATTGGGCCTATTAGTAGTCCAATAGCAGAGATCATTTAGTGCTAATTGGGCCCTCCCCTATTACATGTTCTAGCTGTATATTTTCTTTTTAAACCAATTTTTTGATAAACCGAATTATTCTGAATAATGTTTCAATCGATTTACTATACGCGAATATCTCTTTAATAATAAGGCACTAAGTTTAAATAAATTGCAAACCTTGCAACTCAAGAAAGTCAAGAAAAATAATTTTGAATATCACTTCCATTATAGTAATAACTAGTGGAAGTTGAACACTGATCAAGATGTCACACAGCTTCATTCTTAATCACTTGACTAAAATTTCTTCCGCAATTTTGATTTGTTTTCCCAATTCATAGTCTTATCTTCTTATAAAAAAACAAAAAAAACCATAGTCTCCTTATCTTCTTATAAAAAAATAAAAAAATAAAAAAAACCATAGTCTCCTCATTGAGAATTTGAAAATTTGATTTCAGCCCATTCATGCATGTTAATATTAAGGGTCTGTTTGTTTGGTGTTTGAGAAAGTAGTTTGGAAGAGTAGTGGAGGTTTGTGAGATAATCTCGATTTACGTATATTGTTTGTTTGGGTTTTGGGAGAGTGGTTTGAGAAACAAAGTAGGTATAGATTTTTTTTGGAAGAGTTGGATTGTAGGTGTAAGATGTGTAAGACTTTATATCAAATCATGTTTATTGTGAGATAAATTGCGTAAGAGATAGGTTATTTTATGTCAAATCATAGTAGAGTTTGTATAGGTTTTGTTTAGAGACAATTTGAGAGAGTACTTTGATAAAATTAAGAGATGAAAAATTTATTTCAAAAAATAAAAAACATGTTTATTTGACATTTTCAAACACGAAATTTTTTCATGAAACGCCAAACAAACATGCCGAATTAGGTGCATGTTAATTAACAGTGTAACTTAGACTTAAAGAAGTGAGAACCAATGGGGCCCACATAACAGCCACGTCCACAACTTGGGTAAAGACACGCGTCCTGAGCAGGGACGTGTGTCGTTCAGGAATTACCATCTTCATGCAAACTTAGCCCCTTCCCTTTATTTAAAACCGCTCTTTCTTATCCACACTTCAATTCAAATTTTATTTCAATCGAACAATTTTTAGAAAAGAAATTGAGAAGTAAAAATGGACGCCCAATTGCATCGCCATGAAGAAGATAATCAGAATATTGCCGGTTTACATTCTGGTTAGTTCAAACATCTTATACATTTAATTTTAATATGAAGTTATTAAAAAATAATTATTTATTTATTTTATTGTTACAAGGTGATTTACACTCAGATACCCTTAGCTTTAGTCATATTACAACTTATGTATTGGATTTTTTTGTAAGATGAATAAATCTTGGAGGGTCTGATTGTAAATTACTCAATAATTAATCATATTTTTGGGAGAATTTTAAGGTGAAGGGGAGCACGAACACCATAAATCGGTGCTCAAGAAGGTGAAGGACAAGGCTAAGAAAATCAAGGACAAAATCAAGCTCCACGGCCACGAGCACGAACACGAACATGATGATGAAGACGACGAGGATGATGAAATGGACGCTGATCCTGAAGTTCACGGCGCACCGAGTTCGTTTTCCCGCTTCTCTTTATTTGAATTAAGTATTTTAGTCATGGATTAAAATTTCGTATCGGTTGTTCTAGTCAGTTAAATATTATATTATAAACTTTTTTTCGAATTTCGGGAGTTTTTTCTAGGAATATATGTTGAGTTAATGCCAATTTATCCCGATTAAATGTTGAAATGCATGCATAATGTTTTGTTTAATCTTTTTATTTGAAAAAGAGTTTTTTTAAAAATTTAAAGAAGCAATTTACCTCCGCGGACTGTTAGTGGCTTGCTATACTCAAATGGGTATAGCAATGGGGTGAATTGTCACATTTATCATTTGTAAGGTGCTCTTTTATAAATAAAAATATGTCAGGGTAAGGGAGGCAGCATGAAACTTTTTTTAAGATTTACAGGGGTAAAATGCTATTTTTCACGAGGTAAATTGTCATTAATTAAAAGTATTATTGTTTAGATTTTATTGATAACAATAGAAGTGCTTGTGTTTTTTTGGGTGGATAAATCATAAATATGAAGATTTTGATCCACTCTGTGATTATATTTATAGTAATTCTAATGAGAATTGTCTCCTGAGTTTGATTTTGTTTCAAATACTTCCACATTTTCATTAATTCAACCGCGAATTGGATTGTACTAATTAATTATAATGCTAAATTTATCCTAAGTTTGAATTGTATCAAGTAATTAAATTTTTCTTGTGTTTGTAGTGTATGAATCCTCTGTTATCAGTTGCACGAATCTACCTAGGCAAATTGATCCCAATTTGGAGAAGCCAGTCGATACGGGGGAGAATCGACACAATCCTAATCCTAATCCTAACATAAGAGATGAAGGAATTCATAGGCCATCTTCGAAAATGGGACCCGATTTCGATTTCGGAATGCATCCAACTGTACAAGATGAAGGAATTCATAAGCCATCTCCTAAAATTGGATCCGAGTTTAGAACGCCGACGCCACCATTGGAGACGCACGCCTATGGAGCTGAGGCCTCTAACTTGAAGAGGGAAAATTTAAATGTTGAAGAGCCAAAAGTAAGAATTGGGGCACCTATGGGTTTAGAGGAGGATCCTCATTCATACAAGACTCCCTCCAATTACGAGTCGAAAATCACTGATCCTACGCACGGCGGTAACATATACTCTGTTCGATCGTAATTGGATATAATTTGGGCTCGTAGTGTTACGCTAATTGTATGATTTATGATATTTCAGGTGGTAAGGAAGCGGATGTTAATCCCCTTGTTCGTAAATTCGACAATTTGAATGTCCGAGATGAATCCAAATCAAAACCCGAATCTGAAAAGAAGTCCTACATGGGAAGCCACGATCAATTCGCTCCGCAACCAAATCCCCTTCGTAAATTCGACAATTTGAATGTCCGAGATGAATCCAAATCAAAACCCGAATCAGAAAAGAAGTCCTACACGGGAAGCCACGATCAATTCGCTCCGCAACCAAATCCCACCAAAGACCAGTTCAATCCCGAATCAAACCCGGATCCAAAAAGTTTTGATTCTTCCCAACCCGAATCCATGCCCCGCGACACGGTTGCTGGAAAAATATCCTTAGCTACATCTGCTATAACCGAGAAAGCTGTCTCTGCTAAGAATGTGGTTGCTTCGAAACTAGGATACGGTGGTGGTGGCAGCCATGTGGAAGAAACTGGCCATGATAATACTCCAAAGAAGCCAGTAACTGAACTGGCAACGGATTACGCACACACGGTGTACGACAAAGTAGCTGGTGCAGGGAGCGTGGTGATGTCGAAGGTCCAGGGCACCAGCAGTGGCAGCGGAGGATCTGCCCCTGCCCCGGAAGTTGCTGGTGCGGGTAGTGCCGTAATTTCGAAAGTCGAAGGTAGTGGAGGAGGAGATGAGCACCACGTGGCCACGGAGAATAAAGGGGTGTCGATGAAGGAGTACTTGGTTGAGAAATTGAGGCCGGGGGACGAGGATAAGGCGCTATCGGAGGCGATTACGGATGTGTTTCAGAAGAAGAAGGGAGGAGTGGTTGTGAAGGAGGAGGAGGAGAAGAAAAGGCCGATCGGGAAGGTGACGGAGTCGGAAGAAGTGGCGGCGCGTTTGGGTACGGGAAAGGGGTATAAGAGGGAAGGGGAGGATGCGGTGGCGGCGGGAAGCGAGAGCTCGGGTCAAGGAGTGGTGGAAAGAGTGAAAGATGCTATGGGGTTGTGGTTTGGGAAGAGTACGGGGATGCAAACGGCTCAAGAATCGGTTGGACAAGCACATGGTGAGTTTCTACATTTTCTCGAGTCTACATTTTCCGATGCATTGTGATTGTTATTGTATTGCTCATTGTTTGTTTATGTTGGTTAGTGAGTGGAGTAAGTGCGGCTTCGACTCCGACTGGAGGGGTTGGGCATGGCAAGGAAGAGAAGAACCAGTAGCGATCGAACGACCGAACAATGGATCGATGTGGGATAAAAAAGGGATATGTAATTTGGGAATTGGTGTTTTGTTTTGGAAGTTGGTTTTTGAATATTTAAGTGTGTTTTTTCGTCTTTGCAATTGTGTGTGTATAAATTGTCTTGTGTAAAGTGGATTGACTATATGATCTGATGCTTTGTATGATAAATAGTATTAAAATAGTTTCTGTTTGTAATAAAAAAAAATATTCCCGCGGAAATTTGGGCCCAACTGAAAATAAATTTTCATGATAAGTTAGAATTTAATACTTCTACATGGACCTGAAAATGATTGTGTTATAACTTGATTATGCTTTTTTTAGTTTGTAGAAAGTAAGATTATACTCTCCCGGTTCCTAAATTAAAAAAAAAAAAAATATTGCACCTCTTAAAATAAGACTTTCTTTCTTTCTATAAATCTAATTTTTTTAAAGAATCTCTCATATATATAAAGTAAAAATATCATTACTATTCAATCACAATTTGTGAGGGTATAAAAGTAAATTAATTTTTTAACTCTTATTTAAAACTCCATAGAAAAAAGTATAAGGAAGTACAAAGAGTGCAAAAATTAAATGGAGTGAAATAAAAGGTATGAACTATAATAGAAAATGGTCGTTTCATCCCAACCATGCAAGTTGTATTATATAGGTTAGAATAATTGAAAACTAAGTTTGATTAAATAAATATGAGAGTAAATAAAGCTAAGGTTTGTTTTGATTCTATTGCTTTGTCCTAATTTTAATCTTGACCATGTGATAGGCCATTAGCTTCGGATTGGTCGGCATCTTGTGATATTTTTCAAGCTAAAATTTGTTTTGGACAAATTTATGGCTAAATAAAATTTTGAAGAAAGAGGAAGACACGAAATACTCCATGATTTTTTTATGAGTACATTTCATGCATTCTATAATAAATAATATATATATATATATCAAAATATTTTCTCTTTTATTATCATGAGGACACTAACTTTCCGTAAATAAACATTTCACGTTCTTTAGTTCCAAAAAATTATTTTTTTTTTCTTTCAAAAAGTTACTTTATATTTACATTTGAATATGTCAAAAAAAAATTCTCAAAAAAAACTATGTCAAAAAATTAATTTAGGTAATCAAGCAAGAATGAATTCAAGAAAAGTCGAACAAATGAAAGAAAAATGATAAAATCCAGCATTTGATAAAACATGAGATCCATTAGATACCAAAAGTTTTGAGACTGGAGAATCATAGCAAAGAACTTTACCAAACCTCATCGAGAAATCACTTCACAAAGAGCACAACAAATAAAATCTATCTCCCTTAATTGAACCCAGATGAAAATACGGTAAATTAATCAACAAAATATTTATTGGTATGCAACGAATATAAAGAACAATCACACAATCAGCAGGCGGATTTTTATGTTGAAAATCTCTCCAAATCGAAGAGGAAAAACTAGGGGAGCCCAAAAAATATTCATTATCACCAATCACAAGTACAAGTGTTCAATAAAGTTTTAAATAGGTACAAAACCTTCACCCCACGCATACACAAGGAGATAATGAAACAAAGAGCAAAAACGAGATAAATCTTATCACGACTTTTCACCAACTTCTAGTGGTCGCCGTTTCGCCTACAAGCATCAAACCGACAATTGGGATGGTCAAACTGTAGAACCACCTGTGAAGAACCTTAAGTTAAACTTTGATGATGATTAATGGATAGAATCAAAATCGTCGAAAAATAAAAGTTGTGTGTAGACTGTAGGGCCGGCTCACTAGTTATCCCAACTAGGCAACTGCCTAGGACCCCATTCACTTGGGGCCCCCAGCCCATAGCCAATATATGCATGTATATTTTATTAGTATATATATATATATATGTATATGAACATAATGAAAAAAAATGGGTTTAGCCCAATTTTTACACTAAAATAAACGGACCTACTATGCGGCAGCCGGCAGGCTCCCAAGTATCCCACTTGCCCTTTTTTTTTTAATGCAAATAAAACATTGGCTGATTGGCATAAAAAAAAATAGTTTCCAAGAATTCGGAATTCTAAGAGTCATTCTCCAAGACTCCAATCTCTGTCTCTCTCCTAGTCTTCTTCTTCTCGACTTCTTCAACAATTCAACTCGAATTGTTTCTTCTTCTCAACTTCTTTAACTCCAATTTTCTAACAATTTGAATTTCAAACTTTTATTTTGGATATTAATCTCTTTTTCCCTCTATAAATTAAGATATGTTTATATTCAAGATTTGTATTTTTTTTTTTAATTTTGTTCTACTACATTAAATTCATTATTCTATGTAGTTTGTATTATTCCCTTTATTTTAAATTTTCAATGGAGATGAATACTGCAATTTGTTCTTCTTATTCAGTTTACTGTATGAATTATGTACTTATGTGTATAATGATGAATGGTGATAACAATGACATTAAATTTGAGTTTTGATTAGGGACTTAGGACCCCGATTTGAACTTCGCCTAGGGCCCCGACAAGTCTAGGACCGGCCCTGGTAGACTGTAGTGTCAAAAACATGTCTCTCTAAGTGTTTGCATCTTTTCTTTATTGTTTGTGTCAATTGTGTGATAAAAATGTGTTGAATTCTTTCGCAAAAATAATCCTAATATATATATACTCCAAAAGATATGCTAAATAAAATATTAGTATTTATCGACTAAAGAAGGAACTCAAACCCCAACAACCCATAATAATTCAACTTTAAAATTTTTATTTCTGGCATTGTCTTACGCCAAAACAAAGAATTCAATCTTTTTTAAAGAAAAAACTCGTGCTAAATAAAATTTAAGTTGAAAAAAGAGCTGGAATATAAAGAATTATTTATATTATAGATAAATAATATTACTTCAAGTTTACAGAGAAGGACTCGAAGTTCGGTATATTTATCCTAAAAACCCCAGCGTAATCTTAGCACGAAATTTCGGTCCCAACTGGAGCTCCTCTCTGCTACAATTCCTTTCATAAACAAAAATCAAGGGTTTCGAATTTTGATGCTAATCAAAAACACAATTAAATTCGTTCTAGAAACAGAAGACAGACAATTAACGGCACCCAGGAAATCTATTTCCAGGTGAGTTCTTCCCCATTCCGAGACATCAAAATCCCTTCATTTTCGCCTAAAACCCTGAGCCTTCGTCTCAATTCAGCTGAAGCGTTCTTCAGTTTTCATCAATTACTCTTTACAAAACAAAGTATGTAATTTCTCTTTAATGGGAAGTTTTCAATTTTTAGAAGTCGAATTCGTTGCTCTTGAAATTAGGTGTAATTTCGTGAATTTACTTGTATTTCTGGGTGCTAATGAATTAAGAGTATAATGGGTTTTCCCTATTTGTTGATATACTTTTACCATGTACTCTGTAGCTATTTGCCGTCTCAGATTGTTGAAGGGATTTTCTAGTTTCCATGTTGTTTCTCGTGCTTTATGTAGTCGAACATTTAATGGTGATGATGTCGAAAATGGCTCTGAACACATAGATGATTATCTCAATGAATCATGGAAAAGTTCGATTCTTGAACAAAATGTGAGTGAGAAGACCTCAACTTCATATGATTCTATTGTTAGTGATTTCGATGAGGTCCATTGTCAAGGAAACTTTTCTGCAAGACAGAGTTTCATTGATGAGGTGAAAATCGAAGCCTCGAGGATTCTTGACATTCTTCATCAAGATTGTCCAGGATACGATGTAAAACCGGTTCTGAACAATCTAGGTGTTAAAGTTTCTAGCCTTCTTGTTAGAGAAGTTCTTTTTGGTATCTTGAAAACGGTAAACTACGTGAACAAAAGTAGGTGTGCAAAGTTAGGCTACAAGTTTTTTGTGTGGTCTGGTGAACGGGACGATTACAAACATACGACAAATGTCTACCATATAATGATGAAAATCTTTGCACAGTGTGAAGAGTTCAAAGCAATGTGGAGATTACTTGAGCAAATGATTGAAAATGGTAACCCTACTACCGCACGCACTTTCAACATATTGATATGTACTTGTGGTGAGGCTGGATTGGCTAGAAAAGTCGTAGAGAAATTTATTAAGTCGAATAATTTTAGTTATAGACCGTTTAAACATACGTACAATGCAATTCTACATTCTCTTTTGACACTACATCAGTACAAATTGGTCGAGTGGGTGTATCATCAAATGTTAGTCGAAGGTCAATCTCCGGATCTGCTAACCTACAACATTATCATGTGTGCAAAGTTTAAGTTAGGAAAGCTAGATCAGTTTCATGGGTTACTTGATGAAATGGGCAGAAGTGGATTTTCACCCGATTTACATACGTTTAATCTCCTTTTACACGTTCTTGGTAAAGGAGATAAACCATTAGCAGCAATGAAGCTTTTGGATCACATGAAGGAAGTTGGTATTAATCCAAGTGTTCTTCACTTCACCACATTAATAGACGGGCTTAGTCGAGCTGGAAATCTGGACGGGTCCCATTATTTCTTCAATGAAATGATAAAGCATAAATGCGTACCTGATGTTGTATGTTACACTGTGATGATAAACTGTTATGTTGTGGCTGGTGAATTTGACAAGGCTCAGAAGATGTTCGATGAGATGATTAATAAGAGTCAATTACCTAATGTGTTTACTTACAATTCCATGATTCGAGGGTTATGTAAGGCTCGGAAATTTGATAAGGCTTGTTTGATGTTAAAGGAAATGGAATCCAGAGGTGTTAATCCGAATTTTCTTGTGTACTCTACTTTGGTGAGTTATTTGCAAAATGCCGGAAGGGTGTCAGAAGCTCAAGAAATAATAAGGCATATTGTGGAGAAAGGGCAGTATACTCATCTACTGGCAAAAATCAAAGGGTATAAGAGATGCTAAGGAGATACATTACTTAAAGTCGAGAAGATTCATTGTAAGTCTTAGCAAGTTTTGATTTTGACAATTTACAACCCTCGGATTTGATTTTATTATAATACAAAAATAAACCATAATTGTGATGCTTCATTTTGTTTTGGTTAGGATCTTCTTCTTACTGTACATTTTACTGGCAGAAATAAGTTTCACATTTTGAGAGTATGTTCTCTGGTAGTAAAATTGCACTTTTAGTCACACATGACTGGACTCTCAGCATTTTAGGTTAAGTATTTTGTGCTTCTGGTCCTAATTTCTTAACATGTTTTGCACGTTTGGTCCTATCGCTCTTCCTTTATCCAACTTGAGACCTAAAGTACAAACCTGAGACAGCCTTATGGAACCAACAGTGCAAAATTTGAGAAAGGGGTGATAGGATCAAAAGTGCAAAATATGATAAGAATTGGGACCAAAAGTGCCATGTTGTGAAGCACTTGATCTAAAGTGTTGAGGTTCCATTCCCGTGGAACTAAATTAGTATTTCTCTAATTGAGCAAACAAGGACTATTAGCATCAAGTGATTTCCTTTCATCACTCTTGACATGCTGCTTTTGCTTTTACGGTAACACGATCTTGCTCTCCTTCGGTTTCATTTTTCCATAATGATTTTTATGTGCGTTGCAAGTGGATGTGCCAAGATTGAATGGGAACAAGTTACAATGGCTTCACGCTATGATAGTCGAAGTGAATGCTTGAAACATATGCCTTCAATGTAGCTTTCATCTTGTAGCAAATAGAATACTCTTTTGTTGTTGGCTTTTGAATACAAAACTCGGACTCTTTGTATCTTCTTTATGAGTTTTAACTGCCGATTACGTACCAAGTTCGTACTTTTAAGAAAACAATATGCCCTTTAATGAGGTATATTGATTTGTAGTTCTTTGCTCATGTGTTTGATGGAGAATCCAGCATCCGCACGAGTCTGTATCAACACCTTAAATAGTTTGGAGCATTAAAGAGGTATCGCTTATCCCCACCTGGTCCAACTTAACCGCCGCCATTCATGAATCATTAATGGACTCCTTGTAAGAGATTGGATACCCTTTTTCTTGTAGAAACAAGTGAACTGATTGGTAAGTCTAGGTTTTAGACTGGGATCTCGTATTTCTCGAAAAATTGATTCAATTGATGGGATTTAGTATAAGATCGATGAAGGAGTCCACGTTTTAGTTTACCTCCCTATGATTTGAAAAATTGCACTTTAACCCCTGTAATCTTATAAAAGTTTCACACTGTCTCCCTGACATTTCTATATGTAGCATTTTACCCCTATGTTATAATAAATGTGGCAATTTACCATTCTCAATTTCGGCCAGTGAGCTACACTTTTCCACTAAAGAAGGTAAATTGCTTCTTTAAATTTTTCATTAGGGGTAAAGTGATTTTATTCTAATCACAAGGGATGAATTAAATATTATGCATTTTACAGGGGTTAAATTGTCATTTAACTCTTTACTTGAAGAGTTTCTGTCTATTCTTCCTTTATTGAATATTCTTGTGATGTCTTAATTTAGTGATGTGAATTACTTTTTGAGGAGATACTATTTCTTGTGTTTATCCTAGTCATCAAGTGCTGGACTGCTGGCATATTTGCTATATTCATGCACTAAAGACTTAAAATGGATTAGCAGATTATTTATATAATATAATACTATAATAAAAGTTGTCCCTACATGTAATGTATTAGACTAATATTTGACAAAAATGTCAGTATACAATTCATGGTGCAAGAATAAGGTCATGAATCATGCATACAATTCTACAAGTCATGTTCAAGAAATTTCATTTCAATTTTGGTCCTCCAATAGCTGTGAAAAGCCAAAAGGGCAAATAAGCATTACCCTTTTGTTGTTTGATTGATCTACTTTTATTTATTTCTTGAATATATTTGAGAAAAATAATTGGATAGAAAATGACCCATAAAATGTAGAAAAATGGAAAATTAAAGCCGGTAGGGGCCGTGCACAAGATACTTCTTCAATTTAGAGAAATAAATTAATTATAATGAATTATTAAGAATTTTAATATATTATAAAAGAAAACGTAGGTGGGGCTGCACATTCTTAGGCACTAATTTAATTTTGATTTTTAATATATTATACTATAATGGATCGAGTTTCTTCGTGGGTTGAAGATGTACTTCGGTCGGGTTAGGAGAGGATCGGGTTTGTGTCGATATTTGATTAATAATAAGTTGTTCAATGTGTTTTACTTATTTAAATTTTTGTTCGTTGTATAGATAACGTTGTATAGTGGTATACCATGTGAAAAAAATTATGATTAATTCTTGAACTGAAGGAGTATCTAACTTCAACATCTTGTCCATGTCATGCACATTCGTTGTATAAGTAACGTGGTATATCATACTGGAATACCATGTGAAGCAAACTATGATTAATTCTTGAATTGAAGGAGCATTTAACTTCAACATCTCGTCCATACCATGCACATTCGTTGTATAGGTGACGTGGTATATCATACTGGTATACCATGTGAAGCAAACTATGATTAATTCTTGAACGAAGGAGCATTTAACTTCAACATCTCGTCTATGCCATGCACATTCGTTGTATAGGTAACGTGGTATATCATGTGACAGAATCAAACTATGATTAGTTCTTAAACTAAACAGGGGTGCATTCACACGTCATGTTTACAGCGAATGCATAAAATGTTATCTCCTTCACAGATTATTTTTGCATTAAATTAGGGATGATTTATGACCGGATCCTCTGTGATTTAGTCGTTTGATAAGAAATTCTCTGACGTTTCAAAAATTACAACACCCTTTGGCAAAACACCCCTTACAGCTTATACGACCCCCTAAAAATGTTTACAAACCCCCCTCCCCCTAAAAGGTGTCCTTGTAATTGTTGAAACTACGGGGTTTTTTATTTGTAATTACAGTAAATTTCAGGGGTCTAAGACTAAATCACCCATTAAATTAACTTAGTAAAATATTGCCCAGAGTAGAATTGTCCAATAAAAGCAGTAATATCTTTAGTGTGGGAAATTTAAAAAACTTGGTTCCAAAAAAGAGGAATTTCAAGAAAACTTGAAGAAATAAATATTATGTAAACCTATGAATTGAATATAATGGTGATGATATTAAGCTCATGTTTGGGAATAAGTATTCAGAAGAATTTATTCATGCAGATATTAGAAAATATGTAATATATAAAAAAGAGAGAAAAAATATTAAATGTTGTAAATTAAATTATGCTTTTAATTTACTTTTTCTCCTCTGGCTTCTTATCCTCTTTCTTCTCTTCTGGCTTCTTTTCCTCTTTCTTTTCTTCTTTTTTCTCTTCTTTTTTCTCCTCCTTTTTCTCTTCTTTTGCTGGCCCAACTGACAAAATATCAACTTTACCAACTTTTTTTATTTTCTTCACCACAGCAACTGCATCCATTTCACCTATCACTGTCAATTTCTGTTCTTTCAGATCAGCAGCAATTGAATCCACCCCTGTTTCCAAAAAAAAAAAAAAAAATTGATTTAATTTTTTATCAGATGAATCTTGATTTTTCTTTTAAATGGGTATTTTCAAGAATTGATTTTAAAAAAAGTTTATAAATACAATACCTAGAATATCAGCAGCTGCTTCTATGGCTTTCTGCTTTGTCCTCTCATCTGTCATGGCCCAAATCTTCATCACCACCTTCTGTTTATATATATATAAAAAAAAAAAAAAAAGGGAAATGAATGAGATGAGAAAATAAAAGGACAATTTATTATTTTTTTTTTAAATTCCAATTTTAGTTAGTGTGATGTGTAAAAGAATAGTATACCTGAGCCATTAGAGAAAAGCAGCTAAGGAAAATTGAGATAAATGAAGATGAGAAGAAAATACTAGTTGGGAATTTTGTAGGGTTATTTTATTTATCTATATATGTTAGATTATATAGGAATTGGAAATGTAGTTATATTCAAATTAAATTATACCCCTATGTCAGGTTTGCACTGCAGATGGGACCGCTATGTTATTTTTATTAGCAAATATTATTTTGTGGTTGTTCAGAATATAGCAATAAAACTCATCAATGTACTTGTAGTGACATGATTAAATGATTATTTTTTCTTGCAAAATAACATTTTAAATGCTTATAAAATGTGACTAATGTATAATAATCGGTTTAAATATTGATCAATTGTTTTTGAAACAAAGATATATTACTATTTTTTTTATATAAATTCAACCCTAATAGAATCATTTATCATTTATTTTATTTGTTACAAAGGTATAATTTTTATATATTCGTCTGATCTCATCTGAATTTTATGAAATAATGAAATGAACTGATATATTTAATACTTATAGATGAATAATTGTTCAATTCAGTAGAATTTAACACGTCTTAGATGTATATTGCTAATTTTTGTGAATATAATGGAGTATTCGCTAATAAAAATATATATAGGGATGTATCGGTTTGTTACAATTAAAACAAGGGTGCAAATTGCATTTAACCCTGATGATGTTCTTTAAAAAAAATTGAATGGTCAAATTGATAGATAGGTACTTCTATTATGTCATGTATGTGCTTTTCTTGACCTTATTTAATGTGGTTATTGACATTTTGTCAATTTGACACACATGGCACTGTCTTTAGAAAATAGGGAAATTAATTTAAGGTGATTACAGATTCATTGTACCAAAAAAAAATTACAGATTCATCAAAAAGAAGAAAACTCCTAATATTAATTGAGGGTAAAAAAGGAAATCCATGAGTACTTTCTTTCAATTTAGGTATAGAGGTGTAATCGAGCCAAATAATGTCGAACGACATATTGTTCAAGCATGGTTTGAATTTTATCGAATTTGAATTTTTTGTTTGAGTTTGGTTTGATTGTTAAACGAATCGAGCTCAAACGAGCTTTTATCGAATGAGTTCGAGCAAAGTATCGAGTAACTTGATATTTACATTAATTTGATCAATATTTAGCTTATTGAGTTGAGCTCGAGCCAAACTTCGTAAGTTATCGAGCGAAAATGATGTTTAAGCTTGTTTGATTAGTGTGACAAATCGAGCTCAAATGAACTTTTCTCGAACGAGCCCGAGTCGAATATCGAGTAGCTTGATTTAATTTTGTGTTATATGGTTGGAAATTGAAATGGTTTTATGGGAATTGAGAGTATTAGAGATGAGAATGGTAAATGGATAGTTGGATTCGCTAGACATCTGGGGGACGTCACAATTATAGCAGTTGAACTCATGGCGGCAAAAGAGGGACTCGTTTTGGCGTGGGAAAGAAGAGTAAGAAGAGTGGAGTTTGGAGCTTGACTGAAAAGTTGGTGGAAACAGTGTCACGCCCCCTTGGTAATATTATTGAGGACTGCAGACGGCTCATTAGAATGCCTTGGAAATGTGTTATCAACCACACCATGAGAAGTGGAAATGCTTGTGCAGATGCATTTACGAATAGGAGACATACACTTTTGAGAGGAACACAATGCTGGGATACCTCCCTCCGACTTTTTGGAATTATTAGAAGGGGATAGTTAGATGTTTTTCTTTACCTTTTGTACCAAAAAAAATATGTAGTGTAATGTGAGATTTTTTTTATTTTTACTTTTTAAACTATAGTCTACTTTTTTCCTTCTTTTTTTATTATAAATTAAGCTATAGGTTAGTTATGTAAGTTTGAGTCAAGTTTAGTTCGAAATCTAAATTGAGTATCAAAAGGCAAGTTGGTTTTAGATAAGAAAACGAGCTTTTATCGAATAAGTTCGAGTCAAGTATCGAGTAGTTTGATATTTACATTAATTTTACCAATATTTAGCTTATTGAATCGAGCTCGAGCCGAACTTCGAAAGTTATCGAACTAAAAATAATGTTCAAGCGTGTTTAATTAGGGTGAAGACCAAACTCAAACGAGCTTTTATTAAATAAGCTCATATCATATATCAAGTAACTACCAACAGGTAATTGGTCTAGTGGAAGAGACTAGTCACTACAAAATAGCGGCTCATGTTCGAATCCTTGTTGAGAGAGGTACTCACTTAATGTGTCTAACCCGTATCGAAAGGAATTAAACCCTTGGGAGACCAAATATATATATATATATATATATATATATATATATATATATATATCAAGTAGCTTTGATTTGATTTTCAATCCTATCCAATTGTGAAACATGCAGCAAGGAATTTAATCATTAACTAAATATTGTGTGAATTTTTTTTTTTTGTTTCCCAAGGGTTTAATCCTTTTCGAGGCGCGTTGGATACATAAAGTGGGAACCTCTTCCAACAGGAATTCGAACCTGAGTCCGCTACTTTGTAGTGACTAGTCCCTTCCACTAGACCAATCACCTGTTGGTGAATATTGTGTGAAATGGTTATATGGGAATTGAGAGTATATATGTGTAGTGTGAGATTTTTTATTTTTATTTTTTAAACTATAGTCTAGTTTTTTCTTTTTTCTTTTTAATTATAAATTAAGCTATAGGTTTGTTATGTAAGTTTGAGTCAAGTTTAGTTCGAAATCTAGATTGAGTATCAAAAGGCAAGTTGGTTTAAGATTTAAGGCCATAGGCCATACCTTGGAATTTGTTTCCACATTCAAAGATTCTCATTGCTGTTGTAACAGACATAATTTTCTTCAAAATTAAATTATTAAAGTTAGGAAAATCTTGAACATGACAATATGATGGTCAACTTCTCTCATTAAGTACCAAAAAGTCTTAAATAAAATATACAGTATATTATGTCCGTGGAGACATAGAACACTATTTCTTTCAATATTCTAAACTGTACGGTTTATTTTAAATAAGGAATATAAAATTAATTGAAAATAAATTATGGATGAGTGACATCAGATAGTATCTATGAATAGGTGACACAAGTGGTAATGTTTAAATTCTCCAACTCTTTTTTTTTTTTTTAATAACCTAGGTGTACAAGATTACATTAGATTAATCCTGGACCATTAGAAAAATCCTTGCCCTAGAATCCTGAACGATGTAAATCGCAGGATGTGCCTCCACCAAGTCTCGGGATCCCACCATACTAATGTTGGTCCCAAGTGGTCAGATGAATTCTAGATGGGGGGGGGGGGGTTGAATAGACCTCTAAACTTTTTGCAAATTTTAACTTTAAAACCTTTTTGTTAACTTAAACAGACTAAGCTGTTATCAACAGTAGGTTCCTCGGCTGATCGCGAACAAATCTTTGAACAGCTTCGTAGACACTAAATTGATAGTTACTTAGCTGATTTTGTTAAAATCAGTTTTAATACTTAGAGTACTTGCAGCGGATTTATAAAGTGTTTTTCACAAGTAAACTTAGCAGTTTGAAAGTTTGTTTCCCAGTTTTTACAAAACTTCTTTTCTTAGAAAACTTTTCAAACAGTTAACTTAAAGTGTTTTTATGCAACAGAAAATATGCAAGAAGAATGCAAGTAAAAACACAAGTAATTTTTATAGTGGTTATATGGATTTAAATCCTTTAGTCTACTCTTCCAAGTCACTTAGATCTTGGTTTATACTATAATCATAAAGTTTACAGTATACTCTGCTTGCGCCAATCAACAAATGAAAAGGCCACAAGTGCGCAGTAGGAAATCACTCAGAAACTCCTACTCTCCGAAGTAATATCACTCACAAAGATGGATATCTACTTCTCACAACACTCAGATTTACAAATTCACTCAGAAGATGTGTTTAGCTTTGTTCTTCAACTTCGCTTTTCGTCAACAAATGACTAAGCTGATGAGTGAGCTGTTCTTGAGACTTTAAGAATTCTGCTTCGAAAATTTCTCAGAGATTGTGTTGTTGTTTTCTTCTCGTCTCTTTCAGCTATTTATACTTGAGGTTTGAAAAATGTCCGATGAAGAGAGATAAGATTCAAATTCCTCGAGTACTGGTCCTTAAAATCCGCGAACGGCTCTTTTGCAGTCTGTCCGTACTGTCAACAGTACTTTTCGGCAGGCAGCATTAAATGCACCCAGCTGATGCGAAGTATTTCTTCAATCATTTGTCTTTAATAACCTTGTACTTCAGCATTTATTACTTCCAGGGGCATTTATTACCGTTGGGAAGACTTTATGATCCTTTCCACTTGGCTGACGAAAGTGCAAGTCTGATGGCGAACTAAGCTGATCCCAAATTTGAACAAATCTGATTTGAGTCGGCTGATCTTCATCAGTCTGATATCTTTCCTTCAGCAGATCAGAAGTCTTTGACCTTAAATTTTGACTCTTCTGATATCTTCTTTACTTAGTCAAAATTTCTTCAAAGGGACATCAGCTAAGTTAATCCATACTTAGCAGACTTTGAAGTTTTGGAATGCATCAAAACTTACCTTATCAATTTGTCTTCAGTGCTTTCATCTTCATCCTTATCCAACAACTACTGTACACTCTGCGCACAAAGGAGTCTTCACCACAATGACCCTTAGATAGACACATAGAAATGCTTCCATCGAACTCGTTTTTTTTATCTACTAGTCTGTGTATTTACGGCTCGAACCGAAGAAAATTTTACGTATGAATAGTATTTGTGAAATAAAAATAATTCATTGGAGTAACATTATATTATACTATATATATCGGGGAAGAGGGAAGCGATAGAAAACTTTATTTCACCAAAAGTATATTATTTTACTTTATAATGTGAAAGTATATTTTGGCAAGGAAAAAATGTCTCAAATAAAAATTAAGTTTGGTATGAAATTTATTTATCAAAAAAAAAAAAAAAAGTCTCAAATAAATTAGAGGAAAATTTGGAGATTAATCATTATTCGTTGGGGTGAGCATACGGTCCGAACCGAATCAAACAAGATCTAAGTTCGGTTCCTCACTGGTTCGGTCCTGGAAATTCGTGGACCATTTATCGAACCTAAAATTTCGATCCGATTCGGTATTAAAAAATAAATATCTAACACAGTTCAGACCATAAAAAAACCGAAACTTAATTTTTTTAATAAAAACCAAAAAATCAATTTATAACACAAAATTAAAAAAGAAAAACTTACAGCATACAAACTATACACAAAAACTCCTCTTCTATTTATTGCAAAACATTCAATTTATCACCAAATTTCACACAAATCATTCAAACATAAAATAATTTTAATTAAATAAAAGAGATAAATTATTTTTGAAAATTAATCTTAAGTTTATACAAATCACTCAAATATAAAAGTTATAAATCTCCAAAGTCGTAATTTAAAAATATAAATTTAAAGTTTCGCTGCAACCAGTCCGGTTCGGTAAACCAACCAGTTATACCGAGAACTGACATTTGGGACGTTCGGTTCTCTGTAACTAAAATTTCGATTCGGTAAATGGTATAAATCGAACTGTCGATTTCAGTTCGATCCGATCGGTCCACCGGACCGTGCTCACCCCTAAATTTATTGAATCAAAATCCATTTCATGCCAAGCCCAAATCAAGTCCTGATCAATCTCCCAAGCTTAATAAAGCCTTAAACACATTAAATACATGGAATGGATCTATAAAATTCCAACTTACCCCATAAAATACATAATGTTCAGTTTACCCCTCTGTGATTTGAAAAAGAACATTTTATCCATGTGAAAATTTTAAAGAAGTGATTTACCTTGTCCAGCCGAAGAGTGTAACTCACTTGCCAAAATTGAGAGTGGGTATGAAAAGTATTTTTGTAACATTTGGAATAAATTACCATATTTATCATAATATAGGGGATAAACTGTCACATATAAAAATATCAAGGAGACAAAATGAAACTTTTATATGATTACAATTGATCAAATAGATAAATTGAATATTGTGAATATCAAGTTAGTTAAATTGCCATTTAACTCCTTCAAAATAATAACCCATAAACTTAAAATACATTCCATTAGTCATGCTAAAAACTAAAAAGAAAAGAAAAAATTAACCAAGATTCACAAATAAACCCAAAAAATTAAAATTAAAAAAATTAAATAAAATAAGAAAAGAATACCACGCACTACCACAATCAATTTTAATTTGAAAAATTTTGGGACCGCAAAACCACTCCAATGCGAGGGGGATTTTTGTAATATCCAATACGTGAGAGAAATTTTGTAATTAAACCTTACCTGAGGGGGTAATCGTAATTTACCCTAAAGTATTAACAATCCGCAAATATTTGATTGTATTTGAACGATTACAAAACCCCCTAATAAATCTCATGGGAAAATTTTCAATAAGTAAATAAATAAACATTGTTAACTTCATACAATAACAAGTTGGGCCAGAAGGCCCAAAACCATGCACTTCAAAAACATTTTTAAAACTGGACCTGTCATAGAACTGAAAATCTTGCTGATTATTGATTCGATCATTGATTCGATTGTTATAACCGGTGCTATGTAATTATTATGTAATATTTTTATATAAATAATATTTTTTTGTCGATATAAATTTAAATTGTTTAATACAAATAATTAAAATGTCACAAAAATCAAGATCAATGTCAAAAATATAAATCTCAAGTATCTTAACAAAATTATACATCCAAAACAAGACAAAAAAATTAAAAGAAAACCAACTAATGTTCAAAATATAGACTTTTTTTTTTTGAGGCCATGTTCACAAACATAGATTAAAAGTACCACACCCCACACAAATCTATTTTAATGCATTTCAAATCAATGCCCGGACTCGTAAGACACAGCATACACTTTTAAAAATCTAAACTTGTAAACTATTATAATGCATTTCAAATCTATCTTTAAATCATAAATTAAAGCACAAATTGACAAACATCTTGAACAAGGGGGAAAAAAAACACTAGTAATTGGAGTATTCGACATGATTTGTCAACAGATAATTCCAATGGATGGGCTACACTTTTTATGTTTGAATTTATTGATGCCCACAAAGTTCATCTCATTTTCATAATTTTGGTTTGTTTATTTGGATTCTATTGTTATAACTTGTGTATAAATATAATCCTATTAAATGTGAAACAAGAGTTTAAATAAATAATAATAGCAAAAAATTAAATTTAAAAAATAAAAAAATTATCCGATAATTTTTTTTTTCAAGTAAACCGTTGATTCACTGATTTTACCGATTCAAACTGGTTAATTAGAAAAATTATATTTAGGGGTAAACCAAACCGAACTGAAAATCGGTTAGCGGTCAACCGGACGAACCAATCTGTCCAGTCCGATTTTAAAACATTGCTTAAAATACTAACCAATAGTCCATACTAGAAAGGAAGAAAAAAAAACAACGTAGATTCACAAATAAACTCCAATTAAATGTCACAAACTCAACTTAATTTTCCTAAAAATCAAGAACCCAAAAAATATAAATAAAAAACCAAAAAAAATAAAATAATAATAATACCAAGCACTACCACAATCTATTTTAATTAGTTTCACATAATAGTACACGCATGTGGATTGTCATCACTGAAAAGTGACGCCACCGCCTCGTCGGAGGCCACAGCCACCGAGTACGCCGCCGGAGTGTGGAAGAATGTGTGTACATTTGGCGCGGCCACATTTCTTGATGTTTCATAATAATAATGCTTCATTATGTGATTTGGGTATTTATAAAATGACGAAAAATGTGAGTGTCCACCTGGATACGGCCATGGCTCTGCAGCTTTTCCGGCGCGTTTGATTGCTTTGAGAACTTTCTTTTCTTCCAATGCGTAGCCCTTTATCGTAATTTTCTGCAATTCCATGTCCACTTCTACTCCATCTACTCCTGAAATTAATTTTACATTTTTTAAGGGCATTTCAGAAAATAGTCCCGTAATTTTGACGTCTCTCAATTTTCACTCAATTTCAATTTTAGTCATATGCATAACAAATTTCAATAAGTTTCGATTTTCGTCCTTCAATTATAATTTTTTCCCAGGTAATAGGACCAAATTGTAATTTAATTACACTTTTTTTCTCGATAATAGGACGAAAATTGAAACTTATTAAAAACTAGATGACCAAATTTAGATGAGACTAAAATTAAAATTGAGCGAGTGTTAATTAAAGTATTAAATATGCATTCACTATATTTATGAGATTATTTTTAAATAAATATTAAAGTTATAGGACATTTTTTAAATTACCATTTTTTTAGTCAGAAGATGCACATCTAATTGGACATGAAGCCCATAGAATCTTGGGCTTGTGGAATTGAATGGAAATTGTTTCTTGAAATCTGGGCTTAAGGAATAAATTGGGCCAGGCTCAGGAAAGCCCAACAATAAGGCCCAATTAAGGATGAAACTTTGAGTTTAAATTTTTAATGCGGGTAAAACATCATGTAAAAAGTAGGAGTGTTAATTGTTTTAGCAATTAATTGCGACAATTTATTGGATTGAAATGCAAAATATTGGTTTAACGGTGGATAGTTAATTTAATACTAAATTCACTTATGCAAAAAAAAAAACACATATGATTTAAAAATGCTAATATCTTTTTGAATAAACTCAATATAATAAAAAATTATAAAGTGCTATCGGTTCTTGTCGGATTTTGACAATAAATAATGAACACTTTGAACATCATGAAATGCACTTAGTGCCCCCTTCCTAGGATGAATATTTTATTTTGAAAAATGTAATTCCCGAAATTCCCCAAACACAAAGCACTAGAAAAAACTCTCAAAGAATTTACTATAATAGTATTTTTAATATTTTTAAATTCTAAAAAGCTCTAATAATCAAGATAGTTGCTTTTTTTAAAAAAAAATGAAAAAAAACTTGTAAACACATACTATTACATTTTCAGTTTTGAACTCAAAATACTTTAATTTTATGTTTTTTGAGGAACATAAGATTTTAATTAACCTCACGTATTTTCTCAAAAAATCCTACAAAATTATGTTTTTATCAACCAAAATTTATATTAATGTATTTTCTAGGAAAATTGTTCATACATGATTTGTCCAAACTCGTCTAACCACATCGCAGTGTATTGCACTTGCCATATAGTTACTTTGGATCAGTCGAACCCGATTTGAGATAGAATTTCCCATATTTCCTAACCCCAAGAAGAACCAAAACTCAAAAACTTTCATTCTAACCAAAATGGGTAAAGGATATCAAAACTCAAGAACCAAGAAGATGTGTTATTACTTATTAGCAATACAACCTAAAATGTATATATTTACAAGAACTTGATCAATATATATGTAGATATTTAATTAGTCATCCATTTTAAAATTGGTCTTAAACCTCAATTTTAACTAAGTTAAATATGAACATGAACAAATTACATACCTTTTAGCTTAAAAAGAGCTTTCCTCAACTTGGCAGCACACCCTTCACAATCCAAGTTAGGAACTCTCACCTCCAACATCTGGAAAAAAAAAAAAAAAAAAATTAATTATTCGCATTACACACACCAAACATGCAAATAAACGAATGTGCAGATGAGAAAAGCAACAACAACTTACAGACATCTTGATATATATGTAGAGTAGTACTTTTAGTTTTAACAAATGCAGAGAATTTCAATGACAGTTCACTCTTTCTCTTTAAATTAGTTGTGAATGTTGAGAGACCCTTTATATATATATATATATATATATATATATATATATATATATATATATATATAAACTAAGAGTTAATAGCAATTTACCCCACTACAACAAAAATGATATTTGGTGGCATTTTGAGAAAAATGTAAGAAAAAATGAATACAATTACATTTGTAAAAATGTCAGGAATAATAAATGTTAATCATACTGTTTAGTGACATTTTAATAATATTACAGCATTTTATGATGGTATCTCTTGTTATGATAGTGAGATTTAACTTTTAGTCACACCGCTACATATAAGTAATAAAATGTCACTAGCAAAGTACCACCTGTAGCGGTGTGACTAAATGTATCAGTGTCACTATTGTAGTTATAAATAACATTATAAAATATCACTATAGTATAAAAATGTCACAAATCAGTAAAATTAACATTTATAGTTTGTGACATATTTTAGAAATATGACTATATTAATATTTTGTGATATTTTCTTTAAAATGCCATCAAGCATGATGTCACCATAGATCATATTTGTTGTAGTGCCCAATGATATTCATAATATTCAATTTATCTCTCTATAATTTGAAAAAGAGAATTTTACCCCTTTGTAATCTTATAAAAGTTTCGCATCGCCTCCCTGATATTTTATATGTGCCACTTTACCCCCTGTGTTATGATAATGTGACAGTTTACCCCTATATTATAATAAATGTGGCAGTGTATCCCTTATGTAACAAAATAATTTTCTTCTTAACTCTCAATTTTGGCAAGTGAGTTACACACTTACACTCTTAGGCTAGAAAAAATAAAATGTTTCTTTAAAATTTTCACAAGGTGATAAATTATTTTTTTAAATTACAGGGAGTAAATCTATAATAAACTAAATTAAAAGAGCAGTCCCTTTTGTACTATTTGATCATAGTGCCCAAAGGTATTATGAATGTTCTTAATATTAATAATAATACAATTGCATTGGGTTTTGGAACATGAAAACAGAGCCGGACCAGGCCGGGCCGGGCCACGCGTGTGCTGGGAGAGCGTGATCGACCACTTTTCATTTAAAAAGCAAAATTAAACACCCTTTTCATTTTTTTGTCTCCCACAAACAAGAAAAATCTGCAGTATGTAATACGTATACCCATAAAAAAGCTCAAAGAATTTAACAGAAAATGTACAGAATATGTTTACTTTTCTCTGTTATTACAACATTAACAGAGCTGACGTACATCAGTGATAACTATTGCGTATATATCAGTATAGATATATATCCTGTTTGATTGTTGCATAAATTCATGAAAGAAATTGCATTAATTATTGGGATTTAGCTGGATTCATGTATGGTGGGACACTGTGCCCTTTTGTTGGGTGACAGTTTTTGAATACCAAGTTCATCAATTCTATTTTTTTTTTTGGTACAATGTTCATCAATTCTATGTGTTAGACTTAGGGTGTGTTTTGCAAATTCTAAGAGTTCAGTATAAGCAGAATCATTTAAGGAGAAAGTTTACAGTTTATGAGTTAAAAATAGCTTATTTTGGAAAAAGTTAAAGCTGAAGTTAATTTTATAAATATCAGATTGTTGAGTTCGAGGTAAATAAAAAAGTTGATTAGTGTCATCCACAATTATTTGAATTTCTAATTTGCAATTTTTGAGGTAATAGGTTGATGGTTATTGGTTAGACCATGTCTAGCAGTGTCTTCTATAAGTGGTCATCTATATCAAATTATACATGATGAAAAGTATTTTAGCTAATCAGTTTTAGCTATTCACTCTAGCAGTCATCATTCAAAATTTCAGAATTATTATATTTTCACTTAAAATATAAATAATCCATACATGTTTTAATGTTTCTTATTTAAATATAATAAATTAATAAAAAAAGCTTTTTTTTGAAATTAATGACTTTAAATAACGATTTAATAAAATATTTAATCCAAACAAACATTTGGCAGGGAAGGTGGTTGGGGAGATTTAATTTGCTGATATGGAAGTCTATAAATTTATTCATGGGCCTTTATATATACAAATTCAATCCTTCAAAATACATAGTATTCTATTTTTACAAGTTACTGCTGGAGCAAGATTTTTAACTTTGGTTATGTATAAATTCAATTTTAGCTCTTGGAAGAGCAAAAAACACAATTGCTGGAACAACAATTTGCAATTTTTGACCTCTTACATGAATTATATGGTACATTGGTTAGTCTAATGAGATTAAGCTAAATATTCAATTGCAATTCAATCTTGAGCAGATTGCTGGGTCGCGGGGGAAATGATGCTATTGTTATCTGACTAAATAAGGGAGTAACTATCTAATATAAGCGAAGCTGGCCCACTTTTTCAGGCCGGCCCGAAAAATATTATGTCAAACCAAACATATGATATATGCATAATTAATTATTAAATACTGATTTATTGTGCAAACCGAACGCACCCCAAGTTAATTACCAATTCTTCCATAAATTGACTTACTAATGTTATTTGTCATATAATTGGTTCACAAGATTATAGTTTTTTTTATGTGTTAGTCATGTGTATGACAGCAATTTTATTTTGGTAGAAAGACTCCTCTAACGTGGGGCTTGATTTATTGTGTAGTTTAAAGAATTGGATTGTACTCTTTTTGATTTTTTTTATTTGTCGCTTTGGCAAAAAAAAAAAAAAAATTGTTTATTTTTATTTGTGGATTTAGGAGTTTAATGTATAATTAATATTTTTTACCAATTTTACCCTTCTTATTAATACTTGTAATTGATGCTAATTAATGCAGTGATTATTTGATTAAAATGATATTTTAAAATTTTTGCTCCAAAAAAATAAATATTTATTACATTTCTTAATCCGTGTATCCTTCAAATGACAAATAAAAAAAACGAAGAAAGTACCATTTATCAACAATAAGTTTTAGTATTCGGTCTTTACAACTAACATCATATCAGCATATGTTACGGATGGGCTGTAAAATTGGTACTCCATTAGTCCATCCACGCGTTGACCATTAAATTTGGTTGAAATTGTTATATATTTAGTATCATAATTATGATGTTAAGGTTTCTAATACTATTTCACAAAAGAGTAATCCTAATAATTATTTTTTTCTTTAAATATTCTCCTAAATAAGAGAAATCCAAACATGGCTAACTTTCTCTTTGTGTATCATTCTCTCTTGTCACTTCAATGAGCATGAAAGAGGAGAATGCTCATTACATATTTGGAAGCATAATCATTAAAAATTAAAATTAAAGACATTATGATGATTGTTCATATAAATATAATAGCAATCATAACAATTCAAATATGCAAATCTATTAAATAACTTTGCTAATCTTTACCCTATACACATGAAGTTTGAATAAAAGTTGATGGTCAACGAGTCAACAAGGGTTGAGGCATTTATTTTTTAAATAAAAAAAATGAATTTATTATTGCAATTTGAAAAAGAAAAATTGGAGTGGCCCCTAAATGCAATCCGCAACCACTATACAAAGGTTGCGGAGCCTGAAAACCTTCTTCTTTTGACTATTTGTTCCATTTCTCTTCATTCTTTCATTAATTTTGTTATATATTTTAGATTATTTATTTAGTGCTTGATTAAAGGGAATCAAAATATTGCTGTGTAACTTTAATTGTGTTTTTTTTTTCCGGAAATTTAGTTGTGCTTTAACAAACAATAAATCAAATGTTAACTTTAGATTAAGGCCCATTTTGTTAAGATAGTAATTATTTATTTAATTTAATACCTTCGTCAATTTTAAACACGGTTAATTGAAAGGAAAACTTATTTGATGCATTTGTTTTCACAATGACATGATGTAGCACTTGAAAGGAATTGTATTTAATTCCTAAATGTGAAAAGATGTGAATTTTTAAAGACCATCTCCAATAATTTGAGAGATAAAATGTCACTACTCATGTATGCATATATTTTTCCTCCATCAAAACTTAAAACTGAAGGCTCTGTTTGTTTGGTATCTTCAAAAAAATTTCGCATTTGAGAAAAGCGAGAGAAACATTATTTCTATTTTCTTAAATAATTTATTTTCTCTCAATTTTCACAAGTTACTCTCCCAAAAATCAAACAAAAAATAATTTTTTTTCTTTAAATAAAACTTGTACTAATTCTACTTTAATTCGAGATAAACTAATCATCTCTTACACAACTTATCTCACATAATAAATATGATTTTGACATAAAGTATTACATATTTTACACAAAATAAAACTCACCCATATTATTTCCCAAATTACTCTCTCAAAATTCATACAAACAACCATACTCTAAAAAAAATATTTCACAAACCATCACTTTCACAAACTACTTTATTAAATGATGAATAAACATTACTTTCTTGTTCTAATTGACAAAAAAACAAAAAACTATGTCACGCTGGAAAGCGTAGCAAATTGAAAGTCAAAGCTCTGACTATGACGTTTAGAACTAATGTCTTTGGGTTCACGAGAGTTTAAGTTTGAAATTTCAATTTAGTTTTCGAAGAAAAAGAGCTGTCCCAGAATATATACGCTGTCGATTGAAAATTCGAGTAATTTTTTATTTTGCGGAACGTATAAAATTATTAAAATTTATTTGATAATTTTGAAATATGTATTCTTTCTCCTGTAATTCATACTAAATTTGTTCATTTAGAACAAGATCTTTCAGATGCAAGAAGCACTTTTATAACATTATTTGAAAAATCATTTAAAAATGTTATAGTTGAATTCAGATAAAATTGTATTGCAATTGAGTTTTTTGGGTTCCCAGCATTTGCAGAATATAGTTTTATTTATTGTAATGGAGTTGATGAATGAATGAAAGTTAATGTTACTATACCGCTATGTTCTCCTTTTTGGAAGATTTGTGACCAAAATTGAAAGGATGCCATGGGAGCACGCAATAGTAGCTGCCATGGACTTCCGACCAAGGAACTCCGGCATGTATGTATATGGACTTACTTCCCCTTACTACAGGTACGATCTCATGATTCATGCATATGCAGAGGTTATTTATCTCGTTCCATCCGAAGACCAATCGATGAACATTCCTAATGATGTCAAGATGAGAGAAGCTTTACCTCCATATGTGAAACGGAATGTCGGAAGACCAAGAATATCACGTTTTCCTTCTTGTCTTGAAAATCACTAAAAAAAAAAAAAAAAGAAGATACAAGTCATCGATGTGCTAAAATACCGGTCACAATTCCAAAACATGTCCCCAACGCCCATTGAACTCGGAGCAATCATATGTTGATGCTTATTAAACATTCCTTTTTATAATATTTGATGTATATTAACTGATGTTTGTTACAATGTTTCTTTTCATGCACAACATTAACAATAATGAAAATGATCGGATGTTGCGTCCTTGAATAAGGAGTTTTACATGAATACGTTGAATTGCCCATTGTTTCGGGGGCTTGGAGCTTGGGTCTGCCAGGCGCCCAAACTAGTTACTCGATTTTCGCACTGTTTTGGGCGCTTTGAGTCTACGAGGCACCCAAGCGCCCAAACCAACTATTGGATTTGCTCACTGTTTTGGGCGCTTGGAGATTGGGCTTACCAGACGTCCAAGCGCCAAAACAGTGAGCCTTTAGGGTTGAGGGCGTCTGACAGGCCAAGAGTCAAGTGCTTAAGGGTTTGCCAAGAGCCCTAACCCTAATTTGTTCAATTTTGTTCATAAATCGTCTGAAAAGGAGAACCTAGAGATATATTAACATTAACTCATCCGTAAATCGTTAATAAGTGATACTTGCTCAATTTTGGTCATAGATCATCTGAAAAGGAGAGCCTAGAGGTATATTAACATTAACTCCTCCGTAATAATGTCTCTTTTATCGGTTTAACTCATTATCACCAATCTCACCCATTTTTACCCGTTAAAACCGTCTTTTTATTGACTCCACTCATTTTACCTATTTGATACATTTTCTTTTACTAAGTTCATCCGTTTTCATCGTTTTAACCCTTTTTCTCGAATTTTCTTCATTTTTTTTTGTTGAGTATCTATTTTTAGCAATTTAACTTGTACATCAATTTTATATTTTGTTCATCTTATCTCGATTTTCAGCGATTTCATTCTTTTGCGATTTACCCGTTAATTCACTAATTTATTTTTTATTGGATTAACCCGATTTCATCATTTTCCAATTTATTTTGTTGAGTCAACCCATTTTCACATATTTAAACCAATTTTGACAATTTAACCCGAATTGCCCCTTTCTTGTGGTGTAGTCCAATTTTAACTATCTTTATTTCCACCTTAACCCGTTTTTGATTGGTTATATGTATTTGCTCGTTTAATCTATTTTCGACATAGTTTCACCGAATTTTGACTATTTCACCTATTTTTGTTGACATCGCCTTTGTGATTTAATGCATGTCCCTACCAATATTATGATTTTCACTTACCAATATGATGATGTTAATCAGTCTAACCCGCTATTAACTATATAGCACTGTATATTGGGCCGGATCAATCACTAGTCTACCTACCAAATTTTTTTTAAAGGTAATTAACTTGTTCTTGTGCTATACCTGATTACTTATAATTCGTCTTTGAACAAGTTTCAAATTCTAATAAAACATTGTCATTACGAGTTTTTAATGGCTCAAGATCCTCTATACCACTATTAAGTGTGGTATACTAATAGTGGTATAGATAATCACCGTGTTTTTAATGTCAAACCCTGAAGATGCATGTTGAAAACTATTGACACCTGAAGATACAACTTCGTGACTAGACTCTGAAAAAGCGTCATCATCTACTGAATATATATCTAGCTTCTTCTATGAACGATGGAAGCACCACAACTAGCGGCTTCTACTAGCGACCAAGGAGCCAATGCCATTGACGTCATTTTAAGGTGACAAGAGACATCACATTGCCTTCTATGTGTGCTGCGAGTCTCCATGGCCGCACGAACCACACCGTTTCATTCCATTAGCGTTGTGAGTCTTCGTGGTGACAATTGACAAACACCAAGTGCACATTGTTGTATATAAAAGAAAAAATAACAAAGATAGGAGTGAGCTAATAAAATAAATAAAAAATATTAATGTAAATTTACATTATTTCCATAACTGATTTTATATGATTCGTTTTACCAAACACGTACTATGTTATATAATCTATACTGTTTTTTTTAATGAATTGATTTTTTCATTATTTCATCCCCACCAAACGTTTCCTTACTACATAGAGCTTTCATTAACTTTTCACTAAAATATGTTTTTTCAATTTCTAGAAACGACGCTTATATAAAAAATCAAATGTGTTCCAAGCAGATACAAAAATAGAAGTAGCTCTAGGAAATTCAACCGAGTCAACAAAATTACGGCTAAATGACACTTAATAGTCCGTTAGGTTTAAAGTTTGTTACACTTTCATCTCTCAAAAATAAAGTGTTACATTTTCATCTCTCTTAGATAATACTCAGTATATATTATACCGTTTACTTTTTCGACCAATTTTCGGCAAAAATATATTTTTGGCAGTGGTAGTTTTGGAAGACCATATTATCTACTTCCTCCGTCCCAATTTTCTTGCTCCCTTTACATTTTGCACAATGTTTTATGCAATGTCATATTTCTCTCATTTTTCCTTAGTTGCCCTCTTATAATTCCTTTTCCAATTCATTGTTTATTCATTGTGGGGCCCATTATTAAGGACATTTGTGGAAAAACAGCTAGTCAAATATAGAAATGAAGCTATGTTTTGAGACGTCCTAAAATAGAAATGATAGCAAGAAAAGTGGGACGGAGGGAGTAATATTTTTAGCGTCACGCCAATTTTGAGATGGGGGAAGTGTTAGATAACATGGTATTTCAAAAATACTCCTGTTAAAAATATTTTTTTGCAGGAAAAGTGATTAATGTAAAACATTTTTAAGAGGGACGAAAATCTAATACTTTATCTATAAAAAATAAAAGTGTAACAAACTTTAAAACTGAGATATCATTAATATCATTTGGCCATACAATTATATATTTTTTTCATTAATAAGCCACTTTATTTCCTTTGCACTTTATTAAATGCATGTTTATCAATTACCATTATTTAATACAATTCTTTTATGAATTATAACCACCCCTCCCCTCAATATAGGATCAATACCTACAAATAATTTCCTTTAATAGAAATTTGTCTCATTTTCTATGTGAATTTGCACAAAAAGCAATAACGTTTTTACTTTACATATATGAACTTGGCAAGACCCTTGCTTTTGGCAAGTTTTAATAAAACCCATTCACAAGATCAACAACCCAAAGTTCAAATCAGCCTTTTTCCAATTTTTTTTTTAATTTTTTTTATTTATATGTATATATATGCATGTATGTATGTACCCCACTATGTACAGGTGTATTAGAAGTCAAAAAGTATACACCAAACTCTGTTTCTTTCTTTTCTTATAATTACTAAACTCTGTTTTTTTCTTCTTTGTTCCAGAAAATAATTAATTAACTCTAAGCTCTTAATCTTCAGCTTCTTCTACACCGAAAATCCCAAGAAATGCAAAAGATAAAATAAACTCAATTAAGTTTTCTATTTTTGCAATCTTTTTGAGTTAATTTTATTTCTCGAAGTGGGAATTTTTTTTAAGAGTGCAAAAGCAGAGACTATTTACAGGAATGGAGACGATCCGGCGGCCAGTGGCGAGATCTTCACTGGCGGCACTCTTATTTGTTGTACTCACTGTCGGCGCGTTCATCTGCACGCGCTACCTCGATTCTTCTGCTGATGTAAGTTTTTCCATTTTCTCGCCGACTTAGTTTTATTGACTTTTTTATTTTTTGAAAAAAAATAATGTTTGGTACTTGGCCCTTTTCTTTATTTGATTTAATCAAATAAGTATAAAACCAACTTTAATAAGCTAAGTTTGTAAATTAAGAAAATATTTTTTCCAAAATGTTAATAAATTATATATGGAAATCATATGAATAATTTGTGTTCGGACAAGAATTTATGTTAATGCACATGATTAATAAAATTCCTGTACAGAATCTGACAGTGTTGAGCACTAAAAATTCTGTCAATATATTTAAAGTAATTATTTAATTTGTTTGTTTGTAGATTCCACTATTACAGCTTGATGTTGTTTCTTTGATTTTTAGTTGAGTCGGCGACGTTTTATTGAATTTAGTAAGTCCCTGTTAAATAAAAATAAGCACATTAGCTCCCATGAAAAATAAAAACGGCAATTTTACCTCCTTCATCAATCCGGTTGAACATGCGCTCTCTATTGCGGTTGGGGCTTCAGTTTGATGCATACAATGATCAATTTAACCTTACCTTGATATTTTAGTGAACACTTTACCCCTTTTAGATATGAGCATTTTACCTCCGCGTGAGTGATATATATGAGGGTGGTATTGTCTTTTTACATTTTCTGGAGATACAAAAAATAGAGGGATCGAGTTAGTGAGCTTATTTTATTAAAACCCATAGAGTTAAAGTGCTATTTAAATTCACGGGGAGTTAAAGTGCCTTTTTATACCAAACTTTAATTTAAAATACACATTTGATATTCGATTTTTTGAAAAAACACATTTCATACCATGATTCACACCATCTTGACACATTTACTTTTTTCATCAATTTTCGGACGAAATTTAGCTAGTGCCGTCAATTGTGGATTTTTAAAACTTATGCATGTTTTTCCTTGAGCAACACGTGCTGAATTTCGTCCGAAAATTGACGAAAAAAGTAAATGTGTTAAGATTGTGTGAATTATGGTATGAAATGTATTTTTTTCAAAAAGTTTGGTATTAATGTGTTTTTTAAACTAAAGTTTGGTATCAAAAGTGTTTTTTTCTTTTTTTAACAAAAACATAGGGAGTCAAATGGCAATTCACTCCAATTAGTGGGTAAACGAAGCTGTTTGAATCTTTGGTATTTATTATTTTAAGGCAAAGTTTGGTAATTTTAATTGTTAAAAAAGGACAAGGGTTCAAGATTTTGTGTGTTGTAGAATTAATGGCATTGCATGTGCTTCCACGTTTGACTTGGGTACAACACAAAGAAGACTGTCAATCTTTGAAAATTTTATTTTTATATATATAATTATGTACGTATACTCCACGATGCACGAGGAACTAGATTTAAGGAAAATAAGAAAAGATATAATTAATCATAAAAAAATTTAACTTTTTAAAGTGGTTCATTTATTGTTTTTTTTTTTTAATTTTTGATAAATTTACTTGCATGGACAACAATGGTAATTTAAATTATCAATTTACCTCATTCGATTGGAGAGTGTAGTTTATACGCTCAAAATTGAATGTGCGGATGAAAATAGTTGTGTAAAAATACAAGATTACCCCTCTATGTACATATAAAAACATAGAAGTAAACTAATTCACATGAAACAACATAATGGTAATTTGTATTATGATTTTACGAAATAAAGTTAATACTAATGTGTTACGAAGATTTTGTATTTGGAAGCTGTTGAGTTATTAGAAATTATTTCATGCATCGACCGTAAATGACGCGACTCAACTTCTTTAAAATGCATGTTAGGGATGAGATAATGAACTTAACGTGTCCTATAGTTTAAATGTTGATTTGTGTGTTACACTAAAAATGTGTGTAGCAATTGCACTAAAATGAAGAGAAAGACCACACAATGTAAACTTGACTATGAATTTTTGTTGTAATTTTCTATACAAAAATATAAAACCTTGCTTTCTTTGTTTCTTCTTGCAGTTTATAGCTGGAAATCCTCCGGAAAAGTCAATTTTAACCACTACAACAGTGAAAAATTACCCTCCTAAAACCACCAAAAATGCTTCAAAGATTATAGAAATCCCACTGAATTGTTCCATTGGTAACCCACCTCAAAAATGCCCCGCTAATTACTACCCGTCTAAATTTGTCGCACAAAAAGACGATATCTCATCAACACCACCACTCACTTGTCCCGATTACTTTCGTTGGATTCACGACGATTTATGGCCATGGAGAGAAACAGGCATTACTAAAGAAATGGTGATGAGTGCCCGTCGAACGGCAAATTTTCGATTAGTGATCTTAAACGGAAAAGCTTACGTGGAGACATACAAAAAATCGTTTCAAAGTAGAGACACTTTTACTCTATGGGGAATCCTACAATTGCTACGGAGGTACCCTGGCAAATTGCCTGATGTGGACTTAATGTTCGACTGTGTTGACTGGCCGGTAATCAAAAAAGAATTTTTTAAGGCGCCAAAACACCCGGCTCCACCACCATTGTTCCGATATTGTGGCGATGATTCCACGCTCGATATTGTGTTTCCCGACTGGTCGTTCTGGGGATGGTAAGCATGCTAATTTAGTTTACGTTATAGTCCCTCTGTCCTATATTTTTTTACTCAATTTGCTATGTTGCATACGTTCCGTATTGAATTTTTTTACATTTTACATTTTCTTAAACTTCATTAATTTTAATATTTATAATGTTAATTGATAGATACAGTTATAATTGAAGTTAATTTATTAGATTATTTATTATAGTAGATTGAAAATTAGGTAAGTCAAACTTAAAGGGATTAAAGATGATGGAGCTAAATTAAAAAATACCCATGTGCTTTGCCTAATTGGCAAAACCCCCCTGTGTTATTTTTATTAGCAAAAAACCCCATTTGGAAATTCCTTCAAAACTCAGTAAGGAGGTTATTGTCATATTTTTAAGTGAACGAGGGAGTTATTGCCAGTTTTCAAATTTAACAGGGGGATAATTGATAATATCTCAGGTTAATAGGCATGTTTTTGCCTTTTCCCTGCAAAATATGTATTCCGGCGTGGAAGGTCTTTTTTTGCATATAAAAGAGTTTCACAGGGAGATTTTTGCTAACTATGCAAACTATAGGGGATATTTTTGCATTTCACTCAAAAATAATGAGACAGAGGAGTATAAAAACGAAACATATGCGCGCGGGAATAATGACTCTATTGTTGTTTAGGCCAGAGATTAATCTAAGAGGATGGGATGCATTGTCAAAAGAACTAAAAGAAGGAAATATGAGGACTAAATGGACAGATAGAGAACCATATGCTTATTGGAAGGGCAATCCTACAGTTGCTGCCACGAGGATGGATTTACTCAAGTGTAATGTTTCCGATAACCTCGACTGGAATGCTCGTGTATATGCTCAGGTAACAATCATGGCTTTATGATATTCATCGAAGTAACCAACGCTTGATCCTTCGAGAATAGAGGGCTGAGGATATTCATGTAATTTGTCAAAATTTGCAGGACTGGCTACGAGAACAGCAAGAAGGTTACAAGCAATCGAACTTAGCAAGCCAATGCGTTCACAGGTCGGATAGCGTCTTTTGTCCTACTCTTGAATTGTTAACCGTATTTTCTTTTCTCATCCTTTGTTTCTTATGTAATCTACAAAACAGGTACAAAATATACATTGAAGGCTCTGCATGGTCTGTTAGTGAGAAATACATAATGGCTTGCGATTCCATTACATTAGTCGTAGAACCTCGTTACTACGACTTCTTCACGAGAAATTTGATGCCACTGCAACATTACTGGCCAATTAAGGATAAAGACAAGTGTAGATCCATTAAACACGCAGTCGACTGGGGAAATACCCATCAAGAAAAGGTAATAATATCACACACATACATAAATTTTGGGTTTTTGGAAATATACCTCCATGTGATATGAAAATAGACATATTAACTCCATGCCATATATAATCATGAGTTCCCTCCTCATGGAGGTGCTGCACACACGCTAAAAAATGCGACTGAGATTTCATTTTGATGTGGAAAATGACCAATTTAACCTTTACATTGATAAAATATAATGGGCAATTTACCTCCCCGTGATATATATTGCCTAACGGGCACTTTACCTCCCTGTAAAAATTCAAAAATCAAGAGGGAGGTAGTGTGCTTATTCTACAACACAGAGTTATTTTGCTCTTTTATTTATCACGGGGAGGTAATTTGCATTTTACTCCATAAATGTTTCATATATATCTATTTTCAATCTTATAATCTTTGCTTCTTATGAATAGGCTCAAGCCATTGGAAAGGCTGCTAGCAAGTTCATACTAGACGACTTGAAAATGGATTACGTTTACGATTATATGTTTCATTTATTGAGTGAGTACTCCAAGTTATTGAAATACAAGCCAACCGTGCCTGAGAAAGCAGTCGAACTTTGTTCAGAGTCGATGGCTTGTGATGCACAAGGATTAGAGAAGAGATTTATGATCGATTCTTTGGTTAAAGGTCCTAGTGATTCGGATCCATGTACGATGCCTCCGCCTTATGGTCCTGCGTCTCTTCATTCTGTTATTGAGAGGAGAGATAGTTCATTGAAGAAAGTAGAAAAGTGGGAAAAAAAGTATTGGTATAGTCTAAATAAGCAAACATAGGAACCATTTGTTTTTATTTTTTGGGAAGTAAGCTTTAGTTTATTTGATTTTCAAATATAGATATATATTAATATATGGAGCAATATGTTCAATATTGTCTCTTTTGTTACTTTATAGTTTATATGTATAGACTTTGGGGACTGAGTTTCAATAGGTATAATTTACAGTGAGGGATATTCTTACATGATTCAAGTTCTTCTATATCATTTCTTGATATGCTTAAGAGTCATGATTGGAAGACACAATTGTATATAATCTTAAAAAAATTATTAGATATATACTTACAATAAATAATTATATTATATAAAAATGAATTTTTAGTCAAACTTTATTTTATTGAATATGTTCTCTACATAAAAATCAAATAGTACTCCAATTTTACCAATAATAGTTTCAGAAAATATCGTTAACTTTTACTTGCATGTTCATTATTGATCTTATGTTATATTATGCATTTAGTTTTTTTCTTTTTTTCAAGGGTTTATTTTCTTTCGAGGCGCATCAGACATATTATGTGAAAATCACTCTCATCAGAAATTCGAACATGAGGTCGCTATTTTAAAGTGATTAGTCTATTGCACTAGACCAATTACATGTTAAAATTATACATCTTGTCTTTCATCAAACAATGGGAGAGCCGAATTTCAGTAGTCAATTATATTATGTAATATTTTTACATCATTCAAATTCTATTATAAACTTCAATATATATACATCTCTCTCCATTTTTTTAAAAGGAAGTTTAGGAGGGTAAATTTCTATTAGTCATCATTATGGTCAAGTAGAAAATCCCAAATAAAACCAGGAAGTCTTGAAATAAGAAGAGAAATAATAAATGCTATATTATTTATAACATGTGCGATCGAGTTATTCACTCGAAACACATGAGAGCATTGAAAAATGAAAATCATTTAAATTCCTAGTCACACGTTTAATATATTCAAAGATATGAAGGAAATAATTGATGTTTTTTATTGTCAACTTAAAATATAAAAAATGTATCTTGCTTGTTGAAATTAGAAGGGGCGGTTTGGTAGGGTGTATGAGATTAAGGTGGATTAGATCGGAGCCGGATTGAAGGTTATATTAAAAATACGTTTGGTAGATTTGATTGAATCATATTATATTAAAATAATCAATTGCAATATGTTTGGTGGAGTTATGAGTTTATGCATATATATTAATATATTTTCTCTACTTAATTGAACATTTAATGTTAGCTAATATATATCAATTCATCGAAGTCATCTATATAATACGTATAAGAGTACGAGCTGATCAAGGTTTATTCATTGTTTAGTTCGAATGCCTCTATGTTATGTGTAAATTTTGTGATTTATTTATGTGGAATGTGTTTCCGTTTTTGGAGATTTAAGAAAAATTTATGATATATTAAAATAGGTAATATGTAAATTTGAGATTATAAGTGACATTTCACCAAATTCTTGTTCACTCGGATTAACTAATCCACCCATGCCTGAGTGGATTATAATATAGTCTCAATATCGGGTCGTAAGGATTTGATCTATTTGACCCGATATTAGAACAATGCCACCAAACGTTGTATTAACCCATATTAACACATATAATACCCCCAATTAGATCCTACCAGTCGGCCCGAAGTGTACTATTATTGTTTTTTTCCAACATAATAATTAACCAATACTCTAATTTTAGTATTTTACCAATAATAACAATTTGTATAGTCTCTCAAAGCAATTTGTGAAATCGCGTTTCACTTCCCTAATTAACACATTATAATAAAATAGATAAAAGCGCGTTAGCAACATGGGCTTTGGCTAAGTACAAACCACAGCGCCGAAACCCTCCACCCCAAAAAATCCAGCAGTTCATTTCATTACATTACTCGCCTCCTCAACAATCCAACATTCGCTGTAATTTTTGAGCTTTTCCCGGAAGAAGAAGAAGGAGAAAGTAGAAAAAATGGTGAGTCAAAGGCAAAGGGAAGCTAAAAAACGGTTCAGACAAGAAAACCCCGGGCTTTTCCCGAAGCCCGAACCGACGCCGCCGAAAGACCCAAACAAAAAGAAGAAGAACAAGTTTAAGCGCAAGAAATCCGAGTCTAATGATCCAAACAGGACCTTTAAGAAATCATCATACTCAAAACATCCGCTAAGAGTTCCTGGAATGAAGCCTGGTGAAAGCTGCTTCATATGCAGAGGGGCTGACCATATTGCCAAATTTTGTCCTCAGAAATCTGAATGGGAAAAGAACAAGGTTGGATTTTGTTTAATTATTTCGATTTTATTTTGGTTTTTGGCATCTGGGATTATGTTATACTCCGTATTTGGTAGAATTCTCCATTTTTTTTTGTAATTTCATATAGGAATGCACCTTTCGTTGTGAACTGGGATTGAGCTAATGAAATGTGTTTTCGAACTGTTTCTTATGTTTTTCTGTAAAATGTTGGTCAGTTTATAGAAAGAGTAGTGGTTCTTGAGGAATAATTAATGTGTACATTAGAAGCCTAAACACGAGCATTTTATTGGGTTATTATTTGTTTGTGGAAGTAGGGTTTTGTGTAGAAGTTTATGATACTCTGTTTCTTTTCATACTGTTTTTTTTTTTTTAATTTAAAAAGGAAGTGTAATTTTTTATTGTAATTTGTTCCTTTTTTGGTTTAAATTATAGGTAATGAAATCATATCTGACTTGGCTTGTACTGCATGGTATTGATAATGGTTTTCTTGTGGTTGATTCTGATGTTTGTAGATCTGTTTATGTTGTCGAAGACGTGGCCATAGTCTTAAGAACTGCCCCGAAAAGAAGGAGGAATCAGTAGATAAGAAATTGTGTTATAATTGTGGAGAAATGGGGCATTCTCTTGATAAATGCCTACAACCTCTTCAAGATGGTATGAGTTATTTAACCAATTTAGATATGATGCCTCATTTTATTTTTACTTTTTTCATACGAATTCATTCTTTAGGCATAATTGTTTAACCAATACAGATATGATGCCTCGATTTGCCTGCATCTAAATTATTCATATAACATAATTGATTAATTCAGTTATGAGAATGATTAAGTGGATAGAGCAAAGTCTAATTAGAATTTCGAAAATAATACATATAGTTTCGTGATACACAATTATATATGTGAGTCACATTATACCCTAACATATATAGTAATCAATGTTCACAAGTCTAAATATCAATGGAGATGACTGATTGGAATACGATTACATGATTTTGGTGTTTTTTTAATTATTTATACGATTAAATAATTTGCTTTAAGTAAATAATATCAAATCATTAGATAAACCTTGTAGGTTTAGGACACATAGAAATTGTGAGATTCATTACAGAAAATCATAGACTTATGACTTGAACATATCTAATTTATTCATCTATGTTTGTATTATTAAGACTTTCTAGCCCGACTTGTAACATTCTATCTTTCTTTAACATAGAAGTACTAGAACATAGAAAGTAAATAAAATAGAACAAAATGTTTTGCCCTAACAGGACAACTTTATCATAAAAATGTTACTTACTCAAATAATATACTTATTTTATGATTGAACGACTGGTCTTAAGAGAGAGTTGAAATTTAGTGTTGGTTCCAAACCTAGCTTATTAATTTGAGTTAACTCGAAAATGAGGCATCAAACATATGACACATTACTTCTCCTCATTTTTGCATAGTAAATTCTGGTTATTGATATGAACTATTTTACTTCACTGCCATTTTTGGTGGTCTGATAATAATGCTCGTAGAGGTTAAGTGATGTGCATTAGTTTTAAAGGGCTCAAGTAGTTTTTGTATAGTAAACGATTTCGTTTATATCTTTCTAGAATTGCTTACTCATGGAAGCACTTTTGGCTTAGTACTTCTGATAAGGCTCCTCTAACAATAATTAAATTAGAATTAGACTCCGAGTTTTTTGTGCATGGCCATGGTCAACGAGTTTTTGTTAGGTTTAACATGGGAAAATTGGCTTTATAAAAAAAAAACATGGGAGGATTGGGATAAGAGAAAGACATAACCTCTCTCTCAGGATATTATTTGATCATTGAAACATATAATCAATCCTGATAGTTATTATATCTTCTTTTCTACCTTCCGTTTGTCTTATCATTATAAACTCCACTTCCCTTTGTAAAATTTAATTCCACGGATGAGGATGCAAATGATTCAGAATTCAGGGGATGTTAATGCAATTCACCCACTAAATTAAGGATTCGATATTTGGCATGTGTTTATTTTATAGTATCTCTTCTTCATAGAAAGAGCTACTTCATGTCGTCATGATCAGCAATTTGGTGCTCTTATATGTCCAATGTTCATATTCGTAGTTCATATTCTCCGAAAGAGTCAGTTATGGATGTCTGATGTATTTGTTTCCAGATGTTGGTTTTATACTTCGAAAAGTACGAGTATGTCTTTTAGAATTTACTTTTTATCTGCAATTTGAAGAGGTAGATTTCTGTGTTTTTTGTTGAAGTCTACTGTTATAGCTATCGAGCAATTATATCATACATAATTGTGAAACAATCTTACCCATAGGAACTTCATTAATCTAGTTGAGTTAAAATATCATATGAAAGTTTCGTGTCAAATTTTGCTCACTGATGTAGTAATTTGACTGAACAAATTTTCGATTTGTTGGTGTCAGGAGGAACAAAATATGCGAAGTGCTTTATATGTAATGAATCTGGCCACTTGAGTAAAAATTGTCCGAAGAATACCCATGGTATTTATCCAAAGGTACTTTAAATTTAACTATCTAAGTTTTACATACATTCAACCAATCTCGTATTCATGTATTAAATTGACTAAGTGCATAGTTTATCGAACTAAATTGTTTTTCAGGGTGGGTGCTGTAAGATTTGTGGCGGTGTTACGCATTTGGCAAGAGATTGTCCTAATAAGGGCGGCAAAACTTCTTTAATGGCTGACATGATAAATCAATCATGTAAGAATTGTATCTTATATTGAAAAAAATAGACTTTTTAATTGCTCCATTACGGTTAATTTTAAATTATTGTGAATTTGGCAAATAACTAATGCAATTTCCCTTGTAAATGAACAGTCGGAGACGAAAACCGGCCTAACCGGGTCACGAAACTCGCAAGTGGGGACGACCTTGAAGATGACTTTGTTGCGGCAATACCTGTTCCTGTGGTTGATGAAAAAGAAAAAAATGTAAAGACCAAGAGTAAACAAGGACCCAAAGTTGTTAATTTTGAAGGTTGATGATTTTGTGGTATTTTTGGGTGATAAATTGTTAGAATTTTGTTTTTACTTTTTCATGAAACCATATAGTTTAATTTTATTATAGACAGACAAAATGTTTTTTTTTTTCCAGTAAAATTTGTATTACAAGATACATTTTTTGTGGCATTTAAGTAGCAACATCATCCATCTAGCTTTGTATTTTATTAATTTGAAGTTTTAAAGTATTGGTTTTTATGTCACTGCTTGACATGTTAATCAGTTAATGTTGTTTTATTAAAAAGAAAGGGTAAAATTGCATACTTACATCAATTTTGGTTCACTACAAAAATAGTGGTTTATTTTTGGAATTTCCGTTTTTTTAGATTACTCTTTCCCCCTCTCTCTCTCTCTTTTTTACTCATTTATCTCTTATATACTCAATATTGTTGGTCTCCTACCACTCTAATTGATATAAAGATAAAAACACCTCCTATACTTTATTTAACTTTCGAAAAATTCACTGTGTTATTTAAATTCCAAAAAATTTCTATGTGCTATAAAATCCGTGTCACATACTCAAATACACACCCCCTCAGAAAAGATATTGTGATTTAAATGCGAAAATTGTAAATATTTGTTCACATTTTATTTTTTATATGATAATTTTATACCTGACAATGAAATAGAAAAATGCCCTAAATTCTTTTTCTAACTCCCAAAAAACCCTTTGTTATTTAACTCTAAAAAATCCCCTATGTTTGGTTTTAATTATCACACTCGACCCAAGTAATATATACTTAAATTTTCAAAAAGAATAAAAATTAAAAAAAACTAATACATAGGGGTAATCTTGTCTTTCCGCCAAAAGTCAAAGGTTTCTACTTGGGCCGGTGTGGTAATTAAAACCTATGATGCACGAATACTTAAAAAAATTACAAAATATTGTGTCGGACATTTTTCAGATACGATACTCCTCGGATACGTATTCGACACTCCACGTGGCGTCGGTAAATATAATTAAAACGAAAAATTGGACGCACGTATCAGATACTTATTCAGACGTATTTAACACATTTTATATTTTGAGTTTTACTAAGTCACAACAATTGATAAAAACAATGTAAGGCGTCAAACCACACTTTGTATTATATACAACTGCAATACAAGATAATTTTGTCTATAACTGGACATGTTTTATATAATATAATTAAAACAAGTATTATATTACAAAACAATTTTTTTTCTAAAAATTGTGCAATTTAATACTTATGAATCTTAACTTAATCTATTTCAACATATATGAATATATAAATATATTAATTCATTTATTTCAAAAAGCACATATATATATATATATATATATATATATATATATATATTTTTATTTTTATTTTTTATATTCGTATTCGTGTCGTATCATATCTAGTAAATTTTTTAAAATTTGCATCGCCGTATCCGTACAATATAAATTAAAACCAAACACAAACAAGTTTTTGAAAATTAAACTAACATATGAAATATTTTAGTTAGACAAAATATAAGGAGTGTTTTTATCTTTTCGTTTCAATAATATTGTGAGCACGTCTCCTGTAATTACTTAATACACGTACATTGAAAGTGATTGACTATACACTTGTTTTATGACGAATCATATACAATCAATCGATTAGAATTTGAATTAAATTATACAAAACCAATGTCCTCTTATATATATATATATATATATATATATATATATATATATATATATATATATAATTAGCCCAATGTCTATTTAACTTCATGCATATATGTGCTAGTGAATTATAGAGTTGGTTATGGTAAGGGGAATTATGAACCGAAGAGGTGCTATGACGATTCTTGACCCTTTATTTTCTCTTTCACCCCCGCATTTCTCTCTTCTTTTATAAGCAATCCAACTTCTTCACTTCCTCCATATTTTCCATCCCCATTTCTCTCTCCTTTCTTTATTGATTCATTCCCTTTTCATTTTCTCATCCTTTTTGCAGGTTTTTTTTCTCTCTAATTGGAAGCCAAAATGGTAACCCTTCAATACGTTCTTTTTCAAAATTTCTTGAAAAATCAAGAAGAGAAAGAAAGATTTAGAATTTGGTTTTGCTATTTGAAAATTTTATATCAAAATTTGATGCCTCCTCCTCTTTTATTGTCAATATAATATAAATATATATTGAATTTGTGTATAAATGTTTATTATGGTCTTGAAATGAATAGACATTTCGTTTACATTTGCTCCAGAATAATTTATTCGGTTTATTGGAAAACACTAGAAATTGTAACAATGCATGATCTTTGGATAGATAGGAGCATGTAATTTACTATCATATTATCTCTGACTTAATGGCAATTTTACCCCCTGATATTCATAATGTTCTATTTGTCTTCATATGATTTGAAAAAGAACACTTTACCCCTCCCTCTATATGTGGCATTTTACCCCCTATGCTATGATAAATATGGCATCTAACTCCCCTATGTCATGATAAATGTGCCTATGTCAAAATCACTTTTCTACTCTCAATTTTGACAAGTGAGTTAAACTCTTCTGAAGGAGGTAAATTGCTTCTCTAAATTTTTTACATGGGTTAAAGTGCTCTTTTTCAAGTCTCAGGGGGTAAATTGAACATTATGTATTTTACAGGAGACAAATGCTTTCTTTTTTCTTTTATGATTTAATTTTATGGGTAGGCGAATGCTGCGTCTGGAATGGCAGTTCAAGATGATTGTAAGCTGAAGTTCTTGGAATTAAAATCAAAGAGAAACTACCGTTTCATCATCTTCAAGATTATTGGTCAACAAGTGGTGGTGGATAAGCTCGGCGAACCTAATGAAAGTTACGATGATTTCACCAACACTCTCCCTTCCGATGAGTGTCGTTATGCTGTCTTTGATTTCGACTTTACCACCAATGAAAATATCCAGAAGAGCAAGATTTTCTTCATTGCATGGTAATGTAATTTATGTATCCATACATATATTTTGAATCAATATGAAGAACAAAATTGTATTTTTAGTCCCACATGGACATACCCTCAACATTTTTTATATGGTGTTTTACAAATAAAGCATTGGTGTCAAAATGTCTAATAATGTGTTTTGCTAATTTCGTCTGAGCTAATGTCAATTTACCCCCTTAATATGCATATTTTTACCTTCTTCAATTGGAGAGTAAAACTCACTCGTTGAAATTGAGAGTGTGCATGAAAAATATTTCTGTAACAAAGGGGGTAAAGTGCAACATTTATCATAACACGGGATGGTAAAGTGTCACATTTATCATAATTTAGGGGAGTAAAGTGCCACTTGTATGATGGGCAGATTTGTTAAGTCATTCTTTTAAAAGTTTAAAATATCAGGAAGTCAGTGTGAAACTTTTGTAAAATTATAGGGGATAAAGTACTATTTTTCAAATTACAGGGGATAAATTGCCATTAACTCCTTTTTTTTTCTTATCTCCCCCATTTCCATCTAACACTTTCAATTTTGTCTTAAAAATGGTTTTAATTTTGCACTTTTAGTCCCATAAAACTGCCCTAGTTTTGCAACTTACTCTCGAAGTGTATGAAAAGGCGTTATAGGATAAAAAAAAAATACAAAACATTTTATAAAATTGGGACCAAAAGTACAATCTTATGAATCATAGAACAAAAAGTGATTGAATGGTTCACGGTGTGAACCGGGAAATTTATATATGATTAACTTATGTCGTAATTGGAAATTTTAGGTCACCGGAAACATCAAAGGTGAGAATGAAGATGGTGTATGCAAGCTCTAAGGACAGATTTAAGAGAGAATTGGATGGAATTCAAGTTGAATTGCAAGCAACGGATCCAAGTGAAATGAGCTTTGATATTATAAAAGCGCGAGCATACTAATTAAAACCGGCGGTTCTTTCTCGTTCATTCGATTTCATGTTTAAAAAAATTGTTGTATTTTTTGTGTTTAAATTGGTAGCATTGATTTACTATCATCATTCTTTAATCTTTGAAAAATCCCTTTTGACTACATGTAACACAATGTATTCTTCAGAAAATTTTTACAGAATAATTAATTGTATCGCTCATGGAAATTATTATAAGACAACCCAATTTAATTATATATCAAAGTTACAAAATAAATAAACACTTATAATATAATAATTATATCATTAATCTTTAATAGCAAGCTTGTACTTACTAAATTTCTCACAATCCGAGTAGATATTAATCTTTTTAAATAAAGTAAAACTTATCTATTTCAAAATCAGCCCATGATTCATCTAAAAATCAACATGATAAACTTCAGCCATATTCGGATAAAACAATCCCCAATTTTGCTCCACACCTTCTGGCTTGAGATTTTCATTGAAAAGTGCAAATATATATGCCTCTACAACTTTCCCTGGTTTTCTTGGCGTTCCTTTCCCCGACGCTAAAAGTTTAATTAAGTTAGTATTATATTTTTGAGCATTCTCAACGCTTGCGTCGGTATTTCCCGCACTTGGCCATCCAGTTTCCGCGACGACAATGTCAACATTTGATACACTAACCTTTTCCATTGCAGCATAGACTGTATCTACCATAGCATCAAATAGGTTTTGATAAGTTAGCGAATTATCAGGGACGGGTGTAGCAGTGTTGTCTAAAAGGGCGTAATCTAGGTGTACGTTATTTGGGTCGCTTAAGCGAGGAAACCACGTGTAAACATTGAGTAAAAGTGGATAATTTTTGGATGATAAGAATGTCAGAATTTGTGTCATTATCGGAGTGGCTTCGGTAGAGAAAACTCCGTTTGATGGAGGAAAAGATGCGCCCAATATTTGCATGGAAACGACTGTGCTGACGGGTACGGCGTAACTGGCAGCAAATATGGCTGCATCGATGTTTTGCATGGCGGAGGGTATGTATTGGGCTAGGTTGCCGGGAATGGCATCATTTCCTACGACTTCGTTTCCTACGGCTACGGTTACGAAGTTGACTGATGAGGCATATGGGACGATATTGGTGGCGACCCATGACGTTGCCGCCGATGGGTCTGACGCAAAGGTTTGTATGTTTTGGTTTTCGACGCCGAGGATCACGGATATATTGGAACCTTGTAGGGCTGTTAGGACCGCGGCGTTTGGTTCGAAAAGTCGAATTTTATGGATGTTTCTTGATTTGAGTAGTGAAACAACGTCGGATGGTGATGGAAGATTGTTACCATTTAGTCCATAGTTGACGCCAATTGCCCTTGCACCTTCATCAAAGAAAGAAAAAGAAATATATTACACATCAAATTGTCAAATGTCAAAATAAAAAATAAAAAATAAAAAAAATAAAAATTTAGGTCAGATATGACTTAATCAATCTCAAGTTACCATGAAAAACGTACTTACGCAATAACATTATTACTACAACACAAATTTAATTCATGTTTGTCTCGACTTAACCCAAATCGATCAATTATACATGAACGGGCTCGCCTATATGAACGGACCCGTTCGGGAAAGATTAATTAAGAACATCTTATATCCGGTACCTGGATGAATGTTTAGGAAGCAACTGAGGACAAATATGAATGCATAAATCTTCTCCATTGTCATAGCTAATCAAATTAGATATGCTATGAAATATTAGATTGTTTGGGATTTAATTATATGACTCCGATATTGAAATTTATAGAGGGATGATGAGTATATCTAGGAAATTATATATTGAAATTTATTTTTGGAAATATATTGAAATTTATAGAGAAACGATGAGTATGTCTAGGGTATATATGGAAATTTATTTTTGGAAATTAATTAATTTGAGGTTTCATGCTTATTTATGTTAATTAAAATATACGCATGGTCATAAATAATTATAAGATCTCAAAAGAATATGAGAATAATGATTCGGGCATGGCGTGTATTTTAACTAGGTAAGCTAATCCACGAGAATCTGAAAAATATTTACAAGAATGAAAGAAAATATATAAACAGGACATGCACATCTATACAAAATATAAAGTGAACTTGTTCTTATAAATTGGGTAAATTCACTCCTACATTGAGATGAATAAAATAAAAAAAAGGAAAGGAAATTCAAAATAAATATAATTCAAATCTTACTTGTTGAAATGAAAAAATGAGTTCGACTAAATTCATTTGAATTTGAAATTTCCACTAAAACGATTGGGACATTGAGAAAGTTGCAAAATAAAATAAAAAAAGAAAATTGTAATATCGGATAACTGTCAATTGAGCCGGCCCTACCCGAAGTCGATGGTTCAATCCGATTACAAATTGTACATTACTTCTGGTATTTGCACCTACACTCCCTAACTACTGTTATTTGTCATTTACACTCAAAATCTTTTATATTTTTACAGTCACACCCCTTTTGTTAACTAGGTCCACTCCATATTGAAAACATAACTAAATGTCCAAATTACCCTCTCCATAATGGCTAGTTGACTTGGTTCTAATTCAGAACATGAACTTTAGAACATTAGATATTGTTTTATACTGCAATTTTGCCTAAAAATTAACTAAATCCATAGCTTGTTATTTTCATAATTATAATAAAAAAATTGGACAATAATGTTGAAAAATCTAATCTGTGAAATTTATAACCAGATTATCAGAATAGAATCAAAATATTCACTGACATTTTGGATGTAAAGCCTAAGTGGTGGGTAAAAAATGTAAAATTCACCCGTACTAGGTGATATCTACTAGAACTTAATTTAAACAGTAAACAGCCTAAAATAGAATAAACAATTTTTTGTGTTTGGTTTGATAATTTACTATTTATAATTAGCAGAAATAAACGAATAATAATAAGCAGGTGGTCATGACCTGCTTATGATAAAAACAAAGTTCTAAGATTTTTATTTATAAAGGGTGAGTTTGGCCCAGCGGTGGGAGCACTTAAAAACACTTCTAGACATTTATTGTGATTTTTGAAGTGTTTGGCCCCAATTATAGAAATTATTTTTAGCTTTTGTAAAAGTAACACTTTAGTTGCTTCTAAAATAAGTTGATTTTTGCTTCTGAGGATCCCAAAAGTGATTATGATCTTGGGGGCCAAACACCATGAAAATCACGATTGAACAGAAGTAATTTTTATAATCGGGGCCAAACACTTCAAAAATCACAATAGAGATGTAAAAGTGATTTTAAGAGCTCCAATCGCTGGGCCAAAGTCACTCTTAGTTATTTTGCGAACTCAACTTTGTTATACCTAGAAATAGTTTATTGTCAAACATCCCCTGTAAAATATAAAAACTAACAATTTCACCTGATACATATTTTTTAGTAAAATTAAAATGCGGATTTTTTGCATTTTGCACCCTGAAAATATAGGATTTTGGCACTTTGAAATTCCACTTAAAAGTTTTGACACTTCGCATCCTGAAAATATAATTCATTTAATACTTTACACCCTAGTGCGTATTTTAATAAAAAAAAGAATTGCTAGTGGATGATTCATAGAAGTCAATTTTTAATATTTTTTGGCACTTTACCTCCTCGAAATATAGATTTTGACACTTTAAACCCAACAAATATAAAATATTAACACTTTGCACTATGCAAATTTAAATTTTTTGGAACATTCCACCTCGATTAGTTTATTTTTGGCACTTTACGCTTTAGAAATATAATTTTTAACATTTTGCACCCTAATATTTTCTTTTGAAAAAAGCTCATGAATGTCATCAGTGGAAAGATAAAATTGTCATGTTCAATGCACAACAATCAAACATAGGAAACAATATTTTTATTTCGAGTGCAAAGTGCCAACAATTTATATTTTCAGGGTGCAAATTGCCAATGATCTATATTTTCAGGGTGTATTGTGCCAAATTCTATATTTTTAGGGTGAAAAGTGCCAAAAAAATTCAAAAACAACTATTTGACCCTTCTTGCAACTAAATCTCTTCATCAAAATACACACTTGGGTGCAAAGTATCAAATAAATTCTATATTTAGAATGCAAATTATCAAAAAATTTAAGTCATGGTGCAAAGTGTCAAAAATCCTTAAAAAGCTAACAACTACACTTAAATTTACCCTGGTTCTTTTCAAGCACACTAATGGATTTAATCCATTGGGGTTGGATAATTGCCACATGTGCATGAAAGGACAAAAAATTGTCCTTACATGCTCATGTGGCATTCATCCAACACCTGGATGGATTAAATCCACCGGGCTAGGTACTAATTTTCCTTTGAACCTAACACATCTTCTAAAAATTTCAGTGGCTATAAATTTTATATTATGACAGGGTTAAGTGTAAGATACTTTGTATAAATTTAATTTTAGTAATAAAATATTAAGTGCTAATGGTAAATTGTAACTTTTTTACATATATAAAGTGACAAGATCGAGAACTTAATCAAATATTGTTAGTAAAATGTCTTCAACATATATATTAGTGACAAGGATTGTAAAAATAAATTCGCTATTGAACTTTGCGGTGGCTGCGGGTTCCATAGTTAACAAAAAAAATGACGTCACTAAATTATAGTGATAATATTTATTGTCACTAAATTATCACTAATTGTCATACTAAAAATTTAAATTATCATACACTTGTCACTAATAACTAATTAATTATTAGTGACAACTTAAAAATTTATTGTGTTACTGTTGCACTTGTAACACAACTAATATTTTTTATCCCTAAATATATGTGAATTGTGACAACTTCTACATTATCACCTTAAATATTTTATCAGTAAAATTCAATTTCTTGTAGTGTTTATAGATCAACTCACTTTCTGGATCCATGGAACCAAATAAGAGATTAATCATTAATGTTGACAAATGTGTTATATGAATATTTATAATATACATTAAGTTTTCGTAACTTGTTTGGTAGCACAATTAGTGACAGTTTAGCATGTAAGTGAAAAAATCTGTTTGCATGCTGACAACTTTGGACGTTACATTATCATAGAGATGAAATATAATGTGATTACTGTTGTTTTATTATGCTTTGATATAAAGGAGACAACCAAATTTATGAATTTATAATATTACAAAATAATAAATAAGCAACACTAAAATGAAAATAATATCATTAATCTGTAATATCAAGTGAGTACTTGCTAAATATCTCATATATGTGACTAGAAATTTATCTAATTAAATAAAATAAATAAGACTAGTCTATTTCAAAATCAACCCTTCCTTCATCTAAAAATCCACATGATAAACTTCAGTCATATTAGGATAAAACAGTCCCCAATTTCGCTCCACACCTTCTGGCTTGAGATTTTCATTGAAAAGTGCAAATATATATGCCTCTACAACTTTGCCTGGTTTTCGTGGCGTTCCTTTTCCCGACGCCAAAAGTTTAATTAAGTTAGTATTAAATTTCTGAGCATTTTCAATTGTTGCGTCGGTAGTTCCAGCAGTGGGCCACCCAGTTTCCGCCACAACAATATCAACATTAGATACACCAACCTTTTCCATTCCAGCATAAACTGTGTCTACCATAGCATCAAATAAGTTTTGATAAGTCAGAGAATTATCGGTGACGGGTTTAGCAGCGTCATCTATAAGGGCGTACTCTAATTGTACATTATTCGGGTCGCTTTGACGTGGAAACCATGTGTAAGCATTGACTAAAAGTGAGCTATTTTTGGATGACAAGAATTTTAGAATTTCTGTCATTATCGGAGTGGCTTCTGTAGAGAAGACACCATTCGATGGAGGAAAAGATGGGCCCATTACGCTCATGGAAACAGCGTGGCTAACGGGTATGGCAAAACCGGCATTTGATATGGCTGCATCGATGTTTTGCATGGCGGAGGGTACGTATTGGGCTAGGTCGCCTGGAATGACTTCGTTCCCCACGGCTATGTATTCGAAGTTTAGTGATGAGGCATATGGGACGACGTTGGTGTTGACCCATGAAGTTGCCGCCGATGGGTTGGAGGCAAAGGATTGTAGGTTTTGGTTTTCGGTACCAAGGATTACGTCTATATCGGAATCTTTTAGGGCTGTTAGGACATCGGTGTTTGGTGCAAAAAGTCGAACTTTTGAGATGTTTCTTGATTTTAGTAGTGAAATAACGTCGGATGGTGATGGAAGATCATCGCCATTTAGTCCATAGTTGACGCCTATTGCCCTTGCACCTTCATCAGAAAAAGAAAAAGAAAAAATGTTACAAATCAAAGTGACAAATATGGAAATAAGAAAATTCTAGCTCAAATTATTATGTTAATGGTTTCAAAAAAGATATGGTACCTGGATAAATGTTTAGGAAGCAATTGAGGACAAATATGAATGCATAAATCTTCTCCATTGTTATAGTTTTTCAAAATAAAAAAGATTATATTGTTTGAGATTTAGATGATGGGTTGTACAATACTCGGAGATTGCATTTTATAGAGATGTTGAGTCTAGGTTTTGAAATTTAATTTTAGCAATTACTATGAGGTATCATAATTTTGTTATTAATTAACATATATGGCATGCTAATAATTCATTACTCTCATGTCCTAAATTAATTATAAGATCTCATAGATATATGGAAATAATACTTCGGGCTTGGCGGTAAGGTAATCTATAAGAACTTGAAAAACATTTACAAGAATGAACGAAAATATATAAACTGGAAATCCACTCCTATTATAACTTGGGGAAATCCACTCCAATATTGAGATTGAAAAAAAAGAAACTTAATACAAAAAATGAGAAAGTCACAAAAAGGAAAAGTGTTAATTTAGTTTCCGGTCCATAAATTTTTTTTTTTCTGGAGAAACAATTTTATCACTGAATAAATTAAAGTTCAAATACAAGATTACATTTTACAAATGAGAGAATTTCACTTTTGATACCATAATTCTACCTACTTTAGAGATTTGACACCACAACTTTTTATACCGACACATTTGATACCATAACTCAAATCAACTTTGCACATTTAATACTTCCGTCAAATTAATGACGGAATTGTCACGAGAATATCACGTGGCCGTTAAAACATTATACATTTGATACCATAACTTATGTTGACTGATAATTTTACCCCATAATATTTCAGGTCACCCAAAAAGCCCCACATGCATCTCCAAATTTACTGACGATTTTAGTCCACATTGTTGTCAAATTTCCAAATTGACTCGAATAAGACTACGTGCTGACCAATTTAGAAAATTTTAAATCTGAATTTGGGGGGAGAATTGCAATTTTGGTTGACTGATAATTTTACCTCATAACATTTCAGGTTACCAAAAAAGCCCCACATCTCCAAATTTAGTGACGATTTTAGTCCACATTGTTGCCAAATTTCTAAATTGACTCGAATAATACCACGTGCTGACCAATTTAGAAAATTTTACTTATTTTATTTAAATAACTAATTTAATTTATAAACAATATTAATAATTAAATAATACATTAACATAAATATCACCAAAATTAAGAAAATATATTCATTTTAAATATAAAATTTATATAATAGAATTAATATATTTAATATTTATTAAAATAATAAATTATATAATTTAAAAATATTTAATATTTATTAAAATAATAAATAATAAATAATTATAAATAAAAAAAATTCCCCACCCCATCCACCCAACCCAACCCAACCCACCCACCACCTCCCCACCCCACCCCCCTCCCTACCCCGATTACCAGGTCTGCAGCCTGCGGCCTGTGTCTTCGGTCCCAGGCCACCGCCGGCCTGGGATCTTCGGTCCCAGGCCACCGTCGGCCTGGGATCTTCGGTCCTTGGCCACGGTGGCTTAGATCGAAAAACCCAGGCCATCGGCCTGGGTTCTCCGATCCCAGGCCACTGGTGGCCTGGGACAGAAGACCCAGGCCGCCGGGTATGGGGGAGGGGTTGGGAGGTGGTGGGTGGGGTGGGATTTTTTTTTTAAATTAAAATTATTTATTATTTAATATTTTAATAAATATTAAATAGTTTTAAATTATATAATTTATTATTTTAATAAATATTAAATATAAGTCAACATAAGTTATGGTATCAAATGTGTAAAGTTTTAACGGCCACGTGACATTCTCATGACAATTCCGTCATTAACTTGACGGAAGTATTAAATGTGCAAAGTTGATTTGAGTTATGGTATTAAATGTGTCGGTATAAAAAGTTGTGGTATCAAATCCCTAAAATAGGTAGAATTATGATATCAAAAGTAAAATTCTCTCTTTTACAAATATGACATGCTTGAAGGACTTGTTATACGAAGAGAGCTTAACTAAGTATTCGGGTTATTTGCTCCTACACCCCCTGAATGTTATTTGGCATTTACAATAAAAATAAAATTATTTTTTGGTAGTCACACCCTTTATGTTAATTGGATGTCCACTCCACATTATCCTCCCCATAATAGCTAGTTGACTTGGTTCTCATTCAGAATATGAAATTTGGAGCAGTAGATATTGCGTTATACTGCAATTTCGCCTAAAAATTCAACTCAAATTCATGATTATAATCCAAAAATGGGACAATGATGTTGAAAAATCTATCTATAAAATTTGTAACTAGATTATCAAAATTGAATTAAAATATTCACTAGAATTTTGGATGTAAAACCTTCTTGGTGGGTAAAAAACATAAAATTCACCCATGTTAGGTATTATTTACTGGAGCTTAATTAGACAATAAGTAGATAAAAATAAATAAATAATAAAAATTAAACAATAAGCAGCTTAAAACGGAACAAACATTCTTAATGTTTGGTTTCATAATTATGTTTATTTAATTCTTGAAATTAGCAAAACTAAACTAATAATAATAAGAAGGTCATGCTCTGCTTATAATAAAAACAATGTTTTAAAAATTTTATTGAGTTTTTTTTTTTCACTTTGTACCTTCAAAACTAGATTTAACACTTTGCACAGTACTTTGTACCTTCTTTTATTTTTCTGAAAAAATTTAGGGACAAAATAGGTAATTCATTTTGGATCTTTGCATCCACAAAATACAAAAAATGGGCACTTTGCACTCGAAATAGAATTAGCACTTAGCACCCTCAATTTATCAACTTGAACCCTCGAAACAGGAGAATGGACACTTAGAAACCCCTAAACACAAAATTAGCAATTACCACATCTAATTAAGAAAAACTCAATAACTACACCCTATTTTCTCGGCAAAGTTAACCACCGGGGGCAAAAATTTAGGGGCAATATAGGTAATTCATTTTCTTTTTTCCTTAAAATGCTAATTTTGTATTTAGGGAGTCCAAAGTGTCAATTTCTCGTGTTTCGGGGGTGAAAGTTGTTGATTTGTTTTGAATTTGAGCATGCTAAGTGCTAATTCTATTTTGAGAGTGCAAAATGTCCATTTCTCGTGTTTCTGGGGTGCAAAATGCCAAAGATAAAAAAAAAATGAATTACCTATTTTGTCTGTAGATTTTTTTAGGAAAACAAAAGAGTGTGCAAAGTGCTGAATTATTCATATTTTAAGGGTGCAAAATGCTAATATTATATTTTGAGGGTGCAAAATACCTATTTTTCATATTTTAAGGGTGCAAAGTGCAAAAAACTCTTTTAATTGATCAGTAATATCTTGCGAACTCAACTTTGTTATACCTAGAAACAGTTTATTGTCAAACATTCCCCATAAAATAAAAAGCTAATAATTTAACTGGATGCATATATTTTAGTAAAATTAAAAAGCTAACAATTACACTTTCAAATTGGATTTTTTTGCAAGTTAACTCCTTGTAATGTCTAATAGGCAGTTTACCTTCCTGTAAAATTAAAATAGGCATTTTAACTTTCCGTGAAATGAAATAATAACCAATTTACCTCCTTTTGATATAAAATAGGCAATTTACCTCCATGTAAAATGAAATAATGAGCAATTGACCTCCGTGTGATATAAATAATGTGCAATTTAGAGGGAGACAATGTGCTTTTATAAAAACACAGGGAGGTATTTTGCCACTTTTCTTATCACGATGCCTTAAATTGCCTATTTAAAATATCACAGGAAAATATTTTGCCCTCTTATTTATCATAGGGAGTAATATTGCCTATTTAAAATAACGTAGGGAGTTAATTTATTATTCACTCCTTCCAAATTAACTTGGCTCTTTTCTTCTGCTCTTCCCATCAAGCATTTTGAACCTAACACATCTTCTAAAAAAATTTGGTGGCTCTGAATTTTATATTATGATAGGGTTAAGTGTGTGATAATTTGTCTTAATATAATTATACTGATAAAATGTGAAGTGTCAATGTTAAAATGTCATTTTTACATATATAAAGTGACAGATCGAAAACATAATAAAAAATTATTACTAAAATAATTCTCATAAACATATTAGTGATAATGATTATAAAAAAAATTATCACTATTGACATTTAGTTATACTGATACACTAAAAATGACATTAGTGACAATACTTAGTTTCGCGAGTTTGTCAACATTGAGAATTTAAACTACTATACACTTGTCAGTAATAGCTCAACTTACGAAGAGTGCCATATTTACATCATTGCTTAATATATTTTATCAATAAAATTCAATTTTCTTGTAATGTTTATAGATCAACTCACTTTTTGTATTAATGTTACCAAATAAGAAGTAAAGAAGAGATTAACGTTGACAAATGTGTTATATGAATATTATAATATACCGTAAGTTTTCTTAACTGGTTTGGTACTTAGTAGCACAATTAGTGACAATTTAGTATAAGAGGCAAAATCTATTTGCATGTTGTTTTATTATGCTTCGTTATATATGAGACAACCAAATTTATGAATTTATAATATTACAAAATAATAAATAAACAACACTAAAATGAAAATAATATCATTAATCTGTAATATCAAATGAGTACTTGCTAAATATCTCATATATGTCATGACTAGAAATTTATCTAATTAAATAAAATAAATAAGACTAGTCTATTTCAAAATCAACCCTTCCTTCATCTAAAAATCCACATGATAAACTTCAGTCATATTAGGATAAAACAGTCCCCAATTTCGCTCCACACCTTCTGGCTTGAGATTTTCATTGAAAAGTGCAAATATATATGCCTCTACAACTTTGCCTGGTTTTCGTGGCGTTCCTTTTCCCGACGCCAAAAGTTTAATTAAGTTAGTATTAAATTTCTGAGCATTTTCAATTGTTGCGTCGGTATTTCCAGCAGTGGGCCACCCAGTTTCCGCCACAACAATATCAACATTAGATACACCAACCTTTTCCATTCCAGCATAAACTGTATCTACCATAGCATCAAATAAGTTTTGATAAGTCAGAGAATTATCGGTGACGGGTTTAGCAGCGTCATCTATAAGGGCGTACTCTAATTGTACATTATTCGGGTCGCTTTGACGTGGAAACCATGTGTAAGCATTGACTAAAAGTGAGCTATTTTTGGATGACAAGAATTTTAGAATTTCTGTCATTATCGGAGTGGCTTCTGTAGAGAAGACACCATTCGATGGAGGAAAAGATGGGCCCATTACGCTCATGGAAACAGCGTGGCTAACGGGTATGGCAAAACCGGCATTTGATATGGCTGCATCGATGTTTTGCATGGCGGAGGGTACGTATTGGGCTAGGTCGCCTGGAATGACTTCGTTCCCCACGGCTATGTATTCGAAGTTTAGTGATGAGGCATATGGGACGACGTTGGTGTTGACCCATGAAGTTGCCGCCGATGGGTTGGAGGCAAAGGATTGTAGGTTTTGGTTTTCGGTACCAAGGATTACGTCTATACCGGAATCTTTTAGGGCTGTTAGGACATCGGTGTTTGGTGCAAAAAGTCGAACTTTTGAGATGTTTCTTGATTTTAGTAGTGAAATAACGTCGGATGGTGATGGAAGATCATCACCATTTAGTCCATAGTTGACGCCTATTGCCCTTGCACCTTCATCACAAAAAAAAAAAAAAAAAAAAATGTGTTACAAATCAAAGTGACAAATATCGAAATAAGAAAATTCTAGCTCAAATTATTATGTTAATGGTTTCAAAAAAGATATGGTACCTGGATAAATGTTTAGGAAGCAATTGAGGACAAATATGAATGCATAAATCTTCTCCATTGTCATAGTTTTTCAAAATAAAAAAGATTAGATTGTTTGAGATTTAGATGATGGGTTGTACAATACTCGGAGATTGCATTTTATAGAGATGTTGAGTCTAGGTTTTGAAATTTAAATTTAGCAATTACTTTGAGGTATCATAATTTTGTAATTAATTTACATATATGGCATGCTCATATTTTATTACACTCATGCCCTAAATTAATTATAAGAACTTCATATATATATGGAATAATAAATCGGCCTTGGCGTGCCTTTCAACTAGGTAAGGTAATCTTTGAGAATTCGAAAAACATTTAAAAAGAATGAACGAAATATATAAACAGGACATGTGCATCAATAAAAGAAATAAGTGAATCTGTTATTAGAAATTTTGTAAATCTACTCAAATATTGAGATCAAATAAAAGATTAAAATAAAATCCTAATTCAAATCTAATTTGGCGAAATAAGAAATGAGTTCGACTAAATAAATTTGAACTGAAAATTCCACTAAAACGATGGAGTATTTATTTTGGACGTATTTTGGACATTAAGAAAATTAAGCGTCAAAGAATTGTTTATTAAATTTCAATAGTACTACGAGACTTTAGTTAATTTGGGCATTATATATTTTACTTTGCAATTAGTTGACTAAACTTTAAAAGTTGTTATTAACTTATTATTGTAACTAATTTATTCAAGAAAAGAAAAATGATGGAAGAATATAATTGGTTTGTTTTAGCCTCTCTTAAGAATAGAGTTAAATTCCTTGAAAATATGTTTTTGGCAAACATTGCCGAAAAAAACCCAGAGTAATATGACACAATTTACTCATTTTCTGAAAACACAAGAAAAAATCTAAAAAAATTAAGAGAGAAAGACAAAAAAAGAAATGAACTTTATCTATCTTAATTATAATTTCCTAAATTTTCTTTTTATATTGAAAATCATATTCTTCCATCTCAAATTTCTTATATTTTTGTCCAATTTGGAGGCCTAATCGACACGCCCATTTACATATTTTTTCCGTTTTTAAACTGTTTTTCCAAAATGTTGATAGGATAGTGGTTAAATACAATCTACTTTATTAACCAAATCATATATATATATATATATATATATATATATATATATATATATATATGATAAATTGAACTTTTTTTAGTTAGTAGTTCTTAAAAAAAATAAAAGTCGCACGACTTTAGTAAAAATAAAATTCATCATTTTGGTGTTATAAGTTCTTTTGTAAATCGACCGGTAATTAATATTCAGTGGCGGAGCTAGACGGTTTTTGTAGGGAGGGGGGGGGGACTTTTTTTTATAACAAAATCGTAGTTTTTGATGTTTTAATAGAAGGACAAATACTAACTTAAAATAAAGTAACAATATATTTATATTAAAAAAAGATTAAAAAAAAAGTTACTAGCAATTTTTTATCCAGCAAAAGATGAATAAATATACTAGCAATTCTTTTAAGAGTTCATTACTTAAATTGTTCAAAATATTGGAGAATTAGTAAAAGCATGAAAACATTTAAAACATAAATGTAGTTATTTATAGGCAATACAATGTACCAATATTGATACTAAAACTATTTTTATTCAGAAATAATTTCAACCTACATAAACAAGTGAGAAAGGAAAATAATAAACTAAATACTTTATTTATTGAGGAAGAATTGAAAAAGAAAAATTATAAACTGAATATATGGAGAAAGAGTTCCCTATGGGTTTAGAACCCAAGACACCAGAACAAATCCAGAAGCCCACTAATGGACTATTTGTTTTAGTTGAAAATAAATTGACCAAGAAATTATATAAATATTAACTCTAGAATTTTCTTTCCCCTCCCGCCCCGCGTAATGACGAAGTTAATCTTCATCATCCATTCTAAAATGTGGTTATATAAATTAGCAAACCCTTTTTTTACTTTTTACTTATTTGACAACAAATGAAAGATAATTTCATCAATTCAACCCTAATTTATTTATCAAAACCTAACTTCACACTATGAACTATTAAAAGTAAATTGTAGAGTGTATGCATTGAATCACTGCAGAGCTAATTACCTAAAAATCTTAATGTTGTTGGGATTCTTACGAGAAAATGAGTCTCAGACTGTGAAAATATAAAACTTTTAGGCTCCTTTGGGAATCTTGTCTGGATACAATCTGGTATATTTAAACAAATATTAAACTATAATGTGTTATGCTAAACTTATAAAAAACTATTCTGTTAAATTTATTGTGCTAACTTCTTTACATTTTCAAAAAATCTGCAAAAAACACCCATTTTGTAAAAAGTAGGTTGTTTTGTATCGACATATATCAATAAACTATTTTTAAAATGCTTTAAGTTAGTCCATAAAACTTCACGTGATATATTTTTAAAATTATTTCTTGAAATATATCGATAAAGAACAACATATTTTTTACAAATTGGACATCATTTACAGTGTTTTTGATAGAACAAGAAAATTTCGCAAAATAAAATTTTTAAAGGATAATTTCTTGTAAATTTAACAAAACACAAAAGAGTATCTTGCATTTACCCCCTCCCGTCAATCATTTTGAGCCTAGCACATCTTCTAAAGTTTATTGTTTGGTTCTTACACTTGTAATAAACAAAAGCAGAGTCGAGCAATACACTATATAAAAGAGAGAATTACACTTGTGGTATTAAACTATATACTGATTCTCACTTGTTGTATCATAAAAATCGAGTTCGACACATTTGGTACCATAATTTAAGAAATTGAATCACATTTGGTACCACCATTAAAATTGGACGTTAATTGATGACGTGGCAGTTAAGTTTTATAGCATAATTGATACCATTACTATATTGACTAACAATTATACCTCTAACTTTTCAAGTTGTCAAAATAATCTCACATCTTAAAATTTACTGACAATTTTAATCCACATTGTTGCCCAATTTTAAAATTGGCTCGAATAAAACAATTGCGGGCCAATTTAGAGATTTTACTTAATATATTTTAACTAATTTAATTTATAAATAATATTAACAAACCAAATAATACATTAACATAAATTCGATAAAATATTAATTAAATCTAAAATTATATAATGATATGAACATATTTAATATTTATTAAAAAATAAATTATATATTATTAATAAAATAATTCTAATTAAAAAATAAATAAACTCCACCCCGTCTCCACTGGATCTGTTCCCGGGAGTACCCTAAAAAAAAGGAACCTTTCCTCTCCCCAGCCATTTCGGATCCCAACCCCATCCCCCCTAACTAACGAGAAATTATGTAGTACAACCGCTGCACCACGTCATCAAGTATACGTGGTGCAGCCCACCAATACACTTGGGGCATGTGGATTAAAAATCCACATCACCCATATTCTGGCAGTGTGAACACAACTTTCTGAACCCCTATTTTTTTGGAACATGGCCAGAACATGGGGTGATGTGGATTAATAATCCACATGTCCCATGTGTATTGGTGGGCTGCACCACGTGTACTTGATGACGTGGTGCAACGGTTGTACTAAATAATCTCTCCTAACTAACCCCCCCCAACCACCACCCACCCAAATGCTAGGCCGCCGCCAGTCTGGAATCGTTCGTCCCAGGCCGCAGTGGTTGTGGATCGGAGGTCCCAGGCTACCACGACTTGGGATCTCAACAGATCCTAGGCCATAGTGGCCTGGTCCGGACGATCCAAGGCCGACGACGGCCTGGGATTTTGGTGTTGGGGGGAGGGGGATAGGGTTGGGGTAGGAGGTAGGAGAAGGTTTTTTTTTTTAATTATAATTATTTTATTAATAATATATGATTTATTTTTTAATAAATATTAAATATATTCATATCATTTTATAAATTTTAGATTTATGTAATATTTTACCGAATTTATGTTAATGTATTATTTGGTATGTTAAAATTATTTATAAATTAAATTAGTTTAGTACATATATAAATATATTAAGTAAAATATCTAAATTGGTCCGCGAGTATTTTTTTCGAGCCAATTTTGAAATTGAGCAACAATGTAAACTAAATTTGAAGATGTGGGGTTATTTTGATAACTTGAAAAGTTAAGGGTATAATTGTCAGTCAAAATAAGTAATAGTATCAATTCTGCAATAAACTTAACTGCCACGTCATCAGTTAACGTCCAATTTTAACGGTGGTACCAAATGTGATTCAATTTCTTAAATTATGGTCGATTTTTATGGTACCACAAGTAAGAATCAATATATAGTTTGGTACCACAATTGCAATTCTCCCCTATATAAACTTAATTTAATTTCCTGTAATATTTGAGACTGTCTGAATTTGTTGAACAAAGAATGAACGAACTTTGATCTAATCGAACACAAATGAAACTCGAATAACCAAATTCTTTTACGTATATTTTGTTATTTTCTAGCTTCACTCTTAACATTAATTTTCAAAATATATCATAGATAAATGGTGTTCAAATAGTTTATTATACATAACTATTATGGTCAAAAGAGCTAATCTCGATCAAATATGAATCAATTTCATACACTCCGATTCCCTGAAATTTACAAGAATAATCTAATACATATTATTAGCATTCCTCAAGAGAAAATTCCAACGATAGTTATTCTCGATAATTAACCATTTAAATTGGCAATTCAAGCTCCAAACTTGGGGACCTTAGCTGTAGATATCTGAGCTAGAAAGTGTTCAGCTACAATTCTTCGCTGTATTTTCCCGGTAGCAGTTTTCGGGACAGAATCAGTGATGAAAATCTTCTTTGGAACCTTGAAAGCAGCTAGATTTTTCTTACAAAACCTGGACACCTCTGCCTCGTCAAGATTCGATCCTTCCCGAGGGATAACCGCGCAATTTATCTGAATAAACATAGGCACAAATAAGTAATTAGTATAGAACTCGATTGATAGAATAATTAAGTGTTAAGTTTTGCCTTAATTTACTAAATTGTTGCTAATCTATGCTTTAGATACTGCTGCCAAGAAAGTTCAAAAAATTATGTAGTTTTATTAATAACATAATTAAAAATTAGTCATCAATTGGCGACAAAGACATTACTTTTTAAAAAGCATCCTCAACGGTTAATTTTAACATCAAGAACACATATTTATCAAAAAAAAACATCAAGAACACAAAACATTATATTATCTTTGCCACCCTTTGTTATTTCTGTCCATGTGGTGGCTTGTTAGTCATTGTTTTTAGTGATAATGATAAGAAGTAAAAAAGTCTTTTGAGTTGGACAACTAAGAAATTGTCAACTAAATGGCCATTCAAAATATTAAAATTAGCTTGAAATATGCCACATATTTTTAATCTCCAATGAACAAAAGGCAGGTAATTAGAGATAATTAAGAAAAGATTTCTTACTTCTTCGCCGTATTTATCGTCTGGGACGCCAAAAGCGACAGCTTGAGCAATATCAGGATGTGATAAAAGAACGGAATCTACTTCAATGGGAGATATCTTTTCCCCTGCAATTATTAAGAAACATAAATGAAATGCCATAATTGAAAGTAATTCCGTTTTTGGTACATATAAAAATAAATTATTAGGGCCTACAGCCAACAAGAAGTTACACATATGTTGCTTTATTAGAAAAGGACCAAGCACGGACAAGTTATATATTAGAGATTTAAACGCATGTTCTTTGGTGTAAGAATGACCTACCTAAATTCTTAAGGGGCACATCACAATTTGTGGGACAACAAAATAATGCAGGCCTGTGGACTTCTATATAATATAGTGGAACATACAGAAGCCAATAAAAAGCTAACAAAGTGGCAATCTAGATTCACCCAAAAAAAAAAGATCAGGAATTTAAAAATGACCTGTCTCATGAACATAGTACAGATTATCAAATTCACTTCAACTGGGGCATATTGAAACTCATGATCGGGTGACTCTTGAATTAGCTGATTGCATGTTTACAGAAGTTGGGAATTTGCAAATTCATTAGAAGTTAAAGATAGGGAATTCCTTTAATTTTCTGGTATTAATATAATTTCCCCCATTGATTAGCAATGACCCTAATAGTATACTTGTTGTAACCTTATCTAATAAGTAATAATTCAACGGTAATTTAGGCAGTGACTTGTGAGAAGACCAACAATTACACCAACAAAACAAGTACTAGACCAGAGATCTTATCGGATCTTTTTATAATGTGATGTGTAGGACAAAGGCAACATCATCCACAACTAAATCAGTGATGGATAGAAAATGGTTGTATGTAAGATATTTGGAAGCTAATTCACTGAGCTTCGCATATTCTACTGAACATTATATGCCAATATATTTCAAACCAAACAACAAGATTATATTATGCATTGCATATATTTAACAATATGAATAGGTAGTGGAACCAATGATGCAACAAATTAAGAAGCATACGTGTATATAGGTCGATAAAATTACCTCCACGATTGATTAGTTCTTTGATTCTGCCAACAAGATGCAAATACCCATCTGCATCAAAGAACCCCAAGTCTCCGGTGTGGAACCAGCCAAATAAGAAAGCAGACTTAGTAGCCTCCGGGTTGTTCTTGTACCCTTTAGTCACATTTGGACCCCTAATGCAAACCTCCCCACTGGCATTGGCCTCTTGCACCACCCCATTTTCATCTAATATAGCCATCTCCTGACCTACCGGTTTACCCACAGAGCCAGCTTTATGCGGGCCATCCTCCGGCAATGGATTCGACGTCATCAAATGTGTCGCCTCTGTCATAGCATATGCCTCTAAAACAGGGGCACCAAATGTCTCCTCCAACCTAGCCATGATAGTTGGTGCCAAAGAAGCACTGCAGCTCCTAATGAACCTTAGTTTCGGGTAAACACGTTCAGGGCTGCTAAGATGGCGGTTGAGTATGATTTGATGAATGGTGGGCACGGCAGTGTACCACGTTGCGTTATACTTAATCATGTCAGACCAAAAGCTCGAAGCCGAGAATCTCCCAGCGGCTGGCAGAGTCGCGGATGCTCCTGCTCCTAGTGAGCTCAACAAGCCAGCTAACAAGCCGTGCACGTGAAACAATGGCATGACAATCACAGTTGAATCTGATTCAGTCATTTTATACACTGATTTAATATTTTGAACAGAGGAATAAAGATTTTGCTGTGTTAATGGCACGCCTTTGGGTCTGCTAGTGGTGCCGGATGTGTGGAGGAAGAGCGCCACATCCGATGGGTCGTTAGTGAGTTTCGAGAGCGATTCCGTATGGTCAATTTCCGACTGAGTTGCAGATAAAATAATTTCTGAATCCGCAGATGGCAGAGTGGCTGATAGATGAGGAATGTTGAGCTTAGCAGCCGCGGCTTGAGCTGGCTCATTGCCTTCTTTTGAAGTGAGTAACAGCTTCGATTCTGAGTCTGATAGGTAAAATTCGAATTCATCGAAAGTGTAGGCCGCGTTTAGAGGCGCCGCCGTCGCTCGGACACGTATCACAGCCAAAAACATAATTATATACTACAATCATTAAACAAAAAAAAAAAAAAATTATTGATAATTAAAATAATGTCTTCTGTCAAAAACTGTTAGAATAAACAAATAATAATCAAACAACATATAACTAAAAATTATTAATATCAATTAATTAGTTCTACATCCAAAACAAAGAGCCTTGGAAACATGAATAAAGTTGCATTAATTATCCCCAATTTAGGTTGAACCACAAAATAAACATGTTTACAGTTTACAATTTCTCTTGCGATTGATTTACAAAAAATTAATTCAAAATTCAATTCCGGACAAAGAGGACTACTTATATAATACTTTCAAGCATTAACGAAATAAAACTAATTTTAATTTCTCTAAAAGAATAAAATTTACCTCGACGGTGTTGGGGAATGTAAGCGCCACGACGTCGCTTTGCTTAACGCCAGCGGCGAGGAGTTGGGCGGCAGCGCGTTCGACGAGTTCATGGAGTTTTGCATGTGTCAGATCGAACTTTCCGGAGACGAATATTGCTGGTCGGGAAGGGAATGTTCCGGCGACTTGATTCAACAAGCCGGTGAGAGTAGAACTGGACATGGATTCAAATTAATCGAAGAAATGGTAATGGAGAAAAAACTTAATCTAACGTGTAAATGAAATGGAATGGATGAGGATAAAGGTGAAACGATGAGTATGTGTATATATAGAGGAGAAGTGATGTGATGTTTTCTGTGACGGAGAAGAGGAAATGTGTTTCGATTTTTCGACATTTCTTTGGTGGAGGCAGAAACCAGGGGAGGTTTAGGCCACACGACCAAATTTGGGTTTTAATCAGCTGCAACGCACTTCGTCCCCTTTGAAATTGACTAATTTACCTTAATTATATGGGTCAAAAAGTTATATCCTTTAATCGTCGAAAAAATCGAAAAGTTTCCGTTTTTCAATCAAGCGAAATGAAAATTAGATGAAATTTCGAAATTATTTGTTTTGCTTACACTCTGTTATTTTTCTAAATTTAGTAACTTTTTTTACAATTTTTTCTTAGTATTTTCGAAATATTTCCGAAATATTCTCGAAAAGTCTCGAAAATTTTTTAATATTTGATTGACCGAAATATAAACTCGACACGAAACTTTAATCCATGGTTATACCCATTAAAATATAAATATTCTCTTCTTCTTCTTTTTGCGTATCACTTTACCTTTGAGGCTTTGATATGGGGTTGTAGGTAGAAGTTAAGTACGTGGAATTTTTTTGGTATTGTTTCATTTACATATTTGCCCTTAAAAGTAGTGATGGAGAGTTGATGGTATCAAATCATTAATTAATAGGATATTTTCGACGTCCATCACCCCAATTCGAATGGACCGTAAAGTGCAATTTGTATTCGATTTGGATTAGAGTAATTATTGAATTGAATTTGAACAAGTATAAAATCGCACTAGACCGCACCACGAACACCCCTAACGAGTTTCAATCACGAAGATTCAAAGGTTGATCGATCTCTATTCAAGAAATCAATGATTGGGGGTGGCTTCCATTTGTCATGACGATCTCGCCGTCGGCCATGAGAACGAAAGGGGTGTTAGAAAGAAGTGATGGGATGGATAAGGGGAAAGGGTTCCTGTTGTACGAGGTGGAGAATTCTATTCTTTATTTTCGTATTTCAATATTAATATAAAAAAAATGATGGTTTCAAGAAATAAAATTCAATTATCAATTTAAAATATATTATTTTTTATTTATTTATGAAAGACAAAAGATGTTAATTTAAGAAACAAATATATATTAGTTTTATTTTTTTAATTTTGATTATATTTATATCATCAAATATATTTAAATTATTAAATTTATTATACTTATATTTTACATTGATAAGTTCTTTTTTGAAATATAGGATAATACACAACTTGGTGAATATAATATGATTACCTTTTCATCTACCATGAAATGTGTAATTTCAAGAAATCTCACCCTCTTTAATTTGTCATGTACCTTAACCCGATTTGGAATTTATGATATTCTTTTGTTTTGGGTCCTCGATTTCATGATATTTCAGTTTGGCACCTTGTAAAATATCTACCATACCTAAATAATAAGTTATAAAAGTAAAGAAGACGCTTGATAGAATGAATAAATAAATAAATACTGAAAGAGAAAACTTTAAGGTGTACATGTTCCGTTTTTATTGGGCATGTATGTTTGATGTTTGGGAGAGTAGTGAAGGTTTATGAAATAATCTTGATTTACGTAATGTTGTTTGTTTGAATCTTTGGATAGTGGTTCGAGAAATTAAGTAGGTGTATATTTTTTTTGGAAGAATTAAGTTGTATGTGTAAGATGTGCAAGACTTTATGTCAAATCAAAGTAGAGTATGTGTATTTTTTTTTCATAGATAAGAAAAGTGTTATTTTTTGACTTTTGGGAGAATAGTTTAAGAATATTAATTGAGTGATGATCAATGTATTTCACAAAGTAAAAAACCATGTTGTTTTCAGTTTTCCCAAACACAAAATTTTATACTGAGTTTGGATGTTGGGGTTTAAGTACTAATCAATGATTTTTGTAAAGTTAAAATGGCAAAAAAGTAATTGATAAAATTCAATATATGTATTTATTAAAAAATAAAAAAATAAATAAAATAAATAAAAAAATAAAAAAAAACTAAACTATAGACCAATCCACAAGGAGTCATAGTGCTAGTGCTAAGCAAGGATGGACTCAATTTTAAAATGAAAAAGGTGATGGCTACCTATAACAACAAATAAAGTGAAAACAAAATAGGTACATCTAGAAACCTTGGGACAACCAATTAATATTTGGCTTCTTCGTCCATTCTGGAGGCTGGAGATTTGGAAAACTCAAATATAATTTAGATCACTATTGGGAGAATAAATTTTGAATCCATTTCGCTTGATTTTAAATTATAATTTCAAAAAAGGGTTTGAATGATTATAGTGAAATCTTGTAAACACTATTACACTATCTAGATTCAATTTGTATGTTGGTTTTGTGATTTTTAAAAGTTGAGATATGTTTGGATATTGAGGTTTGAGGAGGAAAATAGGTAACATGTGTTAAATTAATATTTTTATTGAAAAATATATGGTAAATGTCAAATTATTGTCTTCTATATATTACTAATTTATTGAATTATACTCCGTCTCTTTTATTTGTGATTTTGGCAAAAAATTTGTGTTTCTTATTATTTGTCGTTTTAGAAGTTCAATGCAAAAATCACTATTATTTTTAAATCTACCATTTCCTAGTCTAATTCCTAAATATAAGAGAGGAGAGGTAAAAATAATGAATACCCCAATGAGGGTAATTTATGATTTTTCTCTTCAAATTGTGGTTATTTAATAGATTCATTAATCCACCATCCAAAACGACAATGAATAAGAAACGGAGGGTGTAATTTATAGTTTGAAACCTGAGTTGTGATACCAATTCTCAAACCTCATTTGGACTAGATTTGACCATGTTTTGCGTAACCAAATGAAAACCACTCCATATAGGCCCTTATATATTTAATGTTCATTAATGTACCACATTATTATTTATTATGAGAATATAATATCATCATGATGAATGTTGTAGTTCATCTCTTGCTATCATGTTTATGATTTTTTTTTTCTAAATTAAGTCAAATTCAAACAAGAATGATGGGCTTATTTGAAAGAGTTTTGACTCAATTTTGCGAGTGTCAGTTTCAAAAAAATGGTTTGGGTGATTTCAGTGAAACCTCATTTAGTTACGTTTTGGATATTGGGTTTTGAGGTTTTGAAAAAACTGAAACCCCACTTGGATTGATTTGAATGTTGGGCTTTGGGGAAAATAGTATGTGGTAAATGTCAAATCAATGTCTTTTTTATAGAGTTTGTAGTGAAAAAATATGTGGTAAGTGTCAATAAGTGTCAAATAAAAATTTTATACGTTTCAAGAGTTTGAATGTTTGGCTTCTGAATATGTTGGTGATGAATTTCATGGATTTGATAAAAACTCATTTGAAGGGATTCTGCTCCGATCTAGCGAAACATGCTAGATTGGACCAAAATTCAACCACATAGGCCCGATGTGATATATTCTTGGCCACAATGTTTAAAAAAATCTTTAATTAGGTCTAGATAAGAATTGAAATTTTGAAGATTGAACTTCACAATATTCCCCTATTTTAGATAAAACCTAATTACATTTGTTCTATGATTGATTCATATTTAACTAATATTATGATAAGGTAATGAAAGAGTTCTTTTTCCTTAATTTTTAGAAAAAAAATTGAGTAGTGCTATCGAGAGGATTTATGGTCGCATTTTACTAAAATATTTCAAGTTTTAATAGGTAGGAGTGAAATATATGTGGAATCGATAATATGATTCTCTCTTTTTCATTTTTCAAGATAGAGGTTTTGAAATCTTGAAATTATAAAATTGTAGACATATTGAACAATAGTTCTTCAAAACAGGATCTAAAGTTCCTTGTTTCTTTTCTAACTTTTTGGGAAAATAAGTCTTAATCTTATGCGTATCTTTATAACAGATGACTCTTTTATCACATTTTTTGTGTCACATAATATATAGATATATTGACAAATAAGTGTATTTAAAATTTATATGGGACCACACATATATTTGTAGGGTAATTCTATCATGTGCCATTAAAATATAACACCAAAAACCAAAATATGATAGAAAATCTTTCACCATCTATTAGGAAAGATTTAACTTTGGGTCTGTAACACTGTGAGTACAAGCATAGGCGGACCGAGATAGGGGCAAGGGGGGGCTATCCCCCCTGGATTTTTTTTTATTTTTTATATAGGTGTGTTGTAATTTTTTTTTACAAAAAAATTAATATATTAGCCCAATATGAATTTTCAGCCCAAATATAACTTCAATTCAATTAATATACACAATCCACTTTAATAATAACTTGCTCTATTCAATTGTAAGCCCACACCTAAACTATCTTTGAACCACAATGAGCCCAAACCTCTTCCACGAACTGACCCTATAGGCCCTATTAGTGATCCGAACCGCTCCAGCCCATTACTCACCTCTGTCAACAACCAAATTAACCTCAATTCTCTATCATCGTCTGTTATCAACACCACCACAGAAAATCCTAACAGTACCACCAAGCTCGCCTTGACACGGACACCGACGCCAAAAACAACCATTAATCCCCAACTCTTTAGTTTTCCCCTACCTACCCCACTAGTGAATATACCCATCAAAATCGAAAAGAACCCTTTAATCGGTCACTCTGTAGCAATCAAAAGGAAAAGATCTAAGGACAAAGAAAACATTGGTGCTGAATTGAAAGATAGGTCGGCTTTAATTAGACAAGAGACTACTGAATCAGGTTGTACGAGGAGAAAAAGAAATTTTGATTCACTGGCGATTAATATTCTGGGTGATAGTTCTAATGTATATCAGCAAGATGAAGATTCTCACGTTGTTCAAACTCGACCTTCGAAGAAGATTTCTCTTGCTAATCTTGAGGCGGAGGCTGCCGTGCAGCCCCGCCGGTCACCATGAATTGCCTAGCATGGAATTGTCAGGGGTTGGGGGGTCCCTTGACAATTCGTAACCTCGGGTTTCATATTCGAGATCACAACCCCTCAATAATCTTTCTCAGTGAAACTAAATGCAAGAAGAGAAAGATTGAGTTACTCAAAAGTCAGTTAAACCTTAATGGTATTTGTGTAGATTCGAGAGGAAAATCCGGCGGCCTTGCGCTTCTTTGGAAAAAAGAGTTGATGGTAGATCTTCTTAGTTTTTCTGTTAACCATATTGATGCGTTGGTGTTTGGGGATGACGATCCGTCTGGTTGGAGAATTACTGGATTTTATGGAGAACCTGATACTTGTAAACGGAAAAATTCTTGGGAGTTACTTAGGAGACTTGCGGTCTCATGCCAAAAACCTTGGTTGTGTATGGGAGATTTCAATGCTTTTCTGTATCATTCTGAAAAAGAGGGAGGTAATACTACCCCAGGATACTTACTTAGGGACTTCAGAACGGCTCTCTTTGATTCGGGTTTATCTGACATAGGCTTCTCTGGATATCCGTTTACATGGATGAACAGATGGGATTTTCCACATACTATTAAGGCTAGATTAGATAGAGCTTGTGTCACTGATTCATGGATTCAGCGTTTCCCTCATAGTCGAATTGAGCATCTTCAATTTGGCGGTTCAGATCATGCACCGATTCTCTTACAGGTTCTCGATCGAGTTACAGATCGTGTGGGTAATAAGACTAAGAGATTTATGTTCGAATCTATGTGGCTGGAATCTGATGAGTGTTCGAGGCTAGTCCGGGATACGTGGAGGGATTCGACACATTTGCCGAATGCTTTAGACAAACTTAAGGCGTGCAGTGACGAACTTGGGGTGTGGAGCATCAGCTCGTTTGGTAGCATTAATAGAAAAATCAAGAAAATTCGTAAGGAAATCCATACTTTGAATACAGGGTTTTTTACTGAAGAGTCGAAAGAAAAATTAGGGCTACTCACTATGGAACTTGAGGAAACTTTGGACAAAGAAGAAAAGATGTGGCAACAACGAGCCAAGGCTCACTGGATGCGTGAGGGTGACAGAAATACTCGTTACTTTCATTCTAGAGCTTCGGGTAGGAAAAAAAAACAAAATTAGGGGACTTAGGAAGAGTGATGGCTCATGGTGCAGCAACGACCGCGAGATTGAGGCAGAAATTGTCAACTATTTCCGCTCTATTTTTACTTCTTCCCAGCCATCAGATGAGGACTTGGAAGTGGTGTTGAGCGCTGTAGGTCCACGGGTGAGCTTTGATGACAATCAGTACCTCCGTCAACCTTACACCGCAGATGAGGTACACCATGCCCTTTTGTCTATGCATCCCCTTAAATCCCCAGGCCCTGATGGCTTTCCCCCTTTATTTTATCAAAAATTTTGGGGTAATATTGGTCCTGATGTTACTAATTGGGTACTTGATTTCTTAAATAATGGTGTTTTCGATGACATTAGCAACTTTACCAATGTAACTCTTATACCCAAATGCCCTGATCCAGAATCTTTAACCCAGTTCCGCCCTATTAGCTTATGCAATGTGATTTACAAAATAGCTTCCAAAACAATAGCCAACCGTTTGAAACCCATCATGAATTCGATTATTTCTGATTATCAATCTGCCTTTGTTCCTGGTAGACAAATTACGGACAATGTCTTAGTTGCCTTTGAGACATCCCACTACATGAAAACAATAACTAGAGGTGATGTGGGTAATATGGCCATTAAGTTGGATATGAGTAAAGCCTATGATAGAGTAGAGTGGAAGTTCCTTAGGGAAGTAATGATCCGATTAGGTTTTGATTCTTCTTTTGTGAGGCTTATTATGAAATGTGTTACTACTGTTTCTTATTCTTTCGTTCTTAATGGTTCTCAAATTGGTTTCGTCAAACCGGAAAGGGGTATCCGTCAAGGTGACCCCCTTTCCCCGTACTTATTTCTTTTTTGTGCAGAATGTCTTAGTTCTTTGATTTGGAGGCATGAAATGGAAGGTAACTTACGAGGCATTGCTATTTGTGAAGGGGCTCCACAAATTTCCCATTTATTATTTGCGGATGACACCCTTATTTTATGTCAAGCTTCGGAGGAGGCAGCAGTTTGTATTAGAAATCTACTTCATTCTTATGGAGTAGCATCAGGCCAATATATTAATTTTGAGAAATCCAGCGTTGTGTTCACTCGGAACACCCCTACACTGATGATTGAGACTATTCTACAAATTTTTCCAATCCGTAGGGAATATCAACATAGCAAATATCTGGGTCTCCCATTAGTTGTGGGAAAATCAAAGCGCGAAGTGTTTGATTTTGTTAGAGAAAGGGTATGGAATCGTATTCAAGGGTTGCGTGTTCGTTCTCTTTCAAAAGCAGGGAGAGAGATCCTTATAAAAGCGGCCGTTCAAGCAATCCCATCTTATCTCATGAGTTGCTTCAAATTACCGGGTTACTTGATTATGTTGGGATTCGGTAAGATAAACAGCCCTAGGCACAGCGGAATATAAAATTTTAGGACCTCTTACGGAATCTTGCCAGGATACTACTCTAGGTGTATATATATGAATATAAATAAAACGATAGTATAAGTTTGCACGTTATACCTATCTCCTTGCATATCCTCGGCTAGCAAAACGAGCTCTGAATTCTTCTCCAGCAGAAATCGATCCAAGCTTCTCAGGAGCGCCCCACGTGTTGCGCCTCTACGGGTTGATACACCACAATTACACGAAAATAATAAATCTTGATCAGCTAGAACACAAGATATATTATGATCTAGGATATAAGAATGATTTTGGAACAAAGTCGAAAACGAAAAATTCTTCCACAGGGAAGAATGGGTTCGGCTATTGCTATGTGGGAGAGGGAGAGAAAATTTTTGCTCTTGCTCAATTTTTGCTTATGGAGTTATGTGAAAAATAACTACAAGTAGGCTACTTATAGTTATCTCCCTAACCTAGTCCTTTTAGGACTAGGACTCTTCTCTCCTACATGGGCCATGGCCCTCTTTAATTAGAAGACCAAGTCTTCTAATTAATTCATGGCCCAGTTAATTAATTTGACCAGGCTTTATTTAATCTCCCAATTAAATAGCCCAATTAATTAACTTAATCTCCCATCTAATTAAATCAGACCCTAAGTCCATTTAATTAAAATCCCTTTTAATTAATTAAATCCAACTTAATTAATTAATCCACAAATTAAATTCCAATTTAATTTATGATCCTGATCCAATTCTAATTGGATCCCATTTTGTTCCAATTGGGTCGACCTACCCATAATAATCGACTCAGTCGATTATTCACCCAGTCGACCCAGTCGACTCGGTCGTTCTTATTTCCTCAATTTCGCTTCATGTGTATTGTGTATGCCCCCGTAGGTTCACCACATAATTGGCCGTGGGTTATAATTAAATATTATTTAATTATTCGAGTAAGATTTACTCTAAATCAATCGAACACTCTGTCGATTGATCATTCCAAAATTAGCACCCCTGCCAATTTGGGAATTCTCCCACACTCCACGGTCGATGTCCAGCCACAAGCCCATGGAGCCCAATCACTGGTGAATTAATTCAGTGAACCTTTTATCATTTACAATTTCCGTATACGCCATAATCTCTCCATCGATCAATCTCCCAGTCGAGACTTAAAGGCATGGTCTTTCATCGGTCTCCCTTTTCTTTTGTCTTGACCTTATGCATTCTGGTCTCGAAATAATTCTCTTTGACTTAACCTTTATGAGCTACTTACATAAAGCCGTCAGATACCTCGGCCGAGGATTTTACCAGAATTAATTTCTCACAGAAATCCATAGGAGAATTTCCCAACCTATCAAGTCGGGTCAATGGATCCTTTGTCGATGATATGAATCTGCATACGAGTTCCTCTTTACCCAATATGAGTCCACAGAGACTTTCTGGCGATCTCCAGTCAGTCGGGACTCATATCAAAGCATAGACGTTCTCGCACCAGATAAACCCTATCATCTCAAGTAGTTAGGGATCGTTCCTCGTATTCTATTGTAAATTGGAATAACTTCAACCCCGATATGCGACTACCGCTTCCATAGTGAGTTATTTCCTAATTGGGGTATTCAGTGCGCTTGCCATCCTAGCAAGCCACCCACTTATGTGTATCGACTATCCCAGTCACGCTCGTGGACCCCAGCGTTCTCCAGTTCATCGGAGTATACACAATAGTGAGAGTCTAACCGAATCCAATGATGTCCTATCTCGATTGGATTCTACGACTCTTGAATATATATTCTAGATCACGGCCTTGGAGATCAGTCCACGGGTTGTCCCATAGCCCTGTGATCTAAGGACTTCTATCCTTATGCGTAGATAATTATTACATAAGATAAAGATGATCATATAATAAAATGCATTTATTAATCCAATTGAATGGTCCTTTCAATTAAATGCAGCCAAATAGTTGGCTTGCAGGACACTATTCTATCAGATTAAAGAACTAGAGACTATGACCGCGAATTTTTGGTGGAATGAGAAAGAGCAAAAGAAAATTCATTGGGTTAAGTGGGATTCGTTGTGTCTTAGTAAACGAGATGGAGGCTTGGGTTTTCGTGATTTAGAGTCTTTTAATTCGGCCTTACTGACTAAACAGGCATGGCGGATTTTGACAAATCCAAATGCTCTCCTTAGCCGCATAATGAAGGCAAAATATTTTCCAGATTGTTGCATCTTAAAGGCGTCACTTGGTACGAGGCCTTCGTTAACATGGCGTGGAATTTGGGGCTCTCTTGACACACTTGGGGCAGGTATCAGATGGCGAATAGGTGATGGAAAAAAAGTTAGAATCTGGGAAGATAATTGGCTGCCTCGTCCTGGTGCTTTTCGCGTCTCCACTCCATACAACACACTCCCAAGGGAAACTACTGTTAATGCATTAATAGACGAGGACTTAAACTCGTGGGATAGGGAGTTAGTGGAATCAGTTTTTTGGGAAGAAGAGGCAAAAACTATCCTCTCCATCCCATTGGGTACCCGAAGCACTGGAGATAAAATATTTTGGCACTACGATCGAACGGGTCAATTCACAGTTAAATCCGCATATCGGTTACATCAAGATAGAAAGAGGTTAGCAAGGGAGTCTGTCTCGGGTGGTCCAAGCTCACGACCTACACGAGATTGGAACTGGATTTGGAAAGCTTCGCTGCCTCCGAAGATCCGGATGTTTATATGGAGTTGCTGTAATAGATCACTGCCGGTTAGAGAACGTCTCAATCAGCGTAAGATTGCCACTGATAGCACTTGCCCCCGCTGCGGTTATGTAACTGAATCCATAACCCATTGTCTTCGTGATTGTCCGTATGCTCGTCAGATCTGGGCATTGTCTGGAATCCCATTTGAAATATATAATAGTGATCTTGAAAACACGGAAGAATGGATTTCAGCTGTTCGAACCAAATCTGACTTGAAGGAATTTGGTTTATTTGCTACGCACTGTTGGTGGATATGGTTCAGCAGGAATAAATGGTTGTGGGAAGCTTCTGACATCCAACCACACATACTTTGTGCTTTTTCTGTAGATTTTTACTCAAGATTTCAACAGTGTACTGTTCGAACTTCACCACAAAGACCAAATAGAGGCCTTTGTAAATGGAGTGCACCGACCAATGATTTTATTAAAGTGAATATGGATGCTGCTGTTTGTAGTGAGAAAGAAATGGTTGGTATTGGCTTAATTGCAAGAAATACGCGTGGGGAATGTGTAGGCTGGAGAGGTATTACAATAAATCTTCCTCTTGATGCCGAAGCTGCCGAAGCATTAGCTGCTCTTCGGGCAGTTGAATTCAGCATAAATATGGGTTGGAGAAAAGTGGTTATTGAGGGGGATTGCCTTTCTGTCATCCAAGGTATTTCAAATTTGAAGAGCTCAACAGGTGCACTTGGTACTGTTTTTGAAGACACCAAACTACTTGCTGGGAACTTTTTATCTTTTTTTGCTTTACATGTTTTTAGGGAGGGTAATGAAGCAGCGCACCACTTAGCCAAGCTTGCTTCCTCAAATTTCTGTTTTTCTTCTTTTCTCCCTGACTCTGTTCATGAGATTGTATTATCTGATTCTTTTAATTAATATATTCTCTTGGTTGATCCTCAAAAAAAAATTGTAAGCCCCAATTTTTCCCTACTCCCAACATCTCCAAACCCAAGAGTTGAACACCGTTTCAATGAAGTAAACACGGAGTAACTTCTTCGTGTTGCATGCTTCAACCCATCCAATCACTTTGAAGTTTTTTACAAAGGAAAACTTGTTCGTTTTGCCGAATTTTATCCAAATGACTTCTCTTTTCTTGAGCTCTCGGCTCTTCACAATCAACTTGAAAATTATATTGGGGATGTTCGATCAAGTGATGATTTTTCTAGTTTGAAAGGGATTGGTGATCTTGCTAAGAAGATGGTTGCAACTAAAAGACATGTCGCGTTCTCGATGGTTTACAAACTTGTGACATTGGTGATTATTCTACCCGTTGCAGCTACATCAGTGGAGAGAGTTTTTCCGGCTATGAAGATAGTAAAGAATCGACTTCGTAACCGAATGGACGATCATTGGCTAAATGATAGTTTAGTTGTCTTTATAGAGAGAGACATATTTAGTAGTATTTCAAACGATGCTAGCATGGACCGGTTTCAAAAGATGAAAAATCGTCGTGGTCAATTATTAAAGTAAATATGTAGATATTTTGGGTTCTTACATGAATAATATAAACTTTATGTTTAACCTACGTTGCACGGATACGGACTCGGCGACTCGGACTCGACACGATTCGGATTCGGCGACTCGTTTTTGAAAAAAAAATTAAGATACGACTCGGCATGGATACGTATATTTTAATAAAATAAATTTATATAGTTATATATAAAAAAAATACCTTAGCATCAAAGTCATTGAATAAATACTCATTCAAATATTCATAACACAAAATTAAAAGAAAAGATCAAGAAGACTAACTAATTCCATCAAATAATACTAATAACAATCAGATCATGGAATTTAATTACATCAGAACAATAATGCTAAATTAAAAAGTTAGGCAAAGTAAAAAATATATTACTAAAGAAAGAATTACTCCTTGAAAAATTAAAAACAAATACAGTACTACCTTTTGGTGATTGTCGGGTGTGAAGGTATAGGCACTCACTTACCATCTTTGGTGCGTTACATTATTATTATTGTTGCTTTTATTTTTTCTCTTTCCGCGTTCGGTTAGGTACCGTATATGTCATTGTAGTTGGTGAATAGTTGACAATATTTTCATTTTTGTATTCACTTTATTGGCAATTGTAACTTTTTGGGGAGGGTAGTTTCCTGGTATTTTCCAAACCGACTATCTCTTTTCTTCTTTTCAAGGACATTACTTTTCCACTTCTCCATCTCCATTCAACATAAACAAAGCTTCAGTTAACGTATCTCCCCCCTCATTTCATCCCCCACCCCCCAAAAAAAAAAAAAGGAAAAAAATGAATAAATCAAAACTTCTTTCTGCAAATCCAAATCTTCACCAAATGGAGACAAAGGGGCGAAGTATCAATAAAGTGTTTCGAAAGATTTATCCTTTTCCCATGGATTCTTACAACCTAAAATCACGACGAGAAGACAAAGTTTCTGCGGCGATTGCTCTCCTATCTTCCATTGCAGCAGTTTTACTTCATTTGCTCAGTCGCTATCCAATACTCATATTTGCTGACATTTTATACGCCTATGATGCTTTTGTGATATGCTTCATGTTTTCACTTGACCGAGTCGACAATCACTTGACCGAGTCGACTCTTCAGCTTGACCGAGTCGACTCGCGTATCCGAATTTTTTTTATTTTTTTTTTCTCGGACTCGCCACTTGGCGAGTCCGATGCGAGTCCCAGCCGAGTCGAAGGCGAGTCCGAGTCCGTCACGAGTCGACTCGGCATTCTTCATACTCTCTGCCGAGTCGGTGCTTCGTAGTGTTTAACTGTTTGATAGATTTTTTTTTTGTGTGCATAAGTTTAGCCCCCCTGACCAAAATTCCTGGATCCGTCCCTGAATACAAGCCCCCTTCCACTAACAAAATACTTATTGGTTATATTTCATCGTATATCTATGACTAAGAGTGTAAACGAGCCGAGTAGTATCGAACGACACATTGTTCAATATTAGTTTGAATTTTATCGAGTTTGAAACTTTTTGTTTGAGTTTGGTTTGATTTCTTAATGAACCGAGCTCAAACGAGCTCGAGTCGAGTATCGAGTAGCTTGATATTTTATATGTATTTTTTTCAATATTTAGCTTATCGAGTTGAGCTTCAAAACATATCAAACGAAAAATCATGTTTAAGCTTCTTTGATTTTTCGCATGAACTCGAGCTTAAACATGATTTTTCGCATGAACTCGAGTCGAGTATCAGATAACTTGGTTTAATTTTCAACCCTATCTATCATATATAAATTTATGTATAATTGTTACACTATAGTTTTTAATTTTTGCTCTTCATCCTTCCCTTTCCTTTTTAAATTACTCATATGAGGTGAAGTAGTTTGTCAAATTTTTTTGTTTAAATAATTCATTTCATTTAATAAAAAATAAAAATAAAAGAAAGGTACAATATGATCGGAAAGAGAAGAAACCCATCACAAAAAGTAAATATAAACTCCCAATTATTTTAGGATTTTCTTTTAAAAGATCAATTTATACAAGAAGCTCAAGAGCCGTTTATATATAGGAACCGACTCTTGGCATGATCATGGGTCACGGCCTCAGGCTGATTAATTACTTTGCTATAATAAAACATAAAACATAAAACATTCTATGTTTGTTAATTTGATAATTACATAATATTAAAATTGAACCTCGTTAATTAACAATTTAATTGGTACGAATTGACACCACAATAATAAAAAAATCTGATTAAATATTTTTATTATATAATTTCAAACTGTGTTTTAATTTTGCTTGGTATGTTAGTCTAAAAATCAATCTCGAATAAACTTTAAACAGTCAAATACAAAATAATCGAGTTCATGAAGTTTGATATTTTATGTCTTTCATGTTGAGGGAATTGTATTTTTCCATATCAAATTTTTACTTATTTTAAATATTTGGTATCAAACCTTTAGAAAATACACATTTAATAACTAAATTGAAGGCCTTTTTTTACATTTTCCTTCTGCGTCAACTTTTGGGGACCAAATTTTGTGCTCTTTATATGTAAGGAAACTCTGGTCCAGAGTTTTCTAATGGTAGAAGTTTCAGTTCATGAAACGCAATAAATAATCCGTAGAATTATTAACAAAGTTTCAGAATATTAATTAAAATTAAATCATATCTCATAATCTTCAAGTAATCATACCAAAACTCATTATTAAAGTTCAAGCAAAAGTGAAAAAATCCTTCAATTTTTTGTATTAAATGTGTCTCTTTTGTAAGTTTGATAACAAATTTCTAAAGTAGATAAAAATTTAGTATGAAAAATGCAATTTCCTCCTTTTATATTTTTAAAACTTAGAATTGAGATTATATCATTAATTATAAGAAACTATGAATGATAACTTATTTTCAATTCAAATTTTTATTTACACTCTGTTGAAATATACTTTTATTGTTGCCAATCTCGAATAATATTGTTTAAGTGTCACATCATAGAATAAATTATATACCATTTCAAGTTAAGAGAACAAACTATGGCATACATGGATTCCAAAATTTCAGTTTTTTAAAGCGCAATTTGGTTAATAACCAAACGTAAATTCATAGAATGATTGGTCTTAATTAATTTCACATTTAAAGGTGCATTAACAAAAAAATTTTTTTTCCATAAAATGCATAACTGAGATTAACTTGGGCTTGGACCCCACGTGTATGACAGCTGGGCCCGGCTGATTGGGGCCTCCAGATATTAAAACTAAAATAAGATTTATAGAAAGTGGACCTTTGAATTCCCCACCCCTCTATAAAGTATAAAATATAAATCAGTCGACTAGCTATGCCAAATGGGGATAATTAAGTAACATTTCTCTCATTCTATTTTATGCAATTGTTAAACAAATGTGATTGTCACTTGCTTACAAAATATAAATAGGTTTCTTAGAATTTATCAAAAAATAAATAGGTTTCTTAGAAAGTAGGGCCGTGCGTTTATGTCGGGTAATCTGGGACCCATCCAGACCAGATCGGATATTTTTCATTTGTGACGAAAAAATAATGTTTTTGATATTTTGAAGGGTTTTTTGTACTTTGCACCCTCGAAACATGGGAAATAAGTATTTTGTACCCCCCGAAACTTAGATTTAGCACTTTGCACCCTCAAAATATGAAAAATGTAGCACTTTGCACCCTCGTTTATTTTCAAGCAAAAATTTAAGGGTAAAATAGGTAATTCAATAGTATTGGCACTTTGCACCCTCAAAACTTGAGAATTTTGCACTTTGTACCCCCAAAAATAGAATTAGCACTTAACACCCTTTGATCAAGAACAAATCAGCAACATCCACCCCCGAAACACAATAAATGGGCACTTTGCACCCCAAAATACATAATTAACACTTAACAACCTCAAATTTAAAAAACCCAAACCCCTCGTTTTTTTTTTTTTTTTGAAAAAGTTGACTATCAGAGTGAAAAAAAATCTAAGCATAATAGGTAATTCATTTTTTTAATTAAATTTTGCAAAATATAATTATAAGTCTTCGAATACTCATTTCTCTCTCCATTTTTCTATTCAACAATATACCCATAAATAACTAAATATAGTACAAGTAAACTTCTAGAAGACCCATTGTTTACTTCAACATATCAAAAACCCATAAATAATTTTCTATTTTGCCTTAAAAAAAATTCACCTTAATGGTCAACTTTGCCGGAAAAAATGAGGGGTTTGAGTTTTTTTTTTTTTTTTTCAATTTGAGGGTATTAAGTGTTATTTTGTATTTTCGGGTGCAATGTGTCCATTTATTATGTTTCGAGGGTGCAAGTTGTTAATTTGTTCTTAATTAGGGAGTGTAAAGTGCTAATTTTATTTTTTGGGAGCAAAATGTCGAAGATTTAAAATAGAATTACCTATTTTGCCCTTGAGTTTTTACTTGAAAAAAAGAGAGGGTGCAAAGTGCTATATTTTTCATATTTCGAGGGTGCAAAGTGCTAAATCTAAGTTTCGAGGGTGCAAAGTGCCTATTTCCCATGTTTCGGGGGTGCAAAGTGCAAAAAACCTTATTTTGGATTCAGGTACAAATATATTTTCGGATTGGATTTTGGATATTATATTTACACCCACACGGGTCCTCCCTATTGTAGCGCTGGACGTTTAGATCAGATTATCTGGGACCCACCCCGACCCGATTGGATGTATTCCGTTTGGGACGAAAAAATGAATTTTTTGACATTTGAGTTTGGGTACAAATATACTTTTGGATTGGGGTATTGAATAAAAAAAAATTGCCCAATTTAATATTGGACCAATTTGAAGACTTCGCAAGTTTGTAAATTTTGAAGTTACTACATACAATTTAATATTTAAATTCATTTGTTTTACAATTTTACATACATATATATTAAAAAATAAAATTTCTTGTAAATTTATATATACTAGTAAAATGCTTTAAGTTAATTTGGGCCACATTTAATGAATATGTTGGAATTAAGTTTAATTATTGGACGAGAAATAATCATGAGTCTGTTGGGGCATTTATTGTTAACCAAGATAAGCTTTATAAGTTAGTTCGACTTCTTGAATTGGACACTAAGACATTGGAGTTGATGTAATGTAGTTTAACTAAACCGTGATTATCAACTATTAATCCTCGATCATGTTTTAGTATTGGAAAGAAATTAATTGAATTGATTAATCACGATTTAACTTAAACCAAGAATAAAAAGATATTTTCAAGTTAGATAATTATTAAGAAATAGTATCAAATTTTTTTTAACGATTAGCGATATTATCAGAGTAGCAATTACGATTGTCAGAACAATAATAATTAACTACCTAATATGCCTTTAAAAGTAGATTTAATTTGATATAATATCTTAATTACCTTAGTTATTTTTTTTACTCTCTCATCTAAATTATCCTTTTCTCTCTCTCTCTCAAACTCATCATCATCATGATTCTTCACATTTCTTCAATTAATATATATTTGGAGGTCCCTATAATTACGATTTTTTGAAAGAATTGCAAGCGAAATATGTCAACATCAGTGAGGAAAGATCCTTATAATTGACCCTTCTTTATATCATTAAATATGAAGTCGTACACTATTTATAGCTTTACAATAGCAAAAAGGAAAATTCCAATATGCATCCCAAACATTGAATATTTTCGCACTTTGCAATTTAATTTTTGCGAATTCGCACTTAATCCCCTCAACTATTTAAAATGATCCAGATCCGTACTTTTGGACGTCTGCAGGAATATTTGCAAAAATATTTAAAGATATGGATGGCAAAGTGCAAAATTGTTCAAAGGTATGAATGGCAAAGTACAAAAACGTTCAAAGATTGAATGCCAAAGTGTGAAAACGTTCTCAAAAATTTTAAAAAGAAAGTAGAAAGAATAATTTTTTTCTTGCTTTTTCAAAGAGAATTTCTACTTAATATGCAATCAACTTTTTTGTTAATTGGTGAGTAAAAATTATTGAAGAAATGATCATGGCCGTAAATACCACTTTTGTTTTGGTCCCTCTTACCATTAATTTTTACACATAGTGATCCTTCTTATGCTTTTTTCCCGCTTTAGTCTCTACTATGTTACTTAACTTTAGTCCCTACTATGAATTATGTGTTTCACGTTAGTCCTTATAAGGTGGTTCCGATAACACGTGACATGCACATGAATATTTTTAGGGTATTTTCGTCCGTTCACTATTGAGACTATATGAGATGTTGTTTAATTGATGAGCAATTTTGGTGTTTGAAGATGATTCTGGGAGAAAATTTAGTTTGGAACGAAATAGACGATTAAGTTGAATTGCAATGAAAGCCTTTGGAAGAGATTAGATATTTTGTGTTTTTTTTATTGAGACTAAATGTCCCACATTGGTTGAAAACAATAGTTAAGTCCACCTTATAAGGTCTTGGGCAATCCGCACCTTACAAGCTAGCTTTTGAGATTGAGTTAGGCCAAGCCAAGTAAGTGGACTTAGCTCAATCCATGTGGTAAATTCTAATATGGTATCAGAGCCTCAGATTGAAGTGGGCCGCCTCCTTCTGTGATGGGCTCTTCCTTGCTCGCATGATGGGATTTATTCTTCACCCACACGGTCTGGAAAATCCGCGTGTTGGGATCCACACGGTCTGGGCAAATCCGCGTGTTGGACTCTTACCCACATGTTAATAATTCGCAAATATTGGGCTTTAATATGTCACGTGTTGGGCTTGTTTCACCCACACATTCAGCCCGCCCACACGTGAAGGGGGAGTATTGAGACTAAATGTCCCATATTGGTTGAAAACAATAGTTAAGTCCACCTTATAAGGTCTTGGGCAATCCTCACCTTACAAACTAGCTTTTGAGGTTGAGTTAATTGTAAATAAGATTTCATGTAAATTTATATATACTAGTAAAATGGTTTAAGTTAATTTGGGCTAAATATAATGAGTATGTTGGAATTAATTTTAATTATTGGACGCGAAATAATCACGAGTCTGTTGGGGCATATATTGTTAACCAAGATAAGCTTTATAAGTTAGTTAGACTTCTTGAATTGGACACTAACTAGTTGATCTTGAACTTTAAATTAATAAGATATTGGACTTGATGTAATGTAGTTTAACTAAACTATTATTATCAACTATTAATCCTCGATGTTTTAGTTATGGAAAGAAATTAATTGAATTGATTAATCACGATTTTACTTAAACCAAGAATAAGAAGATACTTCCAAGTTAGATAATTATTAAGAAATATCAATTTTTTTTAATGGTTAGTGATATTGTCAGAGTAGCAATTACGATTGCCAGAACAAAAATATTAACTACCTAATATGCCCTTCAAAGTAGATTTAAATTGATATAATATCTTAATTACCTTAATTATTTTTTTTTCACTCTCTCATCTATATTATCCTTCTCTCTCTCTCAAACTCATCATCATCATGATTCTTCACATTTCTTCAACTAATATATTTTTTGAGGTCCCTATAATTACAAATTTTTAAAAGAATTGAACGCGAAATATGTCAAACATCAGTGAGGGGAGATCCCTGTAATTGACCCTTCTTTATATCACTAAATATGAAGTCGTACACTATTTATAGCTGTACAATAACAAAAAGGAAAAGGAAAATCCCAATATGCATCCCAAACATTGAATATTTTTGCACTTTGCAACCTAATTTTTGCGAATTCGCACTTAATCCCCTCAACTATTTAAAATGCCCCAGATCTGTACCTTTGGACGTCGGCAGGAATATTTGCAAAAATATTTAAAGGTATGGATGACAAAGTGCAAAATTGTTCAAAGGTATGAATCACAAAGTACAAAAACGTTCAAAGATTCGGTGCCAAAATGTGAAAGCGTTCTCAAAATTTTAAAAAAAAAAAGTGGAAAGAATAATTTTTTTCTTGCTTTTTCCAAAGAGAATTTCTCCTTAATATGAAATCAAACTTTTTTGTTAATTGCTGAGTAAAAATGACTGAAGAAATGATCGTGGCCGTAAATACCACATTGTCCCTCTTACCATTAATTTTTACATAGTGATCATTCTTATGGTTTTTTCCCGCTTTAGTCCCTACTATGTTACTTTAGTCCCTACACTTAATTATGTGTTTCACGTTAGTTCTTATCAGGTGGTTCCGGATCCCATAATACGTGACATGCACATGAATATTTTTAGGGTATTTTCGTCCGTTCACTATTGAGACTATATGAGATATTGTTTAATTGATGAGCAATTTTGGTGTTTGAAGAAGATTTTGGGAGAAAATTTAGTTTGGAATGAAATAGACGATTAAGTTGAATTGCATTGAAAGCCTTTGGAAGAGATTCGATATTTTGTGTTTTTTTAAATAAGAAAGACAAAAATATCTATGCTAATTTATTTTAAAATGATGAAATTGTCCTCATGTGCATATCATATTTTATCGGAATAACATGATAAGAACTAAAGTGAAACAAATAATTTATAGTAGAGATTAAAGTAGGAAAAAAAACATAAGATGAACCACTCTGTAAAAAGAGTATGATAGGAGAGACCAAAATTTGTTAGGCCATAATACTCGAGATGTTAATAGATTTTCTTTTCATTAAAATCAGTTCCTTTAAATTAAGAGAATAAGAGATGAGTAACTTCCAAGCCTATGAAATATATAACGTGTTTTTTCTTTTTTTTTTTAATTCGAACCTAATTTCGATAGAACTCTCAAAAAGTCAAGCTCATACTAAATGGGCTTTGTAATTAAGAAAAAAAAAATGTGTCTATCAAGGGATTAAGTCATTAGGAAATTAAAAAAAAGAATTAGAAAAAAGAAACAAATGCTGGAATTTGGGCTAAAGTTCAATGACTGGGCTATGGCCCTAGGTGTCCAATTATATAGAAGTATTAATAAATGCTAAAGAGCCAAATCATGAATGGGTTGGGCTGTGGCCAAGAGCTCCAGCTCCAGCACAATACAATACAACAGTAGTTTCGGCCCAATCATTGAACTTAAATTTATCAAAAATACAGTCAAGTCAACCACTAACCCAATACAACCAAACCAAACCCAAAGGTCCAATCCAATAACCCAGCACAAATTAAAAATGAGGACAACAACAAATCTAATAGGTAGCACAAAGCTTCACGGCCGCGAATCGTCACTACGTTAAGGCCTCAAAAAATTAGGGCCCCCTAACCATACCCAATACATATATAGCTCATTATGACCCCAACAAATAGTCATTCCATTTTCTGAAACTTTTATGTATTGTTTGGTTATCGGAAAAGTGAAGGAAAGTCAGGTTTTTTTCTCCCACATGTTGTTTGGATAGCATATTTTCCTTTAACTTTCCTGCAGGAAAATTTTAGAAAGAAAAAATTTCCCCACCAATTTAATGGGAAAATTCTGGGAAAATCTTGGAAATTTTTTACGGTATATTGCAAACACCCCTTGTATATTGCAAATACCCCTTGTATTTTGTCTACCTATTATAATCCCTCATTTATGATTTTTTTTCTTACCAAAAGCCCCTTTAAATTCCAGGCCGGCGGCGGCCTGGGCTTTGGGTGGATAGGGGTTAGTTAGGGGGGATGGGGTTGGGGTAGGAGAAGTTTTTTTTTTAAAAATTATAATTATTTATTAATAATATATACTTTATTTTCTTAATAAATATTAAATATATTCATATCATTATATAAATCTTAGAGTTAATTAATATTTTAACGAATTTATGTTATTGTATTATTTGGTTTGTTAATATTATTTATAAATTAAATTAGTTAAATACATATGTAAATATATTATGTAAAATCTCTAAATTGGTCCGCAATTGTTTTATTCGAGCCAATTTTGAAATTGGGCAACAACGTGGACTAAAATTATCAGTAAATTTGAAGATGTGGGGTTATTTTGACAACTTGAAAAGTTAGGGGTATAATTGTCAGTCAATATAAGTAACGGTATCAATTCTGCTATAAAACTTAACTGCCACGTTATCAGTTAACGTCCAGTTTTAACGGTGGTACCAAATGTGATTCAATTTCTTAAATTGTGGTACCAAATGCGTCGATCTCGATTTTATGGTACCACAAGTAAAAATCGGTATATAGTTTGGTACCACAAGTGCAATTCTCTCTATGTCTTTTACTGAGTTCATCATTTTCAATTACATGCATAATCCATTTTTAACCAATTTAACTTGTTTTTATCAATTTTCCTCAATTTTGTCGAGTAAAAATATTATATCGATTTAACCCACTTCTATATTGAGTTTACCATTTATTTATTTATTATTTTAGCATGTCCTTTCATCGATTTCACCTACTTTTATATTAACTTTATCATTTTTCTAATGTATTTTAAACCGTTTTTTCATCAATTTCGCCAATTGTTCGTGGTTTATCCCATTTGTTAACTAAATTGTTCATTCTCTGCGGTTTAACCCAATTTTAGTCGTTTATGCTTATTCTTTTGTTGATTTAACCTATTTTCTCTACTATTTCTCAACTTTTTAAATCAGTTTAACTCATTTTTTTTTGTTCTTGTTCTTTTATCAATTTGACACATTATTTGTTATCCCTTGTTTAACCAATATCATTCATTCTTAACCAATCGATTTTTTCGAGTTTTGCCGATTCCCCGTTGTTTTATCGATTGTACTATTTTTTGTCGCCTTAACTCGTTCTTTGCTCTAACCCATTTTTTCATTATTTTATCATTTTTATCATATATTTTTTATTCAAATTTTACATGTTTTCAGGGCTTTTGCATTTTGCACCCTGGAATTATAGGGTTTTGGCACTTTGCACCCTAACTTAAAAGTTTTGGCACTTTGCACCCTGAAAATACAATTTAGTTGGCACTTTGCACCCAAGTGTGTGTTTTGAAGAAAAATTAATTGATTGAAGAGTATAATAGTTATTTTTTAATATTTTTGGCACTTTAAACCCTAAAAGTAAAGATTTTGACACTTTGCACTCTGAAATAGAATATTGGCACTTTACACCCAAAAATTATAATTTCTGGCATTTTCAACCCTGACTTAATATGATAATCTTAATTATGTAAATTACATGCAATATAATAATATGTTAGATATGTAAACGTCTATTTTAGATATAAAGTAAATAATCTTGAGGATACTTGAAAATAAAATGAAGACAATGTCTTTTTTTTAATCTATATTTTACAGAGAGAAAATGTTAAAATAAGTTATTATAAAGTAAAATAAATTTAGAATAACAAGTTTGTGATTGTTGTGCATAGAAATGACCATTTTATCTCTACATCGCCGACATTCATGAGTCTTTTTTTTTAAGAAAAATACAATAGGGTGCAAAATGTCATACAAATTATATTTTTAGGGTCCAGAGTGCCAAAAAATTAAAGTCGGGGTGAAAAATACTAATATTTTATACTTTTAGGGTGCAAAATGTCAACATTCTATATTTTAAGGGTGCAAAATCTATATTGCCAAGGTGCAAAGTGAAAAATAAAATTTAAAATAACTATTCTACCCTTCTATCAATGAATTTTCTCACTAAAACACACACTAGGGTAAAGTGCCAAATAAATTATATTTCCAGGGTGCAAAGTGCCAAAAATTTTAAGTCAGGGTGCAAAGTGCCAAAACCCTATAATTCCAGGGTGCAAAATGCCAAAAGCCCCATGTTTTCACCAATTTTAACCATTTATATAATTTAAATAGGGGTATGTTAGTCTTCACAAAAAAGGGAAGAAATTTTCTTGACCAAACTCGTACTTTTATGTGTATTAGAAACGTGCACATTCGTTGCACGTGACTAACTAATAAATTACATTAGTTGAAGGTAAAATTGCAGAAAACGTCCCAAAATAATTAGTGATTTTGGATTTTCGTCCCAAACTATTTAACTTGGCGAATTTTGTTCCGTAATTTTATATTTTTTTGGAATATCGTCCCAGACTAATTACTAATTTTGATTTTTCGTCCCAAACTATATCAACTCTCCAAATTTCGTCCCGTAATTTACCATTTTGTATGAATTTTGTCCCAATATTAAATTTCTAATTTAATGGAAATGACGGTTCAATCTTTTAATTAGTTTGGGACGTACTCTGCAATATTATATAATTATTCATGTTAAAATTTACCATTTCATGATACTTAAGCAGCCATGTGATAATTCATCGGCAAATGCGCAATTTCCGTCTTATAATTACGGTGGGATGATATTCCAAAAAAATATTAAATTATGGGACCAAATTTGCCAAGTTAAAAAGTTTGGGACGAAAATCCAAAATCAGTGATTAGTTTGGGACGATTTTTGCAATTTTGCTTTAGTTGAATCATCATGTAATAATTTTTTATCGTACTATCGTTTTAATGACATTCTACACAATTTTTTGATTAAGTCACTTTAATTAATATTTGTTACCAAAAAATTAAAGTTGAGTTTATAAATACCCAAAATCAAGACTTAAAAATTGAAAACGAACTACAATTACAAAGTATTTCTAACCTAAACTACATGTTTGCATAATTTTATGTACATTTTGTCGACTAAACCTATTTTTTCATTGATTTCACCCGCTTTTACATTTAATTTACTATTTCTTTTGTTATTTTAACCCCCTTTTTTCACCGATTTCACCCGTTTTTACATTGAGTTTAATATTTTTTTTTGTTATTTAAACTCATTCATTCATATAGTTCATCCATTTTTCATGGTTTATCCCATTTATTAATCAATTCACTTATTCTCTTTACCCAATTTTTGTCAAAGAAATTTGTGCTGAACTCATTTTTTTATCAAATTAATTTTTTCATTGATTTTACAATTTTTTTATCATAGAACTTTCCGAAGAAATATCTATTTCATCCACTTTTACCCTAAGTTTACCACTTCTTTTTTGTTATTTTAACTCATTCGTTTACCGATTTCACCCATTTTTTGTGGTTTATACCATTTGATAGTAAATTCACTTATTCTATCTGGTTGAATTCAATTTTAGTCAATTTTATCCCCTTTTTAATTAATTCACCAATTTTCTTCAATTTAATCCAGTTTTAGTTGATTTTATCCCATTTGTTAATTTATTTATCAATTATCTCCAATTTAATTCAATTTTAATCGATTTTAAGTTTTTCTGTTAATTAAATAGTAATTTATAGCTTCTTTATTAGTAATTGAAAAATGTAATGTGAAACATTGTTTGAATTCAATCAATCGATGACTCTCTCTTTATGAGAATTTCTCTCTCTCTCTCTTTATGAGATTGTATCTACCTTTTAATGAGGTCTTGCTTTTAATCTCTAGGGTTTATTAGATTGTTAAATATTCTCTTCACGTGCTTGGTTTCTCTTCAGTGTTTACTCTTATATCTCTAGGGTTAGTGGAAGACGTTCTCAATCGCCTACGAACAAGTTTGAAATTGACTGAAGAAGAGGATGAAGAGACAATCCCGCCCGAGGAAGCATGGAATAACATCAACTTGGACTCGGATCTTAAACTAGTGTGCAGAATTTTAGCGAAAAAGGATATCAATCTAGAAGCCCTATAACGAACTATGTCTAAGGTTTGGAGTCCAGTTCATGGTATCACGGTGGAAAAAATAGGAGAAGGGCGCTTTATTTTCTCTTTCAAACATAAGATGGATTGGACGAAGGCTTGGGAGGAGGGTCCTTGGTGTTTTGATAAAAATCTTATAATTTTGAATAAGATTGGAGATGATGAAAACCCAAGGAACATTAATCTAGACTGGTGCGACTTTTATATACATGTTTTTGGATTACCGCTTCGTAAACGGAATAAGATTATGGCTTCTCATATTGGTAATACGATGGGTGTGTCAAGAATGGGACTTACGAAGGATAGTTATCTGGTTTTTGGGGATATTTTGCAAATCCGGGTTGGATTAAACGTCACTAAACCACTACGTAGAATTATGAAATTAAAAACGGAAAGGGATGAAGTTTTGGAGATCGGTTTTAAGGTGGAGCGGCTGCCTAATTTCTGTTACCTTGTGGCCAATTGGATCATGTTTCCGGAGGTCGTAAGCTGCTATATCAACTCTCGCTAGAAGAAAAAGAAGGTGACACACCTTATGGTGCTTGGATGCGGGCTACAACTCCTCCAACAAAATTAATTCAGAAACTAATTAAGGAGTTGGGTGATGTTGATGGGTCGCAAGACTTAGCCGGAGGTTCTACTCTACCTTTGAATGGTGGAAGTCCGGGAGGATTAGTATCTACGACGACCATGAAGAACAGGCCGAGGGGCAATTTGGTCATTAATCTGGAAAAAGGATCTCTGAATTCTAGGAGTGACAAAGGTATATGTAACGAATCCCATAATTTGAGCATGATTCCTTTTAAACAAGTTAATGCTTTTGGTAATCCGAGTGGTGAAAACTCGAGTTACAGGTTTTGTGTGCAACAAGTTCCGGGTGGGACGGGTATTGGTCCAAGTTTCCAGCTGAATAACTCAATGGACCTGTCTCCTCTTTTTCGGTCGGTTCCTAAACAGGGCTCTTATGGCAATTTGATTAACACTTTAGAGACTGAGTTGTATGGTCCTAATTTACCATTGGATGCGGGAATAGAATTAATGCATTTTGAGGCTCAAGGCCCAATTAAAGGAAAATCCCCTAGGGGTAGAGGGCGAGGCAATGGAAGAAAAACTCGCCCGAGTCGTTTGGACCCAAAAAATGGTTTGAGTGAAAAAAGGAAAAGAAAGGAAACAGATAGTAACACTAGAACTGTTATTTCTAAAGGGAAGAAAAAAATGGTGATAACGTCGAATATGGAGATTTTTGATGATGATAGGAAGCACAAACAATTGGTGATTCGTACTCCGGGAAACCCTAGCTCAAATAAGTTAACGGTGGAGGCTGCTAAGCAGCCCTGCCGATCACAATGAGTTGCCTCGTTTGGAACCGTCGAGGGCTGGGGGGGTCCTGAGACAGTTCGTACGCTCGGAGACCTTATCCGAGAAAATAACCCCCACCTCATCTTCTTGTCAGAAACCAAAATGATTGCTCGAAAGTTTGAGGCTGTTAAAAGAAAGTTAGATCTTTTTGGTGTTGCGGTTGCTGCTCGTGGTTTGTCAGGTGGCCTCGCCTTATTGTGGTCTAAGGAGACACAAGTTAGTGTTCAAAGTTTTTCTTATAATCATATAGATGCTCATGTTTTTGACATTACTAAAAATTCGTCATGGCATTTTACGGGGTTCTTTGGGGATCGGAATGATTCAGAAAGATATAAATCATGGCAGCTACTTAGGCGTTTATCTTCGTTTTCTTCTTTACCATGGCTATGTGCTGGAGATTTTAATGCAATGATGTCAAACGCTGAAAAAAACTGAGGGCAAGTACTTTCTTTCAGTGATTGTTTGGAAGACTCTGGTCTCTCCGACTTGGGTTATGTGGGTTATCCATATACTTGGGCAAATAACAGGGACCCCCCTGATTTCATTGAAGAGCGCATTGATAGAGCGTGTGGCTCAGACAGTTGGCGAGCTATGTTTCCTAAGTATCGGGTGGTTCATTTAGATGGATTACATTCAGATCACTTGCCTATCCGTATAAAATTACATCATCGGAGTAGGAGTCGACGCAACAATAGACATAGGGGTTTCAAATTCGACGCTATGAGGTTGAAAAGTGAGGATTGTGAAAAGATTGTTGAAAAGAGTTGGGGTCCGAGTACGGATCAGCTGGAAAATCTAAAATTCTGTCAAGAAGGATTATCAGGCTGGAGTAAGCTTTCTTTTGGCGATGTGAACAAACGAGTGACTAGACTAAAGGAGGAAATTTATGCACTAAAAAAGGGGACACGTACAGCTGAAGTAAATGAACAGATTCGGCTTTTCACTTCTGAATTAGATCAATTGTGTGACAAAGAGGAAATGATGGGGAGACAGCGAGCAAAGGCTCATTGGATGCGTGAGGGTGATAAAAATACCAAGTTTTTCCATGCAAAATCTTCAGCTCGGCGTAAGAAAAACACGATTGAGGGACTGCGTAATTCATCAGGATTTTGGTGTGAAGAAGAGAGAGAGATAGAAGATATTATCTCTGACTATTTTCGTGATATTTTTACATCAACAAAACCTACAGAAGAACAACTAGCCGATGTTCTTGAAGCTATTGAACCAAGAGTGGGAAGAGACATTAATGACTCGCTTGTAGCTGCCTATACTGATGAGGAGGTTAAAAAGGCGTTGAATGAAATGCATCCCTTGAAATCTCCGGGGCCCTGATGGTTTTTCGGTCGTTTTTTATCAAAAATTTTGGAGAATAGTAGGGAAGGATGTCACTAAATAGGTCTTGAATATTCTTAACCAGGGAGTGTCACCTTCGGGCTGCAACTTTACACATATTGTTCTTATTCCTAAATGCTCAAACCCGGAGAATATGACCCAATTTAGACTGATTAGCCTGAGCAACGTGGTGTACAAATTAGCCTCGAAATGTATTGTCTATTGCCTGAAACCGTACATGGACTCAATTATCTCCGAGTCTCAATCAGCTTTTGTTCCGGCAATATTAATTTCAGATAATATTTTGATTGCCTTCGAGGTGATTCATTATATGAAACGTAGTTCAGCTGAACATATGGCAGTTAAGTTGGATATGAGCAAGGCATATGACAGAATTGAGTGGCTTTTCCTTCGACAGGTTATGCTTCGATTGGGATTGGATATTCAGGTGGTGGAATTGATCATGAGATGTGTGACTTCAGTGACTTATTCTTTTGTTTTGAATGGGGGATCTTTCGGCTTTTTAACTCCCGAACGCGGCCTCGGGCAAGGTGATCCATTGTCTCCGTATCTTTTTCTTTTTTGTGCTGAGGCCTTGAGTGCTCTTTTTCGACGTGAGGAAATTAGGGAAAATATTGCTGGATTATCGGTTTGTACGGGGGCCCCTTCCGTGTCACACCTTATGTTTGCTGATGATACTATGATATTTTGTAATGCGAACAGTCATTCGGCTCAAACTATTAGAAATATTCTTCATTCCTATGAGTTGGCATCGGGACAAGTTGTTAATTTTCAAAAGTCTAGTATTATGTTTAGCAAGACTGCATCAGAAGAATCAAGAGACTTGAGGCAGTTAGATCCTTTTTACCCATGGAGATTGTAGAAAAACATGAAAGGTATTTGGGTCTTCCTTCAGTCATTGGAAAATCCAAGAGAGCAGTTTTTGCTTATCTTCGTGATCGAGTTTGTCAAAAACTGAAGGGTTGGAAAGAAAATTGGCTTTCAAAGGGGGGTAAAGAAATACTTATTAAAGCAGTGATTCAGGCTATTCCATCTTATGCTATGGGGTGTTTTAAACTTTCGAGTTATTTCACAAAAGAGATTGAAAGTCTCATGGCTAAATTCTGGTGGGAAGACACAAATGGGCGTGGGATCCATTGGGCGAGATTGAGGGATCTTTGTAAAAGCAAACAATTTGGAGGCCTTGGTTTTCGAGATCTTGAAGCTTTTAATTCGGCTTTACTAGCAAAACAATTGTGGCGGCTTTTAGAAAATCTTGATAGTTTACTTGGGAGAATATTTCGTGCGAAATATTACCCGAATTCATTTGTCCTACGTGCCACTCTTGCTTCAAACCCGTCCTTCACTTGGAGAACTATTTTGGGGGCTCGAAATATTCTTGAAGCGGGAATTTGTTGGAGGATAGGCAATGGAAATTCAGTTTACGTGTGGCAAGATAGGTGGATTCCTAGGGAGTCTACATTCAAACCCACAACATTTCGGGGTGATTTACCGATTGAGATGAAAGTCAGTGAAGTTATTGACCCGGAATTGAATGAAAGACTTTTATTAAACTTTATGCGGAAAAACTTTGACAATATGCTTATCAATTACCACATATTATAAATATAATTAGGATACGAGAGTTTCTCGGTATACCGTTCGCCATGGAGTCTTCAATATATGACGTTGCTTCAAGTAATCCTTCGAACTAAACTTGTTATCTCCTCACTTGTATCACCTTTCTAGTGAACTCACCTTCTCCTCTCTTTCTATCCAAATGACACAACCTTAGAATACTTTTAGATGATGGAAGTTTTCTAACACTTTTGATTCTTTTATTTTGGTGTTGCTTTGAGGAGTGGTTGTGTCTCCTTTTATAGATGAGAGTAGAGGGCCACTAAATGTAAGAGTTACAAGAAGGTGAAAGGCCAACCATCATGACCTCCATAACCCACTCCCTTGTAAGTTACAAAACTTTTAACATATCCATTAAGTATCAACCTTAAATCAATCATATGAAGAGTCTAAAAGGAGGTTAGTGGACCATTTAATAAAATAAAACTAACATTCTCCCACTTGGTCCACTAAACCGATTAAGTTAAAAATAATTTTGACTCTCTCGGGCTCTTCAAAGAAAAATTTGACACGTGATCACGATTTAGATAAAAACAAAGGTTGACAACTAAAATAGATAAATGATATACTTTAACACTAGATATAGTCTAAATCACTAATGTGAATCATAGCGGTCATATGACTTTATTTATCATATTCCCTTCCATGTATTACACCACTAGCAACTTCTACTACTCTAGTCAAAATTGCCCCTTTAATTTTGTCTTGTTAAGACATATCCTGTTTTATAAAATCCAAACATAACATGTGTACACATAATTGGAAACAGGAAAACAGAAACAATAATTTAAGCAAATGACAATTTATTGATAACCACTTATTACAGTCATGGATTGCTTAAAAGACCCATATTAATAACATGTTCTTTATAAGTCTTTATAGGCAATCCTTTGGTCAATGGATCGGCGACCATATGAGTGGTACTTAAATTTTCAATTGACACTTGTTGTTTCTGGACTCTTTCTTTAACAACTAAGTACTTAAGATCCATGTGCTTGGATCCACTAGAGTACTTTCCATTCTTTGAAAAGAAAACTGCTGCGGTATTATCACAATATATCTTCAGCGGCTTAGCAATTGAGTCAACAGCCTTAAGCCCTGAGATAAAATTTCGCAACCACAGTGCATGACTCGAAGCCTCAAAACATGCAACAAACTCGGCCTCCATCGTGGAAGAAGCAGTGATGCTTTGTTTTACACTATTCCACGAGATAGCTCCACCAGCTAATAGAAATACAAAGCCCGAAGTGGACTTTTTACTATCCTGACAGCCAGCAAAATCCGAGTCTGAATATCCAACTACCTCTAATTGATCCGATCTCCTATATGTGAGCATATAATCCTTCGTTCCTTGGAGATACCTCATAACCTTCTTTGTTGCTTTCCAATGATCGATACCTGGATTACTTTGATACCTACCAAGTACACCTACAGCATAACTGATATCTGGTCTAGTACAAGTTTGTGCATACATCAAGCTTCCAACAGCTGATGCATATGGAATCGACTTCATTCTCTCTTTTTCCAAATCATTCTTTGGACATTGCTTTTCATTGAACTTATCACCTTTCGTGATAGGCGCATCAGTGGCTGAACATAATTGCATATTGAATCTTTCCAAAACTCGATTAATATATCCTTTTTGAGACAATCCCAGCAATCCTCGAGATCGATCCCTGAAGATCTCTATGCCAATAACATAATTTGCCTCTCCCATATCAACCATTTTAAAGTTTGTGGAAAGATAATTCTTGGTTTCGTGCAATAAACCAAAATCACTACTTGCTAACAAAATATCATCCACATATAAGACTAAGAATATAAAATTGCTCCCACTGACCTTTAGATAAATACATTGATCAACAATGTTTTCTTTAAATCCAAAGGAAGTTACGGTATCATTGAACTTAATATACCATTGTCTGGAAGCTTGTTTAAGCCCGTAAATAGATTTCTTTAATTTGCAGGCTAAGTGTTCTTGTACTTGTTTTGTGAACCCTTCAGGCTGGTCCATATAGATATCTTCATCTAAATTTCCATTTAAAAAAGCGGTTTTCACATCCATTTGATGTAACTCCAAATCATAATGAGCTACAAGGGCCATAATGATTCTAAGAGAGTCCTTCTTAGACACTGGTGAAAATGTCTCTCTATAATCAATGCCTTCTTTCTGAGTGAAACCTTTGGCCACTAGTCTGGCCTTGAATCTTTCGATATTGCCCTTAGCGTCGCGTTTGGTCTTAAAGATCCATTTACAACCGACTTTCTTACTATCAATAGGCAATTCGACAAGATCCCAGACATCATTGTGATCCATTGATTTCAGCTCTTCATTCATGGCATCAATCCACTTATCAGAATCCTTACTATTTATGGCTTGTGAATATGAAACTGGATCATTTTGAATACCTATATCAAAATCAGATTCTTGTAGATACACCACATAGTCATCTGTTATGGCAGATCTTCTTTCCCTCTGAGATCTTCTCAAAGCTACCGGTTGTGGTGGTTCTATATTAGCGTCGTCAATGGTGATATCTCCATGAAGTGGTGAATCGGTATGTTGTTCATTTATCTCAACTTGTTGTACAGGTTGAGTAACAACATTATCTTGAGAAAGATAAGGTGGTATAATATCCACTCTTACTTCCTCAATTTCAGCTTTTCTCGATTCACTGCTCCCACTAAATTCACCATTCTCTAAAAATTTAGCGTTGCCAGTTTCAACTATTCTCGTACTATGGTTAGGACAATAAAATTTGTACCCTTTTGACTTTGATGGATATCCAATAAAATGTCCAGATATTGTTCGTGAGTCCAATTTCTTTTCATTTGGATTGTAGATTCTAGCCTCCGCTGGACAACCCCAAACATGTAAATGTCTTAAACTGGGTTTCCTGCCAGTCCACAACTCGTAGGGAGTTGTTGGAACCGATTTACTGGGAACCCGGTTTAAGATATACATTGCGGTCTTTAAGGCTTCACTCCACAATGAAATAGGTACAGTTGAATAACTTAACATACTCCTAACCATATCCATAAGAGTACGATTACGCCGTTCAGCAACCCTATTTTGCTGTGGCGTTCCAGGCATTGTGTATTCAGCACAAATACCCCGCTTTTCTAATAATTTTGCAAATGGGCCAGGATGTTGTCCCAACTCATCATATCTACCGTAGTACTCTCCACCTCGATCTGATCTCACAATTTTAACTTTTCTATCTAATTGTCTTTCGACCTCCGTAATGAACACCTCAAGGACGTCAACGGCCTGAGACTTTTGATGAATTAGATAGATGTAACCATAACGAGACAGATCATCGATGAAAGTGATGAAATATCTTTCTCCACTAAAACATGGAATAGGTAGTTTGCAGATATCTGTATGGATTAACTCAAGAAGTTCTTTACTTCTTGTGGCACCCTTTTGCTTGTGTTTGAATTGCTTACCCTTAATGCAATTCACACAAATATGAAAATCAGTAAAGTCTAGATTTTCCAAGACTCCAGACTTTACTAACTTTTCCAATCTTTCCTTGGAGATATGCCCCAAACGTCTATGTCACAACATTGAAGAATGTTCATTAGTTAGACTACGTTTTAAGCCAATTTCTGATTGTGAAGTGAATAACGATTGTGCAAACTCATAATTTAAAGATATTTTATATAAACCATCACATAAAATACCAAAACCAACAATAACTTTATAGATCATAATATTGAGTTTTTGACAACTGAAAACAACGGAATAACCACAAACATCTAGTTTAGACAGAGAAACTAAATTCCTAGAAATCGAAGGTACATAAAAAGTGTTTTGAAGATCCAGTTGGTGACCCGTCTCTAAGATTAGGCGATATGTGCCTACTAGTACCACATTTGATTTGTGACGGTTCCCCATATACAGGATCTTTTCACTTTCCTCCGGTTTCCGGGTTAAGGAATCCCTGCAAAGAATTTGTGATATGAGTCGTTGCTCCAGAATCAATCCACCAAGTATTAGAAGGAACTTCAACAAGATTTGATTCATAACATACAAAAGAAAGATTAGTACCTTTCTTTGCGAACCAGGCCTTGCGTTTTTCACAGTCCTTCTTCAGATGTCCCTTTCTGCCACAAAAGTAGCATTTGACAACTTTCCCATGACCCTGGCTACTTTCCCCAGGCTCATTTCCTTTCTTTGGTGTGTTTCTGTTTCCTTTCTTCACATTCCTTCCTTTATTCTTCTTTATTTCATGAGTTACAGCCAGTGCAAGATGGCGCCCTTCAGTTCTCAACCTCCTTTCCTCCTGAGCACACATACTGCTCAGCTCATTCATATTCCACTTCTCTTTTTGGGTATTATAGTGGATTTTGAATGGGCCAAACTTAGGAGGAAGTGAGTTGAGTATAAACTGCACGAGGAATGGCTCCTCTACATTCATGCTAAGAGTTCCAAGCTTAGCAGCCTTATCAGCCATATTCAGGATATGTTCCTGAATTCCTGTATCACCATCATATTTCATGGTGGTCAATTCAGCCATGAGTGTTCCTGCTAGCGACTTATCCGCTGATTTAAAACGGTCTTTTATAGCCGCTAACAGGTCCTTGGCATTGTCAACCTTGTCGGGAAGTGAAGTCTTAATGTTATTTGCTACGGTCATGCGAATAAACATTAGACTAAGCCTGTTAGACCTTTGATCCATTAAGAGTTGCAATACCAGAAGCATGCGAGTGCAATAAAGTAGGAGTAATAGCTGAAATAAGATGCAACAAATATAATAAGGTAAATTATTAGACTAATGCTCATATTGAGGTTTAAAGTCAATTAAGATGAACTTATTGACATCACTACAATTTCTCCTTTGGGTGAAAAGTAGTATACCTATTGTTCACTCTTTACAGGTGTAAAGCACTTAATATAACACCTAAGTAGGTCTAATATAATTTTATCTCACCCATGTAATTAGTCATGTTACCTTTGGGAATTCAATCCTAATTGTTAGGTGAATACAAATTATACTATCCTACCCGAATCATATTTAATTAAAAGTGACTCTCCTTTGGGCAAGTCCCAATCTTTTAATTATGACCGCAATCAAGAATATTATTGTCCTTAATATCATCTAAGTGATAAAACTTTTATGTAATCTTTATATTTGTAAAATTTCATTAACCAAGGTCACTTTGGCAACTACAAGATTGGAAATATTTTACAAAATACAAGATTTAACCAATAATATTCTATTCTCTTATTATGACAGTAATTTTATAAGCACAAAAAATTTACACATTTAAGTTTTATATATAATATAAAACGATGTAAAACATTTCATCACATGATTATATATTTAAACATAATTTTTCATTATCAAATCATGTAAGTTAAACACACAAAGAAAACAAAAGTACATCCATTATACAGTAAATAGTATCACTAAAAATAGAACTCAACATTTAATCACGTGATACTACAAAAGTAAACATAATAGCCATATTTAATCAAAGATACGGACCATATTTGCATTAATCTTCAAACTTGAAACAATCATCAAATATTAGCTTTAGGCAGAAGGTTTATATCGTTATTAAAGAATCAATAGTCACAATCTCACTAGTCAAACATGAAGATTTATCCAGCAATATTAATAACAACCTTGAGATTCTTTTTGATTTTTATATGAAATTAAACATCATAGCATAATCAATTAAAAAGTTTTTCATCTGCCTTAGTGACGGAAAATAAAAAGTTGAAACGTTACAACAAAAACTAATTTGCTGTTTTTGTAGTCATGTCATGAATCCATAAAAAGATATCACTTTACCAGATTAATTCATTCAATATACGTAACACTAATCTGCTTAACGATTTCTAAAATGATCAAAATAAAATAGGCTTATCATTGATCGAAATTTAGAATCAAAATGAAAATAACATCAAGGCAAAGGTATCGTACTGCTCTGATACCAATTGAAAGACTTTTATTAAACTTTATGCGGAAAAACTTTGACAATATGCTTATCAATTACCACATATTATAAATATAATTAGGATACGAGAGTTTCTCGGTATACCGTTCGCCATGGAGTCTTCAATATATGACGTTGCTTCAAGTAATCCTTCGAACTAAACTTGTTATCTCCTCACTTGTATCACCTTTCTAGTGAACTCACCTTCTCCTCTCTTTCTATCCAAATGACACAACCTTAGAATACTTTTAGATGATGGAAGTTTTCTAACACTTTTGATTCTTTTATTTTGGTGTTGCTTTGAGGAGTGGTTGTGTCTCCTTTTATAAATGAGAGTAGAGGGCCACTAAATGTAAGAGTTACAAGAAGGTGAAAGGCCAACCATCATGACCTCCATAACCCACTCCCTTGTAAGTTACAAAACTTTTAACATATCCATTAAGTATCAACCTTAAATCAATCATATGAAGAGTCTAAAAGGAGGTTAGTGGACCATTTAATAAAATAAAACTAACATTGAATTGTTGGGAAGAAGCCATTGTTTGGGATGTATTTAATGATGTGGATTGTCAAAGTATACTCGCAATTCCCCTTAGTAACAATAGAAACGAAGACAAATTAATATGGCATTACAACAAGAATAGACTTTTTTCAGTACCATCTTGCAATGCGACTAGAGGAAGAAACTTCTAACGGTTTAGCCAGTAGTTCATCCACATTGAATACAGGGGAATGGAAATGGTTGTGGGCTCTAAAGATCCTGAATAAAATTAAAATTTTTATTTGGCGCGCTTATAAAAACTATCTTCCGACGAAATTGAATTTACTAAAACGGAAGATTTTGATAGATGACAAGTGTGTTTTCTGCCAAAATGATAGGGAAGAAGTTCTCCATTGCCTTGCTTCGTGTTCTTTTTCGAGACAAGTTTGGGCCCTCAGCAATATTCCATGGACGACTCATAGGTGCAACGAGACTAACGTGTAGGATTGGATTTTACATATGAAGCAATCCTCGAATTCAAGCACACTGGAAAGCGGAATTTTGATTTGTTGGGCTTTATGGCATTCGCGGAACAAAAAGCTTTATGAGGATACAAACTTTACAGCTTTAGAGGTGAGTCTCTTTGCACATAAATTCGGAGCTGAAATGAGGCATGCTTCTGCTTCAGTTCTTCAGCCGAGAGAAAGTGTAAGAAGTGAAGTGATACGATGGCTGCCCTCAAGACCGAATGAGATTAAGATAAATTTTGATGCGTCTGTTAATTTGGATGATGGTGTTTGCGGAGTGGGGATTATTGCTAGAACCAACTCGGGTAATTGTGTGGGATGGGTATCGAAGTGTATTCGCCAGCCACTTGGGCCAGCTATAGCTGAAGCCAAAGCTGCCCTTTTTGCAGTAGAGTTTGCTCTGGCGGATCGGTGGAATGAGCTTGTGGTTGAAGGGGATGCTAGTTCGATCATAGTAGCGATTTCAGGGGCCTCGGGTGAAAGAACTGAGTACGGAAATATTATTGCGGATGTTAAATTTTTAGCGAGATCTTTTTCCTCCTTTTCAGCCCAATATACTCGAAGGGAAGGAAATAGAGCAGCCCATGAATTGGCACGTCTTTCATTTTTTGATTCCTATGTTTATGATGTTTTATATTGTATCCTCTGATTTTGCATGTTGAATGAAATTTGTTTTGATCTCAAAAAAAAAAAAAAAAAATTAGTAATTGAAAATCTGATTGATGCTTAGAACATATGTATTTTTTTTTCCTTTTGCCCATGAGAAGGGGAAATGTGATTTATTTTCCTTTAATGAAGATTTTTGAATGTGTGATAATTTCATATGACTTTTAGAAGGACGATTTTTATTTATTTGGTTTACTATTGACATTTCAATGAGTTATCAAACTTAAAAATAATATAAAATTTTTAGTAGTAGAGATTTTTTGTGTAATTATACTTCTTGAATTTTATTCTTTCATTTTTGTGCCATTATATTATATATCGCAATGAGTTGTAAGACTAAGAAATTATTATAAGAGATGATATAGGAGATACTTATTGTGTAAGGTTATCTTGTTTAATTATATTTCTTAATATTAATATTTTAATGACTTGTAAAACTTTCAAAAAAGTAATATTGTCTATTAATAATTAATAATAACAACGTAATTAATTTCAATTTTAACACCTATGAACGTTCAATTAATGCATCTCTCTAGTAGGTTTGTTGTGTTAGTTTGTAAAAGCAATACGATTAAATTTGTTAGTGATATTTTACAACATAATTCTAGAAGTATATTATGAAAAATGCTTTATCAAGATCACAAGATTAATGTTAAAGGTGTCTATTTTATGTGGAAAAATAGTTGTTAATGTTAAAGTATACTTCTTTAAGTGTCAGTGTTTGGGTAGAAGTATGCTTCTTCAATTATTTTCAATTTTTCCATTTAAATAATTATGTATCATAGTAGAATTTAAGTAGGGGTATATTAGTCTACACAAAAAATTCAAGAAATTCTATTTGATGAACTCGTGCTTTTATATGTGTAATAATAATAATAAAATAATAATAAAAAAATAAGAAAATAAAATAATATAGATAGATAAGAAGGGACCCAAATCGAGCATGCAGTCGTATTTTATAAAGAAGGATCAAATTAGCAAAATCAATGATTTGAATATTAATAAATAAAAATGAAAGAGAAGTATAGTGGATTACAAAAACCAACTACAAGTTGGAAAGGGTAATCATGTAATTTCATTAACAACCTTTTGTTTTTCAGATGACAAAAGACCAAAGTTAATTGGTCATGTAGAGGCAATAAAAGAGTATGTGAAGCAAATAAGCCCATGACAATCGCTACACTCTTTATCACATAAACCAGATAAAAGACTTTATTTTTCATATAAGTCTAGCCCCAAAATACTCCATGCTATAGTTTAAAAGATAAAAGGCCATTGAAATCGATAAATAAATATGAAATCGATGAAAATTCGTAAAAAAAGGATGAAAAGGGTGAAACGACAACATCAGTGAAATACATGTTAAACTGGTAAAAACGTATTAATTTGCTCTATTTATGACATAATAAAATAATTTTACTCTAGTTTATAAAAAAAAAACCATGAAATTAATTAGACACGTACAACGTAAGTGCACTTTCCTAGTAAATAAAAATGAAAGAGAAGAATAGTGGGTCACAAAAACCAACTACATTACAAGTTGGAAAGGGTAAGAACAAGATTGTGTAATTTCATGTTTATAATAATGTAATTTCATTAACAACTTTTTGTTTTTCAGATGAAAAAAAAAAAAGACCAAAGTTAATTGGTCAACTATAGTCAATAAAAGAATATGTGAAGCAAATAAGCCCATGACAATCGCTACACTCATTATCACATAAACAAGATAAAAGACTTTATTTTTCACACAAGTCTAGCCCCAAAATCACTCCAAGACATAATTTAAAATGGGGCCGACATTAACAAGCGCGTGAAACCAACAAAATATCAAAAACACGAGTTTCCAATTTTTTTATGAAAACTAAATGTCCAAAGATGATTGTTTTATAAGGTGTTGTACAATTTTTATCTCTTAAGTTAGCTATTTTTTAGGTTGAATTAATCTCAAATCATGTAAGTAGAGTCGGTTCAATTCATGTTGTGAATTCTAATATGGCATCAAAATTCCAAGTTGATGTGGTCAACCTTCTTTCGTGATGGACTACTTTTGTACGCACGATTGGCTTCTTTAACTACCCACACACTTCTCCAATGAGAGAATTGCATTTTTGGTACACAGCTATAGGTCAATTCCAACTTTTGGTACACAGCTTTATGTGTCCAACACATTTGGTACACCTCTTTAACAAAGTTCGACACATTTGGTACAACCGTTAAATAAATTGTAAAATCACCGTTAATTCCGTTAGTTCGACACATTTTGTACACCTCTTTTACAAAATTGGCATGCGAGCGGCACATGGCTGCCCAGAAAAAAAAAATTGAAACTTGATAAACTTTTTTAATATATTTTATTCTTCTTCCAATATTAGACTATAAATGACATTATAGTTTATTATATTTTACATGTCATATAAATAATAAAATTTTAATAAATATGATAAATTAAAGTAACTTGTTTATTATATTTTATTCTTCTTGCAATATTAAACTATAAATGACATTATATAGTTTATTATATTTTACATGTCATATAAATAATAAATACATATTTTTTAATAATTTTTATAAATAATAAACTAATTTTATAAATAATTTTTAAAAATTGAAACTTGATAAAAAAAAATTTATTATATTTTATTTTTCTTCCAATATTAAACTATAAATGACATTATATTGTTTATTATATTTTACATGTCATATAAATAATAAACACATATTTTTTAATAATTTTTATAAATAATAAACTATTTTTATAAATAATTTTTTAAAATTGAAAATTGATAAACTTGTTTATTATATTTTATTCTTCTTCCAGTATTAAACTATAAATGACATTATATAGTTTATTATATTTTACATGTCATATAAATAATAAATACATATTTTTTATCATTATATAAATATGATATGTTAAATATAATAAATACATATGATAATTTTTATAAAAGTTTATCAAGTTTAATTTTTTTTTTGGGGCAGCCATGTGCCGCGCACATGTCAATTTTGTAAAAGAGGTGTACCAAATGTGTCGAACTAACGGAATTAACGATGATTTTGCAATTTATTTAACGGTTGTACCAAATGTGTCGAACTTTGTTAAAGAGGTGTACCAAATGTATTGGACACATAAAGCTGTGTACCAAAAATGCAATTCTCTCCTTCTCCAATTAAACAAGGCTTCGCATGTCATTATTCTTCTGGTTAACAAAGGCTCGAAGTGTTATCATTCGTGTGTGAGTTTTACCCACATATTGCAAATTCATGTCTCATATTTATTGAAAACAATAGTTAAATCCACATTCTTTAGACAATACCGCTAACTTTTGAATTTGAGTTAGGTCCATACTATGTAATAATTTTCCTCGTCAACAAAGCAAAAGCAAAGACTTAATATTCATGGATTTACAAGTTTGGAAGAACTTTATCTAGATGGTGTTGAGATATCGAATCATACTAATGATTTGTGGGGAAGTTTGTCTCAGTCTTTACCAAACTTACGAAACTTGAGTTTGCGATACTGTAATCTATCAGGTTCTTTGAATCCTACTCTTACACAGCTTCAATCTCTTTCGGTTCTTCGCCTAGACGGTAACAATCTATCTACAATAGCTCCGAACTTCTTTGCAAATTTCAAAAATTTGACAGTTTTGACTCTCAGCTCTTGTAATTTGGAAGGTTCATTTCCGGAAACGATTTTCCAGGTACCCAGTTTACAGTATCTCGATCTATCGTTCAATATGTTACTGAAAGGCTCATTGCCAGATTCTATTAGCAATCTTAGCATGTTGTCCATTATAGACCTGTCATATTGCAATTTCACAGGTTCGATTCCATACACTATAGCCAATTTAATGGAACTTAGTTACTTGGATATCTCATGGAACTTCTTCTTTGGTTCAATCCCAGTTTTTCCTACGTCCAAGAAACTAGCGTACATAGACCTCTATAGTAATAGTTTAAATGGTTCATTGTTATCGGCAAATTTTGAAGGCCTATCAAATCTTTCGTATCTCAACTTGGGGTACAATTCATTGACAGGAAGCATTCCTCGGTCTTTATTTAGTCTCCCTTCACTGAAAACGGTTTTGCTTTCTAACAAAAAATTTAGTGGCCAAGTTGATGAATTTTCCACTATGAATTCATATAATTTGGAAACACTAGATTTGAGCAGTAATGAACTACAAGGTTCTATTCCTCAGTCTTTGTTCAAGCTTGAAAGACTTAAGATTCTCTTGCTTTCTTTCAACTTATTCAATGGAATCATAGAGCTTGAGAAGCTTCAAAACCTTCGAAATCTTACAACTCTGGATCTTTCTTTCAACTTCTTCAATGGAACCATAGAGCTTGAGAAGCTTCAAAACCTTCGAAATCTTGAAAAACTGGACCTTTCTTACAACAATCTGTCAATATTTGTAAGAAGCAGCAGCAATTCATAAATGCCTCAATTTCCAAATCTCATAAGGCTAAGTCTAGCTTCTTGCAATTTGCACGAATTTCCCAATCTGATGAAGCAAACAAAATTGGAAGATTTGGATCTCTCAAACAACAAAATCACAGGGGAAATACCAAGTTGGATATGGGAAATGGGATTAGATTATTTGAATAATTGAATGTTTCTTACAATTCCCTTGTTGATCTGCAAAAGCCTTACAATATTAGAAGTAGTGGTCTTAGTGTGTTAGACTTACACTCGAACAAGATCCGTGACATGTTGCCTCTGACCCCTGCGTATGCTGTCTACATAGATTACTCGAGTAATAACTTTCAAGGATCCATTTCCCTTGGTATTGGCAAATACTTTTTTTTCGTTTCTTTACAAATAATAACCTTACTGGGGTAATTCCTACATCACTTTGCAACGCGATTAACCTTCAAGTTCTTGATTTGTCCGGAAACTTCTTGAGCGGTGGTATACCGTCCTGTCTACTACAAAATATCGAGTGGCTTGGGGTATTGAATCTTGGGAGAAACAACATTAGTGGATATATCCCTGATACAATTCCAGCCAATTGTGGTCTAAAAACGTTAGACCTCAGCGAGAACAATCTAGAAGGGAAGATCCCGACATCCTTAGCCAACTGCAAATTGTTAGAGGTAATGAATATTGGAAATAACAACATTAATGATAGATTTCCATGCATGATGAAAAACTCATCCAACTTACGTGTTCTTGTTCTACGATCCAACAAATTTCACGGTGACATCAGTTGTCCTGGGGTAGATCAAAGCTGGCCAAATCTTCAGATTATTGACATTGCTTTCAATAGCTTCAGTGGGAAACTATTTCCTAAAAGCATCGAAAGTTGGAAAGGAATGACGCTCAATAACAATGCACAAGACCAATTGACGTTTACCTTTCTTGATATAAACAACATCTATTATCAGGACACGGTGACTGTAACCATTAAAGCACAACGGATGGAGCTTCTGAAGATATTGACAGTCTTTACGACTATTGATCTCTCAAGCAATAACTTTGAAGGGGAAATACCTGAAACAATTGGTCAACTGAGCATGCTTTATGGGCTAAACTTATCACACAATTCCTTCACGGGCACAATTCCAGAATCAATTGGAAACTTGACGCAGCTTGAATCTTTAGACCTTTCAAGGAATCAGTTAACAGGGGAAATACCGGAAAAGCTTACACGGCTCACATTCCTTTCGGTCCTGAACCTATCCTATAACAAACTAGTGGGAAAGATCCCAAATGGTAATCAATTTCAAACATTTTCTGCAGAAAGCTATGAAGGAAACGAGAGACTTTGTGACTTTCCTTTGAACAAACCTTGTGATCATGTCAATGGACAACAAGTTACAGAGGTGAAAAAAGAAGAGCAGGTAAGTTCAGATGTTGTATTCTATTTTATAAGTGCTGGAGTGGGATTTGTCGTGGGTTTAGGACTCATTTTTTGGCCGATTATGTTTTGTGAACGATGGAGAAAGTGTTACTATAAGCATGTTGATAAATTTGTACTCATCATCATCCGGAAATTGAGGAGTGGAGACAACCACTAGTTGGAAGGAAATTGAGTTGAGCAGGATTTGCTGATGTGATTTATTCAATAAATAAAAGTCATGTTTTATTGTAAATGTTATAAATATTAGATATTATTGGGTATTTCTATTGTTAATGTGATAGTTCAAGGACTTTGTTGTAATATATCCATTTATGGGCACTAAAAAAGTGCACGTACGTTGTACGTGTCTAATTTTAATTATATGGGTATTTTTCATAAGTTAGAATAAAATTAGCTATTTTTATAGTTATGACTGATCAATTTATTTTTATGAAATATATTTTTATTAATAATTATTGGTTTATAAAAAAAATATGGCTTTGAATAGGTGTAATAAAATATAAAAATGATGACTAATGTAGTTATTACTTCTTATAAAATTGGTTTTAAAATAATATCATAAGAACATTATTTATTTCATTCCATCATAGTAGTTTTCATGTCAAGTTTATCCGTTATTCATCGATGACAGAGGTTTTATCCGTTTCTTCATAAATTTTCCGGAAACTTTCACGATTTCACGAGCATTTTTTCTTACTGGTTTCACCAATTTTTTCACAAATTTCACCATTGTTTACCAATTTCACCGAAGTTTCATCTATTCGTTTGTTTTCGCTGTTTTATTCTTTTAGAGATTTTTTCGTTTTTTTTATCGACTATATCATTTTTCGTTGTTTTCCCATTTTTCTATTGATCTTTTTTTCAATTTAAACCACTTTCTTCCCATTTCACCTTATTTTTGTCGGTTAAAGTTTAACTTGTTTTCACTTATTTCACTGATTTAACATGTTATTCACCTGAAGTTTTCATCGATTAAACATGTTTTCACCGACATCAAGCTTTTTTGACTGATTTTATCCGTTTATTTAAAAATTTCACCCAAACTTTCATCGATTAATATGTTCTCAATGTTTAAATTTTTTTATCGGTTTATTTTTTTTAGCGATTTATCCCCTTTTTTTATTGATTATAATATTTTTCAATGTTTTCTCATTTTTTGTCGATTTCTTTTTTTTTTTCCAGTTTAGACCATTTTTCTACCGATTTCACCAGTTAAACTTTTTTTTTAACTGATTTCACTCGTTTTTACCATTTTAACCCGTTTTTACCTATTTTTCATGTTTTTTCACTAATTTCACATGTTATTCACCTAAATTTTTCATTGATTAAATATGTTCTTACCAACTTTACGTTTTTTGACCTATTTTGCACTTTCTTCACTAACTTTACCAAATTTTACTGGATTTCACCGGTTCCATCATTTTTCTAGTTAAACTTTATTTTTCTTTTTCTTAATTTACTTATTTTTATCAGCTTAACTTATATTTCATTAATTTCACATGTTTTTTTTTTTTTTATCTATTTCACTTAAATTTTCATTGATTTCAAAATATTTTATAGACTTTAGTCTTTTTTCAATGATTTAACAAATTCTTCATATATTTCACCCGTTTTTCACTGATTTCACCAATTTGTTTCCTATGTTTTCATAAATGTCACCAGAATTCTCATCGATTTCACTTATATTTATCGATATTATTGTCATTTTTTATTATCAAGTTCACCTTTATTTTCACATACTTCACCAGTGTTCATAAATTTCATCCAGATTGATTTCACATGTTTTCATCAATTACATAAAATTTATTTGATCTGTTTCACCAATTTTCATTGATTTTCATCATTTTTTCACTTCATTCACACATTTTTCTAGAAAAGATTTTCATGAAAATTTGAGGTAATGTTTCTTATGTCAAATAAAGATTACTTAGCTCACTAAGTCATAAGCATTTTTTTTCATTCATAGGTAAAATGCGGTTCTACTTTAACAGATTTTATGATATTTAAGATAACTGAATTTTTTAAGGAGTGACATATTGTACTAAATCTTTAAATGAAACAAATAATATATTTTACATAACAACGTATTTATAATACGTTATAATAATTTTAAATATATAAATTTAGCAACTGTTCAAAATAATAGTTTTCTTTTTATTTTTTATGTGTTATAGGAGAACAATAACGAAATTGTAAAAGTGATGTAAGAGTTGATTTCTTAATAATTGGTGTTAATGTAGGAAATAACTATAATAAGACTTCATGTCTAATTTGAATTTATTTTTCTTTCATATTTATGGTGCTTGGTTAGAAGAAGTTATAAAATTTTCTAAAAATATTTTCCTACCAAATTTTTGATGAGAAAATTTAAGGAAAATTCATGTTTAGTTATTGTTGGATAAGGATGAAGATGAAAGCACTGAAGACAAATTGATAAGGGAGGTTTTGATGCACTCCAAAACTTCAAAACCGGCTAAGTATGGATTAACTTAGCTGATGCCCCTTTGAAGAAATTTTGACTAAGTAAAGAAGATATCAGAATAGTCAAAATTTAAGGTCCAAGACTTCTGATCTGCTGAAGGAAAGATATCAGACTGATGATGATCAGCCCACTCAAATCAGATTTGTTCAAGTTTGAGATCAGCTTAGTTCGCCATCAGACTTGCACTTTCGTCAGCCAAGTGGAAAGGATCATAAAGTTTTCCCAACGGTAATAAATGCCCCTGGAAGTAATAAATGCTGAAGTACAAGGTTATTAAAGATAAATGATTGAAGAAATGCTTCGCATCAGCTGGGTGCATTTAATGCTGCATGCAGAAAAGTACTGTTGACAGTACGGACAGCTGCAGAGAGCCGTTCGCGAAAATTAAGGACCAGAACTCGAGGAATTTGAATCTTGTCTGTCTTCAACGGACATTTTTCAAACCTCAAGTATAAATAGCTGAGAGAGACGAAGAGAAAAACAACAACACAATTTCTGAGAGAATTTTCGAAGCAGAACTCTTTAAGTCTCAAGAACAGCTCACTCATCAGCTTAGTCATTTGTTGACGAAAAGCGAAGTTGAAGAACAAAGCTAAACACATCTTCTGTGAATTTGTAAATCTGAGTGTTGTGAGAAGTAGATATCCATCTTTGTGAGTGATATTACTTCGGAGAGTAGGATTTCTTTGTGATTTCTTACTGCGCACTTACGGCCTGTTCATTTGTTGTTAGGCGTAAACAGAGTGTACTGGTTACTTTGTGTTTCTAGTATAACCCAAGATCTTTGTGACTTGGAAGAGTGGACTAAAGGATATTTACATCCATATAACCACTATAAAAATTCTTGTGTTTTTCAGTTGCATTTTTACTTGCATATTTCAAGGCTGCATAAAAACACTTTAGTTAACTATTTGAAAAAGATTTAAAAGGAGTTTATAAAATTGGGGAAACATTTTTCAAACTACTGAGGATACTTGTGAAAAACACTTTGAAAATCCGCTGCAAGTACTCTAAGTATTAAAACTGATTTTGACAAAATCAGCTAAGTAATTATCAATTTAGTGGTCTACAAAGCTGTTCAAAGATTTGTTCGCAATCAGCCGTGTAACTTACTGTTGATAACAGCTTAGTCTGTTTAAGTTATAACAAAAATGTTTTAAAGTTAAAAATTGAAAAAAGTTTAGAGGTCTATTCATCGCCCCCCCCCCTCTAGACCTCATCTGACCACTTGGGACCAACAAGTGGTATCAGAGCAGGTGGTTCATTAGAATCAGCTGCCTAATCAAGAGCTTGATCCGAGTGTTTTTCAAAGGTTTTTCAAAACTTTTCAAAAGAGCATTTTTTTGAAAAATAAAAACTATTTGAAAAATGGATTGTATCAGCCATGTTCCCCACATTGCTGGTATGTCCTTTGAGGACTGGAAAATTAGAATGGAGATTTTCTTGGCTGCTTACAATGATAACATGTACACATGTATCATCAAAGGTCCATTCAGATTCACCAAGACTATCACTGTTGATGAAGCTGAAATAGTGGTGGAAAAAGATTTAACAGAGATGACAACCGAAGAAATAAAGTTGTTCAATCTGAACAAAGTTGGCCGTTTCATCATGACCAAAGCCCTGGACAATGATCGGTTTGATAAAGTCAAACATTGCAAAACTGCAAAGGAAATGTGGGATAAGGTTCGTGACATGAGCGAAGGAAACGACGCCATCAAAGAGCATCAGTTGAGTGTTGCTCTGGAAAAGCTGGACAACTTCAAGATGAAGTCTGCGGAAACCATTGACCAAATGGATACAAGGTTCACAAGGACGCTGAATGAAGTGCTAAAGCTTGGAAAAACCTTCACGGATAAGGAGATAACCGTCAGAGTTCTGAAGGCCCTACCTCCGAAGTTCAACATGAAGGTGACAGCCATGGAAGAGTCAAGAGATTTGGGCAAGATCTCTCTCACCGAGCTGTTCTCAGTACTCAAGGCGTACGAGTATAAACTGCCAAGAATGGGTGTTGAAGAAACCTCTACTTCAAGTCCCACAGCTGCACTTGTTGCTGCTGAAAATCCCAGAAGGCCAGCTCACAAAAGTAAAGATGTGGACTCATCTGATGAAGCCACACTACTCAATAAAAAGGAGTACACTGCTGGAGACGTAGCATTGCTGATGAACAACTTCAAAAAGTTCTACAGACGAAAAATGAAGAACAAATATAACAATGCTTCTACTTCTAACCCTACTTCTTCTTCTCTGGATAAGGATTCTTATAAATCCAAAATGATGTGCTATAATTGCAGGAAACTGGGTCATTTCATCAGAGACTGCCCATATCCTAAAGCTGAGAAGTATACAGAAGAAGAAAAGAGAATCAGAAAAGAAAGAAACCATCAGAAAGGAAAGGTGCTGTGATAACGCCGTGAGAACGTCGTTATTACCTATCTCTTTAAGCCCAAAACATCTTGTTTTGATTCGAGTTTTTGTGTGTCTTTGCGTGTTTTCGTGTCTTTTGTGCTTTTGGCCCTTTGTTCGGCCTTTGTTCGTTTTTTGCCTTTTTGTTCGTGTTTTGATCGTTTTCTCCGTGGTTTATAGGTATTGACATCTTAGAGAGATTCGGAGTTGCGTATCAATGATGCGAGTCACTCTACCCACCCCGCGAGTCAAGAAAAGGGCTTCAAAGGAATGAAGAACCCGGAGCAAATTGTACAAGAATGTAGATAGCTGCTCACTAGAACATGCATAAATATTTTATGGATGATCCAAATGAGCTGAATTTTGGATATGTCATAGATGAGTGAGTTAGCTACGCTATGGACTTTACGGATCCGGATTCGGAGTTCGGAATCAAAAGATATGCTGCTCGGAAAGAAGTGCGGCAGAGCAGGAAACCTACTGCATGTACCTCGCGGCAGCGAGCTGGTGGCAGAAAGTTTCTGCCCAGGTCTCGCTGCAGCGAGGTTCAACCTCGCTGCAGCGAGGCCTGCTCTGTTTTTCAGCGTTTTTTGAGGGCTATTTTGTCTAAAGCCCTTCTCCCACTTGTAAATACAACCTCCTTTAGGGACTTGTTGGCCTTTGTTACTATAGTTTTTGGGGTAATTTAGGCATGAGTGGGTGATAGTTTGCTAGGTTATAAGGGTAGAAGGTGGAATTCTTTTGAGGGGTCTTGCATTCTACACTTCTCACTTTACATTTTTCTCTCTTGCCTCCCTTTTGAAGAAAAGAGAAGAACTCTCACTTGGACTCCCCAAAGAAGATAAAAAGGCATTGAGGGAGAAGTTGTTGAAGACCTCTTCACTAAGCTTACTCTAAACTCTTTTACTTTGTTCATTTATATTGATGTCTTTTAATGTAATGAATGATATATTGTTGTTATGAGTGGCTAATCTCATTTATTCTATGTTTTTATTGATCCTATGTTTGGTTCTTGATTCTTGATTAAATGATGAGTTAATGATTGTTGTTATGCTTGTATACAAGTGTTTGTTAATCTAGTTTGAGCTTTTGTCAACTTATGGATTAGCTAACCATAGGATGAAATGGATTGATCTTTAATTGCTAGACATAGTGGATTAAAGATTAGATTGAAAAACTAGGTTGTGATTTGATTTTAGGATAGAAATATACCTAGGTCATTTCATGTTCTAACAAGGTTTGGAGTTAATGCATCACTTAGGCTTAATCCTCTTAGACATAAATTGGATTAGTCTACTTTGGTAGGTTCGTACGCTATCGAAAGATACGTATGAATATTTTATGAAATCTTGAACAATAAACATAAGTGTAGTTGTCAATTGTTGAGTCGTTTGTCTTGAATCGAACTAGGTGACGTAAAATCGTAGAAGCCTTTACATATATTAAGTCAAGTGTTAGTTTCCGTAATTACTTAATTGAGTTGTAGTTTCAAAACCACAATCACCTCACCAAATTCAACTTACGAATCTAAGTTAAAGTAACAAGACGTTAGTTGGTAATTAATTGAACAATTCCTCGTGGGTTCGACACTCCTTATCACTTTATTACTTGTAACGACCGTATACTTGCGCGTTTACGTACTCGTATTTGGAGCGTAACAAGTTTTTGGCGCCGTTGCCGGGGAGTTGTAACGATTGTTTGCCAATTTATATTCTTGTATATCTTAACTTGGATTTGCTATTTACGTTGTGATCTTTGTCTTCCTAGGTACGATGGCCTACAATGATTGCTATCCAAGGTCAATCGAGGGACGATCACTTTGTTATTGTATGCATTGCATGGGGGAGAGCACAATCGCCGGTTGCCCAATGAGTCCAACTCATTTTCAATATGAGAATTCATACATGGATAATCATTATGAGCCGAGTCCCACTTACAATAGCTACAATATCGAATGGGGAGATAACCCGTATTATCCAAGGAACAATGAGTGGGGAGGTGGACCACACCCGGATATGATGATGACTACTTCATTCATCCAACCGAACTATCATGAATATTCTCAACCTCCGGTAGAAGCAAAATCATCTTTGGAAGAAGCATTCACTATGTTCATGGAGCACACCACCAAATACATGGTTGACAATGATTCTAAGTTGGAAGATGTTTCCAAACAGATGGAAGAAATTTCCAAACAATTGCAAGAAGACTCGGGGACATTAAGGGATCTTCAAACACAAATGGAGAAAATCTCACAAGCTTTAAGCATAAGACCCCCGGGAGCTTTGCCGAGTTCAATTGAATCAGTTGCTCCTAATGAAAGCTTTAATGAACCGAGTGAAATGTTAGAAACAAATGAGCTTCCTACTAGAGAGGAAGAGCAAGGTGGATCGAAAAAGCTTGCGAGGGAAGAAAAATTCATCATAGATGAAGAGTTTGATCAAAAGGTCATCAAATGTTCTTATGTGGACTTGATTATTCCCAAAGAAGACAAGTGGATTCACCCGACCAAAGCAACGTGGATAATTATGGGTAAAGATTACAAGAGATTTGAACCGGGAGATAAAAGTTTTCGATTTGATATGTGGTTCAAATCCGTCCCAAAAGGCCGTACAATGGAAAAATTAAGGCGTGGGACGAATTTAAAAGCGAGGAGGCCGGGGCTTATACTTGATCCCGATGGGATCCTATTCGATTATTGGCCACCCTAAAAGAAAAGGGAAGTTTCAAGTCGAGCTCACGACTATAAACAAGCGCTTCTCGGGAGGCAACCCGAGCCTATTTCTTTTTCCTTTGTTGTTTTATGTTTTGTGTCGCTTTCGTTTTTGTTTTTGTTTTTGTTTTTTTTTTTTTTTTTTGTTGTTGTTTTTGCGTTTTGTGTTGTAGGTAAATGAGCGCGCACGAATGATCGAGGATTAACAAGCATAATTCGAGTAAGGTTGAGCGAACGAACCATGGATCGCGGCTTAAGGTGAGAAATTGAATTAATTGACCGAGTGGAAGGCGAAAATTTTCCGCCCAACCCTCGCGGCCGCGAGCTTTCACCTCGCCGCCGCGAGGATTTGGCAGAAACTCTCTGCCCAACCCTCGCGGCCGCGAGATTCCAGCTCGCGGCCGCGAAGTCTGGGCAGAAACTTTCTGCCCAGCTCTCGCGGCCGCGAGGTTCAACCTCGCGGCCGCGAGACATGTCCGTTTTTAAAAAAAAAAAAAAATTATAAGACAAAGGTTCGGCTAACACTCCCTCACATTTTCAAATTCAATTACACTCACCTCTCATTCACTCTCTCATAAAACTCCCTCAAATCTTCCCAAACTAACACAATCATCTAACCCTCCTTCACTCTCAATCAACCAACTCACCAATTCAACTCAAGAAATCCTTTTATTCCCCCACAATCACACCAAAACCGAATTCAGCACTCAAAGGTTCGAAAATCAAAATTCTTCGATTCCAATCCAAAGGTAAGTGTGGCTTAACTTGATTGGTATTGTTGTGTTGTTATTGCGTTGATTGGTATTGAAAAATTTTTGGGTTGAAGTTCTTGTAAACTTTGAAGAGAAGTAGTAATTTTGGGTGTGCACTCAAGGTGTTCGATAAATTGCTTGTGAGAGTAGTTTTGCCAACTTTGCTAGTTTTCGATTGTGGAGTTGCCGGGGTATTAGTTTGTTGAAGTTGTGTGATTGCAACACAAGTTTGGGGGAATTTTGCGCATTTGGAATAAAAGGAAAGAGTACGGGAAAGCAATGGAGCGTGCCCTCAATGCACGAAACCACTGAAGACGGGAGCAACCACGGGATGCATACGAAAAGGGACGTTGTATTTAAATTTACGCAGTCCCGTCGGTTTAAATTGATCTTACAATGTTTTCATTCTATTCTCGTCTTTTATTGGTTTTGTTATTAACTCTTGAGAGATATTGGTATGTTTGCTTGTTTATAGTTATAACGTTTGCTTGTTGACTTTATTTAGAGCCGTGCTCGCTCGTTTATCGTTTCGTTTTGTTTTGTTTTGCTTGTGTTTTTGTTGTGTTCTTGTTTTTGTCGTGTCGTACCTTGTTCCGTCTCAATTCACACAATGGGGACATTGTGCATTTTAAGTTTGGGGGAGTAAGGTCGCGCTTGTTGCATGCTAGGTCGACCCGCCAAAATTTTTCAAATTCTTATTATTATTTGAACATGCTCTACAAAGTTCAAAGCACATTGGCTAAGGTTAGGTAATATTTAAAAGTGGATAACGAACTTTAGCGATAATAGGTTCTAGGACTCCTTTTGCTTAACTTAGAATCCCTCCAATCCTTAGCTTGGAATCTAAATGTAAAAAGAGCATAAATGGCCTAAGTTTGGGGGAGTAAACCCTTTTCGAGAATGAAAAACCTTTGAACACCTAACTCTTAAAAGAAATGAGTAGAGAAGTTGCTAAAATGTACGCACTTCTATGAGAGAAAAGAAAGGCTAAGCCTTCAATCGTTAGTATCCATTGATCATTTTTGATAATTACTCTATCTCATTAATCTAGTGCAAGAGTTGTAATAGAAAAATCTATATGTGTGCACACAAGAAGAAAAAGAGAGTGGTGCTAGTAGCCCACAAAAGCAAAATTGCATCAAGTTCGCCATTAGTGCAAGTATCGTATTGCAATATTCTTGTAAAGCACAAATTGCTATGTTATTATTGTAAATCAAAAGAAAAGCAAAGAATGGTGAGAAAAGAGTTAGGAGCTAAAATCGTCAATTAACTCAAGAATAGGGACAACACTCTTAAATTACCTATAACTTAGTCACGTTAAGTGATTTGAGCATTAAGTTTGTAATCTACGGTGAGGAGAGACTCTTTGCCAAACATTAGAAGTCCTTGCAAATAGAACCGATGATTTTGACCTATCGGGACGTATTCACCTAAAATAAAATCTAGCCGAAGCCATCACACACACATGGAGTTTGTTTAAATAATAATTTGAAAGTGTTAAGTTTTAGCATTTCGATCTTAAGTATGTTTGTTTTGTTCTTGTTTTGTTTTCTTTGCTCGAGGACGAGCAAGTGTTTAAGTTTGGGGGTGTTGATAACGCCGTGAGAACGTCGTTATTACCTATCTCTTTAAGCCCAAAACATCTTGTTTTGATTCGAGTTTTTGTGTGTCTTTGCGTGTTTTCGTGTCTTTTGTGCTTTTGGCCCTTTGTTCGGCCTTTGTTCGTTTTTTGCCTTTTTGTTCGTGTTTTGATCGTTTTCTCCGTGGTTTATAGGTATTGACATCTTAGAGAGATTCGGAGTTGCGTATCAATGATGCGAGTCACTCTACCCACCCCGCGAGTCAAGAAAAGGGCTTCAAAGGAATGAAGAACCCGGAGCAAATTGTACAAGAATGTAGATAGCTGCTCACTAGAACATGCATAAATATTTGATGGATGATCCAAATGAGCTGAATTTTGGATATGTCATAGATGAGTGAGTTAGCTACGCTATGGACTTTACGGATCCGGATTCGGAGTTCGGAATCAAAAGATATGCTGCTCGGAAAGAAGTGCGGCAGAGCAGGAAACCTACTGCATGTACCTCGCGGCCGCGAGGTTTAACCTCGCGGCAGCGAGCTGGTGGCAGAAAGTTTCTGCCCAGGTCTCGCTGCAGCGAGGTTCAACCTCGCTGCAGCGAGGCCTGCTCTGTTTTTCAGCGTTTTTTGAGGGCTATTTTGTCTAAAGCCCTTCTCCCACTTGTAAATACAACCTCCTTTAGGGACTTGTTGGCCTTTGTTACTATAGTTTTTGGGGTAATTTAGGCATGAGTGGGTGATAGTTTGCTAGGTTATAAGGGTAGAAGGTGGAATTCTTTTGAGGGGTCTTGCATTCTACACTTCTCACTTTACATTTTTCTCTCTTGCCTCCCTTTTGAAGAAAAGAGAAGAACTCTCACTTGGACTCCCCAAAGAAGATAAAAAGGCATTGAGGGAGAAGTTGTTGAAGACCTCTTCACTAAGCTTACTCTAAACTCTTTTACTTTGTTCATTTATATTGATGTCTTTTAATGTAATGAATGATATATTGTTGTTATGAGTGGCTAATCTCATTTATTCTATGTTTTTATTGATCCTATGTTTGGTTCTTGATTCTTGATTAAATGATGAGTTAATGATTGTTGTTATGCTTGTATACAAGTGTTTGTTAATCTAGTTTGAGCTTTTGTCAACTTATGGATTAGCTAACCATATGATGAAATGGATTGATCTTTAATTGCTAGACATAGTGGATTAAAGATTAGATTGAAAAACTAGGTTGTGATTTGATTTTAGGATAGAAATATACCTAGGTCATTTCATGTTCTAACAAGGTTTGGAGTTAATGCATCACTTAGGCTTAATCCTCTTAGACATAAATTGGATTAGTCTACTTTGGTAGGTTCGTACGCTATCGAAAGATACGTATGAATATTTTATGAAATCTTGAACAATAAACATAAGTGTAGTTGTCAATTGTTGAGTCGTTTGTCTTGAATCGAACTAGGTGACGTAAAATCGTAGAAGCCTTTACATATATTAAGTCAAGTGTTAGTTTCCGTAATTACTTAATTGAGTTGTAGTTTCAAAACCACAATCACCTCACCAAATTCAACTTACGAATCTAAGTTAAAGTAACAAGACGTTAGTTGGTAATTAATTGAACAATTCATCGTGGGTTCGACACTCCTTATCACTTTATTACTTGTAACGACCGTATACTTGCGCGTTTACGTACTCGTATTTGGAGCGTAACATGCTGGTAGCAGAAGCAGAAAAGCTAGCTGCTGTCTACTCATCTGATTCAGATTCAGACACTTCTGATGAAGAGTCTTCTGATGAAGAGAGTCCTGCTCTTCTCTGCCTGATGGCTAAAGAATCTGATAACTCTGAGGATGAGGTAACTCCTCTTGATAATGAATTATTTAATTCATTTGAACAAATGATGCTTAACAATACTACCATTGCTGAAGCATATAAAAAGCTTAAGGAAGAGATGATATTGCTAAAAGAGCAAAACAGTTCACTGAAACTCTCAGCTGAAAAGCCAAGAGAATCAGCTGAATACTCTGAAAGCTGAATGTGAAGTTTTAAAGGGTAAAATCATTGAGCTTGAGAAAGTCATTGAGTCTCATGAGAAGTCATCTGTTGCATCCATTCACATGTCTAGTAAACAGAAGACACCTTTAGATCAGGATAAGTCAGAACTTAACCATACTGAAAAATTCATATCAGCTGACAATAGTAAGGTCATATTGTATGTTCAGACTACTAAACCTGCTTCACTTGAGAAAGTATTAAAGGAGACGAAAACTCCTAAGGCTAAAAAGAGCAAAGAGCCTAGTGTAGGAAAACAGACTAGTAAGCCTAAACAGAAGAGTCCTAGGAAGTCCTCTGACAAGGCTAAAACTAATCAGACTAGTGATAAAACTAAGTCGTCTGTTATTGAGCAAGCAACTAGTAAACCAAAGAAGCATAAAAACAAGAAAAATCAAAATGCTTGGTATGGAAATGAGTCTTATTATGTGCAACCTACTGCATATCATCCTATGTATCATGCACCTCATTTTCCAACTTACTATGCACCATACCCTGCTCATCCAATGCATGCATACCCTCCTTATCATGCATCTTACTCTGCATTTGAACATTATCCTTATCATGCTGATCATCAACAATATGACAAATCTGATGAACGTGGTAAAGGCAAAGCTGTTCATACTCCTATTGAAACTCAGAAGCCTAAGAAGCCTAAGACTTCATCATCTTGGGTTGTCAAAGGTGGAACTAATCCTTCAGGACCCTCTCAATAAGGGTACCTAAAACAATTTTATTTTGTTTTGTAGGTTAGGATTAGGAGTAGGAGTAAAGTAGAGAAAATCTGGTACTTGGACAGTGGATGTTCAAGACACATGTGTGGAAACATACATGAACTGACTGATGCTGTTGCTGTGGATGGTCCGAATGTAACTTTTGGAGACAGCAAAGAAGGCAAGATTGTAGCTAGTGGAAAGCTGATCAAAGGCAACATAGAGATATCTGACGTCTCATATGTTAAAGGCCTAAAGTACAACCTGCTGAGCATAAGTCAATTTTGTGACAAAGGATATTCAGTCATCTTCTCAACAGATAAGTGCTATGTTGAACAGATTGGTACAAAGAAGGTAATTTTATCTGGAAGACGACAAGGAAATGTCTACACAGTGGACTGGAATTCTGCTGATAAGAATTCAAGTGTTTGTTTGGTGGCATCTACACCAAGTGAAGTCAGTTGGCTGTGGCACAAAAGAATGAACCATGTGAATTTCAAGACCATCAACAGACTAATCAAGAATAATCTGGTAGAAGGAATTCCAAAGACAGTCATGAGCAAGGATAAGCTTTGTGACGCCTATCAGAAGGGTAAACAAATCAAGTAACCATTCAAAAGCAAGAAGCATCAATCTTCTGGAAGAATATTGGAGCTGCTACACATGGACTTATTTGGACCCATTGATCCTGTCAGCAATAGTGGAAAGAAATACTGCCTAGCTGTTATGGATGACTATTCAAGATATACTTGGGTGATATTCATGAAGAAGAAAAGTGAAACCAAGGAACATCTTACAAATCTGATGGAAAAGATTCAAAAATGAGAAAAGTATGAAAATACTAAAGATCAGATCAGACAGAGGGACTGAATTTACAAACTCTACTGTTGAAGAGTATTGTAATGCCAGAGGAATCAACCATGAATACTCTGCTGCCAGAACCCCTCAACAGAATGGTGTTGCTGAAAGGAGAAACAGAACACTAAAGGAAGCTGTCAGAACCATGATAGCTGAAGCTAAGCTGCCACAAAGATTTTGGGCAAAAGCAACAAATACAGCATGTTTTACCCAAAACAGATGCATGATCAAGAAGCACCAAAACAAGACTCCATATGAAGTTTGGAACAACAGGAAGCCAAACATTCATTATTTTAAAATATTTTGTTGTAAATGCTTTGTTTTAAACAATGGGAAAAATCACCTTACTGCATTTGCAGAAAAGGCTGATGAAGCTGTTTTTGTAGGATACTCTACTGTTAGTAAAGCTTACAGAGGTTTTAACAAAAGAACATTGCTAATAGAAGAATCCATTCATGTAATATTTGATGAACCAAGTCAATCTTCTGAAAAGAATTAAAATCAAGATCTGTCTACTGATTTACAGAAGTTGAATATTGGAAAGAATGAAGAATATGTTCCCATCATACTACCTGATCTCAACCCAGCTGATAACTCAAGTGATGTTCAAAATCACAGTGCTGATTGTCTAACAGACGAGTTGCAAACAGCTGACAGACCAGAGACTGTTCAACAGACAACAAATGTTCAACAGACTACTACTGGAACTCCAACAGTGGTGTTGCAAGATCAAAACAAAGGACAACATTATGATTTGCAACCTGATCTTAGATGGCTCAAGAATCACCCACCAGAGCTGGTGATTGGTGATCCTTTGGATAAAGTGAAGACAAGGAGAGCTGCTGCAAGTGATGCAATGTTTGTCAGCTTCCTATCTCAAATTGAGCCCAAACAGATTGAAGAAGCTCTTAGTGATTCAAACTGGATTGAAGCTATGCAAGAAGAGCTAAATCAATTTGAAAGGAATGAAGTCTGGTACTTAGTTCCTAGACCAAGTCATCAAAGAGTCATTGACACTAAATGGGTATTCAGGAATAAAATGAATGAAGATGGTGAAGTCACCAGAAATAAAGCAAGATTAGTGGCCAAGGGTTACTGCCAAGAAGAAGGCATTGACTTTGATGAAACATTTGCACCAGTAGCAAGACTTGAAGCAATCAGACGGTTTCTTGCCTATGCTGCTTACAGGAACTTCACTGTCTATCAGATGGATGTGAAGTCAGCATTTCTCAATGAAGAATTGCAAGAAGAAGTTTATGTTGAACAACCACCTGGATTTGAAGTCTATCAAGAAGGAGACAAGGTGTATCGTCTGAAGAAAGCCCTCTATGGACTGAAACAGGCTCCAAGAGCATGGTATGATACCCTATCTGATTTTCTTTTAATTAAAGGATTTCGTAAAGGTAAGGTAGATAAGACCTTGTTCACAATTGAATGGGAGAATCATATATTAATTGTGCAAATATATGTAGACGATATTATTTTTGGTTCAACTAACCAACAGATGTGTGACAAGTTCTCCAAGCTGATGCAGAATAAGTTTGAAATGAGCATGATGGGTGAACTAAATTATTTTCTTGGTTTGCAAGTTAGACAGTTGCCTGATGGAATTTTCATCAACCAGGCAAAATACACAAGAGATCTGTTTAAGAAATTTGGTATGGAAACTAGCTCTACTGCTACAGTTCCAATGTCTACTAGTCTTCGCTTGGATAAAGATGAAGATGGCAAATCAGTGGACATAACCAAATACAGAGGCATTATTGGGTCACTGTTTTATCTAACAGCTAGCAGACCTGATATCATGTACTCAGTTGGGGTTTGTGCGAGATTTCAATCAAATCCTAAGGAATCTCATCTCTTAGCTGCCAAGAGAATACTGAAATATATTACGGGCACTCAAGAATTGGGATTGTGGTATCCTAGAGAATCTGGATTTGAGCTTATTGGATATTCAGATTCAGACCTTGCTGGCTGCAAAATTGATAGGAAGAGCACAACAGGTGCTTGTCAATTTTTGGGTAGTCGTCTGATCTCATGGATGAGTAAGAAACAGACTTCAGTCTCTATATCTACTGCTAAAGCTGAGTATATAGCTGATGGAGCTTGCTGTGCACAGATACTTTGGTTGAAGCATCAACTAGAAGATTACAATATCAAAATCAGTGGAATTCCAATCTACTGTGACAATACAAGTGCAATCTCACTCACTCAGAACACTACAAGTCATTCAAGGACTAAGCATATTGAGATCAAGCATCACTTCATTAGAGATCATGTGGAAAAAGGCAATGTAATGATTGAATATGTTCATACTGACAATCAGATTGCTGATATTTTCACTAAACCTTTAAGTGAAGTAAGGTTTTCAACTCTAAGAGCTGAACTAGGACTACTTAATTTGGATGCATAAGCTGAGGGGAAACTTATCAGAAGACTGAAGCTTATCAGCACAATCATCCGTTATCATATTCAAGGATTAACTCTCAACAGACTAGTTAACTCATGAATTCTTAAAGTCAGGGGGAACGTATAAGACTAGCGGTACTTCTGATCAAAAGATGAAATTTGTTGATGACAGTTAGTTGAAGTTATGTTATCAGAAGATATGTTCTTAATTCTTGAAAATTGAAGATTAATTTATCTAGCTGGATTGACAAACAGCCGAGGAAGGTTATCAGTTATTGGCTTTCACTGATAACAGCTATGTCATCAGGACAGTAGTCCATCAGATAAGTATTTATTTTACTCATCTGATCGCTTATGTAAAAGCTTGCTGTTTAAAACATTTTATTTCAAAACGCGCTTTTATAAGTAACATAAGAGCGGTCTTTTTCCCGCTTCTCATTTAATGCAATTTGAATTTGAAAGGTCGTAACTGATGCCGCACGATCAGCACTGACAAGAAAACGGATCTAACGGTTAGCTGGTATCACGGAAACCGAAATACCCTAACTCTATAAATCCTAATCTGATCAGTCGTGTAGTTCTTTACGAACCCTAAACTTTCAAAGCATACTTGTGAGAAACTTCAAGCAATTTTCTACAAATTTCTTCTTGTTTCCCTAATTTTCAACAGATTTGAAATGGCCACTGAAGGTATGTACCTTGTTTATGAGTCCTATTACCAATCTGGTACCGATCTAATGAAAGAATTGCTGGAGAAGTTCAAGACGGCCTCTCTGGTAAACTTCATGGAGTACAACAAAGGTGTAATCTGGACTGACCAGGTTCTGGAGTACTACAAAATAGCAATTGTTGACTACAACTCCATGGAAATCAAGGCTACAGTTGGAGGTAAATCTATTGTTATTACCCCTGCTGTTCTTCATGAAACCTTTGGGCTCCCAAACAGTGGATGACATGACGTCACTGTGCTGACGGAAGAGAAGCACCAACAATTCTGAGCGATCTGCGCCAAAGAAGGGGAAGTGTTGTCTTGCAACATAAAGAAGAGACAATTGAAAGATGAGTGTCAGCGGATGGCTGATATGGTCTCTAAACTAATTGAAAATTGTACTTTCTCTCTGGATGCTGTTACCATGAAGAGGTTCAGCATCATGGCTGCCATATACTATGGATTGGAAGTCAACTGGTCCATTATAGTTTGGTATATTTTGGCTGGTTTTCATGAAGTGAAGAAAGGGAAAACTCCTAAGACAAATCATAGAATCACACTCAGTTATCTGCTGTTCAAACTGGGTTGTGCTATGCTAAATGGTAAGGAGATCCATAAATCCAAGGCAATGTCCAAGTACTTGCCTATTCTGAAGAGAAAGGCTAATGAGCCTGAAGAAGATAAAGACGAGGAACCAAAGGAGGTTCCCGCCAAGAGGCCAAGGAGATTGGTCAAAACAGCTGACTTAGCTGTTGAGACACAAAAGAAGAAGGTTGCTGATAAACCAAAGGAGAAAGCTCCTAAAAAGGTGAAGACTGTGGCTGACGCTGCTGTGGATCAAATAATAAGTCAGACCACTGCTGATGTAAGGGGAATGTCTCCTGCATCACCTTCTAGGACTCCTTCTGCTGAAATGCCTGCTGGGAATGTCTCTTACAGGACAAGGAGTCAGCAAAAGGACACTGCTGCTTCAAGACCTATTCAAGGAATAGCAAAGAAGACAGTAAGGAAGCAGCTGAATTTCATTGAAGAGCCTACTGAGTTGGAAAATTTAGTAAGGCAAAGTCCTACAACTGCTGAAAGACCTGTTGGAGCTGATGAGGCTTCTGCTGCTGACCAAACTGATAAGCAACAGATGACTCAAGCTACACCAACAGTTGAGGCTGCCAAACCTCAGGATGATCCAGATGTTATGATCATCCATCTTATTGCTGCTGCACCGATTTCTTCTGTTGGTCCAGCCCCTGCCCCAGCTGATAAAGGAAAGAGAAAGATTGTGCTCAAGAGAAAGGTTTCCAAAACTGATAAGAGGAAAAGGGAAGAAGCTGAACAAAGAAAGCAGGATGAGATGGAGGAGAAAAAGGCTCTTGAACTGAGCAAAGTTCAGAAAGCAAAGGATGAAGCCAGAAGAAAAATGACTGAGGCAGAAAGAAAAGCTGCTGAAGATGCAGAAATGGAATGGTCATTGAGCTCAGCAAGACTGATGCTCATGGACCTATTCATGGTGAAGGTATTAAGATTAATGAAGAAACTGCAAAGAAGCCTAAAATGCCTACTGCTGAGGTCAAGCCAAAGGCTAAATATGAAGTAAGAAGAGCCTTTGATATTGTCTATGCTGACAAAGAGCTCTTCAAGAGATTTGAGAAGTCCTTGGCATATTATGACCAGAAGCTCATGTTAAAGACACTGTTCACCCAAGAAAAGCCAAGATACATCAGATGGAGAGACAACCGGATGAACAGATCAATTGCAGAACTTCAAAGTTTGACGGAGTTAGCTGGTGAAGAACAGTGGGCTCTAAACTGGTTAAGGACATAATCCATTCAGAAGGCCTTGGATCCTCACTATGTTAGAGACATAATGCATCAATATGCAAAAGAGTTTGCATTAGAGGAGGCCAAGATTATTCAAAATACTTTGCCAGAGAAGAAAAGAAAATCTGATAATGCTGAAGAGAGGGCAATCAACATTGCTGTTATGACCGCCTTGAAGAGATGGGCAGAAAGGTCAAGATATCAGCAGGGTAGCTCAAGTGAAATGCCTCAGCTGCCAAGCATTCAGCAAATTGTTTTTGGCAAAGAAGTGAAGGATTATTGTGAAGTGCCCAAAGGTAACAATGCCTTTGTGAATCCTTGGATAATTGTGCGACAGATTAGTCAAACAACTTGTTTCAATGATGATGGTACGATCACAAACCTAATGTATGAAGACGTCACTGATGAGCACAAGAAAGCTGATGAACCCTTAACACTTGAGTGGAACGCTAAGGATACCAAAGCTGATAAGGAGACTGAAATGAAAGATGTCCCTGTCCACCAGGAGACTGAAGAAAAGAAGTTGCTACTTCTGCTTCATCAGGTGATCAGCACTCATCACTGATGGAAGCCTTCCAGATGTTAATGGAGAATTTTATGAAGAAACTGGAAGAGAAGCATGGCCAGCAGCTGACAAAGATGAAGGAGGAGCTGAAGGAAGAACTTAAAGCAGAGTTGGTTGAATCCAACAGACTTCAGCTGGAAACTATGCAACAATCAACTGCAAAGATCATCAAGACTGAAATTGATAGTTTTCCTATACCTCAAGATCATTCCATGCAGTTAGTGCAAAGCCTTACTGAAATGAACAGAAATGTAGAAGATGTGAAAGCTGATGTAAATCACCTTCATGTTGCCTTACAAAGAGCTGAGCACAAAATAGCTGACTTAACTGCAACCTTCATCAAAGTCAGTGAAGAAGAGAAGGATGTTAATATTGGACTGTTGCAAGAAGTTTCCAACGATGGAAAGGATTTACACAATGAACTTACAACAATGCAACTAAATATTGACTGCTTCAATGATCAAACTGACAACATAAGTACCATTCTTCATCACTTAACAGCAAGTCATGACGTAGTGAATCAGAATCTGAAGACTTTGTGTGCTGCAATGAAGATTCCTTCTGTTGCACTCAACCCAGCTGCTAAACCTGATGTTATCACCAAGTCTGATGATGACAAAAAGGGGGAAGATAGAAGGGAAGAATCAACCAAGGAAACTGATGCTGCTGCTGAAGTTAAGAAGGCTGAAGAAACTACTGATAAGACTGCTGAAGAACTTGGAAAGGTAGAAGAAAAAGAAATGCCTGAAGAAGAACCTACCAAGTACAAGAATACTGAATCAGCCAGAAAGGCAATGGAGCTACTAAGGGAGCATCAACTCAAAGAAAAGATGGATGCTGCCAGAGCAAACATACTTTTGGAAGATGAAGCTGATGAAGAAGAAGAAGAAGAAGAAGAAGAAGATGGTGAAGAATCTTCTTATGAATATGAAGAAGTGCTAGAAGATTCTGGTGAAGAAGCTGATAGTTAGAATTTATAAATCTTATGTAAATCAGTTTACTTTATCTATTCTTCAGACATCTCATCTGATAAACTTGTACTTGTAATATTTTCCATTTATAAATAAAAGTCAAGTTTATTCCAACACATCTTTTCTATCTCAGAAAATTTTGAGGATTTCATTCTTTAGTTTAGGTATTAACAGGTACTTAGCTGAAGTTTTGTCATCATCAAAAAGGGGGAAATTGTTGGATAAGGATGAAGATGAAAGCACTGAAGACAAATTGATAAAGGAGGTTTTGATGCATTCCAAAACTTCAAAACCGGCTAAGTATGGATTAACTTAGCTGATGCCCCTTTGAAGAAATTTTGACTAAGTAAAGAAGATATCAGAAGAGTCAAAATTTAAGGTCCAAGACTTCTGATCTGCTGAAGGAAAGATATCAGACTGATGAAGATTAGCCCACTCAAATCAGATTTATTCAAGTTTGAGATCAGCTTAGTTCGCCATCAGACTTGCACTTTCGTCAGCCAAGTGGAAAGGATCATAAAGTCTTCCCAACGGTAATAAATGCCCCTGAAAGTAATAAATGCTGAAGTACAAGGTTATTAAAGACAAATGATTGAAGAAATGCTTCGCATCAGCTGGGTGCATTTAATGCTGCATGCGAAAAAGTAATGTTGACAGTACGGACAGCTTCAGAGAGCCGTTCGCGGAAATTAAGGACCAGAACTCGAGGAATTTGAATCTTGTCTATCTTCAACGGACATTTTTCAAACCTCAAGTATAAATAGCTGAGAGAGACGAAGAGAAAAAAAACAACACAATTTCTGAGAGAATTTTCGAAGCAGAACTCTTTAAGTCTCAAGGACAGCTCACTCATCAGCTTAGTCATTTGTTGACGAAAAGCGAAGTTGAAGAACAAAGCTAAACACATCTTCTGAGTGAATTTGTAAATCTGAGTGTTGTGAGAAGTAGATATCCATCTTTGTGAGTGATATTACTTCGGAGAGTAGGATTTCTTTGTGATTTCTTACTGCGCACTTACGGCCTGTTCATTTGTTGTTAGGCGTAAGCAGAGTGTACTGGTTACTTTGTGTTTCTAGTATAACCCAAGATCTTTGTGACTTGGAAGAGTGGACTAAAGGATATTTACATCCATATAACCACTATAAAAATTCTTGTGTTTTTCAATTGCATTTTTACTTGCATATTTCAAGACTGCATAAAAACACTTTAGTTAACTGTTTGAAAAAGATTTAAAAGGAGTTTATAAAACTGGGGAAACATTTTTCAAACTACTGAGGCTACTTGTGAAAAATACTTTGAAAATCCGCTGCAAGTACTCTAAATATTAAAACTGATTTTGACAAAATCAGCTAAGTAATTATCAGTTTAGTGGTCTACAAAGCTGTTCAAAGATTTGTTCGCGATCAGCCGTGTAACTTACTGTTGATAACAACTTAGTCTGTTTAAGTTATAACAAAAAGGTTTTAAAGTTAAAAATTGGAAAAAGTTTAGAGGTCTATTCACCCCCTCCCTCTAGACCTCATCTGACCACTTGGGACCAACAGTTATATTTTATTTAATATACTTTAAAACTTGAATAAGAACATTTTTGTCTTCAAAAAAAAAAACTTAAATTATTCATACTTTTAGAGTTAAAAATAGATTTAATGATAAGTGTAACATGATAGTAAATTTCTAAATCACGTTCGTAGTCTTTAATGATGATATTATAATGCAAGCTATAAGGCTGAGTGTAACATGGTTTGAAACAAACCTGAGGGTAAAACACCATCATTCATTAAATATGTTTGAAGAAATATTCACTCCATCAAGATAAAGTCCTCTTAGCTTTGTGAAATTGTGAATGATGCAAATGCTGTCCCAAAATCTATTTATGCAGTAGGGTGATTTTAAATGCAAAACTGTTTTGATTGGCAAGGAACTAAAAGGTCTATCATATATGGTTAGAAAGCTATTGAAGTCTAGCTTTCAACAAAAACAAAAAAAAAGGTTAACCAAAAGAAGGTCTAGAAAAAAAGTTATGTTCATTTTACTAGAGAATGCCAGACTGCACTCTATAAACATCATCTTTTTATGTCTTTTGGTATTTCTATGAGTCTTACTTGATTTATTAATTAGTTTATTTTCAAGTTATTATCATTGTTATCAGATAATAATGTCATATTTTATGTTTTCTATGAGTCAAGAGTCATTTTATATTGAAAAATTGTAAGACCATTAAATTTGTAATTTTCTATGTTGCGGAGGGATGTTCCAAAACTCCTATATAAACCCCTTCTAAAAATGAATAAATAACAGATGAGTTTAAGTTTAAAAATATATTTAGTTTGCAAGTATTCTTGCATTAAGAGTGAGTGATTCCTCTTTACAAGTGAATGACTTGGTCGCGTCGAGTGATTTTGCGATTAGTAGCGTCGAGTGAGTCCGCTACTGTCGGTTGAGTGATTCCCGGTCTTTAACCTTTTATTTTCTTTACGTTGCGGGTTTCAGCCTGCATCAGTGAATTAATGTTTTGAGAGTGTTCTTGAGGTTCAATAATGAGTAATCGGAAGCAGGGCCGATCCTGAGCGTAAGCCGTGCATACGGTCTCCTAAGGTCACCGATGACCGAGGGCCTCTAATAACAAAATATTTTAATATATGTTTGTATATATATTAATATGTATGTAATAATTATATAAAGAGTGCATGTGACATAGATGGTAAAACTCCTGATGAGTGCGTGGGGTCAATATTAGAATCCCTGCATCTTCAAATTGCATTTATACCAAAAAAAAATTATTCGACGTGATGATGTTAAAATCTATTGATGATAAGATTTTAAGTATTTATTGTTGCAAACTTGAATATTATTTGAATGACACTTATGATATGGATGAGATGGACTTATTTTCTGAGTTGCAGCTGTAGAGATGTATTTTATCTAAAGAACTAAAAAACTTGAATTATTTGCAAACTATATAATGTTGGTTTCTAATAGATGGATTGCTTATAGAATTTTACAAAGTATTCTCATTACAGTTGCAGATGTAGAGATAACATTTTTGAAGCTCTAGTTGATTAATTCTTACCTCTCATCAACCATTGTCACAAAATAAATCGAATTGGTTAGCCATATTGTTAATTGAAAAATATTTGTTATGATAGTGTAATTAGTGATTTTGCTTTAAAAAATGCAAGGATAAGAATATCTAAGTAATATTTTACTAAGATTTTATGTGTTTATTTTAGCTTGCTCAAGAAGCTACTTCTGGCCCCAACCTCGGCTCAAGAAGGTAAAAATTTAACAACTTGCACCCCTCTCATTTTTTTCGACAGAGTTGACCACTGAAGTAAAAAAAAACCTAGAGATAAAATAGTAAATTCCACATGGATTCAAATCTGGTAAGGATTTTAGAAGTTGTTATAAAAATTCTTGCATATAGTAGAATTTGATATGAAATTTAGTTATTGGTTTTCGTGTTTGAGAAGTTTACTTCTAACTTTATTTAGGTATTCTTTCATCTATAAGAATTTTAACTCCATATTTCATATATGAATTACCTAATTTGTCCCTATATTTTTTTTACATCGGTGGTCAAGTCTGTCAAGAGAAGCAAGGGGTGCAAGTTGCGGAGTTTTTCTTAATTCGAGGGTGTTAAGTGTTAATTCTATATTTCGGGATGCAAGTGACTGAGCTTTTCCTGAATCGAGAATGCTAAGCTCAAATTCTATGTTTTGTGGGTACAAAGTGTCTATGTGATGATACTTCAAAGTTTAAATTCCACCTTATCCAAACATAAGCAAACAAATATCCCAATTTCAATTCAATTTCAAATCTCATACTTATTTTATGCAAGCTCCCACATTTTTCAATCACATTTTATACAAACAAATATCAGTAAAATATTAAAGCTTAATCAATGTATTCGGTTCACATGTATTTATAATTCTAAAAACCCACAGATAAAATGGATTATAAAACATTCTTTTTTTTTTCTTTTCCCTATAGGATAGAATATGACACCACTTTTCAACCTTAAGGGATTTCCACATCTTCGAGTTGAACATCGACAAACTTAGGTCTCTCATGAAACATACAAAGAAGTCCGAGTTGTACTATTCCCAATAGTATTCCAATTCCATTCGCAATCTGCATAATCATGGAATAGAAATTCAATGCTAAAAGAAGCAATAACTAAAGAAGAAAAAAAAGCAATATATATACTCCAATTAATGTGATAACATGAAAATCAATACAATTTCTTAATCAATAATTTCCCTTAAAGAACTTACAGCAAGATAGAGGTCAATGGTTGGGAGAAAAGCATATATAAACCATGCAATTCCATTGAGGAAAGAAGCTAGACACAACAAAAATGACAAGTATCCAACTCTCTTTGTCTTGTATACGTTTCTCTGATAATGGAAAATCAACACAAATATTCAATTAATACAGAAAAATAAAATTGTAGGTGACAAAGTAATTAATTCAAAAGACGAAGGATCTTAGAATGACAAATAGAGGAGAAGCGTGCATAATAATTCCAAATACAACATCAATAGGCCCAAATATAACCGATTTTCCCACTATGTTGTCCAACTTGATGAAATGTTAATATACAACAGTCAACACACAAATAGACCCCCAAAAAACGTCCATGATGATTTTCTGATACACATGGGGAAACAATAGTATGTAAAAGGGGGAGGGGAGGGTGTGGCCCGTGGGTGGGTTGGGTGGGTATGGAATTTTTTGCAAAATTATTATTATTTATTATTTTAATAAATTTGAAATAGTTTTTAATTATATAATTTATTTTTTAATAAATATTAAGTAGATTAATGCTATTATATAAATTTTATATTTAAAAAGGATATATTTTCTTAATTTTTGTGATATTTATATTAAAGTATTATTTAATTTATTAATATTGTTTATGAATCAAATTAGTTATTTAAATAAAAAAAGTAAAATTTTTTAAATGGTCCGCACGTGGTCTTATCCGAGTCAATTTTGAAATTTGACAACAATGTGGATTAAAATCGTCATTAAATTTGAAGATGTGGGGCTTTTTTGGTAACATAAAATGTTATGGGGTAAAATTATCAGTCAACATAAGTAATGGCATCAACTTCGCAATTAGACTTAACTGCCACGTCATCACTTAATGACAATTTTTAACGGCTGTACAAAATGTGTCACAATTTGTTAAAGGTCTGTATCAAATGTGTTGGATCTATAAAGCTCAGTACCAAAAGTAGGAATTGACCCAATACCAAAAATGCAATTCTCTCGTAAAATTAAAGACAACTTGCAATAATATAGTACTAAAGGGAATTTTAATTCATTTTAGTGATGATTTGAACTAGGTGCTAGCATAACTTGGGATATATTCGACCGCAAACCGGAGGTCTGTTCGGTCCGATTAACCCTTTAAAATCAGTGAGGTAAAAACCCAGTATGAATCGGGTTGAACCGGTCCAAAACCTGATTTTCCTTTATTTTCTTTTTCAATTTTTTATTTTTTAAATAATAAATATAAATTAAAAACTTTTGTTGGTGAGAGATTTAAACACCTGACCTCTAGAATATAACACAATATCCTTATTATTTGAGCTATATTATTTTTGTTAAGCTTTTAATATAAAAATTTGTATATTGTACGTGGAAAACTTATATCCAAATTTATTTATAAATTAGATTATGATAATTAACTCAAATCAATATTTTACACATTATCATTTGTGATACCGTAAAAATCGAAATCCACACATTTTGTACTAATTGTCACATATAAGGAGAAATCAGGCATAACTTTTCAAAGTAAATTATTACTGCCTTTCCTTTTGAGCACAGAACAACAAAGAAATCCATCCCATCAAGTCATGGAGGACCGGTTTGCCTTTAATAAAGGTCCAGCTTATCTAATGGAGAAGAGACATTTAACATTTAATTAATATTTCTAACAACCTCATGAGGAAAAATGCATAAAACAAGTAAAGCAGAACTTAGAAACACCAAAAAAGAGGAAAAAAGAGGAAAAAAGAGTGAGATTTGATTCTCAAGTTACATTTTGAGGACCACAAAGACTGAAAAAAATAAAAGCTAGTTCTAAATCGATAAGAATACTAAGTATTGCTGAAATTTATGTTGAAACATCAAAAAGCCAAAAGAGTAGTGAATAGCAAATTAACTCTCTGTGTTGTTATAAATAGACAGTTTAGTTTCATGTAATTTGTGATGAATAAAAGGGTAAAATACCTCCATGCAATGTTTTAAAAACCGGACCGGACCGGTCGGTTCGACTGGCTTAACCGATAATCAGTTGTCAATCCGGTCAGATTAATCCTCCAAAACCAGCTATGTTTTAACGTGTTTGAACCGAAAAAAAATCGGTAAAAAATCGATAAAACCAATGAACCAGTGAACCGATTGAATCACTTATTCACTTATAAAAATAAAAAGTTTACGCTACGGATTTTTATTTCTCTTCCGCGACCTTTAAACTTCAACAATACTCTCACATCTCTTCTTCTATTTTTCACTTTAAATTAAACAAAATCAACAAAAAACAAAAAAAAATCTTATATATAATATGTTATATAAATATATTTGATTATCAAATTCATTTGAAAAGTCATTTTTTGACAAACTTCAAGTATTTTTATTTTTTTATATAATTCAATGACAAAATTCATCAATAATTTCTCTTTTTCATAAGTGATTAGTAATAAAATTATTGTTTTTTATATGGTGTTTATTATAATTTGAATTATTGCGTTGATATCATGTTATCATACTTGTAATTTTGTTGCTATCATTCATTCTTAACTCAAATTTTGTAGGAAAAATAATTGATCATGAGATAAACATTTAGTTTATGGAAATAAACTTGAAAAAATGAATAATATATTTTTTAAAATAGTTGATTACATATATTAAAATTAAAATTAAAATATTACATTGTAATGACGTCACACTGGTTCGACCAGTGGTTAAAACGGTTAAACCAATCTAACCAGTAAGACTATTAGTTCGATGTTCGGTCCGGTTTTTAAAACATTGCTTCCATTTGTTTTTATAAAAGAACATTGTTTCTCTCTTGATTTTTACATTATTATAAGAGGGTAAAATGTTCATTATGCAATATCACAGGTAATTAAAGTTTCAATTTATACATATCATGTGAAGGTAAATCGTCTATTTGCGCATATCACGAGGGGGGAGGGGTGTAAAGTGAGATGAATATGTTGTCAATTGTAAGATTAAATTTGTTGTTTTTTACTTGAAAATGAATTATCAATCGCTTTATAGAGTGTGTGTGTGCAACACCTCCACTAGCAATGATGTAGATTGCTCATTATTTCAGGGATGTAAGTTGCTCATTATGTCATTTCACATGGAGGTAAATTGCCTATTTTCGTATCACATGAAGGTAAATTGCCCATTAGACATATCACAAATAGTTCTGAATTGCTACTTTTTACAGGTTAAATATGAATTTCGAATATATATGCATTTTTATTTATGAATAGTCTAATTTGTTTACTTTTCCTTGTACTCTATTTTATAAGCATTAGTATAAAAGTATGTTTTAAATTTTTACTAATAGGCAAAATTGCAAAAAAGGTTTGAAATTAATTAGTGATTTTGGATTTTTGACCCAATCTATATCACTTAGCCAAATTAGTCCCATAATTTTATATTTTTTGGAACATCGTCCCACTTGCCACATGAATGTTTACATGTCATGACATGTCAAATTTTATCATAAACAATTATATAAGATTACAAAATTCATCCCAAACTAACTATAAATTTTAATTTTTCGTCCCAAACTATATCAACAACCCAACTTCCGTCCCCTGATTGAAATGACATAGAAATTCTTTTTTGTTCCAAACTAATTATAAATACTTATTATTTATTAAAAAAAATTCACAAATATTTCCTAATGAACTGATATATGATTTTTTTCCCTAAAAATCTCACATGAAAAATCAATACTATTTTTCTCTTAAAAAATGGTTAATGGCAATTTACTTCCATGTGATATTTATAATATTCAATTTACCTTAAATTGCTTATTTCCAAATTATAGGGGGTAATTTGAACATTATGAATATCATAGGGGATAAATTGCCATTAGTTCCTTAAAAAAGTAAAAGATGAATCGTAATTTTCATTCAATTAGAAATTTAATAATGGACTAAATTCATGCCAAATGACAATTGTGAGACGAAATTCGATGAATTAACATAGTATGTGACAAAAAATCAAAATTTATAATTAGTTTGGGATGAATTCTAAAATCTTGTATAATTATTCATGCTAAAATTTACCACACATTTTGACATGTAAGCAGTCATGTGGCAAGTGGGACGATATTATTGTTGGGATTCGGTAAGATAAATAGCCTTAGGCACAGCGGAATTTAAAATTTTTAGGACCTCTTACGAAATCTTGCCAGGATACTACTCTAGTTGTATATATATGAATATTAAATAAACGATAGTATAAACAGTTGCACGTTATACATATCTCCTTGCAAATCCAAGTTGGCAGATGAAGTCAAGTTTCTCCCTCGGTTGGTCGATCATATGCCCTGCAGTAGCGCCCCACGTGTTGTGCCTCTATGGGTTGATACACCACAATTACACGAAATATAATATACCCTGATCGGCTAGAACACAGGATATATTAAGATCTGGATTTAGGAAACGAGTTTGGAACAAAAGACAAAAAGTCGAACTCCTCCAAAAGAGAGAGAGAGTTCGGCCGATCACAAGAGTGGGAGAGGGGGGAGTTTTTTTTAACTTCGAATTTTGGCTCTTGAAGTTGTGTGTGAGATATGACATCAAGTCCCCTATTTATAGTTATCTCATTCTCCTAATCCTCCTAGGACTAGGACTCCAAGTCTCCTACATGGGTCATGACCCTCTTTAATTAGAAGACTAAGTCTTCCAATTAATTCATGGCCCAGTTAATTAATTTGACTAGGCTTTATTTAATTTCCCAACTATATAGCCCAATTAATTAACTACTCTCCCTATTAATTAAATTAGATTCCAAGTCTATTTAATTAAATCTTTCTATAATTAATTAAATTCAACTTAATTAATTAACTCACAAATTAAATTCCAATTTAATTTATAATCTTGATCCAATTCCAATCGGATCCAATTTGTTCCAATTGGGTCGACCCAGTCACCAATCAACCCAATCAATTTTTCAGACCCAGTCGACCCAATCGACCCAGTCGATTCGGTCGATCCAGTTGTTTCCTTTTTTTCGCTTTCGCTTCATGTGTATTGTGTATGCCCCCATAGGTTCACCATATAATTGGTTGTGGGTTATAATTAAATATTAATTTAATCATTCAAGTATTAAATACTTTAAATCAGTCGAACACTCTGTCGACTGACCATTCCAAAATTAGCACCCCTGCCAATTTAGGAATTCTTCCACACTCCACGGTCGATGTCTGGCCACAAGCCCATGGAGCCCAATCACTGGTGAATTAATTCGGTGAACCTTTTAATCATTTACAATTACCATATACGCCATAATCTCTCCATCAACCAATCTCCCAGTCGAGACTTAAGGGTATGGTCTTTCATCAGTTCCCCTTTTTCTTTTGTCTTGACCTTATGCATTCTGGTCTCGAAATAATTCTCTTTGACTTAATCTTTATGAGCTACTTACATAAAGCCGTCAGATACCTCGGCCGAGGATTTTACCAGAATTAATTTCTCACAAAAATCCATAGGAGAATTTTCCAACCTATCAAGTCGGATCAATGGATCCTTTGTTGATGGTATGAACCTGCATACGAGTTCCTCTATACCCAACATGAGTCCACAGAGACCTTCTGGTAATCTCCAGTCAGTCGGAACTCACATCAAAGTATAGACGTTCTCGCACCAGATAAACCTTATCACCTCAAGTATTTAGGGATCGTTCCTCGTATACTATCGTAAATTGGAATAACTTCATCCTCGATATGCGACTACCGCTTCCATGGTGAGTTATTTCCTAATTGGGGTATTCAGTGCACTTACCATCCCAGCAAGCCACCCACTTATGGGTATCGACTATCCCAGTCACGCTTGTGGACCCCAGCGTTCTCCAGTTTATCGGAGTATACACAATAGTGAGAGTCTAACCGAATCCAACGATGTCCTATCTCGATTGGATTCTGCGACTCTTGAATATGTTCTAGATCACGACCTTGGAGATCAGTCCACGAATTGTCCCATAGCCCTATGATCTAAGGACTTCTATCCTTATGCGTAGATAATTATTACATAAGATAAAGATGTCCATATAATAAAATGCATTTATTAATCCAGTTGAATGGTCCCTTCAATTAAATGCAGCCAAAATAGTTGGCTTGCAGGACACTATTCGATCAATTATAAAATAATATAAAATTACGGAACGAAATTGACTAAGTGATATAATTTGAGATAAAAATTCAAAATCACTGATTAATTTGGAACGTTTCCTACAATTTTGCCTTACTAATATTTAAACATTTATACCAACAAACTAACCACCCGATTGCACTGAAACCTTCGTCCTGCAACAAAAGTAACCATGCCTAGTAAGGATATAATTGTTCATGAAAATAGGGACAATAACTTTAAGGGTAAATTTGAACTTTCACTAAAATTGGTTGTTGACGTCAGCAAAAACTAACTGCGGATTAACAGATGTAATGTTTTGCAAACCTTAGGGGAGGTCCCTATAATTACAATTTTTTGAAGGAATTGGACGCGAAATATGTCAAACCTCATTGGAGGTCCCTGTAAGGCTGTAACACCCTTCTTTTATATCACTGAATATGAAGTCGTCTGCTATTTATAGATGTACAATAGCAAAAAGGAAAAGGAAAATCCCAATTTGCCTTCCAAACATTGAATATTTTCGCACTTTGCCACCTAACATTTGCAAGTTCGCACTTATCTATTTCAACTATTTAAAATTCCCCATATCTGTACCTTTGGACGTCTGTGAAAATATTTGCAAAAATATTCAAAAGAATGGGTGACGCTCTAAAACGTTCAAAGATTGGGTGTCAAAAGTTTGAAAACGTTCTCAAAAATTAAAAAAAAAAATTGGAAAAAATAATTTGTTTTCTTACTTTTTTAAAGAGAAATTCTACTTAATATGCAATAAAACGTTTTTGTTAATTGGTGAGTAAAAATGATTGAAGAAATGATCATGGGTAAATACCATTTTTGTTCCAACTTATCATTAGTTTTTTACAGAGTGTTTCCTTTTATGTTTTTTTTTCTTCGCTTTAGTCCCTATTATGAATTATTTATTTCACTTTAGTCTCTATTGTGTATTATGTATTTCAAGTTAGTCCTTATCAGGTGGTTCCGATAAAACGTGACATGCTCATAAGTATTTTTTAGGGAATTTTCATCCGTTCACTATTGAGACTATTTAAAATATTGTTTATTGGTGAACAATTTTGATGTTTGAAGAAGATTTTGGAAGAAAACCTAATTTGGAACGAAATGAACGATTAAGTCGGATTAAAAACTTAGTTTTTATATTCTAGACATTGTCGTAAATCTATTAGCACATGAATTATTATCAAAGAAATACTGTTAATTGCAATTGTGGCTAGTTGAAATCATTTTCATCAAATTATGTGCTTCATATTTGAGATTTAAATTACTTCTTTTTCTTTTTCTCTCACAATAAGGGTTATCCAAACAATTTATTATGGGCTAGCGATATTATGAAAATTGTTATAAAACTTATGATAAAAGAATGAACTAATTGTAGTAAGTAAAGTAATATGTAGAGAAAACTCATCAACTCTTTTCATTCATTTCATGTTGAAGTTGTTCTTGTTACAAATGAGGGATGAACTCATCTATATATACAAGTTCAAGACTCCAAGTAGTAATACACATGTCTTCCTTGAAAGGGTAATGGGTGGCATCTATGCATTGTGATACTTGGATATACTTAGAAGCATCCACTTGTTCTTGCCTTGCCACACTTATTCTTACTTTGACACATATTGTGTTATGTGTTGATTCTTTGTTTCACCAAGTGGAAGAATCTTGTATAGCCACCTTATATCTTGAATGGTAAATTACCAATGGCATCAACAAAATATGCATATTTCACAACACTCCCCCTTGGATGCCCATTGCTTCTGGAGTATGCCTCGTTAAAACCTTGTCAAGAAAAATCCATTGGGTCAAAAACTTGAATGAAGGAAGAAGAGTACATATCCGAAAGGGGCTTATAAGCGTGTAACACTGCCTTGTTAAAATCTTGTCAAGAAAAACCCATTGGGACAAAAACTTGGACGAAGGAAAAAGAGTACAGTGTAAGTATCGTTAATTACACGCTCCCCCCGATGCCGACATAAGATCCACAAGTCGCCGCATTCCAATGTTGTAAATCATCTTCCTGAATGTTGTAGTCGGCAATGCTTTAGTAAATAAATCAGCAAAATTGTTACATGACTGAATCTGAAGAACTTCTATATCACCCTTTTTCTGAAGCTTGTGGGTAAAGAAAAACTTTGGGGACATGTACTTCGTTCTGTCTCCTTTTATATATCCATTTTTTATTTGTGCAATACAAGCGGCATTGTCTTCATATAATGATGTTGGTATATTCTTTGTTGAAGGCAACCCACAAGATTCTTGAATATACTGAACCATTGATCTCAGCCATAAACATTCTCGACTTGCTTCATGCAATGCCAAAATTTCAGCATGATTGGAAGAAGTGGCAGCTAGAGTTTGTTTAACAGATCGCCATGATATTGCAGCGCCACCACAAGTAAATACATATCCACTTTGTGATCTCTACCTTTGTGTGGATAAGAAAGATAACCGGCATCTGCATAACCTACTATATATGCATCGGCATCTCTAGAGTAAAATATGCCCATGTCTATTGTTCCACGAAGATAGCACAATATGTGTTTAACTCCATTCCAATGCCTTCGTGTTGGTGCAGAGCTATACCTTGCCAGTAAGTTAACCGAGAAGACTATATCAGGTCTCGTACAATTTGCAAGATACATCAAGGCTCCAATTGCACTTAGATAAGGTACTTCAGGACCAAGCAATTCTTCATTTTTCTCCCGAGGACGGAAATGATCTTTCTTTATATCCAAAGATTGGACAAACATGGGACTGCTCAATGTATGATCTTTGTCCATATAAAATCTCTTCATAATCTTTTCTGTATATGCCGATTGATGGATAAAGATCCCAGTTGATAAATGTTCGATCTGCAGGCCGAGATAAAACTTTATTTTCCCGAGATTTTTCATCTCAAATTCTTTCATTAAATAGTTTGTAGTCTTTGTGAGCTCTTCAGGAGTTCCCACGAGATTTAAATCGTCCACGTATACAGCAATAATGGAAAATCCATTCTCAAATATTTTAATGAAAACACATGGACAAATTGAATTGTTAATAAATCATTCCTTTATGAGATAATCACTGAGCCGATTATACCATATCCGGTCTTTAATCCGCACAAGGATTGTTGCAATTTAATTGAATACAATCCATGAGACCTTTGATTATGAGATCCTTCAGGGATTTTGAATCCTTCAGGGATTTTCATATATATATATATATATATCACTATCAAGTGCTCCATAAAAATATGTGGTAACCACATCCATGAGACGCATGTCCAGTCCTTCAGAGACTGCAAAGCTAATCAAATAACGTAATGTGATTACATCAATCACAGGGGAATATGTTTCATCATAATTAATTCCAGGTCTTTGTGAGAATCCTTGTGCAACAAGTCGTGCCTTGTATCTCACAATCTCATTTTTCTCATTCCGTTTCGTACAAATACCCATTTGTACCCGACCAGTCGCACGTCTTCTGGCGTGCGAACTATCGGTCCAAAAACTTTATGATTTTCTAGTGAGTTCAGCTCAGCTTGAATTGCATCTTTCCATTTTGGGCAATCATTTCTATGTCGACATTCATCAACCGATATCGGTTCGGGATCTTTGGGATCCTTATTTATAATATATAGTGCGACCCCATACACAAAGACATTGTCTACAATTACTTTCTTTCTATCCCAGTTTTCTCGGGTATTTAGATAATTCAAAGAGATCTCTTCAAATATCGCCTCTTCAGGGGCATCAGTTTCATTTGCCTCTTCCAGGGCATTTCTTAATTCAGACTGATCAGTTATTTTTCTATAGCGCTTTGTGTTGAAACAGTTTCCTCTTCAGGAGGAATACATATTTTTGGTATATTTTTCCTTCGGGGATAATTGTCTTTTGCACCAACCGGTCATCCACATTTCATTAGTGGTTTTTCATATTGTCCTGCAGGGACATGTCCTTCAGGGATATCAATCCGTGCTGGTGCATTAACAGCCAATATATGAGATTTTGTTATTTTCTTTGTATCAACAAATGCATCCGGCAATTGATTTGCAACATTTTGCAAATGTATAATATTTCTTACTTCTTGCTCACAATTATTTATACGTGGGTCATAATGAGACAACGATGGCACATCCCATTTAATTTCACGCCGTTCTTCAGGAACTGACTTCTTATCTCCCCCTAACGGTGGGAAAATTGTCTCATTAAAAATACTATCAGCTTATCTTGCTTTAAACATATCACCTGTCAGGGGCTCAAGATATTTGATAATAGAAGGGAAATCAAAATCAATGTAAATCCCAAGTCGTCTCTGTGGACCCATTTTTGTTCGTTGTGACGGTGATATTGGAACAAAAACCGCACATCCAAAAATTCTCAAATGTGAAATATCAGGCTTCTTGCATGTCACAAGCTGCAATGACGAATATGCCTCGAATAAACTTGGTCTAATCCGGACCAGTGAAGCAGCATGTTGTTGGGATTCGGTAAGATAAACAGCCCTAGACACAGCGGAAATTAAAATTTTTATAGGACCTCTTACAGAATCTTGCCAGGATAATCTCTAGGTGTATATATATGAATATTAAAACGACAAGAATAATTAGATCCAAATTATACCTGTCTCCTTGCAAATCCAAGTAGTTAGCAAATCAAACTCTGATTTCTCCTCCAGCAAGAATCGATCCAAGCTCTGCAGCAGCGCCCCACGTGTTGCGCCTCTACGGTTTAATACACCACAATATCATGAAAAATAATATATCTTGATCGACTAGAACAAAAGATATATTAAGATCTAGGACTTAGGAACGATTTGGGAACAAAATCGAAAATGAAAAATTCTTCCACAGGGAAGAATGGGTTCGGCCGATTACACTGGGAGAGGGGAGAGAATTTTGCTCTTGCTCAAATTTTGCTTATGAGTTGTATATGAAAAATAACTACAAGTTACCTACTTATAGTTATCTCCATAACCTAGTCCTATTAGGACTAGGATTTCATTCTCCTACATGGGCCATGGCCCTTTCTAATTAGAAGACTAAGCCTTCTAATTAATTTATGGCCCAGTTAATTAATTTTTTATCAGGCTTTATTTAATCTCCCAAATAAATAGCCCAATTAATTAACTAGTCTCCCAATTAATTAATTTTGACTCTAAGTCTAATTAATTAATTATTTCTTTAATTAATTAAATCCAACTTAATTAATTTACTCACAAATTAAATTCCAATTTAATTTATGATCCTGATCCAATTCCAATTGGATCCTTCTTCATTCCAATTAGGTCGACCCAGTCGACCCACCCAATATAATCGACCCAGTCGATCAATTGCCCAGTCGACCCAGTCGACTCGATCGTTCTTATTTCCTCGTTTTCGCTTCATGTGTATTGTGTATGCCCCCGTAGGTTCACCACATAATTGGCCGTGGGTTATAATTAAATATTATTTAATTAATCGAGTAATATATACTCTAAATCAATCGAACACTCTATCGACTGATCATTCCAAAATTAGCACCCCTACTAATTTAGGAATTCTCCCACACTCCACGGTCGATGTCCAGCCACAAGCCCATGGAGCCCAATCACTGGTGAATTAATTCAGTGAACCTTTAATTCATTTACAATTTTCATATACGACATAATCTCTTCATCGATCAATCTCCCAGTCGAGACTTAAGGGTATGGTCTTTCATCGGTTCCCCTTTTATTTTGTCTCGACCTTATGTACTCTGGTCTCGAAATAAATTCTCTTTGACTTAGTCTTTATGAGCTGCTTACATAAAGTCGTCAGATACCTTGGCCAAGGATTTCATCAGAATTAATTTCTCACAGAAATTCATAGAAGAATTTCCCAACTTATCAAGTCGGGTCAATGGATCCTTTGTCGATGATATGAATCTGCATACGAGTTCCTCTATACCCAATATGAGTCCTCAAAGACTTTCTGGCCATCTCCAGTCAGCTGGAACTCATATCAAAGTATAGACGTTCTCGTACCAGATAAACCCTATCATCTCAAGTAGTTAGAGATCGTTCCTCGTATACTATTGCAAATTGGAATAACTTCAACCCCGATATGCGACTACCGCTTCCATGGTGAGTTATTTCATAATTGGGGTATTCAGTGCGCTTGCCATCCCAGCAAGACACCCACTTATGTGTGTCGACTATCCCAGTCACGCTCGTGGACCACAGAGTTCTCCAGTTCATCGGAGTACACATAACAGTGAGAGTCTAACCGAATCCAACGATGTCCCATCTCGATTGGATTCTACGACTCTTGAATAAGTTCTAGATCACGGCCTTGGAGATCAGTCCACGGGTTGTCCCATAGCCCTGTGATCTAAGGACTTCTATCCTTATGCGAAGATATATATTACATAATATAAAGATGACCATTTAAATAAAGTGCATTTATTAATCGAAATTGAATAGTTCCTCATTTATTACAATAAATTATAGCCATACAGCTGGCTTGCAGGATACTATTTCTATCAATCTCCCACTTGTCCTAAAGCCAGTCTTTTATGTTCTTGAGTCCCATATTTAGCAGATGTTTCTCAAATGCCTTTTGAGGCAGAGGCTTCGATAGCGGGTCCGCGGTATTATCTTCTGAGTCGACACGTTCCATCTTAATGTCTCCTCTACCAATGATATTTTTTATCACGTGGTATCGTCTTTGTACGTGCTTGGATTTCTGATGAGATCTCGCCTCCTTTGCTTGCCCTATTGCCCCATTATTATCACAGAAGATAGTAATGGGCTCAGCAATGCTAGGTATCACATCCAATTCCTGGATGAAGTTCCTCATCCAAACACCTTCCTTTGTTGCATCACACGCGACAATGTATTCTGCTTCAGTGGTTGAATCTGCGGTAGTGTCTTGCTTGGAGCTTTTCCAACTAACCGCACCACCATTGAGGCAGAATACGTATACTGATGTCGACTTGAAGTCATCTACATCACATTGGAAGCTCGAGTCTGTATATCCTTCCAATTTCAATTCTCCTCCACCGTATACCAAGAACAATTCCTTAGTCCTTCTCAGGTACTTCAGAATTGCCTTTACGGCTATCCAGTGCTGCTCTCCTGGATCAGACTGGTAGCGACTTGTAACGCTTAAAGCGTACGTCACGTCTGGTCTAGTACATAACATACCATACATTATGCTTCCTATCGCGGATGCATATGATACTCGAGACATATTGCTTCTCTATTCAGGCGTCTTTAGAGCCATTGACTTAGAGAGTGCAATTTCATGTCTCATTGGAAGCAATCCTCTCTTGGATTCTTCCATATTAAATCTTTTCAAGATTTTATCTATGTACTGGGATTGGGAGAGGCCCAGTAATCCTTTTGATCTATCTCGGTAGATCCTTATACCTAGTACAAATGATGCTTCTCCCAAATCCTTCATTGAGAATTGTGTAGATAACCATGCTTTAGTTTCGGACAACACTTTCACATTGTTTCCAATGAGGAGAATGTCGTCAACGTAAAGCACCAAAAGTTCAACTGTACTCCCACTAATCTTTTTGTACAAGCAAGGTTCGAACACGTTCTTGATGAATCCAAAAGTTTGGATTGTTTCATCGAAACGGATGTTCCAACTTTGGGAAGCTTGCTTTAGTCCATAAATGGACCTCTGGAGTTTGCACATCTTGTGTTCATCTCCTTTGGATGCATATCCTTTTGGTTGCTCTATGTAGATCTCCTTGTCAATGTCGCCATTGAGAAAGCCAGTCTTTACATCCATCTGTCATATCTCGTAGTTATACCACGCAGCTATGGCCAGCAAGATCCGAATGGATTTAGGCATTGCGACGGGCGAGAAGGTGTCCTCAAAGTCAATGCCTGGCCTTTGAGTGTATCCTTTTGCCACTAGTCGCGCCTTGTAGGTTATTACCTCTCCGTTCACTCCAAACTTTCGCATATAGATCCACTTGCAACCCACGAGAGTCACTCCCACTGGTGGATCTACCAAGGCCCAGACCTTGTTTGAGTGCATGGAGTCCAATTCGGATTCCATGGCTTCGCGCCACCTTTCCGAGTCTATGTCTAGCATAGCCTCTTCGTAAGTCCTTGGGTCAGTTAGAGACTGTCCAGTCTCATGCAGCAGACCGTAGTACCTCTCGGGTTCTCTATGTTGTCTCTCTGACCTACGAAGTATTGGTGTACTCTCTGGTGCATTTTCATGCTCATGTTCTCCCACTGCCTGTGGCGATGGGTCAGCTCGATCAACCTCTACGGTCTTTTCAGCTTCAGTGACCTCATCTAGTTCTACGTTATTCTCTTTCTTGTCAACCAAGAAATCCTTCTCCAAGAAGTGTGCGTTTCTTGAGACAAACGTAGTTTGTCTCGTAGAATCGTAGAACTCGTATCCTATTGAGTTTTCCGGATACCCCACGAACTTGCACAAAGTGGATTTAGTTTCCAATTTATCTCCCACTAGCTTTTTAACGTAAGCGGGAGATCCTCATATGCGCATGAATGCGTATAAGGGTGCCTTGCCAAACCATAATTCGTATGGTGTCTTTTCTACGGATTTAGAAGGTACCATGTTCAGTATCTTCGTTGCCGTGAGGAGGGCATGTCCCCAAAAAGAAAGAGGAAGGTCAGTGGCACTCATCATGGATCGAACCATGTCCATCAAGGTTCGATTCCTTCTCTCTGCTACTCCATTTAATTGGGGTGTTGCAGGAGGAGTCCACTGTGATAGTATTCCATGCTCTACAAGATAATTTAGAAATTCGTTACTAAGAAATTCTCCACCTCGGTCAGAACGAAGAGCCTTTATCGTATGACCAAGTTGATTCTCTACTTCCATCTTGAATTCTTTGAATCGCTCAAAGGCTTCAGACTGGTGTTTCAACAAGAACACATATCCATAACGACTATAGTCATCAGTGAAAGTGATGAAATAATCATAGCCACCTCGGGCGCTTTTTCTTAGTGGTCCACATACGTCAGTATGTATTAAGTCCAATGTTTGTTTGGCTCGCTCAGGGTTTCCCTTAAATGGTAACTTAGCCATTTTACCCTTTAGACATGGTTCACAATTGGCATTTCATCAATGCGATTGCTTTCAACAGTGCCAGAAGATGCTAGCTTTTGAATCCTTGACTTAGATATATGTCCAAGTCTAGCGTGCCATAATTGGGCAGATATTTCATTATCTTGTTTCCTTTTATTTTGTTGTACGTGCATAACTAACTTAGGTGGTTCAATGGTATATAGTCCATCTTTCAATGTACCAGTGAAAAACAAATTATTATTCATGAATAACGAAAAGGAACCTTTATTAATCGTAAAATCAAAACCTTCATTATCCAAAACAGGAATAGAAATAATATTTTTCACCAAACCAGGTACATAAAGAACATTCCTAAGGACTAATTTATTACCACCTAAATCTAACTCCACTTCGCCTATGGCCTCGACAGCAGCTCTAGCTCCATTGCCAAATCTTAGGATCCAATCCCCTGGCCTAAGTGGCCTTGTTGCTCCCATCACCTGTAAATCATTACAAAGATGAGAACCACGAGCAGTGTCTAACACCCACGATGCACAGTTAATTGATAAATTAACTTCAACAAGGAATATACCTTTCGAGCTCTCCAAGAACTTTTTGCAGTTCCTCTTTCAGTGTCCATGTTTCTTGCAGTAGAAATATTTTTGTTCACCAGACGAAGCTTTACGCTTCTTTCCCTTCCCTATGGGCCCAGATGGTCCTTTACCTTTGCTTGAAGAAGCATTTCCCTTCCCCTTCCCTTTCTTCGTCCTTTTGGACTTGGATTGGGTCGAGGTAGCAACCATCACTGGCTTCTCTCTTTTCATGGAAGCCTCGGCAGTGGCGAGCATATTAGCCAACTCGTGAAGTTCAACATCCATCTTGTGCATGTTGTAGTTCACAACGAATTGCTCAAATGATCTTGGTAACGACTGGAGGATTATATCCTCGCAGTAGGTCTTGTCCATTTTTACGTAAAGATGACCAAGCTTTTCAATAAGCCCAATCATCTTGATGCAGTGAGATCGAACATCAGCACCTTCATCCATCCTCGTTTGTTGCAAAGTCTTGGCAGTTTCATACCGCTCATATCTACTTTGCATCCCAAATAGACCATTCAGGTGCGTGTAGATTTCAAAAGAAGACTTCATATGCTCGTGCTGCTTTTGAAGTTCATTCGACATGGATGCCAACATGAGACAACGTGACTGCAAGTCATCGTCGAGCCACATATTAACGACTTCTTTCTCAGTATCGTCGGCATCCTTAGCAATTACAGGAGGGGGCCCATCAAGGACAAAACCTCGCTTTTCAGAAGCGAGAATGATCTTAAGGTTCCTGACCCAGTCATGGAAGTTTGGTCCAGTCAATTTGTTTTGTTCAAGTATGATGGAAATCGGATTCTTAGACATTATATCTACAAAACGACGATAGAAGAAATAAATACGCGAAAGATTAATTTAAAATGCACAATTTACAAACATGAATTTTATTTGTAGATTACTCCCACTATTTTAATCAAAATTTTATGCCCCCACATAAGTTTCGGGAATTTAAAATATCCTAGCGGGCTTAAGGCCCAAATGCAATCTCCTAGTACCCACGACTCGTTGGCCATACTATTTGATTCACTTGGTGGTCGACTACGTCAACGGTTAACCATCGCAGCTAACCCTTAAGTTCATTTAGCCTCGTTTTTCGATATGGACCCACGACTCGTGAGACATCCATACTTACTAGCGTTAAATCATGTTCAATACTCGTGGAGAGAAATAGTTCAATCCTAGACGCCCCACGACTCGTGAGACAGCGCCTAAAACCTTGCTATCCCCTCCTTTGGCACTAAACTCGTGCATCGAGGCAATAGACATATTATCATCCTATAGTTTGACCCACGACTCGTGAGACATCGAGATATATTCGTACAATATGCCTAAGACCTAGTAATTGGATAGGCTCGGACCATAGAGACTATTCATATGCGCCCTTAAGTTCGATTTAATATTCTAATTGAATTTCAAGTTCAATTGGAGGTTTTACGTTTTCTTGTGCGATGTCTCATCAGATTATGCTTTATCTTGTTTACGTGATCTATTCTAAGCATGCAAGACATACATCAAAGAATATAAGAAAACATACATCACCTAGCAAGATATGATTGATCGATTGCCCATCCTATGCGATCTATCACTAGCCATGTGATAGATCAATTGGTCAGTCTAGGGTGGAAATTAAATGTCCTAACTATTACAATTTTCAAACACATACATCATGGGCCTTCTTGTAATATCCAGCTTGATTGGGCCTCCATGTAATGAATTGGGCCTCCATGTCCTCCAAGGTAATGGGCCTCCATGATGATCTCCAAGGCTTCATGAGGTCTTCTCGGCTCCAAGCCTAATCTAAGCCTAGCTTACAAATTTAAATGGTCTTATTCTATTACATTTGTTTGCGCAAGCAATGGCACCAATCAGGCCCATTTAATTACAACCCATAAAATAAATAAACCAAAAACTACACAGGGCTTAAGGGCAAAATCGATCAATCCACATATTCACTCAAGAACATGCATAAATTCACATAAGGGAAAAAATGTAAATTTACCTGCTCCTTTAATTTTAATTCATAAAACTTATCCAATTTAATTAATTTTGAATTAACAATTAACCTCTAAGATTAATTAGCTCTTTCTTGAGCTCCAAGTAATCTATAAATCCTATCTTGATTAAAATTGGTTAATTAAGGTAATCTAAATCTCTAAGATTCTTACCTTATCCAAAACTCTAAGTTTCCCAAATTTTTCAATCTCCAAGATTTTCAAGATAATCCTATTCTGTCTAGATTAGTTAAATTAAGGTAGTGTTCATATCTAACAAGATAACTACCTTATCCAAAAACTCCAAGTTTCCTAATCTCCCAAAATTTCAAATTTTCAGAATTTTCAAAAGAGGCAGAATTAGAATCCAACTCAACAACGACCAGACGAGACCAAT